>OX155643.1:10002500-14965000 GCA_944567765.1 Carterocephalus palaemon
CTAAAATTGTGGGGCAAGAGTCGGCAAGACGCATGCTTGCATGCATGTCACTTGCTATAACGGTGAAAGACACATCTGAGGAAACCTGCATGCCTGAGAGTTCTTCTTAATGTTCTCGAAGGCATGTGAAGTCTGCCTATCCGAACTTGGCCAGCGTGGTAGACTAAGGCCTAATCCCTCCCATTCTGAGAGGAGACCCGTGCCCAACAGTGGGACAAAGAAAGGGTTGTGATATGATGATATGTACGTACTATTGTGTGGTTATGACCAGAGAATACATAACAGTGTTAGAAAAGTCGTTGGTGCGTTCCGTTTGGGATTGAGGGGAGTTCCACAGCCTGGGCTGTCACCGCTTAATAATTCCGAAATATACCTAAATTATCATCTACTGTACAGAAAACGATGAGTTAGTAAGTAGGATGCCACGTACAATGCTATTTATAGATGTGATTACATATATCGACAAACATGTAGGCAAACAGTCATTAGGAACGAAGGATTGTGGTCGTGACCTGCCGGCACGCAAAAATGTTGGTAGGTTAAATGGTTGCTTAACATTTATTAATACGAAGGACAGTCTGTCTGATTCCCGATACTCATAGAACAAGTATAGTATTTAGTTCGTTAATATTGTTATGTTCAAAATAAGTCTGAATTCATCTGAAGTCTGAATGTCGAAAAATGAGGGGAAAAAGTTGAATTTATATGGGTACATAAAACTCTTTGTCCTTATTGACTGACTGACTGACTGATCTATCAACGCCCAACGCCCAGCCAAAACGGCTCAAGGTTATATGTAATTTCAAATATTACCAGTAGGTACTTTTTATATTGAAGACAACCACTAAAATGGGTTTTTTGAAAATTCCACCCCTATATGGGGGGTTAAAGTTTGTATGAAACTGTCAGTTGTCTAGGTACATAAATGAAAATTTTGTATGAAACTTCGTCATTTCTCAGGTTATTAAAATTGAGATTAGAGCGATCAGTAAAAATAAAGAACGTGTTTCTTTATTTTTAACTAATATTAAAAGTTTGTAAGAGTTAGCCATTTTATAACTAACACAAATACAAATATATACTCACACTAGTGGTCCGCCCCGGCTTCGCACGGGTATTTTATATAAAAATCAAAATTATAATACACGCACATAAACCCTATTTGCGTCAGGTTACTTTAAAAATAAAAATTTAACACGACTTTATTTTACATATAGATTATAACAATAGTTTCGTTTACGCCTAGTAATATTATATAGCGTATGTCACTCAGTGAAGATGCAGCTTTCTAATGGTGAAAGAATTTTTGAAATCGATCCAGTAGTTTTGGCAGCGCACGCCAGAATAGCTCGCAGATGGTAGATTTTTTCCTACTTACCTACTTGACACTTATCGTCATATTTTGGACAATTCACACAATATCTTTATAAATGTTAGCCTGTGTGTTATTCTGATGTATAAGCTATATAATTGTAAAGTTTCATTAAAATCCATTCAGTACTTTTTACGTGAAAAAGTAACACACATCCATCCATACATACATACATACTTACAAACTTTCCTCTTTATAATATTATTAGGATAGGATTAGTAAGGATTATACCTTATCAACAGCCTAAAATTTAAGTTTTATGCTTCTAGTTCTGAAAATGACAATACTTTCATACAACCTTTCATCTCCCTTTTCAACCCATTACAACACATTTTTCCAATTAAAAAGTGTCTATGTCCTTTGTCAGGCTCTAGACTGTGTACCAAATTTCATTTAAATCGGTTCAGTAGTTTTGGCGTGAAAGCGAAACAGACAGACAGATAGACACTTCAAAACCAAACGTCCAATTTTAATCATTCAAAGACCAAATATTATCTACATAAACTGTAAATGTAGTCCAAAAAAAATTCAAGATAAAAAAATGGTTGTTGTGCCTCACTCGACATAGATAGGTATAGTGTGTCCCGGACTTTTTTTATAGATATTTATAAGATCTACAATTAATTAGAACATTTTATGGTTCTATCTTTTATAGTTTAGGCAGCGTACGCAAAATAAGTAACTTTTCTGGTCGATTTTTTACACCTTGTGTCCGAAAAACCCAAATATCTTACGGAACCCTATTTTTTTCCAAAATAAAATTTAGCCTATGTCACTCGGGGATAGTGTAGCTTTCCAACAGTGAAAGAATTTTTCAAATCGGTTCAGTAGTTTTGAAGCCTATTCGATGCAAACAAACAAACAAACAAACAAACAAACAAACAAACAAACAAACAAACAAACAAACAAACAAACAAACAAACAAACAAACAAACAAACAAACAAACAAATCTTTCCTCTTTACGGTTGTGATACGCCTGTTAAACACACTAACCTGTGAGATATAAAAATTGCGATGCCGAAATACATACGAGTATTGATACCTCTGGGCTTGCTTTTGCTAATCAAGGGTAATTTTAGTCCATCTCATGTCAACGTCAATTGCTTGTCCGTTCGGACCAATTGGTCTCGTTGACAGGCACGTTACCGAGCGCAAGACATAAATTGGACTTGTATGTTTCTCGGCTCTCAGTATCTTAACCATCCAGATAATGGAATGCATGTCGAGTGAGAACACCACTCGAGGCACAGACAAATAAAAAAGGCTCGACTTCAGATGAATAAAAGTTTTCAGGCCAGCATTAAACACTATTGGAGTCTTCCAGAAAAGAATTCATTACCACTAGTTGAAATCAAAACCAATAGGATCGTTAAATTACTTACTAATATAACCTTCGCAAAGCAATAGGGCCAGATGGTCTTGTCTAGCAGATGAGGACCCAAAATCACCAAAACCTCACCCACTCCGGCTGGCATGCAACATATTGGATCGTTATTGGATCGTAATGTTCATGAGTAGTTGTAATTCCTGTGAGTACTGCAGAGCCAGGATACGAGACTCAATTGGTTTATATTGGCTATGACGCACAAACGAACCGCACCAATATGGGCCTGTCGGGCGATCTTCATCTATTTGATTATTATTATCGTAGTCCAGTGACGTCTTGATCTGTTTTATTGTTATTAGAGCCACTTCTCGCAGCTATTGGCTAGACCGTAAAACGGTAGAACGAACGAAGGGCCAGATACTTTACGTGTTGTTATCTAACCTCATACTCGTAATTTCATGTTTTCCTATTCAATTAATACCTATCACATTTTTTTATTCCTTTTCAATTAATATCATAAAATTAAACTAAAATAAAACCGTGGTATAGTAAAACAAATTTAGTATTTATCAGCAGGTACCTATATGGAAAAGTGTGTGTGTGTGTTATAGCAGTGTCTGTGGGGAGACCCGTGCCCAGCAGTGGGACGTCTATTGATCGCAGCGATATGGAAAAAAGAAGGGTTTATTCCCTTCACTTGCTGGAGCCACATCCATCAACTGCAAATAATGTACCCCTAACAGCCGTATCATATGAATATGAATGTAGGCACGTGAGTTCAACAAAATATATGCGTAGGTACGAGTATGAAAACGCCACGCGGCTGATAATCGACACAGAAATAGGGCGTTAGCGGCCGTATGGTCGGTAGGTAATAATCGCGTGCAAGTACATGGAGTGAAATAGGCCTGGTGGAGTCTAGAACATGGACCTAAATGTTACTGGTGAAAAGTGTATGTAGTTGTACTACACACCACCGTCTACCCCTTTGGGGATATACAAGCGAAATTTTTATTCTATGTTTTATATCATGTATTCGTATTTCAAAATACTCATTGACTTGATCATTGTAGAAGGCTAGACTTATTTTGATCAGGCAAATGAGTCTTGGCCTCCGATAATAATAACCTCCATTTCAGTCTATGCTGCGTCATCTCCCGCCATTCGTACAGTGATGCAGTTTATGTTTATTTACATGTCAGTTTGTCCGGAAACCAATTTGAATACATACGCGCCATTTTCTATTTTAATTAAAAAAAAACATTTTTAGAAAAAAACTACATCCTATTTTCTATAATAATAGGCAAACGGTGACAGCTCAGTGGCTATCGAACGTGCTTCTCACTCGAGCGGACCGGGTTCAATCCCAAGCGGCACGCACGAATGATTTTTTAAGTTATGTGCGATTTAAGAAATTAAATGTCACTTGTTATAACGGTAAAGAACACATCAAGAAAGAATCCTGCATGCCTGAGAGTTGTTCGTAATGTTCTCGAAGGCATGTGAAGTCTGCCAAACCGCACTTGGCCAGCGTGGTGGACTAAGGCCTAATCCCTCCCATTCTGAGAGGAGACCCGTGCCCAACAGTGGGACAAAGAAAGGATTGTGGTGGTGGAGGATATTAATAGTTTCGGAAATTCTTATTTGGCCATCTACGGCCACTTGAAAAATTCATCCTGTATTCCTGAAGAGAACAGCTAGAGAGCATAGGATCAAGAGGGCTGACGTCGATTGAACAAACTACGGAAGAGTTTTTAATCTCAGACAAAGGACACGTTTATCTTTCCATACAACTTGGGCCAAGAGTTGTACCTCGGATACAAAAATTGATTTTTGGAGAAAAAAATGCGTTATTTTATTTAAAAAATAAATTAGATTTTTTACTGCATTTGTACCACCTAAAATTAACTTTAAAAGATAATTTATGTATTGCAACACTGCAAGTTATGGCAATCTAATTCAATCTATCATAACATTGCGTTTCGGTTGTTACTAAATCTGTAATTACTCTATACCCATATACAAAATATACAATGAGCGCATTGTATTAATAAACTAGCTTAAGAAACAGAATCATAGTATCCTATATTGATTTAAATATTCTATTAATTACCACTAAAGGCTAATTTTTTCTTGAAATCGTTTTTAAACTAGTACCTAATAATTTGTAAATTGAATACAGGTTAATAAACCTATAATGTGTGACTGACGTCTGTCACTAAAACTGAAGTTGGCAAATTACCTATACAGTGCAGAGTAGATACTACGTAGTATCCCTTATTAGTTTGTGGTTACTACTATGTGGAGTTTTGTGGTACGAAATGTTGTATTTTTTATTATTTTATTACAAGCTAACTATAAGGATTCTAAAAGTAATTGATCGACCATTAGTTTTAGTATATTGTAAGGAATTTTTACCAATACTTTGTACCTCGGTACATCGTTTGGCCCAAAATTGATCGTCTCCTTTATCCAATAACCCTTTCTACCCATAATCATAATCCTTCAATTTCTACTAATTTCGTGCCATTTCATTTTCTTATATTATTACAATGTAAATAAATAATTCAATGATCAAACTAATATCAACAGCGAAGTTTCGTAACAAACAATACTCGGCTTCGACGGTCAATTCAACTTTAGTTTTACTTAAGCAATATCGACGGAACTGGCAGCTATTTACCGTCCATGCTTTTGTCTTGTCCATATACATTTTAAACAAGATGAAAAATATACAGGTATTCACTTCTTATACTGTACCCTTCGAAGTTCACGCATAGTCAGTTATTCTGAATGTCATGAAATTTTTTTTTCATTACGCATTATATACGCAGTACCTATAACGTAACTACGATGCGTAGTAGAAATTTTGTTAGGTGATTGACAATAACTCAAAACGTAAACAAGTTTATAAAAGCCAACCGAAGCAAAAAATAAACTTCCTTGAAATGGCGTCGGTAGCTTAGGGCAGATGCAAGTTTATTTTTCTGAACATAAAATATCAGAATTAATAATCTCACTAAGCACGGAATCAGTTTTCGAATCGTTTACTCTAGTAGAAAAGCACTACTGAGAGAAAAATACTCTAAGAGTTTCTGGATTGACCTAAATAGTCGACGAGCGATAAAATTGTTAGTTGTATTTTTAATCGACGCCACGCAAACACGATCCTACTGGACGGCCATTTGGACAGCGGAAAATGACTTCCTCTTCTGTATCGGCTTAGATATGTAGATTTATCTACAGAACAAGCTAATGCTGCCAGCATCTCGTCACTAACAGGTCCACCAGGTCTTGAGGAGAGTAATTTTCACAAATTTAATTAACATGCAAATTTGTTACTTGCAAGCTTATTATGGACCACTTCCACTTTTTCTACCGAGTTAAAATTTCGTCTCATTGTTGGTTTAGTTACGATGACAATGCATTTTATTGTAAGCATGATTTGGTTCTGTGCTATTAAGGCGACAGAACCTATCACGGCTAAAGACATAATATTACTACAATAGAATGATACCTGTGTAATGCGTAAAATTCATTTTTTTAATTAGATTATCTGTTTGAAATGAGCAGAGCTCTATTTCATATAAATGTAGAAACTTTTCTCAGTTTCAAAATTTCTCGTAGTAATTTTATTAGTTCTTGAGTTCAACGCCCACAACCTTTCATGAATTAATTTTATAAACATTTGTCATATCTTATTTTATTTGAGTACATACTGTTTTTTTAGGATTTGGAAGCTCACAAGCACGACAGCACGTTACTTCGCTTTGCCGGTCTCAGAGGCAACAACAAAGCCGGAATAATTACAACCAAGAGGTAAGAGTATTTAAGTCCTTGCAGTAAGCATCTGTGACCTTTCCTTTGAGTCGTATACCTGCACTTTACAAGTAAGTTCATCTATAACTACTCGAAAACCGCATGATATATGTTATAATCTTAATTTTATAAATACACATCATTCCCCTGTGGTACTAATAGGTAGATCATTACACTGTGGTAATAGTATTACTAATAGTAGCAGTGCAAGATATAATAGAAGCATTCGCTGAAGCAAGGGCATTTCGATAGGGCAAAGAGCAACAATAATATTTCAATAGGCAATTAAATGTTTCGTAGCTGTACCATGTCGAACTTTTCCGATGGCTGTTTGCTGGTAAAACTACATGACTATATACTAACCACATAGTCTACTTAGGTAAATATTCCATAGCTCATTTAAATATAACAAAAATGAATTTCCTTGTCTATATCTCGAAACGTTGATTGTATTAATTACAGAAGACATTGAAATATTTAGACAGATGATAATCAAAGAAGTTTTGAGCGATTTTTTATTGTGCAATGCGATTAAATTTGCTAAATAATATGAAACGATAATATAAGTGATACGAAAAAAGAAGAGGATTAGGAATTAGGTACTATGATAACAATGATAAAACTACTCCTCCTCGTAGCAATATTAACTGGTAACTGCGTGACACTCTTGACTCTATATTGTAAATACGGCTCGCCGCTAATTTTAAGCTCAGTCTCCGCTTCTTCCAACTGATATATTACATGCGAACTGCTGGTGATCAACTATAATGTAATCGTGGAAATAAAACGAAACGACATTTAATGCTGTCTACATTCAAATGAATAAACGTACTCTTTACCAACCTACTGTAACTCTACGATTATACGAGTACTTTGGGTAGTTGTAACTGAAATATACATAGCTATAAATCGTGCTTATCGATTCGCTTCGTTGCGACCCATAGACGTCCCACTGCTGGGCACGGGTCTCCCCCACAGACATAACTGCGGGAGGTCTAAAGCATACTCCACCACGCTGCACCAATGCGGATTGGTGGAGGGGTTAGTGGCCAACCCAGTGTCGAATGTTCTCAAGCCACCCGAAGGTCTTCGACAAGGCTTAACGACTGTTTCCACAATTGAAAACAACCGGGACCGACGGCTTTACGTGCCCTCCGAAGCACAGTAGCGTCCATCAAATTTTGCCACTAGCGGTCACCCATATTCAAGATAATACAACATAAATTATATACCTAGATTATCTATTATATATTAAACGATGGAAATATATTTAATTGTAGACACAGGTTCACCTACTACTTATAAATCCAATTAGAAACGTCGAGCGTATAATATATGTATATCTATACAAGTATCTACTTGTCAGTACCTACATTGAAGAGACTTTATTACCCGCGACTCTGACCCCGTTTAAACATTTTTCCGTACAGAACCTACTCGTAACTACCACCTACCACCTATCCAGATTTGAAGTAGACATAGACAAACAGGCTAAAGACACATAGGCAACTTTTGCTAATCCATACACCTACATAATATTATAAATGCGAAAGTAACTCGTCTGTATGTGGTTATTTGTGGTTTATTTGTGTTCTTAATGCCATCCGCGACACAGGAAATCCTAATTCGGTTACAAGACATGTAAGTTTATAGCTTTTTATGTGACTAGTTACGCAAAATTAAAACGATCACATTTCGTACACATGATTTCCTGACAGACACACATCAAAGCGCCGAGAACGATACGCTTCCTATAAATATTGTTTACGACTACCACCAAAATAACAATGATTTCATTCATTCATCCGCTGGTTAACGCTTCATATCTATTGCTTATGTCATTTCTTCTGGATCTGTGCCAAATATATTTGCATGTCTAATTCTTGCGGCTATTAAGCGTTTATGCATAATACTTATGTAATATTATAGCGATTCAATAATTAATCTGAATAGCAAATGCCGACATTGAGCAGCAATGTGAGTATTTTAGAAGTTCTAGCCAATACAATACAGTATTAAATATTTATATATACATTACATAACTTATTTCTAAGTGACATCCAATAATACATTTTATTAAAGAAGTAGTCCGTATAATTCTTGATATCCATCGGTGGCAATCAGTCACCTATTAAAAATCGATGCCGATACGTTATCGACCTGCCGTCATTATAATCGGAATCCAAGGTCAATGTCACTCAACTCCAGTTACAATTCGAGTCTCGATCGACAACGGAAAGAAGACAAGAGACCGTGGTACGAAGCCTACTTGAGATTCAGCTCACAAAACGTCTCGAGTGTGCGGCATCATGGAATCGGTCCCCGGTTAGCACTTATTGGTTTACAATCCACATGTTTCAATTTATTTCTTAGTTTAATTTAATTTTCCCTAAATAAGTTCTACATTTGGTTTCTACATGGCTGCTGTCGATTTATCGCTTTGTGTAAAGAGAAGGTACGCTAACTCAACGTGACCTACGAATTTCATACAAAGGTCGTCGACTTTTAGCTTAGGAAAAGTTTCTCTAGCAATCCCTATGCAGCTTTTGAATAACGTTTTATTTGTTTTTACGTATACGTATAGGTACGTTGTATGGTACTCTACCGTCCTAAACATTGAGGTCAATCGTGAATCTATATAAAAGCGAAAAGAACCACTTACCTACTGATTAGACAAAAAATCTCGAACACCACTTGATCGATGAAGCTGATATTTGGTGTAGCGGGAGTTTTTAGACGCGCACTACGAACGAACTTTTTGAAATTCAGCCCCTAAAGGATAAATGGGTATTTGTTGTAAGAAAAGTTTACATGAAACTTCTAAATTTCGTTTGGTCTTTGTCAAATATGTCAAAGAGGACCTGAACGAATATTTTTAGACCCTATGGTGGTAGAATAGGTGAACGAAGGCAACAGGTAGTTATGTATAATTTTTAAAAACATTTGACTGTCGCTTAAAAAAGGACATCCAGTAACATATTTTAACTTTTCAATTTCTTTTTCATAGTTAAGAACCAAAACAACATAGGTATAAAAGATAAAATAAACGTATAGAAGAACGCTAGCAAAGGGCGAATCTCGGAGCGTGCGCGCTGATTGACAATATCGACAACTGAGCGCAACGACACATCAACACGTCATGCATCAATCCGGCGTCTTCGTGGCATGCGTGTCGCCACCGCGCTAGGAATGCTTAGGTACTTAGACATCCTAGCTACTAAGGAGCTTATAAAATAGTAATTCGCTGATAACGAGTATAGAAAAAAAAATGTAGAAACCTCTCAGAATAAGATTTTTCCACCTTCAACTCTGAGCTACTGCACACGACTTTAAGATCATTTATGGATAACTCGTACATATGCAGGTCCTTTACGCCATATATGCGTGATTTAATATTCGGTATTAATTACTAAGCATAAGTAAACCACTGAACTATCCTTATTGAAAGAAAGCAGTGGAAAAAACCGCTCAAAGAATCTCTTAAAATAGGGACACTGTTAACACTATTTTAAGACGCGGCTTACATTTAATCCATAACGAATCTGTGACGTTAATCGTTGGTTTATAATAATCTCGGGCGGCATAGGAGATATAAAAAGTTTAATCGACTATTTTAGAATGTTCTACTATTCTAGAAAAATTGTTGTTTTTTTTTAAACTTTATAGGATAGAGTATTCGTTTGGCATCTCGCACGCTCGCACTGTTAACGTTTACGTTTTATTTACAAGTATATTTTTGTAGTCACGATTGTTTGTCGTCTTTTCTTAATATTAACTGTCATTACTACTGTAATTAGATTAATAGTAGGTACCTACTTAGATTGTAAATGTTGCTCTTCATTGGTGTACATTTAATTTTATTCTTACTTACTTTATAGATTAATGATATCGTTAAATAGCCCTGAATGAAGGAGTCTTACGGAATAATATGCATTATGTATAAATAAAACAACTACTATATGTATATATGTAGTAGTTGTTTCTTACTCATTGCCTTTCACCTTTGTTGGAAATGTTAGATAGTTTTTTGTGACGGTACGAGTGTATTATATGAACTTTAGATGAGCAGCAATATTAAGCATGTTCTGTTCACTTCGCAACTTTAAAACTATCAAGTTTCTTAGCATACTCTTCCTACCAAGCATCTAAGCGATAACAATTAATCGAATAGCAGGAAACTATATATGCACGCCTAACTATGTGGACTTTCAAATTGACATAATATTACATAATTATATTGTTGTATTCAATAAATTAAAATTGAAATGATTACGAAATCAAAAAACACAGGATACTGAGAGCATATACAGGGTATGTCCTAAATAGTGGATAATCCGTTGATCGGAGGTAGCCCTAACGTCAAAATGCAAGAAAATATACCTACTTTTCTTTAACAGCGTTAAAAACATTAAAATATTAACTAAACAAATGTTTTAATATGAATAAATCTCAAGACTATCGCAGGACGTATCGCTGATAAATGATCGCCCAAATCGTGAAAGATAAACATTTGTGGTTTTTTAGGTGCTAAGAATTGGAAAAAAATTACAAATTTTAAATCTGTAGTATCAAAAATATCAATGAAACCATAGTTATTGGAAACAGATAGCGTAGCTAAACGCGCGCGTTCCATAAAACTGGGGCAAACACGGGAAATGCAAAGTTGTGTTCCCGGCCGCCCCATATACCGGCGTGCGCTATTGTCAATTGCGAATGAAACGTAGGTTAGATTTTTTACGAGAGTTGTTTACACCTAACTACCAACGCTACATAACTTGTAAATATTATAAGCTTTTTATAAGCTTTTATTTAACTTCACTCGTATGTATCTATGTATGTATGTCCTGGAATCTTGCAATCAATATTTCACCCACTTTCACTGAAGCTATCGAGCTGAAATTTGGCACACATATTTGAATTTGATGACATTGCACGAAAATAAAAATAAAATATAAAAAGCTTTTTGTTAAAAAAAAAAAATATTTTTCTTCCTTCTACTTTAACAGAAAAGTCAACTTAAATTAATATCATTAATTTATCAGTTTCCTGTAGGGTTTGTGTCACTTACCACAACAAAGAAGGTTGGTGCAATAACATTTATTGTATTATTGAGAACGCCAATATTCACTAAGGTAGCATTAAATAATTGTTTCGTCACTGTGGCATCGTTGTTACAACTTCGGCATAACCGTACCATACAATTTATTTGGCGCGCCATACGGCAGCGAATCCAAAGCTATTTGGGAACTTCTAACCATGCAAACTCGACGAAGAGTGTAACACGAACAGCGTCGTATTCATTATCGACCGCCTGGAGCATTCTCCAGCATACTCCAATGCTGAAGAATGATCCAGTTGATAGAAGGCTTATAGACCAAGCAGCTTGTTCATTCACATATAACAATATCTAAATCTTACAAAGTTCATATGCATTCTGCGTTTCCAGTAAACATTCCCTTGATATGACTGACTTATTCAATAGTAGTCAAGTACTGACTATTCACCGACACATAATATAACAATCTTACATACGACACTAACATCTGTCAATTGCTTGCCTTGTTGCTAACGTTACGAGTGCAAAAAACGAATCGTATTGGAAGCGTCGTCAATTGGGAGCAATGAATTCGACCTCCACACGCCAGAGGAGACGGGACGCTATTGTATGACACTTACGCCAATGTAGGACATCGTAGAACCGTTGTCGTTGTCGGCGGAGATATGCGTTTGCCCACCGCCGACAACAAAACGAGAAAAGATATTATTCGAACTGAACATGACGTCCGGTAAACAAGCGGCCATAGAAAATGTATGTATCGCCACTTCGACAGTTCTTATTCAATTCCCGTTGATGCTGGCGGTGGACAAACTACTTTAAAATTAACATAATATACCTCTAAATCTGCCCTACATTTACCTATATTTAAATACCGTAGGATATTCCGAGACATGATTCAATTTTCATTATTGTTTTCAATAGGACGTATTAAGTATTCACTTCATTCCATTACTCTGTAAATTAATAATCTATCAATTAATTAATATGTAGTTAAATTATACTCATTCTTACGAGCTATTTTATTAGCTTGCAATGTTTGCTAGTTGATTTAGGTTTAATCTTGCAACCTTAGATTAAACAACTGCTCTTATCCAGTGTAGTTGAAATCTTACATGTTGGTTTGTACCAATTACCTGATTGGACATTCTAGCTTAGCTCTAGTGCTAAGCTTCATCTAGGTAAAAGAACTCCTCAATGGTTTAAGGACATTGTTTTTTTTTTTCCTGTTTGAAAGCTTTTTAATAAATTAATATAATATTAACGCTAATATTGCGTATCATCATCATCATCATCACAACCCTTTCTATGTCCCATTGTTGGGCACGGATCTGCTCTCATAATCCAAAAATTCCACTCTATTACACCAAATCTGTTATTATCTGCTAAAAGCTGCAACCGAAATTATGAAATTAGTCAAAACTTTGGACGCGACAAATACGGACTCACAAATCATTTGTCACACCCATAACCTTATCCGCAGGCCGTATGATGTATGGGCTCTCCCCTAACCTTTAGCAGGCGCGTCTTTAACTCGAAAATTACTTCGACCCGCCTTTCCGCCTGGCTGGCTTATCAGTATACCCTCAAGTTGATTTTTACTCACAAGTTTTACTTACATTCCATTTTAATATACTGGGTTTTGAGTACTGTTTCAGTTTTTCCCATACATAATATCCACAACAAAAAATGTTAATCATTAATTTTACTAGTTACATTGTTTATTTTCGTCTTCGGCTAGTTAAACTAAATTTATGCAAAAGCCTGTCGTTTCGTTGATTATGTTTAGAAAAGCGAAAGTTATCGAGACCGGATATCGGATTGTATTTTATAGAGATAACTTCTTTGTGTAGCTGATTGTAACTTAGGGCATCAGCAGTAACGTAGAGCTAGAGTAAGAAAGAGAGAGATACATAGGTCAAAATTATACAAAAAGTGCGACAAAGTTTGTATGGAACGACGTTTGTACAAGCCATAAAGTTTTACCTTAACCCATAATATTTCTGTTAAGTAAAACAATCCGGCTTAAACTCACACCCGAACGTTCAAACATTTTTCCAACCTCATGATGTACGTCCCCAGCCGGTCGGGGAGGCACGTCTTCTAACTCGAGAATTATTTTCGAGGGTCGCCCCCACTTTACGCATCGTTTACTGTTCTTCAATTATGTGATTTTCTTTAAGTGGTCAGTCCCTTTTTTTCCTTTTCAAAGCGCTCGAAACGACCGAGGTCGATTTATTGAAAGTTTCTTTATGGTTATGTTACTACAATATCTATATAAGGCACTTCTTTCGATGACATGAAAATGAAATGCGAACAACTTTTGCCAGTGATGCCTGGTCAGTAGCGTGACATTTTTATGACTTTCATTATTGTGTATTGTAAAGTTATCTTCATAAGAACAAATATTAACATTAGTAACAACGCTCCCACGATGCTTTCATACACTTGGTCACAAGTGTATCAATATGAGGAGTAAATCCCATCCATTAGAAATCGTCACTCGACTTGCCGTGAAATATTTTTTTTAATCGGATCAGTAGTTTCAGAGATTAGCTCCGATATACATCAAATAAAATACTATTTATAACATTAGTACCTATAGTTAATATATCCGTATCAATCAATAGTAGTATTAGCATGGCTCAGGCAAGCCAAGCTAAACTATTCATGATTTAATTTAACAAGCAACCGCGCAGCGAATTTTATTGGGTGAGTGAATGAGATAACGCTTCAATTGGAACTTAACTGAGTTTATTTAACTAAGAGTAGTCATGAAGGGTTACTCGTATCTGTAGTGCAACGCTTTCGTACACCACAATTTTTTTGTATGTACAGCGATAATTTCGTCGTTTATTAAACGATTTCAATGATTATTTTTGTTTTGTATGTTCATACATCGATATAAATTCCATGAAAGAATTCTACCCCTATGATTAGTAGGTACACAAGCAATGTATTAAAATGATATTTTAATATCGTTATTTTATTATTAACTTTTAACCATACTTGGCCACTGCCAATCACAATAAATACTATAGATACTGGCAAGCAAAGGAAATGGCAACCTTTTGCGAGAAAGTGACCTCTCAAAAGGAAGCTGCGGAATGAGCAAAGGAAAGCAGCGCCCACGCTGGATCGCTTCGCAGAAGAAGACCCAGGGAAAGAAGACGGCGCTATGGTAATGCGCAAGCTTGGTGCTTCATCTTAAGCGCTGATGGCGCCGCTGGGTTTTAGTGGGTATTCTGGTTTACCAGTTTTATAGGAACTCAGACTCTTACTAACTGGACTAACAAACTGACCAACTAATATTCTAATTAACTCTCTCAGCTAACTGGACTAACCCAGGTCCTAATTGAGTCTTGTTCAAAGTCAGTCACTGTTGTCATGGGCGGCAGCGGACGGGTGGTGCTGCAAGCTCGTTTGCTATCTTGAATCCATAAAAAAAAGATGGTATGTAGATACCTTTCTGAGTTCCTATATGATACTTTATTAAAAATCTCTATCTTTTTAAGGCTACGTATATTATACCAAAATCAAAGAGCCCAGAAAAATATTCAAAATGTATCTACTTCGCAAGTTCTTACAGAAATCTTCGCCCAGCATGAAATCAATCTCTATTGTTTTCACATAACATGAAAAAGCGATGTTGACACGAGTATACTCGTAGGAGTAATATTGTAGGACAAATATTTTCTGCCCGCCCCGAGTCAATGATACGTGATAAATTGAATAATTGGTTTCTGCTACGGACGCCCCGACCGCCTCTTTACCCCACGCCACCCTTTATGAGAATTTTGACTTGCGATTTTGCTTCTATTAAGGGAATGGAGTAAGTGCTTCGTGTTATAATAGAATTTTCTTGGGTTACATTCACTCGGCATTGTTTAAAGGTATTTTCACGCTTGTTTGACTTTAATGACAATTTAAACTTACGTCACATCACACATTGCGATATTACTGATCTGGCTGGTGTGGAATGAAAAGTATCCTCTTCAGTCTTGGTCGTTACTAGAATAACTGCCTGCGTGTCCTGAAGCCTTGTTAAAGACCAAAATGCACGGTCCAACGGCTCTCGCCCCTTTGAAAACCAACCCGTTTAGCAATACATACTAAATCAGCGTGATGGAAATTTCTTCAGACAGGGATTCAAATTTTCCTTTATTCTCGGGACGCTGCCGTTGCTGAAGAAAGTTTTATCCAAACCATTAAACTAGATAAGCTAATAAATTGCTGGTCACTGCGTATGGCCAATTGGTATAATTCGGTGAACGCAAATTATTAAGAAGTATAAGAAATATAACCCTTTTTGCCGGAAAATGCTACTACTTATGAGTGCTTATGGATGCTCTTCCAGACTATTCTTAAAAGATAATATATATGAAGCCCTATACGGTTATGACATCTACCTGGTCCTTGACTTAGTGAGGAATTCAAGAATAAATTAGTCAAGAAAAATAAGGCGAAACCCAAGTGCAAGGCAAACTTAGACAATAGCAGAGTCAGTGAAAAGTACTGAATGTAACAGACTCACTGCAACATGATGTGTAGGGATTTACACCGTCGCCATATCCACAAACTAAGAAAACTCGATGTTACCATAAACTGCAGCCGAGCCGTGGATCTAACCATTCCCAATGGGAAATATAAGTGTGCATTACAATTTCTCAGAGTATTTTTATGACTTAAACTCCATAAAATCGTTTACTTCTTGTATATGTAACTTCATATTTATTACCTTGCACTGTGTAACTAGCATTTATTGTCGTTCCTTTATTACATTTTACAGAATTTAAAATAACAAAGGCTATGGAAGAAAAGAAGCTGTGTAGAAGATCTTGGGCCATTAACACGCTTCATCGATATGGTTGGTAAATCCTCGTCCATTTTGGTACCTACTAAAAGAAGTTAATCAATGATTTCAGATTTTCTGCTGCGTGTTAACCCTGGCTGTGTCATCTTCTATATATATTCTATTCCTACACAAGTAGTAAAAACACTCACAATTATTCGTCCACCACACGAACTCTCCTTACAACGCTAATGACCTCAAGTGTCACCTTTTTGTACGCTTCGCTCATTCGTCTCCTAGGGGTCGACATGTGCACACGGTTTTACGTACAGTGCCAGAAGAGAATAAAATAAATTGCTTCTGTTCCCGACGGAGAACAGTTATAAAATTCATCCCACTTTAATGGGTGAAGTGGATATTTGAGCACGAAAAATCTCATTTCCGTTTGATTTGTATCTAAGTGCCTACCGTAAAGGTGTTTGATTTATATGTTTTATGCGTGATTTTAATACATACATTCATTGATATATATGTTACCACTTTAACTCAGTGCATAGATTACGTTAAATGACTTACCTCTCTTGGCACTTTATAACAACTATGTGATGGGTTTAGAACGATTGTTTGGCGCATATCATCGCTCCATCAGCCTTTAGAAGTTTACTGCTGGACATACGAGTATGCCTCCGTTAATCTGTGCCGGCATACATACTTAACGAATAATTACTGCTTGTAGAAATTTGGACAATCGTATATGGTGGCATACCTATGATGCAGCGAGAGCGGACGATGAACGTATACTCGTATAGACGTAATAACAATAAATGTTCAATTGCCATTTATTTACTGTCCGCGGTCGTGTTAATGTGAAAAAATATGAATCTATTTAAAGCAAAAAATATAAAAAAAATATCTAAGTAGGTATCTTTATAATTCCTATTAACGTCTTATTCTCACTAAACCAATACTTTCGAACGAAATTTAAATACTGTATTAAATTTAACCTAATCAACAAAGCGTTCTATGCTATAAATGGCTTTATCTCACTAAACAATAAAAACGCTTGTTAATATAGCTCTATTATAACTATGTAACATAAATTAAAATATAAATTTGAAAACAATATCTATCGAATTGTTTCCTTGATCTGTTCGGTAGTATAAATAAACCTTCCTAACAAACGGTTAATATAAATTTAATGATGTTAATTCAGCCTATTAATAAATTTTTATCCTAATCAGAAAAGCGCTCCCAGTCCCTTTTTACAATTCTGTTCTGGGATTGACACAAAAGTAATTGCTGGCAATATAATATTTCGTCCTCATAACAAGAGGCAAGACGTACCACTACACAGAAGACGTACCTACGATACGTACGAGGGAATCGACTAACTATCAAACTACTAGCTACAATAGATCTCTTTAGGTCGCAGTGGCTTGTGGGCATAACTGCCCACACCCCCGTCCTATAAATAATAATAACTATCAAACTAAACTTATACTTAAGTAGATTTAATCTGTGTTTTTGTCCTACTAAGTTTTGACGTAAGACTCACATTCGAAAACAAATTTATTGATCTTCCCATTATTTCCATCACCCCATTCTCCACAGTCAAAAATTTAAATGAGTTGTCTTGATCCGTACAATTTTTATCTGCCTAATACCGTTTCGGGATGGTATTACTCTTAAATGAATATTCATTCGGCGGGAAATCGCTTAGAGATAATAGATTGAGGTTCATATTAGGATCGCAATGAATTATGGATGTCCGTTTTGTACGCTGGAATGCGAAGCTTAGTCACATTAATTCAGTCTTAAATTAAGTATTAACTCCTTAAGTAAGATGACTTACGGTGAAACGCAACCCCCTTTACCTGAAAAAATAAATTATTAGGTATATAAAAAATAACATTAACTGAGCGGTACATGTTAGGGGTAAAATCATCACATTTTTCCAAACTGAAATGTAACAAGCTTAAATCGCTAGCCTCTTATAACAGCGCTTGTACGAGTACAACTGTTGCCCTGTTTTTTAATCTCACTCGCATACGATACTGGCTAATAATAAAATAATTACAAAATATGTAACGAGTGGTCCGTACCACTCGAATTCTAATTTCTCCCGGTAATAGAATGTGTGTAACAGATTCATTCGCAGTGTCTAAGTTTAATTTTTACACTTTTAACTCGTTATGTCATTCGCATACGAAAATGTTTCACATACGAAGTCCTATGGGTGAATTTCATAAATCGGGCCGCTGCTCCTTTCGAATTCAGCAGCGAGAATCCTTAGCTATTCATTAGTTATTTGCCTGTCATCAATAGTTTGTGAATATGTGAGTTTTGCCTGTACGGGGTTACATAGTCATGCAATGACAAAACCCCTTTAAAAAAATAAAGATTACAAAAAAATAATGTACTTAATGTACCTACTAAAAGCGGTGACAGCCCAGTAGCTATCAAACTCGCCTCTCACTCGAGCGTTCCGGGTTCAAATCCCAGCGGCACGCAGTAATGACTTTTCTAAGTTATGTCCAATTAAAGAAATCAAATGTCACTTCCTATAACGGTGAAGGACACATCGTGAGGAAACCTGCATGCCTGAGAGTTCATTATAATGTTTTTGATGGCATGAGAAGTCTGCCAATCCACACTTGACCAGCGGAATGGACTAAGGGCTAATCCCTCCAATTCTGAGAGGAGACCCGTGCCCAACAGTGGGACAGTCAAAGGGTTATGATGATGATGAATGCACCTACTCCTTCATCAAGCAAGTTATAGAGGGAGTGCATACACATCGTGCACAGCCTTAACAGCCTTCACAGAATATAAAGCGAATATCTTTAGACACTGGGTATAAGAAAATAGTCCAAGGACTCCAACGGGGCCGCTGAACGAGGCAGCATAGCAGGCCAGCATACCGTACCTTCACGTAGTGGTTCGTGAGAGAATTCTTTCGTCCACACAACTATTTATTATACACCTCAACCTATTCACATAGATCATTCATTCTAATGACGCATTTTCACTATTCCGTTTGGCTTCATCCGTTAGTATTATACCGGTAGGTAACTACGAGTATAACGTCATATTATATCTATGACTGGTAAACGATTTAGTTACATTGTTTATTAATAAGCCGCTTTATAGTAGGTATTAGCTATCTAGGTTGACCTTCTTTATTCTACAGAATGTATTGGACAACAATTCCTTGTATTTCAAACAAGAGATCGAATATTCTAAAAGTAACTATTGCGTCCCGTAAACTGTATATGACTGTATGAAGAGGTCTAGCTATAGTTCTCCAAAATTTAAAAGTGATTACCATGTATATTAGTATTAGCTTAAGCAAATATTGGATACTTGAAAATTAAAATGAAAAATAGTTTAATATAGAACCAATTACATTTTTTTTACAACGTGGAGGCGTCCTTATAAGTAACTTAATATTGTTTCTATAGAGGAATTGTTCTGTGGGTAGTGGACAATAGCGGACATAGACAAAAAATTACACAATTTAATCCATAATCACAGAATAATAGTACAAGTCCATAATCAAATAAATGATTTTTCTTTCAGCCCCTATTACCCATTATTCAAAAAATTTTAAACTATTGTTCACAATTTTCACTGGAAGAACTGAAATTGGAATTTAAGCAATATAAATCATTAAAAATTGTAAGAATATTGGGCCATTATAAATACCACCATAATACCACAGTACCTACCTACACATATTATCATTTAACTGTGATAGTACTAATGTATTTTAGTACTGAATGATTCGGAAGTGTCTATATTCATAGTTGAAATCACCGGCTTACTCACGTGCGAGTAAAGTTCAGTGTACGCCGTGCCGGCCGCGAGCTCGTTTATTCCTAAAGGTGGTAATCGTAACTGACCGAAACTAGTCGGCACTGTTCCGACTTAAGTCACACGTGAGTAAGTACTAAAATAAGTAACTTTGAACAATATATACAAACTCACTTTGCCAACTTATATTATTAACTCAACAGTTACGAGGATACCGAGTTACTCCATAAAAGCCGTAAATAAAACTAAGTAGGTAATCAAGCAAACAAACTTCAACTAGGTGAATTAAGTAAGAGAAATTCTTGGAGAATTAAACACGAAAAATTCCACGGAGCCAGTAAAAACTACCTAGCTTATTACCCGCCGGAGCAGAAACTAAGTCACCATTGTTGAAAGTTGCAGTTTTCAATCTTGAAAAACTTAGGCCATAATTCAGTCTCGCGGGACGAACTACGACTGCGCTTACCGCGGGGAATTTGTTCGCGTAAGAAGTTGATTATACGTGGCGGCAAGCGGCGGCGATGTTACGGGTCTTAAACATGATATTCCCCCGAGTGCCAACTGCCTAATAGACTCACTTAATAAGCATGCAACTCGATAACTTGAACTTATTATTACCGTTCAATATAGAAGGTGGATTCTGTGGCGCGCTGGCAATGACTTGGCTGGAGCAAACATTTCTACTTAGATCTTGGTTGTTGTTTGTATAAAAATGCGAAGAGCGTTTAGTACAGTGCCTTTATCAATAGGATTTAATCAGCTACTGAAAAAAACCTTTATTCCTACCTATCAACTTGAAGTTTTAATCTGATATACTTAGATCTATTGAACATTAACTTCTTTTTGCTTAAGCTAGAGTTGTGAACTCTGATGCCCTTTTTAAACCATTTACATATTGGCACAGAATACTTAACAGTACAAATATTGGTAAACCACCTATAGACGTCCCACTGCTGGACACGGTTCAGCCCCATAGCCACAGCTGCGGGAGGTCTAGTGCATACTTCACCACGCTGATCCAATGCGCTATAAATCTTATTCTATTCTTATATATATGCTGTCCATAGCCCAATGGATGTCGTCGATTCAATGTGAGCGAAAGAGTTAAGCAACGACGGGCGCGGTCGGTTTGTGGATGGGTGACCGCTAGTGGAAAAATTTCATGGACGCTACCGTGCTTCGGAGGACACGTAAAGCCGTCGATCCCGGTTGTATTCAATGCTGGAAATAGTCGTTAAGCCTTGTCGAAGACCTTCGGGTGGTTTGAGAACATCGCCACTGGGTTGGCCACTAACCCAATCAATCCGCATTAGAGCAGCGTGGTGGAGTATGCTCCAGAACTCCCGCAGCTGCTTCTGTGGGGGAGACCCGTGTCCAGCAGTGGGACGTTTATGGGTCGCAGCGAGCGATATGTATGCGTCACGTATGTTATGAACATTTCTACCTAGATGTTTTGAAAATCTTTCAGTAGCCAGTCAAGTGATCACGTTCGTGCTACGCAGTCCATAATTTAGTCCCAGCGGACACATCATAAGCACCGACATGAAGTTATTTGAACAAACTGACAGCTCAGTCGAAACGGACACGTAACCACACGCTTTTCCCCTGTGACAGTCGCGCATGAAATTAAGTAGATTATGTATTGTGCATATACATGTCCGTGATAGTTTTTGAATTCAAGGCAGATTTTGTTAAGTGCTGCCAAGTCTTTACATTGAAACGTTGGTTTGGTACCTATCACATACATTCTTGTAACCAATTCATCCAACAGCCTTTTATAGTCCACTGCTGTGCTTAGGTTCTATCCTCTCGGTTCTCGGCATCCCGCTTACTTATTCATATCATAGGTCTACCTGGTCGGAACGCAGACAGTGCTTCGTTGTCCAAATCGTCGTCTGCACTCGAATTGTAACATCTATAATGTTCTTACAAGGCGTAGTTCGTACTTGTATCCATACCATAGCAAACCGGAATATAACGAAGATACTAAATTAATACACCTACCATAATATGGTCTATATATTATACTGCCTCTAAATACATTAATTAGATTCTTTGAAACTTAAGATGATTGATTCGTATTAAATACCGCAATAATTAAAGTTTCTCCCCCAAAAACGAGAGGGCGTCACTGTGGGATTTCGCTCCGATATAATAAACGGCTATGACATTGACAGACGAGTTTATTTCAATTAGAATAAAATACGTGTACAAAGCAGTATGCAATGAAAAAAAGTGATTGAGTTATTTGAACAATCAATCTCCATTTACACTACAAAACGATAATTTGAAAGATTCAAATGTTTCGAACTTAATTCGAATCATTTCAAAATCATCTGCAGGGGTAAGTGTCATTCTTTACAAGGATAACTCCAGCATCGAATAACCATCATGATGCACTATTTAGTGGTAGAACTGTTAGGTGAAGAAAACTTCGGTCTACAAGAGGTCTCTAACAAGACTATGCAGGGGACAACTGTTATGTATTTAGTAAGAAGGGGGTATGGGCAATTATGCCCATAAGCCACTGCGACCTAAAGAACTAATAGCAATTGTACTTAGTAACAATAATAATTAAGGAGGCATATCCCTAGGATGTATGTACACGATCTTCTGGGATGTAGACCGTGAAATTAAAGAATAATAGCACACTTACCATCGGATAATACCAAAATGAAACCGACGCTGATGGGTCACAGACGGATGGCAGACGGGCGTGTGTGATTGGGCTGTCGGAAATAAACCCGTATCCATCACCCTTTTTTTATTCCACTGTTGGGCTCGGAATGGGAAGGCCATAATCCACCAAGCTGGCCAAGTGCGGATTGTCAGACTTCTCATGCCTTCAAGAAAATAATGGAGAACTTTTAAGCATGTAACTTTTAATTTATTCAAATTCACTTTCACTTTTATTGTTGTGTGCCGCTTCGATTTGAACCTACACTTCCTGGTGTGAGAGGCGAGTTTTATAGCCACTGTGCTGTCACCGCACACCCGTATAACAACGATATAAGTATGATTACAACTTGGATCGACGAAACCGGACTTATGAAAGAACTACGTCGTCATTTCGCTGTAACGTAAAGTATGGGTATGCGAGTGTTAAACGTGACCTTGTAAGCTTGTAACGCAACTGTGACAGAACCGTGTCGCCCCTCGTGTCTCACCATGTACTGGGACCACTTACCTCACCATTCATGCCCGTTTTCCTCTCTGGATGTACATAGATATACTAAAACTATGGCTTGAATATTGCTTACGGACAATATGTACGAGCAGGTTGCTTGTCAGTCAAAATTAATTTCACCAAATCAATCCGTCAGTAGATACGCGGTAAGCCGGACTAGTCAGGAAATGTATGTTATCACATCGTACCATCCTCCTTTACCTAGCCCACTGGCTTATAGGCTTCCCAGGATGGGGTTTATCGTTAAGCCTTGTCCCTAACTACCCTATTGAAGGAATATTTTCCAAGCTTATCGAGAACAGTGGAAAAGCAGAATAGGCCAAATCAAAGGAGACTAGGAAATAGGAACTATTAAGTGATTCGTGAAAAGTGTATACCTACATGTATTTGATATGAAGTTTAAAAAGGGTAAATATCAAAATTACATATATTTTCCTAGTTTCGCATAGCAATTTTTATTGTCGTCAAAAGTGTGTGATTTGCAAACATTGACATAAAATGAAACAAAATACATGAAACAATCATACAAACTAGTGTATACAACTTTAACTAGTTTAAATCAATTTATTAAAAGTGAGTGACCCTAATCTTCACATCCTGAGAGGAGTCGCGTTCTTAGTAGGCGAAAGTTTAGCTGTGATAAAATATTTCAGCAATGTTCAAATTCTATCTCCATAACTAATGCTAAAGCTAATGAAAATATCACCAAATTAATATCATGATTAAATTGACGTAGTCGAACACTGTTCAAGTTAGTCTCTCTCAAGATTGGCCAAAAATTCGCAAAGAACTAAACACACTTTCAATATGGGCTTTGGGGGCGTGGAAGGACCATTTGCCAGACCTAAGGTTTGACTGGGCAAGCCTAGAAGCGTCTTAGCTTCGGAGTTTGACTGTAACACATACACGGGACATGCATCCAAATATGCAGTGCAGGCAATTTCATAGCAAGGCATAAAACTGGACATTGGTTGTACTTAACTCAGTTACAGATATCTTCATCACTACAACAGTTAAAGGAACAACTAAAGCAGTTATCTTACACAGTATCATCACCGACAAAGTATAGAACGATGGGCAGTCATGGGCATAATGGCGTGCATCTCCGGCGAATCCTCGCCTCGGTCGCGTGTCGCCGGGTGATAAGCACCCGATAGGCTTGTGTCCACCGGCCCAAGTCACAAGCGAAAGCAACACTTATAGTCGTTGAAATATTTGAATTCCAGTTAATACTAGAATACAAAAATTTCAACGAGTATCGAAGATCGAGTTTTGACTTATGCCCGGTGTATGGTTCACCTACCATGGGAAATATAACATAGGTAGGTACTAGTGGATGCCCGTAGCTTCGCTCGCGTGGAATTAGACATAGTAATAGATTCTTCTTAACGCTTAAACTTAGCTCCACAAATTTGTGATGAATCCGTAAATGTGTTATCCCCTATGCTTATTTTACACCCTTAAGGGTAACATTTTTACAAACTTTAAATGCCATATTTATTTATATCTATCTAATCAACAGCCTAAAATATAAATTGTATGCTCCTAGTTCTGATAATGACATTACTTTCATACAACCTTTCATCCCCTTTTTAACCCTTTACAACCCTTTTTTCCAATTTGAAAGTAGCCTTTCTCAGGCTCTATACTATCTGTGTACCAAATTTCATTTAAATAGGTTCAGTAGTTTTGGCGTGAAAGCGAGACAGACAGACAGACAGTCAGGCAGACAGAAAGACAGAGTTACCATTGCTATTGCAGTAACTAGTGAAGTTATCAAATCCTAAATATACAAATGGTTTCGCAGTATCTTATGCTAAAATTATTTATTTGCCTTAGAACCCGTAAAAAGAAAGAAATACACATACTTAGTAATTTTTATAATCTATATAATAAAAATGAATCGCAAAATGTGTTGGTAAGCGCATAACTCAACAACGCCTGGACCAATTTGGCCAATTCTTTTTTTTAAATGTTCGTTGATGTTCAAGAATGGTTTTTACGGCGAGAAAAATTTGAAAATTCATCCCCTAAGGGGGTAAAACGGGGGTGCAAAGTTAGTATGAAGCGTAACGCGAGCG
The DNA here is from genome assembly GCA_944567765.1 of Carterocephalus palaemon. NCBI lineage: Eukaryota > Metazoa > Arthropoda > Insecta > Lepidoptera > Hesperiidae > Carterocephalus > Carterocephalus palaemon. The sequence goes on from OX155643.1 coordinate 10,027,949, forward strand.
AAGCTGCGGGCGTCCACTAGTACATAATAAAACTCTCGCTAACTCTTTAAACCTAAGCTCATGACTCGAATCTCACTAACATACTTGGGATAGCTACATGTATAACGCTTACTAATATAATAATTGCGAATGTGTGTTTGTTGGTTTGTCCTTCTTCTCCACCTCAACGGAATGATGGATCGACGTGATTTTTTGCATAGATGTAGTGTAGGGCCTGGAGTGTGAGTAACATAGGCTCCTTTTTATCCGGCAAAATTCTCCTGGAAATGTATGTAAACCTGTAATACATGTGTACATTGTGTGTTAATATTATTTTGATTTCTTGTAATTGTGAAGATGGCAAATAAAGATTTATTCTATTCTATTGTATTATTTAATAATCATTCGATTTTTAATCGATAATTAACTCGCTGCGACCCATAGACGTCCCACTACTGGACACGGGTCTCCCCCACAGACACTGCAATGCGGATTGGTGGAGGGGTTATTGGTGTGGCGGTAGTTTCCCTTGAGGAAGGCTTATACTTATTATATTTTAAAACATCCCTGGATGGTAGAAGTAAATTTGCACGTAAAACAATTTGACGCGGGCGGAGTCGGGGGAAGGCTAATAACAAATAACAGTAGTAATAACTGACCAGCGGGAAGCAGGCGACACTTGTGGACTCGCATTGTCTGCTTTTCTGCGAAAATTAACTACAAACATCATATTAAGCAATAGCCAGTATAGACCATCAGCTATTTGAATCGTTACTATTTGTACGCGGTTTCTTTTCATTAGTAAACCAGTAGTATGATGATGATGAGTTATTTGCTCTCCGTATAAAAGAAAAAACCTTCGTATTTCATAGGAGCAATAGGGGCATAAACGCGTTAAACTGTGAAACATATCGCGCCGTTGGAAAACGTTAAATGGACCGCATTGTGAACTGTTGATTTTAGCAGCTGACCGGAAACACTGCCTCTACATTCGTACATCTGTTTGTCCCACCGAAATACAATAAAATATGTAACACCAGAGCGAAAATTACATCTGCATAATTCGTGGCACGGTGCCAGTAAACGGGAGAGATATAAGAGATACAAAATATACGGGGCGTAGTTTTGCATTCGCGCCAAATTCAAAGGGGTAGCTGTTGACAATTTTGAATGGGAGTCATTATAAATTATAATTATATCCGTTCTTCCGCAGCAAAATATGACCTGAAGGCAAATATGAGTTATGATTTAAGAAAAGCAGTACAAGTCGCTTCCATAATACAATATTACAATTCATCTATCCATCAGCCATTTGGAGTTCACTGCTGGACAGGCCTCCCTCAATCAACGCGACTCAACATCCTCGACGCAGAATCGGAATGAGTGGCATCAATTTACGCATCCAAAATTATTATAAACCCACCCAAATTATATTCACTCAAATGAAACAGCCAATATACAAAGGGTATTTAAGAGAAGAGTGATATTATGATTCTCAGAAATAATATAATAGTTGCAAACAAAAACAAATTAAAAATCACAGAGGTTTCTTAAATCCTTACTGAAAGTATAGCCTTGTTCTCTGATGATCAGCAGGCATCTGATCTATCTATGCAAGCACATCAAACATTCCACAAACCTTTGAAGTCGTCTGGACATAAAAATATGAAACACATTCCATCGTGAAGTGAGTGACGTTTATTTAGCGGAACAATAGACAATAGCGCGCGATATGACGAAAATTTTCAATTAAACAAAACAAAACGACCCTCCCGCCTTGGAGGGTATTGTTTGGCTCGCAGCGCGACAGTTGGCAGTGGCGTGCGGTAGGGAAACGGGCTGCTCTCATAGTGACAGGTATCGGACTCGTCGTTTTTCATTGAAACGTTTACGCTATTCAATTATTAGAAACACTCACGGTCTTACTTATAAACGTTACTTAATATTTAATCTATTGCTTAGCAACGGATTAACAAAAACCTCACTTATAAACACTACTTAGCGTTCAGAAGTCGCTAAGTAGGGTTTAAATAGCTGTCAAAATTAAACACTGCCGAGACATAGTTTAACTCTCGCTAAGCGGCAAGATGGCGGATTTCACATAAATCAGCTGTTCTATTGTGATGTCTGATCAATTTACTTGCGATTGTTTGTTAGTAAAAAAAATTATATTTGTGCATAAAACATGGATGGATTGGAAGATCTTCGTGATTTCCAAAACGACGTAGCTGATTTAAGCAGTTTCAGAGCTAGGAGGAGAAGAAATACGAAGAATTACAGAGTTCGCTTTAATTCGCTACGAAGTTTATCGGATGAGGAATTTAAACTTAGATACCGATTTAGTAAAGAAAACATGAGTCGTATCATAGAAATAGTGAGACCTGATATCCAGGGCGATACTCGAGGTGGCAGCATTTCTGTAGAATTGCAAGTAATGTCAGTAATCAGATATTGGGCCCGTCATGAGGTAAATCGCCTAATTACTATTTTTTCAAGTTTTCATATATTTACTATAAAGGAGTATAATGAAAATTTTGTACCTTACTAATGTTTACTATATGTACCTAACTATATTTTCAGATTCAAGAGGACAACGCTGACATTCACGGCATGAGCCAGCAGACTCTGTCGCGCTTGTCCCGCAAAGTGGCGATAGCCTTGGCTTCGAAAAGCTCGCGTTATATCAAAATGCCGTCAAATATATCGGAAGAGATTAATGCGATCCGAAAATTTGAAGCCATTTGCGGGCTTCAGTTTCCAGTCGTTTCAGAGATTAGCCGGAACTATCAGACAGACAGACAGACAAAAATTATAAAAAATGTTATTTTGGTATATATACCGTGTATGCATACTTAGATGAATTTAGTAAAAAGATTACAAACAGACACTCCAATTTTATTTAGTTGTATAGATGACAATTTTATTAGAATACATTAATCATAATAAAACATTCATTTTCTTTTAATTTTCTTATTTTAATCTGCCAATTCACGACACTGACAATGTCATAGATAATAGAATATGGAAAAAATAGAACTTTTAACAATTTCGTTCATTCAATATCGTTCTTTGTTCGTTTCTTAGCTAAGTAACAGCTAATCAACGTTTATAAGTAATGAAAAGTTAAACGTGGATTAACTTCTTAAGAGCGGTTTAACTAAGCGGTGCCTAAGTATAGATTAGTGAGATTTTTATAAGTAAGACCGTCAAATCAAAACTCGGATAAAATACTACTACTATTTAAATTGCAAAGATGACAGTAGAGAGATATAGTTGGGGGGGAGAGTAAGATCAGAAGTACATTGTTGAGACAGGCTCTGTACCTAGAATTGAAAAAGCAATATTATCTACAAGCGGACCGGACTAAGCATAAACCGTCATGATGTGATCGGTTACTTTCTTACTCACTACGGGCTCAATAATAATAAAATTAAAAGCCTTGGATTTGCGTCTGAACTTTCTAAAATGCTTAGATTTTTGTTAGCATGTTCATTATTAGCTACATAACCTCGTTCGCAAGCGATACATACATCATAAGATATCTATCAAATTTATATTTATAGCGAGGGTCCGAAGGTCACCCGACATCACATTAGTAAATTATCAATATCAGCAACACCACTCCTTTTTTGCATATCATTACTTGAGATCATACAGCTTTGACATATGATAACTTAACTATTCGTAGCATTCATAAAAATAAAAAAATGGATGTCCGTAAAGTCATTTACGGACACTAATAATTTTACGTGATAACGTCATAAGAAATGTTATTAGAAATTGTAGCATTGATTAACAATATAGCTGTGCCTTCTTCTGAATCACGCTATCAACTGTACTGTGTAAAGTACATTAATATCTTAGTACCCCCTAGTAAACTAGCACTATTCTATGGTTCGACTAAAATTGAAAGAATACGCTTGGCGTAACACTTGGCGGTACGTTTGGCGTAACACTCACTTGGTGGTATGGGAGAATGACGTCACACGTTTTTTCGTATGTGTAGGCGTTTTATGAAACGTTATGTATCACCTACTTAAAGGACATTGTCGTTTTTCGCCTAAGAATTTGCAGACGTCTAATTTATACAGTAATTCTTAGCTTATTTAATGCTCGTTATTCCTTAAGCTAGAATTTAACGGACACTTCAGATTATTAAAAAATAAATAAATGGACACTTATTTCGCTTCACGCCGATTTCCCGTTCTCCGAAAAATATTCAAAGTCATCGCTGCAGCGCTTGAGCCGTAGGTAATAAAAACTTGCCGAAGCAAATAAAAGCGCTGCCGCGCTGTGCGCAGCTCTAAAAGCAGAGACAGCTAGGTTAGCATCGGCCATTTTGTATCAAAGTATTGATTGACAGACGGAATCGCTCAGTGTCAATGTCATCATTCACATTCACACAATATTCTCTAAGGCCCGATTCTCACTATGCCGGACCAGTAAAACTGCCGGAAGGGCTAGTGGCTGTACAATTCATATGAAGCTGTTCACAGTATGCCGGATCCGGCAAAAATACCAAGCTCGGCGGCGAGCGTTTTGTCACTGTGAAATGCCGGTAAAACCACCGGACCGGAGTAAAGTGAACGAGCTTGCGCCGGTATCTGTCCCCCGCTCGCCCCGCCCGTACTCACCTCGCGTCATCCATTGTGCGCACAGGTCTAAATTCAACTGAACTTGATTGTTCGATTTTCTTGTGGGATCCGTGTCACATGAACATCTCTGTCCGGTGTCCGGCTTCCGGCAAATCTGTCAGTCCGGCGAAGTGGGAACCCGGCCTAACTATTCACTACCGACTGATCGAACAGCGATGTCATTCAATATATAACCTCAAAATCAAAAATATTTTTGGTAATAAATAAATTCTCAGAAGTGTCCGTTGTTTAAATCTACTTTCAATAGTATATAGGATCTATTTTGGATCCGTTATAGGATGTTTTATGACTGTTGGTTCGTAGGCGAACTTTGTATGGGCGCTGGTCAATGTCCTTTGATTTTGAAGTAGTTCGTTGATTGACTGTCCCGTTGACGCAATCGGTAGTATCCTTGCCTGTTTACGTGGGTTCGAATCCCAATCAGGACAAACATTCGTGTGAGAAACACTTATCGATTTAAAAAACGTTATCACATTTAAAAATTATGAACCCACTAATACTCGTAGCTATAAAGTGTGTTGTTCTTACCAATTCTAAATTGAATTTTAATAAGACACTTCAATATAATTATGTAATTATAAATAGATTCTATAATTTGTTATGAACAAGGAGAACAATATAATATGTATAGCAACAACTGGGTAAAATGATACTATTCGTTCTCATAATCTACGGGATGTAGTAAAAATGTTACTGAACATATTAATTGTGAATACTTTTAGAGTAATCGAATATATTTTTAATATTATCAGTTACTCTGCTATGTTCTTCGAAAACAAAGATGTGATTTAAATTAATATTTGAATCATTACTTAGATCCTGGTTAAACTCGAGCTCTGCAGTAGGCGTTGCAATACTGTTGATCGGTCTTCTTAACTGACGCGAAACACAATGTCGATTCTCAAATAATACATTTTTATTTCACGGTTCTTTATAATCGATAGATGTACTCGTGTAGTAAAAATATTTACTGTGAACCAAGCACCCATCAGTCTTTCGTTTGAATTTGTTGTTTTGTTATAGATTTCATCATCACCCGAACTAGGTACGCGGGGTTCGCATTATATAGCATCGTTATGTTTTTAGTATATTTCTATATTTTTTTATAATGTTTTGTGTACGCTGTATTGTGTCGAAATAAACGTTTTTTCTATTTGTATTTCTGTTTCTATATTGCACGCATCATGATTTGTTTGATGCACATTGTGAGTTGGGAGATACTATCGCATCAGAAACGACGTCACTCAATGAGCAGACAGGGCTCCCCTCCTTCCTGTGTATGGAATGAGTGAGTAGCTGCGTTGAATCAACGGATACCGCGCCACGCAAGCCCTGTGATGACTTAAGGCGCTTACACATACTCCGGCCTTCATGATAAGTCTGCCGTAAACCAACTGTTATTGAAAATTTTTAATAAGAACCGCGTCATGATCAGGCAAGAACCAAACTACCCACTAACCATGTGAAAAAATCGTTATTTTATACATGAAATTTGTAGGTACCGACAGTACTATACCCATGGAGGAGGCAATGAGATTTCATGTTTAATTACTATATGTATGTTGATTGATGCAAGTTATCTGCGTAGTGTATATGATTCTAAATCGTCTTGATATTTTTAATTGTATTTTAACCCAAAACAAAAACATTTAATTAAGTCGTTTGTACAAAAAAAGAAATCACAGCACTTGACAAGCACATTCATCGTCAAACAAAACGTACATTGCGAGAAACAGTCCCGCAACACACATTAGACACTAAACGATTAGACAGTCACCCTCGCTTCCTTGGCCCGTGGCTTGCTAAACCGTAAACACAGAACTAAATATGTAACTGTATGACACTACATACTTGTATATGGATGCCAGAGAATGCCGCCACGTCGAAGACAAATTAAATATAATCAAAATATTTCACGTGTGAAAGCTTTTAAATCGTACTTTTAAAAATCTCAAATATCATCATTCATCATTGATATCGCTTTTCTCTATTGCACAAACAAACATGTCATAATAATACTGCTAATGCAGCACTCATAATTATGACAAATCCAACATACATCATCATTACGGACCTCCTTTCTGATGAAACGGGTTTATATATACCTACAGACCACATTGAAGAGCCAATCTGGGAATCTAATGAGCTTTCAAGATTACTATAGGTTTACTTGTTTCTTGTTCATTTAAATCTGGCAGTCGAAAAATGACCACTATCGTGATTTCTGAATGTGTGATAGCTGTCTTTGAGACACGTACCGGTTAGTACGCCTAACGTGTACGTCTCTCAAATCGTCTATCGAAACGTTCAAACCAAATCGATATCGCTTTCCTCTAATGTAATAACAATGTAGAAGATTGTTTGATAGATGAAGGCCATCAAAAGTGGGAGAATTAGAGGAACAGATTTAGAGATGGATTTTTCTTCTACCAACTTGATCCAATAACTGAAGTAGCAAAATATAAATAATCGACGATGCAATCAGTCCTAACAGGACAATGTTTTTAACTACGAGTGGCTAAATTTATGCTTTGCTGTGTTTGACTCTGATCTCTGACTCTGATTTGTAATCGTAAACTTGATTGTTTTAATATACTATTATTTGAGAATAGATCTGTCCCCAATTCTTCAACTTGGCTTGGACCGTCCGGATATTTCTAAAGGTCTATCTTCACGTTTAATAAAATAAGCTCATAAACTAATACGATTCACGGCTACTTTTATGTTCGTAGATAAATAGGATCATTTATACGAACTTCAATAGTTTATTTAAACTCTTACTTATCTAGTTCTTAATTCAAAACGTATGCAAGCAATGTAGGAATTCCCTTGACATTGCTTTGGCTCATGAAGTCCCAAAAGACGTTAGTAGCTCTTGTACGAAGGTCGTCAGACCAACGAGAGGGCAAATTATTTCAGTCCGTGCTCAGCCATCCATAATATAACGTGACCGAAAACATCGGACATAATGAGTATTCGATATTGTTACAATACAACGTCTTCACTTCAACAAGGGTATGAAATCATTTTATCAACATCTAGGTGACAATGTGTCAATAAGATTTTCTTTTTTTATTATTAGTGATGTGCATTTGCTGTAACGTTAAGAAAATCATCGCGGGTAAACCATGAGGCGTGAAAGTTCTCCATAATGTTCTGGAAGGTATGTCAAGTCTGTCAATTGCCACTTCACCAGTGTGGTTGACTAGCTTGAAAGCACCTCTGGGAATGGAAGGGCATTCCGAGACGTACCTTTACCCAACAGAGGGACAAAGAAACGGTTGTGGTTATTCATAATACAACTATACTACATGTACTTTAGTGTCCATATACAATTCAGAAACAAAAACACGAAGGATATCCCTACACACCTCTGTACAGCAGACCCACTCGTACATACACAAGCAGTCTTTGAAAATTTAATCGTTACATTCACCCTACTGATGGCACACTGGGGACCACGTGTTACCATGTGTTCATCACGAGGACAGTCTGAGCCGTAAGGAACGAGCTTGTAGCAATTATTTCACACAACAGTCATTTTTTAGTTTTGAAACAAACGCTGTGAGATCGTTATGCAGAGCGCATTTCGGTAACGAATTGTTGGAAAAATTGTACAACATTGTTCTGGCAAAATATTCTAACGCGATCTCTACCACCTTATAACAAACAAATATGCAGCAAATATTATCACAAGCTTTAATCAACACTCATAATATTAACAGTTACGGTAAGTCCAATTAACAGTGTTCTTAATAGTTAACACTTGACAAGTTCGTTACAGGTATGAAGACTACAGAGGCAGTGACTGAGTGTACTCGTAAGTCCTGTTTGTTATACGCAAAACATTTACCTAAGTACCTACTTAGGTAATATGCATAGTGAAATTTAAGATGAATTGGCAGTTGAGTCAGTGTACGTACGTGTACCGGTAATGGTCTGACTTTAATACCAAAACATGCATACGTATTAGAGCTGCTGCACTATGGTAGTTATCGCCTGCATGCATGCACACCGCATGAATAATCCCAGCATGCTTTTATTTTCGCTGAACAACAGGTTCATGTTATGAAAATATGCCGGATATTTCCTTTCGTACCAGGTTAGGTAGCTAGTTTGCAATAAATTTATATGACTCGGATTAGGATTTTATTTAATTTTATCTCCAAAGGCTATTTCGTGTAATAAAGGAATTTATAGGATGTATTTCTCGCCACACGAAAATATCATCCTAAGAAAATTCAGAATCGCGATATCAACGTTCGATAAGTTTATTTTTCTGCATATAATTTTTTATCATTAGATAAAAATTATGTAAATGTAAATGTATTAATGTATTAAGTTTTGAGACTGGATTTTAATATTACATATTTAAGTATGTACCTATTTAAAAATATATATGTATGTAGTCTCTGATATCCATAGTACGGGCTCGCGCCTAGTTTTGGGTCAGATAGCCGTGTATGAGATGTCCATGATACTTAATTATTATTTATTTATTTTATTATTACTGTAAAAGCAATGTTTGAGCCACTCTTGTGGGGAACTAAAAAGGTAGCTCCATATTTCTTTTGTCCCATAAAAACCTTTCCACCTAATCCCATACATTGTGCGCGCATAAAAACTCGTAAAATGTGGCGTCTCGTCGCACCAAGATCTTTGGGGAGAGAATAGAAGCATCATTTATATGGTCGTAAGGCACAAAAATAATTTTGAGGCTTTATCCACCTGATTCCACCTCAGGTATATCTTCTGGGCCCCGATTTTTGAATTTCACCAATACTACTTTAGATATTCGCATGCGAAACATTTTCGAATGCAAATTTCATAACGTGTTAATTTAATTGTAGCTTTATGAAAAGTAAAAATTAAACTTAAATAGTGGATATGAAATTTATTACACACATTCTATCGATGGACGAAATTAGAATTCGAGTGGTACGGACCACTCGTTAGATAAGTCGAGCGAGTGAGATTCAAAAATACCGACCCTGGGCGTATTTAAATACCGTCCCGTTCCGTATTGCATAATGTAGTCCGAAATGAACTATAAACGGATGTTTTTGTTGAAGTTCAGCCTCAACCGTGAACACTCGTAAGCATAATATTGGATGAATTGAATAATTTTGTGTTCATTCACACTGAAAGTATGTCATTGGTATTAAAAACTGTTTAAATAGGTATACAACATACATATTCAATATCTTGGTGTTATTTATAGCTGTAAACTGTGTGAGTATTAGAATTTAGTTGGGCGTGAAATGAAAATAAACGCCGTGAAATCATAATTAAATATAACGTGGGCTAAATTGAGCGTGTAATAATTGATAGAATAGTAAAGGAATACGACTATGTTATGTAGTCTGACGAAAATGTGAGGAAACATGTGCCTATAAAAACCTATAAAAATGATTTTTTTAAGTATAGCTTAACAGAAGGTAACTAGTATTTACTTCACGACCTACGAGTATATTGTACAAAACGAAACAGGAAGCTGGAAGCATATCACAATTAAACTTTATTATATGATTTCAGTTGTATTGTTTCAACCAAGTTGCAGCGAACCCCGTTTGTATTTGGTTTATGAACTCCCGAGTAACTTTCTCAGACGAAAACAATCAGCCAAATAACCGAACAAAAGTTTGGGCACGACCTTACTCAACGTTGTTGCGAGTATACGATATTTGAACTGTTCTTTACGGCTTTCTCTGTACTAAGTAACTAAGCTGTTCCACAGCCGTATTATGTTTAAACAAAAATCTTAATGTGCGAAAGCATTGATAAATAAAGAAACTATCTTTATTTTATTTCTGATTCAAGTTCAAAAACATCCCAACAAACAATCTAGGCTTATAAAATTAAGTCTATAAGGTCTAAACTCTTATACTTGTTATAAAAGAGCATTCATTATGTCAATGTTCCTTATAATGGCACATTATTAGAAGATTTGGCTAATATTACCTTTATTCTTTTAATTTGGCTGGGTAAACGTTAATAAATCCAATTAATACGGCTACAATAAGGGTTCGAAATGTGTTCTTCTTATAGAGGCTAGTTACATTGCCTTTTAGCCGTATAATATTCAAAGTCATATAAAGGCTTTTAATATGGTAAATTATTCTTTTAAAAGTAATGCACAAGGTATCTATGATGCTTTTCAACTTATAGGAGCATTTGATAAGACGTCTATCCAACAAACTAATTCTAACATTTTATATGATCTTAACAAGGATGAAAGCAATCCATTTTCTCTTATACAGTGATAATAAAGCTATTATTCTCTTTAAGGTTATATTAAAATGCTTTACATAAGTAGATCCGCCATATTACGCAGCGGAATTTGTATTTAAAAAATGGATTCAAAACACTGGAAGACTACAAAATTACCAAGCCGATACCAACGAATCAGCTAGTGGTTCCGTAGAGGATTATTTTATTGAAAATGAGAATAAAAAGGAAAGCAGTGAGAATGAATATAATTGTAGCGATAGTGATAGTGATGTAGACATATAGTTAAATGAAGAGTTGAAGAATATTGATATTCGTAGTGATATCATAGAATGGGCAGTGAAATTCCATATTTATATATATAAAAGGAGAAGCTGACTGACTGACATATCAACGCAGGGCCTAAACTATAAGGGTTAGAAAGTTGAAATTTTTCACAGGGGAAACGAAACAAACCTTACAAAACTATGAAGTGCCAAAAAAATTACCTTGAATTTAAATATCGATGGTTTACCGATACATTAAAGCTCGAATCATCAACTCTGGCCAATACTATGCAACATTACTGAAATTAAAAGTATATCACCTATCGTGGTGGGAATAGGAAAGGAAAGGGAAATCAAAACCTGCCGATTTAAACTTATATTTAATTATTTAATAATTACAATACAATTTTGGCAAAAAATTAAAGTGAATCGTTGCAAAACCTATGTTTTCACGATCTCTCACGAAGTGTAAAGGTAAAAGGGTCGGATATATATAGTACGATTAAAATATTCCTTTCTTAGAATAAAATGTGTCGACTTCCATGGGCATCGCAAATTATATAAATTAAGATATTTTCCTTGTAGAAATTTGTCTACTACTGCCAATATGTATACTACCATTACAATATCTGCGGACAAACATATTATAATAGAATAATATTGTTAATGGTGTACTACTATTACGTACTAAAGGGTTTTCCAATAAGGACGGGTTGATTTACATACCTCGTGGCGGCCATATTGTTTATTTTACTTTCTGTCAAAATATCGTCCTATATTCAGTCACAAAAGCCAAATCATCATGGCAAGTTACAGCGTCGAGCAACACGTACAAATGATAAAACTTTATTATCAAAATGGGTGTTCTCTAGTAGCCAATTTTGGTCGAAAAATCATCTTTAACGATGAGGCCCATTTTTGGATGAATAAGTACGTGAATAAGCAAAATTGCCGGATTTGGGACGACATCAATCCACGCGAGATTCACGAGGTGTCAATACATCCAAATAAAGTTACTGTTTGGTGTAGATTCTGGGCTGGAGGCGTCATCGGTCCCTACTTCTTCGAAAATGATGCTGGCCAAGCCATCACCGTCAACGGCGATCGCTATAGGTCGATGATCACAAACTTCTTGTGGCTGATTTGGATGATATGGACACCGAAGACATATGATTTCAACAGAATGGCGCTACGTGCTCAAGACACGATCGATATTCTGCACGAGCGGTTTCATAGCACGGTTATCTCGCGCCGAGGCGACGTGAATTGGCCACCTTTAGACTTTTTCTTGTGGGGCTTTCTTAAGTCACAGGTCTATAAGAATAAGCCGCAAACCATTGCGGCCCTCAAAGACAACATAATCGATGCCATCGGTCAAATTCAGCCTGATTTATGCGCCAAAGTCATCGAAAATTGGACCTTTCGAATACGCGCCACCAAGCGAAGCCGCGGTGGTCATTTGAACGATGTTATATTTCACCCATAATGGCATTGATAGGGCTCTCAAATATAGATGAAACCTTATTGATATCTCTTATACAACTAGTTTTATTCAATTTTAAAATCGACCCGCCCTTAATGGAAAACCCTATATTATATTTCAATCTAAAATTAGTGCACAAAGTATCCCTATAAAGAGATATCTCCCAGCCAACCCAACTATAGTGAAAAATAAATTTTATAAATTATGGCAAAAGACTAGCTAGGTACCTACGATTTAGTTCGTGTGCAAGGAACCCTAACGATATGTAAAATGGCGATAGCTTAAGCAATAATCGTTGCCATTATAAGTCTCCACTCTCATAGACACCTTGTAGAAGATGTGCGTATCGTTTTGCTCTTATAATAGCACTGTTTATAACATGACTAAATAATTAATAACGTTTTAGGCACAAAAACAGCTTAATTTCGAGGGCGGGTTGATCCTACAGCACACAGCGTACCACATTTTACCATGCATTTGGATTCCCATACACTTTCACTATAAACGAGCACATAAATCACGTAAATAAACTACATAAAAAAATAGCTTACCGTTCACTTTTCAGTAAAATGGTTGACGTTTCTCTTTCTTCGCCAAACTGTTGCGAAAATGTAGGTAAATCTAACAAAAATACTTATAGTAGAATCAGAAATAGACGGCTATAAGGGCCAACGAATTTTTAAGAGCCTTTGATTTGCCGCAATGAGTTTAACTCCCTTGTACCGGACCATAATAAAACAAGTATAAGGGTGATCGCCCGTATTAACGCTATCCATATGTTTCCTATAAGTGTATTGGCTTTTTAGGAGTTTTTTTCTTGCCATTATAAGTTTAACTTCCTTATTCCTTGTCATAATATAACACGTATAAGGAAAAAAAGCGGATAATAAAGCAACTATAAGGAGGGTATAAGGTTTTAGTCTTTATAAATTGTGCCCAAACGCACCCTTATTAGCGATAATGCTCTTATAAGAATATTATTTTTGGCTATATAAGCCACAACAAGAGCAATTTTTGTTAGTTGGGATTAATGGCAAACGTAATTTGTTAAAAATCATCAAATAGCTACCTTGAATTTGATTCGTATACAAAATAAGAAAAATTGAGTTACAGTTTAGGGCTACGCCAGAAAATAATTTAAAAAATCATTGTCAATCATCATCACAAACTGATACTAGGATTCCCTGTCATGCGGTAAGTAAATTAACAGAGAACAAACATCATAATAACAAATCTCTTGAAACCGGTGTAGGTACAAACAAACACGTATCTCGGGAATCAAACCCGAGGCCTCCAGCGCCCATTCTTGTCCACTGAACAACACAGAAAAATTTCGTAAAGTCCGAATCGAGTTGTTTATTTAGCACTCTAAACGGCTTGTTTTAACGTCGAAGCGTTTTATACAGATTGCATGTCAAAGCTGGTCGATGAAAGAAACGAGTGAACGGTGGAAATCTGCAGGCGAATGAAGCTCAAGTGACTCCGTGTTCCAAGTGCTTATTGCATTTAAAGTGTGTTCAAACAAAGTCGAGAAGAGATTTCCTTGTACCTACTTACGTCTTGCCTGCAAGGCAAATAGTGTGAAGACAAGTTTCTTGCAATTAACATAAGCAACACGTTTGATTGGTGTGAAATTGTTAGCTCGAAAGTGGTGACATTTTTTCGGTTTGGTAATATTTTTACTGACAAGCTGGATATTGCCTGCAGCTAAGGTTAAATGTCCCTAAAATACACTTACTCTGTAAGTATACCCAACTTTAAAACGTGTTTTCAATTCAAGTCAATATTTTTTTCATTTAATGGCCTATTTTATTGTTCGTGGGTTTTATCTCAAAAAGAAAGGGAAGATCATAATCACATAGCTTTTCGGGGTTCGAGTCTCCTACAAATTAAGATTCAATAGTTCTAACTACTCGTTTATTTACATCACTTAACGCTACAGTTTAGTCTACTTTGTAGGTACCTAAGTGAGCCGTTAAGTCTTCTCGCTGTTTAAATATTAGTCGGCATCCTACTAAGTAATTAATTTCTTCTTTTATTGGCGGATCTACTCGTATTTTATAAGTTGGCAAAATTATTAAGTCAGAGTTTCGGTCAAAATAGACAAAATCCGGATCCGGAAAAGAGGAATTGCGGATCCACAACTCCTGCCCACACTCCCCTTTCACATCTTCCTTCCAACAACATCAGAAAGCAAAGCAATCTTGTTTAATTACGTTCAGAGGGTTCAACGGCCACTTAAAATCATGTGAAGTGTGGGTCGTTTGTGCGTTAACGTAAAAAAGACGTAAAAGGATTTACGCCACTATTCGTTTCGCGGGCACAAAACCGTGAGTTCGTGATTTAAAAAACGTGTGGGTTGCACGTGGTCCGCGGCACATCGACATCGAAATGTCATTAGCGGGACTAACTCTAGCCGTTAAGGGTGTCGTATACTAGGGTTAAACGGAGAAGCTGAACTACGTCGATTTTTATTTTATTGAAAGATTAGTTGTACAATGGTACTGGGTATTCAATATCTACAAGTATACGTTTAATGTTTAAAGCCCGATGGCTATGAGTATCCATATCCATTGGGATATAAACATTTTTACGCATTGCCAAGACTATGCAGTCTTTGTCTGAAGGCACAAAGATTACATTTGGTACTACTGTAACAGTGTTAGTAAAGCATTGTTATACAATCTGTGAATGAGAAACCCTAATGCGATAAGTCTCCAGAATTCTTGAAGGCTCTCGACGTAAGGGCGTTAAAGGTAGCTAAGGTCTAGCTATATTGTAACATGGCTCTCGCCATTGGATGAGTAAATATGATTAAAAAATAAAAAAACAGTAAAGCCATGCAAACATTAGCACGGAACACCAAGTTATAGTGGAATTTCCATAGTTAGCATAGCATGCAAACGAATTATTAGCTTAAGGTGTGTAGCCCATGTGTAGCCATATGAATATTAATGAAGATCGCATGTTACTACATAATTATTTCGTGCCAACGACAAGGCTATGACTACCATAGCCTTTTCAACTATAAAAATGCTTAAGTTGCTCAAATCTAGTTTTAAATATTCTAACCGCATCTATTTATTTAAGATTAACACAAATAACAGTGTGATGTAAATATTGATATATCGGTGATACTTTATTATATTCAATATACTGGGTGAAAATGAGTCTTTGAAGTAAAAGTATCGAAACAATAACTAATGCTTAAAATTCAACTCTAGAATTAACTTATGATGCTATTTTTTATCGGGCAATCTAAATAATGAATACAAAGCTCCATATGTATGCGGTTAACCGTTTAATATCTTAGGTCAAACTATTAATAAATTAATATTATTATTATTAGGTTGAGAAGTTCCTTGGTGAGCCAAGCTTGTATTTAGAATCAGGTTATAACATAAAAATGCATTGTTTTGGAATATCAACAAAAATATTGAAATAAAATACATTCTTACATTACATACTTACATTAATTACAATTTTATATTCCCTTCGTCTTTATTTGGGTTAATTAACATACAATTAATGTCATAAAATATAAACGTCATACATTTAGCTCCAATGGTTTAATAATTTACAGACTAAATAAACGTCATACATTTAGCTCCAATGGTTTAATAATTTACAGACTAAAACCAAAAAAGTCTCTGTGTCGTACACAGCTTGTTTTGTTAAATAAATATATTTATTTTCCCTTTTAATGTAAACACGGATATGTACTTCATGTTTTACATAATAATGTATAGATAGTTTGTTATAAGTGTGAATTGCTGTTGTTTTCGTTTTGGTACCTCTATAATATGTGAACAGTCAACCTACTGGGATGGTGCGGTGAAGTACCTAACGATAGTTGTTGTAATTACATAAAATCTAATTTATTTATTTTAGTATTATTATTTTTTTTTTTTTTATTATTATTATTTATTTTATATATCTATATTATTTTTATAAATATGTCTGATATTGATTCTTATTATTCTTGCGGTGATTCGAATACTTCTTTCGTCTCTTGTGATGAGTCTATTTTATCAAATAGTAGTAATGCATCAACATTGAAGGCGCACTTGGATGGAGTTTTTTGTTCACGTAAAAAGTTATTCAATGTGTGCCATATTAACGCCCAAAGCATTCCAAGTAATTTTGCAGAGCTTGAGGTTTCCCTTTCATGTGATAATATACATGCTATTTTAGTATCTGAAAGCTGGCTTAAATCAAATCTTCACTCATCATTGTATCCGATGGCCGGCTTTATTCTCATTAGGAACGACAGAGAGGGTGCTCGTGGCGGTGGGACTGCCATTTATTTAAGAGCATCTCTACCTTTTAAAATCATTTTGCAATCTCAATCAATGGGCACTTCCACCCCCGAGTACTTATTCTTGGAGGTTAATATTAATGGTGCGAGGGTTGTTCTTGGAGTTGTTTATTGTCCTCCTTCCGTTAACAATTTTTCAACACTAGAAACAGCATTCGAACATATCGGGTCTGGGTATTCACACTACATAGTAATGGGCGATTTTAACACCGACCTTTTAAAAAGTTCCTCTAAAGCTACTTACTTTAAATCAATCATTGAATCCGTCAATCTTTCAATCCTTCCTCTTGCGGCAACACATCATAACATTGATACGTCGGATTCCTGGATTGATCATATCATCACCTCCTCGCCCCAACTTGTTGACACATATGGTCAAGTACCAGCTCCAGGGTTTTCAAGGCATGACTTAATCTATGTGTCGTATAAACTGAAACCACCCAAACAGCAGCCAACCTATTTGTCCTTACGCAGTTTCTCCAGAATTAATTACGATAAGCTTCAGGCGGATGCTTCGCGTTTGTCTCTAGCACCTCTCATAGAAGCGTCCACAATCGACGACAAAATTAATATTTTTAATACAAACCTTCTTAGACTGTACGACGCTCACGCGCCATTGCGAAGAGTCAGGCTGAAACGTCCCCCTGCTCCTTGGATGACAGTGGGAGTGCGTATGGCGATGAGGAGACGCGATAAACTGTTTAGGAAGTTTAAAAGGGAACGGACTGAACTTAATTGGACGATGTATAAGTCTGCGAGAAACAGATGTAATCAGATGATACGAACAGCTAAACGCCGATATATCCATGATAATATCCTTAATTCCTCACCGGCAGAGGTGTGGAAGTTTCTTAACTCACTCGGGGTTAAAAAGTCGCAGAAGTTGGATTATGGTCCTTCACTCACATTGAACAGTATTAACAATCATTTTGTATCTGTCCCTCCGTTGGACCCTAATATCAGATCTGCAACTTTATTACAAATTCAAGCAACTGAGCAATGTGATAGTATCCCGAGCTTTCATTTTAGCTATGTTTCGCAGGGTGAGCTTATAAAGATAGTTCACGCCATCCGATCCAAGGCGGTGGGTTTTGATGAAATCAGTAGAAAAATGGTTTTCACTATCCTTGACCACCTCCTCCCAGCGATTACCCATATAATTAACTTTTCCCTTGACTCTGGCCAGTACCCTTCTGTATGGAAAAAAGCCTTCCTTTTGCCCCTGCCCAAAATCCAAAATCCTACTCTGCCTATTCATTTTCGTCCAATCTCAATTCTTCCATTCCTTTCGAAGCTTCTAGAATCCTGTGTTCATAAGCAAGTCTCCTCTTTCTTAAATAGCCATAACCTGTTGTCTGTCTATCAGTCCGGGTTCCGATCTGGTCACAGCACTACAACAGCTCTCATTAAGGTGATGGATGACGTCAGGAGGGGCATGGATGACAAACAACTTACCCTGCTTGTGCTTGTTGACTTTTCAAACGCTTTCAACACAGTTGATCACGATATCCTGTTAGCGAGTCTTTCCCAGCTTAGATTCTCACCCACTGTTTTGGATTGGTTCTCATACTATCTTCGCGGTCGTCAGCAATCTGTCAAGTGTGGGAATAATTCCTCTGACTGGGCGGATTTAGTAACTGGCGTTCCGCAAGGCGGTATTCTTTCTCCAATTCTTTTTTCAGTATTTATTAATTCTCTAACCTTAGCCTTCAACTGTTCGTATCACCTCTACGCTGATGATCTTCAGTTGTATGAGCACGCTAGTTTGGATGAACTTCCCATTGCGTTTGACAAAATTAATCGCAATCTTGAAATGCTCAAAAAGTGGTCTTACCAACATGGGATTTCGGTAAATCCTTCCAAATGCCAGGCCATTTTAATGGGTAGTTCAAGGTTACTTTCAAGGATTAGCAATGGTTCCCTGCCGAAAATTTACTATGATGGTTGTTTAATCCCTCTGAGTGATTCAGTTAAAAGTCTTGGTTTACTCATCGACAGTAAACTATGCTGGCATCCACATGTAAATGAGGTCAGCCGTAAAGTTTTTGCTACACTTCGTTCACTTGGCCGTTTAAAAAATTTCCTTCCTTTGCAGAATAAGATAATGCTTACCCATACTCTTGTCCTCCCCATAATTGATTATGCGGATATGTGCTACCCAGACCTTACTGAAGAACTTCTTAACAAGCTAGAACGCCTTCTCAATTACTGTATACGCTTTATATTTGGGTTACGCAAATTTGATCACATCTCTCAGTACCGACTTCAGCTTAAATGGCTTCCAATTCGTCACAGGCGTAATTCTAGAATTCTGCTTCTCCTGTACTCTATTCTCAATGATGCAACAACTCCATATTATCTGAAGAGCAATTTTCTTTACCGTTGCAATACACATGATAGAGTACTGCGCTCGACGGAAAATCTCACGCTGGCTCTTCCAGCTTTCCATACCTGTTTCTATGAGTATTCCTTTGTCGTTCAGGCAATACTTCTCTGGAACGCCCTCCCATTAGAAATTAGAAAAGCTCCTTCCAAGAGTTCGTTTAAGAGACAAGTTCGTAGTCACCTTTATTTAATATCACCCAATTGATCACATTGCATTTTTATTAACGTATGTATGTTGTTTTATTTTATAAATATTTATTTTGTTATGTATACTATATATATATTTATACTATATATATATATATATATATTATTTAATTATATATTATTTATTTATTGTGTATATATTATATGTAGGTATGTATTTATCATATAATTACCTATAATTGCATTTTATTGATATTTTTTACTTATTACTTAGTTTTATTCCTGATTTTGAATTTATTTATTCTCTGAATTATTTCTTTTTTAGCAAAATTTCTATTAATTTTTCTGTTTGTTTTTTTTTTGACACCTACCACCAGCTCTAACAATCACACTAGGTTGACTGGTAGAAAATGCCTTGGGGCATTAAGTCCGCCTTTTGTAAAATCTTATCTTAGGATTTTTCAATAAAGCCTTAAATAAATAAATAAAAAATAAATAAAATAGAGAAATGAAACATTTGATTTTTTCAATTTAGAGTCAGAGGATTTATAAAGGTAATTCTGATTAATGAAGCCAAGCACGAAGACGTCGACGTAAGAATTAATTTTAAATAATAAATTATTAACATTAACAGGTAGCGTCCATAGCCCAATGGCTCGCGTCGATTCAATGTGATCGAAACCGTGCTTCGCAGGGCACGTAAAGCTGTCGGTCCCGGTTGTTTTCAATGCTGGAAACAGTCGTAAAGCCTTGTCGAAGACCTTGGGGTGGCTTGAGAACATTCGACACTGGGTTGGCCACTAACCCCTCCACCAATCCGCATTGGAGCAGCGTGATGGAGTATGCTCTAGACCTCCCGCAGCAGTGCCTGTGGGGGAGACCCGTGCCCAGTAGTGGGACGTCTATGGGTCGCAGCGAACATTAACAGCACAAACAAAGAGATGATGACGTCAATAGCTAGGAAGCCAGCAACGAATAAAATAAAATAAATAATTTACATGACAAAATGGCGAAGTAACGAAACAAATTTGTTTTTGTCCATACGTTTTATCTTTGATGCGCGGAGTGAATCGAAATTTAAATAATAATACTACGTACTTCTAGCGAGATTATCTGTGTGTGCCGCGTTACGTCGAAACGTTCAAGTAAGCATTTCAAATTCTTATCTGTGGCCTTGGATCGCGCATCTGTGAGCTAAGTGTGTCTCTTATACAGTTTGGAAATAAAAGCAGGCCTTTTATGCTATAGGTACTCATTATTAACTTCCACTTAGCTTTCCATTCCCGCTTGTCTTTAAGTAAAAAAAATGCTGGCATTTCACGAAGTCAAGATTTTCTCCTGCATCGGTTCGGTAGCCACTTAGTTAAGGTACACATGATACTTACATTACTTAACGCTAACATGAATGTTAGTTTATACTTTTTAAATATTTCAAACAATATTTGGATTCATTAAAAATAATAACCAAGGCTTGATTATAAAATGATTTCTCATCTCATCATCAAAATATTAATTAAAATATGAGTACTGAAGAAAACTTGGTCGATTCTTATTTGTTTAAAATTTCCATGTAAGTACTTAATGATGATGGATTAAATACTTAAAGTTAAAATTAAATTACATGAAGAGTTAAATCTAAAAAACAATTGTTTTCAAATTGACAACCCTAGTTGTCAGCATTAAAACCAGTTTTCTGGTAATTTACCGATGTTACTCCTCAAACACGTATAACAAGATTCTTCTCAAATTATATTATATTTATCCATAATACGTATCCAGTCATACTCGTATAACACGAGGATGAAGGAATTCGAAAAGGTTCGGGCGTACCTTTTTTCTTTTGTCTCGGTATTGGAACTGGCAGGTAACTTTTATACATTTATACCGTTGGTAAGCAAAGAAAATATTCAAACGTCATTTAATATTATTAAATAAATATTTTAATAACCTATTGTTAGCTGGTGGCAACTGGTTATTATTAGCAAAGTAATTTTGTCCCAAATGCTTTTTCTCCGGGTCATCTCTATTAACATTGGATGTACCAAGGGACCCATATCAGTGCGGAATACAGGCCAAGAGCGATAAAGAGTAAGCACAATGACCGATTTTTATATTTGCCGATAAAAAACTATCCCGATGGATGTCGCTTTCGCTCGCTGCGACCCATAGACGTCCCACTGCTGGGCACGGGTCTCCCCCACAGACGCAGCTGCGGGAGGTCTAGAGCATACTCCACCACGCTGCTCCACTGCGGGTTGGTGGAGGGGTTAGTGGCCAACCCAGTGTCGAATGTTCTCAAGCCACCCGAAGGTCTTCGACAAGGCTTAACGACTGTTTCCAACATTGAAAACAACCGGGACCGACGGCTTTACGTGCCCTCCGAAGCACGGTAGCGTCCATGAAATTTTGCCACTAGCGGTCACCCATCCACAAACCGACCGGGCCCGTCGTTGCTTAACTCTTTCGATCACATTGAATCGAACCGAGCCATTGGGCTATGGACGCTACATGGCTATGGCTATAGACCCGATGGATGTACCATCGTATTTAAGTTAGGTGAGAACTGATAAACTGAAAAGATAAAAATCTCCGGGAGTAAAATAAAATAAGATCGACACTATACCCATTGCAAGTTGAAGTCTGAAAGGCAGTTGTCAACAGGCCCCGATTGGGCACACTGGCTGGCTTCGCTCAATGAGCCCAGCTGCGAACGGTTTAACACGAGGGAGCCATGACTTTTTATTTTTAGACCAGCTATTAGTATTGTTTGTTGACACAACAAGCGGCGACACGAATTACGTATCACGTAGCGGAACCCTAACAAAGAGCGCTGACACCGTCGATATAGTTTGTAGAACACTAATATGCAATTCAGCAACGTATTTGGTCTACTTTTGCAGTTCAACATTGACGCAGATCACGAAGAATGCTGATGCCGCCACACCAGTTTTTGATCTAAACATATTTGTCCTAATTATGTAATTCATCAATCGCGACGTCTCTTGATACTATAAATACACTACTATTCGAGTAGGGAAGCATTCTTTATCCAACATCGATAGGAATCGCTTAGGCTAATTATTAAGTTCAAATTGTAATTTATTTTAATTAAATTAGTTTTAAAAGTAATTTTGGTTTTCCTGGAACCTCCGGCCGCAGCAAACGTAATTGGCGCAGTCGGCAGAATAATTCGCGGGCCGGTTCACGATAGCTAGGGACCCACAATTCGGAAACCACGTCGTGAGTCGCCTGGGAGGCTGTCCAGCCCCGTCGTCGAGTTATCCAGAACCTACGGACCTGCTGCAGACAACCGGAAGAGCATCCAGACATTGAAGCATCCAGAAGGCCAGAAATGAAAACCCTGTAAGTGCACTTGAATTGTTCTCGTGTTGCTTCCCGTTACTCCTATAATTTTCCAACATTTTCCACCCTAGATCGGATAGGGCCCAGGAGTCTGAATTCCGTCAGACTCACTGGGATATCGATAGTAATAGGAATATAGATTTAGAGTTATTTAATCAATCAGATATTAGTTTAGAGTGCTTAGAGTCACATACGATGGCACACGACCCGGACACTATTTTTAAGGCACTCCGCCTTGTCCCGGATTTTGATGGAAATCCAAATGTGCTAACTAGGTTTATAAGTATATGCGATCAATTAGCTGCTAAGTATCTAAGTACGGAAAAAGGTTCCGAATTTTCTAATTGTTGCGTATTGAACGGAATACTTAATAAAATAACAGGGACTGCCGCTTGTACTTTAAATTCAAATGGAATTCCTGACAGTTGGGCAGGTATTCGTAAAACTTTAATTAATAATTTTTCTGACCAACGTGATGAAATAACTTTATACAATGACCTCTCCTTAGCCACTCAAGGTAATAAATCTCCCCAAGACTTCTATGAACACTGCCAGACCCTATTTAGTACACTTATGACTTATGTGACTTTACACGAGACCGTACCTACTACTGTTACTGCAAAACGCGACTTGTATAAAAGGGTTACCATGCAGGCATTTGTTCGTGGCCTTAAAGAACCCCTTGGGTCACGTATACGTTGCATGCGCCCCGATACTATCGAGAAGGCTCTCGAGTACGTTCAGGAGGAGCTGAACGTACTGTACTTACAGCAACGTAACGAACCACAAAAGAATATAGCGACCCCCAAGGTACCCCATCATCCACCATCCATAGTCCCACAGCGACCCCATGTTCCTACATCCAACTGGCCGGTACCAATAGGGCACCAACCCATGAGGCCTCCGCCTCAGCCATTTAAATTTAACGAGGCTATACAGCATAACCGCATGCCCACGCACACCCAAAGAGTATTCGGTGCACCGCCCCCGAACTATAATCCCCGCAGTAATGTATTTAGATTACCACCTCGCCACAATCCACCTCAAAGCCAGAACCCCCAGCCTATGAGCGGTGTACAGAGATTTACTCCTAAACCGCTTCCTCCTATGACATCAGGTCATGATTGGGGAAGGTCAGGAAACCCTCCTCCAAGTAATTATTTTAAAACTCGCGAAATGAATGTTAATGAATGTGCTGCGTACGACGAATCATATTACCGCCCATATGACTATTACCAAGAACCGACCTACTTTTACAATGACAATACCTACTACACTACTAACTATGCCCCTGACTATGCTTATGACACCGCGTATTATATATCTGACGACTACCCTTTACGTAACGAAGATACTCCTCAGGTAGGAGACAATAGCGAAGAACAGGATTTTCAGGAGGAATCAATTACACAAAAACCAGGATAGAATTAAACCTACAAACACAAAGGCAACTACCGTACATACAGATAGATAACCCTCCATTAAAATTTTTAATAGACACCGGTGCCAATCAATCCTTTATTAACCCCGAAGCTGTTGCGAAGTATTTCGGTCATTTTCCCCTTAATTACGACCCGTTTGAGGTAACAAACGTACATGCAACCAGTAGAAATAATTATTCTATAACATTACCATGCTTTGCTGAATTTAATGACCCAGATAATATAAAATTATTCTTGTACCGTTTCCATGACTATTTCGACGGGCTTATAGGTTTAGATTTGTTAGGTAAATGGGAAGCCCGTATAGATCTGAAGGAGAGACAGCTATTCACACACTCAGCGTCGAATCCTATTAAAATGTACAACTCGCGTAATGTTAATTTATATGAAGATATTATACCTGCCGGAACTTCGAAAGCTATCCGCGTACCCATTAATACAACCGACGGCGATGTATTCATTGGAGAACAAATAATATGTAATTGCATTATACATGAATGTATTACCACCGTTATTAATCAGCGCGGTTACATTGAAGTCGAGAACCCAACACCTAACGACATAATATTCTCTCTCGATCGGCCGGCACACGCGGAGTTATTTAATACCGAGTGCATACGCACTGATCAGCTATATTCGCGCGCGCAAAACGTAGTGTCGCGGTTGCGATTAGAACATTTAAACGAAGAGGAAAAGGTTAACCTTACCACCCTTTGCTCTCGTTACGCCGACGTATTTTATATTGAAGGCGAACCTTTAACGTTCACTAACAAAATAAAACACCGCATTAGGACCAAGGATGAAGTTCCTGTGTATAGTAAAAACTATAGGTATCCATTTGTTCACCGACAAGAGGTGAGGGATCAGATTACGAAAATGCTAGAACAGGGTATAATAAGACCATCCGACTCTGCATGGAGTTCACCAATTTGGGTCGTACCCAAAAAATTAGACTCATCCGGCAAACAAAAATGGCGTCTTGTGGTTGATTTTCGTAAACTCAACGAGAAGACGATAGATGACAGATACCCTATCCCCAACATAAGTGACGTCCTCGACAAGCTAGGGAGGTGTCAGTACTTTACTACTCTAGATCTGACGAACGGCTTTTACCAAGTAGAAATGGATCCCCAGGACATTTCTAAGACCGCTTTTAACGTAGAGCACGGCCATTTTGAGTTCCTTAGAATGCCAGTAGGGTTGAAGAATTCGCCCAGCACCTTCCAGCGTGTAATGGACAACGTCCTCAGAGGTCTACAGAACGATATATATTTAGTATATCTAGATGATATAATCGTTTTCAGTACTTCACTCCAAGAGCATATGATCAACCTAGAGAAAGTATTTCAGAGACTTCGAGAGTCCAACTTTAAGATCCAGATGGACAAGTCTGAGTTTCTTAAGCGTGAAACAGCTTACCTCGGTCATCTCATTAGCAAAGATGGCGTAAAGCCAAATCCAGATAAAATATCGGCAATAGAAAAATATCCTATTCCTAAAACACCAAAGGAAATTAAACAGTTTCTAGGACTTCTCGGTTACTACCGAAAATTCATTCCAGACTTCGCTCGTATTACTAAGCCCTTGACCCAATGTCTCAAGAAAGGAAGAAAAATTACTCTTGATACTGAATACGTTAACTGTTTCGAAAAATGTAAAACACTTCTAACTAACGATCCTATCTTACAGTACCCAGATTTTTCTAAAGAGTTCAATCTAACAACAGATGCTTCTAACGTAGCCATAGGAGCCATACTATCGCAAGGTCCAATAGGCTCGGACAAACCCGTCTGTTACGCCTCTCGCACACTCAATGAGAGTGAGATAAATTACAGCACGATCGAGAAGGAACTCCTCGCCATAGTATGGGCAACTAAGTATTTTAGACCGTATCTTTTTGGTAGAAAATTTAAGGTTATAAGTGATCACAAACCGTTACAGTGGATAATGAACTTAAAGGAGTCTAATTCCCGTCTTACACGTTGGAGGCTGAAACTAAGTGAATACGATTTTACAGTTGTGTATAAAAAAGGCAAAAGTAATGCGAATGCAGACGCGCTCTCGCGAATAGAATTATATAATGAGGATACTAATACTTTAATTAAAAAGACCGACGAAATAAGTTCCTTATTAGGAAACCCGACTGAATGTTTGCGTACCCGAGTTGACTCTTCGACCGAAACCGTACACACCAGCAATGAAAATCAAATATTAGAAATCCCTATCACAGACGAGCCCCTCAACAAATTTCACCGACAGATATACCTTACTATCGTTAATGACGTTAAAAAGAAGCCGACAGTGACAAAACCATTTGATACCCACACTCGTATTAGTATACAGGTTTCAAGGTCTAACCTAGAAACAGATGTTATAAATGCTGTAAAAGAATATGTAAAACCCAAAATTAAAACTTCTTTGTTAATTAACCCCACTCTCGCCATGTATTCCGTCATCCCTATTTTACAGGATAAATTTAGAAGTTCTTCTATGAACCTTGTTCTCACTAAATTCGAAATAGAAAATGTAAAAGAGTATCTCCGCCAGCAAGAAATTATACGTCATTATCATGAGGGAAAAACCAACCACCGTGGTATAAATGAGTGTTACTTAGCGTTATCAAATAAGTTTTATTGGCCCAAAATGAAAGACCACATAACTAAATACATTAACGAATGCACAATTTGTGGGCAAAGTAAATATGATAGGAACCCAGTCAGACCACAATTTAATTTAGTTCCACCTGCCACCAAACCCTTTGAAATCGTTCACATGGACTTATTCACAGTGCAGGGTGAAAAGTACATTACCTTCATAGATGTCTTTACAAAATATGGTCAGGCTTATCAGTTACGTGATGGTACAGCTGTTAGCATTTTACAAGCTCTGTTGATATTTTGTACTCACTTTGGTGTACCACTGACGATTATTACAGACAACGGAACTGAATTCACCAATCAACTTTTCCTTGAATTTACCCGGCTTCATAAAATAAATCACCACAAAATTCTAGCTCATTCCCCCAACGCTAACGGCAACATAGAAAGGTTTCACTCTACACTGCTAGAACACCTCAGGATCTTAAAATTACAGCATAAAGATCAACCGATAGTCAATCTTGTTCCATACGCTATAATTGCCTACAATAGTTCGATTCACAGCTTTACTAAGTGCCGACCATTCGACTTACTTACCGGACACTTTGACCCCAGAGACTGTCTTGACATCGACGTTACACAACATCTTTTACAACAATATACTCAAACCCATAGGGAACAGATGAAAAAAGTCTATGACTTAATCAATGACTCCTCTCTTGCCACCCGCACTCACTTAATTGAGAATAGAAACAAAAGTCGAGAATCTGAAATAGATTACTCACCAGACCAACAGGTTTTCATCAAAAACCCCCTGGCCAGTCGACAGAAAACAGCACCCCGTTACACTCAAGACACTGTTCTCGCCAACTTGCCTATACATATCTATACTTCTAAGAAACGCGGACCCGTTGCCAAATCACGACTGAAACGTAGCCATAAAACTGCTAATTTGTTACAGGATCCCACTAACACTATAGCCAATCCAGCCTAAAAGAGGTCTTGTACATAGTTTAGTATCAGTCATAAAAAGTATAACCGGCAATCTCGATTAGAACGATGCTGTAAAATACAATGATAGATATAGAAATATTAAAATGAACTTAAGATTATGTACCCAATTTAGAATGTAGTGTATATTATGGTAGTTTAAAACCTGGTTCATATTATTATATTAAGAACTCCAAATTTCCAATAACCTCTAGAAATAATTTCGAACTGTAAAAAAATATGTGTAGCACCAAAGAAAGATAACCAAGCCCTCATCCCTCCCTCTCCTTTCATAGCAACTTACGAGAAATTATTCGTGTACATAGAGACAGAATGTCCGAAGTTGAATAACTGGTATTTCTGCGATGAAGAATAACCCTTCAGGTCCGTATCAAAAGTGACTACATCCAAGAAGTAATCACAAATCAAGCACTGAAGGAGTCCTGTCAACTTACTACAGTTACATTGAAAAGAGAAGCGATGGAGAAACTCGTTGACCAACACTACGTACTCTCCTTTCCACATCAGACGAGAGTACAACTCACTACTTCTACCAATTGGAGGTATGGTGATCGTCGTCTTCGCGTTACGAAGATACAATCCCTGGACCCGCTGCATGAAGGAAAAGGATTACAGCCAGCGACCGAAGGAGTCAACCCCAAGGGAAGGAAAAAAAGAGAAAGCTGAACAGATGCCGGCAACATTTTCTCTTGACATTCTAAAATAGTTGCCGTTCTCGGGGTGGAGGAATTACGTATCACGTAGCGGAACCCTAACAAAGAGCGCTGACACCGTCGATATAGTTTGTAGAACACTAATATGCAATTCAGCAACGTATTTGGTCTACTTTTGCAGTTCAACATTGACGCAGATCACGAAGAATGCTGATGCCGCCACACCAGTTTTTGATCTAAACATATTTGTCCTAATTATGTAATTCATCAATCGCGACGTCTCTTGATACTATAAATACACTACTATTCGAGTAGGGAAGCATTCTTTATCCAACATCGATAGGAATCGCTTAGGCTAATTATTAAGTTCAAATTGTAATTTATTTTAATTAAATTAGTTTTAAAAGTAATTTTGGTTTTCCTGGAACCTCCGGCCGCAGCAAACGTAATTCACGCGGTCGTGCTGTGATTGGTTCGTTTTGAATCTGCTTAGCTCAGATGTAAACTTTTATTCACAGGTATTTAGTTCAAGAAAAATGACGCTAATACAGACTGCTTAGATACATACATACAGACTTCATGTTACTTATTATTATATAGGTATTTAAATTAGGTACCTAAGTTACATTTTGGTTTCATTTGCATCAAGCATATTGCATACCCAATTACTTAAGTAAATACCTAGTTCTTTAAAATCATTAATATCTTTTAAAACTAATTAATTTTATGAATAATATTGCTTAAAGTTTAATATTATATGCTTTAATAAAAATCCAACCAAGCAGCCGTAAATATTCCATAGACTAAATAAATAACTTTTTACAGCACGGTGGCCAAACAAGTTCCATTTAGGCAGATTTAAAATTAGTTTTACTTTTAACTGCGCCTCAGTAACCGGAGCGCGTCCACCTGCGATCGGGGTGAAGGTCGCGACGACGGCACAAACCGAAAGCAACAACGATGGACCAGTCCGGACGCGAAATGTCAATGTAAATTGTAAAGTATTGTATCCGCGCGCAGCGGCCATTTTGGAATTCGATTGACCGGTTTGGGATGGGACGGGACCCCGACGGGAGAGACGTAAAAGCAAAGCATCCAGACCTCAACGGATTTCTTCGTTCAAGTGCTGCGCATTTAGTTGTAAAAGAAAGATCCACTATTTTTTGGCTACCGCGCTTAACGTTAACTCCATTTTTTGTATGTAGAAAGACTGTTAAAAAGAGGAGAAATAAAGACAATTAGATATGTACTTACATCAAATCACAAAATGTTGTAGGTACTTACTTTAGTTGCCACTGTTGTGAGGTTTATTACTTACTTCAGAAATTGATTCTCAGAGTAAAATTCTTGTGCATATTTTATAGTTCGAGTATTAAGTACCTACCTTATTATTATTCTAAGAACGTGACTTCATTTCATTATCAATAATTTCTACATTACATACTTAGGCACTTAAATACACACACTTACAATTTCAATAAAAAAAGTTATAAAAATAATCTCCTTTGTGAGTGGCATTTTATAGACCCAGAACGCTTGTATTAACTCTGTTTGAATAGCCAAGCTCTCCTTGTATGAGCCTGGTCGACATAGCCTTTATAAATGAAATATTGTCATCTGACGAAGGAACCAATATTTCAACAGCAAGCGCTACAAAATCATGGTTTCCTGAAAGATTGGCAGCGCCTATTTGCTGCCCTTGAAGAATTGGATCTGATCAGCTGGGCTCCAACAGCTTGTTAAGGTAAAGCGATTCTGATAAACCAACAAGCTTCTTTAAAGATAGAGATTAAAAATAAATCTAAGGCAATATAAAATATAACCTAAAGCTATACTAGCGTGACTATGTAGTTTGATGGCATCGCAGAGAGATCCAAGCGGGACACTAACGAGGGGAAAAGTGCCTATTTCCGAGGCGTAATGACCCCGCGACAGCCTCCGTCACACTCCCACTGTATATCAGACCTGCCTATTTCAACCTAGTTTTCAGACCCTACACAGCTTACACTACTACATGATATGAACATTGATATGAATGATATCACACAAGTATTTTAAAAAATGCACAGTCTTTCATATTTTATTGTTACAGTAGGTAACGTACAAAATAATTGGAGCATTATGTAGTAGTAAGTAGTATTAAGTAGAGACCTCTTTCAAAGCAGGTAATGTTATTAAAAACATGGTCTGTGAAAGCTCAATCTCCCTATCCTTAACGATTTATAAATAAAATGAGCGGCATGTGGTTCACTAAGTGCATAGTAGACTTATTAAAAAACTTTTTACCTTAAGTATATAGAATGAAAGTTCCTATATCTCTGATATATACGTATTTTCAATGGTCGATTTCAGGTCAGTTAAAAAAGTATTAAACAGGTCAGACTAAAAAATAACATAGCTGTATTTTGAAAACTTTACAGCGGCATTCTCGAATATTGTAGTGCCTATTCGTAAAAAATAGCGGGCATTCGGTTTAGAATTTTTAACTTAAGACTTAAATGCGGATTTTAACATCTTTCCACTCATATATTTGCTAAGTATGCAATTACATACATTTCCAGTAACTGAACATAAACGAAGCCTACGAGTACAATATCACTTCGATAATGAAATCAGCACAAGTAACATGGATCTGAAAACGTATTGGCTCGGTCCCCTGTCAGTATCCAGATTTATTTTAAAAGTTTCCATGAGTCCGACAGTGTTTTACAACAGGACGAGATCGCCGATCAAAATTAAATTATGGATGGCCCAACGCTTCGATGGAAGTTTTTCTAATTTGTTTGCCGTTCCCTTCCCACCCTACTTTGACCCTGTTGTGGGAAAACTAAATGGAAATACACAATTTTATCAACTTACGTTAATCAGTTCCCTAGTTTTTTAACAAATTTATGTGATAAGATAAATGAGATTATTCAGATTGTTGTCATCGTAGATCACATTCGAAAAAGAAAGCTGCTATTCTTATGAACAAAACACTTCTATGGAAAAATCATTTTGACCTATTACTTCGTCGCTGTATAGTAGGACAAATGATAGGTACTTTCCAGTTTATAATGTGTTATCTGAGAAGGATTTTGCAATCGCGTAGTTTTCTAAAACATTTTATTTTGCTTTTACTAGCCTTCGTCTGTAAAATCTAGAATTTAAAGTGGACATAAGTCTGCACTCAATTAAGGGTTTACCGAAGAAGAGGAATCCACTCCTAGATACGAGTATGAATGAACCACTGGTTCATTAACGCTGCCAACATTCTATAGGCACGAGTACCAAGCGGTGCGAATTCAATTTTTCTTTCATATAGTTGAAATATTTTGAAATCAGTCAGAGAACCGATTTTATTTAAATCTATTTACCAGCTCGTACAATCAAATGTTCGATATAACTCATAGCGCGATTTATTTATTTATTGGGTCGAGGATTTCATATGTATACAATTTACAATACAATACACCGCAAGTCATAGGTACTCTTCGACGATAAACATGTGCTGGGGCATGGGCTGAAGAGTTTAGGAAATAATAGTTAGATATACATAAAAATGAAAATACGTATATCAATTCTGTCATTTTACAAAAGTACACATAGTGAGCAGTTGCCTAAGTTTCATAACTGATACTGCAAACCGATCAAAAAGTTACGCAAGTTCATACTCCACACATACAGCCATACATCAAACGTCCATTATTTTGTAGGTGATGAAAGGTTGGGCAAGGATTGCATTTAGTGTAAGTGATTTAAGCGCTTGAGCAGCGCCCACGCCAAATCGCCTCGCAGTAGGAGACCCGGAGAAAGAAGACGGCGCTATGCACATCTTCTTCCTCTAAGATACACTTCTCATCAGAAAAATCGAAACACTTCTCTTTTCATGGTTTCTGTCCTAATTTAACACAAAAGAGTTTTCATTCCATGAAAAAAATCACATGATTGTATAGCTGGAAGTTTGGCCATTACAGTGATTAGCGAAAATTCTAAATTCAAAATTAGAATTTAATTTGTTTATCTTATAAATGAAATGATTCAGTTTTGAGACAAGCGTGTGTTTAGAGTTGGAGTGCATTTAACAACTTAAAATTAGCACTTATCTTAAAAATTTTTGTTCTGTGTTCTGTATACTGTGTGTGTACTTGACTTTGGGACGTCTGAAAAGTTTTTGTTCTAAAACATATGGATACTTCGCCCGCAGAAGCCGCCCAAGTGGTGGCATTGCTGGATTCTGGACTTAGCCAGCGTGTTGTGGCTGAAAGATTGCATCTAAGCCTGTCGTCTGTTCATAGAGTCTACAAACGCTATCGGGAGACTGGTTTGTTCACACGCCGTTCAGGATCTGGCAGGAATCGGGTCACTTCTGAGCGAGATGATCGATTTATTGTAACAACTTCTTTACGAAATCGACGCCTTAATGCTTTTCAACTGCAGCAGCATTCAACTGTTGTACGTAGGGTGGCTGTAAGTGACTCTACAATTAGAAGAAGGTTAAAGAAACGTGGACTGGTACCGCACAAGCCAGCAAATGGGCCGAAATTAACTGCAGACCATCGAAGAGCGCGCCTTAACTTTGCACGTGAGCACCTAAATTGGTCATATCTCCAGTGGAACAAAGTCCTCTTTTCTGATGAGTGTAAAATTATGCTGTATGGTAACGACGGAAGGAACAAGGTCTACAGAAGAGATGGAGAACGCTTTGCACAATGCTGCATTGAAGAGAAGGTCAGCTATGGTGGCGGTTCGTGGACGGTTTGGGGAGGAATCAGCGCCGACGGTAAGACAGAGCTTGTCTTTGTGTCTGGGCCACGTCTGCCTGCACTAAACAGTCATCGGTACATCGAACAGTGTCTTGAGCCTCACGTGATGCCCTATGCACATTTTATTGGCAACGGTTTCATATTCATGCACGACAATGCTAGGGCTCACACCGCGAGCATCGTACGAGATTTTGCTACCGAAGTCGGTATCTCCATTATGGAATGGCCAGCAAGAAGCCCGGACATGAATCCGATTGAACATCTGTGGGATGAATTAAAGAGACGAATTCGTGCAAGAGATCCTGCCCCAGAAACACTTAGCCAGCTGCAAGATGCAATCCAAGAGGAATGGAATGGAATGCCACAACATTTGATTGTGACTCTCATCCGATCGATGAAGAACCGTATGGAAGCAGTAATAAGAGCTCGGGGAGGGAATACACGTTATTAAATAAACGTTTCTTAGCTTTTTTTTCATTTACGTGTGTTGTTTTATCAATTTCCTTCATACTCCATACAGGGTAAAAATTACTTGTTAAACAAAATATGAAACCTATGAAAATTTAATTTGAATTTAGAACATTAACATTAGGATTTGAAAATCTCATAACATGCACTATTAAACGACATTTGACATATATTCCAAAATACACACATTTTTCTGATAATCCTTACAAAATATAAACTTGCAAGGTGTTTCGATTTTTCTGATGAGAAGTGTAGTTGAGAGCACAAAAAAGGCAAGAAACGTAGCTAAGGCACGCGCGTTACGGTAGCAATGCGATCCCGTAGCGCATATTGAACGCTGGTGGTGCCGCTGAGTTTTTGTGGGTATTCTGGTTTTCATTGCTTATTTATCTAAAGTTTTGTATTTAATTATCATAAATACAAAAAAAAAATTATTATATAAACTTAGTGCCTAGTGCAATAAGTTTATATCTCACTTGATATATGGGGAGCCAGGGAGCATGCCAGCAGAGCCGAGCATAACAGTGTGTATTTTGTACTTAATCGACAATGCATTTTTCTATAAATGCATTGACTGGTTCAGAATTTGGGCAGATAGTGAAATGTGCATTGTTTGTCTACAGATATGCCTTTGAATTTTAGGTTTAGGTATTTTTGATAAGATCATAAAGTAAGTAGTAGTAAGTAGTAAGATGGATTTACCTCATTATCTTACCTATAAGTCATTATAAAGAAAGAAGTCAAGAAGATATCGAGCTTAGAGACAGTTTAACATAAAAATAGTATTGCTATCATAAGTAGGTACCTAAACACTATACAAAACCCAAATGTGACCTTTGTCACAAAAGATAGGTAAACTTTCTTTAAAGATAGTTTGAGATACTATCTTAGGTATTATGTACTAATAATAAGGAGAAAAAAACCTACGTAATATAGACTTTTTAACTTGAACATTTTATCAGAATTTTTTTTTTAATTCTACTACCTACTCGGAATTAGAAAGAATCTACACCTAGTTAATCGGCGATCGGTATCGATATCGGTAGACAGCCTTAGGATGTTTTGAGGACAGGGCCCTTGACCCAAAACTTTCTCCAACTCGGAGCGGGAGCAATAAATTTGTTTTAACTTTTTCGAGTTCAGACCTCCAATAGTCTCCTTGCAAAGTACCCATTTTGATACAGGCGGAGGTTTCAAATCTTACAACTATTGATTTGGAGATTCTGACTACAAGATGACTTTTTTCTTATTTTCTATGTCGAACAACATGTCCTTGTAGTATGTATGGCTTTGTAATTAGATACCAGTAATCAGCAAATCGTGACAGGAAAATTTATACAGCAAACTTGTTTATCCTGATAGTTTCCATCTAGTAGAAGGTACTTAATTTTGCCAATAGCTAGAAAAATTGTACCTACGTGTGAATATTTGAGTACCCTTTCGGATTAAGCGTATAAGTTTTTTACTCTTTGGGCTAAGTAAAATGCTTATAGCTAGACTTAATCAACTTGAACATTATTTACTTCTAGAAGTTATACATTTATCGTATAGGCAAAATGTATATGTTTTAGAAAACATTTTTGTCCAACGTGTACTGATATAAGATTAACCTAAACATGAAAGTTATGTGTAAAATTATAAGAATGCTATGTCAAAAACACCAATATCTTTCAAATTAAATGGACCCTAAATAATATGAGATACAAAAAATAGGTCAAGATCCAGTCCACTGGTCGGCCATCCATTCAAGAGGGTGGGGAGCAAATAAAAGGGGCCGCACAGGAAAGCAACGACAAAAAAGTTTGGCTTAGCTTTAATTAAAAGTAAATTGTACACAAATTTATATAGGGAACAATTCTGCTTAACATCAAAGGAGGGTAACAGATACCAAATACTTGATGATTCTTGGGAGCAAAGTTCCCGCATAATAGGCCACCGCAGGGTCAATCGTTCGGACAGATTTTTTATGTTTAGGTTTATGTGAAAGTTACCGGGGTGACAGAAATATTCGACATATTGCTTTTGGAGCACTTTGGATTTCTCACATTGGTTTTGAGTGTTTATGATAAACATTTCGTTAATTATGTACATCTTCAATAATTTTTAGGGATTGACTGGGTGCCAGATTAATACTATCCAATGAGTGCCCTTTGATTTAGTACGACTAGTTTTATACGCAGAAGGCATCAAAACTACATACGATGTGTAATACACATAAATAAGTACAGTGTAAACTCTTTATAACGAATTTCAAGGGACCGAGCATTTTCTTTCGTTATAAAGAGTTTTCGTTATAGGGAGAGAAGAGAAAAAGTATACCAAATGTAACTAATTACAATTATTTCTAATTTTATTACTATCAATACAATAGATAAATTATTCTAAACACTTATATTCTGTTAACTTTGCCTGACGTGTCGGTTTACGACTGCTAATACACGATAGGTGACGATGGTGCGTTTAATAATTGAGACCAAATTTCCTACAGCCAATGTAATCTATGAATAGCACACGTGTTAAGGCAATTAACAATAACAAAAGCTAGATAGCTGTTTTTGACCTCAGGTATCTTTCTTAGAAATTGCGGCACCTCCAAAAGATTAGTTTTGTTTTGTTTTAATATGTAGTTGATGTCTAAATATGAAGATATTTATTCGTAATAGAGAATGGCTGATGCGTTATAGAGAGTGAATTAATGTATGGGTTTTATGGTAAACCAACCAAATTGTACTAATTTCTACGTTATAGAGAGTTTATCGTTATAACGAACGACGTTATAAAGAGTTTACACCCTACATGTGCACAACTTACTAAAAATTGTACCGGAAACATATACGAGTAAATTTAGATTCCCAGAAGGAACATTAAAGCAATGACTCATGCATATACTTAATATAAAGATTGCGAAATGTTCACGTCATTCTCGCATCGAACAAATATAAAAATAGAAGGCAGCAGAGCTAGGTCATGGATATTAGAAAATATAAAAATTGAGCATTATAAATGTTTGCAAACTACCTGCCTTTCTCATATAATTATCGCAACATTTAATACAAAACAGACATTATCACTTTTAAATAAGTGTCAAGCAAGAAATGCAAATGAGTATGATGAAATGAATCTAATTAAATCTTAATTTGACACTTCGTTACTTCAAATATTGAACATCCATGCACATTTGTCATCCCGAAAGTGTCGCGACAGACGCACGACTAAATGCAATATAATTTATAGGCGCATTACACACCGAATCATATTAATTAACGACGCGATCTAAACATGTAGATACTCCACTAATCTTTTTCAATTTATGATGACGTTATAAAGCCGTCAACTTATTTTTAACCAAGATCCAAAAAGGAGGAGGTTCTCAATTCGGGTTTGTTTTTTTAATTTTTTCAATGAATGTTTATACTATTTAGATTTAAATGTTTCAGTTTCAAAACCAGCTGAGCCTTACAATAATTAGAAATCTACGAAGACAAATCTTCTAAAGGCTAAATACCTCATAAAATAAAAACGGTCTTATTCAATGTCTACATTGAAACAAGCGCAAACTTGTTATTACTTCTAGGCTGTTTTGAACTCTACGTACCTAGTAGGTTGATATATATATGATATTCTCTAAGGTATTTATGTTATGACCCTTATTGCCTGAACTCAATATTTTATTATTATTGTAGGTAGTACCTACCTATGTACAACTAAATGAGCTGAAGTAACGTTTTGCAGAAAACTTCAGTATATTTTGACTCTAGACGAAATAAATTACCTCAACTCTTCCCATTTCAGTAGATTTGTCAAAGTTTTTCACCGTTTCTGACTTCGGCCAAAATTAAAAGGAACGGCTGACTTGCTTTGCATATTTGTCTTCTCCGCTCGCCGTGGAGTGGAGTAAGTAATAAAACAGGGACTGTTTAAACTAGAGTGCACTAATTAGCTACGTAGGCTATGTGGAGGTACGCCGTTCTATAAAAAAATATGAGAAAAAGGTGTCTTTGTTACAAAAGCAATCGCACTTCTATCACAATAATAATTTATTTTAGACTTACTTCCAGAAAGAATAGGTAATTCAGGTTTTCCGTGATTTCAAAAAAGTAAAGATAGTAAACATAACAGAGAAAAATTATGACAACACCAGTAATTTATCGTGCGAAGATAAAATATACCTATAAAAAATCCGTCAAAATAATTTCATAAGCAGTATTCAAAAGTTTTCCATAATCGTTTATACATATTCATTGGGATGTCAGGGTGCGTTTGAGACGGCGCTCTGTACGAATCTGAATAACAAATGGTGACATCTGCATGTTCCAAGGTACCCTTCAAACAGTAAAACATATCCATTTGCTTTATTAACTGAGAGTTATGTGTGTTTTCTACACTTTGCATACTTTCTTCGCACATTTTTCGTTTCATTCCTTTTATTCGGGTCTTTTGTTTCGAATTCGAGAATTATGCGCATGATTGCGTTGTTACTTGCATTCGCAAGTTCTATGTTACAACAACAGAACAAAGCAATGTACGAAGTCCTGTGGTACATTCTTCATAAAGTACAGATAGTTAATGGTAATTCAATGTTAAACTAGTTCCTACTGTAAAAGACAACGTTTCGTTGGTGCTTTCATGCGCTTAATGTTCGTAAATTCAACAATGAATTCTGCTGCTGAAATTACCTGCAACAAATAAAAATATGGTTAGTAAAAAACATAGTAAAATTTAAATAAGTCAAACTTCGTAACAATACAATGTAACCAAAACACAAAGTACAATACATGGGATATACATATGTACTTTCATTCCAGAAATATATTCCCTTGGGATGCTTTGCCCGTTTATTGGATTGCTGTCTGGTATAACGTCAACAGATAGCGCTGACACTAATTCTTAAGTTGACTAAATTGTAGCAAATTATATTGTAGCAATGGAGTATGATGCAACATGGCGCTTACGGAATTTTTTTCCATGACCATACTGTAGACGAATCTGAACTACAGATTCGAAATTTTCTTTCAGAACGATAATGTGAATGAAGCTTCGGGAAGTAGTAAGAACATAATATACATCTGACAAGTATGTTTTTACATCAATAATAATTAACCACAGTATAGATAGAGACAGTGTTGTATTAGGAACATAATAATCAAACTGAAAAATCTTAATGCATCAGCCATATCGTTCAGAGAGACATAGTTACTGTATTGTAATACAAAATAAATTGTCGAATTTCGAAATTATATAAAGTCAAGAACGGTATGGATCTTAATTCGTAAATTATATTGTAGACTACAATGGGCAGTTAATATAACAAATGTTTTCCGGTAGATTGTCAGTCAGATCAACTAGGTTGTCTCTGATTTATTTGTGATATTAAGTATCTAGTATGTACTTGAAGATGACGTACTTTTGCGCGATATTTTTGGAGTCATTACTTTGTTACTTTGATTGCAAAACTTTGCGTTGTAAGAACATTAATGAAGTTAAAAACAACCATTATTTATTCCGACGGCGATGAAGGTACTGATAGTATTATAAACGTTGTTTAGTTTCATTGCTGTGTTTGTACTTGGCATATAATTTAGGTATACAAAGATCTTGCGAAAGGGGTGGATGATTTTAATATTTTTATTTTTAACCGTCGTTCATGACCTGAAGCGTCGCGTCACATTGACATTTCATATGGCAGAACAACGTTTGCGGGGTCAGCTAGTTATAATATAATAATATACCTATTTATTATAAATATGAAATAAGTATATGAATTTTGTCACTTACATTTCAGTATGTTCACTTTAGACTATCCATAGGTATGGAAGGCGCTATACAAAATGAGTGGTGATGTAATTAGACCTTCAAAGGGGTTAATTCTGTAGGTGCGTAAGTTCCTTAACGCAGAATAAGTTTGCTTAACGAATTTATTTATGGCAAAATATGAGTAGTTAGGCGTTTTATTTGATTAGATTAGAACCAAACATGTTTTTTTAACATCAAATAAAAGTAAAAAATATTTTATCTAAATATTCTCGAAAAAACATCCTATAACTGTAATGATTACTTAGTTTGTAATATGATTATAATTGATTCAGCATTATGCAACGACGATCCATGCATTTAAAATATTGTATGACTTATCAAAGTAATTTTACCTATTGTGAAGTTACTAACGCTTTTAAAATTCATCTGTGGGCCTCATCTTTACTTATGATACCTATCAAGATACATTTAGGAATATCAAAAGTATTTTTATTAATATGAATACTAAAAAAATTGCTACACTCTATTAGAACTTAATATGTACAAAAGTTTTTGCCTGTGGTCTAGACAAACAGCCGAGGTCGTCGGTCTACCGCGCGTGCTGACGTCACAGATCGGCAGACAAACGTTACTTGAATAACAATTATGGAATGTCCATTACATAGAACCATAATTAAATTTTCCACACGCACCATCACGGAACGAATTCGATTTGGAACGTTCTGGAAGACTATTCCAAGGAGAACTTACTGTCCTAATGTGATTTGTCTTGGTTTTGGATAATTTACTATAGTTTCTATATTGTTACTTACTGTTAAATCAGAATTCATCGACAGATTTTGGAAAAACTTGCCACGAAATAATAACCTAAAACCTACTCTTAAATTATACTGAGAACTTTTTGACGTAGGTATCTAATAATATTAGCTGTCAGTAGTTTAGTTAGGATTTTAAACAGAAGTTTATGATTATTTTTATAATTACATTACTAAGCAAAATAGACCTACCAAAAAAAAAGGTACAATCTCATTACAAAATTCTCTAACTGAATCTAGAAGATAAATCGTAAAGGCGGTTACTATACAAGGGTTACAATAACAGCATCCGCGGTATACAAATTGGTGGGTCTATAAATGTTCGGTGTAGAGCCGGAGAGTCTCAAGGCGCCGATTCGTTTTCAGTTTCCAGGTTGCCGAGTCTCTAAGTCATAATAGAGCAAGAAAATACGGCACCGGATAATAAAGGTATTAGCGTCCATTTTATTTTATCCGGAATTTATTGTTGGCCGGAGGTATTACGAAATTATATTTGTTTTGAAACCATTAAATGTGTTCTGACTGAGTTCATGCAGCAGTCCAAAATTTAATTATATCGCTAACACGTAACATTAATTTGATTTCTACCCAAGCACGCTTCGGTGTAAATGTGTGCCGAAACTTAATTATTGAAAGCCTAGTTTGTCAATGAACCTACTTATCTCTTCATCAATCCCCACAGGCTTCATCGCCGGATTAGTTATGTGAATCCGAATGCCGGGCCTCTGCCTAAACTAGCATTTTAGCCCATGAGTATTTTAGTTCGAACTCGTGAGCTTTCGTTAGTGTAACTCGAATCATGAATTGAATATGGGCTATTATTGTAAATGCCCACTAAGTCAATAAGTGTTTATGTTACATTTACAAGAAAGTTAAAAACGTCCGTCCGTTGTAACGTCCATAGCCCAATGGCTCGCGTAGATCCAATGTGATCGACAGTGTTAAGCATCGACGGATGCGATCGGTTTGTGGATGGGTGACCGCTAGTGGCAATATTTCATGGACGCTACCGTACATCGGAGGGCACGTTATGTCGTCGGTCACGGTTGTTTTCATGGTGAAAACAGTCGAAGACCTTCGGGTGGCTTGAGAACAAGTTCTATGCGGGAGACCCACGGGTCTCCTATGCTATGTCGCTATGCTATGTCGCTATGCTATGTCGCTATGCTATGTCGCTATGCTATGTCGCTATGCTATGTCGCTATGCTATGTCGCTATGCTATTTCGCTATGCTGCAGACAGACATTCCACTCTTGGGCACGCCCAAGAGTGGAATGTCTGTCTGCAGCATAGCTTTTAAAAAATGACGAGATGCGTAACCTCTTGTTAAAATTTTTGACTCAAGCTACGAAGTGGATATAGTGTGAGAGGCTTCAGGAGTACCATTGGTAAAATGACATCCAAACTTATAAAACAAAGTTTGGAACTAAAACGCCTTACCATGTAAACATGATGACATACAGAATGCCTAGTTATGAAACCTTGGAGCGTAATCTTAGTGAGGATTTTGCGTGTGGTTTAAAGGCACGAGCGAGTCATTTCGCAAGGTGTCCGCTATTTGCTGGCGATGAGATGCTAAATTGCTTATTTGTTTACCGCATTGCTGAATCTGTGCTAAGCTTTAATTTTAGATTAGATGTATCAGAAAATTTCTTACTTTTATAAGATTATATTATATACCTCTCACGACTACACCTACCTATTAGCTAGATGTAGTCGTGTATTTTAATTTATACTTGTGCGACTTAATATTATAGTAAGTTGCGGTAAGCTATGAGTTTTTAATGATAAATATTACAAAAACCTATCATGATAAAACAAACAGAAGGAATTTATTCAGGAGCATAGTTTTTAACAAAATTTTAATGCATGTCCGACAAATCTGGTAATGTCATACAAAAAAAATCACGTAGAAAATAAAAATAATCGGAAAATTATTGGTTGCGAAACTATAAAAAAATTTGCGATATTTACAAGTAAAAATGGCGATCGTAGGTAATTAAGTAGTAGGTACGTGAAAACTCTATGAAACTAATATATTCAAAAATTATAATGTGGGATTAGCGCTTTTTTCCAACGTTGCATAGCAAATAAGCTCTAAATAAGGCACTTAATATTTACCAGATGTAGCCAGTGGGACAAGAAATAACAGAAAATAGGCATAGGCACGAACCGTGTCGCAACTGTCGGGAGCTTAGGTCGCAAGAGGTGTCCGCCATTTCCGACATTGCCCCGGCGATGAGACGGCAAATTGCTGATTTGTCTGCCGCCTTGCGAAAACGTCGAGATGTAACTCGGTAGATAGTTATAACACTTAAGATGAAGCCTACAGATGTTACAATCACGATAAGACAAAATGCTGTTTGAGTTCCTTTATACAATTGGTCTACTTATTTGCATTCCTTTTTAAAATTTCTCTAGTGAGCGGTATACAGTCCTTCTTACAAACAATCTATATATATAAAAGGAGAAGGTGACTGACTGACTGACTGACTGACTGACTGACTGACTGACTGACTGACTGACTGACTGACTGACTGACATATCAACGCAGGGCCTAAACTATAAGGGCTAGAAACTTGAAATTTTGCACAGGGGTTCCTTTTATAACGTAGGGGAGCACTAAGAAAGGATTTTTGAAAATTCACCCCCTAAGGGGGTTAAACGGGGGTGCAAAGTTAGTATGAAACTTTGCCGTTTTTGAAGTCGTTAGACGGGTAGACGTCGTTAATGGGTCTAATTCTACGCGAGCGAAGCTGCGAGCGTCCACTAGTATAACATAAACTAAATTAGCATAGATTAGTTCGAATGAATGACAAAGTGCCGGTGCTATTGATGGCAATGATTACTAGTGCGCTAAATAATAAAAGGAGAAGGTGACTGACTGACTGACTGACTGACTGACTGACATATCAACGCAGGGCCTAAACTATAAGGGCTAGAAACTTGAAATTTTGCACAGGGGTTCCTTTTATAACGTAGGGGAGCACTAAGAAAGGATTTTTGAAAATTCACCCCCTAAGGGGGTTAAACGGGGGTGCAAAGTTAGTATGAAACTTTGCCGTTTTTGAAGTCGTTAGACGGGTAGACGTCGTTAATGGGTCTAATTCTACGCGAGCGAAGCTGCGAGCGTCCACTAGTATAACATAAACTAAATTAGCATAGATTAGTTCGAATGAATGACAAAGTGCCGGTGCTATTGATGGCAATGATTACTAGCGCGTAAAAGGAGAAGGTGACTGACTGACTGACTGACTGACTGACTGACTGACTGACTGACTGACATATCAACGCAGGGCCTAAACTATAAGGGCTAGAAACTTGAAATTTTGCACAGGGGTTCCTTTTATAACGTAGGGGAGCACTAAGAAAGGATTTTTGAAAATTCACCCCCTAAGGGGGTTAAACGGGGGTGCAAAGTTAGTATGAAACTTTGCCGTTTTTGAAGTCGTTAGACGGGTAGACGTCGTTAATGGGTCTAATTCTACGCGATTGAAGCTGCGAGCGTCCACTAGTATAACATAAACTAAATTAGCATAGATTAGTTCGAATGAATGACAAAGTGCCGGTGCTATTGATGGCAATGATTACTAGCGCGCTAAATAATAAAAGGAGAAGGTGACTGACTGACTGACTGACTGACTGAC
The DNA here is from genome assembly GCA_944567765.1 of Carterocephalus palaemon. Taxonomy (NCBI): domain Eukaryota; kingdom Metazoa; phylum Arthropoda; class Insecta; order Lepidoptera; family Hesperiidae; genus Carterocephalus; species Carterocephalus palaemon. Next base: position 10,071,905 of record OX155643.1, read on the forward strand.
TGACTGACTGACTGACTGACATATCAACGCAGGGCCTAAACTATAAAGGCTAGAAACTTGAAATTTTGCACAGGGGTTCCTTTTATAACGTAGGGGAGCACTAAGAAAGGATTTTTGAAAATTCACCCCCTAAGGGGGTTAAACGGGGGTGCAAAGTTAGTATGAAACTTTGCCGTTTTTGAAGTCGTTAGACGGGTAGACGTCGTTAATGGGTCTAATTCTACGCGAGCGAAGCTGCGAGCGTCCACTAGTATAACATAAACTAAATTAGCATAGATTAGTTCGAATGAATGACAAAGTGCCGGTGCTATTGATGGCAATGATTACTAGCGCGCTAATATATTTCAATGAACTTACGAAACGAATATGGTAACATTTGTGTCAATTAAACGCATAAACCACTCTAGCGCAGCTTACGTTAAGGATGTATGTTTGTGGGTGCGCCACATTTTTGTGGTCATATGTGTACTTCATATTTTGTAAGTGAGGTCATCATCTTTTTTAAATCTCTGTTGCGGGAAACCTTGCGATAATCTTCGTAGCATTAATATTTTACCCGGATTTAGTTTCTCTCTTTATTTTAACTGTGAACAAAATACACGATCTTAAGATGACATATGAATAGAATTTATTCAGAGGAGGCCTATAGCTAAAAGTGTAAAAGGGAATATAATTATTTAATTATCATTTTTATTTAATTCAATACTCATATAGTAAATTAATAAAAGAATAAAAATGGCATGTTGAATATAAATAACTGATTGACGTCAGATACGAAGATACTTTTTTTTAATTCATGCTCTTTAGGGCGGATTCGACCAAACGAGAATAAAGGAGGATGGCCATTTTGGTACCCATGTCCAATCAAGATGAATCACACACCATTGGATACCTCTTCTCAAGTGTATAAAAAAATACTATGACGGCATGTCCGAAATAGCTGTCCGTTTTGAAATATACGCTTCAGAAGATACTGGATTTTTAGCTCGAAATAGAATAACTCACCTATAAAAGTTTACTTTTACCGATTTTGATTCCTTTTTTAAAAAAAATTCTATTTCAAAATGTAAATCAAACCAATCAAAGCTACATTTAATCAGTAGTTTTACAGTTAGGTCTGATACAAAGTATAAAAAAAAATGCAAATAATTATCAATATGATATTGAATATTGATACATAATATACAAACCATGCTGGCCAAGTGCGAATTGGCAGACTTCACATGCCCTAGAGAACGATATGAAGACCTCTCAGGCATGCAGGTTTCCTCACGATGTGTCCTTAGTTAGAGTTAGATAGCCACTGGGCTGTCACCGCTTATTATGTAACCTCATAATAAAAAATAAACATGAATACTATGGCGAAATGGAGAAGAAATTGACCTGATAGAAATACTTTATTAGGAAACATTAGTAATTTTCAAGGAGTGATTACTCCGATTGGACAGCAAATTGGGACTGGCGCCTTGGTTATTATTATTCTACACTAAAAGACCTTTCCAACGATGTATCATACATTTCGATTGGTGCCGGTACCAGGTTCCATACATTTTTGTCCATCGTCCTTTTATCCTTAGATTAAGGCGCCATATTATCGCCTACGCGATTTGTAAGTTCTATCTTAAGTCAGAAGAAGCTGTCATGTCAAAGCAAAATTAACACATGATTGACAGATTTCAGCTCGCTACTTTAAAATTATCCCTGGTATAGTTACGCGCGTGTAAGTCTATGTTTGGTCGAATCCGCCCTTAGTGAAGTTATTTCTCTATTTAAAGAAGTTTTACTATGAGTGTGTAGGTACTTATAAAAAAAATATGACGTATTTGTTGTATGGATATGGTTTCTTTCACAACTTGCATACCTACCGGAGGTATCCATCTCGTGAAAGAACCAACCCAACCCTTTATTTTTAGTTAAGTAATATTTTTATTTTTTATGTAAGTATTATGAACTATTGACAAAAATATATTTTTTCCAACATAACTTAACAACAGCATAGCAGGGATGTAAACGATTATATACCAATTGCATGATGATAATTTCAAGTGTTTGCCAAAACAAATCTAAGTGCAAAAGTTCGAGTTGAGCGCAGGTTGTGTAAATTCATAAAGAAAAGCAAATATTAACATGTTGGCAATTATTTTAACGAATACATACTTTAAAGGCCCGTTCATTAACATAAACAAATGAATGCTCAGTAGGTAATAATAGTAGATTCTTGTTTGGATCAAGTTATAAGTTAGGTATATGATAATACTTGTATTGACTGATAGTGGAAGAAGTGGTAGCTATAAAAGAATCAAATCAAATAATATCTATTGCAAAATAAGGTATTATGTTAGGTATTATTAATGTTTACAAATGAACTCTTATCTTAGTACAACAAGGCGTGCAAATTATGTTTACTGAGTATATTAAATATTATTATTATTACTGAAATAGTCAAGTTATTAATAAAAAATTCAATCCTTAAATTATCAATCGCTTCAAATATAATGCGTGAGAGAGCGACAGAGAGAGCGTTACTACATACATTATTAATAGGTACATTATGTCATGACAGAATGTAAATTTAAATTTTAAAATTTTAATAAATGATTAATTTTCATCAAATTTGTCAATTAAAATTTAATTTATGCTGTAATAACATTTGTTAATGAAGAATTCATAATGTGTCTTTGTGAATAATTTAGTATCATTATAGGCATTTATTAAAAAGTTTGGGTGCTTTGTCAACGACTTCAAAGCTTTTGTTGCGTTTTGCATGCAACTATTTGTAGTTGTCATTTCTTCTCGCGCTTGTGCAATATTGAAATAGTCCAATATTATTTTTTATAACTAAACTCCACTCTGATTATATTCTATTATTTTAATTAATTCCACAACTTGCAATGAAATACGTAAATGCGTAAGCGCCAGCTGTTATTGTGAAAATTCTTCTTCTTATTCGGTGTCTTCATTGCTGAAGGTCGTGTCTAGCTTGAAGTGTTGGTCACCCGGGTTCACTATGCTTCTCCACGATGTTTTGTCCTCGGCGGTCTTTAGAACTTGAGTTATCGGCAGGCCTGTGAGCCCTGTGAGGGTCTTTACTAGGTCGGACCACCGGGTAGGTGAGCGACCGCGTGGTCTTTTCCCGTCGACCTTGCCAACAACCATCAGCTTTTCTAAGCTGTCAGGGTCCCTTCGAGCGATATGTCCAAAATATTTAAGAATTCGTTGAAAGCAAATAGCTGACTGTCTTGTGGTTATCTTGAGCTCCTTTAGTATAGACTCGTTGGTCCGGCGTACGGGATATGGCATCATCCGCCTCCAACACAAGTCAAAGTCAAAGTCAAAGTCAAATAATTTATTTCGCTATGAGGTGATTAGACACGCTTAACGAAAGTCTAGGTACCTAACTAAAACTACTTAAACTACTAACTGATCTATATAAGGCAAAGGATTAGCTATTGATTATTGAATGAATAGCTAATCCTACACAGGTGTCTAACTTGCCTTAAGATAAATTTACAATAATTACCTAAGCTAAGCTAAGCTAAGCTCTAAGTCACGATAGACTATCTATATGGTCATCGGCTTTAGGAAGAATTTACAATATTCTTATCCTATGCCCTAGTGTAGGCCGAGAGAGAAAAAAGCCGGAGGAAAAAACTCTCGGTACTCTTTTAAAAATTCAAATTAATTTTTACAGAAAAATGTACAGTATGACCATGACATGATTAAGTCAGACACGAGACAGCCAATCGTGTATGCCAAGAATCACCCCATATGCCACGCATACATATCAAACGCATCTATTTTGTCCCTCTCTTTCTTTCTAATTGTCCAGGATTCAGCGCCGTAAAAGAAGATTGAGAAGACCAACGTACGCACCAGCCTCACTTTGGTTACGGGATATGTTACGGTCTTTCCATATCCTAGTGAGTTTAGTCATGGCTGCTTTGGACATTTGGAAAAAAATTGTGAAAATTCACAGCATCTCAAAACAAAAAAGGATACATTTTTTACGTGTGTAACACAAAAGCGGATAGAACGGTACCTATTAACTCTCAATGATGCCCTTTGGGTGGAGGGTGGCATCCGCGGCCGCGAAGGCACTCGCCCTGAAAACATTAATTGCGCGCTACCGGCGGATCTGGATTCTGGATGAAATAACATTTAGCGAGCTAAGCTTAGTTTTTTTATTTAGGTTCTTAGCTTTATACTCAAAAGTATGTATTTTCCCAGTAGATACCTCGTACCTACAAATGATTTTCTACAATTTCATTTGGTTTCATCAACTATGTTTTATTAACAAAAATAAACTAGCTAAAACTCTGCTTGACCAGACACTAATAGATCGCATGTATCTACTGACATTATCCTTAGGTTAGGGTCGGAGGCTGCTCTAGCCCGACCCTTTATCCATCATCTGAGTAATTTTGCTGTACGTACTACGTAGATAAACGCGTTTGCTGAACATTTTCAGAGAAACAAAGTCCCAGGCTTTCTTTTCGGTGGCTTTCAAGACGTCCCTTCGGAAACAAGAAAAAAGGTAATAACTATTGAGAAGAATTAATATTATGTATGCAATGTTCTCAAGAGAATTTAATTTTCAGCAATGTACTTATTCCTATGTCCGAAGAGTTTTTGCTTCTTAACCTAACCTAAGCTAACCAAAAACAGGATATTTTGTCTCTAAAAATATTCATAGTTGAAGTTACTGGACTATATATTACCGGAGAAAATCCCGAACCTAATTAATTAATTTGCTTAAGTATAAAGAATCTAATCTGCGTAAATATTTATATTTTAATCATGTTTACGATTATTAATTATATAATAATATAATTAATTTTCCCGAGATACAGACAGGGTTTTAACGAAATCTGATTTGAATTGAAAAAAAGTATAAAATCAATATGATCGTTGTTAAGTCCTTGCCTTATGAAATCATATGTTTTGCATAAGTAAATATTTATAGTAAAATATACCAGCATTCTCCGCCAATCTGCATTGGAGCAGCGTGGTGGAGTATGGAGTACTAATTCTGCAGCTGAGTCCCGTGCCCAGTAGTGGGACGTCTATAAGTTGTAGCTGCATACCAGTGAAACAAAGCAACATCGTAGGTAAGAAAGTAGAAATCCAATTTTTCAACGTGTCGATAAATAAACGGCGTGAGGCGGGAAAACGCTTACCGAAGATAATACAAGTAACTTTAACTCGGTTACAGAATATTGTTTCTATATCAATTTGCGCTGGGAAAATTTACTTTAAGAAGATTATTATTTTGTAGAAAGATATTATAATCGATATCTACTTCAGATAACCTTTTTGATAGAACGCACAGGCGTTTTACGCAATCCTTCAAAGCAGGTCCTATTTGATTGTCACGTTCATAAGAAGTAGAGAAATATATCTACTTTTCCAAAATTCAAATACCCAAATCACTAACTATTTGACCAATGACCATCAAGGCCATCATATTACTTCGATAGTTCTAAATAAGACTTTTTACTGTAGGGACTTGTACTAATAAGTATTCTGTGCAGTATGGTAAAGCTCTCTATGGTAAAGCTCAGAATAACATAGCCAGAGAAGGCCCAAGAATCTGAGAGATGGGCAATCTGCGCCTGCTAATTATCTAACTACTGGACGCCCGCAGCTTCGCTCGCGTGGAATTAGACATTCACTAACTTCAAAAACGGCAAAGTTTCATACTAACTTTGCACCCCCGTTTTACCCCCGTTTTACCGTTTTAAAATTCACCCCCCTTAGGGGGTGAATTTTCAAAAATCCTTTATTTGTGCTCCCCTACGTTATAAAAGGAACCCCTGTGCAAAATTTCAAGTTATTAACCCTTATAGTTTAGGCCCTGCGTTGATATGTCAGTCAGTTAGTCAGTCAGTCAGTCAGTCAGTCAGCCAGCTTCTCCTTTTATATATATATAGATAAGAATAAATTTAAAATTTTGGATACAATTTCCAAACGAGAACCGAAGCACATGGAAACAGAACAAATTCTTCAACGATGTTAGAAGACTTCTAAAAACAACAACGGGCTATCCTCTTACAATATTTTGCACACAACTTTTTACGTCCGTATCCGTAGGTACATGTCTCAACTTTATATCAGAATCGAATATTGTTTGTGAATTTTTTAATATCCAAACAGTGGCTGATACTTTTGACTATCAAGTAACGTTAATTGACCACATAAGCTGTATGATGTGTGGTTTAACCCACACATCATACAGCTTACACACTCATGTTAAATTTAGAATTATTATGTAGAAATATAAGATGTTTATCAATCAGGAATTCGTCAACGATGTTAACATGTTTTGTACTTTACTTCGATGGTTCAACAACAGTGAGTTTATTAATGAAGGTACATTAATATTATTAAAATCATCTCTTAGCTTATTTCTCCAGGGCACAATTTACCCTATCAACCGTTTCGGTAAAGAAGAGTGTAGTTCAAAATTTTAGATAAATTTACTTACATTTTATAGAAATTCCTTACCTATTCACAATCCGCATGGGCCATGCTACACGTGATTTAAACAGTCGTACAGTAAGTTTAATGAACAATCATTTATAGGAACAAAATTAATCTTATAAATAAGCACAATTGCACACAGGATAGGATAGTTACGTATGACATGACACTTATACACTGATTTTCTATGGTTTCGTAAGCGGACTATGGAAAATAATCCGTGTAAGAATGCGGTGCGCACAATTAGATAGGGTAACTTGATACTATCATTGAGCAGTTTCTCCATAAGCATATGGTTAGTATTTATACCATTCATACGTGATATTATAATGTTGTGGTTTAGTGGTTGCCGCCACTGTTCTTGGTTCGATCCCCGGGTCGGACAACAACTATTGGGTTTTTCTAACTTGAAATGTCCGGTAGCAGCTTGGAGTCTGGATTTGTGCGGTGTATGGGAACAGGCTCACCACATATTAAATGGGGCCTAAACATAACTGGTGAAAACTGACTGTATATACACACCTCTCCCTACCCCCTCGGCGTTAATACAGGCGTTATGTTATGTTGATACAAACCATCCATCCATCAGTCTTTTGGGGTCCACTGCTGGACATAGGCCTCCCTCAATCGTCGTCACTCCTCCCGATCCTGCGCCCTCTGAATCCAACGGTTTGACGCTCTCTTCTTCAGGTCGTTAGTCCACCTCGTCGGGGGGCGACCAAATACAAACAGTTGAATCAAATTAAAACCAATCGACTAATAGCTAATTATCCCCACGGTCATGCCACTTGGAGGGAAAGTATCTTAATAATTGCACTGCAGGAAGTGTTACAGTAGAAGACATAATTTTGATTTTAAGAATAGTAAGAACTGCGTTGGAATTATTAAATAATCGTCTGCCTGAACTGGAATTCGAACCCGCCAATTGTGAAAAAAAAACATGTAGGTATGTATTTTTGATGATGGTTTATTGAATTATTGATAAGGATTATTTCTCCAAAATAACATAGCATCCTTACTAAAAGACAATTATTACAAGATTATTATATTATTATAATTATTACAACAAGATATTAAACATTTTATTTTTAATATTACTAACTATATTTTAATATTAATATAGGTATAGTTACTATTTTTAACTAACTAGTAATCAAAATAGTGAAAACAATTAAAATGAGACTTTAAGTCAATTAAGGATAGATTTCAAATTCTCTGAAGCGCGTAACCAATAACGGAGAGAAACGACTCAACAGATCCCAGCGAATATGTTCGCAGGCTCACTCCGAGTTACTAACATTCGCAATTCATTTTGTGAACTGAATATATTATCCTCCGACAAAAAATAACGCACCTTACACCTATACATTTAGAGGTCAATATTCTTAAGAGCAACGGTTCCAGAAATAAGCGAGAAAATCTATGCGGTACCCGATCTGTTTTAACTCCTATATAAAGGACAGGAAGAGTTAGATTTCCTTGAGGCTTAGCAATATTTTTACAAACCCCAAATTGCGATCACATGGTAAGGTCGGCGATAAATATGTTCGGTGTATTGAAATCTAACACTGTAATAAAAAGAAAATTGGCACTTATGACACATTTCTGGGGACTGCCCGAACTTACTGGGAATAAATCATTGTACAAAGTTTATTTATTTATTGTCATGGGTAAAGTTGTTTGACACAGAGGTATTGTAGTCCGTACAAAACAACGGGTGTTTAAGGTTGAATGTAGATGTAGTATTGATGGAAAAAAACTTATTACGAATGTTCTAAATTAGTTACTGTATCTATGTGTTCATAATTGGTCACAATTAATGTTTCACTAGCCCATCAAAGGCACGAAAATAAAACACAAGACATAAATAAGAATGAAAATAATAAAACTGTTCAGTGCAATAAAGATAAAGGCAGTCTTTGACCAGCAATACGTGTTTTATTTTATGTAGGTACTGCCTATAACCATTACAGCAAAATTGATTTCAATTTTATGGTTTCTGCTCCCCTGAATCCAATCATTGTTATCGCTTGTGTATGCTGTTAAATTATAATGAGAGCTGCGTTGTAGAGTGAAGGAATATTTAAATAAATGTACCCTTTAACTAAGGACTGCTAGTGAAGTAGTGGTTACAGTTATTAGTACACAAGTCTTACAAGCATCATATATGTAAGACGTGTAAGGCATTAATGAAAGAAATACAGGGAAGTACACGATAAAGTTGACAGTAGAAGCTGTTGATTGTTACGAGTTAATAGAGAAAGTATTTTTAATATGTATTCTAGTCAAATGGCTTAAGTTCCCAAAATAACTTTAGGGCGGGCAACGGATTTCCACCTACGCTACAATTGAATTTAGGTAACCAACATCCTATAAGGTACTTGTGGGCCTTTTTTCTATTAAAAAAAGGGCAATGGCAAATTTAGCGAAGTTTTTTTAAACCATCCAAAATGTCGTATGTCCTTATTAACACGCTATTTATTAGCTTGGTATCGCTGCGACCCATAGACGTCCCACTGTTGGGCACGGGTCTCCTCCCAGAATGGGAGGGATTAGGCCTTAGTCCACCACGCTGGCCAAGTGCGGATTGGCAGACTTCACATACCTTCGAGAACGTTATGATGAACTCTCAGGCATGCAGGTTTCCTCACGATGTGTCCTTCACCGTTATAGCAAGTGACATTTAATTTCTTAAAACGCACATAACTTAGAAAAGTCATTGGTGCGTGCCACTGGGGTTTGAACCCGGACCGCTCGAGTGAGAGGCGAGTTCGATAGCCGCTGGGCTGTCACCGCTTAGCTTGGTATGAAGGTATCTATGTATGTATGTAACGGAATCTTTGAACGTGATTTTCGCCCACTTCAAAACGTATTAATTTAAAACTTTGCACACTTATCGACCGATGACAATGCAATAACATAAAAAACAAAAAAATTAAAAATAAACAGGTTATCTACAAGTGTGTTTTTTAGTTTTTTTTTACGATGTTGTTACGACACGTTTACGTTTTATTCAGTTCGAGAATAGGCAGCAAGAGTATGATCAAATATTTTAACCTAATAAAATAGGTATACTGTCTTCAAAAATCAATATTTCTAAATAGAGGGGGAGAGATAGAACACGAAAGTAGCACGCTTTAATTATTAAACGGTTTTATTTAGCTTGCCCTGTTTGTTTATTTGTTTTTTAATTTATTTGGTTCAAATCTAGTAATTGAAATTTGACCCACTTCCTGTAGACTGATTTATCTGAAATTTCGTATGCACTTTTAATTCTGATGACAATATAATTTTTATATACCAGACGATGGGGTAGCAAGTGGATTGTGGCGAAAATACAGTCTCTGACTAACAGTTGTAGCCGGGCACAAATCAATGACCCATAAAAACGTAGTACATAGTTGTATGGAGTACTTTTGTTTTGTCACACGTTACGAACGTCCTATTTCAGAATCATTTTATCTGCGCCCTTAACAGAGATTCGATGGATGAGCAATATTCATCCAAGCATTTACCGTAAGAATTTCAGAAGGAAATAAAGAGTATATTCGGTATAGCGTTCGCATTGTCGTACTTACTCAATTCTTCCAAGCAGTAGGGAAAATCATTTTGAAAACCATCTAGGCTAATATAATAAAGATGACAATTTTTTTATGATGAATATAAATAATGACTCATGATTATACATTTTAATACACCTATATACAGGGTTATTGGTAATTCGACGTATTCCCGTTAGGAGGTGATAGGGGTGACTATTTGTGATAATTTTAACCCCCATAAGCATTATGCAAAAGTGAACCGTTTTCGAGTTATCAAGCTTTTCAGCTTTTTTCAAAATAGGTCAGAAATGCAACATCAAAAATTTATTTAAAAAAAAGTATCAATTAAAATCTATTTTTTTCTTCTGATTTATAAAAACGATTAAACAATGGTTATTTATCAATATTAAAACTACAATTATTGGTCCAACTTTAAAAATGCGAGACGATTAACGATATTACTTCAATATTTTTTGAGATTTTTGTCCACTAAAATACCTTAAAAACAAAAAAAACTTATATGAAACTTGCCTTGCAGATTATTTTAAAAACATAACCGTTTTCTTAGCTTTCCAACAAGGCATAACAACTATGAACTTATTTAAAAAAAAACTGAGAAAAACCGATCACAAAGGAAGCAGGCGGAAATTTGTATTCGAACTAAACTTAAGGTCGTTCTTTAAAATTTCAAAAAAAGTAATTAAAAACAATGCCCAATGTAAATAAAACAAAAAATATAAATATAAAATTAAATTTAGAACCAGTAAAAGTTTAGTAATAATAACAATTAATAATAAGTAACAATTAAGACATTTTGTAATTTAGCCTAATTAAAGTTCTTGCTCGAAGGGACTTCCCCTATTGCGTACGCAGTCTCACTCTTTTTCTGAGGTGTAACTTAACTACCGAAGAGTTCAAATTATTCCGAATCACATTTGCAGGACATCCGTCTTGCTAGTATATCATGTTTTGCCTTATAGCCATAGGCACGTCTTCGAGCATTTCATTTGTTAAAAAAATTCGTAAGCGAGCAAAATTGGTTCATCGATAAATTCTTGCACATATTGCACATAATGCAGAATAATTTGACTACTTCGGTAGTTAAGTTACACCTCAGAAAAATAATGAGACTTTGCGTACGCAATAGGGGAAGTCCCTTCGAGCAAGAACTTTAATTAGGCAAAATTACAAAATGTCTTAATTGTTACTTATTATTAATTGTTATTATTACAAAGCTTTTACTGGTTCTAAATTTAATTTTATATTTATATTTTTTGTTTTATTTAAATTGGGCATTGTTTTTAATTACTTTTTTTGAAATTTTAAAGAACGACCTTAAGTTTAGTTCGAATACAAATTTCCGCCTGCTTCCTTTGTGATCGGTTTTTCTCAGTTTTTTTTAAATAAGTTCATAGTTGTTATGCCTTGTTGGAAAGCTAAGAAAACGGTTATGTTTTTAAAATAATCTGCAAGCCAAGTTTGATATAAGTTTTTTTTGTTTTTAAGGCATTTTAGTGGTCAAAAATCTCAAAAAATATAGAAGTAATATCGTTAATCGTCTCGCATTTCTAAAGTTGGACAGATAATTGTAGTTTTAATGTTGATAAATAACCATTGTTTAATCGTTTTTATAAATCAGAAGAAAAAAATAGATTTTAATTGATACTTTTTTTTAAATAAATTTTTGATGTTGCATTTCTGACCCATTTTGAAAAAAGCTGAAAAGCTTGATAACTCGAAAATGGTTCACTTTTGCATAATGCATATGGGGGTTAAAATTATCACAAATAGTCACCCCTATCACCTCCTAACGGGAATACGTCGAATTACCAATAACCCTGTATATTTGCATACAACTTACTAGGGTTAGCTTAGGTTTAGCTAAGGGTTGTCTAATGAGACATTATGGATTATTTCTTGAATAGATGAGAGATTTAAGAATTAAATAAAAATCAATATTTTCTCCTATCCACTAAAAAACCAGATGAAAACAAATATTTAAATAAATAAAGCGATTTATTGAAGTAATAAAGTGATCTACAAGCCACAGGGCAATATCCACGTCCCTGCAGGCTGACGCTTCGTTGGCGTGCATCGCTGCCGTGGACCCATGCCAGCGTCTCTTGGCAGATGTCTTATATCATCCTGAACATGTCTAGACGCTGCAACAAATTGAATCCTAAGCAATAGTCAAATATGAAGGAGCTTCGAATACTGCAAGCATTCAAAACATTGAAGATGCAGAACTTAGATTTAAGATATAATATAATTTATCTGCTTTAAATATGTGTATTATCCAAATTATTAAGTGCTTGGTCATCGTAATGAATTTTCCAAAGAATTAGATAAGCTTGGATTTCAATCTAATGGAGAATACTTCGAAAAGCAGTAATGTCATGGGTGGCAGCGGATGGGTGGTGCTGCAAGCTCGTTTGCTATCTTTTATCCATAAAAAAAAAAAAAAATACTTTACATGTAAATTTGAGTTAAGCAATTCAATTCTACATCATTTTGTTATAGCTATTCCTCTGTAACCTGCATTATAACCTATTCAATAAAATATCTATTTCATTCTCGTATTCACGTGGAATATTTTACAATCACTTTGCTGAGAACTGGAGTGCCGTATAAAAATGTATGAGTTTAAAAGCGAACATGTTCAGAATTACTTGGCGAAAGACTGCAACATCGTCGCATTTATGTATGATAAATTATAATTGCATACTCACGTGAAGATACGTCAGTATAAAGCGGTATCTTGGGCTGCTGTTTTAAGAGTTTAATTACACGTGCTTAATAATATAAACGAAAGCCGATCCCATTATGTAGCCAATGTTCATGCATGTCGGGGTTATTGGATCAGTGTTGGTTCACCAAATAAACGACATATAAGCACATCTCGTATCGTAAGGACGATCAATCAGCTGTGCTGTGCTTATTTGCTAGTGTTATAATATGGAAAATCAACTTCATGCAGCAGAAGTGGTTGAGAAATAAGAAAGAAAGTGTAATAGACTATAGTTTTTTCTACAAGTTTTTAAACATGGCGCAATACAACAAATATTGTTTATTTTCTCAAAACCTACGAATGAGATAGATGAGTCAAATAAAGCTCAATGAATCAAATAAAACTCAATGTTTTTTTTCTAATACATTGGGGCGCTGTTGCAACAACTTAAGTCCTACCTTGTCTGGCTGTCTCGGAACGGATTACACATCAGACGGAGTTCGTATACACGAGTGAAGCATCAACTGCTTCCAATAGGGTCCCATTTTGTTAAAGACTCAAATCTAAGCTCAGCGTACGTTTTAATAGATTCCATAAAAATGTCGTGAAGATCTGCCAATCGAACTCGATAATTATGCTCTCTTGAAGCGAGCATAGTTTTCGTGTATGTGGGAGCTAAGTCGATTGGCATTTAAAAAAAAATGTTGATAATTTGTTCATGTTTTTTTTGTCTCGCTAAGATAAGGGCTTAAAATTTGATTATGCCAATAAAGTTGTACGCACGACTGATAAATATTCAATTTTGCAAACAAGTCATTAAATGGAGATCGCGACTCGGAAAAAGAAGCCCAATATAAAATAATAATATCTGGGTCAGAAATCAGGAAGGACAAGACCTGTACAAAGTTTTCACGAATAGGAACTGCTTTCAAATCGGAGAGTAGGTAGGTAGACTCGTATAGGACCGGATAGGATTTGGAACAAGCTTTCAGGTAGGCTGTCAGGTAGTAATTTTAACTCTTATTTAATTTTTTTAATGGTTTCTTTGATACAAATTTACTAACCGACCCTTAACCGACCTCAAGAAAAGGAGGAAGTTCTACATCCGACTTCGTTCGTTCCGTTCGTATTTTCTTTTTCTTTTTTTATGTTTGTCCAGCGATAACCCATTTAAATTTCATGAAAAAATACTATCCCTACGAGTAGCATAATAAGAGTAGCAATTTTAGTAATAGTTGTGTTCGGAGTTTGATTAAAACACTGAAAAATTAAAACGAATTACAATTTTTTTCAACTTATTTTACTATAGTTATTTTATTTTTAATATGATGTGTACCTAAGTGAATTGACCAAGGATAATGGTATTAAAGGATCATACAGTAATGGGCTTTATATTGGGTTTACAATCAAGCACGGTTTAAAAATACTTAACACAACTTTGGTTCAAAGTTTTGGTGTACACTATCGCTGTACGAACTACAGCTAAACTTGGTGACAACTCAATTTATCAGAATGGTCACCCGGTTTTGACAGTTGAAACAGATTTCGGTAAGACCACGGTGGGGAAAGGGTCGGAATTACTGATGAAGTAAGCAGCTGTTTCGATCTATTTGTAAGCAACGCTGGTGATAATTGGTGAAAAAACAAACTACAAACTTAACTGTCCGGTCATAAAATGTCCGCAGTGTATAACACGTAGTGTATATTCAACATGTTTCAGCGTAACAAGAGGTAACTTATAAATGTTATATGCATGATACGTAAGACTTTAATGATCAATGACTTTTATGGGAATAATAATTATATTTTCTATCTATAGTTTGTAAACTTGCTACACAACAAAAGAACACTGTAAAAAACTCAGTAATAACTGAGTTCAAAATAATGTTTCGATAAGTTGAATAGGTAATCACAATTGTTTGGTCGAATTTGAATTCTAAGTTGATTTAAAGATTAAAATCTTCTGTTTAACCATTTAGCATTTCCTTAACCAACCGAATCTATAAAAATAGTATCTTTATTAGTTAGCATAAGGGAACGGCCTTGAGATAGCATTAGATAAAAAAGTTCGAAACGGGGTGACACAATGAACCTCTTTGTAACTTGTGATACAAATACAACTGAAAGAGGGTTCATATTTTTGTAACTGCTCATTAAAAGTTTGTTTGAACAGTTGTGTGTTTAAGGGTATTCGTGCGAGTGTATTCTAAGGTCGTATACTTAAATTGAAATAGTTAGGTACTTATATTACATGATAGGTGGTGATGATAACATGATAGATTCTATTAAAGAACATCTTCATTTGTTTTTTTAAGTAGATATTTTCATGTATGACTTTCCCTTTTGGAGAACTAAGAAAACTTTTCTAAATCGCAAAAATTAACTAGGCACCAACGAAACATAAACAAATACATATTTAAGTAGAAGATATTATAAAATATGAGTATGAAAATGAAATTTCCACTATTTGCAATGAATAAATCATAGCTGCATAGTATACTTAGCCAAAGCAATTCCAAAGAAGTGGAGCTAAGTTGATCTTATATCACGTTTCCGTAGTTTAATCTCATATGGTAAGGATTTAAGCCGATGGGCTGATAAGGGATTACGTCAATGAAGTAGAATGTCAACAACATACCAATAATGAACGAGGGTATTAAGGAATAGATAGTAATATGATAGAACGATATTCAGAAGAGAATAAGAAACTTCAATAAGGCGTTAAGGATGAAAGATACAGTAAAAATATAGGATGTGAAATCACAAGAATGTAAGCCTAATCATAAAATGCTTTCGAATGCATAAGCACGTCTTTCAAATCAGACAATGTAAACATAAGTAGACAGCGCTACCACGCTGCTGTAGAGCGGATTGGTGGTGGAGGCACTTATTTAATAACATTGTAGTAGTATTCAAATCATGTAATAGTGTTGCTTCAAATCAGAACATCCCGCGAATTAACTGTCTAATGGAAACTCCACCCGTCACTCAGAGATGACACGTTGTGCGATTGTCTACTAAATTAACTCAGCATTGAATAATTTACGCGAATCAACGATACAGTATGTACCTCCAGCTGTATTTAGTACGCTGTAGGTGCGTTTACAGAAACGTAAATACAATATTTATAATGAAAATAGTAACTGACAGTGTCGTAAGAGATGCAATTATATAACTCTAATAAACTTTTTAATATTACTAGCTTATATGAGAAGCTCTAGTCAACTAGTCTAGTCTTTCAAAATCAACATAAGCCATATACAAATACTGAAGTACTGACATAAGAGACGCCTACACAAATTCGTCACAATAGTCCTGAAAGAGGCAATGTTTGTCGAAAGAGGTGGTCGGGGCGTAGACGACAAGAGCAAAGATTGAAATTTGTACTGGAATGTTCGGTAAAATTCCCGCAATAGGGAAACGACATCATACTCCCAGTGGGAAACAAGACGTTAAGCCTGGGCTACGAGCTCTTACAAAGCTATTTCCACCATCCTAATAGATACAAACTGGCGAATTGATTGTTACCACAAACACTTGCTGGGTTTTAATTAGGGGACCACGTTATTTTATTTCGGACACTCGGGGTTAGTGGCACAGATTTACTTTCTTAGGAAAGGTAAACTATAGTATGGCTTTTAGTGATAACAAAAGGCCATGTGATTACCTAAAATTTATAGGGATTTCAATTATTATATACTCGTATATATATTAAAGGCTCTGCAAGTTTTAGTTTCTAAAGCTAATTACTAAACCGGTTAAAACCAACGGGCTTTTTAAAGTAAAAGCGTGGAATAACTTATTCAATTTAGTGCAAGGAGGAGTTAATTCATGGACGTTTTAATTCAATGAGGGAGGTAATCACTAAATTTGACTTGGCAATGGGTTTGGAAATGTTCTGCCTTTAAACAATTTACGGTTGGATAAGCCAATTGAATTTGGCTGGAACGGTGTGACATTCGCGATGCTCTGGGGACGCCTTCCGTATTCCGCTGCAGCGATGCAACTCTGCTTTGAGCATTCATTTAACGTACTACACCTACTTTTTTATAGAAACATTCACCACAAGATGTTGACGGCTAGTTACAACAGAAAAATTGATGCTAGATATAACACAGATTATTGGATTTTTGTAATAATCTTATAGATAAACTAGTGGACGCCCGCAGCTTCGCTCGCGTTACACATTCACTAACTTCAAAAACGGCAAAGCTTCATACTAACTTTGCACCCCCGTTTTACCCCCTTAGGGGATGAATTTTATTATTTATTTATTTATTTATTTTCAAATTTTTCTCTCGTAAAAACCATCCTTGAACTTCAACGAACATTTAAAAAAAAGAATTGGCCAAATTGGTCCAGGCGTTGTTGAGTTATGCGCTTACCAACACATTTTGCGATTCATTTTTATAATATAGAAGATTTGGAAGAGATAAGTTTTTGATAACAGATGACCTGTTGTTTGACATAGGTACAACATTAATAGTTAGTTATACTGGATACGATGGCAAATTATTTGTGATATGTCACTTTGAAGCAAAAAAGTTTGAACAAAAACCAATTTTTTACTTTGAATATTGGTGTGGATTACATAGGATTAAGTCAATAAAACCTTATCAAAACTTAAATTTAAAAAATTAATTAATGTCGAATTTCCCCACTCGGCGACCAGAAGTAATATTAAATAACCAATATTCTATGTTTTTACGCTTTTGAAGCTTCATTGAGTGTTTCATGTATTTCGTGTTTAAACGTGCGGAGATTAAATATTAATCAGGTGAACGAGGTCACGTTACGAGCCTCGAATAATCTGTAGGAACTTAATCTTCTTACTACTTAATTAAATTACGCACGTTTACTTTACTTAGGTAAGATCGATATTCAGCTCCACGCCACACCTATATTTCGAAGTGAAGAGATTCGATTTGGAAACCTCAGATTCGATAATTATATTATTATTATTTAAGTTTGTTCTGTTGGCGCGAATGAAGAAAGAGGAACAGTTCATAACAGACTTCAAAAGGAGGAGGTTATTTTTTCAATGTGTTACGTTATCATGACCACCTATCTATATATATAAAAGGAGAAGGTGACTGACTGACTGACTGACTGACTGACTGACTGACTTATCAACGCAGGGCCTAAACTATAAGGGCTAGAAACTTGAAATTTTGCACAGGGGTTCCTTTTATAATGTAGAGGAGCACTAAGAAAGGATTTCTGAAAATTCACCCCCTAAGGGGGTAAAACGGGGGTGCAAAGTTAGTATGAAACTTTGCCGTTTTTGAAGTCTTTAGACGGGTAGACGTCGTTAATGGGTCTAATTCTACGCGAGCGAAGCTGCGGGCGTCCACTAGTTGTTTACATATAATTTAAACATACCGTTTGTAAATATCGCCTTCGGGAAATATACCTAGGCAAGATTTTATGTGTATGTATTGAACTGCTTGGTAAGCTGTAAGTTTCCTTAAACTTTGCAGTAATGACGACTACAACCCTGGAGTCAAATTAAATAGCGAAAGCAAAAAAAAGGAATCCTATTTTGTTTGAAATAAATCCATGCAGGCGACCGATGACACAAGATGCTGAACCATATTAAATTACATGAAAATCTTGGATTTGGAAATATAAATTTCTCCAACTTAATATTTTCGTCAATGATTTGTTTAAGAAAACTCTGTTTAACTTTCCTAATCATTTTCCTAAGTAACATTTCGGTTTTGGGGACTTAAAGTCGAGTTTACTACAGTTTGTAAAATTTGCTTCGGGGGGTTTACTGAGTAAGTAATGATAACGAATCGGTTTAAGTTAAAGATCAAACTTAAATGGGTATCATCATTTATTCATCGGAATACTTTGTTCTTAATTATAACTACGTAAAATTTGCATTGGCAACCCCTCTGGCGTGGCTAGCTGACGAACGAAAACATTGAAACTTACGAGTAGGTACAAGTTAAAAGTTCTCGGGTCAGATTTTTTTTGTCGTACAAGCGGGAAACCATATTAAAGGTATCCTTACATCACGAATGAGAAGCTGTGTGGGATTTCCACCCACTGATAATCCCCTCTGAGACTTTCCGCAGTGGTGTGGAGGATTTCAGTATTTATATAGAATGATAGAACATACTGGCATGTTCCTTCATAAAATGCAATTAATAAGAGTCATGATTACGAAAAACAATTAGTAATTGTTCTATTCTATTCAATAGTTCTGTACGGTTTGTTCAGATTTCGCACTGTTTCTATTTTATGTAATCTTACCACATTTTGGAATGTAATTTTTATACTGTATTAACTTACAAATATGTTTCATTTAAGTATCCATTAAAATATTAGTTTTGGTATAAATAGATAATAACAAATCGTGTGTCAAACGCCGGCCACGAGTAGGTACGACACTCTCCCCTTCAAAGGATAATGGAAATAGAGGTATCTACTCACTTAAAACCAAATTCTGGGCACGTTTCGGCAGATATGTTTCGAAACACCTCGTTTATAAACTTTAAAACATATTTGGAATGAAAACTACCGCATTAGAACTACTGCGAAACGTGTTCACGAATAGAGAATATTGCACGGTTTATTCTTGAAGTTGTGATTATGTGAAATAACGGGTTTTGTTAAAGACGCGTTAGGGAAGTGACGCAGTGGTGTAGAAGCGTACCATCCATCCATCAGCTGGACATAGGCCTCCCTTAATCGGTACCACTCCTTCCGATCCTGAGCCTTTTGAATCCAGCGGTAACCCGCTGACGTTTTCAGGTCATCATTTCATCTAGTTGGAGCATAAAAATGATATTTATTTTCTTGCCGCACCTATTTTTAAGTTATCCAAGCATAGGTAGTCATTGATTATAAAAAAAATATTTCATTAGTATGTAAAAAATATTTCATTAGTAGGTATGTAATCACAAAGGTACTGTTTACATTTGTTACTTCAGAGAAAAACTTTATAGATATATGTGTAATAATGTTGTGAACAAATCCTCTGTATTCATATTTTGAGATACTACTGCTAAACAATTTGTAAATATAGATCTCTCTCATTCTTTAATGTAGCCGCAGTCAATGCAGGTTCAGGCAGGGTTGGTCAGCGCTGGTTGCAAACAAATAACATATCAAACAACTGTCACGGAGCACACAGCACAGCTCCTGTAGTAGGAAGAATCTATACAGAACTAATAAGAGTTCGAGCGAGGTACCACCACATTCCAAAGTACCAAATACTTATAGCTTATTCCATATTGTGACTGGAAAGATTTTATTCCGGTTACATTTTTGCCCTCAACACTCCTCACTTTGTTTGCCACCAACTAGCAACACATCAGTGTCTAATCTTACTAACAACTAGTATGTAACTGATCCATTACTAATATACCCTGCTCCCAGTCTACTGGTTTATCTACTGGAAAGAAGTGTTAGCTACCCTTAGCAATGAGCGTAGAAGATACCGTAGCTTTACATGTAATGGCCCCTTGTATGGTTCAAAAGTTCCTATTGCGTCTTCGAAGTCTTGTTAACATTAACTAACGATGACTGTAAACTAACAGCGGCGGCCCCGAACACGATCACGCAGCATGATATCATCGTATTAGCGGTCGCATCATCACACGCTGTTTTCACTAGGGATGGCTAAAATATTTTTCATTTTATGCAATTACGAGTAAAGTGGGTCCAGCGATGTCTTGTCTGGTTCCTAAGCTCAAATATGTACATCATAGTTTTTTTTTATTGCAATCATGACTAAAATCTATATTATAAAATGATAATTTATTTAAAACTTGTTGGGCACAGCAACATAATTGGAGTGTAAGAGGAATGACGCTGTTTAGTATCACGTTATTAATGAAAATGTCATGTTATATGGTATGTACTAAAGGTATCGGTATCCTTCGGTATCGGTAGGTTTCCTTTAGGTAAATTTAATAAAACCTTATAGTAACCTTACGTAACCTTAGATAATTTTGGGTACCAAGTCAATGAAATAATTAATCAAATATTTTGGACTGTTTGATGTCACTCCGATAAATGTTAATCCCAACATACGAGTATGTGGTAAGCAATAAGTGTATAGTTCAATTCCAATGCAAGTAAATCGAGGAGGAGGTAACTACCTACGAGACTTCCATTTAGTTTAACTGAGTAAAGGTAACCTAACATGAATTGACCTGCTTTTATTTACATACCTAACTACAACATGATAGTTACTCGCGACTTGATTTTTGAATTAAGTCCTACATATTTGGGAATTGCGTGATCGTAAAACCTCATGAAAATATTTTGCTAGCAGTATAATTTTTAATCCATTTGATACTTCCAAAGAAACCTAGAATAGAAGAAATAAATTTATAAATGAAATAAATGAATGAAAATTAAAAATTTATACATAATTACATTATTAATTAAATTAAAAATGGAAAAAATAAAACTTAGCCTGTGACATCCCTACTTCAAACACGGAAGTTACCCATCGCTTACCTAATACAGACTCCGTTTATCCGCACGCAATCATTGATCGCGAAGATTTATCGCTTGGTCAAGCTAGTGCTAATTTATAGCAGGTTACAAGATACCTATCTTATTATTACGGCTTTCACACGAACGCTGTATTTAAGATATGTTATGATGGGTAATATTAAGAGACGCTGTATGTGTAAGATATGTTCTGGGTAAATATAAATTATGTTAAAAAAAAATTACCTAATAAAATAACGGACAAATGCCATCGCTCCTACTCCTATATAGGATGCACCATTATCTACATGCAGATAAATTTAACTCAATGGAGTAACTAGTACATTTATAAATACAATTCTGATGTTTTGTTGGTTAAAATATTGCGAAAAATATATTTTCTTCGTAACTTTTCAAACTTGCTTTTCGTAATCTTAAAGAATCTCGTTTTTCTTCAGTCTGGTCTAGCTACTACGCCTACTGATATATTGATTGATACAATGGATTTGCTGGGAAATCGTAGTCCCTAGTTATGAAATATTTTGTCAGCAGAAGTAACAAAATCTGTTCTCTACGGACATCCGTGGCTGTTCTTTTGTTATGCGGTTGACCCTTTTGTTACAAAATTGTTGGGGAATTTAATTTAAAAGGAAAAGAAATGACCAGAATAACAATTTTTAGTGCTATATGGTTCAAATTTCTATGTACCTATTATAAAATAAGTATTCAATGTGTTTAAATATTTATGGGTAGCATACTCCTACATACTTGACCAAATTAAATAATCATATTAGCATTACTGCACGAAAAAGGACAGCTAAAATATAAGATCCTCAACATTAACTATTCAGCTTAAGTCTTACATAAAATATGTGAACTTTAGTGACTGGAAATACGCATTGCGAGAAAAAAGGAACACAATTATTTCCAATCCAGCTTAAAACTTTAGTGTATGCAATTTATAATTTTGACTAAACCTGAGCTGAACAATTATTCATTTTAATAAAACTGATACACATTGTTAAAACTCTCTAGATTCAAATCAGATGGTACCTCTAAAAGAAAGAGGTCCGATTTTATAATAAATACATTATAATAGATATGACGAAATAAATTAAGGAAGCCGCATTATATGATGGTAGCCTTTAAGTCCCCGATCCTCAGTCAAACACGGCGATATAGTTAAAGTATGATCGTCCGTGGAGAAATAAGGAACTCTATTAGAAACCGCCTTCGTAGAGTAACCAACGCTTTCAATCAGATCGAGACACGTAACGAGACTTTTAAGAGTATATCAAAATGGTACGACCGAGCCAGGAACCGCCACTCAGTTAGTCAGAGCACATTTGCCTTTTTTATCTCTGGGACAAACCTTTACACATCCTGCCAGGTTCTATTGACCTGGACAGGTGTACGGATTCTTCAACTAAAAAGTCTTAAATATTGCTTATATGTTACTGACATTATAGTTTCAAGTTTAAAGTTTAAAGAAGCATGCTCCACATACATACAAATTACATGCAGTTATCAGCTATACATGTTGAATACCTGAAAAAGAAAAAAATAATTACGGTTCCTGCTCACGCTCTTAACTCACGAATACTGAACCTTGTTTGTTTTTATAACCATTTAGCAAAAGCATGAGTGCTAAAAAAAATACTTAGAAACATGCTAAATAATATCGTACATAAGTATGGTATACAAAATTTGTCACTTTGTAGTGATCTGATCCGCACATAAGTAAAATTGCTACAAACTAAAAGTAAGACTACGATACAGAGCATCGAATTAAAATAGTTAAAGAAAATATAATAACATATTTGTTCCTAAAATTGGTAAGATGCTGGTGATATTTATCTTCTTTAGCTCGCGATTTATCGATTTTCCCGATATTTTACAACTGCGATACAATATGGGACTTTGCAATATAACCTCTTTGAATATGCACCCTATTATACTATTTTTAAAGTGGAAAAGCAATCAAACCACGAACAAAACATTGACTGGATACTGGTATGGAGAAAATAAGTTTAAATAAAAAAAAATGCCCTTGAGACTTTCATCAAATAATAGGTAATCTAGATATTCCAATTTCAATCTGCCTACAACTAAAATGACATAATATGAAGCCATCACCCTGCGTATAATTTTTAAAGTGGAAAAGCAATCAAACCACGAACAAAAATTTGACTGGATACTTGTATGGAGAAATAAGTTTAAATAAAAATGCCCAAAATCCTTCAGACTCTCAACAAATAATTCCAATTTCAATCTGCCTTT
This sequence comes from Carterocephalus palaemon, assembly GCA_944567765.1. Taxonomy (NCBI): domain Eukaryota; kingdom Metazoa; phylum Arthropoda; class Insecta; order Lepidoptera; family Hesperiidae; genus Carterocephalus; species Carterocephalus palaemon. The sequence continues at coordinate 10,095,389 of OX155643.1, forward strand.
GCCTACAACTAAAATGACATACCTAATATCAAGCCCTGTGTATACTGTATCTCCGAAGGAGCAGGAAGAAGTGTATAATTAATCCACATTGCACCAGTTATGTTTTTGGTCCCTATTTCCAATCGAACCTTGTTATATTTTCTTTTAGTTGTTGGTTGACTGCCTCGTTGGTCTAGTGGTCGTAATCGCGACTGCTAAGCTGGAGGATCAAACCCAGGAGGTTTGATCCCCGGGTCGAGCAACAATTATTATTATTGTACCCGGTTTATGGCAATAGGCTCACATAACACATAACATAACTGGTGAAAAGTGGCTGTATTGTATACGCACCTCTGCGTACCTCTTCGGGGAAATACAGGCGTGATGTTATTTTTTTAAATTAATATTAATTATCTTTATCGCGTATGTATTGAATTTGTGTATGTTGTAGTGTAACCTGTGTAACTCTGCAATAACATTTATTCTATTCAATATTATATTCAATAGATATTATTGCAGCATAGTAAACATATATGAAGTATCTGCATTTGCGGTTAAGTACTCGTATAATGACAATCGACTGCCTTGTTTATGAATAGGGCTGCATGAATGCGGGCGAGGTCGCCGGATCAGAAGCAAAACACGCTCACTCTCCGCTTCTTCCTATTTCTTATATATATATATGGCATATAGGCATATATCTAAAAGTAGATAATATGTATACGTATATTTGCTTTAGTAATTGCAAGCGTCCACCAAGTGGTATAGTGGATATAATATAAAATGTATTCAAAACTTACATGTTTTAATAAAAAATATATATTCATATTTGAATATTATAAGAAATTTACCCGAATTTATTACTATTTTTAAAAATTGTATTTTTTTTTTATTTTTTATTTTATTCTACCGGTTTGTTTCTGGATGACATATTTATTTTGTGATTACTTAGTTTTAATTATTTCTTTGGACTTTTAAATTATAATTACCTAACATTTACCCGAAATCCCGAATACCTAATTTGGGAGATTAACAAAAACATCTTATATGGCATAAAAATTATTTTTATTTAATTAATTTCATTCTAATAATGCAATTTGTTCATTCAAATAAGGACTTCCATATGATATTTCTTAGCGAAATTAAGCCACCATTTCTTTAGTTATAAAGTTACTTAGTAGACGCTTTTACGAGTAGGCGAGAGTTCCTTGGCGTATTCACGGTATTTCTGAAAAATTACCTTCAAGGGGTTCAGTGGCACTACGAGCGTCTGAGAGGGTCGTGGGGCGGTAATTTATACGCTAAATTAGCCGAGTCAAGCAGCACAAAGAAATGGCACGTTTTCAATATAATTAGTCAGAATTATTCTAATTACTTTGATTTACGTTTTGGGGCTGAGCGACAGTAGCGTCAGGTACAACTTTGTTTCTTTCGTTGAAGTAATTTTATTACTGTAATGGTATTCCAGTTTAATCCAAAGGGAATACAAGTTACGAATTAATTGAAGTAAAGTAATAATTATCCTCGCATCATGATAAAACCTATTGACGTTTTTAAATGTATTTTTTAACATCAATGCTATGTCCATGAGGCAGGATAGCAACTCAGCATAACTAAATAATCGAAGTGTTTTTCTTAATTGTAATACATATTTACACGTAATTAACAGATACGGCCAAAGCATTACATGTAACATTAAATTAACTATAAACATACTAAATATTATTATTACTAAGGTACACCCTACCAGCCAGCGTCTGGTGTCTGATCCAGGAACCGGTTGATTAGAGCAGGCGTCGCACATTGCGGGGCGGCGGCCGTGCGGCGCGTGCGCATCTAGCGATGCGTTTTTAAATTAAAAAATCTAAGCACTGATATTGAATCTTAAGCTCAAATATAAGGAATATTTTTTTATAATTTACGGACTTCTGTACTCAAAAATTAATGCAACCTTAATTAGGTAAGTACTATTGCTCTTGTACTATTTATTGATCTTGCAGCTGTCGCCTGAAAACATGCAGTACCTACTTACAAAACAATAACTTACTGTCTTTTTAAAAAGCTTTTATTAGCTGGGTATTTATGTAGGTATTTATGTAATCTTTCAACGTGATTTTCGCCCACTTTAAATCATCGGATTAATTTGAAACTGTACACTTATCAAGAAAAATAATTTAATTTAAAAAAATCTACATTTTAGTTTGCTTACAAAAGCGTGTTTTTTAGTATTTTCAAACGGTAATTGTAATTATTTTGGTTTTGTTTCTAAAATAAATAAAATTATTTCACCTAACTATAGAATTGTGGTAACTGATAGAAGCAAGCAAAATCTAATAAAACCCGCAAAACACTAATCATAATCTAAATACAGTTGAAATCAAGCAGGATTTGAAAGCAACACGTTGTTTGCACATCCTAAACTAAGCTAACATAAACATTTATCGTACAATCATATGCGGAAGCTGGATGCTAAGATATTGTGAGTCTGTAGAAACACGACGCAATTTACAGCGGTACTGAGATGTTGTATTAGTTATGTTAGTCTAATTATCTAACACGTATTACTCAATTCATAAATTACACAAATTCAAAACTACCATGTTAATTTTACATCCAAAACTACGAAAGGTAAACAAACTGTGCGGGAAGCGGTTACCTAATAAATATATGTATAATATATACTCGTATAAGTCGTATTTTATCATTGTTGGATATGTAATAGTCAGAAAGACATTATGAGATCGTACATTTTAGTGTGAATTTCATCACCTTGTCCAGTTGATAGAGACCTTCGCCATCAGTGCCTTTGTTGTCAAGAGAACGGTTCCAGCTAGGAGTAAGGTAATTAGTTAGACCCCGTAATTGAATAACGAGATTTAATTGAGTTCTACGTTTATATTGCAGGTCTTATATTGTAGGCTATGTGGTGCATTTTAAATTCATTCATGAAGGCATTCCTGAAAACCAAATACGCATTTAAAAACTTAAAAACAAAAAATTTACGATGGAACATATCTACTACTAATAATAATTAGCGTAACATGCTGTCTAAAGCAAAATACCATTGGCCCAGAGTTATCAATTTAAGCATTGTTTTACATAAACAAATTAACCTAAGCAAACCTTTATTAAATACATTGCTGACTACAGACTGTAACTTGCGGATTTTTTAGTTTAGATATTTCGCATTTTAAAATAGGTATGTATGTAAGGTACGTCCATGAGATAACAGAAGACGGGCAAGACGAGTGTCTGATAAAAATTGACAGCTGCTATCAGTACATTGATGTCAATTTGACAGGTGTCACACTAGTAATTTATGACTAATACAAAGATTCAAAACGTATCCGAGCGCCGATGATAACGTGAAACTATCAATAAGGTCACCCAGCTAACTGTGAGAAATTGTTTTGTACTTCAAGGGAACTATTTGCAAACATATATCGAATGGTGCCACCGCAACATATCAGTACCATTTATAACGGCTGTGAATTTGAGAACTAGTTCCTTCAGTTTGCGGTTTGTGTTTTCCGAGGTAGCATTGGTCAGCGATATAGAAAATGGCGATAAAATATTACATATTGAAAACAATATTCTATTTTTATATTCGCGCACAGTCATGAATCATATTACATTACGATGCGTATAGAATTTCACAAATAATAATTCGTAAATGAATAAAAGTCTCATGGTCGAAGCGAACATTAGGTAATTCGTGAATGCAAATGAACGAGTTCTATTGTAAGACGCTGCTTGTAATGTGAGGCTATAAAGGCGAGAATCGAGATCTAACTGACGCGACGCTCTCTTTTAAATAAATGAGTATACGCTTTGTTCACTCTTTCAATGCCAATTTTATCTTGAGGGCTGAGCTGTGGATTAAAATCAGCGTAAACAAATTTTTAGAGCAGTCACGCTTTATCGTTGGTGTAATCGTTTTGATGTGGTTTCCAGCAATTTATTGTTGCTTTCTTTTCTTCTTTTTTTTACATTTTATTCTGAAATTAAATACTTACACCCAGAAAGGATTTAACAGTACATTTATCTAACAATTTTCAAATAAATATTTGAAAACTGTTTTGCGTACCATATCCTTTAATACCCGCATCTTGGCGATTCAGAGAATCTACATTTACGAGTAGGTCATATACTTATTACACGTCAACATGTTATACGTGACGTTAAATGCATAAAGTTGTTAAACTCATATATGTAATCAAACAACAAGAACCGAATTAACAAATATATGTTAACGCATTTTAATCTTTGAATCTACTCAAAAGAAAAATATTGAAATTTGTTAAACATAAATAAATTTGTTAATTTGACAAATCATTATAAATCCTAGGCGCATTTGAACACGTATTTTTCAGCTCACAAATAGAACCTCAAGTTAAAAGTCACAGTAACTATTGCATATTCGAGAACACTGGTTTTGGTAGCAAATTGAAGGTCGACCAATTATACGCGCGCGTCCGTACGTTAACCGACACGCTCTGTGACTCATGGAAAGCAAATCATCCAGCTAGTATCTTTTTGAAGTTCGCTTGCGTTTTTAAGTTTGCTTGCATTTCGGGGTACTACCACAGTACTGCACTCAAAAGGCAGGCGAAAAAAAATCGTGTGCGACACTCGTGATAGTTTTCTATTCTGTCTTATTGACAGCTGTGATGTAATTGAGCGACACGGTTCGCAGCTGCCTTACGAGGCAAAATGTTTGGTGTGTATGGAGATCGGAGATACTACAGCATGGCCGTCCTTCATACGGCTTCGAACGGCCTGAACCGATGTTTGTCACTTTTGACTTTTTGGCCTCCCTAGCTCGTCCAACGGTTGAGTTAGCAAAATATTACGTCATCATATCATATTTAAGTTACTTCTTTAAAAACCTGAATTATCAAGGCGTCAGAATTCTTAAGTTCTTACGCAACGTAAGAAACTCATTAAGAAATTCTAATATGTAACTTTAATTTTAGATCTTGCAACAAAAGCGTTTGTTACGCTTGGTTTGCTCTGTAATGGTAATGATTAACTGTTGTTCTTGATTACTTTATTTAAGTTCAAATCCAGCATTCACTTACTAACAATGAAATACAAATAATGGGTTAAATGTAGCGATAGATTGAAATGTCATGTGAGCGCGACAACGGCGCAGTGCGAGTTTGCATAAGACTAAGTACAGTCTTAATCCTTCTCATTATGAGAAGAGGCCCGTGCCCAGTTACGTTAATTACGGGTTGATGATTGATGTGAGGGGATGAAAGTCATTTTACGAGTTGTGTCGAGTTTTAAATGAATGTTGATGTGGGTTGGTTAACAAACCCCTCCACTTAAGCCAACAGAATTTCGGGCTAACTTTATTGCATAAACAGCTTGACAGTTCCGTAAGTATCCTAAGGTCGCTCTCCTAAAATTTGCTATTGCACAAGCTTTCTTTGTAAAGTCGAGCACCCTTCTAACTTCTAACACTCTAGGCGATGAGTTTATAAAATATTTTCTTGATAGATGTTTATTCTACCAAACTTTCAGTTTGAACTGAAACTATAAACAACAAACACTTTTAAACAATGTCATTTAGTTATAGCAGTCGTATCAGATATAAAAGGTTGCTCGTATTAAATTAGTTGTAGGCTCAACATATTCAAAGGAGTATTATTTTCATTAAATTACAATCCGTACCTATCATTGGTTATGCAGATCTCGTTAGATGGCAGCACATAATTATTTTGGTGAATGTCTCCTAATTGTAGAATTATTATATAAATATGTAATGCCATTAACACACCAGTATTTAAACTGTTCAGCCAGAATAATTCAGAGTATGGGATTATGTGCATGCTTTCTTACGTGGGGGAGAGGTGCTATATGCATGCAAAGTAAGTTAAAATAATTGCCTTATATTGACTATAATTCAGAAAAATAAGACGGAGTCCGTTAATGGTATCTATTAACCACCAAAATCTTTGATTCAGCGCCAATAGAACGCGACGCTATGAATTCATCTCGAACTCGCTAATCTATTAAGTAGAAGCAAACTAGACGTGAGTGGAAGTATCAGTTAGTTGGTAACTAATTTAAGTGTGCACGCTTCAGGACAGGCGTGAACGGGAAATTGGCATCCCCATTCACCCAATTATAACTTCGTATAAATGATCACTGCGAACCTTTTGAATCAGGTGAATCTCTAAGTTTATCAGAACATTATAAGAGTTTAGCGACATGGAACAGCTCAGTACTTTAGTGCGAAGAAAAGCATGCAGCGCCACACAGTCCAAAGGAATAAAATGGCTTAAATCGAGAATTAGGTGACAAAAAATCCTAGTGTCCTCTGCCACAAGCCTTTTATTGTACCTTGTTGTATTTGAACCCGGACGGCTCGAGTCAGACGAGAGTACTTAATATAAATTATTTCGAGCAGAAACTAAAGACTTTGCATGGTACATTCAACATAATCTACACCATAAAAATGTTAACTTGCTTCAATCAACCCCATGTCCAATTATCAAATTAATTCAATGAGCAGAGTTAACATGTGCAGCCTAGAAACAACAATCAATTCTAACCTATATTAAAATTCCAGCATCAGATCAATATCAGACAAAAAGTCTGACCAAAAATCTCGCTAAAACATAAAATTTTGCTTATCCGTTACTCTACGCTATGATAAATAGAAAGATAAGATAACAGTTCTCGTAAAATGTCTGAACTGTATTTTTTAATCAATAAAAATAAATTTGAGACGAATAAAATAAATTAAATATGTATGTACATGTATATATCTACTCTAAAATTTCTTTCAATATCGAAGACCTAAGAATAATATTTTAATGATATAGTATATTTGGTCAAGTTATGGATATCATTAATGAAATGCTTACCTTAAAACGTTAAGAAAGACGAGTTTCTTATTTTTTAAATGATTATTTAATGAATCGCAAAAAATATGTAATTCTGAAATCTATAAACAGAAACACAAATAACATAGCTAGAAAACCTATTTAGACAAATTGTCGGCAATTGATGTAGAATATAAGAGCCCATTTGTGGTACGGAGAGCCCGTATTAATTAAACCCAACTTGAGATAAACGATCGACAAAAACGGAGAGTATTGTGAGGACTGAGACGTCCTCAATTTAAGTACGATTCCAAAGTTTAGAAACTTGTAGTAGAACTTTGTAAGGGTCTAAGTATTCTTGTACCTACCTACTTACCTTATATTTATGTTAAGGATGTATTAACGATATCGGTCGGTCTCTTTACATGGGTTAATTTTTTTGTGGGCAGCTTTGTGCCCATGACAATGAATAGCGATATCGGTTGACTATTTCACGAATCCATCGACGGTATGTTGAAATTGTAATCGTTTTTTATTAGCTCAGGAGAAATGTCACCCACATTCGCGACGATTTAAGGACGACCGCAGCAGTGAACAAACTTCTTTATTTTCTTAGACTATGATGGGTTTTACATTGCCTCTACTATCTTTCTCATAAATATATGTATAGTATTCACAACCTCATTTTATTTCTACTAATAGTAAGCCAATCGATAAACTTATGGCAACAATGTTGATCTTGTTACAACAAACATTCGAGGATTACGCCTAAGAGGTCGCTAATTATAGAGCTAACCTCTAACAGTTCCGATCCTATTTAAGCAATCCGAAACTTGATCCAGATCACATCCGTTGAACAAACTTAAATAAACCTAATGTCTATTACAGAACGAACGTGCTCCAAAACTAGCTAGAACATTTCAATGAGAGATTTCCATTTTCCACGTAGGCAACTCAGACAAATTCAGAATGTAAAAAATCATGACAAAACATTAGCGATTTATCTCTTATAAGTAAAAAAGATGTATCTGTTATATATATGTATGTATCTTTTATATACATAGTATAAAAGATACAAAAAATAAATAAAATCAGTACTTAATATAAAAAAATACAAAAGATAAATAAAATAAATCAAATAATAACAACATAACATGCAAAAACACAAATAAGTATTAATGAGTTTAAATACATTTTCCAGCACAAGTCGATTCACGTACGTTAGAAGTAGAGTTCCAGTGTGCACGAGAGCCAATTTCAACAATCGTCCGTAGTGAACAATATGGTACGAATCTGCCATTAGACATTTCTCACATTCCTGTAAGATTAAATCCAGATGGAACTTATCATAACTCCCTTTCATGTTTCTGGATTATTTCAGAGAAACATCTACATAATTATTTAATATAAATTATTTATTATTTAGACAGGTTAAGGTTTTAGCATGTGATGTAAAAGTGTGTAAAAAAGGATCGAAAGCGCGGTGAAGAAATAGCGGTGTGGAACTAGGAACAGAACTGAGAGCATACTTGTCACATTAAATATATGTATATCTTGGACATTAAATATATGTCCAACAGTGTACATGACCGCCGACCGTGGGTCCAGGGTTCGAATCCCGGCTGGGAAAAATATTTATTTTACAGATAAATATTTTTCCTTTGGTCATGAATGTTAGTGGTAGTATCCACAGCCCGATGGCTCGCACCGATTAAATGTGATCGACAGAGTTAAGCAACGACGAGCGCGGTCGGGATGGGTGGCCGATATAGTTCGTTCAAAACGCTATGGCATAAAAGTTCGTTAATCTTTCGGTCGCCCAAAGAGGGATCGCAAACTTTTCCTAAGAAGTTATATTTAGTTGGCATTTAATTAATGTAAAAAGTAAAGATTGCTTAAAATCCTGCAAAATACACTCTGACTTAATTAGTAAACTCTAATAAGTTTATTATTCAGTACCAATCACAGTCAAATTAATTAATTTTTATTGTTTTGGACATTATTTTACAGCAGTTGATACTGTATGGAGAACAAAAATACAAGACGAATCCTGTGCGTTTTCAAAATAAATATTAATTTTTTTTTTCTACCTAAAAATTACCATTTTAACGTCCTTATTGTTCCTGCGGTCAATGTACTTTCATGTCATCGCGTTTTGAGCAAACTATAGTAGCAAAATTTCATGAGCGCTAACGTGCTTCGGAGGGCAAGTTAAGCTGTCGGTCCCCGTTGTTTCCAATGGTAAAAACAATCGTTAAGCCTTGACTAAACGCCTAAACGCCCCAAAGCATTCGACCAGGCAACCGAATTTCGTCGTATCAAAACGAACATGTTGAACAGATATATAACTACTTTTTTGGATTTTCAGATCCGATTTTTATCACTTGCCATTTGACAGGTCCTGATATGGTACGCAAGATAAAAATAACACCTGTCATGCACCATACTATCAGAAACATTATAAAATGTTGAAAGTAAGTTACATCATCAACTAAATTTAGGATGTCTCAAGTAATTTTTTTTAACATGCTTTTATTTTTCTACGTTCCACATAAACCATTAAAAAATTATCAAATATAAGTTAAAATTCGCACCGTGCGACCGCGACCGTACAAACAGTTGAACGTTGAACCGGAGTCAACGTCTCACTGAGTGCTTAGTTAGTAAATATCAGAAACTCGATCCGAGCGTCCCATCGGATATCTAAACTCAAGCGGTATACGATGCTCAGCTAGTCAGTCGCACTTACGTGGGGTGGCCCATAATTAATTACTGTCACCACCAAGCACCGCCGATATGTGCCTTATCTTTAGTAAACAGGTTCCCACAGAACCTTTACAATCTCGTGATAATGACCGCCAACGTCGATTAGCCTTCGCGCTTTTACGTTGACTTTTCACAGGTAAATGGGCAGTTTTTATTGGAGTTGTGTGAATATTTCCATCACACCGGTTCTCGTCGGTCTGCCCATGCCTTTGTTTTAATAGTGTAGGGGACGGCAAAATTTTTTCACAAGCGCAGTTTAAAGCGGGAATCGAACAATAGATGTTCCCGAACAGGCTCAAAAATCCTATTGTTCCATAATGTAACTTTCATGTTTGGGATTAAAACACAGACAGTGATACAAACTCTGGCGAGAGCGTTTGCGAGTGAGCGACTGGTCTTGGTAGGGCGAGAGCACTTCACTCTAACATTCACGTATCGCATCTCCAAAAATAAACATTTAAAAATCTTTTGACGACTTGATGCTGATTGGAAGCTTCGTTATTTCAAAAAGCCAAGAGGAAAAAGGTGCGCCTTTTATTCGCGTACCTACTATTCAATGTGGGATTAATGTGACCTACTTACTGTAATTGCAATGGGACTATCATTACGACGAAATACTAACGGAATGTAATGTACAACGTGTAGGTGTAGTTCAAGGTTTTTTCGTATAGAGCCCAGCGCACAACGACCGCGTCGAGAATTTCGGGACATATCCCATCCCACGACCTTCGAGTGTAAAGCAATAACGTTGTATTTTCACCTCTACGTTATATTTGTCAAACCGGCAGCGGCGAGTCTACTTCAATCGATGACATCAAGAAATAAATCTGTCCGTCTGTTCTGAGGAACAGTGAGCCGGGACGCGGCCGGATCCGGTTGTTGGACCCAATGAAAACGACGAGTAGAATAACAAGTGCGGTCGATGTTAGCATAATATATAGGAAAATCTATTTACAATTCACATGTAAATTTACTAACTAATGAACTTAAAACTATATAGGTACCTATTTATGTCAAATTTGTATAATTTTTTTATGTATACATATCTCGTTTCTACAGTGTACACATCTCGTTTCTACGATTTTCTACAGAAACGAGATTTTGATGTCAGGCCGACTTTGATGTGTCAATCTGCATTGAAGCAGCGTGGTGAAGTATGCTCTCGACCTCCCGCAACTGTGTCTGTGGTCCCACAAACCTGTGCCCACAAACTAACTAACAATAATTTCATACTTTTTAATTTATGCTTTGAAGTTTTATTATTGTTATTTAAATTATCGATATTTTATGTTATCTACTTGAAGTATCTACTCTACCTACAAGCTCACCAACTAAAACTTTTTAAAAATAGGTAAACTAAACTAACGCTTTTAAATAATTCTTAGTAAGCATCTTACTATTCTTTGAGAAGCTGCAATGATTCTAGTTTCATCGTAAACGAGATGCACAACGGCATGCTTTTCGGGATACGACTCATTTTACGCTCACTCAATGCTCGCTCGTGCGGAATACACAGTCCAGGAAACTTATTTTTAATTTTTTTATTAAGATTCTTCTTTTCTTCTTTGCTGCGTTGTTTAATATCAACTGGGAGAATAAAGTTCCGTTGGAACATGATTATTTTTAACCCGACGCTACTTGAGGTTGAAATAATTTGACGTCATTGTTTATCGGTTTGTGTCATCCCAAGCTTTTCCCAACGGATGCTTCAATAACAATGCTGTTTTTCTTACGTGCTAATATTAGCAAACCGAAAAATCCATTAGAGATTTCATTTCTATTTTTATTTTTTAATTAGATATTGACTTTTTTTCTGACACTAACCGAATTGGACATTATAATTCATAGTTTATTTTTTGTCATGTTTTACTAACGTATTGGGGAAGCCTGTTAAGTTAAGCTTTGAAATAAATAATAAATATACGAGTACCTAAGTGTCTGGTTGTTGTACTTCTTGCTTTTTAAGCTAAACACGGCAGCGGCCACGTATGAATAACCAATATTAAAAATCTAGCCACTCTTACGTTAGAAACGTCCTACCGCAATACAGGTAAGATTCTTACCTTATACTTTTTTTGCAAGCTTAATTTTTTCCATGCAGATTTTACTATTCTTATTTCAATGTAATGAATGTAGGTAAGTTCCAGACAATTGGATGATGCAGAATAACCTAACTGGAACGGTAGCAGTAGCTATTAACCAGCTCTCTACATCATTTTGAACTTTTATTCACTTTTTCATTGGAGTTTTAGTAACAAATATTCACAAGAATGGCAAAAACGATGTGAAGAAAACGTAATGCTTATTCTTAGTAACAAAATATCACCTTCATTTTGTCGAAACAATTAATAATTCTATTGCGCCAGCCGGTTTTCACAATAAAATAATTTATAGCTCTACATGAATATGCTAATTGGTGATGTTGCTGCACAATACTACTGGAAATACCTTACCTTCAATTCTGATAATAAAAGAACAAATTTATCCTTGGTGTTGGTATTTTATTTGTATACAATGTATTTGTTTAGGCAGCCCAATAACGAACTAACCAACTAATGTTCTTATTAACTATCTTTGGTAACTGGACCCTATTTGAGTCTTGTTAAAAGTCATTCGTAGTTGTCATGAGCGGCAGGGGATGGGTGTTGCAGCAAGCAATGCAATAATTGAATTTAATTTAATTAAAAACTAAAATAATCTACAACTAGTTACAACAGCATGTTTTTTATAGTTTTTAAATTGATGTTATTCTATGCGATGCGTATTTTCCTTATTAATCGTATAATATTATTAATACGTGTATCTTATTTGGATGGTTGCTGTGGAATATTTTACTAATCGAACGGGTTATGGTGATATAGGTAAATTGAGCCTTTATAAACGATATCCTGATTAATTCTAGTCAAATTATGCTTTTATTACCTACTAGAAGACGGTAGGAAAATTTGGATATTTTTTCTTCAATTGTGATTTATGTAGGTATAAGAGATAGGTATATCCTATCGCGGACTTTTATTTAGATTTAATATAGATTTATATTTTGTAGAACATTGTAATAACCTATGACAGCAGTAAGACGGCGCACGCGGTTTAAGGATTTTTAGGAGCGCTTGCGGAATTTATCGTAATGCATGTTTGAAGGTCGCATCGGTGATCGGTGCAGTAAGTTCAGTTCAAACTGGCATTCTTTACTGATCAACATTAACTTCTTAGGTGTTAACTGCCTAGAAGTTTAAACTTAGCTTAGCTGCGACACATATACGTCCCACTGCTGGGCACTGGTCTCCCCCTCAGACACAGCTGCGGGAAGTCTCGAGCATACGCTGCTCCAATGCGGATTGATGGACGGATTAGTGGCCAACCCAGTGCTTAATAACTGTTAACACCATTGAAAACAACCGGACGTGCCTCCGAAGCACGATAGCATCCGTAAAATTTTGCCACTATATAACTAGCAGTAACCCGACCGCGCCCGTCGTTGTTTAAGTATTTTGATCACATTGAATCAATGCGAGCGTTTGGGCTATGGACGCTACGTCACTAGTCACTAAACAAAACGGATTTTACTTGAAAATGGATTTTTCGACAACACCAGCGAATTCCTCTTTCTCAATAATAAAACATTCGAAAGCTTCCGCGGTTGATAGACATTGCGCAAATTGAGATGGATGTGTCAACACCGCCGTCAGTCGTTTGTTCAAGTTGTTAGCAACCGCACTCCAAGACATGGGGACTTGGTTTAAATATTTACTATCTAGTTTAACACAGGTCGATAAACTCTTTAGGAAGTGCCAGGGTTTATGAAGAATTCACGTCCTGCCTTTTCCAGGGCGTGGAAAGTTTATGTACACTTACGGAGTCACATCGGCCAGATGCGATGCTATTTGTGTATGAATGTGGAAGGTTTATTTATTTAATTTGATTAATATTCCCGAGGATTATAAGCCAAAGCTTGGATGTCCGAACGCTTATAGAGGTGATAAATTATTCAAAAGGTAAAGTAACAATTGTTCCATCGCATCTGTCTGTTTGCAACGATTGTACTAGTTAACTACTCTTTAATTATCAGTCTAATATAGGTGTATAATATAGGTGTACATAGCCCGATAGCTCGATTCGATCGTATGTGATAATTTCATGGGCAATTCTGACATTCGCAGGGCATGTTAAAGCCGTCGGTCCCGGTCGCACGTAAAGACGGCTGTTTACAATTGAAAACAACAGCCGTTGAGCCTTGTGAAAAACCTTCGGGTGACTTGAGAACATTCGATACTGTGTTTACCACTAACCCCTTAAACAATGCGCATTGGAAGTTCTTTCTATAAAGCATTCCGGAGGAAAGTTCAAGAGAAAGGACCAGGATCCATGTGACGAATCGAAGTTTGACGTAAAATGAAACAAAATTAACATTTTTAATGTTCGTCTGTAATAGTTAGCTTACATTCTTGCATATATTGATAATACAGGAACTAAACGTCTTAGCTTGACATAGATGGCACAGGAATAAGTGATTAAATTACGTCTACCTTATTGCATTATTCAGATTTCAGATTAAAGTAGGTAACTAAATAAATAGGTAAAGGTAATAAATTGCAATCTCTTATTCTAGTCAGTATACAAATGCGTGATTTTATAAACCTTGCAACTTGTGGCAGCAAACGAGCGTGCCTATTCAAAACCCCGACTGGCAATATTAGTACCCCCTACATGAGTGACACTGCTCACTGCACCTACGGTACCTACCTCTAGCTGACTAAGTTCGACGCTAATGCTTACTGGACTCTTACACTTTTATGCTAACTTACTGCTTCTCCAGAATACAGAAAAAAAAACACAGAAAGCGCGATCTCGCCGACAAAGTAAGGCACCAGAAAATAATGTATTAGAAGTATATAGTTCGGTATATCGGCAAGTTGTAGTACCTTCGCGTAGGGTTAGTTATTGGAATAATGAAAAGATATGAATAAAGAGTATGCATTCATCTTTCCTAAATAACTAGCAACAAGATCTCCCTGAGCGTGCAAAATTTCGCAGTAGTTTCGAAGATTAGCAGGGACGGATCGAGAGTTTTAGTTTTGGACATGGGTCAAGCTGTCCATTTTCTCCCAGTCAGTCGCCCTTTCTGAATTATGAGACTATCTTACGATCGTTCAGCTCCTTTCCATGCCCGTTCTGACTAAACAGTACGTCAATCCACGGCACTTAATTTCATTTGAGCCAGTCTCGCGCCGTGTCGCACCTATTCGCACAAGGCAAGGCACGAAACTTCTATAAAACAGGCTGTATAGCACTTAAAGAGGTCGTAAACTCCAATGATGAAAATCCAATGTCTTTTGAATGGCCGGAGAGACTTCCTTTATAACCTAAATATGCAGCGCAGAAATGCATTGACATAAATTGAATAGCTCCCTGAATACAATACGCCACTTCACTTCTCCGGCTAGACACTTTTTAACTACTGCGAGCTGCGAGCTTGAACTGTGAGTTCGTCGGATTAATGGGGATATATCTGCAAAATGTTTTAAGTCGGGACTGCGCACAATGTGCATGCCTCCAGTTAATAATTTTTCCACCCAACAACTTTCAACATGATGTCCGCTGCTGGGCACAGGCTACACTTAATAAGATAGTGACACGTTAGCCGTAGTCATCACGTTTAGTGTTTAACCTATAGGAAGTTGGTTATTTCTATGCACAAATGTAGAAAAGAACTTAAACATTGTAAAATATATAACATAAAAGAATCTCAATCGTAAAAACAGCGCTAAAGCCAATTTTTGAAGCAGTCGATACAGACTGCTAAATTCATTGTAAGCTATTACTACTATGTTATTTTTATGTGTATTTACTTTAGAAAATCAACCAATTGCATTTAACTATCTACTTGTTTGTCGGCTTTCGGTCGAGCCAAACTAATTACTACGTTCAGGCGGCTGTTCAGCCTGGATATTTTAGAGTAAAAAAAAGTTATTAATTAGTAATTAGGTACTTATAAGCTAAGCCATTAAAAGATATTTGATTTTCGTGGGACAATTTGACAGTTTTGATCGAAATTTAAAAAAAAACACGATAAAAGTGAATTTTCATACTACTTTCCTGGCGTATTTTGGTAAAATTAGAACTTACTTCGGTATGTACTTAAAAAAACCATGCCCTAAAAATCCACTATTGGAAGCTCTGGATGACCAATAATTTTCCTAGCGCTACTTTCAGAAAGAGCGGGAATAGTCAAACTCCACAAAGCACCTCTCGCGTCAAATCTGTTTACCTATTCGTTAAACCTACTTTGTGGTAAAGTTTAATTTGTACGTTGTTGCCTTGAACTTATATTGAAGGCACTCTTTTTTATTCTCTATAATGTTGTCATTAAATAATAGGAGTTACTCACTTAAACACTATTCATGGCCGTTACGAACACCTGTTTATCAGCATTTCGTTCTAATAATCTCATTCGCGCTTCAACTACACATATGATGACGTAGCCAGGCAACAGGCAGCGATTGGTTCGCTATTGACAGTATTATGTACACCTACTTATTGTTGTGACACATGAGAGACAATGTGATTTTACGCAGAGAAGGAAACAAGTTTATAGTTTAATACATTTAGAAGACGTCTGCTATACGGTACAAAGGTAAACTACACTTCGATCGAATCACAAACACACCGCGCTAGCTGTACGTATAAACGAGAGGCAATTCGCATTGCATGCAAACGCATATAATAATTGTATTAAATATTTTCTATACGATGTACTTTTGTACTCCATATTTTTTTACGGTTATCAGATAGATAGATAGATGAATTCGTATACGATTCGCCTGTGGGAATTACGGGATTATGAGTGTCATAATAATGTTTATTACTGTTTTATTAATAAAAAATTGGTTACGTCATCATAAAAACCTAAAAAGAAGTTGTCTTGCTTCAACACGATGTCGCCTAGAGGTAAATAGCCGTGTAAACAAGCCACCTGGATTAGTACCAATTTTAAGCATAACTTTATATTATTTATGCCTGGCATTTTTGTACTTAAGAATTTATTATAGACTTTCTTTACGGTATATTCCAATCCGGTACACGTGTAGTTTAGTGTCTTTTAAAAGACTTGTAACGTCAACATTATTTATAAGTATAAGCCTGTTTAATGTTGGCTTCCATTACTGCTATTCGTTGCTCTCCTCGGCAGTGTCATTTCCGCACGTCTGTAATTTCCTTGGCACGGGAATCTTTATTGCATCTAAGGTGCGAAGCGGCGTACCTACATGAAATTATTTTTTTATTTTTTTTACTTCTATAATCTCTGATAAAACATTGAATTACGACCCGATTTCCTAGATGCATATACATTTTTTAAATGAGAAGTAATGTTGATTTTGCATTGGTCTTTTTACGATTTTGTCCATCGCCGTGAGACGGTATTTTTTAAATGATCCAAGGTTGATTAAGCAAGAGGTAAGAAATTCCAAAATTAGGTATACATGTAGGTATTTCGCATGATTTGGTTAGTTAATTGGATTAATTCAACAGACTTGCATATATTCACGACATTCCTCTTTCAAAGGTTGCGACAAGGGATTAAAATCCGGAAAACCGGTACTTCAACGTTCCGGTAATCCGACGGTTCCGGCGCCCCACCTGCCGCTGTCGCGCCGTCACCCCGCGCGCGTCCGGGCCGAGACGCGATCCGCACTTGCTGGGATACTCTGATTCTCTCGTTCAGTACGCACACGCTTATCCAACTTTATTAATGTTACTTATTATACTCATTATATGCTGTACTGTCAATTTATCAGTAGTTTCATTCAAGCATCCCAAACTACTAACCTCAAGCGCTAGCTAATAACATTGCATGGGACCTTACCTTCCAACTCGACTATTACGAGGATGCCCAGTTCCTTTTTAGCAGTTCTGTTCAACCTTTATACCTATTTAAATACCTATTAACCTACACTACCTGCCTACTGCTTATGCTACACTAAAAACCGATAGTTAATGAAGAAAGAAAGAAATGAAGAAAGGAGAAGATTTTTTATTGATTTACGAAAGTACCGTGATCGTAACCGGAATTGACCGGATCCACCCGGATCGACAGATCCGCCCGGTTTGGAATTTTCCGGAATGCAACCCCTATAGTGCGAGCGATAGAATCCACACACCATGTCAATGTTTATTTTGCAGGTTATTCTCTTTTTCTACTTTTTTCACACTAAAGTGTCTACTTGTGACTGACCCAAACGTCATGAAGGTACCTTACATACATTATTGAAAGTAAAAATACTAATTAACTAATAACAAATATTCGAATATTACGAATATTGATCTAATTTTGAATAGTTATGTATACCTAGTAGGGGCTAGTAGATATCAATCTGTGTTGTATTGTACCAGTGTCAGAGAACATTAGATAGTAATTGGGAAGTCGTACTTAATTGTAACATTCGTGATTGGTTATCACCAGACAGATGTATCTTAGCCACTTTAATTTAAAGCACGAAATGCCAAGGGAATTACTACACACACACGTGTGCATAATCGAATCGACCGAGATCGTCGCGGCGTCCATCAGCTGCCCTAAGTAGCCATACAAACAGAAATCCCGACGTACCATTAATAGGTAACTAGTTACAATTTAAGCAACCAAACGGTATCGGTTATTAAGTGCGTAGATACCTAGGTAGGTAGGTATTAAATGCGTGGAAGGGACGTCTGGAAGGAATCGAGCGTTTCTGATATTCTCTGTAGGTGTACCTACTTATTTATATGTACACCTACTAGCTGACCCCGCAAACGTTGTTCTGCCATATGAAATGTCAAAGTGACGCGACACAAATTACTTCACGTCAATGAACGACGGTTAAAAATAAAAATACTAAATTAGTGTTTAAAAAAACATTTTCCAGTGGACCAAATTGTGAATCTAAACCAGTGATGGGCAAACTACGGCCCGCGGGCCAACCCGCGAAAGTATTTAATCCGGCCCGCCGAGGGTCCGTCGACATGGATAGTATATGGCCCGTTATAATTACGTTTTAACGGTCGAGAAGAAAAAGTCTCACACGCCTAACAAGGCAGAGCCTTCGAATAAAGGTTAAATTGATTAAGTATTATTTTTTAGGGTAAAAGGTATTTTGTAATATTTGTGTTTTATAAAATTATACTAAAAGCTTTAACACAAAATGATTTTTTCTATAATTCTGGCCCTCCTCTAGAATTTCTAAACCATTGTGGCCCGCCATTAAAAAAGTTTGCCCACCACTGATCTAAACCATTCTCGAATCCACTTGAACACACACAAAAAATCATCAATATCCAGCTGTTTAGGAGGAGTTCACTGTCATACACACGTACACAAGAAATACATAGGCTGTATACAAAGCTTCACTTCTTGAACCTGGTATAATGCATCCAATGGATGCAAGCATCGCCCCTCCTAACATCATCACACGCAATGTGTTTCCAGGATGCAAGCTCTGTATATGTCCTTCCTTGTAGGCATCTAGCATAAAATTCATGCATCTATTCCTATCCTCTGTTAATAGTACACAAGTCACAAGCTACCCCCATACCCCATACGATGCATCTTCCAGTTGTATTTTATTATTGTTTTGCTGTGATGCACGCATCGCTATTTTGAACATTGCAACTGTTATGTTGTAATGTTGCTATTATATTTTGTTAAGGTTCGGTTCAACCCTTGTTCATGTAGCCGATACTGTAACAAAAATGCATTATTTGCATCATAGGTAAGTTATAAGTTCTATGCTATACAATCTTTGCGTCTTACATAAGCCTTGATTGACTATTATGCTTCCAGTAAGTGTTTGGCGTTTTTTATGTGCCAGACCTGGCGCCTCGGAGGGGGTAATGCAAGTAGTGTTTCTGAATCTTTCCAATACATACCTATCTACTAAGGTAAACAAACGTTACAATCTTAGTACATAAATATATTTACAATCTTATTATAAAAATATAGAATAGGTAGGTATGTTTAGGTACTTGCTGGGAAGAAACTCGCAACGCAACGCAACGCACTTGTTAAAAAACCTTGTAGGAAAAGAAATAAAACAGGCAGGTACAAACGTGGAATTAAAAACTAGTTAAAAGTAGAGTTTTCTTCGCTTCTTCTTTCTTTAATTAAAAGCATCGTCGCGCTAAATAACCATCTTAATAAGTAGGTAGGATACGTAGACGTGAACGGAATTCCAAACATATAAAAATTAAGACGAAATAGAAACTTATTCAGTTAATTAAAGTTATCAAGTATCGCAAGTATCAAACATCTAAGCTCGGGGAGACGACGGAATGTGCGAGCGAGAAGCAAAATCACGGGATGCTGTGATAGGGTGACGTCATGTTCGCGCCGGTCGGGACCCAAAGGTAGAGTAAGCGACTGGTTTATGGTACAAAAAATAAACGCAGGTCAACCCTGCCAAGCTACAGTCGTATGAAACTACAAAAAAAAAAGAATCCGGGTTTTTACCTACTACCAACATAAACAAAGTATTTATTCAAAAATGAAACTTCAGAACTTCAGTCACTCACCTTTGTTACGTAGAGTCGTGCGCGCGCAGGTAAACACCGAAATCCGACAGGTGAGGCAAACGTTATTTTGACTTTAAATCCAAAAAAAAATTGGGACCGCTTTTGACAAGCGGGGCCCTTGAAGAACACGTGCACACGACAACGTCGCACCACCGGCCGGCACCAGTACACGAGGAACTGTTTGTTTATAAAATTACAAGGCTCCTAATAATTAACTCGGTGAACCGGATTGCGCATGCCCGAGCGACACGCGCCTCTTTTGAAGTTACGAGTTACAAACAAACACTTTTACCGGCTTCACTGCACTTAAAACACTCCACGAAGTTTCCGAGCAGAATCCAATTGGAGTCAATCCGAGTGAACTTTTGTTTCGCCGCAACTTCTCTAACAGCGGCCGAACTCTGTCCGTGTTTTTATCGGAGTTTAACACATCCAAATGCTTGCAAACCAAACACTTATGCACCTTTTGACGATCCACCGGCTCTACCTGCCGTAAGTGAAGGCCAAAACACTAGACAACTCCGGAACCGGTATAATTCGATTTCGCACGTGACACTGTCAAAATAAATTTCAACCAACACTTGTACACGCCCTCGAGTCACAGGGAGTAAGGGAAAAATTTCACGATTAGGATACCGACAGACGTGATAAATTAAAACGAATAGAAAAGAAAATAAACGAAGAATACTAAAGTCGGCGACTGCAAAGCCGAGCGTTCGACACTCCTGCTGAGCGCTGTACTAAACGCGAGCGAGAGGCCGCGCGACACGGGCCGCCCCGCCGCGCCCCCCGCACGGCCCGCACCCAAACCAAACCAGACATCGTATGAAAAATATAAAGTAACGTCAAAAAAAACTAGAATGCATAGCGATGGGAAGGAATAGTCCCTTGGATGGATGTACTCGTAGAGTTGGAGTTGTCCTGTGTTTGTTTAGGTTTCGCGGTGCGGCGGGAGGGGGCGGAGGCATTCAATTAATCCGACAACACGTGCGTAATGCACCCTCCCACTACAATGAGGTTAGATATGTAAGTGTAAGTGTTTAATCCCGTTTCACCAAACAATTGCGAACGATTCAAATCCCCACTGTAATTATTGTGAATTGCAGAGAAGCCATTGTCTGCCGTTCGCCAGAGACTCCTGTTTTTGTAGCGGTGGTGCATCAAGCAAGATCAAGATACTACTCTACTAATTGTAAATAATAATTAGAGTAGGTACATATAATACGGTAAGGTTATAAGGTAATGAAGGAACCACGTATGTATTATGTACCTACCATCTACCTACATAACATACGTAGCTACATCACATTTCGAATATTATTTTATAACAAAAACTAGTGGACGCCCGCAGATTCGTTCGCGTGGAATTAGACATTCACTTACTTCAAAAACGGCAAAGTTTCATACTAACTTTGTACCCCCGTTTTACCCCCTTAGAGGGTGAATTTTAAAAAATCCTTTCTTAGTGCTCTCCTACGTTATAAAAGGTGCAAAATTTCAAGTTTCTAACCCTTATAGTTTAGGCCCTGCGATGATATTATGTCAGTCAGTCAGTCAGTCAGTCAGTCAGTCAGTCAGTCAGTCAGTCAGTCAGTCAGTCAGTCAGTCAGTCAGTCAGTCAGTCAGTCAGTCAGTCAGTCAGTCAGTCAGTCAGTCAGTCAGTCAGTCAGTCAGCTTCTCCTTTTATATGTATGTATATAGATTTAAATAACTCTCAGTCAGTTTTCCCACGATATTTGCATTCAGCAGGTGAAATTTTACTGCTTAAAATAATATGCGTTTTAGCAATTGAGTGTCACCTTACTATAATAATATTACATATTAAGTAGGTATTAGTTTAAGTATAAGTAAGTACGACAATTTAATTGAAGAATATCCTACCCGTCGGATTCGGAAATTTTGGAGTTGGTGTTGGCGACTTGGCGGACTTGGCGAGTTAGGTTTGGAATTGGTACGAGTAGGTACGTTTGTACTCCTTCGGGGCATGTGAAATTAAAAGTTTTTCATGGTGCTTAGACGGTCTGCAGTCTTTTGTTTTACTTCGTTTTTTAGGATGGCACTAATTCTGGTAGTAGGCACTAATCTTATCATACTAATGCGAATTTTACACGGATTATTCCTAATAAACGTATTAAACGATTAAGTAGGTTTAATACGTCGTTAATCGTTTAATACGTATATGTACTACTTAATCGAAAGTTCTATGTCCTCCTAGACCAATGTTTTTCAACCTTTTTTAGGGTTCCGTACTCAATGGGTCAAACGGTACCCTATTACTAAGATTTCGCTGTCCGTCCGTCTGTCACCAGGTTATATTTTATGAACCGTAATAGTTAGACAGTTGAAATTTAAACAGATGATGTATTTCTGTACAACAAATACTAAAAAATAGAAGAAGTAAAAATGGGGGGCTCCCATACACCTACATGATTTTTTGCCGTTTGTATAGATAATGGTACGGAACCCTTAGTACCCGAGTCCGACTCGCACTTAGCCGTGTTTTTTATGAGTCAACTGCCTAAGCATAGAACAATTTACACACAACCCCTTTTACAAAGAAGCCATCTGGATTTGTTAGGAACGAACACAGTGTCTCGCCCAAAAGGCTCATCTTATTCAAAAGGTTACCTTCACTTCCCTCAGACTTAACCTTGCTTGACTTGAGTGATGGCAGTCCGCCTCTTACTGGGTACTTGCCATCAGAGTCGCACAAGCAAGCTAGTAGAACCATGTGCAGATATGCACCCCTAGGACTACTATCGAAGTGCATCTGATTAATATAAATAATAATAAAATATAAATCTAACTAAACATAAGTATTATGTTGGTACCCAGATAAATATAGATAAAAAAACATAAAAGCTTACAACACCTGTGTTGCGGGGGTGGACACACATCGAAAACAACACGTACAAATGTCTACAAATATTAGGTTTAACCACATTTATATATAGCAACTTTATTCCATGTTAACTCTGAAAGCTGCGTAGGTAGGTACATGTTTCTAGAAATAAAAAAATCCTAGATATAATCAAGTCTTTATTTCCAGAAAATAGCAGTAAAATGCGATTGAACTCGCTCGATCCAATTATTAAATATTTCCTCCGGCTTTGACAAATACTCAGGACAATTTGATTTGGAGGGCTTTGGAGGCAAGTGTCAAAACAATTCGATTTGCCAATCAGTTACCGGTCGCTGTAAATACAGGAAATTCCTGGACAAACAGCGCCAAGCAGAATTTTATGATAGCCATACGTTACAGGAGAACACTTTTAAACAGACTAAAATCTTTTACTTTAGCTAAAGAAGATACATATTTAACCTAATTTAACAGAAGACAGCAGTCATTAACTAAAATATACAATTTTGGTAAGGTGCAAGTGTGGTCCGGTTGGAAAGGTGTGGTTTCCGGTTACATTTCTTTAGATGCGACTATCGTATTCCTCAATGGTAGCAACACACTTGGAACGAGACTTACTAACAATTACTAACTGGACTATTAAGCCAAGTAACAGGACTTACTATCACTAACAGTCCCCAGTCCTCTTATCCACTAACGAACTAACAAACTAATGTTCTAATAAAATCTTTCAGTTGTCTGGACTAGCCACCCCAATTCTTACGTTAAACGATCGAGAGACCAATGTCGCGAACGCCATGGAAGAACAAACTTAATTGAAAAACACTATACTATTCT
Source organism: Carterocephalus palaemon (assembly GCA_944567765.1). NCBI lineage: Eukaryota > Metazoa > Arthropoda > Insecta > Lepidoptera > Hesperiidae > Carterocephalus > Carterocephalus palaemon. The sequence goes on from OX155643.1 coordinate 10,119,212, forward strand.
TTGTGTCGCGCATAGATTCACTGATTCCTTTGCATTTTAGTGCGAAGATTAATAAAATGCAAAATCAATTCAAACCTGTTCAAACTCAAGAGAAGTAGGAAATGCATTATGGCTAATAAGTGAGGAAGACTGTTTAAGTTGTGGGTAAGGGAGCACTGGTGAATGAATACGATTATCGATACCGACCCCATTGTCGGTGCAACAGGTGATTGCTATGATAAAGCCGGGCCAGAAAACACGTCTATAAGAAGTTCTAGTGGTCAACTTATCTTCATTTTCCTTCTGAAATTGCTTGTTAACGCTCGCTTGCTAATGATTATCTATGACTATTTACGGTTTCCCGTTTTAGCAGTTTGTTTGCAACTCTGCGACATCAACGACTACAACGTCTGCTCGAAATCTTGGCTACTTCTTCAACTTAAGTAGTAGCTCCAACTCCGTATAGTTGTTTATATTGTGAACTAAGTACAAACAAACTACGCCCAACTTAGGCTAAACAGCTAGCCTGTCTTTGGCACAGTGACAGCTTATTCCAAGATTATTGTTTAGTAGGGTTTTCACGAGCTAAATAGTAAACTCCAATGCAACTGAAATAGCATTTCAATCAATTTCGTGGCACTAATACTTGTACTATTAAGTATTCTGTGGCAGTTACATAAATTAATACGGTGCAATCAATCACAGTATATTGAGATAAAATAAAAAATATAGAAAAACACGCTTTTATAAATGCACGTAAAAACCAAAAATAATTTATGTATCGTTCAAGTTGTCTCTATTTCTGGGCTGAAGTGTAAACTATGTGCTTTTAATTATAATATTTGATTGTAAAAGCGTGGGGCGCTGGAACAGGAAAGACTTTTGGTATAATTATACATTTCTCAGCAAATTTGCTGAGAAATCAAGATATTAGTAATGCGATAAATCACAGGTTTGTGGCGCTACGTTCGGAATGCGATAATAGCGCGCAGTCGCAGTCGCTCCAGTAAGCTGGAGTTGTTGGATGAGTTTGGTTCGGTCGGTGCGTGTCATGTATGACCATGCTGACAACGGACCGCATCCTCATCTCAACGGGCTAGCGCGCCCACCCGAAGACCGGCCACTCCCACGGGAGGTGTTCTTATACTCCCGATCAACTGGGGGAACTATGGTGAATAGCGGCGAGCGTATCTGCGCGCAGCGCGCTCGCGCGCGTTTTGACCCTCCCCCTCGCTCACCAGTGCGAATGATACTGAGGGTTTGTACCCCTGGAGCAAAAGACCGAGTAGTGGGACTTCCCAAAACCTGAATTCCCTCACGTAAGGTGACAAAATCGTTAATTTCAGTTCAACTTATATCATGAAAACGGCAGTACAATCGAGATGGGAAAAAAAACAAACACAATATCGTAAGCGAAGCTGTGTGCTAAAGTCAACTGGTTTAAAAAAACCACTTCTTTTAAAGTCGTCTAAAATAGAATGGAGACAATAGGAAGACGATCGGAAGGATGAAAGCGGAAAAAATGAGAGCAAGCGTGATTATTTCGTAAAGAAAGGCGTTTTTGTACTTACTTTACTATAGTCTAGTAGCTGTGTATTGTGTAATTACACCAGAGCCAGAAAAAAAAAATTAATACTACCTCCTTTATTTACCTTACCTTAGCTTAACTTTGATTTAATAAGATCACTGTGATCAAATCTTATTTACCAACGAACCTTGGCGATACCATCCATCCGACCTTCCTTAGTAGTATTTATATGTTACTTACGAGTAGATCTCAAGGTAGTCTCAAGACTCCCATAAACATACATACGACCCCGTCGCCGTCGCAAGCTCACGTTCCCTCTCAATTAGAATTTCATTCGACTCCAAGCGATTTGAATTTGATACGACCTACGGGTGTTATCGGAACCAAGATCGTTCTAGACATTTTTCGCAGCTGTTTGTGTATGTTGAATCTGTATAAATTGATAATGATTTTTATTAGTTCACGTTGTGACACTAATGAAAAAACAGATGATTTTAATAATCGTACGTAACTAACTATATGTATAGGGTATTAAGAAACATTGGCGATGCCTGGGAATAAAGTTTGGCATATTTTCCAGAGTCACTAAAGTTATAATTTATTATACTTATTATTTGTCCCAAAATATACATAGTTTAGTGTCTAGATAGACCCTTATCAAGAGTTGCTATTGCTTCAATGTTGAGCGGAAACTCAGTTACCCTAGACTGATAGTTTAACAAACTCGACGCAAATCACTTCCACTGCCAACTTGACAACACTAATTTATGTCTATACTAGTGGACGTCCGCAGCTTCGCTCGCGTGAAATCTATATATATAAAAGGAGAAGGTGACTGACTGACTGACTGACTGACTGACATATCAACGCAGGGCCTAAACTATAAGGGCTAGAAACTTGAAATTTTGCACAGGGGTTCCTTTTATAACGTAGGGGAGCACTAAGAAAGGATTTTTGAAAATTCACCCCCTAAGGGGGTAAAACGGGGGTGCAAAGTTAGTATGAAACTTTGCCGTTTTTGAAGTCGTTAGACGGGTAGACGTCGTTAATGGGTCTAATTCTACGCGAGCGAAGCTGCGGGCGTCCACTAGTTAGACATAATATATTCGCGTTAACTTTAGCTCCACAAAGCACATTGTCGTTTTCGCCTAAGAATTTGCAGACGTCTAATATACAGTAATTCTTATAATTCTTAGCTTATTTATTGCCCGTTATTCCAAGCTAGAATTTAACGGACACTTCAGATTATTAAAAAAAAAAAATGTACACTTCATTAGCTTCACGCCGATTTCCCTGTTCTCCAAAAAATATTCAAAGATATCACTTCAGCGCTTGATCCATAGGTAGTAAAAACTTGCCGAAGCAAATTACAATAAATTAGCGCTGCACTAAAAGCAGAGACAGCTAACTTGACAGGTTAGCATCGGGCATCCATTTTGTATCAAAGTATTGATTGACAGACGGAATCGCTCATTGTCAATATCATCATTCACATTCACACAATAATCACATGCGCATTAAGATACCTCTAGCGGTTTTGACAGCGCACGCCAGAATAGCTCGCAGATGGTAGATTTTTTTCCTACTTACTTGACACTAATTATCGTCATATTTTGGAAAATTCACACAATATCTTTATAAATTGTAGCGTATGTGTTATTCTGACGTATAAGCTATATTATTGTAAAGTTTCATTAAAATCCATTCAGTACTTTTTACGTGAAAGAGTAACACAGCCATCCATCCATACTTACAAACTTTCCCGTTTATAATATTAAATAGGATTTCGTTACTTCAATAGAGATCAAACCCGTACGACCCGTACGTACGTAACTTTAATATAATGTAGGACCCCATCACCGACCTCCAAATGATATTATGCAGAGAATATCATCGACAAAAGTTTTGGGTAACTTGGTCATTTGTTTTACTAGTTTTCTGTATGTTTTGGTGGATAATTTATTATTTACTCGTTGGAGCTGGCGTACGTCTCGTCTGAGGTGAGCCTGTCCGGGCACAGCGCTGGGGGCACCGGTGTTATCTAACAGAGATCCCGGAGCCCTCCGCAAGCGCTGAGGAAGGCCACCTAGGGGTTTTATTTAGTAGGTGGAAATCTCACATAACCCGGCGTTGCGTCCCACGATGTCCGGGTACCTTTAAATGATTTCCCACGCACTCGTAAAAAAGGGGAGGGATACCGTAGCACTAATCTCGTCCTAGGGAGAATATATGTACCACAAAAATTAATAATTAATAGCTTTAAAGTATTATTGAAATGTCAGTATTAATGTTATTCAAAGCTATTTAAACTTCTTCGGTGATCAATAAATAATCTGTTCTACTTAACTTCCCAATACACGCTAACTTTATATGAGCTTAACTCCCTTTATGCGAGTAACTTTTTGAATAAATCATTTACTACTGTTAGTTATTACTTTATAGTAAGTATTAATATCAAGATATTCGGAGTGTGGCTATTAAGAGGGTAAGAGGTAACAGGGGTAACATTTGTATTGGCGTAGATACAACTGGAACTTGGGCAGAGGAATGATAATATTGAAAAACTAAATAAGTAATAACTCTGCTACTATAGTTCAACCACTCCCAGTCTTTTGTTTTAATAAAATAAACTAAAGGATTTATGATTTACTCTAAAAGATTAGTAGATTAGCACAGTGATAATCTTAATTAATATAAATCAAAGTACTTATCTTGAAAAATTTGAGTCTTGTCTATGACGAACAATCATAGCAAAATTAACATCAACAGTATTATCTACAAACTTTACAAACTTTAATTCTTGTTAACTTGTGCTCAACATGTCATAACCAGGGCGGCATAATCGCTTGAGCGACAAAGCCCTTCTTCTTCTTTTCTGAATAAAAAAAAATTATCTACAAAATTGGAGGAGTGTAGCAAGCCCAAACATAGGTGGGGGACTTAGTTTTCACAAACAGTGCGCGTATGAAAGGGGCTTGTAGAAAAACATTTTCATTGTGTCTGCGAGTCGCTCGATTTTTAATCTCCCCTCGTCCCGCTAACTTTATTGTGAGCTCTGCGAAATCTGTCGACGACTGTGCTGTGCCCGGCTGTAACTAAATCGCCGGCTATCACGCCGCGTCGCCCCGTGTCGCATCGACGCGCGACGCTGCATGCAACAAATGACACACTTTTTATACAGTGCATAAATTTTACTTGTGACATGACTTAATTTTATTTATTGATGTGTATTTTTGTAGTAGGCATAGTATGTATGATTTAGTTATTCTAGTTATCTAATGCCAAGAAAAAGTTTTTTAAGAAACGGTTTTTATTGCATTATACAGTATCTAGATTACAACTAACATGCAGCACCATCTCATCCGCGGCCGCCCATGATAGTACTTGATAGTCAATGACTTAAAACTTACTTTGACAGTATTATCGGGGATTTATCGTTTTTATCAAAAAGTAACCGGAAATCACTCCTTTCCTAAAATTTTTAGTTGTTGTTTTTGTTTTATATAATTATGTATTATTTAACTGCTGACGCTTTTGCTTCAATCGGATAACATCAATTTTTATTTGAGAATTTGGACCACATTTTATTGGAAATTATATTATGTTTTTGTTTCAGATAAACAATCGGAATGATTTAGCCAATACGGCTACTGTAATTTTAATAACTTACTTTGAAGCCTTGGAATTGGAAGGAGTAGTTTTTATAGGTCTGGCGTTTTATTGGACGCACATGATGTCCCGTCATGTTTTATTAATCGCCTCTAAAACAATTCTGTCAGATACGTACTCGCCTCTGCCAGAAGTCAAACATAAAACAGTGTTGTTTTGTGGTGATTGTTTATGTTTCTACTAGATGGCGTTGTTCAGTTTTGTGAATCACGTTAGCTTTTTAAACTAAGTTGTTAGTACAGTATGTAATGTAAATGTATGTATGTATACTAAGCTTGGATTAGATAAACGTATGGATGGAATTTTATCCCATTAATACCTCTTCTATTTGAACATCAATGGGAAGAGTTTTTCCAGATATTTCCAGATATTTCCTTGAGGACAGAAACTATAAACTTTAGTTACATCTAATCCACGCAAGCTGCAGGCGTCCACTAATAGTTAAAATATATCGATTAGTTTTCTGTTTTTTTCTGTGGCACTGTGTGGAAACAGTTCGGTAGAGTACCTAGGTACTTTAAGTAAAACCTTTACAATATTTATCAAAAAGCAAAGTAAACCTTAATAAATCTTCGTGAGGTATCATAGACAAAGATAAAATATATATCATTATGATTAAAACATAGCAGTCTGTGTATAATAAAACTGATGTGAGATGCTTTCTCAGATGGGTTGGGAAGCCAGTGCTCAGGAATAGGTCCCTCGGGTAGGGATTGGCATTATTTTATTCTACCCTTATGAGTATACCTAATGTTATGTTAGTATCCCGTAGTAGTCGGCACACACTTATGCCGGCAAAATAGCCCGGTATACACGGGCTAAGCGTATATCGGGCTATCATCTCAAGTAGGTACCATTGCATACTCCGTTTTTCAGACTTGTCCAATTAAATAAACAATCTGCAAGATTTTTTTGTTATCCTTATTTTTATATGGATAACACAACATTATTAGCATTACCGAAAATGTACCCATTTAACGCTAAAACGAATTTCTGTTTACTATTTATGTTTGTTTGTATTATAAATCTTTTTACCCGACGTGACGCAAAGAGACGTGTTAATCAGTCTATGTATGTATGTTTGTTCCTCTATGGCGTTCTAGAGATCAAACGCGTAATGCAATTTTGATTCTTACGTCAAATGATTTGTCTTAACCTTGCGAGTGTCACTAAAAACATTTCACTCACTACTTTCATTAAAAAAACAGATTAGGATAATAAAACGATTTATAATTGGTTAAAAACAATTCTAGCAAATTTTCCTACTTACATCATTTGTTATGTTGTTTTTTTTTATTATGTTACTTGTTCAAAATCTATAGCTAATCTGCGTGTTAAATTGAAACTCACATTATTGGCTTTAGACAGTTTCAGTTGAGTTGTGTTAGGCAATGTTGAGTAGATTTATAAAAGAGTTTTATTCATTTAATAATGTAAGTAGTCGTAGTTTTCCTGTTAATGAATACGTAGATTGCATGCAGACCTTTACAATTTCTTGTGAAGTGACTAACTAACGTGGTAATTAGGTACTGGCTTAACTGGCTTCGGTTTTATTACGGTTTGTATGTTAAGCGCCTAGTACTACTGTTTGCAATTCATTAACGGGCCTCGCAGGGCACGGGTCTCTTTCCCACAACTGAGACTATGTGCTCTTCACGACGAGGCCAAGATGACTCAATGATGATGATTCAATGACGCAGTAAACGCTTCTATATAATAAGCAATGGATGCCAGGTTAAGTTAGACAAAGTGAGTTTGTATCGTTGTTTTTAAGAGCAACAATAGCCTCAAAACGAGCAAACTTCGTTGCGCTCTAACCAACTTCAACTTGCGATAGTTACATCTAGCTGCACCGTTGAAGGAAAATAATTTGAAATTTAAAGTAAAACTAATACACTTAACTAGTATAGGTTATTACTTACCGTTTGAAAGTTTAAACACTCTGTTCGCGAAACGCATAAACGTTTTAAGAAATAAGTTTTCACTCAGTGCCACTTCGCAGGGTCGAGCGTAATAAATAAAACATCCCACAGTTCTCTGAGAGGCTATCTGTCTTGGGATGTATACTTATGTTAGCTCTGCTTCACTTGTATTATGTATTTTTCAGTATTTCGCACGTGTAGGTACCTACTGAACAAAATATGTATGATAGAAAAATATGAAAAATCTTGATTAATAATCTATTCATATATATTGGCTAAACTGGAGTGAATAATTAAATTTTTCATAAATTACTACTTATTAATATAAAAATCGTAGATAAAAGTAAATGAAATGAAAATGAAGAACAAGGTTCTTTACACATAGCAAAACATTGTTTTGCTTGTTTAATAGTATAATATTATGATATAGTTAGCTTTTTCTTGTGAATAGACGATATTATGATGTTAATAATTATAATTATCTGTGGACCTAATATTTAAAAGTAGACGGGAAACATCATCATTTTCGAATGAACGATATGATTGATAATTAATATGTCTCATTGTAAAAAAAATGGATAACCAAATGAAACAGCGATTGTTTAATGTGTGTGCAACAAAATGTGGAATACAATAAATATCATGGATTATGTAGTGTGCCTAACATTAGGTATGAGTAGGTAAATATTACTGTCTTCTGTTGATCACACTGAATCGACGCGAGACATTGGGCTATGGACATCATCTATTTTTCTTTTATTTCATAGAATAAATGGATACGTACCTGACTCTTAAGCCTAGAATAAGGTATATACTAAAAGAACGACTATGAAAAGAAGGCTAAAGAAGACTATGAATTCTGCATGCCTAATCTGACAGTTTTGTTAATATTCCTGTTCTGTATTAAATAGCGGGCATGGTGAAAGGTCAAAACATAGGCGATAACTTATATGTTATCAAAAAGCACAGAGCATAACTTGGGATGGTATGCTCTCTGTGTGTGTGTCTAGTCTAGTTAATTTTCTACGAAAGGGTCATTCCCACAGGCGTGTAGGCGGGAGGACCATTCATTTTATTTGTATGTCCGATACGAACATACCTACTTTCTTTAGGGCCCAATGCATTGTATGTCCAGTCACTCGCCAGGTTACTCATTTATTTTCTATGTCATATATATGTTACCAGGTAAATATACGTAGTTATCTATGTGTAGGTATATGAAAATCAAACAAGCGAGCATGAAATTGTAACAGACAGAATTCATATAAGTAAGTAAACCCAGCGGAACTCTCAATGAAAATTAGTTGGACTATGCTGTAATGAAAACTTTTTTAATTTTGTCCGTCGCGTGTCGTGGGAACATAATCAGTGCAGTTTTCTGCCACAGAGCTATCCAGTGTCTCTAGCGCATCTACCAGGCCGACGCGGGTTTCGTCAGGTTCATCGGGTTTCGTCGTTTTCGTCCTTAATTTCATCATAAACGAACATTGAAAAAATTGACTTTTAATAATATCAATATTATCATGCATAGGTATGATAAGCATACAACCATATATGTACTATCAAGTAAACATTCAATTCGGTTGTATAAAAGCAACTGGTGCTTAATAAGCTTGCAAGATTTGCGCTTAGCCGAATTACAAAAATGTAAACAAAAAGGTCATAGCCAACTTGCTAGTTCTACACGTTTTTACAATGGTATTAAGGAAAATTACATGCCTCAAACGGCACTAATATCGGCCTCGCTTTATCATCCTTAAATATCAAGCTGTGATTAATTTCACAGAGTTTAAGTTCTAATGGTCGCGCAGCGAGCATCATCATAACTAATCAACAATGGTGTTTGGCCACTGGACCGCTCTTGGCACAAATATCTTGCCTGCTTCCATATCCCAAACCGTTTTCGGTGGTATTAGAGTGGCCTTAAAACTTTGTTTGGTCACTATTCTAATAGACGACACTACAGTGGGACAGTAAGATGTGAGTTGGGAGATACCCGTGCCGTACACGCCGTACAAGGACTAAAACTTGTTTCGACCATTTAATAATTCGCATTTACACACATCGTGGCGCAACTGAGTACCTAATTAACTTACCTACAAGCATTCACCCACATGAACACTCACAACCGTGCAAAGATGTCTGCTAATGTGCAGTGAATGTGTTTAGCTATACGAAACAACAATAACTAATAAATAAATAAGCCAAACACATTATTTAGTATTTCTCATTTGACCACATCGCGCGCGAGGTCGCGAGTCGAGATCCCTAAGGTCACAGACCGGCTTAAGGCCAATTGATTGCCACGGATGAAGGTAAAGGAAGAGCTTCATAAATAAATAAAAGAGGCGGCTCTTTACTCTGTCCTTACCGAGGACAAAGCAGAAGTTAAACAATAGCCTTCCTTTGTGTCGAAGACACGTGGCGAAACGCTTTATTTGGATGGACAGTGACGGCATTTGACAGCTAAACAGTGCCTTTACTTCACAAGGCGTGGTTGTTGTAATTTATTATTTTAAACTAGTGGTCGCCGCAGCTTCGTTCGCGTGGAATTAGACATTTACATTAGATTGGATCTATCAATGTGGCTTGCAGCGTAAACAAAATCTAAATTTAAATAGTTCAGAAAGTTTGACCTGAAAATTGACCCAGCTGCCACCGGCACTCTGGTATATCCGCTACTACTAGCCATTGAGTGGGTATGGTGTGGAGCCTAATTTCCCTATTTGCTTACAGATCGCATGTCGCTCGGAACATGTGTGATCAGTGTTATTCGTATTTCGATCAGATCGTAAGTCTTCTCTTGACAAAAAGAGATCGGTACATTTATGATAGGTGTTATTAAGTACCCTATATTTATTCATCGGGGACGCGGTGATGGCCCAGTAATAGCTACTGGGCTCTCCTTGATAGGGTCTGGATTAAAATCCCAGTGACACAACTCAAGGACTTTACTAAATGATGTGCGTTTCAATAAGTTCAATGCTACCTTAGAGCCATTACATCTACAAGGTACATTTGTATATTTTGGATTTTTTTTCTCGTCATTCGTCATCCATGCCATGAGTTAGGTACTTACGGGACTTTAACATTGCTCTTAGATATTCATAGGCGTATGTTCGTAGATTTTCTTATTGTAGTATTTTTTTTAATTATTAATTTCACTCAAGTCTCAATACAGTCTGCCTTGTGCCAGTAGGAGGGTCCATAATCCATTGTGGCTTTTCACAGAAAATACTTTTTAACAGTTTAAAAATAGGAATTTCAAGTCACAAACACTCCTCCCGCCAATCCTCTGTACGGCGTGAGTTATTTTATATGAACGTGGAAGTTTCAATCTTAAAATATCAGTTTTAATCATAACTCTCTTTCACTTTTTATTTCTGGGGTAAAATCAATGTTCTTCAATTAAAGATAGAAGGATTCTCCTTTAGTGGCCTTTAAGAACTGAAAAACTTTCTTCTTGTTTTAATCTGATTCACAGCTCTGGAGCAGCTGAGATTTTAACTGGCTTTTATTAGCAGTTTTAAGTAGGATAAAAATTCATGTTCTTTTAAATCCTCAAGTTAGCCGTTTTTTCCATTGTTCTTCGTACTTTCCTAATATTTTCTTATTACCTAAGATCAACTCATGTTAATATGACCAAGATACTATTATTTTATTGCGATCATTCTAAATAATGAAAACATTTTTAAAAATCACGAGGATTTTTACCTGGCTGCAACTCGGCATTCCCATAGTAGCTGTCTGCGAACAAATAAGAAAGACTTGACACATTTTCAAGGTCTTTGTCCTACTACAGAAGTACAGATTAATGAGAAGGAGTTCCCAATCCAAGAGTCAGAAGTTACCCGTAAGATATAATGCCTGTTATTTAATAACAACCGAAGCCAACTGTTTTACTTGTCGCTCGACCAAAGCACAAAAGCCCTCAAGAATTGTTTAGGTACCATTAGTAATGGCCAACTATCAGGTGCCAGCCTAGGCCAGTATTGTGTCTTGCAGCTATTACCATTGGCTGAAGATAACTAAAGAGCCGCTAGTGACCTTAAGCGAACGGTAGGGGCTTACATTCACAACAAGTAATCAAGGGGCATGACATTTTTAAGTATGGTGTATTTTATCCAAGTTGAATGCAAAAAATAATTACAATATCATGATTTCATATGCAAACAAAAGGTATTCGGGATTAAATTGTTAGAGTATTCAAAAGTCGTATATCCGCGTCTTAAGTTGTGTAATTATGAGCGCTAAATCGATCAATTTCATAAGAGTATTTCCTGGATTTTGTCGTTTAGTTTCTTGTAATTGACAAAAGTCCAGGGACATTTAATGGTCCGATGAGGATATCGCCACGTTACCTATATGCTTCGGGGAAAAAATAGGGCGCTCATACCCGATGCAATGTCCGCTTGTCGGAAAATATTTTCCATTAACGCCGACCTGCATCTATTCGCACCCGTTTTAATCTATAGCCAGCAATGTAAGCCGCTTTTATTTCCATTAGGATTTCCGTCCAAAATATTTTTCATAATGATAAAACTTAACGCAAAAAATATCTATAATTTCTCTTAATTTTTGAATACCTGATATGGCTCATGTAGATATGACTGCGTTATTTTCAGCTTATAATCAAATACCTATTACTGTGTATTCTCACCGCACTGCATTAGAACGAAGTTTTCATTCTCTTTTATTTTATTCTTGTGGTCCCGTTGTGTGCGCACTATAGTCGCATCCCTCTTTTATCTGTTCTGTGGTCGCATCAATACTTAGGTATTACAAACCAGTTGAAAACACAGTGTAAAGTCATAAGGCTAAAAAGTATATGATTGTTAAAAAACCACTACTATTACTTAGGGCGGATTCGACCAAACGAGAATAAATTTTATCCTTAGGATAAATCGCTAGTTATCCGAGAGTAAATCCATTTTGCGTTTTACCATCTACTATTCTAAGAATAGCGCGTTTATTCGGGCGTTATTCTTATACCCACCCTATGGCGTGGAATAACAGCTAATCCAAGAATATTTTAATGGCGCTCGCTCACCATATGATCGCCTATGCGATTTTTGATTCTGTCATACGTCAGTAGAAGCTGTCATGTCAAAGCAAAATTAACACATTGATTGACAGCTTTCAGCTCGCTACTTTCACTATTCTACCCTATAATACGACAATGTTCAGTTGACAGGATTTAAGCCTCCACAGCATACCGTTTTAATGCAACATTGATTTGCCGGATATTATATCATTAATCATTAATTCTGCTATTCCCGTTTAGTTATTCCAAGAATAGTTAAACTTCAAATTGCGTTGAAAAACGACTTTCAGTTATTCGGAGTACAAAATCATTGAATAAAATTATCCCTGGTATAGTTACGCGCGCGTAAATCTATATTTGGTCGAATCCGCCCTTAAGCTACTATAAATAGGTTTATGCATCGAATACGCTCCATAATACAAGGCATTACAAGTGTATGAAATTGTGGAATTTGACCTAGAATGGGAAGCCCCGAATTCGAGCCAATTCATAATCTCACGAGTCGAGCGTCACCGAGGGACGTCCACGAGTATGTAATTAAAGAATTAGTTTCATAGTAAGCACCTATATGGCTTCACAAAATTTTCCTCTAAGTAAATCTACTCCTATAGGTACATAAGACTAATCTAGTGATTGGTTACTTAGCACGTTTATGTATGCTGCCTCGTTAGTCTTGTGGCCGCAAGCTAGATGTCTTGGGTCCTATTCCCGGTACGAGCAAAGTAGGTATTAATGAGTTTTTATAATTTGAAATTCTGACAGTAGCTGGAAGTCTGTGTTTGGCCCGGTGTATGGTAATAGGCTTAGCACCTATTACATGGGACCTAAACACACCTAACTGGTGGAATGTGGGTGTTACCTCTCCCTTCCTTTAATATGTTATGTTATGTTAACCATATTTTTATAAATGTTTATTTTTATTTCACGTAATTTAATACTATCGAGGCAGCCCTGATCCCACATTGTCAACATATTGAAAGCCGAAACCAAATCAAAAGCTATACTAGAACCATTGACAGTCGCTTCGTATTTGTAATTACGCGAATAGCTTCAATACATTGATTGGCATAGTTTGATCGCAAACGATAAACGATATTAGATCCTGTGGAAATCACTTGTCCCACCGATTTTTCACCGAGCCAGGAATGCGCTTGAAAATACTCGGATGAGTTAGGTATTAGACAAATAAGTAACATTTTTCCATCCAATAAAAACAAAACAATATTGTAGTACGCATTTAAAGAGGAAATACATACGAGCAACCTGTGCGTAGCGCTGACAGCCCAGTGACTATCGAACTCGCCTCTCACTCGAGCGATCCGGGTTCAAACCCCAGCGGCCACCAATGACTTTTCTAAGTTATGTGCGATTTAAGAAATTAAATGTCACTTGCTATAACTTAATAGGACACATCGTGAGGAAACCTGAATGCTTGAGAGTTCTTCATAATATTCCCGAAGGCATGTGAAGTTTGCCATCCACACTTGGCCAGCGTGGTGGACTAAGGCCTAATCCCCCTCCCATTCTGAGAAGAGACCCTTGCCCAACAATGGGACAAAGAAAGGGTTGTGATGATGATGCCCTGTGCGTTGGAAATTCTGTAGGGTCTACGACCGACGCCTACGACCTTCTAAGCTTAACTTTCTTCTTTCTGAGTAATCACTTCAGCTCATATACACCGTCAGAATATACATTCGTCGAATATCGAATGCCAAATCAATATGTAACAAGGTAACCATGAAATACGCCAGAACATGAATAGTTGAACGTCGAACCACGAAAACGCGACAGCCAATACGCCATTCAGAGTAACCGTCAACGTCATCGGATTTCTGGGCGTGTAATCAGAACAGTTAATCACTACCGGTTATTGAACAGATTTGAACATAAACCGCGTATTTCGGTACAAACGGAATTCGTACTGAACTAAATATATATTTGTGAGTATAGCAAACATCTTCGTTGGCTTTAATCCAGGGGTCTCTTCAACTGCAATAGTTAACACTAGAACGAGCTCTTGTTTATTTCAATTGTAATCTTTTAATTCTGAATTAATTATCGTTTAAACTCTATTCATAAATAAATATGAATTGAATTAAATTGCATTGTAGGTTTTTTGTCATAACGGTTAATACAGTAAGTATATTATGAGGTCGAATTAATTAACATTTACTAAACTGATTCTCTTACTACATTTGTTCTCTTATCTCAGTAATTCAGTGGCTCATAACAAAATTAACGTTTAATTTTGTAATCTCAACTTTTAATACTCTAAATAAAATATAGAATTAATAAAATTGTTACCCAACAACCTATTTTAAAACTATTAACAAATTTAAATTTGATGTTATTTAGTTAAAAATAAGCTTTATTTCTTGACATACGAGTGAAATAAAAGAGGATAGAATTGTTTGGGTTTTGACTTTCTTGTTATTTTTACTGTTCTTCCGGTTACTCCTTCCATTATCTCTACATCTGCGGAGCAAGGCTCTCTTGCAATTAGTTTCTGCTCAAAGCACGTCTGCCGCAGGCCCGGAGTCTATGATCCGAGCTAAGCCAATGGAGGCATTACTACAGTAAGTAAATCCCCCACAAAGTAAACCGTTTTAAATATTTATCTCTCCCATTCCACAATAAACTCATTATAAATTGAGGTTTTCATATTTTTCGTGCTATTGAGGAAATTAAGTCAGTGACGTACCTAAGTGTGATGACATAATAAAATTTTTTAGCACTGTGTGGCCTAAACCCACACTTTAACCACGCTTTTCCGTGACCTAAGTAAGTCTATTTCTTCACCCTGCGAAAAGTTTTTAGTTAATAGTTAATAGTGCGGTTTTAAGTCACACAGTGCTAAAAAATAGTATACGATACCTACTCGTGACCATCGCTACGCTCGGTCGCTAACTTCACCCCAAGCAATAATAGACAACTTAAGTCAAACGTAGCGTCGTTACGCTTTCATGGTATTAAAAAATGGTTACCATTTTTTAATTAAGTTGGTAATCTCGAAAGCTATTATAGTCTGAGGAAAGATGCGAATGCTTATGAATGCTTCGTACGTGAAAGCTTAAAACAATTAAATCAAAAGTAATTTGGGTCGAATTTATTAATAAACCGCTGAAAAACATTGAATAGATGATAAAGAATACAAGTTAATAAACAAAAATTAATTTTACGAATTTTACGTCATTGCAGCCGTGGGCTAGTCGAATAAAGTTATAAAATCATCAAAAGAAATTAACTAGGTCGTTCGTTAAAACATCCAAATATTTGGTTTGGTTCTATGGGCAAATATCAAATTAAAACGAACATTTAATTTGCACATCAAAAAGGTATTTTCTTTCAAGAAGCTCCGATTTGAATAGAACCCCGCTTCAGGGCATAGATAAAGGTATTTAAGTTCATTAACGTAATGAAATTTCGTAAATTTGGTCGAAAATTAGGTCTGATAAAGCTTCCTCTAATACATGGTTTTACAAAGAAATCAGGACTGGGAAGAGTGGGTAGGCGCCAAAGTATGGAAATGGAGTCGCAAAACACTTAATACAGGTAACACTATTGAATATAAAAGAATAACATGAAGAAGCTGAACTTGAACTTATCCCAGAATTTTAATGGTTTCCTAAACAGTTTAAGAAAAACACATTTATTTTATGTTTTGATTATGTGGCTGAAGTCATCAGAGATAGATATTAAAGTATATATTCAAAAAATATAATTATGGTAAGGTGGTTTAAGACTAACACATGGGCGGTGTCGGGTACCCGATATACAGGATATACTCGTAGAATTAGAGTACAGATGTGTATTTGACATATTTAAGAGTATTAGTTTTGTCCAATGTGTTAGTATTAATTATCTGTACTGTAATACCAATGTGTTTTTCTTACATGTTGTCATATGTGTACATAAGCTAGGCAGTAGTAGTATAAGTAAAAATCCTTATTAACACGATAAAGATTGATTGTTTGATTTTGATCAAATGTAACCTACGGTGTTACATGGTATTGACGTTTCACGTGATTTGACAGCGTTGGAGGGCACCAGAGCGTTCTAACAGGTATAGTCCCCCACAAGCGTTGAGCCACCGAGAGTATTTTAGTAGATGAAAATCCCACATAACCCTGCATCGCAAACGCCTATGAAAGATTTCTCATTTTTTAAAAAAAAAATGGTTTTCAATGAAAATAGTCCATCTCCATGTTTGACTGTGCGAGGCC
This sequence comes from Carterocephalus palaemon, assembly GCA_944567765.1. Lineage (NCBI taxonomy): Eukaryota > Metazoa > Arthropoda > Insecta > Lepidoptera > Hesperiidae > Carterocephalus > Carterocephalus palaemon. The sequence continues at coordinate 10,135,577 of OX155643.1, forward strand.
GCGCCATTCAGAAAACATCTCCTGAGAAATCAGGAGATGTAACTCGCACCTACATACATACTCGCAGCTATTGTAGGCCAAAGAGATTTATAAAAAGTTCAGAGATCTTTTGAAGCATGTAACCAATTTTACAATACTATCATAGTGGAAAAAATACTAGACTATTATTCATAGCACATACACAGCCAGCGATCATTAATAGAACAATAGTATTATTTAAATAAATAATTTAATTGTTTCCATATAAAATTTACCTGTAATTTCTTCTCTCTAACCAATTCAAAGCTGGTCGAAAATTGAGAGACGTGAACACTGGATATATCCACTGGTTTAATTGATAGCTAATCCCTGACAACACCCAGCTCTGTTCACATCACACTCCAATGGCTACCACACAACGCTCATACCAGTGTCAGTTTGGAGTGTGTGCGCCAGATAACAAGTTTGGATAATCTACACGTGTTCAGATACAAGGAACCCTATAAACTATTTAGAAACATTCGTTTGTATTACCACTTGACCTCCTCCCCATAAAAGTTGTTATAGAGGACAATAGAGGTGCACAAACCCCGCAAAATTAACGACCGTAATGAAGTGTCACGTGCACAAATTGCAAAATAATATCTAAGATGAGAGCGATTTTTCCGGGGCCCACGGAGGGGCCGGTAATTGATTCCGTCAGGTTTCGCGGTCCGTATGACAAATGACAGGGTACCGGCCGGCCGTGTGTTCTATGCGGACACGATACGGCGGAATTCTGACGTCACGGTCAAGGCTTTGCGAGGACCGGAGCACAAAAAAATATTAACTAGTACCTACTAGATGTGCCCATAGCCTAATGGCTCGCGTCGATTCCATTTGATCGAAAGAGTTAAGCAACGACGGGCGCGGTCGGTTTGTGGATGGGTGACCGCTAGTGGCAAAGACGCTACTGTGCTTCGGAGGACACGTAAAGCGTCGGTCCCGATTGTTTTCAATGCTGAAAATAGTCGTTAAGCCTTGTCGAAGACCTTCAGGTGGCTTGACAACATTCGACACTGGGTTGGCCACTAACCCCTCCATCAATCCGCATTGGATCAGCTTGGTGGAGTATGCTCTAGACCTCCCGCAGCTATGTCTGTGGTGGAGACCCTTGCCCAGCAGTGGGACGTCTAAGGGTCGCAGCGAGATGTGCGCAGCCCCGAAGCACAGCAGTGTCAAAAGCTATATACGCGTTTGTGTCATAAACAATATTTGGTTTCCAAAAAACTCTAGTATTTAAAACCACCTGCACGCGTGTTTTTCGCGCGTTCACGCAAGTTTAAAAAACCTATAAAAGAACGATTCAATTTGAAAATTTTTATTCAGGAGCTTTATATAGGTAAGGAAAGAACGACCACTGAAAAACAAAATTGAAGGTAAGTACAAGTACTTTATTAGAATGGTTGACTGTAATATGTACCTATACTTACATGATCTACCACCTTCGAACAACGTCTTACTAACATCCTAATAACTATCTATTAATGCCTAACCAATCAACTTACAAGTACATTAAGTTCTAAAGCTAAATAAATATTCATATTTGGAAGTTTTATGTATCTCAAACAACAGTTGCACAAAACAAAAACATTATCATGTAAAATTTTAATAAAATGTTTAGCATAAATTATAATAATCTCGGTTATATTAGCGTTACAATGATCATTGTTTCTGAGTGTTGTTCAAACCGTGAAACTTTTAATAGGCGCGAAGTTAAGACAAATTGAATGGAACTTGATAATGGTAATATCAAGCTTGTTCTAAAGGTAAGCGGGTCGAAAATATTTCGCTGAAATTATTCAGAAAGGAATTTTGATTCAAACTCCAAATTTTCCATCGTTTTGTTATAGCGGTCTAGGAAACATTGGAGATTAAACCTAATTTATCTCGTTAACAACTTACAATACAGAAATGCCTGGGCATGCCGCTAGATCTAACTTTCCCCGCGACTCCGCCCGTGTAAAATTATAAAATGTATAAAATATAATAAGTACATTATATATGTCTTTATCAACGGCAAGCTACGCCAAAGATTACCACTACCTAATCAAAATCCACTCGTAGCTTCACCCGCAGTCAGATAGTTCGGATAGTAAATAAATCAATAATCAAATCGATTAAAAATTAAACGATTATTACAATGTCAGCACCATTTCACGAGAGTCGTTCAATTTTCTGAGATAATAAGTATCATATGTCACTCTTCTAGCCATATACTAAATCTATGCAAAAACTCACTTCGATACGTCATTCAATTGAGGAGAAGAATAAGGAGAAACTAAATGACGAACTAAAATCCATAAAAATGATTGATTAATAATATTAGAATTGTCCATTTCCACGAGAGCCGTGCAATTATCCGGGATAAAAAGTAGCTCATTTCTCCAGTCCCTTAACTACATCAATGCAAAAAAACACTTCGATATCATTCCGTTGAGACGGAGAAAAAGACCAACAATTTGAGAAATTTATCTATCTAGCAATCTATAGCAAGAGCAAACCTAATGTTTGTAATTAAAGATCTATAGGTAGTTAAATTGTAACCTATGTTAAGATACAATTTAATCAATGTCACGAATACAAATATATACGTGCGAAATAATTATTTGCCCAGGCCGGGATTCGAATCCGGGACGCGCGGTTCAGCTAAGCAGTAACACTCAACACCGCGCCGCATGGTCGTCAATGTCAACTTATGACGAAATATCACACAATTATAAACAAATTATCAATATACTCGTAATTCTTATTTATAACTCTCACATGAAACTTTCTGTTTGTAACAGGTACTAAATAACGTTCTGGTTTTCGCTCATATTATCTAGTTCCGTTGAGCGAGAAAACTGCTTATCTGGGCATGATTAGTGGACATTATAATAGATGGGCGTGCTAGGCTCTCCCCATCCTCTAGAGTAGGCCTCACGTGTAATGTAACATTCTGATCGTATCCTATTACACTAGCGTCACCTATTGACAAAGAGATGGCAATAGACCTGACATAAACAAAAAATTGTCATTGCTGCGTATTTTAAAAAATAAAGTCATTCACAATGTTATTTTTTAGTAACAAAATTAAATGGTTAAAATGAACTAAATGCATTTGTTTTTTATATAATTACAATCAACAGTATTGTATGTAGTTATAAAACTTTACGAACTAACACCGCCATCTCGTGATAGCTCAACAGTAAACCCGGAGGTATAAAAGTTTGAGCACAGGTTAACAGATGGCGTGAGCTGCCGTGAGCAAAAAGAACACGAAACCAGTAAACAACAGGCCCCCCATTGACCACATTCCTATCAGTTTCTACAAAGCCTCTTGAAGTCTTGTATAGATACAAATTGGTCTTGGAACTAGGTCTGTAAAAATGAAATATGAATATATGAATAAAACATGAACATAATGAATAATCATTATTAGACTGATTAACTGAAAACGTATTTTTAACTATGCGAATGGAGCAAATACGTTAATGTCCACGTTACGAAGGGTCGTAGTTTTCACTTTTTTCGAATAACACGGGCGCTGACTCGGTGGGTTAGGAAGTGTGCTAATATTTTATACAAGTTCCTAGACGTGGAAACTCGCGGTTTATTTTCCGGGATAACAATGTGCTTGTAGACGTTGACTGATCACCCTAGCTGAACCGTGGTTTTCAACTCCTTAGAAATAATAAGGGTGTAAAATTCCTTGGATTTAAAATACCTTGGTGTAAAATGCTCGCCCAAAGGCTTATTGGGTTGGTGTGTTTTCAACAGTTTCAACATAAAATTTGTTTATTTACATATTTTTATAGGTACTACGCCTTATTTACCCAAACATAAAATAAAACTCTCACGAGTCCAAGTTTGTAGTTTGAATAAATCATGAAGAATACTATGAGTAAGATAAGTTTAGTAATCTATACGTTTACTTATTTGTTTATTAGTTTGACTGCCCATATCATATTTGCGCGATGGACTGAAAACTATCTACTGATAAACGGTATTTACCGATTTTGATAGACGGATCTATATAGGTACTTCATCCCGAATTGAAAGCAGGTTTTAAAACTAGAAGGCGTCTATGGAGTTTTTCCCAAATATTATTTGATTCACTTCGTTTTTCTGTATGTAGGATTTAGTAAGATAGAGAAATAAAAATAAAATTACTGTATCTAATTTTAATTATTCAAGACATGATCGTGGGTAAACCGTAGATGTTTTTCTTCCAAATCCATAATTCAGCATTTTTGTATATTCAGTCCACAGCGCGAGAAGGAAAGTTTAAACTTAAGTGAAGTCAAGTAATTATTTTTCTTACATAACGTGAAAACCTGTTTACGGATTGTGTTTAATCAGAAAATAAGTGCCAAGATAATTTGTTCCATGTTCTTGTGCCACTGCAACCAGCGACAAAGTAATCTTAGTCTGAGGATATCAACTACAACACTTTCTTTGTCCCACCTTCGAGAACACTATGGAAAACTCTCAGTAAAATCTGAGAAAACCTGCATGGTTTTCTCACAATTTTTTCCTTCACAATTGAAAAGTCGTTGGTGCTTGCTGCTTCGATTTGAACTAAGGCGAAGTTTAATATAAGTGTATTTATTTAAGGCATATACATAACCAGCTGACCCGGCAAACGTTGTTTTGCCATATAAATACTTTTTGGTTTATCGTAGAGGGTTGAAAATTTAGGGTTGTATTTTCTAATGTTGTATCATAAAAAAATACAAAAATAAAAATTTATCTAACAATTAAAAAAAAAAAATTAGGGATGGACTACCCTTAACATTTAGGGGGATGAAAAATAGATGTTAGTCGATTCTCAGACCTACTGAATACGCATATAAAATTTGGTAAAAATCGGTAAAGCCGTTTCGAAGGAGTACTGCAACAAACATTGTGACACGGAAATTTTATATATAAGATTTAAAATTTTCAGTGGCATGAAACAGAAGGCAGTATAAAACAGTAATAATTTACAAAAGTTTCGAAAGTCCGGGTTGCGCTCATTCTCCGGTAACAATGCTGGTTGACGTTGACCGATCGCCTCATTTAAACGGTGGCACCAGCTCTTGAGAACATAGGCGAGATGAAGGCAATCTGAGCTTCGTATTAAAAAATACTTTGGATTTTGAGCCCTAACTTTTTTGTTTTTTGTTTATCTATTTATTTATCTTAACTAATAATCTGTACATACGTAAAGTACCTCTTTTTTTAAGTACCTCTTAAATCAGCATTCTAAGGAATTGCATCTCAGGTGTTATTGTATAGCACCTGCTATACCCAGTGGGAAACATTCCCCATCCATAGCCCCAGTATGTATTAGCTAAGAGCGCATTGTTAGCTCCACCTCGAACTAGCATATTGTTTAATTACAACGCTTCCAAGTTAAATAGTGCACCAATTTATTATTTTACGAAAGTTGGGATTTTAGTTCAATTCGCCAGCATAACAATATAGCGTCGGACGTTGACTGATCACCGACCTAAACCGTATTCCTGGGAATATGCTTAGACCGGGAAAGTCTTCTTAATAAACCAACGTTTTTCATATTGAGAAATGAGCTCTGACATTCGTACTGCATATAGTTTTACTATTGTTTTATTAGTTAAAACAGTATGTAGTTAGTATGGTACTTCAGTAGCGTTCATTGCCCAATGGTTTGCGTCGATTCAATGTGATCGAAAGTGTTAAGCAACGACGGGCGCGGTCAGTTTGTGGATGGGTGACCGCTAGTGGCAAAAATTTCATGGGCGCTACCGTGCTTCGGAGGGCACGTAAAGATGTCGGTCCCGGTTGTTTTCAATGCTGGAAACAGTCGTTAAGCCTTGTCGAAGACCTTCGGGTGGCTTGAGAACATTCGACACTGGGTTGGCCACTAACCCCTCCGCCAATCTGCACTGGAGCAGCATGGTATGCTTCAGAACTTCTCAATTGCATAATGAGACCGCGCTATGTAGTAGGATAATAATGGGTTCCATCCATCCGTCCATCCTTATGAAATTTCTGGGCATTGGCCTCCACTAAACTAGGTAAGTAGTCCAGTAACGTCACTTAGTAATCTTCTTTGCAAATGATATAGACAGAGTAACCAGTGATCCATAGAGTGCTCAGTAGGTTACCTACCTACTCATGGAGGACTCATAAAGGACCATGTTACGTCATACACTAGTTTCTAGTAATTTCTAGAGTTCAAAAACAGCATATAGCTCCAAACTCCAACCAGTTTGAGTTTATTGTTCTCGTCCGCTGCGGTAACACTCGCTAAGCGTCCGATTAGATTGAGTTAAGTCTAGTCCAATCTTTAGTCATTGCATCTGTGTTACAGCTTCCTTTTAGTTGAGGTACTGTTAATTTTCTTTTGAAGAATTAGATAAACCATAAAATCTATATATATAAAAGGAGAAGCTGACTGACTGACTGACTGACATATCAACGCAGGGCCTAAACTATAAGGGTTGGAAACTTGAAATTTTGCACAGGGGTTCCTTTTATAGCGTAGGGGGTGAAAATTCATCCCCTAAGGGGGTAAAACAGGAGTGCAAAGTTAGTATGAAACTGCCGTTTTTGAAGTCAAGTGTGTAACCCGAACGCGGGCAGACGTCGTTAATGGGTCTAATTCTACGCGAGCGAAGGTGCGGGCGTCCACTAGTAAAGTATAATAATAATAAATGGTAACAGCAAAATACAGTTTTTATCACTTCACATAAAATTATTCACATCTTCATTTCAAAACGTTAATTTTCGGGTGTTTGTTAAACTTACCTGTCGCAGCAATGTACCAGATGCCTTCCGCAACATTTTATCTGAAATGTGGGAAGTAAACTATAAGTTGCGTCGCGAAGGTATAACTTCGTACGTAAGCTTGTTACATGTTACGAAAGTCGTTGCTTCACTCGCAGCTAATCAACATCAAGCGATTGAAAATAATAATTAATGTAGAACAAATCGTAAGACTGTATATACTCGTATGTCGGGACACCGCTAGATTCAGAAGGCACAGCAGTTGCGCCGTTTAGAAGAGGCCTATGTCCAGCAGTGGACCGCTAAAGGCTGAAGATGATGATGATCTTGTCCCATTGAAAAATGGTTGAGTATTATTTTTCTCTTCTAAGTTTCTTAGTAACGTAATGAAGCGACCTATTAAGGACTAAAAATAGAGTGACAGTAATTTTTTTTTGTTTTTTTTGTAACCGGGATTAAAGGCTTTCCGGATCACGGAGCACTCAGTACATTTTGCTTTTTACTGATACTATTATTTAACAAAGATGATAAGAATATTGATCTGTCCTCTACTTACCGCTAGCTCTGTATTGCTAGTATTATAAATATATTACTTACAAATAAGAACAACATCACTATAATTACCTATGCAAATTTGCCCTTTGACAAATTCAACAGGCAAACACTACAGGTTAAATTTATTTTAGGGTCAGTGTATTTTTTCTTTTTGTTTTTTGTTGTGTATGTAATTTGTCAAAATATCCCCTGTCTTTGACGAACAAACTAATCATAGGCACCGTAATTTTTATAGAACTTTTGTTAAATATTTTAGATTAAGTACTTAATCATGTTTTAGCTTAATCATTTCTAAGTCGCTTCTCGAAGACGATGTGGCAAGTCGTTGACAGTGCAGAGTTACTTTTCCGCGCAATCAAGGTAATTACCTGTATAAGCCTGGTCGCTGGTATGAACTAAAACTTTGCGAATGCAGGAAATTTATAAAGGAAGTCTCTGTATGTTCTTGGCATCTGTTAGCGGAATCAAATGCACAATGCCTAGGGAAAATGTGAAGTTAAAGGCGCATGTTGACATTAATGGATTTAGGTCTGATTTATGGATTTTTGATTCAGTGTAGATGGCCCTGGGTCCCATTTGATTATTATTAGTAGCGTCCATAATGGCTCGCGTCAATCGTACGTGATCGACAGATAAGCATGCACAGGCGAGGTTTGTTTGTGACAACATTCGCCTTCTTCGGCGAGTAAGATCGTGTATGCTCTGGAGAGACCCGTGCACCTTGGTGCCATTTAAAAAAAAAACCTATGAATCTTATTTTCAAATACTTAAAGAATGGTTTATAGGTATATGGTTGGAATAATATAATGTAATATTGCACGGATTGCACCATAGACAAGTTAAGTAACAATGACATCTAACTCGTCAATACAAACTGAAGGACCAGAGTAGGTATTAGATATATCGGTATTTTGTATATAAACACTACTCATCCAGCGATAGCGTACTTTACTGTTTTCACAGGGTTTTGATCATCAGAAATCATTGCCCCGTAAATGAACGATCGACCGAAGATTGTTACTGGTCTACAAGCAAAACGGTACGTTCCTTAAATATCATCACTCACTTTCAATATTATACAAACTTTAAACTAAGCTTTATAACTGCCTTTAACAGTAAATAAATGCATGCAGTGTAGCTTAAAGCTTAATTATCCGACACAGGTAAATTATTTAATGTGGACTTAAAATAATCTTCGTGGAGCTTCGCCGAAATTATGTAGCAAGTAATTTATAAACTTGTCAAGGTACTTAAAGCCTCTGTCATAGCTCCGACTTACCCACTTAAAATTGCATGAAGTTACCTTTTAGGCTCTGAATTATAAATGGCATTGTATCAAGTTTAACGTTATTGAAATAATTATAAAATGTTTTTGGGTTTTCTATTTTGTCTGTCTTCTGGCCTCTATGGCATAGGTACGAGTATATGACCATCATCACGTGCTGCCTATACGAATAAGTAGCAAGTCTACCACGCTGCACACTGCTCTCATTAGTCACTTTTGTACACAGACCATAGGTAACTTTAAAATATGTACACAGACCATCTATACTAATATTATAAAGAGGAAAGATTTATTTGTAATGTTTTCACACAAAAACTACTGGACCGATTTCAAAAATTCTTTCACCATTATAAAGCTGCATCTTCAGTGAGTGACATAGGCTACATAATATTACTAGGTGTAAAGGAAACTATAGTTATGTCTTAATTCCACGCGAGCGAAGCTGCGGGTGTCCACTAGTAGGTAATATAAAACAAAATCGGGTTTGTTACAATACTTTATCTATCTGAAGAACGGCTGGATGTATTTTTATGATCTTAAAATTGTTAATTTCGTGACTCGAATAGTTGAATAGCACAGCATAGTATAGTATTTTCTTTTATAAGGAAGTTTTCTACATAACGGAGCTTCAAGATAAATGGTATTTTTAAATATTTACCTAATTTATGTGGAGAAAATTTATTGAGGTGGTTCGAACAGAGTTCGCCAGAACAGCTAGAAAGTAATGTAATTATATAATGAGTTTTAACCCAAGATTTATTCGTTTAAATTAGTATTACAGAAACTATCAAGCATATCTAGCATAAAAAATTACAAATAGTACCTACATTACATGCTTATATTATTTCGCTGAACTAAATGTTGTAGGAATAGTTTCGTCAAATAGTGACACATTAAATTCAATCTAGCCTGCATGTGTCCACGAAATGCCGACGCGTTAACCGAGAAACCTCAGGTCACTATGCATCCTGTTTAAGTGGCCTAGTTATGATAATTACAGCATGATTACAGCCGATAGACACACGAGACTGTTATCACGATAACTGCTAGCTTACCTGCTATTACTAACGAGCGAACTACTCGTAATGAACGAATCAAATTACAGCATCTCAGCTTAGTATCAGTTTCTAATTTGTGTGTGTTCTTATTTGTGTGTTGTGTATACTACTATACACTACACATATAACTACAGTAGTAGACGAGTGGCCCAGGCTTTACCGACGCCACATTCTGCCATGGAATAACTAATTACATAATTTATGGGAGTTCCGTGGCTACCGCGGAAACCGGTAGTGGCAGGGAGCCGGTCTAGTTCCTCAGCCATCAAATATCTTATACATGTATCCGATTATAGTTCATCATCATCATCATCACAACCTTCTCTCCTCTCTTCTCAGAACGGGATTAGGCCTTAGTCCACCACGCTGGCCAAGTGCGGATTGGTAGACTTCACATGCCTTCGAGAACATTATGATGAATTCTCAGGCATGCAGGTTTCCTTCGATGTGTCCTTAACCGTTATAGTAAGTGACATTTAATTTCTTAAATCGCACATAACTTAGAAAAGTCATTGGTGCGTGCCGCTTGGGTTTGAACCCGGAGCACAAAATATCTACTTTGTGCCCGGAGCGCTCGAGTGAGAGGCGACTTCGATAGCCACTCTGGGCTGTCACCGATTTAAATGAAGTATATTTAGAAGGAATAAGGGACTGGACTAACGCACAGACCATGCACTAAGTTCAAATTACTTAGTTCTGCTGAAGATTTCGCGATTAATTTAGTTAGACAATGAGTGGGTTTTCTCTATTCATTAATACTTGTGTTATAGGTATGTATGTCTTAAATTCCTACATTTTTATGTCTAAAAAACAACCCCAGTTTGCGACTCAATATCTTACTTAATCTATAATATATATATATATATATTTTATATTCTATAATATTCATTAAGTATACATTTCAGCTGGAGCCCTTTACATTAAAATGTCCATTGTCATTTCGAAAATGATATTCGAATGGTTAAATTACATAAAAAAAACCACAACCGCATTTCGTTATTAACGTTGGGCGAATATGGCTTTACAATTGATTTTAGAAGCCATACAAACATTCAACATTAATTAACATCGCAGATCAGAACAGCGCTAGCGAAAATTCCTTGTTAAATAATAGCAGCCAATACCATTATTACATCGGACCAACGTTCAATGTATTGTATACGGTACAGTATTAAAAAAAAACACAAGAGTTGAACAAAGAACCTTCTCCTTTTTTTGAAGTTGCATAAAAATAGCCAATATTTTACAAGAATAATTTGAATCGGAATTCAGCATTGAAATTCCTCGAAGAGGTAGGTTTTATTATATAGACTAATTACCCGTTAGGTACTAGTAGATTACCTCATGTAGGTAACTCATTTTTGTAAACTTAATTTTACCTGGTGGTCTTCGTGGAAATTTTGCTCGTAGCCTGGTGCTATTTTATTGATTGTAAACTCAGAATGAACAGCATTTCATTTTTTGTAACATACTCATATTATTATGTATTACTATTTAGAAGCAAAAGAAAAATAATACGTGTTTTTAAATTTTTCAAAAACTGTCGTTTTCACTTTAAGGGATATAATGTGACTGATTTGAAATAAATATTTTCGAACTCAATAAAATAAGAATCTATAATGGTGCAAAAATAATGAACCGGTATTCTTAGTTTCACATTTTAATTTTTTTTTAATATTGTCAATTGTGACGGAGTCTAGCTTATCCTGTAGCAATAAAATCTTTCAAAACCAATGAATGACTAATCTAAAAAATGGATAGCTTGGGAAACAAAAAACTTTTCATACAGCAAAAGCAGTAGCGAGCACATGCGAGTGAAACTGGAGGGAAGGCTTGTTTGAATAATAAATGGAAATTATTGGCAATTTCATTTCTCACGCCATCAAAAATGGTTGAACATATTTCAGATTTTTAATTTACCTTTGTTCTGTGGTATTTCAACTGAGCTTGTTCCGGGCCAATGTTGACGCAAAGTCAATAGACCGGCCATTTCAGGCTTTGTTTCGAATATATAGGGATTGTTTGCGGCACTAAGAGTTCACTTCGCCGAATTGCCAATCACCAGTCGCTCAATACATTTGCGGCTCAGATTTGCTAATATAGCTTCAACATTGTTTATTTAATACAGGCATATTTGCGATTAATCAGTCTAATTAGCTTACCTAATTTATTTGCTCTTGACTACAACTAACATGTTTTTATAAGTGGAAGATTTTGCGCAGAAATTAAGTGCAACTGGATATTGCACAAAACTTTATTGAATTTATGTAGTTACTTATATTAATATATTGAATTGGCAACTGAAGCTATTGAATGTTATTTAAAAATTCCTGAAACCGATTGTTGGTTGCACTAATTATAATCTGGTTGTACTAATTATAATCTGGCTTTTCTTAAGCTATTACGCAACCACCGAGATAATTGGCAAAGTGCATTGTAATATCAAGCCAAGCTTAGCACTGTCTTACATCTTCAATAAGGAGGTAACTAAGTACCTTATACTATTATGTTCTTAAGATTATTTGCAAATTAAAAGAATATTTATATAATGTAGTTGGAAATATGCCGATTTTAGCTTTATTTTTTTGTCTTTTCGATAGTAATTATTTTTTTAGATTGTGTAGTGTAGTGTAGATGTTTTTAATTTTAAACGTAAATTGGTAATTTAAAAAAAACAGTAGATACGTAGTGTACGTTATGTTTGTTGGTGTGTGTGAAATTATTTTCTACAATTTTCAGCAAACGTCAGAAAATTTAGGTATAGTACCGTCTCTGTAGCTCGGGATAGAATAGTGCTACGGTAGCCCCTGCCTGTCGTAAGAGGCGACTAAAAGGAGACTTCTGTGGTTGCGGGCGCAAGAGTGGGGAGCCTGTGTTGGGTTTGGTTCTAAAAGAGATCCTGTAGCGCCGAAGTAGGCCACTAAGCGGGTTTTATTGGGTGAGAGTCCCACATAATGCTCGGCGTCGCTCCCACGACTTCCGGGTTCTATTTAATGGTCGTAAAATAAGAAAAATGTATCTAAATACCAAATTATGAACCGATTTTGCAGGCTAGTTAACTAATAATATTGTTTTATTTGCAGGAACTGTGGTCTTTTGACGTTCAATGGCCGGTATTAAAACAACACGAGCGCAAACTTGGGAAGGCAAACATGTTATTTCAAATATATATTTCAATTAGCCAGGTTTACTTTTGAAACGTAAGTTAAATTCACAAAGCCTCGGTCGGAGCGCCGTAGGGCTCGCCGGGTCTGTTCAGCCAAACTAGTTACCGAGCGCTATATCTGCATGTTTTCATTACATCCACCATTTGCATACAAGTACAATGAAGAGGTCCATAGCCCAGTGGTTAAAACTGAATTGAAATAAATATTTTTGTCTCGTATCCCGCGTTTGTTGTATTAACAATTTCAAGGTAAATATTCCTGCGAGTGGAAATATTTTTTTTGTTGTAAGTAGTTACATTAAGAGCAAAATAAACTTTCTTTCTTTATTTCTATATGTAAACGGAGCAGTATGTGAATCAAGGTCTGATTATGTTCTTGTTCTTGCTAGTGAATGTTATAGTAGCCCGTTTGGTTAACATAGCGAGACCTAAATAAGCAGAACGTTAAATGAAATCCAAACTGCAAATATCAGTAAAATAAATACGGCAATCGGTATAAAGACCCTTAGACCTGTTGTTGTAGATACCTCATAATAATTGTACTTAAATTAATTTAAATTAAAATCATTATCTTATTTCAGTATGTACCTACCAACCTACATTTTTACTTTTACTTACGTTTTTCTTCAAAAGAAATGTATTGAGGATGTGATGCAGATGTACTCGTATATACTCGTAGGAGAAGCATGACATGATAATTAATTATCTATACGAGTATATACCTGACACTTATCTTTCATAACAATACTCACAAAGATAATTTAATTTAATATAATTTTAAAGAATATTATATTAATTTCTATCTCACCGACAATAAGACTTAAGTATTCTCGACCGCGGTCGATAGTCAACAATTCAAAGGCGCTTCAGTGTTTCTTTACGACCAAGATGCAATTGCAACTACTGCGTAAGTGTCTCTATCTCTGTTTCTGGGCCTCCACCAATCATCCAGAACCATGGCGAAGCACCAACGCTCAAGGATTCTTCAAGTATCGAAGTTGTTCAGACGACCGGGGAGACTTAGGCTCTGAACTAAACGTGCTCTGTATTTTTTAGGCCACTGATGAATTAAATACTTAAGCTAAAATTAACAATACATGATATTAAATCAATGCTAATCACGCTAATCAATTTACAACACAATTTAACACCCGCATACATTTATATTTACTTGCCAGATAATTTCTGCTTCATTCACCTATTATTTTCGTGCAGCAACGAATGTAGAGACGCGTCATTTACACTTCATTATTAAATTTTAACCGTTTTGGAGTGCGGTCTCAAAGTTGTTGGTTTTTGGACGCAAGAAAGTTGGTGAAATTCATCACAAAGGACAAAGGAGTTCCCGGGGCCATTTGCTAAACCCGCGTATTTGTTCGCGCGTAATTAAACACGTAACAATAGTACTGGTGCGAGTATATCTAGGTGGACTGGTAGGGTGCTCCGTTTTGTTAATCCAACTAGCCGAACCGGTGAGCAGGATATGAATCAAGATCATAATTTAGTTATCTACCTTCCACACAGTGACATGTAGACTGAAAATATGTAATAATAAACCTACCTATGTTTCTTTGTACTCTATTAATTTCTTTTTTTCTCTATCTCTATTAATTAATTTGTACCTACTTGTTGCATCTTTAGCCTTTTGGTGTACAATAAAGGAACTGAAGTCTGTCTGCCTACCTCTAAATAATGTATTCTGTGCCTCTACCTAAGATGGCCAGTGAAAATTACAAATAAAAATATTGGAATATTCCTCATAAATATCGTACTACGAAAGGTGCTACCTATGCCCATTTCATTGAAGCATACGCTTCTTTTGTTGGTGGAAAAAATGCTACGCATCAATCGACCAAGCGATCCGCTACGAGAAAGTTTGGACAGTTACTATCGCTGAATTTGAACTTTTCTTATTTTAATGTTTATTTAATATCACTGGAGTTCGCTGATTGACCATATGGTCCAGCCACGCAGACTTCTCAAACCGAACAGGTTCAACTCATCACGTCACGTCCACCAATCGCGGCACTTTTCATAGACGTCCTTACATTTTTTTCTCCCACTTGTGGGCTCTATATAGTCCCCTTAAAAAAATACCCCCCATAGCCCACCACGCTGGACAAGGCGAATTGGTAGACTTCACATGCTCTCGAGAACTCTCATGCATGCATGTTTCATTTCCTCAGGTTTTTAGATTACATTTAATTTCTTAAACACATAACTTAGTAAAGTCATTGATGTGTACTACTTAAATTTGAACCCACACCCCTCGTGAGAGAGACGAGTTGTGAGAACTGGGCTATCATCACCGCTGTGATAGTCACTTCATAAAATATTTAAATAAGCGCTCGATTGTAAACTGGATTATTGCAAAGTATGATTAATAAGTTTTAGTGATTTATTAACTCGAATTAATAGGCATTATTAAATGACGGGGCAATAGCGGCCATGTGTGGTCCATTTATGACAGATACAGACCACATGGGAGAACTTTGCATATTTGACAAACTGTTTTACAGTATCGTGTTTGGTGATGCGATTATTAATGCAGTGGACATTGTCCAATAATCTGTTGTTTAGGTCCATTGAAACCCAATCGGTTAATAATAAGGTGAATGGTTAATCAATGTTTATAATTATTGATGGTCCTCTTCTGAGTATCCTTTTACCTTATGGATTTTATCAATGATTTTAAATAGGAAAAAAGAAGCAGATATGGAATACCATATCTGCTTCTTTTTTACCTATTAAGAGGACTACAGAGGCTAAACGCGAGTTTTATAAACAAGATATCACACGAACCATTGCAGAGAATCAAATAAAAAAAATATATGGTATTCTTGGGGATATATGTTAGATCGCTACGGCCTTCAAAACATAATACATTAATGTTGACTCGATAGAAAAAAATCACGAAGATACCTCTAAAATAATCTTCTAAACAATCAAATCCCTTCTAAAATACGTGTTTTTTTTTTCAATTTAACATATATTTTTCATCACAATAAATACAATATATCAGTTATACCACTTTTTAAATCCATTTTGTAGAATTTCCAAAAAACCCTTGTTCGCATTTGCGCTGTGTGTTCGAACATAACTCGCGAGCATGTGTGTGTAAACGCCGTGTACCGACAGTCGCGGCTGAGGCCTCTTGCTAGACGGGCGTGTCGCGCTTTCTGCCGCAAAATTTCTGCAAGATTCCAACGTTATTTCATTACTTTTATTGATTGGTTATTACATTAGGTTAATTTATATAAATAATTTAACGTTATAAGTATTTTTTTAAGTTAGAAGGGCGTAAACGGACTCCTATTTTGTAAATAAACATGGGAAATAAATCAAAAGTGTTCATATAAAGCAAACGTCACACACATGAATGACGTAAAGATTTAAATTTTGTCAAACATTTATTAATTTTCATTGTTCTCTGCAATCCTGCAGAGTACAAAAAGATAGATACGTACACAGTTTTTCAACCCTAATCGTATAGCTGTAAATGGCGTAATTGGAGTTTGCGGCGAGTAAGAATCTCGCTCCAGAGACTCGGGTTCAAATCCCAGTTACACTTCCTATCTTTTTCAATTTTTTCTTTATTTTTTATGACTTTTTTTTTGTTATTATTTTATGCAAATGAAATAAAAAGCTAATAATATTTATATATGTCATAATATGTATTTATTACAGGAAAAGAGAATCCAAAGATAATATCAATAACGGGGAAATTATAGACATTAGCAGTGAGTAAGAATCTCGCTCTAGAGACTCGGGTTCAAATTCCAGTTACACTTCCTTTCTTTTTCAATTTTTTCTTTATTTTTTTATGACTTTTTTTTTGTTATTATTTTAAGTAACTAAAAAAATTGCATAAATCTAATTTCATTACGTTGTCGTACCTTCCTATAAATTTTTTGTTAGGTCAATTATTACTTAAAATAAACGCCATCTACTGAAACACTTCCCCGTATAAGCCGCGCAGATAGAGAATAGATTTGAAAATGGCGTCCTCTCGCATGCGTTCTCGCTCACTCTCTATCGCTGTCTATACTCACACAGTGAAGTACGAGCTGCAAACAAATAATCAGTCGGGATTCGCTTTCTAAGCTACTTGACGCACTCCGAGTAATTGTTGTTTTCGTTGATATTGTTGTTTTTGTTTGCGTTACATTTGATTGTTATTTATTTTCGTTAAGTCTTTGTTACGAACGTTGACATTTTGTGATGTAATTGAACAGCAACACCGAAGATGAAAGTGACGACTCTGAAGACCAGGACTGTGAAAGTGACCAGTCCATGGAAGATTTTAACCAATTCATGGAGGGAATTGAACCAGTAATGGGTACAGATGACCAGGACACTGCTGGACCAAGCGGTTTATAAAACCTTTGATACCATTCCCATCCTATTGTTCTTTATTTTTATAATCTGATTCTGAAATGTCACAATTAATAAAGGCAAATTTTACAATTGACCAGTCCATGGAAGATTTTAACCAATTCATGGAGGGAATTGAACCAGTAATGGGTACAGATGACCAGGACACTGCTGGACCAAGCGGTTTATAAAACCTTTGATACCATTCCCATCCTATTGTTCTTTATTTTTATAATCTGATTCTGAAATGTCACAATTAATAAAGGCAAATTTTACAATCCAGTGTTTTAAGTACCCTTGCTTGTGTTGTGTGTTGTGCTTGTATTTTAAGTGCCATTTTCAGATCTATTCTCTATCTGCGCGGGTTATACAGGCGATTAATACAGTACCTCATGACATGTCATTGTATGCTCTGTAAGGTAGTTCTGAGGTTTTCCGTTAGAGGCGCTGTTGTCGTTTGTGAGAATGTGTGCACCGATTCTCAAGGTCATTTTGCACCACTAGGCGCCTTAAGGAGACTGCACTTCATAAAGTGCAGTCTCAAAAACATCATTTTTATAACTGAAATTCTATTCTTTTTAAATGGCCCATCCAGGGCGCACAATCCCCCCAGATTTAGTTCCTTGATGCTGCGTCCCATCATCATCCGATCACCGCGCCTCTGAAGTAATGAATATGTAATTATTTCTCGGCTATTAATATTTTTACCCGCCCCGTGGCGTTGATTGCCTCTTGAATTTATTATCTAACTCCACGATAGACCGTTCCCGTATTTATTAAGACCACCTGCCATGCCTCGAAACGCACCTCTCCGAGTGAATTATGAGCCAACGGATTCGCTGATAGAATATTTTATTTCGCTTGTGCCGCTTTGATTATGATTACGAAATGAAGACTGGAAATTGAGAGCAAATGTCGGGATTACGGAAATCCGGGCCTATTCATATTTCATGGTTGGTATATCCTTATAAATATTTTATAGGAAATCAGCTAATACTTTATACGTCTAGACTGTTGTTGGGCACAAGTCTCCCCCACAGCACAGCTGCGGGAGGTCTAGAGTATACTCCACCATTCTGAGACGATGTGGATGAGTTAGTGGTCAACAAACCGTCTATAAGCGTCTAATTTTTTTAAGCCACTAGAGGTCTCAGATTTTGACAAGACTTAACATTAGTTGAAATCAACCGAGACTGACGTCTTTAGTTGTCCGCGCGAAGCTCGGTAGCGCCAATTAATTCGTCCGCTGACCCGAACCACAAAGTCCATAGTCTACAGAAGGACCACTCCCGTCGTCGTAGAAAATTGTGAGAAATCTAGCTTGTCAACTATGATTGCAGTACAGATAGTACAGTAGTATTAATTCTGATTTTTCGGATGGTGAAACTAACGTCAAATCCGTAGGAAATTTATAAAATGTTTCATTGATAAAATAATATGTGTCTGTTGTTTTGCGTTTTTGAAGCAGATAGGTAAATAAAGAATGTTATTAGAATATTATTAGATTATTATTTAAAAAAGGCACAAGTGTAACGTGTTTAAATGCACGATTACCTATTGTATTTCAATGTGTAGAAAAGTCTCATTCGAAGGTAAAAAGTCTTTAAATATATTACGGAGACTCATGTACTTTGAAATTCTTACAAACATTGCGCCGTTAGCTGTTCTTATGTATTCTGTGTCTTTAGCAAATGTCTAACCTGGAGTGAGGCGCATTCAATTATAAACTAACGTTTCAGGACAGCACACACCGAGCACACAGCTTTCACAAGCTCAAGGGACTTACAGCTGTTAGCTGTACGCGCTCGGCAGCAACCGTTTGAATAGGAACAACAATAAGGCAGGGGCGAAAATATTGCTTGAAACTCTTAACGATCCCTCATATCGTTGTGACGAGGCTATCAATAATTATATCGGTCGAAAAAACAAGTACATAATTTTCATGAAAACAAATAAAATTTGTTTTCTTTTCTGTTCTTTTTCTAGTGCAATAAATGATATTGTATTGTATAAAACTGGCAGGCCTTCACTTCACCTAGGTACTAGCGATGGAGACTAGTGAAATTTTACAGACCTCGTATATAAAAGACATTCAACAATAAAGCGCTGTTTGCTATATGAATACTTATACGTATCGGTATTTCACATTTTATGATATTAAATCTGTAGGTAATATCTTCCATTTTATGTGAAGCATTTGTACTGAATACCATTTACTACGAAACTGTAACAACTGTAATACTTGCAACAAAATGGACGCTATATCCAATAAAGTGCTAATATAATTGATGTTTCAGTAAAAGGTTATGGAATTCAGGTACTATTAAATAGAGTGGCACCAGCGTTTAACACATTCACATCACAATACTGTCACTCAATCAATAGTGAATCCATTACATGCATGGGAAATAAAAACGCCAGAATCATTCATCCAGTTCCTTTGTACACCTGTTTCTTTCTTTTGTTTTGTTCATTCTATTTCATGTAATTGTGTACATAAATATGTATTAAAATAAATAAAAAATAAATAAATCATGGCTACTGATAGACGTACGTACGTCTGTCTATGTCTATATGTTATAGTTAAACTCCGAAGCTCAGGCTCTTCTAGGTTTGCCTAGTCAAACCGTGATCTATGGTCAAACCTCAGGTCAGACAAGTTGTTCTAGTCAAAGCCGGATCTAATAGCGTGTTTCGATCTTAGACTTACGAGTTATTGGTCAATGAGAGACTTAGTTGGGCAATCAAACCCCGAACCCAGTTTAATCAAATCGGGCTTTGACCAGTCAAAATTAAATTAGAGTACATGGTTTGAATGACTGGGCTTTGGCTAAGACCACTTGTCCTTATGACTTGACTTGTGAATAGGGAACCAAGAAGCGCCTGAGCTTCGGAGTTTTATTACAAACTTATATCTATTCATTGAGTTATTATAAAGTCAATATTTATATATGTAAATAACAAACTTGAAGAGAATACCTACTTTGTACCCTTTTCATATGAAAATGTTACTTATTCTTATTCTTAAAATGTGCGGAAGAAAGAATATTTAGCCTGAACCTGGAATGATTATAATACGAGTAGGTAATGTCTTTTGAATTTCGACGATTGAATTTCGACCACAAATTTTTAGTTTAAACTGGAACTGAACTTCCTACACATACGTCCTATTGTGTCCAGTGTATGGCAATAGGCTCACAACCTATTAAATGGGACCTAAACATAACTGGTGAAAAATCATACCTCTGTCTACCTCTTCAGTATTCGTGATGTTGTGATATGTTACGTCCTATAGATTTGTAAAAGCATCGAATTTCATTATTATACTTTTACTAAACTTAAAAGGCTTGAGTTATTTTTACATATGCATTATACTTGTATATTTATCTCTCTTCCAGTCGAAGCGTTTTCCTATATACCCTTTGTAAATGTAAGTAGGTATAGAACTCAGATTACAGAACGAAAGGGTAAAGGAAAACCAACTGCAGCCCATAGTTGGTAACAATTGCGGTGACAATAAAACAACGATGGACAAAAAGTAGGAAGTTTGGTTGGAAATAATATTATGAAAACATAAAACTAGCTCGCTCGCTCGCTGCTCGCGTTAAATCGATTTCCATGCAAGTTTACCACTACCGTTCCCTTTAAACGCAGACTACACCAAATATTACTAGGTATTAATCAAAATCTAGCTTTACCTGCAATTCAACTAATCAGAATTTAATGGAGTAAAAATCGATTGATTATTAGTGTTTTGACCATTTCACGGGACCAATTTTCCGTAATAAAAAGTATACTATACTAAGTATACTATAGTATACTTTTTATTACGATATCTCTTACTCAAATTACTTCGATCAATCATTCAGTTGAGAAGGAGAAGAATGACAAATCAACAAACACATTTTCATATTTATATATTAGTAAGGATATACTTATTAAAAATCGTTATTTTCTACGTCGCTAGTACGTAGTATTTTTCCATTCTGTGTAGGCGACGACTCTAAGGTGACGACGACCACTATCGAATTCGGTGTAGGTATTTTTTACCTAAGTTCTTTATTTTGCAGCCATTATTTTGTTTTAAATATTCTAGTGCGTTTCAATGAATGGAAAATTCAAAAGGTGATATAAAAGTTAGCTACCACGTCCATAGGTGGCCACAATATGTCCACAATGCGGCCAGTGAATGCGCATTGTGCGCCTCTGTATTGTTCTGCTGCGGTCACTCACTGCGAATCTCGTGTCACTTGAATTGCATCGGAAACCATACTCTAATTGCGGTAAAAGAAGGGTATAGTGCGGTTAACTTATTACGGGTTCTTAGTTAAACTACTTATGTAATAAAGAAGCTTATATTATCTAACTGTAGATCATTATAAGTAATCTATGTTTTTGGGCCCAGGAGGGTTTTTTGGAAGCGGAACCCTGCCAAAACCAAGCTACAGCTCTTCAGGGAATATTCGATGACTTTAACAATCTGCCGGACACAATAAAGGCTTTCCATAAGCTATAACAACAAATTATGATGTTAATTACTACTGTACCTACCTACTGACAATTTAAATGCATACATTTTCTACTCTTTTCATAAAATTTAACTTACTTACCCCTTTCACGGACAACCGACACAACACTCAACTTTACTTTATTTAATATATGTATGTCACAAATTACCATATTTAAATCATTGCAAGGTATTTTACCAATAATATAATAATTGCCAAGCCTTAGAATAGCGGTATCAATTGAGATGGCGTAGCAATCCTTCAGTCTGACATATAAGTTTTTGATTTTACCTACATTTTATTTTATTTTACCTAGGTACCTACTTACTACTACTATACCTACTACTATAATAAACTTTTGCCTCTTAAGAGATCTACTATGGGTCCCAATCCCAATCAAATTTATGTGAAAGATGCCAAGACATATACAGACGAGATAGCTAAGCCAAAGTATAAACAGAGAAAATAATGTACTAGTTTGTGGCACGTTCTTCTAATATGAAGTAAAATTAAAAATAAAAATTTACCATACCCTTACGCACATATAGGACATACATAAAAATAGGGTAAAGTTAAAACGTCCATTGTATTCAAATCACGTTTTCACATGGCACGCAGCACCACGAACGCGCTAAATGGAGCATTCGGTCCCATTGTGTTTCCATTATGGTAGAGGAGTGTATCGGTTCGCTTTATTTTCGGATGTGTTAGAAATAACATAACATCACGCCTTTATTTCCCCGAATGGATAGACAGACGCACCCATATATTGAAAAAACCCATTATTGGCTCAGTTTACGGGAACTGTTACTTTGCCTAATCTATGTCACTTCCAGGCCTTATCTGTGCCAAAATCGATCCATCGTTCCGTTGAAAAGGAGAAGAAGGACAAACCTACAAACCAACAAACACACTTTCCCATTTATATATTAGTAAGAATAATCATCTTGTTATATAAGAATAGCAGTTAAATAGCTATTTATGAAAATCAGATATTTTATACTCTCCGTTTGTTTAAAAAATATTTACCGTGTAATACCGGTAACACGTCCGATATATGGGCACTAAATCTGCAGTGTCTGTGTAAAGCCGAGCTTAGATTAGGGGCGTTATTGTGTCGTTCGTCTTGTGCGACCCGCGGTGCGCATAAATCAAAACTTCTTAATAACGTTAAAAAGGTTTGTAGCATAAAGATTTCCTTCTAGTTGCAGCCCTACCGATTTACTGCAAGGGTCTTACAACTGCGTTCTGAGACTGGAGCTTAGAGCTGGACCGTGAGGCTCAGTGCTGCAGGCCTTCTTATGACCTTCGAAAATTCATAATGAATATACTGCATGTTTTCCTTTCAAGCTCTCAACTTTTATCATCGCCTCTCAATCTGCTGTTGATTGGTGCATCATCAACACAACCATTTCTTTGTCCTACTTTGTCTTTGCATTAGGCCTTAGTCTACCATGCTGGCCTTAGTCCAACAAGTGCGGATTGGCAGACCTCACATGCCTTCGAGAACATTATGAAAAACTCTCAGGCAGTCAGGTTTCCTCACGATGTGTTCTTCACTACTATAACAAGTGACATTTAATTTCTTAAATCGCACATAACTTAGAAAAGCCATTGGTGCGTGCCGCTGTGGTTCGAGGCCCGGACCGCTCGAGTGCGAGGCGAGTTCGATAGCCACTGGGCGGTCACCAATCGGTGCTTGTAACTTGTTTATTCTAGCAAATTTTATACCGCGATGACCTCAATTCTACCTGAAAGCATACAAATCGGACTTACTCAGTAATTGCTTTCATTAGAGATCTGGAAGGTAATCGGGTCACACAAGTGAAATGGGACACGGAGGGAAATACTGGCGTGCCGGCTCGTCCGTTAGAGCAATTGCCGTCATTGATAGAGCTCGTCAATGTGACAATCATCTGCAGCGTGAATGATAGCAAATTGCCTAAATATTTCCTGTACTTGTTCCGATATGATGACCCGTTTCACCATGCAGAATTCATACCGGTTGCCTTTGGCTTCAACCCTTTAGCATTTAGCATGGGTCTCTTCGCGCATAGAGTATCTACCTACCTGCTCATCTATATGCTTCTCCTAGTTTTCGTAATTTTGTACACTGTTCAATATAAATTAACACATCTCAGCAGTAGTGCCGAAAAAATAATTGGGGTCAATTCAAGAACGGATACCAAGTTTCGAATCCATTTCTCTATACAGTTTTCTTAAATTGACCTGATAATTTCGTGTTGTTCTTTGATATGGTAAGTATTTTTGGAGTTATCTATTTGGCTATTTTGTTGTTTTATTTGATGGGTTCATGGACTGCTGGGTACATAAGTAGAGGGGTATAAAATTTGGATTTCTAGGAGTAGTAGGTCATGCAAAGGAAACCTCTAGAAGGCGCAAGACCAGGTGGAGTGTAGTGGATAAGTTGATGATATAAGATTTTATATGAGTTTCTCCATAAAATAGATATTACGTTTAACATCCATAGCCCAATGGCTCGAGTCGATTCAAAAGGTACAGGGCACAAATGGCGACCTTAATGCATAAAGCATTCTCTACCCGCCAACCATTCGGCTAAACAGAAATCACGAGAAGCGTTTTAATTTTATTACTAAGCAAACTTATAAATAATATTATATTGATTACATATTAACATACATGCTACCACACACAATAATACACATAAAGATCCAAACATAATTACATACATAAATGTGCCTTTTGAAGGCGGAATTCTGATATTAGCTGGGCATTCCACAAGCAGACTGCCTGAACTAATAAAGAGTTTGATAAGAATTCAGAATTGCATGGAGTAGAATAGATTCTGAAGAGCGTAGGTGTAAATTGTGGGAAGCAAATAAAAATGAAATTCAATTTTTAAGTAGTCCGATGAGATGAAAGAAGAGAGATAAGAGATTAGATGAAAGAAGAGAGAGTATTTTGAATTGACGACGTTCACGGATAGGAGGCCATATAACCTTTGAACGATAGGAATAAATGTGGTCCGATTTTCGAAAACAGAAAATAGAACACACAGCCATTATTAAGGAGTCTATCCAGCTTGTCCAGCTAACGGCACTCAGATCCAGTATATACGTCACCATAATCAATTATCGGAAAGATGAGTGCCTGCGCCAGTAAAATCTTGGTCTCTATAGGAAGGAAGTTTCTCAGACGGTTATGCACAATCAGTGTTGACGTGACTGCACGACTGACTTCGCTTACCTGCCAATACCAGATAAGGGTGTTGTCAATGTATACGACCAGATGTTTGACAAATTGGCTGAAACCTATTAAGCAACCTTCAAATATGACCGTGTCATATTCTATTTTAGCCATATGTGTGAGTGTGGAATTTATTTTAGCAATAGTGCTATTAAGCCCTTCCCTGTAATCCCTTCCCTGTATCCTAAGCTGTAATAACTGGTAAAAATACTTGGAATTAAATCATCCACCCCTACCGCACCTGACTTTATCGAGGCTTAATATATTCGAGACTTTACACTACTCGTACTAGACCTCTGTGACAGTAGAAAAAATTAGAAATAATCAATCGGAAGTTGTGACATGGAAGTAATTTCTGATATGAGAAGTAGAAGATCTAACTTTACGGAAAGCGAAAAGAAAAATGAGAATTCGAGTACTTTACGTTAGCATAATAGTTAAGAGTAGGAATGGTAGAGAATGCATAACGAATTAAGCTCGCCATTTGTGGCTTTATATTTTATATTGTGGTTCAGTAAAGTTAAATAAACTTGAAAACTAATAAAAAATTATCTTCATCAATGCTTTTCCGTAACTCTTCAACGATTCTTGCATCAGATGGCTTAATATCCGCGCAGCTAGTCTGTTCACAGCCCCGACAATGCCGCAATCGCCGGCAATCTGCATAATGGATTGCGCCCGACCGACCGGCGGTCATTCAATTGTCGCGCCGCCCGATGTTGTGCCCGGCTATTACAGAATCAGTAATGTCGATTCTTATGCAGATCATATTGGATGACTTTTAGCTTTCCTTTAGTGCAAGCGACCAGCTAATTTTTCTTTGGTTTTTCCACGCGGGGACAGGGATAGGACTCATCGGAATAACAATTATTAGGGGTGGCGAGAGTATGAGTGAATCTCTTCATAGCAGTCAGCGGATAGTGTCAATAAAAACATTAGTTGGTCAGCGCGTTAGTAGGCAGGTGATATACGTACATATACATGCATAGATAAAATAATATCTATGGATATCACATTGATGAAAATAATGTATTTTTAGTTTTCAGCTACAATTTTAAACATAAACTTGCGTGTGCAAGCGCGTACAATCATGACGTAAACGGCAGTAGGTACATATTCTGCTGAAAACATATCGGAACAGAATGCCCGTATCCAATACAAGTACAATATGCTTACAATAGAGCTCACCGCCGCCCGCGGCCCGACGGGAACGGTACCTAGATGCCTGATTAGCTTGAATTCCAAGGCCAGGAACAATACCGAACAAGTTGTTGCGAAGTTTCAGTTACCCGTGTGCCATGTTGGATAGATAATAACTTGTGCAATTATAATGAAGGTTTATAATAATTTACCCTCACACATAAAAAATATAAACTTAAACTAAAAAAAAAGGGAACTTGCTCAGTACATTACTAGCAATAGTAAGTGTTGAAAATAAAAAGAATACGTTAACCGAGTGTTATATACATCGTTTTAGCAATAATACTTATCATTTGTTAAGTGCGACGACGAACTTATTAAGTAGGTACGTTATTTATGTTCTCATGTAAGTGACAGTTTTTTGAGAATAATTTTCTATTAAACCTAAACCTAATGAAGGATTTTGTAGATTTGTTATTAATAATTGAGTCTTGAAGAGGTAGGTAGGTAATTGATTGGATGGAATGATTATTTCCTAGCAATGGAAGTGACAGGTACGAGTTCATCT
The DNA here is from genome assembly GCA_944567765.1 of Carterocephalus palaemon. Classification (NCBI taxonomy): domain Eukaryota; kingdom Metazoa; phylum Arthropoda; class Insecta; order Lepidoptera; family Hesperiidae; genus Carterocephalus; species Carterocephalus palaemon. The sequence goes on from OX155643.1 coordinate 10,162,212, forward strand.
GCTCGATTCGTAACATTTCTAAGCAACTTAAAAATGTAGGCAGCCTTAGCTTTCAATAATTTTATAATCAAAAAAGAAAAACGGTCCGAGTCTAAGGGTTCGCTGAAAGACGTTTATTTTCAATTTAGTCACATTTTGTCTGGCCTTACTATATAATAAGGTCTATAATATTTTATAAGGTCTAAACCATGTAACTAAGATTGCGAGACAAAAACTGAACAAAATCCGGAAAGGACCTCATCTCAAAGATATTTAATATGTATTGTTTTAAAGCTCTACGTCCCGATCAAACTGAAAATGGTAAATACCTAATAACATGGCAATGAAATGGAAGTTTTTAGATCTAGTTCTGTCTCAGCGTGAGTCTAATAAGATTTTCGAATAAATAATGGTTGGTAGGTAGTCGCACTTTAACGAGCATATCTACGAGTATCTATACCCTGCAGTGAAATCCGAATGCCCGTTGCTGCCGTAATGACGTGATTTCACTGTTTGTAGGAGCTCGTTTCCTCGCATTGTTATATGAGCGGTATGTTGAAATGCTATTTTCACGGCATATGCCATTGTTAAAATAATAATAACCGTACGAAACTAATTTGCGTGGATAATATTGGAGACTTTTGAGATTCTTCGTCTACTTAATGAAGGCACGTTGTATTTGCAGCGAATAAGAGAACATATTACATACATATAGATGGTTGGTCTTGGTGCAATGGGAATCTTGGGCGATCTTGTCCAAACAAGGTAACAATTAAAAAACGATAACGAAGTTAGGAAATAATAAAATTTATGGGATTGACATTTATGCCGTCCGTAGATAACGTGGTAAATCTAATCTAATCTATGAATTGTATAATTAAATCTATGATTGTATATATCTTTATAGGTGTCAATAAAGTTGAATAAATAAATAAATAAATCGTTATGGTTATGCCGTCCGTAACGTATCATCTGGAGACTGAAATATGGAAGTCCACATAACTCACTACTCAATGGTTCTAAAATTAAATAATGAGCGTCCATAGCCCAATGACTCGCGTCCTTCGATCAATAATGTACTCGCGTCAATTCAATATGAATGTGATCAACGCAGGTTAGAAACAGTTTGTGGATGGGTGATCGCTAGTGGTAAAATTTCATGGGCGCTACCGTGCTTCGGAGAGTACGTTAAGCCGTTGGTCCGACTTATTTTCAATTGTGAAAACAATCGTTAAGTCCTTGTCGAAGACGTTTGGGTTGCTTAAGAACATTCGACACTGGGTTAAATTGGCCACTAATCCGCATTGGAGCAGCGTCGTGGAGTATGCTCTACTACTCTAGACATCCCGCAGCTGTGTCTGTGGGGGAGGCCCGTGCCCAGCATTAGGACGTCCATGGGTCGCAGCGAAGCTTTAAGGTGACTTTACTCCCCTATTTGGGACAAGTGTAAAAAACAACAGCTACTTATTTAGTTGAGCAAGCATTTATTAGCTAACTAAGCTTATATACTCTAAATTATAATAATATGAACACATCAAAATGGTGGGAGCCAGACTTGAAAATGCGGGCCGCAGTTGAGCTTCTTACGCAGTGCGGCCTCAAAACCAGCGTCGCGGCTGCCGTCGCGCGGGGCGCGCGCGTCTCGCCCGTCCCGAGCGACCTCTCGCGCCGCGCGCACGAACTTCGACACTTGAGCCACGCTTTCACGCGCATCTTCCATTGGCATCTGGAAAATAAGTATATAGTTTTTTATCACTTTCGGAGACAAAAAAGCTAGTTAAGCTCCTCAAGGTTGCTGTTGGCTGCCTATGCCGTGTAACAAAATGGTAATCCTGCCTGAATACAAAGCTAGATACTTCAAAGTCTAGAAAACGTGTCGTGAAACAAATTTATCATTCAATGCCAGACACCTTTCTCAAATCGTTTTCAAAGAAAATTGTTAAGATTTATAGATAACTGATCTTGCTAACAATCACTAAATACAAAGAAGTATTAAATCCTACGCACTTTCGGTGTAAATAAGGGTAAGTTACCTGATCGCCATTTGGTAGGGTGTGAGGGTATATGCGCACCCACTGTCCGACACGGCCGACACTTTTGTCCCAGCGCACGCCATTGCCCCAAACGCAAGCGCTCATCATTTTCCGCCTAGAAGCCGCTGTCGCATAGCCCCCTCGCCACGTTTCGTCTGTCGGCTCCGCTGACTGTGTGGCCACACTTGATGGTGACTGAAATATTATTATTCACAAAAGTTACAAGAAATATTAAAACAAATAAGTAACTAAATAACTGAGCAGTTTAAGTATAACGACAGTTTTGCGTGGTTCAAAACCGTGATTTGTTCCCCTTTTTCCGCAATCAATACGTAGTCGCAGGCCGCAATCTTGGCAACTAACACAGATTTTTTGGCATAAACACAATATCTACTGCATCATTGTAATTACAACCTAATTTGCTTATATAAACGGGAATATGACTGGCATTAGTTAACTTGACTGGTATTTTTACCTGTAAGCCAGAATTGTCAGTGCTTATTTCGGAGGATGATTTGCTTAATCGCCCCACAGGAATATCCTTGCATTTATCAGTCCCATCCTGCAATTACCAAAGTATTATGTATAAATCATAATAAGATAATTCTAATGCTATAACTACGATTGTCTTTGCTCGTCTCTGAAATAACTTCTAATTAACCCGCAATAAAATGGTAATGAACTATCCACGGAACTGTAGAATTAGTGTCTCATTCGACCCGGGGAACAAAGTATTCTTGAGTTTTTCTAGCTTGAAATTTCCAGTAATAGCAAGGAGTCTGGATTTGTGCCCGGTTTACGGCAAAAGGCTCACGACAAATACCATAGCTGTCGAAAATAGCGAAATACAGACGGTATGTTATGTTCTGTATTGACGCAAATCTTACCGCACTCTTCTCCCCAGGTCCCTGTATGGTGACGCAGTGCAGCGGCATGGCCCGGCGCCGACGCCATCGCGTCCCCCGTTTGTGCACCGCCGATGGAGCAGGCTGGGTCGCTTTCGCCATACCACTTTCGTCTTCTGAGCTGCAACTGATACAAAAAGTTATACATCATACTTTATCAGTGTTAAAACCGTGGTCACCTCAAACAGAACAGCTTTTATTTTCTACAGTCATGTCTCTGTGTGCATTGTTTAACGGTGTTTCTATAGATGCAGATTTGACATGCCACTTACACTGTTTAAATCTATACTAATATTCTAAAGAGGAAACATTTGTTTGTAAAGTTTTCACACAAAAACTACTAGACTGATTTCAAATAAAATTTCACCATTAGAAAGCTGCATCTTCACTGAGGGACGGACTATTATATAGCCTATTACTAGGTGTAAACGAAACTATTGTTAATTATGTCTAATTCCACGCGAGCAAAGCTGCGGGCGTCCACTAGTAATCTATAAAAATCATAAGGGCTTGGGATTCTCATCCCTTACGGGTCGATTCTCTACCTGTTGACGTGCGCGGGGGGCGCCTGCAGATACGACAGGCCCGTGAGCCGCATGGGCAGGCCGAGCAGGTCGAACAGCTCGTGCAGCATGGGCTGCTTCACTATCACGTCCGCCTCGCAGTCCGCCGCCAGCGCCGGCGATAGGTTCACCTGTTCAACGACAATCATTAACGTTAATAATACAAATTCATTTATCGCCACAACAATATACCTGCAAATACCAAGTGAAAATGGACACTTTTATTACAAACTAATGGACGCCCGCAGCTTCGCTCGCGTGGAATTAGACGTAACAATAGTTAACTTTGCACCCCCCTTTTACCCCCTCAAGGGATGATGTTCGAAACTTTCTACGAAAAACATACTTTATATAATTATATTACAACAAATATACAAACAAATCATACTGAATTCCATTCAAATAAAGAACTTCAAAAACGGCAAAGTCTCATACTAATTTTGCATCCCCGTTTTACCCCCTTAGGGGTTGAATTTTCAAAAATCCTTTCTTAGTGCTCCCCTACGTTATAAAAGGAACTCCTGTGCAAAATTTCAAGTTTCTGACCCTTATAGTTTATGCCCTGCGTTGATATGTCAGTCAGTCAGTCAGTCAGTCAGCTTCTCATTTTATATACAGGGTGTCCCAGGAAATAGTGTCAAGCGGTAGCCTAGAGATAGAGCACCTCTAGGGCTACCCGAATCACCCCCATGTATGTTCCGCAACTTTTCGTAGTTTTCGAGTTATGATTTTTTTTGTATTTTTTTTTGATACCTTGGTTTATTTGACATTATTGGTCACAGAGGGATAAATTGTTGAGATACAAGCTTGATTTTTTTTTCTGAAATAGGTGAATAGTACTTATTGCAGATACAAAAACAATTGTGGGCCCATATGCTACTATTAAGCCATAAAAAAATGTTGAACTCTAAGTTTGTTAAAATTTTAAAATTAAGGATATCTTTTAGGACGATTTAAAAAAAAACTTATTCTAAAAATGTTTCCAAAATCTCTTTCAAAAACTTCCCAATTTCATCAGCTATTTGCCATGTAAATTTGATTGAGCTATCTCTACGGCTTCATCCTTGAAAGAATGTTTTAAACACAGTAAGTCGAAAAAACTTAGTTAAAAGATCGGGCTAAATAAAACTAAAAATTAAATATCATTGATTGTTCATTATTAAATTACAAAATGTCTCCCTTCCTGCGCAATGGCAATCCTACATCGCCTTAAAAAAGTCTTTATTTTTTTAATACGATTTTGTGAACAGACGAATCTCATTTTAAACGTTGTAGAAAGGCGATGTAGAATTGCCATTGCGCAGGAAGGGAGACATTTTGTAATTTAATAATGAACAATCAATGATAATTAATTTTTAGTTTTATTTAGCCCGATCTTTAAATTAAGTTTTTTCGACTTACCGTGTTTAAAACATTCTTTCAAGGATGAAGCCGTAGAGATAGCTCTATGAAATTTACATGGCAAATAGCTAATGAAATTGGGAAGTTTTTGAAAGAGATTTTGGAAAAATTTTTAGAATAAGTTTTTTTTTAAATCGTCCTAAAAGAGATCCTTAATTTTAAAATTTTAACAAACTTAGAGTTCAACATTTTTTTATGGCTTAATAGTAGCATATGGGCCCACAATTGTTTTTGTATCTGCAATAAGTACTATTCACCTATTTCAGAAAAAAAAATCAAGCTTGTATCTCAACAATTTATCCCTCTGTGACCAATAATGTCAAATAAACCAAGGTATCAAAAAAAATACAAAAAAAATCATAACTCGAAAACTACGAAAAGTTGCAGAACATACATGGGGGTGATTCGGGTAGCCCTAGGGGTGCTCTATCTCTAGGCTACCGCTTGACACTATTTCCTGGGACACCCTGTATATAGATTTATAGAAAAAACGCTATCTGTGACTCACATGAAACTGGAGTTAACAAGACTCTTACACTGACAATAAATCACTACAATCCCCAGTCCTCATAATAATATCCACTCACAAACTGACCCACTAATGTTCATAAAAACTCTCTCTGTTAACTGGACTAACCATCCTAGTCCCTGTTTGAGTCTTATTCAAAGTCGGTCACAGTTGTAACGGGCAGCAACGTTGAGTGGTGCTGCAAGCTCGCTTACCACTCGACTATCTTACTTCGAGCAACCACGGCTTCAAGGAATCATCGAGCAGCACGTCGAATCCGTAGAACTCGAAGCAGTTCCTGGCCGGCGGGGTGCCGGCCGCCTGCGCGAGCAGCGTGAGCGTGACCAGCGCGCGCACGCGCTGCCACACCAGCCACTCCGCCGCCCCCCACCTGCCGACCAGGGCTCGTCGCACCTGCTTCAGCGTCCATTTGCAACCTGACAACATGCCATTTGGATATTTTGAGTTACATCTTCTACTGGTTAAAGAAAGAAAGAAAGAAAGAAATCTTTATTCACACACACATGGACACAGACATACAGAATTAAAATAAAAAAAAACACAAACACAAAATAAGAGCTAAATAAGCATAATAAAAGCATAATAAGAAATAAATTAAAAAAAAAAGAAACATAAACACATTAAATAATAAACAAGGTAAACAAAATAAACAGTTGAAAAGTTACTTATAACTAACATAGTACTTGATAATAATGTTCTGTGCCTCAGTTGTGTGAAAAGCATAAGCTTCGATTCATTTTAATGAGTCGAAGCGCTGGTTTTCAGTGAGGGCCAACAGTAAGTACGCCGTTAGTAAATTAGCTGGCTAGCTACAACCCATACTGTTGGGCACGGGTCATCTCCACAGACAGCTGTGGGAGGTCTAGAGCATACCACGCTGCTCCAATGCGGATTTGAAGTGTTAGTATCGAATGTTTTCAAGCCACTCGAAGGTCTTCGACAAGGCTTAATGATTATTTTACCATGTAAAACCACTAGGACCGTCGGCATACCATGCCCTCCGAAGCACGGTAGCGCCCATGAATTTTTGCCATTAGCTGTCATCTATTCACAAACAGACCGTGCCCGACGTTGCTTAACTGTGGAACTCTCGATCTTATGTACGCTACTGGAAATAAGCAATTTACCTACTTAATGGAGTTTGAATTTCGTTGAGCGCAGAAAGCACTTAATAGCGAAATAATATATATGTCTTTCTACTGAAGGCAGTTTATGCAAGTACCCTTATACCCAGGATGCTGCTAATACTACGTCATCGATACCTTTTTGTTCTAGATTATTTTTCCATCATTGTCCGCTCGCCGAAGATTTAAATTTCATCCACACCGATTAAACGAGTATTTGTCGTTATCCTTCACGTTTCACGCCAAGGCACACTTGCGCTTTAAAATAGATGGCGTATACCTTATAAGCTTACCTACACCCAATTACTAACTCTTTAATTGGGTATAAGCTTCCTTCTGACGTTTCCCCGATGGGCTAATACCCTACTGATTATGACACAATTAAAAAAGGCGTAGTACAAAGCTCTCCTTTAGGGCGGGAGGTGGCAAACTCTTTTGTATTACAGTTTTCATCGTAGGCCGTCAGTTACGTTTTTTGTCATTCGTGAATCGCACAGAATTACCTTACATATTTGAGTTCGAGTTTTTGGGTTTGGGTGGGGCCTAATCTGCTAGCTCATTGGGCTAAATCTATATTGCTAAAATTTCTGTGTTTGACGAACCTACTAACTAATCCATCAATAATGCTGAAAACTCACCGCTTCCTATCCTATCTTTGCATTCCGCGTACCGTGGTCCAGTCTTGTTCAGTGAAGAGTTGGTCAAGTGTCGGTACGGGTTATGTATATCCGAGAGAGTATATTTATCAGTTCCTGAAATGGGAAAATTATCACGAATTAGTTAAAGTGCTCCTACTGTCACGGCAGACCCAGACATAGACCTTTTAAGCTAATCGTTAAAGCAAGCCTCCATAATCATAATCATAATCTTTATTACCTCAAGTGGTTCTCAGTATAATATTACTTCACCCTGCTAGGGCGTTGCAAATGATTGTATAGAATAATAATTATTTAATTAATTTTCAAATTGCTTTATTTTATTTATGTAAACATGGTTAAAATTAATAATAATAAGTGAGCCATTTCAAGACTTGCCACGGACGGAATATGAGTTAACGACTACACAGTGAAAGACTATAACGATTCCGCTATATATGAAGACCCAGTTAAATATTGGTCTAATGATATGATATTCATGATAATAATTAATACTAATATATTGACAATCCAAATATTGACAATCCATTAAAAATTGATTTATGGTTATTTATCGATTAAAAATCGAACGATTATTGTCCATTTTACGGGAACCATGCAATTTTTCGAAATAAATGCTAATACATATTACTCTCCAGACCCTGGACTACTTCTGTGCAAAAAATCAAATGAATCCGTCGTTCCATTGAGGAGGAGAAGAAGAACAAACCAACAAACACACATTCCCATTTAGGTATATATAAGTCAGGTTACATGCCCGACTCATGGAAAAAAAGTGAAGAACAGACTCACCGAACCTAGCCAGCCCCTCGGCATACATGTAGGCGGTGAGCGGGCGGTATCCCGGCACGCACACGTAGAGCCGCAGGTCGAACTTGTAGCCCGCCACCAGCAGCGGCCGCTCGATGTACCGCTGCACCACCGCCGCGCTGCCGCACCGCATCTCGCACACGCTCTGGAACGCGGAGCCACAGACTTTCATCCTTCTAGTCTAGACAAGCTAGAGTCTAGGCTCGCGTTGATTGTATGAAATCGACTGAGTTAATCAATGTGATGACTGCTAGTGGCAAAATTTTATGGGCACTACCATGCTTCGGAGGGCACGTTAACCCGTTGGTCCCGGTTGTTTTCAATAGCAAAAACAATCGTTAAGCTAACAATTTCTTAGTAAGAAAAGTAATCAAATAGAGTTTGCGGAATACATCTACTAAACGTAAGCAGCAACTTCATATAACATCGCTTAGCGTCTGCACGGTTCAAAAGTGGCTCATGTTATCAAGTCCCTTAGTAGGACCGCATTGTTTTACGCCATATTGTCTTAGCACAGGCAAAACTATTAAGATGTGGTTGCTGTCAACTGAGAATCTGTGCACCCCCTAGCGTTAAGGCGTAAGAACCAAGAACATTAGGAGTATAACATTCTTGCGCCTTTACGTCGTTGACCGGCTAGTAGCTTACGCACGAATTGTGAGCTCTATAAAGCTAATATCGTGAGTCGTATTAGTTTAGGTCTTGGGTAAGTAGATCTCGTCAAAATTTGAAATTTATGTCACTTCCGGCTGAGTTAGGTCTAAAGGATTTGTTTAACTTACAGCACATACGTAGAAGTAGGTAAGCATCTAAGTTGTAAATCTTCTACAAACATACAGTACATTGCACGGAATAGAAACAATGGCAAATGGCGTGTTCAACTTCAGTTTGTGCCGTTCGCAAATAACTTATGCACTCTAGGCCTATTTGTAAGACGGAACGGAGATAGGTAGGAGTATACTGTGTAACTGCGAACATCGGTACGTATAAGTACCTACATCCGATGCACATAAACATGATTGAACGTTTCCTTTTTTTTTGTCAGAGGACAGCCAACTTTCTTCACTTAAATCGAGGCGGGCCATTGGGCTATGGACGCTACAATCATATGAAAGGATTATGATAATAGTTACCCGAAACAAGAATATCCCTCGGCCCTGGCTCTGCGCGACGGGCTTGTGGATCCACACCACGTTGGCGGCGTCGTCGTCGCGCCGCAGCCGCGAGCACTCCGACACGAACTTCGCGTATTCCAAGGGCAGGTGGAAGCAGGGAGGGCTGGAAAAATGCAGGCATTATAAAAAAAGTATGAACAAGAAGGCAGCGGTACGAAAGTTAGCTCTAACCTTGAATGCGCCGAAAAGTTATCATCTTGCGCGGGGCCAATGGGCTGTGAGAGTCTTAAGCACTGATTGGTTCACCAGCCGTATTATTCTTCCGCATTGATACCCCATGCGCCATTATCACCTCCGAATTTCGTTCAGAGTTACACTTTCGTACCGATATTTGTACCTTACCCTGAGATGTCTTATCCTCTGACGAAGTTTCAATTTGGTCGATTTTTGGTCAAGAGTGTCAAGAGGTAGTGATACAAACTATTTTACTGTTGAACACCCAACACTGTTCTCTCCTTTCCTATACCTCATCATCATCATGTATCATTCTCTAGACAATTTGATCGTCTGTTATATTGGTAAAAGTAATACTGTTAATTAAATGGTAAATGGCAATAAGTGAATATAATTATTAGGGAAACCGAAGTTCTCAACAAATCTCTTTCTTCCGTGAAACAAGGATTCAGAAGATGGATTTGATATTCTGTAATATCCATAAATATACTTATTTGGCATTCCCGTTGCATAATTTAGAAGATTGCTCGTATGCACTCAGCCCTTTACATTCGCGGGTACGTCATGCCACGGGAACCTAACTGCTTCTTAGTGCAATAAATAACGCATCTTTTGAACTCACTTCTACCCATTCAACTTATTAGGAATAGGAACATGTATGTTACTGCACATGATAAGTATATCATATATGTATATATGATATCATAACTTATTATTTTATTTACATTACCATCAATCCATCCATCAACCTTTTTTGGTCCACTGCTGAACATAGACCTCCCTCAATCGTCGCCACTCCTCCCGATCCTGCGCCCTCTGAATCCAACGGTTTCCCGCTGTCTTCTTCATTTAGGCACTTGCATCTCGTTCCATTAAATAATTTTCAAAAAATTGAATCAACGTCTATACACCACCACGTAAGATCTCCCTTTTTTTACCTAACCTAACTCTAACCAAATACCCATACCGTAAGATTCTCTGAAGTATGGTTGGAGTTTATTATAATATGCAAAATCCAGTCAGGATCGCTTTATGTATGCCATTCTACAAATATGTTTAGCGTTCTGCTCTTTTAACCTAGCTAGGTATCTGGTCGTTTTGGCTAGCTCAAGCCCACGTCATCGTCCCACGCGACGGTTATGCGCAAACAGTGCAAACGTCATAGCATAATTATTATTACCGAATTATAAACAACACTAGCGACATTGAATTTTAAAACACGCGATATCGTCGGTACCACTTGGAGTAATTGCAACGAAAGCGCGGTTCATTACTATTCCAAACGATAATTTAATATAACCTCGAACTTTCACCTTCTAGCTGGCAAGGGAAACCAGGAAGAATTTTCAATTTGACCTTTGAAAGTGAAGCCAAACTTTGCTAATTCAATTCTGTAACGACAAGTAGGACTTAATTTCTGTGTCGAAGAGCTAATGTTGTTTTAACTTTTGTTTTTAAACTTCGCGTTTAACCCGGTATGTTATTAAAGGGCTGTAAATTTTGAATATGGAAATTAGTGAATTAGGGATCACGTGATGAGTGCACGCTATCGCGCTCGGGGTAAGTATCCAAAGGAGATTGTTATCAGTATCTAACTTCTTCGAGACCAATAGAATTTCTTGGAAGCACCAATAACAGCGATTTTTAACCAGATTCCATTGGGCCAGCCAGGAAAAAAACCCATTCATTTCAAGAACGAAACATTACATCGTGAAAACACTGGAATGCTATTATAATCTTATAGTCTAGTGGACTCTGCCATTCTGCATTCGACTCGCCTAGTGGAGTTAAGATCTAGATAGATATACATCCACATTCCCCCAGATATAATTAGGTCTCATGCATTAAACACCTCGACCATGGTCCGATGTAATAATGGTGAGCCTTTTGCCAAGCACCGGGTACAGTCTTCCTAGCTACCTACTACTAGGAATTTTAAGTTAAAAAATCGGGATTCGAACCCAGAACCTCTAGATTGGAAGTCACACTTCAGACCACTAGAGCCAGATAGATAGTGAAAGGGTTCACTATAAAGGGTGACCAATTCTGGTAAGTTGTGGGCTGGGTTGCTAATTGATGATGGCGATCCGATAATAACTGAACTCCCAATGCATATTTGTTTTTAGCTTACGCTATAAAGAAGAGGATTAGAATACCGTCGATACGGGTCGTGCGACACGCAACGGCGTGTCTTCATTCAAATAGCAATTCGATGACGCGCGACGATTGACTCGCAACGCAACCCACGCGATGTACGCAATCAACAAATGTCCTTTGACTGCCTAACCTATGCTGGCTTAGCCTTAAGTATGCTGGGGAAGGAGAAGATCTACATGAAACATTATTATCACTTAGCAGTCTATCTCATATAATATCGCACCAAAAATGAACACTTAAAACATTGAAGTATAATGTACTAATAGTGCTTCAATTACTATAAAAGCTAATGTACGTAATGTAATGCCACGTATCCTTGCTTTATATTTTGATATTATTGATCGCCATATCATTTTAATATATATGTATATATAAATTTAACTGTCTAAATCATCTGTACGTATAATAGGTATCTAATGGCATTCAAAGCGTGGTGTCGTCGCCCTGAAAACCAGCGGGCGTGGTTCGCTGCGACCATTGATAAGCGCAGCGTCCTTTCAGCAGATTATAGGTACCTACTATTATTTTCAAGTACTTAACTTGTTTTTTCAAATACAGTGCAAATGTAACGAAATTCATTTTATATTCCAATAATTTCTAATGAACCTTTTTTTTCGAATGCTTTCCATTGCTTAAATCGACGAATATGCAAATTGAATGAATCACCTGCAATATTTTTTATTGATTTGGAAAAGCTCGAACATCGCTTTCTGTATCCAATTACAATTTACAACCTCCAATCTGGATTCATGGTTTCGCGTGTCGTTTTTTTATTGCTTAAATTGTTCAACCGTTAGATCCCTCTCTCAAAACATTATGCTGTTGTTTATTATGCAAAATACTGGAATGATAATTTTGCCATTGTGATTAACGTAAAACATTACAGTCCTTGCAAAAGTCGTTTGAAGTTAACGACAAGCTCTTTCGGTTAATAATTTGCATTATTTATAATTCTAATCTACTTCAATGGACGAAAATTATCATAATTATGATTGTTTATAGTGCAAACAATCATTATGATTTGAGATTTTTTAACATTTAACAATGTCATCATTACTTACATTACAAGAACAAGAACACTTGTGTTTGTGACAAAGTTTAAAACACGCTTTTATTGCCTTGGTATGTTGCTATGTCGGTATGTAGATAACTATGTACCGTACAGGGTACACTACAGTTCTACGCTCGTGGACGGTCATAAATATTTGAATTTCGAATGTTATATTTTTTAAGCGAAACTCAATCATTGATTAAAAATTGGCGGGAAATCGCGAGTAATTTATTTCATTTCTTTCCAGTTGAAATTCGTCGTCAGTAGCAAAAATAGATTTATCGCGAAAAGATGATTTTTTATGATTTTAAAAGTCTGTCTCCGCAAGACTGCACGTCTTCAAAATGCTTTTGTGTGGGAAGCACCTCATTTGAGCACTGTAAGGCGGTGGTACGCAGAATTTGATCGTGGCTGTGTTTCTCTCCATGACGAAATTCTTGAAAGCCCTCAACTGCGATCACTGAGGTAAATGTGGCTACTGTCAGGCAAATAATTGAAGATAACCTATATCACCTATGAAGAGATTCGACGACATTTGGGGATTGGTATGAGGCAAATATCAAAATCTTTACATCATATTTTAAAATTTAGAATACTTTGTTGCCGTTGGATTCCTCATGAACTCACCCCAGAGAAAAATAGTAGGTATGTAACGTGATTGGTGTAAAAAAATGTTGTTGAAGTACGACCAAGGACGGTTAGATGCTGTATGACATTGTGACAGGAGATGAAACATGGTTGCATTTGTGATTGATTTTGTCGTGATTTTGGCCCACATTAAAACGTCGGATTAATTTGAAACTTATGACCTATGAACCTATGACAATGCAATAATTTACATTTATTTTAAACGATTTTATTATTTTTGATTTTTGGGACTAGTTGTTGTTGGACAGAAGAAGTTTTACAACAATGATAATCCTGTACGATTGATTCCATAATTAATTAGCACGCACTCACCTAAAATCATATATCGAGCCATAAATTCTCCTCATGCAGCGAAGAAGTCTTGATAGACTGTCTTTTCGGCATATCGAGCCTCCCTTTGGTATATGGTTCATGAACTGAAAATCAAATTAGAAACAAATCAAATACGTATATAAAAATTTGCTAATAATGATTAGCATATCGCACAGAACAGATAAAAGAGATATCGCATCAGAAAATGTTTACCCACTACTTAATGGACAGCCAAACAAACGAATCAAACTTATATTTCAGAGAGTATTCAGAATTTCTTAAGTACTAAAATATCTCACATAAAATATTTATTATAAAATATTCGAGTTACATCTAGAATATACATTCACTTATCATTTTACCACATCATCTCCATCATCATCATCACCTCCATAATTTAGATATTTTATTTATGAATATATCCACTATAGGTAAATTTTGAACAGTAACCACTATTTGTATAAATGTATATCAGACATTGATGTTTTCTCTACTGTAATAGGTATTTGATTTGACAAGTATCGAATCTACCTTTTTTTTTTTTCGCTGGGAAGTGCAAGTTTACGCATCCTGCCCGGTTGTAAGTGACGGGCGGGTATGTGGGACTCACCGAAAACGGAATACCCACTAAAACCCAGCGGCACCGTCAGCGTTGATGTGAGACGTCAGTATCGAAACTACCTGGTTTTATAAGATCGTCACAAATTTCACTTATTGTGAATAATTTTGACTTCCTGATAGAAAAGAGATATACCGTTATCAGATATACAAGATTACAAACTAAATTATAATACTTATAATTTATTGCAGGCTGCAACTAATTAATAAAAACGTAGCCACTGCTTATGTTGCAACATAAGTAAATGTTTAAAAATAGTTCGGCACTATCGGAAAATGAACAATAACAACACGAACATAAACAAAAATCTTTGTCGAACATGAACATCGATCATAAAGCTATGACTGCCTCACAGCAGCGTCATAACTTTTGATTAGACGTGAGCACGAGAGGCTGACGGATAGCAACCCATGATGGATGTTAAGCAAAGGCGCTGATAAGACCGTGTTTAGTAGTCAGGCTTGTTCAGGTTACTTTAATTCCTAAAGTCCATGGTCCCAGTGATAGTGTCCCGTCATATAATTTGTCAGACATTATAATTTAATACACGTACTAGCTAGCGACTAAACTAAACATAACTCTACCATTTCGTACTGATCATTCTTTGGTTACACAACAACTTTATAAAAATAACATCGGTTCAAGCTTTCAAGTTACACAAACACATCAATATATTCATAGCAAAAATCTGTTATTGAAAATTAACTTAAGATTGAGGGAGGAAAATGTAGTTAAAGGGAAAAGTTGATTATAACCTGCCAGTCGCCAAGAGTCTTGTAACAGGTGGCCGGAAAAGCGCTGGATCGCCACCAAAGATTCCATCTCTCCTCGCTCCCATTGTATCCCTGGTACATTCGCCATCCACGCTCTGCACATATCTATAGGTCGGAGATATTAAAAACTTTGTTAAATGTTACGTAGGCCAATCGTTTTTACAAAATGCGCAAGTGAAGTGATCGGCATACCAAAATTGTAAACAATATAATTGTAAACAATATAAAATAAGGATTTTTTTTAACTTCCTACTTATTTTAAAAAGATTGAGCACTTGAGAAGCATACACATTCTACAGAAGCACAAATCATAAACAAATATTAACTTGTTCTACTTTAGACGATTTTCCTATTCACCTACAAACGTACCTTGACGAGCAAACTTGGTCCCGAGCCGTTATCATTAAGCCGGTAAATAAAAGGTTCATCGCTGTCGTAATTTTCCGCCATTATCCACCGTTAATGATCTAAAATTGAAAGTTACATGAATAATACATCACAAAAAACAATTAAATCACGATATATCGGAATGTATATTACTTACGTTCCACTTAAAGAACTAAACTTTGGCAACTTCATATCAACTTTCGGGCCGCGCACTTTCGTATTTTATTATATCTCTGCAAAATAAATCAAAGTGTCGAAACGTGTACGCAAACGCGTAAATCGCATGTCAGCCTCTCATAGTAGGATCGTATACGTTTGTTTTCCAAGATCAGATATCGGTTGGGACACGTTTGGGCTACGTTTTCGCAGCAAGCGTAACGTTTACGAGCTCGATGTCGAGATCCGACGATAGGGCGACGGGACGGGTCCGACCACGCCGCGCGCCCGCCCACCCGGCACTGTCTTCCCGGAGCCCAAACACCCAAACTGCAA
The DNA here is from genome assembly GCA_944567765.1 of Carterocephalus palaemon. NCBI lineage: Eukaryota > Metazoa > Arthropoda > Insecta > Lepidoptera > Hesperiidae > Carterocephalus > Carterocephalus palaemon. The sequence continues at coordinate 10,178,000 of OX155643.1, forward strand.
CCGTCAAGCAAGGGTACCCCAAGTGATTTATAACCGAGCATTCGTGACACGAACTTCCAGCGAATGCGGCCTAACTAAGTAAATGCCTTTTGTGGAGGCTAATGATGTTACGTTTTCTATTTCAGTCCGTACTTTCTGAAGGTTAATGCGATTGATTTAAAACAATTTCTCTGAATGACAATATCTGCCGCGAAATTATTTTTCAAATTGGGCTGTGGAATTGTACTTTTTAAAATCTTTGTTGAGTCGTCGATATCTGATCGATTATGTTCAAAATTGTTCACGTGACCATGAGTGTATCTTGTATTCCTTATTCATAATTAATGTTTTAGTCAAACTTTTGTGAATTCTAGCTATTTACTGAAATCCAGCTAGGTCCTCTATGGTCATATATCCGATAAAAGATGACACTATTCAAAAATTTTATTCAAGGTTGGTTGTTAATGCATATAACACGTACATAGAGGAACTCGTCGCGTGACTCTATCTGATAAAGAAACAATTATTATCCTTTTAAACTCGAACCAACTGTGTAAAACATTTAATCCCCTCATTTGAGAAAACAAATATAGTAAGTTTGGGTAATAGTTAAGTCAGACGAGTAACACATAAATATCACTTAAAGTACAAATTTCCATTTCTAATTACAAGTCGAAAACTCGACACATTTTTGTTTGTTTAACCTATAAATAGTAAATTAGTAATTTCTTACTTCTTAAGTACTTCCTTCCTGAGTACTTTAGTACTTTTTTACTTAAAAGGTCCTATAAACTACTGACAAAATTATTTTTTTCATGAAAAACATAGTAATTGACGTTCCTAGCAGATTGGTAAAACAGAGTTGCGTGCAAGCAACGAGAAATAACTGTACCTATTATCATAAAAACACCCCCAGGACACACCGTGACTGAGTTCAGTTAGCAATCCTTCAGGAACATCTATACAAACAAGTACATGGCTTTGATAACGTACAACGTTCAAGATTTGTAATAACTAATAAGAATTGTAATAACTTGGTTATTACAATTATCATTTGATTTTGAACAAAAAGCAAAAGTAAGTATTCTACTGAATGACAACCATGGCAAACCACCCCTCTAATTTAGTTAAATTAATACAAACTTGACCCGTGCCCAGCAGTGGGACGTCTATGGGTCGCAGCGAATAAAAAAAATACAAACTTGAACGTTATATTTTATGATTTAGACAACTGATTGTGCGTAATACATCTACTGAAATCAACTCTGAATAAAAATAATATTTGGGCCAAATTACCGGGTCATGAAGTTTGAAGGACGAGCGATTCGAAGTAAAGTTCCTAATCTACGAGTATTTTGTAACTTCACATGCTTACATTATTAGATTTTGGAAACAAAGTTTCGTATACCTCTATACTTACGTTTTATTTCGTCGTTATTCTTCTGTGGATGTTTTAAGATTGTTTACAAAACTCGAATTAGGATTACTTTTTACAAGACTCCTGGTTATTATCACAACTGCAGATACTTATTTAAAGAAAACACAAGGTTAAATCTGCAAATGTAGATGTACTTATTGATAATTGTGTTATTTATTTAGAACACTAATTAAAAATTATATAAATTATGTTTTTGTAGATTCCAAAGAATTTATGGTAGATTCACAGGCGCTAAAAATTGATGTTAGGTAATCATAATTGACGTGACTCTTGACATATTTAAATTTTCTAATTAAACCTTACTGAACTGAAATATACCTCCTCTTAGTTCAGTTGAATTTAGATGGACGGGTTTGAGTAAAAAAAAACTCAATGTTGTATTGCAAAAATTCATTTGTTTTTTTCATTTAATATTAGGTATCTCGTTCTCTGTCTTACCCATATTACTTTAGGGTTACTTATACCTTCCTCTTTCCTCCGTTTGTAAATAAGTAAAGTAGGTCTAAGTACGTACTTACTAATACTATAAAAAAGAAACTCGAGCAACTTAGGTGATGCAGAAGCGTGCGAGGTCGACTCGCAATTGACACTTATCTTTATTTATTTTGCTGTTATTTTGGCTTATTGTGGCTATAAGTTTTTCAGTCGATAGTGGAACACACTGGCGAGTAGCCGAAGCAAAATGATAATACCGTTACTTGTTGTACTGGTTCTTTTTTGGACAATCCTTTTCCGTTGTAAGCGGAGGCGGCTGTATGAGCTAGCCTCAAAGGTACCGGCTTTGCCTGGAGAAATCCCGGTGTTAGGAATAGCTCATCGATTCATAGGCAATACTGAGCGTAAGTCGTAACTGAATCAAGGGTTCATAATGTTCTATTTGCGACGATATTACTACCTATATCTATTTCACTGATGTTTTTTGCATTCCAGTTTGCAAATTGTTACCAAATCTTGAAACAAAGCTTCAAAATTTTTCTTAAAAGCTTATTAATTAATTAATAAAATTGTGCTTATATTTTTATTCCAGACATACTGTCCCTATTAAAAAAAGCTAGTTACGAAAGCATGAATCTGGGTGGAATCTCTAGAAGCTGGTTGGGCCACATGTTATATTTCAGTAAGTAAACAAACCTTATTTAAACACATTCATCGATCATACACACTTCTATTTACATGACATCATCAAGCCCACGCCCACTGCTGATCTTGTGCTAGTAATTTATTACCTGTGGATCTCCATACAAAATGAGTATTGTGAGTACACTATGCTGACTAATACGTTTTAATAAAGTTTGGGCAAACACTTACAACTGTTTTATCACTATGTTTATCCCTATCCAACTATCCATCAGCCTTTAGAATCCAATACAAGACAAACAGAACAAAATAAGTAATTACACTATTTAAAATACTCCTAATCGACGCCACTTTACTACAGACCTTACCTAGGTATCTCAGTGTCTTCCAAATTAAGCGGCTTTCCGCTGGCTTTCCCACACATGTTTATTCATCTGATATTTAATCAGTGCTTTAAATTAAACGCTACTCGAACATCTACCTCGAACCTAGCCTAGACAGACGTTTTGAACTATTGGCTGCTAGGCTATCTTATTTCGCTTAAATGTACATTCATAGATGCAAGGAAAGAGTAGATCTTTGATTTCAAATAATAGACTGATTTTACTTACTTAATTGAATATTTTCAGTGATATTGGACCCTGTCGATATAGAGAAGGTGCTAAAAACTTGCCTTGAAAAAGATGACATTACTCGGTTCATCAGAAACGTTTTAGGTAATGGAATCATATTTGCTCCAGGTATGTGTAAATTTAATTATTAGCATATTTGTTTAACTATGTAATGTTCTCGAGTATTGGTCGTTTGCAAGTCAAGTGCCATTACCGTTTTAGTAAGAAATAATCAGTATGTACCTATGTATATTTTTCAGTGCCCATATGGAAAGTACGAAGAAAAGTTTTAGTACCCGCTTTCGCCCCGAAAATTGTTGAACGTTTTATCACCGTCTTCGTCGAACAGGGTAAAGTACTAGCAAACGAATTAAAAAGTAAAGTTGGCGAAGGAAAGTTCGAATTGTGGCCTTATATTAATCGATACGCAATGGACTCTGTATGTGGTAAGTTGATGCACACCACACAATATCGGTTTTAAAATAATACTTAACATGGACGTGGTATCAAGGTGCACAGGGGGAAACATAGACAATTCCTAATTTAACAAACATAAATCCTCAAATGTTCTCGGAAAAAGAAGAATAATTCGCCCTTACTTATTAATTTAAGAAATATAAATCCTCGAATGTACTGTGACTCGGAAAAAGTAGAATAGGTAGTTCTTCGACAAGGTGTGACCTGCGGAGACTACGGGAAATTGGCGACTCGAGGGAATTCAAAGTGCACAGGCCCAGCGATGAGAAGACGTAAGACGCTTTTAAAATTGTTTTCCCCGTTTTTTGAGGCAGTGAACTTAGTGAGAAAACGCATGACTGAGAGAATTCAGAGAACTTTCTTGTAATTTGAAGTCAGCATTGCAAGTCGGAGTGACGTCGTTTGTTTGTATTTTTCTTTTCAGAAACAGCATTAGGCGTAAAAATAAATGCACAAGGCGACCACAGTGTGCCGTTTCTGATCGCTCTTAATCGTATGACCAATTTGGTCAGTGAGAGGATGTTTCATCTGTGGCTTCACCCCGACTGCCTCTATAGACTCTTTCGTGGCAAATACAACGAACATGAGAAATATCAACGATCTTTGCGCGATTTTACTGATGAGGTGAAATTGAATAAAACTATTTGCTTACTTCGTTAATTATAAAATTATAGCGGCCTAGTCAGCCTACTCGTTACGTTACCGACATTAGTCCGGGCTCAGATAATAAGATATTTATTTTACCATGAAAAAATTCACCTCAGGTGGGATTTGAACCGACGACTACGCCGTAGGTACTAAGAGTGCTCTAATCAACTAAGCCACCGCGGTCCGCCCCACCAAAAGCGAAATTTTTCAAGGCATACCTACCTCTTAGCGTGACGATTTGTATTGATGCAAAACATGTTAGTATAAAAAGATTTGTTTAAAATTTAAACAGGAACTAAACTTTTATTTATTATTAACAGGTAATTTCAAGAAAGCGAAAGGAATTATCTGATAATAAAAATCCCGAAACTTATTGCAATTTTAAGGGTGAGTTTTTTTTTCGTCAGAATAAGTAATTTTACAAGATGAATATTCTGCCTCTAACCGCAATATTGACGAAAACGTACTTGCATCATGATGTTATAATATCCAAACCTTTTTGTTTTAAAGTATTGGAAAGGTACCTGAATCGATCTTTTTTGGATCTTCTGATTAAGTCGTCTGGAGGCGACAAAGGATACAATGACGTCGAGCTAAGAGAAGAAATTGAGACTATTATAATAGCTGGTACCGACACGTCAGCCATAGCCATTGCTAATACCATTGTATTAATAGGAAAGTATCCTGATGTGCAAAGGAAAGTACATAACGAGTGAGTATTTATAAAATGTATACCTACGTATTATAACATAAATTAGAAGGAAGTTTTAAGAGTAACATTGTTTAACTATACATGTAATAACATTGTCTATACATTGAAAAAATCATGAAAAAATCTATCAGGGGATGATAAGTAATCGGATACAGATTCCAAAAATACATTGTCTGTCTGTTCCTGTGTTTTAATGAAATTTGGTACAAACATGCACTGCCTCCCTGAGACGGATCAAATAGGTATACTATTCAACGCATAAAGTAAAGAGGTTCTCCTGAAATACAGTATGAAAGTTTGTATGGAATTTTTCTCAAACATAAATTTGAAATTCGCAAATGTTTGTTTATTTGAATTAATAAAAAAATTAAATAAGTGTTGGATAAAGAAAGATAGGGTAGAAAGGTACCTGGTTCGACTGTACCCCGCGTCGAGATGGAGATGACGCGTCGGAGCTCCGACCTTTCTTAATCGTCCATATGATGATTTTGCTGAACACCAATTTCACGTATCACTTGTAGATGCACTAATACGTGACACTCAAATAATGTTTTTGCTACTTTGTAACTTATTCTGCGGCGAAATCGACGGGAACACGGGAGCTCGACCGGACTTGACGCGCGTAGTCGGCAGAAGAGAATTGTCACTTCCTACCCCCCAAGTATTTGGTTTTATTTGACGGGAAGGAAGTTGAGATGAGGGTAGGGTATCGGATCGGTTGCGTTCGGAAATAACCATCAATAAGTGTAGATAATTTTAATTTTTTCAGAGGCGTTCCTGGGTATATACGAGTATAGCATGGTTGTTATAGCATAATATATAAGAATATAGCATGGTTGTTTTGTGTTCAATGTGTGTTCTTCAATAAAACTCAGCGTTTTCAGAATTTGATATAAATCTAATCCACAAAGTGTTAAAAAAATTGGAGGAAATTTGAAAGTAGGAATGAAGTTCAAAGGACAGAATTCTATTAGTTATTTGAGTAGGGTGGCAATTACCTAATTGAAACAAAACTATTGTTATGGCTAATTTCACGCGAGCCAAGCTTACGCACGTCCACTAGCAATAAAAGATACCTTTAATAATTTTTTTAATTTCTAAATATCTGTTAATATAATTATGTTAATGTAGGGACATTAAGTATTTTATGTATTTTTTAGATTGTTTGAGATATTTGAAGATTCAGATCGACCTCTGGTTAAAGAAGACTTGCCGAAATTAAAATACCTGGAACGAGTCATCAAGGAAACACTACGACTTTTTCCACCTGCCCCTTTTTTAGTCAGAAAAGTTTTGACTGAAACAAGCTTGCGTACGTATAATTCGCATTCATCACAACCCTTTCATTGTCCCACTGTTGGGCACTGGTTTCCTCTCAGAATGGGAGGGATTAGTTAGGCCTTAGTCCATCACGCTGGCGAAATGCGGATTGACAGATTTCACGTGCCTTGGAGAACATTATGATGAACTCTCAGACATGCAGGTTTCCTAACGATGTGTCCTTCACCGTTATAGCAGGTGACATTTAATTTCTTAATTCACATTAAAAGATTCGACTCGACTCCACCAATCCGCATTGGAGCAGCGTGGTGGAGTATGCTCTAGACCTCCCGCAGAAGTGTATGTGGGAGAGACCCGTGCCCAGCAGTGGGACGTCTATGGGTCGCAGCGATAGCAGCGATTAAAAGATTCCTTTCACTTGTTTTTTAAATGTTTGAAATCTTCAGAAATAAAGAACACATCCAAGAGCAAAGGCTTTCACTGGTGTGTTAAATAGAACAATCGATCGACGCAAAAAACAAATAGGTACCTACTCTTATGTGATGAGTTTGATATGTGCTATATAATAAGATAAGGCTTGTACTGTGAAGAGAGCTTTCCCGCGGGTGACTTTCATATTCCTCTGGTACAGTGGTAGGAATATTGGTTTTAAATATTTTCACTGTTGCATGTCCATGTTTCCTTCATACACCACTATTATGTTTTGAAGAATTTTTGCAAAGTAACTTTTATCATTAACATAATTATTTCTGAACCAATTGATTACTTCAATGAGACCTCTGAGACAAGAGAGAGGAAGTCCTCTACAAGAAAATTAGCCAACCAATAGCCAGTACTAGTTTAATTAATCGAGTCTATAGTGAACTAGTACGTTTATAGCTTCTGGGAGAATTCTCCCCGCGGGTTCCGGCGTGTTGATCAGCGTGTGGGGTGCCCAACGCGACCCCAAATACTGGGGTCCAAACGCCGAGCACTTCGACCCCGACAGGTTTCTGCCCGAGCGGCTTATCCTGAAAAACCCATGTTCATACTTGCCATTCAGTAATGGACCCAGAAATTGTATTGGTAAGAACTCTTTAGTGTTCAAACTATTCAAGCAATTTGTATGGTGCGTGCGGACATCTAGAATGGTGACTCGAAGTTAAAATGGGAAAAGATCACCACCATATGACTCGACCAGCTAAATTTTACTTTTTTTTATATAACAGACGGGCAAACAATATGTACAAATGGCATACGGGCCACCTGATGGTAGGTGGTCAACACCGCCTATGGATACGTGCGACACCAGGGGCATCGCATATGCGTTGCCGGCCTTCAAGGACGTGTTTTTCTTAATGATGCTTTTCCCTAACATCACTCATTCTGGGGCTCGTAAGGCGAGAATTACGAATCATCGTCAGGAGAACAGGAGATGGGAAGCAAGTACGTCCTGAGTATCAACAGTACTCAACCAGCACTAGCTAAATTAGTTAGGCTAACGTTAAGTCTAACTTCTTAAATACCTAAGATCCACAGACAACTCCACCACGCTGCTCCAATGCGAGTCGATGGTTAGTGGCCAACCCAGTTACGAATCACAAGCCACCCGTAGGTTTTCGAAAAGGCTTAACGACTGTTTCCAACATTGAAAACAACCGGAACCGACGGCTTAACGTGCCTTCCAAAGCACGGTAACTTCCATTAAATGTTATTAGAGGCACCCATCCACAAACTGACCGCGCCCATCGTTGGTTAACTCTTTCGATCACATTGACTCAATGCGAGCCATTGGGCTATGGGCGCTACCATCTCAGTAGAGTAGGTAGTAATCTCATCATCACTTTGGTGAGATATATTTAATCGTTTTCTGTTTTCAGGTTACCAATACGCCTTGATGTCTATTAAAATAGCTGTATCATCGGTTTTGCGAAAGTACAGCGTGGTGGTAAAGCCTGAAGAAGGACCAATTCCTCAGATGAGGATGAAATTCGATGTGATGATGAAAGCAGTAGACGGTTATCAAATTGCATTGGAAAAGAAAAATGGCGAAAAACGAACGTAAAACATCCTAGAAATCTTTGTATAAACTATAATAAACAAACTATAAAATAACAATGATGTTTTTCTTTTATTGTGGAAATGGTTTAAATAGTAGGAGAAAGGCGTGAAAATAATAATAAAAAATCATAGCAACACCAAAGTATTTATTTTGTTAATATTATTATCAGCTATAGAAATTAATAATCTACACGTTAAATATCACGGAAAGACATATCATATACAAGGTGTCCCAAAATTCAACGATAATCCTGAACCAGAGGATGGCCCTGCTAATGACTACTCCAGGAAAAAAAAGAAAAAAAATATATCTCGATTTTTTTTCAAATTACATATTCAATTTCAAATTACATAAAAAGGAAATTCTTAGAAAATTGACACCCCTCATGATATTTTTAACTACCATGACCACAATTTTTGAGATATTTCTGATATGTTTTTTGTATCCGTGACCTAAGTAGTACTGCTATCTACCACAAATCTTAAAATTCCTATAATGTCTGTAGTTTTCACACAATAAACAATTAAAATCATTGTTTTCCCAAAAAAATTTGATCAAATTTACTTTCAGTCCACTTTCACTCATTGTGGTGTAAAAAAAAAGTATGGACACCACTATGGCAAGTTTTTTTAAAAGTTGACGCAACTAATCAAGATTCCAAAATGGTATAATACTCTTGGAAAACTAGTCACAAAAAAAAAGTGTAATATTTCTAAACAAGAACCAAATTTCATAAATTGTACTTGTTGATAGTTATCATGTGCCCAAAATATGATTTTTGTTGTAAATTTATTGGATTTAAATGGGACATGTGCGTAGTCAAACAAATTTAGAAGAGAGAGATAGATAGAGAGAGATTACATGTTAGTCAGAGGTTAGATGTCGTTATCAAATAACAATAGGGCAGGTAGAGAAGTTGCTGTTCTCAGCAGTCAGTACGCTCTGCTTCTTTCTTTACTGTACACCGTTGTATTCAATTGACGTGTGAATCAAGTAATCTGCAAATTGAACTGACTTTGCATTATTTTGGACTGTTTAACTTTAACTGGGCCCTTTGAGTTACAAGGAAACTTAGATGGAAATAATTATTTGAACTTTTTACAAAATAACTTGCCAGACTTATTAGAAGACGTGCCTTTAAGTGATTTACAAAACATGTGGTTTTAAAATGATGGTCGCCCAGCTCACTATGCCTGTCCTGTGCGAGACTACTTAAACCAAGAGTATCCATGGCGTTGGATCGGGCGACTTGGTCCTATCTTGTGACTACCCCTTTCACCCGATCTAAACCCCCAAGACTTCTTTTATTGGGGTTGTCTCAAAGACAGGATCTACTCAAACATTTTTCACCACCAAAAAACCTATTTTGGGCACATAGTAAAAGTTATTACTAATCGACAAGAACAATTTTTGAAATATGGTTCTTGTTTAGAAATATTATACTTTTTTTTTGTGACTAGTTTTCCAAGAGTATTATACCATTTTGGAATCTTGATTAGTTGCGTCAACTTTTAAAAAAACTTGCCATAGTAGTGTCCATACTTTTTTTTTACACCACAATGAGTGAAAGTGGACTGAAAGTAAATTTAATCAAATTTTTTTGGGAAAACAATGATTTTAATTGTTTATTGTGTGAAAACTACAGACATTATAGGAATTTTAAGATTTGTGGTAGATAGCAGTACTACTTAGGTCACGGATACAAAAAAAATAACAGAAATATCTCAAAAATTTAGGTCATGGTAGTTAAAAATATCATGAGGGGTGTAAATTTTCTAAGAATTTCCTTTTTATTATGTAATTTGAAAAAAAATCGAGATATATTTTTTTTCTTTTTTTTCCTGGAGTAGTCATTAGCAGGGCCATCCTCTGGTTCAGGATTATCGTTGAATTTTGGGACACCTATATCTATATGTATATCTATATCTATATCTATAGATATAGATATAGCTATAGATATAGATATATGTATATAAATAATAAATATCATGGACATTCTCACTCACGGCCATCTGACCCCAAGTAAGGCGCGAGCCTGTACTATGTGAGTCAGAGACCGATATAAATACAAATATATTTTTAAATACATACTTAAATAGATAATATTAACATGCAAACACAGAACAAACACGTTCGTCACACGAATGTTTGTCCTGAGTGGGATTCGAACCCACGACCCCTGGCGTAACAGGCAGGGTCACCAACGATTGAGTCAACGGGCCCGTCAATATCATATCGTTTCCGATCTTCTCTCCAGCGCCACCTGGTATCCATCGACGTCCTTCATCATGACCTCTATCTTTACTCTGATCCTTGGTATCTTGCTCGCTGCCTTCTGGGTGACTACTCTGTAGCGACGCAGCACCGTCGACAGAGCCGTTTTTATCGACATCAAAGCGTACTGGTAACCTGGACATAAATATTACATAGTACAACATCGCGCCTTTATTTCCCCGAAGGGTAGACAGAGATATAGTACACCCACTTTTCACTAGTAGTGTTTAGCTCCCATGTAATAGGTCGTGAGCTTATTGTCATAAGCCGGGCACAAATACAGACTGCGAGCTGCTACAGGGCATTTCAAGCTAGAAAGCCACAAGAGGATAAACCTTCTAGGACATTATAATAAAGAGTTACTTTTATAGCAGTCGCGCTTAGGACCAACGAGGAATATAAACCGATTGATTTGACCGGATTTTAAGGGAGAAAATGCCTGTGTTGCGAGTATTGGGAAACACGAAGAAAATAACTCCGTTTAACATCTATGACCTGTGCACAAATATCTGTACCGACCAGGATCCCAGTTTCGAAGTTTCCAATTCCCAGGTTTCGCGGTTCGGCAGTCAGAGTCACTTTAAAAGTTAGGTAATATTCAAAAGCACTATACATTAAATAATATATCTACCATACAATTTTTGGCGGTTTTGTGGTTCATGGAGAAATAATCAGATTAGGGTTACCTTCAGATCCGAAATGATACATTAAAATATGCAACTATATATTAGACGTGCACAAGTTAAAAAAATATGTCACTATGTATGTTCTTACTAGTTGAAAATCACTAAAAATTATGTTTTATTTAAATTTCCCGCCACGGGTCGAAACAACCATCTTTATTGCGTCACAAATTATACCCATACAACTCATAATTATAATTAAACCACTCATTTGTTTGTAAAATTATACACTAAGTATGGGATTAAGTGGTTATGACCAATTGACCTAGCACTAGCACCTACCTCTATTGTCAGAAGTGATCATTATCTGACATAATGATATGAGTAGCAGTAACGTAAATTACCTTTTAATTAATTTATTAGTTTATATATGGATTTTTAAGGAGATATTAGCCTTTATAATAGTATAAATGTTCATAATAGTCTAATTTACTTACTCAGGTACATACTTTATCAAATCCTGAGTTGATATATGAATACACAAACTAATAAAAATTAAATTTTAGCCTACTTGTCAATCTTAAAACTGTAAGCAAAAAACATACCAAGACAATTTCTAGGGCCGTTGCTGAAGGGCATAAAACTGCAAGAGTGTTTAAGATTGAGTCTCTCGGGTAGGAACCTGTCGGGGTCAAAAACCTCGGCGTCCTCTCCCCAGTACTGGGGGTCTCGGTGCACGCCCCAGATGGAGATCACCACTCCCGAACCAGCTGGTAGCGTGTAACCAGTAGACGCTGAAAAGGATATGTGCGTTAAATACAATGCATTTTTTTTAGTATAGGGCGGACAGACAGGGGGCCACCTGATGGTAAGTGGTCACCGTCGTCTATGGTCATGTGCGACACCAGGGGTATCACAGGTGCGTTGCCTGCCTGAAGGAAGCGTTTCACACTCTTTTTGAAGCGGTCCATGTCGGAAGCTCATTCAAGACGTGATTTTTTTCGCACGGTTCCCGTGGAAATCGACAAAAACCTGTAATCACTTACCGATTTAAATCGATTTTTTGTTCTGTTAGTTTGTCCTTCTTCTTCTCAACGGGATGATTATGATCGACCGGACTGGGGGTGAAGCTATACTTTGATTAGCTTGGAGTAGCTTGCCGTTGATTAAGGCACCTCTTATATTTTAAAGCTGGCGCAGCCGCGGAGAAAATTAGTATAGTTAGTCTGAGATCATTTTCTGGGACTAATCTCAGTTGTTAAACACACTGTGCACCTTAGTAACCCACACTCAGAGAAGGCGATTCAAAACAAACACCATATCCATACGTACCTATATTGATTTCTTCAAGTCGTGTCAAACATTACAAAAAATATAGTGTAAACTTACGTAGTGTAATATCTTCCAATACTTTTCTTATTATAAAAGGTACAGGAGGAAAGAGTCTAAGAGACTCTTTGACTACCCTTTCCAAATACTTAAGTTTGGGCAAGTCATCCTTTTCCAAAGGACGATCGGAGTCCCGAAAGACCTCTCGTAGCCTGAGAACAGGGAGAGTAACAATCACTTATTATAGTTACCAGTTATGGTGACAACGTTTTTAACCGAGTTCCAAAACAATGACGACGTTCTCAATTCGATTGTATGTTTTTTATGTGTTACTACGCGACTTCTCCGCCAAAAACTAATGATTCTTCAATTTTCTATTCACCGCTCTATATGATGAGGACCAATCATATACATGAGGACCAATGATAGAGGCGAAACCCCTTACATAAATAATGAACCGACTTTCATGTTGATATAAATAAGCCTTTAGGCTGGAATTAGATTTCCGATTTTTTCTCTCCGATAGTCGGATCCGATAGTGTGGTCAGACAATCGGAAGGCACTGGATCGGAGAGCTTAGCGTTGCATTTGAAGCGAGCAAGCGCCTTTATAATTTTGCCACTAGCTTTCAGCCTTTTTATCAAGATAACGTTGCGCTTAAGATGCAACTCATAAGTTTAATATAATCGACATAAACTTCATACTTACTCTTCATATACTTTTTCTTGTACATCAGGATATTTGGCTAACAGCAGCAATGTATACCCAATGGCCACGGCGGAAGTATCCGTGCCGGCGATAGCGAGAGTCAACACTTCTTCTCTTAACTCAACATCGTTATATCCCTTCTCGCCTCCGGACAATGAAATTAGTAGATCAAGAAAGGTTTTCCTTTGGTAATCTCCCAAATCTAAAACGAAAATACAAAACTAAATGATTTTGGCACTTATTGAAATAGATTATATTGAAATACAACAAGCATTTTAAAAAAAAGGCTTTCTGATAGAATGTATTTGATGTGTTTTTGTATTACTGTACGGTATACTGTACACGGAGTGGAAAGACGCTGCTACAACCTAAAATATATCTATGTATATGTACCATAATGATGATCCGCTTCCGTTTGACATCGTTTCATGTTCCTCAATTCTTCACGTTTGTTATGAATCACCTTTAACAAAATAAAAATTAGAACCAATAATTTTAAATTGGATTTTTTGAAAATATATTTTGTCAATGTAGTACAGGCATTTTTAAACGATTGGCTTGAAACTATTTATACCTCTGTGATCGAAGGTTGAAACAAAACAAGATAACCCTAGCAAGAAATAGCAGTTCTTTAATGTGGAGCTCATTTTAATGTATCTATATAAGAGACATTTAGTTTATGGTTAACTAGCTAACCCCGCGAACTTTGTTCCGCGCAGGAAATAAATGAGTATATTTTTGATTTTATTTTTATTAGCACTACTATACTTACATAATATAAATAAAACAAATTAATTATTTTAATGATTCTTTATTTTCCATTTATTTATATGTTTAACCGCTCTGATCACCACTTTGTAGTCCTCCTTTGTCATGCGCTCCAAAGCACTCTTGAACAACCTGACCAACGCATGAAGTTCATGAAGTATTTGCTGCAGATCTTGTTTATTGCTCTTTTCATTGCTGAATCTCTTGACGTCGATCATGTTGCCCATGCAGTATAATTGTAAAAAAATATTTTGTGCATCTTCGAGAGGTTGTAATGATCCGATTCAATGGTAAATCTGTCTGTCCTTGTATCTACAAAATCAAAAGCAAAGTCAGTATTACTGATTTATAAATATTTTTTTTATAATTTGCATACATAACATAGTAATAATTATAGTATGTTAATGTTCTACTTTATTCTTTGTAAGTACAAAAATTAAATAAATTAATACATACCTTTAATGTCGGATTAAATCCTCGTTCTTCCATAATGACTACCCCAAATCAGGTCATTTGGAAACAACTATTATATTTTCGAATGTTTGCTAGAAAATGTCGTGATTCTGGTGTTTCGCCAAGAAACAATGAATGTAGGTAATGGTTCAGGTGGCGGACAGTAATCAGTTCTGAAATCGTATTGAAACGCTGCTCGATTCAAATCAGTACTTGATAAATTTTTTCTTGTTCTTCTAAAATTATCTAGTTCTTGATCTCTGAGCTTTGATCCACGATTTCGCAGTGCCAACCTAGCCGTTTCAGTGGCTGCTTCGTTTTGCTCGTGATTGAGAAGCACGAAGTCGCCATACTAACGCGGCGCTCTTCACGTGCCCTTTGATTCGCAATGTTTCGAATCCTAGGTGGATTACGGCTTTGTCGGAAAAGAATTGATTGTCTTGGTCGAAGCATGGTATTGTTAATGATAATATCGACACAATAAGCTAATAGAAACTCGAAACAAACATTTAAAATGTACTCTGTAAAACAAACACATCAACTGGTTGACATCAAAAATTCCAAATTGTCAAAGTATCAACTGTCACTAAAAAATAAAATAAAACGGAACGGTGTAAAAAGTATCCTATAGCAGTCCCCCGGGTCTAAGGTACCTCCCGACAAATTTTCAGCCAAATCGGTTCGGCCATTCTTGAGTTATAAATGGTGTAACTAACACGACTTTCTTTTATATATATAGATTTAAAAACGTTGTCGACGATCAAGATCATCAAAGAGCGAAGTAGGAATCAATGTATTTATACATTCAATGTTGTAAAGTATCATTAATTAATAATCTATTATCGAGTAAATCCACATCATAAAATTACAGTCGTCAAGACAAGGTACAATATTAAGGTAAGGGATTCAGTTCATTGATCAAACCTGTCATTGACCTTGACTTTTTTCTGTTTGTATCGTTGTTGCTTTTCATAATGAACCAATTGGTTTAATTAATTAGGGGAACAATCTTTAGCAATTATGTTAAACGAATTTCAGGTTAGGGAAACTCACCTACGCCTTCAAGCGTGATAACGTAACAATGTTTTTGGACTAAATGAGATTTTATAGTTTAAAAATACCCTAGGTACTCGTAGATACGAGTATATCCTTTCTGTTATATAAAATGTACTCTGTGGTATTAGAGCAAGATCCCAGTGCCGCCAGACGTTACTTATTTTCTCACAAACAATTTATATGGGATAAGCTAGTGTTAGTACATACTTTAAGCGTGTGCATACTCGCTAGCTTGGGTAGACGGCCAATTCATTGGTATCAGATGCTGAAAATCGAAAATTTCAGTACCAACTTTTCTTATTTTCTCATGGCTGATTTTCACATATGTTTTAGTTAGTTATGTTACAAATTAATAATAACTATTGCCAGACACCTTCCGTCGGCCCTTACCCTTGCCAGACGCCTTAAAGATCCAGAAAAAATGATGTAAGTTTACTTATTTTCTCAAGCTTGATTTTTATGCACGAAACTTGGGGAACTATTTCAACACTGTTAGTCAGCAGCCAGACCAATTGGATGGGCCAAACGTCCAGCCAGACACATATAAAGTGCCGCTAGGTAAAGAGCGTGAGGTCATTATTTGTACGATTGAGAGTGACAAATTAAAGTCTCAGTACTGATTTTAACATATGTTGTAGTTAGTTATATTACAAATTAATAATAACTATTTCCAGACACCTTCCGTCGGCCCTTACCCTTGCCAGACGCCTTAAAGATCCAGAAAAAATTATGTAAGTTTACTTATTTTCTCAGGCTTGATTTTTATGCATGACACTTGGGGAACTATTTCAACACTGTTAGTCAGCAGCCAGACCAATTGGATGGGCCAAACATCCAGCCAGACACATATAAAGTGTCGCTAGTAGTCCGGTCAATTTAGACAATTGAAATAAAGAAAATTCCGACAGAGCCAAATCTTCGTAGAGACCTTAGGTTTACCACAAGGAATAAAGTGTCAAAAGTCCCAATCAGTCCCATGCGCTTAGGGACTTATTCGGGGCCGAAGTAGGCATTTTTGTTTGCTTGAGTACCTAAATATGTATATACGTGGCATATTGTGTGCATACCATTGATATATATGTTACCACTAGATTAGTAATCACCGCGCCAAAGCGTTGTCACTGGAATTATGGCCACGGTCTTAATCGTAGCTAACGTCAGTTCAGTACTCTGTGTGACGCCGGCCGAGTTGAACTGACAGAAAATATTTTCAAAATGGGCAAATGCACAGTGATAAAGTGCGATTCAAGATCACAAAAACTTAATAAGTCCACTAAAATTACTTTCCACACGTAATTTTATTGTTTCTGTGTTTACATCTACGCAAAAACGCAATAAAATAAATAAATTGTACAATTTTGAAATATAGGTTCAGTGTGACCACTTAAAACTTAGTTTTAGATCCCCACAATTCTGGGAGAATTTTAAATTATGGAATAAGTGAATATATATATTTTTAATAATAACAACGTTGCAGTGTACCTAAAGATGCAGCACGCCGTGATAAGTGGGTGGAAATAATTCGATTATTGAGAAAAGAGACAGAATGGCTACCTACAAAATATTAAAAGAATTTGCGATACACCCGGGAGATCACATATCCTCAATACTAGTTGATCATTCCCTTTTATTAGTAAACTAGTGGAAGCCCGCAGCTTCGCTCGCGTGGAATTAGACATAACAATAGTTTCGTTTACACCTAGTTGCCACCCTCTTCAAAGACACTATCGATCGAATTTTGTCCTTCGAACTTCATTTTTGTGGAAAATCACCGAGATGAAAAGTACCTACATATCCTACATTTTAATTAATTAATTCAACTGTAAACATTTGTTGCTAATATGAAGCAATTCATCAATTCTATTCATCTTTTAAGTAATACATATATCTAAGAGAACGCTGCGCGGCGCCACCCACACCGTATAATTTTATTATTGCATTATTTTCTTTAGATTGACATTTTAAATTCGTTATATATTTTTATTCGTTATTCGGATTTTAATAATTTAAGTAGTATTTAACAGGTATTGAAACGGTCTTTAATATAATAATATTTAATGGGATATGGATTAATTCAAAGTTATGAATAATAATGGTTTGATTATTGTCGGCACTGTTATAAACTTTTAAAATGTAAAAAAGTAGTTATAGTGGCATAACTACAGTATTTGGACATATGGTATCGCGACTTTTTGTAAATAATGATGTGATCTGCAAAGTCGTAGTACATTATTTTATTCTATCATCAATATTTTTCGCAGCGCACGCGATGTAAAGAATATTTTAGGTAATTTTCACACCTTGGGTAATATTATTGCATTTTTATTAAGGATCCCTATTTAAAAAAAAAATGTTATATAGCCTATGTTACTCAGTGAAGGTGCAGCTTTTTAATTGTGAAAGAATTATCGAAATCGGTCCAGCAGTTTTTGTGTGAAAACATTACAAACCTACATTCAAAAACACAAATGTATAATATTATTATATAGCCTATGTCAGAACGTGAAGATGCAGCTTTCTAATGGTGAAAGATTTTTTGAAAACAGTCTAGTAGTTTTTGTGTTTTAACATTACAAACAAATGTTTCCTCTTTATAATATTAGTATAGATTCCATAATTTACAAATATTTTAAATAAGATTGTATTACGAAAGCAAATTATTTACTCAAACTTACAAAAAAGAGTCTAAAAGGCAATTGTATACAAAACTTATGTTATAAAGCGGAGTATGATTTCATTAATTTCAGATCATCAAAATTCTATTTACATATGTAATTCAAATATTTTAAAGTTAATTTAATTTAGTATTAAAACTTTTCTATGGCTTAAAAAAATTGGGTAAAACTTCGCGTGGGTAGGCAACCCTGTCGCGCCGATTCCCGTAATTGCATGTTAATATTGCGATCTTTGTCTAATCTACGCGACGGTAATTGTTATTGTGACTTGTGTAAGTGAGACAGATATATGTTTACATTCAAATGTTTAGTGATTTCAAAGCTACGTCGTCGCGTTTAAAAAGTGGTTACGCTATATTTGAGGCATTCTGATGAAGTTTGCTTCTCTAGTATATTTAACTCAATGGTGCATACTATGTAGAACATGATTCTTACAAGCGTTAATATCTGGGAAAAAGCGGGTCTTAGAGAAAAAATTATAGAGACCATTTTTATAGAGAATTTTAAGATCTACAACTTTGCTCTAAGGTACTTTTTCGATAAAACTTACCGTTTTCGAGAAAAATCCAAAATACCTAAAATTTTGACCTTGGGCCCCGAATAAGTCCCTAAGCGCACGGGACTGATTGGGACTTTTGACACTTTATTCCTTGTGGTAAACCTAAGGTCTCTACGAAGATTTGGCTCTGTCGGAATTTTCTTTATTTCAATTGTCTAAATTGACCGGACTACTAGCGACACTTTATATGTGTCTGGCTGGACGTTTGGCCCATCCGATTGGCTTGTTATGTGACTGATTATTTATTTAAACAAAACTGCGAAACAAAACACTGGAAGACGTCAATACGTCAATTTCATAGTCTTATGCCACTTCAGCTGTCGTGAAAGGCTATCGCTTTGACCTTTTTGGGCCAGCCGACATGGTGGCCGATGGTACCGCAAATAGGTCGTGCCGTCGAGCTCAGACTTACGTTCATGCAGCTCTAATGGAACACACGGAAAATAATCGGTTTACCTCGTTCGTGAATGAATGCATTTCGTCCACACACTTCTTATGTGTGCGGGACTGGGGGAAGAACTTGTACAGCCAGTCCGGTTGGAGCCACAGGTGGAATATCCTCTCGCACACCAGGTTGAGAAGCGTTGTCATTGCGTTCAGGAACGGCGAGTTCGGGTTGCCTTGTGCGTTTATTTTGACGCCCATCGCCGTTTCTGTTAATTGAAGTTTAATTTGAATATGTTTAATTTGAACTCTAGATTAAACGTTCTCATCGAGCTAGAACGAGCTCAACGAGCGACAGAATTCTCGATAGGAATTCATTCAACTGAAAAAAATTCAAGGTCTGTCACTGTTGACATCAGCAGCAACAGATGTTGGTGCATACTTGTTTGCTATCTTATATAAACAATAAAAACATAGCTACTAATAAACAGTAATACGACCTCATTGTTTGTCCCTTGAGCCTTAATTAAAAAAGGGCGAATCCTGGCAGTGCACTGTATGTCTCTAACATAGAGTTGAAAGGGAAAAATAAGTCTGCCTGTGTTTGATAGTAACTAGTAGTATAGTATGTAGTCCGTGCTAGTAGTAAAGTCAACCAACAACAACGTATTATTTATACTAACCACAAACAGAGTCGAGGGTATACTTGCTGACGAATGGCCAGATACTGAATTCTCCGTTTCCGATTTGTGGCTCCAGCTGCTTCGTTAGCTTCTCACTTTGCTCCGCAAAGACTTCAACGAAGTTTTCTACGATTTTTGGGCTAAAGGCTGGCAGTAAAATTTTTCTACGACGTCTCCATATCGACACTGCATAAAGAAGAAACAAAAATGTACTTCAAGAAAAACAAATTGAAAAAAAATATTCTAATATTATTTTCTTACAACACGACTATTTGTCCACTATCAATAAAGAATCTGAAACTGATCTGAGAGAATCACATAAGTCTAGCTTACCTGGCGCAAAAATGCCACCGTTTCCAAGAACATTTCTCAGGAAGCGATGGAGGTCGTCCTTCTCCATACAGGTCTTCAAAACAATCTCCAGGTCGACGGGGTTTGTTAGCACTAGGATCAGAAATGATAATAGTACGTTATGTTATCGGGGTCAAAGTGAGTGGACCTGTTTAGTTTTTCCATGTCCAATGCTTAGGTCTAATGTCAGGTCAAAAAAATTTTTTTTATAATGTCACTAACTGAGGCCCCTCTTCGAGTGAGGCCTCTCCTCAGAGCTTGCCATTTGTCTCTGTCTTTAGCTTTCCTTCTTCACACACATCGATATAACATGAACGCAAATATTAAGAAGCGCTGGTGAATGCCTAGCTTGAGACGTTATCAATCCATCAAGAATAAAGAGGATATCGGGGGGTATTTTTTCCATACAAACATCCCCTATTTCTATATTCCTACTAGGATCTATAAGCTACTGCAAACATTAAATTACCATAGGATATAGGTATATAAAAAATGTTTTTAAATCAAAATCGACCAATTTTATTAATATTTTTAGACATCCAGCAAGCTGGTTATTAATAACTTAAAACAAAAAAGGACATCCTCTAGGTCAGGATCAGGAATCCAGTTTGTCCTCTTATACCGTCCGGATGGGTGACCGCTATTGACCAAATTTTTTAAAACCTCGTCGACGACGACCGGACATAAGCCGTGGAGAAAAACATACTTAACAACTGTTTTATCATAAGCTAGGCACCAAAAAATATTAGTTCCATTTTATAACCTGAGCCAAACAGTCGTTAGAATAGGCAAGAATCTGTATATATATAAGGACAAACGTGTCCGTCTGAGCATGGTACTATTGCGTCTATGAAATTTTGCCACTAGCGGTCCCCCAACCCATCCGCAAACCGACCGCTCCCGTCGTGGCTTAATTCTTTTCGATCACCTTGAATCGACGCCAGCCACTGGGCTATGGACGCTACATATTAATGTATCAACTTATTTTAAATTACTTACCGAAATATAAAATGTGATTTAGCCAGCCACGCATTATTCCATTGTAACGAATGGATTCGTAACTGTACCTCTGTAATGCGTGCATGATTTCTGAAAAATTAATTCAATTTAAATTTTATTTTAACGATTTTAATCATTTAAATGAATTTATTTCAATATTGTTTCAAATCAAGAATCGTGTCAAAGGCTGTACCGCTAGAATCCCAGTGTTATAGCGTGCAGGAATTTTATGGTCCTGGTTTTGGGATATGAAAAGTATTTACACAACGTGCTTTTTGTGCCCATGGTTACATTTGTATTCTAAACAGACCGACTAAATAACCGGAACTTTTCCCCACTCAACCAGGGTTTGACTGGTAGAAAATACCATAAGGCATTAAGTCCGCCCATAGTATATCTCTTTAGAGGTGTCAATAAAGTTGAATAAAATAAATATTTGACGAAAAATAATTTTACTAAAATATCTAAAGTAGTTACTTGCCTTCAGTTGTTCCAACCAGTGCGTATGCAATCCCGACAACAGGCAATGCTTCTTTTGTCGTAGGAACAACTGCTGCCAGTTTGTACATCCGTCTCCTCCTGAATCTGAACACCGCGGTCCAAACCAGAAGCACAAGTAGGCACCACCACAGAAACATTTCGTCCTTTACTAGCTTTGACGACTGAATGACTGATATCTCTATACACGTCGTTAGATCGCGCATAAATTGTGTTAAATATATAACTCTTACATATCAAACTCTCGCGGGCGATCGCCAAGAAAATGTGGCCCGTTTTATATGACCATTTTCCTGCAAGCGACAGACAATCTTCGCGCACTAATTCACGTCGCGTAATAATAACAGGGTCGCGGAGATCATGGTTAGTATAGCCTTCTAAGCACCAGGAAGGCAATTATCTTAAGTTAGGATGAACTTAAAGAAACACGCGACATAACGCCTTTAGCGGTATGTACTGTCCATCGACAAGGAAATACCTACTAAAGTAGGCTAAAGCTGCCCAGCATTTTTATGGACAATTAAGGTTTAGTAGGCCGTTTGATGGTCACTGTGCCAATTTCTAAGAATTTTAATACAAACTTTATGTAACATCGTGTCTATGAATACGTGCGAGTAGTAAGTAATGGGTCAGTTAAGTTTAACTACCACAATATCCCCTCGCTCCCTTGCGTAAGGCTCGAACTGTCATAACCTGGGGCCAGGACTTCACTCACCAGATGTCAGGCGCAGAAGACTGTGAATCGTAGGTACTACAGCCAACGATCTGTGACACACAGGAAGGACAAGAGCGTGCTTGCGGGTACCATGCACGCACCACTCGTCTCAGAGCAGGGTTGGCTATTCCTTCGAAAGAAACATTCGCCTTTCAGGCACGGCTCTCAGGCTGGGCGTCCACTAGTGATTCATATAGGGCTAGAGAACTCGGCATCCAGTTACAACTGGCTTACAAATTAGAAGAAATGATGATTAACGAATAAACAGCATTAGCTTGCTCAAACATCTTAAATCGGGGTCTTTTCGTAATACCACGGACTGTAATACCTCGGACGACCGGCTAAATGTACACTAAGGTAAAAAAAATGGAGGAGTTATTATAAAATAACTGCTTTTAGGCGCCATTTTTCCAATATGGCAACGCGAGCGGTTGAAATTCGGTAAGAGCTCGTCAAAATCTATTAAATTGCCAATTTTCAAAACTCCCGGAAAACTTTCCAGGTAACCTCTATTTTTTCAACCAAATGACTGTACTAGAGGTTAAACGACAAGAAATGAATGATTAAACGCAGGAAGTACCTATTTTATAAGTCCATGTTTAGTTTTAAATACGGATCATAGAATTAATAGGTAACTGACAATAATATACCATTATTACCAACTATTAACATTAGGCATTTACTTGTTTTCAATTGATATATTGGTATACATCAATTTTAGTATGCGGCGTTGCGTAAAAACCATTGTACAAAAAATTGTGATCTGAGAACTCTACCTATGTGTTGCTATTTTTATGTTTTAGATTATTCTGTGGTGTTAGGTAGGTATGTATATTATGTATGTAGGTATGTAAGTAGTGTTAGTATATGTGGGTATGTAACGCAATCATTGAATGTGATTTTCGCCCACTTCAAAACGTCGGATTAATTTGAAACTTTGCACAAATATCAAGGACCGATGACAACACAATAATTTTTAAAAAAATCTACAAATAAATTCGGTTGAATACAAAAGCATGCTTTTTTAGTTTTTGTAATTTATTTTAATGTTGATTGTGTTTATTCCGTTTTTATTTTGTTTTTGTTCGTACGCTTGCCTCTTTAGCAAGTATAAAGCGAAGACAAACAACTTGACATCGACCTACTTACGCGTATGTCAAACTGCGTTCCTGTGCGTGTAAAGTCTTGACTTCTGAACTGTGAGTAGACCTGGAACTATGCTTGCTGTGACAAGAGACCTTATAAAATAGCTCGCCGTATCAAATGAAAGATCAACGATTAATTTTCTCGATCTACATCGGCAATAGTCACTCGAATGTTCCGAGTGTTAATACACATTCGAGTTACTCAAAATATACTTGTGCGGCCTGTGGGTGACTTGGAACCAGACTCACTAACAATTATTAACTGGACTTTTACTAACACATAATAACAGGACTATTTGACAGTTTCATGCCCGTTTTCACCAACATCCCCTAAATTTTAAGTAACACTTATGTCAATTTAGATGACCCTTAAGTGTAAATTCGATTTCACCAACCGTTAAGGGATACCTAAAGACTTATGTGTCACCTAAATTTTAGGGGCCCGAATATTCCTCCCTTAACCAGTCCCTAACTATGTAACTGATCTACTTGACGTGTTATTTTGTGAAATTTTATCAAAATGAGCAAAGATTTAACTGATTTCTTTGACTCACTAATCAAATCAGTAACTCTCGATTTATATGGTATGGTGGGCTCCGGTTTCCGCAATCCTCGATTTATGACTAGACCGCGAATTTATCAAGAGAGGCCAGACTATTTTTTAAAGCATTATGACAAATATTTTTGTGTAAAATATAGGTTTAAAGAATTATTAGAATATGCTGATGACAGGTAAGTACTCATACCTACTTTTATTTTATAGATACTAGGTTACTTTTTCTCATACCTTTGTTTGTCTTCAGGAATAAATCTCTCTAACCCATCATTCAGTTACTGTGTGCTCTAAGATTTTATGCCACCGGAAGTCACTAGCAGACAATAGCTGATATAGGAGGGATCAGCATCGCTGCATGCAGCCGTATCATAAAAGGTTTTGGAAGCTATTGTGACTTTACGTGACGTTTGTTAGGTGGTAGAGCCTATAGGGAACCAAATAGGTTTTATATGAAACCTAATTGGTTCCATATGGAGTTCGCACGGGGCAGTACCACCGCCCGCCACGGTACCTAGTACCATTTCTGCCGTGTAATAATTGTTTTTAAAGCAATTATGGTCCGGTTGGAAAGGTGTGGTTTCCGGTTACACTTCTTTAGAGGGGACCATCTTAGTCCTCAAGGGTAGCAACACATCTGTGACTGACTTAGAACGAGACTCCTACTAACAAGTACTAACTGGACTATTACTAACATAAACTACCATGACTAACTTTCACTAACAGTCCCCAGTCCTCATACCTACTAACGAAACTAATGTTCTAATTAACTCTCAACTAATTGGACTAACCATTCCAGTCCATACTACAGTCTTGTTCAAAGTCAGTCACAGTTGTCATGGGCGGCAGCGGATGGGTGGTGCTGCAAGCTCGTTTGCTATCTTGTATCCATAAAAAAAAACGTGAAGAATTCGTAGTTTCCAACCAGCGAGCAAGAACAACGCAGTGTGAAGGTTGCATTTAAAAAAAATTGCTAGTCTAGTTTTCCCATTGTATATAATCAGCAGGCAAGTACCTAAATCATACTTATCATATTTATTGGCAGATAGGTTTACTAAGCCAAAAAATATTATAAACGGTAAGAAAAACATTGTTTTGGTATTCGTACAAGTGTTTTTAATTATTTTATATATCCTAGAATAATTAAATTTAAGAAAAAGTCATGAAATATTGAAAAAAACTTAATCGGTAAAGAATCGGTAAATATACGGCTATGTTAATCCCTAAATTTTAAGTATAACCTAGTAAAGTGTCACTTAGCTTGGTGAAAACGAAAATTAAGTAAGTGTTGTTTTAGGGTATCACCTACAATAAATGGTACTTAGTAAGGGGATGACTTAAGTGTGGTTGGTGAAAACGGGCATCAGTTTCCTGCCCCAGTCAGTGCATATCTACTAACGAATGGGAAACAGTCCTAAACCTATATGAGACTTAGATATACAAAGTCTGTCACAGGTGTACCTACTATAAGCGTCAGCGGATGGGTGCTGCATGCTCGTTTGCTATCTTGTATCCATAAAAAAGGTATAATAGTTATATTTTCAACCGTTATTGATACCTACTGTACCCTACTGTACTGATCTACAGTACATAAATGTAGGGCTGCATTTTTTCCATACAATCGTAGTTCGTGGTTTCCTCCAGATAATGAAGCTACAGCAAAAATAAAATTACCATACTATATATACCTACTGGGTATATACATACATCTAACATTACTGTATTACTTTGATTTTTTTCCTTAATACAAGAGAAAAAACCTTAACCAAAATCAACCAATTTTATTTCAGACAGACATTTTCAGATATTCAGCAAACTGATTATTACACTCGTAAAATGAAATAGGAAAACGAACGGGCTTCGCTTAGAGTCATAGACCCTATTCTATACGAGAGAAATATTGAAATCCGTCCAGATTTCGAGTAGGAAACGGGACTATGAGAGGACGATTATCTTAATCTTACCTAAGTAAAATCAGTTCGAGCTGCAATGCTCTCGGGAATAGACGCGAGCAATATATTTGGTAAATACCTATTTTTCATGTGTCGATCGTCTGATATCCTGTACCTACCTACGTTTTGAAACGGATAAGGTAAATCTTATCATCAGTATTCTTAAAAAACTACATCTTGAATAGATGCCTAGCTGCCCTTTTTCCGATCATTAAGTTAAATTAATATTTAATTAGGTAATTAGTCCTTATATGAATGCAATAGGATTGCCGGCTGCATATTCTGATTGCAAATGAATGCAGTAGGTACCATAAAAAAGTGCAGCTATTAGTATAACTATTAGTAGGTAGGTAGCTACTCAGATACGAAGCTGTAGAGCACAGATATGAGTTGGTCCTTAATAATAATGATACGTATTATGTATTTGGTGTAGGACAGGTTCTTAGATTATTAATATGTAATAATCTAAGGACAGGTTGTTTCACGGCATTTCGGATTTTAAATCTGAATATTTAAAAAACCCTTTGAGTTGAGCGCGGGGGAAGGGGCGAAGTAGTATCAATCACGATGTCGTCGTATCCAGTCGTATCGTACATGGCTTAGAGGCAGTTTTGTTCCCACTACAATATCTGACGTTTACGAGGTTGACCAAGCGAAAACTTGATTAGTAGGTAAATCGATACGGACGTTTCAAGCTAAGTACGGGTTCCGCTACAAATCAACGACGCCCGGGCCCGAGCAAAACTTCAAGCACTTATCTGTGAGTGAACGGAATAATGGGGACTTATTTTTTTTTTAATGCGAGAGGTGTAACGATAACTGTTACTGGTGAGGAATACAGCCAAATGATATTTTATTATTTTATACCCCAGCTTTGAGAACGTCCTCCCTTCGAGTATTTAAGCAACTATTGCTGGAAGACGTGATTTTTAAATAAGAAAATCAGCGTTACTTAACTTTTAAAACTTATTTTTTTACTGAAATGTGAGTTTTTTTTAGTTCATTTGGAGATCTTAACTCTGCCGTGAGACACCATGTATAACTTATTTCTGCTCTTCATTAATTAACTCTTATACTTAATACATAAATATATCTCGGTTATTTTCTGCAAACCATGATGGGGACTTCCCGTTGGTTTTAAACGAAAGTTATTAAATTAAATACCTACCTACATGGAGCACACATAAAAACCAACCTACGTCACAATATTAAATAGGATGTGTTAAATACATGCAAAAGTGCACATACATTATACTTATCTTAATAACCCGTCATTAAATATCTTACCACAAGTAAATTAAGTCCGTACGTAATTTATAACATACAGATCAAGTGTGATGGCTAACAGTAGTTCTTTAAAAGACTTGTAATTAATTTATAGCGCATAATCACCACAACTTGACTTATGGACTGAGACATTAATCCTGGATTATTTTTCATATTTATATGGGAAGCTGAAGCCAACTGCCTAGTTTTTTGAGCATCAACATTACAAGACAACCCACTCAACGTAGATACCCAGCTTCCGAGGAGGTAAAAATTACCCTCCCTTTAAAATTACTCGTCCCTCAGACTCTCTGTTAACCACGAACCGAAATTGCAAGTGATTGAAAGTTTTTTTAAATCGGTTACAAAGTCTGAAATGCACTCACTCCGTGTTTGCCTTCTCTGTCAGAATTTGTACCGTTCTGTTGACACACTGTGTAGGGGCTGCAAGTGGTTCTTCATAATTTGAACAAGCTCGGAAAACGATTTTGAAGGTGGTTTGTCCGTTGTGCATAAGTTCACTAACAATTCGTACGCGTTAGTTCCTACTACCCATCACTGTAATCAATGTCGCGATCTTGTCAACTTCTGCTTCCACTTTGTTAACTATAAAATATTGTTCTAGCCGCTCCACATAGATGCTCCAATTGTCCTTGATCGGGTCGAATGCCGCGATCTGGCCGACCGACATTGTAACGCGCCACTCAATGTACGATTCACAACACTAAAATTGCGTCCTTCGACTTTTCCGCACGCGTACGATACTTAAAAGTCCTCGTCGCCAGTTGGTATGTCCTTAACAACACGGATACCAAGTCCTGAGGGAGTATTTGGGGAACACAATAAAAAGCCGTTATCTGTTACTTGAGAATGTAATCCAAGTGTTTATTGAAGGTAGGTACACAAGCAATGTACAAAAAGTAAATATTGGTAACTACCTACAGTTGCCTACATATTTATATTCTCATACATCACACTAAGGATATGGAAAAGGCAAATTTCAGCTCGATAGATTCAGTGGAAGTGGGTGAAATATTGATTGCAAGATTCCAGGACATACCTACATAGATACATACGATTGAAGTTAAATAAAAAAAAGGGATATAGTAATTAAGTGTTTTATTTAAACTCATTATTCATTAACAATGATCTAAAATATTAAATAGTACTTGTATTGTCTTAAGGATTCTTCCATTCTTTGATGATTAAGAATTAATTGTTTATGTTTTACTTAAACACACGAAAGATTTACAGATTCCTTATTGGAATGGGGTATGTTGTTACAGCATTTGACGCAGCATAGGTGGAACTACCTCTAAAACTACTTAGTTCTATGGCGCTAAGTCCGCAGATGGGTTGCGTACTCTCTAGAACTGAAAACTATATGACTTGACCCATAGGAAAACTAAATATATTTATGAAATATATAAATAAATAAAAATTGGTCATTCTCACACACGGCCACCTGACCCCAAAGTAGGCGCGAGCCTGTAATGTGGGTGTCAGAGACTGATGTACATACATAGATATTTTAAATACATACTTAAAAAGATAATATTAACATCCAGACAGAACAAATACAAGTGTTCGTCACACGAATATTTATCCTGAGTGGGATTCGAACTCACGACCCCTGGCGCAACAGACAGGGTCACTACCGATTGCGCCAACGGGCCTGTTCGTACAGATTAATAGGCACTTGGTATTTGTACCTACTTGTGGTACCTACTCCAAATAAGAGACAAGCCAAGTGAAGTTTTCTTCGGTGATACTTTTAATTCGACTTTGAGTAAAGAGCAGATTTAACTTCTATAATTTTACATTATGTTTATTCGTCTGATATAAACGACTTCATCAAATTATTATTTATCTATTAGTGTGTATCCGCAGCAAACTGCAGCAAGATGACTAAGAATGTCACCACGGTTCGGGAGCCCTAGAATTAATAAAAAAAATATTGTATCTGTCAGTACTGACTGCAAATTATTTGCTCATAATGAAGAGATATAGTTTTATTATTCAGTAAATGGGCTATTAACTAGGCACGCCTCAGATGGTTCCTGAACATAACTAAATATATCAATCAGCGTTTAATGCATTCATCTATGTTTTGCTTGTAAAATAGATCTAGCAACACTAGAAGGTAGTTAACCACTGGTTACTAACTGTACTTTTAGTTAATAGTTGGCAGATAAGGTTTATGACAGATTCCCTTTACGGCAGAAGTTGTACGGCGTGATAAATGGCAAATTGTTTTTTTAGAGTGGGCCGCTCTTTTTGCTCGGACATCGTTATGGACCTCATCTATAATGCATGACTATGTTACAATTAAATTCCTTTAAGTTTTAATTACCCATAGACATGATAGATGTGATAATGAAACTTTTTTTCAGATAATCTTCTGTTCGATAAAAAATTAATATCAAAAGGATATTGTTTAATCACGTTCGCGGAGCTCAGACAATTATAATGACAATTAAAATAATAATATATCAATTATATGTAAGTAATTGGCATCAACCTAGTATTATTTCATAAATAGGCACAGTTGTCTCACCTCCAATAAAAGCATGTAGTTGATCCTACACAGTCCACGCAACGTGAACAAAGGCAGTTGATGTATTACTTGCAGGGATAGGTGAACAGCCTGAAATGGATTGTATAGGAGTCAACAAAATACGGTGCTGAGTAATCTTTACTTGGACGTTGGTAGGCCCTACGGGAGTCATGTGGATAATCTAGATATATGTTCCCTTCTATGTCTTTACTATACCTACTTACTTAGTAAAACATTTAATTAGAAGTCCAATAGATGGTTGGATACTTATACCTTCGCTGAGACCCATAGACGTCCCACTGTTGGGCTCGGGTCTCCCCCACAGACACTGCTGTGGGAGGTCTAGAGTATACTCCACAACGCTGCTTCAATGCGGATTGGTGGAGGGGTTAGTGGCGAACCCAGTGTCGAATGTTCTCATGCCACCCGACAGTCTTCGACAAGGCTTAACGACTGTTTCCAGCATTAAAAACAACCGGGACCGACGGCTTTACGTGCGCTCCGAAGCACGGTAGCGTCCATGAAATTTTGCCACTAACGGTCACCCATCCACAAACCGACCGCGCCCGTCGATGCTTAACTCTTTCGATCGCATTGAATCGACGCGAGTCATTGGGCTATAGACGCTACATTATACGCTTATGTTATACCTTACCTACTTACTTATTAAACAAAATTTTGAATACATACCTCCGTCCTGACTAATGGATTGATTTCACTGTTTATAATTTTATGTGTTACAAATGATGTGATTTTAGCCTGAAAATGCAAACATATAAATCGCGAGAAGCTACATTTAAGTGAAGTGTCTACATCCAATTTTACAAGATCTTACCTCAGACATGGTGTTCTCACAAAAATAAATATTTGTGTATATAATACCTACAGAGAAACTGAACTGCCAGATCACAAAGATAAGAAAGTCTACATATCTTTGGATATCGTGGAACAATCCAGATGCGGTGGCCTCCATGAAATAAAACAAGTACAGAACTATCAGTATGAGGCTCATTAGCATGGTGAGGGCCACTGCCGAGCCGAACATCTGATTGGCTGCTTCCGAAGCGCAGTGAAGCATGGCGTATATCTTGCCACAACTTCTTATTCTTTCACTTGTGTATTTATCATGATGATGCAGCGTGTTATCTGCAACCATTTTCCCCCGAACCGATACGATTAGCTGACGAGCTGTAGATGCCTGTATCGAATCTAGAATTCTATTTAATATCTGATATCTATCTTTCAGCAAATAGAGGTATGCGCAGTAGTGCGCCGTGGTGGTGAGAGCCAACGTATCAGAGAATACCACTTGGAACATTTTTTCTAAGGGCATCAATTTAAAACTGGCCAAGGATGCCCACACGCTAAGCATTCGGGCAGTATTGATCAACGCTTTAGCAACAGACGTAACGACAGCTAATCGCGCGCATTTTGTGAAGTCTATTGGTTCTCCCATTTTCTCTATCGCTTTGTCGATATCGACTAATAGCTGAATGTAGTGGCAGTCGATTTGAACGTCGAACGGTAGCTTCCACATCGTGTATAGAACATAGAGCAACGTTGAAATTCGTTCGACTTCATCGCCGTATTGTTGCAGTTTAGTGTCATAAAGGGATCTGAGAATGGTCTGATCTGAACTGGATATTATGTAAACACTGTAGAAATACATGTAGTACCATATAATAAAGCAAATGAACCCAACATAAGAAAATCGAGCGGATATTCGTCCACCGGGAGCGCTTTCAACCGTGTACACAGAGACCCCTAAATATTTTCTAACATTTCTGATGAAATAAGTAGCTTCTACGCAGTTTTCGTAAAATGTTGGTCTCTTGAACTTCTTCCAAGATCGTTTGAACCACGTGAGCATTTTTATGACTCGTCCGAAGTATTCGATACTTACATGAAAACTAAAATAAATTCTCATTTATTTGTCGATTACGTATAATTCACCGAATTAGGCGTAATTGTGAAGGTTCCATATGATTGGATTACACTATTAGCCGGAAAGAGGGCATTTAATTTCGAAAGGAAAATAAAACGAAGTAATGGTATTTCGCAGCTATCCAACGGATAATCTGATATTTATTTCTTTTGAAATTTTCACATTTTACTGTGACTCCCTACATCATGAACATCGTAGGCATTTCGAGTATATTGTCCTGAATAACAAACAAATATATAGGCGTTTTATATACAATAGTATTTACGAAATGATATTCTTATTGCATTATTCATAAGCACTATACAACTTTACATTGCGTGAAATCACTAGCAGTTCAGTATACACAACATTACAAGAATATTTTTACTGCAAAAAAAATAGACCAACTGCAATACAATAACGTAAATGCACGTTAGTTTTTATAAATATGTATACCTAAACGATAACCTATACACAAAAAGTACATTTACCATTCGTGTATTAATCACGTGTAAGATATAAAGAGAGCTATACACTTAAGTTTATGCCATTTCTTAAGAACTTGCAATGCGTTCCATAAAATAATAATATTTTTGCATATAAATGGAAAAACAGCAATAAAAAAGATTGCATACAAAAATAAGGTAGATTGACAGTAAAATAAACATCACAAAAATGCTAAACGATAAAGGCACACCAACATGAAATGACGCACCACTCCACTCTAAACAGCAACCCTCCTAACTTACATCAGTTATGGCACAAAAGTAAAACCTGGATTGTACCGGTAACATTCATATATTATAGTAATAGTTATTGCTTACAACCACAGCCTAGTTAAAGGCTTCTACAATGTCAATGTGCAGTAATGAGTGGTATTTTTAAAGATTATCTTTTCAGGAATAGTCTTATGATTATGCACAACAATATACAAGACTGCCTCGTGATACTTTCATCAGCCAATTCCGCAGACGCAGCTGTAGCGCAACTTTTAAATATTCTACGGAGAACTTACAAGTACCTACTTCAACCAACTACGATAGTCATTTCAAACGAAGTTGCAATTAAAAAATATGTTTTCTCCAATAAATCTAAATTATTACTATTGCTACACATTTAAATTATCTTTATTTGATCTTGCAGAAGATATAGTATCGTATGGGGATATGGGAAAACCCAAAACA
Source organism: Carterocephalus palaemon (assembly GCA_944567765.1). Lineage (NCBI taxonomy): Eukaryota > Metazoa > Arthropoda > Insecta > Lepidoptera > Hesperiidae > Carterocephalus > Carterocephalus palaemon. Next base: position 10,210,920 of record OX155643.1, read on the forward strand.
TGCTATTAATAACAAACAAAAAATAGGCAGTATGCTCTGCTTCGAATAAACAAATTGCCTGCTATTTCATTAATTGCTTTCACAATACTTACTACTAACTAAATAAATATTGCACAGGCAAGCGCTCCCTATATTATCGATCACCATAATTATAAAGGAATGGAGATTGCCTAGTGGGCAAGACATCAACCAATATCAGACAGACAGAGCCCTAATTTTAACAGAAACATAAAAATTGAGGTCAGACAATTTTATTATATGTAATATTAACAATCACTTGTATTTCATACATTTTGGGAAAATAAAAGAATAAAATATTATTATTATTAGTCAATTATCATTTACATTTCAGTCCATATTTTGCGATAGACAAATTTATTTCAACTACTTGTAAATCTTGTAATAAGGGTAAACTTAATTGATAAATATTTTAAAATTAGGGATGGTAGCTGATATCGGGCATAAGTCAGTTAGACACATCATCTCCAGACAGAATTTCTCATCTTATCTCAATCTCTGACCTTATATTTTACGACAATAATAAAAAAGGAATCGGTTTAGATCATGCTAAAAATAATTTAATGATATACTTATAATATTATAATAACAATTTGTGACAAACATTAGTGCACCCATGAATTTCCTAAGTTTATCTTAGATTAGAAAAATCATTTATTTTAATCGTCAGCAGTAGTCAAAACTTATATTCTTGATATTCTCTTTCCGGTAAATCAATCGCAATAAATTCTAACACATTTATTTAGTTCCGTAGAACACGCCTATGAAGGAAGCGAATGGTTTTCTTCTGTAGTTTTTTTAGACTTTCATTATTTTTAAAAAACACAAAAAAATTACTGAAAATTACATGAAACTAACAAATTGAGTTCAAACCACAGGAGGAACTTGTATGCTTATGTTATGTCAGTAAGATATTGCCTTTTTTCAGCATGTTTTATGAGCCCGTAATGACAAGGCTGTTGAATCTAGAATCACTACACCTAGATATCTTTATTACCAGCCATAAACCACATAACCTTATGTCAGATTTGCTGTATTCTAGCCAGCGCAGCGCTATAAAACCGCCTTCCGGCCTACGGCTCAAGGCGTAAATGCACAATTTAGTAATAACAGCAATCAGAACAGTTATAATCTTGGCAGACAAGGCGGAATGTATTCGTGGAATAGTGGATACAAGTAAAATACAGCCTCAGACAATTTAATTAACAATACTGTTTGTACAACTAGACCGTAATAAAAATAAAACTTTGTACCTAGTATAGTATAAGGCAAAAGGTATTTGTTTAAATCTTAACCATACGGATGTTTTGCTTGATCCTTATCCGCAGTGCGTACAACAATTACCCTATTCAGCTTAAATCGCATAGAAGCCATCGATGTAATAATAATGTCATCCATCTATCGCAGCACACCTATTAAAAATATCGCTCCAGCCAAAAGACGTCTCCAATTTCACAGATCATTAACATTTTTATTTATTGCCGTTATTGTCCTACTCGACCAACATACATTTTAAGGAAAAGTAATAAAATGTTGATTCCCTTTCGTATTTGCTCGTCTCTCTCTCTCTCTCGTAAAAAAATTCGTTACAATTCGTTTGGAATATTAGACGCTAAAAGCATCAAGCATTAAATGACTTCGTATTAAATGTAAGTGGTTATGTTTTTTTATATAAAGGAAGTTACAAGTGGGGTAAATTTAAACATTAATAATATTAAGGTAAATGAAAATAACTCAAAACAAGCTTATTTAGATCCAAGTATGTTAATTATTTTTAGATAACGATGTAAACAGCACTGTTATAGTTATTTTTAATATTTCATAAATTTCTTTATTATTCATTTTTACATTGTATAAATTTATTCCCAATGTTCCAAAACTCTTGTATATCTATTAATACTTTAAATACACCTCTCTCGCTAATCCTCGTTATAATGTAAATGTAAATACAGAATTGTTAATACACCTACCGAATGTTAATAAAATGTATTTATTTTATTTTTTTGCCTTACGATAAATACATCACTCGTTGATAATCTGAATGTTGATCTATTGCGATATTATATAATTACGCAAGGGCCAATAGGAATCTTGAATAATTTATACGTCAACTATGAATTACTATTATCTTTGCATAAGCGTGTCTAATGTATAAATATGTATTTATAATTATACTTTTAATTATACTATACATATATTATATAATAGTAATTTTGGTACACTTTAAACTTTTTATTTACTATTCTCAGGAGATTTCGCTTGAATCCATTAAATTGCTCCATTGATTTGATGACCCACGAAATGACGATTAGTTTTATTTTAAATGTAAAGTTAATGTTCTCATACACAATAAATAATGATGATTAAACCATCGTCGGTTACAGTGGCAGGTCAGTTCTAACAACTATTATATCGTAATGTGTAATATGCAAAAATATTTTTGCAAATTGGTATCTTTCATTCATCACATGCCAAATAAATAACGATTGAAAAAGCTAATAAAATTAATCAATTGTATGAAAAGTAGATCATTACCTATTTGAAATTATAATATCAAAATTCCCGACATATTTCATTAATTAATTTATATTTAATCTACATTAACTCCAACGACTACACAGCCTAAGTTAACCCAGGCCAAAAAGGCCTAGCAATTTCCGCTAACGCAAGTTAATTCTTAAAACCGTATCGATTGGCAAGTCAAGTATTTAACAAAAGATTTATTAATATAACAATTGTCGTAATTTAAAATACATTGTATTGATAGTAACATTCCTATTAACATTATTTTGTAACAAGAGTGTCTACCTAAGTTACTTGAATAAGAACGAAAGTACATGCTGACATCAGGGAAAGGACTTAATAATAATGTCATAAAAATAATTACAATTGATTAATTACAATTACAAATTGATAAGAACAATTGACCAATTCGACCTGAGTAAATTAACATGATACTCGATATTATGGTATTTATTTACCTCAGACCTTAAGAGTGCATAATTACAATATTAATCCATTTGCCAGCCATTTTAAGCCACCATTTTGTTGAAATGTCAGGGAAACCTAATAATTAGCCGTAGATGGTAGTTAAAAGCGAAGACAAAACTTATCAACTAGGTAGGTATAACACTGAAAACAGTATCCCTAATATTGCGATGCACAGTGACAAATGTGATGGTTTTGATACCTTGGTCTTTATATTTTACTACTAGGTTAAAATGTACTATATTTAACCGAGAAAAATTCTTATGGATGAGATCTCAATTGTTTGCAGAGAGTCGTGACAGTTCAGCCTTTAGGAATAACCTTAAGTTTTTTAATGAATTAATATTCAATTTTAAAATAAGGTGTAAGAGATTATTAGATTAACTGTCAATGTCGTGAGTACAGCTATTAAAAATTACCTATATAGCAAATCGTAGGCTAATGATTAGAATTAATCTAAATGATATGATATTACGGTATGGAGCGGCGTAAAATAATCCATATTTAATATATATCTTGATCGATTAGATGGCTAACCACTGGGACAAATAATTCGGAACTTGATGATTAAAATATGCCTTGATAAACTTATACACTATTAATTGAGACGTTTCTTTAATCAAGTGAGTTAGTCGTATCGTTGTAGGTACGAGTATACTACGCACAATTAAGCACGCATACGTATTTTCTGTAAGCGTGCTTGATTGGGTGTACTTAGAAGATAAAAAAAATTAAATTAAAGTATCCCCTCGTGTCTTCCTTGTAAAATATATAAAATAACAAACACGCGATCATTCCCTCAACAATACCGCGCCAACACATTGCACACGCACTTTTGTAAAGCTCCACTCTAAATATAATTAAAATCACATATCATTTAAATATCTTTGGACAAACCAAATAAAATTAAGACATAGCTTACAAAAATACAATAAAATACACAAGAATTGCAAACATACACTATAACCGTGGGCGCATGGGCTTGCACGCCTACCAGGGTCGCTTCTTGTCTGAAGTTCATTATGTATCTTCTGCAATTATTCCGCATAGACTAGAAGGGTAAAATAAATTGTAGGAAAATGGCGTACACTCAAGTAGCTGCACAGTTTGCGTTCAAAAGGCTAGCATCAATTTCACTAATTTATAAGATATAGTATTTTTAAGTATAAACCACCGCTAGAGACTCGTGCCCCCGACGATATTGTTATTGCAATAGCTGAGATTCATTGGTCACAGAAGATCTTGGACATGAGATGTATCTAGGTTCGTAATTAATGTTTTGAGGAATGTCATCTCCTTACGCGCATTTTCTAAAATAATTCGGGGGTCCTGAGAGGTGCAGCGAAGGCAGTTGGGAGCAAACACCATCGCTAGGTTAGCAGAATCCATTTTGGTCTGACTTACCACTTCCGGGGCGGTAAATTGTTGTAAGAAACTAATCAAATACGTAAGTACCTGGAACAAAGTTATGTTGTTATTGAAAGGACGGACAGTAAACTATTTATAGTTGTATTATAACATAATTGTTGCAGTAAAAACAAAACAGTGATCATAAACACAGTTATTACAGTACTCGCAGGAAATTTAATTTAATTATATAACATTGGTAAGGTGATGAGGTTGGAGCCGGATTTAAGCATTGTTCTATCCTACAGGGCTTACCAGTGCTTGCTTAATGGCAAATAGATATTACCAGTATACACAAATTCAAATGTATAACTCTACAGTTAGAGAGCGTAAATATAAATACCATTTTGAAATTCCGTGAACATTTTCATTTCTATTATATTACGGTGTTGCATTAATTAAAAATGTGTTAAGGAAAGTCCCTTGAATTATACTTGTAAGCTCTGCCAATGTTTTGACCAAGACGCACGCGTATTAGTTACAATGTAACATTGTAATTGACAGGCACTTGAATTGATGGCATTTGTAACTTATAACTTCATTAACGCTTGTTATACCATTAATGTAATCGATAAGGGTAATTGAACTTATCCTACTTCTTCGTTAAAAAAAATAATTTGATTTAATCTTTTTAATAAGACATTGTTGCTAAAGATACGTATCAGTTAGCGCAGACGCGCTTACTGATATGTGTCATATAATTACTGATAGATTGATTTATAGCTACACTAGCTTTGAACCGCGGCTCCGCCCGCGTGGGAAAAGGGAATTAACAATGCCATCTATTAACTACATCCGGAACTAAATATCTATATATATAAAAGGAGAAGGTGACGACGAGGAGGAAGACTGACTGACTGACTGACATATCAACGCAGGGCCTAAAGTATATGGGTTAGAAACTTGAAATTTTGCACAGGGGTTCCTTTTATAATGTAGGGGAGCACTAAGAAAGGATTTTTGAAAATTCATCCCCTAAGGGGGTAAAACGGGGGTGCAAAGTTAGTATGAAACTTTGCCGTTTTTGAAGTTAGTGAATGTCTAATTCCACGCGAGCGAAGCTGCGGGCGTCCACTAGTCTAGCAAATAACAAAACATCGATATCTTCCCATAGGGATGTTTTACCGGGGTAAAAAGTAGCCTACGTCACTCTCCACCCTCCTCACTATCTCCACACACAAAAACCATACCATATAATAGCTTCGTTGCGACGTGAAAGCCGGACAAACAAACAAACACACTTTCACATTCATAATATTAAGTATGGATTTAACGATATTTTTAAATAGCTATCTGAAAACAGCGTCAGTCGATAATCTGATTTTTGTGTCTATTTTATTTTGATTTTGCTTTCGATACATAATAGAAAATTACCAAATAAAAACCATCTCAACGTCCATTTTCTATTGTACACAACTCTGCCTATCCCTTCGGGGAATTACAAGTGTGATGTTATGTTTATGAATAACTAAAATGAGGCTCAAGTTGTATCGATAAATATGAGAGGTTAAGAATTTGAATTCTTACACACACTCTTATATTTGTTTTTAAGCATCAAATCGTGAGTTACATAGCGGCTGTGGGCAGGCCGAAACAGTCGAAACGGCTTTTACTATTAACTACTATAATAATTATCTTGGATAAAATATTATATTGCCCTTTCTAGATTGGTGAGACCCAACCGCTCCGCGCCGATGTAAGTGCGAGAATGATTTTCTTGTTAGAACCCCCACGTTACACCTAACTCGCCGTGCAGGCAGCGAGCCAGCACGTACGTAACACACGTCTAAACACCAATAATGTAAAGCGTCGATGACACGGGGCTAGTTTACAAGCTACAAGCTAGCGAGTTCGCTAGCAGCTTGTAAACTCGCCGCGTGTCATCGGCTCTTTTACAATCTGCTAGTTAACTATCCGATTGTAAAAAAGCTGCGAGTAAAATAGAAAGCCGGGCTAATTTATTCGCCATTCGCTGTCGTTTTGACTTGTAAGATAGTTCCTAGCCGTGTGTCATATTCGCTGCTAGTGAACTAGTTGCGAATATCTTTGCGTTTGAGTTTGTCTGGCAGTCTGCAAAAAATGTCAACGGATGTAGTAGTTGGCTACTGAGCGAGTGGAATGTTTTGTGTGTCATCGTATCTCGCTCACTCGCTAGCTTTTAAACTCGTTAAGTAGAAGCTTGTAAACTAGCCACGCCGCAAGGCATGTGGGGACACCAGGAGGATCCTGCGCTTCTGGGCGGAGCTAGGCTGGCTAGACAACTAGCCGGTATTGCACGCAAAACGGCTCTTTATTAAGAGCTAATTGCGGATACCGGTCCCCACCACCATACCATCGCTGCGACCCATAGACGTCCCACTGTTGGGCACGGGTCTCCTCTCAGAATGGGAGGGATTAGGCCTTAGTCCACCACGCTGGCCAAGTACGGATTGGCAGACTTCACATACCTTCGAGAACGTTATGATGAACTCTCAGGCATGCAGGTTTCCTCACGATGTGTCCTTCACCGTTATAGCAAGTGACATTTAATTTCTTAAAACGCACATAACTTAGAAAAGTCATCGGTGCGTGCCACTGGGGTTTGAACCCGGACCGCTCGAGTGAGAGGCGAGTTCGATAGCCGCTGGGCTGTCACCGCTTTTTGCACCACCATACCATACCATACCATATTAGCTACGTGTCATCGCCGCTAAACACTCACCAAGCGATTGATCGCGGGCAGGCGCTGCAGCGCGCGCGACGCCTGCGCGAAGTCCCCGCCGGCCGCCACGCACGCGCCGTACAGCGCGTCCGGGATCAGCGGCTCGTACAGCTCGCGGTACCACAGCTTCAGCAGGCTGGCTGGGGCGTGCGCGTCTGCACACCAACAATATTATTTTATTTTCATTTATTCATTTTTTTTTGACAAAAAAAGCAGTGTACATAACTTTAGTACAAGAAATAAGGATAAATTTATTGTACCTAGCTCTAGACTAAGTAAAGTATCAAAATCTTTTATGGGGAACTGTGTTCGCTTCTACAATAAAATACCCGGAAATATTACTTGTCTCTCAGATAATAAATTTAAATCTTACATTAAACAAAACCTCCTTAATAAAGCTTTCTATAAAATTAATAACTACTTGAACGATAGAAATGCTTGGTGCGATGTATCTCCAGCTCCACTTGTTCAATAATAATGTAATAATATTGTAATTAATTTTGAAAAGAGTAACTACCGAGTTTCTTGCCGTGTTCTTCTCGGTAGCATCAACTTTGTGAACCGGCGGTAGATAAAAAATGTTATGACGTTCATTAAGCGTATACAAAATACCATATAATGAAAAAAATAAATGAATCTGAATCTGAATCATTTATTCGTCAGTTTAAAAATACAGTAAACATTACAGGTTGTTAATCTAACCTACAAATATTGTTATAACATTTTACCCTAGCTAGCCAGCTACAACCCACGGCCCGCTGTTGGGCACGGATCTTCCCCAGAGACAAATCTGCGGGAGGTCTAGAGCATAGTCGACCACACTGCTCCAATGCGAATTAATGGAAGGGTTGCTGGCCAAACCAGTGTCGAATTCAACCGAAGGTCTTCGACAAGGCTTAACGATTGTTTTCAACATTGAAAACAACCGGGACCGACGGCTTAACGTGCCCTCTGAAGCACGGTAGCTCCCATGAAATATGCCACTACCGGTCACCCATCCACGAACCAACCACGCCCGGTTCAACTCTGTCGATTAAATTGAATCGAAGCGAGCGATTAGGATTTTGGACGCTGCGATACAGCAGACATATTATAACGCTAAGTAAGGTAAAATTATATACGTTAGGAATTTTGCGGCCGATCTAAACTAACTCCCACACATGTCCAGTCGAGTGCGGATGAAGCTGGATGAGGGGTGCCACTCGCCGCATACAACCCATTTCACGCATGCATATTACGGCAATACCCGAATAGTGTAATAAACTCCTGGTAGATAGAGCGGTCGGAAAGTTACGTGCCTACTAAACGAGTGCTGTTGGTATTGTTATGCAATATAATTCTGAGTTAGACTCCTTCATTATCAGCCAAGGACAGCACAAAGTGATCAGTAGTTTTTTTTTTTTATATTAATATTTTTTCCACATTATCTTTAAATTTTAGTTATAAGAAACCTATTCTAGCTCATGCTCATGGGGTATTTAACACCAGGAGCCTTGTCACCAATACATAACAGCACTTCAACAAACAAATCAATGTATATTGAAATCGGCTTACCCGTCAACGTCGAAGCGTCAGGCAGTTCCCAGTTGTCGATCTTTGCCTTCAAGGCGTTCACCTCGTCGACATCGGCCGACACTCGGAAAATGCCCTCGGTTTCCCTGCCATTTAACGCCAGCACCTGTTGCGACAGCGCCACTTGCACCCACGGTAACTGTCGGTTCGGGAATCTTTCTTTCTGGAGAGTCATCACTTCGGATAGCGTGTTGCCGAACATCGACTGACGGAAAATTTGGATCTAGGCGGAGGAAAACATCAAGTATTAATACGACAGTGAAATCTGAGTGTAAACACCAAGTTAGTGCTTTATTTCTTTTTTAATTAAAGCAGAAATTCTAAGTAGTATTACTGTCTAAAAATTGTATTCATGCATATGACTTAAGGTAACTTCACAGACAATGAAACAAAGAGAATAGACCTAAATGAAAAAGTAAACATTGGAGAAGGTCCATATTCATATCATAAGCATATTATGTTGGAATATTAGTACAGGTGTCGGCACTAAAGTTTAGCTCTGAACGAAATTGGGAGGGGATAGCTGTGCATGGGGTATCAGTGCGGGGGATATAATACAGCTGGTGAATCAGCACTTACGACTGACAACCCGTTGCCCCGACAGACGCAAGCTCGCAAGACGATACCTTAATTAGTGCTTAGCATTCAAGGTCACAGCTAGACTTTCATGCCAATCTGTATAATAATGTGTGTTATTAAAGTGACATGTCCTAAATGTAGATTTACTCACTCTAGCCTGGTCAATATCCTCGGTGCTGGGTTTCCGCGGCTGTCTCTTGCCACCAAAACCTATCCTTTCTAGCCTTTTACACGCCACACTCGCGTAATGCGACACCTGCACGTGAATCGGCCATTTACCAACCTAAAATCAAAAGGAGAGTTGTTATTTCATCATAAACTCTACAGAAAATTTCACTTCATTCCTTATGTCACTTTCACACCTTCACATCGTTTATCATTTTAAAAAACTTAAAAGCACGATTTTGTAGATAACTGAAAATCGGTAATCCTGAAGATTCTGGTCAGGATAATGGAACGAACTATTGAAATTATTGCATTTTTACCGATCCTTAATAAGTGTGCAAAATTTCAACTCGTTATGAAGGTGAAAATGACGACTATATATATACAAACCAAGCTAATAAAAGCTAGTTAAAAAAATAGAACAAAATGATTTAGTTGATAACTACATTTAATATAGACATTATTCCGCGTTGTGTACCATACCCAGTTCCAGGTAAGAAAAGCCTACGAATAGAACCACGGCCTTGAGAATGCAGAACGCCTCGGTAGGAGAAATGTGACCTAAGGAAGACGACAGAAAATAGCTAGATTTAAAGTACACATAGGCCCACGTAGAGGCTCCGATTAGGGGAACCTCTCCACCAATCCGCATTGGAGCTGCGTGGTGGAGTATGCTCTAGACCTCCCGCAGCATAGTCTACCCGTGCCCAGCAGTGGGACTTCTATAGGTCGCAGCGATGCCCAGTGATGGACTATGAAGGACTGATGTATATACGGATGGATAGTGATCTAACCTAAAGGCCGTGCACACGGCCAGCATCTCCCAGTGCTGTCTCCTTGTACCGGGATGTGTACACTGCAGCCTCACCTCCGGGAAGCAGTCTGCGAAGGCGGGGTCCCGGTGCCGGTTGACATAGTTGGTGAGCGCGGGCTGGAAGGCGGGCGAGGGCGGCACGAAGGCCAGGCACACGGCCAGCATCTCCCAGTGCTGTCTCCGGGTACCGGGACGTGTACACTGCAGCCTCACCTCCGGGAAGCAGTCTGCGAAGGCGGGGTCCCGGTGCCGGTTGACGTAGTTGGTGAGCGCGGGCTGGAAGGCGGGCGAGGGCGGCACGAAGGCCAGGCACACGGCCAGCATCTCCCAGTGCTGTCTCCGGGTACCGGGACGTGTACACTGCAGCCTCACCTCCGGGAAGCAGTCTGCGAAGGCGGGGTCCCGGTGCCGGTTGACGTAGTTGGTGAGCGCGGGCTGGAAGGCGGGCGAGGGCGGCACGAAGGCCAGGCACACGGCCAGCAGCTCCCAGCCGCGCAGCAACGAGTCCCGCAATGGATTCTCTGTGGTTTGCCGACACAGTTGCACGTATAGCTCGTCGCGGAGTCTAGGAAAAAAAGCAATGAATTGTTAGACGTGTCGCTCACACGTTCAGCAGTCGAGACTTTCTTTAAGAGGTTTTCTTTAAGATTAAATGGCAGTGCGCTCATATACTCGAGTCGCGGCGGAGTCGTGATGCAGGCGCGGCGCTGGTACTAATGTGCTCATTTTTGTTTGGTGCATTGTTACGTTTAGAAAATATGGGTGTACCAAAAATCATGTATAAGTGCAAGTACGTCATCATCTTCTGACGCCCGCACAACTCCACAACTCGAACGCGCCTCGACTGCGCCTTGACTGCGCCGCGACGTCACCTCGAGTTACTAGTGAGCGACGCGCCTTACCGTTACACCAATATTATTATTGACACCCATAAAAATTAAGAAAATAATAAGATCGGAATAGAATAGAATAACGTTTATTGCAGAAATCACACTACAACATATACAAATATGATACAAACAAACAATAGACACTTAAAAGTAGGTACACAATACATTTATACTATGCTTAGATATGTATATATGTTGCAGTGTTACACTGCAAATGGTCTGCACTCAGCATTAAGCTGTTGGAACGGTACCGAACCAACAGCGCTGATTTTCAGTCTCTTCTTCGCCTCTCTCTCAAATCATAACACCGCTTCTACACAAAACGCTTCTTTAAACAAGGTAAATAGAAAAATATTTGGTTTTAAAAGATTGTGTACTTATATGCTAGCAGAAACTAAAATTGATTTTCTTGGGTCTTAATAATATTTGTGACATCCGCCTCAGAACGCATAATAAAACGAGGTGATCCTGATTCGCGGCGAGCAAAAATAAAACCGTTTCTCGACCAAATATACGATATATAAGAATCGATTTTTTTGAATAACAATGACTCTCAAGCACGCGTCGATCGCCACAACTAGTCCTTATTTGCCACAGATGTCATGATACTGCAGCGGATGTAAATACTCACTATTCATAATGTTAAGCTTAATCTACTTTGCAACAACGCGAGCAAGGCGTGTGATGGTGTATACGTTCATGCATAAATATACACCGTCACACGCCTTACTCGCGGGTTGTTGCAAAGCAGATTAAAGCTGATTTTATAACAATAGATTTCCGCAAAGTAAACCCTGATATAATTACCAGTAACAGAGTATATAACTCACTTTTCATTGGAGAATGTGGCATGCAAGATGTCCTGGGCGACAGAGTTGAGTGTCATCCCGGGGCGGGCCTTGCGGTCGCCCATGTAGATCTGCACGAGGCGAAACAGGTCGATGGCGGCCTTCTTATGCGCCTTGTCCCAGTCCGCGCCCACCATCGGCGCGCTGATCGACGAGGACGTCCACGACAACATGTCTCGCACTGACGCCTGGGAACAATCACATTATATGTATGTATATGTTTTAGTATTGTTAATCATTCACTCCCAGCTTAGTTCGTGAGCGAGACATATCTTTATACACCTGAATAAAGAATTTACAAACATACATTTTTATGGTATCGAACTGTAAAAGGCCTAACTTACTTTAAAGTGTATTATCTATACATTTTCAATACTTTAACAGCGAAATTATAAGTAGTCATAACTCTAATAATTTTTTTTTTATTTATTTATTCCATTTAACGTGATTCTACGTACACTAAGTAAAAACAGTAATGAGGCTTAAGAGAAAAGAGCCATACCACACATACTTATGTTATAAGATTCGGCACGAAAGCGTAGCAAAATTCGGAGAGGGTAGATGCGGATGGGGTATCAATGCGGGGGACATAATACAGCTGGCGAACCACTCAGCGCTTACGACTGACAACCCACTCGCCCGCACATAACGATACCATAAATTTTTCACTTCTGCGCATTCAAGGTCAGAGCTACACTTTCGTGCCGCTAACTGTACCTACCTTTCTCCTAAAGATGCCCTTGTTGAAATTGAGGTTATCCTTGGCGAATATCTCGATGTCCTGCTCGGGCGGCGGGTGCGGCACGTGCACGTGCGCGTGCGGCGGGTGCGAGCGCACGGGGCTGTACAGCGCCGCGTCCGCGCCCGCCGCGTTCGTGCCCGCGCCCGCCCCGCCCGCGCTGCCACCGCCGCCCAGGGATGAAGTCTGGAAATTGTCAGGTTACATGAGTAATAAAGTCGTTAGCTAGTGCGGTATTACATAGCAAAACATATTAGAATGTCGACTTTGAAAACGGATAATGAAGGTTCCATTTAATATATACATATATTAAATGTACACCGGAATGTGAGTCGTTCACACCTTTACGTGTGTATATCAATACACACATGTCGGGTTTCTTCAACTTCTGTCACAAAGTCTACGAAGAGCGAATAAATAAAGAGCCAAAAAATATTAAAATTAAAATATACTTTTATTGATGTTTTAGTACATACCTAAAGTAAATATTATTATTTTTTAATAAATAAGTTAAAAACGTGTTTATATGTTTGTCTATTTAATATATACATGTATTAAATGTACACCGGAATGTGAGTCGTTCACACCTTTACGTGTGTATATCAATACACACATGTCGGGTTTCTTCAACTTCTATCACAAAGTCTACGAAGAGCGAATAAATAAAGAGCCAAAAAATATTAAAATTAAAATATACTTTTATTGATGTTTTAGTACATACCTAAAGTAAATATTATTATTTTTTAATAAATAAGTTAAAAACGTGTTTATATGTTTGTCTGCTTGTTGGTTTTTTCTTTCTTTTCCTCCTCAAAGTTTACACGTGGTTTTAACAAAAAATTATGTTCCATTCAATGGTGTGGATTGTGTTGATCGTGGGTAATTATATAGCAGATCCACAATTTGATATCTTTAAGAATTATAATCTCTCCACCAATCCGCATTGGAGCAGCGTGGTGGAGTATGCTCTAGACCTCCCGCAGAAGTGTCTGTGGGGGAGACCCGTGCCCAGCAGTGGGACGTCTATGGGTCGCAGCGAAGAATTATAATCACAACAATTCGCACCATCACTCAACCTACCCTATGTATACCGGGCGAGGGCTGTCGATCGAAGCCGACGAACGTGTTGTAGTACGACACGCCGTGGTTCATATACTCGGCGTCGGTGGGGCGGCCGTGCGCGTACGTGTGCGGCAGGTAGACGCCGGAGCCGTCGTCGTCGTCCGGCGTGCGCGCGCCGCCGTCCGACGACTCGTTGTCCGGCTCGTGGCCGGACAACGAGCGCGACTCGGAGCCGGAGCGCGAGCGCGAGCGCGACGAGCCGGACTCGTTGTCCGACGACGCGCCGCCGTAGCGACCGCGACCTGTCATATCAAAAGATGATGATGATACTTAATTACAATAGGTTACATGGGCCACTAGGGCAAGGGTGAATTGTACAAGTGACGGCACGAAAGTGTAGCTCTGACCGAAATTCGGAGGGGATAGCTGCGCAAGGGGTATGAATGTGAATGAGGAGATATACGAGTAATACGGCTGTCGAACCGATCAGCGCTTACGACTGAAAACCCGCTCGCTCTAAACAAAACGACCAAGTTTTCCGCAAAGGCGAAATAACAGTTAATAAACTATAATCTAATGCAGTTCAAAGATTGATCGGCAGCAGAAAATGCATGCCACACAGGTCCCAGTTGCAGTACAGCAGCAACCCGCCGCCCTCCTCCTCATTCTCCGCCTTCAACCCCTCCTCCAACTAAGTTGTAACACAACCACACACCCTTGGTGGAGAGCTTGGCCTGCTGGATGATGTAGTCCTGCAGCGGCAGCAGGTGCTGCATGCCGCGCAGGTCCCAGTTGCAGTACAGCGGGGACCCGCCGCCATCCTCCTCCTCGTCCTCCGCCTCCGCGCCGCCCTCCTCCACTTCCACGGGCCGTTTGTGACCTGCGGCCAACAAAGAGATTGCATAATATTAATATGTGAAGCAAAAACATTCAACTCCTTTGTACGAAAATGCTTATATGGACAAGAAATGCAGAAAGCTAATATTTTTATCTATTATACATGACACATAAACTTATATTATTATATATTTTATATTTAGATTCGATTAGATTATAAGTTGAAGCTACCGGCTTGCTCACGTACGATTTAAGTCGGAAATAGGCCCAAATTATAAGATTATTATACTCTGTAAATTCAGAATTAAATAGTTTGTAAACTACCGACCTAACAAACTAACGGGTGAGTTTTTTTAAAGGAAAAGATTGACTAACGTCTCCATTCAAGTGTATACAAGAACATATAAGAAAAAAACTTACGCCTTGATTTCGTCCGATCCCGAGGCGTAGATGTTCTGTCCAATCGCTGATTATGTTTTTGAACATTGGGTTCCGTAAGCGGCGGTTCCAAATTAACACATTTAAGTTTGTAGTTAACTGAAACAAGGGGTAAAATAAATCTTTAATTAGCATTTCATTGATTTATTATTTTATTTTCATAATCACAACCAGTAGGTACGTATATGTACCAATGACATTTTCCAATAGGCATTGGTTGAATTAGTCGCGTTCATAGCCCAATGGCTCGCGTCGATTCATTGTGATCGCTAGTGGAAAAATTCCATGGGCGCTACCGTGCTTCGGAAGTTAAGCCGTCTATCCCGGTAGATTTCAATGGTGAAACAATCGTTAAGTATTGTCGAAGGCCTATGGTGGCTTGAGAACAGTGGAAACTGGGTTTGGCTACTAACCCCTCCAATTCGCATTGGAGCCCGTGCCCAACAAATAAATAAAAAAATTAAAAAACTGGCACGAACTTCCCAACGCGGGTCGTCCTGAATATCAGCGGCTGCGGGCTTGCCACGGCCATTTGCTAAAAGCGTCCTATTTCGGAATCGTTAATTGTTACATATTTAAATTTAAAATTGTTTTGTTTCACATGTGTAGTATGTATGTCGAATTAAACGTATGTCTATATCTATGTCTATGTCAACAGTGGGACGAATATGGGTTTTAGCTAGCTTGGTTGAATTAAGGTCACTTAACACCAACTGTTGAACATGAGGTCTTCTTCTAAAATCTAAATCAACAATATCGCTGCTGGCCAGATATAGTCTTGTTCAGGCTGTAGCGTTAAGGCTGTGTATCTCACCAGCTGCAATATTGTCGTGTTCGTTGGCCGACGAGAGCCGCATGAAGTTGTGGTGCGGCTCGTGCGGGGGCGTGCGGTGCTTGCCGCTGCCGGACGACACCGAGGTCTTGCTCGAGCTGTAGCGCTCGGGCTCCGCCTGCTGGCGTCTGCTGAATAAACATATCATTATGACCTGACCTAATATGATGTTCCATCTTTAATGTATAATTTATTGTATTGTTTATTAGTTAGTTATTTGTTGAAGGTTGCACAATAGAAACTCCGGTGAAAATACATATAAGTATATTGATCTCTTTACATTGATCTCTTAACACTAGCACTAGCGTACGTCATGACGATGTGGGAACGACTGGCGTGACCGACGTTTTGCTTACACCAGCATAATGTTAATGTAGGATTCCCTACACATCCATCCATAGCCAAAAGGCTCGCGTCGATTCAATATGATCGAAAAAGTTAAGCAACGAAGGTAAAACCGTCGGTCCCGGTTGTTTTCAATGGTGAAAACAGTCGTTAAGCCTTGTTGAAGACCTTCGGGTGGCTTGAGAACATTCGACACTGGGTTGGCCAATAACCCTTCCACCAATCCGCATTGGAGCAGCGTGGTGGAATTTTGGAGTGTGGAGGTTTAATTGGAAAAAAGTGTTATAAAGTGTTGAAAAGGGGAATGAAAGATTGTATGAAAGTATGTATTGTCATTTTTAGAACTAGAAGCATAAAATTAATAATTTAGGCTATTGATTAGATCTTAATAAATATGGCATTCAAAGTTATAAAAATGTTACCATTAAGGGTGTAAAATAAACATAAGGGATAACAAATTTACTGTACAAATTTTTGGAGCTAAGGTTAACGCGTTAAGAAAATCTATTATTATGTCTAATTCAACGCGAGCGAAGCTGCGGCCGTCCACTAGTATTCTATATATTCCCGGCGCACCTGGTGAACTCCCTGGGCTGGTGCCACCCGGGCGCGTGGTGGCGCATGTCGAGGCTGGTCTGCCGGAAGGGCTTGTCCACGCTGTACACCGCCTGCTTCTCCGGGTAGCGCTCGATGCGGTCCAGCTCCGCCAAGCGCTCCTTGTCTAAATGCCTTCAAATATAACTCGTTATATTGACGTTATTAAAACATTAACATTAATCAGGATATAATTTGTAATTAGCGCAGTCATTCAACAAATAACTATAAATGTCTGAAGCCTATTTGGTTCCATATAGAGTTCGTCCAGGGAACCGTACCTAGTACCATTTCTACAGTGTAATAATTGTTTTTAGAGCGATTGTGATCCGGTTAGATCAGTGTGATTTCCGATTACTACACATGATAGGCTTAGGGCCGATTTCACCAACGTCGTGTAAATCTTATGCCCGGAATAAGTTGTTATTTACTCGCGAGTTAGCCCATTTTACGTTTCACCAACATTTAACCTAGGGATAAATTCTCTACACTAGAGTAAAATCATACATCGCCGATTTCGGCCGAGCAAGCTGCTAATCGTAGATTAATAGTGTCACAACAGCATTATCTATAACTGATGATTATTTATTTCCTCGCCCACGGTGGTTTAAGGAAAGGGCTAATTATTTTGAAGAATATGACGACCACGATTTCGTGTTAAGATTTCGTCTATCAAAGAAGGCAGCATTTAATTTACTGGCAAAAATCGAGCATCATTTGGAGTATCCAACAGACAGGTGAGTGTTCTAAATTATATCCATTGATTAGGTATTTAACACATAATTATTGGCTACATTAAGGTTCTATGCAACAAACAACACCCAAATGAGCATTGGTGACTATGGCGGAATGAGTGCACCAACATCACACCGAATTATCCACCAAGTCAGTACAGCAATAGCATCTCTGCACAAGGACAACATACCAGGAAATAAACATACCAGGAATAAGGCCCAGCGTAACAAGAGATGCTATCATTAATGACTATTTTCGAAGCTTATTGTAATAAAACAACTGAATTAATTATTAATATTTTTTTTAATTCGCTATAAATAAACTCCAAAAGTAATAATCTGGTTTTAATTTATTCCTGTTTCAAAATTTCCCTCTGAATATCCATTTGAATGTCAAATAATTCTTAGCTTCTTCTCTTTTCTTTAGCTGCATGCTCGATTTGAGTTGTGAGAGCGTTCCCTTTTATTTCATTTAACTTTTCTAGTGAAGAAGTAGAGAGCTGTGGCCGTCTTTAGGACATACATTCAAGCCGTTCTCCTGCAGTAGGCCTTTTTCCTTCTGTACTACATTGTAACAGCTTGGAAATTGGCGTTTTTAAATTTTTGGGAGTGTAATCACCCCAATCCTGAAACAAGATAAATGCTCTACTATTTTTCCAACCATAATAACATTATTTTAGGATGTACTACAGTTAAAAGATGATTTGCTCCAACTATTATGTTGGAACCAACACAACTGGAACTATGTTTTCATTCTAAAAGCAAACATACAATATTAGGTGGACAAATATCTGTTGATACTTGCTGAAAAGTGTAAATTTAACCAACAAATTATTTATTATCTATGAAGATATTGGTATGTAGATATTGGTATGTACCAATAAACAATCTTCAATGACATGTACAGCAGAAGGGGCAAGAATCAGTTAATATTTATTTAGTACCTCAGGGCCAGCAACTGTATCTGTGACTGTAAAAACATATGACACCACTATTTTTAATACTGTTCTAAGGATTATGCAAGCCCACAGAACATGGCGTTATAAGGCAGAGTATTTTCTGTTGTGTTGGGTCTTCAATCACTGACCTTGGAGGTCCACCACCTGAAAAAATCACATTGTTTTAATTTCATCACAACTTTTAATTTATATGATATATTTTTTAATATAATATGATTACAGGAATATATAAAAAGTTGTAAAAATTATCAGGAAACAAAGAAAAATACCTGTTTGAATTAATTACATCCTTCTAAAAGATGCTTCTTTTTTTGTAGTTTTCTATTAGTTTTCCCACTGAGCTTTCAAATTATCGGCAGTACGATGAGAAAGCATTGTCTGCGAATTATATTTGCTTGAAATTGTTATCCATTCTCCAAGCTTTTGCTTCATTGATACTCCATCCGTCCTTTTATTTTCTATCACATGAAAATGCTCAATAACGAGATCAACCAGCAATGACTTTTATGATGCCATCCAATTAACAGATTGCTTTCGCTTTTCATTTGCCATTGTTTATAATCAACGATTTGTATAAAACAATTTTATATATCTGTTTACACGGAATAAAACTAGTTCAAAAGTTCCAAAACACAACAAAACCAAACTTAATTTTCAAAAGCTTTTTTTAAATTTTAAAGCCGCGCACGGGATCACTCACTGTCAACTCAATTGTCAAGTTAACGTATTATCCGAACAAATAATACACAGCGCTATTGTGCAAGTATGAGCCAAACTGTCTATTTTACTTGGGTACATTATACATACATTCAATTCATTCGTTCAACGGCATAGAGTAACTATGCGAGATTAAGATATCTCTAGATTACCGTGGTGAAACGAAATTGAAGTTAACCATTGAATAAATCGACTGAGTACAGTTACACTGGGATAGCTACTCTAGTGTAATTTCAATGTTGGTGAAATCGGGCCTTAAAGGTACACTAGTTCTTAAGGAAAGTCCCTTAAGGGTAGCAACACATATGAGACTTAGAACGAGACTCCAGATCAATATATTAGTCCCTAATAGAGACTTCAAATTCAGTCACAGTTGTCATGGGCAACAGCATACGGAAGGTGCTGCACTTGCTAACTTATCTATAACTATACTTATACTAGCTGACCCGGCAAACGTTGTTTTGCCATATAAATAATTTTTACTGAATATTTTGGGAGAACTTCATGTAAGTGTGTGGACTACAACTACCCCTACCAATACCCCTACCACTACCCCTACCACTACCACTACTACAACCACTACCCCTACCACTACCCCTACCACTACCCCTACCACTACCACTACGACTACCATTACTTATAATCGAAAACGTTCAATAAAAGTAGGAAATTATTAAAAATAAAAATCGCGATGGAAAAATAGGGGTTGATCGTAGAGGGTTGAAAATTCAGGGTTGTATGTATTTTCTAATGCTGTATCATAAAAAAAAAATATCTAAAAATTTAAAAAAAAAATTTGGGGTGGACTACCCTTAACATTTAGGGGGATGAAAAATAGATGTATGTCGATTCTCAGACCTACTGAATACGCATATAAAATTTGGTAAAAATTGGTAAGGCCGTTTCGGAGGAGTACTGCAACAAACAACACATTGTGACATGGAAATTTTATATATTAGATTTATATCTATATCTTTATCTTATATCCATACTAATATTATAAATGCGAAAGTGTGTTTGATTGTTTGTTTATTTGTTTGTTTGTCCGGCTTTCACGTCGCAACGAAGCTATTATGTATATGGTATTGTTTTTGTGTGTCGACATAGTGAGGAGGGTGGAGAGTGACGTAGGCTACATTTTACCGCGGTAAAACATCCCCATGGGAAGATATCGATGTTTTGTTATTTGATAGATATTTAGTTCCGAAAGTTATTAATAGATGGCTTTAGTAAAATTCATTTTCAAGTTCTGAATCACGTATATGATACACAAGTCATTGTTAATTCCCTTTGACCACGCGGGCGGAGCCCCGGGTAAAAGCTAGTCTATTATATTAGAGTATATATATTTATACTTATACTTATACTTGTACTTGTACTTGTACTTGTACTTGTACCTGTACTTGTACTTGTCCTTGTCCTTGTCCTTGTACATGTCCTTGTCCTTGTCCTTGTCCTTGTACTTGTCCTTGTACTTGTACTTGTCCTTGTCCTTGTCCTTGTCCTTGTACTTGTACTGTACTTGTCCTTGTCCTTGTCCTTGTCCTTGTCCTTGTCCTTGTACTTGTACTTGTACTTGTACTTGTACTTGTACTTGTCCTTGTCCTTGTCCTTGTCCTTGTCCTTGTCCTTGTCCTTGTCCTTGTACTTGTACTTGTACTTGTACTTGTACTTGTACTTGTACTTGTACTTGTACTTGTACTTGTACTTGTACTTGTACTTGTACTTGTACTTGTACTTGTACTTGTACTTGTACTTGTACTTGTACTTGTACTTGTACTTGTACTTATACTTATACATACTTATATTTATTTTTATATTTATATCTAGTGGACGTCCGCAGCTTCGCTCGCGTTACACATTCACTAACTTCAAAAACGGCAAAGCTTCATACTAACTTTGCACCCCCGTTTTACCCCCTTAGGGGATGAATTTTCAAATTTTTCTCGCCGTAAAAACCATCCTTGAACTTCAACGAACATTTAAAAAAAAGAATTGGCCAAATTGGTCCAGGCGTTGTTGAGTTATGCGCTTACCAACACATTTTGCGATTCATTTTTATTATATAGAAGATATGTATATAGATTATAACAATAGTTTCGTTTACGCCTAGTAATATTATATAGCCTATGTCACTCAGTGAAGATGCAGCTTTCTAATGGTGAAAGAATTTTTGAAATCGGATTCAGTAGTTTTGGCAGCGCACGCCAGAATAGCTCGCAGATGGTAGATTTTTTCCTACTTACCTACTTGACACTTATCGTCATATTTTGGACAATTCACACAATATCTTTATAAATTTTAGCCTGTGTGTTATTCTGATGTATAAGCTATATTATTGTAAAGTTTCATTAAAATCCATTCAGTACTTTTTACGTGAAAAAGTAACACACATCCATCCATACATACATACATACTTACAAACTTTCCCCTTTATAATATTAGTAGGATAGGATTAGTAAGAATTATACCTTATCAACAGCCTAAAATTTAAGTTATATGCTTCTAGTTTTGAAAATGACAATACTTTCATACAACCTTTCATCTCCCTTTTCAACCCATTACAACACTTTTTTCCAATTAAAAATTATCTATGTCCTTTGTCAGGCTCTAGACTGTGTACCAAATTTCATTTAAATCGGTTCAGTAGTTTTGGCGAGAAAGCGAAACAGACAGACAGACAGACAGACAGACACTTCAAAACCAAACGTCCAATTTTAATCATTCAAAGACCAAATATTATCTACATAAACTGTAAATGTAGTCCAAAAAAAATTCAAGATAAACAAATGGTTGTTGTGCCTCACTCGACATAGATAGGTATAGTGTATCGCGGTTTTTTTGAAAGATATTTAGAAGATCTACAATTAATTACAACATTTTATGGTTCTATCTTTTATATTTTAGGCAGCGTACGCAAAATAAGTAACTTTTCTGGTTGATTTTTTACACCTTGTGTCCGAAAAACCCAAATATCTTACGGAACCCTATTTTTTTCCAAAATAAAATTTAGCCTATGTCACCCGGGGATAGTGTAGCTTTCCAACAGTGAAAGAATTTTTCAAATTGGTTCAGTAGTTTTGAAGCCTATTCGATTCAAACAAACAATCAAATCTTTCCTCTTTATATATTAGTATAGATATAGATTATAAAGAAGAAAGATTTGTTCATAATGTTCTCATACAAAAACTACTGGACCGATTTCAAAAAATATTTCACCATTAGAAAGCTGCATCTTCACTGAGTGACATAGGCTATATTAATTAATATTACTAGGTGTAAACGATACTATTGTTATGTCTAATTCCACGCAAGCGAAGCTGCGGGCGTCCACTAGTCCATAGAGAACTGGCAACTACAAAAGTACCTATTTGTGAATGTTATTTACGCGCTTACCTGTCCGAGTATCTCTCGCGGGAGTGTCTGGAGAGCTGGTGCGGGCGCTCCAAGCTGTGCAGCACTCGGGCGCCGCCCGCCGCCTCCGTGGCCAGCGATATCGACGACACGAGCGACGGCCGCGCCGCTGTCGTCTGCGGAAACGTTCGCATGTTACCGTTGATCACTGACAATAGAGACCGCTTACAAGACAACCGACGCTCACAACCGGCACAACGCATATTTAAATAAATAAATAAATATCTTGGACATTCTCACACACGGCCATCTGACCCCAAAGTAGGCGCGAGCCTGTGTCATGGATGTCAGAGACTGATATACATACATAGATATTTTTAAATACATACTTAAATAGATAATATTGACATCCATTGATTTAGTAAATATATAAAACCACGCTAAGATTCACGACATTATTGTCGACCATGTTTTTGACACGTGCAGATTCAAACTTTCTGCTGTACTGACGGCACTGCACTGCTGCTGCAACCCATAGACGTCCCACAGCTGGGCACTGTTATCCACATAGACAAATTTACAGGATAATCTACCACACTGCTCCAATGCGGATTGGTGCAGACTTGATTACACAAAATTAGACCTATCTAAGTAGTTGATAAAACTCGCTTCGCAAGCCCCCTTTTCTCTGTCTTAGAAAAAAAGCTTAACCTTAATCTAACCTAGCCAAATGAAATCTAAATTGGATTAATTTTTTCTCTTAGCTCATCAAAACAGGTTTTTAAACTACTAAAAATTATGAAATATGCTGGTTAACTTTGTTCGTCTACAAATATCACTGCCCATACACAGTAGTAAGTGACATTGATGATAATGATGATGAAAACGGTGATAATACAGTGATAGTGTTGATGATATACCTGCAAGAAGGGCGTAGGCTGCGGCTTCTGCAGCGGGCTGCCGGGGCTCTGCGGCGACGCAGACTCGCACGAGGAACCCCCTGCCGACTGTTGTTTTAACTGTTACCAGAGGCACGCTTTATTCAAACAACTACACACTACGGGTCGACTCACACTGGCGCAGAGTCGAAGCGACGCGACGCGTCATGTTTTTCCGCCTACAGCATATTCAGCTCTATTGCTCTATTATTAAAGAACGGCTCGATTCCTGCCCGCTCGACACCAGCCGCGCGTCGACGCGCGCCACCGTATTTACATAGCAGAAATTTGTACTTAAATAATAGAGCAATAGAGCTGAATATGCTGTAGGCGGAAAAACATGACGCGTCGCGTCGCTTCAACTCTGCGCCAATGTGAGTCGACCCTACTACTTCGTATTATGCGCCACATTACCGCGCGAATATTCGTGTCGCATTGTCACGACAAACCCCTTTGATGCGCGAAGCATTAGTGTTCTTCCGGATACATCGCGATTTTGAAATATAATGTAATATTTCAGAAATTGAATCAGAGTCACTGTCATAAATGATAATCGGTAGTTTAAACTAGTCTTGGTCGATTAACTGCCGTGGATCGTAAAAAAAAATCTTCGACAATAGATTAAATAAACCATTATTGCATGCTATGGTTCACTGTATTTAGAATGGAGACATTTTAATTTGTGAACCAAACCAATAAAAAAAACAATGAATACGCCCAAATAACATAATATATCCACTAACATTTACCTTACGTCTCGTCAAAGGAGTACTTTCAACGGACTTGAAGTACTTTTCGTGCATAGAATCGTCTGACGCGTCTTTTCGGGGCGAAATAAAACTTCCGCTGCGGTTTAGGCCTGAAATAATTAACTGAAAATTTGAAAAAGTAAACACAGGTTTAAAAGATGGCAAAAGCTAGCTTTCGATAACTTATACTAATTTTAGAGGATTGAGAATTTTCAAATGATGATGGAATATCCCCTTGGTAAAACCTCAAGGTATGTTTCCTGATTATATTATTAAAAGAAAAACGAAAAAGAATACTAAACAGTAAACAAACTAAAACAATTAACGTTTTGCATTATGGAATTGTTAATTTGTAAACATTTCTTATGTACATTGGTTGTGAAAATGAAAATAAAATACATATTAAAATTAAAAGTACCGGAATGCGGCGACCATTTCTCGCCGTCATGTGGAGGCGCCGCGCTGCTGCGCTTGCGCAGTTGCGGCGTACACACCGGCGCGCTGAACGCTGCCGCCGCGCTCAGCTCCTGCAAAAGATTCATAATCATAATCATAATCATAACATCTATATATTCGCACAGGGTTGGCCAGTATCCCCTCCACCAAACTGCATTGGAACAGCGTGATGAAGTATGCTCTAGAGTCTAGACGTCCCGCAGATTTGTCTGTGGGGGAGACCCGTGCCCAGCAGTGAGACGTCTATGGGTTGCTGCTTAGCTTATTGCTCCAGCTCATCACCACCACTACTACTAGGACCTAAATAATAACAAAGAACTACTGAAAAGAGGGTGTAGGTACTACACGCGGACGCGGTGGTTCAATCCCGGCCGGGGCATGTATTTGTTTGGCAGATAAATACTTGTGCTCAGATCATTGATGTAAGATTGGGTTATTTTCTGTGTTTAGTTATTTTATATGTGTATAGCGTAATGTTGCCCGTAATACTGTTTTTTTACACTAACGCTATAGGCACAGACCTATAAAATTAGCAGTAAGTTTATGTAAATCGATAAATAAATAAATAATGGATCACTCGATGATAATCGGTATCTATTATTCGGGCATAATAAATACATAGATGTAATGCAACGGACGCCTCACCTGTTTCCGTCTCTGCTGTGCACTGCTTATACTACTGTCGGACGAGCGGCCCGAGTCGGTGTGCCGGCACAGGGCGGTCGTCCCATCCTCACTCAACCGACCGCGTCGACTCTCACCGCTGCTTCTAATTTTAAAAAGAAAAGATTCAATAAGGGCTTTCTCGGTTTCCACATTTTATTTTATTTTAATTATTAAAAAGAAAAAATTGTGAAATGATGAAATCATGATTATTCAATATTTTGGCCAATACTAAGCAAAAGTATATGGACAGGAATGAGGCACATTATCCATAAGGGCAGACTGGAAGACTTCAATGACAGAAGAACATTGCAAAGATGTCTCCAATACAATATAATGATATTACAGGCCATATTTTTTACAGGTGATGTTTTAATTGCATAAAAGACACATCATTCAGAAAAATCCGCATTGGAGCTTAGCTTATTGCACCAGCTCACCACCACTACTACTAGGACCTAATTAATAACTAAAAAAAACTATTGAAAAGTGGGTGAACTAAACATCTTCTCGAAATACAGGCGAGATGGTTTTTTATACACTAGCAGATGGATCATATTCAGGCATAAACAAATAGATCTAATGCAATGGACGCCTCACCTGTGTCAGTCCCACTTTGTTCTGCTTATATTACTGTCGGTCTTTGTAGATTTTGTACATAAGTTTTTATTTCCTGTATTTCTTGTTGTTGTCATGGTGAACATAATTAAAAAGTAAATAAAAAAAAGTAATGCCATGGACATTATCTCCTATGTACAGTTAAGCACTGTTTTATATCAATGGGAGGCCATTGATAGGACAGTAAGATTACAACTTAGAAATTATTATCTATTTAGATAACAATTAGGTCAAATTAGCCTCAGTTGAATGCATTGAACATAACATGTTCAGTTATATCTGTGTGTCCTACATATTAGTGAACACCCAAAAATATATTTATGTACAGTTCAATTTGAGATAAACTATCCCAATTCCTGTTTAGATTAACAATACATTGATCCTTGTATGATAATTTTGGCATTGTCAATTGTTTACTAAAATTTGTATAACAAAAATAGTAACACTAAACCTAAACACCAACAGTATGATGAAGAAAATGACACATTATAAAGAGTTTGATTTATGTCACATGCAATTCTTTATCAACTTCAGTATTGCTAAACATGGGACCGAGGGATTGCTCCTTCTGCAGTACGGAAACACTTGAAAAATTTTGAAACATGCCCATTTCCATCCAAGAGCCAGCCAAGACAGAATGGGCTTACCACTATTGATTTAAAGGTAATAGCAGATTTAAAGATAAAGCAGATCATTTCTTGAGGACATTGAACTCAAGAAATGTTCTGCTTAATTATAAGCACTAATTTAGTAGTAACAGAATTCATACTTATGATGGTAATGTGATCTCCGGGTCCGCACAGGACTAGTCTGAGTGATGGTGATGCTCTTAGCATTGCCTGGAGAAAGTTTGCTGACGCTAGCCACTGTACTGTTGCCATTGCTACTGATTGGGTCTATTAGTGAAGGCACCTAAAAAAATATGGTAAAAATATGTATCAATGTATATTAAATAAAAAGAAAACATGTAAATGTAAAATAATAGAAGTAGTAATAATAGAATAAGCAGAATAATAAATTTTATTACAGTTGTATTTGAACATACACAATTTTAATTCAAACATGATATTTAAATAATTAATAGACAGATACAATATCTTTTTTGCATGTGAACGATACAATATAATTTTTGTATTAATGGTGAACAATAATACCAGTTGGGACACTACAAACTTTTAATGTGACGTAAAATATCTACACTCATTTAGAAAATTATGTTATTCAATTACCATGTTAATATTAGGATAATAACTTAAAAAATTATGAGAGCATTTTACCTGAGCAACTGCTTGATTGGTTTGGGTGGAAGTCTCTCTCCTTTTCTGAGGGTCAGTATTCTGTTTTAAGGTTTGCAACTTTGCTAATGGGATTATGTCACAGTCTGTTGGCCTATGCCAAACAGTTGTCTGAAAAATTCAAATGTAACATAATTATGCATATTAAATAACAATAGAAAGCTGTTATAAAGTTAATTAGAATACAAAAAGCAAAAAGAACTAACCTGTGTGGAGGCATTGTAATAGTAAAATCTATGAGTGTTGATATCAAATAGTTCCCACCATTGTGATGAGTCTGTGCGTTTCACTTTAACTCCCTATAAAACATTACAACCAAAATACAAACATAATTAAATACAAACTTGACAATTTTCGATAGAATTATCATGGATACCTTACTAGTTAATATGTTGCTTTTAATTAGGAAAGTCAAATATGTAAGGATGGTTTTAATAAGGATGTTTGTTACTTAATCATCTAAAAATTGCTATAGGAATTATTTAGATATTCTTGGCATAGAGAAAGATAGTGCTCTACTTAAATAAATAAAAAGGTGCCTAATTAATTAGTCCCTTGTGAATGAGAGATTTGATACATATTATAATACTGAAAAGCTTATTAGCAAAAAAATTAATTTAAAATTCCTGTTCAAAATAGGATTTTAACACAACAATTGAACATTAAGATTTGAGTAAGAATGAATGCTTTATTCTTGTTTGATAACATGTAACTGTTGATAAATTATTTATATTCTATCGACACAAGAGTAAAATAGCATGTACTAGGCAAATCAGTTTTTTAAATGTATGTTGTAGATAAACATTTTTAAACAATTTTTTTCACTGTGACAGAGGATACTATAAATGTAAATCGGGGAGTACAAACAAGATATATTTAATAAATCAGAATATACCGCAATATTACCTCTGGTGGGTCCCAAACACATTCGCCAGTGGTTAGGTTAGCATACATATGCTCCTTTGTCTTCGGTTCGATGATTTCTACCCATTCCACCCTAGAATAAAACATTTGCTAAGATAAAACTTTACAACAGGGACTTCTAACTTACAGCAACACATGAATTCAGGGCGTGACATTAGCGATTTCCGTATACTTTATTGATTTTGTAACTTTCTACCGATTACGGAAGTGGAATAAAAACTCACGTAAAATTCTTGAAAGTTAATTTACCTTTCAGAAGACATTTTAGCGAATATTAATGAACGTCCTATACTTTACTTCAACATTTTAAAATGATATTTCAGGAAACTAAATTTTGGAAGAGCAATGGGAAATCATCCATGTTGAGTGTTCAGTGTTTACTTCATCCCACAGATAATGTTAAAGTAAAAACAGTTAATTTATATTGCAGATAAACGATAACAAAAACCAAATTAACCACAGACTAGGTATCAACGAAAAACGAAAATTGCACGATTCATGTGGAAATGGATTTTTTTAAAATAATAATTCTTTCTCGATCTATCGATCGATTTTTAATGGTTGGACATCTCAGACGTACTTGGACGTACTGACGTATACATATTAGTCAGTCAAATTGCGGGTGTGAAGTTAAATGAGGTCATTTTTTGTGTCGAGCATCACAGATAATAAATAACATTTTCATCATCAAATTTTTGGCTTTTTCTTCTTCTTTCTTCAATCAAAAAGTCTTTTGGTTAGTAAGGAATCATTTGATCTAAAACCAAGGGATTAGACCACAGAGTACATTTTATATAACTGAAAGATTAGACCATGAAAGATGACTTTCATGGTCGAATCGGCCTTCATTTCTAAAAATTCTTCATCATCTGCTTTTGAGAATTGGAAGACATCAACAACAAATGGGCCTTGCTATTGCGTATCTGCTGGTCATGTGATTGAATTTATGTCTCAATAATAACGGTGGAATCAGGTTATTAACGCTTGCAAGTGAATTTTTCTCGTAATTTTCAAATCATCGTCAATTTTTTTTTATTTTTCAAAGGTATTAATGTATAGGTACATACGCGTTAAATTTATTTTTCAAAAATGAAAACATATCCCACGCCCCTGTTTGCCCCTGTTGCATCTTTCCTGGAGGAGCGCCCGTCAGCGAAGTCAGGGCTGGTTGGCCTTGCTACAGATAAATTTCAGTCAAATCTCTGTGGTCATATGTCATTTCGACAAGTACTTGCTTGACATTAATTGACATCTTTCTTCACAGCTTTCAGCCTTTCGCTTTCATTTCATTTCCACATTTCATTCATTCATTCACAAATTGGATGTGTGATGAAGTGACTATTCGTTAATTTTATTACATACATCCACTTGAAAGTTGTTTAATTAATAGATTTGATTAAAGAAACATATCATTAACCTTAGTAAGTACGATTTATCGTTTATATTGCCGCATTATTTAAACTCCGTTGCCAGAGTTATTTGGATTAAATGTTGCGAACTCTGACTATTAACCTTGTCAAATGCCGGCGAGCCAATATTGCTGATTCATTTATTGGTAAATACAATCGGTTTTCTTCTGGATCAACTACAAATTGTTCCGTGCAGTCGGCTAAAACAGTTAATGGTCAGTACCTTGCTGTCTAGTGTGTTAGCATTTTATGTGGTTCAAGTTTTAATACTTACATTAAACTAAATAATACACGCTAAACAAAGAAAATGTCTACTAAAATAGCTTTTATTTCAGTAATGGAGGACAAGTCCAACTATTTACTGCCGAATAATCAAAGATTTGTTGAGCTGGATAGCTCACAAGCATTTACAAACTTGACTAAGAAGGAACAACTATATGCACATTATTTGAGTCAGGTAAGTCAAACAAAATACACTACATAAAATTAAATATGGAGTGTTTCAAACAAAGAGTGTGGAAAGTTTCCTTCAAGGCAGGCAACGCACCTGTGATACCCCTGGTGTCGCACGTGTCCATAGATGAAGGTGACCACTTACCATCAGGTGGCCCGTATGTCTGTTTGTCTGTCTATATTATAAAAACAAAACAGTGGGCACATGTGGAAAATATTTCTACTCCTGCGTTACTAAGGAAGGTAAATAGACCAGCTTCAAAGACTAGTGCTGACCTTGACTATGCAAGTTGAATTTAAATTTATGAGTCAGTGGGGAGAGCAATGGTGGCTTACTTTTGACTTCTACCTGAGATGATCTTAAACACTGATGGGTTTTCCAGCAGTATTATGTCCCTAATATAAGTCACTAATATCGCACGTGCTGCATCCTCTGGATTTTGTTCTGCGCTAGGCTTTCGTTCTGTGCATTAGCTGTGGGGTCAGCTGTTCAACCCGATCAACAGAAGTTCTTAGACTGTCCTTAGTCACTTGATATGGTTTAGTGACTGACTCTCAGAGCATGAAAGAACTCAAAAAATATTGCCAATTAGTGGCTCAAACTGCAGATTAGCATGAAACTCCAACAATAGCTTAATTAATAATAACAATAACACCAGTTTACTTGCAGTTCAGAAAATTTTATTCAACATAATACATTAATATTATATTTATAATTCCCAGGCTGCTTGGAATGGTGGGGTCATTGTCCTTTTACAGACAAGTCCGGAATCACCGAGAATATTCTCCCTTTTATATAGAGTATTTGTTGGTGAACCTTTGGAAGAATTAAAAAAAGCAGCTTTGAAAGCAGGAGTGACAGAAGATGACTTTCAAGTAAGCTATAATTATTTAGCACATAGTTTTTATGTTCAGGAAGTCTTGCTTATGAATTCAAATTTGAATGTCAAAATGGCAATGAATTTAACATCAATAAAACACATCATTTTGTACCATTAATGCATTATAGGCAATAACTATATAGTGATATGACTATTATTACTATCATTACATGATAAGGAACTACCACTTCCTATAACTATAAGATAATTATAGCATTGTTCTATTTGTGGTTAAAATTTGCTTTGAATAATAGAAAAATGTAAAATTTTAATAAATACCTCATTGATTTATTACCACCATAGATTCACTTCATACAAAAACTTGATTGAAATCTGTCGCCTTAATGACATATGCATTTGTATGTAGTGATATATATAGTAGGAATGAGCAACCAAATCATAATGCCACTAAGGACAGATCTGTATTTATTTACCAAATCCAACCAATCAAGTTGATCTTGATTAAATGCTATTTCCAACTATAACTTACACTATTACATATTTTTCAGGCATTTTTAGTGTATGCTGGAGGATTGTTTGCAAACAGTGGTAACTATAAGGGCTTTGGAGACACCAAATTCATTCCAAATTTGAGAAAAGAATCGTTTGAACTCATTATAAAAGCATCAAAAGCATATGAGAATGATGGTACACATATAACTAAGTTATGGCAGAACACACAGAATGCCATCTACAGTATTGCTCCAAGACTGACTTCTTTAGGTTTATCTAATAAGGTATTTTAGATATTTGATTAAATTCATCAACAATTTAGAACCATATTCAATGCTTAACATGATAGGAAAACTTGCACAAAGATCTAATTACAATTAATTTGGCAGGGAGTAACAACATATTTCTCTAGCAACTGCACTGAAGCAGACTCCACCCTTGTTAATGACTGGATGAAAACAAAGCGCATTGAAGCATACATCTGTCGAACATTTAAAACGATTGCTGATGATGAATGTGAGTATAAGCATAACTAATATTATTTCTGTACTAGATATTTCCTGATTGCAACATATAAGTATCTGACTTCAGAGCTAGCTTGATTGACTCAAAATAGTCTCCCTTTAAATTAACTAAAACATACATTTTCAGTACCTCTCTACACCATCCGCTATGCAAGTGTTGAAGCTGACCCCAAAGTACCAATAACCATGGAGAAAGAGAAATACAAGAATGCATACTTCCAAGTAACCAGAGGAGACTATTCTCCTATCCTTAAACGGGTCAATGAGAACTTTACCAAAGCCATGGAGTATGCTGCCAATGACAATGAAAAAAACATGTTGAAACACTACATCAATAGTTTCAAGGAAGGCGACTTGAATGAGCATAAAGAGGGGAGTAGGTACTGGATTAAGGATAAGGGACCTATCATTGAAACGTGAGTTGTTATTTTATCTACTTTAAAATTAACATTCAACTTCACTGAATTCTTACTTGCGATATTTAGTACTTACAGTAGTTATGATGACATTATCTTGTGTGACAAAACTGTTGCTATGCAATATTTCAGGCTGAACTGATTTTAGATACCGAGACTTCTAAAGTCAAATCTTATTTCGTTCTACCGAAAAGGCGAGCTTACGAAAAGCTTAAAAAAAAAGTGTGTGTGTGTGCAAGTCACACACGGTACAAGTGAAACTTCTGAAAAGTCCCTGATTAAAAAAAAAAAAACAATCTCCGCTGTCCAGTACTGTACGTCTAATGTGTTCAATCTCATTCTCTCGCCGGCTGAATCCTATACATTTATGTGTTTGTGTCTCTATGGACTTATTTTTTCGTTTCATCGAGTTTGAAATCACACCGATTTTAAAGAAGTTTAACTTCAATAATGTACATACGAGTATGTACAAAAAAATCTAGAATGAACAATGGACATGGATACTTACAGCGAATGTAAACATTAACTGTGTACAGATACCAAGGCTTCATAGAGACGTACCGCGACCCGAGCGGCCAGCGCGGCGAGTTCGAAGGCTTCGTGGCGATGGTGAACAAGGAGATGTCCAAGAAGTTTGGCGATCTCGTGGATGGAGCCGAGAGGTAATTGAAAAAAACATATCTTTAACAACGCCATTGGTAAAAATATTATAAAAATAATTATAAATAAAACTATGTAGATATTATATTTTTGAGAATGTAAATAAACAGAAAGTTTCATCTTTCCATTCGTTACAAAAATTTTGATCGAGTAACACGTCTATCCCGCTGTTTATAATGTCGACCAAAAAAAAGGAAACACGAGTTTCGATGCGAAAAAAATCAGCGTTACCACATAAGGTGAAAATAGAAATGCTTGATCGTTGACTCCTTGGAGAGTCGTTTGCTCACTCGATGTGAACGAATCAACTGTACGAACGATCGATAAAAAAATCCGAAGATAAAATAAGGTCGCCTGTAGCTTCAACTTAAGCGTAAAATTGATTTTTATATTTTTTTTAGTTACCTAGGAACGTATCTCCTTAATCCCATACAAATTGCCATTCCGTATTCACGGTTTCTGTATTCGCGGCTTATTTACGGAACGTATACCCCGCGAATAAGGACTTTTTACTGGATATGAAAAAAATCTGTTCGCGTTTCATAGCCCTCTGTTATTTAATATAGCCCATATTATTAGCCCATAAGCTTGGCTGAGGTTGAATTCAATCTCAATAATTCATAAAACAGGTTCATTAAGCTGCTGCCGTGGGGGGAAGACCTGGAGAAAGACAGCTTCCTGCGACCAGACTTCACCAGCCTCGATGTGCTGACGTTCTCCGGCAGCGGCATCCCGGCGGGCATCAACATTCCCAACTGTGAGTTTTGTTCATCTGGCCCTTATATTTATAAGTTTCGCGTGTCCCGAACAAAACTACTAATCATTCAGGCAGCCTGTATGACAGTTTTTCTGTGTTTTAGTTTTCTATGAAAAAACGGTTAAGGCTATGCGAGCGTCAGCGTAGTATAAGTATATGTGGTGAACTTCGAAATCCTACAAGGGAAATCGGGGCATTATGGTTTACCAAATTTGGTTTGAGTGTCTTTCTCTTAGAGCTAAAATTCAGGGTTCATGTGGGATAGATGAGCATTTTAGACAAATAAAACCGCGGGATGGATAGTGAGTAGATGCTAGCGAATGGGTGACTGCTTGTGGAAAATAATTCCTAATAACTTGGCCATTAACCCCTCCACTAATCAGCATCATGGTAGAATACACCCAAGCCTTTTGAATTGTGAAAATACCTGTGGCGCTTATGAGTTATACGAGTAGCTAGCTGATCTAAAACCGCGGGAAACTCTTATCTACAAATTACTCAATGAAAATTTTACCGGTACGTTCAGACACTAAACATGTACTCGTTTTTCTGCACGCAGACGATGAGATCCGTCAGAACGAAGGCTTCAAGAACGTGTCGTTGGGCAACGTCATACCCGCTGCGTACAAGGAGTCGGTCATACCCTTCCTCTCCGATGCGGATAAGCAGCTGCTGGAGAAGTACAGAGTTGCCTCGTTCGAGGTACGCTATTAATCTTCCTGTTACTCCAGTATCTGTTTACACCATTATCATTAATTAAATTATTTACATGTATACCCTTGTTGTGCGCTCGCTAAAAATCCTCGCGCATTGTACACTTTCTGCAATGCAAAGAAGCTCTCAGTTGTCGCTAGACGCGTCCGCTCATCGCTGCGACCCATAGACGTCCCACTGATGGGCACGGGTCTCCTCTCAGAATGGGAGGGATTAGGCCTTAGTCCACCACGCTGGCCAAGTGCGGATTGGCAGACTTCACATGCCTTCGAGAACGTTATGAAGTACTCTCAGGCATGCAGGTTTCCTCACGTGTCCTTCACCGTTATAGCAAGTGACATTTAAATTCTTAAATCGCACATAACTTAGAAAGTCATTGGTGCGTGCCGCTGGGGTTTGAACCCGGACCGCTCGAGTGAGAGGCGAGTTCGATAGCCACTGGGCTGTCACCACTTATAGACCCCGCGTCCGCTCATAGAACGAATTATATCAAGCGCTACACTAACTGGACTATTACTAACACCAACTAACAGGACTAACTATCACTAACAGTCCCCAGTCCTCATACCTACTAACGAACTGACCAACTAATGTTCTAATTAACTCTCTCAACTAATTGGACTAACCATCCCAGTCCCTAATTGAGTCTTGTTCAAAGTCAGTCACAGTTGTCATAGGCGGCAGCGGATGGGTGGTGCTGCAAGCTCGTTTGCTATCCTGTATCCATAAAAAAAAAAAGCGCCGCTTCAACCAACGATCCGATCACACTGCACGAAATGGCGCGGCCCCCTCCCGCGCCTTACCTCATCTCAGAACATTCCTTACCGTTTCTACTGTTAAAAGTGTATAAATTTGGTCCAGGTACAAGTGGGCCTGCACGAACTCTTGGGCCACGGCAGCGGCAAGCTGCTGCGGCAGAATGCCGACGGCACGTTCAACTTCGACAGGGAGAAGGTCAAGAATCCGCTCACTGGTATGATGATATGAAAGTGTTTAGACATGGAATGGAAATAGATTTCTTCAATTTTTTATCCAAATTCAATACGAAATAAAAACATAAAATTACTACCATCAATGTTCCGTTGGAGGCACAGGTTTGGGAGGAGTGGCGTCGATTGAGGGAGGCCTATGTAAAGCAGTGGACCCCAAAATTCTGATGGATGTATGGTTAAATAATAGCGTCATTAGTAAGCATCGGTAAGCGATTGTATTGATAGGAATGTTATACTTATAAGCAATATGTATGAAATTTTAGGCGAAAAAATTGAAACGTGGTACACGGACGGCGAGACGTACGACAGCAAGTTCACGACCCTCGGCTCCGCGTTCGAGGAGTGTCGCGCGGAGGCCGTGGGCCTGTATCTATCGCTCGTGCCAGAGATTCTCAAGTAAGGTCATATAAATCTAGATAGATCTAGATTCTCAAGTAAGGTCATATAGATCTATGCTATGCCAGCTATGCTGGGGCCACATTATCGTGCGAATATTCGTGGCGCGTTATTCCGATATAAAATCGAAAAAGTGTAGCGACAGAACCCTTCGATGTGTGATGCATTCGTTTTCGCCGGAATACATCACAATTCAACTAACTATATATATCCTATATATGACTATATATAGGCCATATTGATCACTATAATACGAATATTCGCAGAATACCGATAACGTAGCCCCGGCATTTGAAGAAGTGTGGCGTGGCGGTCGTATTTCCCCAGGAGAACACTAAATTAAACTTATGAAACTTACAGCCCATTGCCGTCCCACTATAGGACACGGGGTAGCATACTGTGGAGTCCAACCACAGAGTCCAACCCAGTTTCGATGGCCAACCGAAGCACGCAGGTGCCCATGAACTTATGCGACCAGACAAAATAAAGATTCGATTACGAACTACCGAAGCGAGAAACTGAATTTTGAGTGTTCCGCGAAAACCTATTTACGTTCTACGAGTATATATATATACTTTGTAAAGTTTCCATGTAGCGTCTACCCCTCAAAAATTTGTATTGTTTATTATGACTTATTAATGAATAGAATAGAATAGAATAGAATATAGTTTATTCGTCAGAGTACACAAGTTACAGATTAATAAATACAAGTTTTACAAATAATTAAAACAAATCGGTAACGTAACTTAGTGGTAGGCTAACAAATAGGATCCTGCTCAGCATGTGCTGGAAGTTCGAGAACGACCAGCGCTGATCTTCCGCAGGACCCCTTAGTTGGTTAATGAAATTATCTATTAAATAAAACCGTTTAAAATATTTACCTAGTCTGATAAAATAGTTGTATAGGTCACATGGCATGTTTATGTAGTTCTTCAAAAAAGCTGCCTCCTTCAGGTCGCATTAGCGACACCTTTGGTGTTGCTCGTGTCCATAGGCGACGGGGTGACCGCTTCCCACCAGGTGGCCGACAGCTTGTTCGTTAGGCTACAAATATATTTTAAAAATGGCAAATATAGTTGTTTTTGTATTCTATTTTATGTAATTATATTCTATAAACGTTATTTTTGTGTAAAATAACGCTTGCTTCCAGGATATTCGGCTACGAGGGCCAGGAAGCGGCGGACGTGACGTACGTGAACTGGCTGAGCCTGCTGTGGAACGGCGCCGCCAAGGCCACCGAGATGTACCAGCCCTCCACTAAAACATGGCTTCAGGTACATTTCTATTTCACCTTAGGATAATAGGCTCTGCCTACCTTTTCGTGGAAATACAAGCGTGATGTTGATTTGAATTGATGTTATAAAAAATAAAATGTATATTAAAAAAAATATGGTTGTCTGTAAATTCGTTTTACGGACGATAGATTTACGTGATAACGTCATAATCATTATTTTATACAAATAAACGTTTCACGTTGACGTAACGACACATGACGTCAGGTAACGACACATGACGTCAGATAACGACACATGACGTCAGATAGCGACACATGACGTCACACTTTTTCGGATGTGTTGGCGTTCATCGATTTAATAAACGTTATCACGTCAAAAGGCGCACGCGCGAGCTCGCTTCGTGCTGATGCGGCTTCTAGAAGAGGAGGGCCTGCTGACGGTGAGCGAGGTGGAGCCCGGCAGGAACCTGCTGCTGCACTTGCGGCGCGACCGCCTCGCCACCGACGGGAAGAAGGTCATAGGTATGCTTTTACACTGAACCGGTGACATTGGTGACGACTTCTGACTATCGAACTCGCCTCTGAGATTCTGGGAGAAATTCCATGCAGTATGCACCTATGACTTTGCTAAGTTAAGTGAATGCTATGTACCTATATCTGGGGAGCACTACACTTCAATCCCGCCTATAAACTCAAGGAGAAAGGATTTGCTGAAATTCAATGGTTGCCTGGGACCAGGGTTCCCATGGTCTCAAGTCAGCAGATGACTTGAGACCATGGGAACCTACCATTTGCAAATATGTACGTTGATTTTTAATTTATAATTTTTTAATTCTCTTATAATACATAATGTGTTTGGCAATAAATATTGTATATGTTAAGTTCATTTCGGCTGTAACCAAATCCAAGCAGCATGACTTTTCTAAGCTGTATGTTCAAGAGATTAAATGATAGCTGCTGCAACAGTGAGGAAAACAGTGAGGAAACCTGCATGCCTGAATGTTCTCCATATAATGTTTTCAAAGGAATCTGAAATTACCAATTCGGACTTGGCCAGCGTGGCCAACTAACTATCATTTTATGTCAGCCAATTCGCACTTCACCTTCGATTTTTCTCGGGCATGTGAATGCTGCAAGGCTGGTATCTTCGAGATTGAGAGAGAGACGAGATCCGTG
Source organism: Carterocephalus palaemon (assembly GCA_944567765.1). Taxonomy (NCBI): domain Eukaryota; kingdom Metazoa; phylum Arthropoda; class Insecta; order Lepidoptera; family Hesperiidae; genus Carterocephalus; species Carterocephalus palaemon. The sequence goes on from OX155643.1 coordinate 10,249,221, forward strand.
CTAATTTGTTACCTGGCTAATTTGTTCTTCAGACCCTTCTCATTGTAAGAAACCTGCATGATAATTGCGTTACTCAGTGACAACCCAAGCCAATCCAGAAAGCAAAGACAGGTCACGTGACCATACCTTTTTTTCGGATGACCAATCAAAACAAAGACAGCGGCAGGCTTGGGTTGTCACCGAGTTACGCAATTGCCCTGCCGAAGTGGGCCAGTGATTGTGATGAGTCGGTATTTCCAGGCGACTTCCTGGTGAAACTGCAGACGATAAAGGCGACCGGCGACGCGGCGGGCGGCGAGCAGCTGTTCGAGCGCTACAGCAGCGTCGTCGGCAGCTGGGCGCGCTGGAGAGACATAGTGCTGCTGCACAAACAGCCGAGGAATATCTTCGTGCAGCCCAACACGCGCCATATAGGTTAGTGCTTGCGTGTTCGCTATGCTTACGGCACTCTGAAATGTCACTCAGTCTAGAAATTAGTGTGTGCAGTCCCGTGGTCTGCGGTCGACGGGGATGGTAATGAAAAAATGACGCGTACTTGCGTGACGAATAAATCTGAAGAAATCCCTTTGAAACCTATTAGGATTGTCAAATTTACATTATTTTGGTATACTCCATACCAAGCCACCCCTCGTTGCTTAACTCCGTCGATTACATAGAATCGAAGTGAGCTGTTGAGCGCTACGCGAGCGCCTAATTTTTGCCTACACACTGCTGATATAGAACCACTAGTGGACGCCCGCAGCTTCGCTCGCGTGGAATTGAACATTCACTAACTTCAAAAACGGCAAAGTTTCATACTAACTTTGCACCCCCGTTTTACCCCCCTAGGGGCTGAATTCTCAAAAATCCTTTCTTAGTGCTCCCCTAAGTTATAAAAGGAACCCCTGTGCAAAATTTCAAGTTTCTAACCCTTATAGTTTAGGCCCTGCGTTGATATGTCAGTCAGTCAGTCAGTCAGTCAGTCAGTCAGTCACTTTCTCCTTTTATATATATAGATATCTTATTCAGGTGACGACGTGGAATTAAGGCGGTACGAAGCGAGCGCGGAGGGCATGGTGCGCTCGTGGGTGGAGCGGTTCCCCGACACGCGCGTCGCCGACGACCTCGAGCAGCTGGCCGACGCTGATCGACACCATTTCGAGGAGTTGCAGCTACTCGCCTGAACCAAGCTCATTGATCACGACAGTACTTTTATCTCAAAAAATATGATCACGACAGTACTTTTTCTCAAAAAATATTAATTTAATCAACAATTGCATGGACCTGCTGCTACTGCCACCACCTAGCTGATTGATAATGATTGTTTGTACTTTTTATCTCAAAAATATGAATATAATATTTTTAACTGTATTAGTTTCTTTTATTTCTTAGTTTTACTTGTCATAATAGCCGCAGTAATTATTATAAGAAACGAGACGTTGGGCAGGTAAAAATAAAAGTCTGCTTCAACTATATAATTTATTCACATTCAATACAAAACATGCGTGATGGTTGTTTAATATTAATCATAACCATCACAATTAACCTGTTTAATACTTTGGCTATATCCATAACCAAGGAAAAAATATTAATCATCACACAGTAATAAATAGTCTCAATTCTAAACGTAATATTAATAAATAAAAATCAGATGCTCAATAAAATTAAAATGTCAAAATCTTTGCTTTATTATTTACCACTTATTGGACTAGCCATTTACTGACGTTATACGGTAAAGGACATGTGCGACCCTTCCTAACAACATTATTATAAATGTTATTTAATACTTGTATGAAATCTTCGCACAAGAAAACGAAAAACAATCTATATATGTATAACATAAGACGACCTATCCTGTAAGTGGTTCCTATAACTTCTTTTTATAAATAAGTTTTATTTCTAAGAAAACTTTTAACTAAGCACCTTTCTATTCGATAACTGTTACGATTTGACTTAGCATTCAATACTATGCGATTATCATAAACTTTTAAATTAAAAATTGACTTAGGATACCATACAAAATTGTAAATTAATACGAACTAGAAATTAAATTTAACATACTGAGTAAAACGTATTTGTGCAAACACACTAAAATCGTGTCATTTTATTTCTTCAATAAAATGGACTATATCAAATCCAGTCGTCAACGTTGTGTAAAGGCACATAACATTCAATTCACAATAAACTCTAACAAAGGAAGCATTTCGCAAAATATTATATTATAATGTAATTTCTTTGTAAATACTTTTAATAGGATGTCCTGGTGTTCATCTTCACTATAAACTATGTAAATACCGCAGCAGATACAGAAATATTCACAATTTTGTCATATTTCTAAAATATCGGAGACAAACCGATGGTATTGCCAGAGTCCATGCATTCAAACCTACGCCTAATTGAAGTTTTTGACACTATCGACTACGGCCTAATTTATTTGAAATTCAAGAAGTAAGTCTATTTTTTTTGTCACTATGCCCTAATAAGCCTTCAGAAGTAATACGTACTCGCATACAAGGCAATGTTCACTCGGCATGAAAAAGTCCCGAAGGCGCTTTAAAATAAATAAACCAATTAATTTTTATTTATTTAAAATTAATACATTAAAATAGCTGGTAATAATTTTAAACAAATAAAGCCCTTGGTCTTCCATATACGTTTGCTCACTATCCGTCGTGTTGTGATTTGAATACACATTTTAATTTTATGTCAATGCAGAAAGATGTGTTTTATTCTATCTTAGTCACAGAATACCCAATATTTGTCTTATTGCACATTCCCGTTGTAGGAGTAGTAACTACTTCCGTGCTAGGGTACAATAAAGTTAAATACCTACTATTTAATTCAGACACTCAAAAGAAATCTCTATGGTTAGCATTAAAACAATAATAGTGAAGCATGCTTGAGATTCTGTAGTCACCAAAGTTGAGTACATCCTCACCCTAAATAAATATTCGACTGTTCTATCAAAAATGCTTTAGATAATCACAACTTTAGTTAATCAGTAGATATCAACTTCAGTAGCGCCTCTCAGTCAATTTTCTCAGAGCGTTCTGCACCGTCGCCTTCGCCTTGAGGTGTGACAGTGGATCTGAAATCAGGTGTACATTCTCAACTTTCCCTTAACGAACTTCCCCTTATCTACTGTTGAATGTGCTGGCACAGTAGTTAATGTAAGTATTTACAATTTTCTGCCCGAATGACTACAAGAGAATCAAAATATTTTTTCACAATGTTCAGTTTAAGATGTGACATCTAAACTATAATAGTTGGTTTAAAAAATAATTCTACGTAGTAGAAATTATAATTGGAATTTCTATATCAAAAAACTTTGAAAAACAAAGCATTAGTGTTATAAAAATTTGTTTTCAAAGCGTGAAGCGTGCAAGTGTAAATCTGAACTTCGGGAAAGTTATTTTTTATTATTTACGGTGACATGAAAAAAATACACACCTCGGCAGTGGGTCCTTTTCGGAGTCTGGTTTCCTGGTCACGCTGATAGATATCTTTCTCTGTCTTATTTTGTCCAATATGTTTTCTGGACTAGGTTCCTTTTCACCCTTTAAAATAATGGCAGAATTAAGAGTTCTCTTCGGCCGGTAGGTAGCATAGCTTCCCGGGGTGTATAAGGAATGCGTTCTGTTATACTTGAGCGGTTCCCGGAGATGGCTCAGACTGTGATCTTCCGCTCCATCTGCACTGTCTAAGAGTGATTTCGTTCTCGAATATCTACTGCCGCCGTATGAAAGAGGTTGATCGTAATCCAAGTAACTTCTGCTTCCAGAGTACTTTCTGAAATCGTTTCGATCGAGTGATCGATATGTATCAATTTTATCATTTAGTACGTCGTACCTTAGGTTGTTTCTTGGTAAATCGGTAAGCAGGGTTCTATGACGATCTGTGGAAGGGGACAAGTCTGACGAGACCGAGAATCCAGGGGATAAATCATAAATGCCAGGAGACGTCGGCGACACGTCGAATTTGGTTTCAGTCGGAAGGGAGTGTATTCTAGCCACCGGGTCGTACTCCGCGGCTCCAGGACCCACTAAATTGCTTTTCCGGCGTTGTTTCTTTTCGTTGAATCTGGAATAAAAGCTTTTTCTGCGTATCCTATCGACAACGTCTTCTTTTTCGGGAGTTGTCGATTCGTGATGTCGTGTGTGCGAATGTATTGAGTTTTCAGTCAAAGCAAAGGGATTTCTGTCTGTGTATTTAATTTCGGCGCTGTTTTCAGACCTAACATCTGAATTAGAATACGTAGACCTACTTCTGGATCGGCTGCGGCTGTGTAAATCAACAATATCTACTTTAACATTGCCATCAGGAATAGTACCGTTCTTTTCGTTAATATGTATGTTTTCAGTCTCCTTGTCGACAGCAGAAGTGTTCATGATTTGAGGTTCTATCACAGGATTTGTAGGAACTATTTTTTTTACTCTTGGCAATCTGGAGAAGTCTAATTTTAAGGAATTTCTCATATTCTTGGATTCATTATCTTTTTTAAGTACTGGATTTTCATCGTTGTCTAACGAACTAACAGAAGGATTGTCACCTTTTACGTTTACTAACTTATTTTTTCGACCTAATCCATTCAACAATAACGATGTTGGTCGTCTGGGTTTGTCTTTATCAGACAGTGATTCAGTTAAACTATCAATTCTGTCAGTTGCATCCTCGTTAACCTCAACACTCTGTGACTTTTCCAAAGATTTTGAAACCTTCTCCCTGGAGTCAAACTTCTTAAAAAGACCAAGTACTTTAGAGACTGTTGTTTTATTGTTAGATGGGTTTTGGTTCTCTAAAGCTGCCACATCTGGTGTCGTCACAGCTCGCTTAATGACATTCGATTCAGCGGGAGGATCAATACTGACTGGCACAGATTGCTCTCTTTGGCTTCGAGTCATTTTAGCAGAGTCCTTCCTTAAATCGTTTGAAGTTATATTGCTGATCAATGATTTTTCAGGTGAATTCGATTTCGATGACGCCAATTTTTCTAGTTTATGCCCTATGGATTGTAAAACTGATTTCTTTTTTGTGACAGTAGGCTTAGAGCTGTCTTCGGAGGATTTATCTTTGATTTTTTTTGTGACCTTTTTCTTTTCAATAGGTTTTTTATTGTCATTACTTTCTTGAACGGTTCCTAAATCATTCTTCGATTTTGAAACTTTTTTGATTATTTTCTTTTTCACAGTTCCTTTCTTTTCGTTTAAATCAAAGTCTATTGATTTTGCCGCCTCTTCATTTTTTATGCCATTACTTTTGACGTTTTTCATTTTATCATTTTCATCTGAAGTTTTGCAAATATTGTCTTTAAGAACACCATTTCCAAAAGAAGTTTCAGAGTCATTCTTTGAGTCTTTCACATTTATACTATCATTGTCTCCAGGATTTATAACTTGATACTTTTTAACAGTAATACTGGATGAGTTATCTTTTTTACTACTATTTATTTTAGAGATTTCGTTTGTGTCTGTGTCGGGGACAACGGATTTATGCTTTCTTGGTAAAGTAATATTAAAGCTTACTTCAAAGTCAGCTTTAGAATCCAGATTGCTAGATTCTTCTTTTGCTAAAGTAATTTTATCTTCTTTTTTGGTGTTTCGGTTAACATATACCTTCTCTGGAGAAGGACTGCTAGCGGGATAACTCTTTGGTCTGATTAGTTTTGACTCTCTGGGTATCTTCTTATCATCAGGTTCACTATCTCTATTTGATATTTTGTCCGACAGTGCATTTTTATTACTCTCGTCAAATGATTCTAGGTTTTTAACAGGATAACTCTTTGGTCTGGTCACTTTCAATTCTCGGTTTGGAAGATGCTCATCCAACTCAGAGCTTCGGTTGGTATCACGAAGTTTGCCATATAACTTAGAGTTAGTTTTAATTTCAGACACCGTAACGGGACTGTCTAAATTAGTTTCTTTAATGTTATCTAAAATAGGGAAAAACGGGGTTGTCGATCTGCTACGTTCCTTTCCAATTAAACTGCTGACAGGCGAGAGACATTTACGAGTACAATGATCATCTTTAAACAACGGCTGGACGTCCCTCGCATCGGGGCTCCTCACTCCGGAAGATTCTAAGGACTTACTCTTCTTTTCCCTGATTTCTTTTAATATTTTTTGCGTCTCCAATTCTTTTTCTTTCTTATGCTTAGCGTAAACACTTTCATCCGGAGGTGTGTCAAAAAAGTCCGAACGGAGAAATCTCGAAACGCGTCTCCTCGGCTGGTCACCGGTGAGTCTCATGGAGTGCCGCCGGAAGCCCAGCGCGCCGCCGCCGCCGGCCGGCGAGCCGTACGCAGCGATGTAACTCGGCTCCGAGAGAATGCTTCCGCCGTCGGATGAATACGACTCGTCCAACGAGAGGGCTCGCTCCGGCGTCAAGTACTTGCTGAGCAGGGACCGGTCCGGCGTGCCGCGAACGCTGCCGCCTCGCGGGGCGCTCGGCTCCTTCGCAAACGCCCCGATTTTCGCACTCTCGACGTCGGACGCGACAGATGGAGGAGACGAGGATTCCTTGGCGGACGAGCGCCTCCTGACGCGCGGAAGCGTGCAAAACTGCGACGCCTGTAACTCCAAGCTACGGTCTCCGTCTATATCGTCGTTCTGGGTTACCTTCTCCGGCGTTACGTCCTTCGCGAACGTCTCGGGCGTAGGCTCCTCCGTGGCTACATCGTGCGTTGCATCATTTTCGCTTTTTATTTCATCTTTGTGTTCCTCCGGTACGATGGTCGGAGACGCGTCGGAGGGTGTTTGTCCGGCGGAGTGGCTGCGCGAGTACGGGCGCTGGGCCGGCGTGGGGGCGGCGGGCGCAGCGGGCGTGGCGCGCAGGGAGAGCGTGCGGCGCAGCGAGCGCGCGGCGGCGGGCGGCAGGTGCGCGAGCAGCTGGCGCTGCAGCCGCCGCGACAGCGCCGGCGTGAGGCCGGACAGCGCACGCATCTCCTTCTCCGAAAACTGTATCGCGCTCAGGTCCAAGTCCGACAGATCCAGCCCGCTCGGGACGTTCGGCTCTTCCGCGTTCGGTTCGGTGTTCGATGGCTTGCCGGATTTCTTAGTGTTACCTGAAAAATTAATCGAAAAACACACGGTTTCGATCATGCACGACGCTCGTTCGGATGATATATTTACAGTGTCGTAGACGGCGACTCGGTTCGAGTCGAGTCCGTGGGCCGTGAGGCGGCCCGGCTCGCCGTGGTGGCGAATTGAGACTCGGTCGAGAGCGACGGCGCCGCGTCGGCTCGCGGGAGTGCGATCGTCGACGCGGCGGGTTAAGAGTTAATAATTACATATGCTAGGTACAATCTAATAAATTTAGGTCAAACGGAAAGCTTTAGAGGTGCAAACCAAAACACAAAAATATGCATTAAAATGTTGCCGATCGAATCAAATAAATGTACCAGAATGCGAACTAAAAAATGATTGCGTCAGCGAAACATGTCACATTATAAAGGCATCTCTATTCTGGTAAACGGCTGCGGCGCGCGTCGCGCAACACAAAAACACATAAATGAGAAATAAACATAGTTTAGTACCTATTCCTGTGTGGCGTTTGTAGCGGTTTTGTGGTTGGCGCCGGTGCCGCTGTGAAGTGAAGATTTGGTCGGAGCATGCAGTGTAACGCGCAACCCAACTGCAACCACACCAACACAACCTCACTACGCTGTCAGCCGCTCGCCCGCCCCGCTCCCGCCCCCGCTCCCGCCCCCGCCCCCGCCCCCGCTCCCGCGCCCGCCTCCTGCCCTCTGCCCGCTAGTGCGTGTGTGCGAGCGCTACTTTACATCTACACAGATCGAGGCCGTGATAGACGCTCCAAACAAATTAATTAACTGTCCCTTGTATAACGTTGCCCGGCTTTTGCTCAAATTAATCAGAACTTTAAACAAAACTCAAATGTGATCAGTCTACTTTGCACAAAACATTATTGCATCGCCGCCACAGGCTGTGCGACGTTCGAAATGCCTTTTCTGCACGGTTCATGCGATTCCGCGACTACAAAATTAAAATAATATAATTTATGATAATCGAGTACAGCGCAACATTTTCCTGCTAGGGTTAGCGGGTAGGAGAAAGTCAACACCTGCACAAATAATGCACTTTGAAATACGATAACACTACGATGCAAATTAAAACATGTAAGTAAAATTAATTAAATGTTAATGAATTATTGAAAATACGAACACACAAAATATATAATAGACTATGAAAATATCAAAGTATAGAATGAACAGTTTGTAATAGTCTATTATACATGGTATTAATAGGGGGAACAACGACAGGTGGTAAACGTCACTGATATATTCGAGATACCGGTATTGAACGAGAGGCTGCGACTGGATCTTGCGGCGATTTGTGTATGGCGAGTACGATAGTTAATTGATTTGTTTAGTGAAGCCAGCTGTATGTGAGGAGCGGCGTGCCTGCGTGACTGCGTGCCTGCGTGCCACCTAACTACTTCCAGTGCCGATGAGTTCAAGCTAAGTGCGACGTCACGTGACTTACACTTATTTACACTTTCAATCCAAATCGAATACTTAGATATTGGTTTGTTTTATAAATCGTTTTTCATATTCTCAATTTGAAATACTGAGTTTGAAACACTTACTGAGTTTTAAATATTGAATGAGGAGTAATGAAATGGTTTTTTAGTGGTTGTGATGCTGGATTGCACTGATAAAATAATCAAATAATTTAAAAAAAATATGCAAACACCCTGTAACATAAAAAAAAACGAGAGAACCTTCGTTCTATACTGTTTACTTATTTAGAAATTCAATTAACTAAATTTGCAATAATAAAACCGATCAATTTCTTGTATTTTATGTTGCTCTATCTATACACTTCCATATACCATACCTAGTTCCAACTTTTTTTTAAAAGTTGGTCTGGATAACATATTTTTATGACTGGTAGTATTGACCATATTATTAATATATTTTTACAAGTTTTATAATAATTGACATGTGCTGCATATTTATCCGCGTCATTTTAAGTGCATGGTTCCATGGCAATGTAATTAATTCCCGGATACGCGATAGTGTTTCGAATGAGTGCTAGCAAGCTAGTAGGCTAGCATTATAACCGCGAATAAATCGAATCGAAGCTTTATTCAAAGAACGCAAAGCATTAAGTTTGCTGTTTGTCCCTAATATTTAATAGATACAATAAACATTTAATCAAAAAAAGAAACGCTGTACGCAGTACTTTTGAGACACGTTATCTTAGCAAGCTATAAAGGATTGCAAACACAACTGTCTAGAAAGTACTGGAATTACTGTGCTACACTAAACTAAAGAATGCGATTTTTGTTTTTCATTAACCGGCTTGCCGGCCTCTCAGGCGCGGTCGCAGCCTGAAATTTTGGAGGGGGTCACCAAAACTACGTAGTTCGGTTCGGTTCCTTGTTTCTAAACTAGATGTCATTTTCAAGTTATTTTGACCATCGTACGTAGTTCATAAAAACACCACTAGATGTCAGCAAAGTACAAATTTATCGCTGTTAGGGGATAGCTAGAAATTTCCTTTTATTATTTGGCAAATTTTTGAGATTTTTCAATTTGATCTTAGATTTGGGGGCGGTCATGTCCCCTGTGACCCCCCCCTTTGGACCGCGCCTGCGGCCTCTACCACCGAACCATCTATCTACCCACACGATAATACACTAGCTTGCTCACACTCAGTGTCCCGAAAGCGTCCCAGCGTCTCGCCCCGGCCCCGTACAGGACGTTTCCCCCGCGCGTGCGGATGTGCGGCGCCCAAGCGTGCGGACTCACCTCGGGGCGCGTGCGCGCGCTTGCTGAACATCGAGTCGAACGGCGCGTGCATGTCGCGCGAGCCCCAGCCTTCACGCCTGTACCACCAAAAGTATATTATTATTCTTAGACTAGTGGACGCCCGCAGCTTCGCTCGCGTTACACATTCACTGACTTCAAAAACGGCAAAGCTTCATACTAACTTTGCACCCCCGTTTTACCCCGTTAGGGGATGAATTTTCAAATTTTTCTCGCCGTAAAAACCATCCTTGAACTTCAACGAACATTTAAAAAAAAGAATTGTCCAAATCGGTCCAGGCGTTGTTGAGTTATGCGCTTACCAACACATTTTGCGATTCATTTTTATTATATAGATAATATTGTAATTAATTTTGAAAAGAGTAACTACCGAGTTTCTTGCCGTGTTCTTCTCGGTAGCATCAACTTTGTGAACCGGCGGTAGATAAAAAATGTTATGACGTTCATTAAGCGTATACAAAATACCATATAATGAAAAAAATAAATGAATCTGAATCTGAATCTTAGATTACGAGAGGTATAGTCCGATCAAGCATTCGATGAAGTAAAATGACATTTCATGATGTTTGAAAATGTGTGCACTTATTAGGTACTTAGTTTCTCGTCAGTACATGACGGATACCTCTGAAAAATTAATGTGCCATTTTCAAACACGGAATTCTATACATTCATCAATCAATGTCCACCGGTAGGTAACCGGCTTAACTCTACGTGTATTAATATGTCTTTGACCTGTAGTTTCGAACGACTACAACACTTCGGTGCTCTGATGGAATTGGTGTAAACGTTAAGCCGAACAAATGAATCATAGAAGTAAAAAATAAAACAGTAAAGTATCGTGTAAGATGAAATAATATATATAGATACACTGAAATAAATTCAACTACGGTACCTAAGTTTTTCTAAAAAAAATACCTTTCTTTAAAAAAGGTTAATAATAATATCATGGTAGAACATGAATGTAACCTCTTGATTAATCAGCCAACTATTTCAATCACAAAATAGGAATGCAATATAAAGATGGAAGATGCATTGCAAGTAACAATCGAAACACGATTCACTGACATTATAAGCGACTTACGTTTCTGATATGCTTCTTTTATTTTCCACATATCTATGAGTGCTGCATATAATAAAAATTATTTTATATAAGATTTCTGTGTTATAATCATATATTATTAATTATTATATAAATTCACGAAATACTTACAACAGGTTTTTCCTCGGTAAGTGGGGGCTGCATGCAAAAAATTATTATACATATTAGTCGGCGTATATAAAAAAAAGTAAAATTTCCTTATTAGAAAGCTCGAACATTTATGTAGTTAATAAGTCTATATAATAAAATAAAAAAGACATTGTAGTAGAATCTAGTTCCTGTTAAATTATTAAAATGAATTAGGATATTAATTAATTATCGAGGAGAAAATATTAAACGAATCCTTTAATTGAATTATTTGATTGCAAACTTTACACATTATTATCAGAAATTATTGAGTTATTAAGGTCCAACCAGTTACCAATGTTAGAGGACGTATCACAAAAAAAAAGGAATGTGTACTGAGTTTAATGCGCGAATGAAATTCGTTAAATCTTTCACGCATAAATCAGAATCAGATAATTATTATTTATCTATAAAGGTGCATATCCAACGCTATATAAGACAAAATGACTCCTGCTTGAATATACGAGTAGTATGGCGAAATGGTATGCCAAGATATGTCTTGTCTCACCAATGAAGAACACCTTACAAGAGCAACGAACGTATAGTTAAGCCACTCGCGCGATACGTCCGTAGGGCTCACCTGTTGAAGAACGGCGACTGCAGATTGTTAAAGAGCGAGTGAGACGACTGCGGGAAGCCGGGGCCCTCCTCGCCGTTCAGCCGATTGGTCAGAGCGCGTACCTGAAAATGGCCAAAAGGCAATAATGTTAATTTTAGATATGTTTTTCCCACGGGCTCAGATTTATTTATATTTTCACTGGCTAGTATTTTTTATTAACTAACAACTTCTAACAACGGTTTGAAAGGCTGATTCTACTGAGAAGAACGTGACAACTCAGTTGTTCCCCATTTGAAAAATCGAGTGTTGCTTAATGCAATAGAAATAAACTTATTAATTTGAACGTAATATTGACTTGTTTGACTGGTTGACTGGCAGAAAATGCCAATAGGCATTAAGTCCGCCCATTGTAACATTTTTTTTTTGGTGTAACATTAAAGTATTTAAATAAAAAATAAAAAATTATACTCTTGAATTTTTGTGAGTCTTTTTAAAGTCTGCCAGTAAGGCAACGAGGATTATGGGCCCATACTCAGTTGTAGGACCTTGCACACAAACGACACATACTTAAATATTCATCGCTAAGCATCGACACTACGTCCTTCTCTAGCAAGCCAAAGTTGACAGGTCGTTTTCGCATACATTTCTGAATGTTTCACCGGCAAACAGATCAGCTTGAACCGATATACCGTATATCAAATACAAATATTTGACGGATTTTTTTGTGGAGTCTTGTTCCTGGATTGGATTATTGTTTCTTGTTTCGCCGACTAAAAATTTGTAACCGATTTTGAGTCATGTGCTCTAATGCTGCAATTGCTGCTGGATCGGCTTTTAATATGAACTCTTTCTAAGGCTGTCGCGCTTACCCGATGTAGCAGCGTGGAGAACAGGTTCTCAGCCGTGAGCAGGTGGAAGCCCTCGTCCTCTTCGTCCTCCTCGCCCGAGCTGACGGACTCTGCGCGCGCCGCCCGGCTCGACCTGCGGGGACGTTACATGCTTAGTAAGATAAGATAAAGATATATATCATATATCTTTAACAAATAGAACAATAGACGAATACATAATCTAATCACGGACCTTGAAAAATAAATATCAAGGTGTAACATAAAAACATTAATGTAATAAAAAAAATAAAAAAATAAATCGTGCTACCACCACAACGACTTTTATTCAAAAAGACCTACCATTTTTCGCTAGTCTGAGTTCTAGTGATCACATTAATGCCGTTAAAAGTGGCTTCTATTATTTCTATGCCGAACATTACTGACGAACATTTTTCACGTCCATCTGGACCATTTCTTTTAATTTAATTCTATTACAATAAAATGCGCACTGAATATGTTTGAACATTAATGTAGAAGATTATTAATCCTCACCTCAGCCTGTGCATGTGCGTGTCATCTTCTTCCTCCGACTCCCCGCCGCTAACGAGACTGCTGTAATCAAGTATACTGTCAGTTTTAATTATGTATTTCGTTTTGAGGTCCATTGTAACTTGTTTTAACATTAAGATAACATCACATTTCAAAGGGATAGGCTGAAGTGTGTATGTAATAGGTGGTGAGCCTACACCAGGCATACGAGCTACTCCTGGGCAGTTCAAGTTATAAAAACCCAATAGTTGTTGCCCAACCCGGGGATCAAACCTATGACCTCTGCTTACCATTCGCGCGTTTGCAACTTTACAAAAGTACTAAAGGTACTTAGTGGGTATTCTACATTATAGTAAACACATCTGTTTAAAATATTAATTTAGCTAGGTTAGGTTATTACACAAATAACCTTTGGGTGCGTATGTATGTATTAATTATATATAGAATACTAGTCGACACCCGCAGATTCGCTCGCGTGGAATTAGAAATAATAATAGATTCTTCTTTAACTTTAATTAACTCTCTAACATTTTTACAAACTTAGAATACCATATTTATTTATATCTAATCAACAGCCCAAAATATAAATCTTATGCTTCTAGTTCTGAAAATGACAATACTTTCATACAACCTTTCATTCCCCTTTTCAACCCTATACAACACTTTTTTCCAATTAAAAATTAGCCATGTCTTTTCTCAGGCTCTAGAGATTATCTGTGTACCAATTTCATTCCATTTCATTTAAATCAGTTCAGTAGTTTTGGCGTGAAAGCGATACAGACAGACAGATAGAGTTAGTATGGAAGTATGGATGGTTGGAAAATGATGACGCCATGACACAAACCTGATGCGCCTAGGCTTGCCGACGCGGTTGAGCCTCGGCAGCGAGTTCGCGTCGGGCTCGAGGCTGCGCTGGCGCGGCGTGACGTAGCCCTTGCCCTCCACCGCGATGGGGATGATGAACTCGCGCGCCGACTTCTTGATCGGCTCGCCGGGGCTGGCGCACGCCTCGCTGCCCGCGCTCGTCGGCCCTGACTCCGTCGACGTGAGCCGCCTGTGCGAGACACTTTATTTATTGACAACCCTAACGATAGTAGTAGCGTCCATAGCCCAGTGGCTCGCTTCGATTCAATGTGATCGAAAGTGTTAAGCAACGACGGGCGCGGTCGGTGACCGCTAGTGGCAAAAATTTCATGGGCGCTACCGTGCTTCGGAGGGCACGTAAAGCCGTCGGTCCCGGTTGTTTTCAATGCTGGAAACAGTCGTTAAGCCTTGCCGAAGACCTTCGGGTGGCTTGAGAACATTCGACACTGGGTTGGCCACTAACCCCTCCACCAATCCGCATTGGAGCAGCGTGGTGGAGTATGCTCTAGACCTCCCGCAGAAGAGTCTGTGGGAGAGACCCGTGCCAAGCAGTGGGACGTCTATGGGACGCAGCGATGTGAACCCTAACGATAGACCCTTTAATTTCAGTTTCGGGACGACGTTTTACCATTACCCATTGCCACATACGTGAGGCGTCTATACGACGAAGTTCTTTATATATTGGCAACCCTAGTAGCGTCCATGGCCAATTGACTCGCGACGATTCTTTGTGATCAAGTTAAGCAACGTACGGTACGGTACGTTTATGGATGGGTGATCGTTAGTGCCAAAATTTCATGGGCGCTACGGTTCATCGTAGGGCACGGGAAACCGTCGGCCCCGGTTGTTCTCAAAGGTAAAATCAATCGTTAGGCCTTGTCGAAGACCCCTCCATCAATTTGCATTGTAGCGGTGTGGTGGAGTTTGTTCCTCCTAAGAAAGTACCACCCACAGCTGTGTCTATGAGGGAGATCAACGCCAAACAGTAGCTGACGCTTTACTGAACATAATATTTGTATACGAATAGGCATAAGCCTAGCTCTGACCTTGAATGCGCAGAAGTCAAAATTAAGAGAACGGGTCGTCAATCGTAAGCGCTGAATGGTTCTCTAGCTGTATTGTGTCCCTCTTCCGTGCGCAGCTATCCGCTTCACAATTTGTATACAGCTAAACTTTCGTGCCGCCAGCTATACCGTACCTGAATGGCGTTCTAAGTGTAGGCGTGGGTGCAGGCGACTGTGTAGGCGCGTGCGCGTGCGGCGGCGTCTGCGGCGATGCGAGCGCTGGCTTAGCGGGCACGTCCGCCGCCGCCTCATCTGGCGACATGTGGATCGGGATGATGCGCTCCACCGACATGCCCCTGTTGGCACTATGGTAAAACGTATAGTTTAATATGTGCGACGTAGAGCCTATTATATAAGATAAGAAATAAAATTTACACAAATAAAAAAAAAATCCGTAGACGAAATTTTAGTGGAAATAATTTGAAAGAACTGTAATACAAGACAATAAATTATATATTAGTTGATATCTCCACTGTATTTTACTGAGATATAAGTCTATTCACTTGACCAATACTCAATAATGACTAATGAACAAAGTGAGTGAGTGAGTGAGAGTGCGCGTGGCATTCTCGTCAAAGATTTATTAGGCTGCTGCAGTAATATATGTATCAATGTTGGTTACATGTGTCTGCCAATCCGCATTATTCCGCACGTGGCCTGCGATGTGGACCTTTACATTTCTAGGAGACCCTTGATCAGCAGTGGGATGATGTAAAGGTTAACAAAATATAATCGCTACACACTCACACTACTGCGGTAGGATTGTGTTACGGGTGGCGGACACACGAAAAACATTACAATTTAACATCCATGGCCCACCAATCTCCACCAATCCGCATTGGAGCAGCGTGGTGGAGTATGCTCTAGACCTACCGCAGCTGTCTCTGTGGGGGAGACCCGTGCCCAGCAGTGGGACGTCTACGGGTCGCAGCGATCCATGGCCCAAGTATAAATATTTATCTGCGAAATAAATATCTGCCCCAGCTTGCAGGTAGGGTAAGTGCCACCGCGCCAGGGTCGTCGGTTGTGGTGGTGGGGCTACCTGTTGCGGTGGTCGTCGGTTGTGATGGTGGTGGGGCTACCTGTTGCGGTGGTCGTTGGTTGTGATGGTGGCGGTGGGGCTACCTGTTGCGGTGGTCGTCGGTCGTGGTGGTGGTGGGGCTACCTGTTGCGGTGGTCGTCGACGCGGTGCTGCGCCTCGGTGCGGAAGACGCGCGGCGCGGCGGCGGAGGGCGGCGTGCCGGGCGGCGACGCCAGGCTGGTCACGCCCGCCGACGACGAACGCCCGTACGGCACTGGCGGCTTGCCTGACGTACGTATAAAAAAAAATAAAAAAAAAAAAAAAAAAAAGCCTTTAATTCCATATCCTTATTTTACATTTCAAATGTAGTATTTGTTTGTTAGTGTTTGGTTAGTTAAATGCTTATTATCTAATTGTTAGTAAAAGTTAGTTTTTGCTGTTGGATATGGACCCCTCTTTGGGTGAAGGCCTCCTCCAGTCCTTTCCACTCATCTCGGTCCTTGCCGATAGTATGCCAGTCCTTGATTTCGTTTAACATTTCATATGACGTACGTATAAACATTTCATATTAATCTAACTACACTAACTTCCTGTTTCTTCTTTAAGCGGTGACAGCCCAGTGGCTATCGAACTAAGCGGTGACAGCCTATTGGCTATCGAACTCACCTCTCACTCGAGCGGCACGCACCAATAACTTTTCTAAGTTATGTGCGATTTAAGAAATTAAATGTCACTTGCTATAATGGTGAAGGACACATAGTGAGAAAACCTGCATGCCTGAGGGTTCTTCATAATGTTCTCGAAGGCATGTGAAGTCTGCCAATCCGCACTTGGCCAGCGTGGTGGACCAAAGCCTAATCCGTCCCATTCTGAAAGGAGTCCCGTGCCCAACAGTGGGACGTCTATGGTTTGTAGCCAAGTATATTGTTAGGTTAGGTTGAGGGCAATAGGTTTTAAATATGGATAACATAAATTATCATATCGATTGATTAAATCAAAGTTCAGTTCGCCACGTACCGGATCGAATAGCAGTAGATATGATATCGCGTGCTGCGCGCCTGCGACTTTCCTCGCTTGCTTTTTCTTCCACCAGTTTCGCCATAGAGTTCTGCAGACTTCTGTGATAGCAAAATATTATTGACTAATTGAACCTTGAATATATGTATTAGAATTAGCTTGCGATATATGCAGCTTGTAATTAACTCTAGTAAAATAGTAAATAGAGGCATATGTTATATTCACATACCTCCGGGCGTCCTGCAATAGGACCGAAGGATCGACTGAATTGGAGCTATGGGAAGGTTCACTCTCAGTCTTCTTTACGCCCATGCGATTTGATTCCTCGACTGGAGTCTGAAAAATAACCGACTATTAATATATGTATTTGTAAACACTAGTCATTGTCATGTCATAGTCATTCATTCTAACGAAATAAAAATTTATTTACTAATATTGATTAATGTACAGTACTCCCAAATTAATAATGCGCATGCAAATCTTCGCTAATTGTCGTATTCCCGGAAACACCCGAATCATTGAATCGGAGAAAGCCCTCAACAATGCACTTGCATTTTGCACCTTGTTCGAAAGAAACAGGAGTCAAAGTCATATGTCAAATCATGTGAAAAAATTGAAAACAATTCGGTTGGTCGGCGGCTGTCGCCGGTCAGTCAAAGGTCCGTCAGTCGTCTTTATATACTGGTGAATTTTAAAGAGCTGCTATTACACACCCTTCTTGGTTTTGTTTTCAAAGGTGAATTTAATTTCAACTTTAATTATCTTACTCAAATTGAAATAGTTTATTTTGTAAAATAACATACAGAATATACAGAATATACAGAATTCGCCATAGACCGTATAATGGAGGAACATGGGCATAAAATTATACGATTGCCACCATATCATCCCGATTTTAACCCCATTGAAAATATTTGGTCCCAAATAAAGCATCACGTAGCCAAAAAAAATATTGCAATGACTGTCAAGTCAGTTAAAGATGCTATATTAGAAAAAATCAATAATATAGGATCAGAAGAATGGAAAAAAGTTTGTGATCACGCTGTTAAATGCGAAGATGAATATAGAAAATTTGACCCAAGAATCGATAGTTTTTCCGATGAAATGATTATTTACACGGGTGATAGCAGTGGGGAAAGTGTAAATGAACAAGAGCATAATGAAAGTTCTGATGAATCTAGGATGTCAGGAATAGAGATCCTCCTTGATTCTGATTAATTATTTGTAATTTTAATATTATTCTGGAATGATCAGTGCTGTAAATACTTTTGAACTGAGAACATAATGATTAGATTTTAATGTAAACCTGTGTTTGAAAACCATTTTTAAGAAAATGCACTTAACCACTCTATACACATATCGTTTTCCGACGCTCGGGGAATACGACCTTTGCCGAACAGTAACGAAGATTTCTATGCGCATTATTAATTTGGGAGTACTGTAATAAATGTGATATTGACGAGGCGCAATGTGGCACTGCAAGGTAAACACAATTTTGTAAAATTAATTTTAATACACCTGGAAATATTTTTACTGTGATTCCACCAAGAACAAATAAAGTCCTCTTACCAGCTTCTAATTATATTTAGCGGGTATGTTTTAACGATTAGACAACAAGGCTATTTCTAATGCAGCTTTGGAATAAATGAAGTTTTTAAGATGTGTGTGTGTCACTAACGGTCATTGACTCGAGCAGGCAAATAACAGGATCTTTATAAAACTTTATAAAACATATTAACCCTTTTAACCATTATATTAATTTACTACGATCTTACGCTAACCCACCTTTTGATTAAGTTTAGCCAGAGATTTGTCACATACGTTATAGGCGCTGGGGCTGTACGGTCGTATGCAAAACTCTACATATAAGAAAACTAGTGGACGCCCCGCAGCTTCGCTCGCGTGGAATTAGACATTCACTAACTTCAAAAACGGCATAGTTTCATACTAACTTTGCACCCCCGTTTTACCCCCTTAGGGGGTGAATTTTCAAAAATCCTTTCGTAGTGCTCCCCTACGTTATAAAAGGAACCCCTGTGCAAAATTTCAAGTTTCTAACCCTTATAGTTTAGGCCCTGCGTTGATATGTCAGTCAGTCAGTCAGTCAGTCAGTCAGTCACCTTCTCCTTTTATATATATAGATGCTGCAAAGTGGATATCATCTTACCGGTGAGGGCTCAATGCCAATCTGTTGCAGCCTAACGGTGCCGTTGTTCTCCGGCGCGCGCGCACTCAGCTCGCGGTCCTCGCTCTGGGCTTTGGGCTTCGCAATCTTCGACACCACTACAAAATAATAATAATAAAATAATAAATCAATATCTTGGACATTCTCACACACGGCCATCTGACCCCAAAATAGGCGCGAGCCTGTGTTATGGGTGTCAGAGACTGATATACATCGCTCGCTGCGACCCATAGACGTCCCACTGTTGGGCACTGGTCTCCTCTCAGAATGGGAGGGATTAGGCCTTAGTCCACCACGCTGGCCAAGTGCGGATTGGCAGAGATACTGATATACATACATAGATATTTTTAAATACATACTTATATAGATATTGACATCCAGACACAGAACAAATACAAGTGTTCGTCACACGAATATTTGAAATATTTAAAAATATATGTATACGTCCGTAATCCATAATCATAACGTAGTTACGACTCAGTCCGTGTTCAGTAGGTACTGGTAGTACACCACTTATTGAAGTGATTTGAATTCGTTGATAATTGAAATTTAAAATAGAGATTCTAAATTGGAATACTGAAATAATGTAGGTATCCCATATTTTTTAACTGATTGAAATAAAATGTCGTTCTAAATTAATATTTTCCAACTATTATTTATATTGAAACGAACTACTATCATTACTGTTTTAGCTTATAAATAATGATACATTGCTAACCAACCTGGCTTAGTGACATTCCGTTTAATCTCAGGTGCCGCGGTAAGCGACGCTCTCCTTTCAAACTGTTCCTTGAAGCTTCCAACATTACCACCTAGAAATACAATACGGGTTATTCATAATGAAAATTATTAAAAAAATTGAAAAAATAAAAGCTTTTTATAACTTTTATTTTATTTTCGTGCATTGTCATTGGAACCAAATATGTGTGCCAAATTTCAGCTCGATAGCTTCAGTGGAAGTCGGTGAAATATTCATTGCAAGATTCCAGGATATACATACATACATACAACATACGAGTGAAGTTAAAAAAAATTGTTTTAATGTTTTTTTTTTAAATCCTCTAATTTCGCAGAAGGCAAACGCAGGCAGGGTGAACAGTTCCTCAGATATAGAAGTCTAGAAGCGTCAAAATGAAAAATTATGGTATAGACTCAGAGCAATAGTCTGGTAAGGTTCCTAACATGCAGAACATGATAGACGGCGACACAATCTTTTGTCCAGTCTCCCATAGCCTACGATTACAACTATATTATTATAATCAGTCTTAAATTATAGCAAATATTAGCGCGCATTTGACAATAAACTGGGCTATGCAAGTCATATAAGAGCCCACCATAGAAGGAGTTTAAATGTCTACTCTATAAATAAATCTTGGACATTCTCACACACGGCCATCTGACCCCAAAGTAGGCGCGAGCCTGTGTTATGGGTGTCAGAGACTGATATACATACATAGATATTTTTAAATACATACTTAAATAGATAATATTGACATGCAGTCGATAAATTCACCTGGTATAGATAGTTTCTTGGGTTTGGGGGGCGCCGCGGGCGCTGGGGGCGTGGCGGGCGCGGCGGGCGCCAGCGAAAGCCCAGTGAGCTGGTCCGCTACCGCCACCACAGGACTGGCCTTCGACTCCTGCGCCTGTATTAATAATTTTAATACGTGAAGCAAAAATGTTCAACCCCTTTTTACAAAAATAGTGGCCGCCCGCAGCTTCGCTCGCGTGAAATTAGACGTAACATAACCTAAATACAAAATTTCATTGAAATAGTGTAGGTATATACGAAAACTTTTATACCTACTAACTTTGCACCCCCCTTTTACCCCCCCTTAAGAGATGATTTTCGAAACTCAATAAAAAACCTTCATAGGTACTGAATTTCATTCGAATAACATCAAAAACGGCAAAGTTTCATACTAACTTTGCACCCCCGTTTTGCTCCCTTAGGGGGTGAATTTTCAGTAATCCTTTCTTAGTGTTCCCCTACGTTATAAAAGGAACCCTGTGCAAAATTTCAAGTTTCTAGCCCTTATAGTTTAGGCCCTGCGTTGATATGTCAGTCAGTCAGTCAGTCAGTCAGTCAGTCAGTCAGTCAGTCAGTCAGTCAGTCAGTCAGTCACCTTCTCCTTTTATATATATAGATTACTCGGATAGAGGTGTGTGAAATTTTGGCACAGTTAATGTTTACATATTGACAAGAAGTTCAAAAATATATCATTGGTTTATGATACTACATATTGTGCTGCCAACTGCAACACAGTATTGGTGCGGATTATTTTAAGGATATGAGATAGTAAACGAACTGCAGCACCACCCACCCGCTGCCGCCCATGACAACTGTGACTGACTTTGAACAAGACTCTAATAGGGACTAGGATGTTGGTTAGTCCAGATAGCAGAGAGTTTATAAGAAAATAAGTTCAGTTCGTTAGTAGGTATACACTGGGGCCGGGATTGTTCTTATAAATAGCACTGCTGCTAGCATTATATGGATAACACTATCACTAGTATTAGTTCTGTTAGATATAGTCCAAGTCAGTCCGTTGCTACCCTAAAGGATTAAGGTGATCGTGTAGCCTGAAACCACACCTATTCCAACCACCAAAATTGCTTAGAAAATAATTATTACACGGTAGAAATGATACTAGGTACCGTGGCGGGCGGTGGTACCGGCGGCGGCCCCGAGCGAAATCTATATATTTCATATAGTATTTTTTCCAATTAATCAGGGGGAAAACTTCGAAACCTTCAGTATTGGAGCTTATGCCGTTGCACATTCCTACCAAACACGCACATGTTCGCCGGCATAAGGTATTTGCCATTCCACACTGTAGACTGGTATTGGTAAGTGAGTCACCGCTGGTACGAGCCTTGACCTTGCTCAATGGTATCCTGGCCTCAGATCCTAGCTTAGACTTGTTCTGGTCGTCACCAGCTGTATTTCGCAGAACTGCCGCTAAATATTTAGAAGTAGTCACTTATAAAATAAGTTCAGTGTCATAGGTAAACGCATTGGGGACTTACCTGTTATGTTTACCTACTCCCTATTGTAAATAAATAAATATAACTCACTTTCACATCCTCCTGTTTCTCAGCGGCCTGGTTCTCGTCGGCCTTGGCCTTACTCTTCCTGAAGGAGGCCACGCGCGGCCTGGTCTTCTCCTTGGGCTCTTCCTCCTTGGGCGGCTGCTTCACTATTTCTACCGTGGCGTCCTTCGCTAGCTCGGCGGGCGCCGGCGATATTGTCATTGTTGCTGAGGATGTTAGCGTCGGTTGCACCTGCAAAAATAATTTGATGTAATTTTATTCTTTGCGCAGTTATTTATGCAATGGCTAACACCAATGGACTTCGGTATAACATAGTTACATATTCATTGAAAGTTATATATCCTATATAATTTGTCGTTGTCTGATCCACCATGCCACCTTCTAGCTTATGTAAGAACGGGATTGGTGCATTTTTTCTTACTACTAACAACCCTTTTTTGTTTTGGAAGGCTTGTCGCCCCAGAAAACTGTATGCGACCTATCGCCTCCACAACACTTAAAGTGTGTGTCCAGCCTTTCGAGGTCCACTACTGGACATAAGCCTCTCCTAAACGATGTCACTCCGACCGATCCTGTGCCTACTGAATCCAACGGTTTCCAGCTGTAATACACATAGGTTCCTACAGGTAATCTGTTGTAAAGTGTGTGTAAAAAGATGAAAAGACGACAACTCTATTGGATAAAAACTGGTCAATCACAGACAGACCCTTCCTCCTCTTGCGCGGCGCTGTAGGCGCTTTTGCACTGAGGGACTCGGAGTAGGGGAGAATCCCTCTATCCGGGCAAACCAGCATCTTGATAGAAGAGATCTAGAGCACACTCCACCACGCTGCTCTGATTCAGATTGGTTTGAGACCAGCGAGAATAACTAATAACAGATTAATCTATATATCTATATATATAAAAGGAGAAGGTGACTGTCTGACTGACTGACATATCAACGCAGGGCCTAAACTATAAGGGTTAGAAACTTGAAATTTTGCACAGGGGTTTCTTTTATAACGTAGGGGAGCACTAGGAAAGGATTTTAGAAAATTCATCCCCTAAGGGGCTAAAACGGGGGTGCAAAGTTAGTATGAAACTTTGCCGTTTTTGAAGTCAAGTGGGCAACCCGAACGCGGGCAGACGTCGTTAATGGGTCTAAATCTACGCGAGCGAAGCTGCGGGCGTCCACTAGTTACAGATATAACGTGCCTGTTCATTGCCGAGCTCGTCGGGCGGAGACTCCGGCGGGCCCTCCTCGGGCAGAGCTGGCGCCTGTGCGATGCTTGCGCAACTATAACAATAAACATGCGTGTTTCAGTTTGAAGGCAATTTTATGCTCCTATGTTTTCATTTCTCTTCAGAAATTAAGTGTCACTTGCTATAACGGTGGAGGACACATCGTGAGGAAACCTGCATGCCTGAGAGTTCTTCATAATGTTCTCGAAGGCATGTGAAGTCTGCCAATACGCACTTGGCCAGCGTGGCACAAGGCCTAATCCCTCCCATTCTGAGAGGAGACCCGTGCCCAGCAGTGGGACGTCTATGGGTCGCAGCGATGTTTTCATTATGTTAGTGGATAGAAGAATATTAACGATAAATTTAACATTTTAAACAGATGGCTGAACGTGGCCTCCGAAGAACGGGAGCGCCGTTGAAATTATTGCCACTACCGGTGGTACCATACATAAACCAATCGCGGCCGTCGCTGCTCAACTCTGTCGATCACATAGAATCGACGCGAGCCATTCGCCCGTGTTCGCTGCAGTAAGTATGTGAAACAAACGCTCTTCTATTTCTGAAGGTAGCATTCGGTTCTTAGCGACCGCGACGCGCGACTGCGACCCGCGACCGCAACCGGGTCGCGCGACCCGCTTAGTATGTATTCATATGGAGAACTAGCTTTTACCCGCGGCGCAGCCGTGGTCAAAGGGAATTAACAATTCAATTCAATTTATTAGTTGCCTATGACTTAATTAATTTACATGTATCATTTGTTAGCGAAATTCAGAACTTGCAAATGAATTTGCTATCTTTTTACAACATCCGGCAATAAATAACTAGCAAAAACCTAAACATCGATATCTTCCCATGGGGATATTTTACCGCGGTAAAAAGTAGCCTACGTCACTCTCCACCCTCCTCACTATCTCCACACACAAAAACCATACCATATAATAGCTTCGTTGCGACGTGAAAGCCGGACAAACAAACAAACACACTTTCACATTTATAATATTAAGTATGGACTAGTATGGATGTACTAATCCGGAGACCACACGCTACCTGGCGACCCTCTCCTTCTTGCGCTGCAGCCCGCTGGCCGAGGCGGCGATGTCGAGCTTGCGCTTGTTCTCGCCCGCCGCCACGATCGTGCGCGTCGGCGACGGCTTTATCGCGTCCTCGCCGCCCTCTTTATGACAAAACACATTTTACATTTACAAAAATGCGGCTTTCAACACACAGCTGAGCTAATTAAATATTTAGTCTATCCATCCTTTCGAAGTCCACTACTTTAAATTGCAATCCCTCGATTAGTGCCACTCTTCCTTCTCCACTTAATCAGGGTTTGACTAGTAGACAATGCCATAAATCATTAGTCCGTCTATTGTATATCTCTATAGAGGTGTAAATAAAGTTGTATAAATAAATCTTGTGTTGTTTTATTTTGTAAGTAATTAAAATTAGAGAGAAAGAGGAAAACAAGACCAAAGGAGCAAACGGAATTAATTTGCATATCACCTGCAACCAGCTCTAAAATCCTCTTCTCTGCAGAATTGCTGGGTTCCACAGCCATTGAC
The DNA here is from genome assembly GCA_944567765.1 of Carterocephalus palaemon. NCBI lineage: Eukaryota > Metazoa > Arthropoda > Insecta > Lepidoptera > Hesperiidae > Carterocephalus > Carterocephalus palaemon. The sequence goes on from OX155643.1 coordinate 10,274,135, forward strand.
GTTGAACTTGTGAGATCTGTACAGCTCTCCTCTGGTCCCAGGTCCGCCTATAGATTATTTTATCAATATTATTCTTCAATAAATACATTCACAGTAGCGTCCATAGCCAAATGGCTCGCCTTGATTCAATGTAATCCAGAGAGTTAAGCAACGACAGGCGCGGTCGGTTTGTGAATACCGTGACCGTTAGTGGCAAAATTTCATGAGCGCCACCCTGCTTCGGAGGGCATGTTAAGTCGTCGGTCCCGTTTGTTTTCAATGGTGAAAACAATCGTCAACCCTTGTCAAAGAACTTCGGATGTCTTGAGAACATTCGAATCTAGGTTGGCCACTAATCCCTCCAACAATCCGCATTGAAGCAGCGTGGTGGAGTATGCCCTAGACCTCCCGCCGATTTGTCTGTGGGGGAGACCCGTGCCCAGAAGTGGGACGTCTACGGGTTGCAGCTAACAAATACATATTATACAAATTTGTGAATTACCTCTGCGTTGCACTTACACATCGGTGATGATTACAGGTTTAGCCATACAACACCGCTATGCCACTGAGCCGTTGGTAGAATGTTACTACATAGCTCATAGAGACCACCACCCAAAACATTTTTTCCTACATTTATAGAGAAATGAACGTGGAAATAGAAACTGAATGGACCGGCGGAAGTTCGATCCTAATTCAGCATATCCGACATCACCAGGCACGATGTCTGTCTGAGTGTCCTCTCTGGGGGACAGGAAGGGCGTACCTCCGGCGGCACCATGACGCTGTTGCAATGCGAGGGCGCGGCGGGCGCCAGCGAGAGCAGCAGGTCGAGCCGCACCGGCGTCTCCGCTGCCAGCATTTCCGACATCTCTAGACACGACGTCTCGCATCCTGTGTTTACCCAACTGTGGGAAAGTTTGTGACTTATTTATTTATTTATTTACATAAGTACACAATTATGTAAACATTAGAGATACTTAAATCTGATACGCTTACATATTCTAATTGGCAATGTTACTCATAAATTCATAACAAGTAGAATATATCTGCTGGCAGTTCTATGAAAATCAGCAGTTGTTAGCGAATACAAATTTAGACACGGATTTCAATCCAGTACACCGTCAGCGGCAACTCGCGTGACTTCACCAACCTATATCCTGGAACTGAAAATTTACTAACTTTTCGGAGTTTTTTTTTAATGTGAGGGACAAGTATTAGAATGAAATCTAACACTGTAGAGTTAGTTAAATCGTCCCGACTCCAATTATATCGTCGTCATACAGGTATTTCGTCAAATTTTTAAGGTAGATTTTAAAATTTCCGCACTCAATTCGGTACTCAGCCCGTATCAGCATTATAGCCAGAACAATAGCCGTACATCAAACAAACAGTGAAACAATGCTCATACATCAGTAAAAGTCACTTCTGAATAACAATACATGTATCCTCTTTTTTGTTCGTCCATATCAATAAATTAGGATACAACATATAACAATGTACAATGCACTCAATAGAGTATTGCAAGTATCGATTTCAAGTCACTTGACTTGCATTGATTAGGAACTTATGCAAGCTATAGCAGCGCAACTTAATAAATAATGACGATAATATAATTTATACCAAAATATGTTTAATAAAATATATGTACATCACATGACATACATCATACAACTAACATATTTATAAATTGAATTTAAGTTAAATTATGTGATAAATAGATTTACCTATTTAATAATTTAATGAAAAGATTAGAATATAAGGACCCCGAAAGATTACATCTGGGGGAATATGTGTTAAAAATAAAAATAATAATAATAAAAAAAAACTAAGAACTTACGGATGGTCACAAATGTAGGAAATATCTGCACGTTTCAGAGGATCCACGGTGAGCATGTCGCGGATCAGCGGTGACGCACCTGATAACAAGAACATGTGTTTCCTCGTACAGCGTAATCCCTGCTAGCTGCAATAATACTTAGGTATTTGTGGGAAGACCTTCAAGTACGCAATTCACATTACTCTAAACGAGTTATGCCCTCAATAAACGTTTGCGTGTCATTTATAGCCCGCTGAGAGCGGTTATCTAATATTTTACATCCAATTATTGGTAAAAGTATTTCGCAATAGAACCTAGGCTGCCACGAGGCAAAGCAATGCAAGGCAGATAACGCACCTGTGTCGCGCGTGTCAATAGGAGACGGTGACCACTTACCATCAGGTGGCCTGTATGCCTGTTTGACCGTTTGAATTATTTAAAAAAAACTAGTCACTCGTGAGCTAAAATTGTAATGAACATGTCGTAAACATTTAATGTCACTATGAATTACAATATATTTATGGGGCGGAACAGAGTGCAGTATCGAAAACAATTGGCAACGATACAATTTTTTATGAGAAGCAATGTTTTTTCATAGTGGAAATAAAGAATGCGGGCACAGTCGTGCGTCTTATACGCAAATATCAAAGACAACGAACTCATAAATGTAAATTATTAACGAACTGGATGGGTTTTTAGGTTCATAGTAGTCCCCGTTGCTGATCTGTCGGACTAGGCGCTTGAAGTTGGAGCCGTCAAAAGGCATGGCCCCGTAGACTAGAGTGTATAGGAGTACTCCTAAAGACCAGCAATCCACCTGGAAGAAAACAACGACACTGGCTTACAGAAGCAGATATAGCTATATACAAGCAAGACCAGTGAGCAAAAACCTCAACGTTCTGGGCGGAAATCAAAATCTATACCAAGACAAAACGCGCATTATAATGTCTTGGAATTGTTAGGTTTAATCAAATATTTGTATGATCGTCCTTGACTTTCATTCTTATATCTAGTTAATAAACATGATTACCTCGGGTCCTATGTAAGGCGTTCCTTTTACAATTTCAGGAGAGGCATAGAGAGGTGACCCACAAAACGTCGAGAGTAAAGATGTCTCTTTGAACACATTAGAAAGGCCAAAATCAGCAATCTGAAATATAATAGAATCTTTAGTTCATCAATAAATACTTAATCAAAATGACAAAATATTTACTCAGTAAAAGCTTCGGTACCTTAGCACTACCGGTGTCGTCTAATAATACATTTTCTAACTTTAAATCTCTGTGGCAAATTTTATGTATATGGCAATAATACACAGCAGTTGCGATCTGACGAAATAATCTGAAAGAAATACAATGGACTATTTAGATGTACGCTTACAAAGTATTCATTGTTTTGAAACCGTCGTTTTTGTTCAACAAAAGATAACAACAAGAGATGTCATTATTTGTATGAGAGTTCAAAATTAAGAGAGGCCATTATTAACTTAAGTAAGTTAAGGAATATCAGTGATTAACAAGTGAACTACCTACAAATATTTTTTGTACAAATTTCCTTTATATATATTTTGTAACTATTGTACTTAATGCCCTAATATGTAAACAATAATGATGTTATGTTTCTCATGTAAGTGAATGTTGTGATTCTTTTTTGAGAAACAAATATTCTTAAACCTCAATCTTTTATCTTCCGGAAAGGTGCGGACAAGTAAATATCAAGTAGGATGTATGTATGCGGTAGATATAATATTAAAACATTAAAAGTGGCAAACCTTCTGGCTTCGTCTTCTTGTAGCACTTTTTTCTGACTGAGGTAATCATATAACTCTCCTCCAGAGCAGTATTCCATTACAAGAATCATCTTTTCACTATTTTCAAATACTGTAAAAAATATGATTCTGGTTAATAAAGACAGACAATTTTATTCTAAAAAAACTTTCAAGTTACAATTAACTTATTAAAAACATCAGGTTGAAAGCAATGCTCAGGTAATTTTTTCTTTGTACACATTAAAGTGCAGTCACAGTTGGTCACTTTCAAGAGTATCTAAAAAGCGTTTCTTCTGTAACATGTACGAGTATCTAAATATTTGTTGGCGTTACTGTCATAACAATGTTAGAAACTAGTCAGTTTAGTGTAGTTTGTTTCTTGTACGTATATTATGCTACTTCTACCTGTCAAGCAAAATATAGAAATATAAAATTCACTACAGCCAAAATGCAGCTATAAATCAAACCATCACTTAAGCACATACATACCTTCATAGATATGTACAATATTAGGATGCCTGACGGACGACATAATCTGCACTTCGCGGCGAATGCGCACGAGGTCGGCCTCCGACTCTATCTTGCACTTCTTGATGGTCTTAATGGCCACCTCCTGCCCAGTCTTCTTGTTGATGCCCAGCTGCACCTTGCCATACGTGCCCTGACCCAGCTTTCTCACTATGTCGAACCTGATGGGGACAAAGTTTTCTGCGTTACGTCACAGAATAAAAGTACAAGTAGACGTCTTTAATTGGAACTTTTTACACTATTCAGAACAGTAAAACGAACGGCCTAGCGATGGCCTAAAGTGGGTTCAAGTTCCATGCTTACTAAACGAAAGGATACCGATGATTTCATTGGATAGTTTTAGGAGAGTTCCACAGATTCCTACTTCTCTAGTGATGAGTTAAAAATTATTAACTAGCGCAATTAACATTGTCTCAATATCCCTGGAGTTGTTTATCTGATAACGTCAAAACACTGGATTATAATAAGTTTTTTTTTTATGGATAGGTAAAAGATAGCAAACGGGCTTGCAGCACCACCCATCCGCTGCCACCCATGACAACTGTCACTGACTTTGAACAAGACTCAATTAGGGACTGGGATGGTTAGTCCAATTAGTTGAGAGAGTTACATTAGTTGGTCAGTTCGTTAGTAGGTATGAGGACTGGAGACTGTTAGTGATAGTCAGACCTGTTAGTTCGTGTTAGTAATAGTCCAGTTAGTACTTTTTAGTAGGAGTCTGGTTCTAAGTCAGTCACAGATGTGTTGTTACCCTTGAGGACTTAGATGGTCGCCTCTAAAGAAGTGTTGCTTTAAAAACAATTATTACACGGCAGAAATGGGGTGGTACTGCCTCGGGCGAACTCTATATTCTATATGGAACCAATTAGGTTTCATATAAAAAATGAGGAGGATTGAGGACTTTATGATTATAATATTTATAATATTGAGTTTAATCTTTAATATCTTCTAAAAAATCTTTACTTTCAAGGCTTTTTATCTTTACTGTCTGCCATTACATTGAATTTATTTGGAAAAAAATTAAAATTTTCTCAGTTGGCAATCCTTATAATGATACTAGTGGACGCCCGCAGCTTCGCTCGCGTTACACATTCACTAACTTCAAAAACGGCAAAGCTTCATATGTACTAACTTTGCACCCCCGTTTTACCCCCTTAGGGGATGAATTTTCAAATTTTGCTCGCCGTAAAAACCATCCTTGAACTTCAACGAACATTTAAAAAAAAGAATTGGCCAAATTGGTCCAGGCGTTGTTGAATTATGCGCTTACCAACACATTTTCGATTCATTTTTATGATATGTAGTTAGTAATATGGATTTTGATTGTGGAGAACAAATTTAGCGAAATTGTCTATAAAAATATTGAAAATAGCATTTGAATGATACTTACTTATAAAACTGACACGCACTTATAAAATTGTCTTGCGTTACATTACAAGCCGATGCTAATTGGGAGATAATGAACACAAAATGTGTTTAATGCATTGGATGAGTGACATTTAATTTTAAGCACGATATATAAATTCATATTATTTCCTGTCACACATGGACTATTGCGTTAATGTTTTAGGTATAATTGGCGATCTGGAAATACTAGATCTATATAAATTCATATTATTTCCTGTCACACATGGACTATTGCGTTAATGTTTTAGGTATAATTGGCGATCTGGAAATACTAGATCATAGATATTTTAAACCGGAATAATTGAGGCTTAAACTTTTGTAGGTACATATACATTGATGCGTGCAAAGGCCCTGAGAATTATCATGAAAGGAGAGAAGTTAATTTGAAGTCACTTGATAGACACGGTGGATTTTTTTACGTGATTATCTACCGCCATACCCGTGACCTACTTCCTAATTTTAATGAAGAGGCAGGTAACAGTTTAACACCGCAAACCCGCATACACCTCGTAGACGTGACGTCACTGATAACCTCTACGCCTACACGAGCACGTCGAACAGCGCGTAGGCACGAGGTGTATAATAAATCTGGCCCTAGTATACGGGTCAATCACTGGACGCTCTACAGACTCTACAAACTATAGAAAAGGCTTTCTAAAATGTTCCTACTTTACTTTACTTTGTTACACAGCGCACAGTCAAAAACAGGTCGAAATATAGATTACAAGACCATCTTCAGATGTTGCGTGTGCAACTGAACTAAGACCCCTTAATAAAGGTGTTGTACAAAAATCCCGTTTATTAAGAAAGTGACGCAATGACACAATATTGTATAATATTGCAGATAGGCGGGCACAAACTAGATAGAAATAAGATTACAAGAAATACTGAAACATTTTAATTGTCAATATCTTGCATCTACTACACTTAACTACACGAAATATCAAGCGCAAGGTATTCGTAGATACAATATGTAACCGCCACGCCCACGTCATGACGTGGTTTACCCCTGGAGAAATTGCCCGGATAGATATCTCCTCCCCTATATAGATAGGGATCTCCCCTATTCCGAATTCCCTCAGCGCAAGAGCGTCTACAGCGCCGCGCAAGAGGAGGTAGGGTCTGTCTGTCTGTTTGCCCACGTCCTGGAGCTGTAGGCTGTAGGTTGGATAACATACTCGTATGTACCTTTAGCATGCCATCTCTATGTACAAATAATCAGAAAATTGTCAAAATAATCCGCATAGTCAGCTATGCACCTGAGACTCGTAGAGCTGACAATGTTACTATCTCACACGACAGTTATTATTCGTTCCACTTAAAATTTAATCGAGCTAAATGTTTCATAGTGACGTAGACGGGCATTCATAATCATTATGTTATATTTTAACCTCGTAAATAACGACATATATTTTTGCATTCATCACAACAGAGTTTATAATAATCGAAACTTGCATCTTTGAGATGCAATGAGACCTTGTTCTACGAGATAATATATGAACCGATCAGATTTAAGCTGTTAATCTTAGAGTAAAGGTACACTTCAAATTCATTATTCCCTGACCTGTAACCTTTACGCCTACGATCTTTGAGCGATCGACATTCTCAATGATTTACATTCACCGGATGTAAACTGTATCAAATTGACTGAATACTACTGATTAGCCATTCCACTTGGTCTTACAGATATTTTTCGCAGATCAGCTAAAATCAGACTTTAAAGGTAAAATTCTACTATTTCTTACAAATTAATTACATAAATCAGTTGTAACGTTTTCTTTCTTATATTATATGTATTGTGTACCTACAGAAGATGTGTACGTCTTCCTGGCATTATGCCACTGCGCTGCATCCTGTAGATTCTTATATAGGTAGTTATATCTCATTTAGTGACATCTACGTACACGTACATAGAAATCACTAAAGCTGTTCTAGATAAGTGGTGCCTCATAGCAGCTACAATATATCTATATATTTTTATCTCGCTGAATTCAATGTTAACATACAATTATTTATCCAGGTCATCACTTGCATCAGATAAAATCTTTGTCCATCCTAATCGCCCTTGGCCCGCTTACAATATACTCGTATAATACAGGGGCAGCAGCGAGAGCTCTCGAAAGCCGCGGCCGCCGGCCGTGACGTAAGTGGCAACTCCACCAAAATTGTTTTCATGACCTACTTTTAGATTGGTATAAAGAAAGACAGGTAACTTAAAGTATTGAACGCTTGTGCTACGAGGCTACGTCCTAAATTTTCCACCACCTAGATTTTGAATTTATTCTTGATTTCCAATTTTATATTGATTTAAAAGTTTTCTTCGTTTGGCTTCACACTAAAGAAATAGAGCAGTTATATTAAGGTCATATGCAGGTATCTATTATAACGACCCACTAGTTGTCCACAATACTTTTCCATTCTGAAATATTGGAAATGCGTGTGCTTTCTAATTAATTATCGAGGCAAGATGCAATAAGCACGTGTCCTCCATAAATTTTCAAAGGGTTTTCATGTAAATACTATAATGCATTTAAAGATCAACCTGGAGCGTTGCTCCAGTGCGAATTGACGAAGAGGCGAGTGACCAACGATTGTCGGTTGATGTCTTGCGACCGCAAGTGTTGTCTGTGACGTCACTGAGGCCGACGACGCTGTCCGTCCTCACCTCTGTTTGAGCCGCAGCCGGTGGTCGTGCAGGCGCACGTCGCCGGTGTTCTCGATGCCGTCCATGATGTTGGAGGCGCGCTTGTTCTCGCCCACCACCATTGTTACTGGAACAATACAATGGAAATACGTTATAAGTAAATACAATACAAATTAAATGCAAGTTTTAAAGACTATATTCCCCACGTGGTGCCGCTCTATTCCTGGGGCGACGAAAATATAGCAATACACTGCAGCGTCTCTTTAAACATGAGTATGAAATGTTGTTTCGTACTCAAGTACGGTGATATAAATCAAACTAGACGGACGGTTAAAACTCTAGTAGTTATAGTGTGCGTGTTTTCATTGAATGTCCGTAGCGTGAACATATCAAATCAGTGGCAGATAAAGTTTGGCGGATGCGATGAGTTAGAGGACGTTTGTTACTAAAAGGTGCCGCTCTATCCCACTAGAAAATTCTGAACGGATTCTTTGAAATTTTAGTTTGAATCATGGAAAAGTATAGTATACTACGTTTAGTATAGGATCCCAGTAATACAAAGAATAAAAACCCCATAGCAAAGAAATTAGTCCGCAGTATTTCAATCACCGAGCCAGTAATTCGGCTGCGGATTCGTCTTTCGACTAGCTAGACTGACGAGAACATATGAAACATTTCAATTCACGCTTGATATTGATCGTTTAACTTCAGACAGTCCAGGTCAACGCTCCACTGATAGTCTTACGAGACGCTCGTATATAATACACAACACACCTAACAATACGATATCTAAATTTTATCGGAAATCCAGTCTATATTAATTTTAATCCAGTTCGAACATTTCGCAAATGTTCATGTATGTATAAAACAAATTAAATCGAGAACGAACCATTTTATCAAAAATCTAAAAAGAGTTGTGAAATTATCTTGGAATTGAAAGAATTTCCTAATCTGTATTAGAGCCTGCCGAATTAAAATAGCGTGCTTTGTTATTATTAAATTGTACAAAGTAAGGTAAGCAAGCACTAGCATATTAGGATATTACCGTTAGTAAAGTGCAACAAGAACAAGCCTGTTATAACGAAAATACTAGAACAAGTTCTGGTCTACGAGACGTAAAAAGAACTTGGGAATGGCACGGCATCGAGACTACCAATGCCGAAACCTTGGCTTACATTATATCCTACTAGAAAAATTGGGGAAGCACCCAATCCGAATGCCATCTGAGTAACGCATGGATCCATACATTAATAGTTCGCGCGGTAGATCGGTGTCATCGCCTCTCGAAGTCAGCTTGCTGGCTAGGACAGTTGTTTTCTCGCCAGCGAATAGTGCGTGATAAATTCACGATGTGACGGTGAATGTTAATGAGGCGACAGACAGGGGTATGCACCGTGCTCAGCCGTGCTGCTTGCTCATTCCGCACGCGCACTGCAACAAACCCGCTTTCCACGTGATTCAAGAAAGTATTGCACATAGCCTATATAAGACAGATATTTAAATTGAAGCATGGAACCTAGGCATTTCTTAATTTCTTATGCACGGGCAGTTTCACGGACCAGCCTTTTTTTAAGCGACTCATAAATTACGCATTTACATAAAATAAAAAACACTTTTTTTTACAAGACAGTACAGAACTTTAATCCAATTTCTACCATATTGTTTAAATGGCAAACATTCCAATATATGTGATGGAATTGTAACAGAGTAAAAATACCCTTCTAAGCCACCTACATACTCAGTCGATTGACAAAAATACCCGAACACGTACTCGTTCGTATATATACGAGTAGGTACCTAAAACGCCTACAAGCTTTGGTCGCTGTTGCAAACTTATCGTATTACGAGGAAAATCCTTTTCGCTTGTTCTCGGAACGGTAGAAATCATCGAACATTTCGATTGTATCACTCACAGAGCAATTAATAATTAACAGTTCTGTGGGGTAGCTCACTACGCTAATCATTTTCTCCTATACAGCTTTATAACACACATATAAAAATTACACATATAAATTCATAAGTATTATAGATATAAATTAACTGAACGACGTTAACTTGTTCAAGTGGTAGTTTAAAGGACAGTGGAATGCTATTGCATGCAGCAATAGATACAGGCTGTAGTTTTTACTGTTTACAGATGTAGAATACAATATGTAACGTCAATACTGTGGATAGGCGTTTCCCGCAATGGGTTTTTATAATATATTGCTGTATCTAACAGAGAACAGGTTTTAGATGAAACACATTTTTCATTTTGGTTAATCACCAATAAGACAAGCCAAGAAATCAAGTAGAAAGCTTATTGCAATTTTATTCTTGTCTATATTGCGGATCGATTGAAACAGTATACAGCCTAGATATGAAAAGACAAGGTTAATCTTCCTGTCCTACGAAAATAAACAGTTCAACATCTAATCCTTATTATAAATAATGTGGTTTCTAAGTAATCAGTACGGTATGGATGCTTAGGAGCTAACTAATTATGCATCAATTATGGCCGAAGTGTTTAATCAAGTTTTATGGAAAAGTTAACTGAATTTAATGTAAAATTACGCAGGTTAGATTAGAATGTAACCCAATTAACTGAGTAACGCCAACATTTCTTTCACACTCTGGCAGACGGCGTGTGCATATCGTACACGATACAAGCGACGAAAGAAAAACGCCTAGTAATAGGGTCATTTGTTTAAGAATATTTCTGTCGTAGCCGAAACGTTTTTTCTGTTTCTAAAATAGTTGGCTGAGTCACTGGAAGCACTCCGAACAGATCGGGGAAACAATTAACTAAAACTTAAACCAAAATCAAGCATTTAGAACTAAATCCAATTGTGAAAGTAGAGATAAAGGAAAGGTATACAAGGCAATACGTCGACTTTGATAAATTGGGGATCGCCCACAATCATCGAGCGAAAACATGGGTATGACCAGACGAATTGATTAGTTAATCCTCGCAAAAGCAATTTGGTAATTTCTTCCAATTCAACAATTTTAGGCTTTTATGGATGGTTTTAGTCCAATAATTCGAATCTGTATTTTAATAATTTGTTAATTATTTGATGCACAATGATGAATATTTATTGAATAGATAAAATTGTTTATTTCTCACTAGCAATAAAAATGTATCCCCTCCGTTTTCCCTATCGTAGTCTCCACTCAAGGACTTTCCTTACCCATTGGTTTTCAGTCCGTTAAGCGACGTGGTCTGTCCATTGCCACTTCAATGCGCTATCTCTTCGAGCTATATCAGTTACCTTTGTTCGTCTAGGTACTCTCTATTTTAAAAAAAGTCGTTTCCCTTGAGAGAATTTTCAGAATCGGTCAGGGAATATAACCAAAACATAAAAGCTAGATATTGCTCTACAAATTGCCCACGCGGCAGGTAGGCAGAATTAACCGTACTGCGTCAATGCAGACCAATTGTTTCAATGAGACCATTTAGAATCATTCAAAAAGCATGACTAATGAAGAACTTGCGTGGACGAGACTACTGTCCCGGTGGTTACCGGTACGTAACGGTGTTCCGGCGCTTACCGTGACGCCTGCATTTACATAACGATTTCGACTAATAGCCGTTTCATTTATAATTACTGTGTTTATACTAAGTAGCCATTATTCACTGACTTTAGCAAATGAAAGTTTTATCGAAACATAATCGCACCGTGCCATAGACCGTAACGGAATCGTTACAATTTGTCGTCATGTCATGTCATTCATAAAAACGCTAACTCTCGTTGCCTTCGAACCGAGTTCCATGTCACAAAGGAGGTTTATTTTTTAAGGTGAAGTGTACAGCTTCTAGACGGGTGAAGCTAACTGAATGAATGAAATAAATGAATGAATGAATGAAATGAATGGGTGAAGCTGGCAGCAATCGATGCTTTATTGTAATAAAAGCGAGAGGCGACTTTAATAAAGTAATAATAAAATGAACAGTTGCAGAAGTTAGAGGAGTTAGTCCGGTTGAAATCGGCTAGAAAATAAATAATTAATAAATTGCATAGTTACGTCCTTAATTGGTTCAAGCACAATCCCAGTGTATGTATGTAGGTACGCTTGTTACACAAACAAGGAAGAAATCTGTACTGAATAGTAGCAATTAACAATTTCATGATGCAGTCACTAGACTGTAATGTAATATAATAAAAACCGACGTCGACGATGTAGAGGTAAGCCTACTAGTATTATATGCGTGATTTTATTTCGCGTGGTTGAATTTAACTGGGCTTATAGCTTTGTGATGCCGCCGCCGGCATAATAATCCTTAATAACACGCCCATTACTAACCCCTCCGCTTATCCGCTTTAGACCAGCGTGCTAGAGTATGCTGCAGACCACCCGCAGCTATCTGACCCGGGGTAGACCCGTGCCCACGGCGTTGTAGCCTGTTTTAATTACTTTTTATGACACTCGTAGACATTCCTGATGAATTATATGAGATATTTCCTGATGAATTATAATTGTAACACCTAGTTTTAATAATGTTTGACAACATAATTAAAACACCGCTCCTCAGGTTGCGTGATGGTTTTCATTACCGAAAGCGCGCAAAGTCAACAAGGGAACTCCGTAATTTTTGCCCTCAGGATTAATCAGACAACACCGAATTACTAAAATATAATAGAGCCCTATTGGACATCGGCTGTTGTGACGTCATTAGATTACCAACAATTTTATGTATACCAAAAACTGAAATTTGACCGCATGTTTGTGTATTATTAATATTGTGTAACTATAAATTTCAAATGTTCTGTTGTTTCGGTTATGTCACGTTATGTGCAATAAGGATAGGTAAGATTTTCATTAGGTTGCATTGTACAGAAACAAAGATACCTACCTACTTCTTAAGGAAACCTGTGTTGGACAGGATTGGGATGTAAACTTTGATTGAACAGCATTAAAAACAAAATAGGCGTAGGCGCGGAAGCAGGGCGGTCGGTTACCCGAGTAAATGGCGCGATCGTAGGTGGAGGGCTCTCATTTGAAGTAATTTCAACTCTTCTCTATGGCCGCTACCTCTCACAAGACTAACACACACTCCCTCATTAACCTTATTCCTGCCTAACTTACAAATAAATGAGTTTCTAGCTCGAGAGAATTTTTTTAAAGGAAAGGTTTAAATTAGATTTTTAATGCACAACTAACTTTACCATTACCTTTACCTTTATGTTGTATTTATAATTAACATGTTTTGTTTTAAATTATAACAGATCCCACTTGCTGTTGCTGTGCCGCCTACTCGCCATTGGAGCTACGCTCTTTGCAAGTTAGTTAGTTTTAGTAGTTAATGTAGTCCGTGGTCAGTTTCAGCCGAAGAGTGCCTATCTACGACAAATTCAGCACACGTTCACATCGACGATTCGATCTTGAACTGTCATCGGGATTTATTTGCGCGTGTAACACAAGTGTTGACTAGACTTGTAACGTCGCGGTTAACTGGCCCTTGTATGTGGGCCAGTATATGAGTGTCAATGTTTGTGGGTCGCCCGGGGCCGTTGCATGGCATTGGCGTCGTGTGAACGGTCACGTCCAGAAAAATGCGGAGCAAGTAGCCAATTATCGTGCGGGGATAGTGAGGGGCCGGCGTCTCGGCGGGCGCCTCTATAAATATCCCGATTGGATGTATGGATCCGACGCAGCCGCGCCGCACGCCCTCACTGCCCCGTACCGACTGTATTGTTATTATTTATTGAATCTCATCGTCTAACAAGAGTATATTTCACGTCCAAATAATTCCGTCGTAATATATGCATAGTAGGTTAGGGTAATATTAGAACATTAGGTATATTGAGTATGTACTATGTATAGCGTCACAGGACAGTCCATGCTGACGGTCACGAGCAAAGATTGTGTAGAAGTTCACTAACCAGATCCGATCATAATGGAGGTAACTCAAATAACTAGTAGTTATCTGCTGGAGATCTTATCAAACGGATGATCCGATGCAAGCAGGCACACGATAACATAATATCCATCTTATGGATGATGTCGACACAGTGAATTCAAGGGCGAGCAAGGAATTTATTAAGACATTTTTTTTTATATAAATTTATTTAGGAATTCGTAATATTAAATAATATATTCTCACCAACTTCAAAATTACAAACTAAAATTGTTTAAATATTAAACTCCATGTATAATGTCACTTTCACAATCTCGACAGTGATTTCATGTAGGATTTCATGAAACCGAATGCGTTGTCCGGACTAGACGCATAATAAACAGATTGAACTCATTGAACACCACATAAATCTTCACCTCAAATTATTGACGTCACGTGCGTTGCGTGTTGATACATCAGCCCACGTACATTTATTACCGAGACTTCGGTTTTGCAAGACATTTCCAACGATCACGAATCATGTTTATGGGACGCTCAATATCAGTCGGAATCATAATGCAGCTATGATATTATGAATTTATTGGTCTCTTAAATGTTTAATATCGTTTATAAACTGTGTTGGCACAGGGCAGCACAAAGTCCTCGTTTTTGAAGTTATACTTCTTTTGGCGCGTTAGGGTAAAATGATGAGAGTAAATTTTTATGATGCGCGCGCACACCGTCAAAAAATATTATACATTACATCCGACTGACAAACCCTAATATCGAAGACCAAGCGTTCATTTTGTTTTGTACATGACTGGTTCAATATTGGCTACTACTAGTCTCTGTTGGTGACCCGGGCACTTCTCTTGCTGTATTGCGTATGTGTTTACAGCGTGGTGGGTAATAAGTAACTACATGGTGGGGTCAATTTTCATAGTTTTATGTGCATGTTTTCTTATGTGGGATCCAGAGGGAGGTGCTATATCCGTGAAAGTAACCATCATACGCCTTGTTCGCGATTTATCGTACAGTAGGTTAAACTAACTATAGAAGACATTCTCTTAAAAACTTGCACTGACTAAGCAAAATATAATTTTCATAAAATTTACGATTCCAATCACTCCCTGTAAAAATATTCCATACAGCCTTTTGATACAAGGTGCCGTCATTGTCAGGATACTGTTTGGCTAGACCGCGCCGTATCCCGGAAGTGCGGCGCGAGTCCCGTGCCGTGCCGTGCCCGGGCCGCCCGTCATCGGACGCTGCCGGAGATGCCGCGGTGATCGCGCTATTTCGGTACACACACCAGTTGAATAACCTCCAATCAACTATTCGCACTTAGGTCGCCTACGAATCCTTTATTATATTGCAACCAATACATTCCAGCTTACATTGCCCTTATTTTTCAATAGATAGAATCCTATTTTTTTTCTTGATGTTATTGTACATGTATGTATATTTATCCAAAAGTGATAGCCGAGTGCCTAAGATGGATTCAAATCCTCGGCATAAAGTTGTTGGTATTCAAATAAGAGCTGCATTGTAATTTCTGGTTTTTATTTAATGATTTGTTAATTTTATTTTAATCAAAAAAAACATACAGACCTAATCTTAGAAAAGGCATAGTTAAGCATCAACTATCTACTTACGACTTTTCTATCTTACGCGTGATTAAAGCACAGCCTCCCTCTAATGTCTAGCTGAGCGAGCAGTTATGCCAGCACAGATCAATAGCCTAAATTCAAACTTTCTACGAAGGCAATGTTAAAACAAGCAAGGCACATACATTTGAACGAGCACAATCAGACTAGTTACTTGGAATGTAAAATTAATTTGTAGAAAAAAGTGCAGTAGGGCGGAAGTTATAACAGTAACTGTCCAACTAGTCGGATTTTCTAATGACGCAGCTGTGTGCAAACTTTTGTCATAAAATCTTTATAATTTGGCACCCTAAAAAGTTAGCCGACGAATATCATAAATAGAACATATATCATACTTCCTTACATCTGACTCAACTCTGCAAAACACCCGAAATCTCGAATGTAAGCAACATTTCGCCAGACTTGCTTAACTTTTTTTTAAATAAAATGTTGACAATGTTTGAATCAGATTATATCGTAAATCCGTCATACAAACAGGAGAAGAAGTAGCCTAGGACTCGTTCGATTCAGGAATTTAACAAGTCAGTCATACAATTTATTAAGGCGACGTTATGTATTTTGTACAGAGGACAAAAACATTTCTGCATTATAAAGTAATAAAGGAACAATAGAAGATTTGTTTTTATGTTTGGCGATAGTAGATAGCCCAGTTCCTGTTTACAAACATATTAGTAGTTTTACCGTTGTATGCAAATGCGAATGCGACGCACTTCATTCGTAACGCTTGCTTAATGTAATATCAACAACTCACGATCTCCGAATGATTTGGCAACTGGCGCAAAGCAGCAGTAAACAAATACTTAATATCAGTCCAAATGACCAGCGATTTGACTGAATATGTAAGGAATGTAGAGAAGCGTTCTTGAAGTGTATGAACCCGAGAGGTCATCACACTGCACAAAAAATTTAGTACATACCTAATTGAGGGTAAAAAATTAGATGACATCATAGAGTACAGATTCCAACATACTGAGACTGTGAGTACCATAAAGGCAGCATAATGAACTCGCAATAATTACTAGGGTTGCTTAGGTACAAAGATAAATACCTATGTTTTTGTGATTGTTTAAATTTAATTAGTTATTTATTTAAAAACTTTATTGCCACCGTTCGAGCTTAATGTCTGATGGCACTTTCCACGACCTTACCCTGTAGGTGGTTAAATCGGACGATGTTGAGGAACTGCAAGCAAGACCGACTTAATATAAGTATAGTAATAGTAATTTATTGTAGAGCCATATAACAGCATTAAGTATGCATATCAACTCGCGAACATTTTCGAAAAATAGAATCATTTTCGAAAAACGTTAACATTTATTTTATTAAAATCTTTCGGCATAATACAAATACAAAGTCCAGGCTTAATGCTTAAAGCATTATATATACAAGGTGTCCCAAAATTCAACGATAATCCTGAACCAGAGGATGGCCCTGCTAATGACTACTCCAGGAAAAAAAAGAAAAAAAATATATCTCGTTTTTTTTTTCAAATTACATAATAAAAAGGAAATTCTTAGAAAATTGACACCCCTCATGATATTTTTAACTACCATGACCACAATTTTTGAGATATTTCTGATATTTTTTTTGTATCCGTGACCTAAGTAGTACTGCTATCTACCACAAATCTTAAAATTCCTATAATGTCTGTAGTTTTCACACAATAAACAATTAAAATCATTGTTTTCCCAAAAAAATTTGATCAAATTTACTTTCAGTCCACTTTCACTCATTGTGGTGTAAAAAAAAAGTATGGACACTACTATGGCAAATTTCTTTAAAAGTTGACGCAACTAATCAAGATTCCAAAATGGTATAATACTCTTGGAAAACTAGTCACAAAAAAAAAGTATAATATTTCTAAACAAGAACCATATTTCAAAAATTGTTCTTGTCGATTAGTAATAACTTTTACTATGTGCCCAAAATATGATTATTGTTGTAAATTTCTTGGATTTAAATGGGACATGTGCGTAGTCAAACAAATTTAGAAGAGAGAGATAGATAGAGAGAGATTACATGTTAGTCAGAGGTAGATGTAGATGTCGTTATCAAATAACAATAGGGCAGGTAGAGAAGTTGCTGTTCTCAGCAGTCAGTATGCTCTGCTTCTTTCTTTACTGTACACCGTTAAGTATTCAATTGACGTGTGAATCAAGTAATCTGCAAACTGACTTTGCATTATTTTGGACTGTTTAACTTTAACTGGGCCCTTTGAGTTACAAGGAAACTTAGATGGAAATAATTATTTGAACTTTTTACAAAATAACTTGCCAGACTTATTAGAAGACGTGCCTTTAAGTGATTTACAAAACATGTGGTTTTAAAATGATGGTCGCCCAGCTCACTATGCCCGTCCTGTGCGAGACTACTTAAACCAAGAGTATCCAGGGCGTTGGATCGGGCGACTTGGTCCTATCTTATGACTACCCCTTTCACCCGATCTAAACCCCCAAGACTTCTTTTATTGGGGTTGTCTCAAAGACAGGATCTACTCAAACATTTTTCACCACCAAAAAACCTATTTTGGGCACATAGTAAAAGTTATTACTAATCGACAAGAACAATTTTTGAAATATGGTTCTTGTTTAGAAATATTATACTTTTTTTTTGTGACTAGTTTTCCAGGAGTATTATACCATTTTGGAATCTTGATTAGTTGCGTCAACTTTTAAAAAAACTTGCCATAGTAGTGTCCATACTTTTTTTTTACACCACAATGAGTGAAAGTGGACTGAAAGTAAATTTAATCAAATTTTTTTGGGAAAACAATGATTTTAATTGTTTATTGTGTGAAAACTACAGACATTATAGGAATTTTAAGATTTGTGGTAGATAGCAGTACTACTTAGGTCACGGATACAAAAAAAATATCAGAAATATCTCAAAAATTGTGGTCATGGTAGTTAAAAATATTATGAGGGGTGTAAATTTTCTAAGAATTTCCTTTTTATTATGTAATTTGAAAAAAAATCGAGATATATTTTTTTTCTTTTTTTTCCTGGAGTAGTCATTAGCAGGGCCATCCTCTGGTTCAGGATTATCGTTGAATTTTGGGACACCTTGTATATATAGGACAGTCGACCAGCTACAAGAAAGCGAAAGAGCGACATAATGCGCGCGATTTATAATATAATTAGCACCTTAATTAATGGCACGCCTGTGAGTTAAGTTCCATCTAAGTATAGATACGGGATATATCCAGATAGGTACGGGAACAATTTATCGAGATACAAGTTTATCTAAATTTGTTACACGATTGCACCTACGTGTTTTCAATTCGCATCACAATCATAACGCTTTTTCTAATCAAAATTCTTTACGTTAGTTACTAGCCTTATATTTATAGAGCCCTATACTTTACTAGTTTTTTACCGTACCCAAAGGGTGAAGAACGGAATCCTACTAATATGCCTCCGCTGTCTGTTTGTGTTTGTCTGTTACAAGGCTCTAAATCTTGAACGGAAAGGTAGGATACCTAAATTTTTTACAGAATGTTTGTTACTGTGCACAATGTGGCCGACTATCACAACAAATAATAGAACAGAAAAAAAACTTGATCGTAAAGAGAGTTCCCATACAATTAACCTAAAAAATCCTCCATTTTTTAGGTATTCTTAGGTATTCCACGTCTATTTCTTTTTCCATTTCTTTATTAACCGTTATAGAGATAATTGTAATTTTTTCAAATCACGTGTCATTAAAGCCTCCTCTGCTGTCGTCAATACATTTCAATAAATATCAAAAATGAGGGACTCCTATACAAAAAAAACGTCATTTTTTTGTATTTATTTTTTAATTTAACTAGACACATTATACATTAATTATTTAAAATGTCTATAGATCTATTTATTGATAGTTGTTCTCACTGCAAAACATTGGAAAAAATACAAGTACTTAGGTAGTAATACTAAATTATAAAAAAAATATACTATCGGTATTGAACCCAGCTCACGGTTCTAAAAAGCTCTAGAGCTTCTCAATGGGCGAAGGAAAAGTTTGCTATGTAGTTATGGCTAAATTATCTATTTCTACGTAGGTAGTAGGTATTGAAATGTTTGCTATGTATTTTGTGTTCGTTAATAATATAAAGTGTGATAACAAGGTGGTGTCGGAGGCGTTAGAGCGGCCACTACGGCAATGTTGTTGGCCACTAACACTTCCGACAATCGCAAAGCCGCGTGGTGGAGTACGTAGTTACGAGTACACTCTAGACCAGCACAGAACAGTACAGAATTGCCCCTGGCTCAGCCTGTTCCAGATGAAACGCAAACTAACAGTTATTGAAATCAGACATGAAAGATTTCTAGTTAGGTAAGTTTAATATTGAACTTGAAATTAGCCACAATGTAAGAATGAAAGAGTTATTGTTATTGCATGTACCTATTCCTAATAAACTTGATTTAATTACTTTATGTGGATTTTATTTTGTACAAAATTAACATTATTTATTACTATGCACATATCTATGTGCATAGTAACTAATAAATAAAATTGAGCTTTTGAAGCTCACCATCCTGTTCGGTGATGCTGGTTGGTATGCTGTGACCACACAGTAAAAGTCCATTAGAAAAAAAAAGAACTATTACAACAGCTATTGGTACCCACCATCAGGCGAATGATTAAAGATATAATAATCAGACAATAATATCTTAATATCATTAAAATTAAAATTACAATAATGAATTATGGTTTAATTTAGACCACTCAGCAAAAATAATCATGGAAGGATTTGTACACAAAAAAATTAAAATCAATTATACAGGCCCGTTGACACAATTGGTAGTGACCCTGTCTGTTGCGCCAAGGGTCGTGAGTTCGAATCCCACTCAGGACAAATATTCGTGTGACGAACACTTGTATTTGTTCTGTCTCTGGATGTTAATATTATCTATTTAAGTATGTATTTAAAAATATCTATGTATGTATACTGACACCCATATCACAGGCTCCCGCCTACTTTGGGGTCAGATGGCTGTGTGTGAGAATGTCCAAGATATTTATATTTATTTAGACAGTGAATTTTCGGTACTAAGAATATTATTATGTATTCAAAGTATGATTTGCTGTGACCCATAGACGTCCCACTGCCGGGCACGGGTCTCCCCCACAGATATAAATGTGGGAGGTGATTAACCCCCAAATAAATACAAAACAAAACTTAAAGCAAATGTTTAAACAATTAATTTCCAAACGTGTCATTTTGATAACCTAGCATCATGGATTTAATAAAGATTATATAACAGGATGGTTACCTTCAACATCCAACTCTCTGTTTACAAAAGTTAAAAAGGGCCAAAAAAAAATGAGTAAGTATGCCTTGTTTACACATGTGCCATGACTTATTCTCATTTCTCTTTTATTTAGAACTCTTTTTTGCTTGATACTCCTTCAAAAGCAACAATAGGATTGATCTGCATAGAATTTGGCATACACAACTTTTTGGTTTTAATACCTTTTGGTAGACAGAGACCAACAATCAAAGATTTTATTTATTTTAACTCTTTATCTTTATTGGACCACAATTGGCAAGCTTAATCTATAACCCATTCACTACCTGCCAACCCTGGGCTGACCAGATAGTCACAAAAAGCAGTTTAATTTTATTTTTGAGCAAAACTTTTGACTTCAAATGGATCATAAAGTTATATTGTATTGTTCTGATTTTGGACATGGATCCCTATAACAAGGGAAGTAGAATGTGGGCTTAAATGTATAAAAGTAGCAGTCACAACATAGATAACTATTCAAACAGGCTTTATTTGTCTGAAAACCCAGCGTTTGTTTGTATTTCCTGTGTTTTGTTATACCTTGTGGTATTGATGCCAAATAATTATAAGCCTAACATTAAAATTCCTATAAATTCCATATTTAAGTTCATTCTAGTGCATTTGACTTCTGACTATAATTATTTATTTGTGAATACAAATCTCAATTAGATAAGTGTCCATGGAAAGAAGTCTATAAAAACATGCCCACAGCTTCTTATCGAGCCAGTATAGGGGAAGGAAGAATGCTTTCAATACAGTAAGATAAACCAAGAGTTAAAATGATGTTATGGAAGAATTTTGAACATTCTTTTAAGGAGATACAAATATGTGTTAATAAAATAAATTAAAAAAAAAATCCAATAAGAACTCAATAAGACTTAAAATGGGAATGTGCTATTAGTTGCAAATTTTTGTTGATTTGTGAACAGATGTTTCATGTCACTTGTCATAATATTTATGTATTTTGAAATGAATGTACAAGTAGGCAATATCTCGCGGTGATTCATGCATCTCGCTGCTGAATGTTTACAGCAGAGAAGTATGGCCTGCTGATGTCATGTGCTAGCGCGAAGCACCCACAAACTGTGCGACCTCCGCCATACACGTATTAAAGTTCCACGAACTACTTGCTATCAAAACTAAGACTATTCCTGGGACAAAAGTAACCATACTTACAACGTATGGTGCGAATTCTTATGTAATGGTCCCAAATAATACCATCCTTTATTATAAACCCGACAATCTTATAAGTGCTAAGGAGAACTACATTCAAATATTATTATGTGCGTAGGAGGACTTTATATACCTTTATTTTATGTGTAATCCAATATCCAGAAGAAAGTCGAAGTCCTATTTACACACGATTAACACCGTCATTCATGTAAAATAACACACTATCACAATGCAGCACTACACAATTTTTCACTTATAATTAATAAATAACGTGAAAATATCACATAATGCGCCATTTTCGCAATAATTCCGAGGTACAGCAGTCGGCAATCGCTGCCATCTTTTTTGTCAAAATGTCTAAAACTAAATATAGCGCTTGAAACGAACTCTAGTGTTATTTTTAGAAAATAAAATGAACTCCACAACCAGCGACATCTACTATTTGTACAGAGGGAACAGTTAGTGGCGATAGATGGCACTTCTGCAATGAAGTTCAAAGAATCATCAATAGATGGCATGTGAAACCCCGTGCCAAATTAATCCTGAAAATATTGTTCCGTGAATTTTGTAAAATAAGAAAAGTACATTATTATGTATACATATATCCTTCCTATGTGCTTATAGACCCTTTTTTCCCGAGATTTACTAATTAGTAAAATAATCTCAGGGGCGGATCTATTAATTCCATGAGCTCTATTCTTGAACCGCCTTCGGGTGGGCGCGCATGAAGTAGGTATCGTTTTATAAAGAAGCAGTCTCTGGCATATCAAAGTACCTGAATGAAGTGTCTAAGAAGATAATAGATAAAATATCAAATCGATTAGGTAGGTAGTGGAAGTTCTGAAATCAGCTTGCGAGAACCATTTGTCTTCTTTAAAACTTCATTCGTCTTGGCTCGATCCGGACAATGCAGACAATAGACTCAGTTAAAAGCATCGGCTGTCAATAGGCAATAAGTACGTAACGGACAATGCGTCACGGCTACGTTTGCGGTTCTCGTTAACGCGTGGAGTGGTGAAAGTGCTCGTGCAATGATGCAAGCCCCGCTCCGCCGACAACTGCAAATGGAAACGACCGCGCGAGGGGTAACCCTTATACTTGTGGCAGACAGGTCTCTAAATCATACAAAATTTTCAACACGCTCATATCATATATAGACACTGACGGCTCGGGGCATATAATATAACTTTTTAATGAGCTGTTGTTTCCATGTAATAGGCACCTGCAAATTCCAGGGGGAATTATTTTCTACAAAGACATTATACTAATAATTGCTTTCTATATATGTACCGATTTTGTTATACTTTTTTTTAAATATGTATAAAAGTATTCAATTATAAGTAGGCGCAATTTTTCTGTTTAACTATAGCTTACTAAAGATCTAGACACTGGGAAAATTAAACTAGGCGCTCTTCGTCATCGATGTTCAATATATTATGCTAGATTCTTCCACGTGAAAAATCTCGCCTAACCGAGCGGTACACGTCTATAAAGGAAAATAGAGCCAATCGGAGGTATGGACTGCGGACTCGAGGGCATATTATTATGCTGGACCAGTAAAATGTTCCAATCGTCACCACTGGGGACGAACGAAACTTTTTTTTCCCACTCGTCCTCAGTGGGGACGACAGGGTGGGGAAGAACGGGAATAAACGCGCTTATTGTAGACACGCGAAAAGAAAAAAATATTACTAAAATTAAAATTAAACTAGAATTCAATGAGCATACTCGTTTTGTTTAATAATTCTGGCAGCGGTACAGCTTCAGAGTTAGGTATTTTTCTCAGATATTTTTGTTTAATTATTACCATAAAACTGCTGTCCGTTGTACTCCGTTAACTTGTAAATCAACCTAGTTTTTGCGCGGTTGCTTTGGCGTGGTTGTCTACGCTCATTGAAGATAAATAACCAGGAAGGAACTGTTACGAGACGGACTTAGATAATTAGCAGTAAGTACGTAACCAGTGTTTTTGTCTACTATACGCACTGCAGTTTATTACCAAACAATACTTGCAATCAACAGTCTATCGACAGCTTAAAAGAAAGTGTAATTGGATTAGATAAGTAAATATGTACAAGGTTTTGTTATGTAGATACTTAACGTACCTGCCTACCTACAACTAGTAACTATCTTTAAATCCATGGATGTTTGTTACTTTAACCAAGTCAATAAATGTAAGGGTTTAAAAAGGGAAAGAGTAGGTTATTTTAATTATTAATTGGGCTATTAAAACAAAAAAGTTATTCAAATTTCATGGGCGCTACCGTGCTTCTTAGGGCACGTTTAGCCGTGGATTCCGGTTTTTTTTAATAAAAATAATCGTTAAGCCTTGTCGAAGACCTTCGGCTGGATTGAGAACATTCGACACTTCGAAGAGAGTTTGTTTTGAACCTCCCGCTGCTGTGTCTGTGGGGAAGACCCGTGCCTTACGGATTTGCTATTATTCTGATACTAGCTTTCCCCGCGGCTTTGCCCACTACGTGCAGAATTACCTCAACCATCAAGGGATGTTTTAAAATATAATAAGTATAGAGTTTATCAACGGATAGTAACACCAAAGATTAGGAATCACTTATCAATATCTAGCTTCACCCGCAGTCCGGCCGATCATAATCTGATATCAATAAATTAACAATCGATCGAAAGGTAATTATCGATTAAAAATCGAACGATTATTACATTGTTTTTTCTATTTCACGGGAACTATGCAACATTCCAGAATAAAAAACCTATGTCACCCTACTGGCCGTATAAACTTCATATGCAAAAAATCACTTCGATATATCTTTCCGTTGAGGAGGAGAAGAAGGACAAACGAACAAACCAACAGACACATTTTACCATTTATATATTAGTATAGGTAAGGATTCTGAAGTGCGACTATGCTCCGACTGCGAATAACAATTAACTCGTAGGTAAGCAAAGCCACAGAATAATAGTACAAGTGCAAAGCGCAAAAACTTCGTGGCAAAAACAAACAAAACCACGGCTGACGTAACACGCCGATGGTCAATTCGGTTTGCGCGGAGCGTTTACCAGCATTGCGTAGCTCGCGGGCGAGGGTGCGGAACGGGCGGAAAGCGGAAGAAGGTTGCATTTTGAGTTTGTATTAAGTTAACACCATCCCAAACTGTCCGAACTGTCAGCTAAGAGAGCACTGATGTAATCAGCTGCGCTCGCGCAGGGGGAAGCCGCTTTTCTCTCCAGTTTCACCGCGGCGCGCCCGCCAGTACGAGGCCCAACTCGCGAGGCAACGCCGCGCGCGTCTGAACACGTGAACGTTACTTTGACTCAGCGATAAACTTTTTAAATGCAACACTCGCTAATATTGAGCTAAACCGATAACTTAGGTCCTTGATTAATAATCGTGTTCGTGCTAAGTCAGTAGGAACTGAAAGTTGGATAATTGTTGCTTGGTGAATAAACGTTTGCACAGTGAAAAATTGTTATCTCTTGCACCTAGACAGCTTTACAGTAACTAGGTTTGTATTGTTTAAGTATTGTATTGTATTTTATATTTTAGTGCATCTATATTTAACAAGAGTTGTAATTTTAAATTAAGACAATTTCATTATTTAATCACTGGAGTCATACTCATTTAGATTTAATCGCAAGGGTTAATAAATGTCAATAAGAAACATAATATTTAAAGTGAAACAAGCCCGTAGAGTAAATATATTAAACTAAGTTTAATAAAATCATGTAAAATAGTACTGTAGATGGTCATTTAATGGTAAAGGATGGTAATTCAATTTATTTTAATCAATCGAATGTTTATAAAAAAGAAAGCTAAGTAGATACTGCGTGTTGCTAGGTATTGACTAATGTAGATACTGCTTAGTAGAACTGCAACGTGAGCTGCGTAAACAATGTATACAAAAAGTCGGAAAACAACGAAATCATAATGAACGTGTTCCGTTTTCGCCACTCCTGTTAGGATTTGTTTAATGACAATAGCTGACAACACCAACTGGGAGACTTTATTAATCACACAGCTGCAATTTCTCACTAGTTATAAGAAACTAAATGTTCGATTAGCTTTATGAGACCGATAGGAAACATTAACTACTTATGGTGGCCCACTCCGGCCGTCTAGCGAATGTCCTCAATTTCTTTGGTGTCGCAGCGAACAATACTGTCCCACGGTCCGCATGCCTAGAAATGTTCGCTTGGAACGAACTGGTTAGTACCCGATCAATGGATTGCAACAACGATTCCTTACCGTTTCAGCAAAAAGGCTGGCATATGCGTATGCGCAACTTAAACAATTGCTAAGGCTGCTCGCCGAATGGCGATGCCGATGTGACGAAACCATGCGCGTGATATATGTATCAATCAGGTTGGTTTACGAAAGTGTGGTGCAGGCTGCACGAGGTAACGGTTGGTGGGCACTACTATATTGGTGCGTATTGAATTTAACATTTATTGCAGTCTACCTACTTAAATATTCCCATAAACAGCAATGAAAAAATGTTGAGTACCTATGTCGAATTCTGTGAGCCCGCAGGCAGCCTTGAGTTCTGAGTATTTTTGGTTAATAAAATATCAAAGGTTTTAATAACCTGCGAGCATAAGAGTTAACCATTACATTGAACTTAACTAATTGTGGCTTATAGCAAATTATTCATGTACCTATATTATTTTTTCGTGCTTGTACCTAGACAGTGGGACACTAGAGACGTGCCTATTTCGTTTTACACAGAGAAATGCAGGTCGTTATACAGGTATAACTTTATTCCCAATTTAAAAAAGGTAAATTTTGTTGCCAAACAATTAAAAGCTTTTTCTAACTTTTAACTAAAATGATCGTTGATTTATTTTTAATTTTTTTTCCTTTCGTGAACCCGTGAACAGTTGTGTATATATGTATATGTATGTATATGTGTATGCCTGTATATATGTCTGTATCCATATAGTATATATATGTTTATGTCTATAATATGCACTTAAACGTTTATCTACATACCTATATATAATATGAGTATGTTTTAGTTGTGTTCACTCTTTTTTCACCCTTAAATATTGCTGCCTACCAATCACTATCTCACCATCACCCTGGGTTGACTGGCAGAAAATGCCAATAGGCATTAAGTCCGCCCATTGTAACATCTTTTTTGGTGTAACAATAAAGCATTAAATAAATAAATAAATAAACCCATTACCAGCAATTAGCAAGTATTAATGTGGGTTCCTGGATAGTTTTTAATTGCAGTTGCGAGAAATTGCAAGACTTTTTGTTGTTTTTCTCATTAGAGAGCAGATAAAGCTACGTTCGCGATATTTAAATATCGCGAGATAATTATTTTACAGTTGCTTCCGTTTCACAAAGCGTGTCGTCATACAATTAAACTATAACGTGAGCACATACATAATGTGTATGTTATAAAATGCCATAAATATTCCTACTACAATGTAACTCAATTTAGTACAGTGGAATCTGCTTTCAGAGGATCTTGGCTTGTACTTTTAGCTACGATTATATTAGTTAGTTGATGTTCTCGTTGGTCTAATGTTCCTGAGTTCAATGCCGCGGGACTTTTAGCTACAAATAAAGCTTTTAATAAGCAATCAGTAAGAGATCAACAATTGTGTCAAAAATGTCAGGACAGTTGGTACTTACTACGTAATTGAAGATTTATTGTGACTAAAGGAGTGAGCTGCAAGACAGTGCACCTTACAGTGCACTTTCCGTTTGCTATAAATCCAGTGCTATTTTGTGGGAGAGCTGTCAAAAGAATAAAAATTTTGCATTGCTTACGGGTTGAAAGTTATGTAATAAAGGAGCCGGTACAAAATACATATTATTCAGCTTTTTAAACTATTTGTGCCCTGTGAATGGCAATAGGCTCTCCGTAACTGATGAACAGTGGATTTTTATTACAAACATAACTGATGAAAATATACCACACACCTCTGCCTTCCCCTTCGGTGTGCAAAACTAGTAGCTATGCTAGCTAGCAGATAAAATTTATACATATCTCTTTTTCGTATAGAATGAGTAGGACGACGTGTACCACAGACCATCAGGTGGTTTTGTTTCTTCAAGCAATTGATTGAGCCTCACACTCATTTTAGCAAGACAAATTTTCGATTGGCAATAAGTGTTTTGCTTGATAAAGATTTGCTATTGTTACCAAATATTAAGTATCTACCTAAAAGTTTTTGTTACAAATATTAAAATCCTTAATTAATCCAATCTTACGGACGTATTACATTAGCAGGATAGACTTAATAAGATGGCTGCCTTATATAGAATGTGGGTCAAGAAATATGACGAAGACGTACCTTTATGTAACTACAACAAATTATGTCAGTAATAGTCGGTCGAAGCCATATGTGTGGTTAAATCCCAATAAAAAAACTGTGTAAATAAGTTAATAACCTCACGCCTTTAGATATAACCTCCGAAGATGTAGGCAGATGTATGTAGCAGGTACCTACAATTACTTGTCAGTTATGTTATAGGTCTCATTCCTAATAGAAGATGAGCCTTTTTCTAAGAGCAATGAGTCCTATCTTTTCCCATAGGTCGGGCACCAATCCAGACTGAATCTCCAGGCTACTATTTACTAGGACTTTAAGTTAGAAAAACCCAATAATATATTGCCTGAATTACTACACTAAAACATTTAATATTCATCTAAAGTATACCTACTAAAATCCTTGTCAAACAAATCTCTGAGTACATTTTAAGGTACAGTTTTTGCGCGAGTGTTTACCTGAGCCTCAAACCGGAAAATAAAATTATAGAGGTAGAATTTTACATAAAGTTTATTTAAGTTACGTATAAGAATTACGAAACTACTTTTGGGTGGCATGAGTTTTTCATAAACATCGCTTTCTACTCACACCACGGTTTATTCTGTCAATATTTTTTTAATACCATGTATGTGGATATATTTTTAACATTAACATTAAATTATCCTATCTTACGTATCATTTCATAAAATTGCAGCAAAATATGCATTGTATTTGCTAGTCCTTGTGAATCACGCGCTAATACACAAGGCCGTGACTATTATAATTTATTTGTCAAATAAATGTTTTTACATTGGTCTTGTCTGTATTGTTTTGATTAACAAAGACAACTTTACTATCCTCCTATGCTATAGTTTATTTATATACTTTCTCTTTATCTGGTGGTAAAAATGTCAGCAAATAAGTTTTTTGGATTACAATACAATAAATCTAATAATTTGGTCTTATATACAAAACCTGTGAATATGAATAGGCTATAGATGAAATCAGCATTTTGTAGTAAGTAATTAAATGAAAAATAATAAAAAAAACTTTGTAAACGCGTTGATGTCTTTTATACGCATGCGAGTAGAACTCTACAAACAAAGAGCAAAGTAAAAAGGCTCGCCATTGTCTCAATCTCCCTTGAGTATGTGAAAAACAACACAATATGACAATACCGTAGTTATTCAGTTATTCAATAACTATGACATGTGTATCTATTCTATTTCTATTTTAATTTTTACCGGTCGAGCAAAACAATTATGTATTGTATTTTTCTAATATTTAACTCCGTTGATCGGACTAGGACCACCTCACATGAAAAGTGGATACATACCCACTTCTGCCTACGCATACGGGGAAATACAGGCGTGATGTTATGTTAAAATTCCCATTTACTACGAAAAAAAATTTGTTCAAGAGATCGCTACGATTGCTAAAACAATATTTTCGAATTTATAATTTTACTACTAGACGGACCAAAAAAGGCGTATCTAATAAGGTCATGTCTATTGGTAGTAATTTCTCGCTGTCTTGACCTTAGCGCACGCTCTTAGCCCCAAAGAGCCCACACTCTGGTATTAGGTAGACTATAGAGTTGAGAGCCCGTCCCGTGACTCTCACTTTTTACCTAGATATGTCCAAATGATACTTACGGCTTCTTAACACGGCGGATCTGCCGGGTTTTGTTTATAAATCATGTAACGGTCAATGACATAAGCGTTCAGTGATTGGAGCAGGGGCACGTGGCTTCAAAGGGCAGTCGGCTTTCACTTCTCGGTGCGACGCTACCGCCGGCTGCGAGTGTTGTCAAATTCTATGTTACCCGAAAACTATGGGAATCGCATACCAACATCCTGCTTGTGTTGGTAGTTGTTGCAGTACTTGGTTGTAGTAATCTAGTAGTTGCAAAAGATAAACAACAAACCGTTTTGATGTGATTTGTATTTATTTTAAAAGACAAAGAGTCAATTAATATATTCTTCTAGTGGCTGCCCGCCGCTATGCTCGCATGGGATTGGAATCTGCGTCAAATATTCAACAAGTATCACAAAGGAACCTCCCTACTTTCTAGGATAAAAAGAATCTTAGAACTATCTCAGGGCTATAGACGTCTAATGCAAGTCGCAATGGGATTAATGAACAAACCACATTGATTTTTATAGAATTCCTATAAAATCATATCGTTAATGCTAGATGATGCTAGGTTCTACTCGCTGCACGATGTTCAATAAGACTACCTTTAGAAAAAAAAATTTTCTTAATTGTTATCACATCTGTTATTGTTTTTGATGCAATAAATTATATTGTACTGTATTGTATGTTCGTTTTATGGTCAGCACAAACGCTAATCATAATTATAATTATTTATAGTAAAATAAATCAAGTATAACAATGTTTCATGGAAATATTGTCATATATAATTATGTATCTGGTATGTAGAGTTTCGATGATAAATAACCTGCATTTGTAAATTCAAATTTGATCCACGAGATTCGAGTGCTGACCGTGAGACGCCACCCGGCGCCGGCCGAGTGAAAGTCCAGAACACATCATCATGTTTCTTCCCAAAATGCACACCCAAAGCTCAGTATCGCTGTTATTAGGTTCAGACATTTATTCTTAGGATTCTTTGTATTGTGTTTTCTCAGTCATGCAGATACTCTGAAACAATGTTTTCGACCGTCGTGTTTAATTTTATCTCCAGAAAAAAAGCATAAACCTGATTTGAATAATATGTAAAGTATCTTTTTGCTCTATTGACAATCTCCGTCGACGTTCAATTATTGTACTTACATACAAGAGCTCGTATCTATAAATGTTTGCTATGGAAAAACTACTAGCTGTTGTACACATCCTATTGAATTATATTACATATTTAAAATTTATTAATTTCCTTCACTATTAGTTAATAATGAGGCAGTAGATAGCTACTATGTATACTATAAGTACATATTCACATACGCTACACATAGGTACAATAAATACGTAAGGGGTAAACAGAGTTAAAAATAGGATTTATTTTAGTGCATCATCTGCCACACAAGAACTTAATCAGAAAGTATTTAAGGCTTTTTGTACGCATGCATGCATTAATTAGGCGTTAATTCTTCAAGAAAGGCATGGTATGAATAACCTAAATACCGTTTTCCTACACAAGCTAAATTGCTTACCTAAATTTAGTTAATCATTAAAAGTCACTGGCAAAAACAGATATTCGAATTACTGGGTTTATTAGGAGTATTTAGAGTTTACAGAGGATAGGAGTATATGAAAGAAGGATCAAAAATGAAATAAAACAAATAATTTCGCTATTAAATTATTATAATAATAATACTTTATTTCAGACTATAAGGTCCATAGATTGGGTTAGTAGAATTCCTAAAACTATGTTAGTTAAACTTAATTTTAATGGTTAGTAAAACAAAATCTTAACATAAGTTAGTACACATTTAAAAACTAAATAAATTACAAACTCTATCGCCTATTTGGGTGCATGTAAACCCCATTCCATGTCCGCCAGATAGGATTATCAAGTTTGTACACCAACGTGCCCAGAAGGGTGTTGGTACTCAGCATTAGCCACCTCATCATAGATGCCACGCGCCTTGATTTATTATTACGAATGTAAATAATAATAAAATAAAATTTTAAGTTCTAAAGCTAATAATTTAATATCAACGAAGTAGGTTATCATAATGCCAATAGAAGAGTACTATTATGATTAAGATAACCTACTATTTCTAAGTAGGTAATGATTTAAACCTGAGAAGTAAGTACTTAAGGCAAGTTCCTTTTCTTACCTAAGTAGTTCTTAGATACATTGTAAGAAGTAAACAAATAGTTACTGAAAATTTTAAAAATTTAATTTAATTTGAATTGACTGAAATTTTTACTGTAAAGCTAAGTTAAAACCCTAAAACTCTTAAACATGCCTACCTGTATACATATTATGTCTTCTCACACAAAAAAGCTATAACGCAGTCAAGGCATTCGGCCTCGATCGTGTCGCCCCGCGCCTTTCGCTTGAACGCTGCGCAAGTAAATGTATACCAGGTTATAATTACCTAGCTATACAATACTGCCAATGAGCATTTTATTTCCTACAACCTCTGTAAAGTTCGTTCGTTTCCAAAGCATAGTTATGGTCCTTATTACAAAAAATATGCAAGCCATCAGTGAAGTAAATTGCATCTCTCGTAAGTACTTTAAGTTTTAACCTACGAGTGATGTACTCGTGAGATCATCAATACTCCATACTAATATTATAAATGCGAAAGAAACTCTGTCTGTCTGTCTGTCTGTGTCGCTTTCACGCCAAAATTACTGAACCGATTTAAATGAAATTTGGTACACAGATAGTTAAGAGCCTGAGAAAGGACATAGGCTACTTTTTATTTGGAAAAAAGTGTTTAAAAGGGTTGAAAAGGGGGTTGAAAGGTTCTATGAATGTTTTGTCATTTTCAGAACTTGAAGCATAAAATTTATATTATAGGCTGTTGATTAGATATAAATAAATATGGCATTCAAAGTTTGAAAAATTTTTGCAAAATAAAATATTATTTTGTCTAATTCCACGCGAGCGAAGCTGCGGGCGTCCACTAGTAAGATCATAAGATCTCACGAGTACATCACTCGTAGGCTTACTACACTAACAATAGTTTCTACAATGTGGCACTACTGTCCGTTTTAAATCAGATCAATTAGACACTAACCTATAGACCGATAAATAAGTTTTTCATCTGGCTGAAGTGAAGTCTAGGTGTATAACCATTGAATCGAAACAATCGAAACTGAACTAAGGGTACAATTTTAACTTTATAAGGTATGGAAAACAAGGAAATTGTTGAAATGCAATATTGCCTTATACCAACAAAAACATTGCAAGACAATAAAATGCTTTTACAAACTTAAAAGGTACCTCAAGCTCCTACTACCTGTTTATTTATTGTTTCAATTTGGAGCCATTTGTGAAACACAAGGATAACCAGTAAATTGTTGTCAATAAGTGTTCCGTCTTCATGACAGAATTAAACATAACCAGATCCTTAACTTTTATTAAATGAATTTCCCGAGCCTCCAAATGACTTGCCCCTTGCATTTCACACTCACAAAAATGGTCAAAAAAATTATATTGAGAAATCCAAATTTTAGACATTATAAGATACTAACATATTATTATCTGATATATGGATTGTATCTCTCCGGGTACTTCTTATAATGAAGGTTGTTAATTATTCATCAATTTTTTATTCAAGCTATTCAATAACCTGTCTACTACTCGTAGGTACTCTATACGTTATTTTTAACACGCTTTTATTAGCTTGGTATGTATGTATGTGTTTAGGTATGTAACGGAATCTTCTTATTGGACAATTACTTACACCAAATAATAACTTTTATTAACAGTCCCCAGTCCTCATACCCACTAACAAACCTAATAAACACTCAGTACCTATTTCTATCAGGAAAACCGTATACATCATCGATTACAAAGCTAATCGATTTTCGCTGCAATTGGCACAACAATCACGCAGATCATTAGAATTCAGCAGGCGACACAAATTAATTAATGTGTTGTCGTAATATTTAACACACAAGGACTCGGGAGTCAGGAAACAAATTTTATGACATAATTGTCTCGTAATCATTCTTACGTAATACCCAGTTGGTCACAAAATCATCACTTTCAAATATTTTTTACACACGATAATATACGACGATGGAAGTGGGATTTCAACCTTTGTAAATTTCTTCCCACAAAGTAGGTTTCATACCACCAGATGATCACGGCCTCCACATTGGAGAAGCGTGGTGGAGTATGCTCTAGTCTAGACGTTCCGCAGCTGTCTGTGGGGGATACCCGTGCCCAGCAGTGGTTGTATCTGAACTTCGTCGGTGGCCTACCGCTCAGCTTGAGGGGAACAATGGCTCTCAGTCAGAAATGCACCGGTGCGCTCCAGCACTGTACCTATAACAGTTTCCTCACCGTTGAGACGGTATATCATCAACAGCTATACAACCCTGTGCAGCCACGGACGGCGTCGTCTTTACCAGTCTCACTGGTTAGACGGGTTGAACTCCTACTCTTGCTGCCCGCAACCCCAATGACCCCTCCACCACCACCACAACCCTTTCTTTGTCCCACTGTTGGGTAATCCCAATCTCATTCTGTGGAATAGACTAGATATTCTTTATTTTTGCCATGAGAATGATGCTATTTACTAATATCATAATAATACTATTTCATTTAGATGCTATAGATCTTCCTATAACTAGGTAGGTATGCTTTTCCTGGGCAACTAGGTGATAACCGTACTTGGATGGCTTAGTTAACCTGGATATTTAGACTCATAGAGACATATTTTTCAGGTGGTCGTGAATGCCGGGCCGCATGGATGGCGACGCACATCTGGCGGTTGCTCGCCTTAATCTTGACAGTCACTACTCTAGTCCTAGCTAAGTGTAAGTACCTTTACCTACCTACTACAATGTTAACGAAATCGAACGTTAACCTTCAGGTTCGTCAAAGGTATTAAAATTCTAATTTTAAATACATATTATTTACCTTTGTCTCTCTCGTCGTATTATTTATCGTATATATTTATAGTCTCTCTTATCGTATTATTCATTCTTCACACTACTTAATATTAAAAAAGCTGTTTGTGAGTGTTTGTGAAATGCTTTTTACTTCTTCACGCTCAAACTGATGGATCAATTTTGATAAAATTTGCTATGGATGTACTAGCTGACACCTGGAATAACATATTATAGGATACTTTTTATCCCGATATTGTGTTAACTTGGGATAAAAAATCCATTTCAATATTTTTCAGTTTATAGGTACCTACTATAAATTTCACCCGGGCGAAGCATGAGGCAGCAGCCAGTTTTCAGCTGCCTACCCCATCGGGGAAATACAGGCGTGACGTTATGTTATGTTATTTCATGTATATACCAATATTTTATTACTGAACGATTCGTGAGTGTCTATATTCATAGTTGAAGTTACCGGCTTACTCACGTGTGATTTAAGTCGAAAAGCGGGCACGGCGTATAAAGCCGGTAACTTCAACTATGAATATATAATAGTAGCTCTATTAATATAAAATTACGCCTGTTTCATTTAACTCGCTTGTGTTTTAATCCAAATGATTGAAGAGATTTCTCGCCATTTGCGACGCTGGGAGTAGCCTGCTTTCGTCCACAGTAGGCTACACACTGCCCTACAACGACATAATATGACGGTCATTTCCAACAATAAAAAGTTGTGTGGAGACAGTCACCCGGAGACGTCTCGCTATTCAGGTTAACCGACGCGACGTCCTCGTCATTTGTCTCATACAAATTCAATACCACACAATGAAGCAATGTCACTGAGTGTGGTCGGTAGCTACATTATAATTTGTAGATCTAGTTTTTTTTCTGCTAAACATCATCATAAAAATATTACAATTAAAAATCTATATATAATGTAAAACGGGGGTGCAAAGTTAGAATGAAACTTTGCCGTTTTTGAAGTCAAATGGGCAACCCTTCTGTGGGCAACCCGAACGCGGGCAGACGTCGTGAATGGGTCTAATTCTACGCGAGCGAAGCTGCGGGCGTCCACTAGTATTAAATAAAAACCTTTTTTTTTAAATTGTTATTTATTTTCATGCATTGTCATCGGAACCAAATATGTAAGATTCCAGGACATACATACATACATACGTGTAAAGTTAAATAAAAGCTTTTAAAATAGGTTGAACTAATTTTTTAAGGATAGCAAACGAATATGCAGTTTTCTATAAATAGTTAGTCCTGTTAGTAGTAGTACAATTAGTAAGAGACTCTTTCCAAATCGGGCACAGACGTGTTGCTACCTTCGAGGACCATGTACCTACCACAATATAATCAGATTAACATAACATAAAATTACATTGTTCATCCGTCCGTTCATAAAACTTTTAGCATTTTAGGGTTCACTGCTTAAAATAGACAACACTCCTCTTTATTCTGTACCACAATATAGTATAGAACCTTAGAATAATCATAAAGAAGCTTGGCATGGTTGCAATAAATTTTTAAAATAGGTATAATATACACACCGGCATATTTAGCGGAACATCGACTTTGGAACGCGGACCAATGGAGTAAGGTATTGTTTAGAGATGATTGCAGAATTCTCTTAAATCAAATTGACGGCAGGCAAAGAATATACAGACGCAAAGGAGAACGATACATTCAGACAAATTTTGAAACTACAGTTGTATACGGTGGTGGATCAATAATGGTTTGGGCGGGCATTTGTTTGGGAGCTCGCACAGACTTGGTAGTGATTGACAGAGGGAGTCTGACTGCAGACCGCTATATCAGAGAAGTTTGAGAAGAAAATGTCGTACCGTTTGCCCCATATATCGGTGACGATTTTTTTTAATGCAGGATAATGCTCGGCCGCATACCGCTTGGTTAACTCAAGCTTATCTTAATGATATGAATATCACTGTTATGGAGTGGCCGGCGAGATCACCGGATATGAAACCAATAGAGCACGTTTGGGACTTGCTGAAAAGAAAAGTTAAGTCCAGAATTCCAGCTCCTGCCAACGTGGGTGAACTGCGAATCGCCGTAGTTGAGGAATGGCGGAGACTATCCCAGGAGACCATCGATAACATCATTCTCAGTATGCCCAGACGGGTAGAAACTTTAATAAGAGCATGTGGAGGAAATACGCGATATTAATCACAATTTTTCTAATTTAATTAATTGTTATTTTAATATTAATTTTCACTTTTCCCAGTTACATGAAAAGTTCAAAAATGTACTATTTTTCACAAATAGCCTTTACTCGCAAAATCTGTTCTTAATGTGATCTCATTTTAAGAAAAACAAATGAAACTTTAAATAACAAAAGAAGTGTAGTAAGTAGATTTTAAAATAAAACCATATTTTTTTAATTATGGACCTTTTTTTTGTGTTCCGCTAAATATGCCGGTGTGTATATAATTGATGATGCACTCCTCTGTAAGTGCTTTATACTGTTTCAGTCGTAGTTTTATTGTAAGTACAATTAATTTGAAAAATGTAACAAATGATCAAAGTTAAATTAGTAGGTTAAATATTTATTTAATTAAAACGCTGGTACGCTACACGTTAGCACTACTAAATTGAAAAACTAATAAAAGTACCTAAGTATATTTTTCACCATAACTAACTAATAGCTATAAGACTTAAAAACTTTACTTTGTCGTTTTTAATTTCAATTTAAAAATGATTAAATAACAACAAATCACTTCAGACGTCTTATCGTTTTCATCGATACATAACCTCATTAATCGTATGCGTCAGACCACTTTGTTACTTTGGCAGTAACGCAGTAAGTAATAGCATGTGATAGCAAATAAAAATGAATTATTAAAAAAAAGCTTTTTATAACTACACTAGCTGACCCGGCAAACGTTGTTTTGCCATATAAATAATTTTTCCCGCTTTTCTGTTGAAATTTTTCCTGAATTTTCTTTGCTATAAACCTCACGGAGCCCGAGACCTTTCCAACGAATGCAAAACCGTGGAAATCGGTTCGTGCGTTCTGGAGTTATAGCGTCAGGAAGGAAAACCCGACTTATTTTTATATAGTAGATATTTTTTATTTTCGTGCATTGTCATCGAAACCAAATATGTATGTGTGCCAAATTTCAGCTCGATAGCTTCAGTGGAAGTGGGTGAAATATTGATTGCAAGATTCCAGGACATACATACGATCACATTGAATCGACGCGAGCCATTGGGCTATGGACGCTGTTACCATAGAATAAAGAGTCGCTCTGCTCTACATTATACTATGCTATTACCATAGAATAAAGAGTCGCTCTGCTCTACACTATTACGCTAGTTACGGGTAGTAG
Organism: Carterocephalus palaemon; assembly: GCA_944567765.1. Lineage (NCBI taxonomy): Eukaryota > Metazoa > Arthropoda > Insecta > Lepidoptera > Hesperiidae > Carterocephalus > Carterocephalus palaemon. Next base: position 10,312,332 of record OX155643.1, read on the forward strand.
CTATAGTTATGTTGTATTGTAGATGCCGAGTTGGAGACATGGCGCGGCGCAGGGCGGCCGGCGTCGTGGCTGCAGGAGGCGGAGGACGAGCGGCACGACGCCGAGCTGCTGGCCGCCGTGCGCTCCTCCATGAAGCAGTGGCAGCTCAAGAGAGCGCGTACGAGGTAACCGGGCAACAACTGACGGGCCCGATGGCGTAAATTGATATTGTTCTAATGGAGATCCAGGAGTACTCCACAAGCGCTGAGGAAAGCCACTGAGGGGTTTTAGTGGAAAAATTCACATAGCCCGGTGTTGCTCCTACGATAACCGGTTAGCTTTAAAAGCTTTTAAAGGTTTGAACCTCAGGTTTGAACTATAGGACGAATCTGTAGGCAAAAAATAATAAATTCTAATAATATTTAAATCTATAATAATAAGTTTATTCAAATTACTGAAGAAAAAAGCAGAAACATGCATACGAGAATATTTATTTTTCAAATAAAAAGTAAGTACGTAATTGGTATTTTAGAAAGGTGGTAAAAGTAAGATATTGTAAGAAATTGAGATTGTAATACTTGATAGATTTGTGCCAGTTAACGTTTTCATTCATGCATAATTTACTTTAATCATTCAGATTATTCGGATATTTGCAAATTTATTCAAGATAAGAGAAGTATTTTTATAACACAAAGAGCCTTGTCAATTCAATGTTCGATTGTTATTATTTTGGTGTAAGTATGATCTTTTATATTTTAGGGGAGCTAATGGTGTTGTCGTCTATTGTACCTATAATAAGCTGAGACCTTTTCAGAAGTTATTAAATCACAGTAAATTCTATCAGCACTTTCACCGCAGGTTTCTCCTGCTATGGACTTTCTATTGTTCAAATTCATTAAATTCGCGATTGAACGTGATTTTAGTAGTATAAAATAAACTATAGTTACCGTGAGTAGGTATATGAATTGTGGCATATATTAGAATCGTCGTGGTACAATACTGATACACACAACTGACCGTGAGCGACGGTTCTCACGATATAAAAAGCAAATTGCAGAACTTTCACATAAATTCACGCGCTTCTCTTTATCTTTATAGTCACATAATGCAAGATTACAAACTCGGTAAATATGACTACTATTGTTACAACAAAATATAATAGATTATATTGCACTCTACATACACGTAGAGCGAAATGTTTTCTTTAAAGATTTTTTTTTTAATCATACAGACTTTTTTTTAATCAATCAGAATACCTGATCTTATTTTAGTTAGTAGGAAACAATAAAAGAGTACCCGGAGAGCATAGAGAGAGCCAGGGTGTTTGATAGAATAGAACCCACTGGTGCACTGCTGTATGCGCGCCGAACGCCGCTTCCAACAGGTTCTTCCCGGAAGATTGTGTTGTCCCACGGGTCACACTACAAGTTCAGCCATACACTGCGTCGTATTGCCGACGTAGCTGGTCAGTTTGATCTCCCACTCTTGCCTTCTACAACTACAGCAGTCCACTCTTACCGCAGGGGCACTCTTACTGTAAAACTATTCTGGTTCCGAGCTTAGCCACTGCTGTACTTGTAAATACCTACTGCATGCGTTTACTACTACGTCACATACTGAATAATAATTAAGCTTGGAATATTTACAGAACGAAGCGATCGCAAGGCAGCGTGTGCTATGGAGACTTCGGGTGCTTCGAGGACGCGGGCCCCTTCGCCTACCTCGAGACCCTGCCCAGCCCGCCGCAGGAGGTCGGCACACAGTTCCTTCTCTATTCCACTACAAGCAGGTTTGTACTAAAAAGGAATCTGCTTATGCCGATTTTATGAATAGAAAAAGAACATACTCCGCCCAGTCACCAGTTGATACCGACTATGATATAGATGACAAACCATATACAGGACTAATATCTACCTATTACCAAGGACTAAACTACATTACTAAAGCTATTGCGCTCGAAAATACACGATTAGAGTTATTTGATCGTCGCCAAAACAAAATACTTGTTTTCTCTTGAATTTATTAATTTTCGACCGCAGGAAGGTACATTAAAGGGTTAAAGGTAATAAATTGTAAATCATTATTTTTACTTACAGACCGTTTACTAACTAATATAAAAAGTAAACACCATTATAGTTATTCGTATTCCCGATTATGTGGAGCAAGGTAATAAAATCTTTACGAAAATAATGTTGTTACAGATCCTGACATACATATACTAGGTACTAGGTACTTTACATAACTACTTAGTAATCTGTGTCCTGACGTCGATATTTGCACGAAACATCCATTACAAAAGCAGAAATGGTTGCCGCAGTCGAAGTATTTAACTATGAATAATTGAAACTATAATAAGTAGGTTTATTTACTGTTCATGCCGTGCAATAGTCCATTGATCTCGCAATTCATGACAAGAATTCCAATTTATCAATACGTAGGTATATATATTGTAGGATAAAAATTAGAACACTTTTGTAGTTTATCAAGTGTAACTACTTAAAGCATACTTCGAAATACCTACCTATTTCATATATAAAAATTAAATACTTATATACCTACTAAGTATAACTATTCATAATTGATAATTCTACAAATTGTGTAAGGATTCAATATCGAAATTCACAATATAAACTCTACGTGTAGATTATATTCTGGGACAAGCCGTAGATACTGATATCATAGTAGCAGAAACATCTGTTCTAATCGGCAAAAAAATATTTTTTCAAAAGAATTCACAGCTGAATTCAGCGTATGGGTTGCACTAATCCTTTAGTTCGGAAGGCAGTAGAGAGAGTATTGCAGTGATTTATTCACCGTAATTATATTTTAGCGGTGGATTTAGATAATTAACTACCAGAATAAATCACGTATGTCTATCCTTATTAATATAAATGGGAAATTGTGTTTGTTGTTTTGTCCTTGTTTTCCGCCTCAACGGAATTATGGATCGATGTGATTTTTTGCATAGTTGTTGTATACTTTCTGGAGAGTAACGTTGGAAATTTGTATGGTTCCCGAGAAATGGACTGAAACCTAAAATAATCGTTAAATTTTTAATCGATAATTAACTAACGACTAATTTTTATCTAGTGATCGATATCTCGGATTTTGATTATTATTAATATTTCGTTTAGCTTTTCGTTGAGAAAGGTAGAGAAAAGTATATTTTAAACCATCTCTTGATGGTAGCGGTCCCTGGAGGTCATTATGCACGAAAACGATTTGACACGGGCGGAGACGCGCGGAAAGGTAGTATTTAATGTAAATTAAAATAACCATGTGGCGTTATTGTGTAAAATGTGAGAATCGTGTGTAGCCCGTTTACACAACATAAACTTGTTTTACCGGCATCGACACGAGCCGGTCAGCGTTACTTTAAAAATCGTTCTTGGCCTGTTTATGTATATTATCGTAATGAACTGTACTGTGCACATCGCGATTACGAATATTTGGGCCTCTACAAGACAGGACACAATGGCTTGGACATAACAAAATCAAAAAAATCATCCCACACTCTAATGCTCAGATTGAAATGATAGCGATAACTATAGTCATCATTACTTACAATTTTGACATCATTTTAACAATAGCTATGATTATTTTTTTATGTTGTAACTGTATGGTATTGTCACTGAGATTAAAATCCCATCAAATCACGGCGAAATTAAGAACCCGTGCTTGCGTCGGCTTGAGCCATCACAGGCTCAATTTTCACATTATTTTTTAGGTTGCATGACAACTTTTTGGTACGTAGCTACTTTTTTATTTTTTCTTTGAAATTTGATTACTGGATTAAACTGACCTCCTGTGGGACCGATAAGGAGTTTTAAAATGAGTTTAACCCATGAAGGAATCCCTTCAATACTCTATGGTTTAACCCGTGGTAAGTGGTCATTGTCGCCTATAAACACGGACAACTTTAGATGTAGCGTTACTCAACGATACTCTGACGATTTTGGCTAGTAAATTCGAAGCAGTTGATGACTGTCATCAACTGAATTGCATAGTAGCTGAGCAGTCAAGTATTATTTTGTCCATAGAAATAATCACTTTTCTAAGAACAATCACTCAGAATTGAAAGAATGGCGAACAACAGTGAAAACGGTTCTTAAAAAATTATGTGACATTACAGTAAATACCTATTATAGCCACTAGTTCCTCCCCCGAATCAGAATTTGATCAGCATGGTGGAGTATGCTCTAGATCTCCTTCAACTGTGGCTGTGACGACCCGGGTCTACAGTGTAGCCGTGGCCGCCTACAAGTTTTAGCTTCCAGCTTTACTGGCTTCGGCCATACGTTAGTACCGTATTGTTGAGATGGCCGTTTGATTCCAGAGGCGACCAGCCCCTGGTAGCGGTGTCTGCGAGCAACATGTCAGCAGCGTGGAGCTGGGCGGCACGCGCGTTCGACACCAAGCGGCCCACGCGCGTCATCGTGCACGGCTTCGGCTCCAATTGCGACAACGTTTGGGTCTACGAGATGCGCTCCGCTTTGATGGCCGTGGTCAGTTGACTTTTCAGAAAGCCAGTGATACCAAGGAAATTGTTGCAGAGGCGACCAGCTGGTAGCGATGTCGGGGATAAGAAGTATCCATCCTATAGACGGTTTTCGGCAGTTTCATCAGCGTGAAAGCCATTTAATTGCTAAGCTTGCAATTCTTCTAGAAGTGTGATATACCTACTTAGATTATGACACAAGGGTTTGAATACATTGTAACTCTCATTATCATTAAGAAAACCCTTAAAAAAAATATTTTGGTACTAAGTGCTCGTTCCTGTACTGTAGATACTATTCTTACGTAACCGTCATTAATTATACATATTGTGTGAATGAAATCCACAATATACCGAGAAAATTAATGCAGGGTGTTGTTGCTAAAATTGAGCCGGACGCAACGATTAGTGTGAGCACAATAAAGTAATCCGCTACAAAAGAATGTCCCAGATTACGTATGACACTTGTTGCGTAACGTTTGTACTGAATAGCGTATGTTATTGTTGTTGTATATACATATGTATGGTGAGTGAGTCAGTTTGTCCGCGGGTGATCTGTTCGCACTTTCACCCCACTCACCCGGACGCGGATCTAGTCTCGTGCGAAATTGTTACGTTTTTCAGGAGTTGTGCAGACAATGACAAGACATTTTGCACTTGTAATAGATGAGATAAAGTCGGTAATTATCTCAGCGTAGCGAGATAATGTTATGTTGAAGATAATATTATACTTACAAAAGAAAGAGGCACCGTCTCTTTTGAAGACTTCTTTTGTTAACTCCGCTAGACCGTAATATCGTAATCTATTAACCTCCGAATAAATATTACTTACTTACTGTGATAATAACCGTTAAAGCCAAAGAGGACGACTCCACGCTTACCGTTACCGTTGCGCTTTATGCTCTCAAAATAATTTAAAATCTTTCCATAGATTGGATTAAAATCAACATACCTACTTACTCTCGATTAAATCACAAGATAAATATGTTCTCATCAGTGATATTGTTAGGGTGTAAAGCCCTACAAGAAAAAAGGGAAAACTAATAGGGGAAAATACCAAAATTTTCAGGTCATCTCTTCCGCATTTCTATGCTATACATAAGTAATACAAAAAATAACTAAAATAAAAATATAACTAATACCACAGAATCAATACCTTACTTACTCGTACCTATCATTTGCAACAGTAACAGCAAACAGCAACGAAACCCTGCCTTGTTTAGGAGTTTGGCATTTATTAAAATTGGTTAATTTGAATTGAATTTGATTGAATCAATTTGTGTTGTTTCATGCCCATATTGTTAAACAGGAAGAATGCAACGTGGTGTGCGTGGACTGGGAAGGGGGCGCGACTATGCCGAACTATCTGCGCGCCGCCGCCAACACCAGGCTGGTGGGCAAGCAACTTGCTATGTTGTTGCAAGGTAATGACCATCATATCAACGTGCCGAGTTATCACACGTTGCTGAGGACAGTATCCTTTCAGAATGAACGTTGTGGAATGCGTGTTTAAGCATATTTACACTTGATGCCCTGACTGGTATTTTCATAGACTTCTCAAACATAGGTATACGTTCCTCCTATAAGTACAACCACACAGAGGTGCATTTAAAAATGGCCATAAAAGAACAAACAATCTTAGGTTGACATATAAATACCTAATCTAAGCAAACAATGAATATCTAGCTAAAAAGGCCTTCAGTTGTCATATTATTGGGTTTGCAAAGAGCCCTAAGCTTAAACATTGTTTATCAATGTATATAATAATTTTTATAACCATTTTTAGCTAAAACAAAGCGTATTGAGAACCACAATTTAAGACGAAAACACTTTATGAGATATCAGTATCTACTAACTATCACGTTCAAAAAGTTGCACAAAGTCAATTCGCACTGTGTTAATTGCTTATTGATCCACGACCAAGAAGGCTCTGCTTTGCTATGCAACGCCCAAACAACCGACAAGCAAAGCCGACGGCAAGAATTTCACACACGGACAAACTTGCCGTGATTATGTAATGTGCTTTATTCATAAAAGTCTCATTGCTCTGAGATCTAACGTAACATTAACCCTACTAAGATATAAGATAACTTATTACAGACAACCATTAATTTTTATTTAAAAAAATAATATTAAGAATAGTGTAAATAAGAAATAAATGTTCATCATTGTAAAAAAGCGTGGCTTCACGTGCCCTCCGAAGCACGGTAGCGTCCATGAAATTTTGCCACTAGCGGTCACCCATCCACAAACCGACCGGGCCCATCGTTGCTTAACTCTTTCGATCACATTGAATCGACGAGAGCCATTATGAGAAGGATATGGACGCTACATAATTATTGCTATCGTCTATTATACACTAAATGAGATATTTTTACAGATTCTGTCATCGATATGCACCAATTGCTAACATTGAATAGCAACATGTCTACCTCATTTGTTACTTGATAGATGAATGATTACAGGTCTGGCTGATTACATAGACCTGAAGTTCGAGGACGTTCACCTCATCGGGTTTAGCCTGGGCGCGCACGTGGCGGGCTTCGCCGGCTCGGAGTTGAGGAACATCAGTCGAATCACAGGTTTTATTTCAATATTCATTCGAATAAAGTAATAATTTCATAAACACCGTCTTTGGCAATTAACCAATTGACAGGGGAGAGTAAGTTAGCTTCAGAACTTCTCAGTTGTGTTCTGTAACTTATGTTAGACCAGTGCTCTGAGTGCGCCGCTAATGGGTTGCGATTTTTAGTATGAAAAACCATAATAGATGAAGGGCAAAGACAAAACATCATAGTCTTTTGGTTTTTTCTTACACGCCTCATGATTTTTGCGAAAAGCTACAGATAGTTTATCCTGCATCAACTGCATCAACAGCTAAGCTAAGAGCTAAGCTACAACCCATAGACCTGCTGGGCACGGGTCTCCCCCACACGCTGCTCTAATCCGGATTGGTGGAAGGGTTATGTTCTCAAGCCATCCTAAGGTCTTCGACAAGGCTTAATGATTGTTTTACCATTGAAAACAACCGGGACCGACGGCTTAACGCGCTCTCTAAAGCACGGTAGCGCCCATTTTACGGTAGCGCAAGTTTTGGCACTAGCGGTCACCCATCCACAAACTAGCCGCGCCCGTCGTTGCTTAATGACCAACTCCGACGTCTAGGATCTACTATTAGTTGGACGTAGCCAATGTCAGCTCGCTACCTTTCATGACAATGTGGAAAATGAAACATGAAGAAGAAAACATTTATCTTTATATCTGCGATCGATTATTTCAATTATGTAACAATTTTCAGGTCTTGATCCAGCAGGCCCGCTGTTCGAGTTCCAAGATCCCCGCGCGCGCCTGGATCGCTCCGACGCTAAATTCGTGGACGTGATCCACTCCAACGGGGAGACTCTGATACTCGGAGGCCTGGGCGCCGCCCAGCCGCTGGGCCACGTCGACTTTTACCCCAACGGCGGTCGCGTGCAGCACGGATGTTCTAACTTGTATGTTTATATCGCACTCGCCTCTCACTCGAGGAGATTTGGGTCCAACCAACCGGCACGAACTGAAGTCTGTTTTAAATGCGTTTTAGGAAATCATATGTAACTGCTGATATGATTTCCTTGACCACTAGGTCAAGGTCGATGAGACCTGAAATGCCTGAGAGTTTTCCATGATGTCCTCGAAGCCCTGCTATCTGCACTTGGCCATGCATGATGGACTGTGGCCTAAGCCCTCCTATGCCTCCCAACTGATATTATTCTGTAGGTGTACAAAATACAAAGGTGACAGGACCCGTTATTAAACTACAACAACAAAACCAATTCAACAATACCACGAGTCCGACTATGATTTGACGACTCCATGGCGCGGTCGTGAGCACCCTGCGTTACTGCCGCAACACGAGTCCCGGATTCGAATTCCGGCTGAGGCAAATGTGTCTTAAGCCGATAAATATTTGTACTTAGATAATGTTATGCTGTGATATCTGTGTGTGCCCTCCGCCCGCAAAACAGGCCTAGGCCTCTCCTTAATCCTCTACATTCCTCAATACCTACATCCATACACTTTTCAGGTTCGTCGGTGCAGTGTCAGACCTCGTGCTGCCGTGGGCGGCGCCGTCCCCGGAGGGCCGGTCGCTGTGCAACCACCGGCGCGCGTACAAGTTCTTCACCGACTCCGTGTCGCCCAAGTGCCACTTCCCGGCTTTTCCCTGCGCCGATTACGACAGTTTCCTTGAGGTCGGTACACGAAAACAGCTATCAGACAAAACTACTTTTGACTATACTTACTTACAAATATTTAGTCCAATCGATGTCGACAGAACCGCGCTTCGCGGTATCACTTTTTTCCGTTATGTAGCATAATGTTACCTAGTCAAAATGATGGTAGGTTGGATGTGAGCTTTTTTCCTTTTGCGGGATGAGTCAAAAAGTGGTTTTGACCGGGATAAGAGTTCTGACTGTAACAATTTTTAATTTATTACGGAAAACTTACAGCTAGAATAAGCAATGTAGGTAATGAGTAGACATATAAGGCCAACATAGAATTATTATGTACCGTGGTACTACGTACTAGAACAGACAGCGCGAATAAAATCAGTGTGCCGCACGAGGCAATGCATGATAGCAGTTATAGCCAAATCGAATCCATTTATTTGCAAGAACGTGAGTCATTTTAGATGTTGGATAATTCAATCCAATTGAATTCCCTCTCAACATTGATGTTCCGCTCCAGGGCCGGTGCTTCCCGTGCAGCGGCGAGCGCCGCTGCGGCAACATGGGGTACTACGCGGACCGCTCGCTGGGCCGCGGGCAGCTCTATCTGCTCACGCGAGAAGAGGAACCGTTCTGTGGTGGGTGGTGTATACCAGTTTATAAGAAACTGAAGAATTCCCGGTCGCGTGGAATTTCACTGTAAATCATAGTCATAGGTAGTACCTACTATTTATGATAGATTATCTATTATCCGTTTTAAATATAATTTGTTATATTCGCAGCTCATCAGTACCATGTATCTGTGTGGGGCGGGAACGCGGCTGGCGAGAAGCCGAATTACGGGCGCGTCACACTGACTCTGCACGGAGATTCAGGACTCAATGAGTCTTTCCCAATGACTAAGTAAGTATCATTTAATGCGGACTCGCGTTGGTCAGTGACCCCGAATGCCGAACAGTGGCTTATGTTCGAAGCCCGATAGATATCTATACTTTTCATCATATTTGTAAGTTACAAACTGGAGTCAAGAATTTTAAATTGAATTGTTTTCTATTTCCGCTACCGCCATCCACAATACAGGAAGTATTAGAGTGATATAGTGAAGGTAAGCGATTGACAGGTAAGTAGAGACAATTTTATTAGGACCTGTAAACTACCGTCTTCCGTCAGCTCGTGTGGTACCTACTATTATAATTAACGACCGCCCATTAAATAACTATTCAACCGTGGGAAATGTTGTTCCAGAGGAAGGAACAAAATTAACGTTAGTGGCAAAAACACTTTGTTTCCCAGACGCGAGGACGGCATCCGCAACAGCGTGCGGTTCTCCCGCGTGATCGTGCCGCACCCCGCGCTGGGCGTGCCGCTGCGCGCCTCGCTGCACTACGCGCCCTACTCCGGCTGGCTGACCGCCGGCGTCAAGGCCGTGCACATCGACAAGCTTCTTATCGGAGACAGCTTCGGCAAGACGTGAGTCATATTAACGAAATTACGCTGCTGCATTATTATCACCCGAATATTCCGGTGCCGTGTCACAAGGAGCACGAGGTTTGTCACTGTAGTTCAGTGACAAACCTCTACTCCAGTAGAGTAAACCCCTACTCCGGCAAACAAAGTGGATGGTGATCCACTTTGTGTCCAGTTCCATAATTCCACATCCACACTAGCGTTAGAAATTGCCTAGGACCTACGAGCGTTCTGATAGTTACCTAATATTTAATTGTATCTACCTAACAATACGTTTTTTGGTAAATAAGTTTAAATGCAATTCTTGGAACAGTGTAATAAATGAATCACCCACTTATCTTATTCATCTACTTTATGCCTTCTCTTACATCAGGTCATCTTTCTGCAAAAGTCTACGACTACTCTCAGACGAATCCATCCAACTACCACTCTATCCTGGGGACTGCCAAATACAGGTTAGTAGGAAGCGTTTAGCTTTTTATTGACAATTTTTTTTAGTAAGTTACTTAACTTACCTATGCTGTGACGGGATATAATAATATCTCACGTAATCTGCGTTTCTACCTATGATATGTAGAATGTGGATACGTTTTAGGGGTACCTTAACATACTAATAAGTTTCTACCTAAGTCTTCTGTCAGTTTCTTGCACCAAATAAAAATATAAAAGATAAGATAAAAATAGATAAGATAAACTAAGAGAAATATGTAATAAGATAAAAGTATTTCAGGAATCTGACTCAACTTCAAACGCAACAACCGTGGAGCATGAATTGCTAGACCAAGGGAATGTAACAAAACGTGCCACGGAGAACCCGCGGGACAACGAACTCCCGGAGGAGTCACCCGCGCGGCCGCTACGGCTCGGGGACGTGTACGAGTGGACGGCGCCGGCCGCCGACAGCGGACGCGCCTTCGGCATGACCAACACCAAGACCGCGCCCGGCGGGCTCGTGGAGATCGCCGAGCCGGTGTTGCGGCCACGACCTCGCAAGACGCCGCGCCAGAGAGCGAGCGAAGCAGACGCTCTACCCGAAATATCCGAGCCCCTCCTCCGCCCCACCCAGCCTCCGACCCAACCCTCACGAAAAGCTAAAAACTACGACGCACCGACCACGCCGACCTACGAAACCGGCGAACGAGCCGATAAGGAAGAAACGAGCTTCGCCGTCCAGTTCCTGCCCTCGCGCCTGGCGTCGTTCATCTCTCGCGCCGAGCGCTACGCCCGAGACACTCTCCTTCCCTTAGTCTCGGCCTACGCGCCGCGCTTACCCATCTTCGGTTCCCGCGAGATCCCTAAAACGACCGCGCGGTACATTCCCACGGAGGAGATAAACGTGACGAGCTCCGCGCCCGTGCCCACGCCGACCTTAGAAATGAAGATAGAGTCGCTCCGGACGATGGGCCCGCCCGGGGAGAAGCGCGAGATAGAAACGCCAGAGGACCCGGACATTCCCGTCGCCATAGACACAACCACCACGACATCCACTACGGCCGCCCCGACGACCACGACCACGGAAAAATTAAGACCCGCGCCCACGGAGATGTTACAGGTATTCGGAATTCATTTATAGTTGGCGACCCATTACTTTTTAACCCCGCTTTCATTTATAGATAATTTTTTTGTTAAGTAGTCACTGCTACTTACATACCATGGGCTTACCATATAGTATTGTATAATTGTTTAGGAAATGATTCTTGTATTGTATTTTTCTGTGTTCTGATAAATATCTTCCATCTACTTCTTCTTCATCAAAACAAATGTAAAATCAAAAACTATAATTTCCCAGGTGGTTGCAGGCCCGGTGGTGTCAACCAGCACGGCGCTGCCGCCGGTCGCGCTGAAGAGCGAGGGCGAGAAGATAGTGATAGTGTACCCGAGCAACGCGCGCGACGAGCGCAAGATCCGCTCGCATTCCTTCCCCGAGGAGATGCAGTTCGAGGCGCTGTACCGGCACACGGCCGAGCCCGCCGTGCGCGTGGACCTGCCCGCCTACTCCTCGCCCCCCACCCCCGCCACAGAGCCTTCCCCGCCCCGCCGGTAGCCAGTGGCCTTGCCTCCCCGATACGGTAGAAACCTGGGCAAATTGCATCTATTGCTATATATATTCCCGAGTCTAACTCGCTTTAAAAGTAGTTATATTCCCAGTTATAGAGGTCAGTGTGCTGAGAGCCGACAGTTCTTTTTCGTTTTTTATTCCGAGGCGCTTGTATCGGCACCTAGAGAAAACCACTCAGCTTCCACACTATGAGTCATATAACTTTTATCTTTGAGTCAGATAACTTTCTTCTCAGCTTTGTGTACTAACCGGGAAAAATATAGCGTTGATATAATTCCAAAATCTACATAAATTATTGATTAATTTTACTTATCCATAAATTATTGACGATTCGGTATGTAAATATAAGAATACATAAGACTGCTTTTGGCTACATTATGTAATGTACAGCTGATGATAGCACTTTTTTTTATTTTTAATAAACACTAGGCTTAGGATTTTGTGTTTTAAGCAAATTTTAATCGAACCAGTGGGTGTGAAGCGAAATTTGAATGTAAATATACAGTTTATAGGTTGAATTAATAAAACTAAGAAATTTATTTGAAATAAAAAATTTATTTATTGTACATGGTGCTTTGTTTATTTAACATTAATGCTAACTTAAATGTCATTATGAACTTAAAAAATAAGTCTAGTATCACTTTTTGGAACGAAACAAATTATAATATAGAGCTGGTGGCTCAACATGTACTCTCACTCAATGAGTGTGAGATAATGTACTTGAACTCAATTGCCTGCACATGAACGTATAAACCTAACAAAAAGTTAGAACTTAAAATAAAAAGAATCCTTAGAATGGCTTCCCTTAGAACGTTTGACACAGGTTGCCCGTAAAAATAAAGAAAGTATTACAAGACCACATTGCTTTTGTACAATCCTTTTTTTAAATGAAATTACTTAAAAAATTAATATAACCCAGTTAATAGTAGGGGAGCCCAAGAGGGGATTTTGCGGGATACTCAAGCGCGTAAGTTTAATATACAGTATAATATAAGAAAGGGGAGGGCTACAAAGTTACTCTCAAATTGTAAGATTAGTGGAATATGGGCTACAAAGTTGTAGCCCTCCCCTTTCTTTACGTTACTCTCAAATTGTAAGATTAGTGGAATATACACTTTTTAGCATGTAATTAACTCACCCTACCTTAATCTAACGCGCTCAAGAATTTCTGATGACAAATTTTTTTTTTTTACTAATCTGATCCTTTATCCTTGACGGCCCCATTTATATATGGGGCTCATATTTGGTGGAGGTACTTAACCGGGTACAAGGTATCCCACTGTATATTAAACTTACGCGCTTGAGTATCCCGCAAAATCCCCTCTTGGGCTCCCCTACTATAAGTGCATATGCAATTGCAGAAAAATGCAGTTGCAGTTAAGCGCAGGTGCAAATGAAAGTGAAGCTCTGATCTTGAATGTGCAGAAGTTCAAATTCAAAATTTACGCGGGGCTAGCGGATTGTCGCTGTTGTCAGTCTTACGACTACCCCGCATTGCTCCCCCGCATTGAGATACATGTTGGTAGAGCCTATAGGGAACCAAATAGGTTTTATATGAAAGCTAATTGGTTCCATATAGAGTTCGCCAGGGGCAGTACCACCGCCCGCGACGGTACCTAGTACCATTTCTGCCGTGTAATAATTGTTTTTAAAGCAATTGTGGTCCGGTTGGAAAGGTGTGGATTCCGGTTACACTTCTTTAGAGGCGACCATCTTAGTCCTCAAGGGTAGCAACACATCTGTGACTGACTTAGAACGAGACTCCTACTAACAAGTACTAACTGGACTATTACTAACACCAACTAACAGGACTAACTATCACTAACAGTCCCTAGTCCTCATACCTACTAACGAACTGACCAACTAATGTTCTAATTAACTTTCTCAACTAATTGGACTAACCATCCCAGTCCCTAATCGAGTCTTGTTCAAAGTCAGTCACAGTTGTCATGGGTGGCAGCGGATGGGTGGTGCTGCAAGCTCGTTTGCTATCCTGTATCCATAAAAAATAATAAATATTGGTTGCCTGTAAAGTCGGTATACGGGCGAAAGTTTTACGTGACAACGACTTTGAGTGGTAAAATAATTTTAATGTGAATATTCATTCGTATAGTAGTATCGTCTCGTATCGTATCGTCTCTCTCGCTCTTAGGCAGGCTAACCATGCCCGAGTGGAAGTGACGCGTGCCTCTCACTCGCTCTCATTGTGAGCGCATAACGTGAGCGGAGCGTAACGCAGTTTCTTGAAGTGTCACCCGGCAAACCAATTTATAAGACGTTGTCACGTCAAAAAAAAAAAAAGCTATCCCCTCCGAATTTCGTTCAGAGCTGCACTTTCGGCTTGTATAATATGGTGTGTCATATGGAGTGACGGCGGCGGTACTAGTCGGCACTACTGCATGTACTTGTCGGAGTGCTGCGAGAGGATGCGCGCGGAGGACTTGGCGTCGAGGAAGAGCGCGTGCACGGCGCCCACGTGCGCGGGCGCGATGCGGGCGGCGCCCTCCGCGCGCGCCGTCAGCGCCGCCGGCGTCAGCAGCTGCGCCGCGTACCTGTACAATATGAACAGCAAACATCCTTACTAATATATTAATGAGAATGTTGTCAAAGTTGTATGTATGTAAAAGTCAAGTCAAATCATTTATTTACCATATAGTAATAAGGGGGCCTAGACAAGTGGCAAAACGCTTGTAGAATAGAAATATAATAGATTAACAAATGTATGGGATTGACATTAGCTCACGACTAATAATTAGTCGATAGCGAATGTCAATCCCATACATTTGTTAATCTATTCTACTAGCGTTTTTGCCACTTGTCTAGGCCCCAAGGTGTACTACAGAATAATACAGGTGGGGTGTTATGTTAGGTCACTCACTCATTTAATGTTCGTATGAAACTTCTTCAGTTGCAAAATATAAGCCGCGAGTAGTAGTAACAAGTAAACGAAGACACAACTTTTTCTCCAAACCATCTTCTTAGGTGGGAGAGTAGGTAAGTTAAGGAACTTGGTATGAGTATGAGAGATCAGTCATTTTTAGATTTCATAGTTTTTCTTTTCAGTATTTTCTTTTTGTATGAAAATTCACAGTAATAATAATTTGATACTACACAGTTGACATTTATTATTCATTGTTTTGCAAGGGTTTTGATGAGCCATTTTGAGAAGAAGCAATTATTATTAATATGCTTAATTATGCTATATACCAAATAGGATTGCACGGGAATATACAGTTAAATTTACTAATATTGCAAAATTATTTAAAAAACAATTAAGTAAGTATGTCATACCTTAAAGTACTATTAGCTCCAACTTCAGCAAGTGCTGCTAACGCCTCCTCTTCAATGGACAGTCCCTCGGTGGTCGCACGCAACTTTAGAATCTGCAGGACAGTAGCATATTATATTATTGATATTAATACTTTTTACTATCTATTTTTGTCGTGGTACAAAATAAAAAACCCACTAACATAAGGGTTTCGTAACTGTGATATATAAATTGTAATGCATTCCCCTTATTCGAGATAAAATAATTTTACTCATTATAAAAAATATTTAGATATTCATCAGTAACTGTCCTATTGTTTTTTAATGCTGTTAAAAGTATTTACAAACCTGCAACAGTTCTGGCTTATTGTAAGGAAGAGTGCGAATTATAAGTAGTCTGTCCAACAGATCGAGAGGGATGCCGTGTGGGGAGATTATATCTTCAGTGCCTCTGAAACATTATTTTAGTACTATTATATTACACACAGTACCAGTACTCAGTACCCACAATATTATGAGAAGGTATTTGGTGAAGATGGCAAGCAAAACACAATTTTATTCATTCAATTTAATACTGAGGACCCAAGATCGAAATAATTAGCAGCCTGACCTTTCAACAGTCAGTCAAATATCTGAATAGTAAAATTCAATAATACTATTCTAATTCTAAGGCCTGTATCAACAAACCCATCTCAAGTTTGATAAAGGACTTGAGTAAAGAATTGAGCCAGCTCATGAAGAGTTTAGGGATAGATCAGATAGTAGAAGAAATAGAAATGGTGTAGCATAATATTATCTTTGATACGTTTCTATCAGGCAGACCTCTTCGCGCTGTGAGCGTTCGCATAAGTATTTTTTGATGTTTAAAATCAAACGAAGCAAAGCAACAAGCATTGCGCGTGATATAATCACACATACTAGCAATTTATAAGGCGTAAATTACAAGCGAATGATTTATAATTCCATTAGTTATAATGACATGACACCACACCGAATATGCTGTATGACAAATTGCAATACAAACCGGATTTGGCAGCGACCCCTGTTTGTTGCGAATATAACTATTGGCGCAATCGCCGATTCCAGAGCGCGATGTAAATATGTAAACGTTTCTATGTCTAGCATATGCACCTAGAAAATTGAAAATAATTTGAAAAACAACTCTTTATAAAACAAAAAAACATCATAATATCACCCTGTTAAGATCTAAAAATACTACCAGTCTAGTGCAGAAAGAAAAATAAGGAAATATCATAAATAATATTTCATGTGCAATAGTGCAATATTGCACATGGCCAGAACAGCAGACCCGGAAACGGGAGACCCGCGCCCAGCAATGGGACGCCTATGGGTTGCAGCAGCAGCAATAAGTTTTCCAATTCATCACAATTGCACATGAATGCAAATTGAAAAAATCTTAATGTCGCAGATTAACCACACTGATAAAATGTATTGTGTCTGTCTGCAGACTACAGAGGAAATATCAATGGAAAAAATAATATTTTCATGCAAATTGAAAAATTACGACCGACTCCTTATGCACTTTTTTTAAATTACATTCATTGTTTATAGAAATTTGCAATGTGAATTTTTTCAAGTAAAATAAAAATATGAATTTGAAACACATGTTAGCATAAAGATATCATAATTAAATGAGTTATTAGTTTATGTAGGTGATAGATGACAATTGAAAAGATATCATCAAAGAATACCTCATCTATAAACAACACCCCAGGAACCAGCTCTGCAATGCCTTGGTCTATGTATTTATTGACTACTTTGTTTATTTCTTTCCTGAGTTTATCTGAAATATACAAACACATTTTAGAACAATATACATGACATATACAAACATCATCAAGGATTAATTTATGATATAAAGGTTCTAAGTTGGCCTGGGGTAATATCACTACCAACCAAGGAACCAAGTACCATGTATGTCATTTATTTGTTTTTTTTTATATTGTGTTCCAATTAGAAAGATGTTGACGTGTGTTACACTCAACTAAAGGCAAAGGCAATCTTAGTCCTCAATGGTAACATCTGTGAGAGTTTAAACATTTGCTGTCTTATATCCATAATAAAAAGGTTTGGTCTTGTGGAATAAGCCAAAGCACAAGGCCATTGTGCCTTTGTCCAGAGTCTCCTGCCCAACAGTGGGACATTGTTAAGGTTGTGGTGGTATTGTATGAGAACACTACATAGTATCTTAAAGCCCCACTGACCAGTGATTTCAGTCTTTTTTGGTTTCATGAGCTGCCCCATCATGGACATAATGTCATGCCCTCCCTGAGGCCTCGCGTTGGCACAGTCCAAGTCATGTAGAGTGACATCTTGAACTACTTCCTTCTTCTTGTGCACGTCACCTTTCGGCAGGGGGACATATTCTTCAGCCTATAAATTAAATGAGAATTGAGTCTCCAGGCCCTACACAACAAATCCATTCATCCATCCATCAGCCTTTACACATAGGCCTCTCCTAAACAACACCACTCTGCTGGTTTCAGCTACAGTTGTGTCGTTTAGGAGAGCACTACAAATATATGCATAAAATATAGAACTTTGTTATAGCCTCCAAAATAATGTAATTCAAAAGGAAAATTTAAAATCAATGCACTTTTTTTGAATTCTAAGTATTCAAGATTTCACAATCCTCCTTCTGCGCATCATCTCTCATCTGATCTTGACTTGTCAATTTCACCTACAGACACACAACGAATTGCATAGCTTGGCCAGCTTTAAAGAAATTTTTTGTATGTTTCAATTGACATAAATTGTTACTGTTATATAGAAAATTTAATTCAATACACCAACCTCCAAATCAAATTCAGTCGCAAAAGTGTCACTTCGTCCCTGTCTCTTCACAGCTCCTGAATTGACTTCTATATAAATGACATCACCAACTTCTACTTTCTCTTTTTGTAAAGACTCATAAATGGTGGGATCTAACTTCAACTGTTTGGTGCCTTTTGCTGTCTTCAGACCTATTATTACATGTGATACTGTTTTTCCATATCCTGAAAAGTAAGTGTTACAAATTGAGTTATTGAGTCATTTATTGGAATTCTAAGTTAGAGGAAATAAATACATAGTAAATAGTATGTATGCTACATACTATGCTTTTAAGAATCAAGCTAAAGTACAATTCACATTAAAAGTAGTAGGTTTAGTAGTAAATTTACTATATAAAGATTATATTATATACGAAATAACACATCAACATCAAAGCGATATACTGTTAATACTTTCAAAACATCTTATGACAAATAAGCGACACCTGTAGCTGAGTAGAAAAATCTGATTTGAGATCAAATTGAATGTGGATAATAGAAAATTTAGAATTTTTTTTAGACAACCACCAGGAATAACTTTTACATCTCAGAACACAACATCTTCACAGAGGGAATAATAATATACAATAAAACTGTACAAAATGAGAGTCTTAGACTTAGTCAGGCCACACACACACAGAAACTGGTCTATATGACCAGTTTCTCTCTCCTTTCATGTTTTATGATTGAAACCATGAAACTTTAAATAAATATGCAGCCTTCACTTGAAGACTCAGTTTACCTCCAGCCGGACTCTCAGTTTCTACCGGAGTCAGCTCAGTCACTTCACCCTCGTACACTTCCTTGGTCTCTCGAATACGCAGACCAATAGCACGGCGGAAGTTCTCCATTAACACTTCTGTTTTCTTTATCTCAGTACTGTATACCTCACTGCCTACCATGGGGCAAAAGGGGACCTAGTAAAAAAACAAGTAAAATTCAAAATGATAGAAAATGAGATTTAAAATTATATTCCATCTACGTAGGTACTATGCATATCAAGTCCAGTGACTAAGTGTGAATGATATAATGATATTTGGTACCTTGTTTCCAAGTTCTTGAGCTATAGCAAGAGCAATAGCGGTTTTACCAGTGCCAGGCGGGCCAGCCAATAAGAGGGCTCTACCAGCCATCTTCTTACTTCGGATCATATCCACAACAATACCGGCTGCCTGAAAATCATTTTTTTTTATTAAACATGCTGTTTTAAGTAGCATAATAAGCCAGATAGCACCCATTATGTTAGAACTTAGCTTATATCAAAACATAACGTGTAGATTGTCAACACAAAAGGAATTGGGAGTTTAATAACAATACGGCATACAAACAGCTCCACAGAAACCAAAGTAACCTAAAATTTGATCAATACATTTATTATGTATTAAAAATTAAAAAGTTACTTGAAATGTTTGTTTGTTATGAGAATTACTAATTAATCTAGAATGTTTTGCAATATTTATACCTCCCTCGCTGATTCTTGGCCCACGAGACCGGCCGCAATCTGAATAGGAACACCATTTTCATCTAAACCCAAGCCTTTTATATGGCTGTGAGCAGATATTCTTTGCGTTTTCGCTGTACTTTTCACTTCTTCAATTTTCATGTTGAATTATTTAAGGAAATAAATAGCAAAAAATGAAAAAATCCTCAAATTTCTGTGATTGTATTGAATTGAAGTAGGTATTGAATTGAAGTGAAGTGAATGTAGTACTATCATAGAGATAGTTAAAGATCGTTGAGTACTATACACAAACTAGCTAGAGATACTGTACTATCAGGGTTGCAAAAACGAAAAATTAAAAATCGGTAGATTTGGCACCTGAAAATCGGGAGAAATCGGGAGAATTTTTATTTGGAATAAAACAAAAGTATTTTATGTTAATAATGTGTTCATTTATTTAAATTTGTTCCATTAGTTTCACACAAACATTTATTCTCGTTTGATATATGTACATATTGTACATTGATTAATCATTTCCGTCTTCATATCAGCTTTTACAAGCTATTTTCTGAACATTTTCTCATCTATATTATCTATATTAAAAAATGAACAACATTGATTATTTTCTCCTATACGTCTTTTTGTGTGTAGAAGACCTATCATTGGCTATCATGGACTCAGTGGAAAATTTATTCCGTTGTTTAGTTTTCATTAAATTTATGCAACATATTATTTTGAAACTGAACTGAAACGTCTTACAAGTGCATGCAATTATATGAACCGACTATATAATTATTATGAACGTCTTAGCCTCTTTGTTAAGTAAGTTACCTAATTTGGGAAACTACCCGGACAAAGTTATCTTTAGGGATTTTCCCTCGTATACTCACCAGACAATAGTAAACTCTATTATAAGAATTGTTAGTAGAATTTGCTATAACATACCATGAAGTTGAATGACCATAATCGACATGGTACGCGGAATTTCGGGAAGTCCCCGTGCCTTTATGTTGTGATAAAGGTTTCTTTTAGTATAGAGAATATTATTTTCCCGTTTTTTATATGAAAATTATTTAAATTGGTTGAAAATTAAAAAAATCGGGAGATGGGACTGCTAAATCGGGACATCGGGAGACAATGACCAAAATCAGTAGATCTCCCGATAAATCGGGAACTTTTGCAACCCTGTGTACTATACTTATAAATCTGTGAGTGAAGTGAATTGAGGGAATTGAATTGGCGCAATCATGGAAGCACAAATATATAGATACTGAGATACTACAGTACCACAGATTATTATGTAGCTGTACTACGCTAATAATTACTAATAAATCAGCTCACAGACTTAATATAGAGTCAAACAAAATAGTAGAGGATCCCGCTATACAACGACCTTCACCGAGATGTTTATTTAATAAAACGTATTTTATATTCAATTTAATATGTCAATAAATATAGTACATACGGGTTGGCTAACTAATTTCAGTCCAGGATATGATTAATTAATAATTTAAAAAAAATTTTTTTTAATCATTTCACCGGTTTGATTATTAGACAAATTCTATACCAATCGAAAGTATGAAGCCCACAGATTATGCAAACGTTAGGTTGGTTATTCTTTTCCGGTCACAACTCTCGAGTAGCCAGGTATAAACAGGTAAATCGATCGATATCGCATTTTGCACCGGTCTGATTATTGAATTAAAATTAAATGAAATTGAAGATTATTCCATTATGAACACGGTGGTATAGGGTTGACTGCGAAAAATCAGTCCCGAATTCCAGTTGTCGAATTTTCAAAAGTGAGATATTGCTGCGAGTGAATGTGTGCGACTGAGAGGTCCCAACCAACCATCCCATGCGATAGAAGAGGACACAGCATAGCAGCTGTTTAAAGTCCGCCCATAATAAAGGAAAAGTAAAACCTTTTCAGCTATTTTCGAAAAATTCGACAACTGGAATTCGGGACTGATTTTTCGCAGTCAACCCTATACCACCGTGTTCATAATGGAATAATCTTCAATTTCATTTAATTTTAATTCAATAATCAGACCGGTGCAAAATGCGATATCGATCGATTTACCTGTTTATACCTGGCTACTCGAGAGTTGTGACCGGAAAAGAATAGCCAACCTAACGTTTGCATAATCTGTGGGCTTCATACTTTCGATTGGTATAGAATTTGTCTAATAATCAAACTGGTGAAATGTTTAAAAAAAAATTTTTTTTTAATTATTAATTAATCATATCCTGGACTGAAATTAGTTAGCCAACCCATATGTACTATATTTATTGACATATTAAATTGAATATAAAATACGTTTTATTAAATAAACATCTCGGTGAAGGTCGTTGTATAGCGGGATCTTAGACTAAAAGTTAAGTTCGCCATCTCGGATGGTTGTAAAAGAAACACAGGAAGTTATTCTCTTTTTAGTATCTATGGTTTGTGATTTTATTGTTGATTTTTTCGTATATATTCATCATCACACCACCATTTCCTTGTCCCACTGTTGGGCACGAGTCTCCTCTCCTCCCTCTCAGAATGAGAGACATTAGGCCTTAGTCCACCATGCTGCTGGCCAAGTGTGTAGTGGCAGACTTCATATGCCTTCGAGAACATTAAAATGAACTCTCAGGCATGCAGGTTACCTCACGACGTCTCCTTCATCATTATAAATTATAATGATAATATAATGTTGAAGGAGAATGTAAAACCAATACATAATACATTTTAATATAATATTTGTAGAAAATTTATGTATATAATATATAATACATATACAAATATATAGTATGTATGTATATACATATATACACACTTAAAGATGGAGCTGAAGAAGTTTACTTCAGTCGTGTGGTTTAAAGCACACTCGTTTTTCTTTAGAATGGTATTCTGTGTAAAAATACAGAATGAAATGAACCGATAGCTCGGTAGGTAAACTCTGAAGGTAAATTCCAAATATGTCTTTAAACTATTTACTCTTTGGTAAAGGTACTCTGTGCTCTTTGGTCTTTCTGTGGAACAGAAATTGACAAAAGATGACATTTTTCATTCTTAATGTCATTATGTCAGTTTTTTTATCAAGCACAGAGTACATTTTGTTATCAAGTAAGTATGTAAAATGTACTCTGTCTGTGGTGTACTTGTGTTTCTTTTCCGTGTGTGTATGTGTTTAAAAAATACAATTTATAAATAACTATTTATTACAAAAATAGTTTTTCGCTATACATAAATCAATATATATTTTAAATATTAACAGGAAAACTGTTAATTACATATTATGTTTTTGGTATAAACTACTGTAGACTTGTCATTCCAAAATGGAATATACAGTTCAGAATTTGGAATATGCTGTGTCTGTTTTCTATAATGGAGAACAGACTGAAAGAGTAAAAGCACACTCCTGGCTAACGGAGGCTCAGCGGGTCCCCGAAGCTTGGAACTTTGTATGGGAGCTACTGCAACCCAACAAGGTAGTACACTTAAAAAATTGTTTATCTATTTTACATTTCCACTAGAATTTTTAATAACATTTTCCCTATCCTTACTAACCCTATTCATAAATATTTAGGTAATTCTTTACTTCCAACTCTTTCACTGTACCACTGTAGGACATAGTTCTGGATCAATGTCTTTCCTATGGTGTAGTACATATATATGGATGGACTAATATTGACTAAATAAGGATACTATAAATGGTATTTATCAGTGCTACAGACTAACTGAAGGCTAGTTCTACGGTCAGTTGCCAGTTAGTCAACTAATACTGATGATTTTTATTCAGAATATCATCAATAATAGTGATTGTTACTGATAACTAGTTATATTAATTCTTATAATCTGCTTTTACAATCAATAAATCCAAGGTAAAGAGACATCAGCAGTATTACTATAAAATACTTGTGATAATGATAACTATAAGTTAATATTGGAAATATTATGTTTTCAGAATACAGAAGTGCAGTTTTATGCTGCAACAACCTTGCATACTAAGATTTTACGTTGTTGGAATGAAGTGCCTCCAGAAAGTCATGAGGAACTCAAACAGAAAATCTTACATTCTGTTATAACTTATTCTAAGGGCCCAAAAATAGTTACTAATAGACTATGTATCAGTGTAAGTATTTCAACATATACATCAATTTTTAAATAATAAATAACATAACATCAGGCCTACTTTACCCTGGAGGAATAGGCGGGCATGTGAAGTAAACCCACTATTCACCAGTTATGTTTAGGTCCCATGTAATAAGTGGTGAGTCTATTTACACCTTGCACAAATCCAGATTCCTGATCTATTAATTAGAATTTCAAGTTAAAAAAAACCAATAATACTTTGTGGTGTATGGTAGACGGTGATGACACCTGGACCTTGACAACATAATTGGTGCATGTATTACACAACTACACCTTAAGAGAAATACAGCCATATTATATTATGAGTTATGAACTAAACTGTGTTTTAAACAAAAAAACTCTATTCTATAGTTTTTTTTTTTCATTGTATAATATGTATTAAACAGTACTGTACCGTTATTCGACCTAATATTATGAGAGTAGCTTTCGTTTCCGTAGTGTACTAGTCGCCTTTTCCGGTCCGCAGCGCCCCCTATACTTGGCAACACTAGCATGTTCTCTTCCGGCTTGCCACACCAGCGCCATAAGCAGGCAGGTTTTGAGTAAGGAAAAATGTTCACCTCATTGGCTTTCTGTTACCGGCCGAGACGGTCACCACGCTCAATCGAGAGCACGGGCCGACTCACAGTTACTAGTCAACTTACCTATGTTTTACAAGTGAGTTTTAACGAATATTTTCGTTCGAAATAGCGCGTATAATTAAAAAAAAGTGATATAAAAGGTGGGTGATCCCCGTTTTCTTTTAAAAAATTATATTCGTGCAAAATAATGTTTTATTCAGAAAGCCGTTCGTTTTTGAATGAAATGCGGGCGTACGCCATTTTTTATTCTTTTGTTCGTCTTAAAAGTACGAACGTTCTTTATTATGTTAAACGCTTCGAGTTAAACGGCTTTCTCTAAAAATGAATGTAATAAGTAGTAAAGAAAATTTGCGATTAAAATTGAAATCGAATATCATATAATATCGACGCCATTTTTTATTCTTTTCGCTACAAGCGTCAATACAAAAGTCATACCCTGACAAAAAAATGTATGTTGCTATAAAGGCATTTTCTTTTCTTTTCATTTAATGTTACTTTAAAGGCTTTTTCTTTCTGTGGTGTGCCCTTTTTGACGTAACTTATTCCAGATATGGATGAAATTAATATCAGTCCGCTTGGGCATTCATCTGAGGCTGACATTTCGGAACGACGGGATTCAAGAAGAAAGAGACGCTATAGTTCTTCAAGCTCTGGTTCCACAAGCAGCTCTTCGTCTTCCGAATCGAGCTCATCGTCAGGCGGGGACCAGAAGCGTCGAAAGAAACGTAAGAGTAAGAAAAAGCGCAGTGATCAAAACCGTAAGTTAAACCAACTTATTAAGGCGGTAGGCGTCATTCAAAATAAAATAACTTCAAACCGCGGCTCTTACGGCCAGAATAGCGTCACAGCTGACAGTGATCTTATAGATTCTAATGTAAGTGGCGATCTTTATGACGAGGGCTCAACGTTGGCTAACAATGAACCAACCGATACGGATGGCGCCGTCAAGCCACCGGCTTTAAGCGTCGTAATGCAAACAAAGGTGAAGGAACCTACAGTTCCACGCGCCTCAGAGGACATGATTCAACAATTGAAATCTCTACAACGGTTCGACCAACCTGACTGGAGTAGTGTCCGCTACTCGGAGGTACAAAAGCAGTACCTGCGCTCACCAGGCTTTACCAGTCTCGACGTGAACGACGAATTTAGGCGTTATGATCGCGCAAAGGTTACCGCCAATACGGAAAACGCCTTCGCCGTCTTAACGTATGCCCTGCTGAAGCAACGCGAAACACTGCAAACGGAAATGAACAACTTTCTAACATGGACCCAACTTAATGAGCCTGATTTGAATTTTGTTAATATTCACTCGAAAATCAGTGATATCTTCTGTCGAGGTGAATATTCTAAGGTAGCCAGCGATACGGTACAACTGGTTTGTGGTCATCGGGCAGAGCTTATCCAGCACAGAAGGGAAGCTATCCTAGCTGCTGTCAAAGACCCTTATCAAAAAAGTGCGTTGCGGAAAATTCCTCCGTCGTGCTCGACCCTGTTTCAAGGGGACCTTCTGAGCACGACCATAGACAAAGCAGGTGGCGTGAACAAATTATTCTGGAACAAGGATCGCATCTCTGCACCGCAGAACGATCCGAGCACCTCCTCAGG
Organism: Carterocephalus palaemon; assembly: GCA_944567765.1. Classification (NCBI taxonomy): domain Eukaryota; kingdom Metazoa; phylum Arthropoda; class Insecta; order Lepidoptera; family Hesperiidae; genus Carterocephalus; species Carterocephalus palaemon. Next base: position 10,338,406 of record OX155643.1, read on the forward strand.
GAAGCCCAGCCAAAAGCCGTACGAGGGAGGACTAAACGCACGACATAAGAATAATGCACGGCCCCAGGCAAAGAAGCAAGGTAATAACAGAGTTTCCTTTCGAGGCAGAGGTAGGACAGGGGGACGCGGTCAACAGCCATCGCAGAAAATTCCCAGAGCAAACTCTCCCTTTTCCCACCGGGATAGGAGAGCTCAACCAAAAAAGAGGTTCTGACTCACCGAGTCAACCTTTTCGTGCCGGCCTGCTCCGATCGTATTACCGCAGAAAATTCCCAGAGCAAACTCTCCCTTTTCCCACCGGGATAGGAGAGCTCAACCAAAAAAGAGGTTCTGACTCACCGAGTCAACCTTTTCGTGCCGGCCTGCTCCGATCGTATTACCGCAGAAAATTCCCAGAGCAAACTCTCCCTTTTCCCACCGGGATAGGAGAGCTCAACCAAAGAAGAGGTTCTGACTCACCGAGTCAACCTTTTCGTGCCGGCCTGCTCCGATCGTATTACACCGCTGGGAGTCGATGGGGGCACCGCCCTACATCCTCAAAATGATATACGGTTACCGGATTCCGTTCAAACAAATACCTCTGCTTCAGCAACCAAGGTTCACGTACCAGACTCCACAATAAGAAGAAATGTCCCAAACCATAGACAAAATGAGGAAAGAGGGTGTACTAGAAGTGGCCAGCTTCGTGTCGACACTGTTCGTGCGAGTCAAAAGCGACGGCACATTAAGGCCAATTTTCAACCTAAGAAATCTAAACGAGTTCGTTCACGCAGTGAAGTTCAAACTGATAAACGTGCATCGAATACCGGACTTCCTACAGCCTCGCGACTGGATGTCCAAAATAGATCTTCAACAGGCTTACTTTCACCTGCCTATAGCAGAAACCTACAGACGTTTCCTGCGATTGATCTACGCCAACACGCTACTGAAAATGACCTGTACCGTTTGGACTCAGTTCAGCCCCGAAAGCTTTCGCCTCCCTATCGAACTGGATGGGCCACTACCTAAGAACGCAGGGTGTTCGGATCATAATCTATCTAGACGATTTTCTTGTGGTCAATCAGAGCCCAGCGTTACTATGCGAGCACGTGGAGCTGACACTAAGCACGCTAACATTTCTTGGCTGGAAAATAAACACAGGAAAATCTATCCTAACACCTCAGAAAACACTGGAATCTGGGCGTGATTTGGGACCCCTGGAGCAACCTAAAATATTTACCAAAAAGAATAAACCACCAGAATAGAGACTCAGGTTTCGGTCATGCTAGCGAAAGGGACTACGAAGTTGACGGACCTACATTTCATTACAAGCTCAAGCAAACAGCATGTTGAAACTCCACCACTCAACCACTATCGATACAGAGCCTATCAGACCTAGGTTGGTGGTTAGCGAACTGCGGGCGCAGATCTCCCTTACACCCGCTGCCTCCGTCTCACTACCTCGTGACGGATGCCAGCGATATGGGTTGGGGTGCGAAGCTAGACAACCTGAGTTTGTGGGGCGAATGGACAGCAATAGAACAGAGTATGCACTGCAATCAAAAAGAAATGACCGCTATATTACACGTGCTAAACAGTCACGGTCGGCACCTAAGATCCAAAGCTCTGCTCATTCAGTGCGACAGCCGCACAGTAGTATCCTATCTTCGAAGAGAAGGGGGGACGAAATCGAAGGCTCTCACGGCCCTCACTGCGAAAGTACTCAAAGTCGTGGATCGTCTCGATATTCATCTATCGATTTACCATATCCCGGGAAACTACAATTGTCACGCCGATCATTTATCTCGCAAGAAACCTCCACCGGAGGGGCACCTGCTACCTCATATAACCAAAATAGTGTTCCAAAAATGGGGAGCACTGTCAATAGACCTATTTGCATCGAGCACAGCACACGTTATCCCAGAATACTGCACGCTAGACGAACAGACAAATCAATCAGCAATCATGTACGACGCTCTGAATATAAAATGGCATTTTTCGTTAGCATGGGTGTTTCCACCCCCGCATGTTGTACCGAGAGTCCTAGTTCACATGAACAACGCATCAGGCATCTACCTCGTAGTGACGCCCAGATGGGAGAACGTCTTCTGGAGACCAGACCTGAAGAGCAGAGCCTCGTTAGATAGACGATAGAGAACCCGTTCCAGGTCCTAGTCACACGACAACAGGGCTACCACCACCCAAAGCAACGGAGATGACCCTGGAAATCTGGAAATGTGGGTGTGGAATAGGCACCTTATGAATTGGACACACCAACAAAAATCATTACTGTCCTCAGGGTGGCGTAAATCCACGCTGAAAACTTACCAGCCAGCCTGAAAAAGGTGGGTCGCTTGGGCAGAGAACAACAAAGTCAACATCTACGACCCAGGTGGTTCTGATTTGGCTAGATATATTGCAGACCTGCATCTGAAAACTGGCCTGTCATATAGTACTATATTGGTCCACAAATCAGTGGTAGCTACTTTCACAAAACCAAACAATCAGGAGAGACTTAGCTCGCACACTTTGGTCAGACAGGTCCTGAAAGCTATTGCATTAGCAAAACCCAAAAATAAACCCCCCTGTATGGGATACGGATATACTGATTCACTATCTTAGAAACAAAGACTCGGACAAAGCTAATCTGTATGATTCATCCAATAAACTGCCGCTATTTTACTCTTGTGCTCGGGACGTCGCGTACATGATTTAACACTGTTGAGTATTTCCCCTGAACGTTACATTATCGGGGACGATCATATTATTTTCAGGCCTATCTTTGGGTCAAAAACTGACACCAGCACTCACCAACAATCGTCTTGGAAACTGATGGATAACACGAACAACAAATCGTTATGTCCTGTTTACTGGGTTAAACATCTGATCAGGATGCAGACTGAGTCCTTGCTAAAACTCAAAACCTTTTCCTAGCTATATCGGGTAAACCAAGGCCTGCTAGTCGTACTGTCATACCGGGTTGGATAAAGAAGGTACTAAAGGATGCTGGTATCGAGGCTACAGCAGGAAGCGTTAGATCCGCGGTGGCATCCAAGAACTGGGTTGAACAGTTTTCTTTCGATGACATTTTGGCAAGAGGCAATTGGAAATCAGCTAATACCTTCAGGAAATATTATCGTCGTGACATCTTAAAGTAGGAGCCCGTACAACAGGCCCGTCCATTTCATTGTCAACAAGCTTTGTACCTCACGACATCTAGGACATAAGAGTGTAATAACTGGGCGCCTACTGAATGTATATTATTCATTCTGGTTAATTTTTATGATTGTTTTCTTCTAAATTATTAGTAATAATACAAAAGTATACTCGTTAGGGGCACAGTTACAATAATTTCAGAGAAATATTTATGCTACCATGATTGCATAATAATAAATATTTTATGTATGTTCGCAGACTACTTCTTTCTCTAATAACACCTCTACCATCAGGATTTATCACGAGGGATAATCACATTGGCTTGTCCCAGCACCACCAGGCGATAATAAACACGTCTCTCATAATATTAGGTCGAATAACGGTACAGTACTGTTTAATAGAGACGTTTTACCTGAAATTAAAACGTTTATTAAACATGCTTACCTTATTCGACCTAACTTTTTAACGCTGCCTGGTGTAGAGACGCAATGAGGTGAACATTTTTCCTTACTCAAAACCTGCCTGCTTATGGCGCTGGTGTGGCAAGCCGGAAGAGAACATGCTAGTGTTGCCAAGTATAGGGGGCGCTGCGGACCGGAAAAGGCGACTAGTACACTACGGAAACGAAAGCTACTCTCATAATATTAGGTCGAATAAGGTAAGCATGTTTAATAAACGTTTTAATTTCAGGTAAAACGTCTCTATTTGTAATTATCAAATCTGTTTTTTCAGTTAGCAGCTTTCATACTTCAGCGAGGTGCTTCAGACTTAGCAGCAGTTCTGGCTCCACTCTCCATACCCGAGAATACGACACTCTTACTTGAAGTGTTAACTGTCATACCTGAGGAAGTAAGAATGTGTGATAATTATAGTAAACAAAGGGTGTTTATTCCTTCCTAGATATGTTGTCCTATTTTGAATATGTGGGCTTAGTAAACTAAACTTATTAAAGAAAAATATTTATGAAAGAAAATTAAGAATACTTATGAAAGAAAATTAAGAATAACCAAGCTGAATAACGTCAGTGAAATTTATCATGACTATTCTTTTATTATTGAACATGTGAAGATTTTAACACATTATATTATGTTTCCTATATATAATAATATTAATATACCAATTTCATTGTTTCATAGTACAACAGTATGACAATGGGGACAGCACTGCGTAAGCAAAATCGTGCTTCATTGCAACAGGCCTCCAGAATGGTGCTCGACGACATGCTACGCTATATGCAAACTGTGTATAAGTAAGTTAATTTGCTCAAATTTAAAATTTCTCTCGTGTTTTATATAACTGAATTTTGCTTTCAATCAAGTCTTACCTTTCTTCTTCTTTAGTTGCTAGGTTAAAAACATTGTGTGATTAAAATCATTGAAGCGAAAATTCAAATTACATCTATGAAACCTACAAAAAAAATCTAGACTAACACTTTATATTGTTCACTCACACTCACACTCGAGCGGTGCTGGTTCAAACTCCAACTTTTCTAAGTTATGTGCGACTTAAGAAATTAAATGTCACTTGCAATAACGGTGAAGGACACATCGTGAGGACACACGTGGCCAGCATGGCCAAGTGCCGATTGCGACTAAGGCCTAATCCTTCCCATTCTGAGAGGAGACCTGCGCCCAACAGTGGGACAAAGAAAGGGTTGTGATGATGAACTAAACTACAATATTGTTGGAGTTTAAACGTATATTGTAACAAAGCGTCAAGCATCTACTTGTTAAGTGCAAATATCAGTGGCAATAAACACCTCGAACCGGGCACACGTATTTCATTTACAATCAAGCAAATCACAACCTAAACACCTATTCCATACAAAACATATATTATCTACAAAAGTGAGTGAAACACGTACCGTATGTACTTGTTACAGTGATTACAGCGGCGCACCGCCCGCGGACGAGGTGGTGCAGTCGTGGCTGGCGGCGGCCACGTGCGCGGGCAGCTGGCTGGCGCTGGGCGGCGACGGGCCGGACGACGGGCCCGCCACCGCCATCGCCGACCACGCGCCCCTCTGCCGCGCGCTCTTCACCGCCGTGCACGTGCTCTACACGTGAGACTTGAAATTCTACCTCACCAATATATTTTCTATGTAAAAAATGTAAGTTTAATTTAAATTAGAAAAATGTTTCTACAATGAAATGGTATTGTACATGTTCACGAGGAAAGCTTGCATGCCTGAGATATTATTAAGGTGGGTGGACCATGGAAGGCCATGCTCCTTGGAAGGCCAACTATAAAAAAGTCATATTTATCGTCATGTGATGACAAATTCTTTCCACTTACACAAAGCTTTGATGGAACTTAGGACCCAGACGCGGTGACTAGTCGCTCGCGTCACTATTTTGTCAATACGGGCCCTCGTTTCGTAAACTTCGATCGTCGACGTTAAAATTGTAATTCGCGCGCTCAGCAAAAGGTAAGTTTTTATGTAAGTAACCTATAATTATCTTATTCTTTTTACTGTAAATTGTTTTATAAGGTTTTATTATACTATTAAAGAAAAAAATAATAATTTTGCTTCCATTTCCGTTAAAATATCGGTTGTGTTCCTATGAAAGCCAGTGGTTCCTTATAAGGCCAATCAAAAAATTTGACGGTTGGCCTTGCTAGGGTACGTTTAATAGGAACTAACTAACTAGGAACATTTACAAATAATGAAAATATGAACACTTAGTTTTCAGTTATAAATACGTACCGAGAATGTTGAAACAATGTTTTATGTATATAATTTCATTCTATATAAGGATTATTCAACTTTTTAAATAATTCTTCTTTTTCTAAAATTATTCTATTACAGATATATCTTTAAATTTCTTTAATGAAAAGGGTATGTCTAAATATTACTATAAGAATAAGTCTATAATTGAACAGATGATTAAGTTTTACATGCATCATTTCAGATTTCAAGAATGTCAGGTCAAAACCTTGAAAAAGAGGTAAATACTTGGGATGAAGATAGTTTAAGACGTGCCATGGAAGCAGTACAACTTAGTTTGTAGTGTCTATTATTTTATTTAATATAAAAAAGGTTTTCATAGATGATAATTGTTAGTTTGGCCTTCTTAGGAACATGTTGGCCTTACAAAGAACGGACCCCTAAGAAGGCCAACAAAATTATTACAATTTCATTGTAAAATGCATTGGCAACTTATTTGTTATCGATATAATAACTCATTACTATATTTTTTTAATAAATTCCATTAATATATGCTTAGTTATACTCGTACGATGGTGGTCAAGGAATGTTCGTTGAGTTTTTTAAAGAAGATTAAAATATGTTAAACATTTAATTTTTCGTTTATATGAAAGAGCTTTCCATGTAGTTTTAGTAAAAGCGGATATTTTGATTATTTTAATTCTAGTTTAAAGTTGTACGACGGATTTATAATATTGGCCTTGTATGGAGCCCTGTTCCTTGCAAGGCCGTTTGGAAGAGCTTTTTATAAGTTAAGTTTAACAAATAGTGATTACATCTAGAATAAAAAAAAGTAATTTATATGTTAAACAATAAAACAAAGTGTTAATTAATAATGTTGTTTCATTCATTGTAGTATTTACTAATACCTTTTCTGTACACATCAGTTTCTTCATATTACTTCATTCTTTTCATCATTTTTATCTTTGTTTATTTCTTATATTGATATACATACTTTATATGTTTCTTTACCATTTTAGGGTAATTTATTTGGCTGCAATTGAATTGTAAATTAGTTAGTATTTATAGATGTCCTTTTACTTGTTAATTAGCTTTGGTTAGGTATTCTAAATCTTATGTACTTACTATTAAATTTTTATGTAATTCTCACTTGTAGGATGTTTGTAACTTTAAATATTATTTTGTAACATCCTTATATAACTCTCTCTTTAGTATTTAGTGATTTCTAATTATTTTCTTGGAACATTTAATGTTGTGATTTGTATTTCATACATGACTTAAGTCAATGTGTAATGTCTTATTATAGCTTATAAATTTAGGAATTGCCATAGATTATGTTATTTTCTTGTTATCTCATAGATATATCATATAAAATTTAGCTATATTGTATTAGGCCATATAGGAATTCAAATTCAAATTTGAATTAAAAAAGGAAGAATGCTGTGTGGAACATGATTGAGATCATTCTACAGAGAGCTATTCTACAGAGGGCTATTCTACAGAGACGATTCTAGAGAGAAATCACTCTTAAGTGAAGAAAAGTGGATTGACTTCTTTTGGCTTGCTAAATCTGATTTAAAGGAAGATATCTGATACGGAGTGTTTTTCAGAGCTTCCGGGACCTGCTGAACGGTCCTGTGCTGAATACTTCGTGTGTGAGCTGCCGAGACCTGCTGAACGGTCTCGTGTTGATATACTTCGTGCGTGGTTTGTGCGCTGTTTGCACGCCCGCACCTCACCGCCCTGCCGTTCGCTGCTCAACCAAGGAGAGCGTGTTGCAGTGCCGCTGCTTGCGCGGCCGTGCATCGGAGCTTCTGAACGTCTGTGTCTGTGCCTTCCCTTAAGTGACTCTTTATTACTAAATTTATATCTTCCGTGTAACCACCAAGCGGGTAATATACATCATCCTTATTTAAAATTATTCTTATTTAACTTTCCCTTTAGCTTCTCTTTTCTTAATAACACTACAGTTTTACATTCCTTTAGCTTCTCTCTCTTATTACACTACATCATTTATCCAGTACTAATAAAAACTGTTTATTCGTTAGAGTGGCCTTACATGGTCCACCCACCTTATGTGATGTTTGCCGATTCGCATTCTTGCGGCACGACTGTCTACGTTCAAATTTCTCATTCTAGGAGGAGAGACCTGTACATAATAGCGGGCTAAGCCCCGGGAAGCATTAGATGGACTTGAATAACGATAAACATTGAATGATGAAAAATATTTCAACGAACGTTTATACAAATTAAAAACCCAGAAAACACGTAACAAAATGAATATCATGCGGAAACTAAATTCATTATGCGTCCATTTTTTTTTGTATGTATCATCTATGTGTTAATGTATAATTGTTTGTTTCACAAATACATAAATAAAAATAAAATATTGGTTGGTCAGTTGGAACGAGTGCGTGTGCGGGCTGGCGCTGGAGGCGTGCGAGGCGTGCCTGAACGCGGCGCGCGCGTGCGGCGTGGCGGGCGACGCGGCGCGGCACGAGCGCGGCGCGGCGCGGCTGCTGGCGGACCTCGCCGCGCTCGCGGGCCCGCTGCTCGCCGCGCACAACGTGCCCAACTCCATCAACGAGGTGCGTCCTTGTGCTACAAATTATAAGTGGAGCGTCGATTATCCGAACGTCGATCAACCGAACGACCGCTTATCCGAACTCGGTCGGTCGACGCGGGCGCGGGTCGGGCGGGCGTAGTGTATGCCTAGTTGATTGTCTAGGTACAATCAACGCTTAAAAAAATCATGTCTTACATACAAGATTACTACACGATTGCACTGTAGTGTATGTAAGTTAGTTATAAGGAATGTTGTCTGTGTGTGAATGCGATTTAGCCTATAACATAGTTGTAAGCAATCTGAGCAGTAATAAAGATCATCTTAACAAGATCAGATGCCTCTCAATTAAACCCGTCACCTCATGGCGACCCTGCCTTATATGGGCATCCCGCGCATTCCTAACTCTAAGTCGCGTCGCGAGTGCAATGGAACTTTAATTTAATAATTGTTTCACCAAAAATAAAAACTACGATGGGTTCGAGTCAGACCAAAGAAGAGGTGATTATCGCGCAAACTGCCGCCGGTAATGGCAAAAACAGTGCGTCAACAGAGATGGGCTACTCCAGTATGAACACAACAAATATTTTGCTCACGGTGATCGTCGTCGTCGTATTGGCGGCCACACTTTACTTTGCTTGCCGTTTCTATAAACAAATACATGAAAATTGGATGGAGAGCCAGATGAACCGCCGGTCCCTGCGTCGAAGCCAGGCCATGGGATACCTCGACAAGCGCCAAGGTCCTCGGGTCGAGCAGGTGTAATAAAACGTCGGAGAACAATATCAAGACTACGGTGCAATACGTGCGAAATAACGTAATGGTGTTTTAAAAGTGACTCTTTTAATTACAATAAATTTTTGAACTTTGAGGTAATAGTGTATACATGATTACCAACTATGATAGGAAATAGGAAGAAAAAGTAAAGCAGTAAGTAGAAAGTATTCGATAAGTGTGTTAAATGTAAGTATAATCATTGGACTATGTTTTATTCAAGGCGTAATTATCTTATCTTAAATCGTGCACAGTAACTCAGCGAACATGATACCCCGAAACGTATATGGAATGTTTTGGCATTACTCGCCGCGTTAGGATCTGATTCTTTGTGTTAATTGAGATGTGCATTCTTATTATGTAGATATAATAAACAGCGAGATTCTTTGTGTTAATTGAGATGTGCATTCTTATTATGTAGATATAATAAACAGCGAGATGCTTTGTTGTGATTATAGATTATGGCTGATGATTTGATTAAAATATATGATGAATTGATCCTAATACGTAAATATTTAATTAAGAAGGGACAAAGCAGATATACGTGTTCCGTAACTTTAAATAAATTAGAGGAAGCTAAAATTTTATACGAAAGGGCACGATCATTATTATCAAAGGTGAAGCCTGATGTAGAACCCAAGTTAGTGACGTCATTTACTTCCACTTATAATAAGATTTACAGTTTATTTGTAGAAATATCTCAATTGTGTACTTTAGTTCCTAGCCAAGATAAACCTAAAATAATGGAGTTTGATATTAAGACCGCCTGTAATTTGATTCCTTTATTGGATGATAAAGAGAGCACCACGAAACGATTGATTGATGCTGTAGAAATGTATGCAGAAATGCTAAACAGTGAGGGAAAAACTTTATTAATAAAATTTGTTTTGAAAGGTCGACTTTCTGAGAACGCAAAATTACGTTTGTCGGATAGTTATTCTACAGTTAGCGATTTAATTCAAGACTTAAGAAAACATTTACTTACTAAAAAATCTTTTACGGCTATTCAGACCCGCCTTCAAAATACGAATCAAGGTTGGAGGTCCGTTGACGAATATGGTACTGAGATCGAGAAGCTTTTTACCGACTTAACTATTTCACAGGCGGACGGTGACTCAAAAAAATACGCCGTTCTTAAACCATTAAACGAAAAAATGGCTGTGAAAATATTTTCAGACGGTTTGAAAAGTTCCAGGACGAGCACGATCGTGGCTGCCCGGAACTATGACAGTCTCAAGGTCGCGATACAGGCGGCGAAGGATGAGGAGGTGGCGACGCCTTCCACATCCGCCCAGGCAGACGTTTTGCAGTACTCGCGAGGAGGAAGAGGTAAGGTAGGTAAGTATCAGACACCAGGACCGAGAGGGCAAGGTCATCGCGGTCACACTTATCATAGCAACTTTCGGCCTCGCAGTTCATACAGGCCTACAGGCAGGCCTGCTACTTCGGATCGCGGTAGATTTTTTAATTTCAGAAATAGGAATGGTAGAAAATACAGCCCCCGCCAACCATCATGGCGTGGCAACAGGCGAAATATTTTTTCAGCGCAGCAAACTTTAGACAGTCATGCTGAAGATACAACAGCTGATAATAATAATGATTCACAAAACGACCAAATGCAGTTTTTTCGAGTTTAAAAAATATGTTTTTACTTTCAATGGACAGTGTAAATACGTTTCATTTTATATTAACAATACAAAATTCTCCTTTTTATTAGATACAGGTGCAGCCCTGTCAGTAATCAAAATTAATGAATTACCTAAATATATCCCTATATTTAGTGACAATACTATAGTTAATGGAATAGGAGGTCAAATTCGTTCGTCGGGACACGTTACACTTACACTTAAATCGGAAAACTATGAAACATTTTTACAGAAATTTCACGTTTTTGCAAAACTGCCATTGAAAGCGTGCGGAATTTTAGGACTAGATTTCCTATCTGCTTATAATTGTAATATCGATTTGGCTTCTAACATTTTAACCATTAATCACAATGGAAATAAATCTTATTTACCGATTTCTGACACGCCTGATTTTAGAAATAATATTGTTTTACCTGCTAGAAGTGAATCAGTTCATTACGTATATCTGGATGATAATGATGTGAGTGGCGATTGTATTGTTTGTGCTAAAGAAATAGAGAAGGATGTCTTTATTGCAGGAACTATAGTAAGACCAAAGAATGGCAGAATACCGATTAGATTACTTAATGTGAAAGAAGAGGAAGTGAGATTAAATAACTTTATCCCTGAAGTTAATTTTTTAAATGAATATGACACATTTTCTTTCCCAAAGTCTAATTCAAGTATAACTAGAGCTCAAAATTTACTTTCACTACTAAAATTAAACCATCTAAACACTGAAGAAGAAAGTTCCATCAAAACTATTTGTTCAAAATATTCAGATGTTTTCTTTTTACCAGGAGATAAATTGTCAACCACAAATGTCTATGAGCAATCTATAACACTGAAACCAAATACAAGTCCTATTTATGTTAAGCCTTATAGATTGCCACAAACAATGAAACCAGAGATAGATAGACAAGTAAAACAAATGTTAAAAGATGACATAATTGAAGAATCAGTGAGTGAGTGGTCAAGTCCAGTACTGTTGGTTCCTAAAAAATCTGTAAATAGTAAAAAATGGCGTTTGGTAGTTGACTATAGAAAACTTAATGATGTTATAGTCGATGATAAGTTTCCACTACCAAACATTACCGACATCTTAGACTCGCTGTCCGGATCTATCTATTATAGTCATTTAGACCTGAATCAGGGTTATTATCAAGTTAGTTTGTCCCCTGATAGCCGCAAATATACCGCTTTCACTACTAGCACAGGTCAGTATCAACTAAAACGCCTCCCAATGGGTTTAAAAAGCTCATGTAGTAACTTTAGTAGAGTTATGTCAATAGCTATGTCTGGTCTGACTTATGAAAAATGTTTTGTTTATTTAGATGACTTAATTATCTTCGGAAGAAATTTGGAAATCCACAACAAAAATTTGGTTGATGTCTTTGAAAGATTGAGAAAAGTAAATCTAAAGTTAAATCCACCGAAATGCCAATTTTTAAAAAAGGAAATATTATATCTGGGTCATCTCGTTTCTGCTGATGGTGTTTTGCCTGACCCAGAAAAAACTAAAATTTTACAAAATTATCCGGTACCCAAAAGCGTTGACGAAGTCAAAAGGTTTGTAGCGTTCTGTAACTACTATCGTAAATTTGTACCATGCTTTGCCGAAATCACATTACCTTTAAACAAATTATGCCGAAAAAACGTTACTTTTAATTGGACCGATGAGTGTCAAAAATCTTTTGAATTCCTTAAAACATCTTTAATAACGCCACCTATACTGCAATACCCAAATTTTTCTGAAAAAAATGAATTTGTAATACAGACTGACGCATCAGGTATAGCTGTTGGTGCAGTTCTATGCAATAAGGACTTAAGACCTGTAGCCTATGCTAGTAGACCCTTAAATAAGAGCGAATTAAACTACCCTACAATCCAAAAAGAACTTACAGCTATAGTTTGGGCAGTGAAGTACTTCAGACCGTACCTATATGGCAGACACTTTACAATAATGACAGACCACAAACCGCTGGTGTATTTATTCGGAATGAAGGATCCCTCAAGCAGGTTGTTAAAATTTCGCCTGACTCTTGAGGAGTACGATTTTAAAATAGTATATGTGCAAGGAAAAGATAATGCTGTAGCAGATGCATTATCCAGGGTGTGTTTGACGTCGAATGAATTGAGAAGTATGAACGAGAGAATTTCGGAAGTTAATGTTATGACTAGGGCTCAAAGGCGAAGAATGGAAGAAAGTGTGGATGATTCGCGAACTCTTAATAAACCTACCGATGATAGGCTTGGCCAGCCAAGAGTCGTAGAGTTATTAAGAAAACCACGCGATTTGATTGAAATGATTCTAGTGCAAAAAGATAGAGTGGATGAGTATAGAAAGAAGAAATTAATTAGTGAAGAAGAAGAATGTTTCGCATATATTCCTAGAAAATTGATGTTATGTATAAATCTCGACTTTAGGGCACATTTCTCGCGAGCCGAATTTGTGACTAAGTTGGAAAGATTTAGTAAGAGATTAAAGATAGAGGAAATATGTATGATTAAAAATAAACAAAATGAAGAATTTATAAAAGGTTTATGTCAAGAAATACAGTCACTGACTACATGGACGGGTCCAAGAGTATGCATACTAAGAGGAGTAGAAAGGATTGACGATAAAAACGTTAGAAATTTTATTTTGCATGATTTTCATCTTCTGCCCACTAGCGGTCATGCTGGTGTGCGCAGAATGACAAATAATATTAAGAGACGATTTTACTGGCCGAAGCTTGAACAAGATGTACTTGATTTTATTAGCAAATGTCCTAAGTGCCAAAAAACAAAGTATAGTAGGTACACAAAACAGCCAATGACAATTACTACGACAGCAAAAGCTGCTTTCGAAAAAATATTTTTAGATCTCGTTGGTCCAATGGACAGAGATGAAAATGGATATTGTTATATACTCACCATTCAATGCGAGCTGACAAAATTCATTGAAGCTTATCCGATTAGGAATAAGGAAGCATTAACCGTCGCACGAGCTTTTGTGCAAAATTTTGTTTTACGTTTCGGAATACCTAACGTCATAGCCACCGATAGAGGTTCGGAATTTATTTCTAAAACTATGGTAGAAGTATGCAAATTGCTTGAAATAGAAAAATTAACATCTACAGCATACCATCATCAATCAATCGGTTCTCTTGAAAATGCTCATAAGCATTTAGGCGCATTTTTAAGAACTTACTGTAGTAGTAACGGCTATTTGTGGACTCACTGGATACCGTTTTGGTGTTTCAGTTACAACAACACAGTCCACACCGAAACAAAATACACGCCATTTGAACTTGTTTTTGGAAGGTCGTGTAATATTCCTAATAACCTAGATTGTAACAATGTAGATCCATTATATAACTCGGATAATTATGCTTTAGATTTAAAATATAAGTTACAGGTAGCGCTTAAAGATGCTAGATATAATTTAGTTCATAGTAAAGAGAAAAGGAAAGTAGAATATGATAAGAAATGTAACCCTGTTGAGTATAAGAAAAATGACTTAGTTGTAGTTAAAAATGAATGTAATAATAAGAAATTGGACAATATTTTTGAAGGTCCATATATTGTTGTAGAAGATATGGGTTCTAATGTAAAAATTATTAAAGGAAATAAACATGACGTTATACATAAAGATAGGACGAAATTGTATAAGCATTAATAATATATAGATAATTAAGGAAGTACATTTAAAATTTATAGAATTATTGTCATTGAAAAAAAATCATTTGTACATGTTTTTTTTCTTTTTCACCCCCGGAGGTGTAGTGTATGTAAGTTAGTTATAAGGAATGTTGTCTGTGTGTGAATGCGATTTAGCCTATAACATAGTTGTAAGCAATCTGAGCAGTAATAAAGATCATCTTAACAAGATCAGATGCCTCTCAATTAAACCCGTCACCTCAGCACTTTTTTTTGTTTAGTTCCTATTTGTCATTAAAGATATAAATGTAAATATGGTTTTAATTTACCTTTACGTAAATATGTATGGCTGAATCAATATACATATAGGTAGTTCGATTATCCGAAAATACCGGTTTTCCGAACACCCATGTCCCCCAATTAGTTCGGATAATCGACGCTCTACTGTACTACTTGTACTATGTCATAAAGCCATACATAATTATAAGTTACACATACCTACTTTATATATTTGTACGCCTTTAAAAACGGCTAGGTATAATGGATCATCTTATCTCCTACCACCCACTATGTTACCTATACCTAAGGACAAATAAAATATTTGAATTTGAATTTGAATGATTGATACGTAACCACTACGCGCGAGCGTGGCTGACGCTGGCTGAAAATAGTTCAACAAGGTGAGCGGATAAAAACTGACGGGTAGAGATTGTTACTAAGCAGAGATGGTATAATGACGTCCTTGTAGCTCGAACCATAATAGTACTACGTTATCCCGTGTCCGACTTAAGAAGCGACTAAACGGTGGCTTCTCGCCCTTCTCGGGTTGCAGATAGCAAGAGTGGGGATTACGACGTCCCCACAGACAACACAGCAGAGAGCATATTACAAGCACTGCGCTGTAGATAACCAGATTACCCGGTGTGGCTCCCACGATACTTCAGTACTTTCTAAATGTCTTTCAACAAAAAGCACCATACATTTTTATTTTATTTATATTTATATAATGATGTTAGGTACTCCTGAATAAAACACAGGTCTAGAATTGCGTTTCTCTATAATTATAAATAGATTTATTTACAAATGTGCAATGTGCAACTTACCGGTTAAAATACACGGTAATTACAAAGGGAAACCTGAAAAAAATCATAATTTACAGCATATATGTTTTTCCTATAGCAATGCCAAATTGATTATTCCATCTATGTATTAATTGTCAAATCTTTAAATAAAGCATGGGTAATGTTAAAATGAATCCCGTGGTTCGTAGGAGCTACTGTCATCGGTGATAACGTGCGTGGTGGCGGTGGCGGAGCACCACGCGCGCGTGCTGGTGGCGGGCGTGAGCGCGCGGCCGGCGGACGCGGGCGCGCGGCGCGTGCTCGAGCTGCTGCTGGCCGCGCAGGCGGCGCCCGGACACTACCCGCTGCACGAGACGCGCTCCAACCTCGTCTTCGGCTTCTGGTACACGCTGCAGGTATACCTACCACTTACCTGTGACCCATACACGTTTAAGGTACGGGTCTCCCACACAGACACCGCTGCGGAAGGTCTAGAAACTCTAGAACATACGCTGCTCTAATGCGGATTGATAGACGGAGTCAGTGGCCAACCCAGTGTCGTAATATAATGTTAGACATGACTCTAGTGTATGCGCCCGGGCCGCCGGCCGGGCTGTCACGCGCTAGCTGCGAGCGAGTTCGGACGTGCGCCTGACGCATTACCTACTTCACCTATTGAGTGATCAAAAGCGTGTTTTATTGACCCAACGGTCACTACAAACCCTACAATGACAGTCAATTTTATAAATTTTGATGTATTATTTCCAGGACGAAATCCTGCACATGACGCGAGGTGGGGAGAAAATAGAGCCGGTGTGGAAGGAAGTGTTCACGCAGCTGCTGCTGGCGCTCATCGCCAAGTCGGAGGCGCCGGCCGCGCACGCGCTGTCCCGCGACGACGAGGAGCTGCTGCGCTGCTACCGGCAGGACATCAGCGATACTGTGGTAACTACAGTTTTTTATTTTCTAAAGGTTTCGGAGTGTCCGGTTATACTTTTTTAGAGGCAACCAACTTAGTCCTCGAGGGTAGCAACGCATCTGTGATCGATACTCTTAGTAACAACTAGTGGACGCCCGCAGCTTCGCTCGCGTAGAATTATGCCCATTAACCCCATTAAAAGGGACCCCTGTGCAAAATTTCAAGTTTCTAACCCTTATAGTTTAGGCCCTGCGTTGATATATCAGTCAGTCAGTCATTCAGTCAGTCACCTTCTCCTTTTATATATATAGATTGATTAATAACTGGACTATTATTAACACTAACTAACAGGAATAACAATCACTTTTTAAAAGCTTTTATTTAACTTCACTCGTATGTTCATGTATGTCCTGGAATCTTGCAATCAATATTTCACCCACTTCCACTGAAGCTATCGAGCTGAAATTTGGCACACATATTAGGTTCCGATGACAATGCATGAAAATAAAAAAAAGTTATAAAAACTTTTTTAAAAAAAAATTTTTTTGAGTATAATTTACTATCTGTCTAGCTGTACTGCCACAGCATCCTAGGCGACTGGTGCTGGCACATAGTGGAGGAGGCGGCGCGGGGCGCGGGCGAGGGCGCGGCGGGGGCGGCGGACGCGGCGGACGAGGCGCGGCGCGAGGCGGCGCTGCACGTGTGCCAGGCGCTGGCGGACGTGCCGCCCGCGGGCGCCGCGCCGCGCTGCCTGCTCGCCACGCTCGAGCGCGCCGTCGACATAGCCAACACGTCGCAGAACAAGAGGATGCTCGCCACGGCGCTCGACTGCCTTGGTAACTAATCTTTATTCATTTAATCATTATATATTTGTTTTATAGTATACTAGCTTTTACCCGCGGCTCCGCCCGCGCGGTCTAAGGGAATTAACAATGAGTTATTTATCATACATGACGCATTTGTGGTGTTTATCTAGCAAATAACAAAACATCGATATCTTCCCATGGGGATGTTTTACCACGGTAAAAAATAGCTTACGTCACTCTCCACCCTCCTCACTATCTCCACACACAAAAACCATACCATATAATAGCTTCGTTGCGACGTGAAAGCCGGACAAACAAACAAACACACTTTCACATTTATAATATTAGTATGGAAGTATGGACTAGTATGGATATGTACAGAAATAAAATAATTAAAATTATCGTCGTCTCAAGCCATCCGAAAGCTTTGGAGAAGGCTTACGATTGTTTTACTTACAATTGAAATCGACCGTAACCTTTGTGCCCTGCGAAGTACACAAGCGGCCATGAAGGTTTTTTGTTATTTGTGGTCACCCAGCCACATACCGACCGCCGACGTAGTTAAACTTGGTCGAGCACTTACGATCGTCAAATAAAAATATGTTATAACTATTCATAATGTTGAAATGACGTGGAGAAGCCTTCCGCGTTTAAAGAGCATTGATCAGCAGTGAACCAACTAAAGGGTTGTGCATATAATCATTATTATAATATATAAAAACTTACGCGAATGCGTTGCATGCGAGGCTGCTATGCGGTGTCCTCATCATCGATATATGAAGAGTAAAAAATGTAAATGGGTTATATGCGCTATGAAAGTGGCGTGGCATGCTAAATCTGGTTTTTGTGCACATTTTGCTTAGTTACGCGTCAATATTTGATAGATTAAAACATCAAAGTGTGTGCCATTTGCAAGCACCGATTACTATGAAGGTAACGTATCTGGCGTATGTAGCGTCCATAGCCCAATGGCTTGCTTCGATTCAATGTGATCGAAAGAGTTAAGCAACGACGGGCGCGGTCGGTTTGTGGATGGGTGACCGCTAGTGGCAAAATTTCATGGACGCTACCGTGCTTCGGAGGGCACGTAAAGCCGTCGGTCCCGGTTGTTTTCAATGCTAGAAACAGTCGTTAAGCCTTGTCGAAGACCTTCGGGTGGCTTGATAACATTCGACACTGGGTTGGCCACTAACCCCTCCACCAATCCGCATTGGAGCAGCGTGGTGGAGTATGCTCTAGACCTCCCGCAGAAGTGTCTGTGGGGGAGACCCGTGCCCAGCAGTGGGACGTCCATGGGTCGCAGCGACGAACGTATCTACGTCTTTTTTACTTGATACATCAATGGACACAACAGACTTATGCGCGTGCGTTGCATGCCAGGCAACTACGCGGCGTGGCTGGGCTCGGTGTCGGGCGAGCTGGCGGCGCGCGCGGCGGCGCTGGCGGGCGCGGGCGTGCGCGCGGCGGGCGGGGCGCTCGCGCGCGCGCCCGCCGCCGCCGCGCTCGCGCTGCGCAAGCTCTGCCAGGATTGCCCCGCGCAGGCCGCCGAGTGCGCGCTAGATATTGTCACCGCTGCACAGGTACGACAGTGTTCTAATCTTCGATCACTGAAGAGGAACTGGATGCAGTACTTCATACTTTATTAATGTTTAAATGCGATTTCGGTCTACCGTTGGTGACGTGATGTTGTTGTTCATATCGAAATTGAAACTTTGTTTCATATGTCATCTATGTTCGGCATAGAAATTATGGAAGCGGCTTTTTACTTGGACTCACAAGAGAGAGAGGTCTTCACATTTGTGGTTTCGTGGTCGGAGCGTTGCCCCGTCCGAGGCCGTTCGGTGCGGTCCATAGAGATGGACCGAAGAGTGGGGTTGGTCCCTGTGAGGGGTCCTGTTCGTCTTCTCAATGTTAGTCTCATTTTTGTGGTGGTCCTTGATTTCTTCTATCTTCTCACGAAGAAGAAGGGCAAGTCCAGGGGTGGGGAAGTCACAAGCTTAATTTGTGCTGTGTATATATTTTAATTTGTGTTGATATTGTTTGTAGTGTAGTGACGAAGTATGAACGTGCACGTTAATGAACGTCGTTTAAATGTTGGTAGAGCCGGGAAGGGCGCGCGGACGCGTGGGTGCGGCGGCAGCTGATCGGCGCGGCGGGCGCGGCGCTGGCGGCCAGCGAGCCCGCCGCCGCCGCGCCCGCGCTGCACGCGCTCGCCGGCGACCTGCGTGACGAGCTCAGCGCACAGGTATGCTATCAATGTGGCTTTTTATAACTGTTCCCGCCTACAACTACCTTTTTTTTTTGAAGTGAAAACTTCTTTAGCGGCGTTGAGCACTTTTTCTGTAATGGGTATAAAATCTTAAACTCGCGTCAGGACACGTGACCTGATCGAAAAAGCGTAAGACGGATGGAGAGTAGACAGCTATCCCCTCTCTACGGCGCGGCGAAAATGTATGCCTGGGCCTAC
The DNA here is from genome assembly GCA_944567765.1 of Carterocephalus palaemon. Taxonomy (NCBI): domain Eukaryota; kingdom Metazoa; phylum Arthropoda; class Insecta; order Lepidoptera; family Hesperiidae; genus Carterocephalus; species Carterocephalus palaemon. Next base: position 10,358,066 of record OX155643.1, read on the forward strand.
TGTTAATAATCAAGTTTTCACTTCTGCCGGCACTCCCGGATTTTTTTTTTTGTTTAACGAGCGGGAAACCTTGAAAAGGGACGTCGTGGGAGCGACGCCGGGTTATGTGGGACTTTCACCCACTAAAACCCGCTCGGTGGCCTACTCCGGCGCTACAGGAGGGTTCCGGGATCTCTCGTAGAACGCGCCGGTCCCCTCCGGCGCTGCGCCCAAGACGGGCTCTTCCCGGTTTACACAACGCTGTACAGCCACAAACAGCGTCGTCTTTCCCGGGGTCACATGTTGGACGATTCGAGCTCCCACTCTCACCGCCCGCGACCCCAGAAGCCCCCTTTTAGTCGCCTTTTACGACAGGCAGGGGCTACCGTAGCACTATTCTGGTCCCGAGCTACAGGGACCGCCTACAACTACCTACATAGCGTCGCGATTACGATTTTCGCGAATTTCTTTTTCTTGCAATTAAGTACAATAATTTTAGTTAAATAAAATGTATAATGTATGACATTTTTGTCCCTAAAGTATTAATATTATGATGTGATTATACGGCACTGCAATGTATACAAGTTCCATTGACACATCTGCATCCGTTTATAGGGCTATAAACGAAGAATATCGTATTATATTTTTCGGAAGGTTGAGGAAGTGACGAAAGCCAGCAAGGGGGGTGCAGTTGCGAACCGAGCAGCAGGTGAGGCCGAGCGCGCAGCTAAGTGCATCGCGGCACTGCTGACGTCACTGGGCACGCGGCCCGAGCTGGCCTGCCAGCTGCTGCGGGCGCTGCTGCCGGCGCTCGCGCCCATGCCGCACCACGCCGCGCTCACCGACGTAAGTATCCTAGTGACGTCACTCGCACGCGCGTTTCATCCTTACTATATTAAAATCAATTAGTTTCACATTGATAATTTCATCCATACTAATATAATAAATGCGACTCTGTCTGTCTGTCTATCTCGCTTTCACGCCAACCGATTTAAATGAAATTTGGTACACAGATAGTCTACCTAGAGCCTGAGAAAGGACATAGGCTACTTTTTAATTGGAAAAAAGTGTTGTAAAGGGTTGAAAAGGGGGATGAAAGGTTGTATGAAAGTATTGTCATTTCCAGAATTAGAAGCATAAAATTTATATTTTAGGCTGTTGATGGCATTCAAGGTTTGTTAAAATGTTACCCTTAGGGATGTAAAATAAACAGGGGATATAAGGGGATTACACATTTACGGATTCATTACAAATTTAAGTTAACGCGTTAATAAGAATCTATTATTATGTATTTATAGCACGCGAGCGAAGCTGCGCGCGTCCACTAGTATGAATATAATGTGGACTCACAGCTATCTCACGTGGAAGCACCGACTTTATGGGCTCTTATTAATTGCAGCCCATGTTCCACATCCTAAAGCAAGCGCTGTCCGCTCTCATGGCGGACTGCCTGGAGTTGGTGAACGAGATCGCGCAGCTCACGGCCAGCGGGTTCGCCACGCTGCCTTGCCCCGTCGGCATGGATGTTGTTAAATTGGTGAGTAATTCTATGGACTCATCCACACCATCACCCACAATCCTTATATTGTTTTACTGCTGGTCCTTTTTCCAGTATTGGAGAGGTAAAGCCACTACTCTGGCCAATTGTAGATTGGCAGACTTTACATGCTTTCGAGAACATTATGAAGACTTCTCAGGCAGCCAGATAACCCAACGATACATATTTTCATTTACCACAACAGCAAGTAGTTACCAAAAACGCACATGTCTTTGCCATGTTATGTTATCGTGCGTACCGCTGATTTAAATCTGATTTTAAATACTGGCGAAAGAGTATTTATATATTTATAGTATTTATATATTTATAGACTATAGTGCATTAAAGTATTTTGTAACCACCATATCGTATGGAACCTTCTTGTGTTTGCATTGGAATCCTTCAATTAGTTTGAAGATTAGCTTCGAAAGTCAGACTTGCAATTAGCGGCACGCTAACCTTGAATTCGCAGAAGTCGAAATTTAAGGTATCGTCTTGTGCGGGGTGAGCGGGTTGTCAGTCGTAAGCGCTGATTGGTTCAGATTCATTTATTATTCATTATATGGTATTTTGTATACGCTTCTTGAACGTCATAGCATTTTTGTATCTACCGCCGGTTCACAAAGTTGATGCTACCGAGAAGAACACGGCAAGAAACTCGGTAGTACCTACTCTTTTCAAAATTTACAATTTTTATAATTTGATCAAGGTACATTATTACTGAACAAGAGGAGCTGGAGATACATCGCACCAAGCATTTCTATCGTTCAAGTAGCCATATATGTCCCCCGCTCTGATACCCCATGCGCAGCTATCCCCCCCGAATTTCGTTCAGAGCTACATTTTGACAGACCCGTTGGCGCAATCGGTAGTGACCCTGTCTGTTGCGCCAGGGGTCGTGGGTTCGAATCCCACTCAAACATTCGTGTGACGAACACTTGTATTTGTCCTGTGTCTGGATGTTAATATTATCTATTTAAGTAGTATGTATTTAAAAATATCTATGTATGTATATCAGTCTCTAACACCCATAACACAGGCTCGCGCCTACTTCGGGGTCAGATGGCCGTGTGTGAGAATGTCCAAAATATTTATTAAATATTTATTTATTATTATTTATTTTCTCGCCGATCATTATACTGAATAGCCGTATCGTCTGCAGCTAGTGATGTACGTGGTGGATACGTGGGAGGGCGCGGGCCGGTTGCTGCACGCGTGCGTGGTGGCGAGCGCGCGGCTCGTGGCGGCGGACCCGCCCGCGCGGCCCGACCTGGTGGAGGCGCTGTTCGCGGCGCTGCACGCGCTCGGCCGCAAGAAGCCCGCGCAGCCCGCCGTGCGGGCGCTCGACGACCTGCTCTCCGAACTCATCGAACTAGGTACCTACCACCGGACTACCTAACACACATGCTCGACGACCTGCTCTCCGAACTCAGCGAACTAGGTACCACCGGACTACCTAACACACATGCTCGACGACCTGCTCTCCGAACTCATCGAACTAGGTACCTACCACCGGACTACCTAACACACATGCTCGACGACCTGCTCTCCAAACTCAGCGAACTAGGTACCACCGGACTACCTAACACACATGCTCGACGACCTGCTCTCCGAACTCAGCGAACTAGGTACCACCGGACTACCTAACACACATGCTCGACGACCTGCTCTCCGAACTCAGCGAACTAGGTACCACCGGACTACCTAACACACATGCTCGACGACCTGCTCTCCGAACTCATCGAACTAGGTACCACCGGACTACCTAACACACATGCTCGACGACCTGCTCTCCGAACTAATCGAACTAGGTACCACCGGACTACCTTACACCCATATATCGTCGGTACAAAAGTCAACTAGCCAAGTGTCAGTTTGCCAAACCGTCTTGTTGGAAAATTATAGTGACGTCTTCTTCGGGGAGAGAATTTAACGAATTACGCAATAGGTCCAGGATTTAGAGGTATTTTACTGTATTCAGGTGTCCTTCAAATATGTGAACCATAACAACCCTGTTCTTCACTATCCCGCACCAAACGTTAAAAGAGAATCTTACCTGATTATTAGTTTCACGTGTACGCATCGGGTTTTCACGTGACGGGTGAAAACAAAATTAAAATGTACTTGTTAGTTTTCATGGCCTTCCGTTATTTTGATTGTATTTGTTATTTAGAGAAAAATGAACCTTATCAGTAACCCTTTCAATCTGCATCATAAAATACGGCTCGTTATTTTTTGTCACATTTGACCGGTTCGAGTCCCGACTGAGGCAGGCGATTTTTCATAAACCCATAAATGTAGAATTTATTGTTTTTAAAAACAAAGGAAAGTCTCCTTTACACAGAATGTGCTATTTACAATATTTATGGTAGTTGCCATCCATGTGGCATTCGATTTTTCCACCCTGACTTAGAGCTTAGCTTAGTGGTAGGTAATTATTGTAAATTTATCTTAAGGCAAGTTAGACACCTGTGTAGGATTAGCTATTCATTCAATAATCAATAGCTAATCCTTTGCCTTATATAGATCAGTTAGTAGTTTAAGTAGTTTTTAGTTAGGTACCTAGACTTTCGATAAGCGTGTCTAATCACCTCATAGCGAAATAAATTATTTGACTTTGACTTTGACTGTATATGAAATGCTATCGCGTCGCAGCGTGCACGTGCATGAAGCTGTCGGAGACGGGCGCGGCGCGCGCGGCGTGCAACTGGCTGGCGATGCTGGCGGCGGCGCGCGCGGACGCCGTGCAGCCGCACGCGCACGCGCTCGTCGACGCCATCTTGCGCTGCATAGGTACGCTATCACATACATTCGATTGTTCTTTTGACAAGAAGATGATGGAGGGGATACAACGAGCGGAGGAAGGTCCGGTTTACTACCCGGACTTGGTGAGCGCAGCGGGCAACTATAGGAATCTTGTAGCTTTCTGCTACAAATGGCACGCACTTAGGAACGCAAAGAAGACGGAGCAAGCATGCGCCGACGCCAGAGGCGTACATGTGACGTCCAGCCCCCGCGGGGGCCAGATGAGTAGAGAAAAGGGACAAGGAGGAGAGAAATAATTTGTAGGGAGCTTGTCTCCCATGATTCGGCCCTCATGACATGAGGTCGGTGGGGCCATGGGTGGTTGGTGGGTTGTTCTTTTGACTAAGCCATGATTTAAACTTGTAGATAAGTGACTACTTGTCCTTAAACAAAATTAAATGACTTGGGGACATTTGATGAATTTTTGAAGAACAGATCTTTAATTTAACATGTTGTATGTCCTTAAAATGTGTTTTATTTCGCTTTACCTAGGCAGTTTAAATAAAAGATACATTTTTGAAATAAAAAAAAATCTCAACATAGTCTAGTGTATCTAGGAGACTATGTCTCCTAGATACACTTAAGTCCGGATGAGGAAGCAATTCGTAGCTATTCAGGAAATTTTGCCATGGCGATGACACACGGGTGCACCCGTGCACTGTCTTGGTGGAAGTGTACTTTTTTCTTCGCCAAATTCGGTCGTTTTTGCTTCAAGTCAATGTCGTATCTGGCTAGGCTCGTAGTATCGCTTTATCGTTTATTTAAGCTTAAATGGATGCCTAAGCAGACTAGTAACTCCCCTTGAAGAAAAACCTTTTTCAAGCTCAGAGCTACACGTTTTTTTGTCGTACTCAATTTAAAAAAATAAATGTGTAGAAAATGCCAGAAGGCATTAATGGCCGGTTTCTGAAGTCTTCAGTTATATTATCAACAGCTATTGAATCAATAAAGTTAAACGTAAGATATATGTCGGATAACTGTCACTGGGTTTCTGAACACGCGAAGAGCCTTCCATTAACTATGAATCCGATAACGAGTACCTTAAACTGCCACTAGATGGGTCTCTTCAAAAGATCAAGTTTAAAATAGATATTCATTGTAGTTTGTACCCTAGGAATAGTCTTATTTGTAAGAAATATTTTTTCCATAGTCAATAAGTAGTAACACCTTGTTTTATTTACCAAATATTGTAATTTGGTATTTATTAGCATCTGTGCATCATAGTCAAATGTGAACAATTATCTACAATTTTAATGTTTAGAACCGAAATTGTCAGTCACTTTTGACAAAGTCAAAAGTCAAAGTGAAATATAATAGAACTCGTATTGATCTATTGTTATGTCCTACAAATAACTGTAAAATGTTTCACCGGGATTTCTAGACTAAAATTCAATACTATTTAACACGTACTTAGGCAATAATACCTTAAAAGTTTTTGTAATTTGTCATAAAAACGTCAAATAAAGTTAACGAACCGGTAAACGGCCATATTTCGTCAGTTAAGTTAATCTAACTATAAACGGAGTTTATCTTACATTGGGTTGTTCAGAAACACAATTTGAAAAGTTATCGAACCGATAGCGCTAATGAATAGATAAACTGTCGTCAAATGGACCTCAGAAACCGGGCATAAGTCCGCCCATTGTATATCTCACTAAAGGTGTCAATAAAGTTGAATAAAATAAAAATAAATATGAACGCTTGTCAGGCGGTGCGACGCCCCGCAATCAGATGGAGCCACTGGCGATTCTGCTACTGGCGTTGAACCGCGCGACGTGGCGCGGCGCCGAGCTCGGCGTCTGGCTGCGGCCTGCGCTCGCGCCGCCCGCCTTCCCCTCGCCGCTCGCCGCGCCCGCGCACCGAGACGCCTTCCTCGCTGTCGTGCTCAGGTACGTAAGGGTCGACTCACACTGGCGCAGAGTCGAAGCGACGCGACGCGTCATGTTTTTCCGCCTCCAGCATATTCAGCTCTATTGCTCTATTATTAAAGCACAGCTCGATTCCAGCCCGCTCGACACCAGCCGCGCGTCGACGCGCGCCACCATATTTACATAGCAGAAATTTGTACTTAAGTAATATAGCAATAGAGCTGAATATGCTGTAGGCGGAAAAACATGACGCGTCGCGTCGCTTCGACTCTGCGCCAGTGTGAGTCGACCCTAAGGGTCATCCGTCATCATCATCATCATTTTTTGTCTTTTCTTAAGTGGTCAATTAAATTAATATAGCTTTATAAGTATGTATCATTTGCCCGATCCGATGCCCGTATCTATTTAGATTTCTATAACGGCGTTGTAACTAAAAATTGTGTGTTGCTTTTATTATGAAAAGTGTGATTTTTGTGTCAAGTGCGTAGGTACTCAAAACAAGTCTATAAAATGGACTATAGAATGATGTCTTTATCCGTTATTTTTAGGGAAAAGGTGAGCAAACGAAAGACGTTAGAGGCTGTACAAGAATTCTCATTGGCGTGCCGCGGCCTCATCGGCACCGAGTACGCGCGGCAGACGCTCGCGTCCAAGCAGCTGATCGCGTGAACGTCATGAAAATATTAAAAGTAGATTACGGTCAATTTCATAACGAACATTTGACCACTGACCTGTAAAATTACTGCTGGTCTTTTTCATATGTGAATATTGGACCACTGAATTTAAATGTATTTGATAATATTTCGAAATGCACATCTGACCATGAATTGCAATTGATCTCTGAGGATAGATTATGATGGACAATCATTCGTATTGAAATTTAAATGTGAATAGTTTCTTTAGGTATCTTTATGTGTATATATACTGATAGCATATGTGTTAATAGAAATAAAACATAAGTTCATATACTACTTTCTTTATTTTAAGCCACTGAAAATATTAAATTAAAATATAAGTGTTCCATCGCTTCTTTACGCGCGGTCCTTCATAAAATTCATTACACTTATTTATTACATAGCGAATAGACGTAATACGCCGACGAATGCAAATAATCACAATAGTATCACATAAGATAAAATAGTATCACAAACACATAAAATTCTAATAGCGACAGTTTCTAGTTGACGGCTGTTCCCACTGAGCATCATAAAACTTGAAAAATTACACAAATTTACATGTTGCTCATAGCAAACTGCAGAACATGTTTTACATTGCGAGGACGTCAAAATAAATGATGCCTGCCTGCCTGATGAGCGCCCGATACAATTAACTGTTTTAATATAAAACAACTATACCCGAAACATCCCCAAAAACCATAATGGGAAACATTAAGGTATTTATGTTGCGGCAGTAACCCACAGTAATATAGAGAAAAGGGGTACAACAACATTACATTTCAATGTGAGAAACAATGTCAAAACATAAACATACATAAATTACGACTAAACTAAAAGTACTTTTGTAGTGAAGTGAAGTGAAGTGAAGATGTGATATAAATATAGAGCATACTGAGAAAAAGAGTTGTATAGCACTCAGAGCTGAGCCGTGAACCGTCCTTAAGTCATCCGCCTGTTTTGAACTTGCTTTGTACATTTAAAATATTGAAATACAGGAATTCATTTTACCACTGCCTACTATTCGTGCGACAGGCGCTCTATACTATAATCTAATATTCACTGTGCGGTCCTAAAATATACACCTTAGGGTAAGAGAAAATCCATTCAGCAACACTGATAAAAGTATTTGGGTTGCAACCTGACTTAAGAAGTAATTAGCATCTAAAACTAAGGGTAATAATGGTTGCTATTTTATTATTAAATATAATTTTTACATATCATTAATTTTCTCCTTAGAATAACATACATAACATAAGAAATTGGTTTTTACAGACGAAGAGTGCGAGAAATCGAACGAACTCAACAGCTAAGGGCCTATGCACACAGAGCTGTATATTACGAACTGTCTGCCAAAGAAAGTGCACTGAACATCGTTAGAAGCGCGTTAACCTGCGTCGTCGGCGCGTTAAAATACGCCGTAATACGTAAAAACTTCTGTCTTGTCACTCGCGGATCCTCGTTCAGTGACATAAAAGGTCGACCCGAGTTGCTAAATTTAACTATTTATTTTATTTTTGAGCCGCCTATCCGATGCTGCGGCTTGCTGACCGGTCGCTAAGTGGGCGTTGAGTGGGAGAAAAACTCCCCCAGCTCCTAGATCCACAGCAGACAGGGAGTATCAGTGTGTCGAGGCGTCCTGTCTAGATATGTAGACGTTCAGATCGAGCAGGCGGTCGTGCTGGTACGAGTGGTCCCGGGTGCGGAGGAAGTTGATGGCCTCGTCCAGCGTCATGTAGAAGCAGTCCTGCTTGCTCGCGGTCAGCGACCGGCTCTCGAACTCGCTGTGTACCGCGCGCGAGTACACCAGCTTGCGGCTGTTGTGCTGCCCCTTCACGCTCACCTGATAAATAATTAAATTCCTAAGTGTGGTTAAAGAAACTTTATTCTCACTAAGAATTATTACACATTCACTTACGTGAGAAATTATAATTATAAACATTTAGTATCTTATTCTTAGTCCTACTGCGAATATAATTAAAAACAAAGTGGGTGACGACGACGACGAGTAAATTGACCGACATTAGTCTAACTCTGATATGATATGCGCTGAAATTGAAATTAAGGTATCGACTGGCGCGGGCCAAGCAGGTTGTCAGTCGTAAGCGCTGATTGGTTGGCCGCATCGATACTCCATGCGCAGCTCCGACGTAGTTCAAAGATTCAGATTCATTTATTTTTCATTATATGGTATTTTGATGAACGTCATAACATTTTTATCTACCGCCGGTTCACAAAGTTGATGCTACCGAGAAGAACACGGCAAGAAACTCTTCAAAATTTACAATTTTTATAATTTGATAACATTATTATTGAACAAGTGGAGCTGGAGATACATCGCACTAAGAATTTCTATCGTTCAAGTAGTCATTAATTTTATAGAAAGCTTTATTAAGGAGGTTTTGTTTAATGTAAGATTTAAATTTATTATCTGAGAGACAAGTAATATTTCCAGGTATTCTATTGTAGAAGCGAACACAGTTCCCCATAAAAGATTTTGACACTTTACTTAGTCTAGAGCTAGGTACAGTAAATTTATCCTTATTTCTTGTACTAAAGTTATGTACACTGCTTTTTTTGTCAAAGAAATTAAAATTTTTTCGTACATACAAAGCTAAACATTCGTGCCGCCAGCTGTATCAATGGCAATCGGACCCACCTCATACGTGAACTCGTCGGCGCGGTACTCGGGCCCGATGTAGGCGACCGACAGCATGACGCTCCAGGAGGCGCGGACGTCGACGTCGACGCGCACCAGGAACAGCGCGCCGCAGCCCACCACCAGCCACAGGTCGTGCTGCTGCGCGCTCACCGTCACCGAGAACGTCTGCACACGTCCCATTTTGATCATCTCCGCGTGCGCTCGCTGGAAACATATTGTAATGTTATGATTATGATTATGGTCCTGCAACAATTTTAGGTAGGTAGTACTGTTTGATCTGTTTCTTGAAAATATCTTCAGTGCAGTCCTTAATGCAATCGTGTCGCTGCGACCCATAGACGTCCCACTGTTGGGCACGGGTCTCCTCTCACAATGGGAGGGATTAGGCCTTAGTCCACCACGCTGGCCAAGTGCGGATTGGCAGACTTCACATGCCTTCGAGAACATTATGAAGAACTCTCAGGCATGCAGGTTTCCTCACGATGTGTCCTTCACCGTTGTAGCAAGTGACATTTAATTTCTTAAATCGCACATAACTTAGAAAAGTCATTGGTGCGTGCCACTGGGGTTTGAACTCGGACCGCTCGAGTGAGAGGCGAGTTCGATAGCCACTGGGCTGTCACCGCTTAGTGCAACGCTTAATGCAATAACGGGTCGTATTCAAAATTTCCGGTTGAAACCAAAGGCCGAGTCATACCTGCACGTGCTGCACGAGCTCCTCGTAGGGCAGCTGGCTAGCGCAGGCGGGGCAGCGGTAGCGGCGCGCGGCGCACGAAGCCTCGTGCAGCGCGCGCCGCCGCGGCCGAGTCATACCTGCACGTGCTGCACGAGCTCCTCGTAGGGCAGCTGGCTAGCGCAGGCGGGGCAGCGGTAGCGGCGCGCGGCGCACGACGCCTCGTGCAGCGCGCGCCGCCGCGGCCGAGTCATACCTGCACGTGCTGCACGAGCTCCTCGTAGGGCAGCTGGCTAGCGCAGGCGGGGCAGCGGTAGCGGCGCGCGGCGCACGAAGCCTCGTGCAGCGCGCGCCGCCGCGGCCGAGTCATACCTGCACGTGCTGCACGAGCTCCTCGTAGGGCAGCTGGCTAGCGCAGGCGGGGCAGCGGTAGCGGCGCGCGGCGCACGAAGCCTCGTGCAGCGCGCGCCGCCGCGGCCGAGTCATACCTGCACGTGCTGCACGAGCTCCTCGTAGGGCAGCTGGCTAGCGCAGGCGGGGCAGCGGTAGCGGCGCGCGGCGCACGAAGCCTCGTGCAGCGCGCGCCGCCGCGGCCGAGTCATACCTGCACGTGCTGCACGAGCTCCTCGTAGGGCAGCTGGCTAGCGCAGGCGGGGCAGCGGTAGCGGCGCGCGGCGCACGAAGCCTCGTGCAGCGCGCGCCGCCGCGGCCGAGTCATACCTGCACGTGCTGCACGAGCTCCTCGTAGGGCAGCTGGCTAGCGCAGGCGGGGCAGCGGTAGCGGCGCGCGGCGCACGAAGCCTCGTGCAGCGCGCGCCGCCGCGGCCGAGTCATACCTGCACGTGCTGCACGAGCTCCTCGTAGGGCAGCTGGCTAGCGCAGGCGGGGCAGCGGTAGCGGCGCGCGGCGCACGAAGCCTCGTGCAGCGCGCGCCGCCGCGGCCGAGTCATACCTGCACGTGCTGCACGAGCTCCTCGTAGGGCAGCTGGCTAGCGCAGGCGGGGCAGCGGTAGCGGCGCGCGGCGCACGAAGCCTCGTGCAGCGCGCGCCGCCGCGGCCGAGTCATACCTGCACGTGCTGCACGAGCTCCTCGTAGGGCAGCTGGCTAGCGCAGGCGGGGCAGCGGTAGCGGCGCGCGGCGCACGAAGCCTCGTGCAGCGCGCGCCGCCGCGGCCGAGTCATACCTGCACGTGCTGCACGAGCTCCTCGTAGGGCAGCTGGCTAGCGCAGGCGGGGCAGCGGTAGCGGCGCGCGGCGCACGAAGCCTCGTGCAGCGCGCGCCGCCGCGGCCGAGTCATACCTGCACGTGCTGCACGAGCTCCTCGTAGGGCAGCTGGCTAGCGCAGGCGGGGCAGCGGTAGCGGCGCGCGGCGCACGACGCCTCGTGCAGCGCGCGCCGCCGCAGCCGCATCTCGCAGCCGCACCCGTGCCGGCACGGGTAGCGCAGCAGCTCCGCTACGCTCTGCTCGTAAACGACACACTTATTTCGACATTTATACTTGTTAGCAACTCGAAGTGGCAATCGTCGGGCCACCTCAGGGCTGATAACCGGTGGGGAAGAAAGGTCATCATACAAGGTGGACAGACACGGGACCGGTCGCAGTGGGGTCGTTTAGGAGAGGCCTATGTCCAGCAGTCGACCAATAAAGGCTGATGGTAATGACGATGACCACTGTCGATGACGATGATGACTGAAATATATGGAGATGGCCTCGAGTGTTATTTTGTAAATTGACATGGCAACACAATTCGTTGTCATCGTTTATGGCAACGTACAACATCAGCGTCCAGTTGTAGCGTCCATAGCCCAATGGCTCTCATCGAATCAATGTGATCGAGATGTTAAGCAACGACGGGCCCGGTCGGTTTGTGGACGGGTGACCGCTAGTGGCAAAATTTCATGGACGCTACCGTGCTTCGGAGGGCACGTAAAGCCGTCGGTCCCGGTTGTTTTCAATGCTGCAAACAGTCGTTAAGCCTCGTCGAAGACCTTCGGGTGGCTTGAGAACATTCGACACTAGGTTGGCCACTAACCCCTCCACCAATTAAAGCAGCGTAGTGGAGTACGCTCTAGACCTCCCGCAGAAGCGTCTGTGGAGACCCGTGCCCAGCAGTGGGACGTGAATGGGTCGCAGCGATGACAACATCAGGGGCGGCACGGGTGAGTTGGGTCACCTCCATGGCGCGGTTGCGCACGGAGGAGAAGCCGCTGCGGCAGACGGGGCAGGCGGCGAGGCGCGAGCGGCAGCGCGCGCAGACCAGGTGGCCCAGCCGGCACTGCTGCATGGGCGGCTCCATCCAGTCCAGGCACACCGGGCACTCCAGCAGCCGCAGCAGGTTCTGCGCGCAACACACAATACGCATCATGACAGACTTTGATTGAAATTGCCTTCTGTCATTTAGATACACTTCTACTACTTCTGTCATTTAGGTTTTATAGGTGGTAGAGCCTATAGGGAACCAAATAGGTTTTATATGAAAGCTAATTGGTTCCATATAGAGTTCGCCCGGGGCAGTACCAACGCCCGCCACGGTACCTAGTACCATTTCTGCCGTGTAATAATTGTTTTTAAAGCAATTGTGGTCCGGTTGGAAAGGTGTGGATTCCGGTTACACTTCTTTAGAGGCGACCATCTTAGTCCTCAAGGGTAGCAACACATCTGTGACTGACTTAGAACGAGACTCCTACTAACAAGTACTAACTGGACTATTACTAACACCAACTAACAGGACTAACTATTACTAACAGTCCCCAGTCCTCATACCTACTAACGAACTGACCAACTAATGTTCTAATTAACTTTCTCAACTAATTGGACTAACCATCCCAGTCCCTATTTGAGTTTTGTTCAAAGTCAGTCACAGTTGTCATGGGCGGCAGCGGATGGGTAGTGCTGCAAGCTCGTTTGCTATCCTGCTTCCATAAAAAAAAAAAAAACATCCAGTATTTCGGAAAAAGTATTTCCGCTATAAATTGAGTGTTAACGCAAATGTTCGGAAAAACGGGTTTTTGCTTCACGAATTAATATTATGAGTATGGGACAGCGCCGACTGACACAGTTGCGGTGAATATTCGTTTAGAGCGCGCAAAACGCACTAAGCGACATCGACAAGCCGCGCGCAGAGATATCAGAGTCGCCCACGCCCTTTCAGTTTAACGCGATTTAATTGGCTGTTTCAATAACAGTCGTATCCAGGCGCATTTTTAATTTCTAACGATATCACTTCATGAAAATTACCAAAGCGAAGCACCATAACCATAAAATAAGTAACTAATTTATAGTGATATAATTTGAAGATCTTACCAGTCCGAGATCTTTAAATTGCAGAGCACATGCAGTTACGAAATAGGAAATATATTAACACACTTATTATTTAGGACTAATTACGCGGATGTTTTAGAATTTATTAACGAAATCACAGTTATCTTATTTAGTTTTAACTTTCAGTTATATAAAATGTACTCTGTGGTTTTAACTTCACGAACTGACATATATATTTTTCACACAAACACCTATTGTCACTTTATATGTCTATGTTTTCTTTTTATTTGTTAACTATCAACTTCAACATATAGTACAGATTCGTAATAAAAATGGCGGAAAAACTGACCTGATTGAACTCCTTCAGGTCAAATGATTCGGTCTGCTGTCTTTGCGCTGTAACAAATATTACAATAAATTAAACGGCCTGTTGAGTCTTCCATCTCTCAGATGCTAGTGAGTATAAAAAGCAAGCAAATATCATATAGCAAAACACGGCCTAAATAGGACTGACTGATGAAATCGAAAGTGAAGACACCGCATTCACACTTAAAGATGACATTGGGCAAGTGAATATTATGTAGGCTTTTGCCAGGGGGAGATAAAAACTAAGTCAGATAAAAACTGTTTTTACAACAGTGCTTAAATAGGGGGCTATATTTATGATTCTGAAGTCTTTATACGTAGCCTTACATACTCTAATTTCCACCAGAGCCTAGTCTTGGCGGGTCCGACAAGCCTCATACCAGGATGTTGATAGTTTTTCCTGATTTAGTTACAAACCCAAACATTATAATACAAATATTTACATTCTCTCTTCCTGTTGTATCCACGAATAGTCCGATTAAGTAAGTTTATGTTGTACATTCTACTGGCCTCACCGCGGTCCTGTGAACAAATTAACTGTTAAATTATGTGTACATATATTTTTCCATTAAAACTTTCACAACATATACTTCCATTGTGTAAATGTTATGTTGTCTTTACTTCCTTGCCAATACGTGAGAGTGTTTGTTAGTTTGTCCTACTCGTCCACAATGGAATGATGGATAAAGGTGATATTTTTTTGTAATAGAAATAGTAAATAAAAAAACATACGGACTTTTTATCCCGAAAAATTTGATATCGTTTCGTAGAACGTTTTATTTATGATTAATTAATGATCTATTGATGAATTTTTAATCAATGGATCAATGTATTCTCTTTACTCAACTCAGATATATTATCAAGCGATTTTATATAATTCAGAAAACATATTATATCAAAAAAGGATTACAAATCAATGTGTCATGGAAGAATATTTCTTTCTTATTTAATGATACTCTATCAACTCAAATGCAGATTCATTTATTTTCACTGTATGGTTTTATGCTAATTTCACGCGCTTTATTATCACGCTTTATGAACCTCATTGCATTTTTTATCTACTACAGAAAGTTGATGCTGCCGACCGACTGTCAATTTACACAATTACCCACGACACACACATGGGCAGTAGTGAGATTATTTGATTGAATTATACGAAACTTTTGCCCAGGTGATTTTACGATTTTAATTAATCGTTACGATAACTTATATTATTAGGAGTTGGTTAAGGTTGAGATTGTTGTAGCGTCCATAGCCCAATGGCTCGAGCCGATTCAATGTGATCGAAAGAGTTAAGCAACGACGTGCGCGGTCGGTTTGTGGATGGGTGACCGCTAGTGGCAAAATTTCATGGACGCTACCGTGCTTCGGAGGGCACGTAAAGCCGTCGGTCCCGGTTGTTTTCAATGGTGGAAACAGTCGTCAAGCCTTGTCGAAGACCTTCAGGTGGCTTAAGAACATTCGACACTGGGTTGGCCACTAACCCCTCCACCAATCCGCATTGGAGCAGCGTGGTGGAGTATGCTCTAGACCTCCCGCAGCAGTGTTTGTGGGAGAGACCCGTGCCCAGCAGTGGGACGTCTATGGGTCGCAGCGAAGGTTGAGATTAAATTAAACACGAGACCAATATGTAGTGGTGAGGGCAACTTACGCTTTGCGTGGTAGCGTTGGTGGTAGAAGTGGTGGCGGCCGCGTCGTCCTCGGAGTCCTCCGCATCGCCCGCCTCCTGCCTGGGGGAGCCCGCGGGAGTGCCTTCCACTGACAATCATACACATTTTTTTTTTATAATGACTAATGATTTATTTTTCACTAGTGGACGCCCGCAGTGGTTCGCTCGCGTGGAATTATACAAAACAATAGTTTCGTTTACGCCTAGTAATATTATATAGCCAACTAGTGGACGCCCGCAGCTTCGCTCGCGTAGAATTAGACCCGATTAACGACGTCTGCCCGCGTTCGGGTTGGCCACTTGACTTGAAAAACGGCAATGTTTCATAATAACTTTGCACCCCCGTTTCACCCCCTTAGGGGATGAATTTTCAAAAATCCTTTCTTAGTGCTCCCCTACGTTATAAAAGGAACCCCTGTGCAAAATTTCAAGTATCTAACCCTTATAGTTTAAGCCCTGCGTTGATATGTCAGTCAGTCAGTCAGTCAGTCAGTCAGTCAGTCAGTCAGTCAATCAGTCAGTCAGTCAGTCAGTCCACCTTCTCCTTTTATATATATAGATGTCACTCAGAGAAGATGCAGTTTTGTAATGGTGAAAGAATTTTTGAAATCGGTCCAGTAGTTTTTGTGTGAAAACATTACAAACGAATGTTTCCTCTTTATAATAGTCCTCCTCATCGATTTCGATGACGGCGACCCTAACTAATAATTAATACGACAAATTGAATGTCGCTATTTCCTTGCATGAGCTATTATAATATTATATAAAGTGCTAAGGTTTGATGTGATGTGAAGACTGCGTGGCGGGGTGGCGAGTGACCCGACTGCCGCACCGCTAAAAAGCTAGTATATAATAAACAAAAGAGACTCAACTAGTAATGTATTTTTGCCTACTTATATTTACTTACCTTCTACCACCGAGTTGTTGTCGGGCGGCTCGTCGGCCTGCGGCGGCAGCTGCGGCGACAAGCTCTGGAACTGAGCATTATCCTCTTCTGCAATTTCACCACCTGGACATAATTATTGCTATCACTATCGTGATGTAAACGTGATGAACTGGCCAGAATATACAGTCGCTTTGTTAAAAAAATACTGCACATGTCAAATATTAGCTACTAGTGGACGCCCGCAGCTTCGCTCGCGTGGGATTAGACATAACAATATATGTTTATTTTACACCCTTACAAAATTTTTACAAACTTTGAATGCCATATTTATTTATATCTAATCAACAGCCTATAACATAAATTTTATGCTTCTAGTTCTGAAAATGACAAAACTTTCATAGAACCTTTCAACCCCCTTTTCAACCCCTTAAAACACTTTTTTCCAAATAAAAAGTAGCCTATGTCCTTTCTCAGGATCTAGCTAGACTATCTGTGTACCAAATTTCATATAAATATAAATCGGTTCAGTAGTTTTGGCGTGAAAGCCACACAGACAGACAGACAGAGTTACTTTCGCATTTATAATATTAGTATGGAAGTATGGATGTAACATTTTACGCTTTCTTGTCAGTCAAATGTTTTTCAAAATTTAACTAGAGCGGTATTGTAAGCAAAGTGATATAATGTGACAACAACACAACAAAAATTGGAAAGCATTAGCACAGAAAACATAATAACATAAAGTATATAACATATGGATAGGGCATATATAGAATATTTAAAATATAAGGTATGGTATATTAGTCTTTGTTGCTTGCTTGCTGTAAATTATTTGTATACCAATACGTACCATTTTCGGACTGTTCGCTCTCGTTGTCCTCGGCGTCATTTTGCTCAGCGTCCTCGTCGTCTGCCGGCGGCGCGGGCGCAGTGTTTTCCCGCGCCACGGGTGAACGCTCGTACACCGCTACACCATAGATTATAAAGTATATACCGGGGCAAAGGTAAGCAACACAGAGTTCATGGTATGTACTAGTTTAAAGTGTAAGCTGAAGATGGTGCTGAGTTGTATAGTTCTGGAGTAGTCTACTATATAAAATAATATATAACATAACTACAGAACTATTTAGTAACTCGTCATTACTAAAATGTTGTAATTACTATTTAGATTTCTTATAGAAATATGCGGAACCTTGATTTTTACAGAGTACAAGACTAATGCCCGTTTTCACCAACATCCCCTAAATTTTAAGTAACACTTATGTCAATTTAGGTGACCCTTAAGTGTAAATTCGATTTCACCAACCGTTAAGGGATACCTAAAGACTTATGTGTCACCTAAATTTTAGGGGCCCGAATATTCCTCCCTTAACCAGCCCCTAACTGTGTGACTGATCTACTTGACGTGTTATTTTGTGAAATATTATCAAAATGAGCAAAGATTTAACTGATTTCTTTGACTCACTAATCAAATCAGTAATCCTCTATTTATGACTAGACCGCGAATTTATCAAGAGAGGCCAGACTTTTTTTTAAAGCATTATGACAAATATTTTTGTGCAAAATATAGGTTTAAAGAATTATTAGAATTTGCTGATGACACTCATACCTACTTTTATTTTATAGATATTAGGTTACTTTTTTTCATACCTTTGTTTGTCTTCAAGAATAAATCTGTCTAACGAACCCATCATTCAGTTACTGTGTGCTCTAAGATTTTATGCCACCGGAAGTCACTTGCAGACAATAGCTGATATAGGAGGGATCAGCATCGCTGCATGCAGCCGTATCATAAAAAGGGTTTCGGAAGCTATTGTGACTTTACGTGACGTTTGTTAGGTGGTAGAGCCTATAGGGAACCAAATAGGTTTTATATGAAACCTAATTGGTTCCATATAGTTCGCCCGGGGCAGTACCACCGCCCGCCACGGTACCTAGTACCATTTCTGCCGTGTAATAATTGTTATTAAAGCAATTATGGTCCGGTTGGAAAAGTGTGGTTTCCGGTTACACTTCTTTAGAGGGGACCATCTTAGTCCTTAAGGGTAGCAACACATCTGTGACTGACTTAGAACGAGACTCCTACTAACAAGTACTAACTGGACTATTACTAACATAAACTAACATGACTAACTTTCACTAACAGTCCCCAGTCCTCATACCTACTAACGAACTGACCAACTAATGTTCTAAATTTCTAATTAACTCTCTCAACTAATTGGACTAACCATTCCAGTCGCTAATAGTCTTGTTCAAAGTCAGTCACAGTTGTCATGGGCGGCAACGGATGGGTGGTGCTGCAAGCTCGTTTGCTATCTTGTATCCATAAAAAAAACGTGAAAAATTCATAGTTTCCAACCAGCGAGCAAGAACAACGCAGTGTGAAGGTTGCATTTAAAAAAAATTGCTAGTCTAGTTTTCCCAATGTATATAATCAGCAGGCAAGTACCTACATTATACTTATCATATTTATTGGCAGATAGGTTTACTAAGCCAAAAAATATTATAAACGGTAAGAAAAAAATGTTTTAGTATTAGTACAAGTGTTTTTAATTATTTTATATATCCTAGAATAATTAAATTTAAGAAAAAGTCATGAAATATTGAAAAAAACTTAATCGGTAAAAAATCGGTAAATATACGGCTATGTTAATCCCTAAATTTTAAGTATAACAGTAAAGTGTCACTTAGCTTGGTGAAAACGAAAATTAAGTAAGTGTTGTTTTAGGGTATCACCTACACTAAATGGTACTTAGTAAGGGGATGACTTAAGTGTGGTTGGTGAAAACGGGCATAAGTACAAATAAATAAAAATAATAATGAATGTTATGATCGAGTACGACGAGTGCGTGACGCTACGATCCAGCACTTGCCGTAACGCAGCGATAATATCGCCGACATCCTCACGGTGTCTCCATACTGGACCGTCTTTGAAACCAATTTTGTAACCAACATTTTGCCTATTTTGTGGTTATCTGGATACATATCATGAAAATGTATACAGGAGAAGGTCGACAGTAAATTCCTTTTAATTATCATTTTAAACTTTAAATTGAGACAATAAAAATTTCCATTTCCTTCGTGTTTTATGTGTGTGGTTTTTCAGAGACCTTTCAGGATAACTTGGCAATAAAATACAAACTTTGATTTAATGCGGCACCACCAGTGGCCAGCTGGCGCCAGGTAGTTCTGGGGCGCGCTCGCGGTGATACCGAAGTCCGGGGATCTGCCAATATTTTATTTAATTAAAAACTTAAAATTATTGTAAGTCGCAAAAAGGTCAAATAAACTAAATATTCTTAATACATAGGCTAAAACCCATAGACGTCCCACTGTTGGGCACGGATCTCCCCGACAGACAGCTGCTATAACTTATTTACCTCGTAGCTTTAACTCCTCTGACAGCAGACGTAAAACCTGAAGTATTTGCGAAATAAGTGATCATCATACACGTCTAATTTAGGAAGATTATCTGATTGTGCTTTGACAAAACCGGTTTCAGTAATTGTGTTTATGCTATCTTCACAAAGATTTAATACTTTAACACAGAAAACTAATACCTTACTATGTAACAACCGCGAAACAATACAAACAACTTATTGACTGAAGACATGGTAAAATTGTAAAGTGTAAATTGACGTAACGTTATGTTCCACCAATAGATTTTGATGATTAAATTTCACTATTAAATTAGTTAGAAAAATTGTATAATTATGTATGTTTTTTAGCAATGAAGATTCCAAATAAAAATATTTTGTCCATTTTGGAGTCACGTGCTTATTCTCTTTTGTGGCCTAGTTGGAAAAGTGTGGTCTCCAGGACTCTTACTAGCAACCACCAACTTTGTCTATTACTAACACCAACTAACAAGACTAACGGTCACTGCCCCAGTCCTCATACAAAATAACTCTCTTCATGTTCATAACTCTCTCTCTGATATCTGAGGTTTGAGATATACATGTATTTATTCCCATAAGAATTACACTCACTTACATGAGAACATAGTAATAATGTATAATAGTTATAAAACTGGGATCATAGCACAGTATTTCAACACCATAATTGCACTAAACCAAAATCTAATAAATATTAAACAATTTGAAGGTACAAAAAAAAAGTGTTCATTCCATACTCGGTCCCAACAATTTAAATCTACCTACATAAGTTTTGCTTTTTGTCGATAATCCAACAACATTACACAGATCAATTACAGAATGTGACTGGAAGTGGCTTATATCGTCATGTTTGGGTTTTTTATTAAGTAATATTTCAGATGTTTTTTTAAACTAAATATGGATTTTAATTGTTATACATCTTTTGGTAATCTGCTATATATTCTTGATCCTTCATTCATGATACTTCGGCATAATTAGTTTGAGCTGAGTGCGTAATTTCATTTTATGCGTTTGTTTTTTATTTCTTAGTGTAATATTATTAGGTATTATGTGTGTATTCAATACATCGGGTTCTATCCATGTCTCTGTCAGAAGTTTAGCACCACGACGTGTAAGCATGCTTTAAATGACATAATCACGCACTTCAATTCGTCAAATTTACAAAGTTTTACAATACTACGTGTATTAAAATAAAGGAACTTCAGCGATTTTCTTGTTGTTTTAATATTATTATATGTGCTGCTTATTTGGTAGGTAATATCTTCATGTTTTTTTTTTTTTTCTTTATTTTGTTCTGTAGCAGTTCCAAATCTATTATTTTAGGGATACCATTGATGCCACGGTAGTAATGCGCTAGCGATCCCGTGGCGTCTCTTATCAACGCTGAGGGTGCCGCTGGGTTTTAGTGGGTCATATCAGCGAGTCCCACATACCCACCTCTCCGTCAAGGTTATGGGTGGGATGCGTAATTGCATTTCCCAGCGATAAAAAAAATAATAACATACATACTAATTTCTTTTAAGTTCACTTTTTTTGTTTTCAAATATAGTTTTGCGATACGTCCGCTTTGTACAATGTCCCGACGGTGAATTCAACTACAATAAACTAATATCCTAGTCCATATTGGTCTTGTTCAAAGTCCGTCACAGTTAACATGGGCGCCCGGGCGGCAGAGAATGGGTGGTGCTCGTTTACATCCATAAATAAAAAATATATAATTACCCATGAACCTCCTGATGTTTCGCCGATGGGCCCTATAGCGCTGCAGCCGCCTGAAAGCCATGATGCTTAGCACGTCGAGCGGAGCGACGGACGACGGCGACGGCGGCGGCTGGCTCAGCTCGGGCACCGGCTCGTGCAGTATAGAGCTGATGGATGGCTCTGACGCTCCCCCCGATCTTTGCAACAAATCACAGGCATTGTTGCGAAATCCACTAATATTAATAATAATAATAATAAATAATGGTTATCCTAAAAATTTACCTAATTAAACCTTATTTATATGGGATTTGAATTACTGCACCTCGCTTTCTTCAACCTAACAAATATGTTGTGTGAAAAAATGCTTACGGCTGATATAATTTAAAAATCTTACCAGAGTCCTACCATTAAATCGCAGAGCACATGCAGTTACAAAATAATATACAGATATTTTTTTCACCAATCAAGGCACCTATTGTCGCTGTCCATGTCTATGTTTACTTTTTATTGTTTTAAGGAGTTTCTATATCTATCAACTCCAACAATAGCTACTCCACATTACAGTGACAGCTAGAAAAGCTAAGCTACGCTACAACCCATAAGCTTCCCAGTGTTAATGAAGGCACTGTTAGTCTCTCCCACAACCACAGCTGAGGGAAGTCTTAAACATACTCTACCACCGTGCTAAAAAGCGGATTGAAGAGTGTGTGTGTGTGTATGTGATTATTATAATTACCGAATTGATCTACTTGGTCTTATTGCACCTGGCATTCCCGGAGGGTGGTTTGGAAAAAATAAATTAAACCATCGATATTGCTCCCTCCTATGATCACCAGCTGCTGTTGTTGTAGGTACAGGCAGTTGTTCTGCAATATAAATGATTACTTTTGATTTATTTTAAGAATTTAAAACAATTTAAAGTTTTTTCAGTATCAATAAAGCAATATATAAATATGCCATCTCTAATTTATTATATACTGCTAGCAAAATAAAACACATATATTATGGGTATGGGCCATATGTCCAGCTGAGGACCTGAAAATGCTGATGGATGAATTGATGGCTCAGACCACTTTTTTTGTTGGTCTGAGATTGATGGAAAGAAAAGTAACCAACACAAATGATTTGCGGTACTTAATTTTTTCCTGCTATATCAGTGCTGGGTCTGTATGTTGTACCTACCAGAATTAGTTGGATATTCCGCTAGGCCCAGAAAATCATGGTTACTATTAACTCTTTCAGACATTTTTTCTGAACTGCGCTCTTTGAGGTTATTGAAGTAAAAATATTAAAACAGAAACCATTCACACATTAACCGTAACCGTGCTAACACTAATTATATTATCTATGAATAAGACTAATAATAACTGCACTATAATTAAGTTCCGTACAACGTTCAAAATGTATTTAATTTACTATCATTTCATTTATTTACATGAAAAGAAAGCTGTAAGGTTTTTTTTTATCAATACGTATTTAATTTATTTATTTTGTCAGAGTACATACATATGTCTAGATATAAATAAATTACGCTATATATAAAAAGTACTCTGTCTGTCTGTGGTATCTATGTGCCCCACACAAAGCCCTGCTTGCAGGGCCTGCCGCGCAGAGGATGTTGTGTACACAAAGCCCTGCAAAATCACAGATTTAGTGCAAAATGCAAATTATCTAAAATGTACTCTGTGTAGTATACTTATAAATCTGTGGCAAAATGCAAATCGGCCCTGCCTGCCAAAGAGTATATAGACATTAAGTTTTACTGCCTGCTGCAGGTTGCGTCCACAGACTAGGTCACAGAGTGAGTACATTATATGACTAGGTAGAGATATTATATTATGTGGTAGAGATCATGCGTCGTTTGAGTCACGCCATTTAATTGAAAGAATTACAACCTGATGACTTTATGAACTTTCTATGAATGACTGAGTCACAGTTTGAAGATTTAATGAAAATGGTGACACCATTCATTGAAAAAATAAAATATATTGATGAGAGATACTGTAACTTTATTATAAAAATCCCTTAAAATTATTGCACAACAAAACATAGTACAACAAAATGAAAACAAATTAAGACGGCGTACGAAGAAAACCAAACATTAAGAATAAATGAATAAATAATTAAATTTATTGTTGAAAAGTAGAAACCACAGATTAGATATACACCATATTATTAAATACTATACTTATAAATCTGTGATTGAAACAAAATCGGACCGACAGTACATTGCCCTGCTTGCAGGGTTGGAGTGGGGAGATCGTGCGTCGGGCTGGCAGGATGACCCTGCCACCCTGCGCAAAATCGGCCCTGCAAGCACACACACGATACGATTGGCAGGGGCACTGCAAGCAGGGCTTTCCATATTCAAATGCTGAAGTGGAAAGAGATTTCAGTGTTAGGAATGGAGTGAAATCAAAACTGAGAAACAGAATGAAGGAAAACATGGTTAGTGCAATTTTGAATATCCGCTCAGAACGTAATGGTAATAACTGTTATGTTTTGCCTCATGCTGTAATAAGCATGGTTGGAACATTGCAAAGCCATCGATTTCTGCCATTTCTGCAATGGCAACAGAGCATGATGCTGAAAGTGACGACGATAATATAGATTTTTAATTTTTACGAAAATCAAGGCTAATTATATAGGTTTCTATTTTTTTTTATAATATAGACGGACAAACAGACATAATATAGGACAAGTACGAATAAGATAATATAAATGGTTGTAAGTGCGTATGGTATTTTTAATTTAAATTGTAAAGAACCTGTTATATACGTTTAGAAAATTAACGGTTGTTATTTATTGGCAGATAAAAAATTTTACGGATTTTTGTAGGAAATATACAACTAACATGAATTTAATATAAATAAACTAACGGAATTTTAAAAATCTTGTTGGCAACACTGTTATTAACACAGAACAGTATCTCTAGCTAGTTTGTGCACAGAACAGACACAGAGCAGAGTAGGTAGAGTAGAGTACTATAATAAATTAACCCGCCAGCCGGCGTTTTATTATATTGTGTCCTCCATTCCATCATTTAAACTAAAATAATCAGTCCATTTCTTTTCAAAGCTTGAATGTTCATACAGTATTTCATTAATCATTATCGTGATTTTAACAGTGAATTTGCATCATGACCGAACTACCATATCAGGCTGAATATGCTAAGACCGGAAGAGCGGCTTGTAAAGCCTGTAAACAAAAAATTTACCAAGGAGATTTAAGGATTGCTATATTGGTGCAAGTAAGTGTAACGGCTATAACGTTTCCATGCATTTAAATCTTCTAACTTTACACTTCACTCACAGCTTATACCCTCTTCAACGTGTAATGGACTTGTAAAATATTCTCCAAACTATATGCAAATATATACTCCTCCACCAATCCGCATTGGAGCAGCGTGGTGGAGTATGCTCTAGACCTCCCGCAGCAGTGTCTGTGGGGGAGACCCGTGCCCAGCAGTGGGACGTATATGGGTCGCAGCGATATACTCACTAACAACAATTCAACTTATTCGTATTTTGCCCTAGTTTTAGCTGTAGTTCTGACGAAAGTGAACTGAAATTTAGTAATTATTGGACAGTGATTAATTCATTTCAGTGCACTTTAATCAAAACTGCAACTGTTGGAAAAATTCAAATATGTTGAATTTGTTTATTACATCACTTTCACATGGCATCATTATCAAATTTTGTCATCGAGAAAATAAAGAAATGGAATTATCTTCCTATTCTTATTTTGTTAATATTAGTTTTAATCTCTGTTCATAAACCTAATAAATTTATATTACATTCTGCCACAGGAATAGACAATGTAAATGTCTAGAATAGTAGATAGTTAAAGGAGAATGTTCATTTGTATGGGTGTTTTGGCCCAGAGTGAACAGTCACTAAAAATAAAAACGATATATAGAATTAGTCGCTTTAACCAGTAGTAATCCGAAAAATAATAAACTTTTGTATCCAGGTTTTCCAAAATTTTTTATATGAGATTTTATGAACAAGGTTTTTGAAATAAAATAATTATTGTTTTTTGATAATTTTATTGTTATTCATCTTCGTAACTTATCAAAATGTGGTCTAGGAACTGGGCAGGTGGATTTATTCTCTCTTGATGAAGGCTGTGAGATCTTGTCCTCAACAAAGAACATCCACAGCTTATGCAAACATAACGATGGTGACCACTACTAGCAGTCACCTCTTCAGTCACCGACGAAAGATTTAGAGCTACAGTCCAGCATGAATGGCACACTAAAGTTACCTGTTAACAAAGTGTTTTTAATAAGTACAAACTTGTTTATCCCAATACTACAGTAATAATAAATATTCTGTGAATCACGACCCATAGATTCGTACAGAAACAATAGTTTTTTAAGGAAATGTACTATCCGCTAACAATCATAATGCGTCCCACGTCTGCACGAATTGGCGCAGTAGTTTTGCGAAGAGTAGCAAAATAATTAATTGAATACTTACCACTTGGGGCGCGATCCACTGTCGTATTACAGATATCACCTCCACAAGATTAAAGCTGTGCCTTCTCCGTTGCATTACATCGGTACCACAATATCTCAATTCATCGGAAGTCTCTACCATAGGTAAAGCGTAGTTGGATTAAGAGTGGGTTCGTCCGCATTCAATCCGGGGTCAACATTTGGGCTTCTATCAGTACCGGTAGGCATGCAAAGGTCGTCGTAAAAAGCGTCATCGGTGTCCATTATAAAGCAAGGTAAGCAAGGTCGAGATAAAAATAGCAAAAACAACGAATTATCACAATATTCACAATGTGCACGAGTAACTTCCACAATTCCTTAAAGCGAATGAGAACAAAGTACTCTGTGCGAATGAGATTTTGTCAAAATTGTCAAATTGACACGTCGTGCCTATGAGCTGCATAGATTAGTGCTGCCATAAAACTCGTTATCGATAAAACAATTCGCTGCGACCCATAGACGTCCCACTGCTGGGCACGGGTCTCCCCCAAACACACAACTGCGGGACGGCTAGAGCATACTCCACCACGCTGCTCCAATGCGGATTGGTGGAGCACCATTAGAAACATAAGAATAAGGTGATGGGAACATAAGAATTTCTAAATTCCCGTAGGTCTGGTCTAGATGAAGGCTTCCTTCTTAGTTACCTGGTAAAGACGTACCACCAAATGATTTAGCGTTCCGGTATGCCGCGACGAAACCGACTGTGCATATAGGTTCAATAAAAAACGCCATAACCCTATCAGGTTAGCGAACTTACATCTGCATCATCTTCATCGTCACAATCAGGTGAGATCGTAGTCACACAAAAAACATCCATTTTTTAAGTCCTTCATAGTTATTATTACATTAATAACATCGATTTATAGTGTTATATTTAATCGATTTTAGTAGTAATACTATATTATTTGCTGTCAAGAACTAAACTAGTGTTTAAGTAGGTACTCTGCGGTCAACATGACGAAATCAAAAAGCAGACCGGAAAATATATATTATCAACTGAAATACTCATTTTCTATTAGTGTAAATTGATACAACCACGAATAACGATAAATCTTAATTTAATTGACAATATTTTTTGGTATAATTGTTTTTTTCTGAGCATTCTGTCCACGCTGGGCCGAAAATGAACAATCCCCTTTGTGTTATTAATAATGTATTTAAATCAAAAACTTTAAATTAATTGTCATGTTAATCGATTCGATGTTTTTTAGAAGAAGAAGAAAATAAGAAGTATATGCAGAATGGACACCGGTAAATTTTATGGCCTTACTGCGTTACCAAAGGTGTTACCAAAGGTGTTACCAAAGGTGTCATTTTTTTTTCTCTTTCTTTTCTATTTACTTAAGTTTAAATTTTTAATTAAGTTTATATTTTTAGTTAAGTTCATATTTTTAGAATATCTTTAAAGATTTGTTACGAATGAATTTAGTTTGGCTAAAATTATTTTTTTTTGGCTTTCTGTTGCATGCGACTACAAGTCTTTTTTAATACTTCCTTTTTTTTTTTTTTTTTCTTACTGGTTGTATAAGTCTGTATTGAATTTTATGTAAGCTGTTAGTTGCGGGGTTGGTGTGGAGTAGATTAGATTTAAGTAACTTAAAGCCTATCAATTATTAGTAGGCAGTTTTGCATTTGTTGATTTGTTGATTTATTATTATTATTTATCTAGTTTATCTTATATAGATATATATATATATATATTTATATATTTTCTTATTTTTTTTGTTGTTATATAATGTCAAATGATGATTCGTTTTACTCTGCTAGAAGCTCGGATGTCTCTTTTGCTTCCTGTGACGATAACTCTATTAACACTGATCCTTTACTCAAGGAGGAATTAGCTACTGCACTGGAAGGCAACAGGAAATGTTTGAATGTATGTCACATAAACGCTCAGAGCATACCTGCCCATTATTCTGAATTAGAAAGTATATTTACTGTAGACTATATACATGCTGTGCTGGTATCTGAAAGTTGGCTTAAGCAATCACTGCAATCTAGTCTATTTCCTCTTAAAGATTTCATCCTCCTTCGTAATGACAGGGTAGGGGCTGTCGGCGGCGGGTGTTTGTATGTACGTTCGTGCATCAATACCCCATCGAGTAGTTCTAGCCTCATCAGCACAGTACTCGGCGACAGCTGAATATCTATTTCTGGAGCTCGATGTCAACGGTATTCGGGTGCTTCTAGGCGTAGTATATTGTCCTCCCTCCACTGATTACTTTTCTTCATTAGAAACAGCATTTGACTCTGTTGGATCTGAGTATTCACATTACATAATCATGGGTGATTTTAATACTGACCTGCTTAAGAGTTCTTCTCGTGCCCAAAAATTACATGCTATTGTTAAATCAGTCAATCTCACTGTTTTGCCATTGAAAGCAACGCATCACAACATACAGACGGAACCAACCTGGCTTGACGTCATGCTGACGTCTTCCCCGGAACTCGTTAAGTCTTATGGACAACTATCTGCTCCTGGCTTCTCACGTCATGATCTTATATATACCTCCTATTGCTTAAGACCTCCTAAGCATAAGCCAACGGTTATACTCATGAGGAATCTCAAAAAGATTGATCTCGACAAAATAAGAACTGATGCATCAGCAATTAACCTCGAATCTTTTAGGGATGCATCGTGCGTTGACGATAAAATCTTCGCTTTCAATAATATTATAATTAAACTGTATGCACCTCTTAGAAGAGTTCGACTGAAGTATCCCCCTGCTCCTTGGATATCCAGGGGTGTCTTGATGGCTATGAGAAGACGGGACAGAGCGTTTCGTGCATTTAAAAAAGATCGAACTGATGCGAATTGGGCAGTTTACAAGGTGGCTAGAAATCGTTGCAATCAGATGGTGCGAACAGCTAAACGCCGACATGTTCATGAAAGTATTTCAAATTCTTCTCCTTCTAATGTTTGGAAATTTCTCAAATCCTTGGGGTTTGGAAAACCACAAAATTACAACTTTGACCCTTTCCTTGATCCCGACACTATAAATAAACACTTTGCCTCCTCTTTGCTAATGGACGCTTCTCTTAAAACTCAATCTCTATCTTCAATCGGTTCTTTGCCGCCGCTTAATACTCCGACCTTTCAACTTAAGCCAGTGAATCAGATGGAAGTAAGGAGGAGTATCTTAGCCATTCATTCCAAGGCTGTTGGATTCGATGGAATTAGTAGAAATATGGTAGTTCCTGTTCTTGATTTTCTTTTACCTTTGATAGTTGAAATAATCAACAGCTCTTTATGTTCTGGACAGTATCCCACTATGTGGAAAAAGGCCTTTGTGCGTCCACTTCCTAAAACCCCGAAAACTACCCTTCCAAATCACCTACGTCCAATCTCAATCCTCCCATTCCTCTCTAAGGTCCTAGAAGCCTGTGTGCATAGACAGCTCTCTTCGTTTGTATCTAAGCATAACCTACTGTGTACATACCAGTCTGGGTTCCGTCCTAGTCATAGCACCACTACAGCTTTAATCAAAATCACCGATGATATACGTGCAGGTATGGATGCCAGAAAAGTAACTATAGTGGTACTCATTGACTTCTCGAATGCGTTTAATACTGTCGACCACGATATCCTTCTAGCATTCCTTACCCATCTTAACTTCGATCCAACTTCAATTTTGTGGTTTTCATCCTATCTTCGCGGTCGTCAGCAGTCAGTGCGCTTTGAGCAAAAAAGCTCTACGTGGGCTGATCTTAAGAATGGCGTTCCGCAAGGCGGTATACTATCTCCGTTACTTTTTTCGTTGTTTATTAACGGTATCACCACTCTTTTTGATTGTTCGTACCATCTTTATGCTGATGATCTGCAACTTTGTCCAAAGTAGCATTGAAGACCTTGATAGTTAAGATGGATAAGACCTTGGCAGTTAAGAACTGGTCAGATAACTATGGCGTGGCTGTTAATCCTCTCAAATGTCAGGCGGTCATAGTGGGTAGCTCGAGGCTTATGTCCAGGATCAATACGGTCAATCTTCCTGACATCGTTTATAATGATACTATTATACCACTAAGCACCTCTGTAAAGAGCCTCGGATTAATGCTGGATAGTACCTTGAGCTGGAAAGTGCATGTCACTGACGTATGTCGCAAGGTTAATGCAACTCTTCAATCGCTTTATCGACTTCGGAGATTCCTACCACATACCACTAAGGTCATGCTCGTGCAAAGCCTCGTGCTACCCATGATCGATTACGCCGATACACGCCCAGATCTAACTGAACAACTTCTTGATAAACTGGAGCGCCTGCTTAATAATTGTATTCGTTTTATTTTCAATTTGCGCAAATACGACCATGTATCTCATTTTCGAAGCCAGCTTAAATGGCTTACTATTCGTCACAGGCGTTACTCCAGAATTCTCTTGGTTTTGTACTCAATTCTACACGAACCAACTTCTCCTTCTTATCTTAAGGAAAATTTTCAGTTCTTCCGTCCATATAATGACAGAGAACTACGCTCATCGCAATTCATGAAAATTAACTTACCTAGATTCTCCAGTGATTTCATGCACTACTCCTTCACCGTTCAGGCTATACTGCTCTGGAACACCCTACCCGTTGATATCCGGAAAGCCCCTAGCAGGTTTAAAAAGTTAGTCCGGGAACATTACCTTTGTTGCCAACCTACCGCCTGAGCTATTTCTTGTGAAACCAATCTAAGTTTTTATTTTATTTTATTATCATTATTTTATTTTTATGTATGTATTTGTATGTATGTATGCATGTATGTATGTATGTATGTATATAATATGTATATATGTATTTACATATAGTGTAAGTATGTATGTGTGTAATTTTGTACGTTAACATTAAAATATATATATTTTTTTTTACTTAACTTTATATTCATACTAACTGACCCAGCAAACGTTGTTTTGCCATTACCACTACCACTACCACTACCATTACCACTACCACTACTACAACCACTACCACTACTACAACCACTACCACTACCATTACCACTACTACTACCACTACTACTACCACTATTACTACCACTACCAATACCACTACCCCTACCACTACCACTACTACTACCACTACCACTACACCTACTACTACCCCTACCACTACCCCTACCACTACCACTACTACTACCCCTACCACTACTACTACCCCTACCACTACTACTACCCCTACCACTACCACTACCACTACAACTACCACTACCACTACAACTACCACTACCATTACTTATAATCGAAAGCGTTCAATAAAAGTAGGAAATTATTAAAAATAAAAATCGCGATGGAAAAATAGGGGTTGATCGTAGAGGGTTGAAAATTCAGGGTTGTATGTATTTTCTAATGTTGTATCATAAAAAAATACAAAAATAAAAATTTATCTAAAAATTAAAAAGAAATAATTTGGGATGGACTACCCTTAACATTTAGGGGGATGAAAAATAGATGTTAGTCGATTCTCAGACCTACTGAATACGCATATAAAATTTGGTAAAAATCGGTAAAGCCGTTTCGGAGGAGTACTGCAACAAACATTGTGACACGGAAATTTTATATATTAGACTAGTGGACGGCCCGCAGCTTCGCTCGCGTAGAATTAGACCCATTAACGACGTCTACCCGTCTAAAGACTTCAAAAACGGCAAAGTTTCATACTAACTTTGCACCATCGTTTTACCCCCTTAGGGGGTGAATTTTCAGAAATCCTTTCTTAGTGCTCCCCTACATTATAAAAGGAACCCCTGTGCAAAATTTCAAGTTTCTAGCCCTTATAGTTTAGGCCCTGCGTTGATATGTCAGTCAGTCAGTCAGTCAGTCACCTTCTCCTTTTATATATATAGATGTATCAGTTTTATCTCCGTATTAAGTATTTTATGTATGCGGTTTTTATTTTGCTCTCAATATTTTTTTTTTTTGTTTTATTTAATTTATTTTTATTGTTTTACCTCTATTTTGTTTACCTGCCATAGCATTCTCACCAACACCCGGGGCTAACTGGAAGAAAATGCCATATGGCATTATGTGTGCCCTTTGTAACCTTTAATTAAGGTTTTACAAAAATTAAAAAAAAAAAAAAAATAACTATAACAAACTTAAAATCAAATAGGAGCAGAATAGTTCAGAATAGATTCTGAGAAAATATGTAAATTTTTCTTGCAGTCAGCCTTCTTTTATGATTGGCATCATGAAGAGTGTTTTTTTAAAAAGAAATGTCCACAAAACATATCAGAAATTGCAAATTTTAATGAACTGAAACATGCAGATCAGAAAAAGATAAAGGAAAAATTAGGTAAATACTACGCTTTGCATAAAACTATATAATATTATTATAATGCCTTGTCTGAATGAGGTTGCTTTATATTGATTTACAATGGCTCAAACATATTGATTGATTACCTTGCAAAATATTAATGAATAAATCTTTTAGCTGTTTAATTAATAACATACATTTATGTTATTACTTTTCATAGGTAGCACACCTGAAGTTGTTATGCCTGTAGAAAAAGTCAAGAAAAAAGGTAAAAACAAAAGAGATGCTGCCGAGTCCAATAAAACTGCATTTTCCAACTATACAGTAGAGTATGCCAAGTCCTGCCGCTCCACTTGCAAGCACTGTGATATTAAGATTTGCAAGGTATAAAAATATTTGATAATAAAAAATTATAGTATAAATAGTTAAATTCAGGTAATCAGGATTACTATTAAGGTTTTTTTTAAATGATATTTAACTTGTCTGTTATATGTTTTCTAGGATGAGATAAGGGTAGCCAAGATTGAATATGACCCTAAATTTGGAGACTGTCCAAAGTGGCATCATGTGAAATGCTTTGCTGAGAGGAAGGCAGAGTTGCTTTTCTTAGCTGGGGGAGAAGATATTCCTGGTTTTAAATCACTGAAAAAAGAGGATCAAAAGATGTTAAAACAAGAGATAAAGTATAATTCAATTTTTTTTTAATTATATTACAGATATACCTATATTTGTTTTTTGCCAAGAGTACATTAGACATTGATTACTTAACTTGTAATTAACTTTTAAGAATTCATACTGATTATACACATTTGAAATTTTGTGTTGTTTTAAAGCTTGTACCCTTGGGTATAAATATACATATCATCAATATTAAAATGATCATACAATTTACATTTCCTTGAAGGTCCTCAAGTCCTGATGAGTTGCCCATAAAGAAATTGAAAGCTGAACCCAAGGATGAGGCTGAAATCAAGAAAGAAAAAGAGCTTGAAAAAGCTATAGAGAAACAAAACGAACTATTCCACAAAAATAGAAACATACTGAACGATATTGATCCGCCAAGTCAGCGCAAGCATTACTTGCATACAATTCTGGAAACCAATTCTCAGGAGATCCCTAGTGGTCTTGAGGAGGTCATTCCTTATTATCTCTGTATTTTTCTGCGTCTAGTCTACAATTTATTATTTGATTATACTAAATTTGCATAATTCATTTTAAATTTCCATGTATGTAGTTTTCTCTTAAAAAACTAATTGTTGTTTAGCTACTCAAAGCAAATTTAGTAATCATAATTTTTCAGACATTGGACCGGGTTGCTGAATGTTTAACTTTTGGTGCTTTGGAGCCCTGCCCGGATTGTAAAGGA
Source organism: Carterocephalus palaemon (assembly GCA_944567765.1). NCBI lineage: Eukaryota > Metazoa > Arthropoda > Insecta > Lepidoptera > Hesperiidae > Carterocephalus > Carterocephalus palaemon. Next base: position 10,391,641 of record OX155643.1, read on the forward strand.
CAACTGGTATTGGACACATTTTCCTATAAATGCACAGGTATCTATTGCTTTTCTGCTGTAACTATCGTCATTACCTCATTAGTAATAAAAATGAATACCGTATGAACTGTATGAATTGCTGTATATACTCGTAGCAAATGTAATTGTGGCCACTAAGAAATTAGAAAGATGACGCTGAAAGCATTGTCAATGCACTGGATTTATTTTTAAACAATATTATTAATTTGATTGTCCTATAAATCTTTATAAACATTAAATTCTAGGAAATATAAGCGAGTGGACTAAATGTACCTATGCAACAAAAACACCCAAAAAGAAGCTCGCAATAATCCCACAGGAGATGACAGACCTGAAGAAAATAAAGCCAAAGGTGGCGGAGCGTGTGTTTGAGAGTGAGGCCCCGCCAACTATTATCACTGTGAAGAAAGAGGAACCGGCTATGTAAGTTGCTTTTGGATGAATGTAATGTTATTAATGTAGAGTTCATATTTGGCTTGATTTACCTTGTGTATATCTATTATATCATATCAGAATTCAGACTTTCTTGTAAACTCGCCAGCTAATATTAGCATGCTCAAATTTTAACAGGGAGAAAAAAATTCCACTGCCGCCATTGAAAAACCTACAGTTCTACATGTATGGCAATTTCAAGTGCCCCAAAGAGGAGCTGAAGAACAAGATACTAAAGATGGGCGGCCTGGTGACTAGCAAGCTGACCGAGACGCTGGCGGCTGTGGTCTCCAGCGCCAGAGATGTTGAGCGGATGCCAGCCAAGATGGAGGAGATTAAAGATGCTGATATTGAGGTACTCCATTTAGAATTTCGATTCGGAATTATGTATTCGGCACTCGCTATGAACGTGAAAAAGGCGAATCTATTGGCTGAAATAAGCAATGTGAGAATCGGATCAGCAATTCTCGCGCCGACATACGTATTCTGCCAAAAAATGTCACACAGATATTTACATGGAATTAATATGAAATAATTGTTACATACCAAAAAATAAAAATTGTAGAGTGAACCTTACAGTGCACATTCCATTCCATAGTACTCAATATTTCTTAATTTTACCATTGTATTTATTTGTGTGTATGTTGTTGTGCTTTATTTAATATCTTTGTTTCATCATTTTGAGCAGGTCGTTGATGAGAACTTCTTTGACCAAATAGATCCTACTACCAGTAGTAGATATAGTCTCCGATCCAGATCGATCGGAGGAACACTGCGGCTAATTAAGCAGAACAATATCGCCGATTGGGGCTCTGATGTGAGTAAAATTACTGCAATACTTACTCAGCTTACATCTTGGACTTTGGTCAGAATTGTTTCTAAGAACATTTGTCTTTTTTGTATACCTCTGGCACATTTTAGCATTTCTTACTTCGTAGTGATGACTTGAATTGATTTGACAACCAAAATATTTTTTCTTGTTTTACAGCCAGCAAAAAGGGTACCTCAGGATATTATTGATGGGAAATGGATAGCAAAGTCTGGAAGCATGTATGCTAAGTCCAAATCAGGGCCTACGAAGATAAAAATCAATGGTTCAAATTTATGGTTTTACTTTTTAAGTATAGTTCTGCCTCTCGAGCTTTATTATTACTTTTTTGCTGCATGCAAATATCCATCTTACGCTTCTTTCACACGGCAGTCCAGTTTTTTGTAGGATCCCGTTTTCTGCAGGATCCCGTTTGATGGCGAATGTGTTTATATGCTAGCGTTCACACGAGCATCCCGCATGCGGGATCCTGCAAAAAGCCGATCCGGTCGAATTGTGCCATTCGGTTTTGTCACTAGAAACTGGATCCGTAGTCCAGTAAACAGCGGGATCCCGTTTAATCAGACATATATTTCAATAGCAGTGTTCACACGGCTTCCTGCGTGCGGTTTTTTGCTGGACACTGTTTATTGCGGGATTATGGAGTGGTGGCAGCCCCGTAAATAATTGAAAAATGTTGACTCATCGCTTCTCAAATCGCTCATAAGATTCAGAAAACTTCCCGAATTCGAGCGTTGTGTCAGAATAGGATGTACCCAGAATCTTCTATTTCGCTGCCGACGCCGATAATACCTACCAATAAAATATTAGGAAAGTGTTCACGTCCATTTCACCTGATAACCGGCGTAGGAATGGTCAAAAAACAGGATGCAACCGTGTTCATACGGCAGTCCAGTTTTCTGCTTTTTACTGGATCCTACAAAACTGAACTGAACGTTGCGGACCTGCCTTAGCCTTTCCTCTCTTTATTATATTTAATCGATCACTGAGTGATGGGGTGTTTCCTGAGGTCTGGAAATACTCCAAAATAGTTCCAGTTTATAAAAAAGGTGCTGTCAACGAAGTCAACAATTACCGACCAATTTCAATTCTTTCATATTTTCTAAGTTGTTTGAATCCCTGGTATGCCCAATCATCACACATCATTTGAATACCTTCATCTCTGCACATCAGCACGGGTTTAGAAAGGGACACTCTATTGAAACTAATTTGGTATCACTTATGTCGTATATTTGCGAAGAAGTAGACAAAGGATATGAAGTAGATGCCATTTATATGGACTTTTCCAGCGCTTTTGATAAAGTGTGTCATTTGCGCCTTATACAAAAGTTACAAAAATGTGGTATTAGTGGATCCTTGTTAGATTGGTTTCGGTGTTACCTAGCAAAAAGACTCCAATTTGTAGTAGTTAATGGTTATAGATCTCACGATTATTTAGCAGTTTCAGGTGTTCCACAAGGTTCCCATCTTGGCCCGGTCCTTTTTTTAATATTTATAAATGATATTGCTTCTCAAATTCGTAACTGTCAATTTAGCCTTTTTGCTGACGATTTAAAAATTTATAAAACAGTAAAGTCTCCTTTAGATGCTGAACTAATTCAAAGTGATTTAAACAGAATTTGTGCATGGTGTTTCTCAAATGGCATGATACTTAACACTAATAAATCGTATTATATTAAATTCTCGAAAAAACACACACAACTACAAAACTCTTACAAGCTAAACGATGATATTCTCAAGCAAGTAAACGAAGTTAGAGATTTAGGCGTGATAATCGACAGTAAACTTAAATTTAAAGCTCACATTGATACAACTATAAAAAAGCTGCTAGAATGCTTGGTTTCCTAAAAAGAAATACGAAGGGTTTTTTATCGCCTAAAACTAAAATAATTTTGTACAACTCATTAGTTCGCAGCCAGTTAGAGTTTGCGTCGGTTGTCTGGAGTCCTCACTACGTTACCTACTCGCAGCGTATTGAAAAAATACAACGTTTATTTACTAGATATCTAGCCTTCCATTCGTCTGATATATACCACCGTACTACCTATGATCTTCGTCTTAAACATTTTGGGATGTTGTCACTGAGCGACCGACGTCTCATAATAGGTATTATATTTCTAAAAAAACTTATAAGCGGAAAAATAGATTGTAGCCATTTACTCGATAAAATTTACATAAATGTACCTTGGCGTTACCCTCGCCATTCCATCAAATCAATTTTTAGGGTCCCATTTAGTAGGACTAATCTTTTGCAGTATTCTTCGCTTTCTAGAATTTGTACAGACTACAACCATGTTAGCTGTAAAATTGAAACTGTGGATATATTCAACGACTCTGTTCTCTGCCTCAAAAAAAAATTGTGTACACATTTCCTTATCTAGAAATTGATGTTTACATTTTTTAATTTTTTATTTTCCCTAGCTTTTTGGTTGTTTAACTAAATTAAAATATATATAAATTAAATTAACATTGTATATTGCGTTATATTTATTGCTTGGTACTGTAATTTTGCATTATTTTGTGTGAATGTTGTACATGCCTATAATTGATGTTCATACCTACCCTATACCTCTGAAATGTTATCTGTAAATGTTTGTATGTAACGTTGTTGGCGTGTCTTATAAAATAAAATAAAACTGTGTGAACACAGAGTCCAGTTTTGCAGGATACAGTAAAAAGCCGGTCCTGCAAAACTGGACTGCCGTGTGAAAGGGGGGTTAGGTGTCTAAGGTGGTAAGTGCATATACATATTATGTTATTTAGCTGTTTATTTGTTTCTATATCACAATCATGTACACAATTAGCAAGAAAACTTAAATTCAATCATTACACAAAAACGGGAATTGTAGTCATTAAAATTCCTAGTGATGCTTGATACGCACACCGTACCAGGCGCCGTCGTGTCGTCCAACGACACCAGCTGCAGATATTGTGACCGGGCTATTATAGCAGTTGCCTGGCCATATTAAAAAGTCCTCAATCGAAAGTCTATGCAGGAAACGCAAGCTGATTTGCGATTACATCGAGTTAAGCAAAGTCGGGTGCACTTGGTATGTGGATGAGTGAACGCTAGTGTGAAAAAATCATGGGCGCTTCCGCACTTTGGGCTGCAAATTAAGTCGTTGGTACTGGTTGTTTTCAATTGTAAATCAATCGACAATCCTTGTCCTTTGGGTGGCTTCTGTAACATTGTGTAACAAATAAAAGTCCTGTAAAATATTAGCTTTCCCCGCGGCTCCGCCTGCGTGATATCGATGGAATATTCTAAAATATAATAAAGTACCTTTATCAACTGCAAGCTACGAAAGTATTTAAGAAAGTAACAATAACTCCATAAAATTAATAAAAGACAAAATAGAATTAATTAACATGGGGTTGCAATTTAAATATGTATTTCATAATTACACACACAATTACATTTTAAATTTACACCAAATTTGTCAGTTAAATATTAATTTATGCTTTAATAAATAATATTTATTAATTAGGAATTTATTCGCTCATTAAATAAGTTACTAAAATTAGTGACCTGTATGTACTTGTTCAATATTGAAATAGCCCAGTATTGTTCTTAATAATTAAATGTGATGTAACTTGCATTGTGATATAGCTCGGTAGTATTTTAAGATATTTTTGTTTTCAGGCGGAACGGCCGTGGACCCCGACTCAGGGCTGGCGGACGAGGCCCACGTGTATACCTCCCGCGACGGCACCAAGTACACCGTGGTGCTGAGCAAGACCGACGTGGTCGCGGGGAAGAACTCCTTCTACAAGCTGCAAGTGCTCGAGTCCGATGTTAGGAAAAAGTAAGTTTCTTGTAATGTAATGAAAATGTTTGGATGTTAGTCAATCACGCAAAAACTGAAACTGATTTGGAAATAACTTGGCACATAGGTAGATGATAGATGATAGACCAGACCGGGACCAGAATAGTGCTACGGTATCCTCGGCCTGTCGTAAGAGGCGACTTAAAGGGGGCTTCTGGGTTCACGGCCGGCAAGAGTGGGCGCTCGAATTGTCCAGTGACCCCGGGAAAGAAGACATTGTGCTGGCTGTTGTAGATGGGTGACGACGTCTTTGGACGTCTCGTACGAGACGAGCCTGTTATGGGCACAGCGCTGGAGCACCGGTGCGTTCTAACAGAGATCCCGGAGCCCTCCACAAGCGCCGAGGAAGGCCACCGAGGGAGTTTAAGTGGGTAAAAATCCCACATAATCCTGCGTCGCTCCCACGAACTCTTTAAAAGGTTTCCCACTCGTAAAACAATAAAAAAAAGAAAAAGATGGATGATAGACCTCGATTAGCAAATAATATAAAAATAATTCAAAATATGTTCGCTTTGCTTTGCACGTTCTTTGGAAGGTTGTCTGGTACAACGTCAACAGATGGCGCTGACACTAATTCTTAACTCGATTACACTGTAACATGGAGCAGATGATATCCTGGATTACTTTGTATACATCCTCTTTATCCCAGGTTACTTTATATACATTATAATTTTTAATGCTCCATTTTTGGACGAGTTCCGTACGTCCGCGAATTCCCGGGAGTCCTTTTCATCACTTTTACTGTGGATAAGAACGAAAATTTTCTTTCAGAAAGCTTATGACCATATTAAAATTTTTTCGCGGACGAATTTGCAGGCAAGAGCTTTCGGGAAGTTACGACATATCTTGACACCGCAACTACCTGAAGACGAACGTGTTTGAGCAGTGCCAGTATATCGAAGACGTGGTTCTTTACCGTCGGCCTTATTCATAAGCTCAAAGTCGATCAGCGCGCTACGGAGAGAGCTATTCTCGGTATTTTGCTATGGGACCAGATTTGTAATGATGAAATCCGTAGACTCTCAAAAAGTAACCTATAATAAAAACCAATCTGTCATCCCCGTGAATATTTCTTGTGCGTAATGTACCTAATTGTAGTTTACTAAGTAAACTTAGGTTTTTTAGCAGTCGTACATGTACTATTTAGAGAAATTGGTATTTTAATTTCAGTTCCCCGACTGCTACTTCCCTGTGGAAATGGAGTACGAGGAGGAGAAGGCGCCGCAACAAATTCGTCCGCGAAAAAATTTGCAGGCAAGAGCTATTACATATTTTAAATATTTATTGTTTTACCTTGATAAAATTTCAACCGCAGGTGGGATTCGAACTTACCCGCCCATTTTACAAAAAAAGAATGAAGGTAAAACAATAAATATACTTACTAATATCCGTAAATGATGTATTCCTTTTTTGCAGGTATTGGTTGTTCCGGGCGTGGGGTCGAATCGGAACGCCCATACGTGGTACCAAGGTGGAAGATTGCAGTTCCCTTGATAACGCCCTACTGAAGTTTAACGATCTCTATTTAGACAAAACTCAAAACGATTTCGATGACAGGCACAATTTTGTAAAGGTAGGTGTGATGTTATGATTATTTTAAGTGCATTATTAAGTACAGATTCAAAGGCAAAAGGGCAGGTTCTTTACCTTAACAGCAGTTAACAATTAATTAATTCAAACGCTATACAACAACAAATATATACGCAGCGTATTAGACGCTATTAGTAAAGTCAACTCGGTTGCGCAGCGTTCGGGAAGTTACGACACATCTTGACACCGCAACTACCTGAAGACGAAAGTGTTTGAGCAGTGCCAGTATATCGAAGACGTGGTTCTTTACCGTCGGCCTTATTCATAAGCTCAAAGTCGATCAGCGCGCTACGGAGAGAGCTATTCTCGGTATTTTGCTATGGGACCAGATTTGTAATGATGAAATCCGTAGACCCTCAAAAAGTAACCTATAATAAAAACCAATCTTCATCCCCGTGAATATTTCTTGTGCGTAATGTACCTAATTGTAGTATACTAAGTAAACTTAGGTTTTTTAGCAGTCGTACATGTACTATTTAGAGAAATTGATATTTTAATTTCAGTTCCCCGACTGCTACTTCCCTGTGGAAATGGAGTACGAGGAGGAGAAGGCGCCGCAACAGATCCTGCAGGTGGACCCCGAGTGTAAGCTGCCCCTCCCCGTGCAGAACCTCGTCACCACGATATTCGACATCCAGGTCATGAAGCAAACCCTCCTCGAGTTCGAGGTGAGACTACTGCTTGTGTTTTTGAGATACAGATATTCGATAGAAAGAGACATTATTCGATAGACATTTAATTCAATATTTAAGAAATATGTGTTTGCTAGTTTTTAGGTTATTGTGAGGAAAAAAAAGTGCAATTAATTTTGATTTAAAGCAATTGTGTTGTGGTTAAAAAGGTGTTACACTTCTAGAGGCAACAATCTTAGTCCTCAAGGATAGCAATATTAGCTACATAACTGTGACATACTTGCAGACTTGGAATAAGACTCTTACGAGTCTTGTTAAGTGTCTATAGGCTGCGGTGACCACTTACGTATCATCAAGTGGCCTGAATTCCATTAGTCTGTTTATGTTATGGAAAAACTTTTTTCCAACAGACATTAGCTCAAATCTTGGTTTCAATTCTAAGAACGGCGATCCTTGTTAATAACATATATGTGTGTATATTAAAATAACTCATGTCATCTTTGTTCCACAGGAGAAGCCACTATTGTATTTACTTTCTTTTTCTTTTTTTAATAGCTCGACACCGAAAAAATGCCACTAGGCAAACTGTCTAAGAAACAAATTAAGGCTGGATATAATGTGTTATCAGAACTGCTCAAGTTGCTGAAAAAGAGCGCACCTAATCAGAATCTCATAATTGACGCCACCAACAGGTGAGCACCATTTAGTACGAAAGTTGTTAATTTATGCACCATCTAGAAACTCTACATCTAGACTAAACAGATCTATATACATTTTACACTTACTAACCATATTAAGAACTAAATAATATTATCTTTTATTTGCTTCATTATCTTGTACCCAAATATCTATAAGGACCTCAACTTTTGAATCGCTCGCCGCCAGACAGATAAAAATTATGAGTCATATCTCGATCGCCGGAGCAATTCCATACCTTACGAGTCACTAGAATGCAACAAGGGGTGGCGCATAGTACGGAATGGGGATTATCGCGTGTGAATTTGCCGCTAGAGGCGCTTGTGTCGCGTGAGGTCCAATAACATTCATTTTTCATGACATAAATTATAATTTCTTTAATTTACCTGTTGAAAAGTGATCTCCTTCGTGAAATCATCGCAAATATGGATTATGGAATTTTTTGTAATGACTATGGTGCACCACCATTATGGTGTTATGTTTTGGAAGCTGTTGTGATAATATAAATAATCAAGATTATCTTGAATTTACTGACAAAATGTTCTTCATGTTGAGTTGCCTCTGTATTTGAAGAAAGTGTAGCAGTTTCCAGTTTCTCTTTCTGACGTTGATGAGCTCTTTCTGCATTTTTTCTTTTAATTTCATTTCTCTCTTCACTTTCTTGGTTCCTAGAAAATTGACTAGGTACAACTTTTGGCTTTATTTGTAATATTCTCCTAGCTGAATATTTGTGAACAGAAGAGATACAAGATGTCATACAAGAGGTGAATGTAACGTAAAAGTTATTCAAATCAGGATGAATAAGAAAGATAATGATGTACTTAGGATTTTCTATATTTAATTCTTTGGGTAACACATAATCCTCGGGGTTAAATTGTTTTTTCAAACACGAGCATATTATGTCGGAGTATAGTTATTCCTGCTAATCGCAAGTAGCCAATGTTTTAAAACAGTTTTATCTTTTGGAAACATGTGTCCTCCTTTTTTTTCCGTACAAAACAGAACTGCACAACATTGCGGCATAGCTACTCGATATGATAGATAGTTATTAATAATTAATAAACATAATGAGATTTAAGATTAATAACTTTCTTTTGGCGCCGATCATAAATAGTCGCCTTTGACAACTATAACTAACTGGACCTTAGTCAACAGTGGCGCCAACTGGTAAGCAAAGAAACGATAGTCCCCATTGTATCTAATTAACGATAGTATGCAGTCGAACAATTTAGTCACGCGAGCGATTCAAAAATAGAGCTCCAGAACATATTTGAACATTGTATCGTAAGTAGATACAATGGTCAAATATGTATAAGTATACATCGTCATAAATCCTTCGGAAGTAACATCAGTTAATTGTTTTGAAACAAACATAGTCAGTGTTTATTGTTTTGGCTTAGATTTTTCCCCCATCTCAAATCAGTGATATAATTTTAGGTTTTACACACTCATTCCGCACAACTTCGGCACGGATAACCCACCGCTGCTCAACAGCAATGAGGCTATTCTGACAAAGACTCAAATGCTCGATAACCTTCTGGAAATAGAAATCGCCTACAACTTGATGCAAACAGGTTATTTTACTGTTATTTTAATGATATCTTGTTTATATGTTCTCGGAGGCATCAAATGTAATGGAGATAAAAAAAATTTGTAACATTCAATTTAGTATTTCAGTTGCAATACAGAAAAGTTAACAAAAGGAATCAAATATATATAACGAAGTTTATTACTTCAATATTATGTTTCATAGAATAAAGTGATTAATTTTAATAAATATCCAGACGCTGATGATAAGACAAGTCCGGTGGAGGCTCACTACCGCAAACTAAACGCGGAGATCGCTCCGCTGGCGAAGGATTCTGAGGAGTTTAAAATGATCTTGGAGTATGTTAAGAATACTCATGCAACCACACATTCCAATTACAAGCTTGAAGTTGAAGAGGTATGAATCTATTTGGATAAAATGAATACCAAATGTTATTTTACTCGTTATGCTAAAACAGTGTTGTGAATGGCTGATATGCCATTGGTTTTTGTTGAATTGCATATTGGTGACCTTGTACATTTAACCATTTGAATTACAGGCTTTATTGGCTCTGCCAATATTTTTTATTGAAATAATAATAATAATAATAAATTTTTATTTCAGACATAGTCCATGGTGTTAGTGATATTAAACGATCTTACAAACTAATGTTAGTAAATAATAATGGTACCTAATTATATATAAAATTAAAATTAAACTAATTAAAACAATAGCCTACTGAATACGGCCAGCCCTAGACAGTGTGTAGCCGTATCCAGTGGCGCAGTATTGGCGAGTCCCAGCGGTCCGCCAGCGCGCCCAGGATGCCGTTCGAGCTGGTTCGCAGCCTCTGCAGCAGAGACGCGCACCTCTTCCGCACGATGGCATGAAATCCGTCTACGTGCCTGTCCGTGAGCATGCCGGAGGCGCTGCAGTGGCGTGGCAACCCGAACAGCACCCTGAACGCGTTATTATACTGGACTCGCAAGGCGTCGTACGCTCGCCGCGTATATCTCACCCACAGGCTGCAGGTGTAGAAAGATTGACAATACGCCTTAAAAAGGGTTACCTTTACATGTTCAGTACACCTTGCAAACCTGCGGGCAAGCATATTGCAGCGCACGGCCAGCGCCCTGCGCTCTCGCTCCAGATCCACGTCGTCACTTAGGTCGTCTGAAACCCAGTGACCCAGATACTTAAAACGAGCCACCCTGCCCAAAGCAGTGCCCCCGAGATACAAGGGCGGAACACTTGTATAGGCCTTCTTTCCTGCTTTGAACACCAGAAGCTCGCTCTTTTTCGAGTTGTATCGGAGTCCCTGAGCTTCTGCGTACCTCTCACAAGCAGCTAGTAATCTGCGCAAGGCACTGATCGATGGGCTCAGCAACACCATATCGTCAGCGTAACTGATGTTGTTTACGCACACACCCCCTACATGACAGCCAATATTGGTGCTGCCAAGCTCAGCGAGCAGCCTGTTCATGTACAGGTTGAACAGCCGGGGCGAGGTCAACCCCCCCTGCCTCACCCCGCATTCCAACCCATACACTTCCGAGTGCACGCCCGCCCACTTCACTACATTATGTTGGTTGTGGTACCAGTATTTCAAAATTGACACGACCTCGCTGGGTACATCTGTCTCTTCCCTAAGTTTTTGCCATAAGATATCATACTGGATGGAGTCAAAGGCCTTGGATAGGTCCAGAAAGCAGGCATATACTGGAGTCTTTCTAGCTGTGTAGTACTGCACAGTCTCCTTGAGGCAAAGGATGGCACTCTCCGTAGAAAGACCTGCTCTAAATCCAAATTGGGAGTCTTCGAGCTTGATGTGCCTGTCCAAGTACTTATCAAGGAGACTGTCCAGCACCTTAGCCAGGACTGTGGCCAGCGAGATCGGTCTGTAGTTGGCAACGTCGGATACGTCACCGGTCTTATTTTTCAATATTGGTACCACTACAGTATTCATAAGGTCCTCCGGCAGGTAGCTGTGACTCATACATAAATTAAAATACATAGCGAGGACTCCCGGCAAGTGAACTCCTGCATACTTCAGATGCTCGATACTAAGCCCGTCATGGCCAGGGGACTTACCTCGTACCATTTGACCTATCACTGACTTAACCTCCTCAGCGGTAAATCTAACACTAACGTCCCCGGCAGGGTGCATGGTACCGAGCATCTGGGTACCGGTACCGCTGGGTGACTCCACTTTGAATTGCTTTCTAAAGAGATTCGCTATATCACGGGGCTCATGCACGCCAGCGACGCTCGCAGGATGACTCCTCGACTTAGGGTTTAACTTATTTGTCGTTTTCCAAAATTTGCCAAAATTTTTATTAGCATGATGTTGTGCTAGTATATCCATCTTTATTTGATTTTCATTATCTTGACAATATTTTAATTTCGACTTGAAGACCCGTCTACTTTCACGCATTTCGTCATACACGGACCCCCCCTTGGGCTTCCCCATAAGCAGCCAGTATTGGTAAGACAAACGTGCCGCCCTGTGAGCGTCGCTAACGTGTTTATTCCAGCCCGGTACAGGTCTGTGTCTCCTGAAAAAAGGACCTACATAGCAGCTCACAGCCGCCTCCCGAAGTATTCGCACAATATCACTGTACATTTGTTTTAAAATGTACCTATGGTTTACATCATAGCAAAATCTATCAGCGCATTCCCTAAAATCTACAGGAAAAGTTAACATTCTCAGTTCAGTTTGACATAATTCCGAGTATTTACTGATCTGTTCTGTGTTCCTTTCACCCCAGATGACTTTATTCACCTCAGGATTAGGAGCCAACAACTTAGGTGTTATTAGTCGCAAATCGCATTCAATGATTAAAGGCAAATGATCAGACCAGTAAACATCGTAGAGGACCGACACAGTACGGACCGAGCGCCTGGCCGCGCCGGTCGTCACACAGTGGTCGAGCCAGCGCCGGCAGCCGTGCGCGTCACTCACAAACGTATAAGTATCTGTAGGTAGCATTTCCATGTCTACACACGACCACTTTTGTTCGGCACAGAAGTTCATAAGTTCATTAGAAAATAACTCACCCGGGTGTGCGTTAAAATCCCCCAGTACAAATACCGATTCCACCTCGCTACTTTCAATTAGTGCATTAATTTCACTCAGACACTCTGTGTATTCGATGAGATTATCGACACTCGCGGTAGGCATGTACACGGATATAACTAAGCTCGACCGATCACCGTGCACTAACTTTACGGCCGCCAATCGAACACTAGCACAGGTTAGCGCAGTAACACACGGGAATACCGACTTTCTCCACAGCAGGGCTACTCCACCGTACGGTCTGCCCCTTAATACTCCGGCAGTCGTGTCTACAGCCGAGGTCCCGGTGAACGCGAAGCCGTCGTCGATGTTACCCAGGTAGGGCAAGTCGTGTGGCAGCAACCAGGTTTCTTGCAGCGCGACGATGTCTGCCTTGAGGCACAGCTTTCTGATACACTCGGTGGATCTCACAATATTCTTACAATTAAAACTTATAAGCTTTACTGGTGTACTATCCATTTAAATGATTTTTGTTTGTTCCTCGTTTGGTGAACGCCGTGCGCCTTTTTCCCTGGGCGCCCCTTCCTTTTGACGAAAGCTAATAAAACGACGAAAGGAAATTCCTTCTGGCCAAAAATCATCACACAAAAAAGTTTCAAGCTTGTACTGTGGTACAAAAATTTTGAAAGCACAGTACGCTTTATTGTGTCTCATATTCCATTTAATCAGGTTAACATCTAAGCTTGTCTTATTTTTAATGTAGTTCAATATGTCTCCTTCCGTAGTCTGTTTTGATACATTGTAAATATATATAGGTACACTGATATCCGCCGCTAGCTATAATAGTAGACTTAAATTAGTTTTAGCATTAAATGGCTACTTTTTCTGTAATCCTTTTTTCTTTTATGTTTACCTTATTTTAAAAATAACTAACAATAACATTCTTACAGGTATTCAAAGTAGTTCGAGAGGGCGAGGACAAGCGTTATAAGCCATTTATAAAATTGCATAACAGAAGACTCCTTTGGCACGGATCTCGTACCACTAACTTCGCCGGCATTCTTTCACAGGGTAAGCTATAAATAATAATAAATACAAAAATAATAAAGCATACAAACGTTTATATGCTTGCTTTGTTTATTTTGCTTTGCTTTAAGTACATTTCATCGACTCCTTATAATGAAGCTATTTCAATGGACCTAGAGTATGTACTCTACTATTTCCTTTTGGTTAAATTTGTATTAACCCAGGGTAAAACCAGCTCAATGGCATTTTTACTCGATCGCCTATGAAGCTGGATACTTTACCTGTTGGTTTTTCATCAGTGGCATCAATGTTGTAACTAATGTTCTTCCCGAAGCCGAGTGAATGACGCGCAAGCTTCCCACAGGTCTCCGCATAGCGCCGCCAGAGGCGCCGGCGACGGGCTACATGTTCGGCAAAGGCGTATACTTCGCGGACATGGTGTCCAAGTCGGCAAACTACTGCGCCACCGGCCCCGCCAGCCCCGTCGGAATCATGCTGCTGTGTGAGGTCGCGCTCGGCGATATGTGAGTTGTTACATTTTTGGCATCGACTTGTATTTCGTCGAGTAAGTGTCCCAGACAGCTCAATATAGGTTTAGTCTAGGTTATCGTTCCTCTATTCAATAATTAAGTATGATATGTCGCACTGGTCGGTGAGGGCACTGCTTTCCCTTGACCGACTTACAGCCTCTTGCACGGTCCCGCTCGCAGACCAGGTGACCATTGCGTTCCAGCACAAAAAGGGCTAGAATTCTTTTTTGTTATATCTTGTACTATAGTTCTGTTATCTGTTTCCATGTTTTCGGTTACACTTCTATAGAGGTGACCATCTTAGTCCTCAAGGGTAGCAAAACATCTGTGACAAACGTTGAACGAGACTCTTACTTACAATTATTTACTGGTCTATTACTAAATTATTATTACTAAATGAACAGGACTAACCATCCCAGTCCGTATTTGAGTCTCGAAAATGTCTGTATTGATGCCGTGTGAGTGCGACAGAGTTATGTATCAATTTAAGCCCCGCCGCACATGCCCACACTCGCACTGGTTCACGATACTACGCCAATGTGGCACAGGACATTGGTGGACACGATGTGTCCGCATTTGCTTACACGAATCGTACATCAGTGGACGCCTCAGTGGCATTTGTCGACGGGAATCAAGTAAGATGGACGCGCTAGATTTAAGTTCAGAATCCGACAATGATAACGAGTTTTTATATAGATTTTTGTTAATAAGGAAAGCATCCGGAAAAAAAAATTGGAAGATTGTTGGAAAATTGTTTCCAAATTGATTCTTCTAATTTTGTGTTCATGTAATCTGGGTGTTTTATATCATATAAACATTTTTCGCTTCGGACAGCTTCAATCAGTTCCTCCATCTTGCAAAACACTCGCGCCGAGTGGCAGTATTTATTTCCTATGGCACAGTACCGAACTCCGCATTTGCTCGCACGTGTCGATGCAGGCACGTACATGAGCGTGTACGCGCGTGCCATAGGAAATAAATACTGCCACTCGCACGCGGCTCGTGAAGACCAATGCGAGTGGGTGCATGTGCGGCGGGGCTTATAGATGAATAATTTGGCTGTCAGGGTGGAGTACACGCAAGCCAACTTCGTCAAGTCGCTGCCGAGCGGCAAGCACTCGGTGTGGGGCGTGGGCGGCACGCAGCCCGACCCGGCGCGCGCGCGCACGCTGCCCGACGGCACGCTCGTGCCGCTCGGCCCGCCCACCACGCGGGACATAGCCACCTCGCTGCTTTATAACGAGTATCCTTTTACTAGCTTCATCATCATCCCAATTGTTATATTCCTCCCACTGTTGGCCAAGAAATCGCCTCTCGGTGTGGGTGGAGTGGTAAAGATATAGCATACCTAGTGCTAGAAACTGCTAGCAGCATTGCCAAAAAGCGACCAGCACATTATGAGTCTACTCGATTTGATGAGACATTGTATTAACATAAAGACGAGGTCATTGTCTAGATTACTCTAGATAGTAATGGGTTAGGTACTCCTCCGAAATATAATATTGCTGATTGGCAGAATACTTCCTGTAAATGTGGAAGAAAATCTGACAATTCGCTTTGCTGCAAGCTTTGCTGTTTTGTTTGAACATTTTTACAAAGCCAATAAAAGCTAAGTTCATGTTTTGATAAATTTTCTACTTGAGTGTCCCTGAAACCTTTAGTAACACAGACAACTCTCAGAGCAATCACTGTATAAATAAAATATAACCATGTATGCATATTTTCTTAACACAGCCCTTCCCAGATTCATCGTGTATGACGTAGCGCAGATAAACGTCAAGTACTTGTTGCAAATGAAATTTGACTTCAACTACAGACGCTGAGCAATCTTTGGTCAATATAACTGTTGATTATTCCTGTTTCATTATTTTTTACGTTTCAATTTTGTATATTTTCGTTATGTTTCTTTAAATAATTGTATGGCAGCATTGCAGTACTTAATTATGATATTTTAGGCTCTGCGCAAACGGGCCACCGACCACAGCCACCGGTGGCCAGCGACAGCCACTTAACATAAACTTTCTCATATTTTGTATAGACGCGCCGCACACGTGTAGCCGGTGGCGGCCACTCGCTCCGCGACACGCCACTAGTGGTCGCTACGGGCCACACAAAACGCCGACACCCGCCACTGTCGAACTGCTCCACCCCCCGCGCAGTTATATATTATATTATTTATTTATTTCAATGCATTAACAAAAGCGCGAGCACACTTCCCGCGTCGGAGTCCATCGTTGGAGCGGACGGGTTATAAAATGTGGCGACTTCCGAACACCGGTGGCTGTCGCTCGCTTCTGACACGGTGGCGGTAGCGCGCGACAGCCACCGGTGGCTGTGGTCGGTGGCCCGTTTGCGCAGAGCCTTAATGTTAACTATGATAATGTGTTAATTTCTGATCTTAACATCACTTATTTTGATCACCATGTTTAATTCAATTAAACTAAAATGTTTCTATAGTGGTACGATAATACTAAACTTAAATCAGCTTTAAAGTAATTTTTGTTACCTATATGAATAGTTTTTAACAGTCATAATGTGCATTTCTTAATAATAAATATCATGTTAATTGCTATTAGTATGTATTTATTTTAAAATAATTATTCCTTGTGTCTCCTCCCGTCCGTAAATAACTCTCATGTCATGTAATTCATACGTAATGTCGACCAAAGAGATTTTCAAATTGTTCTCGATAAGCAATCGACGATTATGAAACATAAGGAGTCATGGAAGCGACCCTCTAGAGATCCCTCTGTGAATTTCAAAGAAATAGGAAATTTGAGGAATCGAAATTCCAATTGCTTTGGTGAATTTTAAGATCTCTTTCTTTTACAACCAATTTAAAGCGACCCACTTTAAAGTAATTTTTGTTATATGAATAGTTTTTAACAGTCATAATGTGCATTTCTTAATAATAAATATCATGTTAATTGCATTGGTTAATTGCTATTAATATGTATTTATTTTAAAATAAATTATTAGCTATTCCTTGTGTCTCCTCCCGTCCGTAAATAACTCTCATGTCATGTAATTCATACGTAATGTCGACCAAGGAGATTTTCAAATTGTTCTCGATAAGCAATCGACGATTATGAAACATAAGGAGTCATGGAAGCGACCCTCTAGAGATCCCTCTGTGAATTTCAAAGAAATAGGAAATTTGAGGAATCGAAATTCCAATTGCTTTGGTGAATTTTAAGATCTCTTTCTTTTACAACCAATTTAAAGCGACCCACTTGATGTGAATAAGAAAGGTTTACCCGAATTAATAGGCTTTATTTAACAAAACTGACGACATTGTAGTACAGACTGAATGACATAGGTTTATTCTTAATCAGAATAATCTAGCATTCACCATATTCTCCCCAGGGTCATATTACACACGTAGTCATTTAAGTATCCTGGGGAATGACGCTGCCTGGTAGATCGTCGCAACTCTGAGTTCTCCAGGATTGGTTCGCTTGGACTTTCGCTGCTGCTGGGTTGCCTTGCCTTGAGCCTCCTCCCATTCATCTTTGTCTTCGTCATCTGATTCGGGCAGTCTGGATCCCACTGGGCGCTAAATGACGGTTTGACACAACTGCCTCACGCCCATTGTCGTAGCGGATCCCGTATGCTGCGGGTTCCCTTCGAGTAATTCTACCTCTTCCACGATAGGGTCGTATTTAGTTGATCTACGATGATTTTTCAGTAAGACGCGTCCGGGTCCGTTTAACCATGTGGACAGTGACTTTCCACTAGCAGAGCGCCTGGGATGTAAGAACATTCTTTCGTGGGGGTATAGTTAGTTGCCATACATAGCAAGGAGCGGATGGCATGGAGAGCACCTGTCAGCACATATTCCCATTTGGTTATTGGTAAGTGCAGTGTATTCAGGGCTAAAGCGTGTCACACACTACGCAGATGCGGTAAGATATCTGTATCTGATACGCCATCATGTATTTCACGGAGAACATCTGGTACTCTCGTTCTTGGGACAATTATCTGAAGATGGAACTCTCTGCCGTTAGTCTTCTCCCATTTCCGATAGAGTATTCCATTTTGAAGTATCAGACTGTCCCATTGCGCCCAGTACGCCTTAGTGACAGCGCCAGTGGGTGCAACCTCGCTCCAGATTGGTTTTACGTCACCCCGTTTCTTCCATGTGATGATGTGCCGAAGGTCGTCATCTCTTTTTTGAGCCTCTCTCATAGCATCATTCTCCCAGAGATCCAAAGGACTTGTTCTCGTTAGCTTTAATTTTACTTCATTAGATTCCTGCTTAACACAATGTTTGCAGTCTTCCGAACACGGCCTTCGTGAGAGTGCGTCGGCATTCCCATGCGTCTTTCCGCTGCGGAGTTCCGTCTCGAAGTCATACTCGAGCTGTTCAATCCAACGAGCTACTTGACCTTCTGGGTTCTTGAATTGCAGTAGCCACTTCAAGGCTGCGTGATCAGTTCGCAGTAAAAACGGTCTGCCGATGAGTATTTGTTAAAGTGTTGTAGCGTCTTTCCAACAGCCAAGAGTTCTCTTCTTGTCACACAATATTTTCTCTCTGGCCTGGATAAAGATTTGCTGAAATATGCAATAACACCTTCTCTTTCACCCTGTTTTTGAGATAACATACGTAGTATCCCTTATTAGTTTGTGGATAACACCCCTCCAATGGCCGTGATGAATATTAATCTGTGATCACAGCTAGCTACTAATATACTAATCTGTGGATCACAGAGTACATTTTACATACATCTGTGATCATTATCATCTCATTGGGCATAGATTAATCATTATTCACTATCCATTTCGTTTCAAGTTAATTTTCGTACATACAGTATTTCTATAACGTGATTATAGCAGTGAAACTGCATCATGACCGAACTACCTTATCAGGCTGAATATGCTAAGACCGGAAGAGCGGCTTGTAAAGCCTGTAAACAAAAAATTGATCAAGGAGATTTAAGGATTGCTATAATGGTGCAAGTAAGTGTAACTAGTAACGGTTTTAACGTTTGCATGCATGCATTTAAATCTTCTAACCAAACCACAATCTAAGTTGTAGTTGACTTTACACTTCACAGCATTATACCCTCTTCAACGTTTTATTGGACTTCAAATAATATTTTAACGAGGAAACATTTGTTTGTAATGTTTTCACACAAAAACTACTGGACCGATTTAAATATTCTTTCACCATTAGAAAGCTGCAGCTTCACTGAGAGATATAGGCTATATAATTTTACTACGTGTAAACTAAACTATTGTTAAGTCTTATTCCACGCGAGAGAAGCTGCGGGCGTCCTCTAGTGTAAAATGTATTCTCCAGACATAAATATATTTTAATGCAATTAAATACTCACTAACAACAATTCAACTTTTTCGTAATTTGCCCTAGTTTTAGCTGTAGTTCTGGCTAAAATGTACTGAAATGTAGTAATTGGACAGCGATCTACGACAGCGATAACTTTTTTTATACAATAAACTTGTTGCAAATATAATGCAGGATTTCAATTTAAGAACAAGATTATTATTACACATTAGCAAACATTGAATCAGTTAAAATAGAACTTCTATGTTCACTGTCTGGGAACGAGTTATAAATACATAAATATTAAATTGTACCCTGAAACTTGAATTTCATCAAAATAAATTTGGTAGTTGTTGTATCGGATAGTGTTATTAATCAAAAACTACCTTGATCAGGAGTTTTTATGTCCATTGGGTAAATTAAGCAGAACACCTGACACCACAATTTCATGTAGAAGAATAATAAAAAAAATTAAACTAAATAATAACACATTATGAAAAAACTGAAATGAAAATGAAATTTCACAAATGACAGATTGTTATCGATTATTTGATTAATTTCATCAGATCTTGTTTGACTGGTCTTTTCTGACTTGTTGGAATAAATAAGTTTCCAAGTTTTCAAGTTGTGATCTTCACAAAAGATGAACCACTACTGCCCGAATCCCCCCACTTCCCAAATCAGTTTTACCTTGCTTTCTATTAGTGAAAGAATTTTCAGATTTGGTCCTTTAATTCCTGAGATATAGCCTATTCACAAACTTACAATCAAATAGGAACAGAATAGTTCAGAGCTAGTTTCTGAGAAAATAAGTAAATTTTTTTTGCAGTCAGCCTTCTTTGATGGAAAGCAACCCAATTGGCATCATGAAGAGTGTTTTTTTAAAAAGAAATGTCCACAAAACATATCAGAAATTGCAAATTTTAATAAACTGAAACATGCAGATCAGAAAAAGATAAAGGAAAAATTAGGTAAATACTACATGCTTTGCATAAAACTATATAATATTATTATAATGCCTTGTCTGAATGAGGTTGCTTTATATTGATTTACAACGGCTCAAACATTTACTTGATTGATTACCTTGCAAAATATAAATGAATAAATCTTTTAGCTGTTTAATTAATAACATACATTTATGTTATTATTTTTCATAGGTAGCACACCTGATGTTGTTATGCCTGTAGAAAAAGGCAAGAAAAAAGGTAAAAGCAAAAGAGATGCTGCTGAGTCCAATAAAACTGCACTTTCCAACTATACAGTAGAGTATGCCAAGTCCAGCCGCTCCACTTGCAAGCACTGTGATATTAAGATTTGCAAGGTATAAAAATATTTGATAATAAAAAATAATAGTTTAAATAAATAGTTAAATTCAGGTAATCAGGATTATTATTAAGTTTTTTTTTTTAAATGAAATTTAACTTGTCTGTTGACTGTTTTCTAGGATGAGATAAGGGTAGCCAAGATTGAATATGACCCCAAATTTGGAGACTGTCCAAACTGGCATCATGTGAAATGCTTTGCTGAGAGGAAGGCA
The DNA here is from genome assembly GCA_944567765.1 of Carterocephalus palaemon. Taxonomy (NCBI): domain Eukaryota; kingdom Metazoa; phylum Arthropoda; class Insecta; order Lepidoptera; family Hesperiidae; genus Carterocephalus; species Carterocephalus palaemon. The sequence goes on from OX155643.1 coordinate 10,412,586, forward strand.
GAGTTGCTTTTCTTAGCTGGGGGAGAAGATATTCCTGGTTTTAAATCACTCAAAAAAGAGGATCAAAAGATGTTAAAACAAGAGATAAAGTATAATTCATTTATTTTTTTTAATTATATTACAGATATACCATTTGTTTTTTGCCAAGAGTACATTAGACATTGATTACTTAACTTGTAATTAACTTTTAAGAATTCATACTGATTATACACATTTGAAATTTTGTGTTGTTTTAAAGCTTGTACCCTTGGGTATAAAATATACATATCATCAATATTAAAATGATCATACAATTTACATTTCCTTGAAGGTCCTCAAGTCCTGATGAGTTGCCCATAAAGAAATTGAAAGCTGAACCCAAGGATGAGGCTGAAATCAAGAAAGAAAAAGAGCTTGAAAAAGCTATAGAGAAACAAAACAAACTATTCCACAAAAATAGAAACATACTGAACGATATTGATCCGCCAAGTCAGCGCAAGCATTACTTGCATACAATTCTGGAAACCAATTCTCAGGAGATCCCTAGTGGTCTTGAGGAGGTCATTCCTTATTATCTCTGTATTTTTCTACATCTAGTCTACAATTTATTATTTGATTATACTAAATTTGCATAATTCATTTTAAATTTCCATGTATGTAGTTTTCTCTTAAAAAACTAAAATTGTTTAGCTACTCAAAGCAAATTTAGTAATCACAATTTTTCAGACATTGGACCGTGTTGCTGAATGTTTAACTTTTGGTGCTTTGGAGCCCTGTCCGGATTGTCAAGGACAACTGGTATTGGACACATTTTCCTATAAATGCACAGGTATCTATTGCTTTTCTGCTGAAACTATCGTCATTAGCTCATTACTAAATAAAAATGAATACCGTATGAACTGTATGAATTGCTGTATATAATCGTAGCAAATGTAATGTATTTATAGAACCCTTTCCTTTAGCTCTATTTATTGGCTGTAGTTGATCTTTAGGGTGTCTACAATGGGTAACTAATCATCATAGAGGCAATTTTGTATTATTGAAAGGTTGTTTCTTCAGTTTTACCAGTATTTGAGTTCAAAATTGTGGCCACTAAGAAATTAGAAAGATGACGCTGAAAGCATTGTCTATGCACTGAACTTATTTTTAAACAATATTATTAATTTGAGTGTCCTATAAATCCTTATAAACCTTAAATTCTAGGAAATATAAGCGAGTGGACTAAATGTACCTATGCAACAAAAACACCCAAAAAGAAGCTCGCAGTAATCCCACGGGAGATGACAGACCTGAAGAAAATAAAACCAAAGGTGGCGGAGCGTGTGTTTGAGAGTGAGGCCCCGCCAACTATTATCCCTGTGAAGAAAGAGGAACCGGCTATGTAAGTTGCTTTTGGATGAATGTAATGTTGTTAATGTAGAGTTCATATTTGGCTTGATTTACCTTGTGTATATCTATTATATCATATCAGAATTCAGACTTTCTTGTAAACTCGCCAGCTAATATTAGCATGCTCAAATTTTAACAGGGAGAAAAAAATTCCACTGCCGCCATTGAAAAACCTACAGTTTTACATGTATGGCAAGTTCAAGTGCCCCAAAGAGGAGCTGAAGAACAAGATACTAAAGATGGGCGGCCTGGTGACTAGCAAGCTGACCGAGACGCTGGCGGCTGTGGTCTCCAGCGCCAGAGATGTTGAGCGGATGCCAGCCAAGATGGAGGAGATTAAAGAAGCTGATATTGAGGTACTCCATTTAGAATTTCGATTCGGAATTATGTATTCGGCACTCGCTTGAACGTGAAAAAGGCGAATCTATTGGCTAAAATAAGCAATGAGAGAATCGGATCAGCAATTCTCGCGCCGACATACGTATTCTGCCAAAAAATTTCAGACATTTACATGCAATTAATATGAAATAATTGTTACATACCAAAAAATAAAAATTGTAGAGTGAACCTTACAGTGCACATTCCATTTGTACATAGTACTCAATATTTATTAATTTTACCATAGTATTTATTTGTGTGTATGTTGTTGTGCTTTATTTAATATCTTTGTTTCATCATTTTGAGCAGGTTGTTGATGAGAACTTCTTTGACCAAATAGATCCTACTACTGGATCAATCGGAGAAACACTGCGGCTAATTAAGCAGAACAATATCGCCGATTGGGGCTCTGATGTGAGTAAAATTACTGCAATAATTACTCAGCTTAATTGTGGGACTTTGGTCAAAATTTTTGTAAGAACATTTGCCTTTTTTGTATCCCACTGGCACATTTCAGCATTTCCAACATTTTGTAGTGATGACTTGATTTGATTCGACAATCAAAATATGTTTTCTTGTTTTACAGCCAGCAAAAAGGGTACCTCAAGATATCATTGATGGGAAATCGATAGCAAAGTCTGGAAGCATGTATGCTAAGTCCAAATCAGGGCCTACAAAGATTAAAATCAAAGGTTCAGATTTATGGTTTTACTTTTTAAGTATAGTTCTGCCTCTCGAGCTTTATTATTACTTTTTTGCTGCAAATATCTATCTTAGGTGTCTAAGGTGGTAAGGGGCCATCCATAAATTACGTCACACGTTAAGGGGGAGGGAGGGGGTCGACGAAGTGTGACATTGTGTGACAATGGGGTGGGACGGGGTCCTCAATTTCGTGACGTCACATTTCAAAATTAATTATTATCTAAGTGTTAAAACACGACCTATATACTTTTACTTTATGAAAACCGAATATACTTAATATAAGTATTCAATACTATAGTGGGTTCAAAGTCCATGGACTCAAGATTATTAAGTTTGTGTCAGAATTCTTTAATTAATACAATTCTATTAATATTTTTGGTTATGTTAATTTCTTTAATTCATATAATTAATCGTTTTTTGTTTTGTTAATCGTTTGATTTGATGTTAATTTTATTAAAAAATATATTTAAATGGAAATAAAACTGATTTCGTAACTGCGGTTTTCATTCAATTATTTGTAAATGTAAATTTGCAAATTATGTGACGTCACATTAGGGAGGGGGAGTGTCACAAAATGTGACCAGCTGTGACAAGGACGGGGGGAGGGGCAAAAAATCATGAAATTCGTGTGACGTAATTTATGGATGACCCCTAAGTGCATATACATATTATGTTATTTAGCTGTTTATTTGTTTCTATATCACATAATCATGTACACAATTAGCAAAAAAACTTAAATTCAATCATTACACAAAAACGGGAATTGTAGTCATTAAAATTCCTAGTGATGCTTGATACGCACACCGTACCAGGCGCCGTCGTGTCGTCCAACGACACCAGCTGCAGATATTGTGACCGGGCTATTATAGCAGTTGCCTGGCCATATTAAAAAATCCTCAATCGAAAGGCTATGCAGGAAACGTAAGCTGATTTGCGATTACATCACCCGCTCGTCACGTGAATAATTCTGCGTACCTTCCCCTCCGACAAAGTTCATTAACGTTTAATAATCGATTGAGTTAAGCAAAGTCAGGTGCACTTGGTATGTGGATGAGTGAACGCTAGTGTGAAAAAATCATGGGCGCTTCCGCACTTTGGGCTGCAAATTAAGTCGTTGGTACTGGTTGTTTTCAATTGTAAATCAATCGACAATCCTTGTCCTTTGGGTGGTTTCTGTAACATTGTGTAACAAATAAAAGTCCTGTAAAATACTAGCTTTCCCCGCGGCTCCGCCTGCGTGATATCGATGAAATATTCTGAAATTTAAAAAAGTACCTTTATCAACTGCAAGCTACGAAAGTATTTAAGAAAGTAACAATAACTCCATAAAATTAATAAAAGACAAAATAGAATTAATTAACATGGGGTTGCAATTTAATTACACTATACATAATGTAGTGACTAGCTAGGTCATTCATTAAATTAAATTTACACCAAATTTGTCAGTTAAATATTAATTTATGCTTTAATAAATAATATTCATTAATTAGGAATTTATTCGCTCATTAAATAAGTTACTAAAATTAGTGACCTGTATGTACTTGTTCAATATTGAAATAGCCCAGTATTGTTCTTAATAATTAAACTGCATTCTGATATAGCCCGGTAGTATTTTAAGATATTTTTGTTTGCAGGCGGAACGGCCGTGGACCCCGACTCAGGGCTGGCGGACGAGGCCCACGTGTATACCTCCCGCGACGGCACCAAGTACACCGTGGTGCTGAGCAAGACCGACGTGGTCGCGGGGAAGAACTCCTTCTACAAGCTGCAAGTGCTCGAGTCCGATGTTAGGAAAAAGTAAGTTTCTTGTAATGTAATGAAAATGTTTGGATGTTAGTCAATCACGCAAAAACTGAAACTGATTTGGAAATAACTTGGCACATAGGTAGATGATAGATGATAGACCAGACCGGGACCAGAATAGTGCTACGGTATCCTCGGCTCGGTAAGAGGCGACTTAAAGGGGGCTTCTGGGTTCACGGCCGGCAAGAGTGGGCGCTCGAATCGTCCAGTGACCCCGGGAAAGAAGACATTGTGCTGGCTGTTGTAGATGAGTGATGACGTCTTTGGACGTCTCGTACGAGACGAGCCTGTTATGGGCACAGCGCTGGAGCACCGGTGCGTTCTAACAGAGATCCCGGAGCCCTCCACAAGCGCCGAGGAAGGCCACCGAGGGGGTTTTAGTGGGTAAAAATCCCACATAATCCTGCGTCGCTCCCACGATGTCTGGGTACCTTTAAAAGGTTTCCCACTCGTAAGACAATAAAATAAAAAAAAAGATGGATGATAGACCTAGATTAGCACATAAGATACTTCAAAATATGTTCGCTTTGCTTTGCACGTTCTTTGAAAGGTTGTCTGGTACAACGTCAACAGATGGCGGTGACACTAATTCTTAACTCGATTACACTGTAACAAATGGAGCAGATGATTATCCTGGATTACTTTATATACATCCTCTTTATCCCAGGTTACTTTATATACATTATAATTTTTAATGCTCCATTTTTGGACGAGTTCCGTACGTCCGCGAATTCCCCGGGAGTCCTTTTCATCACTTTTACTGTGGATAAGAACGAAAATTTTCTTTCAGAAAGATTATGACCATTTTTAAATTTTTTTACGAATTTGCAGGCAAAAGCTATTACATATTTTAAATATTTATTGTTTTACCTTGATAAAATTTCAACCGCAGGTGGGATTCGAACTTACCCGCCCATTTTACAAAAAAAGAATCAAGGTAAAACAATAAATATACTTACTAATATCCGTAAATGATGTATTCCTTTTTTGCAGGTATTGGTTGTTCCGGGCGTGGGGTCGAATCGGAACGCCCATAGGTGGTACCAAGGTGGAAGATTGCAGTTCCCTTGATAACGCCCTACTGAAGTTTAACGATCTCTATTTAGAGAAAACTCAAAACGATTTCGATGACAGGCACAATTTTGTAAAGGTAGGTGTGATGTTATGATTATTTTAAGTGCATTATTAAGTACAGATTCAAAGGCAAAAGGGCAGGTTCTTTACCTTAACAGCAGTTAACAATTAATTAATTCAAACGCTATACAACAACAAATATATACGCAGCGTATTAGACGCTATTAGTAAAGTCAACTCGGTTGCGCAGCGTTCGGGAAGTTACGACACATCTTGACACCGCAACTACCTGAAGACGAAAGTGTTTGAGCAGTGCCAGTATATCGAAGACGTGGTTCTTTACCGTCGGCCTTATTCATAAGCTCAAAGTCGATCAGCGCGCTACGGAGAGAGCTATTCTCGGTATTTTGCTATGTGATCAGATTTGTAATGATGAAATCCGTAGTAGTAGTAGTCCTCAAAAAGTAACCTATAATAAAAACCAATCTTCATCCCCGTGAATATTTCTTGTGCGTAATGTACCTAATTGTAGTATACTAAGTAAACTTAGATTTTTTAGCAGTCGTACATGTACTATTTAGGTATTTTAATTTCAGTTCCCCGACTGCTACTTCCCTGTGGAAATGGAGTACGAGGAGGAGAAGGCGCCGCAACAGATCCTGCAGGTGGACCCCGAGTGTAAGCTGCCCCTCCCCGTGCAGAACCTCGTCACCACGATATTCGACATCCAAGTCATGAAGCAAACCCTCCTCGAGTTCGAGGTGAGACTACTGCTTGTGTTATTGAGATATAATATGTAAGAAATATGTGTTCGCCAGTTTTCCGGTTACTGTGAGGAAAAAAAAGTGTGGAATTAATTTTGATTTAAAGCATTTGTTCTAAAGTTCTAAAAGTGTCTGGTTAATAAGATGTGGTGGAAACCACACCTTATTAGAAGTGTAACTGGACCTCTAGAAGTGTAACTGGAAAGTTACACTTCTAGAGGCGACAATCCCTCAAGGATAACAACATAAGCTACATAACTGTGACACACTTGCAGACTTGGAATAAAACTCTAACGAGTCTTGTTAAGTGTCCTTAGGCTGCAGTGACCACTTACGTACCATCAAGTGGCCTGAATTCCATTAGTCTGTTTATGTTATGGAAAAACTCTTTTCCAACCGACATGTGCTCAAGTTTCATTTCTAAGAACGGTGGTCCTTGTTAACATATACAGTACTCCCAAATTAATAATGCGCATAGAAATCTTCGTCACTGTTCGGCAACGGTCGTATTCCCCGAGCGTCGGAAGACGATATGTATATAGAGTGGTTAAGTGCATTTTCTTCATGCATAATGCATTCATCACCTTTGAAAACAAAACCAAGAAGGGTGTGTAATAGCAGCTCTATATAATTCCACACACACACACACACACACACACCACCAATATTTAAAGACGACTGACGGACCTTTGACATACCACCGGCGACAGCCGCCGACCGCCCGAATTGTTTTCAATTTTTTCACATGATTTGATATATGACATTGACTCCTGTTTCTTTCGAACAAGGTGCAAAATGCAAGTGCATTGTTTAGGGCTTTCTCCGATTCAATGATTCGGGTGTTTCCGGGAATACGACAATTAGCGAAGATTTGCATGTGCATTATTAATTTGGGAGTACTGTATGTGTGTATTAAAATAACTCATGTCATCTTTGTTCCACAGGAGAAGCCACTATTGTTTTCACTTTCTTTTTCTTTTTTTAATAGCTCGACACCGAAAAAATGCCACTGGGCAAACTGTCCAAGAAACAAATTAAGGCTGGATATAATGTGTTATCAGAACTGCTCAAGTTGCTGAAAAAGAGCGCACCTAATCAGAATCTCATAATTGACGCCACCAACAGGTGAGCACCATTTAGTACGAAAGTTGTTAATTTATGCACCATCTAGAAACTCTACATCTAGACTAAACAGATCTATATACATTTTACACTTACTAACCATATTAAGAACTAAATAATATTATCTTTTATTTGCTTCATTATCTTGTACCCAAATATCTATAAGGACCTCAACTTTTGAATCGCTCGCCGCCAGACAGATAAATTATGAGTCATATCTCGATCGATGGAGCAATTCCATACCTTAGAGTCAAACAATTGTGGCGCATAGTACGGAATGGGGAGTATCGCGTGTGAATTTGCCGCTAGAGGCGCTTGTGTTGCGTGAGGTCCATAACATTCGTTTTTCATGACATAGATTATAATTTCTTTAATTTACCCTTCGATCAATATTGATCGAAGAATTTACCTGTTGAAATTGATCTCCTTCGTGAAATCATCGCAAATATGGATTATGGAATTTTTTATAATGACTATGGTGCACCACCATTATGGTGTTATGTTTTGGAAGCTGTTGTTATAATATAAATAATTAAGATTATCTTGAATTTACTGACAAAATGTTCTTCATGTTGAGTTGCCTCTGTATTTGAAGAAAGTGTAGCAGTTTCCAGTTTCTCTTTCTGACGTTGATGAGCTCTTTCTGCATTTTTCTTTTAATTTCATTTCTCTCTTCAGTTTCTTGGTTCCAAGAAAATTGACTAGGTACAACTTTTGGCTTTATTTGTAATATTCTCCTAGCTGAATATTTGTGAACAGAAGAGATACAAGATGTCATACAAGAGGTGAATGTAACGTAAAAGTTATTCAAATCAGGATGAATAAGAAAGATTATGTACTTAGGATTTTCTATATTTAATTCTTTTGCTAACACATAATCCTCGGGGTTAAATTGTTTTTTCAAACACGAGAATATTTTGTCGGACTATAGTTATTCCTGCTAATCGCCACAAGCCACTGTTTTAAAACAGTTTTATCTTTTGGAGACTTGTGTCCTCCTTTTTTTTCCGTACAAAACGGAACTGCACAACATTGCGGCATAGCTACTCGATATGATAGATAGTTATTAATAATTAATAAACATAATGAGATTTAAGATTTAAAACTTTCTTTTGGTGCCGATCATAAATATTCTCCTTTGACAGCTATAACTCTGGACCTTAGTCAACAGTGGCGCCAACTGGTGAGCAAAGAAACGATAGTCCCCATTGTATCTATTTAACGATAGTATGCAGTCGAACGATTTAGTCACGCGAGCGATTCAAAAATAGAACTCCAGAACATATTTGAACATTGTATCTAAGTAGATACAATGGTCAAATATGTATAAGTACCTATACATCGTCATAAATCCTTCGGAAGTAACATCAGTTAATTGTTTTGAAACAAACATAGTCAGTGTTTATTGTTTTGGCTTAGATTTTTTCCCCATCTCAAATCAGTGATATAATTTTAGGTTTTACACACTCATTCCGCACAACTTCGGCACGGATAACCCACCGCTGCTCAACAGCATTGAGGCTATTCTGACAAAGACTCAAATGCTCGATAACCTTCTGGAAATAGAAATCGCCTACAACTTGATGCAAACAGGTTATTTTACTGTTATTTTAATGATGTCTTGTTTATATGTTCTCGGATATAATGGAGATAAAAAAAATTGGTAACATTCAATTTAGTATTTCAGTTGCAATACAGAAGTTAACAAAAGGAATCAAATATATATAACGAAGTTTACTACTTCAATATTATGTTTCATAGAATAAAGTGATTAATTTTAATAAATTTCCAGACGCTGATGATAAGACAAGTCCGGTGGAGGCTCACTACCGCAAACTAAACGCGGAGATCGCTCCGCTGGCGAAGGATTCTGAGGAGTTTAAAATGATCTTGGAGTATGTTAAGAATACTCATGCAACCACACATTCCAATTACAAGCTTGAAGTTGAAGAGGTATAAATCTACTTGGATAAAATGAATGCCAAATGTTATTTTGCTGGTTATGCTAAAACAGTGTTGTGAATGGCTGATATGCCATTGGTTTTTGTTGAATTGCATATTGGTGATCTTGTACATTTAATCATTTGAATTACAGGCTTTATTGGCTCTGCCAATATTTTTTATTGAAATAATAGTAGACATAAATTAGTTTTAGCATTAAATGGCAACTTTTTCTGTAATCCTTTTTCTTTTATGTTTACCTTATTTTAAAAATAACTAACAATAACATTCTTACAGGTATTCAAAGTAGTTCGAGAGGGCGAGGACAAGCGTTATAAGCCATTTAAAAAATTGCATAACAGAAGACTCCTTTGGCACGGATCTCGTACCACCAACTTCGCCGGCATTCTTTCACAGGGTAAGCTATAAATATACATACAAACTTTTATATGCTTGCTTTGTTTATTTTGCTTTGCTTTAAGTATATTTCCTCGACTCCTTATAATGAAGCTATTTCAATGGACCTAGAGTATGTACTCTACTATTTCCTTTAGGTTAAATTTGTATTAACCCAGGGTAAAACCAGCTCAATGGCATTTTTACTCGATCGACTATGAAGCTGGATACTTTACCTGTTGGTTTTTCATCAGTGGCATCAATGTTGTAACTAATGTTCTTCCCGAAGCCGAGTGAATGACGCGCAAGCTTCCCACAGGTCTCCGCATAGCGCCGCCAGAGGCGCCGGCGACGGGCTACATGTTCGGCAAAGGCGTATACTTCGCGGACATGGTGTCCAAGTCGGCAAACTACTGCGCCACCGGCCCCGCCAGCCCCGTCGGAATCATGCTGCTGTGTGAGGTCGCGCTCGGCGATATGTGAGTTGTTACATTTTTGGCAAGGGCTTGTATTTCGGCGACAATATGTCCCGGACAGCTAAATATCAATATCAACCTATCGGTTATCGTTTCTCTATTCAATAATCAATTATATGTCGCACTGGTCGGTGAGGGCACTGCTTTCCCTTGACCGATCTATGGCCTCTTGCACGGTCACGCTCGCAGAATGTGGCCATTGCGTTCCAGCATAAAAAGCGCTAGAATTCTGTTTTGTTATATCTTGTAGTAGTTCTATTATCTGTTTCCATTTAGGTGATTTTAGGTTCACTTCTGTAGAGGTGACAATCTTAGTCCTCAAGGGTAGCAAAACATCTGTGACACGAGACTCTTATTTACAATTATTAACTGGTCTATTACTAATACCAATGAACAGGACTAACCATCCCAGTCCGTATTTGAGTCTTGTTCAAAGTCGGTCAATAGTTGTCATGGGCGGTAGCGAATGGGTGGTGCTGCAAACTCGAAAATGTCTGTAGTGCTGCCGTGTGAGTGCGACAGAGTTATGTATCAATTTAATCCATACTAATATTATAAATGTGAAAGTGTGTTTGTTTATTTATTTGTTTGTTTGTTTGTTTGTCCGGCTTTCACGTCGCAACGAAGCTATTATATGGTATGGTTTTTGTGTGTGGAGATAGTGAGGAGGGTGGAGAGTGACGTAGGCTACTTTTTACTGCGGTAAAACATCCCCATGGGAAGATATCGATGTTTTGTTATTTGCTAGATATTTAGTTCCGGATATTGTTAATAGATGGTGTTAGAACAATTTAGAAGTAGTTAGTATAGTGGTTAAGTAGTTAGTATCTTTTAATCGTGGAACTGTCACTATTCATCCACCACAAATATGTCATGTATGATAAACAACTCATTGTTAATTCCCTTTGACAACGCGGGCGGAGCCGCGGGCAAAAGCTAGTAGATGAATAATTTGACTGTCAGGGTGGAGTACACGCAAGCCAACTTCGTCAAGTCGCTGCCGAGCGGCAAGCACTCGGTGTGGGGCGTGGGCAGCACGCAGCCCGACCCGGCGCGCGCGCGCACGCTGCCCGACGGCACGCTCGTGCCGCTCGGCCCGCCCACCACGCGGGACATAGCCACCTCGCTGCTTTATAACGAGTATCCTTTTACTAGCTTCATCATCAGCCCAATTGTTATATTCCTCCCACTGTTGGCCACGGATCGCCTCTCGGTGTAGGTGGAGTGGTAAAGATATAGCATAGGGTTTAAAAAATGCTGGCATAACTGCCAAATAGCGACCAGCACATTATCAGTCTACTCGATTTGATGAGACATTGTACTAATGTAAAGACGAGGTCATTGTCTAGATGAGTAAGGAGAGAATTCTTCCGAAATATAATATTGCGGATTGGCAGAATACTTGCTGTAAATGTGGCAGAAAATCTGCCAATTCGCTTTGCTGTTTTGTTTGAACATTTTTACAAAGTCAAATAAAAGCGAAGTTCAAGTTTTGATAAATTCTCTACTCGAGTGTCCCTGAAACCTTTAGTAACACAGACATAACTCTCAGAGCAATCACTGTATATAACCATGTATGCATATTTTCTTAACACAGCCCTTCCCAGATTCATCGTGTATGACGTAGCGCAGATAAACGTCAAGTACTTGTTGCAAATGAAATTTGACTTCAACTACAGACGCTGAGCAATCTTTGTACAACAGGTCAATATTACTGTTATGATTATTCCTGTTTCTTTATTTTTTTACGTTTCAATTTTGTATGTTTTCGTTATGTTTCTTTAAATAATTGTATGGCAGCATTGCAGTACGTAATTATGATATTTTAATAAGTATTTTAATATGTTAATTATGATAATGTGTTGATTTCTGATTTGGACATCACTTATTTTGATCACCATGCTAAATTCAATTAAACTAAAATGTTTTTACAGTGATACGATAATACTAAACTTACATCACCTTTAAAGTACCTAATGTTTGTGATATGAATAGTATTTACCAGCCATAATGTGCATTTCCTATTAATAAATATCATGTTAATTGCTCTTGTTATTTATTTTAAAATAAATGGCCTTAGTAAAGAGTAATATAAATGCCTTTACTAGGTATTCCTTGTAGCTCCTACGTCCGTAAATAACTCTTATGTCGTCTTGTAATTCATACGTTATGTCGACCAAGGGGATTTTCAAATTGTTCTCGATAAGCAATCGACGATTATGAAGAGTCGTAGAAGTGACCCTCTACTAGAGATCCCTCTGTGAATTCCAAAGAAATTGGAATTTAAAGGAGTCGAAATTCCAATTTCTATGGTGAATTTTGAGATCTCTTTGTTTCTGTTACAACAAATTTTAGCGCCCCACTCACGGTCGTGCTTATGGGAGGTTTTGTTACTACCCCTGCAAATCGGCACTAGTTGTAGTGTTCAGCAAATACCTCATAAGACCTTTCCTGGACTTTTCAGTGTTTGGAAATGGCACTACGTTACTTAAATCTTAGCCGATTCGCTCCTGGAAAAGTGAACGTTTCGTCATGAGCTAGTGGTTTTTTGGGCAGATGTTATTCTTATTCCAATCTTAACTTCTTGCCATCTCTCTCTTTCAGTATATATGATGTACTCTGTGCTGTTGGCTGTCTCGTATTACGTACAAAAATGATCGAAGCCTAGTACAGAACAGATACAGAAATATACTTATCAGTGCTTTAGAGGTCAATAGTGTCAATTTGAGGAAAAAAATCCTATTAAAACAGAGCTTTGGAGAAACAAAACCTTCAAATCGCAACGTAGAGGATGAATATTATATTAATCTAATCTTTGATGAATATTCTCTGAAGCTATGGTTATGACTATGAGAGACTCGTGCCCAGCAGTGGGATTCAATGGTAAGATAAGGTAGGTTGTTTGCATTTGGGTATAGTACAATTTCTTTGAAAAAAGAAAGAAAGAAAAGCTTTTATTTCGTTATACTCTGACGCATGTGTGGAACACATAACTAATAATACAGAAAATAAACAAAAAAACAGTAAAGTAATAATAATCCATAGCGCCCATAGCCCAATGGCTCGCGTCGATTCAATGTGATCGAAAGAGATAATCAACGATGGGAGCGGCCGGTTTGTGGATGGGTGACCGCTAGTGGCGAAATTTCATGGACGCTACCGTGCTTCGGAGGGCACGTAAAGCCGTCGAGCCTTGTCGAAGTCCTTCGGGTAGCTTTAGAAGAACATTCGACACTGGGTTGGCCACTAACCCTTCCACCAATCCGCAACTTCCAATTCCAACTTTGGATGTAGTTCTTATGAATAAACATTGATTATTGTCATTATGTATTATATTCACCAACTGTTTATTTAGTCGTTAGAGCTCGTTCTCCCTGTTGTTTATTAATTGTACCTACATCTCTACATTTTATTGAATATCATATCTCTACCTAGTCTGTGTTGGACATTTTCTTTGACATTGATTGATTGACATGACAATTTACCTGCTGTCACATTTGTTTTACTCTTCAAACACCATGTATCGAATAGAAATGCTATTTTTTTATTATTCAATCAGCATATCACGGTCTCTTTATTTACAAATGTGTAAAATTGCAGTTCAGTTATAGAAGAGATGAATATATAATAACATTATCACCCGCTTGGCACTTGTGAAAACATTGTGTGACAATGGAGGAAAACATCATCAAATGGACTAACAAAGACGTTATAGACTTATTACATAAAGATAAAATATCCAGCTTCATCGTAGATATTTGTAAATCTCAAGATATCGATGGACAATGCCTCCTGTCTTTTGTGGATCGAGATTTTTACGAATATCCCTTTGACCAGCTGAAGTTGGGGGAAAGGAAGAGATTTATATTGTTAGTGAAAAAGTTACAAAGGAATAATCGCACGGCTATGTGTAAGCTTGGACTTTGGGATGATCGCTTGTCCATAAATCCAGCCACGAACATTAACTTTGTGGGCACTAATCTCTCACATTTAAGCTATAATCTCCATAGTGAGTTGCAGGATGAACTTGCTTTTGCTAGAAATTCAGAGTGCATCACAAATTACACTGACGTGAAAGCTTCAAGACTGAAACCCGAAATATGGAAAACTGCCATAGCCCTTGGTGAGTAAAGAAACATTACATTTTGCAGGAATATAATATTAATTGCTACCAATGTAGTTGTCAGGACAGAGTTTCAATTCTTGCCGACCCTATTAACCTCTGAAATTCGATACCCTAGTTCCCCATCATATTATGTAGTTACATTTATTGTGTCAATGAAATTGCAACATTATAATTAGTGCTCTAAAATTATATTTTACAGAGCGTTTCGTAATTTTTCATATTTAGACAATACAGTGTTCACTTGTTATTATACAAAATATAATTTTTTTGTTAAATTTTCGAGATTCATTATCTCTATGTATAACAAATGTTTTATTTTTATGTAAGACAAAACAATTTGGACCAAATTTGTTGCCCCCTAAAATCTGCCACCCTAGGCTTCAGCCTACCTAGCCTGCTGGTAAATCCGCCACTGAGGACATAGTATTTAGAGTAGTATTTACATAACATGACATGAAATCACACCTGCATTTCCTCAAAGGGGTAGGCAGGGGTGTGTATGTATACCCATTTTTCACATTATGTTTAGGTATACATACTTGGTGAGCCTATCCCCATACATGGGCACAAACCCAGACTGAGCTGCTACCAGGCATTTATAGTTATATATATTACGACCACTAGACCAAAGGACAAGCATCTATATCAAACTTTCCATAATTATGCAGTTATGATGAAATGCTATTAAACTATTTAACACATTTTATTATTCATAAATAATCCACATTTTATTCTCATCTCAAGCTTTGAATTGTAATCTGCAAGTATTTCTTGCTAAATCTACAAATACGAGTATGTTTGTATTTTCCAATATATTTCCTAATATTTAGTATTAATATGAGTGACTAATTTAACCCTTTCATTGTAGGGTATGTGTTTCTGGTGACGTGGGTGACAGCTGTAGTGATGGTCATAGTCCACGATAAGGTGCCTGATATGAAGAAATACCCACCTCTTCCCGATCTCTTCCTTGATAATGTACCGCACATTCCATGGGCCTTTGACATGTGTGAGATTACGGGCTCACTGCTCCTGGCTATATGGGTGGTGGTGCTGTTCTTCCATAAACACAGGTCAGTTCCTATTGAATTTGTAGCATTTTTTATGTCTGCATGATTATATGTATAATCAAAATATTTAAAACTTTTGAGATGTTAGTGATGGTGTATATACAAGTGACACAACACTAAACACACATAACACAAACACCAAAAGTAGAGCAAGAACTAAAAAAAATTGTGCTAGTGGACAAAAAAATATAAAAATTATAAAACTCACTTCGACTTTTAATATTATTATTCCACTAACAGTAATAAGTAATATATAAGCATCATCATCATTTTGGATATCACATATTAATAAAGGTCAATCAATTTGGATATTACGTATTAATAAAGGTGTGTTTAATTAAATTGTTTACACAAAGCAGATTCATTGTCAGGTTTTAATACTGAAACAAAGTAGGGCTAAGTCTTGTGTTTATTTGTTTTATTGTTTTTGCCTTGTCATTGTTAATATATAATATGTCAACTTCTGCATCATGTTTAAGATTATTTTTCTTTAATATAACAAAATCTAGCCAAATCTCACACAGTTACATGAATTTGTTATATTATGTACAAATAAAACAGTACAATCAGAAACATATATGACTCATATGACACATTATAAATGAAACAAAGAAAGGCTTAGTCTTTGTGTGTTGTAGTCCCTAGCTTGTCATTGTTGATATATGTATTTTGAAAAAAATAAACTTCAGAGTCAAAGTTTTTATATTGTTCTTTATTATAACCAACATTTTTAATTACTGATGCATATGGAAATTACTGTTTTTATTATATCTGTGTAACAGAAACCAAATATTTCATTTTGTTAGTAAATAAAAAATCGAAGATGAAGTTACAAAATTGATCTAAGCATACGCCTAGCCTACATATAATGGAGTGAAATCTCCAAATTTATTAGACAGCTAATTTAAGCAGGTTTATCACATGAGCCTCTTCACAGTGTCACCCTTTTTGTCCATTTAGCATAATGTGACAGTATATAGCACTGACTATTATAATCATAGCAGTGAAATAATAGACAAATAAGTAGCTGCATGCTATAAATAGTGCGATTTAAGAAATTAAATGTCACTTGCTATAACGGTGAAGGACACATAGTGAGGAAAATTGCATGCCTGAGAGTTCTTCATTATGTTCTCGAAGGCATGTGAAGTCTGCCAATCCGCACTTGGCCAGGCCAGAGTGGTGGACTAAGGCCTAATCCCTCCCATTCTGAGAAGAGAACCGGGCCCTAGAGTGGAACAAAGAAAGGGTTGTAATGATGATGATGATGATGATGTACATATATGGACATACTATTGCAGTCCGAAATAAATGACTAGGTATTTCATTTCATTTTATAATCGGCGATCGGTCACAGTTATACTATGCTTAACGATTTCATATATTACATAATTCTTTTAAAGTAACAGAAGGTGTTCATGTTACTTGACAACAAAAACCGCAAGATATTTCACTCCTAACATACTAGTGGTTAAATGGGCTAGAAAAATCATATTGCTAGGAAAAGCGACACTTAGAAATTGCGTATACTACCTATCGTAATTTACGCTGGTGTTCGTCTTGTCGCAAATAACATTATAGTTGTGAAGATTGGTTTCAATTAAATGGTACAGAAATAACTATATTATTCAAGGGCGAACTAATTTTTAAATAATAAAACGTCATTGAATTGTTCTAATGAAAATCTAATGATATAAGGTTCCACAATACAACGTCACTATTATTGATAACATTGTAGTGAATATTCATATATCATAGTTTCTAAATATAAAGGGAATTGGAAGGTTGAATCAGTGCGGTTGCACTGAGAAACCATATTTTACACGTGATTTTACTACTTAGTAGGTATATTAACGGGATTGGTAGCAGGCGTGATAAGAGTAATCAAACTCGTTCTCACAAATACTTGACGCTCACACACGCATACGGTGTCACGCTCATGTTCACCCAAACACTTATATTTCTTGATTCTTGGGTATATTATTACCTACTTATTTCCAGCTGTTATTAGGAGTCCAGAGAACTGGCAAATATTTCGGCATGGCACACCCGATAACCCGGCCTTAAATTACCTACACCACCAATAATTTTTCTAAATATTTTTTTTTTTAAATTACACTTATAAGGTACATACATATATAAATTTCTGCCAAACTGTAGGACAGAGTATATAATATAATATATATAATGTGCGTATTAAGCATAAAGGTAGAGGTAAATATCGTGAGGAAACCAATCCGCGCTTACTTAGCTTGATAGCATCTCAGCAATAGACCCATAATGATAGATGCAAGCTTAACGAAGCACCAGATCAGAATTGGTCACTTTCGCCTATCGACAACAGCAACATCAGGATGTACGAGACATTCTAATGTTGCTGTTGTTTATGAACCCAGTTCAAAAACAGAACTCATTTTGAACTGAGTTCCTAAACATTCTTCTTTCACGCAGGTTCATAATCCTGCGGCGGTTCTTTGCGCTCGCCGGCACAGTGTTTCTGCTGCGGTGCTTCACGATGCTCATAACGTCGCTGTCGGTGCCCGGTTCGCACCTGAAGTGCGAGCCGCGGTTCTACCCGCCGGCGGACGACCTCACCGTGTGGGGGCGCCGCCTGCGCCAGGCGTACGACATCTGGAGCGGCGCGGGCATGTCGGTGCGCGGCGTGCGGACGTGCGGCGACTACATGTTCTCGGGCCACACGGTCGCCTTGACGCTGCTCAACTTCTTCATCACTGAATGTAAGTCTAGCCAATCCATCTATCCAAGAATATCTTTGTTTTGTTGGTATGATGATGATGATGATGATGATGATGATATCCAAGACGTGTCCGTCTACGGTGACCCGCTGTTAGCATGGCATGCGCTCGGAGGTGGCTAGCGAAGCCAAACTTTGTTTAAAACGTTAGATGGCAACTGTCACAGTAAAGTTGACTAACATCATTGTAGGTGTATTTGTAGGACGGCTTAGGTAGGGCGAGCTTTCCTTATCTGGCGTTTAGCTTCGAGTAACCTCAGGCGATATAAATTTCTCACTATAAATTCGCTCACGTCAAACTTCGAACAAGATGGTAGGTATAGTACCTATACTTACGAACCAGCATCAAAGTCTAGCTTTGACGTATTTCGTCTAATGCTTGGTGAGGGTGTTAGGCGCTGATTGGATCGCCAGCCGTATTACGTGTATGTCCCCCGCACTGATACTCCATGTACAGCTGGATTTAGTTAAGAGCTAAATTTTCGTGTGTCGAGGAATAGCTGTGCTCGTTTTGGGACTCAAATACCTAAAAATCCCCGATTGGATTTGTCACAACGACAAACTACCCATTTTTTCGAGTGGGAAACCGTGTAAAGGTACCCGTAAGTCGGAAGGCGGTGGCCGGCGCATGAGCAGAACTCAAGGATCTCATCAATAAGAAAATAATTCACCGGTGCGCTGTGCCCATGACAGGCTCCTTGCAGCTGATACAGCTACACAGCCTCATCCTTCGCTAGATCAGGGGTCACTAGATGGACGATTCGAGCTCCCACTCGCCGCCCGCAACTCCGGAACATTGAACATTTTAGACGGTCATATTCTGGTCCCGTACTCCAGGGACGGCGATAGGATAGATATCCATCCATCCATCCATCAGCCTTTTAGGGTCCACTGCTGGACATAGGCCTCCCTCAAGGATAGGATATATGAGGATAGATATAAATATAAATTAATACATTTTAGCAATCTGCATACCCTCTGCACCCCTCTGGATAGTCTCTATACTACGATAAATCACAATTACTGAAAAAAGTCCTAAGTCCAATTGAAAAGTAAACTTAAGTCTCGATCAGACAGACTAGATCGGAGTGACTTTCAACTTTGAATATACACAGGTTCAAATATCATTTTATTAAGGTATGTAAAAGGATATTCAGTTCCGTCTGGAATGATTCACCACAATTACTAGTTGTATGTAGCGTCCCATAGCCCAATGGCTCGCGTCGATTCAATGTGATCGAGAGAGTTAAGCAACGAGGCGCGGTCGGTTTGTGGATAGGTAACCGCTAGTGGCAACATTTTAATGGTGCTACCGTGCTTCGGAGGGCACGTTAAGCCGTCAGTTCCCGGTTGTTTGGTGGTGAAAACAATCGTTAAACCTTGCCTTCGGGTGACATAAGAACATTCAACACGTGAGTTGTCCACTAACACCTACCTACACCAATCCGCCATCATCCAATTGGAGCAGCGTGGTGGAGTATGCTCTGAACCTGCCGCGAATTTGTCTGTAGGGGAGACCCGTGCCCAGCAGTAGGACGTCTATGGGTTGCAGCAGCTAGTTAAACGAGAACAGAGGTCAAGACAGTATATATCTACTATTGTATGACAATAGTACCTATTGTGTTCCGAATAAAATGCATGTCAATGGCGGTTAATGTTAAGTGAGTATGCAAATCAGATCTGATTTGGAAGAACACTGGGCTAATTAATGTAACTTTTTGTATCTTATTTTAAAACAATTACGTATTTACATTAAGCCAACTGGTTTGCTTTTTAAAAGGTAGTACCTATGTGATTTTTATGCTAACCAGTGCCTACGTGGAGCAGTAATCTATATATATAAAAGGAGAAGGTGACTGACTGACTGACTGACTGACTGACTGACTGACTGACTGACTGACATATCAACGCAGGGCCGAAACTATAAGGGCTAGAAACTTGAAATTTTGCACAGGGGTTCCTTTTATAACGTAGGGGAGCACTAAGAAAGGATTTTTGAAAATTCACCCCCTAAGGGGATAAAACGGGGGTGCAAAGTTAGTATGAAACTTTGCCGTTTTTGAAGTCGTTAGACGGGTAGACGTCGTTAATGGGTCTAATTCTACGCGAGCGAAGCTGCGGGCGTCCACTAGTATTTTATATGCCAAAAGTTCAATGCCTCGTACAAAAAAGGAACTAAATTGAGCGAAAGCAATCCTTGCGCAATTGCTTTCCGTTCTGTAGAATTTCATATAAGTTGAAATTGATTCATAACCAATTATGTGATTGAATAACGGATGTTTTTGTACAAATGGTGTTAATAACTTTTATATTTTCTCTTAAATTCTTGATCTTAACACAGTATGTACGTAGGTATGAACCTATATAAGGACTTTACTATTAATTTATGTATTATAAACAAGATTATACCGTTAAAAATATTTTTTTGAAAAAGCTTTTTAAAAATTTTTTTTTATATTCATGCATTGTCATCGGAACAAAATATGTGTGCCAAATTTCAGCTCGATAGCTTCAGTGGAAGTGGGTGAAATATTGATTGCAAGATTCCAGGACATACTTACATGAATACATACGAGTGAAGTTAAATAAAAGCTTTTAAAAAAGGAGCACGGGCCGCCCTTCGACAAGGTGGACAGACGACCTAAAGAAGGCAGCGGGAAACCGCTAGATTCAGAAGGCACAGGACCGGTCGGAGTGACTTCGTTTAGGAGAGACCTATGTCCAGCAGTGGACCAATAAAGGCTGATGATGATGAATCAAGAAATATTGACAGAAAGGTTGTGTGCATAAAAGAAGAGTCAGAAGAGTAAAAAGTCAGAGACCTTGTTGATTGATTCCGGTACCCACTTAGCGTAGAGGAGGAAACAACAAATTTTAATTTTCAATTTTAGGTTCCCTAGTCAACAAGGTCAACCAATAATTTCGATATCGTCTGTCGTCGTCGTCGTATATCTGTCTGTGGCATAGCTCAGAGATTCTAAATTCTAGAAAGCTGTAACAGGCTTTAATTTATCGTGAGACTTAAAATCACTCCGACAAAGTATAAAAAATATAATACGTTGAAAATTTTTGTAAAAGAATTTTTTAATTATTATTTTAATTGAACTCATAAATGGTAAGACATTTTTTAAATAAAAATCTTAAATTGAATTTTAAGGGCCTAACAAAAAGACCCTGAGACCTAACTTTAAATTTCACCCTGATATAACATGAGAACACAGAGAAATATTAAAGCGTAGCTTATAATAGTTTGTTTGAGTGTTAGTACTTTGTAGCTTTCAGTTCAGAGTTCATTGTGGTGTTTATGCTAAAACCGCAATTTGGATACTAGTACATGTAAATATTTTTGCAGATTTAAAATGTGAAAGACATAAAAAATAATTTCGTCAAAAGATTATAGGTCCGAAACTGTTTCAAAAAATGAAAGCTAAAAGAAAGAAAACATTTTTTGTTTTAATACGCACTCAGCAGTAGATGTGTAATTACATATTTGAAATCAAAAGCTTTGAATCAACTTTGATAGGTAGGTTCGATTTAATATCAATTTCGTATTGGAATTATGTATCTGAAATAATCCGCGATAATTGCACTGAGTTATTAAAATTCGGAATTCCGATCACCGTTTTCATGAACAGATTCTTTTGGTATTGCAATGTAAAATTAATAATCCAGAGATTATGAGACACGCCACTCATGTTATGTTTAAATGTTTCTTTTAATTATAGATTCAATTGCGTGTATGTTGTTACTAAGTTATTATACGAGTTTGCGATACTACATAGATAAAGGTACGATTTCTTCTAATTTTAATTACCTACTTATCAAGGTCTAAACCCTTGTCTTCCGTCATCAGTTTTACCATGATTTATACATATAGGATACCTACCTTAACATGTAGTGACGATTTGAAACAGTTAAATCTCTCATCGCGTTAGAACATATACACTTCAATACCGTATGTTTTTAATAATGCATGAGTTGCATGGCAGAAAGATAAGGAATGTTTACATAATCTAATGATTGACTGTTTACAATTTACAATCCGCGGCCCCAGGCATCCGTTATGAAGTAAACAACGTTTTATCAACGCAACGCATCGATGTCATTGGGTTACTATGTTTCG
Organism: Carterocephalus palaemon; assembly: GCA_944567765.1. NCBI lineage: Eukaryota > Metazoa > Arthropoda > Insecta > Lepidoptera > Hesperiidae > Carterocephalus > Carterocephalus palaemon. The sequence goes on from OX155643.1 coordinate 10,434,684, forward strand.
TAGTTTCCACAATGACGCAAAGAGAATAACATAACATAGCCAAGGGGCTATTTATATCAGCGGCACATTTCGCGCTGCAGATATCGTATCAACCAGCAAGTAAACAGCCCCTACGTCATTGTCACTGATACTTCCTTGTTCGGTGTTATCAAATTGCTTGGATACTGCTCGATCTGGATGGGCATCTTGGATTTGTCTCATGTGCAAGTTGCATTAATTAAAATTCGGCTTAAGTCAGGAAAGGATTTTTTCTGATTAATATTACTAAAAATATTTAACTAGACTTCCTAATTCCTATCCTTTCCTATTTAATAATTCATAAATATCCATTCAACTTATGTAATTATGATTGGAATTCAATAAAATTTGAAGATCCCTTATTTTTTTAATTGATACCTTACTTACATAATAAATGTACTTGAAGTAACTAATAATATGTAGTAGAATACTGCTTTTCATATCACGTTTAAGTTACATAAAATGGTGGTTAGGTTTAGAAAAATTGAATGAGATTTGTAAAACGCTTATCCGCGATTATCTTCCTGTGTAGGCGTAGGTACCAATAAATTATGTGATTAATGCGCTAATGAGTGAATAAGGAAGTGCTCAAATGATACAAGTTATCTGTAATAATTTAGCAAATGCGCGCAAGATTATCTGGAATGCGGAAACGTGTAGATTTAAAGCGCGTTTATTGAAAACAAGGCTTTCTACACGTAGTTAAAATTTTATTACTGTTTAATCCGTACTTGACGCTAGGGCAGAAATTTAAATTACTTCCTATAAACTACAGTTTTATTATTCTTTTTTAATAAAATGGACAAAGTTTAATTGATGGATTTCATATCAGTGCAGTCTTGAACGCAGGCGCTTTTTAATTACTTTTCCAACATCTTTCTTTCTTAAGTGTCATCAATGAATCAAACTGGGCACTTTAATAATGTTCTGGTTTTCATTCTAATGTTCTTTGAATTCATCAGTTTGAATGCGTATGACGTATCAGATATGGTGTCTACATAACAGAGCTTATTTATTTACAAACTCCCATAGGACTCGCTGTAGTCCGTATTTTCTAACTCGCTTGAATGCAACGAATTTTCTTAACTGGAACCACATGTCGGGCGAGCGATGGGGTTAATTAAATAAATTAATGCTTTTAAAAAAATTAAATCACCCGCAATCAAGCGCTCGATTAAAAAATATGACTTCAGTTTTCATGTAAACTCGCTGAAAGTGACACAATAAATTTGTGCTTTTTGCTAAGTCTCGCGACAATATTTCCAACGAAGTGTGCCATTTGCAAGCACTGGTGCAGTTAGCGGTTAGTATATACTTTAATCTATGGTTAGCGTAACGCACTAAAGTTTAGGTCTGACCTTGAACTGCAGAAGTCGAATTTTAGGGTATCGTCTTACGCAGAGCGAGCAGGTTGTCATTCGTAAGCGCTGATTGGTTCGCCAGCCGTACTATGTCCCCCGCATTGATACCCCATGCGCAGCTATCTCCTTCGAATTTCGTTCAGAGCTACACTTTCGTACCTACTACATTTATAATTATGAAAGTATCTTTTTTTTAAAAGCTTTTATTTAACTACACTCGTATGTATGTATGTAATGTCCTGGAATCTTGTAATCAATATTTCACCCACTTCTACTGAAGCTATCGAGCTGAAATTTGGCACACATATTTGGTCCCGATGACAATGCACGAATATAAAAATAAAGTTAATAAATAAAAAGCTTTTTAAAAAAATTCCGGTATAATTTCATATATCAATGGCTATAATATGTTCGTCGGTTGCAGACACGTCGCGCAACCTTTACTTGCTGCACATCCTGACGTGGGTGATGAACATGTTCGGCATCTTCTTCATCCTGGCGGCGCACGAGCACTACTCCATCGACGTGTTCATCGCCTTCTACATCACCTCGCGCCTCTTCCTCTACTACCACACGCTGTCCAACAACCAGGCGCTCATGCAGAACGACTCTTCCAGGTGACTTGCAACATTGTTTGGAATAATAATAACGTTACAGCCTTACCTTCTCTAATCTGAGACCTATCAGGATATTTACCTCATAATGATCACGAGATAATTTATGGTTGCTATCGACGTGATCGTGTCTTACAATCAGGTGGGTATAAAAAAACTTGCAGATTATTAACATACTGGTACTTGTGGGTTATTTACATAACAGGGCCTTTTAGTAAAGGCGCAAAAGAGCTCTACTTCCAGGGACGACGCTAATCTGAAGCAAATCTCTGTTGACGATATATCTATCTTTACGCGACGGTAACCACTACCGCTAACCTAACTAACAAGCAGATGTTAGTTAGTAGCTAACTAAAATCTATAAAATAAAATTATAAGGCTAGCTATTCATTCCAAACGAAAGACTCGTGATCGTGCCTCCTAGAGAGAAACATTTAAGTGTAATTTAAGTCACTTAATCTATATATTAGGTTGGGGAAAAAGTTTCTTCGCATTTTTTATGAAAATTCCAAACTTTTTTTAATATAGTTTATTTACATTTAACTAAAGTATGTAGGTACCATTTTGTTCGATAACTTTTTGCCATCTTGTAGGTAGGGACATGATCCCATTCCTATAGAAATTTTGGGACTTCTGATCAAAATACCGCGACAAGTGGTTTTGGCAGTCCTCTCGTGATGTTAACCTGACACTGCCTAAAGAATTCTGAAGAGACCGAAACAGGTGGAAATCTGAAGGTGCAAGGTCAGGACTATACGGCGGATGCATTAACACCTCCCAGCCAAACTCTCTTAATTTTTGCTGAGTGGCTAAAGATGTGTGAGGTCTAGCGTTATCATGATGAAAAACCACACCCCTTCTGTTGATTAATTCCGGCCGCTTTCTCTCAACTTCTTGCTTTAATCTCATCAGTTGTTCGCAGTAGAGTTCAGAATCGATGGTCCTGCCTGGTGGTAAAAGCTCATAATGAATAATGCCCTTCCAATCCCACCACACACACAGCATCACCTTGTTGCGAGTTAACCCGGGTTTTGCCACAGTCTGTGAAGCCTGACTGGCCTTTGACCACGACCTTTTTCGCACGTTCTTGTCGTAGGTGATCCACTTTTCATCACCAGTTATCAGCTTCTTCAAAAATGGTTCGGTTTCATAACGTCGTAATAAAGAATCACAAATGAGTACACGGTTCATTAGGTTTCTTTCAGTGAGTTCGTGAGGTACCCAAATATCGAGCTTTTTTGTGTACCCAGTTTTTTTCAAATGCGCCAAAACTGTTTTGTGGTCAATTCCCAGTTCTTCAGCTACGTCGTAACTACTGACATGCCGATCTTGCTCCACTTTTTCAAAAATGGCACCCATTTTATCCGTAATTGGGCGACCAGAGCGACGTGCATCTTTGACATCAAAATTTCCGGATTGAAAACGCTTAAACCAAATTTGTGCTACTCTCACAGACACTGCACTAGGTCCATAAACGTCGCAAATTTTTTTCGCGGCTTGCGTTGCATTTTTACCTTTTTTGTAGTAAAATTTTAAAATGTATCGAATTTCTTCATTAGATTCACTCATCTTGGCGGTACGAAAAACAAATGAAAATCACACATTTTCCTAATGTGAATTTGGAATTATGTTCTTTAAAATTTAAACTTTCAATGATACCAAAACCAGCCAGATACAAATAGTATAGCCAAAGATTTTTTATTACAAGTTCCTACATACTATAATGCGAAAAGACTTTTTCCCCAACCTATTATATAAAAGGAGAAGGTGACTGACTGACTGACTGACTGACTGACTGACTGACTGACTGACTGACTGACTGACTGACTGACATATCAACGCAGGGCCTAAACTATAAGGGCTAGAAACTTGAAATTTTGCACAGGGGTTCCTTTTATAACGTAGGGGAGCACTAAGAAAGGATTTTTGAAAATTCACCCCCTAACGGGGTAAAACGGGGGTGCAAAGTTAGTATGAAACTTAGCCGTTTTTGAAGTCGTTAGACGGGTAGACGTCGTTAGTGGGTCTAATTCTACGCGAGCGAAGCTGCGGGCGTCCACTAGTTATAAATAAATGAAAGGGACGCTTCGTAGACACGTATCATTCTATTATAGGTATAATTACCATGTCATGACATAGGACTTCCCTTAATGATGTTAGTCATCGAGTGTATGAGTCATCTAGTTTAAAACATATTAATTAAATGCTTATTCTGTTTCCATGCTTATCATGTTTTGTCCATTGGAGAAATTGAAAAGAATTATGATGAAGTTAACATTAACACAAATGTCTATCTTATTATATTTCAGGACCAGAATATGGTTCCCGCTCCTGTCGTTCTTCGAGTCCGAAGTGGACGGCATCGTGCCGAACGAGTACGAGGGCCCCGTGACCATCCTCGGCAACCTGAAGCAGTGGCTCGCGCAGTTCGTGGTCGACGTCAAGAAGTCTTCGATGGCCAAGATGGCGGGCACCAAGCTGCAAGAGGGCGCGGCGATGGGCGAGTACTCCGTGGTGCGGCTGGTGGACGGCATCAAGAGGAACCTCAGTCTCGTAGAGGAGTACAAGAACTCCCGCCAGCGGCTGGTCACCCTGGACAAGAACACGCAGGCCTGCCTGCTGGACGAGCTGCCTGCCAACCTGCCCGAGCTCGCCGGCGAGGTCCTGCGAGACTTCTCCAACCCACCCTCTCCTATCACGAAAAAGAGTATATGAGCTACCCGTCATATAGAGGCTATTTATAGAATACTTTTTTCATTGTAGTGATAATACAATGAATTAGATACCTGAATGTTTACATTTCCATTATAGATTTTATATCATGTTATTCCATATTTATGTTAAGCTAAATAACGTAATAAATTATTAAGAAAATTTATTTGCTCAACATTATCTTGAATAAATAAAAGTTTTCGCTTTAATGCCGAACGATTTGATTATTTCGCATTCCCGAATCCCGAAGGTTAATTTCTACCCTTTTGTTGGCGTGGCAGTTGGAGTCGTCCCGTTTTTTTGTTTGCATCGAGCGCATTGCCCGTTGGCAGTCTCGGCGGGTCAACGAACGCTTCATGTTGCATCCAAACTGAGAATCGTCCACGCGCCAAAACAATGTGTCCTTACTAATTGTAACCACTACTTACACTGATCAAATTATAGTTCTGAGCAGGCGCCCCCTTACGAGACATTTGGTAACATTTGGAACACATGTCTCTGATTGGTTTAATATTTACATTTTGTGTAATGATGCTCTGAATTCTCATTATCAGTGTGTATTTAATATTTTTTGTATGCTGTGATACTTTTATAGCATTTAATTAAACTATTATATTAGGTTAAAATTTTAACACGAGCAACTTTGATATAAGCTCTCTACTTCTATATATTTAAATAAATAATGATAAAGTTAAACCAAATAATAGTCAAAATAAATAGCATTTTATATAATTCGTATGAAAAATTAGTTTTATAAAACTGTCTTTAATAATATTAATAGATGACAAATCGGAAAATTAATGTATATAAATTTAAAACTTAAGTAACCTATCGTAATTTCTGAAGAATGCTCTATAGGTAGATATTAAATTTGATAATTGCAAGATATACAGCACCTATTTCATTATTCCATGTAGTGTTGAGAAAATACTGTCATCAAAATACTTAAAATATGTCATGGCATGTCCATGGACAACAAATTATATCTCCAAAGAGCACTCTCAGTACATAGTGGTCTTAAGATATAAAAAGGTACAATAAAAAAAATTTGAAAATGATCCAAATGTAAATAAAAAATTCATTAATACTTTATAATAATACAAGCCTAATAATGATAGAATTGTTAAATAGAACTCTTTATTTTGAAAACTTCATAAAAAAATTAATTTCATTTTCTAATGCTTTATGATAATAGGCCACTTCATTTCAATGTAACAATATGTTGCCACAATATTAATTATTATCAACAACTACTTCTTTGCGTTATATACAATGACTTAATAGCAAAGAAAGTGAGAGATGCATTATAAATAACAGTACAATCTTAATGCGACATGCTTGCTTAGTGCTAAAATGATTGATTTGAGCTGATAAGCGTGAAATGATGAACAGTCCTTTATTCAGAAGCCGCCACTTTTTCGCTCTCAATAAGGGCCTCTGAAGGGTCATCCTTTTTTTTGTCGACAACTTCCTCCACATCTCTTCCTTGCGACTGTTCCCGAGAACTCACAGTGCCATTCTCAATAACAGCTTCGTCTTTTGGAGGGCTGCTGTCTTCAGAAGCAAGTTTAGTTTGTACCTCAGTTTCTTTGACGGGGGATGATTTTTTCTCATTGGTTTCCTCTCCTTTTTCATTTGTTTCTTGTGACTCATTTTCTGGCTTGGACTCTTCAGTAGGTGTAGAATCGTCTTGAGGAGGTGCAACATCTTTTGAGGAGGCCTTTTCTATTACAGAGTCATCCTCTTTTGCAGGTGATTTCTCTTTCTCATCTGAAGCCTCTGTAGGTTCTGGTTCCTGTGAGTTTTCCTTAGATCCTTTACTTGCTAAATCTCCATTCAATGCAGTTTCCTGGAAGCAGTATGTATGCTATTTGAATGATACCCTAGTTATTTTAAAGTATAAGTTTACATTTATACAACACCAAAGATGAAAGGGAATATAAACTAAAACCAAGAACAACCACTTGAGAGGGTTAGACAAAACATGTAAATTACTTAAATAAAATCATCTCTTAAAATACTTTCCTTTATAACTGACTGAATACAAATAATCAGTTATGGTAAAAGAGCCAATTAATCCAAATTAAAAAGATTACTAAAATAAAGGAACAGAAATAATTAAAACACAAGTCATTAAAGAAACCTATCCAAGGAAAGAGCTTGTCTGACTACAATTTTATACACTAGGCGACTGAAAGTATGTCAGTCACATAGATATTGTAAAGCTAAACTTAAGGCCTGAAAAATTTTCAAAAAATAAAAAAGATAAGACACAATAAATAGTACAATACCTGGATGGCTGTCTCAGGGGGTACTTCAACTTTTAGGAATTGTTCTAAGGTGTCCATTTCATTTGCCAAATCAAACTGATCATAATCCTGAAAACCCAAAATCATATATTACTTAGAGCTCTCTTGATTAAACATGATTTAAGTCAATTAGGACTAGACTAGAACTTTCCATATTAAATGTATCTGGAATTTATAAAAACACAAAGTGCTTGATCAGTATTTGAATTATGTCAATCTGCAGTGGGCCTGTGAACTGACTCTTAAAGGTAAGACTGACTTTGCTTTTACCTAGTTATTGATTAAATATGAGAGTAAAACTTTATTACTCATACTCATCATAATTTACTTCCAATCACATTGTGTATTTTTTTAGTGATATGAGTAGGTGAACGGCGAAAGACTCACTCCGCAGTACTCTTCGTCGTTGAATACTTGCGGCGGCAGCGGCGAGCGCGGGTTTGGGTCGCTCACGGTACCTCCATTTGACTTGGAATTGTTTTGCATGAAATCCTTATCAGATTCCCTTCCAGGTTCCGTTATGTCAATGATGTCATATTTGATGTTTTTCGAATCTAGTATCATCAGAACCCTTTGTTGTCTCTTTTTCACCTAAAATAATTTCACATCATGTAACAAAAACAAACACGATACTATGAATCAATCGAATATGAAGACGAGAAAAGTGCCCGGCCATAACAGGAATTTTCTAATATTAAACTTACCTCCTTGTTCCCAGAAATCCCACTAACATACACTTTGACAACCATGGTGGAGAAGTAACTATTCAAGTAAGTAAAATTCTAAAAGGTTTAAGGAATATAAAACTAAGTAAGAAAAATAGGCTTGGCCATTAGACAATTTCTCTGTTGTAATAATAATAATTGGATTGAATAAAACGTCAAATAAACCTGACATGACATTTCTTTCTTTTATTTTCGATTAGAGCAAAGGGCGCAGTGCCGAACAAAATGATTCTTGCAAAAATAATAGTCATAGCATTAATTTCATATTGTTACAATAATGATTTAGGATGCATGTCTATTATTAATTAATGTATTATTTACCTCTAAAATAGTAACACTGAGTAAAATTAAATTGGGTTTTATTTTACGATGACAACACCCATCGCTGAGCACAAAAAAAGGTAGAGATGGTAGAGGTATGTAATTCGATGAATTAAATGAATTCAATAATGAATTCCTTATTCGGTGAAGATGTATATAGATTGTTTATAGAAAAATATAGATGCAGTATTTTTTCTCCGTGATCGGAGCCTCTAGACTTCCCGCAGCTGTGACTGTGGGAGAGACCCATTTCCCGACAGTGCAGTGGGTCGACTATGGGTTTCAAGAAATTTATGTAAGACGTCTTGTCAAAATCTTGTAAATGAAAAATAATCAACGTTGCTATCTCTATGAAAATAATGGATTAGGCATATGACATATCTTTCTTTATATATAAAAATGAATCGCAAAATGTGTTGGTAAGCGCATAACTCAACAACGCCTGGACCAATTTGGCCAATTCTTTTTTGTAAATGTTCGTTGAAGTACAAGGATGGTTTTTACGGCGAGAAAAATTTGAAAATTCATCCCCTAAGGGGGTAAAACGGGGGTGCAAAATTAGTATGAAGCTTTGCCTTTTTTGAAGTTAGTGAATGTGTAACGCGAGCGAAGCTGCGGGCGTCCACTAGTATTTAATATAAGGGATTAGGATACTTTGAAGAAAATATTACACCTAAATATTAATTAGTATTACCTATAAAGGAATTAATTCACAAATAAAACAAATTATTGTTATTAAATACAAATTTAATCTGTTTTGATATAATAATATTACACAGCTATCTTGTCCTGCGAAAACCATACAGATTGCACTGTGGGAGGAACTAATAATTAATGCAAAGGAATGTTATGAAATTTTAAACACTAGGTAGGTACATATTGATACAACAAACAAGCACATATAGGCTAGGTTGCCACGTCTGCGCATCATTGTCAGCGTTGCTATCTATGATTTCAAAGTTTTTTATCTTCTTTGACAATACCTACTTAAACAAATAATTACTTACTTAATGCCTCTGCCAATGCGATAGTCATACTCAAAAATTGTAATATTATTGGGCGATGATTTATGTTTATTCTAAAAATTCCTCCAGAGACAATGAGCGGATATTTGCTGTATGATCAAACAGACCTTTACGGCGTCACCGAATAGAGTGGTAAGCTTCAAAGAGCTCAAACCAAAAGGTAAAGGATTAACTCCTTCAAGGGTATGTGCGATTGATCTAAGGGTCTGCCCCTGGGGTACGGAATTCGGCTTAGGTCACGTTGTGTTTGTAACCGTAGAAGGGGATCGACCAATCTCTCGGTTATACCTCGTGTTGGCTGTACGAAAATTGTCTTGTTGTGCCCGCCGGCAAGGACGGTGTACATGTGGTGTGTTTTTTAGTAATAGTGATTGCGTCATGGGGGTCTTCTAGCACATGTCTAGGTCGTCGAAATCGAACTGGTACTCCCGGTTCCAGTACGTAATCAGCTGGTGGTACCACCAAAGGATTTAGATGGCCGGCAGCCTTATCAAAGTAGGACTTTGCGTGCTGCTTCATGAACTGAACTTTAGTTGGTAGTTCTAAGACTCATTGCGCACATATCATGGACTGCCTGTGGCTGTGAGCATGAAACGATTCCCTTCTTAGTTTGATCAACCATGGTGTCTCATGACATATATTAGTAACATGCTAGTAATGCTTCTACAAGGTCACGCATGCTTGGTCATGACTAAGGCCGTGCCTTTGAATAGTCACCAAAGATATAAATATATAACGTTTGTTGGTAAATTAATTTAAGAAACTATAGCTGATTAGTTGTCGTCAGAAATACGATTGGCTCTGATCCAAACAGCTGTTAGTAATAACAAATAAAACGTAGGGTTGGGATTGTGATATGTTACACAATGTACGTTATAATACATATATATTTTATGTTTTCGAAATTACAGACATTCTTATGCGACACAAGTATGAACTTAAGTATATCTGCAATCATTGCATTTCATATACATTTTTCTTTAATTGCAAGTATTTGAATAATCTAATAAGGCCGAAACACAAATATACTTCCCACATTTCTTAAAAATATAAAATGTAAAAGCATGCAATATGTAAGCTGGCTTGTTCTCAATAGTGTGATTTAATCTTTTACAATGACGTCATGTATTATATGTTATGAGTTTTTCTCTTACTTCGACACTTCACTTAATATTCGAAATACAATAGTAATCTAAGGACAATTAAAAACATGAGTATGCTAAGTGATGTGCCACCACTAGTCCAGTACTTACATAGGCAATACCATTGATGTTGCTAACACCGTAGATACTTCATACAAAACCGAATCAAAATGCCACTAAGTAAAGTACCGCATTTACCAAATTAAACCTTATTGTAAATCATTACGGTAACAATTCTAAGTACCATTTGCGTTTCCACTTTTCAAGCGTTTAAGCGCTACCTACGGTCGTTAGTAAATCAATGGACAATACATACTAAATTGTGAGCATGGCATTAATTATAATTAGGTACATGAGAAAGGAATGTATTTAATTTATCATAGAATATAAGATTAAAATATTTAAAAGAAGTAAGTAGTAACAAAAATTACATATAAAATAAATAAACATTATAAAACATAAATAGGTATAATGTCTAAAATTAATCAGTTCATTAAAATAAACACAATTTCGCCTGGCGTAATGAGATACAATTAGGTCACATCGTAAAATGTAATTAACATTATACTTGTTAATTTTTTCTATTCCTAAAATTTTGTGCTAAAATAATGACGGTAAACAATTCGAATACATTACCCCTCAGTCATTCAGAGATCGATTTACATTGAAATTGCGCGCTTCACTTCTCGTCAAAGTCTCCGAGCGCAGATTTTAGAGAAAAACGTTAAGCACCAAATTAACACGTTAAGCCCGAGCGTGAACGAAAAAGCGACGTCTAAAATTCCGAACGCCCAAACACACTTCGCTACCGCAAATTCAATAACTGAATCGCCAAGTTAACAAATGCACTTCTCAAACTACTGTTATGCGTATTTAAATTTCGCAGGCCTCTCGCTCTCACATCGACTATTTTTGAATAATTTTTAATCTGAGGTATAGTATAGGAAATGCTGACAATCATAATAACATTTTTGATAAAATACATTCCGCGAGAAAAATGACGCTTAAAATCCTCCATTTATTTTCGTGACATTTCTTCAACCAAATTAATCACGCATTTAGATATTAAAATAATTCATAAGTCATCTATTATTTAAGTTTAGGGTCCAGAGTAACAATTATTCAAAATATTATCATATCCTGTGCGAGCTTTCAAATTCGGGTGAAAAAAAATTATACTCGAAAAATCCAATGCTTTAGGGTTTGCCCAAAAGTAAAAAAAATATACCTATGATTTAACTAGTTAAAAACAACAACAAAATGATTTTTATTTATATTTCCTGCCACGGAGCGAAGCAACCTTAATTAAGTACTAAATGCGTAGCGAATATATGCTTTTGATATATTTATTTATACATTTCAAAATACGTTGACATATTTAAATAAAAATCATCCTTTAAAAGATAAGATCAATACTTTCTATAATCGAGAACCTATTTGTTAGGCAAGTTGAACGAGCCCTGCGCCATAATTTTGGAAAATATTTACAGCGATAAACGCATTCCTGAAGCAGACACGAGATATCAGATTTGGCGCGCTGACAGGCGGCCGCCCCACGCGTGGGCGCGACGCCACGCTCATGTGGACACGCCTTTAACGATGCTGGATATTGTATTTCCCATGTTTTATATAACTAGTACATTTTGTGGGTACTCTTATAGAAGTGATCAGAATTGGAACATAATAAGGATTAAATTTAATCTACTTTCCTATTTTTGTAACACAAGTTTAATAACTCGCCTGGCATTTTTTTGTTTAAATTTGGGACTATCTAAAATTTGTTGGACCTTATTCCAAATTGGATATTCAAATTATTTTACGCAGTAATAAAAAAAACGTTCTAAACACCTAACTTTCAAGCATATTTATTTAAAAATCTATGCTTACGTTAAAAAAATAACGTTGTTATTTAAGAAGAGAGCATGCCATAATCAGTCGTGACAGTTATGTAAAATGTATAAAAATAATGAAGAGAACATGTCCATGCTAGTATGTCTATGCGTGACACGGCGTTCGCTAATTACACGCAAGGGAACACATCCAAGAATGTTACTTCCATCAATTATGATGCGAGTCGACGCGATTCTAATGACAGCGTGAGAAAATTACTATAGAAAGAGCAGATCACAAAGAATAAGAGCGTGATAAGTTACGCATAAGCGACGAGAGTTTTTTTTAAATTTAAAAGTTTCAGCGGAAGTATATATTGAGAACATGAATGAATAGCATAGGAATGAGATACATCAGATTAGACCTTGCAATTGTGTAGTAAGCAACCTTGTATTTTAGTATACGTGAATAGGATAAACTCTTAAGATTAAGCTTGATAAAAAATAATGTTAAGTTGGAAATTAATTTCATTTTAAGCCAGAAAGCATTTATACCAAACTACGAGTATGTCCGCGCAACAACGGAAAGTTTACCTAAATTATAATCGGGGCTAAATTATATCAAGGCAGAAAACCTGCTGTAGCGCAATGTGTTCAGGGCGTAGCGAGTATTGCGCGTGCTATACGGGCTTGGCTCGTAAACAACGGGACGCACGCTCATGCACGCTGCATGCGAACCCGAGTGAAATGCGAACGCGCGCGCGCGCACCCGCACCCGCACGTGCACCCGCACGCACGCACGGGCGGGGCGCGCGCGCGGGTGCCGCACCCGCACCCGCACGTGCACCCGCACGCACGCACGGGCGGGGCGCGCGCGCGGGTGCACGCACGCACGGGCGGGGCGCGCGCCCATACAAGCTAGTCGGGGGTTCACACGGGCGTGCCAAAGTCGGGGTCGCCGTGGCCGGGCAGCAGGCGCGGCGCGGGCGGCGGGTGCGGCGCGCGCGGCGGCCGGCGCTCGCCGTTCACCAGCGGCGCCGGCTCCACCACGCGTCGCGCCGACCCTATTCTGTATAGAAACAGGAATATCAGGCCATACTCATACTGCCTAATGTATGCCAAGATAAATGCCGGTTAGTCAAAGTCAAATCAAAGTTAAATAATTTATTTCTATGTCTGAAGTAAAGTAAGGAAAGTCTATAGTATAATACAACAAGCTGCTCCAATTCGGATTTATGGTTGGTTAGTGGGCATAAATGTTGTCGAATAGTTTCAAACCTCCTTCATCGAAGCTTAAAGACTGTTTTACAATTAAAAACAATCTGGACCGACGGCTGGCGAAGACTGGACCTATGATCGAAGCGTCAGTACCATAGGGCTATGAAATTTCGACACTAGCACCACCTGTCAACATAGTGGCAAATGTTTCTTGGACGCTCCGTACTTCGCTTTCTGTTTTAAGCCTAGTTGGTAGCTTCGGAGTTATAAAACTTCCCACTCTGGAGGCAATAAAACGTCAACTAATCCATACTGAACCGTTCAAATTAATGTAAGTAAAGATAAATGCCCTGAACTGATTCTTAACGTTTTGAAACTCACCGGAATCCTTTCGACTCTCTCCTCAACTGAGGCTTGGTGTCACCGTTAGGCTTGCTTGTCGACTCCAAGTCGACGAGAGGCGCCACAGCGGATTGCGGGGGCGAGGGGGGCGGCGAGGAGGCCGAGTCGGCGGGAGTCGCGCAGGGGGGCTCCGGGGGGGTAATCATATACGGGGCGATCTCCTCCCGCGTTAGCTCTAGGGCCGACACGAGGGAGCTAGCGCCAGCAATCACCGGAGGGGGCGACGGCGACGGCACGGCCGCGTTGTCGTGCGGCGGCGACGATTTCGGCAACGAGTCTGATACGATGGCGGGGTATGAGCCCCGTGTCACGATCACTGTCAAGAACAAATACACAGATTGCTTCACTATTTTGACATTCAGCAAAATGTTCTACGCAATTCGATACGATATTTAAATATTTTTTCAAAACGTCTTATATTTTTAATTACTCGATCATCACATAATTTACTCATGGCAATTAATTATGTTTTACTAGTGGACGCCCGCAGCTTCGCTCGTGTAGAATTAGACCCATTAATGACGTCTACCCGTCTAAAGACTTCAAAAACGGCAAAGTTTCATACTAACTTTGCACCCCCGTTTTACCCCCTTAGGGGGTGAATTTTCAGAAATCCTTTCTTAGTGCTCCCCTACATTATAAAAGGAACCCCTGTGCAAAATTTCAAGTTTCTAGCCCTTATAGTTTAGGCCCTGCGTTGATATGTCAGTCAGTCAGTCAGTCAGTCAGTCAGTCAGTCAGTCAGTCAGTCAGTCAGTCAGTCAGTCAGTCAGTCAGTCAGTCAGTCAGTCACCTTCTCCTTTTATATATATAGATGTAAAGTCTGTTTTACATAATTTACATAACTGTTAAATCAGTTAAAAGTAGCTACTTTAATTAATTTATTTCAGTTTCAGTCTTATTATGAACAAATGTATTGTTTCTCAGTCAAACTCCCTACTAACCGTCGTCATCGAGAGCGCCGGCGAGCGGCTCGTCCGACGACACGGCGTCCGGCGCCAGCGCGCGGTACGCGCCCTTCGTGCGCCAATCCTGCACAAACATTAACGAGATTATTCGCTGAAATAAATGTGTACCTACTCGAAATTTTTTCTTTTGCGGGTGAAACCTTTTAAAGAGTATCGTGGTAGCTACCGATTTATTTTTGAGTGTCTTTTCCTTCGCTGCGACCCATAGATGTCCCACTGCTAGGCACGGGTCTCCCCCACAGACGCAGCTGCGGGAGGTCTAGAGCACTCCACCACGCTGCTCCAATGCGGATTGGTGGAGGGGTTAGTGGCCAACCCAGTGTCGAATGTTCTCAAGCCACCCAAAGGTTTTCGACGAGGCTTAACGACTGTTTCCAGCATTGAAAACAACCGGGACAGACGGCTTTACGTGCCCTCCGAAGCACGGTAGCGTCCATGAAATTTTGCCACTAGCGGTCAGTCATCCACTTACCGACCGCGCCCGTAGTTGCTTAAAACTTTCGATTACATTGAATCGACGCGAGCCATTGGACTATGGACGCTACAGACGCCTTTCTTTTCCGTAGTATGTAAGTATCAAGGTGGACAGACGACCTGAAGAAGACGGCGGGAAACAGCTGGTTTCAGAAAGCACAGGACCGGTCGGAGTGGTGTCGTTTAGGACAGGCCTATGTCCAGCAGTGGACCTCAAAAGGTTGATGGATGATGGATGGATGTAAGTATCCTCCGCCGCGGTGTGCGCTTCTTCATATTAAACTAGTGGACGCCCGCAGCTTCGCTCGCGTTACACATTCACTAACTTCAAAAAAGGCAAAGCTTCATACTAACTTTGCACCCCCGTTTTACCCCCTTAGGGGATGAATTTTCAAATTTTTCTCGCCGTAAAAACCATCCTTGAACTTCAACGAACATTTAAAAAAAAGAATTGGCCAAATTGGTCCAGGCGTTGTTGAGT
The DNA here is from genome assembly GCA_944567765.1 of Carterocephalus palaemon. NCBI lineage: Eukaryota > Metazoa > Arthropoda > Insecta > Lepidoptera > Hesperiidae > Carterocephalus > Carterocephalus palaemon. The sequence continues at coordinate 10,450,283 of OX155643.1, forward strand.
TATGCGCTTACCAACACATTTTGCGATTCATTTTTATTATATAGATTGTGTCCAGTGCGGTTCAGAAGCGGTTTTCCGCGGCGGGAGAACCGCCCGTGTAGCCTTGGCTGTCGTGTCAGCATTACCTGCGGCTTGCGCTTCTTCTTCAGGGCCAGCCGGCGCTGGTGCACGGGCGTGGAGTGCAGCGAGGCGGACGAGGCGCGCGAGGCGGGCGCGCCGGGCGCGGGCGGCGGGGAGGCGCGCGGGGGCAGCGGGAGGTACCCGCCGCGGCGGCGGGGCGACGCGTCCGGACGCAGCGTCTGTCAGCATTACCTGCGGCTTGCGCTTCTTCTTCAGGGCCAGCCGGCGCTGGTGCACGGGCGTGGAGTGCAGCGAGGCGGACGAGGCGCGCGAGGCGGGCGCGCCGGGCGCGGGCGGCGGGGAGGCGCGCGGGGGCAGCGGGAGGTACCCGCCGCGGCGGCGGGGCGACGCGTCCGGACGCAGCGTCTGTCAGCATTACCTGCGGCTTGCGCTTCTTCTTCAGGGCCAGCCGGCGCTGGTGCACGGGCGTGGAGTGCAGCGAGGCGGACGAGGCGCGCGAGGCGGGCGCGCCGGGCGCGGGCGGCGGGGAGGCGCGCGGGGGCAGCGGGAGGTACCCGCCGCGGCGGCGGGGCGACGCGTCCGGACGCAGCGTCTGTCAGCATTACCTGCGGCTTGCGCTTCTTCTTCAGGGCCAGCCGGCGCTGGTGCACGGGCGTGGAGTGCAGCGAGGCGGACGAGGCGCGCGAGGCGGGCGCGCCGGGCGCGGGCGGCGGGGAGGCGCGCGGGGGCAGCGGGAGGTACCCGCCGCGGCGGCGGGGCGACGCGTCCGGACGCAGCGTCTGTCAGCATTACCTGCGGCTTGCGCTTCTTCTTCAGGGCCAGCCGGCGCTGGTGCACGGGCGTGGAGTGCAGCGAGGCGGACGAGGCGCGCGAGGCGGGCGCGCCGGGCGCGGGCGGCGGGGAGGCGCGCGGGGGCAGCGGGAGGTACCCGCCGCGGCGGCGGGGCGACGCGTCCGGACGCAGCGTCTGTCAGCATTACCTGCGGCTTGCGCTTCTTCTTCAGGGCCAGCCGGCGCTGGTGCACGGGCGTGGAGTGCAGCGAGGCGGACGAGGCGCGCGAGGCGGGCGCGCCGGGCGCGGGCGGCGGGGAGGCGCGCGGGGGCAGCGGGAGGTACCCGCCGCGGCGGCGGGGCGACGCGTCCGGACGCAGCGTCTGTCAGCATTACCTGCGGCTTGCGCTTCTTCTTCAGGGCCAGCCGGCGCTGGTGCACGGGCGTGGAGTGCAGCGAGGCGGACGAGGCGCGCGAGGCGGGCGCGCCGGGCGCGGGCGGCGGGGAGGCGCGCGGGGGCAGCGGGAGGTACCCGCCGCGGCGGCGGGGCGACGCGTCCGGACGCAGCGTCTGTCAGCATTACCTGCGGCTTGCGCTTCTTCTTCAGGGCCAGCCGGCGCTGGTGCACGGGCGTGGAGTGCAGCGAGGCGGACGAGGCGCGCGAGGCGGGCGCGCCGGGCGCGGGCGGCGGGGAGGCGCGCGGGGGCAGCGGGAGGTACCCGCCGCGGCGGCGGGGCGACGCGTCCGGACGCAGCGTCTGTCAGCATTACCTGCGGCTTGCGCTTCTTCTTCAGGGCCAGCCGGCGCTGGTGCACGGGCGTGGAGTGCAGCGAGGCGGACGAGGCGCGCGAGGCGGGCGCGCCGGGCGCGGGCGGCGGGGAGGCGCGCGGGGGCAGCGGGAGGTACCCGCCGCGGCGGCGGGGCGACGCGTCCGGATGCAGCGTCGTGTCAGCATTACCTGCGGCTTGCGCTTCTTCTTCAGGGCCAGCCGGCGCTGGTGCACGGGCGTGGAGTGCAGCGAGGCGGACGAGGCGCGCGAGGCGGGCGCGCCGGGCGCGGGCGGCGGGGAGGCGCGCGGGGGCAGCGGGAGGTACCCGCCGCGGCGGCGGGGCGACGCGTCCGGACGCAGCGTCTGTCAGCATTACCTGCGGCTTGCGCTTCTTCTTCAGGGCCAGCCGGCGCTGGTGCACGGGCGTGGAGTGCAGCGAGGCGGACGAGGCGCGCGAGGCGGGCGCGCCGGGCGCGGGCGGCGGGGAGGCGCGCGGGGGCAGCGGGAGGTACCCGCCGCGGCGGCGGGGCGACGCGTCCGCGTGCAGCGTCTGTTGTTGTTTTTTATACAGTTACTAGTTTTATGTTCAGAATTACCTCTACCATCCAGGAATGTTTCAAATCATGTTTCAATAAACAAATCCTACATAAGTTCCATAACTAAACCCTGAGACGAAGAACAAATCACAAACACATTTCACACACAGAAATTGCCTTGGAAAACGCAAGTATAAAAATACAAGTAGTGTTGTGGGATGCACATCAAGGGGGATGTGAACATACCTCAATCCGCGCCTCTATCTTGATGGAGTCGTCGTCCATGTCTAGGATATCCAGGTTGTTGTTCAAGTTGTTCATATTGGCGTACTCGCGGCCCGCGTAGTCCGCGTACCGCGCGGGCGCCGGCACCACCTTGTCCACCGGACTCGTATTCGCGTACTCCCGCCCCGTGTAATCTGCGTAGCGCGCAGTTACTGGCACCATCTTCTCTACCGTGTTCATGTTCACCGTGTTATTCAGGTTGGCCATGTTGGCCATGTTGTTCAGGTTGGCCATGTTGGCCATGTTGTTCAGGTTCGTCAAGTTTGTCAAATTGGCCATGTTGGCCATGGAGTTGATTACGCGGTAGCGAGACTCGCTGTCGCTATTGGAGCCGGCAACTGAAGGCGGCCTGGTAAATTATAAATACAAATAATTATAAATTGATATTCAACTTAAGTCGTAGCGTAAATGTATGCTTAAAAATTATAAAGTTCATTTTCCTATTTCAATATGAGGTGATAAAGACACAACAAAATCCTGGTGTATAATAACACAAAAAATTAAAAAACACTATTATTATTATTTGAGGGGAGGGGGTGTGGGTTCAGCAGATAAGCCACACTTAAGAAGATGTATTGTAGCTAGCCCCCATCGCAGGTAGTCGCAGAGGATATGGGTGGGTGATTCCTCCGCCTCATTATAGTAGAACAGGTGTCATTGCTGGTGTTTCCTGTTTTGTGTAAGTAATTCAACATACAGTGTCCGGTGAGGAGTGTAATTAATAATTCATTGCGTTTTAGGCTCATCACTTTCTTGTATGCGTCTTGGTTTTGGACCCATGGTGAGCAGTTCGGCAGTTCTCTTCCCGTGCCAATCTGTCGGCGCTAAACACGTCGTGATAAAAAAAAGGCTCAGCCCGACAAAACTAAATACTAAAAAACAAAGTCAGATTCAAATCTTCGTTGAGTAGGTTTAGCAATCCTGGTGGCCTAGACAAGTGGCAAAACGCTAGTAGAATAGAAGTAGAATAGATTAACAAATGTATGAGATTGTCAATCCCATACATTTGTTAATCTATTCTACTAGCGTTTTTGCCACTTGTCTAGGCCCCCTGAAATCACCAATAACATAGAAACAATACAGTGAAGCATGACATTGGCACTTCACCTGTTGTTGTAGTCGGGCGTGCGCGGCGCGGTGGGCGTGGCGCCCGAGCCGTCCGGCTCCTCCCCGAACACCGACCCGTCATCGGGGTACAGCGGGAACCTGACAAGCCAATCTCAATTTATTTACAAATCATACTTTAATATAACTTGGAACCAAAAGTAATACAGAACTTTTCAATCAACAGTAATCCGCCACCAAAACCCTTTCTTTGTCCCACTATTGGGCCCGGAACTCACCCATTCCGATAATGGGAGGAATTAGGCCATAGGCTTTTTGTGATGGCTTTATTTACTTACTAATAGGAATAAAAGTAGAAAAGTTCAATTGAGTTAGGTGATCAATAAATTCTTTGCCTGCGTGCTTTGTCGCGTTATAATAGAATTACATTTGCAGGGTTACATTACAAATGGGTTGCATACAGCATTAATGAGTCAATTACACACTACAGGCTGCACTGAAAATCAGTTTTGCAGTTTGAGCAACTGCAGTAATGCTGAGTGTAGCTGACCTATTTGCTGAGTGGTCACTGCAACATGGAACCTTTTTTTATAATTTTGAAGGTAACCTTTGTTAAACATAACATGTACTTGATATATTTTTCTGTGTTGCATGAACGATTGTGGCAAATAAAAGATTCTTGCTTTCTTTCTTTCAATCGGACAATGTTGAGCTAACCGCACCTGTAGTTATCCTCCGAGAGGTGGTCGTCATCGTCGGCCGCTATGAACTGCACGCACAGCGCGCAGTCGCCTTTCACGCTCTGCAGCGCCGCGACTGCCTCCTTGTGGCACGCCTGTGAACCAGTGTTATTTTCTTTTAATTTTATAATACTTTTAGTTACAGCATACATTTCACCTAAATATTTTGTCGGCAGTAGTTCCAGTGGAGTAACATTTGGTTAAATTACAGATAGTTAAGTAAATGTGTGGCACGAGCATATTCAGATATACATACACACATTAATGTACATGCATATGAGCATACAAAGACTAAAACCGATAGTTAGTAGACGTCGTTGATGGCGAAGATGGCACCTGACCAGACCACTCCAGCTTCGAGATCAATATCAGCCCGCCCGCTCTACACCAATTAAATTTTATACTATGCGGCGGGCTGTCAGTCGCTCAGCGCTGATACTCACCAGCCGTATTAAGTCCCCTCTATCCTCTCCCAATCTCTATCTCCTCCGAATTACGCTACACTCCCGTGCCGATGTTAATACCTGCGTGAGGTCGACGTCGTTGATGGCGAGGATGGCGTCGCCGACGTACAGGTCGCCGGTGAGCGCGGCCGGCCCGCCCGCCTCCAGCTCCGAGATCAGAATCGGCACACCGTGCTCGCGCCCGCCCTGCACCAACATTTAAGAACATATTTATAGAAAAAGAAATAGAATAGAATAGAATATAATAGAAAATAGTTTATTTTCTTTCTTAATGCTACAACATTACATAATGAATACATGACAAAAAGAACAAATAGAAATAAAACAAAAAAGCATAGAATTTATAATTGATAAGGATGCATGTCTAGGAGCTGCAGCACTGGAGAAAGAAAAGAGGACACACTCAAATCAGGAAATCCTTAATTTTAACAAGCATTGCAATCGATATATTATTATACAGTGCTTTGATTGGATTTAATGATAGAGAATTACAAACTGATCATTCCAAAATGCGTTGCAGGTGCTCAGTTAACTAAGCCACAGCTGTATTAGCATTAGACGGGTCAAAAGAAATACATGAAGATCATCGGCATATTGATGACATTTACAGTACTTAATTAAAAAATTATAGCATAAATAGGAGGCGTTAAAAAGTCTTCAGCCTTAGTTCCTTATGTCAAATTCCAGGCAACGCAACAAAGTATCTTTACAGTAGTGCCTGATGTAACCCTTAAGGAAATATATATGAATAAATGATTAGTAGAAGCATAACATAATGCGTTGTACGGTGACAAAATTGCCGCCAAGCAGGTGCTCTGGACCTTTCTCATTCTCAGCAGAGGACCCATGCCGATTATAAGTTAAATAACGATGACGAATCGACTCCACCAATCCACCAATCCGCACTGGAGCAGCGTGGTGGAGTATGCTATAGACCCCGCAGCTGTGTCTGTGGGGGAGACCCGTGCCCAGCAGTGGGACGTCTATGGGTCGCAGCGAAGCGAACGATGACGAAGTATACATAGGAGGAGGATGGAAGTAAGTTCGTGCGACGTACGGTGACAGAGATGCCGAGGCCGAGGTGCGGCGAGCGGCGCACGCGCACGGTGCGCGGGCGCGAGCGCGGCGCGGGCGGCGGGCGCGGCGGGCGCGGGGACACGCCGCGGCACACGCGCACCAGCGTCTTGTGCCGCTGCAGTAGGATCTCCGCCTCTACCTGCGGGTCGACTAAACTTGAATTTTTTTTGTTACGGTTTAAATATGCTTGCAGATGTCAATGCTTAACATAAAAAATGTTTTTTAAACCTTAATAACATCAAATTATGTTAAGCGGTGACAGCCCAGCGGCTAACGAACTCGCCTCTCACTCGAGCGGTCCGGGTTCAAACCCCAGTGGCACGCACCGATGACTTTTCTAAGTTATGTGCGTTTTAAGAAATTAAATGTCACTTGCTATAACGGTGAAGGACACATCGTGAGGAAACCTGCATGCCTGAGAGTTTATCATAACGTTCTCGAAGGTATGTGAAGTCTGCCAATCCGCACTTGGCCAGCGTGGTGGACTAAGGCCTAATCCCTCCCATTCTGAGAGGAGACCCGTGCCCAACAGTGGGACGTCTATGGGTCGCAGCGAACATCAAATTTACTCTTTCAAAGTCTAACAAATGCATCATTGTCTTACATTTAATTACATTAACTAAAATTAGAAAATAACTAGGTAATAGGACATCGGCATAATCGATATTATTAGTCGAATAAGACATCGATATTCGACAATGACACCGAAAATGCATAGAGAGCGTACGCTCTCCAGGTCGTATCAGTTGTTAGAAGACACCCAAAGACTATTGATTAGTCGCTATTAACGCCATTGAAGTCCCATTACGGGTCTCCCCCACAGCCGCAGCTGCAAGACCACGCTCCAATGCGGATTGATGGAGGGGTTAGTAGCCAATCCAATGTTCTTAAGCCACCCGAAGGTCTACGACAAGGTTTAACGATTATTTTAATCATTGAAAACCACCAGGATCGACGGCTTAGCGTGCCCTCCAAAGCACGGTACCGTCCATAAAATTTTGCCAATAGTGGTCACCTATCCACAAATAGACCGAAAGTACCCATCGTTGCTTAACTCTATCGATCGCATAGAATCGACACAAGCCCTTGGGCTATATTGGACGCTACATCTCAGCTTAGTTTGACACGTGACCTGAGCCCAGAGCGAGTCGCGCAGCTCGGCGCGCATGTCGCGGCCCAGCAGTTGCAGCTGCTGGATGCGCCCCGCCAGCTCCTTGTCCAGATACTTCGTGGCCAATCTGTGGGAACACATTCAGATCAGTTAGGATGGGGGTAGTCTGCAAAGTTAAAAAATTTTTTTTTTTTTAATTTAATTTTATTTATATTTGGGAAACAAACAATTTTTATTACAAATAAGTAGTATAGTATATAAGTAACATATGTCAGTGAAGTTTATAAATAAAATATAGTCATTAGTATGTAACACTACAACAATTTACTCGAGCAATGCATTGGGTCACTAATGGGTTTAAGGCGGCCATACAATAAGAAACATACCTAAAAAATTTAAATATCGATTAAAAATATAGTTTTTGTAATTGCAAGTATAAAACTAAAACATTTAAGTTAAAGAAATTATTCAGAATAAAATCAATCCGCTTCAGTGAGTGTTCAAAAACTATTTTCGTAACTGATATGAAGACAAAACAATGTTTATTGTCACAAGCACATGCTATATAATTTCCAGTAGCGAAAATCAACAAACACTAGAGGTGAGCGGTGAGCACTAGAAAGCGAAGCGAACACAAAGATGCTCTCGGCTCGAGTGCCAGCGAAGCCGACCTCGGTACACACTGGACCGAGGGTTGTTCATGTAAGCCAGTGTAGGGCCCATTACATGATCAACTTACAACTCTTAGCATTACTTATATACAACAATTAAAAACGTATTTCAACAACTACAGCTAAAAACTAAGGACATGGTAAGAATATCATATATCTTGCTTTGAAATGTCGTAAATTTATAAGTAGACTAGTGGACGCCCGCAGCTTCGCTCGCATGGAATTAGACAGCAGCTTTCTAATAGTGAAAGAATTTTTGAAATCGGTCCAGTAGGTTTTTGTGTGAAAATTATTTACATTACAAACAAATCTTTCCTCTTTATATTATTAGTATAGACGAATTTTCTTCGGGGAATTTTTTTCGGCCTTTCACAAGAGCCGCGCTGGTGGGCACGTGATAGAAGGCATTCTCATTTATATGCTGGAGCTCCCCACAAGCGCTGAGACAGCCCACTTGGTCTTACTAGGTGAAAATCATACATAACCCTGTATGTGCTTACCAGGATTCTCGATTCGTTAAAATAATAATCAGACAGTGTCATCGTTTCATTTCTATAAGTATGGCGGTTATGCTTAAGGGAATTAATACTGATGGTGTATGTCTATAGACGTGTGTGACCACTTCCTACACTCAGAAAGTTAAGTTTGGCCTATAAGGCGGCAAGAGTGCGATTATCAGTCGTCTTTCGCCTAGAAGGCGCTAGTTGTTATCTGAGCATTAAATTTAAATCTTTTTTTTCGAATGGACTTTTTCTGCATGGTCATAAAGAACTTTATGGCGTCACCGAATAGGGTTGTAAGCTTCAAAGAGCTCAAACCAAAAGGTAAAGAATTAACTCCTTCAAGTGTGTGGGTGCGATTGATCCAAGGGTCTGCCCCTGGGGTACGGACCTCGGCTTAGGTCACCGCTGTCTTTGTAACTATAAAAGTATATCTGTCGGGGATACCTCGTATTGGCCGTTCGTCTTGGTCATTTACATGTGGTGTGTTTTGTATCTGAGGTAGGGAGTCATCCTGTAGTTTTGTAGTAGGTAATTGCGTGATCGAGCTCAGGTGAATAAGCGTGTGATCTAGCTCCGTAGACAGTACATATATCGTAGTAGATCGTATCGCGTAGCGAGGCATTCTCAACACATGTAAGGGCGAGATGAGTGCAAGCTCGTCAGTCGTCTCTCCTGTGGAAAGCGCCAGGCGTTTCCCCGGCTATTAAAACGAGTCATATCAAGTGAGCCAGCGTGTGACCTGGCGCCGTAGAGCTCGGAGTGCAGCGCGAGCACCGTGTCGCGCAGCGCGGCGTTCTCGCGGGCGAGCTGGGCCGCCTCGGCCCGCGCGCGGGCGCCCTCTGCCGCGCCGCCCGCGTCGCCGCCCTCCCTGCACCCGCCTGCAACCACAATTAGGATTGTTGTATTCTAAAAACCTCAGTCTGATGACTCCAGATTCAAAGAACCAAAAAATCACAGCTCTTTCAATACCTACTGTAAAGGTCAATGGGGCCAGAAAAACATGAACTATGAGTTAGTATTAAGAAAATTATGCACTGGGAAAGTGGGATATCACAAGAGATGATAAAATAATAGTAGATAAAATCTATGGTTAGATTTCGCCTAGTAGAGAAATCACTTTATATATAATTAATGATTTCGTTAAATAAATAATATTCCATGGAGTGAAAGCCGACTTATGAGTATAATATATATTTATAAAACCCTTACCATGTATTTTCTCACTCTCATACATAGCATTCACAAAATTAACAATGCGCATACTACAACAATGAAGATACCTCTACTTTGCTTGTATACCTCAAAGCCTGTCAAGTTTTCACGGATGAATGAGGTCATGATTTCTAGCTTGTGCGGCTTGTGCCCTTTACTTTGACACTTTAATTATACAAACATTTAATTTTAATTGTATGTATTCCTATATCGGAATACAATACGTAGATAAGTATATCTTTATGAGAAAGCATGTTGGTACAAATAATATGTAAATAGTACCTATAATGGGTACCTGGGACGAGTAAGTATCTAGGCATTTGCGTGTCTCTACTAGATTCTGAGATAATTATTTTTATTGCCTGTAATACCTGGGTGCGCGAAAGTCGGTCCTCTGACTAATTCGACATAATCAAGACGCAAATGACCGTGTAAATTAAATTTTAACGGTGTTCAACTGGTACCTCGATGCATCTGCCCTGAGGTAGGTTAGCTAATTAAGTGATGTTGCTGACTTGCACAAATTACTAGGTCATCATGGGAATATTTCGAATTTTATCAGACTAGTGACTAGTACTACTAAATAGTAGTTGAAGAAATGTAAGTGCTTCTAATATTAGTGTGTTATGTTGGGGTATTTTTGTCAATTTAAAATATCCACTTTTTTATTGCGATACATTCAGAAAGACAACTTTACCAGAGTATCTACATATACAGGGACTTTTCGCATTTTAACAGGGTATTCTCGTGTCAATATCCAGTCACATAATTTGATAATTAATGTAAGTAACGGTTCCCGGTTACACTTCTATACAGGCGACCATCTTAGTCCACAAGCGTAGCAACAAATTTGTGAGTGACTTGGAACGACTCTTACTACCAATTACTAACTGAACTAATACTAACACCAACTAACAGGATTAACTGTCCACTAACAGTCCCCATTCCTCATACCCGCCAACGAACTGACCAACTAATGTTTTAATTAACCTGGACTAACCATCCCAGTCCCTATTTGAGTCTTGTTCAATGGCAGTTACAATTGTCATAGGCGGCAGCGGATGGATGGTGCTGTAAGCTCGTTTTTTTATCCATAAAAAAAATAGTACTTAGTACAATGCAAGCCGGCCAAAAAAACATTGATAAAAATCAGAGCTGCCATAAATGCACTGACGAAAAGCACAAAGCGGTGGCTACCCTACATAAATTATAAATAGTTAGGCAGACTGATCATAATCTCGTTGGTCATCAAATTTCGGTCAAATTGAGCCGTCAAAAATGCATAATACTGGTCTATAGTTAGCAAAAAAAGCCACATTACCTGCGGAAGCCGCGCGTGCCTGCACCAGGTCCGCCCTCATATCCACGAGCTCCGCCTGCAAAAAATTAACAACACCGTCGTTGATACATGAGACTATTATGTTTTCACACAACTTACACAATTGGGTAATATCACATGTCAACAATAAACTAGTGTCGAGTGACAGGGAGGTAATTCAGGACAATGGACTGTAATCTCGAACCGAACTGGAATGTCGGCGTAAATCCGAATTAGTCGGGACAGATGGCGCGCGCGTTAGGCGACACTCGCGGGCACATAAATTGTTTAACCTTTCACACCGAGACCGACACCCACCCCCATCGACGCATGCTACACATTAAGAACTGCCACTGCCTTCTCCAATCACATATTTCATACCATCAACCGATTTATATCCAATAACGAGGCGTGATGTATATGATCGTGCCGTAAACAAACACGACCCTGCGGGCGAAATACGATCAATGATTGTCGAAGCGCGCTACAAATTACAATCGATTTAGTTCTAATGTTGTGATTTATTATGTCACACGTTAAAGCCTTTAGGACTTAAACGCAAAACAGTTACGAATCTGACACGAAGCCATTAATAACAAACGCTATGCGATCTTAATTAAATAACTTCGATTACAAAACATTATCAACCCAGATTATTTTCTATTTGAAAGGCTCAGTAAAATGTTCTTAAAATTACTTCAACTAACTCCAAATGGGGTCTGTTCATAAATCTTAATCGCTATTGGCTAACGAAATAATTGAGCAACTGACTAATCACCGCGTCAAGATTTCATTTTTACAATAATACGCATTAGCAGAGCCGTTTAATTGATGGCATACGCCATACGCACATGTTAAGGATGTGATGTAATGTGCGTTGTATGAGCGTTGCAGCGCGGGCGATTAATAAGCGGTTAACGCGTCGCTTGCGCGCGTGCTTGAGTCATGCACGCACCGCGCTACGGGCTGCTGCGCTGTCGCTCGCCGTTGAAGCTCGGTGAATGAGCTTATCTATCTACAGAAATATCACCAATGTGGACTTTGCGTCGCGCTTATATAGAAAACTAGTGGACGCCCGCAGCTTCGCTCGCGTAGAATTAGACCCATTAACGACGTCTACCCGTCTAACGACTTCAAAAACGGCAAAGTTTCATACTAACTTTGCACCCCCGTTTTACCCCCTTAGGGGGTGAATTTTCAAAAATCCTTTCTTAGTGCTCCCCTACGTTATAAAAGGAACCCCTGTGCAAAATTTCAAGTTTCTAGCCCTTATAGTTTAGGCCCTGCGTTGATATGTCAGTCAGTCAGTCAGTCAGTCAGTCAGTCAGTCACCTTCTCCTTTTATATATATAGATATCATTCATGCCTAACATCCATACGTTAATCTCCGCATAATCACCGCTGCGTTTAAGCCTTACTTTCATCCATTGATTCATATCCGCTTAAATCTTTATAAATTACAGTTGCGTTAATATTAAATTGATCTGCCACAAAGACAATACATATCATTACTATACCTAATGTACCATAACAAACCAATAAAATTCATGATTTATTTTTACTCATTACTTTAAAAAGACTCCTGTCTTTTATTAATGTTTAAATTCTAGATACGAAAACAACATTCACGAGACCTGAAAGGTAATTAAGATTTTTAGATACTATAAGAATTCATTTAAATTGCACCTAATTTGCACACATCTCTATTTGTGTGTGTATGCAGGCCAAGCTTTGTTGAGTGTCGTTTAATGTAATCTTAGATATGATCTCAGGCTGCCCACTTCAATTTCGCTCTGTCGTCTGTCCGTCCATAATTTCATGACAGATAACCGTACCGATAACAGTACCTGGGTGCTGCATACCTCTACTAAATACCAACCACAATCCAATACCAATCTTAGCAAAAATATAAAATACCGACGGATAAAATGACTAAGTACTAGATATTTAGTAGAAACTTAGACTGTAAATACTTCGTAACTACACCAAGGGATGTAGTGACGAAATACAGGGATAGACAGCACTCAATCTCTGCCATCTTACCCGGTAAACGTAAATGTAGTGTTGACCGGAACGATTTGCCTCATTCTCATCATTATCGTTTTGTATTACTGACCTCATCACATAAGGACAATAAGATACGTCAATACGGCTGGAAGTTCAATGCATACTGGCTGATTTAAAAGAGTGATTTAAACATCCTGTCCAAGGAAAGACACCGTATAGCATTTTCTTTACATACTACTTACTACTTGCCTTTATTAGGTAGAAGAGTAGGTAAGCGATAAACAAAACTTTTTTGAAATTATTGGTGACTATGACAAAAATAATTTTAAAAGAACTTGAACCAACTCGTGTAGCTACGAGATCCACAATATGAGCATAAACAACAATACGCAACACACACAAGACACACCATACCATATTCAGTTACTTACACAAAGCGTGCTTGTGGCCCTTAGTATTATCTAACGTATTACACAACCAAGCATAATATTTTGTTACACCCATCACGCACGCATCACCCATGTTATGATTTGGAGATCGCTGTCCATATTATTTAAGATCAACTTCAGATACAACAACATCACGATTTCTTTTTGAGCAGCCTCGTGCCGATTTCTTCATTAAAAGTTAACTGAGATTAGCTTCTTCATCATCATTATCATCACAACCCTTTCTTTGTCTCTTATCAGAATGGGAGGGATTAGGCCTTAGTCCACCACGCTGGCCAAGTGCGGATTAGCAGACTTCACTTGCCTTGGAGCTCTCAGGCATGTAGGTTTCCTCACGATATGTCATTCACCGTTATAGCAAGTGACATTTCATTCTCAAAATCGCACATAACTTCAAAAGTCGAAAAGTCATTGGTGCGTGCCGCTTGGATTTTAACCCGGACCGCTCGAGTGAGAGGCGAGTTCGATAACCACTGGCTGTCACCGATTAGATTTTTACTTTACCAAAATACCAACATTTTCAATTTTCTATAAGCTATTGATAGCATTCCAAAATAATAAAATTCACCATGTTCCAAACGAACCCAACATTTTAACATCATTCAACGGCGCATCGAGCATTCGTTTGAATTAATCTAAGACTCATTCGAAGCTTAGTTAGCGTTGAAGTTTGTTTTATAGCAATGACCAATAAACACGACCTACGCCGATTTCAAGATCATTATCGTGCTTAAATTGCGTGGGCGTGTTTTAACGATCAATTGTGAATATTATAACAATGTTCACAAGACGCGGCTATTCTCGCGACAATACCATAATATAAGAATCATAAAGCCATTATAATAAATGAACAGTTATCTCGATTTGCAAGACAATGAATACAATTCATTAGCGATACAATAAAATCAATCCCAGATCCACGTGCCGCTGGCAATTTACCCAAATACCGCTGTTGACAGGCGCCTATTCACTTTCATCTCTTCTCTAATTAAGATTGGTTATACCTTTAATTTTTCATAAAGAGGTTTTAGCTGCTCGCACATACGGTCCTCTAAGCGATAGCATGCAAGCCGAGTGTTCTATGGAGTATGGTGAGTGATTGAAGAAAGCCCTTTCTTTATGAGATGTGGGCGCCGATCGCAGATAACGTCCGTCGCTCGAAATCGGAAGATTGATTCCCGCAGCCCCTTATCGGTCCGCTCATCTCAGATACACCAACGATTGGACAGAGGGCGCGCGTGCCATGAGGACTCGTGACAATTTTATTCATGTTTGACAACAACGATAAATTTCTCACCATTCTGCGCCGGAACTCTTTATACAGACCACTATGCTCAAGATGGGCCACGAGACGAAATTTAAATCTTCACGACTCTTGACATGTTTAGTGCGGCCACACAAGACGCTGATGAAATCATAATTGATTAATATTATTCCGATGGTGACCACTTGAATGCTCTTTTAGAAATGCTGAGAAAATTATGTGAGCATCTGTGATAAAATTCACTACTTACATGATTTAATAAAATGATTTAAAAAAAATTAAATCACGTCTACTCGTAGGAGAATGTAAGCTAAGAGAGTATTCCCTTGAACGAAACGTAATAAACCAATAGAATGTACGTAGGCTACGAAGGCATCTGGCAGTAGGTATATTCGTATGAGGTCGTTGTTTCTTCGGTCTTGGATGGAACGCCCTACATTGTTTGTGCGTTCGTTCCACTAGTATACTCTTCATTTACATGTGTTCAGAGTCGGCCGACACGTCGCCGAACAAGCAATTGTCTTCTGGCTTTTCACTCATTGTCACTCAGTATGCAAACACCTCTCCCGTCTAACTGTAGTGGTGTTCTAGAACTATTAGAGGCAGTTAAAGTAAATTACCTTCTACAGACAGTATTCAATGAATAATGTGGATTGTGAAATGAAACAATTGTTATATCGGTTTTGATTTGATTGCATCTGGAAAAAAATAGTGTTGAAAGTGCAAACGCCAAGCGTTTTGACCCCCGCCCACGGTTCGACCGCACTTGTGCAACCGTTGTGAACTCGGGGCCTCGTGTTGGAATCTTTGTACGCTTGTAACTGAAATGGATGCATTACCATAAAACTTATTCGACATCAATTACATGTACACTAATCTATTCAATTCAACCATCTTGTGACTAGATAAACAAAATCCAACGAGGTCAGACATCGGTAACAAGTTAGGGGAATATTTTATTATCTGTTGTTAGCGAACGAACCTATATGTGATGTGATATACGGCCACTCTTTGCTCTACCAGCATGTGACGTTCATTTTGTAGAAGCTATTCAATTTGAATAACTATTCAATATGTATGATTATTATTGCCAAATTATTCAAGTAGTTTCGCTTAACTTTTCCGTTCATAAAATCATACTTGGCCAAGAATTTTGTCCTTGTTTTATGAATTGACCGGCGGCGGAGTGGACGGTAAATCAAATGTAATGATGTCGCTTGCATACGAATGTGTCTGAACAGAAGGAGACGTGGAGTAGCAGTTAGCGAGAGACAATGAAGACGTAGCAGTAATCGCTTTAATGAGAATTACGCTCCTTGTGGCGAGCACAAAGCTGCCACTCCATCGTGAAAGACAGGAGGAGGATAAAAAGTTGAAAACTAATTAATTAGCTACTTAGAGATATTAGATGATAAAATTGAAGCACACATTATTCTTTTCACACGATTTTACTGATACACGAAAAATGTAGTTGTTAATTGTTTTACACTTTACTGACAATGCTGACACTAATTCATAGCTTGATTACACTGTAACAAATGATAGGATTATGACGCAACCTAGCGCTAACGGAATCCTTTCCATCACTTTTTTAATGTAGATCAGAACGAAAATTTACTTTCACAAATATTATGATCGTTTGTTAAATTTTTCCGCGGGTGAAGTTGCGGGCAAAAGCTAGTTTACATATAACGTGTAAATGTTAACGGAACATTGGATGGAAACGTTGTTAATTAAAGCCATGTAATCAATTAACTCAGTTGACTAAAGAGAAAACATTAGAGCTAATGTAGGTAGTGATTGTGATTGTGAGCTTCGGTCTTGCTTGATGTATTCAACTCAAGTTATCTTATTTAAACACACAGAGGTAAAAAAGAAACGCCGAAATAGTATTATTTACATATTGTTTATTGTTTGTGATAAATTTAAAATATTGACTGGAATGTCCAACAAGTCAATATTATTAAATTTTTATATGTCTACTGAACATTACGAAGTTTAAATTCATCTTTTGAAATTATGTAGTCCGAATTGGACCACACATGCACGGGAGACAAAGTGACAGGTTTTTAAAATGACTGGCTGGATTTAGTTAAAGCTCTAACTCGTAGTGATGGTATTAAGCCTCCGTAAGCAGTTGCCTGAAGCCTGAAGGCTACCAGCGCAGCAGCAGCGACTGAAAAATGCGGACATAACTTTGCTTTGCTTAGGATTAAAATAATCTAGAATGTTCAATTAATTTGAATACTAGGTACATTACATCATCGCTTAGTTCTTGAATATCGGAATAATTAAAAAAATATCTTATGTGATTTACGAAATGTTCATTGTGCGCGATGATATTAGTTTAAAATCTGTACTTTGAATACTATTTTTGGCATCAGATCAGCGGTGCATTATAACAACCAATAGACGTCCCCACTGTTGGTCACAGGTTTCCCCAACAGATACAGCCGCTGGCTAGAGCATACTGCTCCAATGCTGCGAAGCATGGATGTGACAGAGAGATTTCGCCACTAGCGGTCACCCATCCACAAACTGACCGCGCCCGTCGATGCTTTATTCGGTCGATCACATACAATCGACGCGATAAATGGACTACGCTACAAGTGGCTGAAAGCTTAAAAACATAGCTTGTTCAATTGATCAATCCCTAATCTAAGTCAAGTAAGTACTTAAATCAAAATAGGTTCATTCTTTTTGGAGCTAATACCACATATTTTTATATTCGGAACTAAAAACTGTTTTGTATGGAGTAGGTAATAAAACAATTCAATTGCCCAAGTCGTGTAGAAAACGAATAGATCTATGTAGTAGAAGACCTTGTATAGTAATAACATCAAGGGCAAAGAAATTTTCTTGACATAAGTACTTACTTACATAAGTGATAGCGAAACTATTTACAAGAGCTGTAACTGTCTTCAGCATAAAAGAGGAAAAAATTTTATCAGCTAACTCAACATAAGTATCTCAGTATCTCAATCCTTAAGCAAATTATTATAAAACTGTAGTTTGCAGATTTTATACGACTGGCTTCAAATTAGAAATTTATTACGAGTGTACCTATCATGTAACTAAAAATATAAGTGTTACTTGTAATTAGCTAGCTAGTAACAGCAATAGTAGTCTAGTCAACAAGTGCCTTTTAGGTCAAAATTTTTGCGCCTTCTCCGAAAATTATGATTGAGGTGTCATTCGATTCGGAATGGCATGTAGATAGTTTTTGAGAAAATTCGAAGCCCGCTCGCAAAAATTGCAATAGTTATAAACAATTAAGTGAAATAAAAAAAGGGGGTTTGGTATTTCGTTAATATCTCAAAAACTATTTGAGAAAATTTAAATTTGAAATTGAATTCAAAAAGAGGAAGAAATTTCCTAAAAAAAGTTTCGACTCCCAAAATTGTCGGACTAATGTTTATAATGTTCCCAGAGGGTTGAAAATACGCTCGAAAACGGGTACTCCGGCTTGCGTAAGCCACGGCCCCATCGGACCTGTAATTAATAAATATTATTTAAACTTATTAAATATAAAAATTAAAAATTGAAAAAATTCAGGCGCCTGTAGGATAGATCAATGAACAATAATCCGTAATCAAAAAATTTTTATCGCGATTTTTCAAAAAGTTATCCATTAATTAATTAACAATTTTTTGTAGCATGAACATTAACATTGCAAGTGCGATAATTGTTAAACTATTAATCTGAGATTTTTTTCCTTTCGTGGAGCTATTTTTCAAAGGTCTTAGAATAGATTCCCGTTGGAAAAATTCAAAAATTGTTAATTTTCGTTTTGTTATTAACAATTTACTGAGGGAAAAAATTATAAAGCTTAATTAAACATTGAAAAAAATTCTTTTTTTGTAATATTATTATTGATCCATTTTCTTATGATCAGAAGCTACTTAAAAATGATTTTGAATAATTTTTATCTCCTATTGTTTAAAAAATTGTTATAAACAAATGCGTTGTTTATGAGATAATAAAATTTTTATTTTTGATATCATAATCTTTGATGATAATTATGATTTTTTTTTTAAAAATCGTTTCTCTAAAAAAATTTTTTATTGCTTAAAAACGCATTTGTTGAATAACAATTTTTTTTTACCACTTATTATGAAAATTAAGGAACCATTTTTTTTAAAAAAATCATTGTTTATCTTGACCTTTGATAGTAAAAAAAAAAAAAGATTATTATTTAAATTTTCATTGTTTATTTAATACACAATTTGTTATTAACAAATTAATTATTTCTTTGTATTTTTTTTTCTTATTTTACTTAAAAAAACAAAAACAACCATGTATTATTTTTTGAAAAAAAAATTGTTTATATTTTTTATTGAACGAAATATAAATAAATTTTTTTTTCCAAAAAATAATACATGGTTGTTTTTGTTTTTTTAAGTAGAAAAAGAAAAAAAATACAAAGAAATAATTAATTTGTTAATAACAAATTGTGTATTAAATAAACAATGAAAATTTAAATAATAATCGATTTTTCTTTTTTACTATCAAAGGTCAAGATAAACAATGATTTTTTTTTAAAAAATGGTTCCTTAATTTTCATAATAAGTGGTAAAAAAAATTGTTATTCAACAAATGCGTTTTTAAGCAATAAAAAATTTTTTTAGAGAAACGATTTTTTAAAAAAAAATCATAATTATCATCAAAGATTATGATATAAAAAAAAAATTTTACTTATCTCATAAACAACGCATTTGTTTATAACAATTTTTTAAACAATAGGAGATAAAAATTATTAAAAATCATTTTTAAGTAGCTTCTGATCATAAGAAAATGGACCAATAATAATATTACAAAAAAAGAATTTTTTTCAATGTTTAATTAAGCTTTATAATTTTTTCCCTCAGTAAATTGTTAATAACAAAACGAAAAAAAACAATTTTTGAATTTTCCCAACGGGAATCTATTCTAAGACCTTTGAAAAATAGCTCCACGAAAGGAAAAAAATCTCAGATTAATAGTTTAACAATTATCGCACTTGCAATGTTAATGTTCATGCTACAAAAAATTGTTAATTAATTAATGGATAACTTTTTGAAATATCGCGATAAAAATTTTTTGATTACGGATTATTGTTCATTGATCTATCCTACAGGAGCCTGAATTTTTTCAATTTTTAATTTTTATATTTAATAAGTTTAAATAATATTTATTCATTAAAGGTCCGATGGGGCCGTGGCGTACGCAAGCCGGAGTACCCGTTTTCGAGCGTATTTTCAACCCTCTGGGAAAATTATAAACATTAGTCTGACAATTTCGGGAGTCGAGACTTTTTTTAGGAAATTTCTTCCTCTTTTTGAATCTTTTTTCAAATTTAAATTTTCTCAAATAGTTTCTGAGATATTAACGAAATACCAAACCCCCTTTTTTTATTTCACTTAATTGTTTATAACTATTGCAATTTTTGCGAGCGGGCTTCGCATTTTCTCAAAAACTATCTACATGCCATTCCGAATCGAATGACACCTCAATCATAATTTTCGGAGAAGGCGCAAAAATTTTGACCTAAAAGGCACTTGTTGACTAGACTATAGCCATATAATAATTAATATGACTAATAACTACCTTACGAGCACAGAGTTGGCAAGGGAGGTACGGGTGCGTTCCGTAAACTTCCGTAGGAGATCCCGGAGCCTCCCTACATGTGCTAGAAGTGTGCAGAGAGATTTTAGTGTGTATCAATATCATATTATCGGCCTCTCCCTCCAAAAGTGGTCGGGGATCTTTAGAAGAATTCCTGAACGATTTGAAATAAAAAAGTGATTCCAAACTTTTTTTAAAATATTATTCCGCAAATACAAGTTCAAAGTGCATGAATACACATTGGATATTCTTATTTTCGAAGCAGCAGACTTACAGACTGAAAGACAGGCATCAAACAAAAGTAATTCAGTAGATAGTCAGTTAAAAAATTCTGTAGTGGAGAATTATCGAATATGAATGTGTCAGTATATTTATGTACATTCGCTTGCTTGCAAATACCTGCGTGCCACGCCTGCCTGCACCCAGGTAGGTCTTTGTTAGAATGCATTCTAAATCATGGATGCAATATTAATTATATTACATCCCGTGCCCATGCCCTATGAGTATGTATGAATACACATTTCTTAGTCGATATGTTGCAAATTTTTTCCATGAACTCATCCGTCTTTGCAGCTTTACTATTTACTGTCAGACATTTCCCAAACCTACCCAGTTACATTGTGAGATCTAGTAAGGACAACGCCACTGGTATAGGTATTCATATCAACGCTGTCAAATGAATGTTTATAAATGCAATAGAGTTTCGTTGTACAGTTTAGTCTAGTCTCATTTACAACGATCCGTTTATTTATACTTCTGTGAGGTGTGAAGACTTCGCGAAATGAGCCGCGCGTGCACATGCGACTGACTCCAGACTCCAGACAGACGGTCGCGAGTTGTTGCATGCAAGTTGCATGCCAAGTCACGGTACGATGCGACGACTTTGTGACATGTGGCCTGATTGAGACCTGCGTTGACAGCAGTATTTTACAAATATGTATATAAAGTAGCTCTGCTGTTTTAATGTACAAAAATGAAACTTGTATAATTGTCAAATGCGTAGCAAAATACTGTTCCATCTAAGTATTGATTTACAAAATACTAATTTACACGTTTCAGTTAGATTATAAAAAAATACCCGAAGTATATTATGTTCTAACGACAAAATAATTTTTTTTTTCATTTTTACCAATTACCATGTCTCCATAATTTATCAGTGGTGACCTCCGATTCTCTTGATAAGATACCTACATATACATAGGTACATAAATAATTATACGTAGAAAGTACTAAGTTTTCTAGGAACTGCACCCGGCTAATGCATGCATTGCACCTCCAATAACGCTCTGTGAATACAATGCTTTCCTATAAACGATAAGCGTCATATTACATGTTCTAAGTTCTCAATAATAAACACATCAGCATATCCATTCACAGTGAACCGACCGTGACATTTATATGCGGGTTCAAAATATCCTATCGGTACTATACTACTTAATGCAACGTGACATCGAGCTTTCGCAAATGGTATGAGAAGATAAATTATGGCTCGCAAGGCAAAGTAAAACGTAACTGTAAGAATATTCTAGATCATTTTTCACCGGACCATTTGCGTCATGTGGGGTGTAATTATTGTTTATACCATGATTTCTATTTATATTCAATTGCCCGACAAGCCATTAAGAATTATTTGCAATAAAATGCAAAATGGTGTCGGCTATTAATGATATGCGTAAATCTTAATTCCAAGATTTAACTAGCTTTGTCCTTGGCTACATCGCGATGTTATCGATAAATAAAATAATAATTATAATTACAAAACCGTTTTGTTAACGACGTCAGTAAATCAGCTTTGCGTAGCTTTTCTTGAATAAGCTTTAAAAGCTGACGTTTCCAATTTAACTTTTACATCGTTCTAGAGTTCTAGACACTCGCGCTCTCACTTACAAGAAAGTATGCTTCATGAATACATATCGATAAAAACGTCAGTTCGAATTAAATGTATACACGATGTTTGCCCAAATTTTGTGGACGCAGCCGTCCGAGCATAGTCATAACCAGTGAACTAATTCGTAGAAATAAACACGCCGAGTGGTTTGTGGGCGTTCGCCGGAGCAGTAAAATGAATTGGCATGCTGGAGCGAATGAACTGCACCCGTCTCAATGACTTGTCGACCTCTTCCATTCACAGAATCAGACTCCGCTAAAGAATTATTCGCAATAATTATTGGGTGTTCCTTTGGACCAAATTTTATGGAATCAGTTTTCTCATTACGTAAAAACCTATACTTTACATGAACAGAAACTTAATGTTTATCATCAAGTTCATAATGTTATGGGATTAGCAAACGAGAATGCAGTACCACACTATCTCGACGACAATTCGCCCATGATAAGTTCTGCGTGACGTCTCAATTCGATGCCTCAAGTTGGTTTCCCGGGTGTCCACATTAATTGATTGTTATGTTTGATTACCGTTCCCATAGAAACGGACAACTGGCGGGTAATAAAGAAAAAAAATAGACATGTAATGAATTCGTCAACGTTCCATCGAGTATGTCTCATTAGGAATTCCGCAACGCGCGCATCGCGCCGTGAGAGCAATGGTTAATAACGCCCCGGACGTTTGCTGATGATTCAAAAACAGGTTTTGCATGTCTGGATCGACGTTTGCGGTCGCGATATCAAGGATGCCCGCACTCGCGGACCGCAGAGTGGACCGCCACCATAAACGACTTGTTGTAAAATTATTTTTATAGACGGGAATGCAGCACGCAACTGCAGAGATGAAGTGGTCATTGAAGCCCAGTAGCCAGAACCAAGGTTATTACTGAATTACGCGTACTGACGCGCTGGAGATAATTTGATTTCTAAATTGCATATTTAATAAAGGCAGGTATAATTACAGTATCAATCAAATCTTTGGAATCTTGGGAATGGTTCCACTAATAACCTAGCTAATAATCTGCCTGAAGAGCTTCTGACTACGGATAAGCAATATTAAAAATTAATTTAAAACATATTAAAAGACTTTCTAATAAAAAAAAAGCTTTTTATTCTTCATTTCAGACACTCCGAAAAGCTAACAATTAAAATATGAAAAGCAGATTAGGTTATATTTTAAACTACATATTATAAGTATTTATTAAAGACTACATAAGGTAGACTATACGCCCACAGAGAGAAGGCTGTTTACACTTATAAGACCCTTGTAAAATAAGAACAGTCACCAAACAATAAATCATCTGAATCTGAATCTGTTAAATATGTTAATTTGGGTCTTAAACCAATTTGGTGTAAGACATATTTTGACTGTACTAGTATTGTATGCACCTGCAATGCTATTTGAGGCTATCAGTAGCCACACTGTAAACGTAAGGTACGAGTTCCTTACGTTACTACTGTTGTATTACGACATTTCGTCTTAATTTAAATTCGAAATCTATCAAAAATATATACGTAACTACAAAAACAAAAACACAGACTGACTGGACAGGTGGCCTACACGTAACAAACATTTATGCGACAGAGCGTGTGGCACGCCTCAGACAAGCAGACGAGAAAGCACACGTCCCGTATAGAATAACGACACAAATAGGGGAAACACAATAGCCGCAGTGACGCGACGTTTTCCAAACTGCGCGGATAAAGTTGCAGAGTGTACCCTTCGAGCGAGCGACGATTCCCATTCATCGGTCACGTACTTACGTTACGGCGGATTCTAATCGAACATTTTGCGAATACAATTTGCCATTAAGGGAAGTAAAATATGATTATTAAAGCTGCCGCCCTAAAATGAGCGAGTCCGGTCGGTTCAAGACTTTTCTCCCAGGAACAACAACTTACGTTGGGACATCTTAATATCTGAGAAATCTCATTGTGTGTACCTATGTTGTCTACCAACTCGCAATTGTTCAGCTTATGGACTAACGAGTACTTAATCCTTCAGTAACTATTTGAAGAAAGATTATAACCAGTGAATAAGCTGACGAAAAATGCTCATTACATTTTTATGTTAGGCTATATCTTGCTAATCAGTCACGTACAATTACTAGCCCTTCGGATTCTGAACGACCAAACATTTGCACCATCTCGCAATTTGAACATTTTAAGGCGAGGTTTAAAATGTTTAATGCAATTAGATGCATGGTTATCCACGCCTGTCCTGCTCAATGGACGGATAATTGATATTCTCGCCTTACACTGACGAGGTCGGCTTATAAAGCAGGTGAATAATGTCTTTCTCGGAGACAAAAATGCAAATCTTATGCGTTTTAATACGCAGACCTGAGCCCGATGTAACTCGCAACTAAATTATTGCATCCATAACACGACCACGACATCCATTTAAATATGAATAGGTAGGCAAGCTATTTTAGTGCTCCATAAATCGTCAAATCGTTGAAATGTACAAAATCGAATTCATTTATTATTATTATTCATTATTTTATACTCACAAATGCTTAATATAAACTGTATCTGCCTTTTAATTAACAAATTTCATTTTCATACGAAACTTAAATTTTAAAATAATTTGGGTGAGGAAAAATTAATATTTACTGCAAGATTAATCTGCCATAATATTAATTAGTACTTATTTTGTACTCATCACGTTTTATTATTAGTTTAAATACAATGTGAACAATTTTGACCGACATGGGTTTTACCACGTTTAAATGTAATTTTTCCTTGTAAATAAATCATTTGTTTTAAATTACAAATTCGTTTTAGCATAACAGAAGTTCTAAATTTTTGTTCATCCAGAAATCCAGCCTAGCATTCGCAATTCATCAAATAACAATGACAAGATTATTGCCGCTACGGTTTCTAATCTACACAGATTATTTTAGATCACAATTTGCCATAGATTTGCCATTGATCAGTTTCATACTTTCAGGAATGTCCAGGAATGTCCAGAAAAAGCAAAGTTCATATTAAGCGGCTCCGAATATAACTTCACGCTAATCAAACTGCCACTGCCCAGAACAAAGATTCTCAAAGTTATATCGTCTAAAATTCTCTTTGAAAATTATCTAAAACATTCAAAAAGGACCCTAAAAGCATTTGTATGCAAATCAACTACTTCAATCTCGTAAATAAATAAAAAAATTACTGTAGATATTGTATCGCACTCTACTAACAAACTTCATAAAAATAATTTCTTTATACTGCTCGACAAACAAACCCTGAAGGGCTACATGGAACGCTACCACCCACTTTGGAAAACAATGTCTCAGACGAAAGTAATTGCGAATGGCAGAACTGTGCACTGTGCAGTTGCATTAAATTGGAGGATCGGGGCACGCAATGCAACGTGCCCGAGCTTTATTGTTTAACTCTCTGAATCTAATAGCAGTCTGTTCTATTACGCGAAGCTGTAAAGGATCACTCATAATTGCAGCCCCTTGATGTGATTACTCAGAAGCGAAGTAACGCACATTTACAGCCATTCATTTATCTTCTCGTAGACGACTCAGTATTTGAATTGCGAAGCTTTATGTATCACATTAATCACATATGTTTATTGTTGCAAATCAAGCACATTTTTCTTAGATACCTACTTAATTAGAAAAAAAAAGCTTTCAAAAAGTGACTTATATTAGAAATAATTTTAAGCGTACTCCGGCACGCTGCGTAATGATGGATGTTTGTTTATGACTGTTAATTATTCATTGGGAATGTAGATTTATTATTGCAAGAATGCGCATAAATGTAACATGAATGTCATTGGCAGCGATGCTATCACTTCCTTATTATTTCGTTTTATATTCCAATACATCGCAGACAGACTACGAGACATTACTAGGAGATTAGGAATCGAGCAGACGAGCAATAAATCATGTGACCCAAAATGTCGCGCACGAGTCGTCGCGATCACGTAACCCACGAATTTCAATGCAAATTGTCAGAACGTTATGCGTATATAATTGCCCGCTATAAAACGGCATGTCAAATTATACCACAACTCCACGGAATACTAAAGCGGGCCTGTATAAAGTTTTAAGTACGGTACATAAAAGTAGAACGCACCGTGCCTATATATTATAACACCGTGTACGGAGAATAGACGAGTCGTAAAAAGCTCAATAAAAATTGAATCTCATTACAGAAGCAATCTTGAAGAACAAACACGTCAGTCGGGTGATAGTGGCGGATGCGCGCACGCACGCCGCACGACAGCCCTTACAAAAGGAAAACTCCGCGTTTTTCTTATTGTCTGGACTCTAGGGCAGGCTATATTGTGTGTGGCAGAAAGAATGAGTTCAATACAAAAAACACTAGTCGAGTGCGCGTCGACGACGCACAATGTAGAGTTCCGAAATGAATTACCATAAGTATTTTATAGATAAGTAACATTTCATAGAAAGCAGAAGAAAGCAGCATTAGAAAAAAAGGGTCGACCACCGAGTTTTCCATGATAACTATTACTAAATTCTAGGTTGAACATTTCAGAAATCACTGGGATAACATATACTAATAGACTTGATAAAGATTCTCAGCAAAAGCTATGCCGCGTCTATAGCGGCATGGCTTCACCGGAAACCACCACTTTAATGAAGTTTCCTTCTACTTTCCGTTGGAAGTTAATATGTTTATTCACTTAGTTGTGGAGATAATATAAACTTCCATAGGTATGGGATGGAAGTATTAAAGAGAGAAAAAAAAAACAAAAAAAGATGTAATTGTAATTTTTTTTTTCTAATTTAGCCACTATTTCAAATAACTTAATCTAATGAAATGCAAGAAACGATTCCATCCATCCATCCAGCCTTTGTGAGTCCACTACTGGACATAGGCCTCTCCTAATCGGCTTCACTTTACGGTGGCTGTTATACTGTTATAGGAGGAAATGGCCGTAGTCACCGCGCTTGGCCATTGCGAGTTGGTGACCGCAGATGTCAATATCACACGGGAAGACGTCGCCGCCGAGAAGAGCAGGGTAAAAAAACTATTACGGCAATCTATTAAATATTTATTATTTAAAAGCGAAACCCAATATAAAGCTTTAAACAAAGTTGTATTAGAGTTACCTATTACAACTAGTGAATGTAGTAGTACTTATTATATACTTCAGTCGTGATTTATTTTAGACAATATACCTATGGTGTATAATATAAAAAAGTGAAATTGATATAAAAGCTTTTTAAATTTTAGAGGCTGTAGATAGAGCCAACTAAGGGAAGTTTCTCTTTTTCAAATCGATTGATAAATCGATTTGAATGACTACGTGTATCATATTTTATTCTATTTCAGATTAATCATTAGTTTTATGACGCTATTTTATTACGATAATGCTGCAAATGTGTGCTATCGAAAACATCAAGGAAAGCCAAGGCGGGCGCTATAAACTTTCCAATTGCGCGTTTTAAGGGATTAAGAGTTCGATATCGAGTTACAAGTGCAAGCTTTCAAAGCACGAGAGAACCGTCTTGTAGTTTCTATTTCGGGGTGTGATTATGCTTTCATCGATTGGCGCAAAGCGTTAGTACTAAAATGGAAGCGAATTGATGTGATCAAAGCTAGAAGCTGAGAGTAAACCGACGCATTTGTCTATATGAAGTTCGATAGTTCCCAAGTTACGAGTACCGCGCAGCGCACGTGCAGCGCGCTCGTCGCTAATCAAATGCCAGTCGGCGAGGCCGAGGCCAGCGAATAAGCTTCCCACGACAGTCAAATAGTAAATCCTATGCAATAATCATACGAGTTATATAGTATCGTTCAACGGCGACGTCAACTATGCATTGTACTAATGCGTCTAAACCATAATTGAAGTTCCGCGTTTAGCGGCGTACCTGAAAGCGATCTGCCAATTTATATGCTTACCGTAACATCCTGGTCACTCCACTCTAAGAGCGTTTTGATTTCGTAAACGATAAGTTTACATCTAACCCCCAAAAATCGCAATACAGTTACATTTGTATATTACAGCGTCATAAGTGTAGATATGACGAAAAGTAACAAAATTATCCATTTCATACCAATTGGAAACCGTCGCAACATTGGCTATATTGAAATACTAGTGGACGCCCGCAGCTTCGCTCGCGTTACACATTCACTGACTTCAAAAACGGCAAAGCTTCATACCAACTTTGCACCCCCGTTTTACCCCCTTAGGGGATGAATTTTCAAATTTTTCTCGTAAAAACCGTGAACTTCAACGAACATTTAAAAAAAAGAATTGGCCAAATTGGTCCAGGCGTTGTTGAGTTATGCGCTTACCAACACATTTTGCGATTCATTTTTATTATATAGATTATTACGCTCTGTGAAGTAGCACTGACTAAAACTAATATCGACAATCGATAAACAGCGCATAAAAGATGTAAGAATCTTAGTATAGATACCTTTCGAAGCAGCTTTCGATACGCTGGAGTGCAATATCAATCAGGAAACTTCCAATTTTATGAGCCCTATAAAGTTTGGACGGCAGATCGGCATAATGAATATACGGGTTAAGTAAATCAAAAACAAACTATAGCCGCCCGTCGTAAACTGAACTTCGCAACGCTCCATTAGTAATCGTAATTATGTCGCGTTTTGAGGAACTTAAGTCAAGTACAAAAATAACAGCATTTTCATAACAATAAATCGCCCAACATAGCCTTTGTTTGATGGAGGTTTTAACTTTGGACACTTTGACCTTTTATTATAATATTAAAACTCAAGATACTAATTGGCGGTTCTAATAACCAGCTGTATACTTATACATACCGTGGTTTACTGTGTTCGTAGAGAACTGTGGATAAACATACATACATAGATGGGTGTGTATTTGTTTGGAACTACGATCGCAGAAAAAAAAGTATTAAAAAAAATGTATTTCTAGTAGAAATAAACATCCAAATTCTCCTGTAGTCCACATAATTATTTTAAAATTCCTTCTCAACGGATGTTTCAGATTAAAAGATAAGTAAATTATAAAACCAATTCTGGAATTTTATAATTTACTTAACTTTAACTTACTTAACTTTGTTTAAAGTCCTTTATTTTAGGTGCAGAAACATGTACAACATACACAAGCAGTGATGCCGCTTATCCAGTCGATGACGCAACCTGGTGGCAATTAGAATAACTAAACTAGTTAAATCGACTAACTCGAGCGCAATCCGCAAAACCTCGGTAATGCGGCAGAGATATCATCAATAACTCAACGGCTATTGATATAGGTGGCTCGCTAAACGAGACGCTCATTCAATTTGCAGATAACGTTTAAAAGCTAACAAACGTTCCACTTGAAACACTGATATAATGATATAAATATATGAGTTTGTTGAACAATTTCATGTTTTCTCTGGTGTAATTCTTGAACTCCACACACACACACACATCTCATAACAGATTTTAAAAACATTAATTAAGAATAAGCAGTATGTGCAGTGGAACGAATGAGGAATGATTTTATGAAGTATGTAATGTAAATAAGCATTTAGACAACAACATGAATCTTTAATAAATAATAATTCTTATCTAGTCATCTATATAATCTTGTTATTCATGCAATAATTCAATTAGGGCAGTCATTTAATATTTCAGATTAAAACATAAGAATAAGTAATATTATGTCTGAGAACTGACTCAGTTCTCAGACATAATATTACTTATTCTTACTGCCCTTATTTATGTTTTGGTGGTTTCTCTCACGGAATGTATTACACGCTAGAATTAAGCTATTATCTTAATAGCTATAAATTAAAATAAGATATCGACATCATAAAATTAAATATAGATTTACCAAACGCAATCGTGAATGAATGCCGGTAGCACACGGTTTCATAGCAAGCTTACATAAAGATACATATACGTACAAATGCAAATGTACATTTAAGTCTCTGACACATTTATCTCCCAGGCATGTAAAGTTATAAGATGAGATAAGTTATGTATGAGATGATGATGATTTGTCTATATGTACTAATATTAAAAGAGTAAAGATTTGTTTGTAATGTTTTCACACAAAAGCTACTGGGCCGATTTCAAAAATTCTTTCACCATTAGATAGCTGTATATTTGCTGAGTAGCATAGGTTATACAGGGTGTCCCAGGAAATAGTGTCAAGCGGAGGCCTAGAGATAGAGCACCCCTAGGGCTACCCGAATCACCCCCATGTATGTTCCGCAACTTTTCGTAGTTTTCGAGTTATGATTTTTTTTGTATTTTTTTTTGATAACTTGGTTTATTTGACATTATTGGTCACAGAGGCATAAATTGTCGAGATACAAGCTTGATTTTTTTTTCTGAAATAGGTGAACAGTACTTATTGCAGATACAAAAATAATTGTGGGCCCATATGCTACTATTAAGCCATAAAAAAATGTTGAACCCTAAGTTTGTTCAAATTTTAAAATTAAAGATTTCTTTTAGGACGATTTAAAAAAAAACTTATTCTAAAAATGTTTCCAAAATCTTTTTCAAAAACTTCCCAATTTCATCAGCTATCTGACATGTAAATTTGATAGAGCTATCTCTACGGCTTCATCCTTGAAAGAATGTTTTAAACACGGTAAGTCGAAAAAACTTAATTTAAAGATCGGGCTAAATAAAACTAAAAATTAATTATCATTGATTGTTCATTATTAAATTACAAAATGTCGCCCTTCCTGCTCAATGCCAGTTCTACATCGCCTTAAAAAATCTTTATCTTTTTTTTAATATTAATTAATATTAATTTTGTGGACAGACGAATCTCATTTTAAACGTTGTGGAATTTTCAACATTCACAATTATCATTCTTGGAGCATTGAAAATCCACACATGACACGTGATTCCAATTTTCATGTAGTGTGAACTTGTGGTCAGGCGTCCTAAATGGACAGCTGATTGGCCCCTTTCAACTACCTGACCGATTAAATGGCATGTCCTATTTGGAATTTTTACGGCAAGATCTCGACGGCCTTTTAGAAAATGTAGACCTATTAACGCGTAGTAATATGACATTTCAAAATGACGGCGCCCCATGTCACTTTGCGAGGATTGTCAGAGTACATTTAACCGAAAGGTTTGGAGACAAGTGGATCGGCCGTGGGGGACCCATTGCCTGGCCGCCACGGTCTCCCGACTTAAACCCCATCGATTTCTTCGTTTGGGGCTATTATAAAAGATTAATTTACGACAAGGACATCAGAAACATAGCGGAACTACGAACAAAATTCAAGCAGAGGAAACAATAAAAAGCAACGTTCATACGATTAAAAGAATTTTTTTTAAGGCGATGTTGAACTGGCATTGAGCAGGAAGGGCGACATTTTGTAAATTAATAATGAACAATCAATGATAATTAATTTTTAGTTTTATTTAGCCCGATCTTTAAATTAAGTTTTTTCGACTTACCGTGTTTAAAACATTCTTTCAAGGATGAAGCCGTAGAGATAGCTCTATCAAATTTACATGGCAGATAGCTGATGAAATTGGGAAGTTTTTGAAAAAGATTTTGGAAACATTTTTAGAATAAGTTTTTTTTTAAATCGTCCTAAAAGAAATCTTTAATTTTAAAATTTGAACAAACTTAGGGTTCAACATTTTTTTATGGGTTAATAGTAGCATATGGGCCCACAGTTGTTTTTGTATCTGCAATAAGTACTGTTCACCTATTTCAGAAAAAAAAATCAGGCTTGTATCTCAACAATTTATGCCTCTGTGACCAATAATGTCAAATAAACCAAGGTATCAAAAAAAAATACAAAAAAAATCATAACTCGAAAACTACGAAAAGTTGCGGAACATACATGGGGGTGATTCGGGTAGCCCTAGGGGTGCTCTATCTCTAGGCCTCCGCTTGACACTATTTCCTGGGACACCCTGTATAATAATAACTAGGTGTAAACGAAACTATTGTTATGTCTAATTCCAAGCGAGCGAAGCTGCGGGCGACCACTAGTTATATGTATGGGGACTGTATTACAGAGCGGAGCGACTTCTTTATACTATGGTATTACTACAACACAGTTTATACTAAAGTAGAATTAAATATTCTCTGAAACTACGTACAAATTTTGTTTTGCGAATAAAGATTTGAATTTTGAAGTGAACGGCGTGTATAGACAACGTAATTCGAGTTCATGGTAACAAATAAAGACATCTTAAATGCACAATTTCAATCTCGCTACAGCATAGCACGAGCTTTCTAGAACGTGAGTTATAAATCTCGGGGTACGCTCATGCGGTCGTGTGCTCGTGGGTAACCGCGAAACAGTTCACTAATGGGCTGGCGAGGCGGTGACCGGCAGCCAACTAGGAGTATTCAGCATAAATTGAATTATTGTTTGTCGTGCGGTGACGATTACGAGACTGACTTCATAACGCTGACCAGCGACAGCACCTATCATGGATTAATATAGTTCCCCAAAGTAAGAATTCCGTCCCTTTAAGGTTCCCAGAGCTAATATCTATTGCCTATTAACTGATTTTGAAATTGGAA
Source organism: Carterocephalus palaemon (assembly GCA_944567765.1). Classification (NCBI taxonomy): domain Eukaryota; kingdom Metazoa; phylum Arthropoda; class Insecta; order Lepidoptera; family Hesperiidae; genus Carterocephalus; species Carterocephalus palaemon. The sequence goes on from OX155643.1 coordinate 10,482,564, forward strand.
TTTATTTCGAGAATTTTTCATAATTAGTTCTCCTAATCCATGGGCACTTTTAATTCAATTTTTTTAAAATGAAAAACACTTGTGTTGTGCTACATTTTCGAATATAGTTCCATGGTTGACGGCAACATCCAATACGATGCCACACTCGTAAATGATGGATCGATTCCATCAGACATACGGCAGCAAAACCAAAAGAAAGTGAGAGTGATTCGAAGTTTCCGAAGATAAAACCGTGAAATACTGAGAATAACGATGTATAAATTGAGACGTTACATGTTCATTACAACTTACTTTAATAATATTTAATGTAAATGCAAATGGCGCACACATCCCTACAAGCTACTCTTAAAGAACGCAGCACCTGGATTATGTACCTAGTATCTACTACCCGTACGAACTTAATCTAAGTGTTTCTGCAACAACTTAAATGTGATTGCTGATTAATTTGCGGGATACTCGGTACAGTCACGCTTATGGGCATCGTAGACTATGCATTCGGACGCAGCCGGGGGCGAGGTGTAAAAAGCAGTCGGCCACCCGTGTACTCCCGTACTCCTGTGTCGCCGAGCAAAACCCACAGAACCAGTATGTGTGTAGCCGCGCCGGTCGTCAGCAGATACGCTTCGCGGTAATCAAAAATTGTAATTTGCTAATTGCCATAGCAGAATCGCGCGGCGACAGTCCGTCGATATTAACTGTGTTTTATTTGATTAAAACTTCCCTGCCGCATTCATGAGCAATGCAGTCACGACCGTAATTATATTGAAATGATTGAGCACTTATCAGTACGGGACTCCTCATCATAATTTTGTAGCGACCTTTAATGCCTGTGGGGTATGGTATTCAAGAAAAATCTCAACGGCACATGGCGCCTTTAAGGACAATCCAATGGCTTAAAAGAAATAACTGTTTCAAGAAATTATAATCAGTGCCACTGATAATTATTAAAGCTTAACAATAAAGATTAAATCATTATCAAATTTTTCCTGTTGATGCATATAAGGAAAACATTATTTAACAATTTTTTCTAAATATTATATAAATAATTTTTAATTATTAAAATAAATAAATAAAATGAAATTACGAAACTGATCACAAGACTGAATTCTTACTGACTGACTCAGATTATTTTAACACGTATTATGTCAGTAAAAGCAAGACGTTATACCAGCTGTAGGTATACACATGTCAAACAAAGCACAGATACTAATTGCAAATATTGGACGATTTGAAATGATTGCGATATCTACGAGTATCTTTGTGCCAATATTTTTTTAATTTTGAGGAGTGTAAAACGCAATAAATTTTCTTATTACGTTAACTACATAATTTGATAAAGCTAAGACGAAGTACAAAACGAAGATACAAAATAAACAATACACAATAGTGTTATTAACGTAACAATTACTGTCTTGACCCTGCTATTAAAGTGAGGTTGGTGTTGGTTATAAAAAATTAACATCAATCTAAACAGTGGTAAACACTGAACTCTCGTTTACGAACTTACAATTACGTGCAGTATTGAGCCGCAAATGAGCATTTAAGTTCATTTAATTATCCTCACACAAACATTTATTAACAACCTTTGTGAGATAATTGCGTTATGACTATGATGTGTAAACCGCTAAAATTTGCCGACGTAATACCGCCTTAAAGGTAGCAAAAACTTTCTCCGCTACCCTTTCTAGAACAGCTTTGAATAGCGATGAGCTTTCCTAAATAAAAAAAAAATATACATATTTTGATTTATCATAGAAACTGGCAAAATCGCCTCTAAAGCACTGTCGCAAATTGCCAGACGTGAATATGGGTTACCTGCGTAACCTGGGTTATAATGTGTGCTTAGAAAACTCTAGACTCTTGTCGATGGTCGGTAACTACTTGAGAATCTTCGTTCGTAACGTTCCATCGATAAGAGAAAGTAAATTTATGTAACTGAAAGTAGCAACAGAACTAATATTGATTGAGATGATCGATGGTAATTTGAATACTTATTATAAACGACGTGAGCGTGACGCAATAGTGTTAGAACTCAGAACATTACTGTTCACCGTCTTTTCAAGAGTACAATTCTGACACCGTTTCACTGCAAAGAGTCCGGTCACAAAGATTTCTTCTTTTCTTAATTAGCATCTAATCAAGGGATTCGTTGAGTAGACTGATACACGATTTATGGGCGGTGGGCGCGACGCGCTTTCTCACGCTCTTCACATGGTCACATCATTCACATCGCTTCAGCGCCAGCCTCTCTTTATAGTCCATTTGAATTATGAACTGATAAAGCTCAGCTGACTTTCTTAAAAAGATAGATTTCGTCGATGTCTTTAGAAAATCGGAGAATTTGGCACAAGCTAATCTATCTGAGTCTTGAGTCTTTTTTTACATTAAATATTTATGCGCAAATTCGTTAGTATGAGAAAAACCCCTTCATGCTAGTTTCAGACACTTAAAAGAAAATGTGCCTAAACCACCAATTAAATACGAGTTGACTGCTAGTCAGAATATTTCGGAGAAAGCACTCGGCGCGTGGAAATCCACTGAAAGGGCGATCGCAGAAGGCTTCAGCGCGAGCGGGCGGGGAGCGCTGCGCGCACGCACGGGGCGTGGCCCGGCGCACCGCCAGAGCCGCGGCGGATGCTGCGCGCGACGCACCTGCCCGCCACGACACTCGCGACTGCGCGCCGGGTCGCACGCTTCGCGCGCCAATGTTATCGCGTATTTGACTGTGACATGAGTGAGTGTTCAGTGGCAGTGAGCGAGTAGCCCACGGGAACCAGCCTCTGCGCAACTCGGGACCAACCCTAGGTCGGTAGCGCTAAACTTATCTTCTTATCACGGTGTTGCATGTTTTGATTGCGCGCGCAATCTTTCCGAACAAATATTGCACTTACTCTTGTTGGTTGATTAGCATGCCTGCAAGCAATATTACTAGCGCGGATAGCTGCAAAGGAAGCCCGATGAAAACACGTTAAAATATCAGTGGTAGGATATCGCTGTAATAGAAGGACGAGAATATATACTTATGTAATATAAAGATGCTATAAATACTGTAAAAATAAGTATAATAAAACTGGTGAAAATCATTTGATTTAAAGAGTTATTTATATACTGCACCGGTAATTTACCAAGTTACTTATATTAATTCTCTGAAACAACAATCGGTTATCCAACAATGTTCATGTTGGTTAATGTTTGGTTCCAAGGTTATTTTTTTCCAAACTAAATTAAAAGATATTAGATAAGATTTATCATTAAACTTATAGGAACCTTATTTAGAGGCTTGTTTTGACGATAAGCATAATATTAGAGTTAACTGAAGTAGGTAAAGAACTGAACATAAACGTGTAAAACCAATAACAATTATTTAATTTAATTTTTTTTCAAATTATGAATTCATCTTTAGCAATTTTAATTAGCTACCTATATGACCTTATCATCTTAAGTCATCAGAGGTAGAGAGATTGGTATCCAGATATAGTATAACGACCAGATTAAAGCTGAACACGACAGGGTAAGTAGTAGTAAGTCAAAGTCAAATAATTTATTTCGCTATGATTGGACACGCTTTACGAAAGTCTAGGTAACTACAAACTACTAAATAAAGTGATATTATTGCTATTCTAAATTAATCTAATATAAAGCAACTAATATTTTTTTAACTTATAAACGCTCTAACGTGAAATGTTATATAGGATTAGCTATCGATCATTGGATGAATAGCTAATCCCACAATAATAATAACTTTATACTTTATATATAACTATATAATTATATATAACTATATAATTTATATAACTATATAACTTTATACTTATGTACGTAGTAGTAACCAGTATGTAGTTACCAATGGAGTTAACCAAACGAATTTCCGGAATGATTGATTAGTGACCAACGAAGACCGGCAGTAAACATGGTAAGTGTAATTAATCAGTAATAAAGGCATTAGATCAAAAGAGAACACTACTCAAACCTCTTTATTTTAACACACTAACGGTCTCTTGCGGTGACTAAACGGTTACATTTACACCGTCAGTTGCTTTATCTCATAATAATATATCCCATATGAACTGGGTATCAACAATAATGACGTAGGTATTCTTCGTACCTAATAATGAAACAATTACGGTAATTGAATATGATGGTATGGAAGTAACAAACAAAACCATTACATATCAAAATGGAAACTTAATTATTATTTGAAATAAATCACCGGCGCATTAAATAGTGCAATAAAATGATGCGTTATTCCAAGCAGTTACGAGTATATTCAATGAGTGACTATTTGTTTATTCTAATAATTATAAGGTTATTTATAACGCAAATACTTTAAACGATTGAGTGAAGCGGTCAGATATTATTGTTTACATATATTTCATAATTTCAAATTCCTATGCTCAGTATTCCAATTCGGCTGAATCCAAAATGATGAAACGATTATGGTCAATAGAGGTCCTCGAATGGAAGCCAGGACTCAAGAAACTGATCGCAAAAATCGAGGCCCACTGATTGATTGATAGATGGAAATATGTCATCTCAAAAATTAGTGCCGTAAGTACGTGAAAAAATAATATTCTTGTGGCAAGTGCAATACTTATTACACTTTGAATCCTGAATGACGCAGTATTGGTGTGAACTAATTTAGTGAAACAATCGTTACCGTCGGTGATTAATTTCGCGCAACCGAAGTCGCATGTCTTTTTGTTTATTATTAAATCTGTGCATTGAGCTAGATCACAGTCTACATCACATCACAGTAAAAACACACAACGTCACGATCCTCCCTAATTTACTTCAATATAATTTCTTTGCTAATTTATGTCATGTCATTTTATAATATGACCGGCCTAGCTAATTTATCCTCATCCCAGATCACCCGCCAAAGTCATCAAGTCATCAAGTCGCCAAAGTCATCAAGTCGCCAAAGTCACCAAGTTGCCAAAGTCATCAAGTCGCCAAAGTCATCAAGTCAAAAAATCATCATGCAAGCAAGCCATCAACAAAATTTTTTTATTAGACTTCGAAAATAATTCTGGTTTCTTTATCTGTTAACATCTCAGAGCCATGAATGAGATCTTTGTAGAGAAAGAATTAATCCGAGGGTATCATGAATCGAATCAGTGGCTAATATCTAAACTAAGTCCAGGTTCCATCAAACTTATTTATCACCCTGTAGATATATCTAGTGTATTCTGCATCATCATTTACTCTCATGTATAAAACGCAATTAATATCTAGTAATTAAGATTTATACACGATAATAAATTATTTTTAAATGTACTATAAAAATACGTTCACATTTAAATTGTTTATGCAAATTAGGTAGAATATATAGATAAACTTAATTGGCACTTAATTTACATAAGTAATTTACCCATCTCAGAATAATATGAGCAGATAGGAGGTGAACTGAACTGCTAAAATCCGCGTGGTCTTCCACCTCTGAATATGCAACCCACGCTTGCAGGTACAACACAGGATTCTTCTTCCATTAATTAAAAGTTTGCCCAAGTTTACTTGACTTGACTTTCAAGGACGATTCTTCGTACATGAATATAGGATACTTCACAAATATAGATAATTACCAAATTACCGACATCTTACAATATAATTAAATATAATTTTTTTTATTAATAATTTTGCTACTAACAACCGAAGAACAGTATCTATACACTAATATTACAAAGAGGAAAGATTTGTTTGTAATGTTTTCACACAAAAACAACTGGACCGATTTCAAAAATTCTTTTACCATTAGAAAGCTGCATCTTCACATAGGCTATATAATATTACTAGGTGTAAACTTAACTATTGTTATGTCTTATTCCTCGCGAGGGAAGTTGCGGGCGTCCACTAGTCTTTAATAAAATAAAATAAATTACAATTACACTGGCTCCTGAAAGCTTTTCTAAATACACGGCTATATCATTGCTGAATGACACTCGAGAATCGAACGAATGAAGAGCAGCACTGAGCACAGCACACGCTCGTTACCGAGAAGCTGATGATTTCATACCGGTCAAGGAAACATGTAGAAAAGCCTTCGACCATACGTAAAGCTCGCATATTAAGCATCAATGTTTCACTAATTACCGCATGTATTGAGATTACGCTCAGTTTACTATTCCTCGGACCGACGGCACGTCGCGACATGCGGCGTTTCACAATGATAACGGTTACAGAACAGCGACAACGCGATGATGAATATTTCTGTGGGGCGAACAATACGTCTAATTATACCGTGCATATTCCTCGGCCGTTGTAAGTAGCGAAATAATCGAAATAAAGCAAAACCGGCAACCGAGCGACCGCGAACAGAGATCGCTTCAATCCTGCTTGTTTGTATACCCTTATGATGTTCTACGCATTCGAGACCATTCAAGCGTCGTATTGAATGAAACTAATCGAAGTTTACAAAGGGCGAATGACTAGGCTTTATACGTTATAAGTTTACACTTTCTTGTTGTTTCCTAAGATGGAGTATTGCCAACTTTTATTAGCTAAACGGTAAACATAACACACTCGGTGCGATGTAGGCGATTGAAGCGTCGCAAAGGGTTCGCCTTGAGCAGCTGAGTTGAGCACCGATTGGGTAAGTCACTGATTGCAAACGTTTTCCAGCGACTGGAGCGACATCATTTGTAACGACCACTCCATCAATACCTACGCGTAATATAAATGACAAGATAAAAAAAAGCACTTTAAAATCAACGTACCTTTAAAACATACTATTTAGCTGCAGTCTGTAGTGATTTATAACGTAATTTGTTACGACGCCCTTTGACGCCGTAACTTGGTAGCATTTTATCCATTAATTACGCAAAATGTGTGAAAACTGCAACAAGACACCACTCGGAGTACCTATTCATACTGAATATTGACGTTTGATCGAACAGACGTGTCTAATATTACGTATGTAGGTACATAACCAACTATGAATAATAATCAAAAGCAAAGGAAAACTATCGTAAGGTCTCCAAAGTGTTTAAAAAAAATGAAACATGGAATTATTCATAAGCACGCGTCAATAATGGAGCCTATCTTGAGTAGTACCACGTTGCGGTAGGCGTCGGGAGTCGGCACTAGGGCTCTAGGTGGCAAAGAGTCAACGAGAGTAAACAGGCAACTAGAGACGGTGCCCCCGGGTGCCACAAGTGCGTCGTATTTGCCGGGAGCAAACAACGTCCCGGGCATGCGGCACCCGCGGCTGCCCAGAAACCAGACAGATAATATTTTCCTTACATGAGAACAAATAACACTTAGCGGTAATAAAAATATTTTGACAGCATAGATATCACACAACTTTTTCAACATATTTGGGGTGCTGCCTTATTTACGTAAGCTGGTCAAATTGAACCACGGTAAGGATGAAACAGAAATGATATCATGACCTACATTATAAAAATAATCATTCAGTAAATACGTACGGATTAAAAAAACAACATTTTCCATAAAATTAAAAAGGAGATTTTTTTAATGTATTAATTTAAATATAAAATTTATTTTCTGAGTAATATTTCAGGTAATATTTTCAGGTATTTTATTGTAGAAGCGAACACAGTTCCCCATAAATGATTTTGATACTTATACTTAGTCTAGAGCTATGTACAATCAATTTATCTTGTATTAAAGTTTTGTACACTATTTTTCATTACAAACCAAACTATGATTTTTGCGTAGGTACATACGTACATTGCGTACCTACATATGTATAATATTTTCAAAAATATATTGACATGGTACAGCTAAAATATTTAAAAACTTAAACAGCTCTCGCAGGGAATTGTAGGTATACCGTAAATACTCCTTATGGCTCGTTTTTGTAAAATAAAGATCAATGTCAGCAGCACTACCCCACAGAAAGATGCCATAAGACATAATACTATGAAAGTAGCTAAAGTAAACGAGGCGAGCCGTTGTAATATCAGCGAGCTGTCGGATCATTGACAGCGCAAGCAGAAGAACTTAGTTTGCTGGACAATACATCAATGTGGGCATCCCACTGAAGTTAAGAGTCAATGGTTATCCCTAGGAAAACTGTCTGGTCCACAAATTGCAGCGTTGAATAAATTAGAAAAGCAGACATGGCAATCAAAAAGAAATAAAAAAGATACTATACAGTGTACGAGAACCTATATGTCTGTCATAGACTTTCAAAATATTAAATAACAATAAAAATATAAATATGTATATTTATTCAAAAAATTCTTCAATACAATAGGGATATGAACTACAAAACTGTTTATAATACTAACTGCACACGCATTTAATTAAATCGGATACCGCCAAAGCAATCTAGATTAAAACTATCTTTGTACTCAATCCAAGCTGTCTATCTTACTTATTTCATTAGAAGAGTTAGTTTATGAACTTACAGGATATGTATACCTCGAGGATTAAAAATAGTTTGTGGATACACGCTACCCGGATAATCCATTAACCTAAAATTGAAATTGCGAAACTTGGCATGGAAATTATCATTTTCATGTTTATACCATAAATTTTGCAACTAATCTTACAACCGCATCATATCTGTAATATATTGTATCGAATGTTATACAACGGCTTTCCTCTGTTCGTTCATATAGTACTTTTGTTTTTCTAACCTCCTTCGTACCCTGTATCTATCAGGCGCCAGATGAGTGAGAGTGTGACTTTGGTGTTTACACTTTACTTACACTTACACTTTACTTCGTCTTTGAATCAAGACAATCATATGCATATTTTAGATACTATGAACATGAGGACGGTACTGATGGTGAAGTTTCCACCGTCACCAGTGAGAAGGGCAACCAGAGGATAGTAATAAAATTATACTGTAAAATTATTTTAAAAAAATAAGCTTTTACTACTATTTTTTATTTTCGAGCATTGTCATCGGATCCAAATATGTGTGCCGAATTTCAGCTCGATAGCTTCAGTGGAAGTTGTTGAAATATTGATTGCAAGATTCGAGGACATACATACATACATATATACACACATAGGTACATAAGAGTGAAGTTAAATAAAAGCTTTTAAAAAGCACAACTATAAATTTTTTTTATTAACTAGAAGAAATTGATTACATCAGTGGGTATGTGAATCTGCGGTTCTTGTACATTTGTAGATACATTAAGAGTTCGTACAATACTCATTTGACGGGCATCGGTCAATATGTAAAAGTTGTTAACGACCATATACTCGTATTCTAATGTCTACGTGCCTGCGGAAAGTAAAAGTCTCGTCTGTTTTATGAACTATAAATATTTATGTTTATTAGTATAAAGAAGGTTCATTTGGCAAAGACTTCAAGCTCATCAATCATAAAGGAACCATAAATAAATAACGTTTCATTATGAATATGGGTACGTTAAAGTTTACAGCGCGCGAAAACTCTGTAATATGCTGTTACAAAGTAACCATCGGGTTCGGCTAACAAGCTTCATGGTCCGTATAAAAGAAGTGTATGCCTGCGACGAAACGAAATATATGAAACCACAATCATGCTAATACGGCAATTAAGATAATGTCACTGAGCCGGTTCGCTAGCATTCTGAGACAAAATTACGCGGTCCTGGGAGCTAAGGCTCGCGTCATACGGTCAGACTAAAACTGCGAAAGAAAATAATTATGTCGTATCACAAAACCACCCTAATCAATTCAACATAACCATTAAAAAATCCTCAAAGCCCATAAAAATAAAACCACCGACGAGGAGGCCAAACATGCACAATGACGCGTTACGTTTTCAATAAAGCTTTTAGCCCTAATTCCCCAAGGAATGCGTTTCTCGAAATGAGGACGAATGAAAAATCCAATGCATTCCTAAATATAAAGCTTATGACATCCTGCCGGTAAAATGCCACTTAAATTTAAGGGTATTTTGTATTATCTTATATGGCATATTGTTTTAAGGTTGTTTTACCAAGCCGACATTAACGAGCCCAGACAATGTACCTGACGACTCTGACGAGTGTTGACCCCCTTGACACGGCTGACGTTCAGCCCGGTATACCTATTGTGACTGTGAATCACACAGACACTTTTCTTTCCGTACATTTTAACGATAGTAATAAAGTAAATATGAAATGACATCATCACCATGTTCACATAAAAACACGTCGATTTACCGCAAAACAGTTGCTTGACTGCATTTTGGCCTACCCGTTGGGAAATAAGAATAATTTTCCTCCTGTCTATTTTTGCCTATTCGAAATGAAGTTACGATAAATTAAATACTGTGCGAAGTATTCGAACAGTTCTTCTGAACTGTTCGAATACTTCGCACAGTAAAGCTCTTTTACATCCACGAGTGTACACTGCACTGGGCCTGTTCAAGAAATTCAGAGAACTCTGAAGCAGGTGCGGACATCGTCACTCACGATAGTCACGATGTTGTCCTACATAAATGCAAGTGTTAATAAATATGCAATTTGTACCTGACATGTAAAATTCTCATGCGAGGGAAACTTATTGGAATCCTGCTACTTCTGCCAATCTGGCATCGAAAGCGAAATTTTATTTTACCGCACTTGTCTCAAAATAATAACAGTGCTCTACAGAGTCGCATTAAGCAATAAGTTTTGCCTGAATCTGATCGTTTCGATACGCGCCGGGAGAGGAGACGGGCGCCCGGTCTCGGCCCCAGATTAGAGCCACTCAGATATGCAGTCCCGTCCCGACGTTGCACAACTCTAGCTGCAAGAGGCCCGCTGGAGTACCTTACGGCATTTCCATGTTTGATACTGCGATAAGCGAAACAGTCCATGCTTTTTTATTGCTACGTTCACATAACACCTAGACCCGTGTGTACAGATGTAACTAAACCAGTTGTTAAGCAGATGATAAATAAGATAGTAGAGTACCTACAATTAAAATATAGCGTTAGAGAGCTCTCAAAACGTAAGTTCGTCAAAACTTGACCGTGTAAAAGCTTTACTTCAGTTATTAAATAACAAAACACGCTTTTGTAAATAACCCACATAAAAAGTAGATTTTTTTTACATTAAGCATTGTCATTGGTCCTTGTCCTTGATAAGAGTGCAAAGTTTTGAAGAGGCGAAAATCACGTTCAAAGATTCCGTTACATACCTACATTAGTATGTAAATAAGTTAGGTAATAAAAGCGTGGTAAAACAATTGATCATGTATCAGTAAGACAATCAATTGTAATGCCATTATCTCAACATTACGAGTATTACGTATTAATATTAATCTCGTGTTCGCCCGCGGCACCTCACGCTACGCCCGCTTGTTTAGGGGCTATTCAAACGTAGGGATTCGAGATCACTTTTCTTACGGCACAAGTCAAAGTCGGCGAGGTAAATGGCAACAAATGGGATAATTAGAGTATCGTAGTTATTTACCGTCGAGGGTAATGTAATGGGTAAACAGGCACAGTCACGCAACGAGACTGCACGTAAACTAAATATGGGATTTAACCGACCGCTTGTTTAAATGCATTTAAGAAAAAGCGATTGAAAATAATATTTATTTATTTATTTATTTTATTTATTTAACACTTTATTGCACACATAGAAATAACAAACAATTATACAGAAATAATATTATTAATCTTAGTATAAATTATTAAATATTAACTATTATTTACGACTACCCAAAACAATCTAGACTGCAGTCCAGTAACAACAGAATAATAAGTAAACTCACCGCCTATTGCATGTGACCTAAACATAACTGGTGAAATGTGGGTGTATTACAACGCACCTCTACCTACCCTGTCAGGGTGAATACAGGCGTTATGTTATATTATGCTAATCAACTCTGCTGATCAGGTCTTAACGTAAACAACATAAGATCTCACTATCACTCGTTTTAACACCAATAGTTGTGCAAACTTGGAGTAACAAACACATAGTATGTTCAGACTAACCAGCGGCTTGGTTGGCGCGGCGGCCGGATTGCGCCGCCCGCGCCGCCGCGCCGTCTGTCGCGTCAGCATAACCCACTTTACAACACCACTGAGTAATTGTTTGCATTAAATGAATATATTAAAGCTCCTTTACAAGTAATTTATTTGACACCTTGATAATTTTCAACCTTTATTCTATTTCACATTCACAACTTTTTGCTTCCCTGATAACTATAAACATCTACCCATCCAATCATAATAATATGTCAAAAGCTCTACTGCCCATTAATACAGGCCTCATTGCTCTAGGTCTGTAACCACAGCACTGAGGCCTTGACAACATTGGGGCTATCCCCAATGTAGTCAAACGAACTAAACTTAATACCAGCTAAAGGGAACTTAACATTCATAAAATATTCTACCAACAATTAAGATTTGACAATTTAATGTCTTACAGAATGAATAATCTCTGAAGTAAGAATTCTAAAAATGTCATGCCTGTTACTGATTTTTGAGTTACATTCCATCTAAGACCTTTTGTTTTGTAAATGAACAAAAACTAACTACACAAAATATCGTTTTCAGTTATAATTTGAGCTTTGAAATCGAAACTAGTCATAGGTACATTACACAAGAAAGCCTAAAACAACAGACACTAATGATGTATATTAGCTACCGACAGCAAATTCCTTATCAACCTAGCAAGCTCGAATGTCGACTGAGACGATTGATTACATGGCAAGTCAACATTTAACATTTCTCTGATCTTAATTATTCACGAAAAAATTATGTAGCAACAATATTAAACGGGTTACAATTGCCAAATCTATATACGTAACTGGCGAAACACCTAACCTATAAATCAAGTAGAAAAAATATAAAATTAGACACATTAAACAAGTGTCAATTTCTCTTCCAGTGATTTAACAATATACGAGTAAGCTATGAATGCAAGGAAAGGAGGCCGAGTAGTGTCACGACCTAACAAAAACTGATAACGCGATCTAGGAGCATTCTAAGACAGTTCAAACATGCCTTGTTTATTGCTGTAACAACAGCGATGTAATGTGGACTGGATACAATCATACCTTCGATCAACCGTCCATTTAGTTTTAATTAACATTACTTTAAACGATGATCACCGGTGTAGTGGGCGTGCTAGCTGTCATTTTAACCAGAACTGACGCAGGTTGTTCTCGATGACAAGCCGTACCCAAAGGGCTTTTCATTACGCCAACCGAAGAATCAACATGGGATCTACTTGATTCAAATATATGCATGTCAGAAACAATTACCAAATCAGGAGGCGTTTCACAGCCCTGTATTGGAATTCAACTCAGGTGGTGACTCATGAAATAACAACAAGCGCAAATTTATAATCAGCTACCAGACGACATTCCTGGTAGGCTGCAGGTAAATTCGCTGAGACCTGGCCCGCCAAGGCGATTAACGTGCGCTACCAAACAGAAACACTATAACCAAATTCCAACGAAAACGACCGGTCGCTAATTAATGTCCGTGTTATTACACGTTTAACAAATCTTACAATATCCATAAGCAAGATAAACAACTGCGTTCATGTTTGTATTAAGCAACTCCTTACGCGAATATTATCGTTCAGTATTGTTGGCTTTCTAGAGATTTTCTTCCAAAGCCCACAGATGTTTAACTGACCCACTTTCGTTGTCTATGGTGTTCGATTTGTGGACACATAAAAAGCTTATTATGATGTAAAAGCTCAACTAAAAGGACTTAACAAGCGACAATATGTCTTAATCTGCTATTTATCTTTATTAAAATCTACGGCCTCCATAATCTTGACACACCCGGTGGGTTGGGCCGTAGCTGTCGCCGCAGATTACGAATTTGTATCATATTATTTATGTACCGAATAAAACTTTTATGAATGTTAATTTCTTAAAAACACATTTGAACATCGATCCAAATTCCTTCTTGTCTTCAGATAACATCATCTAAGGAAGACAAGTACCTTATTTAACGTGTAACTAAAACATAATAGCGTGTCCATGATGAATGGTTCTCTAATAGGTCTTTTTTGGTGTTGGCAACATTATAAGAGATTCGTTGTGGGGTTACGGGTGGTCGCAACTCTCGCATACGCATGACGGCGTTGATCTTCAACAAAAAAAAAGTATTTGGACATCTTCCGTTCGTACGTTTTAATTTAACAACGGAAGCAGCATGACTTGGCAGGAAAAAATCAGATTAATTTTCAGTGTTGTACCCAAACGCTCGGCCTCATGAGATAGATCGGTTTAAAATGTGAGAACTTGAAAATAGACAATGCAGGAGCAAAAAAGCATTTTCGAAATAAACGTGATCTCACCAGGAAGCTCTTCCACACAAAAGGACAAGGGAAGGACTCAAAGGCCAATGACTTTTGGTAGAAACAAACATGTCTATTTGGAATGAATATTTCCATTTCGTTATGTTTTCTTACTATAACGATTTGGGGTTGGACCTTATTTATAGCACGATGTAACTAGACTAACAAGAAGTTCAATTAGATGTAGAAGTTTTATATTTATGAGTTGTGATTTGATAGATGACTTGTGCTATTGCTAGTAATTAAAGCCGGGTATTGACAGACAACTTGTCGTATATTGAAATTTTATTGACTTGATAAGAAAACAAGTAGGTACCTACTTACATAAAATTGATTGCACTAGCTAAGTAAAAGCTTTGCTATGAATGACAATTCACTGTTACATAATAATCTAAAATAAATTGAAACAAAATTAAATTATAATCACTATCGAAACTAATTTGGTTAAAACAATGGACTTTACGTGCCAGTGGCCCGGGCGTGAAAAAAAAAAATCCAATTAGAAGACTAATTCATGCTGAATATTGATAGTGGCGCGCAAGTGGAAGGAAGACAAATTAATGATGCTATATTAGTATCAGACGTATGAAACGATAAAAAGCAATAAAAGGGCGTCGCACGTGGAAGTGAGCAGTAGCCGGGTTGGCTTGTTTCCAGTCCTACTGAACTTTTGACAAGGAGTCCGCCGCAAATTGCCGCCGCACTTACCTCTCGTAAATAAATGCATCTATTACATGAGCACACACTAACAAACGTCTTGCCTACACGCATTTCAGGAAATGCTCAATACCATCAGTTATATATATATATATATCACAGGACTTAACCTAAAGGTGTGAAGCCCGACTGGTTTCAGAGCCAGGAATCTATCTGAGATCCTTAATCATAAGCCCAACTACCGGTCGTTGCGAGTCCGCGCCGGGATGGACGACCGCTGGTATTTCATTGTTACTTAAATCCTTTACTTTGCATGAACTTTTATAGTTATAGCGGTGACAGCCCACTGGCTATCGAACTCGCCTCTCAATCGAGCGGTCCGGGTTCAAACCCGAGCACCAATGACTTTTATAAGTTACTAGCTGACCAGGCAAACTTTGTTTTGCCATATAAATAATTTTTACTGAATATTTTGGGAGAACTTCATGTAAGTGTGTGGACTACAACTACCACTACCATTACCATTACCCCTACCACTACCACTACGACTACCAATACCCCTACCACTACACCTACCACTACCACTACCCCTACCACTACCCCTACCATTACCACTACCACTACCCCTACCATTACCCCTACCACTACCCCTACCACTACCACTACCCCTACCACTACCACTACCATTACCACTACCATTACTTATAATCGAAAGCGTTCAATAAAAGTAGGAATTTATGAAAAATAATTTTTCTGCTTTTCTGTTGAAATTTTTCCTGAATTTTCTTTGCTATAAACCTCACGGAGCCCGAGACCTTTCCAACGAATGCAAAACCGTGGAAATCGGTTCGTGCGTTCTGGAGTTATAGCGTCAGGAAGGAAAACCCGACTTATTTTTATATAGTAGATGTGCGATTTAAAAAATTAAATGTCACTTGCTATAACGGCGAAAGACACATCGTGAGGAAACCTTCATGCCTGATAATTCTTCATAATGTTCTCGAAAGCATGTGAAGTCTGCCAATTCGCACATGGCCAGCGTGGTGGACTAAGGTCTAATCCCACTCATTCTAAGAAGAGACCCGTGCCCAACAGTGGGACAAAGAAAGGGTTGTGATGATTATAGTTAAAGCATCCAGTTCTAACGTTCTAACGAATTTAAGTTCAACTCAAGCGGACCTTAAGGCGAGTAGGAAATTAATCAGCATACGATTAAATTCATCAAATTGCAGACGCACACAAGACATTGAAGCATCCCGACATATTCAACGAGCTACGACTGGAGATAGATGGCTTTCTTTATCGATTTTTAAACAAACGGGGCGGCCTTTATCATCTATTCTCATTTAACGAAATTGTGTCGATGTTCACTGATTGAATGATTGTTTTGCTTTCATTATCTCAGTGCATCGATATCGATCCCGATCTTGTTCTGATTGGACTTCAATTAACACGACTGTTCACACACATCACATCACATCACATCAAAGCGGGTTGAACTGTGACGAACCGCGCCACTAAACGAAATCAGCGCGTCTACGACCGTGCCCACTCGTTGCCAACACCGTCAACCCATAATTCACTCCACATAATTATGCACTAAATACACGCTGTTGCCATTAAACAGACGGATTTAAAATCAAGAAATAGATACCTAAGGAATTCTAGGATTTCTATTCAAATAAATGTTTTAATATCTACGTGTAAGGTTCCTAACGAGATTTGATCTGGAGAGCATAACTGTCACTTGAATAGCAAGAAGCAGCAGGCTTACGCAACGACGGCCGACACAGGGAGTTAGGGCTGATGAAAGGTTGACCTCGGCCGTGCGTGGGTGTGGCACACAATGATAATCCGACAACCCGGGGTCCACGAACTGCACCGGAATGCAAATAAATAGATGCACTGCATAAGCAGGACGAGGGAACACACCTGTAGTTGATCGGTGGAATAAACAATGCATGTCAGCACACGCCGCGAATGACGGAACGCCTCGCACGCCCGTCTGGTCACGATCGAGTGGAGCTCTCTTCCGGAACGCTTTATTGATCTTGAGACTAAACACGCTGAAGCTTAATTGAATTTCTTAAATAGTTCACTTGCCTTATAAAACGCTTCCTTGTCAGTGGGCAATCAAAATCCAAGATGCTTTTTTAACCCATATTATACCGACGCATCGATTAATGTGCATTTCACGATTTTCACGTCAAGCAGCTTAATAAATAACGAAAAGTAATGAAGTAGTTGTAAAATAGACTAAGCTCTGTGAAAATAAAATATACTTATACTCGTATAAGTTTGTGAAATTTAGTCCGAAGCAGTTCCGGCATTGGGTTCATCTTTAAACCATACTTAACTTTATTTTAAGATTCATTATTAAGAGGATAATATGTTAGTTTCATATAAAAACTATTTGGCTATTTGGTATTTTGGTAACTTATTTACTTAATTTATATTTTTTACCTTTGTAATCAGTAGGAACTATGTTCATTTGCGAGAAACAACATTGACCTTGTCAGCTTCTTTTTCTACCTATACAAAACAAGGTCGTTAAATTTAAGCAATTAATTGTGTCGTACTCGGTGTTGTGTGTATGTGTACATTTTGTGTTAAACATAGCTTCATTTTTTTCACATATTGTAGGTTTAGTACCTACAAGTAGTTATACTTAGTTTTTAGCAAAAACTTAGATGAAGAGGGTCCATAAGGAATAACTTAGGCAATAGCAGAGTATGGCACTATAACCGCTTTGCTGATATCAATGACCCCGGCTGCGAGACGTCCCACTGCGTGTGTTTAGTGTACGAGAACATTGCCCACAAACAAAGGCAACCAAACCACTACAACACAAACAAGCAATCATCGTTTAAGATGCAATGCAAAGGTGTAAATGACTCAAAGCTTACATTTCCGCACAAAGGAGGCCGCGTCGAAACTATAAATCATAAAATAAAAACAATTTATACATGCACCAAGTCAGTCATGATTTTCTCCCAATTAAATTGAGCTTGATGTCTTATCGGTGCAATCATCAATCATCACCCTTGCTTTAATCACTATCGTGTCATGTACCGCTATTATCCCGCAATTTCTGTGTTATTTTGCAAGATTTTTATACATTTTCTCAGGTTTCTTGAATGATAGCTCAGCCTCGCATGCTGTTTAACTTTTAATTAAACTGTTAACTAAAAGTGGGCTTACAAGTGTAGATAACTCGTTATTTCAACCACAGCTAAAATTTAAAGTTCGAATCACGTTAATTTGCTTAAGTGGTTGGTGATACCAAAAACGGCTCTGCATCGCAAACGCACACGATATATTTTACCAAAATTGAAAATATACCAGCAACTAACGTGTAATAACTACCTTAATGTGGTCTCAGTAACTTTTTATCAGATATGTGCACAAACACTGACGGTTAAATTAAAAAAAACAACCATTTTCAACAGGACAACAACACAAACAGAAATATTTAAAATAAAAAATAAAAAACATTTAGATAGTAATATGTAGATCCAAATAGGTAGGTATACGAAATTGTTAGTCTGCATCCTAAGCTTCACTAAGAAACGGCAAAATGCGTATTCTGAATCTATTCGCGCCCTTGACGAATCATAGTTCGAGCATGGTAAACAAACTTTAATCACTGTGAAGATATCTAACTGTTTGTCGCATTGCAGACGGGGCGATGCTAAGTGCAGCCGCGGCGGCGATCGCGTGCCTGTGCCTGGCGCGCGCCTCGCCCGCCGAGCCGCACGCGCTGCGTGCGCACGCGCAGAACACCTATACTAACAAGGTACGCAACCAACCACACAGTATTCTCCAGCTCCAAGGGATCTCTTATTTCAAAATACTACTTGTCGATTAATACCATTATTTAGCCATCCAAATTTGTTTTACATAGTATTGAAAAATTTTCGGATATTTGACGAGTCTGTGACGCGGTGGTGACTGATCAATTGCGGTCCCGGATTCAAATCTTGTTTAGGGCAAATATTTACTGCGCAGATAAATATTTATAGGTACTCAGATCATGGATGTTAAATTGTGTTGTTTTCTGTGTGTCCGCCACCCGCAACACAGGCAGGCCTATCGTGAAAGTGCATATTAGATATACTCGTAGAAGAACCGCTAGATCATAACACAAGAGTCAAAATTCGTACGAGTACAAGTCCACCAATGAAAAAAATCCATCTGTTTATTTTTCAATGTAATATTTTTTTGCAGGATATAACCAGTATTTTAGCAAGCATAGACGAGAGATTACGAGTGTTGGACACCATAAGCGCGGTGCAAGTGAAACAGGCGCGGCGTCTCGACGTCATACAAGATAAACTGGGTAAATATAAACATACACCAGAACACTTGGTTTACGAAGTAACTATTTAGTAATATGTGACTTGGTTCCGACCATCGGACACAGTTCACTAACGTTACTAATCTAGCTATTGTTTTTTTTTGTAAACAATAGCTTTTCACTGCTGAGAGAACAAACTGACGATTCGAACTCGCCGCTGGCTACAATAATCTATCTATCGAACTAGCTATAATAATCGGAGGGGAGCTAGAAGGATATATAAGAGGTCCGTTCAATCGAGAGCCTCATTTTTTTTCCAACAACGGTCGTAGAGTCAATGAGATGATTGCGGAGGAATAACACACATCAAATACTACAAAAACATTTCGCACATCAAATACTTGGAATGGAACACTTGACAGGTTTCAGGCTGAAATACTATCTAATACATATCTATATTATAAACACGAAAGTTAATAACAATTATTCAAAACTTTTATTACATGCTTAGAATTCAGAGGATTTTTTAATTCAGGATTGTTTTTTAAAGATTCATACGTGTGTGCTCTAGCCGTAAGGAGTTTCGAGATCGAGCCCAGCGTAAGCACGTACGACTGCCGACGTGACGTGAACGAAAAGCCCCACGTTTCCAAATCGCTAAGACCGACAATAATTACAAGTCGACATGTATCACAGTTCGGCGTCCCGACCTAAATAAACGCATGCTTGCACTCGAAACTGGTACATTTCTCAATATGTAACAATGAGTCATGTCGAATCATGATAATACTGTGTCATATCCTATTTTAGAACCCGTGCGGTTTGTCAACTTTGGGTGTAGAACCATTTATATTTTGTATCACTAGCAATTAGACAAACAAAGTCCAATTCCACGCAACATCTAACTGTGCAGAACGATACTACAGAATTGTATAAATTAACATAGTGAACCCCTCGAGATGAGTATCGATAAATAGGAAGCTCCAATAGATTTCTAATTGGTTCCAGACCGCGTGGAAACAACGCTGTCATTAAGACTGGAGAGAGCACAATTGGCGGCGGAAAGATTAGAACATCGCTTGCATATGCTGCAAACAAACGTGCAGGTTAGCTTTCAGTGCTATTCTCGTTAATTGTAAAATTCGAAGAAATTCGTATAAATTCATACTTCATTTTATTCCAGACGTCCATTAAGGAGAGCGGCGATAAAATACAGAAAACCCAAACTAAAATAGCAGAGATTGCTCAGAACCTAACTAATCATATAAGCACGCACACACTTTTACTAGAAAAGGTAATTAAATTTCATTCCTTAATTATTTGTTAGCTCACTCCACAGGACTTTACTATAATTAGCGAACATTCAATGCCACCGCTGATATAAATCAATAGTTACCTTTTATTTTTCGCTTCATAGTCGCTATGAAAAGGTTAACGTTACGATATATGTGATAAGAAAAAAAGACGATGAAAAGCAAAGGCAATAACTTTTCAATCTAGAAACTGCAAAGATCGAGGTCCGTTTAAACATGCCCATTCTTGAGTTAAATATTACAAGTTTTCTACGTAGTTCATGTTAGCCAACATGTTCGAGTTATGATCCCTAAAATGTCAAGCAATCATTATTTGTAGGTGAACGGCGCGTATTCGGACACGTGGCGGCGCGGCCTGCTGCTGGAGTCTCTGGTGCGCGACGGCATGTCGCTGGTGAACGCCACGCGCCGGGAGCTGGCCGACGGGCTGCGAGCCCTCGCGCGGCGCCAGCGGGACGCGCGCCTCTCCGCTGCCGACCTAGAGGCCGCCTTCTCGCGCCGAGTCAACGACAACACCTACAAGATAGATCTAAAGGTACCGCTTCTGGAGTCGCTCTTGAACGATGACGAGTATCTGGTGAACGCCGCAAGATGCGAGCGACGGGCTGCGAGCACTCGCGCGGTGCCAGTGAGACGCGCGCCTCACCGCTGCCTACCTGGAGGCAGCCTTTTCGCACAATCAAGAGCCACTACCGACAGACGTCAGTCGAACAAAACTAACAGACGTGAAACACTATCTACAAGCTTGTTCAGATAATAGGTTCTAAGGAGTGTAAGGAGCCCCGTGTGTCCTGAAGAAGGCAATAACTACATCTATTTAATACCTAAAACTAATACACTGATCTGAAAAAGTTTCCAAACAATTTCCGTTAATAATGGAACATGAGAGAAACGTGAGATCAAATATTTTCTAAAATCACAGAGTTAACTCATTATACAGCCGCGGAATTGAAATTTTGAAAAAGTATTAAATATACAGTAAAAGTTTCATTTCAGTTTATAACCTATATACATATGTATAAGTAACACTACTCCATCACGTTTCAACCTTTGAAAGCTTTAAACAGTAATTGCGTATTCCGGTTACACTGAAATTCAATAACAGGCATACAACAACAACTGGTGCAAGATGTAATAGATAAGAATAATGTTACCACAACACATAACACAACCTTCAACTGAATTACAAGCAGTGGAATAGGAAACGCTCAGTAGGACGTTGGCGGAGCGCCAACGCAAGGTGTGCCTCCTCTACGAATATAAGGCCGGTGCACATAGATTTTCTGGCACTCTCCACTTAATCTCTTTTATTTATCACCAGTGGACGCCCGCAGCTTCGCTCGCGTGGAATTGCAAGTGAAACATAACAATAGTTTCGTTTACGCCTAGTAATAATATTAGCCTATGTCACTCAGTGAAGATGCAGCTTTCTAATGGTGAAAGAATTTTTTAAATCGGTCCATAGTTTTTGCGTGAAAACATCACAAACAAATGTTTCCTCTTTATCATATTAGTATAGATGGTTTAATAACTTAGGTAACGTCCATAGCCCAATGGCTCGCGTCGATTCAATGTGATCGACCGAGTTAAGCAACGACGAACATGGTTGGTTTGTGCATGGATGACTGCTAGTGTCAAAATTTCATGGGCGCTACCGTGCTTCGGAGGGCACGTTAAGCTGACGGACCCGGTTGTTTTCAATGGTGAAAGCAATCGTTAAGCTTTGTCGAAGACCTTCGTGTGGCTTGAGAACATTCGTCTTTGTGTAAGTATCTCACTTGCGCAAAAAAATTAATCAACTCACAGTGCTGAAAAATTATAGTGTGCACAGACCTTTGAAAAACGACAATCTCACTCTGGCAGCTTAACAAGCTTACAAATTCCATCGGAAGGTAACTGATTCGACAGATAACATTATCCTAACGACAACACGATACGCGACATGAACGAAACATTACGAAACCATCGACCAAGACGAGAAGCAAATATGAAACAATACCGCATACATAATCTGTTAAGCTCATTGGGTTAAACATTTCAATGGATTGCGCTTCATGGCACCAACAAAGGCCATTGCAACAGGTAGTTTGATTAGATGATTATATGTACTGCGTTGTTTGATTATTGATTTATTTTCATAATAATACGGTAACATTAATCAGCAATCAAAAATAACGAGATTTACTTAACGTAACGTAACGTAGACTTAATTGCTGGGATATGACTGCCTCGTTGATCTAGTAGTCGTCGTAACTGCGACTGCTAAGCTAGAGGTCCTGGGTTAAATTCCCGGGTCGCCACCACCACCACCACATATTACATGGGACCTTAACATAACTGGTGAAAAGTGGGTGTATTACATACCTATGTCTACCCCTTCGAGGAAATACAGGCGTGATGTTATGCTATGTTATGATAGAATTTTTAAGAATATCGTCAGTAGTTCGAACTGCTGTTTATGTTTGCTTTGTGTTTGATGGTTCCATGACACGCTGGGTTGATAAATTGGTTAGTCTCGAGCCGTGCGATCACAAGCGACTACCACTGTTTAAACTGTCCATAGTGTCCATAGCTCAATGGCTCGCGTCGATTGTGTAGCTTCCATAGTGCAAGGGCTGGTGCTAATTATATATGATGGACTGATTTAAACAACGACGGGTACAGTCTGTAGATGGCACGATAAGCACGTTACGGAACAGCGTGGTGTGGTGGAATATGCTCTAGACCTCAAGCTGTGTCCGAGGGGAAGATCCGTGCCCAACAGTGGGGTTGTAGCTAAGGTGGACTCCGTTAACGTAATATGCTGTTTCAGATGCAGGAGGTACTGGAGATCCAGAAGCGTTTCGTGGACTCCTGCCAGCGAGTGCAGCTGGATGACCCTTCACACGTCGCCGACGTGCTGGACAGACTGATTGACTCCCTAATTAACAAGTGGGTCTATTTTTACACCTTCTAATCCCTTTCGCTATATATGCACCCAGGCTTTGCACCCAGCATAGGCTACTAAGAAAGCTCACAAATACAACATACATACAAAGAACTTGCCTTTTAATGATGACTGATACTTTAGATTATAACCACGTGCATTTTGTGAATGATACCATGACCAAAACGCCTTTAAATAAGTTATAAGATCTCGCCTGTATTTCCGAAGGGTTAGGGAGTGGTGTGTATACAATACACCCACTATTCACCAGTTAATTAAGTTCATTAAGTCCACACAACAAATCCAGACTCCGAGATTCTAGGCATTTCAAGTTAGAAAAACTCAAAAATATTTAGCCCGACTCGGGGATCGATAAGACCATCGAGCAGTGATAAGGGGAACGAGTAATAAAGTTAAATAATTAATTATCTATCTCCATAATGTTTACATTTCCATGTGTAATAAACATGCTTAAGGACTTATGTTGCGCTGGTATCACTATAATGGTAGCTTAACTGAGCTAAGACACTAGATTTAAACTGGCAACTTTACCAACACTAGCTGGTCTGTGGGAAGATTTGATTTTAAGTGCATATTCGTGTATGAGCTTTATTTTAGATACTGGCAATATTTTGTATTTTTAATTTTCAGAACTGCCGCTACGTTTCATGAATTGCAAAACATTCAAGCAACTATGCGAAGCCACGACAGCAAAGTCATCAAGCTGTTAAGTACCAAACCAACACAGGTAATTAAACATGTTATAATCATTGGAAGGGGAAATTTGGATAGCTACGATGAGACAAGAAACATTTTCAGACATTAATAAATAATTCTTTAAATCAGTGAACACCATAATAATATGTATAGTGATTAAGTATTTAATGTGCCTAAGCTATGTGCTGATATACCACGGGACCCACTGCTTGCTAGCAATGGAATTGATTAATTTAAAACAACATTAATGAAAGCATTAAATGTTTTTGTTTCAGACGGACTCAAGTTGCAAAAAACTTGAAACGATGTTTCGTAACGCGTCTCACAGCGGTTTTAGCGAAAAAGAGCTGCAGCAGCTAACGGAGAAGTTCATAGCGCTGACGAATCGCGCTGACGCAGCGCTGCAAAAGCTTGAGGCGCGCATGAGCGACGAATCGGACGAGCCGCCACCCGTGTCCGAAGTTACGTCTGCCGCAGACAGACTCCTGCAGAAACTGAACGGGATAAAGTATGGAAATCTTACTATCATCCTCTCCTTCCTCCCTTGCACTTATCGCTGCGACCAACTTAGGTTATTTTCCAAGGTCCTTCATTAGGTATATTTTCATAATTTAAAAATAAAAGATCAGAAACATAAACCTTATAAGCACAGCCATTTTTATTTGTAGCTCTTGTTCATAAACACTGATGTCTGTTTCAATATCATAATAATGAAAATAGAATTAAAAAAGTTTTTTTATTTATAGAAGTGAAGGTTCCCAAGAGGATGATGACTGGGAGGAGGATGAACAAGATATCGGGTATTTTGATGATAACAGCAGCTTGGATGACTTTGAAGATGAAGACCTGGAAAACCTTAGCAAACCTCAGAACAGTTACAAACCAACAGTGTCAGAGGTTACCGCTATCAGACCAACCCATCGGAGACATCTGCACAAACATCCCTATGATAGGGGTCCTAGTTGAACTAATATGAAACATCTAGTTGAACTAATATGAAATATAGATTATGTTAAGGTTACAATATAATAATATTTGAATAGTTGGTTTTTATTTATGCATCTCAAAAATAACTTCAGCAAACACTCAAATTTAAACCTTGCAACCTATCGTCATAGTCGTAGAATAGTGACGGATCTAACATTTATCAAACTTTACAGGGCAGCCATTTGAAATAATCATGCTAGTTTTTTTGACATAACTTTATTAATTCTACATCTTTAATTATGAAAAATGGCATACAAGTGAATAATAGGGTTCCTTTTATTACGGAATAAAAATAACCACTTATAATTATACCGTTTTCTAGAAAAATCACATGCTTCATTTTACTTTGGAGTCATCACAGTCGCATAGTATTATCCGACATTGTTCCTCGGAGAATTACTGTTCAAAAAATGACGGATGTTACTTTCTGACCATGTTCTATGGACTTACTGAGGAATATTTTGTCGGATATGTTTCTGTCATTATGTATTCTATTTGGACCATGAGTAAGTAGGTAGGCAGGTGGTCGGTAAGTAAAGAAAGTTGATATCGTAGGTTGGGGTAAAAGATGATAGGGTATCTTAAATGAAATACAGACTATTTAATTTTGTTCGTATCCTTTTTTAATAACTATAGTAAACATTAAACTTAAATCAAGCAATTATCACCAGCATTATTTTTGTACTACATAGACTAAAAAGACTATAATGTTGAAGCTATTTGGACCTTATTAATTTTTTGTTGGTAAATTACTAATCTAAAACCGAAACACTAATCATTTATTGTAAGCAAAGTTCTATTATCAACTTCTGAGATCAAAATAGTAACAATTAAGTATGTATTGTATAACTAGAAATTAATCTTATCCAAAGTATAAAACAATTTTATTGCACAATTATTCAGTCAGATTCAATGTTATTATCAGAAAAATTACGTCCATGAGTTAAACTTCTGAAAAATGTATGGTATTTGATGGGTATTGTTGAGGAGTCGCAAAGACTAATAAGATCTTTATATTTATCATTGCTGATTGGAATTGGACGCACTTAAGCTATGTGTAAGATTGGAGTATGAACCCGAACATACCGTCACCTCCTTGTATAAGAACACAAGCAAGGCATACAAGGATCTTCTCTAAGAAGAGAAGATCCTTGTATGGCCGTGTATCAAAATGCATCCTCACGATTTTTACTCTCGTCAGAAAATCAGCATGGTGTCGAGTTCTTAAATATCAGCTCAGCCCCTTTGAATACCTCTACCTTGATATCAGATCTGTCACCTTTCCCTCAACCGATTACCTCGGCTGTTGACAGCAACGGACCAACGCCTATGCCATCACCAGCAAAAACCCATGGTAACGATTAAGTAAAGTATGTAACGATTTTATCTGTCCCACTTACGATGGTGCAGACTATAGAAACTGTCCATCAATCAGCACAACTGTGTCGTCATGTCAGTCGTCTCCAGCGCCTCTTATTTGATGTAGAGGTAAAAAACGTGTCTGAAATTATGATGATTGGGAAGAAGTTAAGAGAAAGCGCTTAATGAATGCAGGACTAGAATACGAGGAGTATTCTAGTAAGTTTGTAAAACCATGTTTGTTTAAGTACATATTCGATTAGTGGAAGGTTAGTTCGGACGGCTTGGGATAAATATGACGGTAAAAAGTCAAGTGTAACATTTATATCTACACGTGCAAGGCCTACGTATACTTTTTGTTGGAACAATAACGCCCTTTTTGGAGGAGTATTCTAGTCCTGCATTCATTAAGCGCTTTCCCTTAACTTCTTCCCAATCAACATAATTTCGGACACGTTTTTTACCTCTACATCGAATAAGAGGCGCTGGAGACGACTGACATGACGACACAGTTGTGCTGATTGATGGACAGTTGCTCTAGTCTGCACCATCGTGGGTAATCGCTTGAGGGAAAGGTCTGATAGAAGATCTGATATCAAGGTAGAGGTATGTTAAAGCTGAGCTGATATTTAAGAACTCGACACGATGCTGATTTTCTGACGAGAGTAAATATGGTAAGGATGCATTTTGATACACGGTCATACAAGGATCTTCTCTGTGAGCACAAGGAGGTGACGGTATGTTCGCTTTCATATTTTCATCTGTTGATATCTCTTGTTCCGTGTACGTCGTCTGAAAAGACGTCCTCATAAATATCTTTCATCTTATCTATCACGTTGCGTGCTCCTGGGGGTATGGCGATTGGCATTCTGAAAAGATATCTGTGTATTATGTGAAAAATACTGGATATATTGGAGCGTTGATAGCCCAGTGGCAAAGAATTCGGCCTCTTACTCAGGAGAGTGCGGGTTCAAATCCCAGAGACACGCACTGCCTTGCGTGCGTTTGAAACATTTCAATATCACGCTCTAACAGTGAAGAAAAACATCGTCAGGAAATCTGCATGCCTGAGAGTTATTTAATGTTCTCAAAGGCGTGTGGAGTCCACCAATCCGCAACTGGCCAGCGTGGTAGACTATGGCCTGTACTCTTCTCTTTCTGAGAGGAGACCTGAGCCTACAGTGGCTCTTATGGGTTGCAAGCAAACAAACAAATATGTGAAAAATATATAAATTATTAATATCGGAGCGTTATATCGGAATATTATACGTTTACTAACAACCTTAGGACGATTCACAATAAAAATAATGGGTAGGTATAAAAATAGTAATACTCGTATTTACTACATGTTATTCATACCGGTAAATTATTACTCAGTTAACATTATTTTTTTATAGAAAAATATATAAAATATTTACAAATAATCGTTGTTTCTCAATAGAAAAAAGACGGATGTGAATTTAGTTCTAAGAACAACGTGGGATGGTCACACATTACGACACACTACACGAACATTGTCGGGTGTGATCACGCGTCACTATCATATCCGTAGAAAAATGTAGTATAGTTACTAACGACTGTAAAATTTTAATCTTGCTAAATGTGACACAACTCAACAGAATAACTGTAATATCACATAGCAAATATTATTTTTATGTTAGTTAAATTTTAAATTGATTTATAATTTTCCGTAGAAAACCGACAGATAGTCAGAACCGACGCTTTAATTATTCACTTCGCAAAATTTTGTATAAATATAAGAATTAAAAAATATCAAATGATAAAACATAATTCAATAACTTACCTGGAGTTCCTGGTATGCAGTCCTCCTCATCAATGTACTCTTCATGTGTAAAATTCGTAATTTCTGCATATTTGCTTGTTTCTTCCACAAGCTTTGATCATCCTAATTTCATTGTGGCACACTTTTTAACATGGTACGTAAAAAAACTAAACACAAAATAATTGAAAAACAGATAAAAATAGATAAACTAGTGAAATTGTTTAAGAAAAGTCTAATCCGGTGCAACGCGAGGCGAGTCCGACGAATAAAGGCGGTTGTGACTTGTGCCGATTCGTCGGGGGCGGCAGGGACGGCGGGAGATCCCCGCGCGTCGTATAATGACGAATATACACAAGCGTCATTTTACTATGAGAGCATTGTCAAATCCGTCATTTTACGACTGATTATCTAGAAAACTAAATTACTTAGATTTTTTTTTTAATGTAGTTATAATATTTAGACATTGTATTTACCAAATATGGTAAAAAGTGATTTTCGTACTTTTTTCAAAACCGCCATTATTCTACGATCATGACGTACTGTAAACATTGAAACTAATTCATATTAATTATTTCAACCACTCTGAAGCATAGTAGAGTATTCTTCAGGCCTTCCCAGTAAAGAGAACATGTACATGAATGACACACCAGTTTCGCACTAGGGCAGGCCTGGCTCCCTGCACAGTTGAGGTAAACAGCTACTAGTACTACAAAATATTATATATAACAGCTTCGTAAGAAGCACGTTACAAAAAAATTACAGTAATCTGGACTCCACATGAAGGAAAATATACTCATGGTGGAGAAACACCAAAAGAAATTTTTAAGGTGGCTATATTTTAAGAGGTATGGGTCTACTACTTCATTGGGTTTTCTCATATCTATCCCAGCTTATTTCTATTAGGAATGCTGGGATACGAATCCCTAGAGGTCAGACATAAAGTCACCCTGATGGATTATTTCTTTCGTCTGATTAGAGGTGAAATTATGAACCCATCAGTGTTAGAGTTAATATCACTTTATGTTCCTAACCGATGCAATGTCAGGCCAAGCAATCAAAAATTATTTTTGCTATCTGGATACAGGCTAGTAACGACCTGAGTGTCCATTGGTTCGTACCTTGACCATGCTTAATGGCCTCCTGGCATTGGATCTGAGTATAGATATGTTTTGTTGGTTGTCGGCTAGTATCTACTAGCCGCTCTGCAAATCATATCTCTATCTGCGTACATATCTATGTACAGATTGTGAATAATATATAAATAATGCAATAGGAATCTCCCTGTAATATTTATGCAGTAGAACCACGTTAAGTCGAACCTCAAATGTTCTCAAGCCACCCAAAGGTCTTCGAGAAGGCTTAATGATTTTTTTTTCACTATTTAAAACAACTGGTACGAATATCATAATGCACCCTACCAAAGCCTGTGCTTCGAAGCACAAATGTGTGTGCTCATAAATTTATGCCACTAATGGTCACCTATTCACAAGCCACCTGTTGTTGCTTAATTCTATGGATCATACTGAATCAACGGATTTCGACATACCTAGATCCTGACACACTTATTTCTGCATCTTTAGACATACTGACCATACTATACATAAAATAGATTCAATACTTCATAATTGTTCAAATGTGATGCAGCTCTACCAATGTAGACATGACACCCAAAGTCATCCACATTTGACACAAAATTAAATAAGCAGCATTTTATTTGGATTAAGATGTGGTAAAGCTTAAAACAACGTTTAAAGATTCTATTAAATGTAACTAACTCAATATGTGCTTAGAAATGAAAATAAAATGGGAATTATTTACCTAAAAAAAAAAGGTAATCTAATTATTCAAAAAATTGGTCATATATAAAGTTAAAAATCATTTTCCAATATAAATAACTACCTAAAAAAAAAGGTACTCTAATTATTCAAAAAATTGGTCATATATAAAGTTAAAAATCATTTTCCAATTTATATAACTTATTAATTCATGATTTGAAATCAATGTTTGTTATGTCATTAATGATTAAGTATAACCAATCTAGATTTAAAACATTTAATATCTAGCCACCTACCTCTAACTTGGCGCTATGTTGAAATATAGTAAGAGCTTTGTGTGTTAGCTGGGCGAAGCAGGAGCTCAGGGTAGCAATCTTCTGCCGGGCGCCAAATGTTAAGTCACCATCCTCTGACTCCAAATCCGCTGAATTTAATAAATTAATATCTTTAATTTTACTTATACTTTGCTAATTTGAACAATGTACAGATAGATACAAAATCATACACAAAAACATTTGAATGAATTCGAGATAAACATTAGTTCCTTGTAGTGAGTGGTAAGCCATCGATTTTACCACCGGTTATATGTAAACTTAAACCTTAAAATACTATGAGTGAATGAAATTGTAGATTTACTTACCCAAAGACGTATCCAACTCGACACATGCTTTATCAAATTCCTTTTCCAAAATATCTAACCATCGAAAACCAATTCCGGTAGTCGCCATCTTCACACAATAATAAAAACTTGTTGACATTGACAATTTGACAAAAATTAAATGTCATAATGACAGCACGTAAATTAAAGTTCAGAAACATCAGTGGCCAAACCACAGACCAGGAATTGGAGCGGGCCTACAATGGAGCAGGGCCTACACGTATACCGCAGGGTAGGGGATAGCACTCACAAACTAGGTAGAGATATGATTATGATAGCACTATGCAATGTACTTTCGTGGGGTTACCAGTAAAACATTGATCGAAGAGTAAAACACTTCTTTCTTCACAATATATTTTAATAAAAGATTTATCAGACAGCTTACAGTTGTTCACAATTTTTGTGAAAGGAAATTATAAACAGAATCTGAGAATTCCCACGATTTTATTTTAAATGGCAAATATTTATGATTATATGAGAAAATTAGGGGTCTTAGTTCTCCCACTTCATCCTCAAGAATGCAATAGACCACAGTTTACTTTTATATTTCGCTTATCAGCCAGGTTATTTAGGTTTTTTGACGTGATAACGTCTTACAAATCGATGAACGCCTACCATAATCCCGTACCGCCAAAATTACCGCTAAGAGTTATTCCAAGCGTAGGTATTCATTCAATTTTAGTCTGTTACGCATAGCAATAGAGCGAATTATCGGTTGCACTAATTAAAGTACATGAAAATAACACCGGCGTTCCGAATTGTTTCTGCCTTTTTTTTTATAATTCTCCGTTTTTAAAACAATGATTGCGAAGTAGTTTTGTGCGTAACCAACAAAACTTGCGCGCGCGTCATTGCTCGATCGTGATATATTGTACTCTGTCTGTTAGCGTGAGTCCCTAATGTCCCTATGGACTAGCCGTACCGACGCGGCTGCCGCATGTACCTACCTACTTGCGTTTTCGATATCTACACGCGGAGAAAGACAGGCCTGCCTAAACTTTGACTAAACCGCTGTTAATAGGCTAAAAATCAGTCTACTTCGACCGCGCGGAGCCAACTCTACTTACAAGTAGGTATGTGTAAAATCAACCGTAAAAATGCATTGATAGGAAAACAACCAAGGAGCCTTTTAAATTAGTAGAAATAGAGGAAGTAAATCAAATTCTATATATTCTTGACCTATACATAATAACTAAAAAGCCTATATAAAAGCTTGAAAAAGAAAACTAATTAAGATAATTCATGACATGATCCCTATTTTAAAATATGTACATACTACAATTTGGTAACAATAAGTAAAAAGCAGTGGTATCAAATAGATAGGTCTTAATAGGTCTAAAAACCTATTATTAGTAGGTAACAACAAATATACGTAAGTAAAATAATACATCACAGTATGTGTTGAAGGAAACAAGAATTTATTGGAGGTTTATACAAAGTATTACTATACTTAGCGTTGCGCGGCGATAGAAATCGTTCTTCTTCTGGAACCAAGATTGTTACTTTTCCTTCTTGTATTCTTTAATAGTACGAGAGCCGACGACCAAAATCATGTTCCATCGTTTTACCCGATTAAGTGAGCTGCGTCTGTGGAGACCCGTGCCCAGCAGTGGGACGTCTATGGGTCGCAGCGAGCGAACGGTCAAAAACGTAGCAGCTTCGCGCGAGCCTATTTCTGTTATGTTGAAAATAAAGATTTTCAGACATAACTATAAAAAAAATATCTCATTTTTAATTATTTTCCTGGCGTCTAAAAATCGTGGTCTTGGTAACATAAATTAAGGCGGGACACTGATACAGTGCGGTAAGATTTTTTGTCATTTTTTAAAATTCGCTCCGGTCTAACGAATCAAGGAAAATTTCTGATATTTATTTTTTCGAGTTACAAGATACTAATCATCGATCAATTGGACAGTTTTATAATAATATGATACGAATACTATGAGATAACAATTTTGGTCGTGGGCTCTGGTGCTATAACGGCTCATGATTCCTCGTTGGCTTTAACTGATTTAGGACTGTGACGCCATTACATTAATATAAGTCTTAGAATACCAAATTGATCAATGTTTTAGATATACAAATTTTGTTTTTACATGCTTGAAAGGGGGCAGCTCAATAAACTTCTATCTTTTCCATAGATTTATTACTAGAGAAAGATTGGCAATAGAAACATCAAAGCGAGACCAAAACTTACTTACACTAGTGTGCGTGTAATGTAATGTGCATGTAAGCGGTTGTCAATATTACGTCAATCTATAGAGATTGTCAATCTATAGAGGAGTGAGGTGAGAAATACTAGAAATTCACGTATTTGATATTTTATATTCAATTCCTATGCATTGAAAGCATTTATATATTGAAATGTCATATTATTAGCCATCCATTTGTTAATAATTTCTTTTTCAAGGTTCTCAAATATTGCAATAGGAGAATTAAATCTTTCAATCGTACTTACATATGAAATGTATAATTCTGTGGATTTTCTTTCTTAGATGAGTTACATCCTGGTACTGTACACGTAACCATAATTATTTACGTCTAAATCACACCAAATGTACGCTTTTAAACGTGAGATTTAGAAAAATAAGCAAAATTTGTTTCGTTCACAATTGACATTGGGTCACTACAGGCCTTTAGCGTGTACGCAAATGGTCTCGCCTATATATCTCGCTCTCACATATGAGTATCTATGTTCTTTCTCTTTCGCATTGCCAATCTATCTAGTTAAATCTATGATATTTTCCATGAATATTTCAAACGATAGTAGTTTAATGGAGTTTGCATCTTATCATAAAAGGTTACATCACCATCATATTGAAAGGCTCTTTTATATGTATTAAAAACTGGCAAAATTAAATAAAAGGAACAACTCCTTCCTCGATAAAAATATCAGGTCGTAACACTACGACGTAAACATTACTTTATTAATTTTGACAATTAATGTTTCCAAGTTTCCAAAAGAAGAAAATATAGATACCTACCTATAATTTTCTATGGTAAAACATGGGTAAAAACATTGAATTATTATGTACATGTACAATGTATTTATGAGTAAAACCAATCTTTTTCATAAAATATAGGTATTAATATTTTCAAGAACATGTCTCTAGCCAAATCTGAGTTTTATTCCGTTTGCAGATTTAGCATCGGCATTAATTTTAATTTTGTTGATTAATTTACAGTTTGTTTTTACAATGATTTGGTACAATAAATTGCCAACCTAAAATCTGCAAAAGCGAATAATTAAAGCTGAGTGATGATTTATCTATCTGTACCTGTACACATTATGATTGTAATATGATCTGACATTCTTTGAAAGAGTTGGGTACAGGTAATTCCTTCGATCAATAATTAATAATACTAATATTATTAAATACATAATTTTTATTGATCGAAGGTAATTCAATTTTTTTTAATTCCCGATGCTTTGGCCGGCTTTCAATGTATTAAGTATATTCGATTACTTATTGCAAGCACGCAAAACAAATTTTATGCCAAAAATATTTTTTTAATACAGTTGCTCAAAAAGTGGCTTATTACAGGGACGTATAGCGTTCGGGAAGTGAGCTATTACACACTCGTGCTTTTTCTTTACCTTTTCCGAACTCGTGCGTTCTCTTTCCCAACTGTCAAAATAATGTCTATTAAAAAGAAAAAACCAACCACAAAGTTTTTACAAAAAAATATATTCATAGAAGTTTTTATGATTCATGCAAATATTTCTAAAAAGAAGCTACTAATTTGTTTCAATATCAGATTTTATGATTTGATTCAATGAGTTAGGTTAGGTTTCATTTCATTTCATGTCATTAAATTTCATGTCAATAAAAAAATTCTACTGAAGACTTGGCTGTATGGGCATAGTTCCCTTTGCCTACCCAGAATGGGTGAAGAAAACAAAAAAAAATCTCTGCAATACTCTGTATTCTTATACGGTTGGCGCCATTTTCCAAAAATGTTCTTTGCGAGTTTAGTTTGTGTTTTTATTATTTTATTAAATTGCTTAATTTTTTCGCAACTGTATTAAAAATAGTTGTTCAGTACACGTGCGGAACCGTCATTGCAACTTGTTCCGACTGTCAACCCTCGCCTTCGGCTCGGGTAGACATTTGTCGGAACTCTTTGCAATGACAGGCTTTCCGCACTTGTAGCGAAATATACTATTTTAATACAGTTGCTCAAAAAGTGGCATATTACAGGGACGTATAGCGTTCGGGAAGTGAGCTATTACACACTCGTGCTTTTTCTTTACCTTTTCCGAACTCGTGCGTTCTCTTTCCCAACTGTCAAAATAATGTCTATTAAAAAGAAAAAACCAACCACGAAGTTTTTACAAAAAAAAAAATTCATAGAAGTTTTTATGATTCATGCAAATATTTCTAAAAAGAAGCTACTAATTTGTTTCAATATCAGATTTAATGATTTGATTCAATGAGTTAGGTTAGGTTTCATTTCATTTCATGTCATTAAATTTCATGTCAATAAAAAAATTCTACTGAAGACTTGGCTGTATGGGCATAGTTCCCTTTGCCTACCCAGAATGGGTGAAGAAAACAAAAAAAAATCTCTGCAATACTCTGTATTCTTTTACGGTTGGCGCCATTTTCCAAAAATGTTCTTTGCGAGTTTAGTTTGTGTTTTTATTATTTTATTAAATTGCTTAATTTTTTCGCAACTGTATTAAAAATAGTTGTTCAGTACACGTGCGGAACCGTCATTGCAACTTGTTCCGACTGTCAACCCTCGCCTTCGGCTCGGGTAGACATTTGTCGGAACTCTTTGCAATGACAGGCTTTCCGCACTTGTAGCGAAATATACTATTTACATTTGTAAGATTATTTTCCACAGGTCAGGGAAGCTGTCGGTTGGTTCGCTAGCAATGTTTTTACTAGATCTTTACGTCGGTCGGCTGTCATAAAATATGATTTTCATTTTTTAATTTTATTTGGTTTTATATGGGTTGTATGATTTTATTTTGAGTTCAGGAAAAAAACAAGAAACATTAATTTTTGACTATCTTGTAAGCCAAAAACATATTACAACTCAACCATAGCTTACCCTATTTACAAACATAATTTGCAAATTAAATAAAGAGCACAAAGTTTCTAGATTTTTTCAAGATACAGAGCATTTACTAAATAGCCAACACAGGTCCAATAAATGAATATAATAATATGTATTTATACATAATTACAAGATCATACAAATTTAAAGATCACAAACAGGTATGGTAGTTTTAAATGTTCCATTATTATATTCTGATATAATATAAGCGACTGTACGAGTTTTCCTTTCCTATTGCTAACTCTTATCGTAGTCTATCAGAAGAA
Organism: Carterocephalus palaemon; assembly: GCA_944567765.1. Taxonomy (NCBI): domain Eukaryota; kingdom Metazoa; phylum Arthropoda; class Insecta; order Lepidoptera; family Hesperiidae; genus Carterocephalus; species Carterocephalus palaemon. The sequence goes on from OX155643.1 coordinate 10,518,567, forward strand.
CTTTTAACCATGTTCTGCCTTTTTTAATTTGTTGTGGTACCATTTGTTTGGTGAAATTTAAATAGAAATCTCAACGATATACATAAAATAAAAGGTACTAATTTGTTTGGTGAAATTTAAATAGAAATCTCAACGATATACATAATATAAAAGGTACTACACACCTCTGCCCGCCCCTAAGGGGAAATAAAGGCGAAAACAAATAATTTTAATCAGGTGAACTTGTGAAACAAATAAAATAGGACTAAGTCAGAATGGTTCTTTGAACAATAAACTATATACAACGCTTAAAATATAACTGTATACTTAAATAACAAAATTAATTACATTTATCACTTTTTCTATCACTAAATGAAATGTAAATATTATTAACGTATGTATTTAGGTATTTTATTACTGAATGATTCGTGAGTGTCTATATTCATAGTTGAAGTTACCTACTAACTCAGTTAAAGTTACCTACTAAGGCGTGATTTAAGTCTGAAAAGGGCCTACTATTTTTGGTCAAATACGATGACCATCTTCGGCGTGAGGCGCGCCGGTACGCCGTGTCCGCTTCGACTTAAATCATGCGTGAGTAAGTTGGTAACTTCAACTATGAGTAATAAGTAAGAAATTTCTTTACTTAACTCATTTATTGAAACGTGTGTTCTAGACTCACAGCAGCTATTAAATGCAACTTTGTTTATAAATATTAACTAAAACCATTGAAGCATTAATTGTATGAAGTATTGATTATATTTTCATAGCATAGTGCAATCATTTTATTTCGATTTTATATTTACTATTGTGCAATTTTATTTATGACTTGTAAGCTAATGCAAAGAGTTTTTAGGGTTTTACTTATGAAGTAGGTAATTTATTAATTAACAAGTAGTCTACGTCTATTGTTACATTTATACACTTGTTTTCTTTAAATAAAAACTATGTATTTGAACTCACTGGTAGTATCCGTAAATTATTTCCCGACATAATTTTATCTTATAAAAAATAGAAAAATTTTGTCGAAGTATTTTGTTCTAAACCGTTTTTGTTTCGGTAAACTGTTCAAATATACAAACGAAACGGGGGTGATTGATAACGCGATACATAATCAACAACTTGACCTCTGACAGTTGGTAGTACAGTCCTGTACAGTACACATTTTGTCATATTTATATTAACCAACCAAATAAGATATAAATATAATTTGTACTGAAGCCCCATTATTAGAATCAGGATACATCATAGCTTTTTTATAAATTCTGTCACAGTAAGTCCAGTATTGACAGCAAATCTTAATTTTAATTTAACCCAATTTTATTTAAATGTATATATATATGTACATCACTTTTCTGTAGGGCAATGTTATTATAAGTAATCTGTTTATTATGGTATCAATATTGAAAGTGGCTAGTTAATTGAAATAAATCAGTTTAGTATAATTATATGAAACACGTCTCTTTATAACACCAAAGGCCTTATGATAAATATTAAATAAATAAATTTGCTTAGTTACATATTACATATACATAGATATTAAATATCGCCATCACCAGCACTAAGTCAAAAATATGAAATATGAAAAGGGTTACATATCCATTGATTTTAAAGTTATCCACCAATATTTTCTCAAACAAGGCTTGTTTCAAAAAGTTATTTAGGCATAGTAGACTTTTAGGCCAATACCTTTGAAATTGATCTGTTATTAATAATAGTTATTCTTATAGATATTAGTTGTTGTGTATCTTGGTAAGAAAACAATCTTTCAAACAAGAGCATTCGAAGCGTAATAATAATTACACTATTACATAATATTGAATAGATTAAATTGCTTTGTTCTTCATAACATAACATAGTTTCTGGTTGAAATACTCTATTACCAATGTGAAATGTAAAGTTAGACAGCTGAGTATGTGGAAGTTGGTAACCTACGAGTATATGATTATAATTAGGGTTCCCGGCTAAGTTATTGTTTTTACCAAATGTTTTAAGGCATATTAATTCACATTGTGCGCATTTTGCATATGCAATATGTTAAGGTAAGATGTAGCCAGAGTTTGTGTTGTCTCTTTAGTATACGGTACAGGGTTAATTCTAAGCCAACATCAAAAATGTTGGGGGTTAATCTGAAACAGATTCATATTATGAATGTTGTTGAAATTGGTAGGTGATGCCAACAAAGGATATTTAAATTATGATGGGTAATGAAAAATTCTCGAAAACACTGAATTCATCCTGCATTTGAACTTTATCTTGAATATCCAATTGTATTGAACATCTATTTGGTTTTTGTTTGAAGAGCATATTTTAGTTTGCTTTTCGAGATCACTATAAAGTTATTCAGTAAATCTAGTAATAGGATTACTAAGAACACCTCTATAGGTTTAGTTCTATAAATTAAACCTAAAACATAATTAGGATGATGATCATATTAATAATATGTACAGTATTTAAAATTAACCTGACTTTGTATAATATCTACAACTTGTACCTATTAATAAGTACCCAATTAAACATTTTGATATAATCAAAATTGTTACATGAGAACACACATCAAACCTTGCATCAAGAAGTTTGAGACATAAAACACTTAAATTATATGTGTATTTTGTAGTAGAGGCCCTAACACCTCATATATTTGAAATTCTCACATTCTTTAATTAAACACTGTTTAATAAAAACTGCATATTTTGAGTGAACTCCAATATATGATGTCTATTTTCAATACCTTATATTATTTAATATGTATAAGCAAACAGCTCAAACAACTTGCATGCCACATAGCCCTAACTCGTACACCTAGCTAACTTAAATCATGCAACAATATGGCTATCATTATTAGCTGTGCATGAATATAAGCTATTGTAATTTCACTTATCTTAAGTAAAAAAGCACTGTATGTCACTATCCAGAACATTAAGAAATAACACAGCCATTCTTTTCTTGTATGTGGCCATCTGATCTTTCAATCTCCGACAGCATAGCGTGAAACATGTCGGTCACCGACTGAAATATTGTTATAAAACAATGAGTAAGTTATTAATAAGTATTCATGTTAAATTTAACTGAAATATAAATGACCATGTTTGATGCAAAAATAATATAATATAAAACAATAAGATGTTAATAATAAAACAACTTTTCATACCTGATAGCCTTCTACCACAGGATATAATATAAAAGGTACAAAATAATTTTCTTATGACAGGTCTCACAAATAAATAGAGGATGTAATCTATGTAATTTTAGTGGTTGGTCTTTGTAGGACCAAATCTACTATAATCTTTGAAATTATTAAAAACTTAAAAAATAAATTACCTCATTCCTCTTTGCACTAGTTTCAACAAAAGCAGCTTTCCATTTCTCTGCCAACCTTTTACCTTCTTCTGTGGTTATCTTCCTTTCCAAATGAAGATCAGTTTTATTACCAACCAATACTATTGGTACACTGAAATATTCAAAAACACACTAACTTTTAAGGAACCAGACACTAATTTCTGCAAATGCATTCATTACAATAACATGAAAATGTGTTAAGTGAGTATTGTGTGACTAAAAACTTACTGTATTTTTCCCACCATATCTAACAATTTGTCATATATGATTTGTACTATTTGGAAACTCTTGCTAGAAGTGATTGAATAGACCAGAACATAGCCATGGAAATCCATGCTATATTGCAAAGGAAATATGCTGTATTCGTCTTGCCCAGCAGTGTCTACTAATTTTACATCATATTCTGTTGAATTCAACCGAATGAACTTTGTAAAGGCTGAAATTAAAACAGATAATTATTAAATGTAAGTTTTTGCCTATAGAACATGTTGCACATCATAAATCCTGAACAAAGATTTCAAAATAACTTTACTGCCCTGAAGATATAATGCAATCAAAAAACTCGTCGGTTTTAAAAAAGTAAAAACACTTATATAAAAACTGTTTTTAATTTACATGTCACTTTTAAACAAAAAAATTAAAAACCGTTTCAGCGGTGCTTGTAGTTATACTTATTTTATACGTAGTGTTAACTTACTATTTTCAATTGTAGGATCGTATGAATCAACGAAGTGTCCATCTACAAACTGTATAATCAAAGAAGATTTGCCTGAAAACAAACACACCACTTAATTAAAAAAACGTCACAACAGTAAATGAGACGCACAATATTTTTTTGTCGTGTGAGACTTACCAACCGATCTATATCCCATCATAGCGATTTTTCTCTGTTTAGAAGGCATTGTATATTTAATTAATCGGACACAATATTCAAACTCACAACTCACGTACACGCAAAATGTAGTTGACAATTTTACCAAAAACACAAATTCAAGGAATTGCACTTGCAGGAACAAATGTTGACAGCATGAATTTTCATTTGACATTGACAGAAAAACAAAGATTAATCACGACAAAAACAGATTATTTATTACAGACAGACTATAATTTAGCTCACAGAGTCACAGACTCTATGAAACATCTATCTATGGAATAAAAATGTGCTTGAATAAAGTTACATATGATTCAATGGAGATAAGTTGTCTATAACTATATAAACTTTAGACAATTCGACTGTATATCCCAAACAAAAATTATTGAATCATTCACTCAATCACCGAAAATAACGATCCAATCGTTTTGTTCAATTGAATAAAATACACTATTCGAAATTTGCGGTTTGACAAGTGATATGGTACGATATGAATTAACTAATCTCATGAAAACTAAAACTTACCCAATTTCCCGGAATGTTCCTACTTTAATAACTACTACTACTACTACTATATAAATGTGCAGAATTTAATTGAACAAGAATAAAAAAGTTTCAAATTATTTTGTACACATGGTACTTTTAAAAGGATATTTCAAATTCAAATGCTTTTTTGCCTCGCCGCGGGGCCCTCGCGTTACTTCTCAGTAAGAGTGTGCCTTACAGATGAACGTAGTTAATACAATTTCAATGGCAATAAAAATAAATGATTATATTGTGTATGGTACCGTACCCGACATGGTACGGATCTATTATATCCATGGATATAGTACAAACTTACGAAATGTCTATTGATATCTCTATGCTATTGATAAGCTAGGAGTAATATGATGTTCTGTGATTGATAAGTGACAACCAAATAAGTCACAGACAAAAAAACAAAAACTAAAATTATTTATATCGATTGTTCATCCATACGATTGCCTCACAGGTTTATTTTTTTCATTATTCTCTCAAAGTACATACATGTAATTTATTAATTTAATGATATAATCAAGCAATCTCTATAATAATTTAAAACCAAACAGGTGAGTATGATATGATTCTATATAATACATACATTCTCTCCTGTTTAATTATTATTTATCTCGTGTACATGAATTTTCCTAACCAATATTCTTCATTTTTAATGAATTTTAGGAACCAAGTGATATCTAACATTACTGGTGAACAAATTATTTATATGAAGATTAATATATATAGAACCAAGTTAATTTTTCTCAGGCTCTTAGTTCCACTGGTTCCACAGAGTACATTAATTCTAGGCTGGTATAGTTTTAAATGAGATTCATTAAATTCATTTAATAACATACTACAATACAATATTATTATGAAGTGATGATTCATAATATCCGGAAAACATTGTTTATCCACTGATTGACTAGAGAATTTTATTACGATTATTATTTAAATTACCAAAGGAAATAATTAATTTTATGCTGGTTTGTTAAGGCTATTCATACCAAATACAAGCTGAGTTGCTTAGTTTGTTTCAGGTGCAATCATGACTAGCATTCCAGAATGCCCAGTAAGCCTTAAGTCGATCCAGCATTACCTTAAGACTGCATCAGAACATGATACTAGAGATATAGTTGTTGCATATTGGTGTAGACTACATGCCTTGCAATTGGGACTCAAAATTACAAAGAAAACACCTGAAGAGACTAAAATGTTAATGGGTAAGCATGTTCTTGCACTTAAATATATCTGTGTATAAATAAATTACTTAAATTCTACATTTGGAATGTTGAACCGTGGGCTGAGCAAAACCAATGAACTTTCTGTTGTGTGGGAGATACTGATATAAAAGACAGTTACAAAAGATGTTTACTTAATAGTAATAATAAGTTTTAATTATAAGGTCTATAGGTGGTCAGGAAACCTAAGTTTGACGGGCCCATTGGCACCATTGGTAGTGATCCTGCCTTTTGTGCCAGGATATTGGGTTCAAATCCCACTCAGGATAAATATTCGTGTGATAAAAACTTGTATTTGTTCTATGTCTGGATGTTAATATTATCTATTTAAGTATGTAGCTAAAAAAAATCTATGTATGTATAGTAGTCTCTGACTTCCATATTTAAGGCTCATGCCTACTTTGGGGTCAGATGGCCATGGGATATAATACAATATCTTGGACATTCTCAGTCTATGATATTTAAAAAAAAAGTTAGCTGAAAACATTTTGCATTTTGCTTAATGCCTAATTTTAGGTTTATCCTTCTTACCAATATTTCATTTTCTATTATATTGAGAAGTGTTGTAACATAGGTAAGTTATTTTATAAACTAGAAATATTACTTTGGACGTACGGATGAAGGTTAGCTTGTACAAAGAATGGTGGCTAGTAAGAAAAGTTACTTCCCTTCTTGGTAATGATGATTTTTGGTTATTTGTTATGGGTGTACAATCAACCTATTATCCATCCATCCATCAGCCCTTTGGGGTCCACTGCTGGACATAGGCCTCCCTCAATGGATGCCACTCCTTCAGATCCTGTGCTCTCTGAATCCAACTAACCCCTCAGTGAAAACACCTTAAAGGCTTATAGCAAAATAAAAATACATATTTCATTTCAACATGATAAACTCAACTAGATTCTGTTTTTATGGTTTTTTAGCACTGATGGATTGGCTGGAAGAAATTAAGAAGGCTAGTCGGGATAATGAGGCCATAACTAATGAGGTGGCGGCACAGGCACATCTTGAAAATTATGCACTCAAGTTATTTTTATATGCTGATAAACAGGACAGAGGACAAAACTTTGGGAAGTAAGGAAACTTGTTTTACTAGTTCATATAGTTCATAAAGCCATGTGATAGTTACAATTTACGAAAAGCAAACTTCCAGGCCCATTACTGAGTTCTATGACATCTGCCTCAATTATTATTTAAATGCCAATAAGGGTGATACTTATTTTATCAGTAAGTATTTGTTACGACTACAACTATGGCAGAAATAATAATGTGTTCAATAACTAGTTAAATTCAGTTACAACTTTTTTAAAGTCACAAAAACTCCATAAAAACTAGGGCTTACCTCACACTTTAATAAGTTTAACCAGAAAATAATACCTCCCTGCCTAGAGCCATTATTGATATTTATTTATTTATTTATTTAATTACACACCAACAGCAGTACATACATTTAGTTGACAGACAGTTTTGTACATATGGAGAAAAGGCAGGTACGTATGCCAATTACAGGTGTGAAAAACATTTGTATGTATGTACGACGTAAAACTTAGTATAATTAAAACATATATATCTATCTAACAGCAATTTAATATTTTAACTTTAAGATTTTTTATTGAATCAAAGAATATGTCTATGTTTCTATCAATTGTACATAATCTGTTGTACTCTGCGCAGATGCGGGGAAGTGGGGAATATCGAAGGACATTTGTTCTACATCTGGGCAATTGGAAGAGATTTGTATTTGCGTGGCGAGGATATCTAAACGGGACTTTCATATGCACTAGACAAAGCAGATCACCGGTGTCTAGCGTGCCAGTGACTAGTTTTTTAAAAAATATTGTGTCTGCAAGCACGCGTCGATTATGCAGGGAAATAAGTTTAAAATACTTCAGCCGAAGATCGTAGTTTGCTTTGTGTGAAATACCCGAGGAGTAATATGCCAAGTGCCTTGTAAAAGATCGCTGAATTTTCTCGATACGTTCAGAATGTGAGGAGTAATGAGGGTTCCAAACTACAGAGGCAAATTCTAAATGGCTTCGAACTAAGGCGTTATAAAGAATTATTTTTGTCCGATGTGACAAGAACCCTTTGGTATTCCTCTTTAGGAACCCTAACATTCTGGCTGACTTTTTAACTATGCAATCAATATGGCTTGTGAATTTGAGCTGAGAGTCCAGTGTTACGCCTAGATCACGAATTTCGGTCACCTCCGATAAACGTACGCCATTTAATAAATAAGAGGAACTATGTTTTTTTCTTTTTCGCGTAAATTTAATATGAAAACATTTTTTCGGATTTATATCCATGCTATTACCCTTACACCATGCGCTGATATTGTCTAGATCATTTTGAATTAATTGGATATCACCTGCATTATTAACTACTTTGTAGATTTTTAGATCGTCAGCAAATAGTGAGTATTCGCAGTGTTTTATGACCGAAGTAATATCGTTAATAAAGGCTAAAAATAATATAGGTCCTAAATGGGATCCCTGGGGAACACCGGATTCAGCAAAGTACTTATGGGACTTATGCCCATTGACAACCACAAAAAGAAGTCTTTTTGACAAGTATGAATTGAACCATTCCAACAGCGAGTTTCCTATTCCATATAATATGTTCAATTTACATAATAAGAGTGAATGATTAACTTTGTCGAAAGCACTGGAAAAGTCCGTGTAGATGGCATCAACTTGTTGGCGATTGTCGATTTGGTGGGACAAATGGGAGACTAGGGATACTAAGTTAGTCTGTACAGAGCGTCCATTCTTGAATCCATGTTGATGAACAGATAAGTATCGATCTAAATGACGTGTAATGATAGGACATACCAGGGATTCAAAAAGTTTGGAGAGTGTGGACAGTATGGAAATGGGTCGATAATTTTTGATATCGTGAGCATCACCTTTTTTGAAGATTGGGACAATTTTTGCCTGTTTCCACACCTCAGGGAATACACCGGCAGCTAACGATTTGTTAAAAATTATGGATAGAGGCAAGGCAAGACTAGCCCGACAACGCTTCAGGAATACAGGCGGGATTTCGTCGGGGCCTGCACCTTTATATATATCTAATTTTTTAAGGCCACGCACAACCTCTTGTTCGCTAATAGTAATTCTGCATAAATCATGAGTAGGGCGCACATTGCTTATTTTATTTGAGGCCAGGGAATGGTCAAAGACAGAAGAGAAGTTATTAGCAAAGAGCTCGGCAATATCTGGTCCGGATCGGGCTACTTGACTGTCAAGATGCATTTCAGATGGAAAACTAGTATCACCTTTACGCCTGTCTTTGATGAACCGCCAGAAAGCTTTTGGATTTTTACAAATATTAATTTCTAATCTCGCTTTATAAGTTTTTAAACATTTGTCATATAGTTTATGGCTGCGTTCGCGCAATAGTTCATATTCTAATTTATCTCGAGGATTTTTGTATTTGCGATATTTTGCTCTCATTCTGTCTTTTTCAGCGAGCATTTTTATAAGTGACTTGGTGAACCAAGGGGGAAACTTTGTGCTTTTTGGTGTTGACTTAGGGGTGTGCAATTCGATGGCATTCCTCAGTAACCTATACAGAGTGCTGGTCATCTCATCGACGGATTTGGATTCAATTAGCTCTAACCTCCAGTCAATACTGTTTAAATACTGAATAATATTATTGTAATCGGCTTTAAAAAAATTAAATCTTGGGGACAGTGAAGCTTTGAGGTAGTTAGGCTTGTGATCTGGTAACGCTAAAAGGAGAGGAGGATGCTTGGGATCTATTTTACTTAATGGTTTGGGAATATCTATTACAACATTTTCATTACAATCTGTAAGCATATGATATGTGGTAGCTGAAGTTTAATCTAAGGTGGTAGCAGTAAAACACTTACATTAAAAAAAATTATCTTACAGAAATGTAGTTAAAGCATTTTACACAGCTGGAATGATATATGATGTTCTGACTACATTTGGGGAATTGACAGATGAAGCTACTCAAAACAGGAAGTATGCCAAGTGGAAAGCTGCTTACATACACAATTGTCTGAAAAATGGGGAAACCCCAATCCCAGGTAGAGTTTGAATTTCAAATACATACTATTTTAATTTTTTATGCTTATTAAATGCTTTTTAGGCTTATGGGCATTATGGCCCACACAAAATTTTCAGTGTACCCCATGTAATACATTGTTATCAAATTAATTTTACGAGTAAGTAACTATGTAGTATTTGTGTGTGGATTAAGACTTCATCATAATAAATTACAGGGCCAATGCAATCAGAAGATAATGAAAACAATGAAGAATCTACAACCGGTACAAATGATACTGATGTTACATCGAGCATGGGCTTCAATGTGGCCCCTGCAACGCCACCGACCATCCCAACTAGCTTTAGTGGCTCTTTACCAGACCCTAATCTAGCAATGAGGGCTGCTTCTCAGCTCCCTCCTGTGCCCTACACCCCCGACCCTAATCCTGGAGGCTTTGTTCCGTACGACCCATCGGAGCAGCCCCAACCAACACCATCCACCACTTTGTATGGAGATAATTCTACAACAGTTACACAAATAAGTCCAGATCAAATAGCAAAAGCTCAGAAATACTGCAAATGGGCCAGCAGTGCCCTCAACTATGAGGATATCAAAACGGCTATCACTAACCTTGCAAATGCCCTGGAGTTGCTTCAGACTGGACGAGATCCTGCTTGAAAGTAGAATTACGAATAGGTATATAAATATGATAATATATCCATGTATTAATTTTGTAGTGCTGCAAAAATATATTGTACTCATACAATGTTAGTGTTAAGAGCACTCACTACTAAAGATTGTGGAGTTACAGTTAAGTATAGCCTTTTACAATTTAACTATGGCTTGCATTCTTAACGTAAAGAATAAATTTATAAAAGTGTAATAACGTTAATTTTATTTTTGTAAGATAATATTTATGGTTAAATAAACAACAATAGCAAAACCCAAATGACCATTTTATTTAATTGAAATAAAATAAATTATATTATTTTAGATTTTTAAAATTATCTGAACATATGCCTATTCTACATATTTGACGCAACCCTACGGTTGCAACACCTACCCTTTTGAATCCAAAAATGTTTTCTTCATCTTTGGTCCTGAAGTGTTCCTACTTCTATCATAGGTACGAAAAGAAAAAAAAAGGTTGTATTCTAGGTCGGCCACACTAATGCGAGAGTTGATTGATGATGATTATGGACACGGGCAACATGATCATGGACAGTCCATATATAAAGTAACATCTTTAGGTCTTATTATCCACTCATTACTACTCAAAAGCCATTCATCATCGGTCTTACAGCCTTCCCATGACTACTTCAGTCGCAACGCAGTCAGCTAGCTAGCAACCAATATAATTATTGTATGTACCTATTATAGTATGTTATAATTTCTTGTTGCAAACGGAGTCAATTTTAGGTGAATATTTTGACAATTTTAACCTTAATTCTGACTCGGTATCAAGTAAATTTCTTTATTTAGTTTTTTAATCACCAGATGGCCTAGACAAGTGGCAAAACGCTAGTAGAATAGATTAACAAATGTATGGGATTGACATTCGCTTACGACTAATTAGTCGATAGCGAATGTCAATCCCATACATTTGCTAATCTATTCTACTAGCTTAGCCGAATTAATCATTTGCTTTGTAAATAACATAACAACATAGGATTAGGTAGTAAAAAAAACCATATAGTATAGAGTCTAATAACATTTATTCAAACCACATGACATTGCACTCACATTAAAAATTACATTAACGTGTAAAATCATTGATATTTTTAAGTACCACAAGTACAAATAAAATCTTGATCGAATCTTCACTTCATCAATCAAATTCATTGGATTTTTAAATTAAGGAAATCCACAATAAAATATACAATTATTTTTTTAAACTGCTTGCAATAATCATATACCTTACTAGTTATGATTCAGAGATTTGAGCAAAACAATTACGTCCACTGAACTTAATACGAGTACATACACAGTGCAAATCTAATCACCTTTATTGTGCGTAAAATTGTACATCTACATATATTTATATGCCTACCAAACAGCAGTACCCATAGCAGTTTAGTTTGCATACTTGCAATATGGTGTGATGTCTAAATATACTTGGACATCATTTAATTTCTAATTACCTATGTAATGGGCAAAAACACATTCTAGAACTCTCCAACGTTTACATTATAAAAGCGTGGGTAGGTTTTTGCAATCCATATTTTCATTAAATTAGTAGTTACAGCATCCTATAAAAATGAACACAATCCTTTATTCATACACAAATTCACTCGCACATTATTAAACACACACAGTTTACAATTACACAAAATGAATCTTAGCACATTTCGCTTAAATTAATATCACTTTAGGTACAAAACAGACAATGTCTCACCACACCACTATAATTATACGATATATTAATGTAGCCTCGTTGTTATAGCTTTTTGTGTTGCTCAGTTGGTGGTATGTTTACTGTTTATCTGAACTTAATAAATAACAGTTTCACAAGACATACATTAATGATTCACCCGCAAACATTCGTTTTTACATGTTCATATTTTCAATACAAGGTATAAAATCAAACAAATAAATAAGTATTCATACGTGCAATGACTAGCAAAAATCACAGTGGGTAAAATTTGTCTAAAAATTAGTAGGGACTTATACATAGTACATATTTCACTATGACTAGTATCCACCAAATTAGTAAGCGGTTGTCGCGTTTAAAAGCGGATAATGGGGAAACTTAATTATAGAAATATTGCTAAATGTCCCGCATTTGTCACAAACTGAAACTGTCGTGATTCAAGACTTAATCCCGTTTAAGTCCATTCCCATTCTGAGTCGTGGCAGCTTTTTCGGCTGCCTCACGTCGGCTGATCTGGTACCTGCGAAATAATATTTATGTATTAATAATTCAGATCAGGCGCCAACGGATAAACCATGCGCTTATGGTTATGGTGGTGAGTTCCAATTTTCGCAAGTGGCGCTTTATAAAGCGCATGCATGAGATCGCTTATGGGGCCCCATATAGGTACCTTATATACGGTATAATTGATCTGTACGATCCGTCGTTTCAGACCGATCGGAAAGACGAATTGATAGTGTATGTGTCAAGATCGTTAACGATTTACTTATTTATTTTTGTGACGATCGATCGTTTACGATTTCAGTCAGATCAATCGTACCGTATATGGGGCCCATTAGACTGACTCAATCCTTCCTCTTATGAAGATTGTTACATCTTCTACATAGCCTGTGGTATAGAAGCATACCTCGTTCAGTGAACGAATTATATCATCCGCTACAAGGTTCCACATTAGTGGCCCTTGTGGGCAGCCTCACGACACAATAGCTCGTGTAGTGTCGTTTACTGATACATGTACAACAGCCCCCAAACGCGCATGGCATGGCATGGTATGGAAGATAACCAAATAGCCCAGCTATCAGAGCGTGGATCGAAGCTGGCATCAATTTTAAACAACATTTTCTCTGCATTACTTTTTTCAGAAATCAGCCAAACCACGCATTATAGGATTTGCGTTAATAGCTTCTTACAAAAATATTTTGATAAAATCATTTATAGCAGACGCCGCGCTATAAAATAAAAAACGTGGAGTGTAGAAATATTCGAAGATACCACAAATAAAGCAGAACTCGAAATTATTTTCGCGACAGATGCGATTCGTCATCGCGGATTCCCTGGCTCGGCGCCAAGCGGTGCCCTCTCGTCTGATACCACTAATTTTATTTCGTAACTGGTGTTTCTGTTTGCAACACATAAAAATTGGTCAAGGTATACATGCTCATCGTGTCCAGGGGCTAGGCCGGGAAGGGAAGTATCGGATCGCACGCGGACTGAGTGACGAGGCTATTCTCGTAACGGCAGAGTAGGCATGGTTCTGGTTTTAACCAAGGAACATTGAACGATATTAAATTTAGCTGCTGCAAAATTCACAGTCAATAGTTAAAACAAATACATAACTTAAAAAATTAAACTAAAATGTCAATTTTTATAATGTTTCACTTTGATTATGCCCAGAACTTATTCTAAGGCCCAGAATAAATTTTTAATAAAATGAATAATTAATATAAACATAAAATGACACAATTATCCAGGAGTAAGATAAACAAAAGTACCTTATTTTGTTAAAATAGTGACCTAATTAATGGTCAAAGTAGTAATATTCTCCAAAAAAAATAAAAAAACACCATAATTTCCACAACTTCAAGAACCCTAATTAATGCGCGGAAATGGCACATCTCGATGTCATTTTACACTTCAAATAATACGATGAGTTGTAACGTCGTGTTGATCGGGGGGGTTGAAACGCTTACCAGACGACGAGGCGTCCGCTGAGCATGAAGAAGAACACGAGCGTGGGCGCGCTGCGGTCGAAGGGATCGCCTGCCATCACGTGCGAGTACGCCGCCAGCACCATCAGCAGCAACAGCCCCACGTTCGCTGCATTCTTTATTTTATCTGTGGAAAATTCTTATGCTATTGAACGCTGCGGCTCAGTGGTAAGAGCATTCCCAGATGATTCCCAAAATTTAGGTGGTTAGAAACTTGCGATGCATTTTTGGTGGAGGTAAAATAAATCTGTATAAGTTTGTACATTTAGGGGTACATTTGAATGGTACACTGGTGACAAAATATCACATGGTACTGTTTTTTTAAGCTTTTAGTTAACTTCAAATGTTTGTTAGTTGATTGACTATACATATCTAAATAATGTGTTTCCATGACTTGTTTCCACGCCCAGGCTTCGGCATTGGCTAAAATTCTCAAAATTGTCATGAGTTCTCCAATGTTCTTGAAGGCAAGTCCCAAGGTCTGCCTATCAACACTTTGCCAGTGTGGAAGCCCTTAACCTTCCCATTCCGAGAGAAGCCCCTTACCCAACGGTGGGACAATTTATTCGTACCAGTATAATAACTTACTGATTTCACTACTTTTTTTCTACACCTACGTTAAAATAATCTAAGGAGGCCGATACAATTAAAAATCCATAAAGAAACTACGAATGTTATTGTAATTTAATTGAGTTATACTTTATGGCATCGGTCAGTAGAACTTTATGTAACAGCTTTACAAGCACATCAGTGGCTAGCTTCACATTTTCAAACAGATCTGATGTACTCGTATTGTTTTATCGATGGCTAGGGCTGCCATCCGTCCGGGTTTCCCCGGATTTGTCATAGTTTGGAGGGCGTCCGGGGAGCGTCCGGGCGGGATTTTAATTTTAGTCCGGGTGAAACCCGGACTAAAATAAATGTCCGGGTTTTCGATCAGATCCCAGATAATTTATGTAGGTACCTAAATAAAAACTATGGGTTAGGTTTAAGCATGGCATGTGTTCGCAAATACATAAATCGACGGTCCCTACGTACATAAGGTCAAGTCAAAAACCGAGGTTTTCAGGAGAGCGTAATTTGTGTTCAACACGCCCTAGAAATAATTCTATGACAAATAATAAATATTTTCTTTCTACAATATTTTAACAGTTTTAAGAGCATTTTAATGCTATTTACACATATTTTATTTTTTTACGTTTTCTTGTAAAAACTGATAGATGACCGTTTCTACGCCGATAATAAAATAGAAGTATGTCAGTTATGTCTATGTTACCTTTTTATACGCAGGAAACAAAAAAACAGTGTCTGATATAGAATTTAAATAAAATGTTTTATGAAAATGTAGGATTATGTTACTATTTTTAAATCAATACGTTAAACATCCTGAAATCGTCACCTATGGATATAAAAAGTACTTCAATGACGACATATCACTTTATACGTGGTTTTAGTCATTCGGGGTAGGACTATTCTTGTAATGTAAATAAAGACAAGTCTTTTAAAATTATCAGGTTTGTGTTTTATTAAATAAACAAGGTTTATAATTTATAAATTCAACATTATTTATTATTAAAAAACAATCTTCTTAGCATCTAAATAATAGGTACATACCTATAGACTCACTGAAGTAGGAACTAAACATAAAAAATCACTAGTTCTTTTAAAACTAAAGAAAATATTCTTAATTGTACGAAAAAATAAAAAGTTAAACATATTTTCATTTAATTTTATTAACTGAATAACTAATATTGGGTTTGTTTATCTTTTATTTAATACCTAAGGGAAAAAAATAAAGCAAAATTACTCAATTGACGTCACAAGAACGATTAAACATACTATTTCATGCAAAAGAGGCTTAAAATTAAAGTTGTTTTTTTATCGAGTATGGAGTAAAATATATTTTAATGAAGTTGTAAGTGGTTGAAAAAAGTATTGAAATGTCCGGGCCGAAAGCTCCAAAATCCGGGGAACTTACGCCTCCGGTCCTGGGGGGCAGGTTTTAGAGATGGCAGCCCTATCGATGGCCAATCTCATAAAGTACCTCGTAAAGTTCTTCATGGATGCGTCGCATTACCTACTCATGTTCGTTTCTTGTATTTAACTGTATTTTATGCGCCGTTTGCTTTTGAGGTGTTATTGAGTGACGATTAATGAGCCGTTAGGGGTGTTCCTGAAAGATTTTAAGTCATCTATCGTTGACGACTACGTAGCTTCCCGCTGACCGAAGCTCTTTGATGTTTTTCATTGCGTTTCGTCATTTCAAGCAACCCATTCAATTCAAATATGCTCACCGTTAATTCAAATAAAATGAATTCTATGCATTCATTATTAATAATGAGTAATTAGACGTAGATGACGCTGCTTTTTTTGACAATCCTCTCAGTACCGCATTAGTAGAGTTCAATATAGGAACTCTACTAATGCAGGTAACACATAGAAAACATCACAGCATACATGACCATCCATTAACTGCGAAATAAATATCTGACATGCCCCGGCCGAAATTTGACATGAGGAGCGTGAAACGTTCTCTTATAGGCCGGAAAAGTAACTGTGATGTCCCTTGTATAGCACGTGTCCATAGGTGAAGGTTACCATCAGAGATGCCTGTTTATACGTTCTCTTGTAGGCCGGAAAAGTAACTGTGATGTCCCTTGTATAGCACGTGTCCATAGGTGAAGGTTACCATCAGAGATGCCTGTTTATTCTTGACAGGCCCGTTGGCGCAATCGGTAGTGACCCTGTCTGTTGTGCCAAGGGTCGTGGGTTCGAATCCCACTCAGGACAAACATTCGCGTGACGAACACTTGTATTTGTTCTATGTCTGCTGGATGTTAATATTATCTATTTATGTATGCATTTAAAAATATCTATGTATGTATATTAGTCTCTGACATCCATATCACAGGCTCGCACCTACTTTGGGGTCAGATGGCCATGTGTGAGAATGTCCATGATATTTATTATTATTATTATTTATCCGTCTGTTTTATAAAAAAAACTGGTCAAGTACGAGTCGGTACTTGCACACGCAGGTTTCCGTACCATACCTACCTACGTACTAATAGATAATTTCGCCATACATAGCAAGCTTCTCCGTGGCCCGTTAGCAAGTTCTGACCGTGAGAGCATAAGTTTAATTAATTGTTGTGTTAACGGCCACAATAACACGCATTCTGTCGGTGATGCAGTTTTTCACCCTATCCTTTCACGGAAACTTAAAAATTAACAGGTGAACTACTCACGGCTAGGTATAAGTGCCAGGGCCAACCCGAAAAGGATCTCGAGACCACCCACGGTCCTTCGGTACCACTTCGAGGGCACCTTGAAGTCCAACATTTCAGTAAGCGGGAACACTTTAGCATATCGGACGTATTCTTTTCTCTGAAACCAAGAAAATAATGTTTTTAATATTATATCTAGGTACGTCATAAAATAGAGTAACATTTATTTTTAGACAGGACAGTAAGAAAGTTTTATTCCGGAAAAACAATAATTAAGGAAAAGTGATCCGTTAAAAAAGTAGACCTTATATATATGTAACCTTACGCACTACATTTGCTGTCTTTGGCTACATTTAAAAGCTAAGCTGGATGGCCAACCAAACAAGCCACCCGATGGTCGGGTGCTACAGACGGAGGGTTTGTAGAAAAGTCCTCCGAAGCACGGAAGCGCTCTAGACATTTTTGCCACTAGCGGTCACTCTTCTACTTACGATGGCTTATTAGTACATTGGTTACTAGGTATACTAATTAATATTAGTGAAGTACATCAAATCAACTAATAAATAAATTGTATTGAAAGCTCAAATGACGAGCCAAATTCATGCGACTTTATTATCATAATAGATTAAACCTGTCAACTTACTAGGTCAGACACGAAAACCGTCCTAACTAATAAATATGGCAGACAGTGCAAATGTTTAACGTGAGAGCCGGGCGAAAGCTTGGCTCGCTTCTCAGGACGCAATGTTGACAAAGACACCCTGAGGGTTTGCCAAATATTAGCAAATCAACACAGACAAATAATAGTTGTTCGACTTTCACTTCTCGTTTGCTCGAATTATATTTTCACCTTGTTAAGAGGATATCAGTCGACCGTCACTTTTGAAGAATAGGTTTTTACCAAAAATATTGCCGTCGCGCTGAGCCCCTTAGCGTGCGATAGAGAGAAGTGCAGTCTCGAACTGATTTTACCTACGTAAAATTAAGAAAATCGTCCTTTCGTAATCCCCTGTTTCCTCCTCGAAATCTAGACCGATTTCAATATTTCTTTCAGTTAAAATGTAGAACAGGGTCTAAGCTATGCCCGTACGTTTTGCTTTTTTGGGATATGTTAGTAATTACCAGTTTGCTTGATGTTTGAAAATGTATGTAAAAAAAGTAGATTTTTTTGATTTTAAAAGATTTTTTTTCTCTTCTATTAATCAAATTATGAAAAAAAACAAAACGTACAGTCATGGCAGAGGTACGTATATATCGTATGGTATTTTTTTCTCTTCTGTAACTTCTTTATCCTAGGAGGAAACAGGGGACTACGTTTGTATGGAAAAAGTGTTGACTTGTTCGCTTGTGATATCCTCTTAAAGAATGCAAACAATGAACACTGATACAAATTGACACACCAGTATTTCTTTTTGATAGTGATTATTTTCTCTTTGTTTAGTGGTTCACTTTCTGCTTAAAAAAACTGAGTCAAGTGATCTTTCTAAATGTGTCTACTACTAAGCATACTCGAGGTCAAGATTCGTAGTAAATATCAACAACACCTTCGAAATGTTGGCGATGATCTAATGATGCTTACAATTTGAAAATATTTCGATCATGAAAGAAATTAAAGCAGGGTTGTTGCGCTGGTTTCGCAACCATAGTTAATAAGCGACCTACAGCATAATCCTTTGTGGATTGAATATACATATAGGCTGAATTTGTATTGGAGAACAAACACACATTGATGTATCATTTGTCTCAAAACGAAGACAAAAAGACCTATGGTTTACCCAGGCATACCTCTTGAAAAATTAAAATTATCTACTATAACTTAATTTTTTTTTTCTTTAACTTACTAAATTACAAATTAGTAGTCAACCATCTGCCTACAAAGATTACTGTATTATTTTGGCCATGTGCAAGAAGAGGACACTCCTGAAGACAGATTGTTAATGACACATACAAGGCAAAAGACTGCATAGCAGAAGGATAACAAATATATCCATCACAAAAGGATTACTAGGACAGGCACTAACTTCAATAATTAACAGACTTTCTCCCAATTTTGTGTTGAATGAATTAACTGTTTACGTTTTTGTCCTATATGTTCAGAATTATAAAATTATACAACAATATGTTCATAAATACACAATCAACATTATATTAGGTACATATTTGGCGCATGATTAATTTGTACTTATATGGATGTTAAACACTGGATGATATATCACATACCTATGGGTATACACAAAATTATGTCTACTTATCAAACAAAAAGAAGATAAGAAAATCATAAGCACCCTCATATTATGTGACAGCAAATCCAAACAATTACACAAAATATTGGAATAGATTAAGTGTATCATATTAATTTACTTATCATATATCAATATCAATCAAATCAAATAAATTAACTAAAAAATTAATTACATATATCTAACACTACTTCACAGATTTTGTAGGAAGGTCTGATACTCATTGCTATATGTGTTTTAGCTCTTTTTCATATAGGTAATATGATTTATTTATCATGAAAATGTATTGTGTAGCATTGAAAGAGTTCATGGCTTGTATTGGAATTAAATCCACGGGATGGAGACAAATGTAACTGTACTATAGTTTTAGGCGGCAGGCCAAATACTAAAATAGCAGGGCACATCACGCTCTTCAAAAATGTTAATGCATCTAACGACCTTTATATTTTGTTGTTAGCTTCACGGCCGAAAAATCGATATTCAACTTACCAAATCCTTGTGTAACTCCTTTGATATAAAGGGTGTAATTTTAGTTATGCCTACAAACACAAAAAACACCCCTAACAGTATAGATAAACTTTTTAACACAATTGAACCCATTATGTCGGTATACTTTCTATTATTGCACACACAACAAATACAACTTTTTTAAATTTAATTACACTACACCATACTGCTCAGTTAAAATACACAAAAAACCTTATGTAAGCATAAAGTGGGTCCTTGCCGAATTCATATAGGTATGTTGAGAAACATTTTTCAAAAAGGTTTGTGAATTTTTATTCACTTCACACCAAAATTATTTCGATCAGAGAACTTCACAGAGAGGAGAAGCCGAGTTTCAGTCAGTATCACAGACAGATTAGTATATTAGTAGCTAGGTCAGTATATAAAATGTACTCTGTGGAACTGAGAAGTAAAGTTACCGCGGTCACTCACATGTGTGCAAACGTTTGACATTTGTACAAATGTTTACACGAATGTGAAGGACTGTCAGGAATACATATGCAAATGGTTCGCAAATGAGTTCACGAATGTCCAGTGTTGCTCGCGATTTTGTTATTAATTATTATCTTCCAGGCACCATTCACTATTTTTATAGCCTGTTTTTATAGGACTTGTCTTTTCAGGGTCCGAAATAGAGGGTTCACTTTGCAATAATTCAATAAATTCCAATGTTATCGTTATTCCAATCCATTTTCAATACAAGATGATAAGATTAGACGCCACGAACTACGATAAATTAGCACATCCGTCACCTTTGCAATCGTGTGCGCAACTTAACAAAGCCAAGTTATCCAATATTAACTGCTACACATGCGTCAGAGTACTATGAAATAATAGCTTTTCTTTCTTTTTTTCAACTGGTCACACCACGAATGTGTGGGAGACTACGCGAAGGTTCGCGCGCTTTGATGTTTTGGCGGTCCCTCACATGTGTGCACATACGCGAACCCACATATGTAGGACGACCTTCGCGAATGCATGCGAAGTTTTCGATGCATTTGAGGTTTTCCAAGCTGTGTCGGTTTTTTGTCAAACATCAAAGCGCGCGAACCTTTGCGTAGTCTCCCACACATTCATGGTGTGACCAGTTGGAAAAAAAAGAAAGAAAAGCTATTATTTCATAGTACTCCGCATTCATATAAAACCTATTTGTACTAGTTCATATAAAACTAGTATAATACTAGTTCATATAAAACCTATTTGGTTCCCTATAGGCTCTACTACCTATTAATTTTAAATAATGACTATTCTATTACTTTTACAGTCCTGTTTTATTCCACTATGAGCTGCATAAGGTGAATTAATTATGGTGTGCAGGGTAATGAAGCTTCCTAAGGTGTTTGTGTAACTGGGACATTTTTTTCGCAATTGTAGCATGAGACAGAAAAACCAGAAAAACTTACCAATCTCTAGTATAAAGCATGAGTATAATAATAATAATAGTCGCCTCACTCCATGGTAGGAAATTTAAATAACAAGTTGTGCTTAACATTTTATTAAAATATAAAAATATTTTCTGATGGTACATCTTGGTTTTGAAGAATATCACAGTAATTTTTAATAAATAATGATGATCCACAAATTAAAAACTGATCATTAAAAAATGGTTTCAGTTCATTTATGTCTTCCTGGGTAAATCTTCTATTAATAATTGGTTCTTGATACCTGATATTAGCATTACTTGGAATGCATGCTAAGAAAATTTTATAAGAGAAGTTCCAGTATGAACTGTATGACTTTAATTCATCTCTAAATAAAATATCATTAATCGATTGACAGCAATATCTTAAAACAATCTTATTCATGTCATCTTCATTAGATAAAATACTTTCAATTATTGATATATACGGAGCAATTCCAGTACCTTGTGCAACCATTATTATTCTATTAAATGTATTGGATTGTATTTTAAATGACCCATAAGGTCCCCTCCAAAGTGTTATGTCCCCTTCTTGTAAATCAAACAAATAACTAGAAACCAAGCCATCTGCATAACGTTTCAAAACAATCGAAAAATCAAAAGAGCAATTCATTTCTGACATCAACTTATAAGGAGTGTATGCTCTGGTACATGACAAACAATCCCTTTTAAATTTAAAAAGAAAGTGATCTCCAGGTCTCCACCAAACTTTTGTAAGATTCTGATTATTTCTTTTGAATCTAATTATTTTCTGTGAGTCACTTAACAGAAGTGTACTTACAATAAAAAATACTGTATATTGAGATTCAGATATTCCATTTTTTGGACTTATTACTAGAGATTCTTTGTTATCTCTATACAATTTTAACTGCCTTTCATAAACATCAAATACACAGGGATTACATCCACTATTACAACAATCTTCTGAGCTTGGTTTACATGGCAGCTCCATGATTAGAAACTTCTGTATGCATGTGTTTTTTTCAGGCAGAGAATGCGGAATTCTGTAGTTACAAAGAGTTAAAGTAAAATTGTTTACTTTGGTACTTAAATCAAATATACTAATAACAACACCTTACATTAGATATTCGTATTCAGTTTACTAATCATATTGCTATAAGTAATTAGATTTAAACCCAGTATATCGAACATTTTTCACATAGAAATGTTTCATATCTTAATTTAATCACTATTCTATCATCACATACCAAAGGCATCCTAATTAATATAGCCTTCTACCTCATTGTTCACCTCCAAGTAAACCTCACAGACAGAATACATAAATCCTATAAATTTGAACGTGATTTTCGCCCTCTTCAAAACGTCGGATTATTTTGAATCTGCACAT
Organism: Carterocephalus palaemon; assembly: GCA_944567765.1. Lineage (NCBI taxonomy): Eukaryota > Metazoa > Arthropoda > Insecta > Lepidoptera > Hesperiidae > Carterocephalus > Carterocephalus palaemon. Next base: position 10,541,628 of record OX155643.1, read on the forward strand.
GCATTAATTTACGTTCAATCAAATTCACAAATTTTTCAATTTAAAGTTTTAAACCTACTTCACAGATTTTTAAGTATAGTACTACGACCTACTTTTTAAAAACTAAACTCCACAACTCTTTGGTCTGACTCATATAATCTGTCAACTCTGTACTCTGTGCACAGACTAGGTAGAGGTAGAGATACTGTGGTCTGACTCACAGATTAATATATTAATAGTATATTTATTCTGTGGTCTGAAACTACAGCCTTTTCTTATGATTGTCAGACCATTGATTTTTAATTTTTATTGGCATTGATTGATTGGCGCATGGTACGCTTAGCTAACGACAACAACTTTAAATGTTTCATTTGCTGCTTTTATTTAGGCGGCTGCGTCAGCGTTCGGTACCGTAGCTGTGCGTCAGTCAGTATATCGGTTTTGCTTCAATTATATTTTGATGTGAAACATCTAGAGCCGCACGTAAAACCGATTTCTGGCGTGGCGACGCATGCCGGGTCGCCACGCTATATTATTATGATGGTATATACCTATAAACAGTCGTTAAGCCATCTCTCTCGCTACACTGAGCTCGGATACCTATATTGTATAGTTTTTTTTTTTTTTTTTTTTTTTTTCTTATATGTTTTAGTTCCTGTGATAATCTGTACTTTTGTGCATATTACTTGTACAAAATAATTTCGATGTTTCACATCTGCCAGGCGTCCCGTGATGGGTCACATTTTTTTTTCCAGGGCTTCAGCACAAGCTGACAAGCTGGTTCCTGAGGTATATTACTAGCAGTTATACCACTTTTTTTTTAAACATGTCCAATCTAAGCCCACTGAGCAAGTAGGGTAGTAGTTAGTTAGTAGTAGCAAGTAAGCAAGAGGGGCGGAAGTTCATAGCATCGATTGAGGACAGCACCTCAGACCTCGGACGTCCGAGAGATATCTGGCGCGCTGGATGTTTTTTTTCAGCCGAAAACGTCCGCGGACGGTATTTCATAGTATGCACGGGTTGCGGGACACGTCCACGCGTCTTTTTGGGTGGACAACTTATAGCAGCCTCCGCTAATTCAAGAAAATCGTCCTCACTTTCACTACTCGACATGTTTCTTCGTCTACAGTTCTTTGTGGAATAAAACGTAGTGATTAAGTACTCTGTGGTTGAATAGGCGTTGAATGCGTCCGCAAGCCATCCACGTCCCAAAAGACTGTGCACACTTATCAGCCGCGTCCGTCAGCCGCGTCCGTTAGTATGTTTTCAGCTTAACATGCCGACGCCGCTGCGTCTTTTCAAAAATCCTTTCATAGGGAACCCCTGTGCAAAATTTCAAGTTTCTAGCCCTTGTAGTTTAGCCCCTGCGTTGATATGTCAGTCAGTCAGTCAGTCAGTCAGTCAGCTTCTCTTTTTATATATATAGATTGATTATTACCTCTACGACAAAGTCCTTTGGATATCCCAAAAAAGAAATCGCCTGCTTTACCATTACATATACAAACTCTACAACAGTTTGGCATCTTAGCAAGACTTAGTGATAGTCACAAATCGTCGCGTATTGTGTGCATCGTCGCAGCGGCAACTGCAGTCTGCACTTGTCCAGCTCATCAATCAATTTAAAATCAATCGGAAGTTGATTAGCGATTTCAAAAATTTTTTTTTTTCATTTTACGAGAAATAATCTTTTGCAAGAAAAAGAAGCCTTAATCAATTTGCATGCACTGTACTTCATCTATGCAAATCACATCGATCCAGCAATTATTTTAGTAGATGTAGGACAAACCAGCAAACCAATAAAAACAATCGAATAAAATCGAAAGATAATAATATAGATTTTTGATAATTTCATTGATTTCACAGAAAACGTAAAATTTCCCTGAATAAACTATTAAGCGCCCCACACAAAGCCCTGCTTGCAGAGCCTGCTTTTCGTGCGATGATTTGATACGATTATAAATGTGGCCTAAAACCTGAGTCATTTAATCGACTTCGGCTTTTACGGATGAAGGACCTTCAAAAGCAACCATATACTGAATATATCCCAGACGTCAGCCGTTGATGTTTGTATAAAAGTTTATCTTTGCCCGAACGCTTGCTGGTTTGTTGTTTTTTTCTATTGGATCGCAGCTGGCTCCCTCTGGACTGACGCCAGAAAGACAAGCGCGTCGGTTTGGTTGGTTGGCGCTCTTTGGGTTGGCGACTGGCGTTTGGTTGGCTTTGGCGGCGTCGTACATAGTACATACCTACTTTGCTTGCGTTCTTCGTATCGTAGCGTAGCCCGCCATAATAATCGTTTTGCCCCTTGCGATAACGAAAGCTGTAAACAATTTTTGTGAGTATATTGTGATATTTATTTTTGTGATAGTAAATATGTTAAATACCTTAAATTTCTATCTTCTAAATACCAAAATCATGTACCAAGATTCGTTACAATACTGCTGTAATTAGGTACTTAGTGGCAGACTCCATTAAATTTTTTGAGTAGCTTGGTTTTCTGAATACAATTCTTTGGTTAAATATCTGTTCTCTACATTAATCCAATAAGTGTTATATTCAAGTACATAAATAATTAACTTCAGAATTCTCATGATATTCATTCATCAGTAGATTCAACTGAAGTGCCTCGCTCGGGTAGCGTAATCGCTAATAATATTTAATACACTAGCCGAGCGTCTCAGTGGTCAACGACTTCTTCTTTATTTGTTTTTCTTGATTCGACTATGTATCCATTCCATTCTTTTGCGTAAGCGGCTAAGCGCGCATATTTAGCGTTTCTTGGTAGTCAATGTTGTGTTAATAAATCTGTAGTGTATCTAATCGATAAAAAAAATGAATTCGCAATCGGAAGTTGGCGGTCGTTGACGTTCCATTTTATTTTGCAGATTATCGTGTAGAAGGTGAATTTATCAGTGGAGTAAAATGTCTGATGATGGTTCAACAACTGTGGAGAAAAAGGGGCGCGGCAGACCAAAAGCCAATGGAACACAATCAGTAAATATATTATGGTTCATTTATCTTAGTAATTATTTTTATTCTTAAGTTTTTGGTCTTAGTATTCGATTTATGTATTATTTTTAGCATAAAAACATAGTTATAAAAACTTCTTAATGTGAATGATGTGCCTATGTTGTACATTTTTGTAACTGTGCTTAAAGATTATATAAATAAATGATCAGTTGACTTGACACTGACTTGACAGCACAAACTAACATAATTAAATCTATATTTCAATGTGTTCTGATTACAGGAACCCAAAGTAGATGCAAAAAAGCGAGGGAGACCACCAGCGGCTGCTAAAACCAAAGAGGCTAAGAATTCTTCTGATGATGAACAAGCACCAGTGAAAAGAGGCAGAGGTAGACCCAAAGGGACAAAGAAAAAGGCAGCACCTAAGGCAAAGGTATATGTACAGTATTTATACATTATTTGGTTATAATTTGTTTAATGTCATCAAGTTCTAAAATTAACTTACACCATGTTTCAGGCTAGCTCTGGTGAGGGTCGTGGCCGTGGCCGGCCGCGCAAGGATGCCCCTCCCCCTAAGAAAGACGCAGCCTCTACTGAGGAAGAACAGGATGAAGATGAAGAAGAGGAGGGCTCTGACCAGTAATTTTATTTGACACAACACTCACTTCTAGTGTAATTTGTTTGTCACGATAACTCCTGTCCATATAGGGATGGATGAGCATTTTGTTAAAACTATTTACACTACTTGAAATACTTTGAGCAAGCATTTCTGATAATAATAGGGGTTATCTTGGCAGTACAAGTCTCATTTGAGATTGTCCCCAAACTTTAATCATGTAAGATTTACTAATATTTCGAAATGTAAGATAATTAGTCGATTTAAGAAATTGTCTTTGTGTGATTTAATTGCATTTACTTGAAATATTTAATAATAGAAAACTACATATACTAACATGGTTAAATTTTGGGTAGACTCAGTGCTCCCTAGCATCGTACAACTCTAAGATAATTTGTAAGATCCTTTTTTGTAGATTTATTCTATTCTGATAGGTATTTTGTAATCTCCTGATTTATATTTTAAGAAATCAATTAATACAAGTTTGTAGACTATTGATTTGACATGGAAGTCAAGTATTATTTTCTATAATAAATATTTTCATTTGATTTGTTTGCTTTTTTTGTCACCAAGTATTCATGAAAAAGGATGGCTTTAGTCAAAAATTAATATCACGAATATTTTGTATTTGTAGCTGGTTTGACTCATGAATTTGGATGTAAATTTGAACTTCAATACTTTAGCATGAGGAGTGTGATCATGAAACAACCATTTTATTAATAATTAGGTTATATTATTTAAGCTTTCAAATGATGACTATGATGCTGTGACATCAACTGCAATGTAGTGCAATACACATTTACAACAATAAGTATTCCAAAAAATTACTCTTACCAAGCCTTGTGTATGTACACAGCATGTCGATACTGTGGTGGACCCTGCTCATGACTTGGTTGGCTGTAGTATACTGAGGCAGTTGAATCGAAACGAAGTGACGACTTGAATCAAAATCTAGTTAATATTTGTGTCCTCAGCAGGGGATGACCATGGGGATTGCGACCATTTTTGCGTCGACAGACAGTCTTGACTTGTTTTTGTACCTTTCCACCCCACTCTCGCAGGATAAATACCGGTTTAATCTCAGATACCGAATTTCTTCGTGCAGGTTCCTTACCTCTCCCTAAACCCTCCTTATCTTTCCTATTTTACGTAAGTGATTCAATGTTGTTTTGATACTAACTTCAAAGACCGCAGCAAAAGATCAGCCGTAGATCGTGTTGGACCCGCTTCCAATGTCGCCTTTAATTCGTAGGTGTCGACAATAGTTACTTGCCGATGGTACGAGGCTCGTTTCAACTCAAAATTTCTTATTATTTTGAAACGATTGAACCAATAATGGGCCGTGCTTATGCCAGCAATATTAGGCCCGTACACGTTGATGTTTCATGTTGTTTGCGCAGCAGTATTTGTACGAAGGGAAGGAATTCATATTCGAACATATAACGAATTTTCAGTTTATTCAAAACAGAATAGATATACACAATAAAATTGGATTCAAAACGTAGTGGTTAAATTCTCTTTGTACAACAATTCCACAAAAACAAAACACTATTTTAAATATTTTTTTTCAAATCAAAAATTTGAAATTAAAATAGCACAACTTCTAATTAAAATTCATTTGAATTTCGATTTAAATAATTATGGATATTAAAAGATATATTTAAATCTGAAATAAAAAATTCATTTTCATATGTGAAGACCTACTTATTATTTTATTTATATACCTTCGTTATTATTCGCTACACCCGTTCTACCGCGGTCACTCACATATGTGCAAACGTTTGACATTTGTACAAATGTTTGCACGAATGTGAAGGACTGCCAAGAATTCATATGCAAATGGATTCGCAAATGAGTTCACGAATGTCCAGTGTTGCTCGCGATTTCGTTATTAATTATTCTCTTCCAGGCTTCCAGGCACCATTCACTATTTTTATAGCCTGTTTTAATAGGACTTCTTTTCAAGGTCCAAAATAGAGGGTTCACTTTGCAATAGTTTAATAAATTCCAATATGTTAGCGTTATTCCAATCCATTTTCAATACAAGAAGATAAGATAAGACGCCACGAACAACGATAAATTAGCACATCCGTCACCTTTGCAATCGTGTGCGCAACATAACAAAGCCAAGTTAACCAATAATAACTGCTACACATGCGTCTGAGTACTATAAAATAATAGCTTTTCTTTCTTTTTTTCAACTGGTCACCACGCATGTGTGGGAGACTACGCGAAGGTTCGCGCGCTTGGATGTTTGACAAAAAACCGACACAGCTTGGAAAACCTGAAATGCATCGAAACGAAAACTTCGCATAAGCATTCGCGAAGGTCGTCCTACACATGTGGGTTCGCGTATGTGCGCACATGTGAGTGACCGCCTTTAAGCATGGATTTATTCTTTGGTCCCAGTAGTGGGTGGAACTATCCTTAAGTACGTACGTAATACTTTTAAATGTTAATCATATAGATCACGAAACAGGAGTATTATGTTCTGTGCACGAAACATAGAGAGAAGAAACACAAAGTAGATATTAGGAATCTAATATCTACTTTGAGGATGAAATAAACCACAAACAACTAAAAATAAACGATTGTCATGTAGGAAGTAGTATCCTTGCCTTGTCTGTGGTAGTCATAAATCCATACAAACAAAGTTTGTCACTTTGACAATTCAAGTCGTAAGTCCATCGCATCAACTTTACCAGAGCAAATGGTTTTTAGTCCAATTAATATAATGTAATTAGATTTATGAAACTCTTTTCTAACATCCTCCCTTGATTTTTAATATGTCGATTCAGAGATTTTTATGTATTGTTTGTATGTGTCGTTTAATCACACAGTAGGTATTAACAGACCAAATATATTATGAAAGATTCGATACATTTTGTCGTTGAAAATAGTTTGTCTATGACAACCTATTTTCCTGTGGTTGAGCCATAGACGGTTGAGCTGCTGTGTCTGTGGCTGTTTGTTTCCGTCCGTTTGCCTCGCGTCAGTTTTGTTCTGTGGTCAGTTTACAGTTTAGTTGTGTTGTGGTGCAATTTAGTTATTTTAATACTTCGAAGTTTAGGAAATGTGATCTGTGATGTAGTTTTCAATATTTACAACTCTGTTTTTCACATTTTCAAACTTTAATTTTTGTTCTGGTCTGGTGTCTGGTGTAACATTATTCCGACATACTTTAGGGTTCCAAGTGTGCCTGAAAGTTTTGAAGTTAACTTTACAAGTGATTACATTAGCAAGTTCTACATAGTTAATTATCCTAGATGTTATTTTGTGCTATATAAAGCTCTTTAGCTGATCTTACTCAGGTATGTTACCTATCTAATAATAACATAGAATTATAATATTATTCTGTTTAGTTAGGATTCATATCAAGACGTTATGTACGTAAGTTGTAAATAAGTTATATTCACACGTTTAACCATTTAACCTGATTTTTTATTTATTTTCTACATGTGTAGTTATCACAGTAAACTGTTCATTTAGTTTTATTAGTTTTGTTTATAGATTTATTTGTTTTTTAACATTGAACAATTGTACCAATCAACTTTTTATAATTCGGTTTAATGAAATGGTATTAAAACCATTATGCATTAAACTCAATATTTGTCCCACTTTATTGTTTTTATTTTGTTTAGTTTAATTCATTCTTTGCTTCTATATCTCTTCTGCTTATCTGCTTGGCCCAAAGGTTGACTGGTAGATAATGTTTTTAGCATTAAGTCCGCCTTTTGTACCACAAGCTTTTTTAATTTAGAATACATAAATAATTTTAAATAAATAAAAATAAACTGATCGTGAAATAGTATAAGTGATGGGCTCCATTGTCCCCACTGAGCTTGATTTTAATTTTGGATGATGCTCTTACAGCCGTTCCCACCTTAGTTTTTGGTCGATTGGTTCATTTATTTTTTATATAATATGTGTACCTGAGTAATTGTGAGATTTCACGAGTTGGGTGATGATCAGCTATCAACTGTTTTGGCAGGGAGAGGGCTAGTCACTCACGTAGGCCCAAGGTAGTCAAATACTCTGCAGAGTCTCCAGGGTGGTGCATTGTCTCGATAGTGTACTTAAATTTACTGAGGTAACCAACTCGCAATGGCCAAGAGCAGTGACTATGGCTAACCCACCTATCTATGAAAGCAAAACTCAGGCCCTGGCCCTGGTCCCCCCTCCCAAGCGGCCCTGCTATTCCTAGCTCTAGTGGCAGTCATGGTATCAGTGGAGCAAGGGGTGCGAAAATCCCTGGCAGGCACCTAGCCACCCAGTCAAATAAAAAAATTGCATTGGCCATGGCAGCATACAAGACCAGAATACTGAGGGTCGATGAATATTTGTATATTTACCTGGGACAAGGGGTCCAGATGGATAAGACAATCTTCGAGAAAGAGGTCACTCGAAGAATCCAACTCGACTGGGCAGCTTTTGGGAAACTACATTTTTTACCACGACAGTGCCTGAAGACGGAAGTGTTTGAACAGTGTGTATTGCCAGTGATGGATAATAATGGGATAATTATCTTGATAATTTCCAACCCCGACTACAGGTCTTAAACTGCGTCTTTTCAGACTTGTCCTATTTATTTAACAATTTATATTTTTAAATCCCAATTATGACAAAAAATCGTAATTGGGATTTAAAAATAATATGGACACAACCAAAAGCATTACAGACTAATTATACATATAAATATTAACAAGTAGTTGATATTTTATCACTGAATGATTGTGTCTTTATTCATAGTTGAAGTTAACTGCTTACTCACGCGTCATTAAGTCGGAAAAAGGTGGGAGAAAAGGGGCGACCGAAAACGGTCAGTTTAGACAGTTCACCAGCTTATCTGTCATACATTAATGGAATAAATTATAGAATCGGTTTCGTGTTGCGTACGAAATACGGTATAAAAAATATTCTTCCATCCACCTGCGAAACTGAGGCAGCTCCTACGCTCACCAAAACACCACGCACCTCACGTATCGTATGTACGTAATGTATGAACGGAGTGTACAATGTACATGGATACCGTGCGACTGGACATTGCATTGGAGAGACCAGAAGGAACTTTGCAACATGGGTCACAGAACACGCACTAGAATATGGACAGGAAGGGATCTGCTCTATGCGAAACGCCCTCGATTCGGGCCCGACTCATTTCCGTAGGATTGACAAAACAAAGGTACTGGCGAAGGAGAAGTACCTAGTGCCCCTAAGATACTGGGGCACCTTGTAGTTGGGTGTAGAGAGTGACAAGATTAGTGTAGTGGGCACCCAGCAACTCGGTAGCGAAGTCGTCATGACGGAGCGAGCTTTGCGCGCGCTGGCTTGGAAATGTAAATTCAGCGATTATAAATTTACAACCAACAAAATGATGAGATTAGTAGAGATTAGCGTTGTTAGTCCACGCATAATGTGAAAACAATTTATTCGGGTTAACATGTAGGGATACCTGGGGTTTCATTGGGTAGAGTTTTTCCAGTAATGTTCAAGAGGAGAATAATAGTAACAATAAACCAAGCTATAGCAATGTCCACTAAATCCAAGCGAGCGAAGCTATATTAAATATATGTATGTGCATAATAAATAATTTGTAGTATTCTAAGTACAGGAAAAAGAAATGATTATGAATCTTCTCTCATAGTCCAGCACAGTTGTCCCTGTGACCAAGCGGGTCGTTTTGTCCATGTACCAAGCTCGAATCGCATTTTCCGCATGCTAATTGCGAGGCCCACATAAGACATCGTGGCGAGTCGTGACACGTGCCTTGATACTCCATTGTCGTGTAGTATTGTATTTGAATGACTATACGCCGTATAACGAGTTTTGCATTTTAATTGGCTTTGTATAGGATTTATGCAGTGCATGAGTCAACCCTTCGATGTCTTATGATAACTATATAAGGTCGAAATAGGATTGGTGGATATGCTGCGTGAAAATGTGTCGTGAATGCTGTTATCCTATTTACATACATACGTAATCGAACGCATAGCTATTCAAGAATTTTATAGCGAGTACTCACAAGTACCAACTAATATTTTTTGGTACTAGAATAGAAAACGATGCTTCCCACTTAAATGCCTCCCATCCATGACATTTACGTCGGATTAATCTTGTACAGGACGCTAAAAGGAGCTTAAATGTTAGGTATCCAGTTACCTGTAAACATATTCTACCTCTGATCTTGTAATAACTAACGGCATGTAATATCGGAAGGTTTTCAATTCCGATATTAGTAAACCACTAATTTATGAGTGTCATAATAATATATTACTCATTCTTAAATCGAAACATATTTAAATTTTTTGAAGTTTGTGTATCCAATTCTTAACTTCTGCTACCTTATTTTATCTTAATGGATAAATGAAAACTTGGACAGGTTTTTAAAACGTTCTGCAAACACTTGTAGTTTTTTTTTTTTCATAAATCGGCCATTTTGGTTAAACAACCTTTTTTAAACTAAAAAAAATCTAATATTAATCTCTGATTTAACTAACTGTTGGAGATAATCACAGAAAAAATAGTAATGTTCTGGTTATTTATTACTCGACTATATATATTGAGGTGTTGAAGTGAATGTACGCCACTATCTCAGTCCGAGTAACTACAGGACAGAAGCACGAACCCCATCCAATTGCAGAGGTGTCAGGCACGGGGATGTTATCTCCCCAAAGTTATCACCGCTGCATTGAAAGATGTGTTCAAGCTGATGGAGTGGAAAGATCGCGGCATCAACATCAACGCAAAACGCCTCACAGACCTTCGATTTGCCGATGATATAGTCATCTTGGCGGAATCGATGGACGACCTTAACACCATGCTAGGAGACCTGAACAGAGCCTCGCAACGGGTGGGTTTGAACATGAACATGGACAAGACTAAGATGATGTCCATTGTGCATGTCAAACCTATACCGGTTGTTGTTGATGGCGCTGCTCTCGAAGTTGTTGACGAGTATGTTAACCTGGGACAAGTGTTCCAGTTGGGTAAATCCAACTTCGAGAAAGAGGTCACTCGAAGACTCCAGTTCGGCTGGGCAGCGTTCGGAAAGCTACGACCGTCACATACAAACTACCTCAGTGCCTGAAGACAAAAGTGTTCGAGCAGTGTGTGTTGCCAGTAATGACATATAGATCCGAGACGTGGTCCTTTACCGTCGGTCTGATCCGCAAGTTCATAGTCGCTCAGCGCGCTATGGAGAGAGCTATGCTCGGTATTTCTCTTCGGGACCGGATTAGCAACGATGAAATCCGTAGACGAACGAAGGGTTTACATAGGGGTCATAAGGGGTCATTTGGTTGCAAATGGTCTCTCCTACGTACCCTTAACGGTTCACCTTTACTTCCGGTTCACAATCCGGCACTTTAACAGGGTTACTGGACCCTGTATATAAAATTAGTAGTTTTCGTAGGCAATGCCTTTTGATCAGTTGTTCAACTTAAAAAGAAAAATGTCTGATTACGATATTTGATCACTCAATATTAGAATAAAATTTTGATATGAGTTTTTTTCTCCGAGATTCTGACATTAGATTCCGGGATTCCTATTATCTATAGGACTAACTATATATTGACTTGTAATAGCTTTAAATATTTTATCTCTACCAATCTCGTACTGGAGCAGCATGGCGGAGAAATAACTGTACCTTCTAGTAAGTACTAGTTCTTCCAGGGCCGATCAGTGCCTTACTGGAGTGCGTTTAAAAAATGTGTGTGAATCCGAAAATGTTCTGTAGCTCACCAATATAACGCGTCACTCACTAGGCCCCTCAATTTTAGCATCATCATTAAATAACACAGCGTGATTTGATTCTGCTGTTCGGGCGTTGCCTTGGTGACTCAGCATAAGCAGTTCCATACATTTTGTCTCCAGGAGAGCTATGATTCTTTCATTGTGTTCATGAGTGACTCAAGTGTTGTAAGAAACGAATAGCGGATTCTCATATTGGGCTATTTGAAACTCAAGGGATGGAGATCGTTTCAATTGCAACGCACAGCTAAAAATAATACCTATAAACGGTGCGCCGGCGCAAGTCTTGTTGTAGGTACTAGATATGTGATGCCTTGGCCGCTACTGTCGCTAGCGCGGCCGCATGTCAGCCAGCCAATGTTCCATAACGCTACCAACAGTTTCGATAGAACCTACTGATTCAAATTTTACAATTTATATGATGTACTTGAGAATGTCTAGAATAAATTTTGAAATGGAAACAAACAAACAAATGGATTTGGACGAGGTGGACTTTTACCCTGGCCAGCCAGAAGTCCGGACCTAACCCCCATGAATTTTTATGTGTGGGGGCACATGAAGAGTCTCGTGTACAGTGAGCCCAACCCAATTTCGTCAGTTCAACTGACGACTGTATGTATGAGAGACAGGATAATTAATGCGGCGAATGAAATGAGAAGAAAATTAACTACTGGTGTAGTAAAAAGTGGACTTCGTAAAAGAATGCGAAGATGTGTACAAAACAGAGGCGGACATGTCGAGCATGAAATTTAGACTTTAAGATGTTTTGTTGGAGCTTTAAAGTTTAATAAATGTAGTATCTTGTACTCACTATCGTTTTATTTAACTTTTGTTTGCCTTCCCTGTAGCCAATGAAACTAAGTTTTTTCTATGAATGTTTATTATAACCCTAGATTGTTATACCTCGTTGGATAGCTGATGAAACGTAGATATTTTTAAGTACATCTGCAAAACGGGGGCCATAATTTTTTTTTAAAGATTTTATTGATAGAAAAATAAACGTTCTACATTTTTATTAGTTTGTAGGAGTTTCAATCATCTACAATGACTTATTTATTAATTTTACGTACAATATTGGTTATTGAGGTAGTAAAGCATCTTATTTTACATGTAAAAATCAAATAATAGTAATAATAAGACTTCCACATTTCAAAATATCTAAGCTGATAGTCGAAAATCGGGTACTTTTTATAAAAAAACAATTAAATTCAAATATCTCGAAAACGGTTAGATTTAGGATAGGGTGTTTTATAGTCAAATCAGTCAGAAACGATGTAAACTACACGCCCTGAACGGGAATAGGTCGACTTAACCTGTAACCCTGTATGTATACATTTCTTTTTTTATTTATTATTTGTTGTGATACTGGCCCCAGCAACAGTGAAAATTTGTGGTATCTAACTGCACCTATTTTGGACTGACAGACAGATAGCGAAGGCATATTTAGAGTTCTGTTTTTCACCCTTTGTACGTACGGAACCTTAAAAACATAAAAGCAATGACCTCCCTCCCATATCGAAACATTGGAGTAATAGGCGTATCGTACTGGAAAACACAGATATGGACAGGTCATGGTGGACTCGCCCAGTACCTCCATCGTTTTAAACTTCGCGACGATTCTTTTTGTTGTTTTTGCTCTTCAGACGCTGAACAAACAGTTGAGCATGTCTTAAACGAGTGCCCACGCTTCGCCGCGAGAAGGCTGCAGCTTGAACTCGACGTTGGCATCCGTGTAGAGACCTCGAACTGGAGCTCCCTTCTGGCCGGAGTCCGTTCTGGGCCTAAGTTTGCTGAATTCTCCACATACGTTATGCGAACAGTGGCACAGCATAATAAATAAAAATCTAATATACAAAAACAAAAAAAATGTGCTTAAAATACATATACAAAATATATATAAACAAATAAAATATATACAATGAAGAGTTAAAAATACAATCAAAATCAATAATAATTATAATTAATAAAAAATACCTAACTACTTAAAACGTAAAGTATACATAATACACAATTACTAAATATAAATAGCAATCACATAGAATAAATAATAACATAATACACAATGCAAACTAACAATACTTAATAATAAAAATACTTAACAAATAGAATAACAGATAGTAACATAATCTCATCAAGGACCTTGAAAAATAAACATCAAGGGGATTCATAAATAAATAACTTAAAAAAAAAAAAAAAAAAAAAAATGACCTCCCTAGATTATCAAACCGTAATTAAGGATAACATCTACCTCTTATACTGTTAAATGCAAATATTAAAAAAAAAACTAATTCAGTACATGTACATATAGTACTGTGTTATACACGCACCAATCCGCATTGGAGCAGCTAGACTCTAGACCTCCCGCAATACTGGCCTGGATGAGACCCGTGCCCAACACTAACAGAGGCTACGGGCTGTAGGTACTCGTAGCTATCTAAATAGTGCTGTTGATAATTGTTCACAAGGCTATAAAAATTAAATAGAGGTTTCACATTGATATGTTCATACATTATAAATACATTATTAGTTGTAACACCAGACAGACTGCACTACCGGTTATCAATTATGGACGCTATGCGTTTGGCGCGGGGCCTATTTTAATTTACGTCAGTAAATTGTCTTTTGGAAGATATGAAAATCTATTTATTTGTTTCAGATAGCATGGCGTAGACGTACAAACTACAGTAATCGGTATCAAGGGGACATTAACTATTAATTTCTCACGTAAGTTTGTAAACAGACAATTTTCTTTAGGTAGGTTATAACACCTAGTAGTTAGTTTGCCTTGCACCAGTACTCTCAGCTTTACAGACATTATTTCCAATTATAGTTATTGTGTTAAAATTTATTTACATCTTTAAAATAACGTCAGTTTAAGGTAGATCTAATGGTCAGTCATAAGTTTCTGACCACTTGTTTTTCGTGAAAAGTGTATTTTACCATTAGTCAGCCCGCGTAAAAACATAATTGCATGTCAGGGGCCGACTAATGGGGGCTACAAATCCAGTAGTCAGCCGTTAGTCCTGTTACCTCCTAACTAAAATGACTACTGGGTTTTTTAACCTATCTGCACGCAAATTCAGTTGTTTATTTTCGCAAATTTTCAGTTGTCTAATCCATAGTACTCGGCAATGGACGGGCTGTATGTAGCGAACTTTATGATCCCACGTTGAGGTGACAAATCATTCACGAAGGCGTAGGATGAGCTGGTTTTCTTCATAAATATACATATTACAAATTTAAAGCAACCAGCATTGGATTTGTTATACCACACAACACAATAGTACTGGTTTATACCCTTTAAATCCGAGGTGCCTACATGTATAATAGGAATATGTACGCTACGTTACGATATGATAAAAGAGATTATTTTATCATAGTAGTAGCGTGATAATGATGTGATAATATGAAGTGTGTGCATTTGCTTTTACATCGTAATTAACGCCATCGGCACGTTTGTTAGCTCTCACCGTTGTATATTGATGTTCAGTATTTCCATGTCGGCAGTGGGTCATATACCAGACTGGCGTCCTGAATTTTTAAGTACGCTATTACGTCTGAGAACGTCGACTTGTGTGCGCTTTTTTCCCGTTGATTGCTTCTTTTACCTCCTCACGGTCTCAGCAAGGAGCCGCGATCAACACACTGCTCCCGGCGCTCCTGCGCTTAGCAAAAAGGTCGGCTCAACTGTGAACTGAAAATAACCGTCTCATTCCCTTTCAAGATTCGCGCTGAGTTTTCCGTATTTACACTTTAGTTCTCCGCAGCGAAAGTTTCCCTTACTTTGTGTTTTAGTACGATGACATCCGACGAGGAAATTACTTAATGTCGTTATGTCGGTCAAATATACCTTAGAACCAGTTTTCTAAGTACCTACTCGACGTCAAGTAAAAAACTTTCACGACTCCGGCTTGCAATATTTAACTATAACCAGTTCTTGTTTCATGCGCACAGTGCTGTCATAGCTTTCGGTATGTTCATCGTATCACGTATCATCTTTATAGGATTTCTAAATAAGTAAGTTGGTTTAATACTCAAACAAAAAATATTAGGAGACCGAAATCAGTACCAATATAAGAGAACATTTAAAAAGCGTCCAATTTTTTTCCCGGAAAGGAAGCCATTATTAGTCATATACCTGCATGGAAACATTTGGTAGGATATTAAAACATCTCTGAGAATTGATTTCGATTGTGGGACTGCTCACGGATGTTAGTTAGGTAGTTACACAATTTTTACTTGAATTGCAAGACAAAACATATCTACTACATACTTAATTAGTACCGCCACCAGCAGGACTACACGAAACACGGGGTCGCCGTGAAGACCAGCCAGCGGTCGCAGTATACTGCGGCCAGTGCTGAGTGCGGCCTCTTTTAGTATAAATTTGACTGCATGTTTTATTTAATTTATTCTATTTCTCGTTTCATTTATTTTTGTTCATGATTTGCAGTATCAATCAATCATACAAAGTAAATACATTATTGTTCTTTCTTTCTAAAATATATTGCTTGGAAAATTTAAATAGCTATTAAATTCACAGTTATCCTCGTAGTGAATATGAATAATGAATGGATACTTAAGTTGTGCGTGTGGGCCAAAGGGCTCTGTCGAGGGGCCCGTCGCCGCACCAGCAGAGGACTGCGGCCCAAACCCCAGGTTGATCTAATTCAATTATCTCCGCACTGCAAGTGGCACCGCTGCCTGCCTTACCCCATCACTGTCAGTGTTACTGCATTATCTTACCATGCTTACGAGAAAATCGGGCGGCACTTTTTCCATACAAACGTAGTCCCCTATTTCCTCCTATGGTAGTGAAGCTACAGCAAAAATAAAATAACCATACGATATATATATCATGTGGTAATCAGTAACGCTAACGCTGGAGGCCAACGGGTTGGTTTGGTAGACTATGATCGACTGATAAACATTTTCTATTTCTATTTCTATGATACCATGACGTGAACATAGCCGTAAGTCCATACTTCCATAGCATAGCTCAAAGAGTAAATAATTCGATATACTAGACACGGCTTTTTTTATTTATTCTAATACTGCAAATTCACAGCGTATGTGTTGTTTTGTAATATGTCGTAGTTATATTTTGGTTTGCTATGAAAACAGCATTTTTATAGAATGAATATAAAAGGGCATACTATTTCAAGGCATAATTATTATATCATAGACCTAGCCGTGTTTTTTATGTACGTACTGCAATATACATGGACTTACCGCACCTGCGTTTTGAAGACGGCATTAATTAGCAATAATAGCATCGGCAGCTGGCATTTCTTTTATTTTTCAAACATAGGTACTATAATATTCTGTTAATATTAAATCATAAAATAGTAAATTTAATAATTATAATAATTAATAAAGTAAATGTAGCGTACATAGCCCAATGGGTAGCGTACATAGCCCAATGGCTCGGTTCGATTCAATGTAATCGAAAGAGTTAAGCAACGACGGGCGCGGTCGGTTTGTGGATGGGTGACCGCTAGTGGCAAAATTTCATGGACGCTACCGTGCTTCGGAGGGCACGTAAAGCCGTCGGTCCCGGTTGTTTTCAATGTTGGAAACAGTCGTTAAGCCTTGTCGAAGAGCTTCGGGTGGCTTAAGAACATTCGACACTGGGTTGGCCACTAACCCCTCCACCAATCTGCGGATTGGTGGAGGGGTGGAGCAGCGTGGTGGAGTATGCTCTAGACCTCCCGCAGCTGCGTCTGTGGGGGAGACCCGTGCCCAGCAGTGGGACGTCTATGGGTCGCAGCGAAAGTAAATTTATTTAATGATCATTATCATTTTAGGCCATTGTTACTAAGATTTGGAAATTCAGGCCAAGTAAACAAGGAAAAGGACTACTTAAGTGGTTTAAATTCAAATGAATGTTTCTAGAGTTTATCGTTAGACCTCACTCTCAGGGGAGATAACCGTCATATCGGCAAACAAATTCGTGTGTAAGTACGCTGAATGATTTCTTTACTTCCTGGGTTGTATTAATTGCTAAGTGTCTTATTTATTACCGCTTTTACCCGGATTTAGTTGAGTCCAAATTTAAAGTTTGAAAAATTCTCCGCAGGTGGGATTTGAACCCACGACCTTCCCATCGGTACTGAACTCTCTAACCAACTGTGCCACCGCGGTCCAATCCATCACAACCACAACCCTTTCCTTGTCCCACTAGCACGGGTCTCCTCTCAGAATGGGAGGGATTAGGCTTTAGTCCACTACGCTTCCCAAGTGCGGATTGGCAGACTTCACATGCGTTCGTGAACATTATGAAGAATTCTCAGGCATGCAGGTTTCCTCACGATGTGTACTTCCCCCCGTTACAGCAACTAGCAAGTGACATTTAATTGTTTAAATCGCACATAACTTACAAAAGTCATTGGTGCGTGCCGCTTGGGTTTGAACCCGGACCGCTTGAGTGAGAGACTAGTTCGATAGCCACTGGGCTGTCTCCGCATTTGAATTTGATCGAAAAACACAAGTTAGTGTAATAATATCATATTTACATAAATGAAATTAGTTGATCCGTCAGCTCGTATAACTACAGTCAGATTTATCGAACACAAAACTTATCGATGATGTCTGGTTCTCGATCTGACCCGAGTCACAGGGGAGATAACCGTCATATCGGCAAACAAATTCGTGTGTAAGTACGCTGAATGATTTCTTTACTTCCTGGGTTGTATTAATTGCTAAGTGTCTTATTTATTACCGCTTTTACCCGGATTTAGTTGAGTCCAAATTTAAAGTTTGAAAAATTCTCCGCAGGTGGGATTTGAACCCACGACCTTCCCATCGGTACTGAACTCTCTAACCAACTGTGCCACCGCGGTCCAATCCATCACAACCACAACCCTTTCCTTGTCCCACTAGCACGGGTCTCCTCTCAGAATGGGAGGGATTAGGCTTTAGTCCACTACGCTTCCCAAGTGCGGATTGGCAGACTTCACATGCGTTCGTGAACATTATGAAGAATTCTCAGGCATGCAGGTTTCCTCACGATGTGTACTTCCCCCCGTTACAGCAACTAGCAAGTGACATTTAATTGTTTAAATCGCACATAACTTACAAAAGTCATTGGTGCGTGCCGCTTGGGTTTGAACCCGGACCGCTTGAGTGAGAGACTAGTTCGATAGCCACTGGGCTGTCTCCGCATTTGAATTTGATCGAAAAACACAAGTTAGTGTAATAATATCATATTTACATAAATGAAATTAGTTGATCCGTCAGCTCGTATAACTACAGTCAGATTTATCGAACACAAAACTTATCGATGATGTCTGGTTCTCGAAGCTGTGAATCCTTCGTAAAAGTATGTTAATACTACATTACGAGTATTGCCCGCCAGCCGACGACTTGCGGTCACTGGACGGACGCTCTGCTAATCTAATAGTTGATACTATCGATTCCCGCATTCCAACTGATTGGCTTTACGTCCACTAACGTCCATTGTGTATTTGTGTCACCACAGTACTTATTTAGTTTTGGTTCTATGATGTGCGTGACAGTCTATTTGTAATTAAATATATATAAATATCGAATGGTTTATTCGTCAAATGAAATGCAATTACGCATACCACCCATCACCTTGTCGAGTCAGGTTGGTATGTGGGACTCGCTGATATCAGAATACCCACTAAAACCCGGCGGCGCCCTCAGCGTTGATAAGAGACGCCACGGGATCGCTGGTGCATTTCTACCGTCTACCGTGGCGGATAGTCTTGTCTCAACATCTGCTTCTTATTCAGAAGCTTTTAAGTTTAAGTTCTCATATACATGTATATTCTTGATTCGTATCAATGACACTGAATGACCTTAATATGATTTGGTAATTATTCTAAGTACCTACATGCTGGCACTATACAGTTGCTGCGTGGTCGGGTCAAAACTACGTTGAACGTGAGAATGTTTCGTCAAGCTTGGATAAGTCCTCTATTGAAATAAGTACTTGAACCCATATACTACGCATTATTTAACACTTAACCATCACCTAACTGAACTGATTTTGTAAACAATGGCTTGTAATGGCATTTCGCTACGTCTGAACATCAATGGCGTAAGACTGCTATTGTGTTAGATTTATCTTTAAATCCAACAGTTTCGGGTTTAAATAAGTATTGCACCAGTACAATCGGAGATATATTGAGATTTTGTAATATAAAAAATTAACACGGATTAAAATGTGAAAGAGTTCATATATTAAATTTATAATAACTATGTAATACAAACAGACATCTGTTCTGCCGGGGAATCAACAAAAATACATCGGGATTAGTGGTCTTCGTCAGGATCACTGACAAAATGAGCCACCAAGGACCAAGGACTCGCTGAATTCTTTCTTATTTATGACGCATACATTATATACATAGTTTATCATTCCAAATAATAAAGGTTATGTACCTTAGTTTAAAAAAACTTATAAGTATAACAAAGGAGACATATTTAGTGTCCTTTGCTGAGGTATACCTGCGTGAGGTTGAGCGTTAGTATTGCTTGGCCCACTCCGTGCCTGGCTCCGGCCACCCTTCGTGCGGGCGGTGCGCGTTGGTCGATACAGCGCGAGCGTATCCCTAATATTGGCCAATAAAAAATGTTCCAATGACCCGAGTCAAGGCGCTGCGAGGCGAAACGAGAGGTTCCGTTCCCGTTGAGAGCGAGCGCGTAAAGTCGCGCAAATACCAATGGAAATAAGAATGTCGTCACACTTTCCTCGTTGGTGCGAGCCTGCATGTGCGGCGGAGCCGGCGACATGCCAACGCCGCGCCTCGCCGACTCTCTCTGGCGCACCGTAACGAAACCCGACTGCTAACTGTTATTGCCCTACTATCACTTCGCCAATTGACAACTCTCTAAATCTAAGGTACACACGCTTGAATTCCGAATGCTTCTTATTGTTTTTGTTGCGATTTTTACTTGATATGTACACACAGGTATCGAATGACCGAGCACGGTCTCTTCGCAAGTGCGACAGGTTGCCTTAAAAAGCCATCGGCATGGAATAGAATGCTATCTGTCACTTTACAGTATGTAGGTCGCGCACGAGTTGTAATTTGATCCTAGACTCAACTTTTCCTTGTAAAAGTTGCATTGAAACCGGTAGGTATATCTGAGATAAACTATTCATAAGAAAATCAAATAAGAATAGGATAGAAAAACTTACTTGTAAAGAAATTTGTTGTTCAAGCTATTCAGGGTCGAGTGACCTTCAGAGGGACGGTAAGGAAAGGGTAATGAATTCGTACAATCTCAAACTTAGAGGAAAATCCTAACAAGATAAATTTTACAAATTGCTGTCAAATTTATCTTAAAATGTTTGATCTATTACTAGGTCCATAATAATAAATTCTTCATTTGTAAATTTAAACTAAAATTATATCTATATTCTTAGTTAATTTGCATGAATTAAAATCGCGGAGTTTTTATGAGTTTAACCGACAATACCACGGTAAAGGGAGGAGCTTTACGTTGTGAATCGGCGACGAGCCGCGCGTGCTTTCTATGTGAGTCACGCTGAACTGCCTTCGTGTATGCCTTCGCATTCCGTTTGTACATACAATGCGAGCTTTGTTACGAAATTGAAATTATCAGTACTTCTATTCACTAGCTTTAATATCGCATCCTCAGATAAGAACGCTTGCCTTGCAGCCCCGCCCTTCGGAGTCCTATGCAATGCAACTGGTACGGAATGGAATGCGAGCTCAAAACGATTCTTGTTCGGTTCAAGAACATGATAAAGGACATCTAAAAACTCGTGCACCGTCCGAGTTGGGGACACCAATGCGGTGATACGAGTCGAGAGCCGGTTTCATGTTTAGCCGCGCCGAGCGTGATAAGGTGCGAGTGGAGAGAGGCGGCGACGGCGACGCCGGCGAGCTTAGACTGCAGCGATTACTGCATCATTTAGTATTGCGTGTCAGACTATAACAGTACCGGCGCGTTACATAATAGACATGGGAGCCTCCGAACAAGGGGCCGCGTTCTCACTGTTCTCAGGCCCGCCGGCGCGCGGCGCGGCGGTGTCGCGAGTCGCGATCATCAACCGAATCGCTAACATCAAGTTTCACGATTCCCGTAACCCGAGTTAGTTCAACACGCGATTATGTGAATGCACTGCCTTGTCACCATTTGCGGCCCCGAGCGGATAATGTGCTGAACCGCTACCAGCCGCTATTACGATGCGCGATGGCCTAAACTGATTTCATGATGTTCCCGTGTAACTGTCGTTTCAATGTTAAGGATTATTGTTTTCGAGCATATTTTCTGTGAACATAGGCCTTGAAAAAATGTATTATCTCTTTAAGAGCGAAGGACATAAACCCTGAACGTCGCACGATGACAAACAAATGGGGTAATTTCTCGAGACCCTTCAAATTCTTTTGACAGTATCTATAAAAAAGAACAATATTTTCAGAAAGTGGAGTGGAGTGCTAAACTAAATGGCAGCTATGGCGTGAAGTGTCGAGGCACTGGAGGGTCGCGACAGGTCCACTTGTTCGCCCCCATGCGCGCGCGACCCTCGCGGTCGCTGCTCGAGCACGTAGTTTTTGCACCCGCTTCGGTATTCAAACACCACACATTCCCACGGTGCATTAACGTTCCGATAATTCGAGGGCGTTTCTATTCGCTACGCATGTTCAGTTTTATACATTTTGCCGATAATTTTTCGAACAATTCACGCCGCATGATTCATGTTTCGAATCCGCGTAACGCGTAAGTAACGTTGAAAGTTGAATATAAGGTAATAAGAGGTTAATTATAAATGCTTAAAAAAATTGGCTACAATCAACACGAGAGGGCAACGGCTTTTAGAAAGTTCAAAATTCTACAAGATCGATGCTATCTAAGTACCCACCTAAAGCTTAGTAAACCTATGTAAACAAACAAGAGCATTTTTGTAGGGTGATGAAGTTCAAGGTCTTACTTAGTCCAGGGACACTTACACAGACATAACTTTATTAACTATGTAGGTACTATTAAATCACGTTTATTTACTATTACTGTAAAAATGAATTTGCCGAAGATATTTAGCAGAACATTTAGCACATTAGCAGTCACGCAAATGTGTTTATTTTTAACTCACGTTTCAATTTGAACTTTGATCGACTGCACAGCTGCATAACTGGTCCATTTCACCCGCCTACGGAAGGTAGCACAAAATTAAATAGCGTTTGTTGTCGAAAACTACTTCTGCCATGAGCTTACTATTTGAGTAATTTTTATCCAATTGTTATTTATGCGAGTTATTTTGCGGATTGAAATTGTATGGGATTAGTTACGAGTAAGTAGCACGTCCACAACAGGAAGGGGCAAGGTCGGCGCCCAAGCGTGAACTTCCGACACGATTGACATCTCTTGACTCCAAATTCACGACTTGCATCCTAACATGATAACATGCGAGCATTCCGGCAATCAATAATTATTTGCATCGGAATGTAGATAAGAGAAACTGTCGAGTGATTTTCTTGCATCACTTACCGACGATTTGTAATTGATTTTAATCAGTCGTTGCATTCATCCAGGGAATCTTTTGTATGCGTTGGATAAAAATAAGTAAAGGCGAGTTGCGCGGGTACATACGCTTGTTTATATTTACGAGTCAACGATCTGGCTTTTGAACGGTCGGTGGTTGGTCGTTGTTTGCGAGGTGGCACCGCAGCCAGGCGTGTAGCGGAAGCGGCCCCAACCATAACAACGCTGTGCCGGTGTCGGTTTCCCATTTCTGACGGCGCGGCGCGGGCGGCGGTACTATGTAATCATACAGCTAGGTACTCATGTCACTATATACTATTATACTACATCTCGAGTATCATTTTGTAGGTACGTATTTTAGAAGAATTATAGAGAACATTCAACATACCTACATGATTTGTTATCGCACTTGAATCATGGAACACGAAAAGGAAATTAGATCACAGTTATTTTTTTTTATGAAGGCTGTATACATATATGCAACTATGGTATATAAAAACTATTAAGTGTGAGGCATTATATTATACCAAATATTTTACTTCTGGACATCACACAGTGGAGCCACAAATTTCGGCGATATTAACATTGACGCTAGGAGTGAGGCGTATTTACCGGAACACGTAAAAATAACACGTATTTAAATGTCCCTGTTCCGTACTGTTATCTGCAGAACAAAATACCTGTTATCCCAAGTAATATGTCCAGGCTGACTGACAGTACCTGTTACTGCCCGACCCGTATACATTTCTCATTTCTTCCTATGTAAATTATTATCCGAAAATTATAGTACGTCATTTCACAAGAAGAAATCGTCTTGCAAAAGGTGACTCTCAAATTAGATCGTGTTACATATCTGTTATTTCCATTGATAACAGAACCTATTCGGCTGTTGATTTATCTCGCTTACACACGCTACACTGACACTTGCTAAAAAGAGAAGCTTAAAGTATTATTATCCGAAAATTATAGTACGTCATTTCACAAGAAGAAATCGTCTTGCAAAAGGTGACTCTCAAATTAGATCGTGTTACATATCTGTTATTTCCATTGATAACAGAACCTATTCGGCTGTTGATTTATCTCGCTTACACACGCTACACTGACACTTGCTAAAAAGAGAAGCTTAAAGTATTATTATCCGAAAATTATAGTACGTCATTTCACAAGAAGAAATCGTCTTGCAAAAGGTGACTCTCAAATTAGATCGTGTTACATATCTGTTATTTTATTTCCATTGATAACAGAACCTATTCGGCTGTTGATTTATCTCGCTTACACACGCTACACTGACACTTGCTAAAAAGAGAAGCTTAAAGTATTATTATCCGAAAATTATAGTACGTCATTTCACAAGAAGAAATCGTCTTGCAAAAGGTGACTCTCAAATTAGATCGTGTTACATATCTGTTATTTCCATTGATAACAGAACCTATTCGGCTGTTGATTTATCTCGCTTACACACACTACACTGACACTTGCTAAAAAGAGAAGCTTAAAGTATTATTATCCGAAAATTATAGTACGTCATTTCACAAGAGGAAATCGTCTTGCAAAAGGTGACTCTCAAATTAGATCGTGTTACATATCTGTTATTTCCATTGATAACAGAACCTATTCGGAAACACTGATAGAATAATGCTAATATTACTACATAAATAATTTTAGAATTGTGAAAGTATTACTTCATTTGGGCATGTAATATAAAATGGTTATATAGGTATTTATAATGTTCATAGAAATATCAAAAAGTAAAGTAATTGTTTTTAAAATTACAAGAGATTATATTATAATGATCGACGTAATTAGTTTACTTGAAACGAAACTTTAAAATAGTAGCGCGTATCCGAACGTGTTTGTTAGCATAGAGAAAATGGTGGGAAGCTTCATTTTATAAGGTTGACCAACCGAAAGAACGGAAATTTAATACAGATTCTAAATAATGAACCATCGACAAACACCATAGACATTTCCATAAAGAAAAACTTGTTTTAATAGAAGGAGTCCTCTGGGCGACTATAGTAGCCCGGACATTTTACACATATTTTTTAGGCTGCTCTAGTCGCCCGGACATTTGAGTGGATAGGGGATTGGTCACAAAACGTTCAATCAATGTAACTACGACTTCCTAAATACTCATCGGCCGAGGCAACACGTGCAGTAACATATGAATGAGATTAAAAGGGATTAAACAGACAAAGATGATAATGAACTGACATGGGTTTTATCATCAGTTTCGTTTATTGTAATTTTTTTACGGTTAATTGTCTATAGATTTCGATCTTACTTAATGTATGAGTTATAGCGAAAATTGAAAACTTTTCTGTGTTCATATCATTAGGTAGGTACGGACCTAGACCGTCTAGGAACCCACTTTTAGACCTGATGATAAATAATATTATTAATATCAAAATATCTATTTGTTACAATTTTAAATAAAAGCAGTACTAAAATAACGTTTCAGATTTAAAAAATACTATGTAAATTTTAACATTAAATAAATAAACGTTTTTGAAGTACAACTTTTTTAGGTGTGATTAAGGAGTAACTCAGATTTTTGATTCTGACGGATGTTCCGGTTATTTTCTTATTAAACTATAATTTATTTTAATCAAACGAGTACTTTTTACTTTTGGAAACGAGTACTTTTTACTTTCCTTATCGCGGGTTGGTGGTAGAACCTGTATACAAAAACATAGTGTTATTTTAGGAACAGGTATTTGGAACTGTTATTTTTAAGGAACTGGAACAGAGACAACAGGTATTCATTTTAACCTGTTATAACCCACCTCTAATTGACGCGCGATTTACGAGCATCGCTATCCGTCAGTTCATTTACTTACAGGCACCGGCCGGCCATATGTTTATAGTTCGTTATAAATACTACGTGTGTAGGTGCGCCTGCACATGATGAATGTCAGGAGCCGCCCACTTACAGATTTTTACTGTGTTTTTATTAAACTGATTCACTCACACCAAACACGATACATCGATCGACGAATTGGTGGTTCATTGGGTGTGGATATGGTGAAATATTTTAGTACTTTAAATAGGCATGAAGGAAGTCGTAAAACAAATGCTATTTCGATTATGATATTACATTTAGGTACTTCTTCACATGGCGAATTCAGGGCTCGCTTTAAGTATAACTATATCTTCGAGTGTCGATAAACTGTTTGTAAGTCAGTTTGTCCCTTTGACATAATATATACTCTAGTTCTTTTGCTTTTCTCTAGCTTCTGTTTGTAGACAGCGAGCTACGAACTTGCTTATGCTCGTATTTTGCTATCATTGAAATATAA
Organism: Carterocephalus palaemon; assembly: GCA_944567765.1. Taxonomy (NCBI): domain Eukaryota; kingdom Metazoa; phylum Arthropoda; class Insecta; order Lepidoptera; family Hesperiidae; genus Carterocephalus; species Carterocephalus palaemon. Next base: position 10,567,719 of record OX155643.1, read on the forward strand.
ATGTGATTATCAATCTACGGAACTTCATACATACTTATAACAATATGATTAGAAGCGAATAGATAATTAATTTAATCAGCGTGGCTGTAATTATGAATCATGGTTCATTTGAGTCATAACAATAAACAAAATAGCTGTCACAATGTGCTACTACCATGCTCCACAACATGCGATGCAACATATGAGAGATACAATACATACAAGTCATACAAGGCTAGCAGAGGAATGATATTACGAGTATATATGTATATATTATTGAAGCAGAGTTGAGTTACCAATAAACATTTTTCGTAAATTTTCGTTTTCTTTCAACAAAATTTGAAAACTGCCCTGTATTGTATTCTTTATTTATCCGCATATTTTCAAAGGTGTTACGTTAACCTAACCAACTGATATACTTATTCCTGTTTCAGTCATAGAAATTATGAGAATAATGACACAAGACTAAGGTTTAATAAGTATCGATGTCTTTGGAAAGTTTATAATAGCTGTATGGTTCCATTTACTGTGTCTACCCTCTAGGTAAGCCCTAGCACCTCTATTAAGGGTTCTCTCTCCCTAAATAGGGTTCATCTTATACAAAATACGCACACTTTAGAGAAAAAAAATTGGCTTCATCATATTTCTTACGATTGTTTTCACGATTGAAAACAACCGAGACCGACGGCTTAACGTGCCCTCCGAAGTACGTCAATGAATGCTACTAGCGGTGGAGCAGCCCCAAACCGACCGCACCCGTCGTTGCTTAACTCTGTCGATCACATTGAATCAACGCGAGCCATTGGGCTATGGACGCTACATTACGCTTTTAGTTATAGCACAGAATACTTAATAGTACAAGAAGAGACTTACAGCGCCTTATGTAAAATACATTTGGCATTACATATCAACTTGGTAAATAAATCGAGTGGAGTGAATTCATAATGAGTATCCGATTATAGTTCTTTACCTCGTGACCTCGGTATATTTTGGCCATTCTGACCGTCGTCTTCGACCGGTAGTATATCGACACAGATTTTTTAAAGGTTAGTGATATGGATATACTCGTAGCGATAAAACAAATATTTTCAAACATAGATAAAAGCAAAGTTATTTTCTTGATTGGAAACGAAAGTATTCCTTAATTTTCTCGAACGCATTTGAAGTCTGCCAATCCGAATTAGATCAGCGTTGTGAATTAGGACCTTACCTCCCATTCCGAGAGTGGGACAAAGAAATGGTTGTGTTGTGATAGTGGTCTAATAGGTAAAACAAGTTTCTGTGTCTGGAGATTTAATGTTAGTGTTTATGACAATAACGTTGAAAAAATATTTTTTAGCCACAGATTGTGTTTTAGCCAATTAAGTACATTATGTCAGAAAATCATCTGCTAAGGTGAGGGTGCATAAAATGTATATTAATTCCTATGAAACATTCCTCTTACGTATACCCAAAGATGTTCAGCGTCCAGCGGGCCATGGAGAACTGTTCTTGATGGATGGACTGGAAGCCTATGTCCAGCAGTAACTGACAGATGGTAGATTTTATTATGAGTAGATTTAACAAATTACATAATAAACTTTCAATAAAATATTTTTAACGCGAGAGAAGTCGCGGGTAATAGCTAGTTTTTCATATATACGTGTAATCAGATTATATTGTATAAATTCACTCCATTATCAGCAATCGCGTTATGGGCGCACTAAATTGATATCTATTTTTATAAGCATGCTATCAACGAGGCTCAGGTCGGTCGAGAGTAAAAGCGTTGCAATGTTTAATCTATTTAGCCTCACCAGTTATAACGATTAGCTAACTGTAATTTCCAAACGGTTGACCTAAAACCTAAAATTGTTTGAGCAATTTATTCCTATGTGTAGTAGGTAATTGTGATCATTTCCTACTGATAAATATAAATTGCTAAGAAAATCATATTATTCCGATAAACTAAGTAATTTAGTCGCCATTAGCTTACTATACATAAACATAATTATTTACCTTTCTTCTACTACTACTACTACTACTTCTTTGATGCTATTTTTATATCCTTAGTTTGCTCCCTGCCATAACCACCAGTAACCAGCTCACTTCGGGGCGCCGCGGGACACTTAACGACTTGCTAAAATATGCTATGTTAACCCTTAAGTTAAGTTTACTATGTTAAGTTTGCAAACAGTTCAAGTCGACATGTTATCGATCTCTCTTTTTACAACTTTTATGACATAATTTATATTTACGCGTGAACATACGCGTAAAATCATGATATTGATTTTACGCGTATGTTCACACAACACTCGTAGCATGGTATGGCATTGATCTTCTTACGGTATTGACATTTTGAGTCTAGTGTTATTAACACTGGTACGGTCACCTTTACAGTGAAATGTTGCATTAATTTGATTAAATGAGCGTCTCTAATTTGCAATCGTACATTTGCATCTTATGAATTCTGCTCATTTCTGCGTGATTTCTGCTACATATCTACTAGCTTACTTACTTTTATTTAAATATTCTGCCACCATCATTTTTGCACTGGCACTCGCAGTGTTATCTGCGATATTTATTGATATTATTTTTCTATTTTTAATTTTATCTGCACGTAACTTATTTGCTTGTAAGTTGTAGGATACAATATTTGCAAACATTTCATCACAGTACAATCGACTGTAACATAAAACGCATCGAACACAAACCTTTATTGAACGTAATATACCAACCTATATGGGTATATTTATTTATTACATAACCATCAAAATATCCAATAATATAATAATATACGTAATAAACCTACCTACTATGACTTTTATAAGTTTTGTGTTTTTACATAGATTTAAGAAGTTGTAAAAAAAGAGGTGTGTGTATATCTGTCATTGCAGAACGACTTAGTTCTATAATTTGAGTGTCATTGTAACTCTGCTGTATCTGTACGTGATGGAACTAATATGTATAATGATTCCGAACATAACAACATCCAGTGTAAAATAAAAACCTCAGAGCAATGAGACCTTTATGTAAAACGCATCAAACTCAGAACTGAACGTGATATTTGATTAAATGAAATGAATAAAATTTAGTTTGAACATGAAATGTTTGTTTCCAGGCTGACTTGATGCGGTTGCACGATGGACGCGGCGGACAAGCGGATGTTGGATCGCGAGGCGCTGCGCAACATGATCCAGCAGTGGAACGCCAACCGCCTCGACCTGTTCGAACTCAGCGAGCCTAATGAGGTACTTACACTCACCGATTAACATCTCTCGTGGCTAATGCAGTTGTGTGATGATCAATTTCGGCAATTGGAAAGGAATTTGGAAGTCTGTTTATTGCAAATTTAGTAAGGGAATTAGAGAATTCAACATCTAAAGAAATGTTAATAGTTTGAGAATGTCTAAGCTGGAGAGTAATCCCAAAGTCTTTACTCGCCCTTAAGAGAATTCAATAATACACTGGAGGAGGAGCTTCAACACGCCGCATCTCTTCTGTGTGCTTGAGGGTGGATGCATGGAAAAAAATTAACTGCCAAGTCTATAAACCTTTTCAAAGTAACTATAGTATGTATGTATCTAGTTTTGTACTTATTCTAGTTCTAAGAGAGATATGGCCTTTCCCTTTTCGTTCTGTTGTGGACTTTACATTCATTTGGTAATAACGAACTCACTGACCTATTTCTAAATCAACTCAAACAATAGAACAATCATAAAAGTTGTTTGATTCATCTACAGTTTGCGGAAGCTATTTCCATTTCCTCTGCAGTTCGAATCAATTGCTCCAAACCATCTATGTACTCGTATCATTACCCATTGCAAAATTTAAAATATACATTTATTATTTTGCTGCTGAACGGGTGTTCTTTTAACTTTCCATCACGTACATTCTGTGTTTCTTACAATTACTTATGTATGAATTAACCCAGACAAAGTGTAAATAGACGTAATATTGTTCCTGCGTCTTTACGTAGCTCTTCCTACCGTTTTTTGCAATTAAAATTTTGCCACGTTTAACTTTGTCCACGTCCCTGTCTATAATGAATCAGATGACACTGTTAGAACCAAGAGAACAATACCCTTGCAATATAATGCATATGTGTATTTATTTTATTAAGCTACTTAGATCGCAATATAATCCTCGCGCGTACATTTTCATAGATAAAACTTGGTCAACAAACTTTATCTTACCAAGAATGGAATCAAGATAACGCCCAGTTTTTGTTTGATTTACTAACGTTTACTTTGTTATGCTTTGTAGATTATTTGAGGTCTAGACATTGTTCATATTTTTAGAAGTTCATTTACATATCTACAATATGTCAAAATCTTCACTACATGAAGATTTTTATCTGAGATTTTCATTATTAAAGATAAGTTAAATATTGATGTTAATGATTGGCATAAGTACATACTCTTTTTCATAGACGAAAGAGTAAAAAATGTCTACTTTTATTAGACCTAAATATGTGCCAAAATTATATTGCTGTTTACATAATAAACTTACACTTATCTTCCTATCTGCCGGTATATATTGTTTAAAAAAATTAATACATACCATCACGCCTGTATGTCTCCGAAGGGGAGACAAAGGTGTGTATAGTATACACACACTCTTCACCGGTTATGTTTAGGTTCCATGTAATAGGTGGGTGAGCCTATTGACATACATCGGGCACAAATCTAAACTCCGAGCTGCTACCGGGCATTTCAAATTAGAAAAATCCAATAGTTGTTGCCCGACTCGGGGATCGACCTCTAGCTTAGCAGTCGCAGTTACGACCACTAGAACGAGGCTGTTTTGCATACTAGTTTTAATATCAGGCACAGCCCTTTGTTTACTACTACTATCAACCTGTAGTCATCATTTTATCCTGAGTGTTTTATTAACGGGATTACCAGGCGGACCGTTTGTAGGTTCTACCGCTTGTAACACAGCATATTATATAAAAACAAGTGCCAAAATTGTTCCAGTCAAATATGTAAAATAGTAACGTTATTAATTTTTTCACGTTTCAGAACTTGGAGTTCCACGGTGTGATGCGCTTCTACTTCCAAGATTCTGGTCAGAAAATAGCCACCAAGTGCATCCGCGTGGCCTCCGACGCCACGGTCAGCGATGTCATCGGTGAGTGGACTATGCTGTGGTCGCTTGCTAGAAAGTATCTCCATCGTTTATGTACGCTTAAAGTACGTACCATAACATGCCAAGGAGTAAATATGATACCATAAAAGCAAATAAATGTACATAATTAAGGGTGCTATCACATGTTTTCCTGTATTTGAGCGTTTGACTGGATTTGTGATTATGGTTGAAATAAAGTCATCTAATTTAAAAAAATATATGCCCGAGAAAATTTGATTATTTTTCTAGGAAGTGTTTCAAATAAACGTTACAATGTGACAGTGACAGACAATAAATCAGTAAAAACCTTGTCTCTGCCAAGGATGTTTCATAAAACTTTACTTTTGGGCATCTTTTGATACTATGTTACATCGAAGATATTATAATAATTTAATAATTTATAAATAAAATATATTTCCATGGTACAATTGTATCTTCTGTATGTTGTATTCGAAAGGAGATCCTCTATCCTCTAGAGCATTAGTTCTTGAGCACCTACACAGTTACGAAACATTGTGCATTACAATGTAAAGGTTATTTATGTACGTGACAAAAGTCTTTATAAGCGCTGATTGTATTATTAAAGAGTTCTGCGACTGGGGTTAAATTTAATGTAGGTACTTACTTACATTGCAAGTTTTTATCTGACTGACGATTGAAATAACCTTTCTTCGCAATTCTTGGTATGTTGACTAAAAATAAATATAAACAGTAACTTTGTGAGGCAATATTATCGCTTTATAAATCTAACTTACAACTCTTAGATCGTATTATTGCTATAGTAAAATGACATCATGCCTGTAATACCCCAAATTGGTAGGCACTGGTGTGTATACACTCCATACCAGTTATGTTTAGGTCCCATGTAATAGGTGAAGTGCTTACTGACATACAACGGGCATAAATCCAGACTTGAGCTACAACTACGGGAATTTCAAGTTAGAAAATCCCAATAGTTGTTGCCCAAACCGGGGATCGAACCAAGGACCTCTAGCTTAGCAGTTGAGGATAATATGATCACTAAGATTAACGAGGCAGTAGGTCTCCCGAACTGTTTTTATCAGACGAACAGTAGGTACCACTGACTTATATCTACACCTTAGAATAATTACATATAGAAACCTAGTCAGCGCGCCCATTTTGAAGCACTTCAATTGGAGCCAGAAATGGCTCCAAACACCGGGCCGCTCCGTAGTGTTCTCCGGGCCGGCCGCACGAACGTGTATCGCGAAAAAAAAATTATTATGACGATTTGTGCAGTTAAATTGTGTCATAACACATCTGAAAAACAAAAGAAGTGTAATAACATCACTTTTCACAGGTAAGCTTTCAATATTTCATAGTATATTGTAGCTAATTAGGTTTAAATAAAAACATTTTGTTTTAATGCTCAGTGTTGCCCGATTGTGAAAATATTTTCCCATTTTAACTGACTACTGCTCCAACTGATAAATTTTAATTTTTTAATACAATTGCTACTGATATTTACGAAGGTATGTGGTATGTGACACGTTCTCTAATACGTGTTTGCGTGAAATAATGATATCATATACCTGAAATTGTGTTACTTGAAAGTTGAGAAGTATAAACGAACTTTATTTTTACACTTGCTATAATCACAACTTAGAAGTATCGCGTGTTGTTGTTCAAAGGATTCCTGTCGACCCTGTTATTGCTGACAAGTGGGTGAAAAATATAAGGCTTAGTCGTGGAGAAGTCTATTTTAATAATGAAGATAAGTACATTACACATGGTGGATCATGTAGATTGCGTCGAAATGCTGTCCCTGTTAAGGTATAGCTATTTGAACTAAAACTAATGTGTATTTTGAGATTTTGAGACACGATGTTGATAAAAATAAAGCAACAATTAATAAACAAAATTGTAATAAAACAAATTGTTTCAGGATTAATTGTGAAACAGCAAGAATGGTTTACTTTAGTTATACAGTAAATAAATAAATATTATAGTGTACAATCTGTTAAAAATAAATTGTAAAAAATTACGTTTTGTTGTTTTATTTTCGCTGCGACCCATAGACGTCCCACTGCTGGGCACGGGTCTCCCCCACAGACACTGCTGCAGGAGGTCTAGAGCATACTCCACCACGCTGCTCCAATGCGGATTGGTGGAGGGGTTAGTGGCCAACCCAGTGTCGAATGTTCTTAAGCCACCCGAAGGTCTTCGACAAGGCTTAACGACTGTTTCCACCATTGAAAACAACCGGGACCGACAGCTTTACGTGCCCTCCGAAGCACGGTAGCGTCCATGAAATTTTGCCACTAGCGGTCCCCATCCACAAACCGACCGTGCCCGTCGTTGCTTAACTCTTTCGATCACATTGAATCGACTCGAGCCATTGGGCTATGGACGCTACATTGTTTTATTTAATTCGTTTCATATTAACATTCTAGTAATACAACAACTTTACATTACTACTGTGTTTCATTCGAATTAAAAATAAATATAAAAATAATTACGTGTTATTGTTTTTCTTTTATTTATTTCATTTAAATAAACCTTGTAATATAACAACTTTACATTACCATACTCATATTTTACCACACAGAGCTATTTATATGTATGGTATAAATGGTTATCAGCGGCCGAAATATTCGCCGCTTTCGGGAAAACTGCACCTCCTCTGGCATCACTATACAAATGTATGTGTGCGTGTCGCCGAGCGTAAGCAAGTAATCGTCACGCTTGTGTGATTCGGTTTAGTGCTTCATTTTTGACAGAGCGCTTGTATGAAGACTATCTTTCTATATGTAATTATTCTAAGATCTACACAAATTACGTTGTCACAAAAAAAGTAATTTTCCTATACGGAGGCTACAGTAGGCAGCGACTTGCGATGCGACAGGAAACCGAAACGACATAAACATGGTATAGCTACATTATAAGCGAAAATTCCGCAGAAATCCATCGATGACAAGGCTACATTAAACAGATATTTTATGCGATCAGCTCATAAATTGATCTAAACTATACACATGATATATAACCTTTATTTACCGCATATACAGGGTTATTGGTAATTCGACGTATTCCCGTTAGGAGGTGATAGGGGTGACTATTTGTGATAATTTTAACCCCCATATAATACATGCAAAAGTGAACCATTTTCGAGTTATCAAGCTTTTCAGCTTTTTTCAAAATAAGTCAGAAATGCAACATCAAAAATTTATTTAAAAAAAAGTATCAATTAAAATCAATTTTTTTCTTCTGATTTATAAAAACAATTAAACAATGGTTATTTATCAACATTAAAACTACAATTATCGGTCCAACTTTAAAAATGCGAGACGATTAACGATATTACTTCAATATTTTTTGAGATTTTTGTCCACTAAAATGCCTTAAAAATAAAAGTTTTCTTAGCTTTCTATCAAGGCATAACAACTATGAACTTATTTTAAAAAAACTGAGAAAAACCGATCACAAAGGAAGCAGGCGGAAATTTTTATTCAAACTAAACTTAAGGTCGTTCATTAAAATTTCAAAAAAAATAATTAAGAACAATGCCCAATGTAAATAAAACAAAAAATATAAATTTAAAATTGAATTTAGAACCAGTAAAAGTTTAGTAATAATAACAATTAATAATAAGTAACAATTAAGACATTTTGTAATTTAGCCTAATTAAAGTTCTTGCTCGAAGGGACTTCCCCTATTGCGTACGCAGTCTCATTCTTTTTCTGAGGGGTAACTTAACTACCCTTATATATTATATCTTTTACAGAAACCTTAATCGAGAAGTTTCGTCCGGACATGCGCATGCTGTCCCTCGGCTCGTACTCGCTGTGGGAGACGCACGGGCCGGACGACGAGCGCCGCCTGGAGCCGCACGAGAAGCCGCTGCTCGTGCAGCTCAACTGGCACGCGGACGACCGGGAGGGCCGCTTCCTCCTCAAGTGCCTTACTAACAATGAGGTGAGCACGCCATGCAATACCATGTTCGGACGTAGCCTGGTGTCCCTCGGCTCGTACTCGCTGTGGGAGACGCACGGGCCGGACGACGAGCGCCGCCTGGAGCCGCACGAGAAGCCGCTGCTCGTGCAGCTCAACTGGCACGCGGACGACCGGGAGGGCCGCTTCCTCCTCAAGTGCCTTACTAACAATGAGGTGAGCACGCCATGCAATACCATGTTCGGACGTAGCCTGGTGTCCCTCGGCTCGTACTCGCTGTGGGAGACGCACGGGCCGGACGACGAGCGCCGCCTGGAGCCGCACGAGAAGCCGCTGCTCGTGCAGCTCAACTGGCACGCGGACGACCGGGAGGGCCGCTTCCTCCTCAAGTGCCTTACTAACAATGAGGTGAGCACGCCATGCAATACCATGTTGGGGCTTAGCCTGGTGTCCCTCGGCTCGTACTCGCTGTGGGAGACGCACGGGCCGGACGACGAGCGTCGAGCAAATAATATTATAAATATGAAGCCTAAGAAGTTAAAGTTTACGTTAAGCAATAATTGCAAATTGTAATATTCATCAGTTGTCACAGCAGAAGTCCACGGCTAGACGTGAGCCTCCCATAATCGGTACTATTATTTCGGGCCCTAATCCCTCTGAATGTATTAGTTTCCCGCCGTCTTCTTCACGCCATCGGTCCCTGGTTGATGGGCTAAATGTACCTGATCCGTCTTCAGAGTCATAGTCTCAAATCGAGGACTTTTTTCATCAGATGTAAATCTTGTGAGTTACTTTGCCTGCTTGAACGCCTTTTCAATTTGCTTACACTGCAAACTATGTCGTTTACCTTTTTTCATCTGCGGATGTCATCATTTTAAATCCGATAAAAAACTACACTTTAAACATAGTCTTAATGAGGAGTCTTTTTCAGTTGCCTCTCTCAACTGTAAACGAAAAGGCTGATCAAAACTTTAAACGAAAATTGTCGAAACGTGAGAAGAAAGAATTAAAGAAGAAAGAAAAGCTCTCAAGATTGAAATCCGACACGAACGACGAAAACCGACCTGTTGCTGAGAAGCTCTACACAGGTTAGTACCGCCATTGGGATACGTATATAATCCTGTGTAAGCATGATAGTAAGTTAAATTGACAGTTATTTTTTAACACATTCTTGCTCTTACAAGTATGATTTTTTTAAATAAATTTTGCATGGGTTTGTGCCAAAGTATGCTGTATGGTTGAAAAATAGCGTATTGAAGCTATAACGTAATTATTTACTTACGTAACGTACGTAATAATCCTATTTCTGAAAGAATTTTCAAAATTCAGGATAATAAGTAATATTTCAGTCAGAGACTACCTTCTACATCAAAATTGAGACGTGTATATCTCTTTGTTTTATTTAGATGAAGTGTTTTATTTAATTGTCATGTCATAAATAACACATTGAACCGTGAGAACATTAATTCTACTTTTGACTGCTATTTCAGATCAGAGTTTACAAAAATGTTCAACTTGCTGTTTTCTTTCTTATTTTTTGCTTAAAGTCGAATATTTTTTTTTACTATCGATTGACTTATAGCCTATTAATTTATTAAGTAATAAATTTAAGTTATATGACATTGGTTTTATAATATACTCAACGGTAGTTGGAACAGAATCATGTGGCTTGAAATAGTGTTTACTGGTATGCGCAGAACTGCCTGAGACGTCGTTTACGCGCAGCATCAGCAACCCGGAGGCGGTGATGCGGCGCCGGCGCCAGCAGAAGTTGGAGCGGAAACTGCAGCAGTTCCGCAGCAAGGACGGCGGGCCCGACACAGGTGAGCTACACACAGACGCAGCTGTGGGAGGTCTAGAGCATACTCCACCACGCTGCTCCAATGCAGATTAGCTTATAGTGGCTAATAGTAATAAAATGAAATGAAATACATTCATTTCGCTATAAACTACACGATTAACGAATGCCAAAAATATAAGTCTCTAATATTAACTAAATTCTAACATCAGGTACATTACAAACCGTGGTTATGTACCTAATGTTACCTAGCTACCTTAAATTTAACTAATTTACCTCTAGCATGGTTGACTGCTTCTACACGATTAACGAATGCCAAAAATATAAGTCTCTAATATTAACTAAATTCTAACATCAGGTACATTACAAACCGTGGTTATGTACCTAATGTTACCTAGCTACCTTAAATTTAACTAATTTACCTCTAGCATGGTTGACTGCTTGTGGCAAAATTTCATGGGCGCTACCGTGCTTCAGAGGGCGTTAAGCCTTCGGTCTGGTTGTTTTCAATGGTGAAAACAATCGTTAAGCCTTGTCGAAGACCAAGGTAGCTTGATAATATTCGACACTGAGTTGGCCTCTGACTCCTAAGCCAATCGACATTGGATTAGATTTAGATTTGATGTGGTGGGGTCGCGTGCCCAGCAGTGGGACGTCTATGGGTTGCAGCTACCACCCCTAGCTAATCCTAAAACAATGCACAACACACGCACATGACGACTAACCTATGCATGTGGTGCACCTAGGGACTAGGATATTGGTTCATCCAGTTAGCAGAGAGATTTAATAAGAACATTAGCTGGTCAGTTCGTTAGTTAGTATGAGGACAGGGACTGGGCAGTTAGTGCTTTGCTTGATCGCAGCATTGGCAACTAGAATGCGGTGGTGTTCGCAAGAAGCTGGAGCTCAAATTGCTTCAGATGTGTCGCCGAAGATACTAAAAGCGATATGTGTTCCTTAGTAAGAACTGGGGACTCGACACCGGTAACTCGATGCTACTTAGTGACCAGAACCAGTTGAACTAGAACTAACATTTGCGGACTGCAGATATCGTCACTCACTGCATGCCAATAGTCAGCTTCAGAAATCTCTTTTAAGATGTGTTATTGAGATAAAACATATTGTAGTTAATTATAAAATAATTTTAGTTTATTTTTAGTCACTAATCCTAAAATATTAATTCCTTTATTTCTTCAAAACGGGAAATAAAACCCTTCTGAAGAATTACGGGTACCTATAGAATGATGCTACGCATCAACATCAATGGTTAATACCTCACACAACTCCGATTTGCCGATGATATAGTGATCTTGGTTAATTACTGTCGGCCTTATCCACAAGCTAAGAGTAACTAAACGAGCTATGAAGAGAGCTATGCTCGGTATTTCGCTACGTGCCCGAATCAGGAATGATGAATCCGTAGACGAACAAAGCTCACTAACATAGTACGCAGGGTTAGCAAGTAGAAGTGGTAATGGTCAGCCCACGTTGTTCGAAGGACTGATAACTGGCGGGGAAGAAAAGTCCTGGAATGGAGACCACGAAAACGGAGCACAGGTCGCTCCTAGTGGATAGACGACCTGAAGAACACGGCGGGAAACCGCTGGTTTCAGCAGGCACAGGACCAGTCGGAGTGGTGTCATTTAGGAGAGGCCTATGTCCAGCAGTGGACCTCAAAAGGCAGATGGATGGATGGAATCCGAAAATAATATTTTTTATAATATAATTTTTAATAGGTAGGCATCTAATATATTTTCGTACTTTGGTTCAAATACTTATCGTTATTTATTTCATAGGCGGCACGTTGAAGATATACGGATCGTCGTTGTGTCCGGACGTGCCTTACAAAACACTGCTGCTGTCGGTCGGCGACTCTGCGGCGGGCGTGGTGCGCGAGACGCTCGACAAGTACGGGCTGTCGCGCCACGAGCCGCACCACTACTGCCTCGTGCAGGTCAGTACATTGTGTGGTAGGCCGCTAGCACCAGGTTTCGCACCACTTGATAAGGTGGACTAGTCCACTAGTGGACGCTCGCAGCTTCGCTCGCGTGGAACTAGACATAATAATAGATTGTTCTTAACGCGTTAACTTTAGCTCCACAAATTTGTAATGGATCAGTTAATGTGTTATCCCCTATGTTTATTTTACACCTTTAAGGCTAAAATGTTTACAAACTTTGAATGCCAATATGGCATTTATTATCTAATCTCGGCCTAAAATATAAATTTTATGCTTCTAGTTCTGAAAATGACAAACCTTTCATCCCCCTTTTCAACCCTTTACAAATTTTTTTTCCAATTAAAAAGTCCTATGTCCTTTCTCCGGCTCTAGACTATCTGCGTACCAAATTTCATTTAAATAGGTCCAATAGTTTTGGCGTGAAAGTGAGATAGACAGACAGACAGAGTTACTTTCGCATTTATAATATTAGTATGGATGTGTCGAGGTGCACGACCGCGCTTCAAACTTTTTATAATAGAAACTACGTGTATGTAAATTCTGCAAGTTGACCACATTTCCGATGGCAGGTGGACACGGCAGACAACTCGGAGTACATCCTAGAGGACGACGAGTGCCCGCTGGCCATCGTGATGACACACCCGCACCGCAGTGAGTAATGTTTCATGTGTTATTTTACTTTTTACTAGCGTTATAATCAATTATACATACGTGTTACCGTGGCGGGCGGTGGCCCGGGCGAACTCTATTTAGAACCAAATATGGCTCATCTCATATACTCGTAAAACCTCCCCCTACCTCCCAGTATCGAAGTGAAGGTCGTGGGTTCAAATCCCACCTGCAATTTTTTAAGATTGATTTGTAATAAAAATATTTTTAACTGCAAAACACAAGTTAGTGAAAATCTATATATATAAAAGGAGAAGGTGACTGACTGACTGACTGACTGACTGACTGACTGACTGACATATCAACGCAGGGCCTAAACTATAAGGGCTAGAAACTTGAAATTTTGCACAGGGGTTCCTTTTATAACGTAGGGGTGCACTAAGAAAGGATTTTTGAAAATTCATCCCCTAAGGGGGTAAGACGGGGGTGCAAAGTTAGTATGAAACATTGCCGTTTTTGAAGTCGTTAGACGGGTAGACGTCGTTAATGGGTCTAATTCTACGCGAGCGAAGCTGCGGGCGTCCACTAGTATCATATATTATAAAACCTGTTTGTTTCCATAGTCTCTACCACCTAAATCTATCTATATATATAAAAGGAGAAGGTGACTGACTGACTGACTGACTGACTGACTGACTGACTGACATATAAACGCAGGGCCTAAACTATAAGGGCTAGAAACTTGAAATTTTGCACAGGGGTGCCTTTTATAACGTAGGGGAGCACTAAGAAAGGATTTTTGAAAATTCAACCCCTAAGGGGGTAAAACGGGGGTGCACAGTTAGTATGAAACTTTGCCGTTTTTGATGTTATTTGAATGAAATTCAGTACTTATGAAGGTTTTTTATTGAGTTTCGAAAATCATCTCTTAAGGGGGGGTAAAAGGGGGATGCACAGTTAGTAGGTATAAAAGTTTTTCGTACATACCTACATTATTTCAATGAAATTTTGTATTTAGGTATTCTCATATACTCGTAAAACCTCCCCCTACCTCCCAGTATCGATGTGAAGGTCGTGGGTTCAAATCCCACCTGCAATTTTTTAAGATTGATTTGTAATAAAAATATTTTTAACTGCAAAACACAAGTTAGTGAAAATATCATATATTATAAAACCTGTTTGTTTCCATAGTCTCTACCACCTAAATCTATATATATATAAAAGGAGAAGGTGACTGACTGACTGACTGACTGACTGACTGACTGACTGACTGACATATCAACGCAGGGCCTAAACTATAAGGGCTAGAAACTTGAAATTTTGCACAGGGGTTCCTTTTATAACGTAGGGGAGCACTAAGAAAGGATTTTTGAAAATTCACCCCCTAAGGGGGTAAAACGGGGGTGCAAAGTTAGTATGAAACTTTGCCGTTTTTGAAGTCAAGAGGGCAACCCGAACGCGGGCAGACGTCGTTAATAGGTCTAATTCTATATATAATAAAAGGAGAAGCTGACTGACTGACATATCAACGCAGGGCCTAAACTACAAGGGTTAGAAATTTGAAATTTTGCACAGGGGTTCCTTTTATAACGTAGGGGAGCAAGCACTAAGAAAGGATTTATGAAAATTCATCACCTAAGGTTACCCCCTTACGGGGGTGTAAAGTTTATGAAACTTTGCCGTTTTTGAAGTTAGTGAATATTTAATTCCACGCGAGCGAAGCTGCGGGCGTCCACTAGTAAACAAATATAAAAGTAAAACATAATCTAATCTCACGTAGATTCATATTAATTGAGTTCATTTATATTAATTGAGATTTATTTATTAAGGTTGTCACATAACGTAGAAAGCATCATGTCACCTACATGTTAATTTATATTTATTGAGATTTATTAAGGTTGTCACAACGTAGTTATCGTTACGTCATAAATGTTATATGATTTTATGTAGATTAATTGCGTTATTGTGAGCTTTAATCCTGCTTAGCAGTACCGTAACATGTGGGTGTCATAACGGTGTACCTAAACGTTCAGTGCATGTACCATTCTCATTGATATACAACAGAATTGGCCTTGACACAATTTAAGCTAAGAGGCATTGTAGTGGTATCCGCAGTGCAACATCACACCGCGTTTGATATATACCTTTACTAACGAATTTATGATTGAACCAATAAACTTTAATCGTTTGAGTTTTACCTTCAAATCAGTTCAGATTACTTCAAATAATAGGTCTTCAATTGCCTATGAAATTGGACATTTTTATCTGAATTTGTCGCGCAATTTGAAATTCAAATACATTTTATTCGAAAGCCGTGTTATTTTAATTTCAAATTCAGTCATTTGTTTTTCTAAAAGTGTCCGCCATAGATAAACCGAAAATTCGTAAATTTTTTGACATTGAGTTCCTACGTGAAAATAATGCTGCGCAAACAACACGAGACATTAACGACGGGTACGGGCCTAACACTGCTTGCATAAACACGGTCCATCTATCTATATATATAAAAGGAGAAGGTGACTGACTGACTGACAGACTGACTGACTGACTGACATATCAACGCAGGGCCTAAACTATCGCTGCGACCCATAGACGTCCCACTGTTGGGCACGGGTCTCCTCTCAGAATGGGAGGGATTAGGCCTTAGTCCACCACGCTGGCCAAGTGCGGATTGGCAGACTTCACATACCTTCGAGAACGTTATGATGAACTCTCAGGCATGCAGGTTTCCTCACGATGTGTCCTTCACCGTTATAGGCCCCGTGCGTATCGCGATGCGCCTACTGTTGCGCCATCTCGCGGAACAGTGGTGACAATACGTAGATGCCCAGCTGACTGGCGCCTTCCCAAGTAGCATATGATTCATACGCACTCCGAGGTCATTATTAATCGAAAATAATTAACAATAATTAACGTTATGACCACGACGATAATCCAATGTGGTTTTCAATCAATCTTCTTACATTTTTTTCGTGGAAAATCGATATCAAAAGGTAAGTAATGTAACAAAAAAAATTAGGAATCCAACCCTTCCGAGTGAAGGTGTTGCCGCTTATTATTGAATTGAATTTTAGGTAAATAGTATATTTCGCTACAAGTGCGGAAAGCCTGTCATTGCAATGAGTTCCGACAAATGTCTACCCGAGCCGAAGGCGAGGGTTGACAGTCGGAACAAGTTGCAATGACGGTTCCGCACGTGTACTGAACAACTATTTTTAATACAGTTGCGAAAAAATGAAGCAATTTAATAAAATAATAAAAACACAAACTAAACTCGCAAAGAACATTTTTGGAAAATGGCGCCAACCGTAAAAGAATACAGAGTATTGCAGAGATTTTTTTTTGTTTTCTTCACCCATTCTGGGTAGGCAAAGGGAACTATGCCCATACAGCCAGGTCTTCAGTAGAATTTTTTTATTGACATGAAATTTAATGAGATGAAATGAAGTGAAACCTAACCTAACTCATTGAATCAAAACATTAAATCTGATATTGAAACAAATTATAGGTCTACCAGGATCTGATGGCAAAAAAAAAGTATAAAAAATAGCGATTTTCATATGGCAACAAAAAAAAAAGTCATCTGTCGACTGAAATTTCGAGGAATTGTTTTTGGTTTGGCTTCAAATTTTCTGTAGAAAGTGGTGAAAATGTCGAAGAAACCTCTTCGATCGCAAGCAAGAAATATTGTTTTCAATCTTTATCAAAGAATACTTGATGAACAAGGTGCAGAACAAACACAATCATCGATATTGAGCCATGTGCAAGCGTTGACTGGACAGTAGGAATGACACGTCTTGATACTTTGGTTTATTGGATTTTTCGTGTGTATTATAATAGGTATACTAAACTTTGGTTTATTTTAGGGGTTTCTAATACTACCATAAGACGAATTGTTGCTGAAGGCAGATCTAACAGAGGCATATTTAGTACGCCCGGTAAAAAGAGGAAAGGTGGCAAAAAAAAAAAAAGTCAATAGACCTGCAAGTGAAATAAAATCTTTAACAGAAGAAGCTTTCTCTAAATAGGGATCGATGAATCGCGAAAATCTTGTGAACATGTAATATAAATTGAAAATCAGTTCATAGAACAAGATCGATTAATTGAGATGTAGGAGGAAAGGTTTATCATAAATACTGCGTCTTCCTCGTCTTCCTCTTCCGATGAAGACTCTTTTATGGATGTGCAGTATTTGGAACCATTTTCAAGTTCTGATAGCCTTTAATTAATTAATAAACTTTACCGAAGAATTACCGAGTAATTGGAGTTTTCATCTAAATTTCGAACCCCACATTCGCCACAGTAAGATTTTCAAAAATTATCCTTAATCATTGGATACATTTTTATATTTGCATGTATCACACTCAGAATCAGCCGCTATAAAGAAAAAAAGTATCAAAACGTTTTACTCCAATTTCCCCAGTATTGCTAGCGTCAATTTATGTTTTCCTTTTTTGCCATCAGATCCTGGTAGACCTATAGTAGCTTCTTTTTAGAAATATTTGCATGAATCATAAAAACTTATATGAATTTTTTTTTAGTAAAAACTTCGTGGTTGGTTTTTTCTTTTTAATAGACATTATTTTGACAGTTGGGAAAGAGAACGCACGAGTTCGGAAATGGTAAAGAAAAAGCACGAGTGTGTAATAGCTCACTTCCCGAACGCTATACGTCCCTGTAATACGCCACTTTTTGAGCAACTGTATTAAAAAATCTATTTGAAAGCAGGCATGTCTCCAACGTGAGAGAAATCATCGATGTAGATGGTAAACGTATCATCGAGGGAAAAGTTTTACCACAAACTAGGGTAACAAACCCTCCGTACGCTGTTACGTTGAAGGTATATGAAAATAGTATATTTCGCTACAAGTGCGGAAAGCCTGTCATTGCAAAGAGTTCCGACAAATGTCTACCCGAGCCGAAGGCGAGGGTTGACAGTCGGAACAAGTTGCAATGACGGTTCCGCACGTGTACTGAACAACTATTTTTAATACAGTTGCGAAAAAATTAAGCAATTTGATAAAATAATAAAAACACAAACTAAACTCGCAGCGAACATTTTTGGAAAATGGCGCCAACCGTAAAAGAATACAGAGTATTGAAGAGATTTTTTTTTGTTTTCTTCACCCATTCTGGGTAGGTAAAGGGAACTATGCCCATACAGCCAAGTCTTCAGTAGAATTTTTTTATTGACATGAAATTTAATGAGATGAAATGAAATGAAACCTAACCTAATTCATTGAATCAAATCATTAAATCTGATATTGAAACAAATTAGTAGCTTCTTTTTAGAAATATTTGCATGAAACATAAAAACTTCTATGAATTTTTTTTTTCGTGGTTGGTTTTTTCTTTTTAATAGACATTATTTTGACAGTTGGGAAAGAGAACGCACGAGTTCGGAAAAGGTAAAGAAAAAGCACGAGTGTGTAATAGCTCACTTCCCGAACGCTAAACGTCCCTGTAATATGCCACTTTTTGAGCAACTGTATTAAAAAAATTTTTTTTATTGTAAATTGTATTATTAAGATCTGATGCAAACGACACTAAATCATGAATTTTTACAGTTACTTGTATAAGTATAACAACTCGTTGAAGCAAATATGCAGGATCGTACAGTCAAACTAAATAAGTATTTTTAGAGTAATTTTCGATTCTAGTTTCATAGGAATTTCACTAGCCTCTTGCACTAATAAATTAATGCTTTGCTCTTTCGTTTTCCTCAAAGCATGATGTATGGCACTGATGGTGTGGTCCTTGTGTGATTAAAAACATAATTTTTGTGTTGTTTTGTTCATAGCTATAAATTAATGAACCATTCGACATTTTCTTGTACTACAGCCTCCACGTGTACCTCCGATGGATTTGAAATCTTTCGTTTCCGGAGTCGATCATGTCGAGCAGCGGCTGCTTGTGATAAAGCCCTTTTTTTATATATTGGTGGAAAAATCGTTGGGATATACGATGGGCTATTTTCAATCGTTGATTTCGCACCGCCAACCAAATGAGCACTGCAGATGCGACTGTTTACGTTCGGCTCCCACGGTTTGTTGTCTGCACCACTAAAAGATAAATATGTAATAACGCATAAAAAAAGAAATCCTATTTCCTTATGCATATTTCGTCCTCACTGTCTTATATAGGCATATACAACGATAATTTTGAGAAATAAATAAATAAATGTAATATTGAGTAAAATTTACTCACACTCGTCTCACAGCTTGTATCCACTTTTTCATTCGGTCAATTTCATGACTTTTTCTCGGAAACGAGTAAAATTTTAATTGCCGACTATTTTGTTCGGAGTTGTTGCACCCAATAACACAACAATATCTTTTGGCAGGCATTATTTTCCGATATTTTTAGGTATTTTCACAAGTTCAATCCGTGTGCACGAGCTCACTCCGAACGACTGTTGTCACCACATGGCCGCACGGGCATCTACTAACTTTCCGATTGAGCCGCGAGGGCGGCGCCACATGCGATGCGCACGGGGCCTATAGCAAGTGACATTTAATTTCTTAAAACGCACATAACTTAGAAAAGTCATTGGTGCGTGCCACAGGGGTTTGAACCCGGACCGCTCGAGTGAGAGGCGAGTTCGATAGCCGCTGGGCTGTCACCGCTTCATAAAAACTATAAGGGCTAGAAACTTGAAATTTTGTACAGGGGTTCCTTTTATAACGTAGGGGAGCACTAAGAAAGGATTTTTGAAAATTCACCCCCTAAGGGGGTAAAACGGGGGTGCAAAGTTAGTATGAAACTGCCGTTTTGAAGTCAAGTGGGCAACCCGAACGCGGGCAGACGGCGTTAAATGGGTCTAATTCTACGCGAGCGAAGCTGCGGGGCGTCCACTAATTATTATATATAGATAGTCGAAGCGGATCCAACGCAATCTACGGCTGAGCTTGCTGCGGGCTTTGGAGCTAGTGTCAAAACAACATTGAAACACTTGCATCGAATCGGAAAAATAAAAAAGCTAGATAAGTGGGTGCCACACGAACTAAGCGACATACAGCTAGACTTGCGCGAAGCATGCATAGTACTGAATCTTCATAGAAACGAGGGAATTCTAAATCGAATTTTTACCTGCGACGAAAAGTCGATCTTGTACGACAACCGTAAGCGTTGGTCTCAGTAGGTGGATCAGGGTACATTCTGGTGGACCAGTGCCGGACTTTTACATCACAGCTTCTTACCGCATGGCACGTCAGATGTGTATTGCCAAGAATTGCAAACAATGATGGAAAAGCTCGCAATTAAAACAGTAAAGTCCAAAAGTAAAAAGTCCTAAAGTCCTTCCTCTCGGCAGTACAAAACGCTTTAATCGCCTATGTCTGGCAAAATTCTACAGTTAAGGGATAAACAAACTACCATCCAAATGGCAAAATTGTATAGATTCTATAATCTACAAAGTACTGGCCATGCCAGTACTTTGATTAGCGAAAATAAAATATATTTTAAAATTTTCAAATTTCATAGGTGAAGATGGATGGATGGATTTCATGGATTTGACGGTTTTACTCATCACGGGTATTTGACAATTTAATGTAGCTGTTTTTTTCTCGATTGTGACAGTAGCTGTTTTCTCTTTCGATTTACATAAAAAACGTAGTAACGATGAAAAATGTAGTGAAAAATGGATTTAGCAGGTTCACATTCTAAGCCGATGGCGACGATGAGGCCGACGATAATAGGAATTGACAGAATCAAATTATCTTTTCGTCGTTTGACAGGCGTAATCAAATATCAAATCCCCGAGGATTTCACGATTCGGAGCCGACGGGATGAAGATGCTATCGGTTTCACGTTTGCAGTTATATAAAAGATAATAGGTATTCCCGGAGGCTCTGCTCGTGAAATAAGTCCTAAAACGTATATATTTTAATGATTTTTTTTACACATAGGCGGTAGGTTTTGCAGGTGGCGACACACAGAAAACAAGATATTTTACCCGAGTAGAAATATTTATCTGAGAAATAATTATCTGCCTCGACTGAGATTCGTACCCGGGACTCGCGGTTCATAAGTCAGAGTCTCTCACCACCGCGCCACGGAGCCGTCACATGATGATATCTAATACTTACTAATAATTTCAATCTCTCTGCTGAGAAATACTGTCAATACTTCATTTTTATCAGAGTTCTCATGAACAAAAAAAAAAACATATCCAAATTGTTCGTTATGTATTGATACGGACTAACGGACCGTCCATCATTAGTTCCTGGACGCCATAGTCAGGCTATGAACACTCACGTTGTCTTGAATCTTGAATAATATTGTAACACCACAAACTATTTTTAATAATGATAATGCATCTATTATCTTATTATGTAGTAGTATGCGTAGAAGATCATCGCATGCTACATATTAAGCTGTGAAGGAAACAAATTCGGGATAAACCAAAGATCTAAATCTAGTTAACGTCGAAGCCAATATCGACATGGAATGTTTACGTAAGCCGGGCTATATCTTACTCGTATGTGTATGTAAATAAATACATATTTGGGATCATCTTATTTATGATTATTAGTTCGGTGAGATCTATTCTCTGTATCTACATCCATCTATCCGTTAGCCTTGTTTTTTGCGTTGTTTAAAAGTAAGCAGTAATTGTTTGTTGAACATGAAGTGAATGATTAAAATAGACGGCAGGTGATAAGCGTCCGCAGTTTTTGCTAGCAATCCTCTGGAGCAGAGTCTAAGTACCACCGGTTAACGTGCTGCGTATGCGTACACTAGGAGTTCTAGGAGCGTAGGAGCGCAGCGGGGCAGGACGCGGCAGTCGCATCGCGTTCGTCGCGCCGCGTGCCGCGCGCTCGGCCCGCTGTGCGAGCGCCTACCGACATGGATTGGGGCATTCGTCGTAAGTTGTCACGGCCACAGTAATTTTTGGCGTTTGCGACCGCATCGGCCGGTCGGCGGGTGCGGAAAACGCCGCCGCGGTCGATGCCGTAGTAAACAAACGCATGTGGCTCGCGAAGCAGTCCGACCGGTGTGCCCGCTGATGCCGGTCCACTTACCGTACCGGCATTGGTATTTTTAACTCGTTTAGCGGTTCGATGTCCGTTGTTTCGCCGAATCGATATGCATAACACTGTCCTTGAAGTTATCTTTACGAAAAAGCCAAATCATGTGTAATTTTGTGTTATCGAGTTTCCATAAGTTTGATCGCTTTAAAAAAAGTTTCGCCGCGCATTCGTAAGTTGCAAACTTGTTTACCTATATCTTGTTATGCCTGATTTCATTCACTGCTCCGAGCGACTCGGGGGATTTTCTGATTTACGGTGTTACGTTAACTCGTAAAGATGAAATACTTATTTCTTTTGTCTTAAAGTTAACCGGTTTTATTGGCCGCGATAAAGTTCATTTTTATGGCCCATAAAATGGTGTAGCTACGGGCAATTTGACCTTTGGCGAAAACGAGTATGGAGGGCATCCCCTAAGAGACTTAATAGACACAGTGGCAGTTATCCCTGTATGTGACTAGAAATGTATTTTCGAATTCATGTCAGCGTTTTAGGGTTCCATGACATAAATTACTTATATACTTGGATACCTGAACTATACAATTAATTTTATTGTATTGTTCAAATAATGCCTTTCAAGATTCTTATTTTCTTCGAATCTCACTCCAGATGAACTATGATCACATATTCGGATAAGTTCCAGACTGCTTTTCATTCATTCAGTTTAGGCTTTTTAGTCAAATGTATAGAAATCAATTGTCGATGTAATAATCAAAGTAAATCTCATTCATTATTCCCAACTTGCTCTGATGCCTACTCGTTATTATTTTATGTATCCGCTACGTTTGTAACCGACTTGTTTCAAATAAAATAATGACAGTAACATAAATAAGTCCTTACCTTTCCCCCAGGCGACCCAATTCGTCAAATATTTAATTTTCAGTTTAACCATTTTCGGGGTTTATGTTAGAAAGCAATTTCTTTAGCTAGATCAGTTGACCTTTCAAAAGTTTTGTTCCGAAAGACAAACGTAGAGCAGTTAGAAAAACCTTCTGGCTTTTGTTATTTGTATACCTAAATGAAAAAGTTTATCGTAAAAGTAAAGTCTATAGTAGAAGAGAACAGGTCAGCGGACCTTATTATTAGCAGTGCAAAGTTTACTTGGTCGAGCTCAAGAAAACAATGTAAAATGTCGCTGGGAATATAACCACGAACAAATCGAAATTTGAAAAGTTTCGTTGTTAGGTACTCTGTTTGTTCGCCTGTATCTTATCAGTTGTTGAGCTAATTAAGGCAATGTCTCATCGCATGCCTATCGAGCTAGTTGACGGTTCATTTACTGGTGCTCGATTAAGACCTTGTTTCAATACCTGGAACATAAAGTTATGTTTTACAATTCAGTTGAATAAACACTGAACAATGACAATGAGCTTTCTAATTTATTACGTTCGCCCGACTGGTTTCGTCTGTTTCAACTTGGCGTTAAGAGCTTTATCCAGTTAGTTTATACTATTTGGTAAATGTCAAGGAGAGTAAGAGCGGCACTTGCCCCAATGACCTGATAAAATCACCGGCCAAGACAAATAGCTTTTGCATTGCCTTTTGTCCCCAGCTTATATCTAAATCAAAGTAAATATATGGGAGACTGGCGACATAATATTACCTCGTTTACCCGGAGCTTCATATCACCAACTTGTACATTACATCCCATATCACCCTATTGAGACATGGAGGGGAAGATTTTCGTAGAAGCCTTTCTTGCTGACGCCTAGCCAGTTTATTTGATAGTAAGATTTGAGATTGGAGATTCAATCTAGTTTAATACATATAACTGCGATAGTAGGATAGTCGTAGCTTACCAAGATGTGTATTGAATGCGGAATCCATGCGTCATTCATTAATGAATTATCTTTCATGGTTGCACTATTAATCCTAAATTTAAATTATATAAATCCTTCTATAATCTGTCCAAAAGTCTAATTTAATTAATACAACATACATATAAAATGTTTCTCATGATAGCGGGCGCATAGCGAACACCATTTGTCAAGTTATAAGAGCCAATAAGAGGAATACATACGTCACCGTCGTAGCCGGCAGTCGCGGCCCTGCCATTTGTAAAAGTTTAACGTCATCTACCGGACTGATTACCGAGGAGTACGTACTCTCATTTGTCACCAGCTATATTATACGTCCCTTTTAATAGAAGATGTGTCTATTTCCATAAGATCGCTTCTGCTCCTTATATTCCAGTCTCAATGTTACTAGCTAGTTTTAACTTGAAATTAATTCAAGTTAAAAAATACTGAGTACTGAGGTACATACAATATGAGTTAATAAGTTACTAACAACATTTTAAATCTAAAATGATAAAAGCAATAGCAGTTCCAGCGGCTCCCAGCCGCTACTGCATTTGAATGTCGTCGGATAACTGAATTAACATGGCGCCCTTTTGAATAATTAACAATTCTGACGAAGTGACCGACCCGCGACTGCGTACCTAATTGTCTCATTCTTTGACTTTGCTAGCTTCCTATCGCCTGTGTCGATAATCTCCTTTTATCTTTACCTTTCATCTTACAAATAATCTTGACATTTAAAGTAATGGCTTAGATAGTAACAACCTACTTTGATTTATAACTAGTTTCATTTGCTGTTTTTGTACCTAAGTTTGGTATGCTAAGTATGGGTCAGTAAATAAGTTGTGTATGTATAAAATATAACCGTCTCGAGGGTCGAGTCGAGATTGTTTCGCGCGCGTGCAAAATGACGTGGGAGAGAGGATTCCACTTGGCAATGTGCGGACGTGAGCTGAGAGCAAACGCTCCATTCAGAGACGGAGCTCGAAGGGACTTTGTCTCTATCACTATTTCAGTGCATCGAGCGAGGCTATTAACCCACAGGGAGTTTGATGTTGTTTTACGGCAGCCCAGCACGCGCACCCGGAATCGATATTTTAGAACCGTCAAGATAGACAGCTGATTCCGGTCGTTACCGAAGTTGGGTGTTCGAATTAATACAATCACCAAATTAGAACCCCCTCGTTGAATATTCATTCCAATGTTCTAATTGAGGCTGTTCTTCGCGCTGGCTGGTATGTTCGAATTACGAGAGAAGTTAATATTCCCTTGCTCGTAAATGTATTATTGTTTTGATAATTGTTTTTGATCGTGTTCATGTTTTTCTTGACGTTATGGAAATTAGTTAGACAGCTCCAACGAGACTGTAATATAATTATGTTTAGATAATAAATTAGTGTGCTTCTCAGGAATTTGAATTAAATTTAGCCTTCGTACGAGTATGTGTGTGAGCCTGACTTTACTTACTTCATATGTGATAAATAAATGACATTAATAAATATTTATTCTGGAGTTTTTATTTTCTGGGTAGCTCTAACTAAATTATATGTTTTTAACTTTAACCAACCTAGTCCAATCTACCTTTCCCGCAGGCATGCATCTAATTTACCTTGGCATGACATTTTTAATGAATTATTAAAAAAATCACGTAACGTCGCGCGTTTTAACTAGCAAGAATAGCATATGTATTTCAATTACCGATCATAAAAGGTTTTACAAAATATTTTCTTGTAACATTCTTCTTTTGTTTTTATATTTTTACTTTTGGTAACACTGATTTAAGTTAGGTCCCCAAAGTCCGCAGTATCCTGAACACGTTCCTACAGTTGAGGAAAGGGCACGGGTCGCTCGCTACCCTACCCTCGCTGGAGTTTGAAGCAGTGTTTGTTGCTTATAGATGACACAAGTGATTGTTCTGCTTGTCCCAAGGGAAATGGTAGTAGGCTACTGTAGGAACGGAGGTAGGTACCTACATAATTATTATGAAAGCGAATGAGTGTCTTTGTTGATTCATTATTTTGTAGGAATCGAAACGGATGGTTGTGATCTTGATGGAACAGTTAAAAGTGACGGAGATTTAATGAGCTGAGCTCACGTTTACTTAGATATCAATTTTTTTTATTGGTTCGCTATGGTTTTATTTTATCATTAGCCCCTTCGCTCATGCAGTAAAACAGAACTATACTTTGCACTTTTAATATTCTACTGCGTTCATAATATATTGCGTTGCGGACTTGAGTGGCTTTTGTTTACAAACGTCCACAAACCACTTCCAACATATTCTCCACTCGGCTACTACAACTACAAACATACCAACAATATCTACGAATATGTACGGTAGAGTACCTACTGACAATACTATACATACTCATAATGGCACGTCTCACGACCTCTTTATCCCTGTATTTTCTTTTGTATGTAAACACGGCGAGCCCAAATCGTACAACGTTATTATGTAGAGCACCGTTTCAGTCGACCGCTATTCTAATTCTCGTTAAGTACAATAGGTACAAGTCGAACACGTGCCACTCCTTCATTAAACGGTTGCACGATCGATAAAAATGTAGATAAATATCTATTTCGAAATTTTTATGTAAATTATGAATGTATATTTCGTTACAGTAGCGAACTTATAGTCGCGGCGAGCTTACAGGTATAGTGTTTTGATGTAATCGCTAGGTAATTTGTTAATGTGTCGTCGGGTTGGTTGCGGGCGGAGGGAGTAACAGGTGAGACCATTTGCGAACCCCAGGGCACTAGGGTCACGCTGGCGCTGCTTATGTCGCTCCACTTTAATTTAATTCAGATATTTGATGGTAGGTTTTTATAAAATTTGTTCCGAATTAATCTATGCAAGCAGGCAAAGACAATTTCGTACTTTTTTTTATATAACAGACAGACATACCGACAGACTGGCAAACGTACTCGTAAATACAAAAGTACCATCGAATAGCAAACATAATATTTCAAGCAAGGTTATATTGAATATTTAAGTCTACGCTACCACGCAGTAGGTATTTGATTTGAAAAAGTATGCTTCATGCGTACTAAATGGTTGTATTAAGTCATGGGGTGACTACTTACTTATTATTATATCATTGCATATTTGGCTGAATTTCTTTTTTTCCGTTAACTTCCAAACATTTCTAATCTACCAATCAGTGCTATCGAATCCTCCCGTTGAATAATTTCCTTTTATGTTTACTTCGCAATTCAAAAGCTTTTAGGACGTAAGTGGGCATGTTTAGTTCAAGGAGCACTAAGCCCTGCGGAAATTTCAGAAAAATACGAAACATGGAAAATTCCTAACTTTTATTGCCAGATATGTATGAGCCGTGTTATTGTTTCTTTCTTCGTCGCAAAGTCCTAGATTATCCTTAAATGTGAGTCATAAAGAATAGAAATACTGTAGTGGCCTTAGTCTTGCAATTTGCTTAATTATTTCTGTGAATGAAATTACCCATAAACGTTTTATCGTATAATTACTGGCGACGCGGTGGCCGACGAGTGACCGGGGCGGGGTAACGTGCAAATGTGACGTAGGTCGTACCGGTCGTAGTGTAATGTAGTGGCGGCTACAATTAGGGTGTCAGGGTTGCCGAGTGTCGAAGGAGTGTCGTCGCTCCGTGCAATCGCCACTCCGCGACACCCGCGCCGCTCTCCAGACATGCTCTACAATAGATCGTTTGGCTCTCGCCTGCGGTGCGGAAAAAAGGAAATCGTTCTTGGTAATTCAATCTCAGACTACGCTGTAATAAAGCTTTTGTTGTTCGGCAATGGAATGAAAGTGTTTCTCGTTTCCTCGGATAGTAGCAAATTGCCGATCTAACGAATACATGCTAGATGTTTGAGTCGACCTGATTGATATACTTGTCGAAGTAGGTTCGAGGGAGGTACTTGTGAGTCGAGCAACATGAAATTGCCAAGTCGTCATTTAAAAAAAAATTATATTCCACTGCAGTAAAAATCTTTATTAAAGACAAATACCTGAATCCGTCATGGATTGAAAGCCGTATTAATAGTAAATGTTCGATGCACATTGGTGTTACTGACTCAGTCGCACTGCCGAGTCCAGGTGCACGTTTTAGCATAGTTCATATCCATGTAGGAATAAGCAATAATTCATTTCATTCTCTCATCAAGATTTTTTCATTGGAATTTTAAACGTTGACCCAGTTTCACTAAACAATAAAACGCCCACGGAAAACCGCGGTATCTCATTGCCTCATCTTCGTCTGGTTATGATGTATGTAGTTTCTTTTTGTAGATTCTTTTCATTTACAATTTTATTAAATAAAAGTACATACTCGTATAGTCACAAACATTTCACTTTCCCACCGTTGGGCATGTGTCCCATACCCTACCGCGTTGGTCAAGTACCGGTTGACAGACTTCACATGCCCTCGAAATATAATGTTTTATATAATTGTCGAAGGCATGCAAAGGTTACATATGAATGTTTTCTTATCCGGTCTAGCATTAGGTGAAATTTAATTTACTCATATAATATAGCTAAATAAAAATAATTAAATTGGTGTGCGCTGCAGCGATTTGAACCTGGACTTTCTCGTGTGACATGCCACTAGGTTTTAAAAAAAAAAAATGGATATAACAGCAAACGAGCTTGCAGCAACACCCAGGTTTATTGGTTTGTCGTTAGATATATGTATTAATTAACGCTAACCTCCTTCCCTGCGATGCTTATTTGCTTAATGTAAAACTGCAGGCTAGAAGAAAGTAAATTGGCTGCGTCGATTAAGTACACGTACTACATAGGTTCGTGGGTGAGTGAGCTTTCGTGGCGAGATGAGGCGGGCGACTCCCGCGCCACAGCGGGCGCTAATGACACAGGAGTAGGTAAACATATACATATACAGAGACCAAGCTACGTACGACCGCGCTCTCGTCGTTCCTCTCCTACAAGCGTGCGGGGCCGCTGCGTGTACACTGGCCGTGGCCGCTCGTGGTGTACGCGTCGCGGTTAAAAAATACTGGTTTAAACTGATAACGTCACAAGGATGAGAGTTTGCGCGTTGGACGTTCATATCTTCTCGCACCAGGTTTAAAATCTGTGCATTGACCATGCTTTGAATGGATATCGTAGCTTATCCTTTTTTATTGCATAACGCACAATTCAAAATATAGTTATTTCATAGTCAATCTAAATAATAGTAGAGCTAAAAATATGTCTGTAAAACAATACTGATTTTGTACTGTGATAAAATAAATTTATCTTTATTTTTTATCTTTTAATGTGTATTGTATGTATGTACATTTTACCAATATAAATTTTATTTTTTCCAATAAAATTTTTAAGTGTTACAGGATTATTTGTTTATTCCCAATGTCAATTTTTAAGAATAGGTACAAATTTTGCATGTTGTTAGAGAGCTTGGTCTCTGTTCGTATACTTACTCATGTGCTAATGATGTTGACACTAGACGCTCGTTGCCGCCCGCGGTCCCCGCAGCCACCCGCCTCTCGAGCACTCTCCGACCGACGAGAGCTCACTTAACGTGGCGCTTCACAAAATTTCCCAAATCGAATTTGCGAATTTTCCACCGACCTTGCTCACTTGTCTTCGCCTGAAAGGAACTTTATTTAATCGCAGACGGCCAGTCCTTTTTAATACTATTTATTACACTCCGCTGGCCTCGTTGCGCCAATTTTCACTTGACATTCATGGTTTAGGCAGGAACTCTACCTTGTAGACTGGAACGACCACAATGGGTTCGGCTTAAGACAATTTGTCTAATATCAATGGCAGTTCACTAAATATTAAACACGAGAGCGCCTATTCAATTCGTCTTGTATCCACAACGTTACAATGAGTAATCCACAATAGGGCGGTGGGTATTGTTGCGTGTAACAAATACCTGCACAATTTATGATACATTATTCGTATATATTATTCTGGAGATAGGAGAGATGTAGAAGAGGTACGATAACATAAATATATTTTTCTAGTAAGTACCTACAGGCTGGGACACTGTTATTGCGACGGATAAACAAAGAACGCTTTTTAAAACAAAAATCCATAAAAAAATAAGCTTATTTTTTTCTGGATACAAGACTGTAAACGAACTTGCAACACCACCCCGCTGCCGCCCATGATAACTGTGACTGACTTTGAACAAGACTCAATTAGGGACTGGGATTGTTAGTCCAGTTAGCTGAGAGCTAATTAGAACATTAGTTGGTCAGTTCATTAGTGGGTACGAGGACTGGGGACTTTTAGTGATAATAAGTCCTCTTAGCTAGTGTTATTAATTGTCCAGTTAGTACTTTTTAGTAGGAGTTTCGTTCTAAGACAGTCACAGATGTGTTGCTACCCTTGAGGAGCGGTGCTACGGCGGTAGTACTTCCCCGGGCGAACTCTATATGGAACAAAGTAGGTTTCATTTATATGAACCAAACCAATAGGATGAAAACCAAATAGGTTTTATAACCTATTTGGTTTCCCATAGGCTCTACCCCTACAAAATTAGATAGTGAATTATTTATTTATTTGTCTATGGTTATTTCTTTAGTTCAGGAGATAGAATAGTAGAAACAATCTTTAAGACAAAGAATGTGTCTAAGAAAGACCTTCGGGTGGCTTGAAAACATTCGTCTGGGTTGGTAACTAACCCATCCACCAATCCACATTGGAGTCGCTGCTTCATTCCATCACGCTTGATGGACTATGCTCTAGACCTCCCGCAGCTGTGTCTTTGGGAGACCCAGTCAGATGTGTTGCTTTAAGGCATAAAATGGTCGCCTCAAAGAAAGTATAATCGGAAACCAGCTGGAAATCAATTGCTTAACAACCACTTATCACCCTACATAACCGTTTAATGAATCTTGTAACTGTGAAAGAGAATAACGTGTGCATGTTGCGCAGGCTCCATAATGTTCCACGTGCGGCGGCGGCCGACGGACGCGCAGGGACGCCGGCGCAAGAAGAAGGCGGGCGGCGCGGGCGCGGGCGCAGGGGGCGCGGGGGGCGCGCGGCCCGGCAGCGAGCCGCTGCTGCTGGAGGTGGCGCCCGACGGCTCCGCGCTCGAGAACGCCCGCCGCGTCAGGATCACCGATCTCGTCGAGGTAACTGTGAATAGCTTGACATTCTCTTAACCGCCGTCAAAAATTTTTAGTCGAGCATGTATGTATGTATGTATGCATGTATGTACGTAATTTGCTTACAGATATAGGTCGTATTCGGACGGGCTTTTACATTATTATAGTCCTTATATGTCATCCAATGAGTTCGTGCTGCTTGAGGTGGTGGTGTAGGTAGACGTTTGAGAACGATCAACGCATAAGAATCACACATATCCCCTTGAATAGACGAGGATGTGTAATGTTTTACGGATTTCATTTGTAATGTTTTACGGCGCTCAGCACAGCATCATATCAGGACTTCTATTACTTCAATTTAGCCGCGGCAACCCTAGCTTTAAAACTTTGTCTATCACTGATCTACTCACAAATGCAAAGCTTACCCTGAAGCTATTAAACAAACAACGCTGTGAATAAAACACATGGCTAAAATGCTACGTGACGTAAAAAGGCCGTGTATTCCTGGCACACTTTACTTAAAAGGCAGTACATCTCAACGTATTGATGGATGGATTGGTGCTATGCGATAAGTGCGAGATATTGTTACAATGCTGTTGATTTGTAGGTGTTGTGTTAGACATCTTAACTAGTCCTTAGGGCAACACGCTGCTCCTGTTATAACTTGATGAAGATATAAATCGAGTGTAAGCAGCTAAATCGAGTATTATAAGAAAGTTGTTGGTTGTTTAAACATTTTTATGTGAACAAAGCGTAGCCGATTTAGGTAATCAAAAAAATTTATGCTATCATTGTTTGACATTCTTGGAGCGTGCCAATCACCTTATAAGAAATATTTTTTTGACATTTTGATTGTAAATTTTTTTTATTAACTTTTTTCCCCTTATTCACTGTATATACAGATTCCACTGAATCATTAACACCCACAGGTGGGATCTGGCAACGGAACGACCCTACAGCTGTACGGGCCGTCGATCCAGCCGCGGCACTGCGTGCTCGCGGCGGCGGAGGGCGGCGGGTACTCCGTGACGCCGCTGCACACGGACGCGCACACCTACGTGAACGGCCGCCGCGTCATGCACACGCAGCGCTTGCAGGTAAGCCTCACCCCCGAACGAACGATCGAACGAACGAACGAACGAACGAACGAACGAACGAACGAACGAACGAACGAACCAACTAACTAACGAACGAACGAACGAACTAACGAACGAACGAACGGAACCTTTCCTCCTCTTCCGCGGCGCTGTGAGCGGTCCTGCTTGAGGGAATTCGGATGTAAGGATGGCCCTTCTATCCGGGAAATTGCTCCAGCGGTGAATGAACCCCGTCGGTGACATCTCCGCTGTTGAGCGTGGGAGAAATGCCTCACGCCCAAGTAGTTTATGTGTACGCGAATACGTACATTAACGGATGCCGTTTCGCGAACATGCAGCTCAGCAGCGTACATGTATACTGTTGGAGTTGGAATGGTACCTGCTCGCGATTATTAACAGTTACCTCCTTGATTTGCTGTCTGCCATTGTCTCATGTTAGCGAGGTTGACAATGCACTAAAAGGCAAATCGTCCTCAGGATTGGAATCCCCGCCAATATCTGAATTATTAGCTTGATCCTCCATAAAACCTTGAAAATCTCCTAAAGTTCTTCTCCCCCTAGCCCAATAGACGTGAACTCATCTAAAACAATGTTAAAAATAAGCTAAATTTAAAAAAAGTATTAACTAGTATTTATAACATTAAAATTTAAAGCTTAACTTCGTTACTGGTCTACCTTTTTCCCTCGAATGCAAGTGAATAAATAATAGTATATTATAAGAATATTTTTTTTACATTATATATTAATAAACATAATAATTTAAATAAACAGCTAAAATCACTGACATCGACAGTTATATGGTGCACTGATAGCACGCAATGAACCAAATTCACAACTCCCTACTACCTTTATCGGTCGCTCTGCAACGAATGATTGGATATGTACAGACCGGTGGCTATGCTTGTAGCCTTTGTTTGTTTCCGTACTACGCGTTTTGCAAATAAAAGTGATTTTTGATACATTTTTGTTAATACATAATATGACTCTTCAAGTGTCGGTGGTTGTTATAGACGACATACATTTTCGGGGTTTGTCCTAATAAGGGTTAAATTTTAAGCACTGTTAACTAAAATGAAAATTATTTCGTAATTAAAAAGTAAATTGCCAATCACTATTTATAGAGTAATTGTAATCCCGTATAAATCAACATCGGCTTCCAATAAGAAATAAATTGCATGTAAGCTAGCGGGCTCCTCGCAAAGCCGCCTAATGTGATATTAATGCGCCTCGTTCCCGGCTATAACCGTCTTGTTTTCGCGGGAACGACATTACTCCGCCTTGTTCGCATTTTTATTATACTGAAAATTGGTGTCACACGCGCTATGAAGGCCCTTGCTAAATAAAACCTTCACCGATTTCATGGCCTTAACACGAATTTATAATATTCAACTCAATTTACATTATTTATACCTATCTGCATTAGAATATTCAAATTTAACAGGATTATTCCGCATAAAAGCTTCGTTATTACAAATCCCGAAATGTAATTGGATTACGGTATAACAATGGGTACCCCCCTGACAATGCTAAATAAAATAATTTTGTTAACATAATTTGATGTACGAGTGTGATCTTGGTAATAAGTTTAATTCCTGGTTGAATTATACATCAATGTGGTCAGAAAGGCTATGCTCATTGAAATACTGTTGATGTCGTTGTGAAATTCAGTCCAGAAAATCGCCTGTGACAAAAGATTTTTTAACTCTCTTCTGATATGACACACATGGCGACGGCTAGCGTCAATCTGTAAGAAAAACTTCACATAGACTGCTGCGGTGTGTGGTCTTTTAATTTTTGTCAATTTTATAAACTACTTGGTAAATAGTAAGCTTTACTGACAAATGAGGGAAACTTGAAGAGTTAGTTAGTTAGTTACTAGATTGTTAAATTTATTTTCTGAGCCAGTTAATCGAATTGCAATCGAATTCTACTTTAGATAAATTGTATCATGTATTGATTCTTTCAATATGAAATATCTGCTATTTTTTTATTGACTATGTAACTTGTTCACAGCACGGGTGTTTGCTAAAGTTTGGGCGGGTGTCCACGTTCCGCTTTGTGGACCCTGTCCAGGAGACCATCATGAACAGGAACCTCTCCCAGTCACAGCACTTCGGCTCCGGCTCCATCTACGACAGGTAGGCCTGCCTCTGCGTTGTGGTGAATATTTCGCTGTTGTAAATAGCCTGCTCCATAGACTAGACTCACTTTTATCACCTAATAGCTGACTATAATTGACTAGTCTTCTAGAATCGCACCATCATCCAACACGGAGTAAATAAATTCTTTCATTCACTTATATTTTTTTTAACTCCCCGTGGCGGCGAAACTAGACGGCCGTCCACCGCTCACTCACCTCCGAACTTGTGTTCAATTACTTCGGTCATTATGTTTGTTTACGTTGCATGTTTTATTACTGGCTCACGTGCGCTCGCGTATTGCCCTTGTCGTGGTAGATCGCCGACGTCGGGTGGCGAGAATAGCGGTGCGATGTCGCCGACGTCGCTCGCGTCGCACCAGCCGGACGCGTACGATGCGAACGCGAACGCGCCCGACGAGTACCCGCGGACCATAAGTCCCGTGTCGCACGAGGCGTACGGCTACAACGCGAGCGACGCCACGCCGTACAACAACAACACGCTCAAGCTGGACAATGAGTCGCTCACGATGTCACCGCACGACACTAAGGACGAGTACATAAGGGACGAACATTCGGGTTCCGTGTACAACGAGCAGGACCAGGGCGCGACGGGGCGGTTGGCTAACTCGCAGTACAAGGACAACTACGAGACCACGTTCGACCTGGACGGTAACGTGGAGACCAAGAGCATCTGCAGCGCCAAGAGCGGCGGCTCCGGACACGACGCCAGGTACGCGACGTTTCTTATCCTACGCTTGTTCTACGTTTCTTATTTTATGTTGTATTACTACATTTTTTATACCTTTGCATCTTTCATCACTTACATTAGAATATTAGTAGTTAAATAATTTAATTTAAACAGTGATAGTTAATACTAGTACTTAATGATGTTTATAATGTTTTTACATTTTAGAAATCCTCCAGTGGAATCGTAAACGTATTGCAAGTTCATTATAATACCTTTTAAAATGTGTCTTACCCTTTATTCCCTACTAGCTTTCCCCGCGGTTCCGCCCGCGTGAATAGTATGTTTTCAAATGTAAGAAGTACCATAACCTTTATCAACTGCAAGCAACACCAAAAATTACTATTTATCTAAATCTATTTCGGCCGATAGTTTTCATCAAAAATTAATCGATAATTAAGTATTGATTTAAATTGGAATGATTATTTCAGTGTTTTGGTACTGTAGCCATGAAATTTTCCGGAATAATAAGCCGTATCCTATGTTACTCTTCAGGCCGCGTTCTGTATGTGTACAAAAAATACATCAATCCAGCATTTTGTTCAGCAAGAAAAGGAGGAAAAACCGATACTAATAATTGATTACAAATAGAACAATTAGTATAGTTTTTCTACCATTTCACGAAAACCGTGCAATTTTCCGCGAGAGGTGATTTGCAATTAAAGGGTGGTAGAAGCGAGAAACGTTTACCTATGAGTACTTAATTGAATTTTATTTTCTTACAGTTTGTAATAAGACTAAGAGACTCTTACTTGCATAAAACTTGTTGCGTTCTTTACAAGTAAATCAATTGGATATTATAAAGAAGAAACATTTGTTTGTAATGTTTTCACACAAAAAACTACTTGGACCGATTTCAAAAATTCTTTCACCTTACCGTTAGAAAGCTCCATCTTCACTATATAATATTACTTGTTGTAAACGAAACTATTTTTATGTCTAATTCCACGCGAGCGAAGCTGCGGGCGTCCACTAGTATATGAATAAATAAATATAAAAAATTATACCGTTAAAATTAAAAAAAAAAAGCTTTATATAACTTTTATTTTATTTTCGTGCATTGTCATCGGAACCAAATATGTGTGTGCCAAATTTCCAAATTTCAGCTCGATAGCTTCAGTGGAAGTGGGTGAAATATTAATTGCAAGATTCCAGGACATACATACGAGTGAAGTTAAATAAAAGCTTTTAAAAATTAAAAATCAACACTTTCATGCCGACACTTATACGTGGTCACAGACTGAACGCGTCGGTGAGCGGCGCGCGGCCCGGGCAGGAGGCCATCCTGCCGGCCGTGCTGGAGTTCCCCGAGGCGGGGCAGGCGCAGTTCCTGGCCGCCGTCATCTCGCGGCTCGACCCGCACGCGCCCGCCTTCAAACTGGCGCCCGTATACACCCTCTACCTCTGCGCCAGGTACCACACCAAATATATCCTTAAATATAAGAATAAGAATAAGAATAAAAATAAAAATGTTTTTATTGCCACACAATACCATAGAATATGCTCCATTCTTAACAAAGATAAGGTACAAAAGGCGGAATCAACGCTAAAAACATTTTGTATTAGTAAATGTTTGGGCTAAGCGGAGCGATGGCGGTATATTGTAATTGAATGGGTAAAAATTGTTTATCGTCATATCGAAATATATTTGAAAAAATGGAATAAATTTTTTTTATTTGAAAATAATTATAGGAAAAAAATTCGCACATTTCGGTGACATACAGCTGGCATGTAATAATAAAATCCAACGTCGCAGGTACCGCGCGTCGACGCACTACAGGCCGGAGCTGACGCCGACGGAGCGCGCGCACAAGCTGACCGCCTTCCTGCACCACGTGGCCACGCTCATCCACGCCACGGTCCAGGTGCGTCCTTCACCGCACGCTTTTAGCTTCTACTCGAGAGATGAAAAAATGAAAAAAAAAAATGAAAAATAGTTTTTAATACAGTTGCTCAAAAAGTGGCGTATTACAGGGACGTATAGCGTTCGGGAAGTGAGCTATTACACACTCGTGCTTTTTCTTTACCATTTCCGAACTCGTGCGTTCTCTTTCCCAACTGTCAAAATAATGTCTATTAAAAAGAAAAAATCAACCACGAAGTTTTTACTAAAAAAAAATTCGTAGAAGTTTTTATGATACATGCAAATATTTCTAAAAAGAAGTTACTAATTTGTTTCAATATCAGATTTAATGATTTGATTCAATGAGTTAGGTTAGGTTTCACTTCATTTCATCTCATTAAATTTCATGTCAATAAAAAAATTCTACTGAAGACTTGGCTGTATGGGCATAGTTCCCTTTGCCTACCCAGAATGGGTGAAGAAAACAAAAAAATATCTCTGCAATACTCTGTATTCTTTTACGGTTGGCGCCATTTTCCAAAAATGTTCTTTGCGAGTTTAGTTTGTGTTTTTATTATTTTATTAAATTGCTTCATTTTTTCGCAACTGTATTAAAAATAGTTGTTCAGTACACGTGCGGAACCGTCATTGCAACTTGTTCCGACTGTCAACCCTCGCCTTCGGCTCGGGTAGACATTTGTCGGAACTCTTTGCAATGACAGGCTTTCCGCACTTGTAGCGAAATATACTATATTGCACAAAATACGATACATTTTGTTTACACAGTAGAGGCATCCTTTTAAGTAAATAATACCTGTGTCAGGATGCCCCAGATGCCGCCTTAGTACACGTCACAGACGTAAGGCCTTGTCTGATATGCAGTTATTACACTGCACCGCGTTTTTTTTTACCGTTTTACCTAAGTAGCTTTGCAGAAATAAGATGCACGGCACAACACACTGACCAACCTTCAAATTTGCTTAGAAATTCGAAGTTAGGATAGCCACTACGCGCAAAAGAAGACCCTTTTTGAAATCATACAAAAAAAAAAAGCATAATAAAATTGTTAATGGTCATAATAAGTGACGTTCCTTCCAATAGGCATATGACCCTATGTTTATGTAACATTTTTTTAATTATAGGAACGATGTACGGATTCAGCTGCGCAGGCGTTTTGGATGGCAAACGCTAGTGAATTATTACATTTCCTGAAATGCGACCGACACATATCCTCATTTTCGACTCAAGCTCAAGATTTGTTACCTACCACTGTACAAAATGCATTCAGGTAGTACATTTTTGTTGATTTCATGTTTTTTTCCACTATCAATCACTTATTTATCAAGCAAATTATCTTATTAAACATGCATTATATAATCATTGTCAATATTTACTAAGGTTTACCAGTCAACGATAAATGGTAGTTTTCATTTTTAATTTATATTTTTTTGCATATAATGATTTTAAAATATTGATTCATAAAATATTGTCGGCAGCAACCTAGTATCGTGCTTCCAAGAAGAGTTGTCGCGCGCGCTCGGCGAGCTGACGAGCGCGGCGGCGGGCGACGCGACGGACGCGACGGCGCCCACGCTGCAGGCGCTCGCGGCCGCCATGGTGCTGCTGCGCCGCTGCCGCGTCAACGCCGCGCTCACCATACAGCTCTTCTCGCACCTGTTCCACTACATTAACGCCGTCTGCTTCAATAAGGTATTAACTCGCTCTAAACGAGACTACACTACACATGAGTTGACGCACGCGCTCGGCGAGCTAACGAGCGCGTCGGCGGGCGACGCGACGGACGCGACGGCGCCCACGCTGCAGGCGCTCGCGGCCGCCATGGTGCTGCTGCGCCGCTGCCGCGTCAACGCCGCGCTCACCATACAGCTCTTCTCGCACCTGTTCCACTACATTAACGCCGTCTGCTTCAATAAGGTATTAACTCGCTCTAAACGAGACTACACTACACATGAGTTGACGCACGCGCTCGGCGAGCTAACGAGCGCGTCGGCGGGCGACGCGACGGACGCGACGGCGCCCACGCTGCAGGCGCTCGCGGCCGCCATGGTGCTGCTGCGCCGCTGCCGCGTCAACGCCGCGCTCACCATACAGCTCTTCTCGCACCTGTTCCACTACATTAACGCCGTCTGCTTCAATAAGGTATTAACTCGCTCTAAACGAGACTACACTACACATGAGTTGACGCACGCGCTCGGCGAGCTAACGAGCGCGTCGGCGGGCGACGCGACGGACGCGACGGCGCCCACGCTGCAGGCGCTCGCGGCCGCCATGGTGCTGCTGCGCCGCTGCCGCGTCAACGCCGCGCTCACCATACAGCTCTTCTCGCACCTGTTCCACTACATTAACGCCGTCTGCTTCAATAAGGTATTAACTCGCTCTAAACGAGACTACACTCCCACTACACTACACATGAGTTGACGCACGCGCTCGGCGAGCTGACGAGCGCGGCGGCGCACGTGCACGCTCTAGCGATCCGCGTATATATGGCGCGAGTGACAAAATACTGCGATGTGTAAAATTCCACGCTTTACTGCTGCTGTTTCAATATATTTTTCATCATTTAAGAGTTAAGACTTAATGGTTAACTGTTCCGTTGCCGCTAGACGCGTCGGCACAGCTCAGAGAACGGATCATGAAAAGCGCCACATTGCACTAAATGACATGGCCTTGTCACACTGGCCTTATAGCATAAACAAATTGTTTTTACGCCTCAGTGTTTGACAACCGTTCCATGTCGCTGCGACCCATAGACGTCCCACTGTTGGGCACGGGTCTCCTCTCAGAATGGGAGGGATTAGGCCTTAGTCCACCACGCTGGCCAAGTGCGGATTGGCAGACTCAAGTGCGGATTGGCAGACCATCCTAGAATCTAAATGAATGTGTGTCTCCCAGCTGGTGATGGAGGCGGGCAGCGTGACCGCGCGGTGGGGCGCGGCGCTGTCGTCGCGGCTGGCGCTGCTGGCGGCGTGGGCCGAGCGCCAGGGGCTGGAGCTGGCGGCAGACTGCCACCTCGCGCGCACGCACCAGGCCGGTACGTTTCCTCGTTGTCCTCCAAAATGGCCCCATTTAATCAGATTTAGTGTGCCCACTTTGTTGCTGCGACCCATAGACGTCCCACTGTTGGGCACGGTAAAGTGCCCACTTTACGACAGCTTATATGCAGCATAGTTAGTTACCTTCGGTTATACTTCATATCATTCTACCTTGAATTCTCCGTTTTTCTTTAGTTGTCTTATTTGATAATTAAACTTAATGCTACTTTCTACTATAATATGTTCGAAAACATGTAGCGTTCATAGCCCAATGGCTCGGTTCGATTCAATGCGATCGAAAGAGTTAAGCAACGACGGGCCCGGTCGGTTTGTGGATGGGTGACCGCTAGTGGCAAAATTTCATGGACGCTACCGTGCTTCGGAGGGCACGTAAAGCCGTCGGTCCCGGTTGTTTTCAATGTTGGAAACAGTCGTTAAGCCTTGTCGAAGACCTTCGGGTGGCTTGAGAACATTCGACACTGGGTTGGCCACTAACCCCTCCACCAATCCGCATTGGAGCAGCGTGGTGGAGTATGCTCTAGACCTCCCGCAGCAGAGTCTGTGGGGGAGACCCGTGCCCAGCTGTGGGACGTCTATGGGTCGCAGCGATGTTCGAAAACAAATTTATTAGTAAACAGAAATTAGTTTTAGCATTAAATGGTTTTATTTTATGAACAATTTTATTCAAAAGTACGGTAAAAATACACTACGATTGTTTACTACATTTGACAAGTATGAAAAAACGGAGTAAACTGCAGTCAAATCACATAGAGACAGGTAAACGCACCCTCTCGCTGACGGAGAGCACCTTAAATACAATGTTAATAGGCATTAAGTCCGCCCATTGTAACATCTTTTTTTGGTGTAACAATAAAGTATTAACCTCACCTATCTTGACCTCCGTCTCGATACCTTTCATTTGCATCTATTCTCGTTTTTCTAGGTCTTCTACTTTAGCCTCTATGAACCTCTTTATATAAAACTAGTGGACGCCCGCAGCTTCGCTCGCGTTACACATTCACTAACTTCAAAAACGGCAAAGCTTCATACTAACTTTGCACCCCCGTTTTACCCCCCTAGGGGATGAATTTTCAAAAATCCTTTCTTAGTGCTCCCCTACGTTATAAAAGGAACCCCTGTGCAAAATTTCAAGTTTCTAACCCTTATAGTTTAGGCCCTGCGTTGATATGTCAGTCAGTCAGTCAGTCAGTCACCTTCTCCTTTTATATATATAGATTCGGGAATAGCCGAATTGGGCTTTTAGCAGCTTGACTAGATAAATAAATAAATGTTATATTTTGTCAGCGCGCTTGATCCAAGGCGAGTACCGCACGGCGGAGGAGGTGCGCGCGGCGCTCGAGGGCTGCTCGAAGCTGAACTCGGTGCAGGTGCGCGCGCTGCTCGCGCCGCTGGCGCCGCCCGACGTGGTGGACGCCGCGGTGCACTACACGCGCGCGCACGCCGACGAGCTGTATCGGGCCGATGGGAGAGAGGTTAATTTATTTATTTATTTTTGACGTGACAACGTCTTATAAATTGGTTTGCCGGGTGACACTTCAAGAAACTGCGTTACGCTCCGCTCACGTTATGCGCTCACAATGAGAGCGAGTGAGAGGCACGCGTCCCTTCCACTCGGGCATGGTTAGCCCGCCTAAGAGCGAGAGAGACGATACGATACGAGACGATACTACTATACGAATGAATATTCACATTAAAATTATTTTACCACTCAAAGTCGTTGTCACGTAAAACTTTCGCTCGTATACCGACTTTACAGGCAACCAATATTTTTTATATCAGCACTTTGTTTACAGTTTACACCAAACACAAATGCGAAATAGAATTTATATAAAGTAAATCTTAATTTCTAGTACATAATTAAACAATAATTTTAAATGCAACACTGCTGCCTGCTATCATAGATTCGATATGTCTATGTATGTTAACTACATGATTATCTATATAAAATATAATAATTACTTAATTTTGTGCTATTCTCAAACGTCGAGATCGGGTGGACCTAAAAGGATTTTTTTTTTTAAATATTCGTTGGGAGTTCGAGAAAGGTGTTTAGGACGAGAAGTCAGATTGTCATTAAATTTTTTTTTTTTTTATGGAAACAGGATAGCAAACGAGCTTGCAGCACCACCCATCCGCTGCCGCCCATGACAACTGTGACTGACTTTGAACAAGACTCAATTAGGGACTGGGATGGTTAGTCCAATTAGTTGAGAAAGTTAATTAGAACATTAGTTGGTCAGTTCGTTAGTAGGTATAAGGACTGGGGACTGTTAGTGATAGTTAGTCCTGTTAGTTGGTGTTAGTAATAGTCCAGTTAGTACTTGTTAGTAGGAGTCTCGTTCTAAGTCAGTCACAGATGTGTTGCTACCCTTGAGGACTAAGATGGTCGCCTCTAAAGATGTGTAACCGGAATCCACACCTTTCCAACCGGACCACAATTGCTTTAAAAACAATTATTACACGGCAGAAATGGTACTAGGTACCGTGGCGGGCGGTGGTACTGCCCCGGGCGAACTCTATATGGAACCATAAAATAATTTGTGGTATTAGATACTTTACTTAGCCTGGTCTCCTCTATAAAAATGGAATGCGCTTTAACTAAACATACTTTTACTATTACGTGCTTGTGGCAAAGGCTCCTGTAATCTTATACTTGGTCATTTTTTGTACCACAACGTGAACGATGAGATGAACAAGTGCTCACTCCGTACTTGGACAGTGTACTTTCCGTTCGAATGAGCATAGTGTTTTATTCGTGATCAGTTGCGACAAAGACTTCAATCAATGTTACCCTCCACCGTTCAGGATTTGTCTTTCCGTTCGAATGAACATAGTGTTTTATTCGTGATCAGTTGCGACAAAGACTTCAATCAATGTTATCCTCCACCGTTCAGGATTTGTCTTTCCGTTCGAATGAACATAGTGTTTTATTCGTGATCAGTTGCGACAAAGACTTCAATCAATGTTACCCTCCACCGTTCAGGATTTGTCTTTCCGTTCGAATGAACATAGTGTTTTATTCGTGATCAGTTGCGACAAAGACTTCAATCAATGTTATCCTCCACCGTTCAGGATTTGTCTTTCCGTTCGAATGAACATAGTGTTTTATTCGTGATCAGTTGCGACAAAGACTTCAATCAATGTTACCCTCCACCGTTCAGGATTTGTCTTTCCGTTCGAATGAACATAGTGTTTTATTCGTGAT
The DNA here is from genome assembly GCA_944567765.1 of Carterocephalus palaemon. Taxonomy (NCBI): domain Eukaryota; kingdom Metazoa; phylum Arthropoda; class Insecta; order Lepidoptera; family Hesperiidae; genus Carterocephalus; species Carterocephalus palaemon. The sequence continues at coordinate 10,611,074 of OX155643.1, forward strand.
CAGTTGCGACAAAGACTTCAATCAATGTTACCCTCCACCGTTCAGGATTTGTCTTTCCGTTCGAATGAACATAGTGTTTTATTCGTGATCAGTTGCGACAAAGACTTCAATCAATGTTACCCTCCACCGTTCAGGATTTGTCTTTCCGTTCGAATGAACATAGTGTTTTATTCGTGATCAGTTGCGACAAAGACTTCAATCAATGTTACCCTCCACCGTTCAGGATTTGTCTTTCCGTTCGAATGAACATAGTGTTTTATTCGTGATCAGTTGCGACAAAGACTTCAATCAATGTTACCCTCCCACAATGTCCTCTTCCTAGATCCGTCTGGAAGAGAGCTCGTGGCTGGGCGCGGCGCTGCTGATCCCCGGCGACGGGTTCAGCGCGGAGGTGGTCCGCGGCGTGCCGCCGGGGCTCGCGGAGTTCGTGGCGCCGCTGCAGCGCGGCGGGCTGTGCCGGCTCGCGCACCAGCCGCACGCGCTCGGCCTGTGGACCGTGTACCTGGCGGCGCGCGCGCGCCGGCCGCCGCTCGACCCGCGCCCCACGCTCGTGCAGCTGCACAAGAACGCCAACGGGATGGGGCTCAGCATCGTCGCCGCCAAGGTAACGGGCTCGGCCGGCTCGCACGCTACCCACCTACTCAAATAGTTCGTGGCGCCGCTGCAGCGCGGCGGGCTGTGCCGGCTCGCGCACCAGCCGCACGCGCTCGGCCTGTGGACCGTGTACCTGGCGGCGCGCGCGCGCCGGCCGCCGCTCGACCCGCGCCCCACGCTCGTGCAGCTGCACAAGAATGCCAACGGGATGGGGCTCAGCATCGTCGCCGCCAAGGTAACGGGCTCAGTCGGTTCGCACACTAGCCAAATACTACTCGCTGCGACCCATAGACGTCCCACTGCTGGGCACGGGTCTCCCCCACAGACGCTGCTGCGGGAGGTCTAGAGCATACTCCACCATGCTGTCCCAATGCGGATTGGTGGAGCCACCTACTTAAATACTACTAATCCATACTAATATTATAAATGCGAAAGTAACTCTGTCTGTCTGTCTGTCTGTCTGTTTACGCCAAAACTACTGAACCTATTTAAATGAAATTTGGTACACAGATAGTCTAGAGCCTGAGGAAGTACATAGGCTACTTTTTAATTGGAAAAAAATGTTGTAAAGGGTTGAAAAGGGGGACGAAAGGTTGTATGAAAGTATTGACATTTACAGATCTAGAACCATAACATTTATATTTTGGGCTGTTGATTAGATATAAATAAATATGGCATTCAAAAGTTTGTAAAAATGTTATCCTTGTAAAATAAACATAGGGGATAACACATTTACGGATTAATTACAAATTTGTGGAGCTAAAGTTATGTCTAATTCCACGCGAGCGAAGCTGCGGGCGTGCACTAGTATTATATATAGTTGAATTACATTGTTGCATACGCCAGGGTGCGGGTCAGAGCAAGCTGGGCATCTATATAAAGTCAGTGGTGCCGGGCGGCGCGGCGGCGGCGGACGGGCGGCTGGCGGCCGGCGACCAGCTGCTGTCCGTCGACGGGCACTCGCTCGTCGGCATCACGCAGGAAAAGGTATGCCCTTATGTTCACACTGGAAGCGCCTATGATGATTTTTTAAAAGCTTTTATTTAACTTCACTCGTATGTATTCATGTATGTCCTGGAATCTTGCAATCAATATTTCACCCACTTCCACTGAAGCTATCGAGCTGAAATTTGGCACACATATTAGGTTCCGATGACAATGCATGAAAATTAAAAAAATAAAAACCTTTTAAAAAAAAAATTTTTTTAGAGTTTAATTTTGATAGACCCGTTGGCGCAACCAGTGACCCTGTCTGTTGCGCCAGGGGTCGTGGGTTCCAATCCCACTCAGTACAAATATTCGAACACTTGTCTTTGTTGTTCTAATATTATCTATTTATGTATGTATTTAAAAATATCTATGTACTCGTATGTATATCAGTCTCTGACACCCATATCACAGGCTCGCGCCTACTTTGGGGTTAGATGGCCGTGTGTGAGAATGTCACCAATAACCCCTCCACCAACCCGCATTGGAGCAGTGTGGTGGAGTATGTTCGAGACCTCCCGCAGCTGTGTCTATGGGGGAGCCCCGTGCCTTATTATTCAAGTACAAGGGTGGTATCTGTGTTGCAGGCAGCTGAATATCTAGTGAGGACGGGTCCGACGGTGACCCTGGAGGTGGCCAAGCAGGGCGCGGTGCTGCACGGGCTCGCCACGCTGCTGCACCAGCCCGCTTACAACCAGCGACCAGGTTTGTACCAACACCTCTATATAAACAATAACCAATAACAATTTTGTTATATGCTCATATGTGATCTGCGTGAAATGATTATCTTGATTACTATGTAAAACGTTTTACTAGTAGTACTTTGACTGACGATTCAGGGATCTCAGGTTGTAACCCCGATCGGGACAGATAAACATGGATGTTCGTGACTCAGGTGTTAAATTGTGTTTAAAGGGAGTCTTAGCGCGGGATGTAAGTCTACAATATTTTTTTAATTAATGTTATTTTCATGATGACTTTTTTAACAATCTCATTAAATGTCAAGTCATGAAACACACTTTTAAAATTTTCATAACTCACTGTTAATTATGTTTGTGCTGCAGAGCTAAAATTTAAGATAAAACATATTTTCTTCCAGGCTCTCGTTTATTATGATCGGCAGTTTTGTTTTTAAAGTAAATAAATATCGCTACGAAACTAAGCCCTGTGAGTTTTAATGTGACAGAGTAATGGCCACTAACCCCTCCACCAATCCGCATTGGAGCAGCGTGGTGGAGTAAGCTCTAGACCTCCCGCAGCTGCGTCTGTGGGGGAGACCCGTGCCCAGCAGTGGGACGTCTATGGGTCGCAGCGAGAGCGAGAGTAATGATCGACTGTATGGATTTTGTTCAGACGAAGAGGTGCAATATGAGGACCGCGCGCGGCGCAACTCCGGCAAGAGCATCAACACGCACCCGGCGCTGCTCAAGCCGACGTCGCCGCTCACCGAGCTCGCCACCGCAGGCAACCCTAGCTCCTCTAATAATTCATTTTGAGTTGCCGTTTTTGACCTCAGTCTACCCTACCTTCTTGTTTTTTTTCATTTGATTTCGTTTCTGTCCTATCGCATATTTCACTTCCTGTTGTCGTTCATGGTCAACCACATCCACACATCCACTTCCTTTTTCTGTTTTCGTTCCTACTTGCCCAGAGGACTGCGTGTGGACAAACCGGGCAAAGGAATAGACATGCACCCGTCGTTATTTATATATATACCTACCTCGCCGCTCATCTAGCTTGCCGTAGTCAACCCTAGCTCCTCTACTTTTTTCTTTTGAATTGCTATTCCAGATCTTTCTTAGCCCGCCCGACCGCCCTATTTCCTTTTGAGTTGGCGTGGGCATTCTCACTCTACCCTATTTTTTTTTCATTTCAGTTGACGATCGCGTTTGTTATATACGAGGTTTTTTTTTTTTAGTTTTAATTATTGCCTGTCGATTTTAATTCGCTTCTTAAAATACCGTTGAGGAATTTCACAAATTTTTCCATTCCAGGATACAGTCGACGCCCTTGCCACAATAGGTGCCGGCTTTTAAGAGACGAGTCGACCGAGTCAAGTGCGTCAAGTGCGGACGAGAGCGAGAACCTCCGTCCGCATTACCACGGCTCCATTCCTAGGCTCATTATAACTCTGGATAGGGAAAACAACCAGCTTCAGGAAGACTTGTCTCCGCAGACTCCTAGTTGCCCATTAGAACTCAGAACCGGTCCACCGCCCGTCACCGCTCATCAGATTCCCATATTCACGTTTACTTGTGAGGACGTAGATGAGGAGCCACGAGCCGATTGCAGTAGCTCCCAGCGAGATACTCACGTACCGCAGGAGGACCCGCCCATGGTACCCCCACCCCCCGCTTATTACGAGGCGAGCGAGAACGGTGAAACTATACATCTACCGCCCCAGATGAAACCTATCGATACCAAACTAACACTAGACTTGTTCAACGCACGCTGCAAGGAAAACGAACCGTACAGTCGGAGATCCACCGGTATAGACGAGTGCGTCAGCGCGTGTGAGTGTTGTCGCTCCCCTCAGCCCGAAGCTTCGCTGATTCCCTTCATCGATGAGCCCAATTCGGAACCGATAATAGTCGAAAATGATGCGTTTTTCACAAATAAGGTCTCAACGCCTAAGATCCGCCGGATCCTTCCGTCCTTATCGATAGACAAAACAGAAAAATCGAAACCTGAGACCGCTGACGCCACATGTCAAACTTCCTCCTCCCCCGTGAAACCCAAATCGAAACCGTTGATACCCGAAATTCCAAGTAACAGAAAGTTAGATTTGAGTTTAAATCTTAAAGATGAATCCACTAATATAGAAAACATGCAGTGTCGATTGAAAAGGGCGTTGTTTAACATGTCGCGATCGCTCTCGAGTAAATCCGAAAACACGGAAACTCTCACCACGACCTCGACTGGAGATTCTATTGACGAAGAACTCAATGTCAAACGTCAGCAGCACTTTTACGCAAAAAGTGAAGGAAATAATAGCGTGGAGATAGGAGTAAAGCAAATCCTTCCTAGCGTAGACAAAAAGTCGTGGAAATCCCCTGACGAGTTCAGGCCAGCATTCGGCACGGTCAAAGCGCTAGCCAAGCATTTCAATAATATCAATCTGAGGTACTGCGTTAAGAACTACAAACGAAATTGTCAATCGAGTCCAAATCTTAGCGTCAGGCAGGACGCAGGCATGAAACTAGACACCGTGCCGCTCAGCGCTAGCTTGGCGGACATGACGTTCGATCGGACCGAGACAGAGCCGAGTGAAAGTAAAACGGGCAAATTGTCCGAGGACGAAGTGAAGAGCATTCTGATACAGTTGGAAGACTGGTCGCAGTTCGGTTCGCGTGGCAGCGAGGACACGCTAGCGCAAGGCAACGAGTTCGAGCTTCCAAACTTGCCCTCGGAAGAGCACACGGATTGCGCGTCGAACGGCGGCAGCTACGTGTTTAATGAAATACTTGATAAGAAACCGAGGACGATAACGTTGGAGAACATCAAACTTAAGTCCAGCGATTCGAGCGCGGCGTCGCAGCCGACCGCGCGCGGTGCGGGCGCGGCGTGGGCGCGCGGCGCGGCCGCCAGCTGCCCCGACGTGCGCCCCCCCGACCCCTCCCCGTGTAAGACTCACCCGCACGCATGAAATAGGTGTGTTACGGCCGGATGCATGTGTGCTACATTACATTCTCTTTTATGTTTTCTCGGTTTTTCAGTACATTTTATGATTTAATTCATACGATATGCGGAAATTATTGTCTTTTTTTTTGTTTCAGGATTTTTTATGTTTGGTCGTATTATTGTTTGGTCTTTGACGTCTTTTTGTTATTACTGCACATTATCATTGCATCGTGCACTCGCATCTTTACTTTATTTGTTGCTCAATCTAGTATTTGAATATTTGCTTAGTGGTCTATTTATGTCAGTAGGTAGTCAGTCAATACAACGCGGCAATGCAAACAATTTAGTGATTAATTTACTTTACACTGCACTCGTAAAAAAATCGAATGGTCGTCCACAATCCTACGAAAATATGCAGCTGTTCTGTTCTAAAGTTCATACAACGAAATGAAAAGCAATTTGCGTTAGTGGGTTGGTATTAACATTACACCTAATTTTAGAGTAGAATTATACAAGAACAATAGCCGCTTTTTTCACCTTCATGCGTAGGTAGAAAAATAGGCGGTATTATTATAATCTGATTAGTATTATCATTCACATAAATGTTTACGTATGAAACAATAAGTATGTAATTGCGTTTACCAGCGAGCAGCGTGGCGGGCGGGGGGGCGCTGCGGCGCGCGTCGGAGCGCGACCTGCCCGCGCGGCTGGCGGCCGAGCCCGTCAAGCCCAGCAAGAGCACGCCCGCGCTGCACCACCACCAGCTGCAGCCCGCGCCCGCGCCCGCGCCCGCGCCCGCGCCCGCCGGGTAACTACTCTCACGTTACGTACTCCCCCCGTTATTCCCCCCCGAAGGCCGACCGCTCCCTAGAGAGCTGTTGGACCTTCTTCCCCCCGACCATCTAGGGGGAATTAGCGACTAATGGCTAGTGGGACCGCGTGCGCGACGATCGACTGGCTCCCACGCTCAACAGCGGGGAAGTCACCGACGGGGTTCACCCCTGGAGCAATTGCCCGGATAGAGGGGATCTCCCCTAACTCCGAATTCCCTCAGCGCAGGAGCGCCTACAGCGCCGCGTGAGAGGAGGAAAGGTCTGTCTGTCTGTCTGTCCCCCCGTTATACTTCCAGCTCCACGGATACTTTAAAGGAATCTTTTTTTTACGCACTTTTTCTAAAAACATGAAGCTGAGTTAAATTTATTAATGTAGCGTTTTTAAACAAATTAATAAGCCTATTAATAGCTGTAAAATGTTTTGTCACTTTCTGACGGCCGCAGCTTCGCTCGCGTGGAATTAGACATAATAATAGATTATTCTTAACGCGTTAACTTAAACTCCACAAATTTGTAATGAATCCGTAAATGTGTTATCCCCTATGATAATTTTACTTTTTTCCAATTAAAAAGTAGCCCATGTCCTTTCTGAGGCTCTCTGGGTACCAAATTTCATTTAAATCGGTTCAGTAGTTTTGGCGTGAAAGCGATACAGACAGATGGACAGAGTTACTTTTGCATTTATAATTCGCTCGCTGCGACCCATAGACGTCCCACTGCTGGGCACGGGTCTCCCCCACATACATAGCTGCGGGAGGTCTAGAGCATACTCCACCACGCTGCTCCAATGCGGATTGGTGGAGGGGTTAGTGGCCAACCCAGTGTCGAATGTTCTCAAGCCACCCGAAGGTTTTCGACAAGGCTTAACACTCGATCACATTGAATCGAAGCGAGCCATTGGGCTATGGACGCTACGCATTTATAATATTAGTATGGAATTATGGATAAGACCGTCGTATTGTCAGGGGTCCAAGCAGCCCGGGCGGTGCGAGCGGCGCGGGGGGCGGGGCCGCGTGGTCGCACAAGTCGCGCAGCAGCCACAACCTGGCCGCGCACCCCCCCGACGGCTTCTACCAGAACCTGGCCGCCGTGCACTCGCAGCACAGGTAACGACGCCACAGAACAACAATAACAATGCTTTATTGGCCTCTAGATTTTACATTCCTAATTTACTTAAATATTATGGATTTATTGTAATGGAAACGTTACATAAAAATGAGCCCTGACATCTAGTGAAGCAACAGTTATATGTTATAGTTATTTCCAAGTTATACAACATCATATTATGTTGTTTCAAGAGGGCGCCACATCCCCGCGCCCGCATGCTATTTCCTCACAATAAATCTGTATTCTATGCATCTAGTAACGCGTATATTTGAGCGATCTTTATGGCGCGTACTGAACTTTAAAAAAACAATTTGCAGTGAGTTATTAATGCTAACATAGTGGCATATTTTAAGTCTAGATTGCAGACGAGCCTTACAGTGTTGTAATTTACAGATGGTCATCCCTTCGTAGTTCAACCGGAAGCAATCGCCCACAGTCAGCACATTTCTCCGCCGGCGGGGACTCGCCGGCGGAGGGTACCGCAACCTTACACCATCAGGTAAATTATATATTCACTATCTGGCGTGTTTGTAAAAGGTTTCGTTGGTCGATGACCGCATCTACGTCATCGTGTGAGATACTCATAGCATCAAGCGCACGATTTCCAAGTCGAAAACTTTATATAATGCGACGTGACCTGTGAACGTTTGTCGAGCGAGATAAGAGACCGTAAGGAAAAAAGACGTCGAATGCTTGACCTTTCATCAAAGCTACATCCAATGTTTTAGTCTGTAAACCGCTTCGTCTACTAGATAATGAATTACATCCGTAAGCAAGGCATCTAGTTAAATATAATAATATGTTTACTAGATGGTGCTATTTTCATAATGAAACTTTACATGTTTCGCAGACGAACCAGTCGAGTGCCGCGAGCGTACGTGCCGCTAAATTGGCCGAGATGTCCGAGGAGGTGTCAAGGCGGCAGCAGCAGCTCCAACTCCAACAGCAGCAGCAGATACAACAACAACAGATGCAACAACACCAACAGCAGCAAATGCAACAGCACCAACAGTTACAACAGCAGCAACAACTACAGCAGTTGCATCAACACCAATTGCACCAACAACAATTAGGTATCTTTAGCTCATAACAACATCAATCAAAAATAATTTACTAAGAAATGTTTAACCATAAGGAATAACAAAAGTACAAGGACGTTATCTGCGGTGCAATGGTATATCCTATAATTAAATTTTCACGCTGTATATAACTGATGGACGCTAGCTTATGTGACTCAGTGAAAGTGCCGCTTTCTAGTGGTGAAAGAATTTTTGAAATCGGGGCAGTAGTTTTTGTGTGAAAACATTACAAACAAATGTTTTCTCTTTATATTATTAGGTCAATATGAAGGAAGTATGCAGACATGTTATTTCCTGGACATACATCTGCTGAACAGAAAGTCAGGTATTATTTGCTTCCGTCACTGTGCTTGGTCGTTACGATTCCGTGACGCCCATCGTACGCTTTGAATTCCCAAGAAGAATTGGGCTGTTTCTGTTCTACTTAGAATAAAAACTTTACAGGATCTGGTGTGGCACTAACAATGGTTTGTCGACAGTGTCAGGCAGCCAGACGTCCCTGGGGCAGCAGAAGGCGATATCGCAGCAGCAGCTGAGCCAGAGCCAGCTGCACCTGCACGCGGGCCACTACCCGCCGCAGTCGCCGCAGCCGCAGCCGCAGTACCCGCAGCCCTACCCGCACCACCACCCCCACGCCCAGCACCAGCCGCAGAGGTACCGCACCTACATTCGATATTTATTAGCAACAGCCAAAGCTGATCGTAGCGCCCATAGCCCAATCTGTCGCGTCTATTCAATGTGATCGATAGAGAAGAGAGAGATGAGCAACAGCGTGGTCGGTTTGTGGGTGGTGGACCGCTAGTGTTAAATTTAATGGGTGCTACTGTGCTTCGGAAGGGCTTCAGACCTTTCCTCCTCTCGCGCGGCGCTGTCGTCGCTACTGCGCTGAGGGAATTCGGAGTTAGGGGAGATCCCCTCTATCCGGGCAATTTCCAGGGGTAAACCCCGTCGGTGACTTCCCCGCTGTTGAGCGTGGGAGCCAGTCGACCGTCGCGCACGCGATACGCGCGTGCGCGTAATGCAACCGTTAAACTTTATCGAAGGCCTCAGAGTGGCTTGAGAAAATTTGACACTTGGTTGGCCATTAACTTTATTGTTTTCTTTAAATGTTACATGTTATCTTCTGTACCAAATAAATATTTTCCATTTCTTTTTCTAAATAATAATTTCAGGTACGAGTGGCATCAACCTGGCCCACCCTCACCGCAAAGATCGCAACCCCCTGTTGCGCCCAAGCCAATGGTAAGCATGTTATACTCGTATATGATTTAGTTTTAAATAGGAAGTCTGATGACTTACTTTGAACTTTCGCATTTCAGGGAACAAGAAAGTCTGAAACTGAGCTGGAGGACCAATTAGTTCAGCAGCAGCAACAGATGCACAACAGTTCTACGCTACAACTGGATGACGGTAATTTATTATTGGATGTTACATTGACAACATCGACGTGGTCGTTAAGAAATTATTATCTGTGTTACCAGCAGAAGCTTGGAGTTTTTAATTGTGCCTTGTGTTTAGCAATAGACTCACTACCTGTTATCATAACTGATAAGAAGTGGGTGTAAACACACCTCTACTTACTCTTTCGGAGAAATACAACTAATACAAGAGTTATGTTATGTCTTATCAGAAACATGATGGTGCTTCCATAATGATATGAAATAATTTCTTGATCATAATTATTTTCAGTCTTGTCAGCCAATATCGTCAATTAACTCGCTAGTTTGTGTAGAACGGTATGCGGCGGGTGCGTCGGAGGCGTACGGCGGCGGCGGCGGCGGGGGGGGCGGCGGCGGGGGCGGGGCGGGCGCGCGCGCCGCGCACAACCCGTGGCAGCGCGAGGAGCGCGAGCGGCAGGCCGAGGCGCGCCGCGCGCACGCGCGAGCACGCAGGTACTCCCACTGACCGTTTGACCACTGGTGAACTGGTGACTGATGACGTAGCGCCGTGGTGAGTGACCCTGACTGCCGAAGCGCGGCTTGAATTCAGCCTGGGACTGATATTTCGCTGCGACCCATAGACGTCCCACTGTTGGGCACGGGTCTCCTCTCAGAATGGGAGGGATTAGGCCTTAGTCCACTGATATTTATTTTGCAGATAAATATTTTGTACTCGCATGTTAAATTGTGTTGTTTTTTTATGTGTGACCGCCACCCACAACACAGCTCTAAGCCTACCGCGGGGGTGTGAGTGTGTACCGTTTGTTTATTATTTTTTTATTAACTTTAACCCTACTTCGGATTTCGAATTGAAAATATCCTGGACCGTACACTTAACGTGCCCTTCGAAGCACCAGCGCCCATGAAAATGCCACTAAACGACCTTGTCTGTCTTTGCTTAACTCAGTCGTCAGTATAAAATCGACGCGAGCCATTGGACTATGGACGCTACAGTTACATACGTTGTACGGTCCACGTACATTGCTGTAGCGTAAGCAGTGTCAGCAGTTTACGCTACAGCGGTGAAACGAGAATCAGTGCGCTTACGAACTCGTTTCCCGCGTCACGCGTACCAGTCTATCATTATCAACCTTTCTATCATTATTTCTATCAATAACTATCAATCTAATTCTAATAATAAAATACTTATCAAATTCAACCTACCGTGTGCCGAGTATCATTTACGATTCCCTTCAAAACATCGTATGGGTTTCGTCTCAGCCCCTACATACGTAACTACATATAACTGTTTTCATGTCAGGGACGCGGCCATCGCGCAGCTGGTGGCGCTGGGCGGCGCGCGCACGGCCGTGCAGAGCCAGCAGCTGCGCGCGCTGCAGCTCGAGCGGGACTTCGAGCGGCGCGCCACGCAGCACGACGCCGTATGTTGACGTTCTAGTTAAACCACCACGTGATTGCGTTACTCAGTGAAGCACAAGCCAGTCTTGGTTTTGATTGGATCTCATTGCTCTCACTTATCGGCTACTCGACTGAGCGACAGCGGATGGGTGTTGCTGCATGCTAGTTTGCAATTTTATACCCATTATAAAAGTCACTTTGACAAGAACCAATGGTCGAGCCAAATTTTATGGCAGTTTGGACTTTGCTGTTTTCAACTGTTCACTGTATTCATACGAAAATAATGAATAAGATATAGTTACACACAATTATTAACTCATATTAATAATTGTGTGAACTCCAATCAAGAAAAAAATTGATTCCTACAAAACGGCTTTAAAGTATAACCGTAATATATTTTTGATGTTGTTTAACAGTATGATATAAACTGCAGGATGACGGAGGGAACGTGGAAGCGGAACCCGACGAGGAAGACGTGTCGCCGCCGCCCTCCCCGCCCGCGCCGCAGCACGCAACCGCCTACGGCCAGCAACACGCCACCGCCGCATACGCTGCACAAGCCACGCAAGGCACGCACGCGGCCCACGCACACCACGCCCCCCAGTCGCCGCACGCCACGCACGCGCCGTACGCCGCCCACACGCCGAACGCGACGCACGCGCAACACGCGCACGCGCCGAACGCGACGCACGCGCAACACGCGCACGCGCACGCGCCCGCGCAGGCCCAGCCCGCTGCCCACGGCGCGCCGGACGACACGCGGGCGCCGCCGCATCCACCCAAATCCATACTAAAGACCAACCGCCCAGAAGTCACAAATGGATACGCGATGGAAATTGTAAGTAAATTAGTTTTTTGTTGTATCATATAATTATTACAATTTAATCTAACCAAGAGACTACCTCTTTCTCGCCTTTTTTATACATTCAATTCAAGTATCGACCATCTTCGATCTTGGCCTTACAATAGCATAGTACACATCAGTTACAGACACTGAAATCGGTCACAAGAATGACATTCGCCGGTCATCTGATCTACTTTTGATTTTTTTGATTTAAGTGTTGTAATTTTTCGAAATTATTAAAAAATACTCTATGCAAATGCAGATTGACGGATACATGCCTTTGTGAACATTATAATAATATGAGAGTTGAATGATATTTTCTGTCTGTGGCTTTGAATCCCACTCAGGACAAATATTCGTGTGATGAACACTTTGTATTTGTTCTGTGTCTGGATGTTAATATTATCTATTAATGTATGTATTTAAAAATATCTATGTATGTCTATCAGTCTCTGACACCCATATTACAGGCTCGCGCCTACTTTGGGGTGGTGTGTAGATGGTCGTGTTTGAGAATGACCAAGATATTGTTACGAGTCAGGATAGGGTCCGAGTAAAATGCCACTAATTTCGCAGAAAAAGCCTTTATTCCACGACGTTATTCGCGTACAGTACTTATACAACACTTAAATACACTACACTGCACTATCACTCGCGTATTACTAGGTCACTTCACTGTTTTCTTTTAATCGAGAAACTTCTCGTCTTTTTCAAATTCAAATATTGTGTTCGATGACAATTGACGAATGTCATCATTAAGCCGCTCGCACACTCACGTTCGGTAATGCCAGGCTCACACTCTCGACCGTAACAATATTTATTAAGATAATTATATTCAATAAATCTCTTAGAGCACCGAGGAGCGTGTTGTGTCGGAGGTGGCGAGCGCGCTGGCGGGCGCGAGCGTGTCCGGCGGGCCGCCCGCGCCGCCCGCGCCGCCCGAGCGCGGCTCGTCGTTCGCCGTGATGGCGGGCCGGCGCGCGCTCTCGCCCAACCCCGCGCACGCGCCGCTCGTGCCGCTCGTGCCGCAGGCGCAGGAGAACGCCGCGCCGCCGCAGTCAGTATATTGCTTAACATACAGTTGGATTTAAATAAATTTATTAGATACATTTTTTGTATTAGATTAGATTAATAAATTTTTGATTGATGAAAATAGGACCCTATTTATTTTCTGAGTTTAAGTTGTATTTTAACTCTGTTAGATCTCCAAATAAATAATTTTAATTTAACGTTTAGTATGCAATCAAAGTCCTAAGGCTCGCGTCGATCGCAGTGCTAGCGGCACAATTTGATGAGCGCTTCCGTGGTACGTAGGACAAGACAAACTGTCGGACTGAACTGGATATGAAATATTATCGTGACTGAACTGAATTTGTTTTATCATTTAAAAAGTATTAACAAAAGCCTGTTTCATATGAAAAATTATTTACAGCGTTATCTAGTTCGATACTAAAAATTTAACAAATTGTCATTTGATACTGTCTTATTAGGTAGTTAAGTTACCGGGTATTTCAAGTTATAAAAACCCTTTAGTTGTTGCCCGACCCGGGGATCGAACCTAGGACAATCTAGCTCAGCAGTCGTGCTTGGGACCACTGCACCACCGAATAAAACTGCAAACATTTTACAAACTGTGTGATATGAATGTAAAGTAACCTCTCCTTGGGCAGGTCGCCGCCGGGGGGCGCGCGCGACAAGCGCGTGTCGTTCCACGAGCGCGCGGCCGCGTCGCCCGCGCCGCCCGCGCCGCCCGCCAGCTCGCCGCCGCCGCTCGACGCGCCCCGGGAGGACCCCGACGTGAGTCACGTTGACCAGCGCCGTGAACTATGGCCTAGAGGAGAGCCGAGCCCAACAGTGGGACAAAGAGAAAGGCTTGCTGGACTGTGGAGGGGTGCTCCACAGTCCAGCAACCCTTTCTCTTTGTCCCACTGTTGGGCTCGGCTCTCCTCTAGGCCGTAGTTCACGGCGCTGGCCAAGTAATTAATGTATGGTATGGATGAATTGACATGCTTTCGAGAATATTATGGAGAACTATCAGGCATGCAGGTTTTCTCACGATATTATCCTTTACCATTACAACAGGTGACATTTAATTTCTTATGTCGTCACTTTACATAGAAACGACTGCTTGGATTTGAACCCACATCCCCCTCGACTGAGAAGCTAGTTCGAGAAGGGATTAGATAAGTTTATGTAAAACTAATTGTTATTAAATGTAAGTTATTAGATGTTAGTTAGATAACATTAGCTACATTACGCATGCGTTATGTACTTATCTTATGTTAAAAACAGGTAGAGATAAATTAGATGTTTATTTGTTGTTTAGTTTATTAGAATATTCGCTTGATAATTAAGAAACATTTTTTTTGTTATTCGTCGCATGTGAACGTGAAATAAAAAAAAACTTATTATTATTAACTTTATACATCGATCTGTCACGAGTTGCTTAATTTTGTGTGAGAGTTTACATTATATTTTCGCTGCGACCCATAGACGCCCCACTGCTGGGCACGGGTCTCTCCCACAGACACTTATATATTTATATTTATTTATATACATTATATTTATTTATATATAATTTGCAGCGCTTCATAGAAGAAGCGGAGAGCATGGTGGGCGCGGAGGCGGCGGCGGCGCGCACGCCCGGCGTCATCGGCGCGCAGGAGGTGTACAGGTGAGGCCGGCGCTCCTTAAAAAAAACTTGAGAGGTGTCAAGGGACACCCGGATGGAACGAAGTTATTGGATATATAAGTTATTACAAGTTATTGTTACTGTTATTATGTACAAAAAACCTGTATACACTCAACAAAAATAATTGTCGCGACACCATACTGTTCAATGCGAAATAGAAAGATGAAACGAAAATAACTGGCTTGCTTTCTATGAGACAGAGAGAGAGAGAGACAGACAGAGAAATACGCGCACGACGTAATAGCAAAAAGTGTCGTGACAACTTTTCGTAAGAATTTTTTCCGTCTAGCCCCCTTTCACAACGCGCGATAAGGAACTTCGTTCCGATATATGTACGCTAAACAGGTCTAGGCATGTCTTGCATGTGGACAGTGGACACACAAAAACAGAATATGAAGTATATACATGTCTTATCAGCGATATAAATATTTGCCCCAGCACCCGAGCCGAGCGGATCGGCAGTCACGGTTTTGCAAACTTCAGGCACTAGTGATGATGAATAGATGTCATTCACCATCTCTGCTGGCGACGAAGATGACGACGTCGTATTTTTTTAAAATTACATTTATATAATTCGCCAAACTCATCCATTTTCAAATCAACCTCGTAAGGAGCGTCGCGATTAAAACAATGTATGTTGTTCTGCCATATGAAATGTCAAAGTGACGCGACACTTCATATAAATGATAATATATCCAAAAATACTAAAATAATTTTTAAAAATATTTTCCAGTGGACCAAATTGTGAATCTAAAATCTAAACCATTCTCGAATCCCCTTGAACACACACAAAACATTTCATCAACATCTATCCAGCCGTTTGGGAGGAGTTCACTGTCATACACACGTACACAATAAATATTGAAGATGTACTTGTAATGTGCAGGGACCCCCGCGCGCGGCGGCTGGCGGAGGCGCAGGCGCGCGCGCCGGCCGCGCCCGTGCCCGAGCACCTCTCCTTCAAGGAGAAGATGAAGATGTTCGCGCTCGAGTCGGGCGAGGCCTCCACGCCCAAGGACAAGGTACCCCCCGCCGCCCCCGCCGCCCCCGCCCCGCCCGCCCACCGCTGACCGACCACGCTGTACCACCATCGCCGGCAGGATGTTTACACCGTTTCTCCTACCCGTGCAATTTTGGAATCTAAAGTGTCAAGAGCATCAGATCCCTAAGAAAGAAAAATCAACGACTGCATGTTGTTTCGTATTGCAATACAATACAATATCATATTCATAATATTTAATTACACATCTTATTTTAATAAAGCTATGGGCGAACTAGAAACTGAGTATCATGATTGTGACATATCGGTTCAAAGGATTACACAAATCGAACTCAACAATCGAACAATTGTGAATCTATTGATTAAAATCTATGTAAGGTATATGTATAGTGATCTGTTAAAAATAAATCTATTTTATCTAATGAAAATAAATCTATTTTTGCAGGTGAAAATTTCTCGTGCGCAACGTGACATAGACGCGGTGCAACTAGTTCAATAAGTAGATCCCTACTCGTCTGCGCTGCTTCGCAAGACATTCATGAAATGTTAAATGTAAACAGACGCGAGCGCATCGCGGCTGGAAGAGATCCACTCGGTGTGTTGTATCTTAAAGAACGATTGTGTTCTATATGTTCACCCCGGATCTTACTTGTACCTTAACTATGGACCAGAATAATTAAAGGTGATTTGTAGAACGGGTCTCAAACTTATACGGCCTGATTTCACATATGCAGCACCAATTTACACGACAAACGTAGAGATGTAAGCGATATTGTAAAATGAATATATTTTATGATATTATGACTCAATATGGCCTGAGCAGCTAGTGTTGCAGCAGTTTTATGTATGTCGGAGCAACTACTATTATATAGAATGTATAGAAATTTATTTGGTTAAAATATTCCAAATGACATAAGTATATTTATTTATGTTACAATTTATTCACGATAAATTTTGATGGCACATTGAAATTATTAAATTTTCCAAATTTATCGAAGTGCCATTGTATTTTTGCATTGTTAATACTTTACATGTTTTAAGAAGTATTTTGTCAGGACCAAATAACGTTTTGAAGTTATCCGGTGCCTTTAATATAACTTTAGGATATAATCACACCCATCATATTTATTAAATTACTAAACGAGTTAAAAAGCTTCTCATAATGCTACTTAAATTTAAGCTTCGTTACATTCCAAAGAATGAGTCTTTATTGTTTTGTATCTTTCACGCAGAGCATTCCTATGAACTACTTGGTCATCCATTTAAAATTTTATGTGTGTGACACAGTGTTTACATATTTACTTATAATTATAAATACTACATATTGTTCCCTACAATTTATTTAATATTCTTATGATAAAATGAGTGCTACTTCAAATTTTTATAATTATGACATAAAGCAATAAGACAGTGTGAGCCTTTTATATTATGTAAATACACGTAATATTTTAAAAGTAAGCACATATTTGTGCCAAAATTATACAGGCGTGTGGGAGAAACACGGCGCGGCGACACTCGCACTACCTATATTTTGTACATAATTTATAGGAACTTAAGCCCTTTGTAATGAGACGTTTGTATAATTATGTATCATGTTTATTTAAAATACAATTATATCGAGAGTTTACATATGAGATGTAGTGGAAGCTAGGCCTATACGAGAGATGGATAGATTAGTATTATAGTCCCTGAGATTTTTACACGCTCTCAGTATTTCACCCAACGATAGTCAATTAGAAAAAGTTGAGATTTATTTGTAGAATGGTTTTCAATTGTTTCTTATTTGTATATACCTATATTAGAAGGAATACATGTAAAGATAGTTGCAATCGAGTTATTCGAAATTGCAATACGTTTAATTATACTTACTACACAAAATTAATTGTACTTTATCTATTTGGACAAGGAATAAAATAATTTACAACACAATTTTAATTTTTTAATAACGCCATCCATTCATTACCATCACTATTTCGACCACGTTGGTACCTACATGGTCGGTCTCCAAGTCTCCAAGGTGTACCTACAGGATTGACACTGTTGCCGACTTCTCAACCGACAAAACGTACCGGTAGAAAATTTGTAAGTACCTAATTTATTTTACTATCCTTAGATTTTATTATTACGAAACAAAGGGGCCGCTGCCCCGCCATATCTGGCCACTGCAGCTCACAAACACCACTCCCGATTTGATAAAACCGATCAGACGTGCTGTTGCACACCCAGCGTTGCTGTTTCGCCGCGACCCATAGACGTCCCACTGCTGGGCACGGGTCTCCCCCACAGACACTGCTGAGGGAGGTCTAGAGCATACTCCACCACGCTGCTCCAATGCGGATTAGTGGCTCACCCAGTGTCGAATGTTCTCAAGCCACCCGAAGGTCTTCGACAAGGCTTAACGATTGTTTCCACCATAGAAAACACCCGGGACCGACGGCTTAACGTGCCCTCCGAAGCATGGTAGTGTCCATGAAATTTTGCCACTAGCGGTCACCCATCCACAAACCGACCGCGCCCGCCATTGCTTAACTCTTTCGATCTCATTGAATCGACCCGAGCCATTTGGCTATGGACGCACGTTGCTGTTTACTTGAGGGTAAATAAGACAAGGATTTAAGAAAGGAAACACACAAATAATTTAACAGTGTTTATATTTTGTTTTGAGGTTAAAATATACTGTGCCCCGTGGCTCGTTCATGCCAACGAACAAAATTCCACTCGATCCTTATACAACGAAAATCTATCTCAAACAGTGTTACAAATTGTGCAGGCGTTTTCATTACTCCACCAGAGTTCACTTACATTAATCGCTCGCCTTAAAAAAACACTAAAATATACCTTAAATGTTATACCAACGTCTGCAATTAAAATATAATACCGATGTCACATAAACTGAATATATTTAATTAATTATGTACACAGGTACAAGAACATAAATTTGATGTCGGCTGGCGAGGACGACACCGGCCCTCAACTTTGTGCTCTACGATGTGGCATTACATTACATTTATAAGTATGAAACTTATACATGCCAGTGTTTTAAATTAAGTTAACTGCCGAAATTGACAATTCAAACATCGATGAAAATACAACAGAAATGAACCTATTATGATGTGAGAGATCAATTAATATTTAATAAGGGTTCTTTGTTGTGAAGCCAAAAATTGAGGGTGCTATGATGAGGCGGCGTTACATGAATGACTACAATTTGTTGGCATCGATGGCTTCAGGAAGTTGAATCTCAATGCAGTCTTATCCTACAACGAATTTACAATTTGTAACAACTTACTACAATATCGCCATAACATACTTAACATTAAAGCTTGCTTTATTTACACACTCAAGAGGTTTTAATGATGAAACTCATTTCTACTAGATAGAAAAATATAGTTACCTATAACCAGCAGTCAAACTATAAAATTCCAGGAAACATACAAATAGTATAAAATAAGGTATCACGTTTGTACTGGCGGGGCCCGCGCGGCCACGCCCGGCGAGCGGTGGCGTCGGCCTAACTCACAGATTTTGTCAGCAGGAGGATTTCTCTATATGATTTATATAAAAATACTCATTTAACATGACATTGCATCCATTTTAAATAATTTCTCTGGGTAAATACTCGCACCGTGAAAGTATAAAAGTACATCGCCACTGCGTCGCTATTGATTGCAAGACAAGAGACTGCGGAAGATCGTTAGAAAAATAAACAGTAATATTTTTAAAATCTTACAACTATAAATATACTCTTAAGTATCATAATAAAAATAAAATGCGAACTTGATTGATTAACATCAGGGTCAGCGCGCGCGCCGCCCGTCCACCATACTAGCTCACCTTGGGACACATTATCTTCACAACAGTAATAAGATTGTATTGTAAAAATGTAAATATTATGTGTACATGACGACTATCTAATCTCTTTATCTATTCACTACATTTGGTGCTACTTCTCATTCACGCGCTTCAGTTCACGCACACGCTTTGATCATTTTTCGGTACAGATACAACAACAATAATGGAAGAATCGTCAGAAGCCCCGTGAGTCTTAAACATAAATTCAATATTAGAATAATTTATACTTTGTTAACAATTTATCTTTGCAGCGAACAACCCAGTGTTAATTTCGGCTCATGAAATATTTTTCATACATAAAATTAATATTATACTAATATAAAAATTCGATTTCATCTTTGATATAGTGTAAAGTGGCACGACTATAAAGCGCTATACAGTCCTCACGGAGGAAAACAATGACGGACTGTCCATTAGTAGAAAAAAATGGATTTGTTTCGTGAGTCAACTCGAATGGACACAAAATGCATAACGTAGTGGAACAACAATATATTCGGGAATGCATTTCAAGTCGCGTATCCGTTATCCTAAATACATATATATATATATATTATATCTATTTATCAAACTTATAAAAATTGACTTAACAAATATTTCATAAAGTACATCTCATCTGTCTATGCTATATTCACGTTACGACTACAGAGGCAGCGGCCGCGCGCGCGTGCGTCGCTAACGTGTCTAGTAAGAAGTAAAACGGTTCGCAGCGTGCGTCAACAACTATACTTTTAACGTGCTATTAAACGAATTACACCGATACAAAAGAGTCAGGGTCCGCGCGGGGGGCACGGGGGGGCGCGGAGGGGCGCGGGGGGGCGCGGAGGGGCGCGGGGGGGCGCGGAGGGGCGCGGGGGGTGCGGCTCGGGCGCTCAGCGCGGCGGCGTGAAGAACTGTCATTGCGGGGTGTCGCGCGCGGCGCTCCAGCGGTCGAACTCGATGCCCGAGTCGGGCGACACGCCGCCGACGACCGCGCAGCCGCACGGCTCGGCCGCCGCGCGCGCCTCACGCACGCCCAGCTGCTCCAGCACCTGCGCATAAACACATTGTAAATACAGACTTCAGTAGTAGCGTCCATAGCCCAATGGCTCGGGTCGATTCAATGTGAACCAAAGAGTTAAGCGACGACGGGCGCGGTCGGTTTGTGGATGGGTGACCGCTAGTGGCAAAATTTCATGGACGCTACCGTGCTTCGGAGGGCACGTAAAGCCGTCGGTCCCGGTTGTTTTCAATGCTGGAAACAGTCGTTAAGCCTTGTCGAAGACCATCGGGTGGCTTGAGAACATTCGACACTGGGTTGGCCACTAACCCCTCCACCAATCCGCATTGGAGCAGCGTGGTGGAGTATGCTCTAGACCTCCTGCAGCTGCGTCTGTGGGGGAGACCCGTGCCCAGCAGTGGGACGTCTATGGATCGCAGCGAAATACAGACTTAAGAAACTCCAAGATAAATTGATCGCCGCCAACTGCGCATCAGTCTCCCCGCATATGAGCGATATTTTTGATATGGATGAAAATGGGCCCTCCCAAACTCGTTAACGATAAGGATTTCACACAAAAACTTTTGTCACGTGTGACTAGTTCAAACTCATAACGGGAGCGGAGTGCAAGAGAGCTCAGGGCGACTGTTACTTACTAATCAGAGAGCTACTGGGACAACCCGAACTGACGCCGCGTTTCCGGAGAATTTAAGCTAAATTTGTTAATGCATTATGGAAATCTGCATCGGTTCGAACGGTCCATTTGCTGCGTTTTTTAGCTGCACATTCGATATGACGATGATTTAGAAACAAACATGAGTTGAACAAAATGAAAACTTTAATTTATAGATTTGTATGTCTGTGGACGTAGAAACCCATAAATTAATGTTTAATTAATATCGATGTACGTCTAAAGATCTACGGGTATTGAGTCTGTAATGGTCGAGGGTGCTTGATGTGGTGAACTGTTGCGTAAATTTAGCCAAGGGTATTGTTAAATTTAGTACTAACGTTTTGGGAATAAATCTATATTTTAATCATTTGTTCGGTATCAATAAAAACAGAAAAGACAGTTAAATTATTTTTATGGCTGGGTAATTTTAATAATTTTATTAAAATTAAAATATCTTAAATTTCAATACCCTAGCAGTGCGTGTGAATAGAAGTTGTGTAGAACGGTGGATCTAGGCGGGGTGGTCGGGGTGTGGGCTTCGACTGCAGAAAATAAAATGGATACTTCATGTTAACGCAAATCGTGTCAACACCAAAAGGACTCAATTCAAAAAGAGCTATCAATTTCGCTAGTCTTGAGTTGTTCATAGAATAGTCACCAGTCAAATTTCGACTATTCGGTGATCACTAGTTAAGATAGAAGCTACTTCCATAACGTCAACAGCGGCAGACCGAATTCGCATTTGACGTATGAAGTAGTAGTAATAGCATCAATATTTTTTTGTTCGGCGATCGAAGGGTGTGTGTGTTAAGTGAAGCATAGTGCAGACCTTACTCAGGCTGGCGCTGTGCTCGTGCAGGCCGAGGTCCCGCTCGAAGCAGTGCAGCTGGCGCATGAAGTGGAAGTTGGGCGCGATGTCGGTCTTGCGCGAGCGGACCAGCTCGAACGCGTCGCGCAGGCACAGCCGGTGGCGCTGCATCAGGTACGCCAGCGTCACCGTCACCGAGCGCGAGACGCCCGCCACGCAGTGCACCAGCACGCCGCACTGCGCCGACATCGCCTCCTCTGAAACATGTACAGGCTAATTAATAAACAAACGCTACACGCTACTTGTGATCCTCCTTGACGTGTCCGTCAACGGCGGACCTGACTAAACTATCAGATGTTACGGGCATGTGAGCGAGAATGACTCGCAAATCCAAATTTGGTTTTAAACGTCCGGTACACACGCTACACACTCACATCATCCTCACCCCAATGGCGCGCGTCGATTCTCATGTGATCGACAGAGTTGAGCAACGACGGGCGCGGTCAGTTTGTGGATGGGTTACCGCTAGTGGCAAAATTTTATGGGCGCTGCTTAAGCCGTCGGTCCCGGTTGTTTGCGATGGTAAAAACTATTGTTAAACTTGTCGAAGATCTTCGGGTGGAGTGGTCTAGAGAACATTCGACACTAACCCCTCCACCAATCCGCATTGGAGCAGCTCTGGTGGAATATGCTCTAGACCTCCCGCAGCTGTCTGTGGGGGTGGCGGACACACATAGAAAACATAACAAAACATCCATGACCTGAGTACTTAAGGCAGTTATGTACATATGTACTTAATAAATCTGCCTCGGCTACGAAACCGGGACCCGCGGTTCCTCGACACCACCGCACCACAGTTGTCGAAAGTACATATAAACATAACCTAACATCACGTCTGTATTTCCCTCTAAAAGAAGCAATGTTCATCACCAGGTCATGTTATGGTAGTCAACCAAATCTAACCTAACCAATAAATTAACAATAGAATTCCTCATAATATCAATACGTATTATGGCCAGTATGTATTCTCGGTTCCGCTTAACTATTGCTTTTAAAATTGTGTAGCGAGGCAATTAAGTGTTTATATTTAGATGTTCCATGGTAAAACAGGGCAGACGAGTTTTAGCGAGACTAAACAATACCCACTTGATTGTCCAAGGCGCCACCTAATTCCGGTCAAGTGATGGCACTCATTACGCTGATTAACTTCAATTAACCAGTGCAACAATTTTAAAACGTAACTGTCGTAAAATAAAATAAAAAATTAAGTAGTTTCCATTAATTACCTGTCCTTGACATCGTAAATAGCAATGAAATGTTTAATAATCGTGTAATATGGATTGCTTTTCAGACATCTACTATAAAAACCCTTTGCCAAGAACGTGATTATACACAGCGTGGTGGACTAAGGCCTTATCCCTCCCATTCTGAGAGGAGACCCGTGCCCAACAGTGGTACAAAAAAAGGGTTGTGATGATGAACTGATAAAAATTTAGACAAGCGTACTGACCGATAAAGCGAATGGCCTGCGGAAAGTGCACTGCGAGGTTCTGGCTCCAGTGGTCGGCGATGGGGATCTTCAGGTAGTTGATGCCGCAGCCCTCCGCCTCGAACGTGTTGGGCAGGTCCGGCGTCACGTTCAACACGTACTGCAATACAGAATTGAACGAGGTTAAGATTTAAATAGTAGCGTCCACAGCCAAATGGCTCGCGTCGATCAATGTGAACGAGTTAAGCAACGACTGGCGCGGTCGGTTTGTTAATGGGCGAGTGCTAGTGGAAAAAAATTCATGCACGCTATCATGCTTAGGAGGGAACGTTTAGCCGTTGGTCCCGGTTTCCAGCGGACGCATATAGACACTGATAATGTTGCTGGGTCCTCTTTCTCCAACCTCTACCCCAGCCCCTCTATTAGAGGTTGGGCAGGATCTCGATGGGGAAGTCTTGCGGCGCGTGCAGGTGCGTGTCCTCGCACTCTGAGGACGAGCCCGACGAGAGATATCAAACCCACCTTGATGTTGTGCCTGGCGAGCGCGTCACAGTCTTCACTGTTGGTGGAGTTCCCCAGGTAGAGGTTGGGCAGGATCTCGATGGGGAAGTCCTGCGGCGCGTGCAGGTGCGTGTCCTCGCACTCCGAGGACGAGCCCGACGAGAGCGCGTCCTCGCTGCCCGACCCCGAAATGCGGAGGGACCTGCAATAAAAATATTCACACTTAAATAACTGCGATACGGTAAAAAATTAAGGAATCTTCAATTTTATCTTGGTTTTCATGAGGGCTCAAGTGGTTGCAGAACATTTGCAGTATGTGTACAGCCGTACCTACATCCTTGCATTTGGGTCTTCTTATTCTACACTCTTTATCTATGTCATCCCATAGTTACGACAATTTTGCATAGTCGTGGAAAAAAAAAGTGAAGAATGTAAGAATCCTATCTTTATAGGGAAACAAACGTACTTACACTACCTACTAAGTAGTTAGCGATATCTAGTGACCGAATATACAATATGTAATGTAGTTTCATTATACACATGGTACCTATACCTATAGGTATGCTTGGCGGAATGTGATTTTACATAATAATGATCAAATTGGGCATTATGTAAATTATGTAACATAAACTATGTAAATTACAGAATTTACTTCAGTGAATCCAGAAATACATTCTCTTACTGGTATGTCATATGCATATGAGCAGAAATATTACTAAGTCTGTCTGGCCGTACAATCTAAGTAGACCCCCTCGCGTAGTTTACGGCTGAAACATTTGAACAAATACAATTTTCTGTAAAATATTTTAATCGTGCGCAATAAAAATGTTGCATTCCAAGACCAATCGCCGCGCCAAAGACAATAAACACCGTTCCGACCTCAAAAAACCCTGCCGAACCTCGCCGACGCCTGGCTCTCACGATAATCTAGGGCTTGTTACATCATATCGCTCCACTAACACCTTTCGGCGGTCGCACGAGCTCGTATGTAAAGTTGCAGGCGAGCGCGATGCGGAAAGCGTCGGCGGTGAGCGGCGGCGCATTGATCGGCGCTGGTTAATGGGGTAGGAGGCCCCCATTCACCTTCCCCGCCGGCCGCGCCGCGGATCAATGGCCGCCCACGCCTCACGCCGACGCCCCCGCGGCCCGCGACGCCAACGGGTCTACTCCCACGCTGTACTTTACCGAATACACCCTCGCAATAGTCGCTATCGTCCTCGCCGACGCCATTCACTGAGCCGTTTTGAAAATGAAACGAATTAGTGGATCCGAAGGAGCGCGCCAATCGTAAACCGCTTATCGAGCATCTCATCGCCATCTCCACGGAATTTCATCTTAACACTTTTAAACATGATTTTTTTTTATTATCTGGCTGTGTGCTGTCCCTTTTTGCGATGCAGCTATCGTTTCTTTTCAAAACGGATGAGCTCGATCACAACAATTTGTCATCATCAGTACAAACGACTGATTATGTATGCTCTTCGCGAAATGAAAATGGTCAAAGCACCACTCTCGAATTGATAGTTATTCGAAAACAATACAGGACAATGGACTGAGAATTAATTAAAAAACCATGCCAGTATTAGACAATTTGTCGCTACTGCTACTACTGTAAAAGTTAACCTTGTTATGGTGGCCTTCCACGGCAGGCCTTGACCGAGCCGAGCTATATCTTTAGCATAAATACTTAGTTAATCCAGGGATTGGCAAAGTAAACGTTACGTGAGTGCACTCTACTTGTAGTGATGACGAGAGTGTGCTTGATAATAAGTTTTGATACGCGTTTCAATTATGATTACTTGACATTCGATAAACTGGAATGAAATAAATTGGAAGATCAATCTCTATAGACAAAAATGGCACCTACCAAGTAAGTATCGTCTCTAACAACTTTTTTGGATTCGATTACCTGGCTACCTATTTAGCTAAACAAGTCGGAAGAAAAAGCGCTCCTGAACTGCTTTATCCACATGCGCTGAAGTATCTAATATTTTTTGATACATAAACAATGAATGTTCGACGAAAAATTACTTTGAATAAATAATAAAACTGAAAAGCTGAGTAGTTTTGTTTGCTTGAACGGGCTAACGACCACACAGCCACAGAAACAGCTCTACAACTACCAGACGAACGGATCGGAATTCTTTTTTGCATTGATTTCAGCTATCATTAAATAGTACAGACTCCAGTTCACCCTGCAAATAAATTTGCGCGTACTCATAAGTATACAGAACAGCTTATTCAGAAACTAACCCCGTAATATGATACACGCAACTCTTATAACCTTTACTTGGCAATTGGCAACCACATTCTACATGTACGTTTGCTATAGGTACCTACGTTAGCGGATGCTGCCATCCCACACGGGCTAGGTAGGTAGGTGCCAATATAATATACAAACAAGTAAAGTGATTCACACTGATTGTTATTTCTAGTTGAAATAGCCTTCGTTAGGGTGCCGGCTACCCACGCGGGCGCTAACTGGAAATCAAAACAGTTGAGGTGAATTTGCGCCGCCATGCGCCACTACCTCCGCCCACCTCAGCGGACGCGTGGGCTCGGCTTGCTTATAATGCTCCCATTCCTACTGGGAAAATCCCTCGCTGCGAGGTTGGAAAGCCTTTTTGAGAAGTATGTAATAGAATATAATAAAGTAATGTAAGCTGAACAGCCGTAGGTAGAGAATGATTGTAATGTGAAAAAGTATCAAGGGGTGCATGGGTAGAATGCGTAGGTACCTACTTGGCGGTAGAATGACTGCATTTTTATTATCCATAAAGCTCGCTATATGTATTATCCTATTTGATTTTCCATGGCGGCGTCAGATTTGGAGCATATCAACTCTTATACAAACTGGCTTAAACTTCGATCAATAATGTACTAAACCTTTATACTCACTGTCTACGTGCTTTCCATTTCTTTTTACTAAGGCTTTAGTATCTGTAATGGTTTGTGGTTACTCAAGATAGTGAACGTAATTTTAGTAAATATCTATGTACTTATTTACTTTATACTACTCTAGTCCAGCATAAAACAAAATGCTGTAACAATACTTGTGGGAAAAATATCTAGTTTAGATCGCTGCACCAGAAAAGAAAAAAATTTGAAATAGATAATGATAGACAAGTTTTAAAATTGAATGGAATAGATTTTTATTTCACTTAGTAATACAATTAAAAGGGTACAATTCAACATTAAAATTACAATCTACCTATTACCAAAAGCAACAGGACTGCACTCAGTGATTTCCATTATCAGTAGGATAGCAAATATGGCGCTGATTTTCAGTACGGCCCTATTGCGAGCTAGTTTGATCGATAGACTATAGCGAGAGCCATCATATACTTATAAATATTAGTAGTATTAGTAGTATAACAAGTATGTTATACATGGAATCAAGGACGTTAAATAGTACATACAATTAGTCTACAATCTATGATCACAACTTATTTTTATGTCATATTATTACTCAGCTAGACATTATAATTAATTTTATTGATTATACATATACCAGCATTGCATAGTAATATTCTCTCAGGCACTGTGTAACTAGCATATAAAACGCCTCTTCATTGTTAAAATTATCCCATCGTGATCGTATGTTCAGTAGCTTTAAAATTATGTGGTATAGATCTGACAAGCCATAAGAGCGGTCAGCGCAGGCCCGGCGTGGGCGCCAGCCGCCAGGGCGCGGCGCGGCCCATTCAAGGATCGCCCACGCGAGCCTTGCCCGTCCGATACTAATACCACTACAGCACAGAATAATTAATTGTACCTACGTTTATGTATGGCCACGCTAATGCCATTATTTATGTGTACACTCCTAATGTGTTTCAACTTCGAAGTAGTGGAGGGTAGCTACGTATAAAACATTTCGTAGGGTTGCGACGATACCCGTTTTTTAGCAAAAATATGATGCTTGCGATGGTTTTATGGTTAAGCTAATTTCATGGCTTGTTTAGTTCTGCGTTGTGCCTGAGACTGGCAAAAAAGCTTATTTAACTGGCAACTCTTGTTATGTAAGACCATTATTGGCGCCCCTTGATGTACTATCATGATTGGCGAATATACGTTGGCACATCGCCGCAATCGATGCATTCGATTATTGGTTCAAAATAATAAAAGTCAACATTTACATGGTCATACATTTCGACAAAATCGTTTAATTCGTTTTTCAACACGACCTCCGCGATCTTGTATCACGGCGGGCGACTGTGTAGTCCAGGGGCGTAACGGGTACCTACATTACATACATGGCATAATGAAACGTCGTCGGTTTAGTGCGAATCCAATTTGTATTTGTATGGAGGCGAGCGGCCGGAAGCCGCGACACGGCCGCCCGCGTTATTAATGAACGACTGCTATGTGCGGCCCATTTGCCGGCGCGTTGTGCAGACGACCGCTTTAGTTGCTTCCACAAACGCATTATGTTTCAGTCAGACATCAAAGGAAAATAGGCTCTACGGATATACAAGCTGTACAAAACAAATGGATTTTCAGAGAACCTAATAGCATAAGCTATAACTGCAGTACTACAGACATTTGAAGGATATGCGATGGGCGCCTTACAAGGAGCTGCAGCGCCTTGCTGTGTCTAAAACTACGTATTGGTAATAGTAATAGGTATCTAAAAGTCTACATGAATATTCATGAGAGCCGCCAATTTTGCATTTTGACGATAAATTACATCCAGAAATAGTTAGTCTTAGGATGACATTGCAAGTTTGCAACCCTGAGCATGGTATCTAGCTGGGAATTCGATCAGCCACATCGCCGATGACCAGTTAGGAAAGAGACGGTCGTCTGCGCTGCACCTCATCGCCGGGCGCGCTCAGAGGACACGGGAACCGGTTGCGGGTGCGGCAGTGCGGCAGTGCGTCGCGCTCCGGCCCGCTCATGCGATCGCAGTCGCCGCGTGCGTGGTGCGGCGCGCGGGCCGCGTGTGGGCACAGGAATGCGGCCCGACCCGCCGCGCTGCCAATGACCGCCAGCGAGGGACGGTTTTTTAATGCCTCGCCTAATGGCTGCCGGCGACGCTTCATCCTGTCGGGCCGGCCGAGCCGTATTCGCTCGGGGACCGGGAATGAACGACCAAGCGGACACTCTTACGACTGGACGATTAATGACCTCTTCCAAAGCAGGTTCCAGGGTGAAATTGCTTGGAATTACCACTGATACCAATTGCGTATTTGATACCAGCAACATATTACCGTAGTACTCATCTTTTCTCCTTTTCTTATGAGCAGCTTATAAAAGGTTTACGAATTACATATATGTAATTAGTCATTGTGACACATTAATGTTGAATATAGTAAAGGCCCTTCCACACGATATCACTAGCAGATTGACTATTGAACTTCCGAGTCGTCTCGTATGGACGCAAAATTCACAAATTGGCCGATTCAAGGATGTGGGTGGCCGGGACATCTCAATTTGACCTTGAAAAAATGAAATCTAGTGAAATAGGTCCGTTTGGAAGCTAATTGGCCAATTTTGTCTATTTCAGTCTGTAAAAAGTGACTTTTAAATTGTCTCAATTGTCTGTGGTCTGCTTATTAGCGGTAAAAACATTAATAATTGCAAACTGGCATCAAATTAAGTCATAAATCTAATCTGAAATAAAAATCGGACCGTGTGGAGAGATTATAAGCAACCATAACATTTGGAGATTAGCAAGGTTAGAGGCGTTAGAACTTGGAACCTGTCGACGAAAGTTCGCTGTGCGGTTTCCTGTCCCGTCATTCGATGTCGGCTACCATAAGTCCAATATCATTTATTCCGAGTTACAGTGCATCCTTTACCTAGCTATTAAAATATTTGTATTATTAATCTACACGTGGCGTGGTTATCAACAAAACATAAATTAAAACAAACACATAGTGTGAATTACGACGACGAATTACCTACGAAGTGAGTATATTATATCACTGTCAATAAAATATGTAAGAGTTTTGTTTTTGTCAATAAAATATTTTTTTTTTTTATGGATACAGGATAGCAAACGAGCTTGCAGCACCACCCATCCGCTACCACCCATGACA
Source organism: Carterocephalus palaemon (assembly GCA_944567765.1). Lineage (NCBI taxonomy): Eukaryota > Metazoa > Arthropoda > Insecta > Lepidoptera > Hesperiidae > Carterocephalus > Carterocephalus palaemon. Next base: position 10,640,969 of record OX155643.1, read on the forward strand.
ACTGTGACTGACTTTGAACAAGACTCAATTAGGGACTGGGATGGTTAGTCCAATTAGTTGAGAAAGTTAATTAGAACATTAGTTGGTCAGTTCGTTAGTAGGTATGAGGACTAGGGACTGTTAGTGATAGTTAGTCCTGTTAGTTGGTGTTAGTAATAGTCCAGTTAGTACTTGTTAGTAGGAGTCTCGTTCTAAGTCAGTCACAGATGTGTTGCTACCCTTGAGGACTAAGATGGTCGCCTCTAAAGAAGTGTAACCGGAATCCACACCTTTCCAACCGGACCACAATTGCTTTAAAAACAATTATTACACGGCAGAAATGGTACTAGGTACCGTGGCGGGCGGTGGTACTGCCCCGGGCGAACTCTATATGGAACCAATTAGCTTTCAGATAAAACCTATTTGGTTCCCTATAGGCTCTACCACCTCTAATTTGTTAAAACTCTTACATATTTTATTGCAATGACTAGGATATGAAAAGCGAGCCATTACTGCACTGTTGCGTGTTGCCGTGAAGAAGATTACGCGTTGCCGACGGCTGTTCGCAATTCGTGAATGAAATTCGGCCTTGAGCACATTCGCATACAGCCTTCGACAAAAACAGCGTAGTGTAAATGTACCAAGACACAGTATCAAGATCGAGGCTGTCAGCTCACTCCAAACGTTTTTTGCCCGACTGTAATTATGATGTTGTTCTATAAGCTATTGCGATATCTTATATATAAAATTTCCGTGTCACAATGTTTGTTGCAGTACTCCTCCGAAACGGCTTTACCGATTTTTACCAAATTTTATATGCGTATTCAGTAGGTCTGAGAATCGACTAACATCTATTTTTCATCCTCCTAAATGTTAAGGGTAGTCCATCCCAAATTTTTTTTTTTTAATTGTTAGATAAATTTTTATTTTTGTATTTTTTTATGATACAACATTAGAAAATACATACAACCCTGAATTTTCAACCCTCTACGATCAACCAAAAAGTATTTATATGGCAGAACAACGTTTGCCGGGTCAGCTGGTATCATTATACAAATACGCGGCTGCGGCTGGGCAGTCGACTCAGATAAAAATTTAATTTAGAGAATCCGTTTCAAGCAAAAAATTAATTAAGATATTGTGTTTATCGCAATAAAGTCTTAAAAACATTTCGGTTTGTATTTAAATCTGCTACGAAAATTTCCTTAACAAATAATTGTAACTACTATTATATTATACTTTTGCTACGCTATAATCAAACATAGAGGCACAACGAATTAACAACCTTCATAATTATTCATTTAATTTAAATAGGCATTCACTGTTACATTTCAAAGTATTCACTATTTTGTCCCATAATATAATTTGTTACGCCATAAAGTTGCTAAGCTAACAATAGTGCTTCACGCCGTATAAAACAATGAGGTTGACATAATTAACGCTTATTTAACATGTGAGTAATTTTTTACAATTAAATATAAGTAAATTACGTAAACAGAATATGTAAAAAAATCTGGCAGTTGCATGAAAGCATAATATTATACGATGAAGATAAGTTTGGCAGTCGGATTTATTCGTACATAAAAAAAGAAGGAAGCTTCGATCGATCGATACTCCACGGGGTAAACGAATAACACGATTTCGCAGTGATCTAGTATCTGGCACAGGAATTTCAACAGAGGTATGATTTTACAACAAGGAAATATTACTACTTAAAAATCTCGTGTAACAAACGTGGGAAGTGTTAAGTGGAGTAAAAGCGTATAAAACGTCAATGATAAGATACAAACATAAATGAGGGATAACTTCTTTGCACGAAGGGGATAACTGATATTTTATTTGACAGAGTTAAACATAGATACGGAAAAATATTGAAGAAAATAAAGGAACTTATAAACTCATTCTGAGAAAGACAACACGACAGGCAATTACAGAAATATGTTCTTACTACGCGACATTACGGGAACCTGATCGTCATTTATTTTAAAAACCACGTTTTCAGCTGAAATGGTGGTTTTCACTTTCACATCATTCACATTGCTGCAAGACTGCATGTGTCATAGTGGCAAGTTTGTATTGTGCCTGGATTTGAATATGTTTTATGTTAGCTCTACAAACCTCGATAGAGATTGTCTAAAGTAGGTATTAAATAATTGATTATTTCATTCAGTCTTTTCAAGTGATGATAAGATTAAAAATTGCAAGTCACATTATCAAGTTCGTCATACACAGTACCTACTTATGTACTTGGTTTGATCGATAAGACGAATTGGAAACATCTAGAAATTGATTAAATACTGAAATATACTGTCGAAAATTAGAGACTTCTGTTCACGTCGATCGGTCGCTAGCTATGTCACCTTGCAATGTCGCGAAGCGTTGAGGTCTAGCAAGTTTATTATTTAAAGAATCCTGCCCGGTGAATCATTCCGTTTTATTGATGCGACGCTGATGAACGAGTGCAGATTATGTGAGCCGTGTCCGAGCGTCCGTGGCCGTGGACGGGTAAATTCGTGAATGAAATCACGCGACGAAAGCGGCCTGACGTCAGGCTGTGACGTCTCTCTGAGCTGTAGGCTATCGCGGCCACCAGGATCTTGGCGTCTTTTCACCTTCAAATCGGTGCGTTGGCGTAGACGCCTTATAAAACAAACTTTATTACGTACGTATCATTGCGTCTTACTATATAACCAGATAATGAAGGACGTAGATGTAGGAGCAGCTCCACTAACTCCGGAAACATAGCTGAAGAAAGTATGTATTTATTATTCAGCTTAATCATGTAGCTTCATTCATTAATTAACCCATACTATCGAAACTAAGCTTCAGCAATCTCCTTGTCCACTGCTGAGGATTTGTATTCTCTCGGCTCTCAGAATGTAAAGGGATAAATTATTATCATTCACCACGCTGGACATTTGTAGAGTACGTAAGAGTACGTAGAGTAAGTAAGTTTTACTAGATACATTATTCATCTATGAACAAATTTTACGAAATTAACCACCATAATGATATCCGATTGCCAATGCGCGATATGCCTTAACTTGCGCACCGATATCATCCATCATACATACATAGTATCGGAGAGCGTAAAAGTAGACGTACATTTTCCATATCTCTACTTGCTAACAGATATGTGCGGCCGTCATCAATAGTTTATCGGTATTTTATTCTACACATTGTTTGTTGATATTAGCTTTATATCATCAATCAATTTGAAAAGCAAATTTTCCATTACTTATTCGCTACCAATGTCATCGTCAGCCGATGACGACTTTGTGCAGTATTTTGAAAGTGGTCTGACTCGGCACATGTCGTGGCAAGCCACACACGTCCGGCTTTACGTTAGCGTCACCTCCACTTCTCCATCTGGAATGGAGAGCCACTTAAGTCGCGTGACCGAGGAGCGTGCCAAGCACCACAAGTCTTAAACGGATTACGCACTCCAATGGCCGATATCAACGCAACTATACATATATTTATCTAGCGTTTGCATTTGCTGACGTAGGTAGTAGGTACTTTCATTGCGTGGGTAGTTAACTATTTGTCTGTAGGTACTGTAGGTAGGCACTTAAAATTCTTCCTTTATTTGTAAGTTGTCGGTATTTTTATTATGATTATTAGGTAAGTGTTGCAAACTATAAAAATTACAGACCCTAACCTTTTCAATGAAATAACGTATGATACTATTACCGTGATGACATGCTGTCATCCCATCCAACCAATAGACACCTCGAGCCTCATTCAGTCGCGCTCAAACAGGAAAATGTCATGGTCGCTGGCTTTTCCGTTGCGAATGGATTTTACAACAGTTAATACTTAAAAATAGACGTCATTCTTTGTGGTACAAGTGTCCAACGGCAATGTGACCACTTCATAACTGTTTACCATAGTGTAAGGCCAGATATGATGACACGTAAGCCTGTTCACAGAGTAATCTTAAAGGTCGTGGTGGCTTAAGGTTGGATGAGGGGTTCCACAAGGATCTGTTTTGGGACTGATTCATTGGAACATCGGGGTTGACTGGCTTCTACGAGCTCCTCTACTCGTATAGTTTAACTGACGGCATACCATATAACTGTCCTTTACTGAGCGAGTTGCCAGCCGAAGCCAACGTAAGATGCAGACAGTTGTGGTGCGAGTACTTTGACGAGCGATCCCGTACCAAAGGTACAAGACCATCCAATGCCAGCCTCTTCGGTTCCATTGGTTTGATCGACAACATTTTAGTAGGAAGGATATTATACCTGAGGCTTCGCTCGGGGCACGTTCCATCGAACAATTACAAAAACTTGATGGGCATATCGAACTCTCCTTGCTGCTGCTTTCAATGTACTCGTAATAGTACTGAAGACGTACAGCATGGTTTGATAGTTTAACTGGGTAAGTCAAAATGCTGATTCAGTTGTATAAATACTTGCTAATGTGAAGTTGGTGAGTTTTGCCTGTACGGGGGTGACATAGTCATGCAATGCCAAAGTGCGTAGATGCGTAGATGTGAGACATCTTGGGATCGCTTGCGCATTACTACCGTGACGGTTCGACGCGCGCTTTTGGCTCCAACATATTTTTACAGGGGAGGCAGGAGACTCGCATGGCGCATTCAGCTGTAACTTACGAAATTACTATTTCGCAATAGAATAAGTAGTACCCTTTTACAATATTTCAATTTTATTCCTGTGTGAATAAATAGTGTAAAACACTTTATCATAATCATAACACAAGTAAGCAGGATCAAATAATCCCACTCGAATCGGCGTATTCGGCTTCCAAGGCAGAACGGGAGGCGTGTGGGTGTGATTACATTAACACCATAAATTTGTACGTTGCTATTTATAGTTTGGAAACGATGATATCGTGAAAGGGACGTCAAACAGGCCGACCGTAGGCCGGAGTGTAGGCGGGAGGAAATGGGTAATTGGCGCTTTATTTATTTTATTCAATAAAATCTTCGCGGGAAATTTCGTCCGGTGACGTCAATTCGTTTATTCGCGTTAGATCTTGCGGAGTTTAGCGAAATTTCCGGTCATCGATTGTGGCTTAAAATTATAATTAACAATTTGACATGGACTCGTAGTATGTACTTGGGCAATGAGTAGTAGAGTAGTGGCTACTTTGGCTAGTGAACGGCGTGTATTCCGCGCCCTGCATGTGTGGTTTGAGCATGAATAGAGCGAGCGCCATTGAACGCGCAACTTTGCGTTTCTAATGCAACGCCGGATATAAGGAAGGGTAGACAGACGGTTTCATCTGTAAATGATTACTGTATAGGTATAGCATAGGATTAGAAACCCATGGAAGGAACTTTATCCGTATCACCCTCGATCATACCGGTCGAAGTGTAGGACACCGGCGGCATTCTGTATTCTGGCAATCTAGCCAAATATTGCCAATATTGCTAAAACGATCGGGGCAAACTGAGCGTTACATATGCACCAAGACTGCTAGATGAATAGGTTTCTGCGTCCGACTTATTGGATCATACGGATTAGATTTACGCACGGATTAATAATGTGCAGTTTAGCATAATGCATTGCATGTCGAAGGTTCTAGTCGTCTGCGCACCGCCTATAGCCAAGCACGCCGCGCCCACCTCATTCAGACCACAGATTCAGACATACAGCTGCCGCCGCCGCCAGCGCCGCGACGCCGTGCGCCACCGACGTAGTCACGATTGAAAAATGATGAATGGGTTCATATGCAGCTAATTTTCTTTTAATGCCCTGCCCGACGGCGCCCGCCGCTGCCGCGCCGTCGCGCGCCGCAATGCGTCAGCGCGCCACGTCATAACTAGGGTTGCCAACATTATTTTCGATAAAACATATTATTTTTCTAAGTAAACTAACAAATAACTCTACACTCTAAAATATATAGCATTTTAAAGAAAGAGCAAAAATACTCAAAAGATATTTTTGTTAATATTATTATATGCACTATTTAATTTTATACAGCATATAATATATCTAATTGAAATATAGTATTTTTGCGTACTATGTATAGGATGGTTGGCTGGTAGATTATGCTTTATGTATTAAGCTACTCATTTGTACCTACACTTCATTTTTTGTATAAAGATAAACAAATAAATATATCTTTTTCAGTATATAGTACGCAAATTCGATATATAGTACAATACTATATATTACACTACCTAAGGTTGGCAACCCTAGTTAAACCAACCTTTAAAGTTGCATAATTTTCCCATTCGGCTTGGTAAACGGAGACACTAGAATCCTCAACAGTAACTTACGAATTTTAATTCAGCCGAATAATAACTATTTACCTGTAAAAATATTTGCATAGGTACACACTATCGCAATACTACGATATCGTATAATAATTGAACCGAACACACGGCCACCGACGCGACGTCGGTCTCAGTATACGATTACAGTCATACAGTGTTTGTTTCATGCTTATGAATGGAATATTTGACATTGACGTATCATTGTGAAACACGTACGTTGCACACTTGCGTACATACAGCGGTTACCACATACGTTCATCAATTAGGTAGGATACGGCAAGGAACTAAACGAGTAGGTACATTACTTGCGTAATTAAATTATTCTTCGCATTACAGTCACATCGAACAATAACTCATTGTAGGGAGTGACTGAGTAATATCATAAAGCTAATATTCTTTTTAAATACACGGGTTGTTTGTTTGTGCTTGTTACTTCCTAGGAAGAATTCCATCTATTGGGCGAATCATTCAATTCTACTTTGGAATAAAAAGTGTTATATCTCAGATGAATAAAAAAGGTAGATGCCGCACTTCTAATAAGGAACTGTAACCATTTTTATAACGATGTGTGAGTTAGCGAAGTGTTGCCACTTTTTTTTAAAAGTCCCTGATAATTACTTAAGTGGGGTAAATATTACCTCATCATAACATAAAAATTTAATTTAATTTAATTTTAGGTTTAACCTAGAATAAAGGATTCTGGCTGGCGAAAGGCTGTATAAGTTTTGTAAATTTTTGGCGCTTAGAACTCAGTGTCATCTTTATTGTATTCATTTTAGAAATATGATGCAGTCGTATGTTCAAATATTTTTCAATAACTAATCCTATTAAATTTACTTTATACCCATGGCCAGCATAATCGTGGTCATTTTCTAAGTTATTAAAAGTTCTATTGTTACCTGTAAAAGAACCTAAAATTTGCGTGACTATATAGGTATGCTGACTTTCCCTCACCAAATTTATATTCTCTATAGATATTTTTCTTAATATTACTTCGCAAGTTGCGTATATATCGAAAACATCTTGGTTCATCTCGGCTCATTTTTATAGCAGCTACCTACCCATTCATCTCTTACAATAATATCCTTTGAAAATCTAAAACCATAATATTTGTTAGTAAAAAAAATATTTAGGTACATAAGAACGCGCAAATGTATATTTATCTTGACTTCAATTAGATATAACATACAAAAACAATAATTACGTGCAATCTACATAATTTCTCCACGACTTACCCAAATTTAGGCAATTCGAATTAAGGGAACTTGGCAACACTCTCCCGTTACGTCACCTCCCGACATTGACCCGAACAACCTCAAATGAAGTAGTGATAACATTAAAAAATATAGTTTTGCTTGTACTTACGTGTCAAACGATATTCCTTGACACTTATTGTTGCGTTTAGTGTTGTTTTTGCACCATTTAACTACACAGGATGGCATTTTGTAGGCAAAGTTATTGTACGGCGCTCCGGGAGGTACTGACGAAAATGAGCGTAGTTTTAATGCATCTGTGTGCGTGATCGCGTGTGTTTACTTTAAGGAGCCGAGTTTTTTGGCTTCACCTGTAACTAAGGCCGCGCTTTATCTACCTTTTTTTATTCATCTGAGTGTTATATGTAAAAAATTAATAACGAAACAAAAATCTTTATGTTTTCTCAAGACCTTGATCATTACCTCTGACTAGGGCTGCCATCCGTCCGGGTTTCCCCGGATTTGTCATAGTTTGGAGGGCGTCCGGGGAGCGTCCGGGCGGGGTTTTAATTTTAGTCCGGGTGAAACCCGGACTAAAATAAAAGTCCGGGTTTTCGATCAGATCCCAGATAATTTATGTAGGTACCTAAATAAAAACTATGGGTTAGGTTTAAGCATGGCATGTGTTCGCAAATACATAAATCGACGGTCCCTACGTACATAAGGTCAAGTCAAAAACCGAGGTTTTCAGGAGAGCGTAATTTGTGTTCAACACGCCCTAGAAATAATTCTATGACAAATAAAAAATATTTTCTTTCTACAATATTTTAACAGTTTTAAGAGCTTTATAATGCTACTAGTGGACGCCCGCAGCTTCGCTCGCGTAGAATTAGAACCATTATCGACGTCTGCCCGCGTTCGGGTTGCCCACATGACTTCAAAAACGCCAAAGTTTCATACTAACTTTGCACCCCCTTAGAGGGTGAATTTTCAAAAATCCTTTCTTAGTGCTCCCCTACGTTATAAAAGGAACCCCTGTGCAAAATTTCAAGTTTTAACCTTATAGTTTAGGCCCTGCGTTGATATGTCAGTCAGTCAGTCCGTCAGTCAGTCAGTCAGTCAGTCAGCTTCTCCTTTTATATATATAGACTAGTGGACGCCCGCAGCTTCGCTCGCGTGGAATTAGACGTAACATAACCTAAATACAAAATTTCATTGAAATAATGTAGGAATAAACGAAAAACTTTTATACCTAGTAACTTTGCACCCCCCTTTTACCCCCTTAAGAGATGATTTTCGAAACTCAATAAAAAACCTTCATAGGTACTGAATTTCATTCGAATAACATCAAAAACGGCAAAGTTTCATACTAACTTTGCACCACCGTTTTACCCCCTTAGGGGGTGAATTTTCAAAAATCCTTTCTTAGTGCTCCCCTACGTTATAAAAGGAACCCCTGTGCAAAATTTCAAGTTTCTAGCCCTTATAGTTTAGGCCCTGCGTTGATATGTCAGTCAGTCAGTCAGTCAGTCAGTCAGTCAGTCAGTCAGTCAGTCAGTCAGTCAGTCAGTCAGTCACCTTCTCTTTTTATATACTAGTGGACGCCCGCAGCTTCGCTCGCGTAGAATTAGACCTATTAACGACGTCTACCCGTCTAACGACTTCAAAAACGGCAAAGTTTCATACTAACTTTGCACGCCCGTTTTACCCCCTTAGGGGGTGAATTTTCAAAAATCCTTTCTTAGTGCTCTCCTACGTTATAAAAGGAACCCCTGTGCAAAATTTCAAGTTTCTAGCCCTTATAGTTTAGGCCCTGCGTTGATATGTCAGTCAGTCAGTCAGTCAGTCAGTCAGTCAGTCAGTCAGTCAGTCAGTCAGTCAGTCACCTTCTCCTTTTATATATATAGATATAGATGTACACATATTTTATTTTTTTACGTTTTCTTGTAAAAACTGATAGATGACCGTTTCTACGCCGATAATAAAATAGAAGGAACTATGTCAGTCATGTCTATGTTACCTTTTTATACGCAGGAAACAAAAAAACAGTGTCTGATATAGAATTTAAATAAAATGTTTTATGAAAATGTAGGATTATGTTACTATTTTTAAATCAATACGTTAAACATCCTGAAATCGTCACCCATGGATATAAAAAGTACTTCAATGACGACATATCACTTTATACGTGGTTTTAGTCATTCGGGGTAGGACTATTCTTGTAATGTAAATAAAGACAAGTCTTTTAAAATTATCAGGTTTGTGTTTTATTAAATAAACAAGGTTTATAATTTATAAATTCAACATTAATTATTATTAAAAAACAATCTTCTTAGCATCTAAATAATAGGTACATACCTATAGACTCACTGAAGTAGGAACTAAACATAAAAAATCACTAGTTCTTTTAAAACTAAAGAAAATATTCTTAATTGTACGAAAAAATAAAAAGTTAAACATATTTTCATTTAATTTTATTAACTGAATAACTAATATTGGGTTTGTTTATCTTTTATTTAATACCTAAGGGAAAAAAATAAAGCAAAATTACTCAATTGACGTCACAAGAACGATTAAACATACTATTTCATGCAAAAGAGGCTTAAAATTAAAGTTGTTTTTTTATCGAGTATGGAGTAAAATATATGTTAATGAAGTTGTAAGTGGTTGAAAAAAGTATTGAAATGTCCGGGCCGAAAGCTCCAAAATCCGGGGAACTTACGCCTCCGGTCCTGGGGGGCAGGTTTTAGAGATGGCAGCCCTACCTCTGACTCACTATATAATAAAACTAAGAAGTTCGACGGTTAATTATTGATTAAAATATTGTAGTGTATCCAACGTCAGACAAGGTAGATGCACTAACTACGAGAAATCGTTGGCGCCTTAGTTTTCCATTGACCACACTCCGCTACCGGTTCCGCTTACCGCGATAATCCATAGACAAAGCTCCGCTGAGTGCTATCGCTGCCTGGTGCTTTATTATTTTTCACTCAGTACGTAGGACAGATGCTCGCGATGGGCCGAAGAGATCTTCAACAAGGTCGATATCGAGAAAGTCGTCGGCCAATACCAAACCAGGCGGGCGACGGGTTTTTCCGTCGATAGAAGCTGATCGAAGAAAAAGTCCCACGCGCATGAAATCGAATTCCCACGCATGCGAGTTAAGTTTCTTTCTTCGTTCGCGCAATTAATAAAAACCCGAGTGCATGAGGGTTCAGGTGAACACCGAGCTATGTAATACTTGCTAATGAGTAGTAATGAGTTATCTTCTTGCGTTCGCTAAAGTTTTCTGTTTGCTTACGGCAATAATAATTTCCGTGCGCAATATTTACCACACTATTTCCATTCTGAGACCTAAGTTCAACCGTTAATTCAAATACATATTATGTAGTATTATTTACTGCTTGAAATCTCTTTACGTTATTGAGCGAAAGCATGTTAAATGGCTATTCTACGCACGCGCCCATATTTACACGGATTTTCTTGAACTCTTGTTAATCTGTATCAAGAAAATTTTAAAATCAATTCCTAAATTGATTGGGTTGGTGATTTGGAAATGATGATTATACTGGAAAAAAAAAACACCGGCCTAAAGACAAACATGATTATAAAGTACATATCTATTTCTAGAGAAGCTCTTTCTCAGATAGCAGTTGTGTGGATGTGCCTCGCCGTAACCTTTGTAAGTGTATCCAGGTACGAGAATTTCATTATTATAAGCCGAGGAGCGTGTACTATTTTTGGCAATGCTCGACCTTTACGTGGGTACCTGTTGTAAAACAAATTAAGCCTGTTGTTGCCTTCAGGCTTTCATCCACAATAACTTGGCATTTCAGTAGATGACGCAATTGTTTTCTTTTATTTTGACGGCAAGTCTTTTAGTACTTACGTAGGTAAAGCAGTGTACTAATAGCTGCTCGAAACGGAAACGGCTCTGGCATTGAAAATTAATTTAATGATTATTAAAGAACAGAACTCTACATCTGACTCCTAATCATGTATGTTCTCTGTACCTAATTAAAGAAGGATTGTGTTTAAATCGTCATGATTATCATAAATTTTCCTCATATCTACCCAATATACAGTCGGTCACACTTTAGGATTGGAAAGTGTATACTTACATATCTACAGCTTACAGATCAATCAGTTACGCTGTATATCTAATCAGAAATACCGGGCAAGATAAGTAAATATGATCGAGTGTGTATCGTTTTAAAGTTAAGCGGCCTACGTCCCATCGATATTCCCTACAGGTAGTACTGTATATCAGTATGGTACCGTCGTTCCAATGGGGTAGGAGCGAATGATAGTATCGATATGTCTGTATTATTATTTTAAATTATTATTGTATATTATTATGTTAAAAAATTAAAAAATCACACTCTAAGCTGGTACAATTAGTTTGTATGGGCGGTCAGTCAACAATCTTTATTTTTTCGCGCTGCACCACCCCCTTCAGAGCCAGTCGTTATTTCATTTCGGTGGCATTCATCGAATTTTTATTATTCAATCGATAAATACAGATATATTCATCGTTTAAACATCCAAAATGACCGATCAACCATACAAACTTCGTTCACCTATTTTACCACTACCACGACTTAATTTTTTCATTCTTTAACGGAGTCAAGCTCCTGAATTTTGAAAGTTAAAAACATTAAAAATAAGCGAGAAACTTAAACCTACAAGGTATATTATTATGTTATCTGTGCCATAAGGAACACGGTAGTACCAGAGTACCTACCTGCTCTGGTAGCACGCACACATACACTTGCTTGGTTATACCAGTAGCACATTGTTTGTGGTAGCAATGCTTTGATTGAACGCATAATACGATACGAGAGCACAAGTAGATACATCCGTGCCATTACGGCGCTGGATTGCGTAATCCGATCGGGCGGATCATCGACAGCTCAAGTACATACACGAACGGCTTTGACTCACAGTTCACATATACCTTCATGACATAGTTATAGCAGACGCAACGTTGAATGATACCTTAGAAGCTCTTTTGTCATTGTAGAGTAGAGGAAATTGTTATTCAAATAGTATGCAGTCTGAATAATCTGATCTTTGAATCACAATAACTCTCCCACTTACTTAAATATCACTTGTTGAAGGTGAAGGCATCGTTCGGAATCGTACGCTATAATCACAGCAGCCATAATCCAATCATTATAACCTACCTGGGTTCGTTTTATTCCGCCAAAAGACTTCAAAAATACTTAAAACGTTGGGGTACTCGGCTCTCAGTAAATGACTGTTACCTATCGATAACCTGAAGTTACTGGCCTGCTTGACCGATTCGTTTCATAGCATTATATCATGACAACTAAAAACCAAACAAATATTGTTAAAATAAAAAGTTAAAATTAGAAAATTAAAAAGAAAATAAAAACAAATGAACTTGAAGCTGCAGCACTGGCGAAAAAAGTGGATGGATACACACTGTGCCATGATTTAGAATCACGACTGCTGAATTTCAGTGCGCCCACGTAATATGGTCCTTTGGTAATTGGACGGCACTTATCCACGGGCTAGACCACTTGAATACAATGTAGTATTATGTTAACAAGGCTACTGACCGTAGCCCCATCAGCGGCAGGTGCGGCACGTGCTGCGGGCCCGCCTCGCTGCACCACTCCGGGTACGAGCGGCGGAACTCCGCGAAGTCACCTGCAGACAACACACACTCATCAAAACGTTTCACTGCTACACTGCTGTCACACCGCGCCTTAGGCAAGGACGACCGTGTCGGGGTCACCAATTTACAACTTTACCTAGTATAGTACCTAATACAAATTTATAACCACAATACACATATTATGCATATCACCAATAAAAAAAGTGTTTTTTGTCCAATAATTATCAGTTATTAAATTAGGCAATTTATATTCATTCCCTGGATTGAATGAGTACGATTCGATTGGTCCGAAATAACCTTAGTTATTTTTGGATCTTCCGCTGTCTTAACAAAATTTGATAGACATGATCACGGCTAAATAAAGACAGTGAGTAGATGTTCAAGAACTGAACTTAAGATTTCAACGCCGAAGTGTTACGCACTGGAGCAAAACTCAACATCGTTTGAGCATTGAGAAGTTCCAGATTACAACAACAGAAACGCCGAGGAGGTTAAATATAGCTGATGCTGATGTTAAACGGATTCTAACCGCCGATTTTTTATTTATTTAATAATTTGTAAAATATACACACTTTTCAGCTTAGAATAAATAAATAGAGTAACAAAGGAAGATAATGGTACAAAGGTACTACTAATTTCTTATGAAATTTCTGCCAGGAAATTTGCTACGGACGTTAGGCCAAAGTGTATAATAATACAATTTACACTTACTAGTGTTAAAACTGTAAGTCGTTATTTAGGTATTAATCATGGCTCTAAATGAAATTATACAGGCACGACAGGTTATTACTTATTAAGCTGCTTTATTATATGTACGTCACAGAAACTAATCTTAACTTAGCGTGATGTTATTAAACTTGGAATATTCATTCAATGATTCCCTAGACACTTAATGGCTTATACCGAGCTGACTAGGGTAACAGACAGACAAGCGAAATACCTAATGTACCTACAATTTTTTTGCAACTTAAAACGTCAATAAAATATCCTCTACCAGTCATTTTTTGAATTCAGAAGCCCATTTATATGTGAAATATAAGGAAGATTAAGTAACATTAAATTAAACAATTTAAAATGAATCAGCGTCCTTTAGTTAGATTCCCTGACAACAAATTCACATTAAAATCACTTAACCCGTTGCATGTGAACATTTGGTTTCCGAAAGCTTAAGTTAGAAATAGGGTCATGAACTCAATCGTTATGAACTTACTAAAATAGTAGTAAACCATAGATAGACGCAGGTTATCGGAACTTCCAACTGACCACATTGTCTTTTTCAAATTCATACTGTACTTGTACTATTAATATGTGCTTTTACTTAGATTTGCTGTTGCTGTGTTTCAATTTAGTAAAGATACACCTGTGTGTGCCTGTGTTAAATGTTTATGTTCGTCGATTCATTTCATAGCATGTTTCGTGGCACGAAGACTGTTTGGTAATTTAATCTTTGTTTTAACGAGTAACATTCAACATTTCGTAGCTGTCTAATTTTCGGTGATAGTAAGAATGTAGTGCTTTTACAGAGACCAGTTAAATTTAGGCATTTTTGACTAATCCGTATGCGACGACGCGCGACCTGACATTTACTAGGTGACTTTCTCCTGAGCATACAGGAGATATTTAAAAAGTAAAACATGAATGAGAACCCTTTTCTGCTTCTGCTCTCTATTCAGCACATCAAGATCTTTCAAGGTTGTCCATTCAACCTTACTTGGGTGTTTCTCCTTGTCAAATCAGGAGAATGTCGCGCCTCCGAGCAGGCGGTTACCGGTGTATGCTATAAATTATAATAATACACAATACGAAAGTCATACGGCGACATTCGGCTCAGGAAGTCAGTCGGGCCGCCAGCGCGCCAAGTTTTCGCTAAGGACGACAAAGGGCGTGTTGCCGCCGGGCGGCGCGGCGGTGGTCACCCGGTCGTCGGAAGGCCGGGCACGCGCGCGGATGAGATACTGCTTCTGGCTGCACGACACCACTGGTGGTGCATCGGCGCTCCTTCCGCTCCGGCCGATACAGTAGCAATATGTCCGGTCAACTGAGTTAGCTTTGTTTTCACATGATAATTTAATAAATACTAGCGGTAGAAATTCCATGATTGATTATTACAAAATCTTCAGTTATGTTTCCTAAGCATTAGAGATAGCGGTACAGAATCTGTACATTGGAAATACATATTATTGTAATTTTCCTATTAGGTACTGTTTTAAAAGCTTTTATTTAACTTCACTCGTATGTATCTATGTCCTGGAATCTTGCAATCAATATTTAACCCACTTCTACTGAAGCTATCGAGCTGAAATTTGGCACACACATTTAATACACTTCCTAAATTTCTAACCATATTCCCAATATTACATTCCACTTTTCTCGCATTATTAAAAAATAGAGTAAATAGTCGTATGGTCACGTATTAGGCCTATCTAAGAATAATATAGATATAGAATTATTATAGGCATAATAATATGTTGTTTATTTTTTCTGATAATAGATAGTTCTTTTTTAAATCGAAATAGATATGTAACTGTATGGTTAGCCTAGGTACTATGTAGGGTAGCAGCGGCACAAAACAACCATACCAATACCAGTCCTACACGATACAGATATACAGATGTCGCTTCCGGCCAACGCCACGCCACGGCACACACCCAACCTGAATGACCATGCCGTTATCATGATTATTTATGGTACCATAGCGCCGATTGAGCCAATCGATTCAATTAATGTGGATATTAAATTAATATTGATTCTCGCCGCGTCCGTATCGCCAAGACTTGGGTCAATAGTACGTGACTGATCGATACCGACACAGTTGAGCTTCGACCATAACGACCACATGTATAAAAGTAAAAACAAATAGGAGTACGACACAGACAGTTCTATGTCGTGAAACCATGTCGTAGACCTCCGACATTTGCATTGTTATTGCACAACGCACAACCTAATGTTTCAAGGAGGACATCTCTGATGTAAGGTCCATTCGTGATAACGTCCATAAGTGCGTAGGTACATACCTACGTGCCTTGTGGGCAATGGGTTTCATCGAAATCTACCAATTTATGGATAGTATGAATGTTTTGGTTAGGCATAAGTGTCACCATACCAAACCATCAAATAAATATATTATGTTACATAGGTATAATAAAACCGTTTAAAAAGGCATAAGTGCAGCACAGCGATCAAAAAAAAAACAACAACTGCCAAATTTCCTCATTGATCAATCATCTCATTGATATTTCAAATTCACGTTGTTCCGTTTCACGAGCGAGAGGCGTTCAACTTAATTCATAGTGCAGATTTGCAAAGCGCCCGCCTATTGACTTGGCGTGATGAATGTAAAAAATTGTGCCGAGGCGGTTGCAGGCGCGGGGCCGCAGCACGCAGCCGCGCGCCGCGGGGGAGGGGAGGGGAGGGGAGGGCGTGTGGGTATGAGAGGAGCAGAATCGATCCGGTGACTCATCGCTCGCCCATTCATCCTCCGCACTCAATGAACCCGCCGCTCCGCCCGCCGCGCCGCCCGCCCCCGCGCCCGCGCCTCACCCCAGCGCGTCCTCGTCTGCAAGGACACCATTAAATTCGCCCCTAGCCGGGTGAATCAAATCCTTCAGGCCGCTACGCCTACGCGGCGTAAACTTATAGCTCCATAGCCCGGTCAAAATAGACATTCAAGGTTACATTACTTAATTCGCACAAAACACAAAACTGAAAATTGGCGAATGTTGGGAACACTACTACAAACCATTTGGCAAAAATCCCCATCGACTTTTTCAACTATAAATCTCCTAAATGGTGATTCTTATATTGAAATTTTGTATTTAAATTAATGAAATGTATATGGGTTCTTTGCCTGAAATAAAGATCTAAGTACATATTATTATTATTATTTATTAGGAAAAAAAAAGTGTATAAACAGTTTTTATAGATAATTTTATTGTATAATAAATAACTTTTGTCTCAGCTATTATGATAAATACTTGCCGTTTAGCTGAAAAATGCATAAAAACGATTTTCACATTTTGACCTTGAATAAATTTTTTTCCACGCGTTGTCGGATCGATGGGGATTTTCGACAAATAAAATAAGTGTTACCAACATTCATGTCAATTTTCAGCTTTGTGCGAGTTAATGTAACCTTACCCCTATTTTTAAAGCTAATTTGACCGGGCTACCAGCGACCAGCGACTGGCCCGCAACGCATTCACCGACGACGGTAATATTTACCGTTACCGAGGTCACAGAAATCATTATCGTCTAATTGACATGACAACCGATATCGTCTTGCCTGATCACTATACCTCATTCATCGGAGTAATTTATTATATATATTATTATGTATTTATTATTAAATTTATTCATTCACCGGAGTAATACGTAATACCTTACCTATAGAAGACGAGAAAATTGGCAAGCAACGATATTTCGGAGAGTGTATCGATCAATTTAATTTGATCGTCAGGATAAGATGCTGGATAGGCCAAACAGATCTCACGGTTTCATGTTGCCACCATATCGGATATCCCTAAACGATAACGACGCGACGTCCGATCTAGAATCGGCTAATTACAAGGCAGATAATTATTCATACATTAACTTGAAATATATTATGAAGAAATCGACGATAAATAGAAAACTAGACTAGACCAGCAGTATTAAACCTATCTTGAGGAGCACACATTAATGTTTGTTCCCAGATCTTGGTAATTATTTGTTATTTCTAGGGTGTGTGGTGTGATGACTGGTGACTAACGAATAATTTAGCTTTTAGTACATTTTTATCTTTTCTACTTTATGTTGTTATATAGTATATGTTGTTATATAGTATATATCTTTATTTTCAATAAAATAGTTTGACTTGAAAAAAAAATTGCATTTTATTTTCAACTTTAACCCAAACAACAAACAGCTCATAACAAGCTTAATAAAACCCCTTATAAAACGGTCAAATCAGGTTTACTCCGAACATAACGACATTCTTATTCCCGTTTACCTCACACGATTTTGTGACTTCTCCCATTATGTAATTGAAACGATTGAAATGCAAGACGGATAACCGTGGGAGACAAGCGATCTGTGACGAAGGATTTCCCAAAGTCACGGTTCTCATTTTATGACTGCGGGCATTCTATGAATGTAAAGTAAATTGTAATTTGTATTACAAGAGTTAATGTTAGAAAAAACTGGAAGCAATGGTAAGTAATACCAACATTGTAAGTAAGACAAAACCTCGCCTACCTTGAAATTACATAATATGACAAAAACCATAACTTTGGGAATAAAAAGAATTTTGATATGCTTGATGATAAACAATCGTTATGCCTTGTCAAAGACCTGGGTGAAAGAAAGGGTGGTTTGAGAACGTTCGACACTAGGTTTGTCAATATTCTGCACAGGGGCAGCGCAGTGGAATATGATCTAGATCTTCCCGCAGCTGTCTGACCCGTGCCCAGCAGTGGAACGTCTATGAGTTGTATCAGCCTTTACTGACACGTGTCATGATAAATACCAATTAAGGCGAAGGTGCGTGCGGTAAACCACTGCGGTTTTAAAAACAAAATGAGTGTAAGACGATATAGACGATATATCGGGCATAAAGATAAGTATAAACTACACTTACCTCCGCGGAACGCGTATCCTGCGTTCCCATTCCTAGAACTAGATGTGCTGAGGAATCGCGGAAAAAAACTACCGATAAACAATCTGTTCTTCGCGGTATAGCTATCACGTTACAGACATTTCCTTCCTGTGAGAATAATTCCAAGAGGCGTCTTTGTAAATCATACATTTTAATTCGATTCTCTCTGGCTCAGCTTCAACGACGATTCAGATGAAAAATTCAACATTATTTAGCCATTTTTTAATCTCAACTTTTTAGAAATTTTAGGAACCTACCTATTGAAATTAAGTTATAGCAGTAATAATTTTGAGCGAATAATGAAAGCGTAAAATTAAATTCAAACTCTGACCGTCAAAGACACCCAATACTAGTAAAGTTAATTAGATCAGTAGTTATCAGTAGGAGTAGGTATTATGCATTAAATAAAACTACATAACTAAAAGTTCTCAGTGTACGACAACCTACATTTATGAAGAAAGAAATCTTAATTGGCAGATATCAGTTAGTAGTTTAAGTAGTTTTTAGTTATGTACCTAGACTTTCGTTAAGCGTGTCTAATCACCTCATAGCGAAATAAATTATTTGACTTTGACTTTGACTTTGACAGATAACATCAGTGTCATTATCATTAATTACATTTTACATACTTTGTAATATGTAGTATGTAGGAGCGCGATAGACATTTATACAACAAAACAATACAAGGATGGTGTGGGGGTGTCAGAATTGTCAGGTGGCGGCATGCGGGGCGAGCGAGGGGGAGCAGGGGTGCGGGGATCGGGGGGGGGGGATCAGGGGGACCTTGGCCCGCGTCCTTCCCGCCAGCCCCGCAGACCTGCAGCGGCCCACGCCCGATTAATAGAACACACTCAATAAAAAGTCTCTCGCAAGCTGCCCACTCTGCCGACCCACGATCGGGAAACATCCATTAAAGTACATTCACAACGATTTTATGTTGATTCCGAGCAATTTACATCTTTGTTTCGAACAACTTCTAATAGAACAACCGACGTCAAATCTCTGTAGCTCGCCAGATCCCAGGTTTCCCCACTCGTAAAACAAAAAAAAATTAGCTAGTTAGTGCTTATTATTACTGCTTATCGCTAGTGCAAGCAGTTTCGGCACCTGCCAGATCTTATCAAGCTGTCGCTAAACAGGTACCTACTACGTATAACTACACCTACCTACTACAATTACTACTCTTAAACATAACTTTTCTAAATAATAAAATTGCATATTTTTGCTATTTACGGATTTTACATAGCAAGACATGATAATCAGCTAAATTGTAATTTCAACAAATTCTTCTAGATTTCCATCAGGTAAATATTTTCCAAGAAGAATACCCAATTTTGTTTTCTATCGTTTCCACATTCACAATTTCCACTTCAGAATGGATAATTTCTACACCTAGTTTTACAGTCCAACAAAATACTGATGATAATATAACATAACATCACGCCTGTAAATCTCCGTAAGGGTAGGTAGTATACTGGGTGTATCGTGACCATCGAACCCAGGACCTCAGCAGCTAATTATTCGCGATTACGACCTCTAGACAAACGAGGCAGACAAAGAATACTGATGATACAATAATAATTAGGTATATGAAGCGAGGATAGCAAAATATATCTATAATAGGATTATATACAAAAAAATTAAATATTTATTCGACAGCAGGTCCTAAATTCCTCCACCAATCAGCATTGGAGCAGCGTGGTGGAGTATGCTCTAGACATCCCTCAGCTTTGTCTGTGGGGCCGGGCCCAGCAGTGGGACGTCTATGGATTGCAGCAGCTTAGATCCAAAATAAAATGAGCGGGACTAAAAAACGAATCGCTGCGACCCATAGACGTCCCACTGTTGGGCACGGGTCTCCTCTCAGAATGGGAGGGATTAGGCCTTAGTCCACCACGCTGGCCAAGTGCGGATTGGCAGACTTCACATACCTTCGAGAACGTTATGATGAACTCTCAGGCATGCAGGTTTCCTCACGATGTGTCCTTCACCGTTATAGCAAGTGACATTTAATCTAATTAGTTTTTCTTAAAACGCACATAACTTAGAAAAGTCATTGGTGCGTGCCACTGGGGTTTGAACCCGGACCGCTCGAGTGAGAGGCGAGTTCGACAGCCGCTGGGCTGTCACCGCTTAAAAAAACGAATATGGACTAAGAATTTATTTAATAAATTCGTTTTGGTCAACATTTATGTCATTTGAAAAGAGAAATTCGATTCTATTACGGATTTAACCTTGACGCTGGAGCCATCCCGGGGAAGAGAGTTTGTAAATTGTTCGTCATTCTATCGGAAACGCATGCCAAGTCTACTATCGATTTCATGTGTTATAGCACAACAGTTATAGAGACAACCACCATAATAACTTAGGAACAAACTTATGAAAAATTTGAGTAGAAATCATTTAAATGTTACGTAGATTTTAATAGAATAACTAGCGATGTTATTCTATTAAATGTGTGATGTGAGATGAGAACCAGAATAATGTTTAATAACCTGTATTAAAAACGCGTCTAATGGGAGATGATTCACTCGCAGGTTATATAACTCATAAAGAATAATATTTTAGATGGAGAACATATCATTCTAGTTGTGCGGGGCAAAAGCAATTTTTGGAGCACTTATTTTTTTTTCAGTCAGCTTAGGTACAATGAAGCATATATTTAAACTGGATTTTTTTTTATTATGATAGTTAACGCAATTATGACTGTTATTTTAAATTAGGTGTTAGGACTCACGAGAAGAACATAAGCAAGGCAGAAGCATCTTTTTAAACAAATTTCAAATCGTCCCCTGAGAAGTACTCGTAGATAAGTACCTACAATAACATTAAAAACGCTGCCATTAAAGGGAAGATAAATAAAACTGCATGAAGCGCAAAACTGCAAGAAGCAACCAAGCTTAAGTACTTACTGCAAATAAATCGAGCGAAAGTACTAACGTCCGATAAAATCAATTGTGTCATCTCATCTCAAATGGAGTCCAATCAAGCCTGTTGGGACAATTCGAGCCAATTTGAAAGGCTCGTGCATGTGGGCGAGATATAAATGTTCGCGCATGGACTCCGATCCGATTGACTCTATATTTACACAAAAAGCTAGGTCAATTCTATTAAGAACCTTCTATCTCGTTTGTGTGTATTAGTCTTAAATGCTGCCAACATTGTATGAAACCGTATACACAATCGAGTTTTCCCGAAAATAAAGATAATGTCCTGAAGAAGATAATTTACTGAACGAAAAAGCTCGGAGTAAAGTATGAAATTTTTGTGTAGTTAACCCTTAATGTATTTTGATACTTATTATTAGCTAGATCCACTCAATAAATATAGATGATAGTGCGGTAACAATGGCGATAAATAATAAACTACATATCAATATTAGACGAGAACAGCTTCCCCGAATGCCGGGTTAACGTCATGGAATTTAGCTCTTATTAGAACGCAAAAGTAATAACGTATACAAGAGCATTACAAAGAATATAAACTAACATACAAAGAATAAGACGAGGAATAACTGGTAATTAGAACATTAGGTGAATGATTCACGTTATCATGTACATATATCACTTTTAATCATACCTGCCATCCGTCATTTATTTATTGGTCTTGACTTACTAGTAATTACTAATTAATAGGAGGGCTGGCCCCAAATAAAACTGGGCCAGCCAGGAAGAAGACGAACAAGAAGAAATTGTGGTCTTGACTAGATTTTCGGTCTATACAATTAAGCCATGATCGTAGGACGTGGCGCGCGCGCTGTTGTACAACAGATAATTTCGCAGATAGCTGTATCAGCCGGACAAAATAGCCGCGCTACCATAGATATCTATAATATACTCATAATACAGGGACTAATTACCTAGTACTTACTTACCTACGAACTTGCAGTAGGTAGGTAAAGTACCAAGCTGTTTCCATTTGGAAAATACCAGACTATCCAGCGAACGCAGCAGGATCGTAGCTAATCATACCTTGGTCCTTAAACGAATCTAACTTACACCCTAACATCAGTTTTGTATCTCATGCACTGAAAATTCCTTGAAAAGTGAAAAGTAAGCCAATCACAGATAAATCAAACCTCGCGTTGAATACCGCGCGGACCCAGTTACGAACAAAAGATTCTCTATTGTCTGTGTCCGTCGTCAGTTATTGTGTTTAATCAATTACTACGACCTTTTCTGATAAATACATTTTTTATGACGACTCAGCGTAGCGCAACGAAGTATAAATAAGTTTCGAATATAGTGAATAGAAAGAACTAAGCTACAATTGTAATTCGCGAATTGGGCGATCAGCTAGCAAAAAACTCAATGCCAATGTTACGAGCCTACATTTATAATAGATATTTACTTAGTTTTCTTTAATAATTCACTGTAATAATATATAAAAGTTTATGTTGAAAAACATAGCATAAGATGCTTAAGATGAAGACCTAACCTAGCTTCGACGCTCTAAGAAATTTTGTGGATATAAAATAGCAAACGAGCATGCAGCGCCACCCATCCGCTACCGGTAAGTTGACTCTACGAAGGTTTGTGGCAAAGAACTTTTGATAGTTCATTGGTCCCAAAATAATATGTTATGCATAGGGTAACAGTTTGCTTTGTTTACAAACTTGATCGGGTAGATTTAGGGTGATTCTATAACACCAAATGTACATGGTGTTTGTCAGTAATTACTTGTCCAACGAGTTATGACGCTACGAGTCCTCGGTGACTAAGAGTATGGTTTGTACAGCGCTCGTTCCAAAACTGAATATTAAATACATACAGTGGAGCGTCGATTATCCGAACGTCGATCATCCGAACGACCGCTTATCCGAACTCGGTCGGTCGACGCGGGCGCGGGTCGGGCGGGCGTAGTGCATGCCTAGTTTGTCTAGGTACAATCAACGCTTAAAAAAATCATGTCTTACATACAAGATTACTACAAGATTGCACTTTTTTTTCTTTAATTCCTATTTGTCATTAAAGATATAAATGTAAATATGGTTTTAATTTACCTTTACGTAAATATGTATGGCTGAATCAATATACATATAGGTAGTTCGATTATCCGAAAATACCGGTTTTCCGAACACCCATGTGCCCCAATTAGTTCGGATAATCGACGCTCTACTGTACTTAGTAGTTGACTAGAGAGCTTCCTGCGTTCAGTCGACTCCGAGGAGAACCAGATGGATGCAATATCCGCCAACATTATATTCTGTGTGAACTCTGAAACACTGATCTGGCAACTTCCTGCAGTGGCGCGCGCGTGCTACTCTCGGGGCTACGCTTGCGACACAATCCGAAATTGACCAGATGATTTCTTACTCAAAACTTATTGTACCTACAATAACGCAATTCACAGACAACCGATTCCGAGAATACAGTCGAGGAATCAAGACCCCAGCACAACTGCACCACATTCGCTCAGTGATTCTGATTATAATATCTATAGTTACGTCTAAACAGGTAAAACATAAGAGTAAGTCACTAGTCTAAAATCATTCGTTCCCAAACAAAATAAAGTTAGGCGGGAGTTGATCGTTTTTATTTAGGCGTTGTGAATTTATAAGATGATATAAAATTTAAGTAGGTACATAGTTTAATTTTCGTTGTTTTTATTTTCAGAGGCAAAAACATGTGTTGTTTTGAATTTAATAACATTAAAATTAATGAATTGCAAAAAGCTGTTATTCCATTGCATCAATTGCATGCAAATGCAAAGGTCATAGGTTTGGTCTTTGATAAGATACAGTTCTGTTCATCTTGCGACAATCTGACCTATTAATATTATCGCTGCTATTTGAAGACCGGCTTTAATGCATCTTTATACATATAGAGGACTTTGTTACTTTTTTTTTAAATTGTTTAATTGTTATAATATGCATCAATAACCAAAATCTGTATTTTAAAGGGGTCGACAACTATACAACATCCGTTATCCAATGCTCTAAGAGAACCGGATCAAAATATAAAGACAACTAGGCGGGCGTCAGAGCTAATTAAATTGGCAGGACGTGAGGGAAACGGGAACTTATTAATAATAAAATTGCGGCACTCTTCCGCCGGCCGAAGACCAGCAATACAGATTTCCGGTCGCCTTTGATCGTATTAGTTAATTTAACGCCTGCTCGCGCCAAACGATTTTTCTGGTACCTATTCTTAACCCAACTCATCTTCTATTATTTTACCACGCCATGTTCAGTGAAACTAATCGATTAAGTTATTTCATGGTGATCGCTTGGTACATCTAGGAGACGAGTAACGCTGGCAACGTACAGCGTAGGATGTGGAGTGAGAATAGTACTTTTGGACTGCACTTTGTAACAAAAATTATATTTAAATGCTTATGATTCTATTGAAATTCGAAATCTATCGAAAACTGATTCCCAAATAAAATTTCTAATAATGCATTTCAATTGATCACTGGCTTAATTCATATGTTTTTTGGTGCACAGTAAAGAAGAATATACTTTGTATTTAATTTATTATTCCATCTCCATGTGAGGTGGGGATGGGTGTCTCTTATTCCGAGAGGACATCCAAGCCAACTTTGACACTAAAGGTTATGATCGTGGTGGGAGTATTAAATAGAGAATCAGGATATTAACATAGCTTTAATATAGTTAGTCTTTTCACTTGCCAGACAGGTTGCTCAGAAACTAAGGAATTTGCTTTACTAATCAGAGAGAACCGAATAAACGTGGTTGTTTTGATTCATCTTACTTACGTAATCTCGCCATAGTAGGCACGAAGTTGTAGGCTGGTATTGTATTTTATTGTGATTTAATCGAGTGTTGACTCATTAATCTTAATCTTTTATTACGTAAGTAGTTACTTCTTAGTTCTTCGTATGTTTCTACGCGTTCCTAAGAGAGATTCAGATTACGATGAAACTATTACCTCAGGACGCTGCAAGGGTTTCTGGCCCAATAATCAATATATGTATATAAATTAATAATAAATTCGTATGCTTTTAGTTTTAATTAAATATTTTTGCTTGAGTGAGCTTTGATATTAAAATATGTCTAATCCCACCATTTTTTTTCTCCCGAACAAAAACATGCCCTGACCTATGGTTCTCATGTCTTCAAACTGGTCCTCAAATTAGTAATGAGTTACGAAAAGTTTCAGTGGTGTACCCCACATACATTTATGCACATATTGAGTACTTTTTTTATTTTCAATTTAGTCTTGTTAACTAATAATTTTGTAGTTAGGTTTCACTGCATAAGACTTGATAAGACTAACCATGAGCGGTCATATAAAATGGCCGTTTAAGCAAACAAGATTTACCAGTTCACACAAACCAGTTCGCTAGTTAGTTATACATAATCATGCACATAGAGCCCATAAAGTGAGGCAACCGACTGAGGCAAGTCGGAAACGTAGACGCTTCGAGTCGGTGCGCGATCCTAATCTATCGTCTCGCATTGAGGAGCACGTTAAGTAGCAAGTCGCTAACTTCCTCTCCCACGTTCGGAGCGGCGGATGTCTGCGCGCGACCTCCGACTCGACTCCACACTCGCGCTAAGTTCTGATCATTACGTAAATCGTCATCAATTTTCTTCAGTACACGCTACTAACGCTCTACTAGGCTTATTGTATGATATTTATTGTTTTGTATATCTGGAGCTAGTTAGTCTAGGATTAGTTGATTCCCGACGTCAGCAATCTGACTCGCCTTTTGACCTGCGCTGCCGTATTGTTATAGTGCGTCCAAGTATTTTTTTTTTTTTTTTTAAATATCTTGGACATTCTCACACACGGCCATCTGACCCCAAAGTAGGCACGAGCCTGTGTTATGGGTGTCAGAGACTGATATACATACATAGATATTTTTAAATACATACTTAAATAGATAATATTGACATCCAGACACAGAACAAATACAAGTGTTCGTCACACGAATATTTGTCCTGAGTGGGATTCGAACCCACGACCTTTGGCGCAACAGACAGGGTCACTACCGATTGCGCCAACGGGCCTGTCAAAAAGTATGACTCCGTAAAATAAGTAATATTCAATTTACCGTGGTAAAATATAAATATCGAGTAGATTTACTACCTATATTAGATTAACTTCCTAAATTAAAATAGCTTATTTAGAACATATATTTAAATTGGTAAAGAAAAAAATTGAAATTTGCAAATTATGGTCTAATTTCAACCAAAGGGAAACTCCATAAAAATATTTTAACAATATATATAATAATTTTAAAAAGAAATGGGCATTTTCTTTCACATCACTTAAAATAAGAGTGGGAAGTAAGATTTGTCTAATAATAATGAATAACTGAGGTTATACATGTATCTAAATAATACAGTGTTATGTTTGGATGTAACTAGTAAGAAATTAAATTATGAAATTATTTACTCCATTGTTTAATCACCTCTTTAGCACTCTCCTCCTAAAGTAGCTATATCAAATGTTTACATGTATCTAAATAAAACAGTGTTATGTTTGGATGTAGTAAGAAATTAAATTATGAAATTAATTACTCCATTGTTCAATCACCTCTTTAGCACTCCTAGCTAGCTCCTAAACTAGCTCCTTTCCAAAACAACAAAATTACAGGGCCTTTTTAAAAAATGTTCTCGGTGAACAACTGAAACCTAAAATTAAAGCCTCTATAGGTAAATAACTAGTTACACAAAAATTGTTGTAAAGCACAAATATGATTTTGAATAACAAACACTGACACAAAATTTATCTTACACCAAATTATTTATGCAACACTTGAAAAGACAATTCATTCAAGCAGATTAACAATTCAATGAAGAAGGTTGCTCTGCTGTGAACTGTGTCACAGTTTTGCATACTGCTTATAAAGCTACCTGATGATATACATATATTATTTACATCGACGGAGTTGTTTTAAAAAAAACATTTGTTGTGTAACTATGCTAACTCTCTATGAATTGTGTATTATGTATTATATTTTGTGAATTGGATAATCAACTCTTTTAAAATAACATTTCATTCAACTTTAATTTTTCATCATGTACATACCATTTGTATAGTAAAATTAAATAAATCTTGAGATACATATGTATTTAATGTTAACCTTAAATAAGTCATACCTATATGATTAATGATGAGTAGTACTACTTGTACTATTATGTATTCTGTGGTAGTAACATATTTAATGAGTAAGAAAAAATATTTACTACAAATCAATGTCATTCTTTACATTCCTATTGTGATACATTAGAGACAAATGTAAAGGACAATTTCAGAGTAGTATGCAGTATTATAATATGGAGTAGATGAGTCAACGCATGACACATGGGCTCCTTATAAAGAGCAATGCAGGTGGAAATCTTAAATAATAGGTATCTACCAGTCAGAAAAGGTGCATTGCAATTTAATGTTAGCTGATGCAATGGGTGTTACCTAAAGTATATTCAACTGACTTCAACTACCTTCTAGTATAGAGACCACACAAATCCAATTATACCATACACTTATCAAGCCACAAATCCTTAAACAGGTCCATATAACTAGTTAGTATGATTTAATTGTACAGACATTATGCTCTATCAGCCTTGAATCTAAAAAGGCATTAATACTAGCTCTACTCAAGGATAGAAAAGGGATTCTCAACTTATATGACCAGAATAAGTATGAATTTGATAGGTTACAATCAACTATATGAATGGTACCACATAAAGTCCTATTATTAGATAGAAAATATTGGCTAATCTTTTTATTTAATTTATCAAGGTCCAAAAGGGCATACAGACATCCGAGAAAATAAATATAAATTTAAAGAAAGTGTTACCTTCGAGACAGACGACTTGCACGCTATCTTGCTTGAGCCTCCGGAGCAGGATGCCGTGCACGGAGTCCGGGTCCCGGGGGGCGCCGTCGCCGTACAACACGAAGGTCCCGCGGGAACAGCACTGCGCGATGCGCGCCTTCAGCTCTTTGCACTGCACCGTCGACGCCAGCTCGATCTTCCCGGCTGCCAGCCGCCGCAGCATTATACTCGGGATCGAAAAGTTCACCGCCGACCGGATGTGGCATTGCGCGTATTCGTTCGACCCTCGACAGTCGATCAAAACCGTATCCCGCTCGTCCGATCGCAACTTCGCGAGAAGCCACTCCTTCGTCACCAGGTCGCACTCGCATTCGGAATCCATAGGCATCATGTGAACGCTTTTCTCGATACTGTTTACATCAACGTCACGGGCCCCTTGACTAGCCTGTTGCACTCACACTGATAACTGGCAGTGGATTGAAAGCACAATCCAGTTCATTAAAACTAACATTGTTTAAATACGCGACAAATAATACATTTTTCAATACGAAAACTTTGGTCCTACAACAAGGGAATCCATCTAAATAAACAGAAACACACGAACGCACAACACGTCCACGCTGATCGAGAGCGAGTCAACCAACTTGCGCGACGCTCGCGGCGGGCGACGAGGCGTAGCAGTAGCAGCAAAGACAAGAGTAAATAGTAATAAATACAGGAACGTAGCAGCATACCACAGAGTACATTATCAGCAAACTCCAAACTTCCAAAGAGTAGAGTACAATTTAACAAAGTACTCTATGGTAGAGTATGTGTATAATAATATGTATATCCTTTTATAGTCACTATAATAGAGGTGGGCGATTATGAATGATTGGTATAATCGAATTACGTTGGAATACTAATTTTGATAATCGATTATGGAATTAGTAACTAATTTATTTTCATAATTTTCATAATTCGTTATCCAATATTAACTGCTACACATGCGTCAGAGTACTATGAAATAATAGCTTTTCTTTCTTTTTTCAACTGGTCACACCACGCATGTGTGGGAGACTACGCGAAGGTTCGCGCGCTTTGATGTTTGACATAAAAACCGACACAGCTTGGAAAACCTCAAATGCATCGAAAACTTCGCATAAGCATTCGCGAAGGTCGTCATGAACATGTGGGTTCGCGTATGTGCGCACATGTGAGTGACCGCCCTTATACTATATGTGCAGTCAACCGACCATCGTGTCTCACTTGCTCGAATCTTTACCGCCACTAGTAACGAAACTAGTAACTAATGATCTGTCATAATCGAGATATCTCGAGACATCTTCATAATCGAATGATTTCATTACTATATCTCATAATCGCCCGACTCTGAGCAAGAGTAGTTTAGAGGAGGAAAACCATAGATAATATACTGTGTGGGATGGACCGTAGACAGAGAATGGAATGGAAGGCACAAACTAGCTAGAGATAGATGGAAGGACAACCGAAAACGCACACATAGTTCAAAGAATGCAGATGAAATAAATAAACATTACCTATTATTCATGGAAGTAATAGATCATCTTTATTCATTTGTTTTCATCTTCTTTCTACGAAATCAGTTCTAGTCTATGATCCAGAATCCTTGCTATATGCTGTGAACTGCCAATAACATTATGAGCTATTTTTACAGTTAATACATAGTTGTAGTAAAAATATTCGAAACAATAAATACGTGTGATGAACATTGAACATTGACTTAAAATAACTATGGACGTAGGGTCCACGCTAAAAAATAAATACTGGTTGTCTGTAAAGTCGGTTTACGGACGATAGATTTACGTGATAACGTCATAAATGTCATAATCATTATTTTTTAAAATACAAAAAAGGAGAATTGAAAATACTAAGTTATCAGACAACAGACAAGTCTATATATTTTGACAGTTCCCTATTTTGGAGCCATGGATGGAACCGCCAGTGTGTAAAATTAATTTAATGAAAATAATTTCTCTGCAGGGAACCGCTCATTTAAATTTTTTTTAAATATTTTTCTGTGAATCAGTAAAATATACTGATTCTCTTTTTAAGCTGGAATGTACAAAAGTCCCGCCCAAAAAAACACAACTTTTTCATTATGTGCTGCCGATGTTCCTCAATATAATATATAACATAGTAATATTAATAATAATATTTATGTCAATGGTGATGAATGCTAGATTAATCGGAATAAAAATGTCATTTGTCTGTACTACAATGACGTTATTGCTAAATAAAGCCTATTATTTCGGGTAAAGCCTTCTTACTTACATCAATACATACAGTCATCCAAATTAGACCACGAGCTTATGTGCTTATGATGAATAATCTATAAAGCTATGAAGGAAGCACTTCGCTATGGTTAATCCATTGAGGTACCTCCGTCCTTATAATACTCTAAGATTCATATAACATTCATCAATCTTACTAAATTAAAAGTAAAAAGCAACAAGGAATAATTATGAAAAGACTACAAATTATTTAATGAGAAGATTTAAAAAGGCCCCGATAAACTTATTCAATGCTCACTTTAATACGTATGGTGTTATGGTAGAAGACCTGTAACCTGCTCAAAGGAACGTAAAAAAATTGTGAAATTTCAATTTCATTGAACTTTCACAATTTCATCTTGACACCACAGAGTACATTTTATAACTTGACACTTTTAATTCTGTCATATTATATTATTCTGTCTGTCCACAAACTAATTTTAGGGGATACTACTGTCTGTCTGAGTTGGATTTGGAAATTTTGGGATTGTTTAAATATTGTTTGAATAAATCTATATTTAGGAAAACAGTAAATATTTGTAAAGGACGATAATTCAAAGTGTTTTTACTGTTCTTAAATATGGACGAGCTATATAGTGACTTAGAAAATTTTCGTCATGAAGATATTTTAGATGAGGTATATTGCTATTTGAGCGCCAAACGAAATGTCAATTTGCAATTTCGCATTTTCTTTCTTTCTAGTGTGTTCTTTTCTGGATAAATTCAAACAACTAATTCTTATTCCAGCTTAGAAATGAAAATAAGGAGTTAAAACATAAATTAGAAGAAAATACTTCCACTTTGAGCGACCTGCAACGGGTAGGTCATCATTTTTTTTAAAGATTTTTAACAATATCATGACAAGAACTGATACCGATTATTTATCAGATTATTAAATATTTAAAATAAGTTTAACTTATTTTGTCCATAAGGGGGCAGTCAATGCTTCTCTTCTGCATAACACCTAATTGCTGTCTGTGTATTCATTTTTTGTTCGAGTTTTCATCACTACTAAAAGTGTGTCGGCAATTATCAAATATCTCTAAAATAAACAAGTATTGAAAACAAAATCACTTGACAATGTAACTTAACAATGACAATATGGTTAATTATTGTAATTGGAATTATCTCTATGTGGAGTTATTATAAAAATACATTTCACTGTAATACTCAGAAATGTATTGATACAGAGGCATGCATGATAGTGTAAAACTATGTACCTATACAATACCTAGTCTGCAACACTCCACTGTTACCCTCACTACGAATACGAGCAGGTATTTATAAAAGTACATTTATTACAAAACATAAAAAGACCCTTATCCCCATATGATTCCTCAATCTTTATAGCAGGTGACATTAATTACCCAAAAATGTTTTTCTTTTTAGTTTATCTAAAATTTATATAGCAAGTTCACTAAAATGTATTTAGGCCACTGGATTTGATTTGAACCCAGACCCTCTCGATTGGGTGGCCAAATTTGAGTCTTTAATGTCAGCTTCCACAGCTCTACCTCATTGCAGACTGATAGTTTGCTGTAATGGGGTTCAAATGCACATCCGGTTCCATAACGGTGTTATGGAATGGATATCCATTGATTTTATAGGACATTTTGCAGGAATTTGATAAATTATCAGCGGAATATAAAAAGTTGGAATTAAATTATTCATCACTATTGAAAACAGCAAGGGCAGAAATTGAAAGGAAAACTCAAATGATTACAAACCTAAATTTGGAGTAAGTACCAATAGGAGATATTTATCAGTTGTTACCATAGAGTAGTATTTATTTATTTATTTATTTATTTATAATAGATATTGTATGGCTTATTGAGTGGCCTTAAAATGTTGACAAGCCTAGTAGTGGGACGCTAATGAGTTGCAACTAACCATCAGTATTCAATGATGTGTTTTAGTTATTTTTAGATAGATAGATAATTTTTGATTTATGAACTTGGCACAAACTTCAGACCAAGTAATACATGTATTTTTGATCATTATTTTTATGTTAGACTAACTGGTTGTTGAATTTGAACTGATATTTAAATTAGTTTTAATGAAATCCATATATAATCTGACAAGTCAATATTTTTATTATTTTTCTGTGTCCCAACAATTATTTAATATTTATTGTTTGGGGATGAATGGTCAAAAATATTATCTGTATGCCTTTAGATTTGTGAGTGAGAAGTAAAATTGTGGTGTCTATAAATAATGTGTGGTTGTAAGTGTTGTGTTGTTACTATTTGAATTATAGTAAATAAAAAATAGTAATACCTAGTTGAGTAAAACTATTGATAAAATTATTTCTCAAACTCTATTTTTCTTTTTCATTATTAAGTCATTACATACAGTCATACATACATATTAATTAATCAACTAATAGTGTACATATATAAAATATTGAGATGTACATTTACATGTTACATTTAAATTTCATTTTAGGAAAGATCAGTTGGTGATAAATTTGTTACAAAATAGAGGAAGGACACGTTATAATAATACTAACAAAAATCAAAATAAAGAAAATACTGAGCAAGCAGGACTACAGTTGGTTAAGGAGGCAGAATCTGTCAAAGAAAATAAATATGATAACTCCCTTCCGAATCCAGTTGAAAAGAATAATTGTTCAACAGTAAATAAGAATGAAAGGTAGGTTTTTCTATTTGTTCTAGATATTATATCCTGTATATGGAAATTATATTTTGAAAGTGTTGGAGACTACATGTAACTTATTCAATGGTTCTGTATCGAATTTTCTCAGGGCAGTACCGCAGCCTGCCATCTGAATCTAATTCATTTATTTCTATAATTGTGTTCTGGTTGGAAAGATCTAGTTTCCGGTTAGCCATCCCTTTTACTTACAATTTCTAACTGAAATATAGTAACTAATAGTGCAGCAACTGACAGGACAAGCGAGCACTAACTTTCTTTTACCGACACCATCTGCTGATTGGACAAACCATCACAGTCTCTATTTGATTCTTGTTCTATTCACATTTGCAGCAGCTGCATTTTTATATTTATTTTGAAGGCATGTCAAGTCTGTTACTCTGCACTTGGCTATCCAGTGAACTATTGTCTCACCTCTCCCATTCTAAAGAATGCGTCAACAACCAGAAGGTCTCTAAAAGTGGGACGATAAAATGTTTTATATAATAAGTTTAGTTCATGATATTTAGATAATTTTTCATTTATAGTTCCAGAAAAGATAAACTACAATCAGACCCAAGAACTGGCCCTCTTGGATCCGGTAAGCAAACTGGAGATGTGAGAGAAAAGGAACAAACATCAAAGTCTATTGACCATAACATAGAAGGGGACAAAAACAGAATTGATAATAAGAAAAACCAAGAAATTCCGAAGGATGAAAATTCAATACAACCATCTAAGTTACGTAAAATAAGGGACAGGCGCAAATCTATGCCATTATTTAAGTAAGTAGTAGCATTATCAATTGTATATAATAAAATTGTGACTTAAGTCTTATCTCGGATATAATACCCAAATCCTAGTAGCTTGTGTGATGCAATGCAGTGACTTATTTTTTATTTTCATGTAAAAAATTAGGCCCATATTTGACCTCAATGAGTCAAATTTTTTTATTTATGTTATAAAGATAACCTTGGACCATATTTATTGGGCAAGAAAATAAATCAGAAAATTAGGTTCTGAGGGGATACTAGACAACCCTAAATGAAATAAAAAAATCCAAGTTCAGGAATGTATGTTCACATTATGTCTATTAGTAATTCATAAACATATAATGTGAACATACATTAAACACTAACTAGAAATTAAATTATAATTAATTACTTGGTTTTAGCCGAGGTGATTTTCAATTTAGTTCAGATGAAGAGCAAGATCACCTCAACCACCAGCGATTTAGAAGAAAATCTCCACCTATTAGAGATGCATTTGACAGAGTACATTATGATAAGGATTGCAGCAGAAGAAACGTGCTGGATAGAAAATCAACAGATTTCAGCAGAGAAGAGTATAAACGTAGCCATTATGAATCACATTGGGACAATTACAGTAAAAGTAATCGATATTCTGATAGCGACAAACATAAATATAATGATAATAGTTACAAATATGATTCCTTTAAAAGATCTAGAAGACCTTACACTCCTGAAAGTTTTCGGCATAATACCTACAGGGAAGAAGATAGCTCCTATAGATCAGATTATAACAGACGTCGCGTTTTAGAAAGTCCACCTCCAGTGAATCTAAATCAACGTCAAAGAAGTAGAGAAAGTGATAAACGAAGTATTTGGAATAATGAGGAACACTTTCCAACCAAACATAAGCTACATGATGTTACTGATGTACCAGTTAGCAAGCGTATGAGAACCAAATCATTTAGTAGGCACCAAGATAACTATTTGAATTTTCAATTGGAAAGAGATTTTGGGGGCCATGCTCCTACCATATACAAGCCAGAGGAATTATCACACCTATCCCTACAGTCTCCAGATTATTTGGAGAATATTCAGCAGGCTCAGCATATCAAAGGTATTTCTTAAAACATTTCTTAATGTCATAATCATAACTTTTTATGGATATACTTTAGATAACCTTTTTTTTTTAATTCAGAAATAATGGGCACTGCTGCAACAAAACTAGACGACCCAAGATTAATAAGTAAGAAGTACATAGTTAATACTAAGGAAGATAAAGTGGAATTGTCGACAGTTGTTGGAAGGGATGTACACATAAAATGTGTTGACACAACTAACTGGGACCTTAATAAAGAGATTATTAATATGCCTACTCCTCTAAAAGAGAAACCACAAATCATTGACGATTTAGCTAAAGAAATTTATGTCAATATTGATGATCCAATAAATCTAAACAATTCATTCGAGTCAGGTGAAATCAACCTACAAGATGATATTGGCAATACTTTTAACAAAAATGTTGACAAGCCCAGTTCAATTACAGTTACTGAAGATACAAAAGAGTTCAAAAAACATGATCAAATTGAAGTCACTAAAAAACATACAGATGATGATAAAAGTATTCAAGGATGTTCATCGTTATTTTCAAATATTCCGAAAATTAAAGAAAGTTATGTAAATATTGCTAATCCAGTATCAAACATTTCATTAGAATCGGGTGAAATCGACTCGGACGACGAATTGCAAACACAGGGTAAAAATCAAGATAGTAAGACTAATACGGCATACGACGAACCAGGGACATGTTCAACGCTACTTTCAAAATCTTATAAAGTTCCAAAAAATAAAATTCCAAAAATTACTAAATCCAAGGCACCGAATGAATCAGAGAGTGTTGAAATTCCTAGTGAGCGTAAGACAGATAAAAAGGTTAAATATGCCCATAAGAAAAATAATGATAAGGAGAAAAGATATTCAGAAAGGAAATCAAGACGGCAGTCAGATAGACATTCGGTTTCAATAGAGGTTTGTAAAGACGAACCAAAACATAGGATTAAAACACAACGCAAAAAACGATCCCCAGAAAAAGTTAAGATTTCAGCGAGGGATACGGTTGCGGGTGATTTAGAATTGAGTGATGAAACAAGCGATTTTACAGAGGTCTGTGAACAAACAAGATGCAATGAGATAAAGAATGTTGAGGAAGAAGGCAACGAGAAAAAAAATATTAAAAGTGGTAGTAAGGAATTAAAATCTACAGAACAAGATAATTTTAAAGGCAGTCAATCAAATTCAAAACGTGGAACTGAATTAACAGAGAGATCTTTTGGATGTAAAAAATTTATCGCAACACCCTCAGACGATCTTTTGCAACCATCAGTTAAGAGATCAAAAGAAGACATGTCAAAGGACATTAAGTCACAACTATGCGATTTGTTTGGCGATAGCAGCAGTTTAATTACTTCTGAAGACTTAGGTATCGTAGAAACATCCGCGTTAAAGAAACATTCAAACGATTTTGCACTTATATTTGACACAACCCAGGACGCTGTTGATTTAAATATTGAAGAAATGGAAAACCTTCAAAGTCGTTCCTTGAAGTTAAAAACGGATGAGTCTAATATTGTAAATGAATCGATTGATGTAAAATCAGAGAAAAACCATAAAGGTAAGATGAAAAAGAGCAGCGATGATGGTGAAAACAAAGTGCAAAAAAATTTTGAGGAAACCCCTCCAATTGTATCTCTCAAAAATGTTAATGCACAAAATGAAAAAGCTAATGTAGTGAAGACTGTCATAATATCCTCAGGAATTCAAAATAATTGCCACTCTGAAGTAATTAATGATCAGGGTCAGGAGAAATTAGTTTCTATTACAGAACATAATGTTTTTAATAAAGAGCCAAGTTGTCAGTCCTTACCAAGCTTAAAAGCTTTAGCGACATCCACGCCGCATAAGGTACAATTGTCTGTGACAGTACCTGATGTTAGTTGTAGTTCGAAAAAAAGCGTGACAAGTAAAGATACTAGTAAAATCTCACTAAGCGCTATAGATGAAGACAATGTAGATGTACCTGATGTCAGAATTATTGTTAAAAGACGAAGGAAAACAAAAGGAACTTCGTGTTAGTTTCCTGATTTTATTTTATTTTAGCACCAATTTAATTTAATTCCCATCCATCCATCAGCCTTTTGAGGTCCACTGCTGGTTATAGGCCTCTCCTCGACGACACTACTCCGACCGGTCCTATGCCTTCTGAACTGAACTGAACACACATTGCTTGAACACTTTCAACTTAAGGCACGAAGGTTACTTGGATGTCAAAATATGCTTTAATTTCGCTGCAGCGTTGCCCAACCGAGGTGCATTCTGCGAGTGAACATTTTTCCGTGTTCTAGTTGGGAGATGCTGACTGATAGTGGGTACTAAATTGTATCGAACGTTCTGTGTGTTCTTTTGTCTACCTAATGTAGTGTAGTAGCAATTTGTAAATTTTCTCGTTTTAGTGAAAAGTTTCAGATGACAGTGTTTCTCAGCTGAAATAAATATATTTGTTGCTGATTATGTAGATCTCAAAATAATGAGTTTAGTGTATCATATCATATTATATAAGGTTATAATGAAAAATAAAACGTCTGATATTTATTCCCATAACAGTCTTTATTGTCCTTATCAATAACCCTAAAAATAGTTATACATCTAGATAGTATTTACATCAGTTAAATACTTAAATTTTTATAATATATTACATAAATATCGAATAATTATGCATATTATCCAATACACGTAAGAGCTTACAAATTTTTTTAGCCGCATAAATACAAAAATTCATTTCTCACTAATAACTCTTCAAAAGCTTAATTTGGCACAAACGTAAATGGACGCATACATAAATGTATAAGTTGTCTG
Source organism: Carterocephalus palaemon (assembly GCA_944567765.1). NCBI lineage: Eukaryota > Metazoa > Arthropoda > Insecta > Lepidoptera > Hesperiidae > Carterocephalus > Carterocephalus palaemon. The sequence continues at coordinate 10,679,018 of OX155643.1, forward strand.
GTCATAATTCTGGCAGTGCGATGTCCAGCAAAGCAAGTGTCCAGTATAATTAATTGAAACAAACAAAATCATCAATTATCTCTTTCAGATATCGCTTTTGATTATGTATTTGCTTTGGTGGCTCCACTCAAGTTCCGCGCGCTACATATGCCTTTCCTTCTATAATCGGATATCAAAGCAACGCTAAGGGCTAAAAATACGAAATATACGTATATAATAATATAAGTATGTATATACAAATATAAGTATATACGAAAGTGTCTTTTTAACATTTGAAATATGTAGGGTTTAGTAACTTAATGACCGCACAGTAGTCTATTACAATAACTATTTATGAAGCCAAATTCAATTGGTTCATTATGTATGTGTTACCGGCCAAACCCGATTTCAGGACAAAGTAGTTTTGCTTATACGCGATACGATTAACTATAGCCTAGTCCAAACTAATTTGTCCTAAGCCCGATAGGATAGACCAGTTTAGGTTGGGCCAAACTTGTTGATCCTGATAATAAATACGCATACTATAGGATAAACTGGTATGGCCTAGTCTACTAGTTAATCCTATCGCATATAGGAAGAACTAGTTTAGCCTAGGCAAAACTAGTTTGTCCTGAAATCGGGTTTGGCCGGTAACATATGCACTTTTATGTATTTTTTTATAAATCGGCTCTGCCAATTAAAGCAGTGTTTTTCATTATACATCATCATCATCATCAGCCTTTATTGGTCCACTGCTGGACATAGGCCTCTCCTAAACGACATACTCATACATAACTCATTATACATAATAACTAAAATTTATATGACTCAATATTTGTTAAGTATTCTACACAGTATTTCTACACAGTATAATTTCCAGGCTGAGAAGCTGGTGAAAGACGTATAACAAGTGTAAGTTCTGGGCAATAAATAAGTTTGGCACAATATATAGTGTATCAGTGTAGTTAATATTTGAAATAAGCAAAGATTAAAAAAAATCACAAACTTCACATAATTTATAACAAACTTCATTTGATTTATTTTAAATAAATCATTTGATATGCATCATATTATATTATTATTCCGCGAGGATACAGCAAAATTACTAGATAGGAATGTAAATAAATTGTAAATCTAGCTTAAAATTATTGTAGTCTAAAAACGGAAACAGGCTTTTTTCAGCACATAGTAATTAAATGCATGGGTTATTAAAATTGCTGTCTATGGCATATTTTTTATAAGAAAATCAATAGTTATATATATTAAACAAAGATACCAAAACCCAGCTTGATACTCTATATCAAGAAAAACCAATAAGGTAATCGGTTCATACCAATTACTTTTTGAACGATCAGAAAATACTTAAGAAAAGAGCCCACCGATTTTTTTAATAACTTATCTGTAATAGTCATCTTTAATAAACTTGCACTTTGCTGTAGTTATATTCTCCATTTTTCCCTACCTGTCAAGTTTAGTAAACAAAAGGTTTATTATTGTCGCAATTTGTAATTAAAAAACAAGATACATAGAACAAAATAAGAAGGATTTAAGAATAAATAGTCATTTAATACTTAAACTAATTTCTGGTTACTATAAATTATGTTAAAACTAATATGCCAATGTTGTTAACCATACAAGACAGCTCAAACAGAGTATCAAAACTTATAACACTATCTTAGTGTTATAGTTTTTATACTGTATTAGTTTCCATTTACCTCACACGGCACGCGACTTGTCTTATCTAATAGTAAATTATTTACAGGTTCACAAATACATATGTATATACATGGTCAACAAATATAATCTCTTGCGAGTTTATAGTCACTAAATGCAACTTGGCAACATTCTAAGCACTTTTTCCAGATAAGCACTATCATTAGAGCACAGATCCTCTCAAACACCAATGTTAAAATATTCCGTGAGCAAAGCTAGGTCAAGTAGCTAGGGTACACAATTTAGTGATAAAATCATCGATCTTTAAAAAAAAAGTAGATACACAATCCCATACAAAAAATGGCAATTGGGCACTCTTTTGTTGAGGACGTATGGACGCTGATTGTGTATGTATCTGTTTATTTTTGAAGATCAATTGATAAAACTAAACAATGGCGCATCTAATAATTGAAGTATACATAGTCCCTATTTTAGTGTATATGCGAAAATTTAGTATTTAGAAGATCAATCACAACCCTAGAAACACCTGTTTTGTACCACTGTCGAGTATTCGTCGAGTATTTTGCTTACACGCACATGCAGAATCTCGTATGTACACCTTTACCGAAATGCGACCTCACACGCGAATGTTAGTCAATATCACTTGAAAAAATATTTTATCGGGGGATATTGCGAAAAAGTTTAACACAATGTTTACCTATTCGCTACACAGATGGTTCCAGTATTCTTCAAACCCTAAGATTACGTACACGGCCCGCCGCTTTTAACAACATCTGATAATATTGTTCGCCGGCATTGATGCTCCTCCTTGATAACAGGTAGATGTCACTATCACTTGAGCACCGTCTTTCAACACTCGCCGGTATTAAACGCTCGCTCGCTGTGACCCATAGACGTCCCACTGCTGGGCACGGGTCTCCCCCACAGACACTGCTGCTGCTTGGCTAGAGCATATTCCACCACGCTGCTCCACTGCGGTTTTGGTGGAGGGGGTATTAAACAACATCTGATATATCGCCTGCATTGATGCTGCTCCTTGATGACAGGTAGATGTCACTATCACTTGAACACATCCCTAGCGTCTTTCATCACTCAAATCCGCACATCGCTACGAACACGGCCCGCCCGTATTCGACAACGTCCCGATAATATTGTTCGCCATCGGCACGTCGGGCGCACTCGACGAGTTCGGTGTTTGGGGCGGTCTACGGGAAAGCTTCTTGATAGGCGTGGGCGTCTCTTCGGGTGGCGCCACCAGCTGGTAGCAGACGGCGGACGCGTGGCCCGAGCGCACGGACGTCAGCGACGGCCCGCTGCGCCACGTGTTCGTCGCCGGCTCGTACACCTCGACTATGTCGAGGAACGATGTGCCGTCGTAACCGCCTACAACACGATAGGTCAATTTATTAAAAATACTGGAGTGCATGATGTAGTTGGTATTTGATAATCAATATTAAACCAAGCTAAAATGGCACACGGAAGTGTTGGTCCAAGAGCTGGCATGAATTTTTCGGTAGGTATTTGAGGCAAGCTGAAAACTTGTCCAACGCCTCTCCTATTATACCCCAACACGGAACTGCAGACCTGGCTGGTGAGTAGCGGGACAAAATCAACCCCTATATAAATTAAAAAATTTTTTTTTTATTTCCAAACATATATTTGAGACAATATGTAATTTTTATAAGTTGTAGTCCAATGTTTACAGAATATAAAAAAAAAATTTGGAAATATTTTTTTTTTTTAATTTATATAGGTTTTGATTTTGTCCCGCTACTCACCAGCCAGGTCTGCAGTTCCGTGTTGGGGTATAATAGGAGAGGCGTTGGACAAGTTTTCAGCTTGCCTCAAATACCTACCGAAAAATTGGTGCCAGCTCTCCGGCTATGTAGATTCAAAGGGCAAAAGACACAGTATGCGTTGCTTCACAAAACCATTGCATCGCGCTCCCATGGCCGCCGGCACTCACCCATGGCACTCACCCATGGCGTACAGCTTGTTGTCGAGCACGGTGAGCGAGAGCGCCGAGCGCGCCACCTGCACGGGCGCGACCACCTCCCACGCGTCGCGCTCCGTGTCGTACCGCTCGACCGACGCCAGCTGCTGGGCGCCGTCGTATCCGCCCACCACGTATATGACACAGTATGCGTTGCTTCACAAAACCATTGCGTCGCGCCCCCATGGCCGCCGGCACTCACCCATGGCGTACAGCTTGCTGTCGAGCACGGTGAGCGAGAGCGCCGAGCGCGCCACCTGCACGGGCGCGACCACCTCCCACGCGTCGCGCTCCGTGTCGTACCGCTCGACCGACGCCAGCTGCTGGGCGCCGTCGTATCCGCCCACCACGTATATGACACAGTATGCGTTGCTTCACAAAACCATTGCGTCGCGCCCCCATGGCCGCCGGCACTCACCCATGGCGTACAGCTTGCTGTCGAGCACGGTGAGCGAGAGCGCCGAGCGCGCCACCTGCACGGGCGCGACCACCTCCCACGCGTCGCGCTCCGTGTCGTACCGCTCGACCGACGCCAGCTGCTGGCCGCCGTCGTATCCGCCCACCACGTATATGACACAGTATGCGTTGCTTCACAAAACCATTGCGTCGCGCCCCCATGGCCGCCGGCACTCACCCATGGCGTACAGCTTGCTGTCGAGCACGGTGAGCGAGAGCGCCGAGCGCGCCACCTGCACGGGCGCGACCACCTCCCACGCGTCGCGCTCCGTGTCGTACCGCTCGACCGACGCCAGCTGCTGGCCGCCGTCGTATCCGCCCACCACGTATATGTATTGATTTAACGCCGCAACACCTTGAAATATATGAATAGCTCTAATAATATTAGTTAGGGCGGATTCGACCAAACAGACTTACACGCGCGTAACTATACCCGGGATAATTTTAAAGTAGCGAGCTGAAAGCTGTCAATCATGCGTTAATTTTGCTTTGATATGACAGCTTCTTCTGACGTATGATAGAACATAAAAATCGCGTAGGCGATCATATGGCGCCTTATTCTAAGGATAAAATTTATTCTCGTTTGGTCGAATCCGCCCTTAATAAAATAAATTATACTCTAAAAATTTTTTTTTAAAAAGCTTTTATAATTTTTTATTTTATTTTCGTGCATTGTCATCGGAACCTAATATGTGTGCCGAATTTCAGCTCGATAGCTTCAGTGGAAGTGGGTGAAATATTAATTGCAAGATTCCAGGACATACATGAATGAATACATACGAGTGAAGTTAAATAAAAGCTTTTAATATACATAATTATATTCAACATTATCATGCGAGGCATTTTTCATGGAGTAATAACGATGCGTCGAATAATAAGTAGTGCGATAAGGTAGCGTCCATAGCCCAATGGCTCGCGTCGATTCAATCTGATCGAATGAGTTAAGCAACCACGGGCGCGGTCGGTTTGTGGATGGGTGACCGCTAGTGGCAAAATTTCATGGACGCTATCGTGCTTCGGAGGGCACGTAAAGCCGTCGGTCCTGGTTGTTTTCAATGCTGGAAACAGTCGTTAAGCCTTGTCAAAGACCTTCGGGTGGCTTGAGAACATTCGACACTGGCCACTAACCCCTCCACCAATCCGCATTGGAGCAGCGTGGTGGAGTATGCTCTAGACCTCCCGCAGCAGTGTCTGTGGCCCGAGCCCAGCAGTGGGACGTCTATGGGTCGCAGCGAATAACGATGTAGACCATTAATATAATTGGTCTTTCAAGTATTCATAATTATACCGTTAAAAAATATTTTTTTTTAAAAAAGCTTTTAAAAACTTTTATTTTTATTTTCATGCATTGTCATCGGAACCAAATATGTGTGCCAAATTTCAGCTCTATAGCTTCAGTGGAAGTGGGTGAAATATTGATTGCAAGATTCCAGGACATACATACATACATACATAGATACATACGAGTGAAGTTAAATAAAAGCTTTTAAAAATGTGATCAAAAATATCGTCAGGCTCACCAGCGCCACTCCTCGCGACGTGCATCGGCGCGACCTCCGTCCACCGGTTGTTCTCCGGGTGGTAGCACTCCACCGTGTTGATGCGGCGCGCGCCGTCGAACCCGCCCGCCGCGTACAGCAGCCGGTTCACCACGGCCACGCCCACGCCCAGCCGTGCGCTGCCCATCGCCGCCACGTATGTCCACGCGTCTTTTTCCGGGTCATAACTGTTTTAAGAAATTAAATGTCACTTGCTATAACGGTGAAGGACACATCGTGAGGAAACCTGCATGCCTGAGAGTTCATCATAACGTTCTCGAAGGTATGTGAAGTCTGCCAATCCGCACTTGGCCAGCGTGGTGGACTAAGGCCTAATCCCTCCCATTCTGAGAGGAGACCCGTGCCCAACAGTGGGACATCTATGGGTCGCAGCGAACTGTATGGAAGTGCATTGTTGAATGGAATTAGAGTTAATTGACGTTTTGATGACACAGTCGGAAGAAGTCAAAGAAAGGGGAGTATTGAAGAAGTAGAAGGAATAATTATGTCAGAGTGCCGCAATATTGAATTTCCTTTTGGTAGGATCTTTTTATGACTTTCAAACGTAGACGGATTCTTATTTCGCTCGCATGGAATTAGACGTTCACTAACTTCAAAAACGGCAAAGTTTCATACTAAATTTGCACCCCCGTTTTACGCCCTAAGGGGGTGAATTTTCAAAAATCCTTTCTTAGTGCTCCCCCACGTTATAAAAGGAATCCCTGTGCAAAATTTCAAGTTTCTAACCCTTATAGTTTAGGCCCTGCGTTGATATGTCAGTCAGTCAGTCAGCTTCTCCTTTTATACATATAGATAATCCAAATACTCACCATTCTACAGACTTATGATATTCAGATCCGGCGGAGCCACCCACTGCATACAATAACCCGTCCATTACTGCTACGCCTACCTGAAACAGTGCAAATATTTTAACTAAAAGTTAGTAATAAAAAATATATACATATTCACAAAATTCCACATTACGAAAGCAACCCATAAGGGGTAATATTACAAGTTGCGCCAACATTCGCTGTAGAAATAACACAGAACGAGAAAGTCAGCACAGCATCTCAATGTCGATTTTTGAATGTTGCAGTGATTTCTGATATGTGCCAAAAAAGTTCTTAATACTATCCTACTTCATTACCATTCTTCCATACTAATATTATATTAATGCGAAAGTAACTCTCTCTGTCTGTCTGTCTGTCTCGCTTTCACGCCAAAACCACTGAACCGATTTAAATGAAATTTGGTACACAGATAGTCTAGAGCGTGAGAAAGGACAAGGGCTACTATTTGAAAAAAAAAAAAATTATATTTTATTAATAAAATAATTTCCGATCGTCATTTGTCGGAACTCTATAGTATAATATATTCCATATTCGCCACGCTCGCCACGCCAAAAATCTGGTTTTCCCTCCACCTAAAGATGTTTCACATCAAAATGTTACCCTTAAGGGTGTAAAATAAACATAGGGGACACATTTACGGATTCATTACAAATTTGTGGAGCTAAAGTTAACGCGTTAAGAAGAATCTATTATTATGTCTAATTACACGCGAGCGAATCTGCTGGCGTCTACTAGTTTATAATGAGAATGAGAATGTTTTATTCGGACCTCTAGAATTTACATATGTACTTAATTTACTTAAATATTAAGCATATATTATAAAGGAAAAGTTATATAAGAATGAGCCCTGACTTCTAGTGAAGCGTGAGCTGAGTACTAGAAGCCAGTCTCTTCTGCATCTTGAATAACATAATATGTGTTAAGTACTTGTCTATCATCATCATCATCATCACAACCCTTTCTTTGTCCCACTGTTGGGCTCGGGTCTCCTCTCAGAATGGGAGAGGGATTAGGCCTTAGTCCACCACGCTGGCCAAGTGCGGATTGGCAGACTTCGCATACCTTCGAGAACGTTGTGATGAACTCTCAGGCATGCAGGTTTCCTCACGATGTGTCCTTCACCGTTATAGCAAATGACATATAATTTCTTAAATCGCACATAACTTAGAAAAGTCATTGGTGCGTGCCACTTGTCTATACTTATTGACAAATAAATAAATATACACTGACCCGATGGCGCGGCGTGGCCATGGGGCTGCACGGGCGCCAGTGCTCGGTGGCGGGGTTGTACACATCCACCCAGTCGCTGTCGTACGACGAGCCCGGCGACGTGTTGCGCCCGCCCACCGCGTAGAACAAGCCCTGTTATACAACATCATCCATTTGTAACAGCTTAGGCCAACTAGTTCATACTGAGATGTATGACGGCTAATTCACTTGGCGACCGACTGGCGGCGTTGCCAAGTAGCCAGAGTAGCCAGAGTCGACCGCTCCGCATGCGGCGACTGGCGACGCTGGCTACCTGGCAACGCCGCCAGTTGTTTGCACGTGTTTGTATGCTCCGTCACTCACTCAGTCGCCAAGTCCTCAGATAATTGAACATTTTTTCAGGGTATTTTCTTAAATCTTCATAGAGTTTGAGAAAAACACCGCTTTGGCTTCGGTTTGAAACAAACGGATGTACCCATATTTTTTTCTTGTTTCGTTTCATCTCTTTGCGACGCTGGTAATAATATTATAACAGTGCAGTAATTTCCACTGTGTCGAGACAGAACTGATGTATTGGCGACGCGATTGGGCGACTCAGTCTGGCGACGCAGGGACACCAGACGTAGCCATGGCAACGTCGCTGGCCACGTCGCCATGGCATCTCGGTGAGGTATGGCCCAGTGTATTCTTATTTCATTATCAGGTTTATCACCGCTCGCCACGGTACCCAGTACCATTACTATCGTTGAATAATAGAATTCAAAGCATTTAATAATAACGGTCCAATAATAATACAATAAAAAATAAAAAGCTCAAACACATTCTGATAGAAAACCCCAAAGAAACTCAAATTTCTTTGCATAATATAATCTTATATTTAATCGATTAATTATGTTTGTTCTTGGTAATTTAAAAAATACGACAAGTTTAGTTAAGGTTAAGGCATGTGCGTACTTAATTATGTAACTATGTCCTGGAAAAGAAAAAAAAAATTTATGTAGCGTCTGTTTTTTTTTTTTTTCCTTTGATATCGGAAAGGTAGGGGAAGGCGCTATCCCTCCATAACGCAGTGCAAGCTAAAATGGAGGGAATGGATCCAACTCTAAATTTAAATTAGCCAATAAAGATTTTTGTATTTGTAGTCCCGTATGAAAGGTGTGGTTTCCGGTGACGCTTAATGAGAGGCGACCATCTTAGTCCTCAAGGGTAGCAATATCTTCGAGTTTAGCCTGCGCTCCTTCATAACAAGTTCTATTGAGGGTTGGTAGAAATTCCTATACAATTAGAAAGATTTTTGTCCTTGAATCATCGTGAGGAAACCTGCATGTCTGAGAGTTCTTCATAATGTTGTCGAAGGCATGTGAAGTCTGCCAATCCGCACATCCAACAGAGGGATAAAGAAAGGGTTGTAATGATCTCCCTGTATATTCTCCCATTGATCTTTATAACGGTGGCAAAGTAACGTGATATCAAAATTATTCTTTACGACATTCGCAAACTACAAGTATACTATACTACTACTACTATAGTGCCAAATTTTCTTTTGTCATCGTAGCAAAGTTACCTCAATAACCATGGTAATGTTTTAATAACAGCGGCAATCCTTTTTGCCGCGCACTTGTATACTGTAGAATGAACATCCTTCTGAGATTTTTCCCTGTACGCTATGACATGGGCTTCTTAAAAAAACAGCGTAAAAAGAGCTCTCCTTGCGACTTCTCTGGTGTTTCTCCTGTTTATAGGCTTCGATTACCATCATAGGTGGCCCCTGATTATTCGGTAGGCTATATAATCTATAAACGTAAAAAGGTAAACGTAACGTAAGGTATTTACCTTTAGGAACGCAGCCCCCAGCCCCGAGCGGGGCACGGTGAGCCGGGGCAGCGTGGCCCAGCAGTTGTCGTCCAGGTTGAAAGCCTCGAACAAGTCGATGGAGTGCCGGAAGTAGCCGCCCGCCACGTATATGACGCGCGGCGTGTTCGGCCGCCGTTCTTTTACCACCGGTTTTTTGTGCAACGTCAGATCCTGTGTTGTTAAATAAATATCGGATACATAAAATTGCTTAATCCATATCCATACTAATATTATAAATGTGAAAGTGTGTTTGTTTGTTTGTCCGGCTTTCACGTCGCATCGAAGCTATTATAAGGTATGGTTTTCGTGTGTGGAGATAGTGAGGAGGGTGGAGAGTGACGTAGGCTACTTATTACCGCGGTAAAACATCCCCATGGGAAGATATCGATGTTTTGTTATTTGCTAGATATTTAGTTCCGGATGTTGTTAACAGATGGCATTGTTAATTCCCTTTTCCCACGCGGGCGGAGCCGCGGGTAAAACAATAGCTTTTATAAATATAAAAATTGATAAAAAAGGGCCGCGCTGAGATAGCTAAATTGCAGAATTAAGTACCTACATAAGTCGCTTCAATGTAAATGTCTACCGGCATTTAGGAAAGAACCTCTCCACCAATCCGCATTGGAGCAGCGTGGTGGAGTATGCTCTAGACCTCCCGCAGCTGCGTCTGTGGGGGAGACCCGTGCCTAGCAGTGGGACATCTATGGGTCGCAGCGATTTAGGAAAGAAGCAGTTAGGGATTCTAAACCTAAAATGGTCAACCCTGATATTCTAAATAATGATAATCTGTCTTGGTATTTGTATACGAGGCGGCACGAAAGTGTAGCTCTGACCTTAAATGCGAATAAATCGAAATTTAAGGTATCGTCTTGCGCGGGGCGAGCGGGTAGTCAGTCGTAAGGGTCGACTCACACTGGCGCAGAGTCGAAGCGACGCGACGCGTCATGTTTTTCCGCCTACAGCATATTCAGCTCTATTGCTCTATTATTAAAGCACAGCTCGACTCCAGCCCGCTCGACACCAGCCGCGCGTTGACGCGCGCCACCATATTTGTATAGCAGAAATTTGTACTTAAATAATAGAGCAATAGAGCTGAATATGCTGTAGGCGGAGGTCATCCGAACTTCGTCTGTCTTGTACCTTGAATATCTTGGCGAGGTACTCGCGGCAGGCGGGCACCTTCCTGAGCACCTGGCACGTGCTCATCTGCTCCTTGAGGAAGCTGGGCGTGAGGTACTGGCAGCGCACCGCCTGCAGGATGTGCTCCATGCGCCCGTGACGCCGGTCCTCGTCGTATTTTACCTGCAATATTGTTCATTTATTATTTAACGAAAAGTAGAGCTATCTACAATCTAGCTGATGGCTGTACAATAAACACGCAAAAAAAAAATATAAAACTAGTGGACGCCCGCAGCTTCGCTCGCGTGGAATTAGACATTCACTAACTTCAAAAACGGCAAAGTTTCATACTAACTTTGCACCCCCGTTTTACCCTCCCCAGGGGGTGAATTTTCCCCTACGTTATAAAAGGAACCCCTGTGCAAAATTTCAAGTTTCTAACCCTTATAGTTTAGGCCCTGCGTTGATATGTCAGTCAGTCAGTCAGTAACCTTCTCCTTTTATATATATAGATTAATAATTACTAACAGATTGTCGAATTACAGCTTAACGACAAGCGTGTATGTCCGCTAAGTAGCGTCCAAAGCCCAATTGCTCGCGTCGCGTTATGCAACGACACAACACTTAAATTGGAAACAGCATGAAAAGCATTGAAATCAAAATGAAACTTTCAACATTTATATTCGCATTAAACAATATCACAGATAATAATAAATTATGAGAATCGTGTGAAAAAAAGGTCGAGAGGCAAAGAGACACTTGTAGACCATATTTTATTAAAGATCAAATTCTCACTCACTTCGATCTATATATTTGAATGTTCAATGTTTGTTAGATTAAATCTTATCTGAATGAATATGAATATACAGAGCCGGCCGGAACACAGCAAAAGTGCTTCCGAATATACGATTATATGTTAAAAAAAGTCGCATCATATAGATGCAATACAATAAAATACCTTTAACGATTAAACTTCAAGAACATAACTGAAAACATTGTTAATAAATAATTGTTACTATTCTTGATTATGTTAGAGAAAAAATATTTTTGACGAACAATTTAAAATACCTAACTAAAAAAATATAGGTTCCATATGTAAATATTTCAATAATGTATCTCATATTAAGTTTAATTTACATCAACACACGTTCGCAACGCAACAGTTGATATCTATACATTGAACAACCTTCAATTTTCTCAAATACCTTTTTTAAAGGGTATGTTTGTATGCAAATCGGTTGAAAAAATTACAAAACCTAGGCATTCAAAACAATGAGTACGTATAAATCAAATATAGTAACAGTGTTTTACTAATAACGATCGATTAATCACCCGGTTAACATATCTACAAGGTCGAAGAAAATGCAAATAAATTCTGCAAGTCATGCCAGAGACGTAATTGTAGATGCAATTCCGTGATAGCGACGTACTTAGCTTACCCAAGTAATTGACATTGGTAAGATAAGTTTATTGAAATTAGCTATTACAAAAAAGAAGCGCCCAGTTTTAGGAAAAATATTTTAATTTTGCAAATACTATTTAAAGCAATCAACATAGTTTATTATTATAATATATTCAATGTAACAAAGTATTTGATGCTTTGTTACATGCCCAAAATTAAAATTTTATAAAACATATACATTACACAGCACATGAGAATTGAACAAACAAACATTAATTTACCCCAACTGAGCACGTTACATTAAAAGAAGTGAATTAATAACAACGCTTTACCCAACCGCATACGTTACAATGCATATAAGAAGTGAATAATCAAGCCCGTTACCCAACTGAATACGTTGCAGAGCATATGAGAAGTGAACAATCTAACACTTTACCCAACTGAGCACTTTACGGTACGGAGTAGGTGTATGAGATGTTAACAAACAAACCCTTTACCCAACTGAGCACTTTACGGTACGGAGTAGGTGTATGAGAAGTTAACAAACAAACCCTTTACCCAACTGAGCACTTTACGGTACGGAGTAGGTGTATGAGAAGTTAACAAACAAACCCTTTACCCAACTGAGCACGGCGTTGTACACCTCTCGCTCTTCGCGCACATTCAGCTCGTCCTTTCGGATCAGCGCGATCAGTTCCGCAGCGGTCAACTGAAGAAACTCTTCCTCTTGGCACACCTGAAAAATATAATAATAGTAAATTTCACTTTAGCTTTGGCACGCGTAACGAAAGTCTAGGTAACTATAAAAAATAGGATATAATTATATGCATTATAAATATATATTATTCAAATTCTAGCACTTTCTCTTTTTTTTCTCTTCGTAATTAACGGTTTGATATATTGTACTTTGACTTTTTTAATTGTCTATATGAGAATTATCACGATGATGAAGTGCATTTTTAGTATCTTTATGATTATATTACACTGTCATAATAATACATACATAAGATTAAAATAAAGGTGTAAATTCTAAGCCTAGGGGGAAGCCCCCTAACTAATGGGTGGTGTCTTAGTTATGACCTTTGCGTTTATGTACCTACTCGTAAATCACGAGTGTTGAATAAATTTAATAATTTATATTTAGCCAGAAACTAACTTTATTCGACTGCCCAATAAGTCGCACTGAGCAAAGGCCTCTCTGTTTTTGTTCCAGTTTTAAATTTAGAAATGTTATGGAATAAAAAATTGTGTTAAAAATACGAAAAAAAGTAAATATGTAATAACATTGGTTTTGAAGAGTTTCACAGCTAAGAGGGGAAAACTAAAATACAACCTTTTGGCACAAAGGCAACAGTCGGCTAAATGCGTAAGGATATTATTGTACGTGTGAGCCTTGGACATGAAGTCAGAATACTTCTAGTTTGATTAAACTTTGGGATGCTGACGTCGTATTTATTTTTCGAATTAAATAAATGAGTAATGACATGATAATTCCGAGATCTTCGCATTATGTTCGAGAAATACATACCTTGATGCGCAATGACACGGCTTACAGTGACGTGCCTATACAATGATTGTGCAGGTAAACAAAGTGGTTATTACAAATTAACTTGGAATTGTATTTTCATACTTAATCGTAATAGAATAATACAGAAGTGTGTAGGTATATAATTCTTAATTGGTTCTAAATTGGTATTCTTGGAAAATATTGCATCCGATTTTTATATTTATATTTTATACTAGTGGACGCCCGCAGCTTCGCTCGCGTTACACATTCACTAACTTCAAAAACGGCAAAGCTTCATACTAACTTTGCACCCCCGTTTTACCCCCTTAGGGGATGAATTTTCAAATTTTTCTCGCCGTAAAAACCATCCTTGAACTTCAACGAACATTTAAAAAAAAGAATTGGCCAAATTGGTCCAGGCGTTGTTGAGTTATGCGCTTACCAACACATTTTGCGATTCATTTTTATTATATAGATATAAAGGATATGAATGACAACAACAAACATGCTGAACTTCAGCATGTTTGTTATTGAGAAAATATTATTACCTACCAGTGATTTCACTTTCAAATGAATAGTCAATGTCAAGTTTATTCATATTTATCAGTCATTGGCATCGTTATCTATCATCGTGTCAGCATTGCATGCTGACGTCGCATAAACATGAATTATTTAAATGACAAATCCTATTGTTTTCTTGAGATTCATGATTTATGCACTGTCGTTTTTCTTCATACTACTGTTAGACAGTATGACTGTTGCACAAGTGTTTTGGACAAGTTTTGCAGAATCAAATTATTACACGACAGAAGCGCTTGTGGTAGTGATACTGTCCCGGGCGAACTCTATACCTACCTACCTCACTTTTTAATTATTCACCCAGTTTTGGTGGGAGAGAATGTCATTAGGCATTAAGTCTATCAGCGATTCGCCCATAGCCAATGGCTCGCATCGATAGTATGTGATTGACCGTGTTAAGCAACGATGGGCGCTTCCGTGCTTCGGCGGGCACATTAAGCCGTCTCTCCCGGTTGTTTTGAATTGTACAAATCGCAATTCGCATCGGACTGCGCAGCTTTGGCTGTGGGAGAGACTGCGCCAAACAGTGGGATGGTCGTCCTACTATGGGTTAAAATTATTTATTTATTTTTATTCAAGTAATTTAAAAGATACCAAGCAAAAGTGTGAATACATACACACATACTATTATATTTAAATAACTAAATATATATAAACACATAAACAACTAAATAAAAAATTTGAAAAGTCAATTATATAACCATCTGCTAGAACTAATCAGCTACTGCAGCTATCACCATCCACAGACCTACCGCGCCCGTCGTTGTTTAACTCTTTCGTTCACATTGAATCGATGCGAGCCATTGGGCTATGGACACTAGTGAATAAATTGAAATACCTGACTGAAATTTCTCTCAATGAACTGGTTGGCTTTCTGCTTCAGCTCGGCGCAACCGTGCTGCTCCGCGAAGTTCGCTATGCCGATCGCATTGGACGGGTCCAGCTGCTGCTCGAGGAACGCGCAGCACGCCTCGATCACATTCGCGATCTGACACACACAACTACGATATATGTCGCTTGCTATCTGTGACTAGAGTGAGGGCTGAAAGAAACTTGTTCAGTTTTATCCGGTCCGATTGAGATGGTTGCAGCATCTTATTTCTATTTCTCTATTCTCTTTTGTCGGTTGTCAATTTTATATTTTCGTCCTTCGTGTCGAGTAAAATATGACAGTGAATAATAATTGCATGTCTGAGACTTAAAACTGGACCTCTCGCGTAGTAAACCGACGTAGGTATATTGAGAACCAGTCTATTGAGAACCATACTGGTCCCCTCTCAATATTCACGCTGACGTTTACGCGCCAGCGAGAATATTAAAAAACTCTCGGACACGTATATTTCTTCTTGATGTTTTCTTTTCAATAGTCTTTTTTTAATTATGCCATCAAAAAACACATTAACATAGAAAAATAAAATGTTGTGGAAGTCAAATTATTCAATGGATTGTTGCCGCTTAACCTTGGCCTTGGCACGAGATAACACACCCGAACTATCAACGGGGGATTTTTGTGAGCATGTAGCGCCACCCACCAGTTCTCGCAAATGACAACTGTGATAAGGAGTTGGATAGTTAGTCTAGGCCTGTGTTAATAAGGGCATTAGTTGGTCAGTTCGTTAGTAGATGTGACAATTGGATGACTGTTGGTGTCAGTTTGAGTATTGTCAGTTGGGTTAGTAATTTTCTAATGCCTGAGAGTTCATCATAATGTTCTCGAAGGCATGTGAAGTCTGCCAATCCGCACTCGGCCAGCGTGGTGGACTAAGGCCTAATCCCTGCCGTTCTGAGAGGAGACCCGTGCCCAACAGTGGGACAAAGAGATGGTTGTGAAGATGATGATGAATGTAGAGATTCTATTTTATTCTCGGTCTCGGTCTCGGTCAGTTCAGTCAGTACTAATTCGTTACTACCCTTTGAAAAGTGTAACCGGCAACCACATCTGTCCAGCCGGCACACAATAGGCATGATGACAGATTTTGAAATTGCCATCTGTAATGTAGGTACACATCCAATATTTCTAAAAAAAACATTATTTCAGCAATAAATTGAGTTTTAACGCAAATTATTGCAGTTGGAAAAACCTACATTTTGAAATTAGCGCGAAAACGCTCGTAGGTATCATGGCGTCCGTTTTGACGTCAAACCTAGATATTATGACAGAAGATGCCGTGGTATCTTTAACAGAAGCCCAAACCACAGGGTGAATATTATTGAGGCGTGACGTCAACCGCTCTGATTGGCGTTTCAGTTAACATGGCTGATTGCTGTATTTTATACATTTATTTTAATGAAAATCTGATTAATCTCAATGTTTTTAATAAAACTTGACCATTTTTTAGGAATTATTCAGCATACTTGTTCCTCTAAAACCATTTATTCTTTATTTTTTTAATAACTAGTGGACGCCCGCAGCTTCACTCGCGTGGAATTAGACATTCACTAACTTCAAAAACGGCAAAGTTTCATACTAACTTTGAACCCCCGTTTTACCCCACTAGGGGGTGTATTTTCAAAAAGCCTTTCTTAGTGCTCCCCTACGTTATAAAAGGCACCTCTGTGCAAAATTTCAAGTTTCTAACCCTTATAGTTTAGGCCCTGCGTTGATATGTCAGTAAATCAGTCAGTCACCTTCTCCTTTTATATATATAGAATGTCATCATGCCTATTGCTTGGCGTAAGATAAAATACCTGGAACATGGTGGCCGCCGGCAGCAGTTGGCAGACCGTGAGCTCGGTGACGCGCACGCGGCCGGTGTACATGAAATACACGAGCCACGCCATCGCCGACGGGCACACGCCCTGCAGCCGCACCCGAGACATCTCGCACTCTTTGAGCCCGCTCGTGAACATCGCCTTGTGGGAAACACGAAACGGTGAAGTAAGAAAGCTTACGCATACACAGGCTACTTGAGCACCGTTCGAAGTACATGTACAGGCCGTCGTTTTGAACACAATAAAAAATGAAGTTTTTTTTTCTACAATTGATACGAGGTAACTAAATAGGTTTCGAAGAGCGAGACCTTCTACAAGAATTCTTTAAGTAAGCATTACTTGGTAGGCCTCATAAACTGCATTTCATGTAATGTGATAAAGTAGATAAATATCACGCCTGTATTTACTCGAAAGGGAAGGCAGATGTGAGTTGTTCCACTTTTCACCAGTTATGTTTAGGTGGTGAGCCCATTGCCATTCACCGGGCACAGATCCAGACTCTAACTGCTACCTGGAATTTCAAGTTAGATAAACCCAACTGTTGTTACCCAACCCGGGGATCGAACCCAGGACCTCTCACTTAGCAATTGCGCTTGGGACCACTAGACCAACGAGCGTACAAAACAAAATTGTAATTTTTTTATTATTTTTGTTTTTAGAGCTTGTTTAAAATTGCGAAATCCTCGCAAAATGATGCGTTAGCAAAAATATTTATACAGATTGGTGTCGCTCGAAGGTACACTATATGAACCTTGCACCCTGTACATACATATAAATTATACACGGTAGCGGGATTGGGCTTTTTCACTTTTGATCGACGGATATATCTCAAGCCACGCCACCACTAGACTATTGTTCCTATGCTAGCAGACTATTGTTCCTGTGCTCAAGACGGGAAAATAATTGTCACCCAGTTGATGAACAGGTCATTTCGTTATCATTGATATTCTAGAACGCAGGTGAAGTCTGCCAATCCGAACTTGGCCAGCGTGGTCAATTATGGCCTCCGAGAGTCCCGAGCACAAAGAAATGGTTTTGGTTAAATTAAATATGCAGGTACCTTAAAATATGGACTTCCAGCGGCGAGTACTACTTTGTGTACGTGAAATAACTCGTTGCCAACTTCAAGAACGACGTCCGTTAGCATGTGGTGAGATCTCATTGTGAAGAGCATCTGTCGAGAAACGTAAACGTTTATATGTAGTAGGTACCTACTACTTCTACTTCACACTAATAGTTACGTAGTCTACGTCACAAAACGCTAAGACAGAAAAGGTTGTTAACATTTCGGTTGTCCGATCAGGGGTTGCACACCTTTTTCTCGGAACTTATATATTTTTTGAAATATAAACTAAAATCATCGAAAAATAAGTAGAGAACATTAACAAAAAAACTTGTCGGGAAAACATGTTTTGTTAATAATGTTTAGTCGATGTATGCAATTATGGATAAATAAGAATAATGCAATATTGCAGTTTTTCCTTAATCTGTTTTATCATTTACATATACATATATACCATCAGCACAACCAATACATATTATAAAAAGTACTTGTGATATTTTCAACTCTAACTCTATCAGTCTTGCGAAAGACGTAGATAATACCCAAATGATTACTTTAATAGGTTTAATACGTTTATGTGTATTTCCTTATAGATTAAATAAAACGATTTGAAACAAAAAGATAAAGTGCAATATCATAACTATCTATTTTTTAATCTGTGATTGACTTTTGCTTTACATTCCAGTAGATTCCTTCGTTGTTTGAGTTTTTGTCTCTTGCTATTGACCTTTAATAAATCGGATATATCCGATTTATTAAAGGTCAAAGTAATGTAGTTATGAATAAGATGTTTCTCTCGTTTTATCCTGACTTAATTACAAATTAGCAACATAGTTTTTTTGCGTATACATACTTACAAACACCCTAGGTATAGCGAAATAAAAACTTTTATTTTTATTATTATCTTTGGATCAGATTTTGAAACATTCTGAGTGAAAAAAGCGGGATTCTTTCGTCGAAAGCGGAACATATATAATACGAAATTTTTATATATGTACCTAATTATCTTTTTTAATTTGAATTCAAATTACGTCTACGTGACAATAGATAGCAAAAATAGCCATAGAAAATGTATTTTAATAAAATTATAATGTTTTAAATCAGATTAACGTTACTATCGTTAAAAAAAAAAACCAGAGGCCAGAGTTGGTGAAAGGAATATAAATCTGCAGTGTAGATTATTATGTTTAGTATGTATTAATGTTCGATATTAAACTATTGGATACACATAAAAAGATTAAACGGTTCAAAACTATAATGTCTTAACTTAATAGGAACTTGCTGGTTTATCTCTCAATTTTAGATGCTATTTATAAAATAAATTATAGAACAAAGCACATGTTTTATATTTTAGATAAACATCACGTGACTAATCAATTTATTTTGGTCGCTAGAAGCCGGTTATATTTCGAGAAGTGATATTTGCTGTGTGCCGTGTTCATTCGTCACATATTCTGTGTACCGACAGCGGAGCGAGCGCTGCGGGGCGCGCTTGGTATGTCGTTATTAAAAATGTGCAGGGTCATGCCGACTTGCGTTATCGTGGCGGCAGCGTGATAAATGCGTCAGAAGTTCGAGGCTTAAGCAATTTCACATCACTATGATAATAGCACTCGTACGACCAAAACGCTCGCGAAAATCGGTCAGCCGTTGAACCTTACATTTATCGCTGTTTTGATGTAACCACTAATTAAATCGTCAGTCTTACTTAATGCCACCTCTTATATAATATATGTGTTACTACAATTGATTGATATGTGCGTCCTAATAAGCATACTCTAGATTTCAATCCTGACCAAGATTCTCGAAGTTATAGGATATATCATATGTACTTACGTTATGTACGAGTATATACATACTTATAGTATATATATAAAAATAAAACGAGAGATGTAAACAAAAATTCAATAGGCATACCTTAAAACTGATTGATAACTTCACTTCAAACATCGATCTTTAATTTAATTTTTAAATATCGATGATTTCAAATCAAACTTTAATTAGGTAGTTATAATACATACTCGTATATAAATCAGTTTAATTTGTGAGATTTTATCAACTTTAAATAATTATTCCCTGTCGAATTGAACGCCAAAATACTCGTATGTTTTAGCAGCTATACAATTATTATGGGAAATGGGTAGGTACATCATTGTCGGTATGATATTATAATAACATTAATGATGGAATTTTAACCAGTGACTACATACGTAACTCTATATTACGAAGTACCTATTTAGTCATCTATGTTGAGAGGCCTACATATAGGGAAATGATGACTGCACTACACTGCACGACAATGGCTTTACGACACTATACGAGGGAATTGTAGCCTTTGGCACTGTACGTACCTATTATTTATGACCAACACGTAGGAAGACACTGCTGTTCATCTCTTGAAGCTATCTTTTCGAAGGCTTTTAGTGACCCGCACAAAGTATTTTTTTTTGCTTTACCACTAGAATATGTGGCGCAGAGTTCAGGAGACATTAAATTGTGTTTAACTAAATGTGTTCGGTGTGCGGTCTTCGTTACAAACAACATTGGTTAGAGCGGTTTGAGCTGTGTGTGTAAGCGTTCATACTTTGCAAATTAAAGGCAGTATTAGACGAATCAAAATTCTACTCCACCTTCATGAAGTCAGGTACATAGTTAGCGGAGCAAAAGGTCATGTCGCCAAGGTCGTTGTTGGTCGCGCTGCCGTTGCCGTCGAGCGAGATGTCATGCCTAATCGGTGGCATGTCATCCAGCAGACTGCTGTGCCTGATGTCCTCATCTGTCTCCATCGCTCCTTAAATAAATAAGTGAAATGAGCATCCGTATGGCCAGTGCCAGTCAGAAACGGAAAGGATCAAGTTGAGCATTGCGGTTTTCTCAAATTTTAGAAAACATTCTCACTCTTAGAATAATCTGTCCATTTAATATCACTCGGGTAAAGTTAAGTGAAATCTGTAATTACTTTTGTAACTGATGGCGCAAATTCCAATTCACAACAATCTTATTGGTTTAAGTAGGAAAAACGCAGTTTCATATAAACTGAAACCCCTTATTTAACCCCCGAGTATAACTTAAATAGATACTAGTAATCAATCTAGACTCAATTTATTTTTTTATGTAGGAATCCAAATTCAAACAAAAAGTATTACTATGTGGAATTGCTTGAAAATAAAAAAAAATATCCCTATTCGAAATTAAAATATTTTTAACAATTTTTGTATGCAGTCTTATAAATCAATGTAATACTCGGGACGCGCAGTCTTTAGTTTTTATCCTTTATCTGATATTAAGAAATCATTTATTTCTGACATTGTTGTTTACACATTGTGTTAGTTAGTAGATAGGTGACAGCTTATAATTAATGTTATCCTATAACTAAGCGCTGCGATTTTGTAATAGCTCTCTTAACTTATTTAAATTAAATTGATCAATCCGCGACTAACAAGTTACTACGTACAACTAAGTTACTACGTTTAATCCGCTAAATTATACATTGGTCTGCATTGAACAGGAATTAGATTGTGGGTCTATCGACGCAGCCCTAATAGCATGGCTTGGGACCACAATTGACCACATCAACCGATCTAGAGCGTTATCCTGCAGCGATTTCAGTCGGCGCGGCAGTGGATTGAATTACTTAGCATGTGAAAAATTCTTGGGAGCTTCTGAGTCTACATTATGCCATCGGTCCCGGTTGTTACCATAAGATAACAGTTCTTAAGTCATGTCATTTGATGTTATAGAGCGGCTTGTGAGAAGAGACCCGACCGTGCCCGTTTTGCGCACGTCCGTTTAGAGAACCGCTAATGTGTTGCAGATATAGGTATTGTTTTGTTATTTGTGGTCCACAATACCCGACATTGACCCATAGCTGGGTCGACGTAGTGTATTTACAGGAGATATTTTTCCTTAATAACGTGATAGTAGAAGTACTTTATATGGTTATTAGATAAATTGTATTAATACGAGTGTGTAAGAAACATAAAAAACAATGAACACTTCAAGAGGTATGGTATTAATGTAAACGTAATCCAATCCAAAAAAATGTACACCAAGACGACAACACGCACGTTAAGAGGCCTATAGACGTGCCACTATTTGAATTATGGTATTGGCTTCGGGCCGATAAGAGAGACCTTCCTTCACATGATTGGACACAAGTTAGCATCACTACCGGCGGGAATATAGAAAATAATAGTTATACACGGGTTTCCCGTTTTCCTCATGGACCTATAAACTATGTATGCACAATTACCATCATCATAAAACTTTAAAGATTCACAAACACCAAAAATGAACTTCATTTCAGCACTCAGTATACTTCGTATTCACTTTACGTTATATATCTAACTAAATTAACAGTCTAACACCTCAAAACACAACTCATTAATATTCTTCTACAGCTGCCTAGACTAGACGCACATTTAAATAAACATAATTGCTGCTATTATTTTAAAGTATTCTCTTGATAAAATAAAATTGCGACTAAGAAGTCGAGCGTGCGCGAGCGCACTGACTGGCACTTCCCGCGTCCCAGTCGCAAGCGGCAAAGCCCGTGGTGACTAAGCTAAACGTTTACGAAACACAACTTTTCTTTTACCACTGCAATGTCCTTATTGGAAATTACCAGAATGATTTGTCAGAAACATTGCTGTTAAGATAAATAATATCTATGAAGGTGATAATAATGTTTTCAACTGTGTTGTACTTTGTACTACAGATATATTAAACCTGGTTGGTGGCTCTTTGAAATCCCTAACTGGGTACAAGGTACAATCATTCTTGCCCACGGTCACATTTATCTCTCGTCAAGATGCCTAAATTGCATTTACCACTAATAAAAACAAGGCCTAACATATGAGTAAGTATCAGTATCCTTGCAAGCATTTGACTTACATTTTTTAATCAATTTAGATTAGTTTTTATATTTTTGAATTTCATACCTCATAGTGATTATTTTTCATTTCAGTTCAAAACCTCATAATTATAGGATACCTCACTGCTCATGTTATTATTGATCAGGCTTTCCAAATGCCAACAATTAACCATTACACTGTCAAAAATTACTTTTGTTTGTAAGTACAGCTTATTAGACAAGAAAACCCACAAAAAAATTATACACAATGTGTTGATGAAATGTATGAACCAACAACTATCTATTAATGTCACCACTTCATAGACACTGATCTGAATATTAACAAATGGTGCATGAATAAAAAGAAACACTTCGTAGACACCAAGTTGAGTATTACCAAATGTTTGGTCATTAATGTTGTCTATTTATGTTTGGTATAACATTTAAAGCTTTGTTTTATAGGAGGTTTAAGGTTCAATAACTCGCTGAATGCAAATCTATCTGCAATGCACATCGTCTCGCTTCACTTCACACTATTGCAACATGAAGGCAGCTGTCTTGATTAGAATTTGTGTTTGGGCTCGACATGCTGTGCTAGAGGGAACATCAAATACAGCCATCGAGTACTTTAACTGCTGTTTTGAAGATGTGTGATCCATGTTCACCATTTGACTAAGTAATTAACAAAGGAGCCCTATGCATAGTTGTAAATATTTACAGTCTTGTGACTGTAAATGTTTATTAAGTGGGCATGGCATAACATCATCATGCCTGTTAACAACATTAGGAGAGGTGTCCTGATTTGATTTGTGTTTGGCCTTAGGCAACCTTAATAGATAAATCACCAACCATTTGATGGTTTTAACGAATATCAAACAACAACAGGGCATTATCATTTTTGTAAGATGTGGGATGTTTTAGTAATAAAGACATTTTTATTTGTGTTAAATCTGATGTTTCTATACTTACCTCATTCTACCGTTCTCACGGAGATAACAAGCATGACAATGCAATAAAAACATGTTACTAAGTATTACTATTTTCAAATAAAAAAAAAACATTTTCTATGTATCTGAACTTACCTTCAATAAAGTCCGAATTTAATGTGAATAATTAAATTGAAAACTCGAATATCTTGTTTAAATTACAACCTAGACACATATTTGAACCATCAGTAAATCTTGAAACTCTTGTATCGCTTTCAAATCCATGGAGTTAGTTTCATTAAGATCACTCAGTACTCAGTAACAACATTAAATAATGGATATGCATTTAAACTTGGAATGGTATCTTCTTATTATTCACACGATAGATATCTGTAAGTAATAAATTTAATATTATTGCATAAAAAAGCACAGGTTTTATTTGAGGAATGAATAAAATTCTACCTGCGACTGAACCTACGATGAGATGAACTGACGTCTACTGTCTACATGACTGGACATGACATGACATTCAATTTTTTTTTTGAAGAAGTGCTGTAATGTGTACACAAAAAATAAACTCTTTCTACCTCATGATGATGACGTCCAAGACGTGTCCGTCTACGGCGACCCGCTGTTAGCGCCTGGCATGCGCTCGGAGGTGGCTAGCGAAGCCAAACTTTGTTTTAAATGTTAGTTGGCAGCTGTCACAGTAAAGTTGACCAACATCATTGAAGGTATATTTGTAGGAGGGCTTAGGGCGAGCTTTCCTAGTCTGGCGTTTAACTTCGAGTAGCCTCAGGCGATCTTTTTCGAAGTTTAACGTGTGCGAATTTACAGTGCGTCGCCACTCAGCCCTATTTCGCGCCAGATCCTCCCACGTATCTACCGATATATTACAGGCCTGTAAGTTTCGCTTCAGAACGTCCTTATATCGGAGGTATTGACCACCAGATCTGCGTTTTCCACATGTGAGCTCCGAGTAGAAAACTGCCCTTGGTAATCGAGCCTCGTCCATTCGTACCAGGTGTCCACACCACCGAAGATGGTTGGTCATTAACAAGCACTCGATACCCCCTATTCCTATTCTTCGCAATATCTCAGTGTTCGGTACACGATCCTGCCATTTCACTCGGAGAATAGTGCACAAACATTTCATGTGAAAGCTGTCTAGTCGCTTGATGTCACCTTTATATACACACCAGGTTTCCGAGGAGTACATAAGAATTGGGAGCACGATTGCCTTGTATACAGCGATTTTAGTTTTTAGTGTGAGGTCGTGCGAGTTCCACACTCTTTTGTACAACTTGCCAAAAGCAGCGGCAGCTCTTGCAATACGCGACGAAATTTCGGTTTCTAACCGGTTGTCACTACGAATGAGGCTACCGAGGTATCGAAAAGTCGAGACTTCTTGGATTTGTTTTCCACTTACGTGTATGGAGGAGTTTTCAACAGGCATACCTCGAGCCGGTTGTTTTAATATTTGCGTCTTAGATGCACTAATTACTAAACCAAATCTTTGGCACGATTTATTAAAATTGTCTATATACTGTCTGAGAGTGCTCATGTTATCAGCCATTATACAGATATCATCAGCGTATAGAATTTCTTGTATGGGATGTTGCTGCACCTTTCCTTTGGCTCTAAATCGGGATATATTGAAGATTCCACCGTCAAATCTCGTATTTAGCAAAATCTGTCCAGTTTTGCTTTGGAAAGCATCTCTCAAGACAGCTGCAAGAAAGACGGCAAATAGTGTCGGGGCCATTACACAGCCCTGTTTTACCCCAATAGTCACTGAGAATTGATCCGAGTAGCAACCTTCATGCAATACCCTGGCACACATTCCATCATGGAAGTGTTTAATTAAGTTTAATAGCTTCTCGGGGCAGCCGGCTTTCTTAAGTACAATCCAAAGTGCTGATCTCGGGACTCGATCAAAAGCTTTTTCAAGATCAACAAAGCAGAGGTAAAGATCTCGATATTGCTCCAAACTCTTCTCCTGCATCTGTTTTACAACAAATATCGCATCAGATGTACCTCTGTTTGGTCGGAAACCACACTGACTTTCTGGTAATACTTGTTCGGCTATTTTACTCAGGCGTTTATTTATAATATGTGACAGAACTTTACCAGCCACGTTTAAAAGTGATATTCCTCTGTAAGAACCACAGTTAGACTGATCGCCTTTGCCCTTGTATAACTTGCATATTGAAGCGTCCTTCCATTGTTGAGGTATTGCCTCCACCTCCCAGATTTTAAGTATTAGTTCATATAGCCGGGTTTTGATCTTTGGGCCGGCATATTTGTACACTTCAGCCGGGATACCATCTGAACCAGGTGTTTTATTATTTTTTAAACGTAATATGGCAGCACAGAATTCTTCATTAGAGGGCAGCTCGTCTAAATTCGATTTCGTGGGAAGATCCTCGAGCTCCTCAATATAACATAAGTCGATCCCCTGACAGCCTGGGTTTAGCACTTCTTTGAAGTGTTCAGTCCATCTTGCGAGAACCGCTGCTGAGTCAGTTAACCTCTGTGAGTGATCACGAGAATACACCGGAGCTAATTTGGTGAATCGCGGACCAAAGACGCCTTTGAGGTTCTCATAGAATCTTGCCATTTGATTGCTATCGGCTAAGGCTTGCAACTCTAAACTTTTTTCTTGCCACCATTTGTTCTTCAATTCCCGTACCTTTGCTTTTAAATTTCTTTGGGTAATATTCCGGCTACTTGCGTTATTACATTTTCTGAGAGCATTCTTAAAATCATCTACAAGAGTCATCAGTACTGTGTTTGAGTCGTCAAACCAATCATGGTTTCTCCGCCTCAGCCTTCCAACTACTTTTTCAGATGCAGCACGAAGCGATGAGGAGAAAAATTCCCAATCGTCATCAATTGGCGTGTCAGGTTTAAGCTCTCCACATTCAAATTCTGAGTCCAACTTTACACTCGTTTCCTTGCAGCGGATAAGCTTAGAAGTAGCTAGTCTTGCCGGTACCCTGATTTTTCCTCGACGTGCCGGCCTTATTGCCAGTCTCATTTTTGATCTAATAAGACGGTGATCAGTCCATCCTTGGGCTCCTCTCATGGCTCTCGTTATAAGGACGTCTTTTAAATCCTTCTTCCTAACAATAATGTAATCCAATAGGTGCCAATGCTTGGATCGGGGATGCATCCAGGATGTTTTATACTTATTCTTGAGTCTGAAAAAGGTATTTGTGATGCAAAGGCCAAATTCTGCACACACGTCAAGCAATTGATACCCATTTGAATTGCATTTACCAATGCCATGTTGGCCTAATACACCACTCCAGACATCGTAGTCAGCTCCTACACGAGCATTAAAATCGCCGAGCAGAATGATTTTATCACGATCAGGGATGCGTTGTAAAATTTGACGCAAGTCGTGATAGAATTTAAGCTTGTCCTCTTCCGGTGAGGTCATTGTTGGCGCATAGGAGCTAATGAGGTGCGTATACCTATTGTGAGCTACACTAAGACGCAATGTCATGAGCCTGTCATTCGTACCAATCGGCAACTCAGAAAGAGTCTTTGCGATTTCATTCTTTATTGCAAATCCAACTCCACTTGACGCTCGCTCGGTTTCAGGTTTGCCAGACCAAAAGTACGTATATCCTCCAAGCTCTTCTCGTAACTGTCCAGTCTCCGGCAGATGTGTTTCACTAATTGCGGCTATATCGATGTTGTATTTTCCAAGTTCTCTTGCAATTAGGGCTGTTTTTCTTTCAGGGCAGATATTTTGATCACTGTCAAGCAATGTTCTAACGTTCCAGGTCGCTATGAATAGGTGTTTGTTCTTGATACATGTGTACTTTCGACCGCATATAGTTGGTGCCCAAGTGACTGCGGTTGGCCACTTAGGTTTGACTGAGGTGGACTATGTTTGGGCCACCTTTTCTAGGCCCCTCCCCGGATTGGGGAAAGCAGAGCGATCCTAAATAGGGCTGCTTTGTCATCAGACGTGCTGCCGAGCCTTTCCTCCCACCTCGGTCGATTTAAGGAGCGACCACTCTCGTCTGACCGCCTACGTGCAGAGGGTTAGCTAGGATATGGAATCACCAATAACCATCTTCCTTCTACCAATCCTCCATCGCCGCAGGACTTGAGTCTCATAAACCAGGAAACTAAACCAGGGGTCATCAGCGCGTGATTATATTTTAGTGAATTAACATTTGCGCAGGTGTGAATCCACTCTCTCTTCCTCCACCTCTATCTACCAGTGGATCGAGTAACTCGATACGACTAGTTAGGGGTACAGGATGCAGTGACTAGTCGCATGCTATTAGAAGATCCTAGCGTGCGCCTTTAGAGGCATGTCACACTGCCCTGCTACATCGCCACATTCGCCTGAGCTTTCGTCATATTGACAGTGCCGCCTCATGTACCGAAGTAGTCTTCGTGGTTGTAACCCTCCTGGAGGGCTCAAGAGCCGCCGTTGACCTAGTCGGTTCATCCGCCGCCATCTCTTCTGCCTGCCCCAACCTGGGCCCGCAGTACACTCACGACCTCTCCTCCGAATATGTCGTAGAAGCTCGTGGGCGAGGTTTGATATCGAAGTTTCCGTCTCCGGCCTTGTGGTCCACGGGAGGTATTTTATTTCCCTCCTACCCTTCGAACAGGTTGTCCCGCTCGAGAGGGCACTCCCCTATCCGCCACCTGGGGACGCGGTCTCTAGGGAATGAGGCTACCCCGAGACTCTCGAATATAATTATAATTATTACAAAGACGGGAATTATGGGAAGTTATGTTCATCACACCTGTATTTCCCCGATGGGGTAGGGAGAGGTGTGTATACGATACGCCCACTTTTTACCAGATATCATCGTTATCATCATCATCACAACCCTTTCTTTGTCCACGGAGGTGGGCACGGGTCTCCTGACAGAATGGGAGGGATTAGGCCTTAGTACACCATCCTGCCCGAGTGCGGATTGGCAGACTTGACATGCCTTCGAGAACATTAAGATAAACTCTCAGGCGTGCAGCTTTCATAACGATGTGTCCTTCACCGATATAGCAACGCACCTGTGTCACTGGTGTCGCACGTGTCCATAACGAAGGTGACCACTTAGCATCGTGTGGCCCGTATGTCTGTTTGTCCGTCAATATTAAAAAAAAAAAACAAAAAAAAATTACATTTAATTTCCTAAATCGCACATAACGTAGACAGGCACATAACTTATAAAAGTCACTGGTGCATGCCGCTTGGGTTTGAACCGCCTCTCCAAGCGGGGTCGCCTCCTGTTTTCGGCTTGAGGGTCATAAGACCAAAGCCATCTTCAAGGCAGGTTTTAGTCTATGGACATAGTCAGTACAGTCAGCTGTACTGATAAGCATGCGGTGCATTTCCTGCCTCCCTCCCAGGTATGCCCGGTCATACGAGAGAAGTGTTGTCTGGACGCAAAAAAAAAAAACTTTTGCCAAACTGGCGCCGAGCTGCTACCGGGCATTTAAGTTAGAAGATCTCAATAGTAATTGCCCGACCAAGAAAATTTAACCTTTTTTTTCGAATAGGACTTAAGCTGTATGATCATTCACAGCGTCGTCTAATAGGGTTGCGAGCCTCGAGAACTCAAACCATGGAAACCTCTAGCTTAGAGTAATAAATCTATGAGCTTAGCAGTCTCGCGATTACGGACAATCATAGATTCATTATACCTACTAGAGAAAGGTTGGCAATAGAAACATCAAAGCGAGACCAAAACTTAATTTTACATTATACGCATACTCGTGCTGTAAGCAAGCGTTTGTGAATATTACGTCAATCTCTAAAGGATTGAGGTGAGAAATACTAGAAATTCACGTATTTGATATTCAATTCTTGCATTCAAAGCATTTATATATTAAAATGTCATATATTTTTCAAAGTTCTCAAACATTGCAATAGCAGAATTAAATCTTTCAATCGTACTTACATACGAAATGTATAATTCTGTGGATCTTCTTTCTTAGATGAGTTACATACATGTACTGACCATAATTTATTTACGTCTAAATCACACCAAATGTACGCTTTTAAACGTGTTATTTAGAAAAATAAGCAAAATTTGTTTCGTTCACAACTGATGTTGGGCCAATACAGGCCTATAGTGTGTACGCAAATGGTCTCGCCTATCTATCTCGCTCTAACCTATGAATATCTATGTTCTTTCTCTTTCGCATCACCAATCTATCTAGGTATAATAAATCTATGCGGGCAATAAACCAGCTCCAAAATTTTATGGAAATCTGAAACACAATATAATTTATTAATTTTGTGCCATTTAGCGATTTATGGATAGTTTCATATCGATACCTATCATTTTTTTAACATTACATAAGATTTAACACATAATCTAAGGATAGCAGACTATCAAATCTCCACGACTATAATAATAAATATAAGAAAATAGCGGGTATAAAGTATTTGTTGTTATTCGTAACTGAATGCCTAAGCATTTTAGACATTAAAATAAATAAAATTCGATTATTCTTATTTTATTGACAACTAAATGAAACATAATCTTGTCTTATTACAAAAAAATAAATTAACTCATGAATAGGCCGCTTTATTGGCAGAAACAGTTTAGAAGCTTTGGTTGTAAAAGGCAGAAAAATTGTAAAAAAAAAATTGTTTTGTGAAGTGTATCTATAACTAGCTAGTTTGTGTGTGAAGTTTTGTTTGTGTAAATCTGTGGTACGTACGTGTGTGTGGTTTTCTTGTGAACATACTACAATGGCAGATGCAAAGCAAGGTATGGTTAATTATTTTGCAGTTTTTATGCTTTGAATATACTATATTCAAAGCATAAAAAGTTCACTAAATTATTGTTATATACATATTTGTGTAATCTCTCAAATAAAAGCGTTCCAAAAGAAGCCAAGGCTTGACTTTCTTTTGGCATGCTCATTCTGCATCAATAACGAAATTTTTTTATGTTCGAAGGACTTCAGCTCAAAATTCAGCTGTTTAAGCTATATTCTGCACAACGTTTCTATTTACCAGACTTTATGTGTTGTAATAAGAAAGAGTGTTATTTATGAAGGGAATTTGTTTTAGGAGTAAATACTATAGTTAAATGCATATCCGTATTCGACCCTGTAAAAGTGTAAAAGAATGCAATGTGTAGGTGCATTGCTCATCGAAGATTTTTTATCACAATCCAATGCTGAATTTTAAATTAGTAATTATAATAAGGTAGAGAGTAATATAATAATTTACATAGTAATGTAATAAAAGTATATATAATAAATAAAAAAAGTAATTTAATATTCAGGGAGCACAGGACTTCACTTGTTAAAGCAAAATCTATATTTAGCAGTAAACTTCAAAAGGCCAATCGATGGACAAATGAATTGGAGTGCATCATAACTAAATTTTTTAAATGACACATAATTTGCAGGAAAAACATCTGAAGATTTCTTTAATGGGTCATCACAGTCACGGGTGGTGCTGGCAAAACCACGTCTGGGAGGCTTTGGAGCTTCCAGCTTTGCATCTAGCTCAGGAAAATCATGTAACCCATTTGGTTTGTAAAATTGTACCAATTCTGTAGCTAGTTGAATATATCAAATACTTCAGACTGAACAGTAATTGGAAATGGCATGGTTGGTAAACTAGCCAGAAACAACTAAACTAATTTTTCATATTGTATTTCTTCACTGTAATATAAATAGTTATATACTATATCTAAGCATATTACAAGGAGAGGCCTTGTATCTTTTGCCTACAGAATACACACTGTCATTAAATAAACATTAAAATATTGAAATGAATGATAACACTGATAACTTACTTCCATGAGTAATTAGTTCCTTTGACTTTACTCCTCTAAGCTGTGATCATATGACTTGAAATTGTAATAAGGAGAAAACACATATAACTATGACTATTGACTAGTTTAGCTGTTGTTTTATGGTTGGGCATGACTCCTTTGTTGAAATCCCATTAATATACATGATCATTTTTCACAAATGACTGAACAGTTTTTATGTACAAGTATGAAAAACTAGTTATCTTTTGCAAACACCTGACAGACATATAAAAAGGTCAACTAAATCAACTGTAATTGAAACTTGATATATTTTTTGTGATAGTGTATTTTTTTATTTTGTTTCATACAGTGTACACTTGAAATAATGTTTTTATTAAATTTCACTAACTTCTGCTACCAACAAACAAAATTCAATACAATTAAATGCTGCTCACTTGAATCTGAGTTGATTTGCATTAAAAAAATGTTATTTTTTTTATAAATTGTTTTGGTCCACTTGCCCTTGCTGTTGCCTAAAAAATGTGATGATGCCAAATTGGTTTTCATAAAACAAAGAGTTTTCACAGACAGCATAATTATCTGTTTCTTTTTAGTTTTTAATCACAACATCTCAATAAATCAGCATTAAAAAAAAAACTGTCAATTTGAGCAATTTTTAATAAAAACTCACTTGCAAATTTAGTTTATTAGAAAAGGGGAATGTTTCCTAAACAGATTTTCTGTATCTTCTATGGTGTCAGATTTCTGCATCTGCCCATTTAGCACCAACTATTAGATATACATATTTTATTTAGAAATATTTTTTAGCATCAACATACTACACAAAGAGATAGATTGCAGAAGGAAAGCATTATTTAAACGATAATGCAATACTTGAATGCCACTTGGAACCAGGAAGCTTACATACAAGAGGGTATTTTTGTACCCTCTCAGTACATACATACATACATAATTAACTTAATTGTTTAAATTTAAGTAATTTGCTTGCATTATGACTTGTTTGTCCAGTTTCATATTTATATCAATTGCAAGATAATGTCATCATATTTTTTAACAGGTTCAGTCCTACGGCCTCCACAGCTGAAACCAACCGTCAATCCCTTTCTCAAAGTCACGGACAGTTCCCTCGACCAACCAGAACAGGATGAAAAGGATAAGGAATCAAAATCTGCCAATGAGAGATTGAAAGAGACAAAAGATGATGCCGAAGCACCAAAATTTGTTCCTCTTGGCTCAGCCAATGTTACACCGAGGACTGGAAGCCAAGTGCCTGCACCGAGCCAGCCCACTTCCTCCTCCTCCGGTTTTGTCTTTGGTCAGAATTTAAGTGAAAGAGTAATTATGAACGAAGCAGTAAACAATGGCGATGCGGGATCCGACGATCATAGCTCCTCAAATGGCACCACAGAGTTGTTATTCACAAGCGCTGCTGCCTCAGTCAAGGATAACAGTCAGGTTAGTATTGTTTAAATGTGTAACAAAGTAACGACCCCACCACATTCAAATCACAATATTGCGGTTCCGTTATCGTCGGCCGTGCGGCTTACGTAGGTAAGAGATATTAAGTTGTATTTTTGGTTATCTACAGAAATAATACTAAAATCATTTTCAAGTAGGCTTTACTTCAAATAAATATACTAACTAGGCTTTACATGAAGTATGGGTGACCGCTAGCGGCAAATTTTACTTGGACGCTACCGTGCTTCGGAGGGCACGTAAAGCCGTCGATCCCGGTTGTTTTCAATGCTGGAAACAGTCGTTAAGCCTTGTCGAAGACCTTCGGGTGGCTTGAGAACATTCGACACTGGGTTCGCCACGAACACCCCTCCACCAATCCGCATTGGAGCAGCGTGGTGGAGTATGCTCTAGACCTCCCGCAGAAGTGCCCGTGGAGGAGACCCGTGCCCAGCAACGGGACGTCTATGGGTCGCAGCGATTATGTATATTCGTGATAATATGTAATACGTGTCAAATATGCAAGATATCAAACAAGCATACATTTTAACAAAATTAAATTATTAGGTTTTCGTTAGTTTTAAAGTTATTTGACCCAATCCTTTTAGGTAGGAAACGACGACGGGCGCGGTCGGTTTTTGGATCAGTGCCTGCTAGTATCAAAATGTCATGAACAGGGAATTCAGGGACTCCGAGAACGTTATGTGCTCACTAATTGATGTAGTAGCGCCCTCGTTAATTAAATGGAATATTTTTTTAAATAGTGTTTTCAAACTTACAAAAATGTGAAAAAATATTCAGAAGTGTTAAGAGTTTAGATATTCGTGTACAAGCTGAAAATCAATTAAAATCTTCACTAGATTGTTTTTACACTAAAAAGCTACAGATACTACACTTACTACAGATATTTTTTTAAAAATAAGATCATATTTTCCCTGATTAATATAATTAAATTACCTATAATAATAATATCAATATAATAACTATTAATAGAGTCTTAAGTTGACTGGTTTCCATCAGCTTCGTCTAAGTCTTAGACGAACCTGATGGAAACCAGTCAAAGTCGTGTTTTCTTTTTGTACATATTATATCGACACTCGATGAATAGTTTAATTATATTTAATTTAATTTCAGGAAGAAGCCGGTCCGAGTGAGCTGAGTGGCGGTGGCGGCGCGAGCGGCGAGGGGCTGGCGGCCGCGGCGGCGGAGTACGAGCGCTCGCACGCGCGCCCGCCGCCGCCCACCGCCAACTACACCACCACCGGCGAGGAGGGGGAGATCAACGTGTTACAGGTTCGACCATACTGACCCAGATATTCTCTGAACCACCATTTATAAGATGTAATTGCCAGTTGTTTTTGGTAGAGTCTGGAATTCGTACTAACTACCGGATAAATGTTAAGCTCTACCGTCGGTATCATTCTCAAGCTCAGAGTTGCTCAAACACAGTGGTTAGAAAAGTTCTCGAGAGGAGACCATGCCTTAGAAAAAGAAAATTATAGTATCCAGACTAGGTGAACCGACGATCTGAAGAAGACAGGGAGAAGCCGCTACATTCACAGATCGCAGGATCGATTGATGGAGGCCTATGTCCAGCAGTGGACGCCAAAAAGCTGATGGATGGAACTGTTACCAGATGAATAGACTGATAGGGTGCTTACAGAAGGGCCTTGTGCAAACTCCAGACCCTCATAATATTACCCTCATTGTATTATATCTCTTTATAGGTGTCAATAAAGTTAAATCTAATATATAAAATTTCCGTGTCACAATGTTTGTTGCAGTGCTCCTCCGAAACGGCTTTACCGATTTTTACCAAATTTTATATGCGTATTCAGTAGGTCTG
The DNA here is from genome assembly GCA_944567765.1 of Carterocephalus palaemon. NCBI lineage: Eukaryota > Metazoa > Arthropoda > Insecta > Lepidoptera > Hesperiidae > Carterocephalus > Carterocephalus palaemon. The sequence goes on from OX155643.1 coordinate 10,713,808, forward strand.
AGAATCGACTAACATCTATTTTTCATCCCCCTAAATGTAAAGGGTAGTCCATCCCAAATATTTTTTTTTTATTGTTAGATACATTTTTATTTTTGTATTTTTTTATGATACAACATTAGAAAATACATACAACCCTGAATTTTCAACCCTCTACGATCAACCAAAAATCTATATATATAAAAGGAGAAGGTGACTGACTGACTGACTGACTGACTGACTGACTGACTGACATATCAACGCAGGGCCTAAACTATAAGAGTTAGAAACTTGAAATTTTGCACAGGGGTTCCTTTTATAGCGTAGGGGTTTTATAGCGTAGCTAAGAAAGGATTTTTGAAAATTCACCCCCTAAGGGGGTAAAACGGGGGTGCAAAGTTAGTATGAAACTTTGCCGTTTTTTATGTCAAGTGGGCAACCCGAACGCGGGCAGACATCGTTAATAGGTCTAATTCTGCGCGAGCGAAGCTGCGGGCGTCCACTATTATTTATATGGCAAAACAACGTTTGCCGGGTCAGCTGGTAAATAAATAAATATTCGGTTGTCCAGATATCGTGTCGGTTGTTCGCGTGGGAGGCGGGCAGTTGGCGGGAGCGCGGGCGCGGCGTGTTGCGGCTGAACGACGCGGCGGGCGGCGCGGGCGGCGGCGGCGGCGCGGGCGGCGGCGGGGGAGCGGGGGGCGCGGGGGGCGCGGCGCGGCTGGTGGCGCGCGTGGCGGGCTCGCTGCGCGTCGTGCTCAACACCAAGCTGTGGCCGGACATGGTGGTGGAGCGCGCGGGCACCAAGTCGCTCCGGATCACGGCGGCGGACGCGCACCAGCAAGTCAAGCTCTTCCTTATCATGGTACGTTGAATTCTGGCGCACGTGGCTGACTTTGTCTAAAAAGCAAGAGTTTTATTATAACTACTGAGCTTACATTGCATATTCGTAATACAAAAACTCTGGTGCATTTCGTCGTCATCTTCGAACCCCAAAGGTGGCCAAAAGGTTGACTAGTGCTGAACTACTGGGCACTGGTCAACCTTTTGGTGCACATCTTCATCAAATTACATCTAATATATAAAATTTCCGTGTCACAATGTTTGTTGCAGTAACCTTCCGAAACGGCTTTACCGATTTTTACCAAATTTTATATGCGTACTCAGTAGGTCTGAGAATCGACTAACATCTATTTTTCATCCCCCTAAATGTTAAGGGTAGTCCATCCCAAATTTTTTTTTTTTAATTGTTAGATACATTTTTATTTTTGTATTTTTTTATGATACAACATTAGAAAATACATACAACCCTGAATTTTCAACCCTCTACGATCAACCAAAAATTATTTATATGGCAAAACAATGTTTGCCGGGTCAGCTGGTAATTTCATAAAATCAAAATTATTACTTTCACCAGTCTACTCGATACATTATCATTTTGTTACAGGGAGCTCCTGGCGACATAGTTCAACTACACAGAGCGCTCACTGCCCGGATCGCTTGCAGTAAACGCTCAGCTAGTACTTGTAAACAAAACGCGCCGTCACAGCAAGCGGCTGAGAGGCTGGAAGCGGCCACCGACGACAGTGACTTCCTAGACAAGCCTGTTAGTGAAACGTTCAACAACGAGGACGATATTTGCTATGACGATGAACAGCAAACAAGCACAGAGAGTGACATTGATAAGGAAGAACAAAAGGATACCGGAAAAAGCGACAGACTCGATGTAGATACTGACAACAAGACTGACGAAACCTTATTAAGCACAGATTCAAACGAAGACAATGAATCGAAAGCAATAAAGCGGAAGGAGCCTGTGGAAGACGAGACTGCCGTCAAAAGACAGTGCCCCGAAATAGTAATAGATTGATCTTAAAATATATATAATATTGCAGTGTCTAAATTTGTGATGAAGTGTGTATCATGGACACGGTTCTTTTATTCAAGTCCTTTGCTGAAAGCTCTTATAAATAAATAGTATTTATCTGACTAGTAATATTTATGGTTAAATTAATAAATGTAGTTTAATGTAATGTTGGTTTGTCAATAGCAAAGGGTAATCGTCTTGTGTTTGACGACGGTTCCTTTTCCCGTGAGTATATTTTAGTACAAAATAAAGGAATTATGGTATTTTGTAGTTGTTCGGTATTTCCTTGTCTCACATTCCAATTAACGAATGAATGTTTAGTACCATGATCGGCTGGAGCTGAATACCAAATACATATTATTTTCTGAAAAATGCCAACCAATAAACATTATCTTACTTTTTTTTTCGTTTTATTTATCAATATGTTGAGTTGATGATGAGTTGTCTAAAAATCAAAACTGATTTCCTAGAAATAAAAAAAAAATTTGCTACTCTTATAGTCGCCCTAAAACAGATTAATTTACAGTACCTAAATTGATACGTTATTTTTTTATCAAATCGTACATAAAACTTTCACATGTCTAGTTTGATTGGAGCAAGAAATTATAGCTTAGCGTTAATTATATGTTGAAGAACTCTAAATCCAAAGTGAAATTTTGTGCCTCGTGTTCCTCGTATTGTATATAAAGTGTACAGGCTGATTTAATTTTTTCACATTTCAAAGAGTAGGTAGGTAAATTACAATTACTAATTATTAATACTGACGACCACATTTATTCAATAATAAAGTTCACTAAACTCAGAATACAAAACAAACTGTCCTCTGCGACTAGGCAACCTCTATAAACAATGACAACGCTAACCTTATCTACTATTTACTTAAATATTATTATGTATTAATATTCAAATGTGTCCTATATTTATATTTAAGTTAGAACTTGTATTTCTACCAGACCAACTAATGTTCTAATTAACTCTCTCAACTAATTGGACTGACCATCCCAGTCCCTACTTGAGTCATGTTCAAAGTCAGCCACAGTTGTCATGGGCGGCAGCGGATGGGTGGTGCTGCAAGCTCGTTTGCTATCTTTTACCCATAAAAAAAAACCTACCGCAACTTTTCCTTTCACCCAAGTTTGATTAATATAAAATGCTATAAAGCACTATGTAGGTACGCCATTGATCCGCCCATTGTACAAACACATTTATGAATAAAATTTATTAAATTATAAAAATATTGATGCGGCTTTTCATGTGAAATTTTTTTTTAGTACTTCATACGCATCCGTAGCAGGGGCGTATATTTTCGGTACTTATTTTGAGTTAAGTAAGTTGCGTAGTTTACACAGCTGATGGATAAGAGAGGGAAAAGTAACATGTAAGTACTAAACACACAATGCCCGAGTTGCATTAATCACTATTCTGAACACCCCTTGTCATTATTAACATTGCTAGCTACTTCCAGCTACGTTGAGACTTAATTCAGAATTTAATTGCTGGTTGTGTACTGAACGGCGCGATAATTGTTCAAAGAAAAATATCCATAAAATAAATAAACGCCTGAATAAGCTTTACATATCCTCATATCATGTACAGAACCGTCGACTCATTTAGACCGCATTTCAATGCACTGGCAAGGGTGGGGTACTTTAAAATTGACCTTAAAGTATTTAACCCACCGTCACGCATGAAGCGTCGGATTCATGACTGCTATAGAGTTTTCGTATGGATTTTAATTTTTACGTATAATTTACAGCACGTGATACGCGTAATACAGGTAAGTTCAAGCTAGCATTATCTCATTTCAACATAGTTCTTTTTAGATGTTCATTTCAACACTGATTGGCCACTATAACCTTCACCAATGGAGAGAGCTCTAGACTTCAGCTGTAGCTGTGAGAGCGACTCATCCCCGAGTCCATGGAACGCATATGAGTTGTGGCTGACGGAATCAACTCCTTACTCTCACACCATAGGCTGATATATTAAACTAAAATAGAACTGTGTAAATTGTATTTAAGTTTTAGTATGTAGTACTAATTTTTATTTTATTTATTTTAAGCACATTTTTGGTTTAGTTTTAGTATTTTTATGACACTTAATGTTTTGGGTTATCCTGTGAATTATGTGTAGGTACAGTATGTATTATAAAAAAATTAGAATATGTAAGTTTGCCCTCAGTCTCGCCACAGCACGGGCCGGATGGTGGACACGCTGTTCATATTGCTAACGACGCTGAACACGGCAGGCAAGCAGCTCGCCTTCAACACGCGCGCCGAACGCATACAACGCGTCGTTAACATCGTTGATGGTCGTTTGTTTAACACATTCATTTCCTAACACCAACTTAAACCTAAATTATCATCATCTCTTGAGAAAACCAGCATGTGCGGTTTGCTTTGTAAATTCATTACCCCAAAGGGGTAGACAGAGGTGTGTAGGTATACACCCACTTTTTACCAGTTATGTTTAGGTCCCATGTAATAAATAAATAACATGGTGGTGAGCCTATTGCTACATATTAATACAAAAGTGGGATTCGAACCCACGACCTCTGGCGTAATAGGCAGGGTCACTACTGTTTGCAATTTCATGATTCTAAATAAAGGGTAGGTAACTAGGTTTTGATTCCCTTGCCTGGGTCAAAATATTTATGTTTAATTTTTTCATAGCTCCAATGGTTTGCATTTCTGACTATATACATCACGCCCACCTCATCACCACACCCTCTAAGAAAAATTATCATGACAGACCGACAATTGTGAAAAGAATTTTCCACCGAAGTTTAATGCGAATGTTTACATTACATGTCAAGGGATTGAATCTGAAACAGCTGTATTACCCAATATTCCAAGCGATGAAATGTTTAATCTTGTTTTCGCTTTAAATTCTATGAGATCCTATGAATTCTGGCAGCTATGAAAACTTTACGTCTACATTTACTACAGTCTAATTTTACAACGTATCCATGTAGGTATGTAAGTTCTCTGTGTATAAATACAATATTGTTTGCAGGCGATCTTTTTGCAGCTTGTAACACGTTTCATGAAGCCGTATTAAAATCAAACGCTGTAGCAATGTCTCGGCTGCTAGCATTATATCATTGCGCGATCTTCATTTGTGGCGGACTATGGACTATATTTCCTATCGTAAATAGGACACTAGGTCACGAAGTTGAGTTCACGGGCTACATTCCATTCGACACCAATCAAACACCACAGTAAGTTATTCCACCAAGATAGCAATGTTCCGACTTGAAGGACCATTTCCTTTAATATGTTGGTAAACGGTAGCTAAAGAGATCTAAGTCTAGTATTAAATAGTAGTACATTTTTGCTACATAATAACAAAATTTCATCATATTTTACTTATACTGAATACAATGTACAGCTCGATATTTATTGTAATGTGTGTTTTTTCAAAGCAAATAAGTAAATGACGTGAACTGCATGTCTGCCTGTTTTACTTGCAGTTTTGTATTGGCCCTCGCATACATGTCTGTTCTAATAACGCTGCAAGCTTATGGCAATGTCACAATGGATTGCACTATTGTAGCGTTTTACGCTCAAGCGAAGACGCAGCTACAAATGATTAGATTCGATTTGGAACATTTTAACGATCTGGATTGCGACATTAAATGGAATGAGCGTGGATTAATTACAACTAGATGGAACTACTACAGGGATGTGGGGACTAACTGCTGCATTTTAAAGCAGAGGCTGGTGCGTTGTGTGAAACACTATGAACAAATTGCTTGGTGTGTATCAATTCCGCTGCAACACAGTAACTGATAATGCGGTACTTATTCCTTTGTAATTGGAAAATTAATGATAAAGGTTTTTTTTGGTTGTTTTAGGTTAGTGAAGGAGGTAGAGACAATTTTCGGAGAAGCCATGGTTATCCAGTTTATTGTTATGGCATGGGTGATTTGTATGACAATGTACAAAATTATTGGTGTAAGTAGTAGTAGTACTCACATAGTAACATTCATACATTGACAGATTGAATTACAATCATAAATTTTACGAGTAGGAATTACGATAAATTAGGTACATAAATTGGCTCCTACATTACATAGTACTTGTTCCCCGAAAGGGAAAATCTTGGTGCCATGTTTTGTTTATGTCGGGGACCTACTACAAAATATGTAGCTTCATACGTTTTATTCTATCAGATTTAGGTTCTACTTGGGGCATTTCACGTCAACCGGACAAACAAAAAAAAATGAGCTTGTGAATTTGTTTACACTCTGGTCAGTTATACTTCTAGTAGACGTGGATGTGTACACACAATGTTGTTTTCGTATGATGCTTTATTACTCAAATGACGATTTGAAATTTTCACTTACGGTTTACTATACGTAAAAAATCAAATTTAAATTTCGATAAAATAGTTAAAACTAACATTTTAACTATAACAATCAATACTTTTTTTTTTACAAATAAATTGATACAAATAATAACCATCCAAAAATATCGGACTTCATTCTTAGGAATATTTAAAAGCTCATAACTCAGCAATAAACTATCATACGAAAAAAACATTGTGTGACACCGAGTACCTTTATGTTGTGTGACCAACTGACCAGAGTTTAAACAAAATTGACGAATTAATTTTTTTTTGTTTGTCCGCTTCTCGTGAAATGCCCCTTATATGTAAAATATTCTTACCATAAAACCAATGTATAAAACTTAAAACCATTAAATTCGAATGGGATGGGTTGGACGAAGTAATAATTTGTCATCACTTCATTTCATTTGAAATCGACATCTTATTGTTTTCATCTGAACTGTTTTATTAAACGTTGTTTGTAACGATGTCATATTACAAGCCCACTGGTACAAGCCTCTTCTTGTACTCTTGGCTATTCCTTTTGCTTATTTAAACGATTGAATTCGGATGATACAACGACTGGTGGTAAAGTAACGTGTGATCGTCATCTTTATTATTTTCAGCTTAACTTACTGTCGGCAGAGTTTATATCCATGGCTGTGTATCTTGGGTGCATGTTGGCACAGTTGTTCATTTATTGCTACTACGGCACACAGTTGAAAGTTGAGGTTAGTCGCTTAGACTTGCTTTCTGGCAATTGCTTGCCTAAGTTATTTTATTTCTAGAATTCTAGTACCTACATTAAATATTAATATTGCACAACACATTCCTTAGATATAGATGTTATGTAAGTGCTTTCGCTGCATTTAACCTTCTTGAATGAGGGATATCGGATTTCGGAGCAAACTTTTTTCTTTTCTTTTTTGTTTTTCTCAGCGTATACATAAGTGCTGCATTCAGAAGGCACAGGATCGGGAGGAGTGACACCGATTAAGGGAGGCCTATGTCCAGCAGTGAGCTTTAAAAGGCTGATGGATGGATGGATACATAAATAATAATTACTAAGTTCTACTATCAATGCCTAATACTTTTACCTATTAAAAGGAGACTTATTTTTGAAACAAAATAGATAAAATATTGTTCGCTCCAATCCAGAGATCGTTTATGGTCCGACCGCACTTGACTCTAGGTAGGTACATAGGAAATAAACGCTATGGAGCAAAGATATCCCCAGTGATAGAATTTTATCCTTTCCATTGTTATCCTAACATTGAACCCTAATAGTAACTAGTACCACAGATTACTAAATATGTAGTTAACTAGTACCTACTAACTTAAAAAACAAAGTATCTACAGTGTGGGTACAATGGTCAATGTCATAAAAGTAAAATACTTATATGACATTCAACATAATTGACTGGGTAGAGTTCTTCAACCGCAGATACGTATGTAATAATTTCTCGAGTAGGTACCTAGCTAGGTACTGCAAAAAACTTGGTTTTGATTTGTCTATTTTTAGATAAATCAACCATAGACGTCCTACTGCTGGGCACGGGTCTCCCCCACAGACAGGGGTTAGTGGCCAACCCAGTGTCGAATGTTCTCAAGCCACCCGAAGGTCTTCGACAAGGCTTAACGACTGTTTCCAGCATTGAAAACAACCGGGACCGACAGCTTAACGTGCCCCCCGAAGCAAGGTAGCGCCCATGAATTTTTTTGCCACTAGCGGTCACCCATCCACAAACCGACCGCGCCCGTCGTTGCTTAACTCTTTCGATCACATTGAATCGATGCGAGCCATTGGGCTATGGACGCTACGTATACTTACTTTGTACTTATATAATCATACTGTAGTTCCATGGTACATAATGTTTACTAAAAACTAACTTGTTTCACGTTCGTTTTTTTTTAACGTGGGGGAAAACGTCCAGCCTTCCTGTTCATGTAGAGCTTCCGGGATCTTCTGGGAACACACCGGTGAAACTTTATTCACCTAGTAAAATGTATGTTCTCTAAGTTTTTGCTACTTGTATACTGTGCGTAAAGTGCATAACTTTTGGATATTAATAAGTGCAAGTGTTTTCTTCCAGAGTGACTGCGTTAACCAGTCAGTGTACAGTAGCGACTGGCTGTCGCTGTCGCCGCGATTCCGTTCCAACCTCCTGGTCATCATGGAACGCTACAACCGTTCTATCGTGCCTCGGACCGCTTACATAATACCCATGTCTTTGGAAACCTACATTGCGGTTTGTGAAATTTATCTTTACATTAATTTTACCTGTAGTCATGTTAGTTCAGAACTTCAGACATCATAATTACATTTTTGTCCGCCCGAAGGCCTTTGACGACTGCTATCTACCGGGTCTAAAACTACTGTCAACTAGCAGGCTTCCATCTTCTTGCCACCTGAAACCGATGCATCTTAACACTATCGATCAGAGATTTTAGTAATGTAGCCCGTGGTTGATAAATGTCACAAGCCGCGCAACCACGAGCGGTTCAAATGGGAATATCAAAACAATTAGGTAGGCATGAACCATGAATAGTACCCTCCCATACCCAGCGATTTGGGCGGGAAATCACTTCATGCTGAGAGCACAGAACCGCGTGCAGTGGCGCAGATTATCTAGCGTATGTCGAACAGTGGAGTTAACATTATGATGAAAAGACAGCCAGTATAATTTTATTTCAAATCGCACGTTAGTTAGACGCCAATCTACTTCATTCCATTAAATTACAATTCCAGAGGAGTAGAGTGCAATGACGTCACAAAAAATAACAAATATTTCGTTACAACCAAGTAGGTACCCAACATGCTACTCACCGTGGTTTGTTGATGAATACTTATTTATCCCTAGAGATACATCCGTTCATTCGTCAATTCCGTAAGTTTGTAAGAATGAACGAAAGTTTTGATTTTAGATGCTTTTTTCAACTTTACTACTTTTATGTAAGGATCGAAAATGTATCTAATAACTACGAATCTATATAATGCAATCATTCACCTCAATGGAAGGGATATGCAAGTTCCTCGGATTATCCTGACCCTGATTATTAAAGGAAAACTTTTTGCTATTGTTTCAGGTATTGAGGTCCTCCTACACGCTGTTCACGTTTTTAGAACGAAAATAGTCTTAATTAACGTTAATTAAGATTAAGTTAAGTAACATTAACTATGCTTAATTCTTTTATATAAATGTTTGCTTTGATTTTTGTTCATTGATTATTTGTAAAATCTTTGTACCGATATCTACTAAAAATTTATTAATTTTTTATAAACCAATAATGTAGGTAATGAACTAATGAAATTAAATAAATCTATGAACTTATAAATCCTGATAACTCTTTGTCCTTTGCGGGTAGTTACGAATGACTTGTATGTAGGAACACATGGAATTCCATTAATAATTTTAAATTAATATTAATTTTTTACTAATATAAATTTATAAGCACGTAGTATTTTTAAATCCATGTGTATATTAGTAATTTTTTTCTCTGGATTGGGTTAGTTTGGTGCTATAGTCTAGCTATAGTCTAAAATAAGCATTGCAATGATATTTACCTACTTACTTATAATTTTATAACGTTAGTAAATACAATACAATTAAGATCACAAGAATACTTTGTTGCTAAAATTATTCTTGTGATATAAAATCGCATCTCCTATTGTTGGAATCTGTAAAGCAATAAACACGCGGCGACCTAAAAATAATTTTTCTATCATTTATTCGCTGCAATATTCTCGTAAGCTTCTCATTATTTTAAGCAACGCATTTTTGTGTATCGCTTAAATTCTCGTTCTGAGCGTTCGACAACGTTGAGTCACGGGCTCCGGTAGACAATCCACCGGGAGCCCGCCTCTTCAGTGCTCCGTCCGTCTTAAGTGCCGAAAGTCGTGTAAAAAGTTGTATCCGGCCACGAATTGCGCGTGTGGAATTCCGTTTATAAATACGCAAGTGCGGGGCGGGCGGGCTCGGAGGGCGCAGGACTCGCGCGCGGCGCGGCCGGCATGCGCGCGCGCCGATGATATTCACGGGCGGGGGGGCGCGCCGCCGCACGTCGCCCGCGCCGCCGCGCGCGCGCCCGCCGCCGGCGCCCGCGTACCAGCGCCTTCAGAACGACGATGTAAGTTTACCTAACAATAGTTTCCAACATGCAAATTTACTCAGATACGCTTTTTTCCGAAGTAGACATACGAGTAGGTATCCTAAAGAATCCATCAAAACGACGTTAAGTGTAAACTTTTTGGGTTGTAACGTGACGTGACGTTGGAGGGTAAATTCATTCTGTTATCAATGGTAAATACTAGCTCATTGTCTGCGTGACATTCGAAAAAGAGTTTGCTACATCTACTTGTTTCAGAAGAAAAATATTCTTTATGATCGTTAGGGAGAGTTTCATAACAGTAGAAGTATACATGTATTGTTTCTCTAAATGTTTGTTTATCTTGTCTTTCTTTCATGAATACATTGAAAACTATAAGAAGTTGGTATGCATTTATGAGGCATGCAATTAATAAATACTTAAATTCGTGTTATGAGGTCTCCGCAGGACAATTGTCCTTGCTTAAATATTTTTTAATGAAATGTAAGATGAACGATGACGAACAGATTACAGACCAAAAGGCAGATGCAGACAATATTACAGCCACCAAAGCAAATGCCAAAATCAAAGAAAATAAATATTGTTTGGAAAAGTATTTCCCAAGATCTAGCTAAAGAGTCAATGTCAATGATCTAGCTAAGAGTATCTGCTATATGGTATCGCGTCGTTATTAGGAATACTCCATCTGCCTTTCGTTCATTAATCTGAGGATTTAGCCGTGAAACTCGATGAAAACTTTCACTCAAATAAACACAAAATCATGCAAGATAAACACAACATCATTTCTTTGAAAAATAAACAGTATAAAGTTATAAACCAGTAAGGACCATTCATATCCTATATTGCCTTTATAATTATAATTTTCATTAAATGTATTTTCCTAACTACACAATACACGGCCTAATAATACTCTAAAGAATAGGAATTCTAATTAAAAAGTTAAAACACGGGAATAGTTCAGTTAGGTACAAAACAAAATATTCTGTTTATCCTATGTTTAATTTAGAAAATACATCCTGTTTTTGTCAGTGCAGTGGAGTGGAGCATAGCAAAACATTATTTCAACTGTACTTCGTGTAATATTTTGAGAGGTGTATAATTAACAGTGGATAGCAATTAATCAATATGAAATGGCTACGACGTATAAACGATTTGTTACTCAATCATTAATTAATTGTAAACAGCATGTATACTATGTAGGTACGTATTTAAAATGTTAATAGATTAATATTACAGTATCTAATGACCCACAGATGTAGAGAAGCATGCTTGAGGACAATCTTCTTAATAATTTGTTTTATTAGTCGGACATTTTGTAGAGCGTTTAATAAAAGTCGATTAAAAGCGGTCACGGCTAAGTGAACGAATACTCATAGCCTTCTCCTGAAAAGTTTTTCGGCGTAGACTTTGTTGTAGGACTTTGGGAGGTCTATAAACTTCATAATATTGTATAGGAAAAATGAAAGCTAGCAAGGCATTTAGCTTCCAGGGTCGAACCTATGCTCTACAATTCAACGCATGCTTGTTGAATTATTTACGTTACCTACTTTAACAACCCATATAACTATTTGGATAGGTATTGTCACTTTTAGTGTTAACAGAATGCATAATTGCAGAAGCAATTCTGTAATTTATTAACAGTTTAAATTAGCATTTTGATTGTTTACGTACCATTAGTTCCGTATTCTGGGTGTATACCTAAATTAAATGTGATCAGTATACATTGGGGAATGGAACCTATTAGTTTTATAATATTTTTACATTTCACTGTTAAGAGATTATTGAAGACGACCAATTCTACATACTGGTACATAATAATGGTCGTGGGTTCGATTTCAAACCTCACTCGCAATGAAATATTAATTTCAAGATACGATGTTTATTTTAACACATTACAGATGGTAGTTTAATATTAAAGATTATATCGTTCGCATCTTCACCTGGATTAAGTTGTTGGACGAGTAATGTTAATAATTATAAAACTTACACTCGAGCTTGTGTATGTAATGTACGTACATTGCAAGTTTAATTTACTTTTTTTTTCCTAGCAGGATACAGTTTTGTTGACCGATTGACCAGTACAGTTTTTAGAAAAAAAAAATCTCTTTTTTTATATAAATTTCCACCATTCGACACATTGTCAACCTACATAGCTTATATTAAAATATCATAATATATAAGCCTTATAATATAAAAATTCGTCTGTCGGGCAAGGCAATAACTAAGCCTCTTATAATATTCGCCGTATAAGCTTCTCGTTTGTACCTGAACCTGAATGGCGTACAAAGCGAACAGCGGATCCATCAAACGTTTAACGCGCGCGGTTACTTCTCTCTATATTTATACCCGTGCATTCACTACGCCACTCAACCTTGATTCTACTCGATTCACTGTTCACCAACCACTCTCCCGACCAGTTGATGCCTTTATGAATGCCTGGGGTTGCAAAAACAATATTATGATTGCACTAAAAATGCAGTTTAGGAGAGACCTGTAATCTATCTCTTCTATATATATAAAAGGAGAAGCTGACTGACTGACTGACATATCAACGCAGGGCCTAAAGTTTACATTGGGTTAGAAACTTGTTTGGTTAAATTTTTTTTGCAAATTCACAAAATGGGGGTAAACCCCAAAGGGGTGCAAAGTTAGTATGAAACTTTGCCGTTTTTGAAGTCAAGTGGGCAACCCGAACGCGGGCAGACGTCGTTAATGGGTCTAATTCTACGCGAGCGAAGCTGCGGGCGTTGAATAGTATAGTATAGGGGTTGATGCCAATGAGGTGAAAGGACAAGACAATTTATAAATAAAAATAATAATTGACTGCTAGGTAGTTTTGAGAGCCCTAATAAGACTCTTTAATTTTAGGACTGATAATTTCAAGACTGATACATAGGTAATTCTTCGGTGGCATTACTTCTACAGGGGCTTTACTTAGCGTAGCTCATACTTTTTAAATTGACGATGTCCTTTTAGCATCATTCCAGCGAAGTATTAGTCATTGCTCTATCTGTAAGAAAATTAAATTATGAACGACTCATTGAATAATAAATTTCAGTAGAGTTTCCTTTCGTTCTGAATCCGTGGTAAGAATTCGTGAGACGTCTTTGCTGTAGTACTACAAGTAGTAACAGTATATTGTAATGGCTTGTAAACCGAGCGTGAATGATTGAAAACGCGAGTGAGTCACAGATCGCTGCCGCGACGATCTCTTCTAATATGAAATACAAAATCTCAACTTTGGCCATTGGACACGTATATAGCTGCTATCGGACGTATGCCGGTGCCAGGGAATTTACAAAAACACCTTGATGTTGGTACGGTTTATGTGCGAATACCGCCTGCCCTAGTAGCGTCCCTTCCACTGTAAGGGTTACATTGGCGTAAACGATTACAAGACAAGTAAACAATGGCGGGTCGTTCGCCCGACTGAGCTGCCAGCTCGCGGCCGCGGCGCGGTCGACAGATGTCGTGGTTTCAGGTATGTTTTTCTGGTTCAGGTATTTTTTTGGCTCAGCTCATAGGTATCACGATCTATTCTATAGGTACACTAATTACATATATTTTGACACCTAAGGACGTCGACGGATCATTCTGCTTACATCATGTCTTCATGACAGAAATCGACAGTGTGAGATATTACCATAGGCTCATGCCATGGGCTATACTTGTAATTATAAGCTCGACTATGTTCGTAGAACATTTATACAGTTGAAACATTAATGAGCTACGACGTTCTACGGCTTGGACTTAGGTATATTGATGTACCTAGTTAAGACACAACTAATATCGGCTACTAATTTTACTATTGAAGTACATAAATTGAATAGTAATGTGAATATTAAAATAAAATATGTATGTATTCTAACCTCCCAAAATTTATTACGAATAGGTTTGTTTTGTTAGGTATTTACCTAAAACAAAGTTTCTTTAATGTGACGTCATTTAGTTAAAGTGAAACGAATAGAAGGAAAAAGCCATGACCCAAGGTGGTGCACTGCGAGAGACCGCTCCGCTGCGATACGTACTTTGTGGTATAATGCACATTAATATATCACCACCTCAACCCTTTCTCTATCACACAGTTGTGCATGGGTCTCCTCTCCTAAAGGGAGATTTTTGGGGGTTTTTGGATATACATTTATTTGGATCTATTTATTGGGTTATATCACATTGGATATAAATTTCACATGCCTTTGAAAACGTAGAACGGCATGCAGGTTTCCTCACAGTTTTTTTTACAGATACAGCATTAGGTACATGGCAATAAATATACCTTAACATAATATATCGTCACCTAAGCACCCATTACTTATCTATACTAATAAAGAGGAAACATTTTGTTTGTAATGTTTTCACACAAAAACTACTGGACCGATTTCAAAAATTCTTTCACCATTTGAAAGCTGCATCTTCACGTGACATAGGATATATAATATTACTAGATGTAAACGAAACCATTGTTATGTCTAAATCCACGCGAGCGAAGCTCCGGGCGTCCATTAGTTGTAAAATAAAATTGCATTTTGCAGTGGTTGCCGGTGGGGCGGCTGGGGCGGCTGGGGCGGCTGGGGCGGTGCGCCGAGGGCGGCGAGGGTGGCGTCGACGGCGCGGCGCGTCGCTCCCGCGGGAAGCGCATCACGCAGCGCCGCGGGGCCATCAAACACCACAAGTGAGTATCTTACTCCCTGTTCCGACATCCGATACATACGAGTATACACATAACATTACCGCATAACACGGCTGGGAATAGATTTCCGATTTTTCTCTACGATAGTCGGATCAGACAGTGCTTATTAATAGTACGTAGGCGGGTTGATAAGTAACTAGCCTCTGCTATTTAAAAAGTTAAAATAATAAAAATATATATGTCATTTTTAAATTCGTATATCTGACCACCTGTGTTGTAAATTTGAATTTGGTGGCGTGAAAATTTTATTGATTTTTTGTCATTTGAAAATATATTTCGTCAACTGTTTTCAAAATGGATAAAATTGAACAAAGAGCGGTGATAAAGTTTCTTCATATAAAGGGCATGATGGGGAAAGATATCTATGACGAGTTAAATAATGTTTTGGGTGAATGTGCTCCTTCTTATGCCACAGTAAAAAACTGGGTGGCTGAGTTTAAATGCGGTCGTACATGTGTCCAAGATGAAGCCCGCCCGGACGTCCAAAAAGCGTCACGACTCCGGAAATGGTCGTGAAAGTACATGATATGGTTTTAGCTGATCGACGATTGAAGTTATCTGAAATAGCTGACACTACAGGTATCTCAAAAGAACGGGTACATCATATCCTAAGTGAGGAATTACATATGAAAAAGTTATCGGCTCGTTGGGTGCCGCGATTGCATAAGCACGATCAAAAAAGGATTCGGGTGCAAAACTCAAAATAATGTCTGGACCGTTTTCAGAGTAATAAGGCCGATTTTTTACGTCGATTTTAACAACAGATGAAACATGGGTTCATCATTACACGCCAGAATCAAAAATTCAACCAAAACAGTGGACTCAATCGGGATGCCCGGCTCCAAAAAAAGCCATGGCTGTAAAGTCGGCTGGAAAAGTGATGGCTTCCGTCTTTTGGGATGCAGATGGGATCTTGATGATAGATTACCTTCCTAAAGGTCAAACAATTAATGGAGAATACTACGTTAATATTCTAGTTAAGCTGCATCAATGTATTCAGCAAAAACGACTAGGTTTGGCGAAAAAAAAATCATCTTCCACCAAGACAACGCTATTGTTCACACATGTGTTAAAGCTATGGCAAAAATCAACGAATTGAAGTATGATTTGCTGCCCCACCCACCTTATTCGCCTGATCTAGCGCCATCAGACTTCCACTTATTCCCTAAGCTCAAAACTTTTTTGTGCGGACAGAAATTTCCCACAAATGATGAAGTCATAGCCGCTGTAGAGGAGTATTTTGCAGGCCTCGGAAGAAATCATTTTATGGAAGGCATTACTGCTTTAGAACGAAGATGGAATAAGTGCGTAGAGGTTCACGGAGACTATGTCGAAAAATAAAATTAATTTTATCACGGAAAGTTAAGTGTTTTCTTATTAGGCTAGTTACTTATCATCCCGCCCTCGTATCTTAATTCTATGCTATTACCATTGATTCATCAAGTAAAAAAGGTATAGTGATTTTTCATAGTATTTAGTGCTCACAAATGGCTTTAGTTTTTTTGATGGATGTAAGATAGTAAACGAGCTTGCAGCACCACCCACTGCTGCCGCCCATGGCAACTATGACTGATTTTGAACAAGACTGAATGGTAAGTCCAGTTAGCAGGTAGAGTTAGGTAATAAGAACATTAGTTGGTCTCTTTGTAAGTGAGTATAAGGATTGAGGCAGGGACTGTTAGTGATTGTGTTAGTCCTGTTAGCTGGTGTTAGTAATTGTTTGAAGAGTCTCGTTCAAAGTCAGGCACATATGTGTTGCTATCCTTAAGGACTAAACTGTAATCGGAAACCACACCTTTTCAATCGGGCCACAATTGCTTTAAAACAATAATTACATGAAATGTAATACTCAATACACAGAAATGGTACTAGGTAATGTGGCGGGTCGTGGTACTGCCCCGGTTGAACCAAATAGTTTTCCTATAAAACTTATTTGATTCCATATAGGCTCTACCACCGAAAGACACCCGCCTACCTTCGCTGGGAATAGATTTCCGATATTTCTCTCCGATAGTGGGATCCGATAGTCTGATCAGACAATCTGAAGGCACTCGTGCCATACAGCTGCAAGCTCGTTTACTATCTTACATCCATCAAAAAAACGAAAGCCATTTGTGAGCACTAAATACTATGAAAAATCACACAAACTTTTTTACTTGATGAATCAATGGTTATAGCATAGAATTAAGATAGTAATAATAAGCACTAATTATATTGATTGAAGTTGAAGCTATGAATAAATGACGTAATAGGAAAAACGTACCTATATCCGTAGTTACCTGTTCGTCACGAATGCCGCATAAATGTCCATTTCGCTCTCAGCATCCTCATGTCTTAGATTCTTGGCTTCATGTCAGTCTACATTCATCACCTTTGAATCCACCTACATATCGTCAACGCCACGTAGCTTACGACATATTCAAGATAATTTTGTCCAATATGTCCGTGGCCATACCCGTAAGTTACCCTTAAATGATTTAACATGAACAGATTTACATTTTTTGGGTGAAAGCTTTTTTTGTAGTTAGGAACAATATGCAGAACTAACTCCCATTACAACTTTGATTACCTAACTTTAAACAGGAGAATAGTGCGAGACAACATATTTACGCGGAATATGAACTTGAACTCCGGCAGAAATGGCTTTGGCGTTAGTTAACTACTTGTAGGATGTAAATAAATTAATTTCATCTAAAAATGTGACTTAGTTGAGAATTAAGATATCTAAAATAAATAACATACCTACTATGAAATACCTGCTATGAATGCATTAATTCAAAATCAACAAATTAATTAAGTGTTGACTAAACACATCTAGTCACATGTCTCTATTACATGGACTCTATACCTAAGCATTTTAAATGAATTTATTGGGAACTACGCAACTTTGTTGAACTGATGATTCACTCTAGGCCAAATCTTTCCTATCATTTACCGTAACATATTGTATTACGCATTTATATGTAGCCATAAGTCGTGTATGACTATTTACATATAATGATATTTATTTAAGAATTTAAATTAAGTTTTTTTTTGTTTTCAACTACATAGTTAAAACATTAGTGACGTTGTTATACTATTGCATTTTCCAATGTATCATTTTGGTTCTGTAGCTAAGCCAAATTTGTTTAAAGCTCCATACAATTTTTCACGGTTTTTATGGTTCATGGATCATGTCACTATACTAATATGTTTTTTCCACCTTAACGAGAATAATAATCTGTTTATAAGTTTAGTAACAAATGCCTCATTGCTTAAAAATGTCCCATTTCTTCCTTTCCAGGATCCACGAGGTGAACGGCCACTGCTTCGTAGCGAAGTTCTTCAGGCAGCCGACCTTCTGCGCATTTTGCAAGGAGTTCCTATGGGGGTTCGGCAAGCAGGGCTACCGCTGCGTGGCGTGCCAGACGGCGGTACACAAGCGCTGCCACAACAAGCTGCTTGGCAAGTGCCCCGGCTCGAGCGCACAGTCCGACGCCACTGTGGTACTTATCCATAATAATCCATATCCATACCAATATTATAAATGCGAAAGTATCTCTGTCTGTCTCGCTTTCACGCCAAAACTACTGAACCGATTTAAATTAAATTTGGTACACAGATAGTCTAGAGCCTGAGAAAGGACATAGGCTACTTTTTAACTGGAAAAAATGTTGTAAAGGGTTGAAAAGGGGGATGAAAGGTTGTTTCATACAACCTTTCATCCCCCTTTATATGTATTGTCATTTTCAGAACTAGAAGCATACAATTTATATTTTAGGCTGTTGATTAGATATAAATAAATATGGCATTCAAAGTTTGTAAAAACGTTACCGTTAAGGGTGTAAAATAAACATAGGGCATAACACATATTCGGATTCATTGTGGAGCTAAAGTTAACGCGTTAAGAAGAATCTATTATTATGTCTAATTCCACGCAAGCGAAGCTGCAAGCGTCCACTAGTTTTATTATAATTACAGAGATAACATCGTCGGTAGCCGACGTTCTGCAAGGAATTCGTTTGAGGGTTCGGTAAAAGGCGTGCCGAGCCAGACAGCGGTACAAAGCGCTGACTGAGCAAGTTGCCCAATAGGCCCTGATCCAGCGCACATTATGATAATCGTAGAAATAATATATCACCGGTAGCCGACGTTCTGCGTGTTCTACCAGGATTGTCTCTAGAGGTTCGACAAACAGGGCTACATGCCGGCATGCCGCTGCATGGCATATTCCAGATAGCGGTGCGCAAGCGCCGCCACAGCAAGCTGCTGGGCAAGTTTCCGGGCTTCAGCACGCATTCATATGCCACTGTGGTTAATGCGGCTTCTGCTAGGAGCTACCGCCGCGTGGCATGCCAGAGGCCACTGCACGCGGCGCCACAGCAAGATGCTGGGCAAGTGACGGCAACCAACGTTCTGCAATAAACTCGTATGAGGGTTCGGTAAAAAAGGTGCCGTTGAGAGTATTGCTTGACTGCTTAGCAGAAGTGTCGAAATAGCACGCTGGTATACAATAAATAAGAATATTTTTTTTACTTACTAATTCTTTTGAGATGGGGTGGTTGGTCGTAGTAACGATGATCCGTCACCCATAAATCGATCTATACTTTGTATATGCCTAAATGCTCTGTGTTATACAATATGTTAATGGTCATTGGTCAACAAGATCAATTGGTTCCGTATCTTTCTACGCAGTTGTAGTCGAGATTCTGAGCGAAAAACTATAGGCTGCTAACGAGAAGTTAACTACTAATCAGTATTGTTTCAGTACCTGCGCGAGCGATTCAAGGTGGACGTGCCGCATCGCTTTCGGCCGCACCAGTTCATGTCGCCTACCTTTTGCGACCATTGTGGCGCGTTACTCTACGGGTTCTTCAAGCAGGGGCTCAAGTGTGAAGGTAGATGCAAATCTAGATAAAAAAACCATATTCAATCTTTAAAGTTGTTTTTACTAGGTTGACTGTTTTTTTTTCACTACAAACAAACTATTATGCAGCACAGGCAGCGCTGCCGTCTATGAGAACTGAAAAAACTTCGAATATTACAGTCATCAATAATCGATTGGTAGAATAAATAGATTTAGTATTAGATTTTAATAGGACAACTTGAGTCCATTGTTGGCTCTATTTTTTTGTTAGAATATTTTCCTGTACTAACTATTACCTGTATAGTATGAATATGAACCTAGTATAAGATATACTAACTATACGAGTATATTTAAACAGTTATGTAGTCAACATCACTTATTATACTTTAATAAACTGGATTTTTGCGTTATGCTGTGGTCTTTTGTTTTCTTTGTGATTATTGCATTTTATACGGTAGAGAAGCATCATGCATGTTTTATTTAAATAGACAATAACGGCCATGCCCAATAAGCTATCGATAGATATGATATAAGCTCTGTAATAACTATCTTTATTAGCCAAATATATCGACAGATAGGTTAATGGGGACGTCCATAAGGTATTCACCAATTTGCATAAGACCAGCATGTTATAGTAGTCTTCTCGTATCGACGTAGCTGTCGGTTGGCCAATGACCAGCTACGACGTAGCTTCCTCTACGTAGCCTGTAGAAGATAAATTGAAAATAAGTGCACATGTCCAATCTACCAATCACTACTGTCTAGTAGCATGCGTTTCTGACTAAAACATATTATTATGGACGCTACAAAATGAATAACCAAAACCTGATTTGAATTTGGATTTGTTAATTATTTTTAACTTTGTTTTGTATTATTATATTCTTTTGAGCATGTATTGTTTCACTTTAATTATGTAGAAATAACGTACTAGCTATGTTATGATTCTTTTATAACTTACAAACACTATACATACATACATACACAGAATGCAAATTATATATATTTGATGCAAATTCACACCCTTATGGTACCTTAAACTTTATTCTTATCTCAATAGTTTCCTTCTTTCTATTTAGTCTTACAATTTTTTTCCATATTACAACAGTTATGATTAGAACAATTAAATACCTATAAATATATTGGATCAGTTTGGTCGGCATGGAATGTCCTGCACCAGATATAAATGTATATTCTATACTATAATAATTGTGTGAAGAGAATACTGCAAGCTGTCAATTCTTTCCATAATATTCGAAACAATGCAAACCTTACAGCTACCGTGCTTGTAGGCTGTAGAACAAAGTTGTTCCCTGCTACGAGTGTCTACGTCATAGCTCCCTTCACGGAATTGCATTGAACTTTAATTAGTAATAAATAAAAATTACATAAATTTGTTTTTATTTACAAAATTGTGATTAGGAATGTTTTCATTTCATGCAAAAGTTGGCCCAGCTTCGTGTATTTGTTCGTTACCTGTTGTTAATTTTTAATTATTTATCTACGTTAATAATAGACAAAATGTAATCATTTCCGAGTGCAGTGGCACTATGACTATTTTTTTTTACTATGAGGCAAGCTATGAGCTTTTTTAGTTAGCTTTGTTGGTTAGCTTGATTTTTATTATAAAATCGTCTAAAAATTAAATTATTGATCAAATAGATCGGTAAAGCTTTATATTTAGTTGGTTCTTATTTAAATAATGAAAATAAAGAATCGTAGTTAAGTTCTGAAACGTATAGTTTGGCACACAATCATAGCAAAGGGTTAAAGTCACCGAACTAGTAAACAATGTGCAGTATAAATAGAGTAGAGTGTTATGAACCTGCAGATACCGTTTCGTTCCATTCTCAGAACTTCCTTCTAAACTATTTAAAAGACACTCTGAGCTATTATTGTCAACTAAGCACGATCAATCAATCAGCTGGGGCAAGCGCGGAGGGCCGAGCCATTGCGAGGCGGGGGGCGGCGCACCTGCGCGGGCGCCGGCAGTCTGCCTCGCGCCCTCGTCCACGACACTCCGTAGCGCGCGCTCGCGCTATTTCGCGTCAAAATGCCGCTGTTTTCAGAGCATATATCGAACATTTATTACGGTAGTTCCTCGCCTTATAGTGCATCGTACAATTACGGAAGTTCAGTGTCCCCTTATGGGTCGTCATATAGTGCTTCTTATCTCAACCCGGGTGGGACTTATAGTAACCATTCGTCCATCGGGTCCTATTCCCGCACACCTCTGACTTCGAGATGGATTCCAAGCAGTAGAACATACTCGCCGATGCTTGGCACAATTTCTGAACGAGGAACGTCGAGTCCCGTAAGAATTAATAGTCCACGAAGAACTCCTATATCTAGCAGAATGTACGGCACTACCAGTTATACCCCCAGGCCGATTAATATAAATACTGCCGATATTGACGTTTCAAGAGATAAATATCAGAACAAAATAAATAGTACATCTACTATTGCTTCGACAACGCCGTCTCGTAAAGCGAGTCTAACTTATCAAAAGGAAAATAGCCCTTTCATGCCTCGTGTAGAAGAAAAACCGGAAACTGGAGTAGATTCCTCTCCAGGGCCTCAACGTACTACAATCAAGCGCGGCCGTACTGTAGTCAGGTTACACACGGTCAAAAGGAAAGATAGAGATTCTCCAAGAAAGCCAACCATAAGCAATCAAAATGACAGCTCTGCTACAGAAAAAGAAGTAGTAAATGAGCCTCAAAATAATGAAAAACTTGATTCAGCCGAACTTAAATGGAGAGACAAATTAGCTGAAGATTTAGTTTACAAAGAAAAAAAAGAAAAGAAAACTCTGGGTGAAAAACTTGTAGAGAAACATAAATTTAAAGCTAAGGAGGATTCTGACAGTGAAACATGTGTCAAGGATTCACCTACAACTAACATTCACGAATCGCTACAATTGCCTATTTCTCAATCAACGCAAGATAGCCAAACACCGAGTAAGTCACCAGATAGGCGTTGTTCAATGGAACTTTTAGCTGAACAAGCTATCCTATTAGATTCGTTAATTAGAAATGAAAATCTTAGCACTGCGCCACTAGATCTCAGTAAGATTTGTTCTGAATGTGATAATAAAGAAGAATTAAGCTCACTTGGTGAGTCTTCAAAGAAAAGAAAATTAACTCAAGAAGGGAGCCCCTTAACAACAACACAATCAGACCATTCCTTACATGAACGCCTTAATTCAATTAAAGACACTAAAAACTTTACCAAAAGGCGAAGTATCAAAAAATCCTCTTCTGGTGGTAGTATTTGCAGATTAGACTCCATCACAGAATTTCCTAAGGAAATCAACCCCATTGATCTTCCTAGTATCAATGAGAGTCGAAATACGGTTGAAGTTATTAAGAAACAACCTAAATCAAAGCCAAAATTAAAAGCAAAAATAACGTCGAGTGTAGAAATATCACCACCACCTTTAAGTCCATTAAAGTTTAGAGTTGAAAATGTGACTGTAGAAGTAAAACATAGAAAACAAAAAAAAGAAATAATATTTACAAGCGCGGTAGACGATGAATCAAAAGTTTCACCTGAAACAGCTAAAACTGAACAGAGAAAAAGTTTTAAATCTAAAAGAAATTCAGTAATCTCGACAAAACTTGAAGAAGAGCCTTTATCACCCGAACCTGAAGATGGAAATTTCTGGAGTAAAATTGGCAAAAGAGAAACAGTATATTTATTGAAAAGAAAAAAAATCTTGGAAGAATCTAAGCAGAAAAATGCACGAGGTCTTTTCTGGTGCGCGGAAGATGAAGAATCCAATTTATACGTTGAACCAGAAACAGCAGTAACAAATGAGGTCACAGATAAAATTGATATCCAACAAGATAAAAATGAACAAATTGACGACGAGCAAAAATATTTAGGGCAGAGAGACACAAAAAATGAAACAACTAGCAAATTATTACAAGATCAAGACGATTCGGCAATTGTTACACTTGAAACACAATCACATAGCGAAAACAATGTTTCAATAAAGATAAGTAATGACAATATCCAACAGGCTGCTGAAAATTATAACTGCCCTGATCAAAAGACGCAAGAGTTTTCTATAGAGAGTCCTTTAAAAATAAGTGGATCAGATTATAATAAGGAAATGCTTGAAATTTCAGAAAACCAGCGACATACAGAAAACTATAAAGAACAATTAAGTTCAGTCGAAATTGCAAGTAGCATAAATGATGATGTATTAGATAAAAGTATTAAACAGAATAAAAATATATGTACTGAATTACGAGAACAAGCTATGGAAGAAAAAAATCAAGTTGCCACAAAATCACAAGGTGAATCGGACCTGAACGAGATAGAAGAAATGCTAACAATAGTAACTGAAAATGAATCACAACGTCAAGAAAAAGAAATATTATCGGAAGATAAGAATAAATTGGAAAGAATCTGTATAGAAGATAATAAAAATAATGATGTATTATTAGAATCTCAGGATGACAAAATAAAAGAAATACATATAAATTATAATAAAAATGAAGAATGTATATATAAAGCTGGAACACTCGATCCTCTGGAACCAAGTTTATCGACCGTCATAGAAAATAACAAAAAAGCTTCAGACACAGAAAGAGGACTATTAGATATAGATACAATACAAAATATTATTGAAGTAAACTCAGAAAAAGAACCACACAAACTACCTGAGGATATGGCAGATTCACAAATAAAAACAGTAGAAATTCTTGATACGAAAGTAACTCCATTAAACGACTCAGATGCGATAGATAAGAATACTACACAATTGACAGAAAACCATAAAGATGTAATGGTTTTGCAAAATGAAGATATTGGTGGTAAATCTCATCAGGAAATATGTGACCAAAATTTATCTTCGAGTCCAAGCGTCGTAGATAGGCCTGCAGATGTAAAATCCAATGAAAGTAATATAGCTGGTAGTAAAATTATTAATAAATCTGAAATATTAACTGCTGAATTGGTTAAAGGTAGTCCAGAGAAAACTGAAGGTCAGAATCTACAGAGTGCGTCATCACTTACATTCCATGATAGTGAAAAACCTAGTGCAACAAGCCTACAAAAGGGTTCAGCTAAAAAAATACTAAAGAAAACTTCAGACAAGAAGGAGTCTAATAAGCAACCATCCAAAACCAAGCCGGATGTTAACAAAGCTAATGCAACCACATTGATACCCGTCGAGAGCACAAAAGATCAAGAAATCGAAAACATTCCAAGCACTAGTTGTGAAGAACATTCATTACCCAAAGATAAAAGTTTAGAAGAAATAAAGGCTGAGCAAGTTGTAAAAACATATGAAACTCAAACTGAAACTAAAGAACAACCACCTCCGTCTGGATTATGTAATGTTCCTGTGACCACTAAGAAACCTGTTAAGCAACAGTTGGCTACAAAAGTCTTAATAGCGACTCCACGTCCTCTTCAAAAGCGAAAACCCCAAGTTATCCGTTCAGATTCTTCTTCAGATTCATCATCAGAAGAGTCTTCTTCAGAAGAGGAAGAAAAAGTAGAATCAGAATCCAGTGAAGAGTCTGCTGAATTTTTCGAATGTGAAAATGTTGGAGACGGGCGGACTTCGACGGGCTCAAATGACTCCGGTTTCGATTCCTCGGCACCAAATTCACCATCTGGATTTATTTTCGCTAAAAAAGGTAGGTAACACTTTGTATGTTATATATATATTTTATAACAACGGTCCATTATAACAACAGCACTACACAAATAGGACACACCACAAAACAACACGTATTAATATACCAAAATAGCATTAACTAAACTAACTTGTATATACTCGTAGATGTGGCAGATACTCCTTAATGTGCACGCAGGCTTTTGCACGGCTTTGAGCAATTTAACAGGAGTAGGATCTAGGTTCGCATTTGTTGAAAATCCTTTCCTTTAGCCGCGCAATACCTGTATTTGTTTTAGACTGCGATGTTAACTGCCATCGGAAATGTGAAAAATTGACAGCAAATTTATGCGGCGTGAACCAGCGTCTTCTGGTCGAAGCTTTGGCATGTAGAAGTGCATCGAGGAGAGGTAGGTAATTTATTAAAAACTTTACGTCTTTATTTTTTTTTATTGCACTTGCATAAATACTACTATACTATTATTTCAAGCGCTATACATATATTTCAAACATTAAGATGTAATATATACATATATGCAGTATGTTATACGGTGCTATGTGCATTTTACAAAATATACTACCCCAATAACAGCCTATAAAGCCTACATATTATAAGAATTGATTTTGTACATAATGTGTGTAAAACCTAAGCATTCCTAAATTTTGTAATCGATTGATATAAGTACCTACTAATAAATTATTCACATGTGACGACTGTAGGCAGACTGTAGGTATCATCATACATCTACTTAATCACGAGGTATATAAAGATATTAAATTACTACGCGAATTTGTTTTGTTGTAAAGTTGTTAGTCGCGTGGGTGCTGATGTGATCGGCACCGTTGTCTATCTGGATCTGGACAGCGGCCAATCATTTGCTCGCCACTCACCTGAACACGATCGATCGCATAAATTGTATTTGCTCCGTAGAACTGATAATTTGTAAAATTCTATTTTGTCTGCAATTTATTTGCCTGTAGTTAGAACACTACTTCAAAGTTACATATAAAATTAAAAGTAAAATAGATAATTCGTATTTTAAAATACAGGAAATGATTACAAATAAGTAATCGCTTAGGATTGATACCAAATAATTGAACAGTGTATGACACATCGATTCCATCATCACGTTCGAAACTCAGTCATGCATTGATGAGGCATCGATGCCAGCCCGTGTCTCCGCTCCCGTGACTAAACCAATCGAAACTTAGGTGCTACGATCCTCGATTTATTTGGCCGGACTTCAAACGTCACGTATTTTTATCCATCCAGTCTTTGGCATTGCTGCGTAGGGTGGGTTGTTTTGCGGTGAATTCTCGGATTTTCTGCTTGTCTCATTTAAAACCTAAGAAATTTGTGTATTTAAATTGACTTTTAACGAAAATGCAATGAAAAAAACACTCCGTCATTCGCTACACTATGTTTTACTTAATCTGAAACAAAAGAAGGTTTACAGTAGATACTAACGTTCTGTTCCAACGTATCTAACGACAACATACATAATTATTATGTAACGACAAAATACATAATTATTAAGTTGTCGTAATGGTCGTAAAACATAAAATAACAATATCTTTCTGCAGTTACTTTCAAAAGTGAGCCAATAAATCTAATGACAGAATTTACGAAAACAGGAAGAAAAATAAACATAATCTGAATTTGAATTATTCATAGCTATTTTGTTCAAGTCTTCGATCTTTACGATGGTTGTGTTGTGACTAAATTGGTCACTATCACATCACAGGTCAGTCATTAAAAATAAATATGTAGTAGTTAATACTTAGTTAAATTAGTTACCACATTATGTAATGTAACACACTACCTAATTTTAAAGACTACCTACTAATGTCGATCGTTTTACGTTGAGGTTGATGACTCTAAATCTTATTTTGCCCACAAATGGGCAAATCGTAATTATTTTGTTCTATAGGTGGAGACAGCAACAATGTTTCTTCAGGAAGCCCACAGACTGCATCGAACGTTGGAGACTTTTTGGAGCAGGAGTTGGGTGAGACAATTACATGCTTTTGTAAATATCCTTAAGATAGCTCTATCCTATGTAACCTTTATTATCTACCAATATTCTGTTTGTTCTATCTATTTTCTTAGAATTTTTGACCTTTGTTTGCTTTTTGTGCTGCTACTAACACAACAACACACATTCACCAAATACCGAGAGATTATGTATGTTCTTTAATGAAATACCAGTTTAAAAAACTTAACAACATCCAAGATGCATGTAAATTTGTAGGTATACCTACATGTTATTTTGTTTTTACTTTAAATGTTTATAAAATGTTTACGACATTGTAGCAACATGTAGTGGTCGCAAAAACGACTGCTAAGCTATATGACCTAGGTTCGATCAAAAGGTCGGGCATAAACTATTGGGTTTTTCTAACTTGAAATGCCCGGATTTTGTGCCCGGTGTATGGCAACTTATTACATGGAACCTTTACATAACTGGTGATAAGTGGGTGTACTACACACCTCAGCCTAGCGTACTCCTTCGGATAAATACAGGCGTGATGTTGTTATTTTAAGAACATACAACCAATTTAATTTTTTTTCAATTCAATTTAGTTTCAATTTAAAGCAAAATTTCACAGAATTTGCGCAAAGTTTTATACTAACAGTCGTTTAGGTCTGTCTAAATGCATTGAAGAGGCATTAATATTCGGTAGGTATAATAAGTGCGATTCAGGAAAAGTTACCTTGTTACGAACGAAGTAACGTCGTGAGAGCTTCTCAAGAATTTCTCAAACTTAGAAAAAAAAAAAGGAAATAAGTAGTTATGTACAATTTGATAGTTACCTTATGAAATAAAGGTGAATTTTAGTAGATTCAATAGTGATCCCACAAGCCACAAGCTACTCCATTAATTCTATTTTGAGAAGATGTTGTGATGGAGATGGAGGTAATAAAATATGCTTCCTGGCACAATTGGCAAGAAGTAAATTTTATTTGAAAACCAACTATAAATATCGATGTTGAAAGCGATGCAGACAGCACTTTCCCTGGTGGCGCAACGGCACAATTCAGTTTCCGTGTTCCACTTAACAACACTTAACTTACATAATTAGCTCCAATTGTTTTCACTGTACATGTGTTCCCGTACATGCACAGCGTACAAGCTTCATTCAATATAACATGGTAGTGAAGGGATCTTTCCTTATATATGTTGTGATTTCCGAAGTTTACCAGTATTAAGTAGACCATGGATAATGTGTGAAATTGGCACACTTAGGTACTTACTAACGTAATATATCTACTGTAGGTACAAGTACATCTTAATACATTTTCTTGTAGCGTAGTTCGACTTTATTTAAAACTCAGTCGGTCGAATCATTCGTCAGAACTCAGAAAAACCAAATGATGCATTCGCCGAGTTCTTTTCAAATTATATTGTGTGATGTTTATGGAGCAAGTGCAGACGAAGATCTGATAATGTGCAGACCAGAAGCGAGAACACCGCCAGATGTCTGTCACTCATCATAAGTCTCATAACAATCGAATGACGAGTCATTTTTCTTGAAAACAAACGAACAGAATAGTTTTGCACAGTATACGAATACAAATAGGTGGTACATTATTTTATTTTTGCAGAAACATCTGTGGTTTGAGGGACCTAAATACAGCATTTTTTTAAATTCTTGAATGGTTGATCCACATGATGAAAAAGAGTGTAAGACTAGATACTTGTTCATTTAGCATGACCTACAACCCTAGTGAAGTTTAACCATCTTTTATCCTTCACAATCTAAATTTTCGCTTAATATTTACTAATATAGAGTTTAAACTACTATCGCAAGACTGCTTGCGTCATTCATTGATTCTCTAGAGTCAAGAGTCCAATGACCACATAAAAGCTTTAGCACATTATATATACACAAACTGTTTGCATCACTTTGACCGCCTTCCCGATCTGATTACTAAGTGTTTGCAATATGTACGCGTATTCATATCGGCAACATGTGCAGCCACATAAAATAATGGTTACAAATTATTTCTGCCGACATACAATTGGAACACCTTAATTAAGCAGACCAGACAAAAACAACTTTATTATAAGTGCGATCCGAGTCATTTTGATTCTTTATTAATGATCTTGCGTACAATTTGATAAATTAATACAAGGTTTAATATTTAAACATGCCTTACGTGTTGTACGTTCCTTTCGTAGTGTTTTAATAATTATTTGTGCATCTACCTATTATAAAATTAGTCTCAGAGTTTCAAAATCAAGAATGATAGTCAATTGTTATGATTATACTCTTACTAGTAGTACGGGATCCAATTGACATTGAGCTCCCTTCCGTGGGACTGACTGACTGGTAGGTATGTACTGGTATGTAGGTATGTACGTATTCGGCATGTTTTGCAGTGCGGTAGTAGACTCCTAGGGTACATGTCAGTAGTCCGTGCGAGTCTCGTATTATGTATAAAATGAATAATATTCCCGGGTATAAGATGAGATCACGAAATGTTTTCTGTTTTTTTTTGTTGCCTTCACACTGTCTGATAACCTTGATATTTCCCTGCAGATTGATAGGTAGTATGATAGAGAGACTTCGGTGAATTAGCGACATTTACTTTACATAGCATTCTGGTAAGGAAAAAGAGGAAAAATAAATACACAAGTCTGTGAGCTCAATAACAAAGTTGGGAAGAACAATGTAATTGTTTACTCTGTACAGACATATATTTCTTTAAATAGGTGTATTTGTTTCATTCATCTGGCAAAAAAAGAACAACTGAATACGATATACGACTCAAGGTACATAGTATTGTCATCTGATAAGATCATACGGGTACGTGTAATGAAAGTCACATAAATAATGAAGGATGTTTATAATGCTAATAAAATCTCGGGAGGATGACGAGAAATGCCAAAGCAGTTGTGCCAATAATTCATGGTGTGTAATTTTGGACTAATCTTCTGACGAGAAACGGATCTTTTTCTGTAGATTGAATTTTCTTTCAGGGTATCTAAATATTTAAATAAGGAGTTAGAACTCAAAAATGAGTTTTTTGAAAATATGGTCCGTCCGGGTATCACTTAAAAACCCATGAACGGATTTCGGTGTAAAGCAGGGAAGCTGCGGGCGTCCTCTAGTCATTAAATAATTATACCATATGGTACCTAGATAATAAACACATACTTACATAGTCTCACACATTTTTTTGTCTAATGCGGTCTAATGAAGTGTAATGACTGAAGAATTAAAAACATATAAAAAATAAACTACTAAAACAATATCGAACATGTTCACAGAGCAATCAACCGCATATGGACTGTTCCGAAAAACGGGGCGGTTTACGCCGCCAGCGCGGACCATACCTCGCTTCAGGAAATATGTCATTGAAGACTTCCAATTTATCAAGGTCCTAGGAAAAGGAAGCTTTGGCAAGGTACTGTCAGTTTATACATTATTAATATATCGCATGATAATCTACCTTATTGAATTACCTACCTATCCTACCCGCTATTTCAGTCTGTCTTACTGTAGAAGTAGACCTCATTTACGCTACGACTGCTACGAGTTTCGACGCGGTTTAGTAAAAATTTGGTGCTGTTAGGGTACTACTTTTAGTTAATAGTATTAGATACTCGTAGTACTACTCAAGAATAAGATTCTTGCTACTTTAGTAGGATTACTAGTTTAGATTGTCTAAGTAAAAAAAATTTGGTTGGCGAGCCATGACTTATATGTGTGTATATTTTCAATATAGGTAATAGGTTCACTAGCTTCATACGAAGATAAGATATTTGTTATTCAACGAACTCTTTTAACAGACTAAACACATTCTTATGAATAAGATTGGCTAGAACCCCTTCTTTCCTTCGTGTATGTTTGACTTTTTACTTTGACAATGACCACCCACCACTTTGCCCCGTAATTTATGTGGTAGTATGAAAGTGGAATATGATACTTATGACCTCATTCATATCGTTATGAAGCCTTACTATGTTTCTGGGATATACGTCTTACAGGCCTTGAATTGTCTTTTAAGAAATTGCAGGACATTTCTATAAGAAAAGGTATAGCAACTTCAATCGGCACCTCAGTCATCCATGTAAAATTAACAATTTCTATTTTGTTTCTAATTTTAATCCAGAGGATAAAAATAAACTATCCGTACCGTTCACACCGCTTTGCTCTACAGTAGTTCTCGCGGCAATACTGCAGTCTGTTGTTTGCGAAATAATGATTTGTTGTCTGCTTTTTCTATTAGTAAATAATTGTTTGCCGAAGTTTATGGCCTTTTCAACTTTAACACAATTTATTTATTTATTTATTTAATAAATATTACGTACTCGGATACAACTTTACTATGTGGATGGTTTGTAACTATCAGTTATTGTTCATAGAGTAGAAACAAAAGTCATAGTTTCTTGTTAGTAATAGTTTCTTGCCGTGTTCTTCTCGGTAGCATCAACTTTATGAACCGGCGGTAGATAAAAAATGTTATGACTTTCATTAAGTGTATACAAAATACCATTATATTGAAAAATAAATGAATCTGAATCTGAATCTAGAGGTACGCGTAAATATTAGCAGTAGGCTAAAGTAGTAGATTTATTTAACCCCCGTGTCATTAACTTTAAATTAGGCTCGTGAAACATTTTGCTTTTTTAAATTTATTCAGCCTTCAAATTTTCAAAGGTATGAATTCGCGTGCTGATTGAATGACTTTCCAATATACCAACTGCCCGTTGTGTTCCGTTGTTGACCCAGTTATACTGTGAAGTTGTGTCGAGTGCCAGACAAGACGAATTGACTAGGTTTATAACTGGCATCTGTCGGAACAACGACCCATCCTCATTAACGAATCAGAAATAACTGTAACTAATTTTACTCTTTGCATTTTAATGCATTGCATACTTGTGGAGACCCGTTTATATTTTTGTGAACGGTACCTTTCATCCGTGTACGTCTGCGTCCCGCTTGTAATAACTCTAATACGTCCCGTGCAAAATATAAAAACGACCAATAAATTTAAAGTCCACTTAATTTCCCATAAAGTAGAATACCATTGAAAAACTAAACTTTTTTTGGCTTAGATTAATATTAATTTTATGGCTTTGCTAGTGTTTACTAACTCGCTTTAATATTTTTTGAAACATTTTGATATTTAAGAATTTTAAAATTTGTTCGATTTAAATTATGAGGACATAAATAAGAGACTGAGGTAATTTTGGTTCCGAGTAGAGGTTGATATTTATTGTGATTTCAATAAGGCTAATCGCTTTAACCTGCCAACACCTTAAAACCTGAATTCACAATTCCGTATTCGTTACGGCCCATAACCTTATTGTAACATTCTCTAACAATTAAAACGCACAAAGTATGCGCGAACACGTCCTAAAAATACACGAAACAAGGGAATTTGCCAAGAAAAAAGTGTCTTTCGTCTACAAATATAATATGTAGAGCTAATATATTACTTGAGATATACCTTCAGATGTATATGCTTAGTGTCGATCGATGAAAGATGAGGCTTTTTAAGCAGTGATTAATCCGAATACAGCGAGTCAAACACGAAGAGGTATAAATATATATATACATAGGTAGTTTATAGATCCAGGTGTCACATTAGTGCACAAATAGTACGCAATTACCTGTCGTAAACATAATTCATGGCAACAGATATTCATCACGGTAACGTCAACACCCTACTCATCTTATTGAAAACCTTGCTGTGAAGTCCAATCGTCATCAACAAAATCGTAACAAGGCAAGTAATCTCTACGCCTATGTATACACAATTTTATTTTAATGCAAATGAATGCACGCATCCCACTATAGAGCAGTGGGTCTAGGAGGAAAAAAAATACCCGTGGAAATACCTGTGAATCCTAGCGGTGGGACCACGGGTAAATTGCCGAAAATTTACCTTACATATATAAATATTTAATAATAATATTAATAGATATAAATATATAGATATAAATAAGCATAGAAAGACCTACAATATCCGCATTGTATCCGATTAATTTGTGTTATGAAAAAATACGCGATTTCTGTGAATTAG
The DNA here is from genome assembly GCA_944567765.1 of Carterocephalus palaemon. NCBI lineage: Eukaryota > Metazoa > Arthropoda > Insecta > Lepidoptera > Hesperiidae > Carterocephalus > Carterocephalus palaemon. The sequence continues at coordinate 10,747,290 of OX155643.1, forward strand.
GTAAGTATTTTAAATCGAACTCGAATAAAATACATTAAACTTACTATACCTACTCAAATTATAAGACATGTTACTGCGTCTTGAACAAATTTAGGCATGATCATATGAAAATTTGAAAGATAAGGAATAAAGAAAAACCGCCTACGAAATTGTCCGCCTCATGACATTACATAAACAGCGGGCGGCACTATGTAGGTGGAGTGTGTTGTAAAATCTGCGACCTGCGAATAGTGGTGTTTTAAAAATATGTTTTAGAAGAAATAACATTTCTGTCTATTTGTTTGTGTCTACGTATAAAAGAGGATATTTTAGGGTAACAATAAAAACACTATTCGTTTCATAGAGATTGCTACTCGACGGACTGAATATTTTGTTTTCGAGAATATACTTGTTTCTCATAACACTTTGCCTATTTTGTCATTCTCTTGCTCTCTCTGTCAGCATTTCGCCTATGCATTGTTTTCTAATCTGGTTGAATTGTCATATTCAACAGCATAGCTTATCATGGTCCGTTTACGGGTATAAATGCATAAATGTGTTGAGTGTTGAATCGATCTAAATCCTCCTTCTACTACTACCTACGCTTTTATGTCAGTTGATTTGTCAAATTACGCTAGCAAATCTATAAAGCTAGGTACTTTAAATTAGATAAGCTGTGTGCTGTAAATACTTGGAAATCAGCTTTTAAATAGGTCAACCACTTATCTACTTAATAACTCAATGTTTTTCGGCGCCAATATCATAAAGAAATTTGTAGCACATCTCAGGAACTGTTATTTTAATAAATCCTAACGTTTTATTACGAAAGAAATTTATTTTCTAGTGAAGTAGGCAATCCTTAAAATTTTTGCAGATCTATGAATCTGAAACAAAACTTTAACTCTACTACTATCATCAACATTTGAACAACTATGGTAGGAAGGTACAAATATTAATTACTGATAAACATGACATCCCAAATGAATGTATTAAATGAAAACTAATTCAGTTAATTAGCAGTGTCGGTAGCCAAGCGGTCAGCAAAAGATAAATCTATCATGACGCGGTAGCGGCTTCCGAGAGTAAGAAAATGTCAAATGATATTTATAATGAGTCGCGAAGAGTACGATGAACTTACCGGACATATTCGTTATGGTTCATAAGTATACCATGATATTTTTTTCCGTTAGTTACGACGATGTGTTTTCAATTAATGCGACAAGACGTAGATTAGTCCTGTACCTACCTAATATCGTACCTAAACCTTTTGCATTGGGTTTAAGGTTTAGGAAAGGGATTACGTACGATCCTTTTTATTGTATATATTATTATTTACCATTTAGTGAATACGGACTGAAATAAAGATATTTAACAAGAACCAATTTCTAATTTATAATTATTCTTTCTTCTACTACTAATATTTCACACCAATTTAGTAAAACTGAGGTAAATTTTCAAAGCCATACCCTGGTCTAACCTTAGATGGTTGGAGTAATGGCAACTTGCCACCTGCACTACAGACACCCAGGTTCACCTGTTATGCCAATATTTGTAACAACTTACTGTCTATTCTTAGTGTTGACATCACACCCACATTTTAAACGTCAGAAAACACGTGCAACTATAGCAAGTAGTATGTGTATTCTTGTTTAACACGTAATATAGATAGTTTTTAAGTGTGGTCTATACTTAGTTCTGATGTCCTATTAAAAATGCAAAATTTTGGCATACCTATTAATTAATTAAATTTATTTATTCGACCGATGATATAATTTTACCAACATGTTGACATAGATTTGTAGACATCATAAAATGCATGCTATAATCATGGTTTCAGTATCAATCAGACTGTATATGCTAGAACTACTCTTAACTCTCCCCTAAGTAGGGGGTGTTAGCCGTAGCCACGACACGCCCAAGTTTATTGACCGCAGTTAATGAGCGTAAGCCAAACAACACGGTCATAAATAAGGTTTATAATATTTTTGCTGGCATTTAATTTTTTAAATTTTAGTCTTCATAGCTACGAATTACTTACAAGCTGCGGGTCGACGAAGGCTTTCACCGCATACATACTGAATGTAGACGTTAAAAATTATGGTCAGACACTCGATTAGAATTAGACCATATATTTACAAAAACTTATCGTAAATTATTTTATGGTGGCACAAACATTTTTGTTTTGGCCCGGCTTCTTTAAATTTACATACAGTGAGTGAAAAAAGTTATGCTCATTAATTTCTAAAAGTATAACTTTCTTGAACTTGCGATGTTGATCACCAAATTCAACTGCTTGTAGATTTGAATGCTATGAAGTCGTTTACCTGTAACAGTTACGATAGTTGGTATCTACATGACGAATATTTTGATACCTACTTAAGTAGTTGTTTCCAGATTAAAAATTATTTAGGTAATGACCTAATAACTTTGATTACGGTCTCAATCCATTACATCGATATAAACAATAAAACATATCCCACTAAATCTATTCTTGCTACTCATGTTAAAAATAATTTCACGTGTTCTGTTGCGTTTAATGAAAATGCACGTAAGAGCTTCTAATTCGCCTAATTAATCATACGTCACACTATAATGTACCTACGTAATGATCTGCACATTATGTTTTAGAATTTAGATGCTCGAACGTCTCTTCGATTGTAGAGTATTAATCTGTCTATCTATAATCTATATGAATATGTTATTTAAAAGGCATTTTATAGGCATATTAATTTTTGAATTGAAGACAAACTTTAATCATGTCTAATTTTTTCTATTCGAACTAGAGAGGAACCGCGATTAAATCCTAGCGGCACGCGCCGAGAACTCATTTAAGTAATGATCTTATTAAACATTAAAGATATTTAATTGTTTTCTTTAAATGAGGCAAAGAAAAACATCGCGAATTTAGCTACTAGAATCGAATCGATAGCGAACTAGCTTACTAGAAGAAAAACACACCACTGAGTTTCCCATTATTATTTCGATGGCCTGTGAAATCTATCCGCATGGTAGATTATATTTAGAAAAATTAAAACTATTTTTACTTTGAATTATAATTTAACCAGTTACCCTACTGTCTTTATAATAAAATGGTGCGTAACGCGCGATATAAAGCAAAGCAACTCTTTATGCCGAAGCAGCTGTCCCAAATGCTTTTGACGTGCGGCCAAAAATATAGAGAAAGCAGCAATATATTTCAGCTAACATTAAAGCTAAATATGTGTCTGTCGCACGGGTGTCTCTTTAATTTCCCCGTAGGTGTAAATCATACCGTTTCAACAAGTTTGAGGAAATAGCATACCGTGAGTTATGTTAGTAACAAAGAATTTGGAACAGATGTTTAACTCAGTGTTTTCATCGGCACGTAACCAAGCGTTTCATTTCATATCGTTTTTAACTTGTTTGGAGAACTTTCAGTACTCCTGATTGGCTGACATGTAGGTTAATATAGCCAATCACAGCGAACTATAAATGAACGGCAATTGACATGTTTAGAAACGACTATTCGAACCGCTTGTTGCTTGTATAGAAACATATCACCAGTATTTAATATGTAGTCTGTCTACTGTAGGGATGTGCAATGAGTGTGTATCTGTTTATTTACTCCTGCGTATCTACCCTGCCACACGAACCGTATTTCTCCAATCAAAATTTAAAAACAACTTGATGAACTATAATTTATATGACATTAGATTCTGATTCAATAATTCTATTTGATAAAGATATGCATGGCTAATGCTGAGGCCACCGAATATACGTGTTGCGTTGTCGCGATAAAAAACATCGTACAAGTCTAGCCACTCATGCCATTTGATGTGCGAAGCATAACGAATTATTAGCGAAGATATATATAGGCCACAATTATCGCAATAGTGCGAATATTCGCCGAATCCCGATAATGTAGCACCGGCATTATAGGTAAGAATATGAGTACAAACATTAATTGAAAAACTGTTCCAGGTACTCCTGGCGGAGTTACGCGACACCGAGTACTACTACGCAGTGAAGTGCCTCAAGAAGGACGTAGTGCTCGAGGACGATGACGTGGAGTGCACGCTCATCGAGCGCAAGGTGCTGGCGCTCGGCACCAACCACCCCTACCTCTGCCACCTGTTCGCCACCTTCCAGACCGACGTGAGTTTATAATAATATATGAGTTTAAAATACTGATACTGAGAGTTAATTAGAACATTAGTTGGTCAGTTCGTTGACCAACTAATGTTCTAATTAACTCTCAACTAATTGGACTAACCATCCCATTCGCTAATTGAGTCTTGTTCAAAGTCAGTCACAGTTCTCATGGGCGGCGGATGGGTGGTGCTGCAAGCTCGTTTGCTATCTTTTATCCATAATAAAAAAAAAACTAGTTTGACCTAGCCTAAACTGGTCTATCTTATCGGGCTTAGGACAAATTAGTTTGGACTAGCCTAACAAATTAGTTTGAACTAGGCTATATTTGTTAATCCTATAGCGTATAGGAAGAACTAGTTTAACCTACGCAAAACTAGTTTGTCCTGAAATCGGGTTTGGTCGGTAATACACACATAATATACCGCTAGGCATTAAGTCCGCCCTTTGTACAAACTTTTTGTTTTTTACAATAAATAAATAAAATAAATATATAATCAGTCTCGACTTACTGTGGGAAAATGGCTATAGCTAAATTTTTCATGTAATCGTTTGTTCCAGTCTCACCTATTTTTCGTAATGGAGTATTTGAATGGTGGAGATTTGATGTTTCACATTCAACAAAGTGGGCGGTTCCCCGAAGCACGAGCTAGGTTTTACGCAGCAGAGATCGTGTCCGGACTGAAGTTTCTGCACAAGAGAGGCATAGTTTACAGGTAAGATTCTCGTAAATTAATACCTACTACATGGCATCATTTTAGTCTTCATTTGTTCATGTATCGTTTTGGTGTTCATTACTGTGTTATTTTTACTATGCTACTACATATAAGGTAGGTACGGGTTACGGGTGTAACCCGTACCTAACCTAACCTTAATATAATGCTTAGGTAAAATATGTCAATTTTATTTTATTTTCGTTCAGTAAATTGTTAAATGGACAAATATTTCAGGGATTTGAAACTGGACAATATCCTACTAGACTTCGACGGGCACGTGCGCATCGCAGACTTTGGGATGTGCAAGTTGCAAATATATTTGGACAAAACTGCGGATACCTTCTGCGGCACGCCTGACTACATGGCGCCTGAGGTAAGTTGGATAAATTAGAATAAAAGTTTTTCGTTCAATATTTACTGTATAGTGTAAGTACTACTACTACTACTAGTAGTGTAGAAGCCAACTACTTATAAGTAGCTAGAAGGTGATCACAAGTCGCAGCTCCATAAGTTGTAAAATCTTTTGAGGGACAAATAGCTCTGTACGATTTTTGAAAAGCAAGCATGCTACGTCGTAGACGCCGGGCGTAGCCGTAGCGTGTTTTTCTATTCCTAACAATTAAGTGACTTTGAGTGGAAACCGGAACCGTCTGATAGCCGAAAAAATTATAAATATCTACTGTAAATATATTGTAGTAGGTAAGTCGTTATACTTTACGATATATATATATATATATATATATATATATATATATATATATCATGACAGGCCCGTTGGCGCAATCGGTAGTGACCCTGTCTGTTGCGCCAAAGGTCGTGGGTTCGAATCCCACTCAGGACAAATATTCGTGTGGCGAACACTTGTATTTGTTCTGTGTCTGGATGTCAATATTATCTATTTAAGTATGTATTTAAAAATATCTATGTATGTATATCAGTCTCTGACACCCATAACACAGGCTCGCGCCTACTTTGGGGTCAGATGGCCGTGTGTGAGAATGTCCAAGATATTTATTATTTATTATTTATATATATACCAAAGTATAATATCAAAGTTACCTAATGGTACCTAACAGATTAATCAGATCACGACAAACATAAAAAAAATACTCCTCTATTACGAATAACGAATACTCTAACTAAACGAATACTTATTAGGCATTGGTATACTGTGGTGCAAATTTTTTTAAAGAAACTTATGATAATAAATCTTACTACTTTTTATATATCTTCGTATAGTTACTAGTACCACAGCGTAAGGAGGGCCAATGTTTTCTTGTTTTCTTTCAGATCATCAAAGGTCTTAAATACAACCAGACAGTGGACTGGTGGTCGTTCGGCGTTCTGCTGTACGAGATGCTGATTGGCCAGAGCCCGTTCAGCGGCTGCGACGAGGACGAGCTCTTCTGGTCCATCTGCAACGAGATGCCCTCCTACCCGCGCTTCCTATCCAAGGAATCTCTTAGCATACTTACAAGGGTAAGTAGTATTCGTGAGAGTGCATCTATTCTAGCTTGTCGTCCTCTTCAGTGACGCTGAAGGACCGATAGGGCCAACAGCAACTGTCCATTCGAATTCGAGTGTTTTTGTCGATTTACTCGACAGATTTAATTCAAAAAGGCTATAATGGTATCTTTTTTAACTCAGACACTGTTTCATGGTACCTACACTGTTTTTTTTTAATTCCAGTTGTTAGACAAAGACGCGCGCACGCGTTTGGGCGGCGTGGAGTGCATGCATGGCGACATTCGAGACCAGGAGTTCTTCCAGCCCATTCACTGGGACCGGCTCGAGCGCCGCGAGCTGGACGCGCCCTTCAAGCCACGCGTGGTGAGTAGCCTTCGACTGTGGCACGGCAGACCATCACCGTGATCAACCCTATGCCCTCAGATATACAACCCGGTTACATGTTGGCGCTGTGGTACTGTGTGCAAAACAAATATGATGCACACAGTACCACACGGTAGTTTTGACGGGCCCGTTGGCGCAATTGGTGGTGACCCTGTCTGTTGCGCCAGGGGTCGTGGGATCTAATCCCACTCAGAACAAATATTCGTGGGACGTACACTGGTATTTGTTCTGTGTCTGGATGTTAATATTATCTATTTAAGTATGTATTTAAAAATATCTATGTATCAGTCTCTGACACCCATATCACAGGCTCGCGCCTACTTTGGGGTCAGATGGCCGTGTGTGAGAATGTCCAACATATTTATTTATTTATTTACTTATAAGTATAACTATGAATTTTAATAACTACAATTACTCTTTTAAATCGGGTATTGGATATTGGTATTATTCAATCTTATCATCAATCATGCTACCCGATGTACCTAACCGAGCTCTCCCCTTCAGAGACATCCCATGGACACGCAGTACTTCGACCATGCGTTCACCGGCGAGCGGCCGCGGCTCACCGCCGTGGAGCCCCAGGTGTTGCGCTCCATGGACCAGGAGCCCTTCAGGGGATTCTCATACACCAACCCGAACGCAACAGACCGCTAACACTGCACACAACGCGACACTGCGACCGCAGTCGGCAGTATACCGAGCCCTACAACCGCACGGTGCCGCGTTTGGTATTGACCCTTAAAGACGTATTGAAAACGCACGAAAAGCGCGAATACCGCGCGCTGCAACGCATTCAGTGTGTGTAGACTTTTATACTTACGCGGTAATAAATCGTGTTGCGGTGTTGGGATTGTTTCGTCGAAACATATGACCTAGACTCTTGTATTGGCACACGTGCCATCAATATAGGCACGTATACTCGTATATAGGTCAATGGTTTGAATTACGAGTAGGTAAGCGAGTTCCGTCGGACGAAATGTTTTAGGCAGACCTAAATGAATTGTTAAAATTTTTATTGAATAATTAAATTGTAAAAAATGTTAGGTAGGAACTATTTTTAATTATGTAAGTAATATTTAAAGTATGTTTTAAAAGTAAATCACTAAAAAATTGTAGATCAGGTAAACTTTAATAAAACCAGAATGAAATCTAAAATGAAAATAGTAGAAATGATTGATAGATACTACAGAGAAAACTGGTACTGGGACAAAAAAAATGTAAGTTCAACAGCTTTTTCAGCTTATAAAATGTGACAAAACATGTTCGGATATTGGTACCTACTTAATCGATGTTTTGTTGAACAGCGCTGGCGCTGAATGCTTTCGTGTTCGTTAATATTGATATTGTTGGCTCAGACAGGACAGACAGGTTCGGCCTAACTAAACGAATAAAGTGTACATATCAATTCGATAAATATCGGTTAAGATGTGTCTGGCACACGTTTTGAGATTTGTTTTTGCATATATATTTACTAGGTTTATAGCTTTATATGTATTTGAATTCGAGTGAAAATTAAAGCTGATAGACAATATATCACCAACAGAGACCTTTTAAATTAATTTATCGCTAGTCTCGATCGTGGGACAGGACCTCAGGACACGACTAACGAATCGACAGAAAATCCTGATTGATATAAGAGATACCTTTGTTATCTAGAGTAACCGATTTAAATTCACTTACTTTTCTTACGTAGCTAGAGTACTTACTTTGATTCTGAATAAATAAATAAAGATTTCACATAAGGACTGGAAAAAGTTAAGATGTCCGTCGATTGTTATTTATCATGCCAATGGTCGTATGTACTCGTAAAAGATTAAAAATTACGTTTCTGGTACCTTTGCTTAGTGCTGATTATATTAATTTATGCATTCTTTTTATTTTAAGTTACCAGGTACATAGCAGATATTTTTAATTCTATTGTTTCTTTTAATATGTACAGAAAGGCCACAGTCAATAAAAAGTGATGGTCATCATAAACGTTGTTACATAAGTAGGTATTGTACTGTGGTCGTAATAATAGGTAATGTATAAAGATTTACGTCGTGATTTGGCATTGTATTCAATTGCAGAATAAAGTCAAAAAAATACAATACTATAGTTTCCTTTTTCCCTATGTTTCAAGGATTATATCTATAAGTAAAAGAAGAAGAAAAAACATGTTTGACATACTAACCTTTAATCACAGTAGAAAAAATGATCAAAGCTCTTAGCGCAAATTTCAAACCGAAAGATCTTTTTTTGTCTTAGTCTAGTTTCGTAGGAGGAATAGTATAATTGGTCTATGACACACTCCTCTCTATTCTGTTATCAAAGCTTGCAAGATATCTTTATGGCATGACTTTTTTATAATCAGAATGCGATATCGCAAATTGATAAACGCTACTTTTGGTCGCAGCAAATATATGATGGAAACCCTCGTCTTCGTGGACCTCAATGTGAGTAATCTGTTCCGACACAGGCGTGGGCGCCAGGCATTGAAGGTGGAACTGAAAGATTGGAGATATGTCATCGTTTTCCCATAGATTAGGTATTATGACGACGCCGATCTGAAAATATATCGATTTTTATTTTTACCGGTTGATTCTTAATATTATTGTGTGTCATTTGTCAAAAATTGCTTGTACGAGGGCTTCGGTCAATAAGAGACTTGACTCCAGTCACCGTGATCAAACATGTAAGTTTATAAGAGTTTTTTTTTTGGGTGTAAACTATACCCAACAGACACTAAAATTCTGTGTGGGTGTGTAGAAGTTAATCCTTATTTTTTTAAGTGGTGCTCAGCCATTATTGAGCTGTAATGTCCATATATAAGCAGTGACAACTCAGTGGTTATCGAACTCGCCTCTCACTCGAGCGGTCCGGGTTCTAACCCCAGTGGCACGCACCAATGACTTTGTTAAGTTATGTGCGATTTAAGAAATTAAATGTCACTTGCTATAATGGTGAAGGACACATCGTGAGGAAACCTGCATGCCTGAGAGTTCATCACAACGTTCTCGAAGGTATGCGAAGTCTGCCAATCCGCACTTGGCCAGCGTGGTGGAATAAGGCCTAATCCCTCTCCCATTCTGAGAGGAGACCAGAGCCCAACAGTGGGACAAAGAAAGGGTTGTGATGATGATGAATGTCCATAGCCCAATGGTTCGCGTCGATTCAATGTGATCGACAAAGTTAAGCAACGTAGGGCGCGGTCGGTTTGTGGATCGGTGACCGCTAGTGGCAAAATTTCATGGGCGCTACCGTGCGTTCGGAGGGAACGTTAAGCCGTCGGTACCATTTTTTTTCAATTGTGAAAGTTAAGCCTTGTCGAAGACCTTCGATGGCTTGAGAACATTCGACACTGGGTTGGCCAATAACCCATCCACCAATCTGCATTGGAGAAGCATGGTGGAGTATGCTCTAGAGTACTCTAGACCTTCTGCAGGTTGTCTGTGGGGGAGACCCATGCCCAGCAATGGGACGTTTAAGACCGTGCTAAGATGTCCACTGAGTGTCGTTTCTACCCTTTTCAAGTGCAGAATTGTCTTGAGGTTTTTAAAATGATAAACGACGACCACACTATCACGAACAATCCACGTAATATATGACAAACCTTGCCATTTTCGAATCCAAGAAGAAGAAAATCGTCGTGTTCCATGGCACACGCAAGATCCTTGTATAACACCAATATATATGCCACTTCACGTGCATCCATATGTCTTACTAGTCCTTCTCTGTCACTGTCTCGGACTGAAACGGAATAGTTACAGCATATCGGATAGCATCTACGGAAGCGAAAATGAGACGTAAGAAAAAGTACCTATCGCTGTTATTAGCTGTACTGCTGTACCATCTTTGCCGGCCGAGACCGACCCGGCTTAACACTCGAGTTTCCGAGCATCACCACCTCTTCGACCAGGATAGTGGGTAGGCGGTTGGTATAATCAGATTATCATTTATTATAGGTACACAAAAACTAAATCATACAAAACATACCGCTATACACAAGAATATTGTTACGGATCATTGCTTTGAACTCAGGGTCCGTATCTAGAGGTCCATACGAGCTACGTACAGGAACATCCACACTGCAATAACGTTCAATGTTAAGCTGCGACGGATTCGACTGAAATACGTCGCCTCTGTCGGTGTAAAAGAATGCGTATTCGCCGCACAATAGCATGTCGCATATCAGCCGAGAGTCGTTGTAGAACTTTCCTCTCGTCAACGGCCTGGGGTATTGGGACGTGCTATCCATCAGTATTACACACATCGTGTCATCTATCAAACAACATTTTTCATGTAGCACACTAAAAAGCGTTTACCATTCAAATGTATGTTTATAGAAAAAAGGGTATAAAAATATATAAATTAAGATTTAAAAATACAATAAATACATAATCACTTTAAATGATGGAATCCTTGACATTCATATAATTTTTTATTGTCATGCAGTTTGCTGTAGATTTCGACGTGTTTCTTTCCTTCCCTTTCAGTAACTTTTGATACCAAGTAATCAGTTTCTTCATAGTCCAAATCTGGAAGTTTGTTATAACTACGTAGATAAATACGATTTATATAATTAGAAGGATTGGTCTCTTCTAAAATTTAGTTCAAACAAAAAACACCACAGGGATCACTAATGTGTTGGATTCCCAGTTGTTTCTGCTCTTTTAAATTGATTTAATGCATGTTATGAAAATTGCATCAATTGGAAGCTTTGGCCGTGACCACAACTCAGCTCTTTGACAAGGTCGACTGACAACCTGAAGAAGTTGGCAGAAAACTGCTGCATTCAGAAGGCATAGGACAGGTCAAAGAGGTGTTGTTCCCTACATGCCTATGTTCAGCATGTCTTCAAAATGGATGCACTGTAAGATTTATGAGTTACTAGTGGACGCCCGCAACTTCGCTCGCGTAGAATTAGACCCACTAACGACGTCTGCCCGCGTTTGGGTTGCCCACTTAACTTCAAAAACGGCAAAGTTCATACTAACTTTGCACCCCCGTTTTACCCCCTTAGGGGGTGAATTTTCAAAAATCCTTTCTTAGTGCTCCCCTACGTTATAAAAGGAACCCCTGTGCAAAATTTCAAGTTTCTAACCCTTATAGTTTACGCCCTGCATTGATATGTCAGTCAGTCAGTCAGTCAGCTTCTCCTTTTATATATAACTAGTGGACGCCCGCAGCTTCGCTCGCGTAGATTTAGACCCATTAACGACGTCTACCCGTCTAACGACTTCAAAAACGGCAAAGTTTCATACTAACTTTGCACCCCCGTTTTACCCCCTTAGGGGGTGAATTTTCAAAAATCCTTTCTTAGTGCTCCCCTACGTTATAAAAGGAACCCCTGTGCAAAATTTCAAGTTTCTAGCCCTTATAGTTTAGGCCCTGCGTTGATATGTCAGTCAGTCAGTCAGTCACCTTTTCCTTTTATATATATAGACTATAGATAATTATGGTAAATTACTTTTGTGCTTGTACACATTACAGAACATTATGCAATACTTTTGTGTGAATATTAATTGTGCACATTTATATTTTATTTTCTACATAGTTGACAATCTAAAAACATTTTAATTTGTGATTTTAATACTCACATGCTTCACTAGTTTCTTTGATTAATACACCTTCCTTTATGTCAAAGAATTTTACATTATCTCTGCAGACCACAATTAAGGTGTCTAAAATAAGTAAGATCATCATCAATATTTATTTTGACAATGTATGTTACAGAATTACCTATATCCTAAAATTTTTATAATTAAGTCTTACCCTTGTATACATGGATATTTAACACTTCTTCTGATTGATAAATGTGTTTTAAATTGACTTGGGCATTTTTTACTGAAAACCATATTCGATAGTTCAGATAGAGATCCCTGTAGTTCAGTGTAGATCTTTGGCGTAATTTTAATCCCATACTACGCATGCTTTCTAGCAGGGACAACCATTTTTTGGATTTCTAAAAATTGTTTAGTAATTAAATTAATCTAATAGTACCAGTTGATCGAAGACTACTTTGAAAGACTAAGAAGGTGCAGGATAACATTGTTAAACAATTGAATATAATTAGTCACCTTGTGTGGCCTATATCTGTATAAGCTAATCCACAGTTAACAAACAATCAAGGTTCCAACGCAACTTAATACTGTTTTGCACCATTTATAGGTTTAAAAAAATATCTTGGCACATTAATTTAGTTACTATTTACAATAAGGCCATGGTAATTCCTACCTCTCCCCAGTCATCTACAATAGACCTCCACCTTTTATTTACACTCATGCATGCCAACAACTCCTTGGCATCTAAATATTCGAAAATATTTAGTAACAACTCTACTGGACATGATCCCCAAGAGTCTTGATTGTTTTGGGTTGCTTCTATTTCCATCCTGATAAACATACTCCTCTGTTTATTATTTGGTATTTAAAACAGGTGCAAACCAATCAAGGTTATTAATTAGGTTTATGTGCTAGACTGCTAGGTTGAACCAGTGGTAGGTTAGTAGGAATACATCCTCGCTTTTCTCGCTTATTTTCACACTGAGTAAACAAAAAAATAAGCAGCTGAAAAAGAAAAACTATTCCTTTCCAATACAAATCAAGTCAAACTGCTAAGTACTTTATTTTCATTCGTTAAATGTTTAATTTATGTTTACCACCATCCTCAAATTCCTCAACAGTATCAAAGTGTTGCCATAGCAGATAGTCAAATGTAACATGAGACACCTCAAAAAGTTACATTTTCACGACAAAAGTTACATTTCCATATTTTATGTGGAAAACAACACTAAACTAAAACTAAAAATCAAGGGAACAAAAACCAAAAACTTTATTGGATGCGTTCCGTTTCACGATTATTTATTATTTGCTGGAAAATATTTTAATATTTTAATAAGTCCTAAAAGTAACGTAAAAGTTACATTTTGAGTCGTGTTACATGGAAGTTACATGAGAGGGTCAAAAGTAACGTAAAATGTAACAAAAGTTACATTCTGGCAACGCTCAAGTCAATCTTTCAGTCAGTATCATAATAAAGTACTCTGTGGTCAGTATTGAGTATATATAATGTACTCTGTGGCATAAACCAACGATTATGGCACAAAGTATTAAACTTAGAAATCTGTGATTCAATCAATACAAACACAAACACTCTGCTTGGTTCACTCACTCAGTATCATGTTCTGTGGTTCACTTATTTATTCACTTCACTCACAAAAACAACACAACACAAGATTGTTGATGTTGATGTTGTTATTAAATTGTTCCTTTCCTTATAAATTTGAAGAATGTGTTTAAATTTATATTGGGTGTAAGAGTTTCTGATTTCTGATATTGTTCTACAAAGTTCCTAACAATGGTATGATTTTTTATAGGTTATATTTTATATTTGAATTGAATCTTACTATTTTCGACGTACCTCGCGTATCTATCTCTGTATTGATAATAAAATATGACAACATAGGTACCGCGAACATGTAAGCTGTGGAATGAGCTTCCATCTTACGTTTTCTCAGTAGGCTATTAAGTATTACTTATGGTTCTTCAAGAAAACCGCATATAAGTAGGATGGATGGTAGTCCTATAGGACCGTTGACGTATTGGTGCGTCCTCTGGTGTTGCTCTCGTTCAGACCGTGACCACTAAATATCTAGAGTACTGTCTACTTGTTCGTTAGTCTTTAAACAGTAACTAATAATAAAAACTACAGCGTGCTTACACTGTAATGTAACCTGATAGTAAAATGCAATGTAACAACAATAATTCACAGGCATATCTATCTGCAGATTATTATATTGTTTCATCAGTGATACTGTTCAGGTAGGTAATTCTTTAGAAACCTGGGCAGGGGGTGGTAAGGAACTCACCCTTAATGGTGAGACGAGGAAACTCATTGCTTATGATTTGTTTTTAAATTTGAGTTTAGACCTGCAAAAGTAAATTAACCAGTATTTCTATAGTATCCTGTGGTAATCCTAAGGAAAAAGTTAAATAAAGCCTTATCAGAACCTAACCTAACCTACAAATTTGTGTTACACAAGTCAGACTCAGTTGCAAATGTCGAAAATGTCTTTTTTGGGTAAATATATGTAGCCAAAGCTGAACCTAACCTCACAAAACAAGTTGATTGTGTTGTCTTTTCTTCGCCCCCCAAACCCTCTTTTTCTCTTAGGGGCCTACAGCCCACCCTAGCCCCCGCTTAGGACACTTAAGTTTAATAAAGAGCAATATTTATATAATTAATTATAAATATTTAAATTATTTCATATCCATGTTTGACAACATACACACACTAGTTTTAAACATTCCATTCCACTAGTTTTAAAACCGACAAACTGGTTTGTGCAAGGGTGGATTCCATTCTCAGCTACCCCTTTCTTTATTTTTAATTTAAATAACACTAATATACATTACATTACATTTACAGCAAGCCATTAAATTTTTCTTTATAGAGCCTGAAATTTTAATATAAAAATGTATTACTTAATCTCAAAATTATATTTTCAGGCTAGAAATGCAGAGAAAGCTATGTAAGTAATTCAGTGCAGAATATCTTAATTTACTTCTAGCTATAATTAGCCAGTATAGCTTTGTGTCTTATTCATAGTTCAAGCAATCAACAGCACAAAGTTATGTCAGGATTATGAATAAGGGTGTATTGTGGCCAATCCCCGTGCTATTGTGTTGGACTATGGCCTAACCCCTCACATAGTCAAAGCATACCTCTGCCTAGCAGTGGGACATTTAAAAAAGTGATGCTGTTGGTTATGGTTTGAAGTGTGTGACTAATAAAGCCATACCAAAGTAATGGTGGAAAACATATCAAATCATCACAGATCAAAACATTTTTCGCATGTCTCTGGCCATAGTCTTGTGTCTTCTAGTGTAGAGCACGACACAAAAAAGTGAGTACTCTCACTCTGAAGAAATCAGTGTCAAACTGCTGCATTTAGAGGACACAGATCCAGGAGGTGTAGTGTCGATTAGGAAAAACCTCTGTCCAGCAATGGACTTAATGGATGGATGGGTCGTTCCAGGACCACACTAGCGCGGTGGCGCGCCGCCCAGGTACAGGAGGCAGGCGGGCAGCGCGAGCGGCGGCCTTACCTCGCCTCCGAATGCAACGACCTGCCACAAGCGGAGAAGTGGCGGCTACAGATCGTCAGAGAAATTGCTAAGAAGGTTGCTCAGATTCAAAACGGTGCGTCAATTTTAGTTTTTAATACTTAATGTTTTTAATACTTATGATCTTTGAAAATATATAATAATTTAATGTTATGCTATTTTTACTAATTGCGCATAAATTAGTAAAAATAGCATGAAACCAGACACTGGTGAAACTGAAAACAGGCAATCCAAATTATATAAGAAGCAATGCAAACAGAACTAGTTACCAACATGTAAGACTCCATCAGAGGAAGTGCTTCAAATTCATTAGCAAGATATGTCCTAAACCAACTAACAAACATTGCAAGCTAAAAAGCTCTTTAAAGTCTATACAACCTATTCCATAAATTATTTATTTAATTTATTATTACAAAATGTACTTCTAATATTCAAACTTTATGGCAGGCTTAATTGCCTTCATAGTTAAAAATGCTAAAGTTCTTATTGAGTTAAAGACAGCTTGATCCATTAGGCCATGAAAATTTTAAAATGTCATAAAGAACAAATATAAATTTCAGTTAATTTTTATAAGTGTATTATCATGGAGGAACTGAACTCTGAACAAATTAATGTGCCATCCACCGTAATTCCACAACAACCAAGCATAAAGTCGCGAAGGGAATCTGATTCAAAATCTCCTAATGCATCAATAAGTTTACCTTTGAATGTTTCGTCTCCAAAATCTAGTTCGCCTTTACGACGAGAAGTCAGCCCTCCCAGAAAAATCAGTAATGATGACTTACTAGCAAAAGGATCCAAAAGAACGTCGGTTACTAAAAGTGAAAGAAGTCATGTAGGCAACTTATCTATAAGCCCTCAGAAACCCAAAAGTCCGAGCCTTCAATCTGAAAATAATACTAAAAGTACTCTAGAGTTTTTTGCGGCACAAAAAGAGATAAATCACGAGATCCCATTTTCACAAACGCAGGATTTAAAAGAATATAGCGCGAATGATACTGATAAAAAACTCAAAAACTTTGAAGAAAATATACAAGAAACAGTGGCATATCTCGAACCTCAGGGTAGAAAAATTAGCAAGTATGTTGATGAGATAACTGACACGGTTAAGGAACTTTCTAAGAGCTTAGAAAATTCGCAGTCACCCGAATTAAATAGTAATATTAATAAAATCACAAACATGAGTAAAATACTTACAAATGAAGCAACGGCTTTGAGAGAATCGATAAAGCAGTTGTCAGACGATATAACCCAAACAAAACAGGACTTAGGAATGGTTAAAGACGAAGACGTAAATTTTGCATATCATCTTTTCTTAATTGAACTTATTATTAACAAAATTCATATGAAGTGCGAATGCTTTGAACTAAGTTGTGATAACCTTGTTATATCTGCAACTTTCTTAAATAAACCACCAATTATCTTATATGATTCTTCGTATGGAAAAATTAACAACTTCAATAAGCTGAATATGGGAAAATCCACTTTATTTGCGATGACATATGATATAATCTGTTCATTAAATGAATTTACTATCCATATACGAATTGCAAAGAAACCTCCTTGTTCAAGTTGTGTTACAAAAATAGCAGAAACTTATATGGATTACTCAAACGATTTTTTTACGTTACGGGAAGAACTTTGCAAAAAATGGACCAATGAACAACCGAACGATAACATTCTTTGTACTACTTCAACTCCGCTTGTCAAAAACATGTATTATCTAACATGTTGCAATAGCGACCAAAGTGATCCTATAGGCGTCATCGAAATAACAACGCGAATGTCCTTCCTTGGCAAAGAGATAACAACAGCTTTCAATGCTACGTCTAAACCTCAAGATACGTCATTTCTAACGAAAGACGACCATGGCATCAGCCTGTACTCTTGTCAAAATGTAGAGATGGATAGACATGGAAAAATCCTTTTAGATGAAGACGATTTTACAAGAAAAGAACGTTCACATGCTATACATACAGCGAACACAAAGAGGACAGGTAGTCCTGTTTCATATAATAATTCCAGCGCTTACGAATCTTCAAAAAACACGATTGTTCCTACAAATTATTATAAGCATCAACAAGGTAAATCATGCAAAAGCAGAATAAAGTAGGTACTTTTAAGTTTGTCAGCTAAATAATCAATAAACATCTTTTACAGATGAAGGACCTAATTACGACGAAATATTTACCGTAATGAATGAAAACGAATTAAAAATCAAGGTACCTAAAAGTACAAAGCTTGATACAAATGCAAAATATGAGCAGATTCAAGACTTATGTACATGTGAAGGCCCCGCCTATAACACTGGTGATCAAATTCAATTCGAACTACCACGGGATACGTATCCAAATAATAGTCCAAATATCTACACCTCCAACCTTAAATATACGTACAAAAAATGTGATGCTATTTCTGATCTGAAAGATAAGAAAATTATAAATGTAACGCCCACAAATTGTCCCGCTCCAATAAACATAGAAAAAAAGATGCATCCATATAAAGACGTTTTTATACTTAAAATTGGGAAGAAACTTGAAACTAAAGACAAGAAAACAGACTTAGAAATAGAACTAGTGACACCTAAAGCTCCTGTAGAAAAGCCTGTTCCTAGCCATCAAGTTGCTCAGCAATGCAGTTCTGCCAAAATCAATGAGAAAAATCAAAATTCTAACAAGGAGAAAAAAACAAAGAAGGGGAAAAGTAAAACTAATATAAAGAAAAAAAGCAAGAGAAGTAGGACGGCCAAGAAAACTAAAAGCAAGATACGCGTATAAACGAGACATTCAATTTAATTTTATAATCACTGGACATACCCATAAATAAAATAATAATATTGAAATATTTCATTATATTTCTTGTATGCCATCTTCACAATTTCTTGAATGATCGTTTTTAAAATTTTAAAATACACTAACAAATATCGTTTCTAGCCGGTCTAGGAGAGTTCCGGATACGGGATCTGAATGACGAAATCAACAAACTGATGCGAGAGAAGCGGCACTGGGAAGTACAAATTAAAGCACTCGGCGGCCCGGACCACGCGCGCGTTGGGCCGAAGATGTTGGACCAAGACGGCAAGGAAGTTCCTGGGAACCGAGGTTACAAATATTTCGGTGCTGCTAAGGATTTACCAGGTTAGTAAGATATTTTTTTATTTCAATATTATACAAATATTTAGTTAATTTTTTGGCAATAGGCTCACCCCCTCCGCCAATTTTTTTTTCATTGACAACTTGATGTCAATAATTTTAACAATGAACCATAAGCTATGAAGCTTGTGTAAAATAATGGAAGAAAAAATAAATATGGATATGTAATGCATGTTAGCGCAAATCGTGTCACCACACCACCCAAAAGACTCAATTCAAAAAAGCTATAATTTTTTGCTAGTCATAGAAAAACCAGTCGAATTTCGACTAATCGACGATCACGTTCAAGTTAAAAGCCGTTCCGTTTGTTTGCCGACCGTGGCTAACATATGAATGTCACGTCAAGAACGGCATACCTAGTGAAATTGCATTTGAACATTAATGAAGTACTGCGTCTAGTTTTTCTTCCGTGATCGAAGGTTACTGGGCATTCAAGGTAATTTTTCTCCGGTGATTATAATAATCTGACCTCCACCAATCTGCATTGGAGCAGCGTGGTGGAGTATGCTCTAGACCTCCCACAGCTGCGTCTGCGGGGGAGACCCGTGCCCAGCAGTGGGACGTATATGGGTCGCAGCGAGCGATTATAATAATCATGGAACAGGCGTGCGCGAGTTGTTCGAGCAAGAGCCGCCGGCGCCGCCGCGGCGCACGCGCGCCGACCTGATGCGCGACGTCGACGCGGACTACTACGGGTACCGCGACGACGACGACGGCCTGCTGGTGCCTTTGGAGAAGGAGATAGAAAGAGAAGGTTTTTCAAATTCTACAATATCTCTAGTGGTTTACAAAATAGTTTTTTTTTTTTTTTATAGATGTTCGAATATTGAAGGTTTAATAAAAAAAATATGCGTCGATATAGGAAGTGTGTTAGAAAGTTAGATACATAATATTATGTTATATGCGCAATGAAAGTAGCACACTAAAATCTGATTTTTGTGCACCTCTTGCTTTTTAGTTTCGGGTCAGTGCGTGACATATTCTAACAAATTCTAATGTCAACAAAATGTGCCATATGCGAACACTTAATACTGTAAAATTGTGTGTGTATGTGTCTACCTATTTTTTCTTATTAAATCAATGGGCTAACCCTAAGTATTCACTCTGTATCTCTGCGTCTTTTAAAAAAATAAATCTTTATAATTTAGAGCAAGGTATGTTCAAATCGTTACCTTGAAAAAATTCACCGCAGATGGGATCACAGTTCAAGTTAAAATATCATATTTAAATGAGTTCATAATATTCCACAACACATATTAAATTTACTGTTTTCATTATAGCCATTGCGCGTGCAGTAGAAGAATGGAAAAAGAATAAGGAACAAGAGAAGGACCAAGACGAACCTGAAGAAGAAAACATCTATCCAGAAGACGTAAGTTGTTAAGCTTTATTATATTTAAAAAAAGACTTATACTTTGACTATCTGTAATTATGCTACGGATGCAGCCAATAATTTAAAAGGCCCTATGCCTCTTGTTTTTAAATTTTGTTTAGATCCAAAGATGGGAGTAGAAACAGTCACAGTCATTGGAATAAAGGAAATGAAATATTATTTAAAATTTCATCTTAGCAAGATATGTACATGTTACGGTCAAGATCAAAGTAAAATAAACTTTACTGTACTCGATGAACTTTATAAACAAGTTCGCCTCGTCCATTAAATAAACGTTCTAGATATTAGCTTACACGTTGACTTTCACACCCCTGCGGTAGGCGGTAGGCCCAGGCACGTGGGCCGGGTACACGAACAGAAAACACCACAAATTAACATCTATGACCAAATATTTAACATGAAATATTTCCCCACAGCCTGAAGACAAGCGTGTGGACGATGATGAGGTCATAGGCGGGGACGCGGCGGCGGCTACGTTGGTGGCGGTGCCGTCACAGCGCGCGGTCGAAGACGCGTTGCTACGCCGCAAGAAGCAAGAGCTGCTCGAGCGATACGGATGCCTGGACGTCAAAATGGAGGACAGCTGACGATGACAGCGCTCTTTGTCTCATAGCTTTTTTTGGCGTCTGTTGGTCATACTGGCCTTTACGTGAGCGTCATTGCGGAGTCTATTGTTGTGGCATTTTCTTGACCTACGCAACTTCATACCTTTTTGAATTATCTGTTTTAGGGGGTAAACAATGGAAAATAAAGACGTGGCAATCGATTTGATCAAGACGGCTGGTCCGCAACCCACATTGTGTATGACGTCGTAAAGTGTCCTGGAGCTAGGCCTCCCCAATATGCGTCACTTGACTTCTGAATCTGACGGTCGGCCGCGACCTGGTACATACTCCTTTTCGAGAGCTTGTTCATATAAGTACCAATTATATAAAGACTAAGAGATACTTTTTGTTTTTTATTTCAATATCCATCCGTTAGTCTTGAAGACCCTTAGTTAGTTACAATCTACAGCAAAAGGTTACTTAAGATAGGCCACTTAAGACTTTACTTTTAAACATTCAAGTATCATTTAGGTTAGGAAAGTAATCGTAGTAAGCTTTAAATATTGTGCCTGTTCAATAAAAAGTTCCATTGCAAAATAATTAATTACCTTGGTCGGCGTGATTCTAGAAATCCAAAGAACTCTCAGAGAGGGCGACGGGCCGCTGCGGTTGGTTCCAGTCCGATCTAAATCCAAGTCTAACTGAACTTATCTTCAAGTTACCGATAGATTGCGCGACTGTTTCTTAAACACTCCAAATTGCCAACCAAATTAAACAACGGCAAATAATTTAATTATCTCTATTTAACTCCCAGTTGCTATAATTATGGTTATATATTATTATGGCTGGTGATAAAGAAAACAAAAGCTTTCCTGTATGCATTATTTATTTTCGAGCAATTAATTAATTCATCGCCTAAATTCACTTTCAAGCAAAATATACACAAAATTATCCAAACCAGTCCATGAACATATACAATACTGTCCGTTTTTCGACACACCGTCGCACCGTAGGCCTCGAGCGTCTTATACAGCTAGGAACAGTGCACTGGCTTCAATAAATATAACAGATCTAAAGTAATAATAGAAAATTATCTGCCTTAGAAATAATTTGCTATAGCTGTAACTACTAGTTAACATTGGATCAAATACATACTTATGATTAGAACTGCAACAAAGTATGCAACGGAAAATAATACACAAGCTGGTTCTCGTAATAACATCTATGTCATCTAAACCGGGACCATGAATTAAACCTCCAAAGTAAGAAAATAATGTTACTCTTACAACGATTACGCGATTATATCATTACATGAGGAATGTACAAAACTTAACGCAATCATAAGTATCAATTTTTTAAACGCGTAAAATCTGGAACATAACCTTAATATAATATATAAACAAATATATCTTTAATTGTTTAATTTCTTTGCCTACACATATTAAAATTTAAGAATATACCAATACCAGCAATTAATGGAAATATAAAATTATTGTTTATACATATGGTATCGGAATTTACCAAGTATTTAACTCTCATAGGCATTTAAATAATATGATAAGCATAAAATATTGTTTAACCTACGTAAGTACCATCATCAGACTGAGACAAAATCACTCATATCCTATACACAATTTTAAAGAAATTGATCACTGATTAGGAACCCGACTAAAAGCCTATTCAGATCTAGCTTTACCTGCAGCAGAGAATACAGCTTATATCTGAATAGGCCCTAACTCTTCTTTCATCCATTAAACCACCGCTGTTCTTGACTGTTTGTATGATGTTATTGTGTTACTTATGTCAATTAATAAAATAATTACGTATGAAGGATGATCAAGAATCATACATTATTAGGTATAGCTTTCTAAGACCGGCATAGAAAATTACCCATGTAATGTTTTACATTCAGTTTTACAACAATATTTTAATGACCAACATTTGGGTCAGATAGATGCCATACAAAATCTTCACCCACTAGCCCATACCTCGCCATTTGCTTCATTCCGCAATACAAATCCACTCACAATATCTTTCTTATATACCCTTATATACATACCCTTCAATTCAACATACTCATAATCTACAATGTTCTAAGTTCAACACATAAACAATCTACAAGTCCGTGAATTAATAAATCACATTTACCACGTATAAGTATATTCTCATTTTTATTGAATATTTAGTTAAGTAACCAAACATATTTTTTGGAAAAACATCAATAAAAAATATTTGTAAATTAGTTTTAAACAGTAATATTAATTGTTACTTTGAAATATGGCACTATCAACGCTGTCATAAATATTGAACTCTTGCTGCCATATAGAAATGCGAAAGGTTTTAAAGATAATACATTTAGCTCTAATCTATAAATAATCTAAATCTAATCATGCGTTGACAATAAATAATAAAGTCAATATGAATGCTATGAATAACTGTCCTCAATCTTCGAGACTATTATGCAATAATTGATTTCCGTTCAAAACAATCTAACATAAAAAAATAGTTATTGTAACAAGCTCGAATTATATAGATTTCAATATTTAAGTTACGTGTGTATCGCGTATTAAGTTCGACAAGTATTTAATATTAAGACTACCAGTTAATCAACGATGTTAAACTATATTGATTCTACTAAAAATCTATTGCAGGTAGATGCAACTCAACGTTATACTTACGTTGAATATAAAGGTGGTTAAATAAGTGATTTTTTTCTACAAGGGTACAAAATTCTCTACATTGTATTTTTAAACTTAAGTTTCATAAAAATGCCAGCTTTTTACTCTTACGCTTAATAAATCTAATGGTTTACATCGACAAAAGATGATTACCGAGATTTCTTCATCTGGATATCGCTTTACGTTAGCTTAAACGCATATATTATTATGTATTAATTAAATTAAGTATCTTCGGAGTATAATTTATCTATCTTGTAATAATGGACCGATGATAAAGCATTGGAAATATCATTAATTTCTTGCTTTCAACAATTATATAATTTACTGGTACCATGCCCACAATATTTTTTTGGGTCTTGGAGCTACACAATGATATACATGGAATTATGAATAATATATAACATACGTGTAGACGACGCGTTAAGACTGGAACAAGTTTTGTTGCTTGGCGTCATTCTCAAAGTCGCTCCACGCGTTGTTTAGCTCCATGAATATCATCTTGGCTATGTTCTCATTCGGAGTTCCCATTTGCTGTCGAACAAAAATACACTTATAAATATTAGGACACACAATTTAATTTCCGGCCATTCCATCAAGCAAGTCACCTTGTCGAAGTCTATGGACGCTTAGTCAAAAATATCAAGTCACCTTGTCGGTGTCTATCTATGGACGCTTAGTCAAAAATACCAAGTCACCGTGTCGGAGTCTATGGACGCTTAGTCAAAAATATCAAGTCACCTTGTCGGAGTCTATGGACGCTTAGTCAAAAATATCAAGTCACCTTGTCGGAGTCTATCTATGGACGCTTAGTCAAAAATATCAAGTCACCTTGTCGAAGTCTATGGACGCTTAGTCAAAAATATCAAGTCACCTTGTCGGAGTCTATGGACGCTTAGTCAAAAATATCAAGTCACGTTGTCGAAGTCTATGGACGCTTAGTCAAAAATACCAAGTCACCTTGTCGGAGTCTATGGACGCTTAGTCAAAAATAGCAAGTCACCTTGTCGGAGTCTATGGACGCTTAGTCAAAAATAGCAAGTCACCTTGTCGGAGTCTATGGACGCTTAGTCAAAAATATCAAGTCACCTTGTCCGGGTGTACGGCGAGGCACGCCTTCCTGTAGTTGCGCTTGACGTCGGCGGGCGATACCAGCTGCGCCATGTCGCAGCGCGCCCAGCGGCAGTCCTCCCACACCACAGTGTGCAGCGAGCACAGCAGTGCGCGGATGTTCGCCTTCTTGCCCTCCGTCTGCAAGCGGAACACCAATTATCTATATATATAAAAGGAGAAGGTGACTGACTGACTGACTGACTGACTGACTGACTGACTGACTGACTGACATATCAACGCAGGGCCTAAACTATAAGGGCTAGAAACTTGAAATTTTGCACAGGGGTTTCTTTTATAACGTAGGGGAGCACTAAGAAAGGATTTTTGAAAATTCACCCCCTAAGGGGGTAATACGGGGGTGCAAAGTTAGTATGAAACTTCGCCGTTTTTGATGTTAGTGAATGTCTAATTCCACGCGAGCGAAGCTGCGGGCGTCCACTAGTTTAAACTATACGTGGCATCCCCCGGTACACAGCGAGTCAGTCGTACCGAGACTGACATGGCACGTGTCATATCACTTTGTGTATCACATTTTTATATAATTATCGTATTCATGTCGGTCTTCCCTTCTTAAAACGATCCGCAAAAATAAATGCATCCAACTCATATCCCCACGGTAGGCTAAGCCTGTATTGCTCGTAGCAAGCTCAAACAGAAAACAACACAATTTAACAACCATGACGACTAGGGTTATGGTTGTTAAATATTTATTTGGTATATAACAAAATGTCCCGGCCAGGATTCGAATCCGGGGCCCGAGGTTCGGCAATTAGGGTCACTCACCACCTTACAAACGGTCAATGCAATCAATCGCAAAAGTGTCAGTCAAATATTTTCAAGGCGACTCTGGGTTTCTCGCAACTCAAATAACGATGTTATACATATGTTATATATACCTATTTAATCTTCTTGATTACGACATTGAAAAGCGATCGTTGATTAACTTACCCAGTCGTGAATCTTCAGCTTTTCAGGGTCCATTTCCTTCACCATATCGGCCTTGCGGAGCGCGTTCATAGTCTTGGGCCCGCTGTCCTTCTTAGCGAAGTCGTAGCCCTGGCTGCCGAGCAGCTCGCCGAATACGTCCGTTGACTTCTTCGCTGTCTTTTCTTCGGCGGGCTTGGCCGTATCGAAGTGAGTTCGACTGGAAGTGAGAAATTGGGTTATATTGTACCTTGCATTGGGCTGTTGTGTGCACGTAATGTTTCATTGTGGAATAATTACACACGTATTAAAAATTATTAATGTTGATTTTAATATATGTAATTATATCTTTTACTAAGTATGTATATATTAAACTTAACCTCTGACATATTATTATGTGAAGCATGGATCAACTCGAGACAATTGATTTTCGATTGTCTCCGATATTCCGGTAGTCAATAGATTAAATCCATTACACAGCCTATGCAGGTGCAGAACCTGGTAGAGCGGTGAACCATTGCTCTAGTATACAGGCTTCCTCAGTCCCAAATAAATTGCTAATAAGTTCGAATGTGGCCAAGTTGTGTGTACCTACGAGTATAATTGGGTTAGTGAGCGACGTGGCGGCATTCTAACATCTGGTACCCAGCCTAATACTTATTCGTAAAGAACTACGTTTGGGGAGATTATGGTGTTGGTTGTTGTTCTCACGTATAGTCGGTTGTTTCGGCGCGGTAACTTCAACATCCAGTACCCAGGCTGCAGGCACAGGATCGGTCAGTGGTATCGTTTAGGAGAGGCCTATGTCCAACTGTGGACCACGAAATCTGATGGATAAATCTATCAGTCTGGGTCCAGGCTGCTAATAAACTATCCATAAAGGACCAGTGTGTGCATGACTCGACAATCGCCATTGCATTGTTAGTTGTTCGGGTCATCCATAAATTACGTCACATGAATTTCATGATTTTTTGCCCCTCCCCCGTCCTTGTCACAGCTGGTCACATTTTGTGAGACTCCCCCCTAATGTGACGTCACATATTTTGCAAATTTACATTTACAAATTATTGAATGAAAACCGCAGTTACGAAATCAGTTTTATTTCCATTTAAATATTTTTTTAATAAAATTAACATCAAATCAAACTATTAACAAAACAAAAAACGATTAATTATATGAATTAAAGATATTAACACAACCAAAAATATTAATAGAATTATATTAATTAAAGAATTCTGACACAAACTTAATAATCTTGAGTCCATGGACTTTGAACCTTTGAACCCACTATAGTATTGAATATATTATTATTAAGTATATTCGGTTTTCGTAAAGTAATAGTATATGATTTTGAAATGTGACGTCACGAAATTGAGGACCCCTCCCACCCCCTTGTCACACAATGTCACACTTCGTCGATCCCCTCCCTCCCCCTTAACGTGTGACATAATTTATGGATGGCCCCTTCTCACCTATAATCGGGTTGATGTGCGGGCGAGCGAGCGGACGTGTTCGCCGCGTGCACGGGCGTGTGCGTGTGCGGCGTGTGCGCGGGGGACGCGCGCGGCGTCACCAGCGGCGTGGCGCCGCCCGAGGCCGCCGGCGCGGGCCCCGGCACGGCAGCGCCCAGCAGGCCGAGGTCAGCGAACGGGTCCTTGCGTGGCTGAGCTTGCTCGAGAGGCACGCTTTGAGGACGCGAACTCGCTGTGTACACAAACGAACATAATCTATCAAGAATTCTATTCATAATTCAAATATTTTAAGGTGATTGGCTTAACGAATTTCAAAAAGTAATAATAGGTAATATTTGATATTATTATTGTTTGTGTCATCCTAATATTATTACTGGCTATTCTATCCTATCTCCGTAATAACTATGGGCTACCCAAGATAGTTATGATCTGATTTTATTGAATCATAGTTTAGATGGTATTTAGGAGGTACGATGCCTGTCTGTTCCTTCGTTTTTTCATCATTCATCATTTCATCGTTTGACGTGACAATGCTGTCACGTCAAACTTAACGTCCTAGTTTTTGTCAGGGATAAAACAGGAATTGTGACAAAATATTAAATTGAATATATAAATGAATGGATGATGGAATGGAAATCATCCATTAGTTATGTCAAAACGACTTTTTTTTGAGTAAGGGGGGTTAAGAGGGAGGGGGGGTAAACTTTAAATATGTTTTTTACCTTCGTCTTTAAGCAGCTGCGGCGCGAGCACGGGCTCCTGCTTGGGCAGCGGGTCGTTGAGGCCGAAGGGATCGAAGTTGAGCGGGTCGCTCGAGTTCACATTACCCGCCGCGCCATCTGTCGGCGGCGCGGGGAGGTCGCCGAATATTGACTCGGATGTGAATGCCTGTGGATGCAAGGAGATTTGATACCCTTGCGGTTTTACGAATATTAATCGTAAAACTGCAAACACTTTTGTTTTGATATCTTTCCCAGTTAGCACGTATTCGCGTTCCACTACAGCGCACGGGTCTCTTCTCACACCTGAGAAGGCCAAGTGAATACTTACATACTATAATACTTTGATCAACTGTTGGGCTCGATTTTCCCCACGTAATGGAGGGCCTTAGTCCACCACACTAGCCAAGTGCACATTGGCAGACTTTACATGCCTTCGAGAACTTTACGGAGAACTCTCAGGTATGCAGGTTTCCTCACGACGGTTAAGGAACCGTTACAGCAGGTGAAATATAATTTCTTAAATCGCACAAAAGTGTGTGTGTGCCGCTTGGATTTAAACCCGGACAGCTGAAGTGAGACGAGTTCATACATTGACATTTTAATTAGATTTTTTTAAACACTAACTGTTTACCTTCGTCTTTTCCGCCACATTAGTGTTCAGGAAATCGCCGAACGCCTCATCATTAGTCTTCTCCATCATTCCAAAGAAGTCGAACGAATCGTCGCTCTTCAGTTTCGGCGCCGACTTGTCTGCCTCTTTCGCATCAGGTTTCGTCTCGTTGCTTATGTTAAGGAAATCTGCGGTTGTGTTTTCTGGCTGCGGGGGCGGGGGGCGTTGCGGCGCGGGGGGAGCGGGCCGGGGGGGCTTCTTCTCCGGCTCCCGGGGCGGGTAGTCCGCCGTCACTAGTCAAGGTTAAGTAAGTTCAACTAACGAATAATAAAAGCAATATACAAATTGTAACAAATGTAATGGATGACGCGTTTTTGTAAGGAGTCTTTGTTGGTAGGTCGGTTATATATATATTTTTCTTTATTGGACCACATACAAAATGTACAAAGTACCAGGTACAAACAAAAAAGGGCTGATATTAATTACGCAGATAAATACTTTTTTTTATAATATTTTATTTCTCTTCTCTAATAATTTGTACTCGGGTCATGGATGTTGTGTTGTTTGTGTGTGTCCGCCACCACACAGGTCTAGGTCTACTGCGGGGGTGATTGTGTAACGTTTATGTTCGGCTTATACTGAAGTTAGTTGTTTGATGATGAGTTTTGATTTATTCAATTGTGTGTGTTTTGTAGGCTACTTCTAAAACTAAAAAAAACTATTAATGTTAAAATAAACTGCAGCGATTAATGATGATGCTGATGAAACGACATGGACTGAAAAGACAGCGATAAACCGGCATGATGAATCTTTGCATGGTAAACATGGAAATCGCAATCCAAAATGGGCAATAAACTTTAAATAGGAAAGGCCCAAGAATGGATCCTTAAGAGATCTCGTAAGAACTAATTCGCATATTCCCTCAATTAGTCAACTTGTCATTCATAAAAGTTATATATCTAATGCAAACTTTGAAGAGAGATTATGCGATCTCAAGCACTTTTTCATAATCATTGTGTGTAAGTTAGTAACATATGGTTTAAAAACATGCTACTTTCGATAATTTAATTTAAATATAAATGATAAAATCTTCTCATAATGGGGGGTAACTTAACACTGTTATGTTAACAGTGACTAATGAGGGATAGTGCAATAATGAAAAATCAATTAATGACATAGTAATGGTTATTAAATGGCTCTCAAAACAAACAAAAAAACTATTCAACCACTTCGAAATTTGTTAATAACAATGAGAAAATGAGTGCAATTGCAATATTCGTGCTACAATTACTCTGATAAAGGCAAAATCTATAAACTACTAACATATTCATCGACATACTTGTCTGAGATTTCGGAGGAGCATTTCTTTGAAGGTTAGCTGCGTAAATATAAATTATTATAAGTTAAAAAATATACAAAAGTTGCATGCATGTATGTTCATTTTGTTACCAAAAATTAAAGACTAACATAGAGGCACACGTTTTACGAGCCCAGAAACGGCGATGAGCGCGTTCCACGAAGCCACTAAAGACGTCCCTAAGGAAATCTGGTCCAACTTCTTCTTACACTGGTTCCAACGAATGTAAAATTCATTAAATTGTGAGTCATAAGTCTAATATCTGGTCTGACAAATATATCAGAATCCAGAAACTTTCAGTATGACCTAAGCTAAGTACCACCGTATTTTGACACGCATCTTGGCTGCAACCTATAAACGTCCGAGTGTTGAGCAAGGTTCTCCCCCATACAGTCTCTGCGGTGAATAAATATTCTCACCAAAGTTATCCATAGTCTCGTCCCGCTCCAGCGTGGTGGAGAACAGTACGTCTGGCGTCCGGACGGGGAAGGAGTGGTCCTCCTCCCAGAGGTCGCAGCGCGGCTTGCGGCGCTCGCCGTTCTGAACCACCAGGCTGATCACCACCGACACGTTAGAGGAGAAGTGCTCGTTGACTGGTGACAATTCGTCTATGCCGTCGATTTCTGACCTGAAAAAAAAAACATATAAACAATACACTGAATATGAGACCTTTGGGCTCTTATATTTGCCGTAATAGTCCTAGCAGGGGTCGAAACCAAAATAATGTGAGCATTACTTTTATTGACTGTCGTTTGTGGTATGCCACCAGCAGCACAGGATCACACCTGGTGAACTTGATGGCGTGCTGGTCCGGGCGCAGGAAGCCCGTGTGGAATGCCACGGAGAGCAGGGTCTCTCCTGGTGAGACGGCTGCAGATGTGCATGGGCACGCGCTGCAGACGGCCGAGGAGGTGCTGCGCGTGGTACAACACCACCAGCGAAAGGTCTCACCTGGTGAACTTGATGACCTGCTGATCCGGACGCAGGAAGCCGGTATGGAACGCCACAGAGAGCATGGGCACTCGCTGCAGCCGCCCTAGCTGCTGCCGCGCATGGTACGCTACCACCAGCACATCGCCAATCACAGTGCTGTCCAGGGGGAGTGTTACCTGCGAGTATAACGGGCTAAATATATATTTACTTTCAAATTCTCAATATAGATTCTGTCTTGTGTCTTCATTGTTAAGAGATAAGCAGATTACTTTGGTTTTAAGACCCCATCATGAGAACAAGATATCAATAAGGAAGTAACGGTACGGCACGGTGTTTAAGCAACATTTCTTCTATATACGCATCAGACGCAGAAGGCATACAGTAGATATGAGGTATACGAGTTGGAGAGAATGGAACTTGTATTCCTATATCAAATGTCTTTTCGTTCATGTTACACTGAAGACTCTCGGTCCCCGGTCTTCACCATGCTTGACTTCAAAAACCAGTTACAAGTTTTGATCGGATCTTTAGTCAATACCACTTTTGTCCCACTAAATTAGTCCAGTCAAATATGTCGACGGAACCCAACTTAGTGCTGTCAATTTTCAACAAAAGCTAAAAAAGCCAAACCCTAACGTATCTTAGCCAATATGATAGTAGGCTAGATGTGATTTTTTTACTATTTCAGGTGGATCAGTCAAAAGTAGTCAGTAACCATATTTGCCGGATTTTTGCAATCATTTAATATAAATTACAGATGTCAGTTAAGTTTTCTTTCTTATTATATTGTAGAAAACTAAGTATATCTAAAACCTATATTAAAACATCTGAAAACATAAAATTTTACTGACCTTGCCTTCAGCTATATTATACAGGTGCAAGCTATCATAATTCCGCAGCGCTGGGGATATTATCCTGTCTTCATTGTAAACTTCAAGGTATGGCCTACATCCGTCTCTGAAAATGTTTAATGACAATTAATGTTTTAAAATATTTAAGTAAGATAAATAATATGGACGACTAGTAGACTACACTATTGTAGAATAATCGTAGCATTTTAATTTGGGAGCACTGCTCTAAATGAGCAACAACTTCATACCTTGCTTTTGTAAACAGGGGTACCGGCTGAATAGTTAGCGAAACCAATGAGACAGGCCTAAAGTGAGGCAGCACCGGTTCTGGCCTGAAAAAGACATTTAATTAATACCTCGGTAAACTACTTCAAATATAATAATAACGGCCGTCCAAATATTTTGGTTACCTTATAATATTGCTAAGATAGTATAAATATCGAAGTTGACTCGGCGGCATATTGATCGGTGTTCGCTTCACGGCAAATATTTGTAGCGCATCCTCAGGCACCGTTACTAGTTTAGCGTATAAGAGGAGACCGCACAAAAGCATGCAAGATGTCGATTTTCCATCCTGTAAAAAAAATTACTTGAAAACAGTTAAAATTTTCATTCTAACTTTAATTTTTAATGAATAATTAAAACACGAGTCATGTTATTCAGAACCTAGGTTTATTTTTTAAACGTATTCATAATAAAGCTTTATACAAAATAAATGACTACTTGAACGTTAGAAACGCTTGGTGCGATATATCTCCAGCTCTACTTGTACCTTGATCAAATTATAAAAATTGTAAATTTTGAAAAGAGTATCTACCGAGTTTATTGCCGTGTTCAGACGGTAGCATCAAATTTGTGAACCGGCGATAGATAAAAAAAATATATTATGACGTTCATTAAGCGTACTTATACAAAATAATAATGAAAAATAAATGAATCTGAATCTGTCAAAAAACAATTGTCTGTGACGTCATTATCAACGTGATCATGAGAGTGACGATGTTATACCTGGCAGGCGATGACGAGCGCG
This sequence comes from Carterocephalus palaemon, assembly GCA_944567765.1. NCBI lineage: Eukaryota > Metazoa > Arthropoda > Insecta > Lepidoptera > Hesperiidae > Carterocephalus > Carterocephalus palaemon. The sequence goes on from OX155643.1 coordinate 10,779,848, forward strand.
CTGCGATCATCCTTCCCCAGGTATTGATACATGTGCTGTAGTAGCGCGTAGTAGGGCGCCAGCAGCGGCGCCCGGTGCTCGTCTGTCGGCCAAACCGACGTGTCCGTGACGAGCTGCCGGCGGGGAAAGCGCGCGCGCGCGTCGTGTACCGTGTACACGTCATTATCAACGTGATCATGTGAGTGACGATATTATACCTGGCAGGCTATGACGAGCGCGCTGCGATCATCCTTCCCCAGGTATTGATACATGTGCTGTAGAAGCGCGTAGTAGGGCGCCAGCAGCGGCGCCCGGTGCTCGTCTGTCGGCCAAACCGACGTGTCCGTGACGAGCTGCCGGCGGGGGAAGCGCGCGCGCGCGTCGTGTACCGTATACACGTCATTATCAACGTGATCATGAGAGTGACGATATTATACCTGGCAGGCTATGACGAGCGCGCTGCGATCATCCTTCCCCAGGTATTGATACATGTGCTGTAGAAGCGCGTAGTAGGGCGACAGCAGCGGCGCCCGGTGCTCCTCTGTCGGCCAAACCGACGTATCCGTGACGAGCTGCCGGCGGGGGAAGCGCGCGCGCGCGTCGTGTACCGTGTACACGCAGTATTTGCCGCCCGGGTGGTGGCTTTCTAGGTACATCTGTGGGAATAAAACTCTTAAAAATTATTAATTAATCGAATGTTTCCTTTACACGGTTTGGACATCGCACACTGTAAATTTTTTTTATTTTTAAAAAAAGCTTTTTAACCTTTTATTTTTTCGTGCATTGTCATCAGAACCAAATATGTGTGCCGAATTTCACCTCGTTAGCTTCAGTGGAAGTGGGTGAAATATTGAGTGCAAGATTCCAGGACATACATACATACATACGAGTGAAGGTAAATAAAAGCTTTTAAAAAGATAGTGCTGCATTAAATAGATTTGCTGATATAGGGTCGCCCGACCCAATGGTAAATACCTCGTTTTATATGATACTTTTTATATATAAATATTTTATAATTCTTATATATTTTCTATTCACATTCTGTTTTTTAGCGATGTCCATATTGACCAGAGTCATTGTTTGTCATCTATGAATGCGAGGTAGAAACTGTTTTGATGTTCTGTATATTTCTCTATTATTTGTGAAAGGCTGAAAATGTGGTCTGTGGTACAAAAGCCTGCTTTGAAGCCGGCTTGCTTTCTATGTTAGTTTTCGTCTAATTTGTTCCTTACAAGAATAATATTTAAAACAATTGGACAGTTGAAAATATTGTAATATGTTAAAGAGGAGTTAGAGATTCTACAGACACTAGTAAGCTTAGTTAGTTACATTACATAGAGCATGAAACTCACCCGAACATCGTCAATATGATTTGTTTTATAAGCACTCTCTAATAAATCCGACGGGTACGACATCACTATTACACGGCTCGTTATGTAGCTTATGTCCAAGTCCGCTCGCGCTATTGACCTAAAATTATAAACGACGCATGCGTAACTTATAAACAACATAAAAATGAGTGACGGAAACAACTACTTAAAGTGATGGTATCAGAGCATGGTAACGTGTTATGATTATTTAAAACTAGCTTTAACCCGCGGCTCCGCCAGCGTGGGAAAAGGGAATTAACAATGCCATCTACATATTAACAACATCCGGAACTAAATATCTAGCAAATAACAAAACATCGATATCTTCCCATGGGGATTCTTTATCGCGATAAAAAGTAGCCTACGTCACTCTCCACCCTCCTCACTATCTCCACACACAAAAACCATACCATATAATAGCTTCGTTGCGACGTGAAAGCCGGACAAACAAACAAACACACTTTCACATTTATAATATTAGTATGGAGGATAGTGTGACCCCATGATGTTGCTAATAATACTCACTGTTGGACGGTCTGCATAACTTTGGAAGAGGTATCCTTCAAGTTCTTCAGAAAGCTGCCGGCGCCATCTTTGATGGAGGAGAACAGTCCGCCTGAGCCGGGTTGCGGTGGTAGCGGAGCGTGGTAACGTATTATGATTGTTTAAAATAGTGTTTTAATGACCCCGTGATTATGGGTAATAATACTCACTGTTGGACGGTCTGCATAACTTTGGAAGAGGTATCCTTCAAGTTCTTCAGAAAGCTGCCGGCGCCATCTTTGATGGAGGAGAACAGTCCGCCTGAGCCGGGTTGCGGTGGTAGCGGAGCGTGGTAACGTATTATGATTGTTTAAAATAGTGTTTTAATGACCCCGTGATTATGGGTAATAATACTCACTGTTGGACGGTCTGCATAACTTTGGAAGAGGTATCCTTCAAGTTCTTCAGAAAGCTGCCGGCGCCATCTTTGATGGAGGAGAACAGTCCGCCTGAGCCGGGTTGCGGTGGTAGCGGAGCGTGGTAACGTATTATGATTGTTTAAAATAGTGTTTTAATGACCCCGTGATTATGGGTAATAATACTCACTGTTGGACGGTCTGCATAACTTTGGAAGAGGTATCCTTCAAGTTCTTCAGAAAGCTGCCGGCGCCATCTTTGATGGAGGAGAACAGTCCGCCTGAGCCGGGTTGCGGTGGTAGCGGAGCGTGGTAACGTATTATGATTGTTTAAAATAGTGTTTTAATGACCCCGTGATTATGGGTAATAATACTCACTGTTGGACGGTCTGCATAACTTTGGAAGAGGTATCCTTCAAGTTCTTCAGAAAGCTGCCGGCGCCATCTTTGATGGAGGAGAATAGTCCGCCTGAGCCGGGTTGCGGTGGTAGCGGAGCGTGGTAACGTATTATGATTGTTTAAAATAGTGTTTTAATGACCCCGTGATTATGGGTAATAATACTCACTGTTGGACGGTCTGCATAACTTTGGAAGAGGTATCCTTCAAGTTCTTCAGAAAGCTGCCGGCGCCATCTTTGATGGAGGAGAATAGTCCGCCTGAGCCGGGTTGCGGTGGTAGCGGAGCGTGGTAACGTATTATGATTGTTTAAAATAGTGTTTTAATGACCCCGTGATTATGGGTAATAATACTTACTGTTGGACGGTCTGCATAACTTTGGAAGAGGTATCCTTCAAGTTCTTCAGAAAGCTGCCGGCGCCATCTTTGATGGAGGAGAACAGTCCGCCTGAGCCGGGTTGCGGTGGTAGCGGAGCGTGGTAACGTATTATGATTGTTTAAAATAGTGTTTTAATGACCCCGTGATTATGGGTAATAATACTCACTGTTGGACGGTCTGCATAACTTTGGAAGAGGTATCCTTCAAGTTCTTCAGAAAGCTGCCGGCGCCATCTTTGATGGAGGAGAACAGTCCGCCTGAGCCGGGTTGCGGTGGTAGCGGAGCGTGGTAGTGCGGCGCGGCGGGCGGGCGCGCGGGCGGCGGGGGCCGCGCGGGTTCAGGCGGCCGAATGGGCACCTCTTGACTGACCGGCGCATTCTCCTTCGGCGCTGGAACCAAATGTATTAGATCATTACAATTTGTTAAAGCAACGCAAATGTCTATCGTTACATGTATGACTCAGTAAAATTTACTGTTGGCTTAACACTTTGTATTTATTACTAAATCTGTAAAAGACGCAATGAACCAGGTTCATTTGAAATTTTTACTCTCTCACTAATTTTTACTTTAAAGTTCCATCTTATCTATATGAATAAGGTTTTTAAATTGAAATGGTTTTACCTGATTAAAATTGACTTGAATATAGGCCATGGTGGATAGTGAAGGGTAATTGCTCCCACCAGATAAAAACTACAGTTACATCAATTTAAATGCTATTTATTACTAGTTTTAATATTCTTACAGTAATTATCTTAATGCATAATAGTAACAAAAATATTGCTCACCTATAAACTACATAACAAAATTTTAAACATTGTTTAATGAAACATTTTAGCTATGTGATGCAAAGATTTGTTAGATCTATCGCTACGTCAACATTGGCAGTTAAAACTTTAACGTAACATTTAGTTTTTGTAAGTCAATTAATGAGATAGGCTTTCATTACCAATTTAAAGACGATTCCATTTCAATTACCATACCATACTATTGTTTTATTTTAATACAAGAAATATAAGCTTCACACAAATAACATTTTTCAGCAAACAAATAAGATAATTTACCTAAATAGTATTGGACTGGACCAATAAATCAATCGTGAGATATATGTGCAATTATTTGTATCTGAATTATTATAATAATTGTTATTGAAACAAAATAAATTCAGTAAGTAGTTGATTTATTTTATTATGAGCATAAAACTTTTAATATAACTAGATTAATTATGTATATATAATAAAATAATATAAAAAATAAAAAAATTGAATAAATTGAAAACTAATCACATAATTAATGGATGTGTTTTGGTACGAGGTAGTGGACAAATTTCGCCAATCACATTTTGTAAGAACTTAATTAAAATTTATTACAATTCCCTAAACTATATTTTACTTGGATAATTAAAAAACAGCCCCTTTTATTAATTATTAAATAAGATTACGTAGACACAAGCACCTTGTTGCGATATTATTCATAACATTAAAACAATATAAAATATATATACAATATAAAATACAACAAATACATAATTTTGATGCTAAAAGAGCATTTACATGATAATCTTAGATTTTAAAATAAATTTATATTTATATTATATTTAATACACCTTCTTTCCTATGTCCCTAACGTGCGTTAGTATTTATTGACCGTGACAATGCTAGCTTCTTTCTTCTTTATCTTAGTTATTTGGCAACATAGAATGAACATCTATCAAGTGATTGCTGTCGATTTATTTTAAAAAAATGAGTTTTGAGTTACACAAAGAAACAATAGTATCTAGTGATAGAATATTCAATTTAATCAGTAATGTAAGGACACTTGAGTGAGTGAGTCTTAACAAAATTATCCTTGATGTGTAGCAGCAGTTTTGTTACGATAAAAGCGATGTATTTTACCGTAGTTTCAGTAAGTATCCAATAGCTGTGTACCTATGCATTAAGTCTATTATTTATGAAATCGATTTAGTATTTGTAATGTATTTAAAAGTGTATTTAAAAAATATGACATTGCTTTGATTCAACCCGCTGAGTTCAAATAAAACAAAAAACAATCAAAAGGAATAATGCCGTACGCATTTGAGCAATCCGATTCAATGTTCGTTATAATTTACTCATTAATGCAACTGACGTTAAAAACATATTTAAATTAAACTTGTGATTAAATTCAATTTAAAAATAAATCTTCAAAAGCTGTAAACCTGTTATTGACGTAAGTAGATTAAACTTAATTTGTAACGTTTAATTGTAAATACACCATTTCTAATAAAATGAAAAAAATTATAAATCACAGATCAGGTGTTATGGAATGTTTAGTTATAACTTGTCACAAGGCTTACTAAAAGGCAATGACATAATGGAATTAGTATAAGTACAAACGTATCTAACACCTTAATGCTTTTGTAGGTACTAAAAAATGAAGTCATTAATTGAAAGTCTGGAATAAAATATAAATGCTTAGTTAGAAAACATCAGAAAAATCAATTCGAGATATCACAGTGTTCGTTTGAAGATTGAAAGTTATTTGCTGTGTTTCAACAAATATAAAGAGACAAAATGATCAATATATCACAATAGAAGATAACTTAAATTCTAAGTTATTGTGCGACTAAGCAGAAATAATCAATAATGTCACCTATACATGTGTTCTAAGCGTCTTACCATGTCATCTTTTGTATGTATTTCATGTAAATAATTTAAATGTGGCTTGTTAGGCAATGATATTTTAAGAAAGATACGTCACGTTCATACCGCACGCACAACATAATCGTACCGTGACACATACATACATATTTAATAGTATTGTACATTATTAAGTACACACGCTATACGATATACGAGTGAAAGAGACAGCTATTTGTAATCAGTACAGTTAGCGCGTGCGATTACAATGTCAGGTCACAGCTCGACTGACTGCAATGGTCACAAGTAGCACCAATTAACGGCCCACGTTTGGTGCGTTGGTATCTACCTCTTGTGCGTTGGTATCTCCTCTATATAATATCATTGTTGTTAGGAGATTCTATAATAATGTAAACTACTTTGGAAGCTTTTACGACACATATTTGAACTCAGTTTCAGCCGTAATCATCCTGCAGGCTCCATGCTATTATATTCATATTCGACAATCTAATACATATATGTACGATAATCTATTCATACGAAATACATAAAAATCATAAAAGTAAAATGTGCTAACAATTTGAGCGATGATTGATTGAGTAACATTAAAATATAATCTACTTTTCTTAACGAGTAGCTGCTATTATCTGTTATTTGATTTTTCAAATGTGTAAGCTTATGCTAGTGTAACAATAATAAATTATTTAAAGCCTAATATAATAGTGTTGTAAGGTAATAAACTAAAATATTATAATAAAAAAATCACACACAAATGGTAACAAATAAAAAAGTAACACGTTTTTAGTTTTGTTTTTAATAAGTTGTACGCTAATTACCCTTACATATATAAAATACGGTTGTTAAATTGAAATGCGGAGGCAAAAACAGATATTTCACCGTCATAAAATTGTAACATGCAAAATATACTTAAACAGAATTAGTATAAAAAATCATTTGCGAACATCTGAACCTGGCACAAATATTTAGCTAAATTAAAAAAAGTATAGAGATTGCCAATAAGATACTAAATTAGTGCAGAGATCAGATATTGCTTTTCATATCTGTCAGTAATTTATCTTTGAAAGGAATTGTGCTCGGAATTCCCTCAGTACCTAGTTTTACTGTGTTAGCTGGACATAATACAAAAATATAAATTATTTGGCACTTTTGTTCCCTTCGGATATTAACAAATTTAATGTTGTTTAAAAACGGTAACTAAATTTGTCCAGCTATATCAAATACAAGAGATCTCCGATAGCTTAACCTTCAGGCACAATGGTCATAGCTCATATTAAACAATTCAGTTAGTATGCAGTGCTACTAACACTGAGCTTATTTGGTATACGTTGTAAAAAGTTTACTTTTAAAATTTACATTTTAAAAATCATGTATGTAGGCCTCTACGAAACCTAGACAAAGACAAGGAGTAGCGACAAGTGTAAATAAACGTACAACTTAACTGTAACCGTCAGCTCGCATTTGCGACACCCAAGGAATGGTTATCATGCATATTGGTATCAATGTGTGTTAGAACAATTTATTCCGTTATTGCCAAAAAGTAAGGCTATGCGCATGCACATTGGACATAATTCTGGTGTCTGAAAACCTTTAATCAAATTTGATTTTATAACAGACGTTTACAAGTTACATGCATCCGACATAAAATAATTGGTTAGTATTCGTCGATGGGTGGTCGCAAATGTGGGCTGGTCATTAAATAAAATCAATACGATACTCATCATTGCGAGCATATCCAATACGTTTAGCAAGCGGTCAAGATGCGTGGAGTCCGATGCAAGGGGCATGCTAGCTCCGGGTCATTTAAACGAGAAAACAATCGGGCACCCGAAAAAGTTGAATACACCTAAAATGAAAAAAGAAAATGTGATATGAATGCGAACAGTTGAAAATGCACAGTCTAAAATGTAACAAGAAACCTCATGCTTTTTGGCAACTGCCATGGCACAAAAATATACTTTTAAAAATCAATATTACTGAAAATGTTATTAGCGTTTTTGAATCTTTTGAACAGCACAAAGTGCAAAAGAAAAGTGACATGAAGTTGCATGTTACGAATATAGGAAATGTCTCGGGCATGCAAATGGTTATGTTCATCAACATAAAATAACAAAGCTCTGCTGTAACATAATGTAAAACTACATGCAGGTCACATCGCAAGGGGTTTCAGGGTAATAAAATACGTCACCTCTATCTTATACTGTCAGTTCCTTAGATAACATGCCCTGATTATAGTCCTTCAGTCCGTCCTGGCTAATCGTCGTAAACATTTTACGTTTAGGTATGTACTACTTTTATTTGATAAGATTAGGTCAGACTATAAATACCCTAAAGACAGTCCAAATCAACAGTTCATTGTCCATTAGTAACAACAAAACATAAATTCAGAAGACTAGTACCTACCTATTTATTTTATTTGCAATATGTTATTGAAAGCTAGGTAAATGATCTTTTGTATACATTTATCTACTAAAGATATTTAATACGTGTGCCTTTCCATAGTGGAATGCTTTAGCCAATGAAAATGATGCAACATGTTCAGCCCATTATTAAACAGAACTATAGCAACGAGGTTGAATTTGATTTAACATGTGTTATATCTGAAACTATACTATATCAGCTTACCTTTTATCATAGAATGAAAATCACCAAAAATAAAAAGGCACAGCCCAGATGATATTAACAAGCCAGATTAGATTGTTATTATTAACTAAAAAACAATGTTAGTTAGTAACAAACACATTATAAGGCGTCAAGGCACCTTGTGGGTACCATTGTTGAATTAATGGTGAGATGGAATGGACAAGAATAATTTGTTTCTTATCATAATTTATGTTACAAAGATATTGAATAATCTCGGAACACAGATGCCACGCTTAGTATTGTTTCATCAATACATGTGTTAGGGCTAAGAGGCAACTATATAAATTTAAGATTATAAAAAAACAATAAGCCAAAGAAATCGTAAGAAATTTTAATAGCATTAGCAATATCATTGATATATCGAGATGTGATTATGGTAACTCTAAAAACATTTGTATATAAGCAACAGTGTTTATTCAATCAGTGTACATTAAATTGACATAATCATTGCTTCAGAATTTTTTTCACAACGTTAGGCACCCCGGAAACGATGGCAATTAAAACAAATATTTATTAGGTATGTGTAATAGCAAATTTTCTAGATTTTTGGCACACTAAGAGTCACTTGCGAAAATTTTAATCAAACTGTGCAAAATTCAAAACATTATTAAATTAGTAAATGTTAGTGAAAGCAAATACAAATTACTTTGCCCCGAAGATACAAAATACAACCAAAATAGTGGTCAATTTTGTTCAATTAAGTACATCCTTACTAAAAGATTTGTATAGCTAATTTCCATTGCTTCAATGAAAGAACTATAGCTTAGAGCTTGATAATTCGGTTATATTCTGTATCAGAGGTTGTTTTTTGCTTTGCGAAATAATGCGTATTAGTGTGAGATTAGTATAACGTTGAAAAATATTTTACCCTTACTTTTGTCGACACCAACTATCCAATCGTTTGATACATTTCCATCTTAATTATGTGATTTATTTCAACTGTATAAAATTAAAACAAAACAATAATGATGACAATATATTCATTTATTTGTATTGACAAAGTAACAGTCGCGAGACATACTGACAAATTACATATCAACAATTTCGTGGCAGCTCTGCTTCCAGCCACGGAATTGTCATATAATTTTTAATGACAACACTTTACTGTATACGTATAAAACATATATCATTTCCTTATAGACAGATGCTATACTCTAATAATTAGAGTCTAATTCAATACTTGTACCTCATTTTACATTTTGGTTTAATATTGTCCTGAGTAAATCCATTATTTGTGATTCTTTCCAATTATTAGCTTAAAAATATAGATAGCCTCTGACTAGTACGACATCGATAAATTTTAAATTTAAATATAATTAATAAATATTAATAATAATATAGTGACAGTGCCACGCTTACCAAGCCACCAAATGTTAGTGCATGTTGGAATGATTTCCACTATAATTGTGTATATTATTATTGTTAGATGATATCTTAAACCCATAAATACAACATACGAAATATATGAAGTTATCACATAAGCTATCCACTATGTAAGATAATAAAATCGTAAGGCTAGATAAAAAATTATATCTCCTATCAAACAACTAGTTCGTTATAATTGGAGTATCAGCTATATAATCTTATTATGCATTATTATAGTCTTGTTCCAGAATGAAACATTCTCATATTATTGTAATAATTAACATATTACACAACACTTACTATAAAGTTATTAAAATGGGGTTATATACTTGAAGTTAAGATCGTGTGCGAAGCAAGAACCCCTAAAACACAGGAATGTACAGTAAAACATCATGAACAGTAATCGACAGGGAAATTTCAAGTATCAGCTAGCTAGCGAAAGTTATTAATCTATTCCTAAATTGATAATAAGAGTACACACTTCATAAGCGTGTCCCGTCTTTTTGGTTATATATTTTTAATTAAATTCTAAAGATTACTTCAAGTCATAATTCAAAAGTATATATACCTATTATGCTTTTATGGCCGAATAAATTATGAGCGACGTGCGGAACCATCTTACCCTCCACGCCCGACTTAGTTAAAGACATTTTTATTATTTAAAGCTCAAGTATCTTAGTGCAATAATTACGAAAATGTGAATTCATAAATTCACTTTTATTTTATTGCGTACGACTGAAAACACTATAGTTCAGTATAAGATATCATTATTGTTGCATCTATACTGTTATTTAACAGCTATGCTATTTTAAATCAACTTTTTTATCTTAGACCAAACAAAAAACAGGTATAGGACAGTCTCAAGTTTTAAAACTTTTTAAAGACCATTACTCAATACTCTTTACAATAACAATGAATGCACTGGGCATCAATTACGGAATGAGTGCTACTGACTTTCTAGCTAGACGCGCTAAGATTACTTATTACGACAGTACAATAACTTCACTTGAGTGTATTTGAGCCGCTTGAACAAATGAACACAAAAACATTTTTTTTTTAACATTACTCAACAGCAGAATGTTCTATTTCCTATATATCCACGAAATACTATTTACGGCGAGTATTTATAGAGAGAATACCCTGTTCTTGTGTTCTGCCTCTTTCTTAAAACATGAAGATACTTCCAGTGCAGCTATTGAAGAGAACTGACGTCCAACGCATACCAGCCAGACTTTTTCCCTATTGCCCATGCGGCTTATGCCCATAAATAACCCTTTCTTTAAATTATTGCTCAATTTATACAGTAGGTGAGCGTAATTATTGATTATTTTTAAAAAGCTGGTGATTTTAACTCATTTTGAATTATATTATTACGCTGTACCTCGCTTATTTGACTGCATAATTTGAATGGAATTAATATTCTATGCAATTCAAATCAAAGTATGGCAGTCATATTTAAGCTAGTAAAGGAATGTTTTGTTTACAAGATACATTAAACCCTGACCTGCGGGCAATTCCCGCTTATAAACAAAAGGTAAATCAACGCGGAAACACCTAGTACAGGGACGAAGCAATTACTTAGATAATTATAAATTTCAATAGAAATATTTATAATGAATGTAGATAAAAAAGTGAAAGTCAAATAAATGCTATACTACCTTCTCTCATTCGGTAAACATTATCATTCAACATTATCTTACCTTTGGTGAGTTTTCGTGAAGATGTAAATCAACATTGGAATGTAAATTCTCTCACGTCGTTTTATCGAATATAAATCTAATATTTGCCCAGAAACTCAATGGAAAATTAATTACTGTGAATAGGGGAGGGATAAATAAAAATTTGAGTGTAAAAAGTCAAAAAATACTTGACCATTTTTTAGCTCGAGTCGTAATTGCAACAGAACATAATGATGAACGTAAACCGTGAGGGACTGAGTCGCGACGCGACGCGAGGGGGCTTTACGAACGAACCGCGAACGATTTTATCACAGCAATGAGCCGCGGGGAGTCTTACGATATGGTAGTGTAATATTTACTTGACTTCTTATTACCTGGCGAGCTAGTGGCCACAGATTGTTCAACTTTTTTACGCTCAAATTTGAGTGGTTGCTTGAGATTGACATTGTGGGACTCCGCTATCGCCGCCAGCCGCTCGAGCACGCTGCTTATGGACAGCCGCATCTCCGGGTTTACGGTCAGGCAGCCATCTGCGGACAATAACCCCACATCAAACACACATTTCATTACCACAGATAGATACTACCACCACCACAATCCTTGCTATATCCCACTGTTAGGCACGGGCGCCTCTGTGATGGGTAATGTCGTAAGGTCGCCAAGTGCAGATTTCCTTTCTACTCTAATTAACTAATTATACTCTCTGGCTGGCTCTGGTCCTTTCTGCTCGAATGCTCGGCCATGATCTCGGCATTTTGCGGCCATAAGTTCAGTCGAGAAACTTGGTCTCGGTTCTCGGCTAAAATCGCTGAGATTCTCGGCTAAACCGAGAATATATTACAGTTTGAGGTAGGATCTAAATACACCGTGTACGTCCAAGAAATAGCGCTTGATAGCTTTCTTAGGGCGTCAAAATTGTATAGATTTATGCTCATAACTTAAAATACTAGTATTTGGAACTTTATAAAGTACTTAAAAATAGAGCAAAAAAAACTCAGCGTTGTACAAGTGTCGTTCAGTTCATAAGTAGAGGCGTTCATAGTAGGCGGCACCCTAATTTCGAATTTAACTTGTATTTGAATTCGAATCACAACTCCAATACGTTTACGAAGTTCATATTGACAACTAGTAGAATTATAATTCCACCTGTCCATATAATAATATGTGATATAAATACAATTTTAGTACTGAGGCCAGGAATGACGTCGTAGTCACCATGGCTTAGCCTAGCCACTATGTAATATACAAACGTAACAATTGCTGTTTGTATGCTCTTAGAACTGGACCAGGTTGCTAAAAACATAAAAATTCACGGGTTTTCTAGATAAAACCCACAACATACGCATCGTATCGAATATTGGTTTGGTTAAAATTTTGAATAAAACCCTATACCAATAATATACTTTTCAAGAAAATTCACCACTGAAAATTTCAATGCTTTTTCAATTTCGTGTTTTCGAGGATTTCAAAAGTAATTTAGTTAGCTACATTTTTGTGAGGATACTTATAAATTTGTTAATTTATTTATGTCTAAAATACATATACAAAATACTATTTAATACTGGTCCTGGATGCTATGGTTATTCCAATGTTAAAGTGGTCATTACTCAAAAAACTAACTAGCACTCAGTACTTATTTAAATGCATATTTAGGTCAGATATACATATCATATAAAAACACACTATTATCAAGCTTCATGAAAGAAGTACTGAAGCTTATCATTACAACTTGTAAAGGAACAGATGAGATTATAACTAATATGAGTAATTAAAAATGATAAAAATTAACATTAAAGAATACTCACTTATGATTTCATGAAAACATTTATAGCGCTGATCATTGGGATTGAGGGTGTAATTTCCATTCAATATGGCCAGTTTTGCAGAGTCCTCAAATGGATGCTGCATATAACATAGTGTGTATAGAATACACCCAAGTGCCCACACGTCCACTGAGTGGTCTATTTTCCGGTTATCCCAAGTATCTAACATCTCTGGTGCTCTATACATTGGTGTCGTAAATTGTGCCAACTGCAGAAGAAATAGCCATATCAATCTCAACCATATTTTGTACTTATAGGGCACAAAATGCTTACTTTGAATTTTCCACTGTGCATGCTACATTAACATACAAGCAGTCCCCAATTATATTATTTTTGAGGTATGATTAATAATTTTATTTGGATTTTTAATCCAGAAATAATGTAATTATATTTAATAATTAGTTTGTTTGGATTAATAATTCATATAAACTTTTCCATCTTATTAATAGAAAGTGCTAATAATTTAAACCATAGCTATGAGTACATTTTTTACTTACAGTCTCTTCTAACATGTTTCGTTGATTAGCACTCCAAGAAGGATTAGGGGCAAACACATCAGTAGTCGCAGAGCCAAAATCACATAATTTAATTGCACCTGCAAATTGTTACAATATTTAAACATTACATTTCTACAAATAAAATTTAAATAACTGGTAAATAAAGTAGGATAAATAATAAAAAAGGGGTTTTACGGCTATAACATAACTTAAACATACCTTCATTAGATATAAGGAAATTTTCTAGCTTGAGATCACGATGAGCTATTGGGGGTACCTGGGCGTGCATGTGTTGCACAGCGCGGCAAGTCTGGTAAAACACCCTAAGAATGGTTTGCAGTGGGAAGGCCTGCCCTCTATTTTGCAAGGCCTCCATTAGGCTACCACCACTACACAGGTCCGTTAGCAACAAATATTCACTCATCCCATGGCTTGTTTTTGATTTGTCTATAAAAGAAGCGGCTATATATTTTATTATATTAGGGTGGCCGGAAAGCTTTTTAAGTATACTTATTTCTTGCATAATATTTTTGTTGGCCTGCTCATCAGCCGCCATTAGCCTCTTGAGTGCATATTCCGTGCCAGATGAGACATCTTGAGCAACAAACACAAATGCAAATCCACCTGAAATAGAAGAAACTTCAAATAATCAGCAGCTAAAGGATTATTCACAAGTATTTTATGTGTAATAAGTTTATCTGATTTATTTATTTGATAATCTATATGTATACAGTACAGAATAAACATAATATAAGAAACAGAAAATTGCATAGGAAGAAAATACAAGAATACCACTAAAATTTTATGATGCTTGCTAAATGCTTATCAATGACTATAGAAAAACTAAGAAACTAATACAGAGGTCTTGAAATTTTACTGTAAAATTATTTAATTTCTTTGGTGTGGAAAAGATGCATAAAATATTTTTTATTATTTTGGCCTGAATAAAAACAAGCAGATGAGTGCCTCCGTATGGTGAGTGGTCACAGTCGTCTATGCCAAGACTAGAGGGGTTCATAATGCATTGCTGGCCATAAAAGAGGGCATTTTTTAAAAAACCCATATGATAGCGTAGCACCAGATCTAACAAAATTTATAGAACTTCTTAAATTGTATTTAAGTTTTAGTATACAGTAATTTTTTTTTGTTATTTATTTTAAGCACTTACTTATCTAGTGTAGCTCTGTTAGTACCTAGTTTTAGTATTTATAACATGTTTTAGATTATACTGTCAAATAAGTGGTATTATACAATACATAAATAAATAAATGTCAAAGTGAAAACTTCAGAAGAATGTTTATTTCACAATTTGCAAGTGCGAGGCAGATGGAGATGTTTAAATATCCATGCACAAATTAAAAAGTATTCTTAGAAATACTAAAATCATTCCTGAATTTTGCAGTTGTGTTTCAAGCTAAATTAGAAAATAAGAAGGATTTGTTTAGTCAAGCATTGCAAATGACATACAAATACATACATAGCACAAACATTAAAATAACTAAGAAACAACTAACTAGTTATCAACCCACTTCAGGATGGGTACCTTCTCTTGATTGAAAAGGCCTAGAGCCTACTCTACAATGCTGGTTGAGTGAGAACTGGTGGAGATTTCTAGGGTCAATGCAATTGTTGAAAAGTTTTAAGGCCCCCAAAAGGCTTAAACACGGATTTATGACTTCATCTTACAACAACAACCAGAACCTACAGGTCCATGCACTGCATGCCCTCCAAAGCAAGGAAGCCCTCAAGATTTTTTTCCATTATAGGACATTAACATTTCTGTTTATTGCTCAGAAACTATTTCTACTAAATTACGGGTACAACATCAAATAAGCTAATAAAATAAGAACACAGCCATACTCATAATATCTCTCAATATAGCGATTATATTGATAATCATCGAAATTAGTCTGAACCTAATTAAAAAGTAAGCCTTTACAAAGCCAGGCAATGAGCCCTTCCGCCCCCAATAAAATTCACGGCTACGCAAAGTGCACTGACCCGCTTGCAACCAATTTATAATAAAATTTACCATACATACAACGTTTCGGTATTTTGAACCTATAAATAATTTACTTACCTTCTGCGATAACTTTCTTCACTCTTAATTTCATGTTTCCAATTTCAACAAATTGGCCAACGAAATCATTATCACTGCCACCGTTGGCACTTCCAGAACTGAAGTACCCCATGGCTGATTTAAAAACGCTCATTTTATCTAGTAATATTGTAGCTCTAATGAAAAAAGACAAATAACATAACAATAAGAATCTATTCAATGCCTGGATCCATTTTTTATTATACCAATCGAAATTCCACAGAATTAATTCCTCAAAAGTAGACGATTTGGCAGATAGGAACAAAGAGTACGAGAAATGGCAAATGTCATGTCATGTCAGTTTATTTCAGGGTAACAGATTATCTATTATTCTATATATATAAAAGGAGAAGGTGACTGACTGACTGACTGACTGACTGACTGACTGACTGACTGACATATCAACGCAGGGCCTAAACTATAAGGGCTAGAAACTTGAAATTTTGCACAGGGGTTCCTTTTATAACGTAGGGGAGCACTAAGAAAGGATTTTTGAAAATTCACCCCCTAAGGGGGTAAAACGGGGGTGCAAAGTTAGTATGAAACTTTGCTGTTTTTGAAGTGGGCAACCCGAACGCGAGTAGACGTCGTTAATGGGTCTAATTCTACGCGAGCGAAGCTGCGGGCGTCCACTAGTAACTATATATCTATGACTCACAGAAAAGGAAATAATGAATCAATTGCTCTGTGATTGCTTCCCTGTGGACTATTATTACCACGGAACACAGAAAATAACTACCTTAGCACAGACATAATATGTAATCCAGAAGATGACTTTATATCCAGTTTCATCTACATCATACCAATAGTTTTGGCTATTTACCAAGCCATAAGTTATTTAATATCTCTACCATCAAATCTCCAATAATCAATTTGTGCACAACAATAGACAAGTTTAGTTTAGTTCCTAGCACAGAATAAATATACACACAGATTCATAGATTAACGTATTTAGTGTCTGTCTTTGGTCTGTGGTAGCTAGCTACTATTATAATAAATCTGTATTTTGTGGTTTTGAGTTTTTGTGTGTGTGTGGCTCAAGCAAATGCAATGCAAATACAGGTTTTTGTTGTTATTCGTTTACAATAACTTTGATTTGGGTCTTGGGTGACACAAATCCAGCTAGAGACAGAGTGCTGCTTGATTTGTGGGTCCGCTAATTTACTTATTCAGATCACTAAAATACAAATTTGCTAGAATACTGTGTGGCTAATGTTTAATCAAGTCTGATCCAAGAATGGGCTTTGAAATCAAAAGGTTTCAAGGTGACGTTGACGAAGAACTGATTTGTCCAATTTGCTCTGGAGTACTGGAAGATCCTCTGCAGGTTAGTTTCCCTGTGTTCGTGCGGTTGAAATTGAGTGGTATCCACGTACAATTTGTGTAAAAGTGTTTAAATCAAAAGGATTTAATATCTGTTTTGATTCTTTAGGCTCCAGCTTGCGAGCACGCTTTTTGTCGTGCTTGTATCACAGAATGGATCAGTCGCCAGCCTACCTGCCCTGTTGACCGGCAAACGGTCACGGCAAGCCAACTTCGCCCAGTCCCACGAATACTTCGAAACTTGCTATCTAGGTAACATTTCGTAACTGTTATGTGTTACTACCTCTTACAACATTTCAGGTTATGCTTATCGAATAAGTACATGCGTTGTTTTGTTTACACTTAATTTAACTTTTAAATTAGTTATTGATTTACTGTGCAAGAATGTACCTATCAAGGGGATCACAGAGTAAAAGAAAGGCAGGCAGATAGCTCTATATACCAAAACAATACATGTTATGTCATTTCAGGATTTTTAAGGAAATGCCTCAGAATTGTCTTTGTGTTGTCTTGATGACAACATTGAATAAATAAACCAGTCCTAGTGGCGAACACATAATTTTTTATCAATAATAATACTACACATTGGCAATGACCTACTTGTGACTCGCTGGCACAGGTGGCAGTTCTTTCAATACATTTATATTAATTTTGATGTGAAAGCCTAATAAAATAAAGAATAAGCATTGAGGAATGTTTGATTTTTTTATTCCAATGATATAATCAATAACAACATGTATTTGATTTGACCTCCAACAACCAAATTACACTGGAGCAGCTTAAACACTGATATTGTTGATCTGTTTAATTATCACTGCAAGATTGTTTGCTAAATTGCTGAGCTAACCTGCAACCCATAGACATCCTACTGCTGGGCACCGTTCTCCTTCATAGGCACGGCTGCAGGACGTCTAGCTAGAGCATATTTAACCATGCTGCTCCAATGTGGTTTCATGGTGAGGCTAAAGGCCAACCCAGTGTCAAATGTTCTCAAGCAACCAACCCAAAGGTTTTGGCCATGTCGGAAGGTCTGAGGCCAGGTCTTAATTGTGAGGAAAACTATGTTCATTACGTCTCATTTGAATTTTCAGATTATGCACAAGTTGTGACAATGCACCTCATGGCTGCAATGCTGTGTTGAAACTTGATTCATTGGCATCACACTTAGTTGAATGTATGTACCATGTAATTTTTGTTAGTTATTGCCTTTATGTTAGTATGGGTCTATGCCAACAAGAAGTTTGTGTATAGCAATGCATGTTCAAATGGGCCAGCCATTTTAACTTGTTAAATTGTACCTAAACATAACTGGTAAAAAGTGGAAGTATTGAATACTTATGTCAAAATCTCAGGTCAAGTAGAGGCATAATGTTAAATGTAAAAATGTAATGTTTGCTGCCCATATGAACATGAATGACTAACTAGAAATACGATAGTAAAATTGTAGTAGTTCTTTACTAATTAGTCTTGTTGCATACATATTGATGTCTTTGGTTTCCTAATCAACGCTACACTACATCTTGTCTACATCATAACTTACATAAATGTGTATTTAATAATAACTTGTTTTCATAATCTAATTTCTTGAATTCCAGGTGAATTTAACCCTAAAAGACCAATGCCTTGCGAGGCTGGGTGTGGGCTTGTAATACCTAAAGATGAACTAGCAGAACACAACTGTGTGCGAGAGCTACGGGCTCTGATAACTACCCAGCAAGACAAGCTCGCTGATTACCAGCAAGAGTTGGCTGAGCAGAGGCTGATCATTAACGAGCATAAACGGGAACTGGCCTTGTTGAAGGTAATGCATATATATTGATATCCATCCATCAGCCTTTTGAGGTTCAATACATAGGTACATTAATGACCATTCCACCAGAGGGTTCATGATGGAATTGATGACATCTTGGTGATGTCATTCCAAAATTACCTGGTTTCATCTGGACATGACATGGACATCACCTGGACATCTGGTCTTCATGAGGTGTTTACACACAAGCCTTTCAAGTTTATGGAATCAGTTCAGTCTCAGATTTACCACTAAAAGTATACCTAAAGCTTAGATACTCTGCGAAATATTCGCCTTTGTAACTCTCCGAATAATTGTGCACGAAAAAAACCTTACTCGTGGTGAATAGAATATAAGAATAAGCTGTTCACATACTTGGATTCGCTAGTCACCTCCGAGCGTATGCCAGGCGAACAGCGGGTCACCTAGACAGATACTTCAGATTAAAGATTATTTTACTTATTGGATATCATCATCATTATATGGCGAGTTACTGGCGTAATGGGTTACTTATTTTTTCTATAACACTGTCAGACAAACGGAAATACTGACCTGATGGTAAGTAGTCACTATCGCTTAAAGATACCAGGATAATAACAAGTTCGTTGCCTGCGTTGAAGGAAACGTTCTACACTGTTCTTATAGCACTTCCGAGTCACAGCCCGATGGGAGTACATTACACAGCGCGGCAGCTGATACTGCAATATCGCGTAAACAACAACAGACAATACCGCGTAACTTAATCATGGCAAATTTTACAGGAGGCCAAAAAAACTAAATATCTTCTCCTGTACTTATCAAAAACGTGTCTGAACTTTAAGTTATTTAGAAAATGTATTAGTTAACTTATATATTAATATAAAATTCAATCCAATCAATACTTAGAATAATATAATCATTACCTAGAAAATACACTTACGCTGTTTTTCATTTTATGAGGCATTTATTATTTGAGCTTTTTTGGCATTTACGCGGAATTGGAGGGAGAATAAAGCAGACTTATATTAATGAAAAGAAGTTATATTTATTCAAATAATCACTCTGGGGTAAAATATTTTTTAAATACATCTATAGGAATAATTTATCTAAACAAAATCAGCGAAAAATACGCGTAACTAACAAACACATTCCGTAAAAGTTCAAATTTAAAACCGCGTAACTACTATTATGCAAATTTTTGTTGTAAAACAATTGAATTTACAGATTCTATTAAATAACCAAGTTGTAGGAGGAAGAATACATTAGAAGAAGAAGAAGAAGAAGAACACATTTATTTCATAAGTAGACAATACAAATTAACAACAACACAATTTATAAACGATAAAATAATAGAATGTAATTGGCTACTTGATGAAAAGGGGCCGCACTCAGCGTTGGCCGTAGCTGTAACAGACTGTGACCGCTGGTTTTCAGTGCGACCCATTTTGACCCAGTTCGGACTAGCACACACAAAACAATGTTGCAGGAGTTCATGCGAGCGATGCGCGTGTCGAACCCGACTATGCGCGCGCTCGCCGACCAGATGGAGCGCGAGGAGGTGGTCCGCTGGGCGAGCTCGCTGGCGCGCGCGCGCGTCACGCGCTGGGGCGGTATGATCTCCACCCCAGATGACGTGCTGCAGGTGGTAATGCGCTTAAGCACTTGTTTAACGCATATGTATATAGTTCGCTGCGACCCATAGACGTCCCACTGCTGGGCACGGGTCTCTCCCACAGACACTGCTGCGGGAGGTCTAGAGCATACTCCACCACGCTGCTCCAATGCGGATTGGTGGAGGGGTTAGTGGCCAACCCAGTGTCGAATGTTCTCAAGCCACCCGAAGGTCTTCGACAAGGCTGTTTCCAGCATTGAAAACAACCGGGACCGACGGCTTTACGTGCCCTCCGAAGCACGGTAGCGCCCATGAAATTTTTGCCACTAGCGGTCACCCATCCACAAACCGACCGCGCCCGTCGTTGCTTAACACTTTCGATCACATTGAATCGAAGCGAGCCACTGGGCTATGGACGCTACATATAGTTACCGGCACGATAGTCTAGCTCTGACCTTGAAGCGAAAGTCCAAAGTGAGCGGGTTGTCAGTCGTAAGCGATGATTGATTCGCCAGCCGTGTTAAGTCTCCCGCATTGACACCCGCATGCGCATCTATCCCTTACGAATTTCGTTCAGAGCTACACTTTCTGGCCGAGTTTTATTCACTCTTGTCTCTTTCATTGTAAACTGCCTCGTTTTGGTTTTGGTCGCAAGCGTGACTGTGAAGTTAGAAGCCGTAGGCTTGGATCGGGAAAAGTATAATTGGTTTATTTTAACTTGAAATTTCACAGCTCAGAGTTTGGTATTGAATTGCAATAGACTCTTCGCCTATTCGCTGCGACCCATAGACGTCCCACTGTTGGGCACGGGTCTCCTCTCAGAATGGGAGGGATTAGGCCTTAGTCCACCACGCTGGCCAAGTGCGGATTGGCAGACTTCACATACCTTCGAGAACGTTATGATGAACTCTCAGGCATGCAGGTTTCCTCACGATGTGTCCTTCACCGTTATAGCAAGTGACATTTAATTTCTTAAAACGCACATAACTTAGAAAAGTCATTGGTACGTGCCACTGGGGTTTGAACCCGGACCGCTCGAGTGAGAGGTGAGTTCGATAGCCTCTGGGCTGTCACCGCTTGCCTTCGCCTATTACCTAAATATAACTGTTCAAAATTACACGCCCATATCTTTTTTATATCTTTCACGTATTTATTTACATTTATGATTATTATTATGTTCTCAGAGATGAATATTACGTTAACTCATTTTCATCAATTATAGATGATGATCAAGCGAAGCCTATCAGAGTCGGGCTGCCCTCCTCACATCATTGATGACCTCATGGAAAACTGCCACGAAAGGCGATGGCCCCCTGGACTCTCGTCCCTTGAAACCAGACAAAACAATAGAAGGTATTTTAAAATTTCTAGTATCGAGTTTGTTGACGGCATCATTGAAATCTATATTATAAAAATGAATCGCAAAATGTGTTGGTAAGCGCATAACTCAACAACGCCTGGACCAATTTGGACAATTCTTTTTTTTAAATGTTCGTTGAAGTTCAAGGATGGTTTTTACGGCGAGAAAAATTTGAAAATTCATCCCCTAAGGGGGTAAAACGGGGGTGCAAAGTTAGTATGAAGCTTTGCCGTTTTTGAAGTTAGTGAATGTGTAACGCGAGCGAAGCTGCGGGCGTCCACTAGTACTTAATGAAGAAATAACATAGATAACAGCACAGTTTAACATCCATGACCTGGGTACAGATATTTATCAGTGAAATAAATACAGAGTAAACTCTTTATAGTCCTGCAGCCCTCGCCTGTTTTTTTTAGTGATAATAACAGGCTGAATTTTCGCGAGCAGGTTCGGTTCGACGAGACGCCCAAGTTCTTCTTCTGACAATTCTCGGTAAAGGTAGCTAATGTAGTAATGTGTAATGTAGTGATTACTTGCTCAGTGGTAAGTGAGATTGTTGTCAATGACCTTTTTTTATTTTCCTTTCACCGGACACCTCATAGATTTGTCATAATTTAGTTTCAGTTTTTCCCGTCATTAGACCACGACATCTTGGTGTCTCGAATATAATATGAACTTCTTTTAATATAAATATTTGTATTATCTAAATATATGTAATTATTTTAATATGTGTTTAGAGATTTTACCACATCTTTATGAAGGTTTTTGTGTACTCCAAACTACAAGAAATGCGTTGAATGAGTATTGAACGAAATATATTTATTTCTGGAAATACATACCGTTTTTTATGTAGGACAGTGATAAAATTGTGTTCTACACTTTATTCCCGATAGGAAAAAATTAAAATTCAGTTGTTATTATTGAATAAAGTCTTTCCGTAGAAGGGACAACTTCTAAACGTAGGACTGGGAAATCGTACCACTACATTTGTAGGACTGTGTGACCATTTGATTGTACAAATATTTATCAAGCTTCATACAAAAAATCAGCATGTTACCAATAAATTTGATGATCTCGTTATTTGAACATATTCGGAGTGTAGGACGCTCCAGTCAAGCCATCCGATTTGTAGGACAATTGTTTTTCGGAGTTTACCGTCCAATTACCTCAATATAAAAAAAAGACCATGCGGTTATTCAGACAATTTCTACACCCCATCAAATCGACATGTTCTATACCTGCGCACTACATTAGCTACCTCTACCGAGAATTGTCAGAAGAAGAACTTGGGCGTCTCGTCGAACAGAACCTACTCGCGAAAATTCAGCCTGTTATTAATCACTAAAAAGAATAGGCGAGGGCTGCAGGACTATTATAACGTCGTTCGTTATAACGAAACACTTTCTATAAAAACCCATACATAAATTCACTCTCTATAACGCATCAGACATTCTCTATTACGAAGAAATATTTTCATATTTAGACATCAACTACATATTAAAACAAAACAAAACTAATCTTTTGAGGTGCCTAAATTTCTAAGAATGATACCTGATTATCGTAAACCAACATTGAAACTTAAAAAATGGAACCAATACTTACAAAAATACAAAACAAATATTGGCATAGTAACACGTCAGGCAAAGTTAAAAGAATATATGTGTTTAGAATAATTTATCTATTGTATTGTATGTAAATTATTGTAATTAGTTTAATTTGGTTTATTTTTTCTCTGCTCCCCCTATAACGAAAACTATTTATAACGAAAGAAAATGCTCGGTCCCTTGAAATTCGTTATAAATAGTTTACACGGTATATGCGCCATCCACGATTCGAATCAGGTTCGGGAGTCAGGGTCACTAACCAGCGCAGCACGGAGTCGATTCCGGTTACACTTTTTTAGAGACGACCATCTTAGTACATAAGGGTAGCAACACATCTGGGACTGACTTGGAACGAGACTTCCGAATTACTAACACGAACTAACAGGACTCTATCACTAACACTCCCCTGTCCATCGAACTGACAAACTAATGTTCTCTCTCTCTGCTAACTGGACTAACCATCTCAGTCCCTATTTAAGTCATGTTCAAAGTCAGTCACAGTTGTCATGGGCGGCAGCGGAAGTTTGATCTTTTTAAATACATAAATAATCCATAAATGAACCTATTCATGTTATGTAAATATTAGGTTGGGGAAAAAGTTTCTTCGCATTTTTTATGAAAATTCCAAACTTTTTTTAATATAGTTTATTTACATTTAACTAAAGTATGTAGGTACCATTTTGTTCGATAACTTTTTGCCATCTTGTAGGTAGGGACATGATCCCATTCCTATAGAAATGTTGGGACTTCTGATCAAAATACCGCGACAAGTGGTTTTGGCAGTCCTCTCGTGATGTTAACCTGACACTGCCTAAAGAATTCTGAAGAGACCGAAACAGGTGGAAATCTGAAGGTGCAAGGTCAGGACTATACGGCGGATGCATTAACACCTCCCAGCCAAACTCTCTTAATTTTTGCTGAGTGGCTAAAGATGTGTGAGGTCTAGCGTTATCATGATGAAAAACCACACCCCTTCTGTTGATTAATTCCGGCCGCTTTCTCTCAACTTCTTGCTTTAATCTCATCAGTTGTTCGCAGTAGAGTTCAGAATCGATGGTCCTGCCTGGTGGTAACAGCTCATAATGAATAATGCCCTTCCAATCCCACCACACACACAGCATCACCTTGTTGCGAGTTAACCCGGGTTTCGCCACAGTCTGTGCAGCCTGACCGGCCTTTGACCACGACCTTTTTCGCACGTTCTTGTCGTACGTGATCCACTTATCATAACCAGTTATCAGCTTCTTCAAAAGTGGTTCATAACGTCGTAATAAAGAATCACAAATGAGTACACGGTTCATTAGGTTTCTTTCAGTAAGCTCGTGAGGTACCCAAATATCGAGCTTTTTTGTGTACCCAGTTTTTTTCAAATGCGCCAAAACTGTTTTGTGGTCAATTCCCAGTTCTCATGCCGATCTTGCTCCAGTTTTTCAAAAATGGCATCCATTTTATCCGTAATTGGGCGACCAGAGCGACGTGCATCTTTGACATCAAAATTTCCGGATTGAAAACGCTTAAACCAAATTTGTGCTACTCTCACAGACACTGCACTAGGTCCATAAACGTCGCAAATTTTTTTTGCGGCTTGCGTTGCATTTTTACCTTTTTTGTAGTAAAATTTTAAAATGTATCGAATTTCTTCATTAGATTCACTCATCTTGGCGGTACGAAAAACAAATGAAAATCACACATTTTCCTAATGTGAATTTGGAATTATGTTCTTTAAAATTTCCCCAAATTTCTCCAAAACCAGCCAGATACAAATAGTATAGCCAAAGAGTTTTTATTACAAGTTCCTACATACTATAATGCGAAAAGACTTTTTCCCCAACCTATTACATTTAAAAATATATATTTAAAAAAAAAGCTTTTTATTTTTAAATTTAATTTCTATTTAATTTTTATTTATTTTCATGCATTGTCATCGGAACCACAGAATAATTCGGAACCAAATATTTGTGCCAAATTTCAGCTCGATAGCTTCAGTGGAAGTGGGTGACATATTGATTGCAAGATTCCAGGACATACATACATACATACATACATACATACATACATACGAGTGAAGTTAAATAAAAGCTTTTAATAAAAAAAGTAACAACCCTCTCCCCCAGGTTGTACGACAAATACGTGTGCAAGCGAGTGCCGGGCAAGCAGGCGGTGCTCGTGCTGCACTGCGACAACACCCACGTCGAGGAGCACATGATGGCGGAGCCCGGCCTCGTCATGATATTCGCGCACGGCATCGAATAACCCGAGCCGGCCGTGCCCGGCCTCGGGGACACGAATGAACTCCACAGATTATAGTGAATCAAGTTTTTTTTAAATTTCGAAACGGACAAAATCGGTGACACGAATGAACTCCACAGATTATAGTGAATCAAGTTTTTTTTTTTAAATTTCGAAACTGACAAAGTTTATGGAAGTGAAACGACCCAGTCAGTGTGTGGTGGTGAGCATAATATAAATAATAGTGTCATTTAAGCGACATTTTTTCATAAGGTACCTTGGGGAGGTATTGTTTAACACTGTTTGTCAATGGTCGCCTTAGGACCCGTTTAGATACTCGCTGTGCACAGGCAAATAGGCACGAGTATGTAAGGGGCGTATTCGTGTATACTTACTCCTATTTGAACGGGTGTATACATATTCGTACGCAGCGTCCATTGGCCAATGGATCGCCTCGATCGTATGTGATCGGCCGTGTAAAGACGATACGATATATGCACTGTAGGTTATTGGATGAGTGACTTGTAGTGGTAAAATTTCATAGGCGTTTCCGTGCTTCGTAGGGTACGTAAAACTGTCGGTCCTGGTTGTTTTCAATGGAAAACAACTTTGATACAAACGCTTGTCGATTTTCCTGTTCGCTCGTTCTTATTATGCTGATAAAACGAAGGGTTTTCGAAAGATGTACGATCTCTTGAATATGAAAATGCATAAATTTAACGAGCTCTGAAATCGCGCTAAGTGTTGAGTCTGTATGAATTGATAAATTAGTAGTGATAAGTTTGTTTGTACAATAAAACTCAATGAGGAATATGACAACTCACTATTGTTTGGTGTGTTTAAAAATCAATTGGCTTTGCACATTCCTGAAAACATTGACATAAGTAAGTAACGCAATAATGTGAATTCCTGTGATTTGAATGTAGGTACATAATTAGAATGTATAAAGAATAATTATTTTCCCAAATTCATGCTTCACAATATAAACATTCAACTCACAATTACTAATAAATGCAAAAGTAAAGATATATTTATTGCTCTTGACATAATCAAGAGCATTTGTAGATTACATAGTAGTCTACTTTTAATAATGAGTAAGTTGTGTGTCTTAGATTGTTTTCTGCTGCGTTTTGGCTAGCCCAAACATTAATCTAAGTTGTGTGTATTATCATAAATAATATTATTATGTTATTGAAGTACTAAAAACTGAAATGTTGGAAATATGTTATAACTACATAATGTGATATTATTGGAATGTATTAGTAGAATGTTTTTACTAGAACTTGCATTTTCTTTATTTTGAATTTCTGAATTTTGATATATTAATTTTATTTAGCTCAATTAAAATACATTAAAATGGTTCAAGGAAGTGTTTTATTTTGTGTATCATGCCTAGATCTCGCCCTTTATCTATATATATAAAAGGAGAAGGTGACTGACTGACTGACTGACTGACATATCAACGCAGGGCCTAAACTATAAGGGCTAGAAACTTGAAATTTTGCACACGGGTTCCTTTTATAACGTAGGAAAGGATTTTTGAAAATTCACCCGCTAAGGGAGTAAAACGGGGGTGCAAAGTTAGTATGAAACTTTGCCGTTTTTGATGTTATTCGAATGAAATTCAGTACCTATGAAGGTTTTTTATTGAGTTTTGAAAATCATCTCCTATGGGGGTGCAAGTGGGCAACCCGAACGCGGGCAGACGTCGGTAATGGGTCTAATTCTACGCAAGCGAAGCTGCGGGCGTCCACTAGTTATTAAATATTTATGAAATATTCTATGAAAGGTATTAACAATATGCTGGTTAGTTCTCAATTTACGCACGCCTGCGCTGGTGTGAGAGTGTGGTCCGCACATGTATAACCGCGCCGACAATGGACCACATCCACATCTAAGGAGGATCTAGGGAGCTGTTGAGCCTTCTCCCCCGACCATCAGGAGGCTCGACAGATTTTTTTTCGGATAGATTTTTGCTATATGGTCATAAGGACCTTTACGGCGTCACCAAATAGGTCCCGGGTAGAAAGACGGTTTCTCCCTTAAATGTAAGTATTATAATAAATTTGTGGTTTCTCCGGCATACAAAAATAATATATGGACAGATCTGAATTCACTCAAGCAGGGACGCCGTGTAAGGCTGGGAATATATTTTCGATTTTTTTCTATCCGACTATCGGAGAGAAAAATCGGAAATCTATCCCAGCCTTATGAGGGGTTTGTTCCTCTCCTTTCTTCCTTCATGGTTTGTTCAGTTTTGTTGACAGCTCATTGTCAAAAGTCATAGAGATAGCAATATACATGGAGACGCTCTAGTTGACTATATTATTATAGCATATGTTTTTTTTAACGCACACTATGTAAAATACATGTTGTCTCTTTTTCACTAATTGACAGCTGTCTATGAAAAAAGAGACATGTGAAGTGATTCGGATCCATCTTAATTTCGTTTCTACTTTGTCCGTGGTTCAGCCGTGGCTTGGCCGTGCCTGGATCGGCCATTTTTAATACTTCAAGTACATGGAAGTAATGTAACGCATACAAGATTTAACGATTGCTCGATAAAATATTATTATATTTATCGTAATCTGATCGGCGTTGTGGGGTAAAGCTAGATTTTGATTAGTGTTTGGTGTAGCTTGCTGTCGATTAAGTAAGTATATACTATACTTTTATGTTTTTAACCATCCCTTAATGACAGAGGTAGTGATTGAGTTCGGCATGGTGTTAGTGTTTAGTTCATTAAGTAGTAAGGTCGCCCGCATGTCTGTTTGTCCGTCTATATTATTAAAAGAAATCGATTTAACTCCGGAAAAGTTAATCGTATTTTATGATAAATGAAAAATTTTCTAAAGAATTTTATGGCAATGAAACGGTGATGAAATATTTCGCACTCTGTTAATTCACCTAGGAGTGTACAATGAATGAATGCAAACCATCAACATACTCATACATGCACTTTAAAATGAAGGTAATTATTCTAAAGTACACACAATATTGTACGGGAGGATGACGTCACACTTTTTTTCATATGTGTAGGCGTTCATCGATTTATAAGACGTTATCACGTCAACAAATATCGTATTTTCTATCGATAACGTCTCCACATAGTACGCACAGCACTAGTAAAACCAGCCATTTTATCTTCCCCTGGCAGTTTAGGTATACACGCTTTTTTGCAATTAGGGCAAATCCATAGTGTTAAAGATCGTTGTCAAAAGTAAATTTCCAGCCGTCACTGCTGTCAAAATATTGTCCGTCATTCGATCAAACAGTGATCTATGTTTGATTGTAAGATTTTTCATTATTTGTTTGAAAATGTCTGAAATGGAAGTAACAGAAAGCGGCAATGATTGCGCCAATGATTTGTGTAAGTTTAAGTTCTGCTTAAGATATGTCAAGGTTTTTAATTTACAATTATCGCGCTTAACCCGGCAAACAATTCTTGGTTGCAGTGCTTCTGGACCGAGTGTTTCTGCGACTTGGAAACACTGACAGCGATGAACAGCTGGAGAACTGCCTCAATAAATTTTTACCACCTGTTATTCTAAAATTGTCTTCCCCTCATGAACAGGTAATCTATATTTCATATCCTACACAGTGCATACTATTGTTTTCTTGAAATGGTGTGGGAAAAAGTAGAATATAGGCGAAATATATGATATATTTCGATAGTAGTTAGTGTTTAGACTTGGTTGTAGTGTAGCATAATTACTATGTACAGGTACGCACAAAAGTTATGGAGCTGTTGGTACATGTTAACAAAAGGGTTAAATGTCGAGCTGAGGTGAAGCTACCAGTAGAGACACTCCTCCAACTCTACACAGACCCAAAAGCGAATAGCTTCATTATTGTAAGTACAATTTTTACACACAGTGTTTTAATGTTGTAAATTGTCCTTTTGTTTGTACAAATATTATGCTGCTTAAGGCATGTGAATTACGTATCACGTAGCGGAACCCTAACGAAGAGCGCTGACACCGTCGATATAGTTTGTAGAACACTAATATGCAATTCAGCAACGTATTTGGTCTACTTTTGCAGTTCAACATTGACGCAGATCACGAAGAATGCTGATGCCGCCACACCAGTTTTTGATCTAAACATATTTGTCCTAATTATGTAATTCATCAATCGCGACGTCTCTTGATACTATAAATACACTACTATTCGAGTAGGGAAGCATTCTTTATCCAACATCGATAGGAATCGCTTAAGCTAATTATTAAGTTCAAATTGTAATTTATTTTAATTAAAGTAGTTTTTAAAGTAATTTTGGTTTTCCTGGAACCTCCGGCCGCAGCAAACGTAATTGGCGCAGTCGGCAGAATAATTCGCGGGCCGGTTCACGATAGCTAGGGACCCACAATTCGGAAACCACGTCGTGAGTCGCCTGGGAGGCTGTCCAGCCCCGTCGTCGAGTTATCCAGAACCTACGGACCTGCTGCAGACAACCGGAAGAGCATCCAGACATTGAAGCATCCAGAAGGCCAGAAATGAAAACCCTGTAAGTGCACTTGAATTGTTCTCGTGTTGCTTCCCGTTACTCCTGTAATTTTCCAATTTTCCAACATTTTCCACCCTAGATCGGATAGGGCCCAGGGGTCTGAATTCCGTCAGACTCACTGGGATATCGATAGTAATAGGAATATAGATTTAGAGTTATTTAATCAATCAGATATTAGTTTAGAGTGCTTAGAGTCACATACGATGGCACACGACCCGGACACTATTTTTAAGGCACTCCGCCTTGTCCCGGATTTTGATGGAAATCCAAATGTGCTAACTAGGTTTATAAGTATATGCGATCAATTAGCTGCTAAGTATCTAAGTACGGAAAAAGGTTCCGAATTTTCTAATTGTTGCGTATTGAACGGAATACTTAATAAAATAACAGGGACTGCCGCTTGTACTTTAAATTCAAATGGAATTCCTGACAGTTGGGCAGGTATACGTAAAACTTTAATTAATAATTTTTCTGACCAACGTGATGAAATAACTTTATACAATGACCTCTCCTTAGCCACTCAAGGTAATAAATCTCCCCAAGACTTCTATGAACACTGCCAGACCCTATTTAGTACACTTATGACTTATGTGACTTTACACGAGACCGTACCTACTACTGTTACTGCAAAACGCGACTTGTATAAAAGGGTTACCATGCAGGCATTTGTTCGTGGCCTTAAAGAACCCCTTGGGTCACGTATACGTTGCATGCGCCCCGATACTATCGAGAAGGCTCTCGAGTACGTTCAGGAGGAGCTGAACGTACTGTACTTACAGCAACGTAACGAACCACAAAAGAATATAGCGACCCCCAAGGTACCCCATCATCCACCATCCATAGTCCCACAGCGACCCCATGTTCCTACATCCAACTGGCCGGTACCAATAGGGCACCAACCCATGAGGCCTCCGCCTCAGCCATTTAAATTTAACGAGGCTATACAGCATAACCGCATGCCCACGCACACCCAAAGAGTATTCGGTGCACCGCCCCCGAACTATAATCCCCGCAGTAATGTATTTAGATTACCACCTCGCCACAATCCACCTCAAGGCCAGAACCCCCAGCCTATGAGCGGTGTACAGAGATTTACTCCTAAACCGCTTCCTCCTATGACGTCAGGTCATGATTGGAGAAGGTCAGGAAACCCTCCTCCAAGTAATTATTTTAAAACTCGCGAAATGAATGTTAATGAATGTGCTGCGTACGACGAATCATATTACCGCCCATATGACTATTACCAAGAACCGACCTACTTTTACAATGACAATACCTACTACACTACTAACTATGCCCCTGACTATGCTTATGACACCGCGTATTATATATCTGACGACTACCCTTTACGTAACGAAGATACTCCTCAGGTAGGAGACAATAGCGAAGAACAGGATTTTCAGGAGGAATCAATTACACAAAAACCAGGATAGAATTAAACCTACAAACACAAAGGCAACTACCGTACATACAGATAGATAACCCTCCATTAAAATTTTTAATAGACACCGGTGCCAACCAATCCTTTATTAACCCCGAAGCTGTTGCGAAGTATTTCGGTCATTTTCCCCTTAATTACGATCCGTTTGAGGTAACAAACGTACATGCAACCAGTAGAAATAATTATTCTATAACATTACCATGCTTTGCTGAATTTAATGACCCAGATAATATAAAATTATTCTTGTACCGTTTCCATGACTATTTCGACGGGCTTATAGGTTTAGATTTGTTAGGTAAATGGGAAGCCCGTATAGATCTGAAGGAAAGACAGCTATTCACACACTCAGCGTCGAATCCTATTAAAATGTACAACTCGCGTAATGTTAATTTATATGAAGATATTATACCTGCCGGAACTTCGAAAGCTATCCGCGTACCCATTAATACAACCGACGGCGATGTATTCATTGGAGAACAAATAATATGTAATTGCATTATACATGAATGTATTACCACCGTTATTAATCAGCGCGGTTACATTGAAGTCGAGAACCCAACACCTAACGACATAATATTCTCTCTCGATCGGCCGGCACACGCGGAATTATTTAATACCGAGTGCATACGCACTGATCAGCTAAATTCGCGCGCGCAAAACGTAGTGTCGCGGTTGCGATTAGAACATTTAAACGAAGAGGAAAAGGTTAACCTTACCACCCTTTGCTCTCGTTACGCCGACGTATTTTATATTGAAGGCGAACCTTTAACGTTCACTAACAAAATAAAACATCGCATTAGGACCAAGGATGAAGTTCCTGTGTATAGTAAAAACTATAGGTATCCATTTGTTCACCGACAAGAGGTTAGGGATCAGATTACGAAAATGCTAGAACAGGGTATAATAAGACCATCTGACTCTGCATGGAGTTCACCAATTTGGGTCGTACCCAAAAAATTAGACTCATCCGGCAAACAAAAATGGCGTCTTGTGGTTGATTTTCGTAAACTCAACGAGAAGACGATAGATGACAGATACCCTATCCCCAACATAAGTGACGTCCTCGACAAGCTAGGGAGGTGTCAATACTTTACTACTCTAGATCTGACGAACGGCTTTTACCAGGTAGAAATGGATCCCCAGGACATTTCTAAGACCGCTTTTAACGTAGAGCACGGCCATTTCGAGTTTCTTAGAATGCCAGTAGGGTTGAAGAATTCACCCAGCACCTTCCAGCGTGTAATGGACAACGTCCTCAGAGGTCTACAGAACGATATATGTTTAGTATATCTAGATGAT
The DNA here is from genome assembly GCA_944567765.1 of Carterocephalus palaemon. NCBI lineage: Eukaryota > Metazoa > Arthropoda > Insecta > Lepidoptera > Hesperiidae > Carterocephalus > Carterocephalus palaemon. The sequence goes on from OX155643.1 coordinate 10,812,750, forward strand.
ATAATCGTTTTCAGTACTTCACTCCAAGAGCATATGATCAACCTAGAGAAAGTATTTCAGAGACTTCGAGAGTCCAACTTTAAGATCCAGATGGACAAGTCTGAGTTTCTTAAGCGTGAAACAGCTTACCTCGGTCATCTCATTAGCAAAGATGGTGTAAAGCCAAATCCAGATAAAATATCGGCAATAGAAAAATATCCTATTCCTAAAACACCAAAGGAAGTTAAACAGTTTCTAGGACTTCTCGGTTACTACCGAAAATTCATTCCAGACTTCGCTCGTATTACTAAGCCCTTGACCCAATGTCTCAAGAAAGGAAGAAAAATTACTCTTGATACTGAATACGTTAACTGTTTCGAAAAATGTAAAACACTTCTAACTAACGATCCTATCTTACAGTACCCAGATTTTTCTAAAGAGTTCAATCTAACAACAGATGCTTCTAACGTAGCCATAGGAGCCATACTATCGCAAGGTCCAATAGGCTCGGACAAACCCGTCTGTTACGCCTCTCGCACACTCAATGAGAGTGAGATAAATTACAGCACGATCGAGAAGGAACTCCTCGCCATAGTATGGGCAACTAAGTATTTTAGACCGTATCTTTTTGGTAGAAAATTTAAGGTTATAAGTGATCACAAACCGTTACAGTGGATAATGAACTTAAAGGAGTCTAATTCCCGTCTTACACGTTGGAGGCTGAAACTAAGTGAATACGATTTTACAGTTGTGTATAAAAAAGGCAAAAGTAATGCGAATGCAGACGCGCTCTCGCGAATAGAATTATATAATGAGGATACTAATACTTTAATTAAAAAGACCGACGAAATAAGTTCCTTATTAGGAAACCCGACTGAATGTTTGCGTACCCGAGTTGACTCTTCGACCGAAACCGTACACACCAGCAATGAAAATCAAATATTAGAAATCCCTATCACAGACGAGCCCCTCAACAAATTTCACCGACAGATATACCTTACTATCGTTAATGACGTTAAAAAGAAGCCGACAGTGACAAAACCATTTGATACCCACACTCGTATTAGTATACAGGTTTCAAGGTCTAACCTAGAAACAGATGTTATAAATGCTGTAAAAGAATATGTAAAACCCAAAATTAAAACTTCTTTGTTAATTAACCCCACTCTCGCCATGTATTCCGTCATCCCTATTTTACAGGATAAATTTAGAAGTTCTTCTATGAACCTTGTTCTCACTAAATTCGAAATAGAAAATGTAAAAGAGTATCTCCGCCAGCAAGAAATTATACGTCATTATCATGAGGGAAAAACCAACCACCGTGGTATAAATGAGTGTTACTTAGCGCTATCAAATAAGTTTTATTGGCCCAAAATGAAAGACCACATAACTAAATACATTAACGAATGCACAATTTGTGGGCAAAGTAAATATGATAGGAACCCAGTCAGACCACAATTTAATTTAGTTCCACCTGCCACCAAAGTCTTTGAAATCGTTCACATGGACTTATTCACAGTGCAGGGTGAAAAGTACATTACCTTCATAGATGTCTTTACAAAATATGGTCAGGCTTATCAGTTACGTGATGGTACAGCTGTTAGCATTTTACAAGCTCTGTTGATATTTTGTACTCACTTTGGTGTACCACTGACGATTATTACAGACAACGGAACTGAATTCACCAATCAACTTTTCCTTGAATTTACCCGGCTTCATAAAATAAATCACCACAAAATTCTAGCTCATTCCCCAACGCTAACGGCAACATAGAAAGGTTTCACTCTACACTGCTAGAACACCTCAGGATCTTAAAATTACAGCATAAAGATCAACCGATAGTCAATCTTGTCTGTTCCATACGCTATAATTGCCTACAATAGTTCGATTCACAGCTTTACTAAGTGCCGACCATTCGACTTACTTACCGGACACTTTGACCCCAGAGACTGTCTTGACATCGACGTTACGCAACATCTTTTACAACAATATACTCAAACCCATAGGGAACAGATGAAAAAAGTCTATGACTTAATCAATGACTCCTCTCTTGCCACCCGCACTCACTTAATTGAGAATAGAAACAAAAGTCGAGAATCTGAAATAGATTACTCACCAGACCAACAGGTTTTCATCAAAAACCCCCTGGCCAGTCGACAGAAAACAGCACCCCGTTACACTCAAGACACTGTTCTCGCCAACTTGCCTATACATATCTATACTTCTAAGAAACGCGGACCCGTTGCCAAATCACGACTGAAACGTAGCCATAAAACTGCTAATTTGTTACAGGATCCCACTAACACTATAGCCAATCCAGCCTAAAAGAGGTCTTGTACATAGTTTAGTATCAGTCATAAAAAGTATAACCGGCAATCTCGATTAGAACGATGCTGTAAAATACAATGATAGATATAGAAATATTAAAATGAACTTAAGATTATGTACCCAATTTAGAATGTAGTGTATATTATGGTAGTTTAAAACCTGGTTCATATTATTATATTAAGAACTCCAAATTTCCAATAACCTCTAGAAATAATTTCGAACTGTAAAAAAATATGTGTAGCACCAAAGAAAGATAACCAAGCCCTCATCCCTCCCTCTCCTTTCATAGCAACTTACGAGAAATTATTCGTGTACATAGAGACAGAATGTCCGAAGTTGAATAACTGGTATTTCTGCGATGAAGAATAACCCTTCAGGTCCGTATCAAAAGTGACTACATCCAAGAAGTAATCACAAATCAAGCACTGAAGGAGTCCTGTCAACTTACTACAGTTACATTGAAAAGAGAAGCGATGGAGAAACTCGTTGACCAACACTACGTACTCTCCTTTCCACATCAGACGAGAGTACAACTCACTACTTCTACCAATTGGAGGTATGGTGATCGTCGTCTTCGCGTTACGAAGATACAATCCCTGGACCCGCTGCATGAAGGAAAAGGATTACAGCCAGCGACCGAAGGAGTCAACCCCAAGGGAAGGAAAAAAAGAGAAAGCTGAACAGATGCCGGCAACATTTTCTCTTGACATTCTAAAATAGTTGCCGTTCTCGGGGTGGAGGAATTACGTATCACGTAGCGGAACCCTAACGAAGAGCGCTGACACCGTCGATATAGTTTGTAGAACACTAATATGCAATTCAGCAACGTATTTGGTCTACTTTTGCAGTTCAACATTGACGCAGATCACGAAGAATGCTGATGCCGCCACACCAGTTTTTGATCTAAACATATTTGTCCTAATTATGTAATTCATCAATCGCGACGTCTCTTGATACTATAAATACACTACTATTCGAGTAGGGAAGCATTCTTTATCCAACATCGATAGGAATCGCTTAAGCTAATTATTAAGTTCAAATTGTAATTTATTTTAATTAAAGTAGTTTTTAAAGTAATTTTGGTTTTCCTGGAACCTCCGGCCGCAGCAAACGTAATTTGTGCAAATAAAATCAAGTTAAGCAATAAATACATATATTTAACTTAAAAATTATACCTCTTTATTATTGAATACAATGGATGTTAATCACTAACAAGTTTTTGTTGAGTAGGTATTTATTTAGTTGGTTTGCTATTGACTTAGGGCTCTTGAATTTGTTTTATTAGATCTACTTACATAACCATAATTATCATTTTAATATGACTTCCAAATAGCTGTGCCTTGAATTAGTTAAACTATCACATTATCTATTGCTTTAGAATTTCAGCATTATTTACATTACTATGGGGTATCCAAGGCTGGCACGAGAGCAGCAGTTAAAATTAGCACCATCTTTGTTAGAGGCCATGGAGAATAGGCCAATTGCCCATCAAGACAGGTAATTTACTAACTATATATTTTTGTAGCATATTTCTTTGGTTTTGGGGAAAAATTTGATGATGCATGATTTATCAGCACTATAATAACAAGATATTTGTGAAAGTTTCATGTGTAAATTCATTGATTTGTTAAAGAAATAAATGTAATGCTAAGAGTACTGCTTTTTACGTTACTAAAATATACAACATAAGAGAGGATGATAGACAACTGATTTTTATTTAACATTTAGAATTATGTATTTCACATTCACGAAACAAAACCAATATAACAGTTACGTTATGTAAAAAAAAAAAAAAACAGCTAACATACTACATTTAATTATCAAGGGATGATTTGTTAACTTGTTAATGTTTCTGTAAATTTTCTTAAAATATAAAATGGACTTGCTACAAGTATATCAAGTAGACATGGAGCTTTGGAAAAAAATGGCTCGCAGTGGCTGCAAGTTTCTCATATTTTGTCTCACAACATGTCATTTCTACTTGCTATAACAAGTTCCTAAAATCATATGATTGTTTAAAAAAGCATACTCAATTGAATATTGTCAATCATAATAAGCAAGGAATATTTTATTTAATAACCATTTGATCTCAAACTTGTAGTATTCTACTGCTGGTGATGCCACTTCTCGGCAACATTAAGGAGTCAGATCTGAATTTAAAGGAGAAGCCTAAAGTGTCATCACTGATATTAAAGTTTGCAACAGATGTGCTTCTCCTACCTTACAGGTATGTATGCTCAGATTTGTATTGCACTATCACGTCATACATTCATATTGCAGTTATTACATTGTGATTATGACAACACAGTGACATGTTAGATGGAGATGGTCTTCATCAAAATGTTAAAGTTCCTAAAGTTATTAATTTTTATCTAATTAGCCAACTCTCTGAAATCACCTTTAGCTGTCTGCTACTCTTCAAATTTAAATTATTTTGTGGAGATATTAAGAGGCAGACTGTTAGGTCTCTAACCTATCCCTCTATTTATGTTACACATCTGCCAAAGAATTTTTTAAAGAGTACTGCTACCTTAATATTACTACATAAAATTATTGCATTTGTATAAAAGTCATCAAATGTTTGCATATGAATTTTTTATTTCAGAGCCTTACCAAATACTGGAGAAAGTGAATTCCAAGTACCACCAGGAATGAGTTTAAAGACATACAAAAGAATTGTTGATAAAAGTCAGTTAAATCCAAATCAATTGGAAGAGGTTAATATGAATATCACTTTATACTAAGTCTATTGTTGTTCTTTATTTTAGTTGTGTATGATCTAAGCATGAATATATTTTCAGATGAAACTGTCAATAGTAAATTTCATAAGTAAGGACATATTCAATACCAACGATATCCTTCTCACGTTGATTGTTGCCGCGGCAGATTCGCGGTTCAGTGTTGCCAACCATGCGAATAGCCCCTTGATTAGGGTTAACAGGTAAAAAAGTTATTTTCATTCTTATCTACACAAAAATGAATACCAATGTGGCATAATGTCATTTCATTGGATACATTTAACAGTTCTCTTTCATGAAAAGTGTCATATCCACGTCAAATCCGGAAGAAAACGGAGAGTTTGACAAAGTTAATAGTCAATCATATCCGATTAAGTCACGAAAGCAGATTAGGATCTTATCTTATTTTCAGTTCTGTCGACTGGTCACAGACGTCTGTTGTCGCTCCACTGTATTCCCTGTATCTGGGCACTTGGGGTGGTTTGAAAGTACCAGTGGATGACAAAAAGGTAAGGCCCTAAGAATGGCATCACCATGAAAGCATGAATTCTTACTTATATTATTGCAATGCAATTGAATCTAAGCGAGATCTCTCGTCTACATAGGTCAACCAATCATTCTCGTTCTCTCGCCTAATGTGTCTGTTGTAAACTGTAGGTAAAATCAGCTACTATTATATTGTGTGCCTTTATGGCAGGACATAGAGATACTTTTTTACTCTGTAACACCTTATCAACCCTATGGTCTACAATAAATAAATTTGAATTGAATTGAATTCGCTTATACATCATTCTATCCACCAATAGATAAAAATCAAATTGGATATTATTATAAGGCCAACTAAATATTAATAGTGGAATATGTTTTCTAGGTCCCAGCATGTACGAGACTCAGATTAAAACTGATACAGTACTTGAACAAAGCCACCGGCCCAGCGATCATGTTTCCGCATTGTGTACAGGTGCATTTTATATTCACTCAATAAATTTGTTTTTTTATTATGATAGAATAAACATGAAAAACTTTTGATTACCATAATCGCAATCGCTTATTACTTGCAGGTCGTCTTTTCTTCCCTGTTTGATCCTAACACAAATTCACGACTTCGGAACTTATCACTTATGTATCTTCTAAACGTCATAAACAAGTAAGTAATAAAGTCGACTTTAAAGGACTTTAAACTTTTTAAACCTTCAGTTAGAAATGTTTTCTATATTCAGGTTCTAATAAAATAACTCCTGACTAAACTGAGAAAGCTGAAATAAGCCCCAGTACTGACAAGTTTGTAAGTACTTAATAGGGCCACTTATCCTTTGCGCTTGGGCCTTTAGAAAGGCGCGTTAACCGTGTCCTTATGAAATAATATGTATGACAATGCTCTTCGCATATTATGTCTCTTAAATTGATACGCACGGCCTTTGCAGTGGCGACGAGACGCAACTGAAGAAAGTGGCAACGGTGTTCCTTCGAGGGCTGCTCAAGCTAATAAGAGCTGAAGAATACGTCGAACACCAACCCAAGGCGCTGCAGTGCTTAGGTATAACTAGCCCATAAGCGTCCCACTGTTGGGTGTGGGTTTCTCCCACAGTTACAACTTAAGGACAGCTTAGGTAGGTCTTCAGGAGGGAGGAGAACATGCTTCAGTGCTGATTGGTGGTGGGGCCAGTGGCAAAGCCATTATCGAATGTTCTCAATCAAACCACCCGAAGGTCTTCGATAAGGCCTTACGATTGTTTTACCATTTAAAACAACTGCGGCCGACGGCATTACGTGCTCTCGGAAGCACGGAAGCGCCACCATGGAATTTTGTCACTAGCGGTCACCCATCCACATACGAGTACATGGACCGCGCCAGACGTTGCTTAACTCGGTCAATATCAACGGCCAACAGAGCTGTCGCTGATACTGAAGCTAACCTGAGGTACGGAGTACGGTGTACCTGAGTACGGATTTGGAGAACTTTTAGGCATGCGGGTTCACGATGTTTTTCGTCACCCTTACAATAGGTTGCATTTAATTTTAGTGCGCGCCGTTTGGATTTGAACCCAGACCCCCTTGAGTGAGAGGCAAGTTCGATAGCCTAGGCTTTTTATGTATAAAATAAAATTTCCCAATCTCTAACTTAGGCAGGCTCGCGACGAAGTGTCCGGAGTGCATAACGAACGAGTTCGCTCTACTGGAGGAGCTGGTGAAGCGGATCCCCGACGCCGTGCCCGAGATGAAGACGGCGCTGCGGGACGCGCTGCTCGAGATGGCCAACGCCTTCAAGATTGTGCCCACAGGTATACGCGCCAGGGGGAGACCTGGATATATTTTTGAATCGCTCGCGTTATTTAATCGTTCGGCTGCGACTTTTTTTCGTTGAATCGAAACAATTCCATGCTATTAAGTGCATATTTTGGCTCGCCAGTCCAGTATTTTATACAAGTCGTTGCATTTTAGTACATATCAAATCAAATCAAATCAAAAAATAATTTATTGCCACAAAAAAAAATTACAAGCTTAAATTATAAAAACAAAATACAGTAAATGGGCAATAGGGGGTGAAACTCAGCTTTAGCTGACATAGGATTGATCCTACGCAGCGCTGTTTTTCAGCCACCCCCTATCCCTGAGATGTTGGATGGGAAGTAGAGTGGTCCCCGGCTACCTTTACATACTTTCTCTATCACATCCTCATTCAAAAATTTAAACCAAAAATCTCAAAAATACAGTAAATACAATTTTCGAACGAGATATGTGTGACTCGTAATTTTCCGCTCGTCTGGCGGCGAGCGGTGCATAAATAGAGCTCCTAAACACGAACGAGTTCGCACTGCTGGAGGAGCTGGAGAAGCGGATTCTCGGCGCCGCCGTGCCCGAGATTTTTGTACTTGATAAATAAAATGGAAAAATTTAGGACGTTTTTAACAAAAGACGAACGATGTATCTCACTATCGTATTTTATTATTTTTCTATAAAATTTTTAGACAAACCAGAACCGATGGACACGGAAACGTCTGAGGGTGCGGGCAGTTCCAGCGCTGTGGGCACTTCGCAGGCAGACAAGATGGACGTAGACGAGAGCTCTCAGAGCAAGAAGCCTCGCCCTAGCCCCTTCGACGAACCGCAAGCGCTCGCGCTCTTCGCCCTGCTCGACCAGTGAGTGTTACATTCGATTTTTAACCCTGTAAATGATAAAATAGGATCCCCTTTTCAAGATGGACGTAGACGAGAGCTCTCAGAGCAAGAAGCCTCGGCCTAGCCCCTTCGACGAACCGCAAGCGCTCGCGCTCTTCGCTCTGCTCGACCAGTGAGTGTTACATTCGATTTTTAACCCTGTAAATGATAAAATAGGATCCCCTTTTCAAGATGGACGTAGACGAGAGCTCTCAGAGCAAGAAGCCTCGCCCTAGCCCCTTCGACGAACCGCAAGCGCTCGCGCTCTTCGCCCTGCTCGACCAGTGAGTGTTACATTCGATTTTTAACTCTGTTAATGATACATTTCCCACAACAGAGGGAATCCTAGTGTGGGAGCTAGTTGCACTCTAATTATTGTATCTGTTGGTGGCTTAATAAATCATTTTTCATTTTCATAAAATAGGATCCCCTTTTCAAGATGGACGTTGACGCGAGCTAGCAAGATATTATGGAGGTTCACGTTGATGTTATGATGTTTATGATGATGATGTTATGAGTTTCCAAAATTTAGCATCAGCTTGTGTTGTGTATTCCTTAGAAAGTCGTATAATGTGTTTCGTCTAAATCCTAACTTTGCTCTATAAATAACCTTATCTTTAGTTACAAGTCTTTACTAATTACATATATGAATTAGAATAGGGTGTTTGTTGGTTTGTCTGTTTGTTGGTTTGTCCTTCTCCTCCTCATCAGACTGATAGATCGTTGTGATATTTTGCATAGATATAGCGGACGGCCTGGAGAATGAAATATGAAGAATATCATCCCTTAATGGTCTCTACTATGACGCTAAAGCCAGTAAGGCAAACGTAAAAGTCCATTCAAAAATTATTACGCAGTAGCTTTACCCGCGGATCCGCCCGCGTTAAATCGTTTACCGTGGAGAATTTAACATGTAAAAAAGGTAGTAAGGGGCAATACTCACCGAACAATCGTTTGATGCAATCGTTTCTCTTCCAGCTACATGCACAGCGAGGAGTCTATGGTACGGTACATCGCGATGCGGTACGCGGCCGCTGTGTTCCCGCGGGACTACATGCCGTCCCGGTACCTGCTGATGTTGGCAAGTGGGGATAGGTGAATATAATATATAATAGTTTGTAAACGGCATTTGTTTTTGTAATACAGATAAACACGCCTAAGGACTAAGGTCCGTACGTGTAAGTTTCACATACACATTACACTTGTACACTTGTACGTACCTGATGGTGGGTGGTTACCGTCGTATGGCTTTGTTGATGTTGATGGTTATCGTGTACTTTAGTATCTTTAGTATCTCCTTACGCAAGCAAGTGTTAATACATGTAGGATTACTATGCAACTTATACTACTGGCCAAACTTGTGACTGAACTGCGTAACTGGAAATAAGATCGGTCACAGAGTTTGGCGAATATTTTTCATGAATATAAGACAACAAACGACAATGCAGCACAAATTTTGAATCTTGAACGGGATTAAAAATGAACTGAGCCATGTAAGCTAACACACTAATATAAAATAACCAAACCAGATAAAAATAAAAATAAAAAGCTGTCAAATACTGACTAACGAGGCAGCTTTGACAAGGAAGGATTAATTATATTTAATCTCAATGGACGTTACAGGACGTTACACATAATTTTTGTTTTTGAATTGTTGGCATGTAATTTATCGGTCAGAGTATTTGTTACTTTATTTAATAATGATAGATGGGTGATAATATTACAATCGTTAAGAGTAGAAAATGATCGATTTAAGTATAGTAAAATGTCCCCGCAATGAGATTTAAACAGTATTGTTCAAATCTTATTATTTCTAGAAAAGGCGGTGGCTTAATTATTTTATCGGTTTTCAGTCAAGATGATATATCAAACGAGGCCCTAAAATGCCTATACGGCACATCACGCCCCACCGAAATTGAGGACGTCGTTAACAACGTGTCGAAGAAAGAGACGGAAGTAGTCAACATCGACGAAGACTCCTCCAAGAAGGACAAGAACAAAACACAAGAGCCAGAATTCGTGGTGCCACATTTCAAAGATGTTGTTAATTACATTTGGGAGCAGATGCAGAAGAGGAAGAAAGGGTCTAATACGAAGCATAGGTTCGTTGTGGCGAATCAGGTGCTTCAGTTTCATCCGCTGACTTATCAGGAAGTAAGTTGAGCTTTTACGTACCGTTCAGATACTCACATAGCCCTATTGTTCGGCATTCGTACGTGATCGACCGAATTAAGCAACGTCATGTACGGTCGTTATGTGGGTTAACGTTGGTGGCATAATTTTATGCATGATTCCGTGCTTCGAAGGGCACGCAAAGCGTTGGTCCTGGTTGTTTCGAATTACAAAACAAAAATTTCATGGACGCTACCGTGCTTCGGAGGTCATGTAAAGTCGTCGGTCCCGGTTGTTTTCAATGCTGGAAACAGTCGTTAAGCCTTGTCGAAGACCTTCGGGTGTCTTGAGAACATTCGACACTGGGTTGGCAACTAACCCCTCCACATTAGTCGAGGGGTTAGTGGGGGGTGAGGGGTTAGGGGTTGTTGCGCTGCTCCAATGCGGATTGCCGCATTGAAGCAGCGTGATGGAGTATGCTCTGGACCTCCCGCAGCCTTGTCTGTGGGGGAGACCCGTGCCCAGCAGTGGGTCTATGGATTGCAGCGATCGAAGGTCGTCTAAACTAAGCGTTGTTCAGATGCTGCGATACCTGCGGATGTGTCTGAATCGATATTATATGATATTGTATAGCTAACTTTTGCCCCGAGACCCGTGCCCAGCAGTGGGTCTATGGGTCGCAGCGATCGAAGGTCGTCTAAACTAAGCGTTGTTCAGATGCTGCGATACCTGCGGATGTGTCTGAATCGATATTATATGATATTGTATAGCTAACTTTTGCCCCGAGACCCGTGCCCAGCAGTGGGTCTATGGGTCGCAGCGATCGAAGGTCGTCTAAACTAAGCGTTGTTCAGATGCTGCGATACCTGCGGATGTGTCTGAATCGCGACGCGGGCCTCCGCGACTGCTCGCACCACCCCAACGCCACGTCACCGCTGCTGGCGCGGTACTTCTGCGACAATCTGCTGGAAACGGAGGTGCTTGACAGATATCTCACCATGATCACTTCGCTGCTGAGTGCTAGCGCGGGTACGTATACACGGGTTCATATTATTTTTTAAAATTTTATAATCATCTGCCCAACAGTGGGACAAAGAAAGGGTTGTGATGATGATGATGATAATCATGAGAGTCAATAAGCTACTACATCAGCCAACTGGCAACTATTTACGAATAGTTTTCAGTCGAGTCCTAATTGAGATTGGACAAGAGGTACGTATCTGTTCGTTTGGAATCGAAACATACTAATGTTCCTCGGTGATCAGAGGAATTGTTTAGAAAACGTTTTGATGGTTCCAACCACTTAATACTTGGTATTGGTTGAGTGTGTTGTGTGTTGTTTAAGGCGTAATTAATATGAGTATGTACGGATTATATCAATGTTCTACATTTATTAATTGTTCCATTGATTCTTTGTTTATGATATGCCTATATTTAACTGTGGAGCTTACGGATTATATCAATGTTCTACATTTATTAATTGTTCCATTGATTCTTTGTTTATGATATTCCTATATTTAACTGTGGAGCTTACGGATTATATCAATGTTCTACATTTATTAATTGTTTCATTGATTCTTTGTTTATGATATTCCTATATTTAACTGTAAAATATAAATTTTGTAAGTCTGTTGTAATGTAATGTAATCATCATTCGCAGATATAATGCCTCTAACATGCTTCCTGGACATCGTCGGTTGCGTGCCCGACAAGATGGCGCCCAAGTACACGAGCCTACTGCCGTTCCTTCAGAATCTCTTCACCACTTCCACCAAGGAGGAAATTAGAGAAACATCCGCTATCATATTCGCGATAATCACTGTCCACACGAGTAACAAGGCGGCGATAGATAGGGACATAAGCGAGTTCGTGGTACAAGCGAAGGGTAATAAGAGCTTCGAGGCGCAGTGCGGGTATACGGCGGCGTCCGCGCATCTGTGCGAGCGGTGTATTGCGCTGGCTAAGCGAGACAAGTTTGGCGGGAAGGGATTCAAGCCGGCTAATTGGGAGCCGTATCGGGAGGCTGCTTTGTGGTTGGGTGAGTTGTAGCTATTTTTTTTGTAGTATAGACGGACAAATAGACATACGGGCCACCTGATGGTAAGTGGTCACCGTCGTCTATGGACACGTGCGACACCAGGGGTATCACAGGTGCGTTGCCTGCCTTGAAGGAAGCGTTTCTAGAAGGGAAAACCTATTTAGCACTTTTTTTTTTAATCGATCGTTCTATATAAAAGTTTAATTGTAGCGTCCATAACCCAATGGCTTGTTAATTCTATGTGATCGACAGAGTTAAAGAACGACGGGCGTGGTCGGTTTGTGGATGGGTGACCGCTAGTGGCAACTACCACTCCTCCCCACGTCCATCCACAAACAGACCGCGCCGGGGCGCGCCGGTCGTTGCTTAGCTCTGTCAATCGCATTAAATTGACGTGAGCCATTGGGCTATGGACGCTACAAGATGTAAGATTGTTGTGTTGAATCGCTCAAGTTTCTAGCTTGGTACGCGTATGTAATATGCGCTGCTGCAAGAGCAGCAATAACATCGCAAAGATTCTTCAGGCGTGCTTAAAAAGAGCAAACTTTAAACCATTTTCATTATTTTCTTACCACATAATATAAACATAATTGAATATGTAGACGATTATTATTCGGCTGACGGGTCCAATATTTTCTATATCCTCTTCCAGCAAACACTCTAGTGTGTCCCCAAACGCTTCTAGTCGGCACTGGCTGCACGGCGGTCTCCTTACTCGTTCGCACCTCCGCCCTACCGCTGCCTACCGCGTCGGCCAAGCAAGCGGCGCTCATGGACACCGACAACCCGTTCAACATCAACAAGAGTGACGTCGCCGCCGACGATGACGTCACCAAGTTCGCGATAGCCGACCGCCTGTTCAAGGTCGTGGGGAACGCGAAGCTGCCGACGAAGGTCAAGGAGAGGGCGCTGTATACGCTCGGGCTGATGTGCTGCGGCGAACGACATCCGTTGACCAAGCAGATCGTTAAAGGATTCATGCAGATGGCCAAAGATGTAAGTTTACCACTACTAAGCTAAGTTCAGTACTCGGTACACACCTTAAGACTTAGCATGTAATCAGTAATCAGTATGTTTATTGTCAAATAACAGGTACAAAATACAGATGTTATGTCTTAAAAATATTGCGCTCTGTTATATACCCCGAGGGGTGTACAATATTTAATTAATTAATCATTATTTATTTTACAAGTTGTGGTATGTGTATTATATCATTAAATTCCTTACATAATAATAAATGTCTAATATTATTTTTTCTACTATGTATGTATGTGTTTCTAGTATGTATATATGTATGCTCTCGGTATACAGTAGAACTACACGACTATTCAATAGAATAGACATAGATATAGTTTATTTGGCATCATGTACCGCAGCGTAGAAGTCGGTATAAACAGATGGAAGAATAAAAGGAAAATTAGTTAGAAGGCTCAAAATAATATATCTTTACTGCAGTAGTTACATGCGAAAGACAAAACATACTCGGCGTTAATGCACAAATTCGAAACCCTGGTTTTCGATGTGTTCCTTTGTCAATCAACAGTTATGTGTATGTGTAATAACTTCATAACTTGTAATGTCACAGAAAACATAATAATATGTATAGTAATGTAGTTGATGTGTATGTGAATAATTAAATAAATTTTGTTTTCCGTTATTTGTAGAGCAAGGAATTCGAAATTCACCTACAAATTGGAGAATCATTAGTTTTATGCGTGGAAGGCGTCAACTCCAATGAAAATAGAGACCTTTGGACTGAGCTTCCTAGGGAGGTATGGATTTAAAATATTACTTAAAAACAATTACCCAGGAATTCATTAATTCAAATTTATTTTAATTATATCTATTTACTGTTACGATATTTTTTTAACAGGGAGACGTTAAAATAAAAGATAGAGAAGCGTTAAAAGAAAATGATCAATTACTAGCATGGCTTCTGAAAGAGTTGGTGAATATTGGCAAACATCCCCATCCACATTCCAGGCAGGTCAGTATATAGTTTAGTTTTAAAAATCTTGGTCTCGAGGTATTATCAGCTGAGCTATTTTTACGACGGCCCGGTCTCAGTCGGCTTACGTGCTTCGGAGGGCACGTTAAGCCTTCGGACCCAGTTTTTATCGTATTTGACTTCTCATAAAATTTTGAGTAAATCCCCGAATAGTCATATTATATAGCATTTCCAGAATTCAATTTAATTTTAATTCCCTATTTGTAAGCAGAGGAATTAGTTTCCATTTGTACAAATATATAGACGTGTTTAAATTTTTAGGCAACAAGCATATGGCTACTGGCACTGCTGAAAAATTGTTCCGAACGCGAGCCCGTGAAGAATATGCTGCCTACGTTACAAAACGTCTTCATGGATTTCCTATCAGAGAATAGCGGTTTGTATTGCTACACATATGTAACGATAGGGATCCATCCCATTTATCCATCTTTCAGCCTTCTTAATTCTTGGCTACCTTACTATCACGCATATGTTAGATGTTAGACGGGCCCGTTGGCGCAATCGGTAGTGACCCTGCCTATTGCGCCAGGGGTAGTGGGTTCGAATACGAAGTACTAATAAACTGATAGAGACATAAGTCTCTATCAGTTTATTAGTACTAATCATGATCATTTTACCAGATACCGTTGTTGTTGATCATTGTGTTCAACCATGAAATGAAATGAAAAACTTTATTTTTTCGGATAACAATGATCCATGGATACAAAATACTTATTAACTATGTTAGTAAAATAATACAATTAGCTTAGTGGTAGGTAATTATTGTAAATTAGCCTTAAGCACCTGTGTAGGATTAGCTATTTATTCAAGGATCAATAGCTCATCCTTTACTTTATATTAATCAGTTTAGAATAGCATTATATCTCTTCTGTTTAAGTAGTTTGTTTGTTCTAGACTTTCGTTAAGCGTGTATAATCACCTCATGGCGAAATAAATTATTTGACTTTGACTTTGAATACACACACGATAAGAATAAAAAAATAAAAATAAAAAATTAATTTGGTGGCGATATTTTGGTATGCCTTATCCATAGATAGAGATTTAGACGTGATGGAAACAGCCATTTCTACCACTTGGCTACGTCTACATGAGGATCCATGCAATGTTTACCACGGACATGCTACTAAACACCATCTTAACCACCGAAGCCTGGAAGCTATCGCCGCTTATTACAGAGTAAATGTTCCAGATATCGTACAAGACGTGGCGAGCAAAGGCCTCAGCCTGGTGTACCAGAACTCCGGCGAGGGTCAGAAGCAGGCGCTGGTGGCGCAGCTGATCGACCAGCTGAGCTCGGGGCGGCGCGCCGTGGCGCAGGTCACCGCCGATACCAAACTCTTTGAAGAGGGGCAGCTGGGGACGGCTCCGACTGGGTGAGTTGGGTATGGTTTGGTATATGGGCCGGCGTGAAAGTCAAGCGCTGAAAGTTTAACGCAGAAGTCCAAATTAAAATATCGTCTAGTGCGTAGCGTAAATTAAAATTCGTAAGCGCTGATTAGTTTGCCAGTATGTATATCTCCCGCACGGATACCCCATGCGCAGCTATCTATCCCCTCCGGATTTTTTTCAGAGCTAGACTGTGCCAGTGTAGTTATTATGATTAGAGAGAGATGAGAGAGGGGGGGGGGGGGGTTCTCGGACTACTTTTGTAAGTTTTAAATGCATATTTATAATTTTACTAAAAAAACTGGTTATTTGCATTGATGGTTAATGTACCTTAATCACATTTGCATCTGGTTGTTTATCATGGGGCTATATGAAGAGAAAATATGAATTTTGAGACATTTTTATTTTAAAGAAATTTTATAACTGCATTTGAGTTGTCGTATTTTCTTTCAGAGGAAATCTGTCAACCTACAAGGAACTGTGCTCGCTGGCTTCCGATTTAAACCAACCGGATTTGCTGTACAAGTTCATGCATCTTGCTCATCATAACTCTATTTGGAATTCCAAAAAAGGTTTGCGTTTATTTTTATGGATACAAGATATCAAACGAGCTTGCAGCACCACCCATCCGCTGCCGCCCAGAGATAAGTTCCATATAAAATGTGTCGAATTTCTATCTCCGATAGCCAAATCTGTCTGTAGATAGGTTATTGAAATCCAGTGTAAGTCAGCAATAGTTTAGGTAGTTCCAGTTTCCAATATATAATACCTATCTATATGTATAATAGGAATGTTGACTCATGTTACAAATTCATGTTATGTTATGTTTTACACATTAAAGACTGGTTTTTTTAAACCTAAAATAACATTTTAAGAACCTAATTATTTGCCTTAAATTAAATAAAATTAATTTAAATTGCGTTTACCCATTATCACATACTTACTATCTTATAATATTTAGAACTACCGTCGTATATATATTTTTACGGCTTTTTCACTTTCTTTCCCCAGGAGCGGCGTTCGGCTTCCACTCAATAGCGCTGCAAGCGGGCGCGCAACTTGCTGAACACCTGCCGAAGATAGTCCCGCGGCTGTACCGCTACCGGTTCGACCCCACGCCTCGCATCCAGAACTCCATGGCGAGCATCTGGCAAGCCATCGTGCCCAACACTCAGGCCACTGTAAGTGCACTTTTCCTTATTCTCCGGATTGGAGGCATTCGCAGATTAACTTAGAGCATTCCCATCAGCATCCCAGAGCATTTCAATGTTGGAAACAGTCGTTAAGCCTTGTAGAAGACCTTCGGGTGGCTTGAGAACATTCGACACTGGGTTGGCCACTAACCCCTCCACCAATCCGCATTGGAGCAGCGTGGTGGAGTATGCTCTAGACCTCCCGCAGCTGCGTCTGTGGGGGAGACCCGTGCCCAGCAGTGGGACGTCTATGGGTCGCAGCGATTCCCATCAGACGCCAGACGCTGACAGACAGACAAGTTCATTTATTGTACACCAAAAGATACAACATACATACAAAAATAATAAGTGGTAGTACAAATGGCGGTCTTATCACTAAAAAGTGAGTCTTTCTTCTTATGAAGTCTGCTACAAACGGTTGAAGCAATTCTTATGCAGCCTGCCACAAACGGCTAAATCCATTCTTGTACAGTCCCACAAACGGCTGTAGCAATTCAAGTAGTCGGTGTTGCTGTTAGAATAAGGTAAGTTTCAGGTGGTAAAGCTTTTATGGAACCTATGTAGTTTATGTTTAGAGTTCGCCTGGTACAGTGCGATTGCCTACCAAGTACAATTTCCACTGTGTAATAATATTTTTTTTTAGAGCAATTGTGTTTAGGTTGAAAATATTTAGGTTTTTGTTTACCTTATTCTTGAGGCGACCAACTTGGTCCTCAATCACTATGCATTTGTGACGGACTTGGAACGAGACTCTTACTAACAATTACTAACTGTATTATAATTAAAAACAACTCGGATGTAACTCTCACAGACAGATACACACTTATTATGTTTCTATAGCAGCATATATTTTGGTATTCCCCAGGTGCACAAATATCACAAGGAGATTCTGAATGATCTGGTGGCCAATCTGACGTCAAACCAGTGGCGCGTGCGCATGTCGTGCTGCAACGCGCTCGCAGACTTGTTGAGGTAATTCTGCCCAGTTGAGTGTCATAAAACTACCAAAATAAAAACTGTAGTCTTTTTAAATCCCAAACTTTTCAACTGTTTGAAGTCGTTATAAATAAGTAAAATCTTTGTAGTTACTGGCATGGGGAATAAAATTTGAAACTAAAGTCGTCAGGTTGTACGATATGCGTATGTGAATTGATAGGAACTATTTTCCAGCACTGATTGATTGTCGGATTATATTTATTTATGGATACATAACTGATTTAAGTGTCGCTGCGTTAAATTTGAAAAAAGCGCCGTTATGGTTCGCCTGACATATTCCTGGTTTACCTATTCCTTCCTGTAGATGGGGCAGGATAGACCGAAGTGGAGGCTCTGTCGGTGGCTAGAGTCATTTTTGGTCCTCGCGCCATCCCACTTGCCTAGACTTGACCTATACCTTGCGTAATGTACAGTTGTGCCTTTACAGAGGCGCGCAGAGCCTGCATGACTCGCTGGACCAGCTGCCCACCATCTGGGCGCAGCTGTTCCGTGTGATGGACGACGTGCACGAGGGCACGCGCCAGGCGGCCACCACCACTGCGACCATCTTGTCTAAGGTAGAGAAGCTCTCTATTTAAAAATTGGTCCTTCGAGCCGGATGCTACAACCCATAGGCGCGCCATGGTTGAGCACGGGTCTTTCCCATAGTAACAACTGAGAGAGTTCTAAAACGTACACCATCGAATGTTCTCAGGTCACTGAAAGTCTTGACAAGACAGCGATTGTTTGTACAGTTTAATAAAACCGGGAGGGACAGTTTAACGTGTGCTCCGGAGCACGGAAGTGCCATTGAAGATTTGCTATAAGCGGTCATCCATTCTCATACACAAATTAATTAATATTGTATTGTGAATCTACGTTTATCCTCCTGAGAGGAGACTCAAAGACCGATTTGTTTTGTTTTTTTCTTATAACTTTTGTTTTAAATTTATTAATATACTGCAGCTCTGCATTCAAGCTTCAGACGTGAACCAGGGCAAGGACGGGAAGGAGATAGTGTCGGTGGTGCTGCCGGTGTTGCTAGACAACGGAATCACCAACCTAGTGAAGGAAGTCAGGAATGTAAGGTATGTAGTCAAAAAAAAATTACCTAATTTCTAACCAGTCTGATCACAAACATTTTTAAGTTTTCTTAGCAGATAAAGAAAATTTTGTACTTTTTCATGAAATTTTAATTTCAACGCCATCTTCGGCCGGCTGATTAGGTTGACCCCCCCAATCAGCCGTCTCAAGAAAAAATAATGTTACAGTTACATTTTTAACTTGTGCGTTAATCTCGAGTAAAAAATTGGATTTCACACATGAAAAATCATTCGGATTCATAGATCCGTTACTGCTAAATCATTTCTATATTAGACGAGATTAACGATAATTATATAATTACAGCTTGCAAACGGTGTCAAAGCTAGTAACGGCGGCAGGAGTGAGCCTAGCACCGTTCCTGCCGAAGCTTGTTCCCGCGCTAGTCGGCGCGGCGGGCGAGCTGGAATCGGCCAAGCTGTCGTACCTGAGCACTGCGTTGGCTGATAGCGGATCGCGAGAGACGCTGGACGACATGCGGGCCAGCGCCGCACGCCAACACTACACCACCGACACCGTTGTCAAGGTCAGCCCCCTCAACACCGTGTTTTTTTATTTTTTATTTATTTGTCTTTATTGAACCACATACATAAGTACAAGGTACAAATGGCGAGCTTAATGCTTAAAGCATTCTCAACCAGCGTGTTCCCAGTGGCCAGCTTTCATACCTGGGTATGCGCTGGCAGATAGCGGCTCGCGGGAGTCACTTGACGACATGTGGGCTAACATTAGCGGGCATGCTGAAACACTAACATTAATATGATACATGCATAGCTGCCAATTTTTACAAAGTCCTTCGAGCCGGATTTCGGTAAAAATACTTGCTTACTCGAACGTACTGACGTTTTAACGTTGCAATAACGAATGATGAATGAATTCTTATATGATTAAATAATTCTAAACTTACTTTATATCAAACATATAATATAAAACAAAATATACATAGGTATGTACTTTTAATATAAATTAAGATGTTGTCTAATATTTAAAGAGATATGGAAGAGTAGGGCCACCTGACACAGGCATATGTTTATGCTTACTAGTTGGCTCTGTACAACAAAATTTGTAAACATCCTGATAACAATAAAGATTTTTTGATTTTTTTTGATTTTTGAATGAATATTAATAAAAGATGTTGACCCGACAGTGCATGCCGTACATCGACATCGAGGTGATGAAGGAGATGATGCCGCGGATACTCGAGCTGACGAAATCTCCGCAACTGGGCACCAAGGTGGCGTGTGCTCACTTCCTCGTGCTAGCCGCGCACTATCTGCGCGCGGCGCTCGAGCCGCTCGCCGGCAAGCTCATGACGAGCCTGCTCAACGGAACATTCGACAGGAACGCTACTGTGAGGAAGAACTACGCTGAGGCGCTTGGACAGGTCTCCGCTTATGCAAAGGTGCGTTAGCGTTCTATACGATAGGATAAGTCTTTGTCAGAGTTCATCGGTGGTTCCTGTGACAGAGTGAGAGTGTAGTGCTAGCTGCTCACTATCTGCGCGCGGCGCTCGAGCCGCTCGCCGGCAAGCTCATGACGAGCCTGCTCAACGGAACATTCGACAGGAACGCTACTGTGAGGAAGAACTACGCCGAGGCGCTTGGACAGGTCTCAGCTTATGCAAAGGTGCGTTAGCGTTCTATACGATAGGATAAGTCTTTGTCAGAGTTCATCGGTGGTTCCTGTGACAGAGTGAGAGTGTAGTGCTAGCTGCTCACTATCTGCGCGCGGCGCTCGAGCCGCTCGCCGGCAAGCTCATGACGAGCCTGCTCAACGGAACATTCGACAGGAACGCTACTGTGAGGAAGAACTACGCCGAGGCGCTTGGACAGGTCTCAGCTTATGCAAAGGTGCGTTAGCGTTCTATACGATAGGATAAGTCTTTGTCAGAGTTCATCGGTGGTTCCTGTGACAGAGTGAGAGTGTAGTGCTAGCTGCGCACTATCTGCGCGCGGCGCTCGAGCCGCTCGCCGGCAAGCTCATGACGAGCCTGCTCAACGGAACATTCGACAGGAACGCTACTGTGAGGAAGAACTACGCCGAGGCGCTTGGACAGGTCTCAGCTTATGCAAAGGTGCGTTAGCGTTCTATACGATAGGATAAGTCTTTGACAGAGTTCATCGGTGGTTCCTGTGACAGAGTGAGAGTGTAGTGCTAGCTGCGCACTATCTGCGCGCGGCGCTCGAGCCGCTCGCCGGCAAGCTCATGACGGGCCTGCTCAACGGAACATTCGACAGGAACGCTACTGTGAGGAAGAACTACGCTGAGGCGCTTGGACAGGTCTCCGCTTATGCAAAGGTGCGTTAGCGTTCTATACGATAGGATAAGTCTTTGTCAGAGTTCATCGGTGGTTCCTGTGACAGAGTGAGAGTGTAGTGCTAGCTGCTCACTATCTGCGCGCGGCGCTCGAGCCGCTCGCCGGCAAGCTCATGACGAGCCTGCTCAACGGAACATTCGACAGGAACGCTACTGTGAGGAAGAACTACGCCGAGGCGCTTGGACAGGTCTCAGCTTATGCAAAGGTGCGTTAGCGTTCTATACGATAGGATAAGTCTTTGACAGAGTTCATCGGTGGTTCCTGTGACAGAGTGAGAGTGTAGTGCTAGCTGCTCACTATCTGCGCGCGGCGCTCGAGCCGCTCGCCGGCAAGCTCATGACGGGCCTGCTCAACGGAACATTCGACAGGAACGCTACTGTGAGGAAGAACTACGCTGAGGCGCTTGGACAGGTCTCCGCTTATGCAAAGGTGGGTTAGCGTTCTATACGATAGGATAAGTCTGCGACAAAGTTCATGGTTATGTGCCTGTGACAGCGTGAGAGTGTATGTATTCGCAAAAGACACATTTAAATTAATTAATGAACAATGGGTCATATAAGCCCATAATCACGCCAGTTACATTTCAATGGAGTCATGCAGAATATACATCAATGCTTGCAAAAGAAAAAATATGGATACTGCATGTTAAATTGTGTGTGACACCACCGAAGGACTTAAAAGAGCTATCACTCTCCGCTAGTCATAGCTTGTTCATAGAAAAACCAGTCGATTTTCGACTACTCGGCGATCACAAGTTCCAGATAAAAGCCGCTTCTCTAATATTTGACGAACGTGGCTGACATATGAATGTCTCGTCAACAGCGACAGAGCGACATTTCATTTGATCTAATGAAGTATGAAGTACTGCTTCAATTTTTCTTCCTTGATCGAAGCCAATCAATGTATTTCATCAACAGCCCCAATCGATAGAGAAACTGATGAAGAAACTGATCGCGTTATACGAGAGTAAGGAGGACGACACGTCGCGCGCGGCCATCGCGCTCGTGCTCAAGTCGGTGGCCAAGGCGAAGATCGAGCACGTCAAGGACAACGAGGCGGAGCTCGCGCCGCTCGTGTTCCTGGCCATGCACGCGCCCAAGGACGATGGTACTATAGTTTTAAAAATGTTAGCAATTACGGCCATAATATGGTAAAACGTCCAGACCCTACGAGCGTTAAGAGGTGAAGGGACTAGGGTAGAAATAAATAATTTCTAGGGAACATTCGGCCCTTATGCCATGAGGTCTCCACCTATAGCCCGGTGGCCTTTACAGCGTCACTCAAATATTGGATAAGTACGAGGGCCAAGGCGAAGATCGAGCACGTCAAGGACAACGAGGCGGAGCTCGCGCCGCTCGTGTTCCTGGCCATGCACGCGCCCAAGGACGATGGTACTATAGTTTTAAAAATGTTAGCTATTACGGCCATAATATGGTAAAACGTCCAGACCCTACGAGCGTTAAGAGGTGAAGGGACTAGGGTAGAAATAAATAATTTGTAGGGAACATTCGGCCCTTATGCCATGAGGTCTCCACCTATAGCCCGGTGGCCTTTACAGCGTCACTCAAATATTGGATAAGTACGAGGGCCAAGGCGAAGATCGAGCACGTCAAGGACAACGAGGCGGAGCTCGCGCCGCTCGTGTTCCTGGCCATGCACGCGCCCAAGGACGATGGTACTATAGTTTTAAAAATGTTAGCAATTACGGCCATAATATGGTAAAACGTCCAGACCCTACGAGCGTTAAGAGGTGAAGGGACTAGGGTAGAAATAAATAATTTGTAGGGAACATTCGGCCCTTATGTCATGAGGTCTCCACCTATAGCCCGGTGGCCTTTACAGCGTCACCCAAACATTGGATAAGGACGAGGACAGGGAAATTTGTGAAATTATATTATTATTGTTTCTTGTCAGTCGTTTAGCACAATAACTAAGACAAACAAGCTAATTATATGAAACCTATTTTGTTGAAATCACCCGGGGGAGTACAACCGCCAGCCACGGTACCTAGTACCATTTCTACCGAGTAATAATTGTTTATAGCAATTGTTGCCCGGTGAGATTTTACTTCGACTTTGGTTCCAGAGTCGAGCACAGTGGAGATGTACGAGGAGATCTGGACGGACATGAGCCCGGCGCGCGCGAGCGGCATCCGCCAGCACCTGCCCGCCATCCGGCAGCACGTCGAGGCCGCGCTCGGCTCCGGCAGCTGGACCAAGAAGATACAGGTCGGTTGGAGACCAGAGGGGCTTGTAGCATTCCAGGAGAGGAGCATTACCAGGAGATCTGGACGGACATGAGCCCGGCGCGCGCGAGCGGCATCCGCCAGCACCTGCCCGCCATCCGGCAGCACGTCGAGGCCGCGCTCGGCTCCGGCAGCTGGACCAAGAAGATACAGGTCGGTTGGAGACCAGGGGGGCTTGTAGCATTCTAGGAGAGGAGCATTACCAGGAGATCTGGACGGACATGAGCCCGGCGCGCGCGAGCGGTATCCGCCAGCACCTGCCCGCCATCCGGCAGCACGTCGAGGCCGCGCTCGGCTCCGGCAGCTGGACCAAGAAGATACAGGTCGGTTGGAGACCAGAGGGGCTTGTAGCATTCTAGGAGAGGAGCATTACCAGGAGATCTGGACGGACATGAGCCCGGCGCGCGCGAGCGGTATCCGCCAGCACCTGCCCGCCATCCGGCAGCACGTCGAGGCCGCGCTCGGCTCCGGCAGCTGGACCAAGAAGATACAGGTCGGTTGGAGACCAGGGGGGCTTGTAGCATTCCAGGAGAGGAACATTACCAGGAGATCTGGACGGACACACATAAACTACTGGACCGACTTCAAAAATTCTCTCACCATTAGAAAGCTGCATCTTCCCTTCCATTGACATAGGCTATATAATATTACTAGGTGTAAACGAAACTATTGTTATGTCTAATTCCACGCGAGCGTAGCTGCGGGCGTCCACTAGTACAAAATAAATATAGCCTCCATCAACTTTACCTTACAGTTGCGCACTCATAATAGTCGACAGACTGCTTATCCGTGGCTTGCACAAAAATAATTAGTCCATTGAAAAGTTACATTTGGGGTTGCGTTTTTTAGAGGACGCAATTTTATTTTTTTCATGTGTAGGGGGGACAATGGTGGCGACCCCACAAACTTGGTTTTAGCTTTACTGACCCCCCCTACACATCAAAAAATTAAAATTGCGTCCTCAAAAAACGCAAGGTTAGGCCTAAAAAATGTAACATTTCAATGGACTACTATGTTCGTTTCACAGGCGGCGAATGCGGTGAAGACGATATGCAAGGAGCTGTCGGAGGGCGGGCTCGGCGAACAGCGCGAGCCGCTCGCGCGCGCGCTGTTGGGCGCGCTGCACGGAAAAACGTTCGACGGGAAGCAGTACGTCGTCGAGGCGTTGGCGGAGCTCTGCGCGTGAGTATCTTGATTGGAACGGATAGGGTGTTATCGCTAGAATTCATCCATCCTGTTGGATTATAGAATTGCATACCCATTCTACATTCATTACATAGTCTGTGCAGCTGATTGACTCTGTAGTCTGTGCCCATGCCGTCTCTCTCTTGGCTCTCCGCTTGACCTGTGTACGCGCCTCATTATTCCGTATTCCGTTTGTAATTAATTAATATAACAATAAATAGTCTCAGTCAGTACATTCCACCTTTCATTGCGAATAACCTGCCTAACACATCCATCCGTCAGCCTTTTTGGGTCCACTGCTGGACATAGGCCTCCCTCAATCGTCGCCACTCCTCCCGATCCTGCGCCCTCTGAATCCAACGGTTTCCCGCTGTCTTCTTCAGGTCGTCAGTCCACCTCGTTGGGGGGCGGTCAATACTTCGTTTTCCGAGACGCGGTCTCCACTCGAGGACTTTTCTTACCCAACGGTTATCGTCGCTAGAATTAGTGACGTTGTAAAGGTCGCTAGTTTCTGTTTAATACTAATTATTTTTTAAAACATCCACATGTCTTTTGAGGTCCACTGCTGGACAAAGGCCTCACCTAAACGACACCACTTCGACCGGTCCTGTGCCTTCTGAAGCCAGCGGTCTTCTTAAGGTCGTCTGTCGTCTAATCCTTACTAATAAAATGTATAAAACTAAAAAATAAATGGGAAAGTGTGTTTGTTGGTTTGTCCTTCTTCTCCGCCTCAATGGGATGATGGATCGACGCGATTTTTAGCATAGATGTAGTGTAGGGCCTAGAGAGTGACATAGGCTACTACTTTTTATCTCGGAAAATTGCTTAGTTCTCGTGGAATTAGACAAAATTCTGTAATATTCACTAGATTTTTATTGGTCTGTTGGTTTGTCGGACCGTTCAACAGAATAATGTATAGAAGTTTTTTTCACAAAAATGTATACGACAGAATACGGGTTAACTTCCCCTTGTAGATGGTTGGGCTTACTAAGATGGGTTACTAAAGGGATGGTTGGGGGCTAGAAGTGACATAGGATAATTTTTATCCCAAAAATTTGCACGTTTCCCGTGAAATGAACAAAACCTTGAAATAATCGATTGATAGCTATCTCAGATTATGACAAGTCGGACTGCGAGTGAAACTAGCAATTAATTAGTTTATATTTCCAGCGTCAAAGACACAGAGTCAACGCTGTCCCCCGCGCTGACGAGCGAGTGCGTGGCGGCGCTGCTGGTGGAGGCGCGCAAGCAGGACATGGTGTACAAGAGGCACGCGATGGCCGCGCTCGGCCGCGCGCTGCAGGCCTCGCGCTGCGAGCGGTTCCACCAGGTGTATGAGATCGTCAAGGTCGTACTGTCAAAGGTCAGTCTCAAGTCTCTAAGACACAGAGTCAACGCTGTCCCCCGCGCTGACGAGCGAGTGCGTGGCGGCGCTGCTGGTGGAGGCGCGCAAGCAGGACATGGTGTACAAGAGGCACGCGATGGCCGCGCTCGGCCGCGCGCTGCAGGCCTCGCGCTGCGAGCGGTTCCACCAGGTGTATGAGATCGTCAAGGTCGTACTGTCAAAGGTCAGTCTCAAGTCTCTAAGACACAGAGTCAACGCTGTCCCCCGCGCTGACGAGCGAGTGCGTGGCGGCGCTGCTGGTGGAGGCGCGCAAGCAGGACATGGTGTACAAGAGGCACGCGATGGCCGCGCTCGGCCGCGCGCTGCAGGCCTCGCGCTGCGAGCGGTTCCACCAGGTGTATGAGATCGTCAAGGTCGTACTGTCAAAGGTCAGTCTCAAGTCTCTAAGACACAGAGTCAACGCTGTCCCCCGCGCTGACGGGCGAGTGCGTGGCGGCGCTGCTGGTGGAGGCGCGCAAGCAGGACATGGTGTACAAGAGGCACGCGATAGCCGCGCTCGGCCGCGCGCTGCAGGCCTCGCGCTGCGAGCGGTTCCACCAGGTGTATGAGATCGTCAAGGTCGTACTGTCAAAGGTCAGTATAATTTTCCAGCGTCAAAGACACAGAGTCAACGCTGTCCCCCGCGCTGACGAGCGAGTGCGTGGCGGCGCTGCTGGTGGAGGCGCGCAAGCAGGACATGGTGTACAAGAGGCACGCGATGGCCGCGCTCGGCCGCGCGCTGCAGGCCTCGCGCTGCGAGCGGTTCCACCAGGTGTATGAGATCGTCAAGGTCGTACTGTCAAAGGTCAGTCTCAAGTCTCTAAGACACAGAGTCAACGCTGTCCCCCGCGCTGACGAGCGAGTGCGTGGCGGCGCTGCTGGTGGAGGCGCGCAAGCAGGACATGGTGTACAAGAGGCACGCGATGGCCGCGCTCGGCCGCGCGCTGCAGGCCTCGCGCTGCGAGCGGTTCCACCAGGTGTATGAGATCGTCAAGGTCGTACTGTCAAAGGTCAGTCTCAAGTCTCTAAGACACAGAGTCAACGCTGTCCCCCGCGCTGACGAGCGAGTGCGTGGCGGCGCTGCTGGTGGAGGCGCGCAAGCAGGACATGGTGTACAAGAGGCACGCGATGGCCGCGCTCGGCCGCGCGCTGCAGGCCTCGCGCTGCGAGCGGTTCCACCAGGTGTATGAGATCGTCAAGGTCGTACTGTCAAAGGTCAGTCTCAAGTCTCTAAGACACAGAGTCAACGCTGTCCCCCGCGCTGACGAGCGAGTGCGTGGCGGCGCTGCTGGTGGAGGCGCGCAAGCAGGACATGGTGTACAAGAGGCACGCGATGGCCGCGCTCGGCCGCGCGCTGCAGGCCTCGCGCTGCGAGCGGTTCCACCAGGTGTATGAGATCGTCAAGGTCGTACTGTCAAAGGTCAGTCTCAAGTCTCTAAGACACAGAGTCAACGCTGTCCCCCGCGCTGACGGGCGAGTGCGTGGCGGCGCTGCTGGTGGAGGCGCGCAAGCAGGACATGGTGTACAAGAGGCACGCGATAGCCGCGCTCGGCCGCGCGCTGCAGGCCTCGCGCTGCGAGCGGTTCCACCAGGTGTATGAGATCGTCAAGGTCGTACTGTCAAAGGTCAGTATAATTTTCCAGCGTCAAAGACACAGAGTCAACGCTGTCCCCCGCGCTGACGAGCGAGTGCGTGGCGGCGCTGCTGGTGGAGGCGCGCAAGCAGGACATGGTGTACAAGAGGCACGCGATGGCCGCGCTCGGCCGCGCGCTGCAGGCCTCGCGCTGCGAGCGGTTCCACCAGGTGTATGAGATCGTCAAGGTCGTACTGTCAAAGGTCAGTCTCAAGTCTCTAAGACACAGAGTCAACGCTGTCCCCCGCGCTGACGAGCGAGTGCGTGGCGGCGCTGCTGGTGGAGGCGCGCAAGCAGGACATGGTGTACAAGAGGCACGCGATGGCCGCGCTCGGCCGCGCGCTGCAGGCCTCGCGCTGCGAGCGGTTCCACCAGGTGTATGAGATCGTCAAGGTCGTACTCTCAAAGGTCAGTATAATTTAATACTGTCTAAAGGGCCCCATACGGTACGATTGATCTGACAGAAATCGTAAACGATCGATTGTCACAAAAATGCCAAGCAAAAAATTAAGTAAATCGTTAACGATCTTTACATACACTATCAATTTGTCTTTACGATCGGTCTGAAAAGACGGATCGTACAGATCAATTGAACCGTGTATGGGGCCCTTAAGACCAGTATGTGTTGTAGCGTCCATAGCCCAATGGCTCGCGTCGATTCAATGTTTGTTAATGGGTGACTTCTAGTGGCAAAATGTCATGGACGCTACCGTCCTTCCGAGGGCACGTAAAGCCGTCGGTCCCGTTGAATGAAAAAATGAAAATGAATGAAATGAAAAAGAAAACACGTTTCCTGTCGATGTTTCGGGAACGTTCGCATATTCTCAGATAAATTGTCGCAAAACATGTTTGTGTGTGTGTTTGAAAAAAAACGGAATTTAAGTTTACACCTAACAGCGCGATGTGTTTGGGTTGTAGCTAATTTTTTACTGTGATTATAACATACATATGTCGATGATTACACTATTGTCGTTAAATAAAATTTTATTTGTATTTGGCCGTCTATGTTTCTTTAATATCGATGTACATTATACACATACATATTTAAGTATGTTTGTTTTTAAATTACCAAAGTTTTAAACAAGCTTAATTTTAAGCTGTCCACCTACCACCAAGCTTTAACCATCACCAAGGGCTGACTGGTGGAAAATGCCGCCCGGCATTAAGTACGCCCTTTGTACATGTGTACAAGAAGCTTAAAATAAATAAATAAATAAATAAAAATATTTGTGTTTTCAGGACGAGTTGTCGGTGAGCAAGGAGTCGGACGAGGAGGACACCGAGGGGGCGCGGCAGCGGCGCGAGCAGCTCGCGGCGCTCCGGGAGGCCGCCTACGACCTGCTGGGCCGCGCCTGGCCCGCCGACCCGCACGTGCAAGGTATAGATAGTGCAATCCACGAAGACGCGCCCCACCAATTTTTGGTTGAGGGGATCGCGGGGTGCGGGGAGTTTGCTCCGAGCGTCAGTCGCGAACCGTCAGCGGTTCATTGCAGTGTGCGTGTGCACTCATAGGTAATTAGTGTGTACCGATAACACTCAAACATTGACGGAAGCTTGCACACATATACTATAAACGGTTAGGAGAAATAGTGGGGCGCGTCTTCGTGAATTGCACTATCTATAGCTACACGTCCCACTGTTGCACATCGTCGTAAAAAAACCTTGTTTTTTACCCGACTGCGCGACGCAAAGAAGGGAATTATGTTTATTAGTCTATGTAAGTTTGTTCCTCTATGGCGTTCTAGAGATCAAACGCGTGAGGTCCTCCAGGATTGAAATACATTTGTTTGGACTTGGAACGATGAACAATTACTAACTGGAGAAACTATCACTAACAGTCACCAGACCTCATAGCCACTAACGAATTGACAAACTAATGTTCTCATTTACTCTCTGCTGACTGGACATTTACTCTCTGCATTCTAGTCCCTATTTGAGTCTTTGTACAGTCACTCTCACAGTTGTCATGGGCGGCAGTGACTGGGTGGTGTTGCAAGTTCGTTTGCTTTCTTATATCCATTAAAAAATATTTAAAAAAAGATTTATAACTTATTTTATTTTCTTTTCGTGCATTGTCATCGAAACCTATATAGTGTGCTAAATTTCAGCTCGATAGCTTCAGCTGAAATGTTTATTGCAAGATTCCAGGACATACGTATGTTACTCGTATGAGTGAAGTTAAATAAAAGCTTTTTAAAAAGAATCGACGCAAGCTTATAGCTTATGGACACTTCGATTAAGAAAGAGAACTTACACGGACGCTACACGCAATTACTTTCATTACATTGCAGAAAAGTACCAGAACGTATTCTTATAGCTTAAGGACACTTCGATAAAGAAAGAAAACTTACACGGACCCTACACGCAATTATTTTCATCACATTGCAGAAAAGTACCAGAACGTATTCTTATAGCTTATGGACACTTCGATAAAGAAAGAAAACTTACACGGACGCTACACGCAATTATGTACTTTAATCACATTGCAGAAAAGTACCAGAACGTATTCTTATAGCTTATGGACACTTCGATAAAGAAAGAGAACTTACACGGACGCTACACGCAATTACTTTCATCACATTGCAGAAAAGTACCAGAACGTATTCTTATAGCTTATGGACACTTCGATAAAGAAAGAGAACTTACACGGACGCTACACGCAATTACTTTCATCACATTGCAGAAAAGTACCAGAACGTATTCTTATAGCTTATGGACACTTCGATAAAGAAAGAGAACTTACACGGACGCTACACGCAATTACTTTCATCACATTGCAGAAAAGTACCAGAACGTTTTCTTATAGCTTATGGACACTTCGATAAAGAAATAAAACTTATACGGACGCTACACGCAATTATTTTACATCAAATTGCAGAAAAGTACCAGAACGTATTCTTCGAGCACTGCGCGCGCTCGTACCCCACCAGCTCGCGCTCCACGCAGCTCGCCATCCTGTCGGCGATGGCGCGCGTGCTCGGGCGGCTGGCCGTGCTCGCCGAGCCCATGGACACCGACAACGTCGCCGCCGGCAGGGACAAGGCGATCGCTGACGTCACCGCGCACGTCGCCACCGTCGTCGACTACACGCTCAGTGAGTACATTCTCTGTGTACTTACCGTCCACTCGGCGATGGCGCGCGTGCTCGGGCGGCTGGCCGTGCTCGCCGCCGAGCCCATGGACACCGACAACGTCGCCGCCGGCAGGGACAAGGCGATCGCTGACGTCACCGCGCACGTCGCCACCGTCGTCGACTACACGCTCAGTGAGTACATTCTCTGTGTACTTACCGTCCACTCGGCGATGGCGCGCGTGCTCGGGCGGCTGGCCGTGCTCGCCGCCGAGCCCATGGACACCGACAACGTCGCCGCCGGCAGGGACAAGGCGATCGCTGACGTCACCGCGCACGTCGCCACCGTCGTCGACTACACGCTCAGTGAGTACATTCCCTGTGTACTTACCGTCCACTCGGCGATGGCGCGCGTGCTCGGGCGGCTGGCCGTGCTCGCGGCCGAGCCCATGGACACCGACAACGTCGCCGCCGGCAGGGACAAGGCGATCGCTGACGTCACCGCGCACGTCGCCACCGTCGTCGACTACACGCTCAGTGAGTACATTCTCTGTGTACTTACCGTCCACTCGGCGATGGCGCGCGTGCTCGGGCGGCTGGCCGTGCTCGCGGCCGAGCCCATGGACACCGACAACGTCGCCGCCGGCAGGGACAAGGCGATCGCTGACGTCACCGCGCACGTCGCCACCGTCGTCGACTACACGCTCAGTGAGTACATTCTCTGTGTACTTACCGTCCACTCGGCGATGGCGCGCGTGCTCGGGCGGCTGGCCGTGCTCGCCGAGCCCATGGACACCGACAGCAACGTCGCCGCCGGCAGGGACAAGGCGATCGCTGACGTCACCGCGCACGTCGCCACCGTCGTCGACTACACGCTCAGTGAGTACATTCTCTGTGTACTTACCGTCCACTCGGCGATGGCGCGCGTGCTCGGGCGGCTGGCCGTGCTCGCGGCCGAGCCCATGGACACCGACAACGTCGCCGCCGGCAGGGACAAGGCGATCGCTGACGTCACCGCGCACGTCGCCACCGTCGTCGACTACACGCTCAGTGAGTACATTCTCTGTGTACTTACCGTCCACTCGGCGATGGCGCGCGTGCTCGGGCGGCTGGCCGTGCTCGCCGAGCCCATGGACACCGACAGCAACGTCGCCGCCGGCAGGGACAAGGCGATCGCTGACGTCACCGCGCACGTCGCCACCGTCGTCGACTACACGCTCAGTGAGTACATTCTCTGTGTACTTACCGTCCACTCGGCGATGGCGCGCGTGCTCGGGCGGCTGGCCGTGCTCGCGGCCGAGCCCATGGACACCGACAACGTCGCCGCCGGCAGGGACAAGGCGATCGCTGACGTCACCGCGCACGTCGCCACCGTCGTCGACTACACGCTCAGTGAGTACATTCTCTGTGTACTTACCGTCCACTCGGCGATGGCGCGCGTGCTCGGGCGGCTGGCCGTGCTCGCGGCCGAGCCCATGGACACCGACAACGTCGCCGCCGGCAGGGACAAGGCGATCGCTGACGTCGCCACCGTCGTCGACTACACGCTCAGTGAGTACATTCTCTGTGTACTTACCGTCCACTCGGCGATGGCGCGCGTGCTCGGGCGGCTGGCCGTGCTCGCGGCCGAGCCCATGGACACCGACAACGTCGCCGCCGGCAGGGACAAGGCGATCGCTGACGTCGCCACCGTCGTCGACTACACGCTCAGTGAGTACATTCTCTGTGTACTTACCGTCCACTCGGCAATGGCGTGAGTCGTTGATTTAACGCTCAGTATGTCATCATCAAGCGGTGACAGCCTAGTGGCTATCGAACTCGCCTCTCACTCGAGCGGTCCGGGTTCAAACCCCAGTGGCACGGACCAATGACTTTTTCTAAGTTATGTGCGATTTAAGAATTTAAATGTCACTTGCTATAACGGTGAAGGACACATCGTGAGGAAACCTGCATGCCTGAGAGTTCATCATGACGTTCTCAAAGGTATGTGAAGTCTGCCAATCCGCACTTGGCCAGCGTGGTGGACTAAGGCCTAATCCCTCCCATTCTGAGAGGAGACCCGTGCCCAACAGTGGGACGTCTATGGTTCGCAGCGAGTACATTCTCTGTGTACTTACCGTCCACTCCGCAATGACGTGAGTCGTTGATTTAACGCTCAGTATGTCATCATCATCACAACCCTTTCTTTATCCCACTGTTGGGCACGGGTCTCCTCTGAGAGGTGGGATTAGGCCTTGTTGGGGTTTCGTGGGACTGTATTAAACACTAGTTGAGGAAGACGAATTTATTGCTTAGTAATTAAGGAGAATAGAGTACATCGATGTTGCGTGGTGAATCAGAACAAGAAGGAATTAAGTAATGTCATGCACTGAGGTGACATTTCATCGCATAGATTATTAAACAATTTGTTGGGTTGCCAACAGACCTTAGTCCACCACGCTGGCCAAGTGCGGATAAGCAGACTTCACATGCCATCGAGAACGTTAGAAACTAACCAGTTTTATAAATATAGAGCATCCATTCAACCATCCTTTTTTATCATACGCGAAGGCTCTAAACAGTTTTGACGATGACAAGCGACAACGATTTTATTGCGAAGACACTTGCAAGACAAAATTAGCTTATACGCCTGCTTGCTCATGAAATGTTTAGCTGCCACCTATCCTGAATTAATTTGCTGTTTCTCATTAATGTAATGTGTTTTATATCTTCACAGAAAATAGCAATCAAGTGAGAAACAGGCGTGATGCACTTCACATTATGGAAATAATGATAAAACAACTCAAAGGTGAATATAATTTTGAAATATATTTTATGGACATCCAATAAGACCTGTGGTAAGTTATGATGATTGGAGGTTACTAAAAATGTTCAACATCTGCTTCCTTCCAGATCTCAATCGGCCAGAGGAACTTAATAAGTTGAAAGATATTTACCAAACTTACGCTCAAGAATTGTCCAAGGATTCATCGCACGAACTCAGAGTCAAAGTAGATAACATAAAAGTACATTTTAAGTGACCGCTTTTAACTTATATTACAATATAATTATACTATTTAATCGCCATGTTTTTTTATTATAACCCTACACATGACACAGTATTATTCAATCATCACCCATCGAAGCCTGAGCAAGGGACTCCTATCAGAATGCGAAGGTTAGAATTGTGGGTTGACAGACTTCACACACCACACCTTGTAAGAAGGTACCATTAAATAGAATGAAACACGTCTCTCCCTTCAGATCACATTAGGTCACGCCCACGGTATGTTACTAATCGTTGGGCGACATAGCACATACATCCCAACGTTAGCTTATGCGTTTATAAAAGGTCATATTCCAACGGTTGTCAGTTCTCCGAAATATCCGGATGTGATATCATGGGCTACCGTGCTTCGAAGGGCACATTTAGCCGTTTCAATGGTGAATCGTTAAGCCTCTTCGAAGACCTTTGGGCGTCTTGAGAACATTCAACACTGAGATGGCCACTAACCCTTCCACCAATCCTCAGGAAATTCTAGTTGAATTTGACAAGACGTTATCTAGAAAACAAATAATCAATTCAAATTGAATAAAGGCTTGTGAATAATAAATAAAACACCTTAAGGTCTTAAAATAATTTTATCACATTATTGCATAATGCTATTTGCATCATATATCTATGGAATGAAACAAACAATATTATTAACAGCAGAATAAAGTAACAACAATAACAGCGAAGAAAAAATTATAATAAAATAAATATATTGTCTACACACAATTCAGTTAATTAGTTTTGATTTACTAAATATTCCTTCTAATAAAGTATAAGCGTTAAACATTTTTTATTTATAATAAAAAAAATTATGTAGACTGTTTGATATTTAAATCTTCTCTGTTCGACATAATATAAACTCGCTAAATGCTTGCATGTACTTTGTAGTACTCACATTATTTAGGAAATTGAAAATACAGTGTTAAATGAAACAGTGCTAATACTACGATTATACTTTGTAAAAACAGTTCGTGTTCAAAGCAAATAAATAAAAAAAGCGTTTTGCTTATAGCTTGAATATAGACATTTTCTACATTCAATCACCTATAAATCTTAGACAAGTGCAGTGCAAAGTCACACATTTTACCATAAATATTTTACTAAGGCTCCGCTGTCCGCCTGTTGTCCGTCTGTGACCAGGCTGTATCTCATGAACCGTGATAGACAGTTGAAATTTTCACATATGATGTATTTCTATTGCCACTATAACAACAAATACTAAAAAACAGAACAACAGACATGATTTTTTTCGCCGTTTTTGTAGATAATGGATCGGAACCCTTCGAGCGTTTATGGTACAACTTAATAGCGTCGACTAAGTCAGATGAACAAAGACAGCAAAGAAATAGACACAAAGCATAAGTATGTATCTGTTCAACACAAAAATATTTAGCAAAGTTATTATAGCCAGTATTCAAGTTTATTAAAACAACAGGATCTTCGAATACCCCTGACTAGTCTCGGTATCGAAGCCTTCAAAGAGTATTAAGGGGGATACACATTGCACATACTATACTTAGATATTATAATTGCTATACAAAATTACTAGCCTAGCACGACTGGCCTAAAGCAAATTCTTAAGCATAAGACACTGTTTCATTAGGCAAATATTTAAGTCTTAGATTCACTCGTCACATGGGAACTGCAGTTTTCTGAAATAAAGAGCCCATGCCACTCTATGCCACATAGTCGTAGACTAACCTCTGTGTAAAAAAAGAACTTCCACGTTGTTACGTGTAAGAATAAAGCAAGCAGGTGGCTACCGTACCTTACACATTTACAAGACTACATAAAAATAATTAATTTTTCGCTAGCCTGTCGCTCGCACAGAAATAATTGCACAAAAACTAATAAATTATGTAACTTAAATAAGACGGGCGGAGCGTCATGCCCGTTTGGTAGTTTTGGTACTGTATAATGTTAGATTAACAATGTAATTACACAACGTATTTACTCTATGGCAAATTGCAACACTGCTTTTATAGTCTATGTCTAGGCACTATATTTTTATGTACTAATCTGTGCTCGCTGTTAGATATTATTCATCTGTGCTCGCTGTGCTCACTGCTAATTATTCTTGTACTTAAGTCATATGTTGAGTTCAAGGAATAAAACACGTTGTCTAAATTACTGGATACTTATTTAAATTCCATCATATAACATAATTGAGAGATGCGTATGACGTACAGTACACTGTCATAAAACCCGTGACGGGACACTTAAACTGGTATACAATTTTCTTAAAAGTTTTTCTTTCTTTCTTTTAAATGGAAAACATTGAATTTACTATCAAATTGAACTATATTATACATATCATCGGACAGTGCTCGCGGGAAATTATAAGCCCCTAGCAACTAGCAACAGCACTGAAAGTCCTTTGTATGATCTTTTACGGTTTGTCACAGCTTTGGTTGCAGGTTTACATGTTATTCTACCACATAATGTGCGAGCGAGAGGAGTATAGATTACGTAAATAACTTATACACTTAACTCAACATGTATAAATGTTATACACACCGGTATACAACAAATGATTTCCTATACTACCTGAATTATGACGGTTGATTGGTAAGCTCATAGAATTTACTATCAAATTGCAAAAATACAGCTCGTGGCATGGAAGTTTCGCTCTGAAAGACATCCGGAGGGGATAGCTGCACATGGTATCAGTACGGGCGATATGATACGGCTGGCGAATCAATAGCTCACTACCCGCACGCCCGCGACAAACGATACCTTAATAAGCATGATGACAGTATTAAAAAAATTAAAAATTAATGGTTTGAGCGGAACAAGTATGTTAACGTGTTTGCGCTAAACTCATAGTAGATGGGAAAA
This sequence comes from Carterocephalus palaemon, assembly GCA_944567765.1. NCBI lineage: Eukaryota > Metazoa > Arthropoda > Insecta > Lepidoptera > Hesperiidae > Carterocephalus > Carterocephalus palaemon. Next base: position 10,849,473 of record OX155643.1, read on the forward strand.
ACTGTAATAACTTAAGTTAATTTATTGCTGAAATAATGTTTTTTGACGTGATAACGTCTTATAAATTGATGTACAGCGCATATGAAAAAGTATCCCGTTCCGTTTCCGTTGAGTGTTTTTATTAAATTAATTTTTAATTTTATTAAATTAATTTTACACACGACAACATTGGCGTTCCCATGGCTCCGAAATAGGGAACTGTCAAAATAAATATAGACTTGTCTGTTGTCTGTTATCTTTGTATTTCCAATTCTCCTTTTTTGTATTGTATAAAATAATGATTATGACGTTATCACGTAAATCTATCGTCCGTAAACCGACTTTACAGACAACCATTTTTTTCCGTAATATCGCAAGTGTACCTACATGACAAAAGGGAAATTCAAAATCTGTCATCATGCCCATTTCGACTTCTTCACGTTCAAAGTCAGAGCTAGACTTCCATGCCGCTCCGTATATCATCGTATAAAGCCGTAATACACGCCCGGATTTGGTTGGAGCGGACCACGGATTTGGTCCGCTTCCCGACCAAATCCGGGCGTCTGTAGAGTAGTCCGCGAACATAATTACCCTTTCATCTGTCCGATACGGCCGTCTGTAGCGAGAACGGATTTGGTCTGCGGATTTGGTCCGCCGACCAAATCCGAGCGTGTATTACGGCTTATAGTATCAACGTATAATTAGCTATACGTCATCGAACAGCCCCCGCGGGGGCATAGTCATCTTGTCCCGCCTACGGTCCGTCTCCGTGCGTACCGACGGTACTGTACTCTCCCCGAACCGCCGGTCCAGTTCGTCCTCTATACTCCCGTCCCTGTTGTACGGCACCTCGGCCCGCTCGTACCCGGCAGGGGGCGCTCGCTGCGGGCTCGGCTGCGCGTAGTAGTCTGAGTCCACGTCGGTCAGGAGCCCGGTGCGGGCTGCAAGCGACCGCCGCAATCACTGATTGTATTAATGGTGACGAGTAAAGCGTGTAGAATAGTGGACAGTGTTAATGTAGTGATATGACACGTTTTTGTGACAGATATGTAGTACTCCGTGTCCGTGTCACCCTTGTCAGGGGGTGTAAATTGGCTCGTTCCCATACCAGTGCACCAGCAGACACCCGCACTCGCCCGTGGCTAGTACGTGACTACTAGCGCCCCCGTGTGCCCGAGACAACATCATGTTTACAAGATTATAGATCACAAACACTACATCCCTTCCTTATTATAAATTTATTAACCGAAGAGGTACTTGGTTACATAATCACTTACTACATAATCACTTAACACGTAAAGCCGTCGGTCCCGATTGTTTTCAATGGTGAAAACGGTCGTCAAGCCTTGTCGAAGACCTTCGGGTGGCTCGAAAACATTCGACACTGGGTTGGCCACTAACCCCTCCACCAATCTGCGTAGGAGCAGCGTGGTGGAGTATGCTCTAGTCCTCCCGCAGCGTCTGTGGGGGAGACCCGTGCCCAGCAGTGGGACGTCTATGGGTCGCAGCGGTAAGGCCTAGTACTCCATCACGTTGCTGCAGTGCGGATAGGTGGACGGGTTAGGTCAAATTGATTCTCGAATGTTAAGCCCACCCGAAGTCTCCGTCATGTCTAGATAATTGTTTTGTTACAAAAACCGTGACCGACGGCTTAGGGCGCCCTACAAATGGGTTTTGCCATCAGAGTTCACCCATCCACTTGGTCTGGAGCAGTGCAGGGATAGAATGTCATCCGTGCTATCATAAGCCCTTTTTTTTAAATAGATTCCCATCGACCAAGGAGTTGTGACAAAGTGCAATAATGTAAATAAATAATATTTCATGTTGTCACAGTGTCACAAAAAAGTATCATAGCATTGAAAAATGCACCCAAAATGATGAAGAACCTTTACATTAGCACAATGTGAAATGTGATGAAGTATGTTGCTAGTTAGTGCAGATGCACTGGACTTTGCGTGGTGCCGACATTATATAATTTTAATTTAATTACTACAACTTTTATCACCTTCACCGATATCGTTAATCACAACAGAGAATAGAAAACCCTTTTAAACTCGTACAGATTTAAAGCTATAAGTATTTAAAAATAAAATAAATCAGTTAATGAATGTGCGTAAATCATCATGCTATTTTTCGAAGTACTTAAGTATACTTCACTTCAATTACTTAAGTAATTGAAGTGAAGTTTCACTCTAAACAACCTATATATTTATATGTATATTTATTCATATACACCACCGCCACCACAATCTTTTCATCGTCCCACTGTTGGGCACCGTTCTCCCCACGGAATGGGAGGGACTACCATAGTACACCACGATTTCGAACTGCAGATTGGCAGACTTCATTCCGTCGAGAATATAATGTTATGGGTTGTTGCGACCTCGATGTTAAATCTACTGTACCTAAATCCAGCAGCTTCCTTGTAATGAAGAAGAAGAAGAATATAATTTATTTTGCTTAAAACACAGTATGGTACAGAATATTATTAAGTAACAGTAGGAGTAGGTTATTTTAGTTTAGTGCAAAATTGGACTGCACTCAGCATGTCATGTCATAATTCCTTCAAAATCATGACGCTGATTTTCAGTACGGCCCTGTCGAAGTGATTAATTTGGTCGATAAGCGACTCTAAGTAAAAAAATAAATGAACAGTGTGGTTTTATGAAACCATGGTAAAAGTGAAACTTTTTATCACATTATAGACATTTAACAAAAAATTTTTGGTATAATATTCCATTAAGGGTATAAAAATCGCTTTATCAATCTTAATTTTATACTTGGAAAATTGGAATGATAATGGGAAATAATAAAAGTAGACTAAGTCTACTCTGTGTCTTAGCAGAGTACGACATACATAATACTTAACAATTATTTAGATTATATACACATATTAAAACACAAACAAAATAGCGTGGAGTACTGGCACAAATGAGTCTGACTTTCACTTTATCCCTACTTCGCGGCCGACCGTCACGCGACATGCAACACACAGACGAAAAAGTTTGAGACGATGTAATAAAAGTTTCACTTTAATAACATGTGAACGTGTTACCTCCGTCGCGGTCGTCGCGCGCGTCGCGGCCGCCGCGGTACGACGCGAACCGCTCGCTGTAGTCGCGCCGACGCGTCAGCGACTCTTCGGCGCGCTGGCGCTTGCGTTTCTCTGGAATATTTTTGTTGGGAAATGATTTTATAAAATAACTAGCTGACCCCGTAAACGTTATTCTGCCATATGAAATGTCAAAGTGACGTGACGCTTCACGTCAATGAACGACGGTTAAAAATAAAAATACTAAAATAGTGTTTAAAAAACATTTTCCAGTGGACCAAATTGTGAATCTAAACCATTCCCGAATCCCCTTGAACACACACAAAAAATTTCATCAACATCTATCCAGCTGTTAGGAGGAGTTCACTGTCATACACACGTACACAAGAAATATGTATATTAAGATAATAGAAAAAATATTATTTCAGACACAATATAGTTTGTAGATGCGTTTAGAGAATCTATACCTTGACGTAAAACTAATGTCGTCAGAAACCGTTTTGCCGTCCCGTGTAGGTACTTACTTTTAAATCGAGAAAGCGAAAATATTTCAAATTAAAGCGTAATTTTACCTAACATTTGTGACGTCACTGGCCCGTGTTATCATCGGGTATACTTTCAGATTTAAGATACGTAGCGTAAGTGTTTTAAAACATTCACTAATCTAAGTTAACACTATTTCGTGAACAGATGACAACGGAAGGCTAGTGTGCACTTTTTACGACTAGTAAAGTTCAGATAAGCTAAGCTACGAGTACAATCTGTAGAAAGAGAAAAAAAATATTTGACATAGTAATACATAAAAAAAACATTTGAATTATTTTAAAAAATAATTATTAACTATATAATGTCGTACTATATAACTGTCTGCTGCATCTTCGTTCCAAAAAAATCATATAAATAACCAAATGTCATCCTTCACATGCGAGTTCACGCTTTTGTACGCATGTGAGTCACCGGCTCAAGAGTTATACATTAAATTATACCACGATCGTGGCCTCCTATATACGTGGTCACGCCACGCCGATGTCTGCTGATTCATCGCGTAATTAAGAGGACACCAGTCGACCGTCACTTTTGAAGAATAGGTTTTTACCAAAAATATTGCCGTCGCGCTGACCCCCAATCTTACCCCTTAGCGTGCGATAGAGAAAAGTGCAGTCTCGAACTGATTTTACCTACGTAAAATTAAGAAAATCGTCCTTTCGTAATCCCCTGTTTCCTCCTCGAAATCTAGACCGATTTCAATATTTCTTTCAGTTAAAATGTAGAACAGGGTCTAAGCTATGCCCGTACGTTTTGCTTTTTTGGGATATGTTAGTAATTACCAGTTTGCTTGATGTTTGAAAATGTATGTAAAAAAAGTCGACTTTGTTGATTTTAAAAGTTTTTTTTTCTCTTCTATTAAGCAAATTATGAAAAAAAAAAACAAAACGTACAGGCATGGCAGAGGTACGTATAAATCGTATGGTATTTTTTTTTATTCTGTAACTTCTTTATCCTAGGAGGAAACAGGGGACTACGTTTGTATGGAAAAAGTGTCGACTCATATCCTCTTAACACTCACCCCTCTTGACGATCTCGCGGCCCTCGTCGACGAGGTCGGTGGTGAGCTCGTCGTCGCCGACGAACTGCTGGAACCCGCACATCGACAGCAGGCGGCTGCCCAGCGACAGGTACGTGGCGAGGCACAGCAGCACCACCAGCATTGGAAAGTATATGTTGAAGCCCTCCGCTATGATGCCCAGAACGTCCATGTGGCCCATTATCTACAATGTTTTCTTTTTTTTAATAAATTATTGTCACCATTACAAAATGTAAAGCATAAAGTAACAAAGGGCAAGACTTAATGTCTGATGGCATATTAGCTCAGTCAACCTTAGTAATATATAAATGAGAAAGTGTGTTTGCCCTCCTTCTCATCAACGTTATGATGGATTGAAGTGATACATGCACAGATTTAGTACAGGACATATGTCGAGTTGACTTTCTGTGTATGTTTACGTACCATGTAATAGGATACAACTACAACTACTACTAGGACAAATCTAGATTCCGAGCTGCTACCGGTCATTTCAAGTTAGAAAAACCAAATATTTTTTGTGCTGGGTTGTTTTCAAATGTCTACTACATGCAGACCATCTGGTGGCAAGATAATATTTGACACTGGCACTAACCCCTATATAAATCCGCATTGAAGCAGCATGGTGGAGTAAGCTTTAGACCCTCAGCTGTGGCCGTGGGACGGCTATGTGTATCTTCTAGCTTTAAAATGGGCTACTTTACACTTAATTTTAGAATATGTTTTAAATTGAAAATAATCTTTGTACCCATCCACCACGCTGCTCCAGCGTATGTTGGTAGAGGGAGAGTAAATGTTACCTGCGTGTAGTAGGTCTCCATGATCCGCTCCTTGATGACGTGGGAGTCCATGTGTATGAGGCTGAGGAAGTTGAGGCACATGGCCGGGGTCAGGCGGCAGACCATCATGCCGGAGAATATGAGACTGTATTCGTTGGTCATGTGGTGCGGTGCCAAGTAGTACAAGTTGAGTACGCGGATCTTTAGCACCGTGGAGTACGCGCAGTAGAACATGTAGCCGATGATGAGAGTCGATACGGACTGTAACCGAAAACATTTTACTTTGTCACAAAATTGTAATGTGTATAAGTGTATAAAGGTGTACTCGAATATTAAATAAACAGTTATTAACCAGCATTCATGCCTTTCACATTAGATGGCGACCCTGCCAGGAATTATATTAAAAATTACAATACAATACAATAAGAAATAGGTATCTGTATAGTTTCTTTATAAGTATCTAAGAGCACACTTCAAGTCTACATTATGTTGCAATCTGTGATATGACCCACTCTCATAGTAATAATGAACTCTTGACGCGAGCTTCACATAGGTCTCATTCGCTACTAGACATCGCTGCGACCCATATACGTCCCACTGCTGGGCACGGGTCTCCCCCACAGACACTTCTGCGGGAGGTCTAGAGCATACTCCACCACGCTGCTCCAATGCGGATTGGTGGAGGGGTTAGTGGCCAACCCAGTGTCGAATGTTCTCAAGCCACCCGAAGGTCTTCGACAAGGCTTAACGACTGTTCCCAACATTGAAAACAACCGGGACCGACGGCTTTACGTGCCCTCCGAAGCACGGTAGCGTCCATGAAAATTTGCCACTAGCGGTCGGTCACTAGACATAGACATCCTTTAATCGGTGCTTTTCTTCCCGATCCTGTGCCTTCTGAATCCAGCGGTTACCCGCTGACTTCTTAAGCTCATAAGTCCATCTAGTTGAAGGGCGACCTCTGCTCCAATCTCCGAAACGTGGTCTCCACTAGAGGACTTTTTTTACCCACCGGTTATCAATCCTTCGAGCGACATGGCGGAGCGACTTTGAGCCGAATGAAGCCGACGGTAAATGACCACGTCGCGGATCTCAGTCTGTGATCACTGATCACTACCGGTCTCAAAGCTGTTGATCACTGAGACTTTCTTAAATATCTGCCGTTTTTTGGCAGAATGAAATCTCTCTCGCTTAAAGTTGAACCATCTGTACTGATCCAAGTCCACTTGCGTTGCTCTTTCTTCTTGAAGGAGCTCGTCATAGAGAGGTTCTGCTTCTCCAAGAAGTCAGCGAGGGTGAGGCATCGAGAGATGATAATGTCCATCTCTCGATGTGTGCTTTCGCTCTTAGCACTACCCGAGGGGAAAGTCTAGCGTTTCCTTGAGTTTACTACCTACTTAACTACGGATGTAAGCAACCACCGATATACAAAATATTTTCAAAACGGAATACGCACCACAATAGCAGCGTAATTGTAAGTCTCCTTGGCGGCAATGACGACGTTGGCAAATATTGACAGCACCGGCTTCTTGCAGAAGAACGTCACCTCGGACCACACCACCGCCACGGACAGCACGCACGTGATCACCGCCATCGTCTTTAAGAAGTACTGCTTCATGAAACACTCCCAGTACCACTCTGAAAGTGAAACCGCCGACATATTTATTGTTTTCATTTTATTTTAGTACAATCCATACGTCATTTTAATTCAGAAACAAATGCATAACAAAACTACACATGCAATAAATGTATAATCAATTACAGATCAACATAACGAGCTTTAAAACGGTCGTAATTTGTGTGTATGTAAATAGTTTATTCCATAAGAAATATATGGAACGTGATATAAATGCACCTTGGATTGGTTTTCAGAAGTGGAAGTGTGAACATATTTCTAATTACTAATTCCCAAACATTTTTGTTATGCGGTTTGCAAGCCCGTCTTTTTTTCTTGTATGAAAGGAACGCCACTGAACTTGCTGGAGACATAAGCCATCCTTTCTTTATGCACTGCTAAACACAAGTGACAGTTACTACACTTTTAAGTGTAAAAAAAAAATCTGTCCTTATTGCTTGAAAGACCCTTTAGCTATTTTCAATCAGTTTTCTTACTTTAAACAAACCAACCTATGATGGGATAGAATATACGGTGCAGTGCCTAGAAGGTATACTGAAAGCAGCACTCTTACGAGAGCTGATCATCGAGAATAGCTTATACCACAGCTTATACACGCTAGACATTGTAAACCATTTCATTGAGGACGAACACAAATTTCAGTGGTCGATGAGTATTCAATCTTTAGAGAGTGGTGCTATTGCTAACCAACTTAATTAAATGTCATAATCACGAATTGATTTCCAGGAGGATTAGCTATTCATTCAATAATCAATAGCTAATCCTTTGCCTTATATAGATCAGTTAGTAGTTTAAGTCGTTTTTAGTTAGGTACCTAGACTTTCGTTAAGCGTGTCTAATCACCTCATAGCGAAATAAATTATTTGACTTTGACTTTGACTTGACTTTGACTTTGACTTAGGAGGTAATCAATTGTATTATTGTTTTTATTTTACTTTTAGACATACTAACCTATGATGGGTGGATAGAATATCCTGCTGACTCTAGGGCGAGGCGTGTGGAAGGTATGCTGGAAGCGGTGGTCCGGCGACCGCTGGTTGGACGCCACGTCTTCAAGGTGGAAGATCCTCTCCAGCATTAGCCCCCACTGGGTCTCCGTGCGCTGAAGCACGTGTAGGGCTTTGATCGTCTGCAAGATCGGATAGGATGTTATTGGGCTAGTTCAAACAAGCTGTCACTCATAGAATACAATTGCTAAAGGTAAGTTATTAAGGACTAATTAATGTTTTTCGATACAGACTTTGTTGGCATTGTTCCGAACGCTAATAATATTAACGAAACGATTTAAGTTTCGAGCACAATCCAACCCACTATGTAGCACTCTATTCAATATTGTCAATATTATCAATATTATCTATTAAGTATGTATTTTAAAAAAAAAAATCTATGTATGTATATCCCTCCCATTCTGAGAGGAGACCCGTGCCCAACAGTGGGACGTCTATGGGTCGCAGCGATATCAGTCTCTGACACACATAACACAGGCTCGCGCCTACTTTGGGGTCAGATGGCCGTGTGTGAGAATGTCCGAGATATTTATTTATTATTTAGATATTTATTTATTCTCCTTCTCAAGACATGGACAGGACTCATCCGGCCTGAAGGACCAAAAAAAAAAATGTCGAGAACTCTTGGCCTGCCTGTGGCCATATGTACGACCGCGCCGCTATTGGGCCTCTACAGCAGCCTCTGGTGGGCTCAGCAAAAAATTCTGTATCTATGTTTTGTTAACATGTATTACCTTTTTATGTAAGTTGACGAGCGATTTGAGTGATGGTGGCGTCGGCCTCTCAGGGGGCGCGCGGGAGTTCAGACGGTCGCGCAATTGTATCGGCAGCTTCTGTATAATGGTTTCAACGTGCCTGTGTAGGGGGTGGGTAGGTCCCACCGCTGCCGTCACTGAGTTTAGACTCTGTAACCAAAAAAAATTAACATAATAGTTTTGCTAAAAACTTTTAACATGAGCAGGACTTCAAAAACTTGGTTTGTTAGTTTGAATGCTAACAGTATGATTTTCTTGATTATTCCTATATATTGGCATAATTGGCTGAGGGTTCTGTCAGAAGATTTTAAAGCTTTTCAACTGTCCAAAAATTCTGAGAATTTCAGCCACTAATGCCTTCAACACTCCACATTGCTGTAATGTTCTGGAGCAACCTTAAGGCTTGTGTGATATATAGAGTTGTCAGTTAGCTATTGGGTTGTAAAGGACAACTCGCACAAACTATTCAACAGGGTTGAATAGTTTGTGCGAGTTGATGACCATTTGCTGAGGTTACCCCATAAATAATTAAGGAATGTTTTATGTCTACACAGTAAATATCATTATAATAGTTGTCAGAAGTTTCTAGAATAACTTACGTCTAATATATCATCCACAGTTTCTTCTGCTTCACATTTGTCTGTGCTCAATTTAGCAATTTTAAAGTAACTGTATGTTAAAGTGTAATTTTTCTTCGAATTGTTCCAAAGATTCCTTGGCACCTCCACTAATGCGTATCCCAGAAGTAGAATTAACAAGAACAAACCCCAAGTGTTACTGGCTGATGACGCAATGGCTTTAATCTTTGGTCCATCTAAATATACTCCAGGTTTTAATGCAATATATATGAGTAGGACGCCACATATGAACAAGTATGATCCATAGTAAATAGCATTATCTACTAAGGCAGACTTCAATTTTCCTTTGACTGTGAAATCACCTGCTTTACTATAAGATTGCATCATTGGCATTATGAGCCTGAAAGAAAAATATGGAGTCAAAATTTGGAAGAAAAATTGCATGAAGCCTAAAAAATTTCTGAAAATTAAAAAGTTCTTTAAATTTATGACTACTAGTAAGTATAATAATTTCGGAAATAATTTTCCAAATTGCTCGTAATGTTTCACAGTTGAATTAATAATCAATGCAATTACTAATCAATGGCTAGAAAGACAAGTATGCCAAGCGTTTATTCATAACATTAAACTCCAAGTATACATGGATTTAAGCCATGATTTACAGTGAATTATTATAGATTGGTTTCAGTCAACGAATATGATTTGATATGGGAAACCAATACTTTACCATGTCAAACACTGTGATGTCCAATAAACTACTCTCCACAGATTCGGGAATACAGCATCAGGGACAAAACTCCATGGTTTATGGCAATTGTTTCCAGGTGGAACTACAGTTGTTGTCTCATTTACAGCTATGGAGGCTATTGGTGGATTTGTTGTGTTTTCTTGCAAACATTGTCGATATACAGTCTGTGAACAAATAAAAATCATATTTCTTCAGTTTATGAATACATAGTTAAATGCTAGTGTTATTTCACATTAAATTAATTATTATTATAAATGCATTATATAGCAGTTCCTATTATGAGTCTTGGTATAAGACAGTCACAGTCATCATGGGTGGTAGCAGATGGGAGGTGGTACATGTAGCTCTCTTAAATTTACAAAAAATGGATCTGAGCTGAATGGTGGATTTAAACTTGCAAATTCAAATTGGCTGTGTGTTTGTAAAATAATATGTTAAAACATTACTCACTGATGACACATCCAGAGGCAAAATGAACATAATAACGAAAGAAAAGTACCATGCTGTAAGAACAGACACGGTCACTAAGATGTGGTTTCTATAACAGTCTCCATATCTATAGAGGAGCGATGCGGCTAGTACAAAGGCCGATATAATCTCGATAACAAACAACGTGTAAACCATATTGATATATTTGTACACAACAAAGCACGAATTAGTTAAGATCTATTCGCTTTTCTTCGCGGTCTTTTGTTTATCTTTCCACACTTGAGCTGCTTTATGTTGGAGCTGTTCAAAACGAATTTGAGTCGATGTCTTCAATGGCAAAAGTATGGGTCGCTCTATTTCATACTCCGCTGGACATTCTTCGTAAAACAAAATTCCTGTTTCTGGTAAAATTGGATCGAATTCAATTGTGGGTTTATCTGTCTTGGAATCAGACATTTTAGGTGAAACTGATTACCCACGACAACATGTTTGAGATCAATTGTTAACGCTCCAAGTAGATTAATAAGAAATTTATCTTATTAATAGAACTTCAAGAAAATTAAATCAACAACTATTTTGGTGTGTATTGCGTGTCGTGAATGACCGACCAAAATGTACTCTGTGTGACCGACCGAATATGATTTGATTTGATCATTTGATGGAATTGAATTGATGTCTGTCAACTGTCAAGTCAAAGAGTATATAATTTGTAGATAAAATATAAATAAAGAGAAATATGTGGTGTGTGTTGTCTACAAGGATCTATTACATCCATGGCGTTGGTTTGTTTAATGTTGGATGTGGGACATTCGTGACAGACTATTCCTTACACACGATCCGATTTCAAACTTTGTCACTCCATCACTCGCCACCTCTTTAGCTGGCCGTACACGTCTAGAAGTGAATAAAAAATAAATTATAGGTACCCTTAAAATTTAAAAAAAAAAGCTTTTATAATTTTTATTTTTTATTTTCGTGCATTGTCATCGGAACCAAATATGTGTGCAAAATTTCAGCTCGATAGCTTCAGTGGAAGTGAGTGAAATATATTTTTTAATACAGTTGCTCAAAAAGTGGCATATTACAGGGACGTATAGCGTTCGGGAAGTGAGCTATTACGCACTCGTGTTTTTTCTTTACCTTTTCCGAACTCGTGCGTTCTCTTTCCCAACTGTCAAAATAATGTATAATAAAAAGAAAAAACCAACCACGAAGTTTTTACTAAAAAAAAAAATCATAGAAGTTTTTATGATTCATGCAAATATTTCTAACAAGAAGCTACTAATTTGTTTCAATATCAGATTTAATGATTTGATTCAATGAGTTAGGGTAGGTTTCATTTCATTTCATCTCATTAAATTTCATGTCAATAAAAAAATTCTACTGAAGACTTGGCTGTATGGGAATAGTTTCCTTTGCCTACCCAGAATGGGTGAAGAAAACAAAAAAAAATCTCTGCAATACTCTGTATTCTATTACGGTTGGCGCCATTTTCCAAAAATGTTCTTTGCGAGTTTGTGTTCTTATTATTTTATTAAATTGCTTCATTTTTTCGCAACTGTATTAAAAATAGTTGTTCAGTACACGTGCGGAACCGTCATTGCAACTTGTTCCGACTGTCAACCCTCGCCTTCGGCTCGGGTAGACATTTGTCGGAACTCTTTGCAATGACAGCCTTTCCGCACTTGTAGTGAAATATACTATTTTAATACAGTTGCTCAAAAAGTGGCATATTACAGGGACGTTTAGCGTTCGGGAAGTGAGCTATTACACACTCGTGCTTTTTCTTTACCTTTTCCGAACTCGTGCGTTCTCTTTCCCAACTGTCAAAATAATGTCTATTAAAAAGAAAAAACCAACCACGAAGTTTTTACTAAAAAAAAATTCATAGAAGTTTTTATAATTCATGCAAATATTTCTAAAAAGAAGCTACTAATTTGTTTCAATATCAGATTTAATGATTTGATTCAATGAGTTAGGTTAGGTTTCACTTCATTTCATCTCATTAAATTTCATGTCAATAAAAAAATTCTACTGAAGACTTGGCTGTATGGGCATAGTTCCCTTTGCCTACCCAGAATGGGTGAAGAAAACAAAACAAAATCTCTGCAATACTCTGTATTCTTTTACGGTTGGCGCCATTTTCCAAAAATGTTCTTTGCGAGTTTAGTTTGTGTTTTTATTATTTTATTAAATTGCTTAATTTTTTCGCAACTGTATTAAAAATAGTTGTTCAGTACACGTGCGGAACCGTCATTGCAACTTGTTCCGACTTTCAACCCTCGCCTTCGGCTCGGGTAGACATTTGTCGGAACTCTTTGCAATGACAGGCTTTCCGCACTTGTAGCGAAATATACTATATTGCAAGATTCCAGATAGATATACATACGAGTGAAGTTAAATAAAAGCTTTTATTAATTAACGGCGTACATTATCGCGATTCGTATTGAACGGGTAGAATCGACTTGCGCATAGAGTATAGAGTACATTAAATTGGACTTGTGGTTCACAGTTCAGAATTAGGGTTGCCAACAATTTTTCAACTAAATACATTATTATAGTATTTTTCAAAATAAACTATTAAGATATTATTGTACATTCTAAAAAAATAAAATATTTTATAGAAAGACCAAAAATATTCTAAGATTTATATATTTTTATTTTTGTATATAAAGTTAGATTGAGATTAATCTTACCAAATTATTGAGATAATAATATTCTATAGTACCTATCTACTGTTTACTTTGTATATCACCGTTATTGTTTCCGACTCACAAATACTAGCCAGATGTGAGCGACTCAACAACGACTCAACTCAACCAGTGAACGGCAGTCGACTCTCTTTGTCCTTCGCTGTTTGATTTGAAGCTCATAGATAGGCCCGTAGTTGACGAATGGTGGAACTTCTAAACTAGATGTGAACTAGTTCGTTCAACTCACCATGTGAACCGTTCATCTGATCGGCTTGTTCATGAGTATTCACATGAATACATTGTTTTCCTCGCAGGAATCTCGCTCAAGAGGCCTGGGTTGTGTCCTTCTTCGTTCGCTGCTTGTCATGTTAATTTATTTTATCCATCTACTTCTTTTGAAATACGATTGCCGATGTTGTCTATTTTTAGGAAATTTCGCGGACGTCGGCGACCTTCGGGTGTCACCGGACCCGCGCCTACTAACGCAACTTAAAATTAAGTTATAAATTATATGTATGTTAGTCTTTATCTAACTAGTCTTTATGGTATTTACGAGTATGTTAAGGGCCTTGTTGCCTGAACTAAAATATATTATTAATATTATTTAAAGTTTCTGTTCCATTAAATAAATCTCTCTTAAAGGATTATAACTGATGTTTAAAAGCACCTAATCAAAGGTAGGTTACATATTAGATACTATATAACTTTTTTTCAAAAATATCGCCCAAGGGCTTTAAATTAGCGGCACACGATATAAAATAGAATAAATCCTGCTCTGAACTGAAGCAGCAACTGGGGAGAACTAACCGCTTCGGAAGATTTAGCGCTGCGACAGGCAATTTACTGTGTTATTAACCATCGAGTTTATTCCCATTCGTTTAATTTCAACCTTACCATGCAGTTCCATTCCGACGAAAGCGTAATATTTGAATCATCGATCACCGAAGAAAAAAAAAAGTTTATGTTAACCATTTTATAAAAAATAGTAACTTTATCGCCTCAATCAAACTTTATATAAGTAGATATAGAACTCGTTGATGACATGAAAACACTAGGTCCAGATAGTTACACCCGACGCGACGTAGCAAAGTAGTTTTATATCTCGCTCGCTGCGACCCATAGACGTCCCACTGTTGGGCACGGGTCTCCTCTCAGAATGGGAGGAATTAGGCATTAGTTATAGTTTTATATCTAATACCTACTAATCCTAACATTTATACATCAGATAATAGGTAGGTATGGTATGTAGTTAAATTTGGTATTTTAAGATCATTGGCTCGCCTCGATCGTATGTGACCGAGTTAAGCAACTTCCGTGCTTAGTAGGGCACATTTAGCCGTCGGTACTGGTTGTTTCTATTTATGTAGGTAAGTTGTTGTATTGTAAGAACTATCGTTAAGCCTTGTCAAAGACCTTCGGGTGGCTTGAGATCAATCGAGTCTGTGTGGTGGAGTATGCTCTAGACCTCTCGCAGATCTAGTTGTTAGAGAAACCCATGCCCAACACTTTAAATTTGACCAGCTTCTGCTGTCATCATTTTTTGACTACTGACAATACAGTGAAATTATCCTTACATGTAACTGAACCAAAGAGCAAACAAACATAAAATGAACGCTTTTTCCCACGTGGGGGACGTGGAAAAAGCATCTACCTATCTGAAATAATCTTTTCAACAGTGAAATTGGTTCTGTTGACGTGATTCAAGGTGACAGTAATAGAGATGCTGCCACAAAATAGCGCCTTTATTTGTTCGAACCATCAATTTGTGGCAAAGACGGTCCGGTCCACCAAACAACGCGAACCTTCGTCACGGTATTTATCGGCCTGTCAGTGCGACGGTTTCTATCTATTTATTTATCCAAATTATACTGGCTTGTAATTATCTACACCCTGCTCATTTTGTTATAAATATATCCAAATGGCCTTTTACTCGTAAAGTTCGTGGCTTGTTAAGAGGGCTATATTACCTACAACATAGAAGCGCTCAGTTTAAGATTATTGTACCTACTTAGGTTATTTATAAGCTGTCGCTAACACATAATATGTAATCAACAGTGTCAGAAATAAATGATTAACTTGTATCTCTATAAATTTGTCGTGTCCAGATGTGGACGCCATAATTTGGAAGGCTTGCGCAGGGACACATGTTCTTATTATTATTATTAGGTAGAGGATTTAGACAAACACCGCGCGTCCCCAGATTTATATTGATTATTAGGACTGCATACCATACCACAATTGTTTAAAACGTGTTTTTTATTTTAAATTTTAAACAAACTATTTTTTTTAATGAACAGACTAGCCTTATTTATCAAATAATTATTGTTTGAATTTGAAATATATATTAATAGATGAAAAATAAATTTTCAGACGAAAAATTACCAGTAACACTTGTTATTAAAAACTTAGGTAAGTGTTAATTGTTAGTCTTACCGCGAAAAGCCGTGAAGAGTATCATTTTTATCTGTGTCACATTTTATGTAATATCTCTCCCGAGCCGTAGGCGAGGGCTACATGAAAGCAGAGGCTGTAATTATCAAAGCGCACGTATGTCATACGACGTTTTATGACATATTTGCGAGGAAATAAATTAATAAATTCATCATTACTTGACGACATTTTCAAATAAAAACAATACAGCGAAAAGAAAAAGCCCGCGGAATAATTTTTACTTGTTCACAAATTAACGATGCGTGCGCATCAGCGCTTTTTTATTTAAGGCAAAGGCACAAAAACATCCAGTATTACTAATAAAGTAAATTAATATTTTTTTCTTTTTGTTACAGATAAATTATTGTAATTTAGTGTCAAAATTAATTAAATTAAAGAATTAAATGTTTATTTTTTATATTTTATCTCCCAAAGTTAATTTTATTCATAAAATGTTGACCACTTTTCTGACATAAAAACTCCATGCTAAGATTGAAAAAAGTACCGTTCGTTTTAGACGGAGCATCTTGATAAAGTGCGTTTTACGTTTTACATTACACTAACGCACAAGTGCGTAATGACACATTATGATATTGAAATTGGTGAAATAAGATACCCTTTACGAGCAAATGTGTTAATAAATACAGTTACGAGAAACAAAATCTTATAGGTAGGTATTTTAAAAAATCAAGATTTTGTCTTTTCATAAATACCGATTGTAAAAGTCAGTGACGATTGACGAAGCAATAATAACGAAACGCCACATTATATTTACATTAGGTACATATTCACAAGTCTCACAACCCACCTACGGTGGTTACCACGGTAGTGCATCTTAGAATCTGCACCCACAGTGAAAAACACAATTCAAAACCTAACGTGGTAAGAATTGTGTACGTTGTATGATTGTATGTAAACATGAAACCAGTGAAACCACGCAGTTAATCCTGATTCAAATGATATTTATGTCGTCTGAACTCGCAAACGGCTCGGGGTGACTTACTGTAATGTTTCAAGTGAATTCAGTGCCTGCTGCTACAAACCCTCTTGCTACAAGAATTATGTCAGACAAGAAAGGTTTATCGGAATGAAATGTTTTATAGCAACTCCATAAATGCCTTTCTACAATGGATGATTCTTAATTTATTCTAATAAAACAAGTATCTTATTCTGGAGTGCAGTCTACTATTCAGCGTCGTGAAAATTAACCTACCCATCTATTCAAGACGCTGCTTAACACAGTCGCCCATCTTTAAAGAAAACATTTTTAAAGAAAACACCTTGAACACAGATGTGCCATATAAAATTGAAAGGAAACTCATCCTTGCCTTTCTAAGGTTTTGTTTACTTTTGAGAATCTCGCAAATGGTTCACCGTTTAGCCTCAGGCATTACCTAGATGTAACTGCTCTAACATATTCTGGATCGTGTGAAGTCAGCTGCAGAGTTATTGAAAAAAAGTATGGCAGTACCTAAATTTGTTTTTGGTTTAAAAAAAAATTCAAACTATAAACATGGCATTACGTAACGTACGACGTAACATTAAATTTGTTACTATTTAAAATGGGTTCGCGTTCTTTCGCTGAAAGTTATTCAAATTTGCTCTCGTTTCAGTTCAGATGTAAATATTATATTTCCTGTGTGTAAATTGGCAATGCCTGATCGTAGGCATTGCCAATTTACACACATTGTGGGAAACTATAGCCTTACTTACCATTACATTTAATAGCACACTATTCGGAATATTGTTTCTTAATTTTATAGTGGAAATACATAGTAATCGATGTCTTATCTATTGGACCTTCACTGCTGCAAAGCTTACTGGCCAATAATAATAAGTGGGATTTGTGTTCTCAACGACATCCATACTATATACTATATATACTATACTATACTATATACTATAATATTATAAATGCGAAAGTGTGTTTGTTTGTTTGTCCGGCTTTCACGTCGCAACGAAGCTATCATATGGTATTGTTTTTGTGTGTGGAGATAGTGAGGAGGGTGGAGAGTGACGTAGGCTACTTTTTACCGCGGTAAAACATCCCCATGGGAAGATATTGATGTTTTGTTATTTGCTACATATTTAGTTCCGGATGTTGTTAGTAGATGGCGTTAGTAAAATTTATTTGCAAGTTCTAACCTTAGTATCTTTTGATCGTGGAACTGTCCACTATTCATCCACCAAAAATGTGTCATGTAGGTATGATAAACAACTCATTGTTAATTCCCGTTGACCACGCGGGCGGAGCCGCGGGTAAAAGCTAGTAGATTTATATTTTAATCCTTCATTTATTGAATTTCAGATCTATGTGCTGTACTGGGTGATGGCTGTACTAAAAAAATTGCCTGCTCGTACTTTCACATATTTTAGCAGTTAATTGCGCTACTTGAATCTGTCTACCGAATAAGTTTTAATGTTAATTTATTTTGCTATTTTTTTTCATTAGAAAATTGGAATTTCTCATTACGAAACTAAACGCAAGCATAATTTCATTTCTGATGTCTGAGACAGAAAATGTAATTTCAGCATACTCCTCGGTCGCCGGAAAAAAATTCGCGAACGAAATCTGAGAAATGAATTTCGTCCTGAGGCAAAAACCTGAACCCTGCGACCTTTGTCAAAGAAACACATTTGTGAAGCATTGAGTTTTTATAATAATATCGCTACATGCAATAATCTCCAGAATTTTTTTTTTTTTTTTGAGCCCCGAAGATGGAAGTTGGGGCATACCCTTCCTGAATATATACTATATTATAAACATAATATAACCCAGGGGAGGGAGGTAGTGAATGCTCATGCATTCCGGCGAAACCATGCATGCATGCGGCCGGATATGTGGGACTCACAGGTGAAGCCATTGTGCCTACTCCACTAAACACTACCTTGGGGAAGGCTTTAGTCAACAGGACCCTCAAGCCGACATCTGAGACGACCCCGCCTGGAGGGACGGGGCGCGAGCGGCGCTTACCCAAAGGCGCTACCGCTGGTTGACTACACAGAGTGTTGTCGAAGTTGGGGCTTTTGTCATGTTGGGAATATGACACTAGTACGGACATGAAGGGCGCTTCCGCGCGAATTGGGTAACAATTGGTAAAAATTTACTTAAACGCGTTTAATAGATTTATGTGCTCAACGCAGGCCTGAAGCCGATCCTGAGCATTTCGCGACTCGCGAAGTTTTTTGGCAAGAATCCCTATCTCGTCAATATTAATATTTCCAATGAATGAATGGATTGTGGAAAGGTCGTCGACCAAGGAGGGAGGGGGAGGGTTTGCGGCTTTGGGAGCCGAGGTGGGGGCAGCCCAGGGGGCTTCACGTCTCCAAGATTTTGGCTTAGTAATAGGTGGGGGCCCTAGGCGGGTGTTGGGGGTCCTCAATTGAGGAAAATTTGTCTCCGTTAGTGGAGGCGGAGCTTGCCTTAGGGGCGGGGGTTGCCTTAAGGGCAGGACTTTCCTTGTGCTGTGGGGCTGCTTATTCGCAACCTTGGGCACACGGGGAGCACGCGGACATCCACGGTAGTTAGCTGTGTGCCCAGTGCGCCAGCACAGGACACAGGACGGGGGGGTTGGGTCCTCTTTAGTGCGTGGGCACTCTTGGGTGAGGTGAGGCACGAGGCACTTCACACACCTCGGATTGGCTGAGCAGTTCGCCGCTGCGTGGCCGTAAAGCTGGCAGCGGTGACACTGGCCGGGGAAACCCCGTCTATGAGGGGGCTCGGCTCGGATATTAGAGAGCCCACACACGGTGAGGGGCTCTCTGAAAATGTTTCTGGCCTGGGGGCAGTTGGTCATGATGACCAGGGCAAGGGGGAACTGCTTTCCCAGGCGGCTGTGCATCTTGTGCACGGCCTCGACGGGGTGACCTTGGGATTTAAGATCCTCCAGGATGGCCTCATTGGCGAGTTCGTGGGGGACCCCACGCAAGACTGCTTTTACCTTCCGCTCCTCAGGGAAGGCGTGGGTGTGAAAGGGCACTTTATTCTGCCTTAAAAGGTCGGCTAGGGTATGATAATGTTCCCTATTAGGGATCTGAATTTTAATTGTGTCGCCCGTATTGGTAGCTTGAGTGTAGTGGATCTTGTATTGTGAACATAGATCCACTACTGCGGTCCATTTGGATTTATCCCGCAGGAAGATGGGCGGGGGGGCCTTGGTCTTAGGGACCGTAGGGGGGGGGGAGCGTGAAGCAGCTCGGCTAGGAGGGCCCTTAACTGTGGGAGTAGGGGACGCAGGAAGGGATGCCTCAGAGGCGCGGGGTGAGTGCGCGACGCGCTTGTTACGGCGTTTTTTACGCCCTTGGACGGTTTGAAAACCGTCTGAAGAAGTGTTGGACATGACGGTTCCGGCTGATTCGTCGGATTCATCGCACCGGGACTCGTCATCGGATGACGCTGAGGATACTGGTCGTTTACGACCGGAAGGGGTGGGGTCATACTCCGTATCCATGGCGGGGGATTCAGGAGAGTCAGGAACGGACTTAGCACGCTGAGACTCCACTAGAGCGGCATAGAATTTCTCCTTATCGAAGGGTAAGGGTACTCCTTTAGAATGACAAATATTTTCGAAGGAGTCGAGAAGGCGGGGAATAATGATTGATGGATCCATGTTCAATACGCGAACAATAGTCGGGTCAGTCATGTCCAGGTCCATACTGAAGGATATCCTCCCTGCCGTGGCAGGGGGGGGAACGGGGAAATTTAGAAGTGACTATCCCTAATGGAATATAGTCACTAACCGTCACCCTCGGGAAGGCCCGAGTGCAGTGGGATCGGGTCAGCCGGTTTCTCTCAGTCCAGAAGGGACGGAGAAACGCACCGGGTCAACGTTAACTAGCTTGGTATAACACCGCGGGGTATCCACTAGTTGCAATCGCGGCAGAACGTAAATTTATTATTACCAATTGCTTGGCAACAATAAATAACGAACTGAGTTCGAGTTACTCACGTGTAGGTATACAAATTGGCGGCGGAGAGCGCGCTCGGCGTACACGGGTGCTCGCGGCGGGCGCCGGAGCGGGAATGAATCTCCAGAAGAAATTTTTTTTCTTATTGAATCTGTTTAACCCACCAGCTAGTCAATTGTAGTAAATTGTATCGTGTTAGATGTTCCGAAGATTTTTTGCGAAAAAATTGATTCAATAATGGTTTTATAACTTCATTTTGATCGGTTAAGTACTTGAATAAGTTTATAATTTAAACAGCATACGAATATGAATTAACAACGGAGTTTTAAGTATTGTATTGCGGAGAACGAGCGTACATTAATTAATCTGTAGGGTTTATTGTGCGGAACTTGCTCGAGCAATAGAGAGTTCTTGGTGAAACTATTTATTGCGGTTCTAATAACTTTAACTTGATGAAGTAGGTATGTGAAGATGAAGATGATGATGATGATGATGATGAAGTATAATTCTAGTAATTACCAATGTGGAAATTATCTTAGCCAACATAAATTGATTTAATTCTTATGTCATGAAGATTCGTATATTACAATAAGAAATGGATGGACGCTCATAGTCCCATGGCTCGCGTACGTGATTGACTGAGTAAAGCAACGTCGGGCGCGACCGCTTGTTAGAGGTTTCGGATTTGTTGAAGACCTTCAGGTGGTTTCAGAACATTCAACACTGGGTTGGCCACGAATCCCTCCATCAACCCAGATTAGAGCAGCGTGGAGTAGGTATGCTATAGACCTTCCTCAGGAGTGGGTGTGTGAGAGACCTGGGCCCAACTGTGGGAGATTATCATTATGAATTCCGTTCTACAATAATTATATTACGAAGTTTGTAAAATTATTTTTGTATATTATATATATAATGTATATAAATTTGTAGGTATATTGTTGATATTATACGATATGTGTAGGACATCTATATATATAAAAGGAGAAGGTGACTGACTGACTGACTGACTGACATATCAACGCAGGGCCTAATCTATAAGGGTTAGAAACTTGAAATTTTGCACAGGGGTTCCTTTTATATCGTAGGGGAGCACTAAGAAAAGATTTTTGAAAATTCACCCCCTAAGGGGGTAAAACGGGGGTGCAAAGTTAGTATGAAACTTTGCCGTTTTTGAAGTCAAGTGGGCAACCCGAACGCGGGCAGACGTCGTTAATAGGTCTAATTCTACGCGAGCGAAGCTGCGGGCGTCCACTAGTATAGTAAGTATAATTTCTTTACAAGCTCTCAATGGCATACCACACCACAACGGCTGGCTTTAAACGTGTCTGCGCAATTGGAAGTTTAATATCACTAACGACATACGATTCACTATTGGTATGTAAATTATATAATATCTATATATATAAAAGGAGAAGGTGACTGACTGACTGACTGACTGACATATCAACGCAGGGCCTAATCTATAAGGGTTAGAAACTTGAAATTTTGCACAGGGGTTCCTTTTATATCGTAGGGGAGCACTAAGAAAAGATTTTTGAAAATTCACCCCCTAAGGGGGTAAAACGGGGGTGCAAAGTTAGTATGAAACTTTGCCGTTTTTGAAGTCAAGTGGGCAACCCGAACGCGGGCAGACGTCGTTAATAGGTCTAATTCTACGCGAGCGAAGCTGCGGGCGTCCACTAGTATAGTAAGTATAATTTCTTTACAAGCTCTCAATGGCATACCACACCACAACGGCTGGCTTTAAACGTGTCTGCGCAATTGGAAGTTTAATATCACTAACGACATACGATTCACTATTGGTATGTAAATTATATAATAAATTTCTATTCACATACATATCTTATTTCATGACGTAAATATGGATGCTAACCCACAGATGCGATCAGCATACTCAATTTGAAGCCTTGGGTATAGAATAGGCCTTATAGGCTGGCCTTGTAACTGCACAATTTTGTTGGAGATAAATATAATAAATTAAATTATGTCTTTAGTAGTATTGTAATAGATTTGGTAGATAGACAGAGCAACATCTTAACAGGGTCTACCACCTAATTAACAACCTTGGCCTAGTTTGTTAACTAAACACATTTCTTTTTGGCTTTGGCAATTAAATGGTTTCAGCCTTAACTTTGGTTAAGGTTAGCCCTGACTATGGTCAGTTATTCTAAAAATAACAATTCCAAAAATTAATAGTAAGGAGACTTACCTACTTACTATAAACGTGTTGTTACACTATTTCAAATATATGGTAATAAAAATGTGTGTTATTATATAATACTAGTCTAAGTAGACATTTTATAAAGAGGAATTATTAGAAGGAGAGCGTAGGCGTCTCGGAAGCACTCGACAGGAGGGCTCTCAAGACCACTTCTGACCCACCGACCAACTGGACGGCACAACCAGATGTGACGGCAATATCCGATAAGTCTACAACATGTGGGAACTTGCAGTGCGATGCTTTGTAATGTATTCTGAGTTGTTTCAGCACAAAAATCTACATAAAAATTCCAATTTATACAAATCCAAGCGGTACACCAATGACATTTCTAAATGTTACCAGTTGTAATGGTGTAAGAAAACATAGTGAGGAAACCATAATGTTCTCGAAGGCATGTAAAGTCTGTCAAAGCGCCAGCTTGTTTCTATGGGCTAACCCCGTCCATTCCGAGAGGAGACCCGTGCCAAACAGTGGGACATAGAAAGGGTGGAAGTTATAGATTACCAATTTCTGGAAATTTTCAATAGCGCTGGTAGACAATATTAATATCTAATATTGGAGTCGTCTATGTAGGTACAATGGGTATTGTACCACTCACAATCTTTTGAAGACAAGATTTAATGTTGTAATATCGTCATTCCTATTTATTTGAATTTTGGAATACAAAAATATATTACGTGATTAAAGTTTCTAATTCGTGTGACTTAAGTCTTTTTAAAGATTATAAGTTTCCGTCATCTCATTTTAATAACGCTACAACGTTTTGCGCGCGCACGCCGAATAAAAGATTGCATTAAAAGATTATAATGTCACTGGTGCGAAACTCGTTTTCGAAAAACGAGCCATTGTTGCTCCCAGGAGAACGATTCGAATTGGTTAAGCACAATACCAACATTTTACAATATTTTCTACGACAGATAAACGACTATACTCAACATTGAAATACCTGTGACTACCTACTTTACTGAAAAAAGAATAGTACCACGTTCAAAGAGATTTACAGTTGATCTCTGACATCTTTAATCTTCAATTTCCTTCGGATTACTTCAGTACAGAATACCTTTAAATATTAACGGTCATTTCCTTTGCTTTAGCTTTGAGAATAAATAAACGAAGCTTAATCTTTATCATCAAAAGTCCTTTGTCTTACTAAAGAATGAACATTTTATTTGATAATGCTTCAGAAAGTTGAAGGTGGAATAAAATATTTACTAAACAAACAAATTTAAAACATTTTAGTCTGTAGGTATGTTGTTGCATAAAAATACTATAAGTTCAAAAGTAAGTAAATTCGACAGAATCAGTTCAGGGGTTTCGTTGTTAGTACTTATTTAGAAAAGGTGGGAAAATCAAATACACGCTGCGCTGACTAAATCAAAATTTTACGTCGTACTTGTGAGTTTGCTTTATTGTAGGAGCAGATTTCTTTAATGGTAGGATTTACCGCACATTGAACTTATTCAAACAGTACTTACGTCTTATCTCAATTTAGCATAAATTTCCAATAATAGTCTTGGCGTTGGCATGCGTTGATCGAACTTGCTTTAAGGGATGAACTTTCTAATAATTAACTCTTGTTAGAGCAATGTACTCGTAACTTTCTATGGAACATTATTTCTATGCTTACGCACTTAAGCTGCATAAACAAGGGGATTATCCCTTGTTTTTTTCCTTTGATCACAGGTCCGATTTGTACTACCGATTAGATAGATGAGTGAATTTGTCTATGGTCGGATATTGCGTCCACACAAAATAAAGCACCAATTTTTATTCGATTTTCAAATGTGTCCCTGATAGCAGCACATACGTTTAACTTTGTAGAAAGATTATGTATCATTTATAATAATGTTTTATATATTTAAATACGTAGTTTATTATTAAGACGTGTTCTTCCTCAATTGAAGGTCCGATTCCCGATCTTGTACCGTCTAAATAAGGTATCTAATCAAATTTAGATAAAATTTTGTTCTTCAAGTATCCTAGCACTTAGGCAGCTTAGTTTAGCAATAATAGCAATTTAATTCTATTAAAAAAATCAGAACTAAGGACTAAATTCCAGTGACATTAATAAAACTAAATTGTGGGCATCTAAAACCTTAAGCTAAGTACTTTACGTAGTGCTAGTAATCTAAGCCGAAAGCCTCTTATTATCACATCGTCGAGTTGACACGACTTAGTGTCTACACGGAATTCTACACAGTTAACACAGTGCCCCTAAAATCCAACATCTTAAGCTCATTTAGTAGGTGATATCAGGCTAGAAAATAAAGTGTAGCTTAATGATGTTTTATCTTAACTTACCTGTGTATATATCTACATCTTCTACTATGACAAATTGGTTATTAAAATGATTACATTCGTCTATATATATTATGTTTAATGACACGTTATGCAGCGCATTAAATTGTTTAAGTTCAAATGTGAAAAACAATATTTTGATTCATCATCTTAATGCGTTCTGCATCGGACGATTTTAGATTTGATGATAAATGATGAAATCTTGATGTTCGTTTACGTGAATCAAGGCAGGTAAATTTTCCGGTTATTATCAAAGCCAACTATCGTAACCTAATTAATCTATTTTATCAATACATGTTAGCCGTAGACATAAGTGGCATAAAGGGGGCAATACAAACACGCTCTTTCATCACTTTTAACTGACCGCTCCCATAGGAAATTTGTGGATTCATTCAGGACTCGTTAATTTGCTTATCTATATCTTTTATCATTTATTTGATGTTGCACTTCTACTACATCATAAGTCTAAATAAAGTAAAAGCTAAAATAAGAAAATGTTACGAGGTTCACGAAAACAGCATTGTGTACAGTTTGGCAAAAATTGATTACATAACCATGTAAAATTTCAATAATTTTATTGAAAATAAAAAAAAGATGGTTAACATTACATATTTTTCCACATTTTACTGTAGGACCATTTTATTTAATTAAAGGTAAAATGTGTAAACAGCTTACATATTATAAAGTATAAAAATAAAACACTATTCGGTCTGGACTTGGTGCAGTGCGCTACGTTTGTAAGGTTTTCCGAGTTTACCTTTGATCCGCTCAGAGTTAATCGTAGTTTTCTAAGCCGTCCTGTAAAAATTGTTTAAATTTTCCTAGAATTACCAACTAAAGAAATATTTAAAAGCATATCCCTATGTAGTTCTTTATTCCGTTCTTGCATTATTCTAGAACATATTTATAAAATCTGGCAAAAGTCAGTCCATGTTAAAAATAAAATTAATGTTAAGAACGAAATTGAATGGAGACCATGATAAGAAATTGAGCCAAGTTGACACCAAGTCGAATGAAGCAGCCAGCTGTTGTTGTTCAGAGTGTGTTGACGACGTACAACTCAACTCTCAATTTGGTTTAAAATACCAGAGGAATTCGTATCTATTGTTTTATAGATACACTATAATTGTTTTTTCATTTAAATACCTTGCCTCACTCGGCTTTTGCTAGTAGTAAAAATTCAAATTATTTATATTTCGACACAAAAACAATATCGTAAACAGCTGATAAAGTAAAAACTGTGTTGCAGCTGTTTACGCCCACCCGGAAATAGAAGAAACTATACGTTATATTTCAATTAACTTATTATTATTAATTTATAATCTGCATTATTTTAAAACGCGGCAAATAGTATGAAAACGATAAATGTCTAAATATCTTTTTTTTAAGTCTTTATAATACCTACTATAATACTTTTTATAATACATTTTTACAATAGATTTTTTTACATACAATAGATTTTTTTTTACAATAGATTTACAATAGATTTTTACAATAGATTTTTATACATATATAATAGTTTTTTGTTAGTTTGTTCTTTTGTTTGTTTAATCGCACCAATGTCTGAAAGTACCAGTCCGATTTAAAAATATATTTTTGTACTAGATAGTCACATTTATGAGGAATAGTATAGGCCAAGGTATTAATTAATACCTCTTCTATTTGAACTTAATTGGGTAGGGTTTTTCCGGATATTTACTTGAGAGGGACAAGAACTATAAATGAACCATTCGTCATATCTAATCCACGGAAGCGAAGCTGCGGGCGTTCACTAGTACATAATATGATGATATAGTCTGCGGACGACTACGATCTAAAACGACATAATAATAGGTATATCTTTACAGAATATCTATTCTGCATGAACGTTAAATCTGATTTCCCCGTAACTTCATCGCGTATACGAGTATATCAGTTTTACATAAAATAACTAGTTTGTCGCTCTAGGCAGCTAGACGCTAGACGATAGACTATAGAGTAAATTGCAATAAAATTATATATAACTTAGAAAAGGGTTACAAAATTAGTTAAAGCTTAGATACACTAAGAATTTTCGATTGGATCGATATCCAATCGAAAATTCTTAGTGTGTAACTAGGACACATCGCGAGCAAACATGCATGCCTGAGAGTTCATCATAATGTTCTCGAAGGCATGTGAAGTCTGCCAATTTATACTTGGCCAGCGTTGTGGACTAAGGCCTAATCTCTCTCATTCTGTGAGAAGACCCGTGCCTAACAGTGGGACAAAGAAAAGGGTTGGTTGTGATGATGATGATGATGATGAAGAATTTTAAATGTTGATATTGAAAAATGTTTATTATGTAAACTGTTTTTTTCTTATCCGTTAATCGTCAATATTGACGATTTCCAACATTTTATTTTGAATAATTGTTATTACCATAGATACACACTAAAAATGTTTCTTGAAAATAAAATAAATAGCATTTTCCATTTATAAACCAAAAATTTTATAAGAAATTTTCTCTCCAGCTCTTATAAGATTAGAACAAAAAAGATAATTGCTTTTAGGATTGTCCTTTATAATTTCTTGCGTGATCCAATTAGATCCTTAATTCTCTCAATGTCGTCCGCTAAATATCTCATTAAATTCACAAAGAGTAGATTTTGCGTTGTTAGAAGGCCTACCGCTCAGACACCGTAATTTGTCAGTAGGGACAAACGGGGGCAACTGGGGACAAAGTGATACTTTTGGTGTAAATTGAGATGTTTTATGACTGATGCATTTGCTGCGCTTTGATTGCTCTGCTTGTAATAACATTCTATCGGCCAGAATTAAACTCAAGCCACACCGCAAGCTATGCCACTGCGAAATTTACTACCGGGCGTTTTAACTTCTCGATTTGAATACATTATATTGTATTCTTAGACGTTGGGTAACCGAGTGTGTAGAAGAGTGTAAGTTTAAATGCAGCTGAGGTGACCTCATCAAGTTGTATTTTTGTATTCGTTCGTTAAGCAGACGTTGTTATGATAAACCGAGTAGTGATTTTGAAAACTCTCGTCTGCGCCAACCAGTGATCGAGAACAGATCCCGGTAACACTCCGCGATATATGTTTGCTACTAATTCCGATACATCCAAGAGACATGCAGCGAGAAAAAGTAACGTCAACCTATAATTTGTAAAAGATGTTTAATGCTGATGATAGATATATTATTTATTAGACGTTGCTGCGTAATGTGCCTATAAGGATATGTGCACAATATATGCATAGTGTGGATCGAAAATTGTGGACATTACTTACAAAAAATATTCGAGATGGACATTTTCGATTTGCTCTTACGACAAAGTCTACTACAAACTTGGCAAAGACCATCAATCTCGTCCTTCGATGTTTCGGCAGCGCGATAAACTTAGTAAAAGCTTTGGAGAACATGTTCAGTAAAATAAAATGAACGGCTCTATTCTTGTCCAACAAAGAGTATGAACGATATCAGATTAAGATTACTAGGTGATTGATATATATGTATACCACGAGAAGCTTGCGTGGAGGTGTTGGATCAGGGCTGCGCTCGAGCTCGTCATCTGGCTTTTGCTCAAAGCTTTTTTTAGAGAAAGCGTGTAGGTAGTGTATATTACATGTAAGTTAAATTCGAACACTTGGATAATTAGTAGCCTACTTTTTGAGGACTCGTAGGGACTGACTCTATTTTGTTACTCAAATAGTTACCCATACTTGTGTGTACCAGTTGGTAATAATAATAATAGTAAGTAGTAGACCCCGTTCTTGAAATTTCAAATAGGAAATACTTTATAATACTTTGCCCTACCCACGGTAGTAATGCTCATGTGATCCCGTGGCGTTTCATATTGACGCTGAAGGCGCCGATGGGTTTTAGTGGGTATTCCGGCCAAGCCGGTATATACCGGTACCATACCTGCTTCGGTACATAAACCGGGCAGAATGCGTAAATTCATTTCCCAGCGATAAAAAAAAGGGATCAAACCCAGGACCCTTGCTAGGGAGTTCCGCTAACACCCACTAGACCAACGAGGCAATCGCACGCTTATGGTCTACATGATTAGATGTCAGGTATCGCAAACGGCTCGTAATTAAGTAATTAATGTAATTAACGTCTTCTGAGTGCTTCCTTCAACATCAGGCTCTCGCCTGCATCCGCCAGCTTCATTGCGTTAGCAATTCAGCAGCATTCAGGCTCAAGTGAGTGCCGTCATATATAATTCATATCATATATAACATTTATATTTTATATACCGAGGAATAGGTAATTAACTGAATATTTATAAATAGTTTTTTTTTATATCTACCTGCTTATTTTACTAAATTCTGCATTAAACTATTATTATTATCATAATGCATGTTTCTGAATATCTCAAAATAAATGAGTTCCGGAAAATCCTATAAATATTTAATATTTATTATTAATTTAAATATCTTATGTTATAAACACAAAACAATCTCAAGAGCACTTATAAAAAGACAAAGTAGGGATGTGCAGTATTGGAAATAATAATTAAAAATACTTACTAAAACCTTTCACATACCTAGACTAGAATTTTAAACTTAATTTAAGCCTGCATACAGCATAAGTAAGAATGTATATGTAATCTGGTAGTGTTCGCAAAAAAGGTCTAGGCCGGCCCTGGTTGGCGTAATGATGTCGACGGAGACTAAGATTAAGTGGACCCTATCAATCGCCTCTCGTAACTCGATTTCATTCCAGCAGCTCAGCCGTAGACTACGCGACACGCTTATGTCTTAGTTAGGGTAGAATTTATTGGATAACTATGAAGCCTACCTAATGATTAATGGCAAATTCGTGTCCCAGAATAGAATTATTTTCTTTTATTGTCTTTATTTTTCATGTCAAGTTTTGTTCCCTTTATATTCGAAAATTTTGTTTAACTGAACCATGTCGTTCATCGACACCAATATCGTTTCAACATCGCTTAAATTTCAGTTCTCAGTAATTGTACGTACTACGTAGCTATTTTTATTCGGATTCAAATGGATGGATGAATTCATAATAATTTATCAACCTTAATAAAAGGACGATTACTTTCTAACTAATAAAATTTTTTAACAACTAAGTAATACCTATCATTTGATTTGGCTTGCTTTGGACAAAAACATCCTAATCTTTTTTTGAATTTTACAACTGTTTACTCACTATTATAAATATATATTTAAAAAAATAAACAAAATAAGAGATTTTTAGTATTTCTTCTTCTTCGATTAAAATTTCCAGAACTTTAATTCGTGACAGTCGTACCTACCTTTAATTTTTTACACAATTGCTTAAATCGTCAAATACTAAGGAATAGTCATCTCAGATCGCACGGTGATAATAGAAATGTAAATTTAACACCTTCCCTAAGTCAGCTGCAGATGATGGCGCTCTGTTCAAATTAATTACGTACTCACTCCGAATCTTCGGTAAGGAATCGCATTTATTATCTTTTTGCTTTAACTGCGCTGGTATATGTAAATTACTTTGTTAATGTGAGTTCTATAGAACAACGAGCATCATAGACGACAGTGCTCGCAGACGATTTCTTGATCGCTTCAGAAATATGTAGCTGGATACGATTAGATAACCTTAAGTCCTATCCTGTCCTAACTAGAGGATTGGTACCTATTTAATATTACATTACTTAATATTAAATTCTTTGTATATTATTTGAATCACACATTAATTAGTAGAAGTTACAATATTATAAAAGAATAGTTATCTACTTCTTACAAGGTTTGTTGGGAGGGAATTAAAAACAAAATATAAATAATACATAAACTATTATATATACATATATATTCCTCTCAGAGCCGTCAAATCAGATAGTTCTCGAAGTTACGAGTGTAACGTTGCCGTCGTAACGTTTGAAGGCACTCAAAAATTGCTTATAGAGCGTCTTTTAAAGCATAAACCTTCTTGACCAGCATGTAAGTGCCTGACGTCTCTTGATCTTAAAAGCTTCCTGGATCGTAGTTTTTAAAACCCGCCATTTTGTCGGGGCCGCAAAGGTGTCGTCTGAAAAAAAAACAGTACATTGCTATAGTAAATTTCGATACAGTAGTAAATTTAGTAGAAGTTGTAATAATCCGGTTAACTAACATGACGTGTGGCTGACTGACTGAGATGACGTTTAGTATTTAGCTGTTATTATTTAAGTAAAACAAAATGAAATTTAGTTCAGAGATAGATGGGAGTTGGGACGCAAAATCAATTATTTTCTGTTAGTTAACTAATAGCTAAAGTGTAGAGTCATACAGTTTGTTTACTCGTTAATTACCATGTAATCTACGTAAAAATAAGTGTAAACAGAAAATGACTATCAAATTTTAAGGGTTCCGCTTAGTAAGTCGACATAAGTATTAAGTTTTAGCGGTAAGTGGACCTAAGATTAACGTAACTTGAAAAGTTACTAAATACGAAGTTTTAGTCTTCCCGCAACACAAACACGAAACCAGGCGTAAGCCGCACAATTTCCGTGGCTGTATACCGCGGGTCGCGAATAGTGTCGCTGTAAAGCTGAATCGGCTCGCCTGCTGCGCTTCAGATTTAAATCACCCAAAACGATTTATATTTTTCGTAAGTCCTTTTATGGCGACTGTATTTTATATTTTTATTGCTTTCCATTTCTTTGCACTTATTTGAAGTATTATTAAAAATGTGTTTTAAATGTGTCCGTTTAGTGATAAGGGATTGGAGTAGTTTGGTAGATAATGATGCAAATTTTTTATAGATTATCTATGCATTCTATATGTCCTTTCCCCCATGATTTTTTACTTGGATATAAATATGGATATAAAACATACAACTTGTATTTGACAAACATATTAATAGATCAACCAATTAATATTATGGAATATCACAGGGAAGGACGTGGCTTGGACGGAGTGAACGTGGCCTTAACATACCTCACATGGATAGGCAATGAGACGACAAGGGGAAATGACGTAGCAAAATATTCCCCAAGAATGTTATATTATTCTCATTCGAAAAATATACGAAAGGCACGAGGGAAAACATGCAAAGGAATACTAAACTTCAGCCTACATTATCTGCTACAATTTTATAAAACACTTTTTGTAAAAGAACGAAATATTGTAAGTAAACGAAGCTCATGAAAATCATTAAATGAATATTTAATGCGGAGCTGGAATAAAAAGGTATAAGAAAACCTAGCAAGACGCGAATACTTCTCATTTAATTACATGCCCACGTACAGGAACGACAAGGGTTCATAAAGAGGCGGTACACGTGCCGCATTAAAATGTTACATTCCCTCTCGGGCTCCCTGCACACTGTCCAATACCGTCAAGGAAAGAAGAAATGGAAAAACGCCTTTTACGATCATTTTTATCAACAGTCGTCCTGGCTGGGGCCTGAAAAGTTAATATTTTGCGTGTAAAATCTTCCTGCTACTTTGATTCTATGTCACGTTTAAATATATTTTTTACAATTTCTTCTGTCGATTATTTAAGTAGAATCGATCGATTATTATGTTTAGAAAATCATTGCTCAAACCCCAATTATTTTAAAAAATCGTGTAAGAATAATATTTTGTACAATGTGATTACATAAAGTTCAGATAAGAATACGGCATCTCATCGAAAGGGATGAGTTCTAATGTGACCTGTTCAAATAGTTAGTATAGTTTTCTCTAATTTTATCGAAAATTTGTGTAGCCTGCAAACAAAATACTCTCTTATGAAGTTTGCTTCATGTACGATACCTGGGAGCTGGGTGGGACTGGTGGTCAAAGTGCGATGCAGTCATAGATTTAGTATCTTTTTGCTACGATGCGGTTACTCCATGGAGCATTTAAACACGATGATGTTTAAAAAGCGTTTCAGACTCTATTCAATAACTGAACCGTTAGGTTAGGTCGTTAGGCAAAACGATAGCCGAATTCCACTCGTAGCCTTACAACAGCTACTATAGTAAGTGGCGAATTAAAACGCTACGCCTCTCGTAGCCCTACAACAGCTACTATAGTAAGTGGCGTATTAAAACGGTACGCCTCTGCTTCGGTACTCTGTAAGTGGCGTATTAAAATGTTACTCGTACGCTATTCCTGAGGCCGTAAAGCTGCGGCCGCACATTTCCCAAACGATACCATTGTAAATCCGGTTAAAACCGGTTTAAATGGTACTTCGCGATTTATTTATCTTTCACGACCGTATAAAATTATAACTTTTAGTTATGATTTTATACGGTCGTGACGTTACTTGGTATAGTATGATATTAATTTATCCTTCTTCTTGATATATCTTCTTCTAATTAAATCTATTATAGGTGGATGACCTCCTCTCGCAAAGCACTCATTAATGTTGAAATAATCTTAACAACATAAACATTGTAGCTCGGATTTTACTCAACCCACAAACACAACTACAAGTGTATAGAAATGGTAGCCCGAGCCTTAAGTCCAGAAAATTTCGTTTTAATGTTGTATTGAATAAATGTGAGTCCATTTGTTTCACGATAGACCGTGGCGTATCTGAGTCCAGCGGTTACCCGCTGACTTTTTCAGATCATTAGTCCATCTAGTTGGAGGGCGGCCTGTGCTCCGTTTCCCGAGCCGTGATCTCCACTCGAGGACCTTTCTATCTCATCGGTTATCCGTCCTACGAACGACGTGGCCTGCGAATTCAGCTTTCTTGTTTTGTGGGATATAAGTACTTAGGTTTATCCCAGAATCCACCCATCCATTTCACCCA
This sequence comes from Carterocephalus palaemon, assembly GCA_944567765.1. Classification (NCBI taxonomy): domain Eukaryota; kingdom Metazoa; phylum Arthropoda; class Insecta; order Lepidoptera; family Hesperiidae; genus Carterocephalus; species Carterocephalus palaemon. The sequence continues at coordinate 10,883,276 of OX155643.1, forward strand.
CGGAAGTTCTCTCTGTGTTTCGTGATTTCACCCATCGTCTCTTTCCACCTCGCAGTCACCACGTAGGTATTCATAAAATTAACACGATCTGATTGCAGTTTTTCACTAAATAATTGCCACTAAATTGGTAACTGAAAAACATAATGCGATATAAACAAAATCAGCATTACACTGCAAATATGGTTTTCGAATTTCATTTTGTCAGATTTTATTGCGTTCGTTTTTTTAACAAAGGCAATTAAGTCTCGTACCGAACTACGCTATCGAAAGTTCGATTGAAAAATGAATTCCGATTTAAGTAAAATTAAATTACAACGGATATTCGGGTCTCTTTTTAACCATTTGAATGAAATTTTACAGTATTCAGCAGTAGGTACTCGTATAATCACTTTTTCGTAGGCCCAGTCGCTAAGAATTCGATATCTTGTTCTTGGGTCAATCAGTTAATGAAATCATTATGAGAGAGACATGCTACTTTATTTCAGACGCGTTCGAGTACTTGATTTAATCGAATGAATGTCGAGATAAGTTTTACGACAGCGAATCACAGTTATAATTTAGTAAGTTCGGTCAAAATCGAATCAAGTTTGTAGAATACAGAACACTTTTGTATCTTTTGTCTGGGATTAACAACGTTGTATATCACGGTAGTGGCTACTGTGATTAGTAATTATCAATAATCAAATTTTGTACGTGGTAGATCAATTCTAACCGAATAATGCAATTCAAAGTTCCATTCAATCAAAGTTCAAAGCATGTTATGCAGTTGCAAAACCCTGCGAGCGCATAATCAATGCAATTAGAATTTGACGCAGGATGGGTACATGCATGTGTTATGACCGTTAATAGGATTTAAACTTTGGTACTAATCTTTCGGGCCACCAAAACTTATAACCGTAGATAAACCGATAAAACCGTAGATAAACAAATAAAAACGTAAATGTTAAATAGTAAAATTAATTTCTTGATTATTTTGATGACTATTCAAAAATATTAATTTATTAATGAAAACCGATATTAAGTTTAAATATTTGTTGAAAATAAATGTATGTTTGTGGAAATATACACAATTTTAATTATTTGTTGTAGTAGTACATTAAGTTTACACAAATTGACGCACGGCTTTCATAAAATGAATATATACATAGATGATAAAATCCTTATTGACTGAAAAAATATGATTTCAAAAGTAGATTCTACTTTTAGACTTTATGTATTCAGCCTTATCAAGTAACGTTTAAGACTTTTATTTATAAAACCCCTCTCTGGAGCCGCGTTTGAGTACAACTATGCTTCAGCCTTCGATGCTTCAATAGACCCATGCAGTGCAGCAAAGTATGGTTATAGTTTCAAAGACACAAAGTCGTCCTATCGTATCCCAAGATATTATGGGCAGATGTTACTCTGACTCCAACTTATTTTCGTATATCTCGCTGTACAATTGATACGTACTAAGTTACGTATCGCTATGGACGTCTTCGCTAAACTATTTATTGCCTTTCGAACTGTCGAGATGAGTTGTGAGGAGTTTGGACGAGCGATTGCGAAACTTGCAGCGAAAATACTCCACACCGAGAGATCGTATCGGTTAATAGATACGGAACGCTGGGGATGATAGGAAAATCAATTTCATATTGGACTAGGTGACTAAACCTGTGCAACGTAATAATCTATCCTTTAGATGTTATGTAAGCACCAAATGCCGACTGTGAACTTAAATCGAATTGCTAAACGCTCTAGCTTAGCTTTGCAACAAATCCACATATTCTAATACATACATACTTTTATATTAACTGAGTTAAAAAAGGGATTTTCTCATTTAAGTAACCAGTTGACAAATAGAGTGCCTTTGAGCAATCATAAAACTTATTACTTTAAGCGCCTCGAGACATAACCCAGTGTTTGATAGATTGAATTGAAAAAGCTAAGAGCACAACTTTCTTACTCGTGTTTTCGTCTAGAATGGTTACAGTTTGAACTGTAAATCAATACAGTAAACAAACAAATAACCAAGAAAATGTTGAAATAACTTTGCCTTCCGAAAAGTATTTGATTGATTCATACTTGATGATATCATTAAGTACTTTTTGTTCTTGAAAACTTTTTAATTGAATTATTATAAGAGTAGATACTATGCTTTTTAATTTTTCTGTTTTGGTCATCGAAATTATATTGATAAAGATATCTCAGCGGACTTAAAACTTTAGTCTTCCTCAATCCTATATCTAATACCTACTTCTTTTAGACTGCAGCAATTGCAGCGTTTGACAAGAGTCAAGAATCGGAATATGGAAAATACATATTGGGTAATGTATGCATTACCCAATATGTGGTATGCCACAACAATGTATATACGTTAATCATATAGATTAAAAAGTGAATTCAGGTAAATAGTTACCTAGGTAGGTACCTTATACCTGAAGATCTCGTCTTACAAATTCAAGGTATTTTCGATGCACGATTCTGGCATAGATGTAGGGATTCTTACGCGAGAAGTACTTATTTATGAATAGAACTACCCTACCCATATGAACCAATGAAAATATACCTACGATTCACTTTTTCCATGAGTGAAATCTTGGTAAGCAGAAATCTGTTTGTTAGCATATTCGTAATTTATACATTTTGGCACGTATGCCTGCTGCTTACCCGAGCGTGTTTACCAAGTAGGATCGATTCTTGGTGCCTGGATGTCGTGTAAGTTAGGAGAAATTGAGGTATTATCATTCATCGCCAGGAATAAGACTTCATATTTTAGTACCAAAGTGAAATAATTTGTTAAAGTGGTTGATGAAAAGTTGAAAAGTCTAGCCACACGTTATATTACAAAGTCACGTCTAATAATATAGTGAATATTCTGATAGATAAATGAAATAAATATTATTGAAGATTTTATTGATAGATAGGTATTGATGGCGATAAATTAAAGGTACACCTATCATTTAAATAGGGATAAAATATTTTATGAATCAAATTACTTCGATTCAACTCTTAAGTTCACACTATAAAACAAACGCTCACAGTAGACCTGAACCATATGCAAAGCTCCGATGTCAATTTATGTGGATTAACTTTGTTGATCGTTTACAATAGTCTTAAGCCTAGCTGTTTGCGGTTTGAAATCAAATAGGTATTAATATTAGCAAAACGAGCTAACAGACTTTGACCGGACCCAAATTCAATAAATGTTTCGGCCAAATATTTGTCTTTACCGACCCTGAATTTCGTCGTTCGTTTGGGACTTGGGATCGTGTTGACCTTAAGTGATATTTTACGGTCAAAAGAACTTCGGTTCTATTGGATCTTCATTCGATTTAACATTAACTGGCTAGGTTATATATATGACTACAGTTCACATGACAAGTTCTGTCGTCGTCCTGAGTAAACCACTCGAATCATAATCGACAAAATTAACCAACATAGTAAACGTATGCATTTCAAATTTTACCTTAATTTCATTAGCGTATCCCGGTTTTTCTGGATTCTTATCGCAGTTGATTTTGGTTGTTTTCGTACAATAGTTCTTCCTTTCTTTTAGTTTTTCCTCTTTGAGTAATAAAAAAAAGGATAAAGTAATTGTTACCAAAGTAACATAAAGCTCGTTACCTAATTAACATATTTAACTATAAATTCCCCAACGACATATAGAAATGTACTAATGAGTACGTCTTCGAGTCTTAGTACATTAATCTTTCCTTAAACGGAGATATTCGGAATACCATCATTATCCACATCTGAATCTGTATCATTATCTCTGTTATTTGAATAAGGAGTGTGTTGCAACGTGCGAAACCATATATTTTATCCAAACGTTACTTATGGTTATACAAATAGCCAAAGATAAAAGCATAATAATGACTGCTTGTTTATTCACATGTATCATGTGACGGAGCGGACGACTCACGTGATTTATAGTACTAGCTAGTATCTTTTATAAAAGTCCCCAGAGATAAACAGTTGTTGTGGGAATTGCCAGCTGTCGCGAGCTCTAATCCCCCCATTAGTCACAGTCGCTCCTAAACCTCCCGCAAGCGTGTGGAAAACTGAGCATTGAATATCCCTTGAAATATCGATGCCATTAGCAGCCTATTGCAGCTCATGGGTCTCTTCCAATGAGTGACGTAGCTTGGATATAGCTCTGGGTGGCAATGCCTTCAAATTGATTTCGATACACTCTTCATTACGTATTGGTGGAGTGAGATTCGAGATAAAGAGAGATCCTACATTCAGTAGGTTGTTGTTGTTTCTAAGGATGAGTGTTAATCACATGGAAAGTACAAATAGTTTTCATGGAACTCTTGAAAAAATAAGATTGCCAGAAAAAAACAAGTTTTAAAATAATGATTTCGGGAGACAGAAGAGCGTATACAAAAGTAGAAATATTATGAAAATAAAAAAATATATTTTAATAAGGTTAATAAGTTAGTCAAATATGCCTGAATGTGCTGTGCTACAACCCAAGGACGTCCTACTGTTGGCACGGGTCTCTCTCATAGCCACAGTACTGAAGGTCTTGAGCATACTCCACCACACTGGTCCGATGCTTTGAAACATCCTATAATGCAGGTATGATTTATTCGCTGTAACGTCTCTTGGTCGTACAAGTATCAACGCTTCGCAGTAAACGTAATTTTATTTTATATTCCGTGCTCACACTCTGTCACACATCGTCGTTAAGTCATACGTTGCTGGGTTATATAAAGTCTCTGAACGTGATCTCTGTGTCTTTGAACGTGAATCGGACGATCGCCTGCGACTCGAATGCGATAATCGCAAATAATGGACAAAATGGTTTAAACGCACACCTTGTGCGTTCAAAAATATTACCTCCAGATATACTTATCATTTGTTACTGCAGATTTGGCAACGCTGATTTCATGGAAAGTTAGTCTCATAATTAAACTTTTAACTACCAAATATATAATAAAAATAAATAAAAATAAGGAATTGAAGACATTGTGATCGAAAATCCTATGCACTATTCAGAGTTCTTTATATGACGTAATTATATTCATAAGCCCTCAAGTTATTTACGACGCGATTGAATTTGCCTTATAATCTGCAGCTAATACATTTATTCATAGTGATTATTCTCCTTCAATAATAAATTGATCCGATTGATTTACCGGTATAGGTAATTGCCATTGGCACTCTCCAGGCTGTGTACTATGTATTTGAAAATAAAAAGTCACATTAATCCATAATTTAGTTGAGGAGGATAAGAAGGATAAACTATCAGACCAAAAAACACACTCCCATTTATTTAAGTAATAAGTAAGGATTTGCAAGTAAACATACCTATACGTATATGTCTGAAGTTTGGGAAGAGCTGACCTGAATAAACATTTCAAACTTTTTTCATACGAAAGTGTCTACGAAACATTTCTATTCGACGAATGATTCAGTAAGCTAACCAGGTCGATTCAAAGAGATAATTTTTAGAAGGTATAATTTTCTAAAATACTACCTGGGGCTGATCTCTCGAATTCGTATTCCTTTTTGACGTTTCGTACTTGAAAAATTGGTAGGTAAAAAGGTCTTTCATTACGAAATTAATTTCACTCTTTTTCTTGTAAGCTGATGGAATCATTTTTAAATCAACCTTTGGCTATAGACACTTTTTGTTAAAGTAGGTACATGGAATCTATGTAACTGTTACCCCCATAGCCAGTCTATAAGTGTAACAAAATATTAATTTCAAATCCACATGATTTCAACGTCAAGTTATAATTTAAATAATGAAAAATGTCATAAGTCGAATTTGAATCATTAACTTAAACTACGAATTTGAAAGTACGGTCCTATATATTTTATTATTTACTCTTTGGTGAAATGGTCTATATTAATTGAAAAAAAAAGGAAATAATTTAAATATACATAATATTGACTCGCTAATACTCAAATAGAATTATTCAATTATACCCACTAAAAATATAGATTCGCCTGAATTGATTGCATCCAATTTGTGTTAAGTTTAAAATGTTATGCAGATAAAAATGAAAACCAATATTGAAAAGTTACGGTTCAATAAACATATTTAATCCCGCTTAGTCGATCTGCGGTTGAACCTTTCTGATTCGAATTTTTATTCATTACGGTTAAATTTTTAACTGAAATGAGTAGGAATAGAGTAGTTAAGTACATACACTTAAGTTATTCTAAAATGTGATTGATAGAAATTAAATTTTAAATGTGCTACTTACTTTACGCTTTATCTACAAGTGTTTTGAATTTTATAGGAAAACACACAAGTCTGTCACAATAACAGAGTTTATAAAGATGTGGCTTTTGTTACTAAGAACCTTCATAAGGTTTAAACGTATTTTTTTTAAATAAAATTATAGTCAATTCTCAAAAACATCGTGAGGAATCCTGCATGCCTGAGAGTTGCCCCCAAGCCCAACTGTGGGACAAGAAAGTGGTTTTGGGTAGGATTTAAGCGTTCCACGCTGATTAGTGATAATGAGTACGAGTAAGGGATTATTTTTTACCAATAAGAAATAAACTATTGGTATGATTGATAATGTATGTAGGTTTTGATGTTGTTCTGATGAAATGTTAGAAATTTAGAAATCATTTAATCGTTCAATCCTTGTAAAAAAAAAATATTTAAGTGTAGAAAATGCTTGAATTTCTAAGTACAAATTCATCTTAGAAGGCAAATTAATGTAGAGCAATGTCGGAAAATGAGTATAACAGAAGGTATAACGGTGACGTGCAAGGTTTTCAATGCCAAAAAATTTCTTGTAACGGCCCAACTCTTTCGATATTAATATTTTGGGACGTATTTTACGTTGGATGATTTTACAAAATTAAAAGCAAACGTAAAAGCTGACGAAAATTTTATAAGAATTTATTATCTAAGGTTTTGTGAATTGGCATAAAAGTACATAAAAACTTGTAAATAAGAGTGTTGGAGAGGCCCATAGCCTTTGAGCCTGCTTTTATTTCTAAGGTAAGGTACGCCCATTGTATCACAATTTACGGTTCGCTTAGCTAAATGAGAAATGACTGAGCAAGCGACCCGGAATACATTATGATTAGAAATGATGTATCCAACTTTACAAGACCCTATCCCATAGGCATTATATAATTTTGGTGACATACAGAACTATGTTAAATACTTGTAACGAAAATAAAAGTGTAGATATACAAAATAATAATAATGTTATACAAGATCATGGCGATCATACTGACTTATTACAAGATAAATATCATTATTTGCCAAGAGTCTAGTGGCACTACTGACGCCCTGTGACCACACTAACTAACAATCGAGGGTTCAATAAATTATGTTGTAATGTGTCATGGCGATATTTATAAAGTTATTCCATACACTATATACTATATGAGATAGATTAATTTTTTTTTATTAAAGAATTTTTATTATTTAATACTGTTACTTGAATAAGTTATAGTGTAAACTATTACTAGTACTTAAAAACTTAAATATTAACATTTTTATTTTAATATTAGCAGTCGTATAACAGCGAGTTCTTTATACATCATACTGAGTGCTTAGTAATGCGAGTGGCGTTTAATATTTGAACATTCACACCTACGAGTAACTCGAGCTATTCACGCTTTATGGCCTTCACTTCATCATGAGGTATAATTCATAATCATTTAAAATAATAAGTGCGTAAATAATATTTAAATTTCCACTCATAGTGAAACGAGTTCGCAAGACTACGACTCGACTAAGACTCGTGCTCTGCGCTGTTCAAACTTGTCTTTTCGTCTACTTTTTGAAATCCTCGATTATTCGATATCCAAAATCACTCTCCCGACCCGACAAACAAAAAAATTTTATTCAGGTATTATCAGCCCTTTGATTAATGTTCGTGTGTACGTGAAAGGAATAAAGTTGGTTTTCTTTAAATAGCATTTCATTGGTCCCGATACCGGTCTTTACAATAGAGTAGTATACTATTTGTACGCCTATGGGGACATAATGAGAAAAATATGAACAAACTCGATTCGATTCTGATTTTTAACAATAAATTATTAGTTTTATTAAAAGCTTTTACTTAACTTCACTCGTATGTATTCATTCATGTATGTCCTGGAATCTTGCAATCAATATTTCACCCACTTCCACTGAAGCTATCGAGCTGACATTTGGCACACATATTAGGTTCCGATGACAATGCAATAATATGGTACTGTCAAACTGATCTGATGATGGAGCCGGAAGATATTAACTGGAACTTCATGATGGAATATCGTATCATAGTCGTGTTTGCACTTGTGGTAAAGTCTTGTAATGAACTTTGACCACGATTAGGTTTCAAGGTCAAATTATAAAAGCTTTTTAAAAAAAAAAATTTTTTTACAGTATACAGGGTTACAGGTTAAGTCGACCTATTCCCGTTAAGAGCGTGTAGTTTACATCGTTTCTGACTGATTTGATCTTATAACACCCTATCCTAAATCTAACCGTTTTCGAGATATTTGAATTTAATTGTTTTTTATAAAAAATACCCGATTTTCGGCTATCAGCTTAGATATTTTAAAGAGGGTAAGTCTTATTATTACTATTATTTGATTTTTACATGTAAAATAAGATGCTTTATGACCTCAATAACCAATATTGTACGTAAAATGATTAAATAAGTCATTGTAGACGATTAAAACTCATAAAAACAAATAAAAATTTAGAAAGTTTATTTTTCTATCAAGCAAATCTTAAAAAAATATTATGGCACCCGTTTTGCAGATGTTCTTAAAAATATCTACGTTTCATCAGCTATCCAACGAGGTATAACAATCTAGGGTTATAATAAATATTCATAGAAAAAACTTAGTTTCATTGGCTACAGGGAAGGCAAACAAAAGTTAAATAAAACGATAGTAAGTACAAGATACTACATTTATTAAACTTTAAAGTTCCAACAAAACATCTTAAAGTCTAAATTTCATGCTCGACATGTCCGCCTCTGTTTTGCACACATCTTCGCATTCTTTTACGAAGTCCACTTTAAATGGAGAATACTACGAAAATTTCCTGCGACAGGACCTAAGTGACCTACTTACTAGATGATTTGCCACTCAGTCTGATTCGAGACATGTGGTTTCAGCATGATGGCTGCCCTGCACATTTTAGGAAAAGTGTCAGAGAATGGCTGGACACAAATTATCCAAACAAATGGATTGGACGAGGTTGGCCTTTACCCTGGCCAGCCAGAAGTCCGGACCTAACCCCCATGGATTTTTATGTGTGGGGGCACATGAACAGTCTCGTGTACAGTGAGCCCAACCCAATTTCGTCAGTTGAAGTATTGAGAGACAGGATAATTAATGCGGCGAATGAATTGAGAAGGAAATTAATTACTGGTAAAAAGTGGACTTCGTAAAAGAATGCGAAGATGTGTGCAAAACAGGGGCGGACATGTCGAGCATGAAATTTAGACTTTAAGATGTTTTGTTGGAACTTTAAAGTTTAATAAATGTAGTATCTTGTACTTACTATCGTTTTATTTAACTTTTGTTTGCCTTCTCTGTAGCCAATAAAACTAAGTTTTCTCTATGAATGTTTATTATAACCCTAGATTGTTATACCTCGTTGGATAGCTGATGAAACGTAGATATTTTTAAGTACATCTGCAAAACGGGGGCCATAATATTTTTTTAAGATTTGCTTGATAGAAAAATAAACTTTCTAAATTTTTATTTGTTTTTATAAGTTTTAATCGTCTACAATGACTTATTTAATCATTTTACGTACAATATTGGTTATTGAGGTCATAAAGCATCTTATTTTACATGTAAAAATCAAATAATAGTAATAATAAGACTTACACATTTTAAAATATCTAAGCTGATAGCCGAAAATCGGGTATTTTTTATAAAAAACAATTAAATTCAAATATCTCGAAAACGGTTAGATTTAGGATAGGGTGTTATACGATCAAATCAGTCAGAAACGATGTAAACTACACGCCCTTAACGGGAATAGGTCGACTTAACCTGTAACCCTGTAGTTATTTTGAACTAACTTTCGCTGTGATATTATCGTGCAATTGTGATTATTCCAAATCAATCATCATTAAATAATTACTTTCACGACCTATATGTCAAAAAACGGTTTCGAGTTCAACAATTCCGGTTACAGCACGGCAGTTAGTTCTATATAAAGTTTTTGAAATGTAACCTTACGGCGCTAACGAGCTCGTTATAAATTTAGAATAACACCCGTCGTACATGGACGCCGCCTTAAGGCTCGTACACATACATCAGAGATAAGTTACCGTTAAGTCACTGTGCCGATTAATAGAAAAGTATTTTATGGATTAAATTTAATTCTCGCCGGAACCACAATGTGTGTGCACGGACTTTTAGGGGCAGGCACAGACAGGCTTTCGGCTACTATAAAGGGCAGAAATGTAACTCACGCTGAAAATATCTTTAGTTATGAGAAATTGAAGAGAGTGAATGAAGGTTGTAACGTCATAATTTGACGCTAACAATAATAGTCCAATCTCGGCTTAACCTAACGTTATAGTCAAACGCGAAACCCAGGTAGGGGAGACTGGGGGCAAAAGTAACAGTTTTTACTTCATGGCCGATTGTGCTAAAACTGTTGATATTTAACAAAATCCTGTTAGTCTCCAAGAAAGAGAATTTAAGTGTCTACCAACTTGTGCAGCTAACGTTCGTGTACTAATTGTAATTTTGTTGCAATCACACTTTTAAAAGGGAGTGTCGAATGTTACAACTGACCCCTAGTACAGGGTCGTTTGTAACATAGTTTTGATGGCCAATAAAATGACAGTTTTAATGGATATACCTATATTTTAATTTTTAAAATAATCACAATCATTAATATAATCAGTCTTATAATTGGTAACAAAAATAAATGCTTTCATTTCTTAAAGCCGCTTCGAAACAAAAAAATATATACTTCTCTTGGTAATTGATCAAAAGCTAATATATTACTTTAAAAAATCACAATTTTAAGTATATTATGTCATTAAATAACATCTAAATCGTACATTTCTTTGATGTATTCAACAATAATCAACAAAAATCAAAAACGACAATTTGTATGTAAAACTTGTGTGTTACTAACAACCCCATGTTACATTTAACCCCTGTCATATTTCTGCGAGTCTTCCAGAAAACAATAAAATAAACCGAAATAATCTTTGATAATAATTTATATTTCCCCAACTATTTACTTTGGTAGCAATTCGTTAAAACAAAAATCTATTGATTTTTTATTGGCTCAAAAAATGTTATATATATATATATAATTTATTTTCACCTCGGGGTCATTTGTACCATAGGGTCAATAGTAACGTTACTATTGACCCCGACAAAAATGGTACAATTGTTCCTGAAGACTGTTTTATTTCGAAACCAAAATAAATCAGAAATTCTGAACACTATTTAACTTATAAATTAAGGTTTATATTGTGTGATATACATAGATTCTAATACTAGTCGTTAATTTACTTATATTTTGTAAATTAAAGAGTAATAACAGATTTTACAAAGCACGAAAACTTACTTCGGGCCTGTCCAAATGGCCGGAGTCAATAATATATGTCCACGGCGCTCGGAGCACATAGCCGACTGGTTAGCTTACCCGAGCATAACACGGCCTATGCCCCCACGCCCGCACACTCTTCTGCGTTGCTTGGTAACCAAGATATCACCAACGTTACTATTGCCCCGTGTTACTTTTGCCCCCAGTCTCCCCTACGTTAACGGTACGTTAACATTACAGTAACATTTGGCAACGTAAGTTATTATTATTATAAAATTTAACTTTAACTAGTGCTGTGATGTAACCCAATAGATATTATAGAATCTATTTCTAATAGAAAATTGTGTATTTTTCGCCATGTTATTTTGCAAGGTAGTTTTGGGACATTTTTAAAATAATTAAATTATACATGAATTATTATACATTAGCGCTGGATTTCAATAACCTATCTACTGATAGATTTGGCTATCGGAGATAGAAATTCGACACATTTTATATGGAACTTATGTCAAATTTCTATCTCCGATAGCCAAATCTATCCGTAGATAGGTTATTGAAATCCAGCGTAGAAGTGTAATAATTTTATATTCAGTTAATTTTAAGTTGCTCACTCAATACTCGAGCCGACGTAATAGTATCGTCGTTAGTTTAAATAATACCTAGAATTACGGTTTTTTTTGTTATAACAAAAATCATTGGATTAGGGACAGACATTCGGGGACTTGGAGCAGGGTAATGAGACGCCCCTACGTCCCAACACAACAGTGACAAATGGCTGAATCATGACAGTGTATTTTCGTCTTTAAAATTAAGCTGTAAAGGCTCTCCTTACAATTGTATTTTGCAACTACGTGGGTATATCAGTCTACTATACAATTTATACAACTATCTACTCATACAAATATAAAAACAGTGTAACAGTTGTAGAGTAATTTTTTTGTGAACAGAGTGCGCCAGGAAGATAAATGTGACACTTTTCTAGTAATAAAAATTCTAGTGCGTTATTTATTTCGTAAGATGATCAAACTCCTGATCCACATAATATATCTATATGTACCGTACTTAAATAATGTCAAACTATATCACTATTGCTAATCTCTTCGGACAAAGCCCTCGTATAATTATGATGGAACTTCACGTACAGGCACAGAATTCTTAATGTACAGGTAAATTCGTTTAATCATTATCTATATAGCGAACTGCTTAGTCCGGTGTGTAGGTACCTACTTATAAGATGTTAAAAGGAATGTTAATTTATCAGTTGTTGGTGTTACAGATAACTTGGTTAGCAGTGACATTGGCAGTGGCAACACATTCCTTGGTGGCAACACTCGCTCTAACTTGTAGAAGTATAGAATATAAATAAAAGCATTTCCTACACTGTATAAATGAGTATCATGGCTGTGATTGCCTGGGCGACTAGTAACATACACAAGTGTTTTAAGTAGCAAATTATTTATCAATAGATATTAAAATGATAGGAACATTGCATTGTAACGGATGCATATACTCGTTTTAACAGTTGTTAGTTCGAAACTCGTCCGTTCGGGGCCGCGGGCGATTTGCATAAAGTTACGTATGAAGCGACGGACATTGTTGCAGTATTGTTTGAGTGAAACAGACTAAATTTTGTCAATAGACATCTGATTACGGCTGTGTTATAGTCTAAATTGCTCTTGGTTCTTTTAAAGATTAAGGACTAAAACTTTTACGTGTGACTGATGGTAATAATGAGGGTATCCATCTCCTAGACTCGCGTCGCTTCAATGTGATCAAAAAGAGTTAAGCAACGACGGGCGCGGTCGGTTTGTGGATGGGTGACCACTAGTGGCAAAATTTCATGTATACGCTGCCGTGCTTCGGAGGGCACGTAAAGCCGTCGGTTCCGGTTGTTGTCAATGGTGGAAACAGTCGTTAAGCCTTGTCGAAGACCTTCGGGTGGCTTGAGAACATTCGACACTGGGTTGGCCACTTACCCCTCCACCAATCAGCATTGGAGCAGCGTGGTGGAGTATGCTCTAGACCTCCCGCAGCTGCGTCTGTGGGGGAGACCCGTGCCCAGCAGTTGGACGTCAAACGCAGCCTAGGATGATGGTTGGATTAATACATTACGATATACAAACGTTATACACATACGTGCACCCTAACTAGAACGGAATATAAGTACTAGAACAGAGTTAGTGATACCCGATTCAGGATAGGCGCTCTAAGTAAATTGCATTTTGTACAAAGGCTTAGTTTGAATGAGATAAGTTAATATTGTTGCAGCAGGCGGGACCAAAATGTGATGACAGTAATTATTGCGACGTGAATAATTTTCAGTTGTGATGTGTCTGAAATAGACAATTTTACTGTATGAATATTAATGAAAACGACAAGGCTTAACGACTGTTTCCACCATTGAAAACAACCGGGACCGATGGCTTTACGTGCCTTCCGAAGCACGGTAGCGTCCATGAAATTTTGCCACTAGCGGTCACCCATCCATAAACCAACCGCGCCCGTTGTTGCTTAACTTTTTCGATGACATTGAACCGACGCAAGCCATTGGGCTATGGACGCTACTACTACCAATCATCCTTGATCATCATAAATACTTACTTATTTATTAAATACACTCCATTTAATAAATAAGTAAGTAAGTATTTATGTATGTTGGTTATATGAAATAATGTACATCAAAGTATATATATAACTACTATTTTACGACCCTATTCAATCCTCTATTGAATTTGTGTTATATTTTTACACGCAGCAACATCATTCCTTTTGTTTACAAAATAAAACAACAAGAATATTACCAGCATCGCAATGACTCCCTTTTCATATTTCTGTGACAAAAAGCGTAAATAAAAACTCGTACTTTCGTGCACGGTGAATATTTTTAAATAGATTTTTAATCATTTGAATGAAACATAATCTAGGTTATTTGAAGTGGCATCCGTTCATATACAATTAATGTAATTACTTAGCAACAATTTAAGTGTAGTGTATTTCGAATGGGCGGCACCAGGCACTTGGGATGCGTGTATTTGGATAACCTACTGTTATTCTTATATTTAATATTAATTCAATTTTAAATAAAATATTCTTAAATGTCCTAGTCTAGTAATTGTGCGATTGCAGTGATTGTAAGATTTAAGGTCCATACAAATATCTGAATTTTGTACATTGTTGACTCTGACATTCAGAATAAATGAATGAATACCCATGGTAAGTTATGGTACGTTGCATGGAAGTAATAGACTCGCCATGCGTTGAAAACGTCCACCACATATATGTCGATAGAAAAAAATTTAGTATCAATTCAAGCTAATCAATGGCGATAATTCAGAGCAAAAATACCACCACTTCTGCTTAATAATAATAAACACAAATAAACAAACAAAATTGGTTATGTTATAGTAGTTTTAAAATCAATCTATAATCAACATTATATTCCGTATAGATTTCATGCAACTGAATTTAACACGTGCATAACGACAACGGCCTCCCAGAGGATGCGGAAGACAGGAGATGCGAGGAAACATATCTACAACTTTCATAGACTCCTGGTACCTACATAAATAATGCTTAGCTAGAGGTGTAGAGGAGAACGTCTGTTAGATAAATTACCGAGCCCCGCCTTTTATAAAGACAAATCGTGGGAGCTAAAAACATTCCTTTGGGGTTTGTACAAAATAATAGGAAAGATGAATCAAACGATGTACACGTTTACCGTTGCTGCACTTTGTTCAAATTTTATACGTAGATGAGTCAGTACAAGTATCTATAATGGTCAGCTTGGTCGACTATCGACCTGAGGTGTATTCTTCTGAACTTTGAATTTTGTATATTATAAACTCTTTGTAGGCGACGCACCTTAGAAAAATATAAAACTAAATACTTTTGAGAAAAGAATAAAGACGTCAGCTGTCACGCTGAAGTAACAAAACGATTCGGTGGTTTTAATTATTCCCATCGCCAACAATTCTGGTCAATCGAGCCGAATCAGACAAAGGAAAAGGTCCAATGTTTAATTCACCGCCACAGCACGTATACCGCACGCGTCGGCAAGCCAAAAAAGAAGAAAATTGTGAGTTGGCCGACGTCGATGTCCAGGTACAGCAGTGTAGCGACAAGATGAATATAGCACCGCTGCAGCACACTCCAGCAGCAGCGCCAAGCCGAGGCGGCCGCTCCGCGCGAAGCCCGGCGTCGTTGGTAGGTACCAATGCAAAATCTACTACGACGTCACTTCTTCGGCGGAAACGCTTAGAGCTTGAAGCCGCCGAAGCCCGAGCTAAAATTGAGCTAGACCTGATTAATAAACGACTAGAAGTCGACTTAGCCTCAGTTGATGGCAGCGTTGATGGTAGCGTACATAAGGTAGACGTTGAGCAGTGGATGGAGGAGAGCGAGTATGGCACTCGCGACGAGCTTGTTGAGCCGGCCGCCGCCGCCGCCGCATCGGCGCGCAAGAGCGGGGCGCAGCAGCGCGAGCGCAAGTTGCCCACCAACAGTATAGAGAAGCTCGCTCATACTCTACAGGATATGGTGCTCCATTCCTGCTCACAACGGGAAGAGCGTCTGTTGACCAGACTCTCAACGCCCCGTGACTTGCCTTTATTTAGTGGAGATTGCATCGAGTGGTTGCACTTCAAGTCCGCTTATGAAGAATCTTCACGAATTTGCAACTTCAGTGACTCCGAGAACCTATGGAGGCTTCGACGAGCCCTCAGAGGGGAGGCTAAGGAGGCAGTGACGGACTTGCTCATAGGCAACACTGCACCAGCGGTCGTCATGGAGGCACTGGAACTGAGGTTTGGCAATTCCAATTTGATCATACAACATTTAACGTCACAGATTAGAATGTTGGTTCCATTGCCCAATAATTATCAAAGCAACTTAATTGTATTTGCTATGAAAATAAATAATTGTGTAGCAACATTAAATGCGCTTAATCAACAAGATTACTTGCGGAGTCCCGAGCTATCAGCAGCTGTAACGTCTAAGCTCCCTTGTATTTTGTTGAGCAAATGGACCGAATACGCGTACACAAGACTAACATCTGATATACCGAAGCTCAATCTGCTAGCTGAATTTTTAAAGAGAGAGGCTGAAATGGTGTCCGTTGTTGGTGTTGAACATGTATATAGAAAACCTGAAATTATACAACAGAGTCGGAAATTCGTTGATAAACGTTTCAGTAATAATCGACCCGTATTAGCTACGATTACGGAACCGACTTCTAGACAATGTAAATATTGTAAAAAAGCTGCTCATTTGTTACCGGAATGTCGATTTTTTAAACGAGCTATGAGAAAGGATAGATGGAGGTTTGTCAAGTCTAACAACTTATGTTATTGCTGTTTACAAGAGAGACATGAGCGAGATAATTGTCCGGGTCCTGTGTGTGATATAGATACCTGTGGCCTCGCTCATCACCGCTTGTTACACTACAATAAGCCTCACGGAACGCATGCAACTACAACCGAGGAGTGTGTAGCTGAGCAGACGCCGTCGTCGGAAAGTCAACGTGGTGAATCATCATCAGCTGCAGGCCGCGAGACTGTGGCTCACTCCCTCGCAACCGGAGCCCCTGAGACTTCTCGCACCCGCGCCCCCTTCACTCCTAGTTCTGTGTTACTTAAAGTAGTTAAAGTAAATCTGAGTGGACCTAAAGGTATGGTGACTTGTTATGCTTTATTAGACGATGGTGCTTCTATTTCCATGATTGATAAAGATTTAGTGCACGAGTTAGGTCTTAAGTCAACGCAAAGCAGTCCTATAAAATTTATTGACGCCTTTGGTATTGAAATATTTCAGTCTGATGCTCCTAAAATGTGTACAAAAATAAGCGGTTACCATGTAAATAAATTGTATGATATATCATTGCGACAAGTAGACAAATTACAATTGCCTAAACAAGATTTGTCATCCATAAATTGTATAAATTGTAAACATTTGTTATCTGTTAAAGATGTTGTATGTAAAGAATGTGTTGTGCCTCGCCTACTTATTGGTGAAGATAATTATTATCTAATTGCGCCTTTGCAAATTCTGCACGGTAATAAGCAGGAACCTTATGCTACGCAATGTCGATTGGGGTGGTCAATTCATGGTTGCTATGGTCTCACTCACTCTTCCGTGGATGCACATACATTCCATCTCAGTCACACCGAGGCGCACGAACAGTTATCTGTTATCAATGAACTTAATAATTTAGTTAAAAATTCCTTTGAATTAGATTCCATTGGAGTTTCGATCTTACGACGTGACAATACGGCGCACTTGAGAGCAGTACGTATCCTAGATGAAACTGCACGTCAAATAGGCCAACGATGGGAGGTTGGTCTACCCTTCGTGAAAGACGAGTTCTGCATGCCTAACACCTACGAGTATGCATGTTCCAGGTTAACAGGTATTGTAAAAAAATTTCAAACCCATAGTAGTTTCGCGGAAAGATACCGGAAGGAAATGCAGAAGTTATTAGACCACGGCTACGCTCGAGAACTAAACGATTCTGAACTCTCAGCTAGTCACGTATGGTATCTTTCTCACTTTGGGGTTCAGAACCCTAACAAGCCCGGAAAATTAAGGTTAGTCTTTGATTGTGCGGGAAAAGTGAAAGGTGCTTGCTTAAATGATTTACTATTGACTGGTCCCGACTTATATAATTCGTTATTAGGAATTATGTTTCGTTTTCGTCAACATAAAATTGTCGTGACGGGCGATATTAAAGATTTTTTTCTTCAGATAAAAATTCGTGATGAAGACCAGCACGTGTTTCGCTTTCTGTGGCAAGAGAGCCCAGCAGCACCCGTTAAGAAATGTGTCATGCAAAGTCTATTGTTCGGCGCCACCTGTTCACCTTTTGTCGCACAATACATCAAAAATAAAAACGCTTTAAAATACCAGGACTTGTATCCTGATGCCGTCGATGTAATTATAAATAATCACTACATGGACGATTGTTTGCACTCGTGTGACAACGAAGCTCAAGCTATTCAATTAGTACGAGATATAACGAATATTCATAAGTCCGGCGGGTTCGAGATAACACGTTGGTCTAGTAACAGTAGGGTTGTATTGCAGTCCATCCCCTCCGATGCACTCGCGCCTACTGCCGTAGAGTTCAAACATGGAGCTACGAACACAACTGAGCGCACTCTCGGATTAATGTGGCATCCTAACGACGATACCTTTGGATTTAAAGTTGTTATGGATCGTATTTCAGCTAATGTTATGAATGGATCAGAGCCTCCAACGAAGGCACAAATGTTGAGCATTATAATGTCAGTTTACGATTTACATGGCTTTCTATCCCCATTTATAATAAAAGGTAAAATTATTTTTCAGCTTGTACATCGTAGTGGTGTAGAATGGAATTGCCGCATCCATTCCGAGGAACATGCCTTGTTCGTAACGTGGCTTAATGATTTACAACGTTTGAGCTCGCTTCGTATTCCGCGATTTTATTTAGATGCGCAGAAATGGATCGAGTGTTACTCGACATTGCCGAAGTCAATGTCGAAAAACACGGAACCAATTATTGATACACAAATGCATATTTTTTGTGACGCTTCGGCTAAGGCTTACGCGACCGTTATTTACTGGCGCTTTACACGATCAGATGGACGTGTACTTATTTGTTTTATTACCAGTAAAAGCCGCGTGAGTCCTTTACGTCCGATATCCATTCCTAGGCTGGAGCTGCAGGGAGCACTGCTGGGCGCGCGGCTCGCGGCCACCGTGCAGCGCGAGCACCGAGACACACAACCTACTAAAAGGTACTTCTGGACGGACTCCAGTACTGTGTTACAATGGATAAAGAGTGACCCTCGCAATTATAAACCTTATGTAGCTCACCGCTTAGGTGAAATTGATGAGCTGACACAGGCATGCGAGTGGCGTCACGTCCCCACCAGCCTCAACGTAGCAGACGTAGCCACGCGCGAAGATGCTCCTCCGCTTGTTTATAGTAGTGACTGGTTTCAAGGTCCTTCCTTTTTGCGCCGCACCGAAGATCAGTGGCCAAAGGACCTCAAGCGCAACAAACCGCTACTGGAGGCAATGTGTGAGGAACGATCTGTTCATGCTGTGATCGAACATGACTCGGGGTTATGTTTGCCTAACGAACACAACATCTCGAGTTGGATCACACTAGTGCGCGCTACGGCAAGGGTTCTGTTATTCATTAGAAAATGTCAGAGCAAACAGTGCGACTTAGACATTATTCTAATGAAGGAGGCAGAGGACCTACTGATAAAAAAATGTCAAAATGATAGTTTTAGCACCGAATTGTCATATTTAAAACAAAATAAACAGTTACCGAGTAACAGCCGCTTGTTACAGTTGTCACCGTATATTGATGACTCTTGCGTGTTACGGGTTGGTGGTCGTATAGACAGGGTTATAGGTGTGGAGCACCACGCACGGCGCCCCGCTATTTTAGATGGTAATCATAAGATAACACGATTATTAGTTGAATATCATCATAGGCAAGCGATGCATGGCGCTAATGAACTCGTAGTCAATAATTTGAGACAGCAATATTGGATTTTACGACGTTGCTTGCTCTGTCGTTATCGACGGGCCACGCCTCAACCACAGCGTATGGCTGACCTGCCCGCCGCTAGACTGCAACACAATAGGCGTCCCTTTAGCTTTTCGGGAGTGGATTTTTCCGGTCCATTCGAAGTCACTGTCGGTCGTAAAAGGCACAAACGGTATGGAATGTTGTTCACGTGCCTCACCGTTCGAGCAATTCATATCGAGCTTACAGAAGACCTCACAACGGACTCCACGATAATGGCCCTCCGAAGAATGGCTGCTCGCCGTGGCATGCCTCAGGTAATCATTTCAGATAATGGTACGAACCTTCGAGGCGCCGATGCGGAGCTGAGACGGAGCATAGCCGATGTAAACCGGGATACGATCCGAGATGCCGCTGCTGTTCGTGGCGTGGAGTGGAGATTTAACCCACCAGGTGCCCCGGAGATGGGAGGTTGCTGGGAGCGGATGGTTCGCACAGTTAAGTCTTCCCTTAAGGTAGTTCTAAAAGAACGCGCTCCTCACCCAGATACTTTGAGTACATTGTTAGCTGAGGTCGAGGCATTGGTAAACAGCCGTCCTATTACTCACGTGTCTGATGATCCGAGTTACCCGGAGGCAATTACCCCCAACCATTTTCTGATTGGTACGTCCTCAACAGGCCCGCAATTTGGTAAGTATGTTGACTCTGATCTATCTTTACGAAAAAGATGGCGAGTCGCACAGAGGCTGGCAGACATGTTCTGGGCTCGCTGGCTCAAAGAATATTTACCGACTTTACTGCCGCGCCAGAAATGGTCTCAAGAAGCGAAGTCTCTCGAGGTAGGTGATTACGTCATCATTGTCGATCCTAGTCAAGACAGGGGTTGCTGGCGTCACGGAGTAGTGAGTGCAACCTATGCAGGCAGGGATGGTCGCGTCCGCATTGTTGATGTACGCACATGCACAGGCGTACTGCGCAGACCGGTCACGCGCGTCGCTCTACTGTCACCACGGGACTGTAGTGCTAACTAGTTAGCACTAAGGAGGCAGAAATTGTAGGCGACGCACCTTAGAAAAATATAAAACTAAATACTTTTGAGAAAAGAATAAAGACGTCAGCTGTCACGCTGAAGTAACAAAACGATTCGGTGGTTTTAATTATTCCCATCGCCAACACTCTTAAATATAGTTTTGTTATTTTACTTAAAAGTTTTATTTGTTAAATTTACATAATATTTGTTGTAGTGTGCTCGAGCATTCGTTGGGCGCGATGTAATAAAGATAAAAATTCATAGTATTTTTTCTTCAAAAACCGATTCCTGCAATACCTTACAAGAATTCATTGAAACAATAACCTAACAAAGAGCTATGTATGCATTGCAGCTAAGAATAAATATTCTTCTAGAGGCGGAGTTCCGGCGGAAGGCTGACTGATACGACTGCGCTTATTGTAGCTTGGTACTTAAATAAAAGATTCGTGTAAAGTAGTCCGTGTTCCACTATGCCCGGGAGAACTAAATCGAAGATCTATTTCTATTGAGCGCAGTATCTTAGTATAGCCTGGGCTTACATCAGCGTTTACCGTTATTAGTTCAATTTACTGGCTAAATGTAGTGCTTGCTCTTCGAAAGGTTTAGATAGAATGTAATATTATGGACTAAGTCCAAGTCCATTATACGGAATAAGATGGAAAATTTAAAAAAAAAAGTTGATTGAACTACTTCCCTGTTCTTGCGCAGTAGCAAACTCAAGCATAGCAAGCAAATTCAATAAATTGACTCTACTGCTCTCAAGACCATTGAGAGCTGCGTTAATTATGAATTTTCTTTGTACACGTTAGCAATTTGTACATTTTCACGTATCACGATGGAGTATTATATAATTTCTAAGCACATTCCATAGTATAAATAAAGGATATTTTTTTTAATATATTTATGATATGAGTTGCTAAGTTTTGGAATGTGCATCGAAAATATATCATGATAATATCTACAAAAAGTTGTGCTGTCATGTCGTCAACGGTTATTATGTTGCATACATTTTCAACGGGAGTTGGTCATAGTTGTGAATACGGCAATAAAATAAGAAAAATGTGACAAGTTTGTTTCCTGCTGATATTCCGAACACATAAAGTTAACGATACCATGAATCTCACTATAATTTACTGTATAGTCCAAACTTGGTGAAATACAAATGTTCTAAACTCGTACTAACATTACATACTTACATACATTTTGACATTTTGACCTAGTTTCAAGTGTTATATATGATTATCAGCACGTCGCGTGTCTTTGCCGTAGACCCAAGCTACGACGTAGGGCCATGCTACGACGTAGCATTTGAATGAGAGTGATGAATGTATAGAGTTTTACTATGTAATGAATATTTTCCAGTGTCATATATTCATCATGTATACCTTAAAAGCAACTTATTAGGTGGCAGAGCCTATACTTTACATGTACCTAATTTAGTTCCAGTTCCCTACCATTTCTACCGTGTCATAATTGTCTTTAAAACAATTGTGGTCCGTTTGAAAGGTGTGGTTTCCGGTTAAACTTCTTTAAGTGACCAGTCCTCAAGGGGCAACACATTTGTGATTGGGTTGGAACGAGACTCTTATTAACAATTACTATCTGGACTATTATTAACACCAACTAACAGGGCTAACTATCACTAACAGTCCCCAGTCCTCATACCCACTAACGAACTGACTAACTAATGTTCCAATTAACTCTCTCAGCTAACTGGACTAACCATTCCAGTCAATATTTAATTTTGAGTCTTGTTCAAAGTCAGTCACAGTTGTCATGGGCGGCAGCGGATGACGGCGGAACACTTTACATCTGGCTGGGAGAGAACACATTAGGCTCGTCATTTCTAACAATTTATAAATAGTTAAATGTTCAATAAACAAAATATTCACATATGACTTAAAACAATAATGTCACAAGTACTTGGGACCGACGGCTTAACGTGCCCTCGGAAGCACGAAAGCGCTCAGAAAATTTTATCAGCGGTCACACAACGTTTAATCTAGGAAACCGCTTTAAGAGAAGTGTGAAATTTTGTGTCAAAGCAGTCGTGAGGCACGATCAGTTCAAAGTTTGTGCGAGTAATTTAGTTAAGCTTTGCGCAGAGTGGCGGAACTACTTCTACCGCTAGGGGACCGAAGTGCGGCCCTTTTTGTAAAATAGCACCTACTCTGTGCGAAATGCTAATAGGAATAGACGAAGACAATTTTGACAGTGGGATGGAACGGTTTTTTCGGAACAAAGACGTTTGGTTCGCAACTGAACCAATGAAATACTCTTAATACATTAATATACATGATTGTACATATATATATACATATACCACATGTATATGTCGACCTATCTGGTTCATTGAATGCAAATGCCCATTTAAATTGTATTATTGTAATTATTTTTTAATTTTGCAAGTGGTTTGTTTTTATTATTGTAAAAATATATTTTTCTAACTAGACTAACAATCCTACGTCCCTTTTAGAGTGTTGTCCAATGTTTTTCTTATTGTAACTACCTTACATAACCTTTTATTATAATGTTGTGATCAATGCTGTAAACTGTAAACTTATCAGTAACAAATATGCTGTAAATGTTAATAAAAAAATCAAGTATTCATCCATCCATCAAAGTCCATTAGTATAAACTTTCAACGTTAACTAAAATCGTTAGCAACAGTTATTTTTACGTTGTATTTTTACGAACAAAGCTATGGCTGAACTCGTGATAACAGTCAGTCGGTAAATCTGTAAATATACATAACATATTACAGGATTCGTTTTAAATGCGAACGCTTCCACTGAAATTCAGATTTGTTGCTATAATGCGATGCCTACGAAAATATAAACAGTTCAATTTGGCAAATGCAAGCTATTTGGTTCGCTGCGTACTGCGAGGTACGAGTATTCTGCAAGAGCAAGGGCAAATAATTGCACAGAAATCATATTACGAATAATATCGTTTAAATACATTTATTTTTCAGTACATGGCAGAAATATAACAGACATATAAAGTATCTTTTTTCTTTTATATTCTAAATACGCTTCATGAAGTATTGATACTCTTGAGACCTGATACTTCGCATCAAGTAATAGTGAGTTAATAATATAGGTATTGAGGTATTATAAATAGAAAGTACGTAAATAATTATTCAACGTGATTTTTACACGCTTTATACCTACACAATTTGCTATGTGATACAATATCAAGCTATCAATAATCTTACATTGAAATGACATTTCCTCAAGACGTTCCCCTCCGACCCCAAAGAGCATAATGACGTCATTATCTTTTCCATTCACCATGCGATCTCGTTTGAATTGTATAATTTTCTCACGATAATACTTCACCGTCAGGTTAGATCGTTAAATTATTTATGAACATAAGTTTTACAAAGCGGCCCGTAATATGTACGTTGAAATTTACTCACAAAAGTTCAGGACCCGTCTCTAATAGACTGAAAACAAGTCCTTGAAAAATGTTGAAATGCTCGCCGTGATTAAGCGAAAATGTGAGGCCAGTGAATTTGGATATGGAATTGGTGTATTCTTTTCATTTTATTTTACACACAGTCACAGTTGTAAATGGGCTCCATGCCCATTTGCTATCTTAGGTATATCTACAAAAAAAGATACTAATTATTACTCAGTTGATGCAAAATAAATAAAAATGTTATCTCATATCTAATAAATCTCTCTGAACATGTGAAAAATTGTACCCCTGAGTAAAATTTTAGCGGGATCTGTTCAAGAGTTTACATCATAATGATAACAGGTTTAATTGTACATTAATCATAATTGTACGTTAATCTACTGTTGAGCAGTTAGTTAAACTCCAAGGAATTTAAATTGCTTGTATATTGCGCTGTGATTGGTAATTTACCTCATTCTATAGCAATTAGGGAAAACATTTATAGCGGTAAAAGTTTGACTGTAATAAATTAAGATAAGCCCATGTCGTTACGCATCGCCGCCATTTTGTATCAGACTGTATTTGTACGTTACAGTAATTGCAGAACTTGAGCAATGATAGTAATAAATTGTAGCGTGTGGCTTGGTTAACTTTACACATTCGCTAAGAAATAAACCTAGTAACTGAGTAAAGATGCTGTAAACAACTATGTGTATATGTATGGTAAATAGTGTACTGGTAAGATAAGACTTGCTTAGGCATTTGTGTGACCTGATCAAGGTATAATTGAATAACCTGCCTGGAAACCTGTTCAAAAATTCTTCGGATTCATAGACTAACGATGTCTCTTAAAATCATTTAAAATACACATATTTATTTTAACGTACGATGCCGGTTATGGTATCGGGTGTTCCGTGTTGGTGCCAATTTAGTAAATTCGAATTATTAATGTGTACTTAAAGAGATATTTGAAAGCGCAGGTCTTACCCCATGTGTTAGTCTAACCTATATTTTTCGTACCGTTACATTTTCTCTTAGTAAGGTACTATACTTTACTCACTTTGTAGGTGCCTACTCCATTCTGAAAATGAGTGAAAGGAGGAATGTGAAATTTGACAAAGTTTAAGTTTATATCTCTCCTAATCTGAGATTATGTCGAAGTATATATGTATGAAATATACGTAAATACTAAAGTAACATTATGTGTGTATGTCCCTGAAGGGATAGGCAGATGGGTGTAGTACACCCACTTTTCACCAGTTGTGGGTCTCTTACATCTTGCGTCATCTATGAGAGTTTCAAGTGACTTTTATGGTGAAAAAAATAATCTGGATACTCGGACCAATCTGTCTTCGTTTACAAAAAGGTATTTCAATTGGAAACTAAGCTCGCATTTATATGGAAAAGATAGACGATTATCTAGTTTCTTTGAATAAAACCTGTGTTACAAAGGAGTTTGTTACAAAAGGGTTGCTGAAGTTAGCGTGGGTAGGAAAATTCAACTAACTTTGTTCGAGGTACGAGCTTAGAATAACCGGCACAGTAAAAAGTATTTACGTTGTAGCACGGCCGACGTACAGACCCTTAGATTCAAAAAATTCTTTTTTTTTTAAACCCATCACCACCCCACTAGAGTATGCCTTAACATTTGTAATTGTAAAAGTATGTACAAGTTCTTATTAGTATAAGATATGCATCACTATAAAGCAATGATATAAATCATCAAGATTGTGTGATGAAATTACAAAATAATAACTGATTATAACTTGAATAATATGTGTGTCATGATAACTATTCGGAGAAATGTATCTAGTTAGGGATAGGCGTTATAGAAAGCCGGGTGCAGGAGATCCGATAGAGTATCCGCGTCAGGCGTCGTTATTAATCAGGGTCTCAAGGTGTCGAGGTCCATCTGAGTGGCTGTGACGCAGGCTCCTGCGGCAAGGCAGTATCCGCCCAGACGCCGACGGATCCGCGCGTCCGCCCTACAACCGGGCTCTGCGTTCGAAGCGCGTTCCGAATTTGACTGGTTTATTTTTATTTTCTGTGTGACCCGTTACATTCTCACTGGTGCATTGTTGTTTATCTGTGGATTTCATGGGACTGGTATGTGATGCTTGTTATGTTACATCTTCGGTTGAGGTTACAGAATGGTATCAGAAAATGTTCACGATGAAATCGACGGACTTGGTAATTCAAATGAAATATCTGCATAGTATTCACTGAATCGATAATATATATATATATATATATATATATATATATATATATATATATATATATATATATATATATATATATATATATATATATTTGTTAAAAGATTTCCCAGACCTTTGATAAATAAATGAACCATAAAAGTTTTAGATCTTAGGTAATTGACTAAGGGCACGAGCAGTAAAGTAGGTATAAAGTTTTAATGCTTTTAAGGAATTTCAAATAACACGAAAGTTATTTTCAATTATAGATAAAGACCTAGTTATTAGGGAAACCACATGATATAATATATAGGAAGCATCCTCTTATAATATTTCGTTTGTATAATGTTCTTTACATTATTATTGTGTTATTGATATGATCTATGGGATATTTTATTTTATTATATTGGTAATATTTATTTTAAACTAATGGTTTCAATTTATTAATTAAACCCATATTACTAGAAGATCGAATAAGTCTCTTTTCGTAATAAAACTTTTATGAGTCCTACTTATCTAACCAACTAATGCTCATATTAACACACTCTGCAAACTGGACTAACCATCCCATTCCCTATGTAAGTTTGTTCAGAGTGTCGTAGTTTTCATGGGCGAAAGCGGAGGTGTGCTACATGCTCATTTGATATCTTATAAAAAAAATTATCTCAGCGAACAAAGCCACGCGATAAATTAGTTAAGTAAAGTACGCACTAGAACTAGATGCCAGCAAACCACGTCCATTTATCAGTAAAAGGCCCACTAGAATTTCAACCACAACTCCTGCATGATTCATGATCATTTCCAGCATCTAAAATTCAAGCCCGCATAGATAAATAATAATTATATCCCATTAATGTAGCTTTACATAATGTTAACTAGCGCTAAATGTAGCGTCCATAGCCCAATGGCTTGCCTCGATTCAATGTGATCGAAAGTGTTAAGCAACGACGGGCGCGGTCGGTTTGTGGATGGGTGACCGCTAGTGGCAAAAATTTCATGGGCGCTACCGTGCTTCGGAGGGCACGTAAAGCCGTCGGTCCCGGTTGTTTTCAATGCTGAAAACAGTCGTTAAGCCTTGTCAAAGACCTTCGGGTGGCTTGAGAACATTCGACACTGGGTTGGCCACTAACCCCTCCACCAATCCGCATTGGAGCAGCGTGGTGGAGTATGCTCTAGACCTCCCGCAGAAGTGTCTGTGGGGGAGACCCGTGCCCAGCAGTGGGACGTCTATGGGTCGCAGCGATAGAACTAGCGCTAAATACTTATTTTAACTACGGTTTTATTGTAAAACTGGGTTTTGTCATTGCACTGTTTTTTTTTTCTAAAAGTTTAACCAGTGTATCACTAAAACCAGTTTAGATAAGTTTATCAGAATTGTTCAATTTAGCTTGGTTATCGAGCATGCACAACCACCTACTCACTGCCACCCTAGACTCCTAGGAGTCTCGTTACAAGTCTGTCGCAGATGTGTTACTACCCTTGAGGGCTAAATCACTAATACTGAAATTATTGGCTTAATCTCAGGTAACTGCGATTATACAATTTGCCCAAATATCTGTTGCCTTTGCTTTGTGTCTCTGATAGCAATACAATTTTAACACTGTTGACGTAATGACGCCCGCTGCGGTTTCGTACTTTGTGGTAATGCGTAATGTAAGTTATGTGATAAACCAGTAAACGGTCACAAAACAATACCTTGTAAAAACTTTATATGCCCATGGATTCCTAGATTCACTCAATCATTAAAAAATGTAAATAGAACTGTTTTGTAATATTAATAGATTTTTTTATATAAGTATGTACATAATTCTATGTGATTATTTAAATGACAGCGCATAATGACAATAGTCCAATTGCTTCATTATCATGAACTTTTATTTTATAGTAAACAGACTACTATAAACTGTATGTTTATAGCATAAATTTATTCAAATCCGTCTCATTTTATTCTCCTTTTTCCTAGATTATTTTGGGGTCTATAACCGGGAAGACAGCACAGCACAGCGGCAGACAGCTTTATCATGCTGCTATACTCCAGATTTAATTTAGATTGGATTAGACACCCAAGCTCTGGCTAGTTTTATGCTAATCTAGACCTCAGACAAAGCTTAATGACTGTTGACTAAACAACATACGGTTATCGTACATATTGATAATAGTCACATATGTATATTCAAACATTTTAAATTTGAACTGAATTTATTCGGGTTCTAAATAAATTACTAAAAATTCCAACCTCTCGAATAGGCAAAGGATTAGTGAGGTTACGATATTCAAAACAACTCGAGATAAAAAGAATTCTTTTTGGTATTTTGCGTGCATTCATACTTGAATTCGGTCGCTCGAAAACGTCTAACGAACGGGAAATTTTAAACGACCACCATACATACGTTGCTGTCTAGTTGTTTCAATGCCGCCTGTTTTATATTAAAACATACATTTTTCTTTACTTGGGAGTACTGATCAGTCTTCGATACGCTTCTTGCATGTGACTGACTGACAATGCTGTAACATGTAATGAAATATACTTACATTGGTATTAGTATATAAATTAAGTTCGCCGTTTTTTTTTTCACCGTTAATCTTGCCCTGAAAACCACTTCATATTCGTTTTATACATATTTAACAATACCTTGAAATCATCATTTAGATGTAAAAAGATGTGTTGTGTATGGTGTGCGATTCCTCAAAAGATTTGAAGCAGAAATAAATCTACATAATTATTAATACAGCCCATGTTGTTCTCCATAGTTTATTTCAAAGTTCCAACGTACGCAGCAATGAAGAATGTGCAAAAGAAATTGAGCATGACCGTCACAAACCGCAGGCTACAGCTAGTGGGTATTAAATAAATCTGTAGACTGTGGAATGCGATCGTTGAACTTTGTATCAGTTGCAATGTTACTTTTATTACTCTTTCAAGCATAGAGCTAAGATCTTACGGTCCCGGGTCTTGTTTAAATTAAGAAACTTTTGCAGGGGTATTGGGTATTGAATGAGTTTAATTCATGGCATAAATTTAATGGATTGATTATTAGAGAATGCTGTAATGGTACGCAGTAGGCGGTAGAGCGTATATGGAACTAAGTTCTTTTTGGATTTCGCCTGAGGGGCGTCTACCCGCCATGGTACTACAGTATAAGTAGCAATGGTCCTGTGCTCTAGACCTTCCAGTTGTTATTGGAGAGACACATGCCAAACAGTGGGACGATTATGGATTGTTGTTCTTTCGTTTTGATATAGCCGTATCAAGTAACATGCAAGTACGAGAAGGATCAATTATACTTGTATTCAATCCACTATTTATTCTTCCTAAACCACTATCTATTCTTGATAAGCTCGTAGAATTCAAAGAGTAAAGTTAGAGGTTTTTTTATGGATACAAGATAACACGCATGCACCAACCATCCGCTGCCGCCCTTGGATGAATACAATTAAAACAGTTACTTAGTATTTAGTAACTTAGTTACTTTCAGTTTCACTCAGATTGACGTTCAGATCATCAACTTCAACCATTCCGGCCGAAACAATTATTCGGGCAATATTTGCGGACTCATTGTTTTGGGGGATGGGCTATCACTGGAGAAACGAACGCCTACCTATTGCGCCCGTAGGCTTACATAATGCAGCTCATAATGAACCCCTAATTGAGTTTAAGCTGCTATATTCACTTGATTCCTATATCAACTAGCAGTTAAGCTTAGAACCGGACTCCATAAGAAATTAGTAGAAAATAACTACTTCCGAGTAGGTACATCTTTTTAATTGTTATCCAATAATCCAGATATTACTAATTATGGAGCGAAATAAACTTTTATTTTTTTATTATTATTTATTATAACGTAAAGACACTAGCGAGAATGCTTCGCACGCGTAGTTTTAAAAATAATAATAGTCCATTTTCAATTTTGATAAACTGTGTTTTTTTGGTGAAAAGTATAAAGTATATATATAAAAGAAGTCAACTGACGACAATTCCTAACTGTTCCACACAATCGAGTACCAAAGTGTAAACAGGAGGAGGTACTTAATAGCAAAAAGTTTATATCGTCGGCGCGCTTTTACTCTGGTCTATACAGCCCAATACAATTTAGTCTTTACTGTACGCCAAAAAATTACACATAAATACATAAATGTAGATTGACAGACTTCACAAATAACTTAGAAATGAGTAACGTCTAGAGAGGCAGATTTTTTAATTTAAATTTAACACAAGAAATTGTTTCAAAGGTCATTGTGATGGTTGAATCCCAAATTACATACGCTAGGCGCTAATCTTTCTCACTCAGTTATTCCTATCTTCTGTTTGTTATCGTTATCTCGTAATATTATCCTCGTTGAAATAGGAAACGTTGAAATGGATACCGAGCTACTGAGCATTCCGGTCTTCCACTTTTCTATCTGCCAATTAGATAGAAATGTAACAAAATCTTATTACTTCACGTAATTATCACAGAAAAAACATACCAAATGTTGGTTTTCGGTAGCGGGTAGCCGAGAAAACGGTCCATATTCTTTGAGTAATTTATGTGAATGGGAAGTACCTACATTTCTTGATATTGCCAAATGATAAATGCAAAAGTTTAATAAGTTATAAATTTAATTATAAAGAAGGTTCTGGTAATTTTGGTATGCCAGTACCGAGCGGTTTCGCAATACAGTTCTATCCTACGCACGCCTACTAGTTCAGGACCTGGCACTTCATAAAATTCAAATGCATAAACATTTTCTTTATTTTGTAGAACATTGAGAATTACACACATAAATTAAATTGGCGCAACCAATTTTCTTTCAATTTAGATCAGGAGGTCAAAATACGTAATAACGTATTTTATAATAATACCAAATATCAGATCGATCGGTGGTATGCGCTCTTTGAACCCCACTTTTCAATATGATTTCCTTCGTGAAACAAAATCTCTTTGATATTTAGATATTTAGCTTTTATCTAAATCATGAATAGTGGTAGTATTTTAAAATAATCGGTTAGTAGAAATGCATCCGACCCAAAATGTCCTTCCATTTCGGTGGCTAAAAGTTTATCACGATTATCTTTGCATATGAGAATTCTAGCTCTAGCCTCATGTGCTTATAATATGCACACCAGTGTCGTCTAAGCTTATCTTGGAAGGGCGTGTGCCGCTTGCTGTGTGTTCCCGCCAGAAATATAAGTCTTTAATTTCGGAATAACTAGAATAAATTATTTTCATTTCCGACTTTAGGTATAATTTGTGTTATAATGAGCTATTCCATTTATACAATTATTCGTGACAAGTATTACACTTGTTCTACGTTTATTTGTGTAGCATTCATTATGGTCTATAGTAGGTAATTAACTATGAGTATTAACAAGATCAGGAACAACAACAAACCAAAGTTAAATTTTAATAAACTGAATAGTAAAAAAGTCCACCGAAATTATAGGAAAAAACTACTTGGTTGAAATCCACCCTAATGTATCGCTCGCATCGCATCTGATCGCATTTTGTTCGCATCAATCATTGATATATCGCAAATATCAGTCAATTCTAATAATATATCTAATCTAATAATACAATATATATATTTATGTTTAATTGTGATTGATAAAAATCGATTCACGCTCAGGAAAAAAAAGAGACTAAAGCTAAAAACTAAAGAGTTAAATTCAAGTATGTCATTTAAATTTCACAATTAGCTCGAAACACCAAATTGCCCGAAAAGTAATTTATGAAATGTCAAATAATATCGAATACATTCTGTGCAGAATCCCTAACGCGATTCAAGGAAGCGAGCAGATGTTTACAATAGCTCGATTTCGTAAAGTGCTTTACTCCTGTAATAAGGATGTCGGTCAAAAGATAGCGTTTTGCAAACTTTTATAGTATTTTTTTCACTCTTTTTATCAAATTTGAATTGAGATTGAAATTAGGTGAATACAAACATATATTGTTTTTCCATAATAAGCATAGTGACCACCAAGAATTTTATTTAATTTATTGGATTAACTTGTTCTTTAGTTAATAAAAAAAATCAGGATATAATTAATGCAAAAAAAAGTTCAGTTATTTTTTCTATTTAAACGTTGCAGACTATGTTAAATAATAGCTGAAAATCAGGAACCGAGTGTTAGTACCTACTCATAGTAGTTCTTCAGAGCGTATAGAAACGCTATTTTCGGTCCGGTTCGGTCCGTTGCTTTAACTTTCTATTTCCGTCCGGCCGGGTAGCCGGATGTGATGTCAATATTGGGTCGCCTTTTTCGTTTCTCGTTATAGTAAAATAGGGCAATATGATTCGTAGCGAAATATCATTATCTTTTAGCTTTGACCCATTTTTGGAACAGTGAATAGCCACGGAAGTACCCGTGATGCGAAAAGCGATCGCCCATCCACCAATCCGTCGTCATAACCTTGTCATAGATAATAGATAGGATAAACAGCCAACATTTGAATCAACTTGAATTGAAAATCAACGATGATAATATAGTTTCATACAAAAGCCAACCTAACTCAGTCCTCATGTAACGTGACCAACTTACAATTTGGACTAACTAACTGTAGGTACTATTGGTAACAACTCAAACACTATGTGAATAATTTCTTATTTCTTACATTTTCATATTATAAATTCCTTTACTTAGAATGGTAAGTACTAATAGTATGCAAAATTCGAGCGAGTTTGTGATTTCTGTGACTGCCTTTTAATAAAAATAGAAAAAGTATTCTATTTAAGAGTTATTTTCTTCAACCTCTGCAAAAGCCTAATATTTAGTACAAGTTCCGTTGCCGCGTTACATTGCATTGATTGAACCAACTAACGAGTCTGTTATTGTTTTCTATTGATAACCATATTGTATCCATTTTAGCGCCGCAAGATTTGGGTATTAAATCCTCCTTTCCGTGCCTACTATATTGCGACAGGAAATATACTCGATAAGTGGGGCAATGTGCTCTTTAGAGGTTTTATTCCGCAACTGAAGCACCGGGACGGAACGTTACAAATAGCGCGGGAAACAAAAATCTGGGGAAGAATTCCGTGAACGATAAATAAAACACGAGCGCGTTTCCATGGTGTTGCCATGATTTTTAAAACGTTTTAAAAACTTGCCATGTTAGTTCGTTTTTTTTAATTAATTTAGTAGCCATCATAGCCTGATAGCTGATTTTGAATCTTTTCCTCTTATCAAGCAGAGTTAAAAATGAACAAATATGTTCAATCCACGTGGACGAAATAACGGGCATCAACTAGTGATCAAAAGTACGTAAAGTCACTATTATTTCGATGAAAATAAGAGTTCACTGTGACATAACGGTGAGAGGCTCCTTACATCAATCACTACGCTAATTTTATTTTATTGTGAAGCCACCTTTGGAATAATTTGGAGCGGTCGCGTCGCCTTTTTCGGTCTAATCCCAGGACTACGGATCGTGACCTCTAAATTACAAAGGGCTTGCGGTAATTTCCTGAATAAATTACACTATCGGATTATAAATTTAAATTTACTTTAATTACTTTCATTTTAACTAAGATTATATATTACAGTGTTACTCTAATAATATTTACATTATAATATTATTATTAGTATTATTTAATCCATTTCGACTTACAATACTTAATATTTCAAGCTACAAAAGATAACTATGAAAACAAAATAAAAACCGCACAAACTCTGGTTTTATGGTTTCACTTGGTTAAAAAGTAAGGATATTGCTGAATGATTCGTGAGTGTTTAAATCATAGTTAAAATACCGGCTTACTCAGGTGTGATTTAAGTCGGAAATAGTGTACACCGTGCCCGCCGCGAGTTCACTCCTGAAGATGATCATCGTTATCGACCGAAACTAGTCGGCTTATTTCTGACTTAAATCACACATGAGTAAACCGGCCACATTTCAACTATGAGAATCCATTGGTCCAAAACATGGTATTTCTGTATAATAAGTTTCATTGAAATCCTTGAAACTAGACTTATAGAAATGATTGAAAAACAAACAGCCAATCATTCAAAAATATTCACAATTATAACATTGATAAGATAGGAATAACAAGAGCAGGTAAAGCGGAAACGGTCAATCTGCTATGTTGAGCATGATGAAATCCTATGGCAGTAGAAGACAGTAAATTTCAGATCAGATCTTGGAATGTTCAGAAATGTTTCGCCAGGCAGACAGTCTACGAGTAAGAAGGTCGGTCATTTCGGATGATTTGCTCTAATAGTAACTTTAGTTTGCGGATGTGAGGGGAATGTTCTGTTTGATAAAAGCAGGTCAAGACGCCTTATGCGGAATCCCGCGACGTGACATACGGACGTGACATACGGACGTGACTTTAAGTTCACAGAAACATAAATTATGTTTATTGTTTGTTAGTTTGCTATTTTTTTCCTTAATTATTTCCCTAACCGTGTTATTCATAAGAAATCAATATAGGTACTCATTATAGTCTTGTACCACTTTTTTTCAAATTATTAATTGAGTTTGAATAAAAAAACAAAACGAGTTATAAAAGGGTTAGTTTAAAGTTATTCAGTGTTGAACAATACACACTGTTATACAATAAATTTGAAGCTCGGAGCTACTACTGGAGTATCAGGTTAGAAGAACCCATTATATTTTGCTCGACAACGATGAAGTATTTCTTTATTTTTCTTTATTGATCGAAGCTATTGTGAGATAAACAAGCAGTGCCCACATTGTTCAAGAAGGGCTATTATTAATATTAGACAGGTACCCCGACATGCTTGTAATACCCGTAATTAAAATATAAATAAAACAAAAATAATGATTTAAAAACACATTCGTTTTAGTTAGTACCTACAATATATTACAACGTGATAGATACTCCAACATTAAATGTAGCAACTGCAGCGTTGTGATAATTGCCTCAATCAATTTAATTGAGTGTATTTGATCGGCCCACCAGTGAAACAAGCCACAATCAGAATTCTATTAAATTAGCGTTGTTTGGATGTGTTGTGTTAAATTGAACCATTATAGCATGATTCATTTCAATCAGTAAAAGTTGTGTGTATCACTAACCTACCTACTACAATCGGCAATGCACAGGCGACGGTGACCACATAACATCAGGTATGTGGTCTGTTTTACTGTCTATATTGTAAAAAAAAATGTTATTCCTGATCTTCGATATCGATGTTTTCTTATGAGTCAACACTGTTCTGATCCTGTTGTTTTTTTGTCCGTATCCTAACAGAGGGCGCATAAGGTCGGTGTGTTATCAAGGAATACAGTCGTTAAGCCATGCTTTTGCTTCAGGCCATGGCCAAACCACGGTAAAAGTGAAACTTTTTTTCACATTATAGACATTTAACTAAAAATTTTTGGAATAATATTCCATTTCGGGTATAAAAATCGATTTATTAATCTTAATTTTATACTTAGAAAATTGGAATGATACTGGGAAATAAAATCAAAAGCGTCACTACACTATTAGACGTTCGAAATATATGTATCTAAATTTCAACAAATTCTATTAAGTACGCTTGGTGTAACGGTCGAACGGTTGGTAAAAACATCCTTCTACGCCGAGAGGCGGCCCGGTTCGCTACCCAGTGTCTCAACAAAAAAATAAAATTTTAGATTCAATTTTAAAATGTAATGCGACATGCGACAGACAAACCAAAATTTTCAGAACGATGTAATAAAAGTTTCACTTTAATAATGTAATTATTAAAGCCTTCATTAAATAAACCAATATTCCCATAGCATTTTCCACATACGGAACCCTCACAATACCATGAATTTCACGAGGGAATATTTGCAAAAAAAATCCTCCAGGGATTTGTTCGTTATCAGGGCATCTACTTGCAGGTGAAGTTGGCGTGGCTCCAATGGGCCTGTTCTGGCTCGTGAAAAATGAAATTTCTAAAAATCCATGAGATTGAATTTGAACCCTATTTCTGTAGGAATAAGTCTTCGATAGGATAGGCGAAGTCTTTTATTTCTGAGTGAATTTGAGAATCCACCGCCATAATTGCTTCCTTAAGCATGGCTATTTGGTTTATCGTTAACTAGCTGGGCCTCTGTCTTTGTTTGTGTTTGATGGACTTCTGTTCGACGTACGACGCACGTGTATTCTAAAAGAAAGAAATGTTAATACAAGCAACCTTGAAAAAATTGGAATGAATAAACCTTATAAACTGTTATAGAATTTACACAATCTACGTGTCATTTAAGTCTCCTTAACGACAAAAAATAAAAAAGTCAACTTAATTCATACCGAATGAGGGCTCCCATACAAGAAAATAATGCATTATTTTAACTGTCTTAACTTCCCGCTGTTAACATTCCGTATAACATTAAAAAAAAAGTTATAGTTAATGAAAAAAAAAAATTTGACTTAATTCGGACACACGCCTCACTTTTTAAGCGTCAGAGCTGGCCACTGGGCCAAGGAAACGGCAGAAGGCATCATATCAACTAGTGGAGACTTAGGTATTTGTGTTAGCACAATATTCCCGACTCGCGGTGGATCGTTCTCGGGCTGAGTTCCTCCGGGATGTCTCGTGTGTAATGTATGTCAAAGGTAGGTAAACGCGCTACATGGAATCATATTGAATTGATTAAGTGTATGGGATCATTTTATACAATGTTTGTTTGCTAGTAAGCGTTTATTTATTCTTGACGCAACAGCGTATAAATTACACTGCTAATCTCTTGTTGTCAAGAATTTATCTACTAAGTTTCCTGTAATGGCGAACCCTCCTCCGTCTTGGAACAGATATTCATCTTTCGGACCAGATTATGTTTCTGATACTGCTAAATGGATGTCGGTTACCCGAAACAGATTAGTCTGGTCTAGTCCTTAACGTTGTTAACATATTGTTATATCGTATGACTAGAGTTTCCAGCAGCTTTGTTTACGTTTGTATGTAATGTAAGAACATGGGTTTGTGTAAACTGTTTATTGCTTTATCTTTTTATAAATTTTACTCAGTAAGTTTCTAATTTCAAACGAGCGAAACCATGGGCGGCCAATAGTGTAAACATCTCACCTCCATCTCAAATTATACGCAACACACGTTTCAGGACAAGGAGACGTGACGTGTTCTGACGAATTATTTTTGGGCCAGAATTAAAATTGGATTTTAAATTCAATTACGAATTAAAACTATCGTAAAACGTTTAGAGGGTTAAGTCGCATCGGCATTGCCAACTTTTATACAGCCAGGCAATTGTAAATTATGTAATGAATAGTTTGTTTAGCTTTGACTAGCTTTACCCGCGTTCATGACGTAACTAAATAAATAACTAAAAATAATTAAACTAATAACTAAAAAAATCGACTAATAAATTATTAGTATTTGTTTTATTTTTCATGCCTTTTTTACAAATGCGAGAAAGAAGATTAGTTTAGCTAAATTTAGACTACATTTAGACGCCGATGTTTGAAGTGAGTGTGATCAAGCCTACTCGATACAACTCATCAAAGTACCCCATTGGGCACGGTTCTCCTCTCGGAAGAATCCTTAGTCCAGCACGTTTGCCAAATGCAGATTGGCTGACTTCACATGCCATTGAGATCATTATGGAGAAATCTCAGGCATGCAGGTTTCTACGCGATGTTTCCTTTAACGTTACTTTCTTAAATCGCACATAACTTAGAATAGTCCTTGGTGCGGGCCGCTTGGATTTGAACCCGGACTGCACGAGTGAGAGACGAGTTAAACCCTGAAAACGCGAGGTGAATGGAGCCGATATAACAATAAAAGTTCTATTGTGTCTGTTCACCCGCATACGTGTTAGAGTACATAGTACTACTACATAGTAGGAACAGTAGTTGGCAAGTTCCTTGTGGACAGTATGGAAAAATGTCAAATTAATGTTTTCTTTACACTACCTGATAGTTAATGGATAAAAATGCATATACTCGTACATTCGAACCCAGAACCATGTCAAAGTTTTGTACTCTACTACTATCTCCGGCTGTCAGACCTCTGGCATCGGTCGTATTACTAATATTTACCGAGCTATTATTTTTCTAAGCAACAGTTTATCTACAAAACACGATTATAACGGCGATTGACCTTATTCTCTTGGACGTGAATAGCCCGTTAGAGAGACTAAGATTTTCCCCTTCAATAAATGAATACAGCGGCATGTTATGACAGAACTTGGTAAGAAAAATGATGTGAGAAATTTTGGCTTACAAATGGAATTTTTCTCATTTATGTAAATCCTTGAAAGTTGCGCAATAATATGCCACAATTTCTGCAAACATACATATTGCATGAAGCGTGAGTTCGTAAATTGAATGCTGATTTTTGAAGTACAATGCGCAATTGTAGCTATTGTTAGGCAATTTAAATATTTGGCAGGGTTGGCAATTTGACTAAATTCATATTCAATACGTAAGTCAAATATATTTTGATATATTTTATTGTATTTCACCCACAATTATTCATTGTGATAAACAACTATATCATTAATTCACGCTATATGTGTGTATGTGAATTTGTTATCTAGCCCCTTTGACTTTGATTGCTTTGAGTAAGCCCGCTTTGATGTTGTAAGGTGCAAAAAAGTTTAAATAAATACCAGGACTCTATTTAACATGGACATTCTCACACATGGCCGTCTGACCGCAAATTAGGCGCAAACGGTGTCAGAGACTGATATACGTACATATATATTTTTAAATACATACTTAAATAGATAATATTAACATCCACACACAGAACAAACACAAGAATTCGTCACACGAATGTTTGTCCTGAGTGGGATTCGAACCCACAACCCCTAGCGTAATAGGCAGGGTCACTAACGATTGCGCCAATGGGCCCGTAAAATATTGCAGTAACAATTTAAAAGGAGAAATAAAATAATCTGTTAATGTAAGCAAATTCTATAATAATGTATGCATATCTACCGCACAGCCTAACAACCCTAGTCATTAAGCTCACACTACATTCTAGTCTGCCGTGTTTCGGTATTTGTTCAGGCTGCAGAAAACAACGCATTTACCCACAAATATTTACATATTTAAACCTTTCGCTAAATTCAACAACAAACTGGCAGGTTTATTTAATTAACAGTATAAAGCATTCCGTAGAAAGTACGTAATCGCCCTTACATAGTTTTGCTATGACATATTATTATCCATAGAAAGATAGAAGGTAATAACCAATGCAACAATTCCTTAATTCTGTATTACCATTCTCCTTCTGGATATTGCGAAATCAATTAATGCCATCAGCCACTATGCATTCCGTGAGAATGTCCTGTAAGTATATTAAAAGTGTCATTTAGGGAAGGTCCTTGTAAATATTAATTACCAACTAATATGCAATTTTATGCGTACCTGCTAGAGTGAATTAATTAAGGACCGTTCATAAAGGGGGTAAATATAAGGGGTCGGGACAGAGGGCTTATAAGCAATCTTGATATAATACCAGAGGTATTAGTTTCCGCATCTTTACTATGTTAAATTATATGGATCTTGGCTTCCATAGGTACTTACTTTATTATAATACTTGTGTCGGCCTCACCGCGTTGAATTCGGAAAACCACACGTTTATGTTTCAAACAGCCAATACGATAATTTATAATTTTAGCTTACGAGTCAGGTATTAGTTATAGAAATGTCGTTGATAGTTTGTGTTTACATTTATTTATTTTATTATTGTGTTTACAGGCATAATCATTACTTATTTAGTGTATGGATATAATATAGAATATAGATAATAATTCGAAACAATTTTTTTGAATGTTCAAAAAAGTTAAGTTAAGTGTATACAATCTTATAGCGAAATAAAATATATCATAACTTTTCATTTCGTTATGCGAAGCCTGATTTCAGATAACGTAACTTAACGTTAATAGATAAATGATTTCACTAACAAATTTCTGTGGCTCTTATCATTGGTGGCAGAATCTTATCGTACTTTACAGTTGTGATAGTAACTCGATATTATTTTCCCAAGCGTTAATATCACTTCACTTCAGCCAGGCGTTTCTTTGAAATAATTTTCCCTCTCGCATCACTTTGTTGGGAAATCCATTTAGGCCATCAAGCGTGGTTTAGTTCTCACAACAATAGCTCTGTGTACGAGTGTTTCTGTCTCGGATGGACTCAGTTATTTATGTGCCTGTCTTATACGTATATTTATGTGCGTGAATCTCTTAATTGCCTTCGAGTCACGCATATTTCGGCACGCATAGAAGTCGGTTATAGTCTAGGTAGTGATAGACTCTATCGCCTTTTAACTGGATACATTGAAATTTCTAACCCCAAGCTATCGACTATTCGCTATTTACGTTTTAATATATTAAATATTAATAAAGTCATCTTACAATATCGGACTTAAAGACTTCAGAAGTAAAAATATAGATGCATAATGCATACAAAAACAGGACAGGAAAGAATCAAACATAGAACAGTTGTGTTGAAATTAAATCGTTCTTTCAAATGAATTATCTACTTAATATTCAATACAAATACATAGATTAATCGATTATTTGTTAAATGTAAATAGTAGATAATATATTGGAGAATACATTCGAAAGATGAATATAATAGTTAAAATTAAATTTTACGTTTATAGGCCAATAGGAGTTCACAGATTATTTTATGATATTTAATTCATAAAATAATCTGTATAACTCCTATAAAACTCCTATCAGAATTAAATTGCTGCTTATTAAATCAATCAGCCGAACTCACGTAACTTGGTGAGCTTTATTTTATAGACACGAGTTGGAACGAATACATGTTAACACACACAACACTCAGTAACAGTGTTATACAGTGTTATACACTGTAATATATTTAATTCATAAAATAAGTCGAGAGATAGGCTCCCTTAATTTCCTTCAAGCTACGAATATGACGACACGCTCGACATACGTAATAAGTTACACGATATACCAGAAGATTATTGTTATCCGAATTGAGAATTTACGGTTTGGTATGTCTATAGGTGGTAGTCATAAATTATCGCACGTGGCGGTAAGTTGCTGGGAAACACAATTGTCTTAGAACGCACGACCTGTGTATTTTACTTAATATGCCCCTTGAGTCACTCCTCATGAATCTAATAGGTAGAATGACGTCACTGGCGAACATTTATTTCTAGGAGATGTACAAAACGTTACTCATTAGCCCCTGGAGAACCATTGCTTAAGAACTTGACATCCCACGGTTTATGCGAGTGATCGGCCTTTGGGATCAGGTTTGATTTATTGGGATTTAGCTACAATAGTAATGTTTAGGTCGTAATGGCTTAAAGGCTTAACCCACATTCCTTCTTTTCAAATAAGAATCAAAATCAAAGCTTTCAGCATTCATTTTACATGTAAATACAGATGAATGTTGCTATACTAATGTAGCTATGATTATGCTTTTCAAATTACAACTTCTGAAAAAGCGAAAAAGTATTATATCGAATTCAGTTGTAGATTGCGATGATGTACATATTGATAAATTAATTTAGTTTACTGATTTTTTCATATTAATGTAAAAACCCGTCATAGCAGTAGGCAGTCAACTATGTTAGGTTAGTCTATATTAAGAACGTTGGCCTGAAATCCCTTCCTATTGCTGACAGCGACCGTTTAAGCGTCGGAATTATTTGGCAATCCCCAACAAAGACGAGTGGAGTCTTTTCAAACGGCCAAATGCGTTCTATTGCAGCAAAAGTCAACTGTCGATACCGAAGTATTTGAAGTGCGGTGTTCCAGTTTTAACGTTACATGCAATGCTGCATTTTGAAGGTTATCAGATATATTATTTAAAAGACATACCGAATAAGGGTGATTCTTACAACGCCACGTGCAGAATTGGAGCAAAACGATATTTTTTTGTGAGCCAACTTCAAAATTGTTTCGTCATTTTTAAAATTGCTTACTTTCTTGACCTGTAATCTTCCCTATGCAACAAAATCGAATAAAGGGTTTTAAATTTCTTGCACTTGAGGAAGGATCATTGAATCATAAACTAAACAAATAAAATTGAAATCTGTTGTGTATACATAAATGGATACACACAACAGATTTGTCCATCGGAATGTACTGTTGTTGTAATAAAATTAAATAATGTCTTGTTATTTTAACTATTTAGCCCCAAGATAGTGTCCGTGTGTCTAACCCGAGCTCTGGGAAAATTTATGATATTCCCGATTGTTTACCCGATCCAACTGAACTTCGGCCCTCAGCGTAAGGACAGTAAATCTTGTTATAAAATTGTCACTTCCCAATGGAGACATAACTATGTTTATAACACATTTGCTCGTAAAGGGTCTCTTATTACACCAATTTCAATATCGTTATGTATCTCATTACCGCACTTGTGCGGTAATGTAAAGTAAAACGCACTTGTGCTGTAATGTAATGATTTCTTTTTAAAAAGGTCACGGTTTATCAAGATGCTTCGTCTGAAACGAACGATACTTTTTTCAATCTTAGCAAAGAGTTTTTATGTCAGAAAAGTGGTCAACATCTTATGAATAAAATTAACTTTGGGAGATAAAATATAAAAAATAAACAATTAATTCTTTAATTTAATTAATTTTGACAATAAATTACAATAATTTATCTCTATCAAAAACAAAAAAATATTAATTTACTTTATTAGTTAGTTAGTAGTTTTAGTAGTAATACTGGCTGTTTTTGTGTCTTTGCCTTAAAAAAAAAGTGCTGATGCGCGCGCATCGTTTTGCGAACAAGTAAAAATTATTCGGCGCGCTTTTTCTTTTCGTTGCATTGTTTTTATTTGAAAATGTCATCAAGTAATGATGAATTTAGTAATTTATTTCCTCGCAAATATGTTATAAAACGTCGTATGACACACGTGCGCTTTGATAATTACAGCCTCTGCTTTCTTGTAGCCCTCGCCTACGGCTCGGGCTAGCAATATCGCCTCGGCTGTAATTTTCAACTTACCGCACTTGTATCATAATGTACTATTACTGCCGTTAGGATTCTTACAATACCGATTCATTTATGACTTGGCTTTCCCGCGCCAAATGTTCACGCAAATTTCCGATACAATCCGTACAATGTTCAAGGATGGAGTATATCTGCAAAATTGACTGATTTATTAAAATGTTCCGCGGCTCAATTTTTACAACTGTTCAATAAAGAAGGAGGGTAATTAACTAGTAAAATATTCTTACTAATTAACTATCCATAGATAACGTTGGACACACAAGAATATGCTCACATCGACTCGTTAAATACTATATGTATAACTTTACCTTTAAAAGGTTCATGTTAAATGGAATTTTACTTTTTTGTGTTAAATTAATATATTTATGTGAGTAATCATTTTTTCTTACACAATTGAATATAGGTATACTATCTACTATTTTAAAGTGCGAAAAAAACAGGGGTTGCATAATATACTAAAAGCGTTGTAGTTTATGTGTCCTCACATTTCCAGAGTGAAATCCTTCGGTGAAGTGATCTTTCAAACTTTGCGTCAAGCTTAAGCCAAGATCTTAAGTTTTTAGTATTCTATAGGGAGGGGAATTTATAAGGCGGCTGTTGAAACTGAGTAATTACCGCACAGTACATACGAGCAGTTAACCATACTACGGAATTCCAGAGTTCTTCCGGGGCAGCACCACCGCCCGCCACGGTACCTAGTACCTAGTACCATTCCTACCGTGTACTAATTTTATTAAAGCAATTGTGGTCCGGTTGGAAAGGTGTGGTTTCCGTTTTAACTTCTTTAGACACGATCATAGTCCTCAATTTAAGCAACACATTTGTGATTGCCTTGGAACGAGACTCTTACTAACTATAAATAACTGAACTATTGCTAACACCAACTAACAGGACTAACTATCACTAACAGCCCCCAGTGTTCATATCCACTAACGAACTGACCAACTAATGTTCTAATTAACTCTCTCTGCTAACTGGACTAACCAACCCAGTCCCTATTTGAGTTTAGTTCAAAGTCAGTCACAGTTGTCATGTGCGGCAGCTGATGGGTGGTGCTGAAGGATCGTTTGCTATCTTATATCCCTTTTTCTGTATTGAAGGTAGGTTGGTGGATAGAACAAAGCGTAGACTACAAAAATAATACTACATTTTCTGAAAATGTATTTTTAAATAAAACTTATCAAAGAACTTTCCCCTTTCCTTCCTACTTTTAACCAGTTTGAGCTAGGAACTTGTCTGCGTATTTAAGCGTACGCTAGTGGTGTTTTTAATTAAAATTGTTACGAGAATCCAGTGATGAAAAGTTTT
This sequence comes from Carterocephalus palaemon, assembly GCA_944567765.1. Classification (NCBI taxonomy): domain Eukaryota; kingdom Metazoa; phylum Arthropoda; class Insecta; order Lepidoptera; family Hesperiidae; genus Carterocephalus; species Carterocephalus palaemon. The sequence continues at coordinate 10,928,109 of OX155643.1, forward strand.
CGAATGAATAAATAATGTCGGCTTCAGAAGCATTTCGTAAGCATCACCATAGTTGTTTATAAATCTGCCGTGCGCTAGACGTGTAACATCACACTTACTAAAGTAAGTAATAGAAAAAATATTTTTAATTCCTTCCATTTGCCGATTTGCCGACAATTTCTGTTAACAGTAAAGTAATAACTTAAAATGTCATAATATAATATCAAGCCTAATTTTCCCGAAGAGGTCGGCTGAGATTATACCAGAGGTGTGTCGAGCATACCACCCACTTTAGGCCCCATGATATAGATGTTGCCTATTGCCATAAAAATCATAATAGTAAATATTATATAAGTACCCAAAAATATTAATATTTTTATCGTTTCCCTAGTCTGTTGCCATTATAATTTTCAGTATCCGGTCCCAGGAGAACTAGAGACACCATTCTACACATTTCTTCGCATGCACAATTTGACGCTCGCGTTTAAAACGTGAAAACGTGCGTATTAGGGAACCAAGTGCTGTTTCTCCATTCAGACTTTAATGTTACTACGGATATATACTACAGACCTATATTTAATTCTAGTTTTTCTACCAATTCTGTATAATACATGGTACAAGCATTGTCCTTTTAATCGATCCCGTATTATTTGTCGTATCATATTCAAATTGTATTACTAGAATAAAATAAAATAAAATAAATTTAAATTGAAAATTTTCTAAAAGAAATAAAATATTTTTTATTTTTTACGTTCTTAGAACAAGTATCCTAATATAAAATTATATCTATGTATGTATGGGAAACAATAATCTACCTAATTCGACTTAAACATCGTAAAACAGAATAGCCCGTCGGCCGTTGTATACCTACCTACATCATAGGTGAACTTTACACTATATATCCGAAAGTGTAACCGAACGTGTCCCCGTGTCGCGCTCGTAAACTGGCGATGCTAGTGCTTTTGTACCCGATAGATACGTCCATCTAATTTTCACTTGCGCTATATCTACGCTTTCGACTACCTCGTTAGTCGTTAGCTTGATGTCCTGGGTTGACCCGGGTTGACAGTATTATTGGTTCTTTCCAACATGAAATATTTAGTAGATCGTAGTCAAGATTTGTGGCCGGTGTGTGGCAATAGGCTCACCACCTTTTCATTACATAGGACCTATACATAAGTGGTAAACAGTGGGTCGGTGAAATACAAACGTGATTATATGTAATGTTATGATATCTACAAATTTGCCAAGTGACTTAAACTGAGTCGTATAATTTCGTGAGGATCCTGGTTGGGTTCTAAAACCATTTAATTATATAATGTGTTAAGGCAGTCCATAGTAGTTATTCTTTAGCAAAGGCGTGGAACACAATGACTCCACTGTGAGTCGCCTATGCGGAGGAGAAGGTTTCATACACCTGACTGGATCCAAATCAAATAGAAACCTAGGAATCGTTGCATATTTGTAAACCATTTGTAAACTTTGTAAATCTTCATTTTCCTTTAATCTGCCTACGAGTTCTATGTGTGGTACGGTGTGGTTTCCGGTTACTCTTCTTTAGAGGCGAATTAGTCCTCGAGGGTAGCAACACATCTGAGACTGACTTGGAACGAGACTTAAAAAACATTACTAACTGGACTGTTACTGACACCAAGTACCACGACTAACTATCACTAACCGTCCCCAGTCCACATGCATACCACTAGTCCACTAAAGAACTCACCAACTAATGTTTAAATTAACTCTCTCAGCTAACTGGACTAACCATCCCAGTTTTTGAATCTTGTTCAAAGTCACAGTTGTCATGGACGGCAGCGGATGGACGGTGCAGCAAGCACGTTTGCTATCGTATATCTAATATATACATACAAACACCTTATTATTCTTTCACGGGTGAAGTGTAGCATAAATGGGACGGGACGGGGACTAGCCCGGAGTTGAAGCCTCCACTTATAGAATGCAATTAAAATGTTAATAATTGAAATAATAATGAATACCTACGCGGCCTTACTGAGGATTGTTTTCGAATTCTGAATGCAATTCCATTTCAATTACCAAAACAAATAGCTTTGGTTGAAAACTTTATAAAAAATTATACAACAATATATAAGTACCTAAGTAATTTTTTTTAAATTTTTTTTGTAAAATAATATTTTATTATTATTTTTTTGTAAAATATTACATTTCAGTGTTATTAAAATGAATGAAAATTTTGTTTTAATTTCAGATGGCGTGATCTAAGAAGCGTGGGCGAAAAGAAAGTGAAAATGTGTCACGAGTTTACTTGAACGTGTTCAGTGCTTGTTTACTATTGTTTCGACTGTTCGAGTGCTTCGAGTGTGATGTCAGTGAAAAAGAATGTGATCGGTCCGAAAGTCCAATGGGCCGGTGGGGGGGCGGGCGGCGATCCTCTGCGCTGCCATTGTGATTTGTGTCACACGATCGCACGCCTTCATTAAAAACGGATCCTTTAAACACCAAAATGTCAGCAGGTAAGTGTAGTGTTTGGGTGTCCATTATAGTAAATAAAACACGCCATTGATCACTCAATAGGTGAAGTAGGTAATGCGTCCGGCCCACGTCCGTACTGGCTCACCGCTAGCGCGTGACTGACGCCGGCGCATACACTACAGTAAGATGTACTTTAAATAATTTGTGGTCCGGTAGGAAAGGCATGAGACAGAGACCAGAGAGAGGCCATCTTACTCCTCAAGGGTGGCAACGCTGTGGCTGACTTGGAACGAGTTACGTTGCTCTTACTAACAATTACTCTTTAACTTTACTACTACTAACACCAACTAACACGACTAGATATCACTAACAGTCCCTGCCCCAGTCCTCTTGCACACTAACGACCTGACTCAATGTTCTTATTAACTCTCTTTGCTAACTGTACTGACCAAAGTCAAAATAGCTAGGTATGTTTTATTAATTACGATAATATGTCAAGATATTATGAATATCTTGGACATTCTCACACACGGCCATCTGACCCCAAAGTAGGCGCGAGCGCGGCGAAGTTTTAAATATATACTTTATTGCACCAACGGGCCTGTCGAAATTATAACAGTTGTCAACCACAGTACTTGTGCATCGGACTTTTTAATATTATTAACTCACAAGTACAAGTCACAAGACACGTAGAGTTGAATTCAAATACTCAGTCTAAAAAATCTGTTTGTTGAGTGACGTCCATGTACTCTACAATGTGAAGCATTTTCGCTGTTATTTTAAATCTAATAATTTCCAAGGGTCCTGATAAAACTAATAATAATAAATAAATCTAATAATATCCCAGGCGCGAAATTTCCATCTCGATAGATATCTAACCCCTATATAATTAAATATTTTTCCAATACCGAACTGGAAAACTCTTAGCAATTGTATTTAAAACAATAATTTATCATTGTTTGCGGTGTCTCTGGTTTGTGTAGAATTATAAATTAGATTGAATGTCGAATTAAACGGCAATCTACTATCATAGATATCTTATTTACTCAGGACAGATTCCCAGAAATAAGGTTGTGAGGTAGAATTTTTCAAAATATAGCGTCACTGAAAAATTATTATTCATCACAATACTTTATTAGCTACAGATATAAACTAGTATTAGAATACAACTAACCTACGGTCAGACAGCGTGAACTATGAAAGTGAAGTGAAAGTTCTCGATAGTAATAATTTTGAAAATAATATTATATGAAATATTTAATTGTGTTATATGAATGTTAATATTATCTATTATTAGTATGTAATTAAAATATCTATGTATTTATTTCAGTCTCTGATAGGTACCTACTCATAGTACAGTCTAGGGGTCAGATGGCCGTGTGTGAGAATGTCCATGATATTTATTTATTTATTTAATCTAACGTGGGGTTGTGTGCCAGTAATTGGTAGTGTTCAATATCTATTCAACCAAAAGCCACTACCCATAGACGTCCCACTACTGGGCACGAGTCTCCCACAGACACAGCTGCAGGAGGTTTAGAGCATACCACCACCACGCACCACGCTGCTTCAATGCGGATTGGTGAAGGAGTTAGTGGCTAACCCAGTGTCGAATGTTCCAAGCCATCCGATGGTCTTCAACAAGGCTTAAAGACTGTTTCCACCATTGAAAACAACTGGGACCAATGGCTTGACGTGACTTCCGGAGCACGGTAACGTCCATGATATTTTTGCCACTAGCGGTCACCCATCCACAAACCGACCGCGCCGATTGTTGCTTAACTCAGTCAATGACATTGAATTGACGCGAGCCACTGGACTATGGACGCTACCAGCTCAATATCTAATAAGTAGGTAATTTGAACCTTTGTTGTTATGGTTTTACCTTGGAATTTATTAATAACTTGCTTATAAATGAAATATTAGTTATTAGGTACGAGGAATCTGCTCATCAAGTAGCTATAACTGGGCTTTCATTCTCAGTGAAGATGTTGCTTGCTAATTACAAAGGAGCCAAGTTCTCTAATTGATTTAATGCCCCATTAGATGCGAAAGGCTCCTTGGGAGGCAAATGCTTAAAATTTAATTTAAAATTGCCTCGCTCTGAATATTTTAATCGGCTAGAGGATTAAAAATTTCACAATGGAGTTTGGTAAACTTTTGTTTTCGGGTTTTAATTTTTGAATATAATTGGAATGATTTCATCTTCGCCGCATCGAAGTTTTACCTTTAACCGTACCTTTCAATATCTACAGTAAGGGCAATTTTGCTTCAATCTATGACGAAGACTTATTGTCAAAGTTTAAGAAATTAAATTCACATCGTAGAAAGTTAAAATTAATGACTTTTAGTTTCATGCCAATTAAATTGTGTAGACAGATATTTAAGTACCTACTGCGTAAGTTTTAAACTTTCTTTGTTTTTTGTTGAGACGCAAATAAAATAATGATACCTTTTGGATATGAGATAAAAGTTTGTTTCAATATTTCTTAAATTTATTGAATATTTCTAGATGTTCAATAAAACGTCTTTTACAAACTCATTAAAACATTCCTTAAGATTTTTGTGAGATTCTTTTGCTACCGTAGGTAATATGACTTTACGCTAAGCATCTTTAGTTAAACCACAAATAATTGTTGTTGAACAGGTTCGGCGGTGGCTATGATAGGAGCAAACCTTCGCTTCGGGTCGGCGGGTGCTACGAACGCGTCTATAATGAACAATACCAGACACTGCCCGCCAGGGGGCGCGGCGAGCGCGGCGGCACTGCTGGCGCTCTCCGGCCTCGGAATATCCGCCAACCTCGCGCTGATGACCGTCATCCTGAGCAAGAAGCAGCTGAGAAGGTACAGTCACGATCGTCATTGTTATAGAAGTAAAAGTTGTGTAGTAAAGCGCTGGCAATCTTATTCTGAGTAACTAGTGGCTAAAAATGTACAGTCAGTTACTACGATGCGTAAATTAAGGCACACCAAGCAATTTAGCACCGCATCGGAACATAGAAAACCATTTTAAATTTTGACATGTGCTCATGCACGCATGAACTTTGATACTTGCCTCCCTGTAAGTGCTCCATATTATTCTTGTGGGTATGTGTAGTCTGCTAATCCACACGTGGCCATCGTGGCTGACTATATATTATTATACAAGTAGGACAAAGTATGTGTGGCTGCCTATACTGCCTGTTGATTCTGCGATCTTATACAAAAATTTAAACGTACCTACGTGCGTATACGTACTAGATAATTATGGATTTTGCAGCAATACATTTCCAGAGATAAACAGACAAGTGAAGAGAAAACAGATAAAGAGAAACATTTTAAATGTAAAATCTTGGATGTAAAGCGCTACCCCTTTTCAAAGCATGAAAACTGATGTAGCAAAAACTTGTTTGTTTCTCTGTGGTTCACTCCACTTGGTAAAATGTGATAAGCTAAGTAAAAGCATTTTACGATTAGAAAAAAGATTTCTTATGTTCACTTTTGAATGTCAGCGAGTCATTTAAAACTAATTAATTATGTGTTGAGGAGGGCAAGAAAAATTGTCGCTTCTTGCTGTTATCTTTTAACATAGACGTTAAACCTTATCTGAGACCTTCGGTTGGCCAACATTTATTCGACATCGGGTCGCCCATTAGCTTTTCCACTCAGTGGAGTATCTTCCAGGCCTTATTAGTTGATAGGAGCTACTGTAATATGTTACAAATAATTAAAGCCATCCTAAATAGTTACAGTACTAATGTCGTGAGAGGCGAAATGTAGGTACGACACGCACTTACTGAGTATAAACATTTCTTAGAATAAGAATATATTATCTAACCAACAGTCTGTTGACTAATAATGGCTATTATACTGATTGTGTCTGTACTTATTTTAAAACATTAATTGCAAGCGTATCTTAACTAGTATAGACCTCAGAACATAAAAAACATTTCGAAACTCCCATTGCGCCCAACCTCCTTATTGTTGAAATCTGGAAAATCCAATTTAAAGTTTCAATTGCGTTTGGGTGAGTTTTCTTGTGTGGTTTATACTCTTATTTGGGTTTGTATCCGAGTTACAGCCTCGTACATACTTGCTGTATTTACACATAGGTTGTTGGCTTTTTGTGTCGAGCCAGACAGCCTTTATGTTGCTAAATGCACAGGTTTCAGCGGTAGATATCGAGAGGTTGCAGCCTTTTAAAAGCTTTTTGTTTTTTACACACTACCGCAAACCTGTGGTAACTCGTTACTGAGTATGTTATTATACATAGATGTTGTAGCGAATGAAAAGCGCTCAACCACCTAGGTGGATGGATTGAGTGGTCCGTTAGTAACGAACCGTTCGCGTTCCAGTTGATCGTCGAAATTTCTTTCAATGGTACAGTGGACTGGTCTTTGTTAAAATAAACACTTCCAAGGAATAAATAAATGTTCTTTAGTCCAGGTAAAAAGTTCCCAGAAATAAAAAAAAAATATTACACTTTTTTTTTGTTTATAACCGAAAATAGCTAATTCTGAAGATCCTGTTCAGGATAATGGGACAAACTATTTAAATTATTGCATTGTCATCGTGAACAGTTTCAAATTAATCCGACGTTTTGAAGGGGAAGAAAATCACGTTCAAAGATTCCGTTACATACATACATTCCAAACTAGTTTAGTTTAGTTAGTGATAATTAGTCCTGTTAGTTGGTGTTAGTAATAGTCCAGTTAGTACTTGTTAGTAGGATGGTCGCATCTAAAGAAGTGTAACCGGAAACCACACCTTTCCAACCGGACAATTGCTTTGAAAACAATTATTACAAGGCAACTAGGTACTGTGGTCTCGCATTTAATCAAGTTAATCTTTATTGTTAGCATATAGATATTATTTGTTGATGCTGCTACGATAGCGGCCTCGACAGAATAAGCCTGTGGACGGAGACTGGCCACATCAAAGAACGGGATTAAACGGGATCGGGCAAACAGCGTTTGTGTAAAGTTAATTCAAGTTACGTGTGCACATGATTGCCAATCGATCGGCGGCGTGTACATCCCATAAAGAAGTTAAGTGAGATTGGGGGCTGCTTGTATACATTTTTAGCGTCGAGATACTCTAAAGGTCCGGGTTTACCCTATGCCCTATACCTATACTTAAAGTACTTTATCATGATCGTGATTGGAGGTAGGCAGCGATTTGCCCGCCTTGATGTAATTCCCGCCGCCCGCTGTAATTCACCCAATTTTCATCAGTGGTGAGCCTATAACCATACATGGGGCACAGATCAAGACTCCGAGCTTCTAACGGGCATTTCAAGTTAGAAAACCTCTATAGTTGATCTTGATGTGGTTCCCGACCTAAGGATCGAACCCGGGACGTCTAGCTTAACAGTTGTGCTAACTACCACTAGATTAGACGAAAGACAATATTGGTATTGGATTTAAATAATATAAGTAGGTACTTATTGGCAGTGAAGATAATATTATATATTAAAGGACGTTGAACGTGTAGACGATTTTTCTGAGGAAGTGTTCTAATCACAACTCTGTTTGATTAACTATATTCAAATGACCTACAATTCAGCTTAGAACTTGGGGGATGCGAAAGTTGAGCAACAGTTTATGTTAAAAGCGTTTCCCGGCATTCGTGGATTAAGTGATTAGTCCGCTATAGCTCCTCTCTGATCTTTCTGTACAATTTTTTTCTTTGATAAGCCAGCGTGAAGCTCTCATGGTAAAAATGTTAGGGTGGCTAGATTTTCTCGGGGCGCCATTAATTTTGAAGTGAACTTTACGAAGGGTGTAAAGCCGTGGAAATTATAAAATGTAGATTTAAGTATTTATTATTTTTCCCTTTTTACTGCTCCGACTGTACTTTTTTTTAGTAAGAATCTTATGTAACAATCTTAAGGTTTAATTTATAGATTATTTGCCAGATAGATGTCCGTTTTCCGAGTCGTGGTCTCTACTCGACGATCATATTTACCCACCGATTATCAGTCATTCGAGCAACGCCAATTGCCATTTCAGCTTGCTAACACGACAAACCATGCCGGTCATACCAGTCAGCTCTTTCCAGAGTTCTCTGAGGGACTTCGAGCTTGTTAGTGAGGCCGACGGTAAAGGGCCACGTCTATGTCACCTGTCAGCACAAAATGCTCGAACTCTTTTGTCGTCAGGCACTGAGGTGGGTTCGATGTAAGGATGTATATTTTGAGAGATAGCATTGGTATATTTACAATGTTTGGTGATTTTACATAGCGATTAGTTATGTAACGAAGTTTGCTTCGAAGAGTTCATTACTGAGCGTATTGTGTCGCGCCGCATAAACATCGGAAAGCCCCGCATGAAAGACTGAGTCACGCTTCGGACCCAACTTTGAGCCCGAAAACAAGGTCCGCGTTGCGCAATCGTGAATTCTCAATTTCCTGTGACTCCTTGCAAATTTGTCCTGTTTAGGAAGCTTACAAATACAAATGTTTCGGAAGCTTATGTTATTAATTATTAGGATTAAGTACCTACCACCACCAACACTATCACAACACTTTCATTGTCCCACTGTTGGGTCAAAAGGCCAAGCGCTCCTAAGAATCCTTAAACCGTGGGCGCCTACTTACTGCTAAGCCAGTCAATTAAATGTTCTACAAAAATACAGATCTCTATACCTACATAAATCACAATTAAGTTATTTATTGAAAAAAAATTACCTAATTATAAACAGTGATTTACATGGCATGTTGATCCTTACGAATCCTCCTTCACTGGGTAATTAAATAAATAAAGGTAATAATAATAAATTAAGGTCGTTTTGTAGGGTTCATTTATAAATTATCATAGTACTTACGTATTTATTTACTATTAGAGGAAGCCCGCAGCATCGCTCGCGTGAAGTTAGTAGAAATTGAGGCAGCTTGGTTTATTGTTACTACTTATTCTCCTCATAAAAATGTTTACTAAGCTTGGATTAGATGGATGTATGTATGGACTTACATCCTGTTTATACCTTAATATTTGAACTTCAATGGTAAAAAGCTTTTCCGGATTTTTTCTTGAGAACGGCAGAAACTATAAATGAAACTTTTTATTGAAATGAAACTGAATTAATATTATTATTCTTATTAGGTAAAGGATAAAGACGTTCCGAAATTTATATTGATATACTGCATACAACAATTGCTTCAAAATATTATTTTAATTTTGATTAGACTAGATTCGATTTCAAGCAAAGTTACATATTAGCCTAAGTAAATACATTTTTGTTTAAATTAGATTATATATTCATAGATGAAAAATAAAATGTCAGGCGGAAAATTATCAGTAAGTAACTCTTTGTTTTACAGAATTGTTTTTAGGTGTATTATTTTATCAAATATAAAAAAATTAATTGAGCATTCCAAAGTAGAAGATACAGTTGTACCATGGACATTTTTATAAATGATTAAATGTATAGATTCGATGTAGCAAGGCATCAAAATATGCCTACAATATAAAGTTTTATGAAACATCCTTTGCAGAAATAAGGTTTTAAGTAATGCATGTAAACAAATTAAAACATTTAATCAATGTTTCTCGTATGTATGTATAAAGTATGGATGATCTTTGAAGGCTTTCGTATATAATTCTGGTAGGTGAAAAATTTAATTGAATATAATTATAATTTATATACATACATATAACATAAATATAACAATGTACATAAACCAAATGTACATAACCAAATGTACATAACCAAATATACATAACATTTGGTTTATAAAATTATCAAATTAAGTAGGCTTTAATTCCATTACCTGGCCTCGTAAACCGTTCAGCTTGAATGCTTTGTTATTAATAGAGATTATAACAATTAATTACAGCCATGGGAATGAGATTTGTAGGGGGACCAGAAATTCAATGCTATAATTGAAATTTATCGCCTATTATTGGATTAGTAGCGTTGCAGATGTCAGCTTATTTTTATAAACGATGTCAACAAAAGTTTAGTAAAGGGTAGAACGATGGGTGATTAGTTTAAACAAAACCTGTGAGACTTTTGTTTCATTTTCCCGGTTTCGCAACCCTGACAGTTGCATTTCGGTTTCCCAATCCCAATCTGTTCTGCTTCGTTAACTTTATCGATGGCAACACGTGGATTGTGCACAATTTAACAGTTGTCAGATGAAAACCGCACAGGAGCTTTGTTCAGTTGTATGCATGCTACGATATTTACTTTACCGTTACTTTATATAATATAATATTAATAATATAATAATATAATATATACAAACATACATTTGGTATGTTTGTATATATGTATTCTGTCATACAAACATACAGTAGGTACATACATACAGTACATACATACAAAAAACTACTATTTGTGGGGCACTCAGAAAGGTTTCCAACATTTTCTGAGTGACCTGATAAATAACTAAATTTAATTTGTAATTTTCCCAAGAATTAAGTTTGTTATTTCTGTTTTTATTTGAGTAAAAACTAATTGTTTTGAACTAAATCTGATGGTTTCGCAGCGACCTGCTTATTAAAGCTTTCAAGGTATTCATAATGAGTAGCACTAGGATTGGTCATATACTTATTACTAGGATCTATCACCTACACAACACTCACGTCGCATACACTTAAAAATCAACACTTCATTCGCCACCGCTGTACAAGTATGTTACCTACTCGTAAATGACTCGGTTCGTTAGCTTACCGTCGAATAGATGCTGCTCTGTAATCAATCCTTGTCCGATAGTTTTTGAGTTGCCTTTGCGCTTAAAGAAATCCTTTTGGCGACAATCCAGTAACTGCTGGTTTTATAAACCACTAGCTAACCCCGCGAACTTTGTTCCGCGTAGGAAATAAATGAGTATATTTTTGATTAGCATAATATAAATAAAACAAATTAATTATTTTAATGATTCTTTATTGACCATTTATTTATATATTACCATGTGATAGACGACATTTCTCGTTTTATTTTCATGCGCAAGATCAAATAATGCAGATGATCTTAAATTAATGTTAATAAATTATTAATTTGACTTAATCTGGAGCGTTACATGTGCGTTCGTATTTTCCAGATGGTTGTTTATCCGCTCTGATCACCACTTTGTAGTCCTCATTTGTCATGCGCTCCAAAGCACTCTTGAACAACCTGACCAACGCATGAAGTTCATGAAGTATTTGCTGCAGATCTTGTTTAATTGCTCTTTTCATTGCTGAATCTCTTGACGTCGATCATGTTGCCCATGCAGTATAATTGTAAAAAAATATTTTGTGCATCTTCGAGAGGTTGTAATGATCCGATTCAATGGTAAATCTGTCTGTCCTTGTATCTACAAAATCAAAAGCAAAGTCAGTATTACTGATTTATAAATATTTTTTTTATAATTTGCATACATAACATAGTAATAATTATAGTATGTTAATGTTCTACTTTATTCTTTGTAAGTACAAAAATTAAATAAATTAATACATACCTTTAATGTCGGATTAAATCCTCGTTCTTCCATAATGACTGCCCCAAATCAGGTCATTTGGAAACAACTATTATATTTTCGAATGTTTGCTAGAAAATGTCGTGATTCTGGTGTTTCGCCAAGAAATAATGAATGTAATGGTTCAGGTGGCGGACAGTAATCAGTTCTGAAATCGTATTGAAACGCTGCTCGATTCAAATCAGTACTTGATAAATTTCTTCTTGTTCTTCTAAAATTATCTAGTTCTTGATCTCTGAGCTTTGATCCACGATTTCGCATTGCCAACCTAGCCGTTTCAGTGGCTGCCTCGTTTTGCTCTTGTGATTGAGAAGCACGAAGTCGCCGCGTTAGTATTAACGCGGCGCTCTTCACGTGCCCTTTGATTCGCAATGTTTCGAATCCTAGGTGGATTACGGCTTTGTCGGAAAAGAATTGATTGTTTTGGTAGCGGCATGGTATTGTTAATGATAATATCGACACAATAAGCTAATAGAAACTCGAAACAAACATTTAAAATGTACTCTGTAAAACAAACACATCAAATGGTCGACTTCAAAAATTTCAAATTGTCCAAATATCAACTGTCACTAAAAAATAAAATAAAACGGAACGGTGTAAAAAGTATCCTATAGCAGTCCCCCGGTTCTAAGGTACCTCCCGACAAATTTTCAGCCAAATCGGTTCGGCCATTCTGGAGTTATAAATGGTGTAACTAACACGACTTTCTTTTATATATATAGATATAATATATCTATGCTCTAAACTTATTTTAGTTTTATTTAACTAAAATGTAGTTATGTGTTATTGTGCTCCTTCTTACACTAATACTATAGTAGTAGTAGTAGTAATAGTAGTAGTTTCTGTTCTTCCGAAAAGTTCGAAATGTCTCTGATGATAGGAAAAATACAGGAATCAGTGATGCTTTGTCAAAATTCAGTCTTGCTTACTTGCAATGTCACCAAATATATATATTGTCAAACGTGGTGTGAAAGAAACATTGAGAGTGTAGGGTATTACAGTTTGTCTAAAGTACCCTCCTCGCTGCGACCCATAGACGTCCCATTGTTGGGCACGGGTCTCCTCTCAGAATGGGAGGGATTAGGCCTTAGTCCACCACGCTGGCCAAGTGCGGATTGGCAGACTTCACATGCCATCGAGAACATTATGAAGTACTCTCAGGCATGCAGGTTTCCTCACCTTCACCGTTATAGCAAGTGACATTTAAATTCTTAAATCGCACATAACTTAGAAAGTCATTGGTGCGTGCCGCTGGGGTTTGAACCCGGACCGCTCGAGTGAGAGGCGAGTTCGATAGCCACTGGGCTGTCACCGCTATAAAGTACTTATATAAGTACCCTCCTACTTTTAACTAATACCATAGCGTGCTAATACTATAACAATATTTAGTAAGAACAAGGGATCGTAGCAAAGCTTACCCATTTGCCAGCGATCTACACAGTACAGTCGATTAGGCACGTCTGTTTTGGCTTGTGACTTCGCAAATATTATCCTAAAACAGAACCGTTGAGTTGTTTAGATTTCGCTACTGCTACCGCCCTAAGCTTTTCCATTTATATCTAAGGATCAATTCGACCTTGAGAATAGCATTCCTTATTACCATTTTGAAGGGTTCGGTCTATTATGTGTCGGTTAGATGAATTTCAAATTACGATTTACGTCAAATTTTTGTTATTAGCTCTTATTAGATACCTAAGTACCTACTTCGATCATTTAAAATTTCACGTAAAAGACCCTTGCCTGAAAAACGCATTTGCGAACTCCCCCCAAATATTAATCATTGTCAATAACCTGAAGTATACATCTTCGTTCGGCGCGCGATTTATCAATCACTCGGGTGACTTGCGGCTGAAGTTTTTTGTATAACAGCTATCCCCCGAATTTCTTCTGGTAAAATACACATGTAATTTATTAATTTAACTGTTCTCACCAAAAAACTTACCAAATGACTGTTTACTTGCAGGCACTATTTATTACAATCTGCTTGTTTTTACGGCTCTTGGTTTGTTTAAGAAAACTTTGTTTTATTTAAATATTACAATATGATTACAAAAGCATCGAGGGAGCGTACCTACCTATTCTTGGAAGGGAAATATTTAACAAGCTATAATTTTAAGATCACGATCTTTATGAGACAAATTTATATTAAAAAGGTCTTATAACCTAATAAAAATTAATAAAAATTCAAGGAAGGGAAAGCAGCAAGAACAAAAGTTCTTCTTCTTGTTATAGATTTGACAAAGCAATTTTATACATTTCCGTAAAGAAGTTTTATATACCTAGTGGAGAAATGCCATATTTTTCGCAAAGTGTTCTTTCTCATCCTCGAAAAGCGTCCATTGTTTACCCCATTGTGTGGCTACGTGTCCCCGCGGCCGCTTGCCGTTCGGACTTTTGTTTGATTGTATGTACCTAATAAGAGTAGCATAAGTGGGTCACGAAAACTTGAAAATAACAGGGTTGCTGTAGATTTATCTTTGAAGTCGTAAAAATAACGTTGGTTCAGTTCCATAAACTTGTGTACTTCATTCCCCGCATTCTATAATTCGTTACGTATGTTGTGCTTAATTAGCACAAAAAATGCTTAATAAATAATATGACATGATAATAATATCATGACATGTTTGTATTTCCTTGACGTTCCATAAGCTCCGTGAAATAAGCTCGTGGGTTATGCAGAGGTGTTGAATACAGCAAGTTTTACTACAAAGTAACTATTTATTAATCTGTGGTATTACTAAGTATTTAATGTTAGAAAAACCTAAATACTTTGCTCGACCCGGGAATCGAACCTTTCTGGGTCCCTTTAGCTTCGCAGTCACACTTGTGGCCACTAGACCACCGAGGCAGTTTGTGACTGATGACCCGACCGCCTCCTGAAAAATTTCACTAGTTGTTATTCAGTTGGAAGCGTTATGCAAGCGGCCTAACTTCTACCTACCCGTCAGCCCTCCACATGAAAACAACCATGTATCACTTTAATGACCGGAGAACGGGAGCAAGTGTGTTTGATGGCATTTTTTGTTATAAATTAAACGTGTGTAACACCGATGAGGTCCATTGGGGCAAAAACTTTGCATAAATTAATATTCTTCACTAAAGCTTCATTGCTGTTAAATTCGTAGTTACAACTCGATTCTGATCGTCGATGGTTTTTAAAGGACTTTTTAGAAAGAACTCTTTAGAAAGATCCTATATTGATAATCGAAAATATTTGAATATTAAATATTTGAATATGATATATATGTACTTTACTTATTAGGTATTATTACTCGTGTAAGCTTTGATTTGCATCTGTAAACTGTTAATTTATATGTAAATTGAGTATTTTATACATTTTTTAGTGAGTGACTGTTGAATACCGAACCGTGTGCCCCGGATTCAAATGCCGGTCGGGCAGATATTTATTTCAAAATGTAGCAAAATATTATTCTCGGGGCATGGGTGTTATATTGTATTGTTTCGTAGAGTGTGAGTGAGTGTATAGCGTTTATGTTATAAACGCTACACGAATTTATATTTAAAGAGAGTGATAGATATACATAGAGAGAGAGAGAGGAATAAAATCAAAAGCAGTGGCAATTATTGGTGTAGGAACACATGATGCTGGACTGTTGGGAATTTGCAGGTTAATTGAAAGGCACGCCTTGCTTTGCTTTCGGACGACCAATCGAAACCAAGACAGTGACTGGCTTGAGCTATCACCGAGCTACGTAATTACCCTCTTGATCTCGCTACTGATGATGCCGCGCTGCTTCGTTTTTAACGTCAAATCATTATTTTTAATATTTAAATTGATTGTTTTTAAGACTTGATGATGTTTGTGCTTGTTTCAGATGGTCCCACGGTTTGCTCTTCCACCAGGCGATAGTGGACTGCGCGCGCGCCGCCATATTGCTGCCACTGGGTATCGCGGTGTTCCGATGCCAGCCGGTCTACAAGTGTTCCTTAGTCGAGACTGCTTTTCTATTGCTAGTAAGTATAGGCTAACTAACTAACTAGTTTTGGGACCAAACTTTTCATAAACATTACGAAAATGTTATTTTTTATTTTTATGCATATTTTATGCACGATAGCAAAAGAACACGCACATCCATGTCAACTGTGACTGGCCTTAACAAGGGTCAAAAAGGAACTGGGATGGTTAGTCCTGTTAATAAGAACATCAGTTGGTTTGGTTGCGTGGTGGGTACTTATTATTATATATCTGACTACTCTATATGTACCTACATAGTTTGCAGCTCCCGTAATTTGTATTTGTCATTCAACTCACGGCACGGAACGGGACAAAGCTGGTTCCAAATCTGTTTAGTCAATTAGCTGCTGTGCTGACGTGCTGACACTGACGTCAGTCACATCTCTAATCTGTTTTCCAGAATGTTTTAGCTATTTTTCATTGATGATGATTATACATATACACCCCTTATTCGCTCGCTAGACTAGCATAACAACCTATCCACTTCCGTGGCTCAGAAGCAACCGCGGCAGTATGTAGGTGTGGTATGAAATCTCTGGAAAAAACAGACATGATGTTTTAAATTTGACTGACCGATGTGCAATGTTCGCTTTATTGCGTGACTGATATTGACGCGAACGCGAGTAAATGCGACTCGACACAAAAACTACTAACAATCGATACATTGAAGTGTCCTACGTAAGCGAACGCGTGCGAATGCAAAGCGGCGCGATGCGAACACGATCAATTCTTACGCCGGGGCTATAATTAACGGGCTTCGGCGAATCGCATACAACATACTCGTAAGTGCCTAACGTTGTCTGATTGTATAGTATTGATTAATATAATGTCCGTTTCATTCGTCCATCACTAGAATCGAAGCAGAGGCGATCGGCATATGCCAAAGATTGGATGTAAGTGATTACGTGCGGCCAAAGCTGCTGGTACTTGGCCGTTCGCCAAGTAGTTTGCCAGTTCATTAGTAGTTCTATTCAATTTCACCAGTCAGTAATATTATTGACGGTGGTAGTCCAGGAATTTGCTGATAATCTGTTTCATGTTTCGCCATTAGGTACCAAATCTTGAACTACTAGAGAAAAATTATTTAAGATCAAATTAATATTAGGTGTAATTATTCAGCGCATTTATAAAAAGTCCTCAATTCTGATAATATATTTGCTAACTGGAAAATATCACTCATTCCTTTTTTCAATCTTGTTCAAAGTATGTCACAGTTGTAATTATATACAGAAAAAAAATCAAGAACCAGGGTCCACCTGCAATACTCGGTAGGTACTCTGTACACTCGTTAGTTCTTCCATTAGCACCACTCGTTATTTTCCGCCTCACAATTACATTCGTGGGAAGCTACCTCCCTAATGCAAATATACCTATTATTAGGCGCTTTAAAAGCAAAAATTTATCATAACGTAAAATAAATAAAGGGACATTATGAATATACACAATTAGTTTTATTTAAATTAGAAACATAAAAAGAAAACATTTTATAGTGCATAAAAAATAATATCAATCTTACTGATATATTTTTAATATCTAGTTCAAAGATCAAATACTAACAGAACTCATTTACTAAAATCAAAATTAGCCTTTAATTATAAAATTATAATTTAATTTTGTAATGTAAAATACATAACAGACATACCTACAATTCTTTAATAATTATATGAAAAATCTCAGGGATAACAAATCTTTGCTGTCTTACCAAAAAATATTAATTTTTCAGGATCATTATTTCAGTATATACCTCTACTAGGTGGTAGAGCCTATAGGGAACCAAATAGGTTTTATATGAAAGCTAATTGGTTCCATATAGAGTTCGCCCGGGGCAGTACCACCGCCCGCCACGGTACCTAGTACCATTTCTGCCGTGTAATAATTGTTTTTAAAGCAATTGTGGTCCGGTTGGAAAGGTGTGGATTCCGGTTACACTTCTTTAGAGGCGACCATCTTAGTCCTCAAGGGTAGCAACACATCTGTGACTGACTTAGAACGAGACTCCTACTAACAAGTACTAACTGGACTATTACTAACACCAACTAACAGGACTAACTATTACTAACAGTCCTCAGTCCTCATACCTACTAACGAACTGACCAACTAATGTTCTAATTAACTCTCTCAACTAATTGGACTAACCATCCCAGTCCCAAATTGAGTCTTGTTCAAAGTCAGTCATAGTTGTCATGGGCGGCAGCGGATGGGTGGTGCTGCAAGCTCGTTTGCTATCTTATTTCCATAAAAAAAAAAAAAAAGTCTTGGTGGTGTTGTTGACTCCGTTTCTACCAGATTTTACCATAAAAAAGCATAACCCTGTTCTTCCATGTTCTCTTTTTCTTGGTCACTAACAGGCCTCGCTTTCCGCTAACCTTTAATTCCGCGTTATTGATGTTGGATATAACCTCCACATTTACACTATCATCCAGCTCTGGATTTTTTATCAGACTTTCAACCTGAATTCCCAATTCATAATATTGTATGGAGTGAGCCACAAATCTAAAAAAAATCACAAAAGCAAGTAAAATTATTAAAATTCACGACGTACATAACTCCATTCGCAGGGGAGCTAGTCCCGTAATAGCACGTATCTGCCGAACTACATGCCGTAATCCCGGGGAAAATTTCACCACTCGCGAGCACTAACTGGCTTTCGCGACCCTGGGAATGACTGTTAAGCTAAAAAATATGTGTGTTGGGGACCCTACTCCCCCAACGAGTAGTGTTAAGGGGTTAAAATCCATGTTACGCTATAACAATTTTTCCATCATAGATACATATTTATTCGTACGATACATTGGAGTTGGATCGCATCCAATGTTACCTGCCATAGATACGTTTTATCATACTGACAAAAGAAAGTCCTTGAAAGCAGGTGGAAAATTCAAAAAGCAATATCTGAATAGAGGAGAATATAATCCTAAGAGACAAAGCTCCGTCTGTCGTATTTGACTATTTAGCGCGCTTACTAGTTGTGTGTATTGTATTATGAGTATTACAAATTCAAGTTCTTGGGACAAAGGACAAACATTGTTTCGTAATCAGAGCAAAATTTTCAACAATACAAATCTGAACAACTGTTAAGTGTCCGTCATTCAAATAAGATAGATTTTCCTTTCACTCGAGCACTCGGACTAGCTTAATTGGCAATGATAGTGCTTTGTCTACGTAATAAAAGGAAAGAATACCTACGAATATGACTTTCTGGAAATATTATTTCCCATGTTGCAAGAATTACTGAACTTAGTTTTTTATGATAAACTACGTTTAGTTGATATCTTTCAATTTTGAATGTAGGTATGTATTTCGTTTATAGACCCAAAATACCTCCGGGCCTTACCGTGACCGTACAACAAAGCGTGAAGAAATGTGCATTGCTGTGAGTTGTTTTATAATGTTATTGACAGTACGAGTATACAAAGTCAACCCGCACATGGTCATTGTGGTATTCTAAAAGTGGACTATCACTACCCGTAGGTACTTCGTAGACTAGGGTCAGTGATACTGTCTTTACCTACTGTTCAAACTCCCATCTATAATCGTTGGTCTCTTGTAATATCTTCGTTCGGCAGATCGTGTATCAAAATTCAATTTTCCTGCTTCATTGTCGCCGCTCTTCTCGTTCCACTCGTTATCGGCACTCGAATTGTCACAAAAGCCTATTGAGAGTTGCAATCTCATGCAATTTCGAAGCCCTTTCGCGTCCAAAGTCTTAAAATAAATTATTATAGGTCGTATTTTCAAGGAAAGGACAAATTGCGTGTTTAAATCTCAAAGATAGAAAGGAAAAATATAAGTTTGTACAAATGAAATGTTGCATGTCATTCTTGAATTTTGTGCATACGAATACACGCTTAGCCATCAAAATGAAACATTCGTCTGGTTAAAATATTGTGAACGAACAAAATAGTTTATGCGGTCAGACGAGTCGATATTTTGCGAGGCAAATGACGACAATCCTTTTGCAAGCTTTCGAAATGGCAGTGTGGCAGCGAGTTTCATGGCTTAAAGACTCGTTTTTATGTGATAACAACCAGGACCGAAGGCATGTTCCCTCCGAGGTACGGAATCAACGCGTGGTGCTAGTTATTATGCAACATTTGGCATCAGT
The DNA here is from genome assembly GCA_944567765.1 of Carterocephalus palaemon. Classification (NCBI taxonomy): domain Eukaryota; kingdom Metazoa; phylum Arthropoda; class Insecta; order Lepidoptera; family Hesperiidae; genus Carterocephalus; species Carterocephalus palaemon. The sequence goes on from OX155643.1 coordinate 10,948,064, forward strand.
GGTGACCGATAAATAGGTATTTATTTCTTAGGGGCAGTTTATTACCTTTCAAAGGCAAATGCTAATGAAGCTGTGTGGTTTGCAGTTATACTTTGACTTGTTCATGTGCAGGTTATGTAAGACTTGTCACGTGCAACAGCGGATGGGCGGCACTGCATGCTTGTAGGCTATGTTATATTTATAAAAACGTGGCTTTCGTATAAGGGCATCAACCCTATTCTCAGTAAATAATAGACTATCATAGAAACACTGACCCGTGGAACTGATGTGAATGAGATGGCGGCGTTATGTACGAATAAACATCCGTTTTCCGCCGTTTTCACAACATATTCCGAAAACATATTTGCAATGTGACACCAATGGCAGTCTGCCCTAAACAAAGAGTAGCTACCTTCAATATACCCGTATCACATAAGGATGTACCTAGCCGTACAGTGTTTCGCAAACGCCATCAATCAATGTGTGGACCGCGGAGTGCATTTTTCGATCACGCGTCCGAAACGCTTGGCCGGGGATCTGACCGCATAATGTATTTGCTTTTACTGAAAAGGTTTTCGGTTTATTAAAACACCCTTTCAACGCCATGTTTATTTTGAATCATTCTTCATTAATCCTCTTTCTCACATTATACATCAATGATAATCGATCCTTTTGAACAGACAAGAGATGTTGTCCATCGATGTATTTATTGGGTTAACACGAGCTTTATTAATCGCACCCAAGTACTTATTAACGTAACAAGTTCTCATAGATTTAGTTACAGTGTTTCCTTCGTGATAGATGCTTACTTCCAACGGTAAGTAGTATGTGAAGAATACCGGGGCCAAGGATATGAACCTCGAATCAGTTTTATGAAAATCATGATAGGAAATTATCTTTGTGAAAGATTTTATAAACCTTTTATAAATCAAGACAATATCGTTTCTATAAACCATAATTGAACCATTATGTTTATCACAAATACATCTAATTTAATTAGCGCAATATATTTGAGGCACGGTTGGCCATAATTAGCAAGCGGGGTTTGTTATTAAGTACATGGTATCAGGATATATCACGTAATTGAATGCTAATATCGACACTGATAAACCAATAAGCCCCGCCTGTGGTTACAATTGCTGTTCGAAACACAAATAGAATAATGAAACTTATATGCCTGGAGAGCTCACAGCCCTGGGGCATTTGTAAACGATGGTGTGACGAGTACCTCATTATTTACTTGCCTAGCGATGGAGGCTGTATTGACATTTTTGTTGAGACGAAACCTTAATTTGTTTACTTATAAAGTATCCAAATTAACCGCTAGTGGCAAAATTTCATGGACGCTACCGTGCTTCGGAGAGCACGTTAAGCCGTCGGTCCCGGTTGTTTTCAATGCTGGAAACAGTCGTTAAGTCATGCCGAAGATATGGGGTTGAGAATATGGCCGACGCCGGGTTGGCCACTAACCCGTGGGGCAGGTGGAAATCATGAGGATTTTAAAACTCTTTTTTCCAGTATTAACTCTAGCCACACACTTACTTGCCGCCTACCACCATAACCCTTTCTTTGTCCCACTGTTGGGCACAGATCTCCTTTCAGAATGGGACGGATTAGGCCTTAGCAGCTGGCCATATGCAGATTGGCAGACTTCACATGCTTTGAGAACACTATAAAGAACTCTCGGTCATGCAGGTTTCCTCACGATGTGTCCATCACCATTAGGACAGCAAGTGACATTTAATTTCTTAAATCGCACATAACTTAGAAAAGGGTTATGTGCGACTTAAGAAACTTGGGTTTGAACCCGGACCGATCGAGTGAGATGCGAGTACGATAGCCACTGTGCCGTCACCGCTTGTTGCCGCCTACGCCCGATAATAAATCGTAGCTTACTCTCATCCTTTCATCATAACGTCTCAAGAGAAGTCTACATCAAAAAGATTATAGATAGCCATGTCTAGTGTCATTTGCGAGAAACAAGATTACAGCGTAACATCACATCACATGGCCGCTATAAAGGACCGCCGGAGGAATGTGGGCACCCTCCAAGGGATATTTATTGCCACTTAACTTCAGTTTAGCCAGATAAAGGGCGGTAAACAACGCCGCACTTAATTTTGTTACTAAATGACTTTGGTGTGGCCTTGAAGTAAATTAATCTAAATTAAACCAGCTTTATGTCGTACTAGTAGACGCCCGCAGCCTCGCTCGTGTGCAATTAGACGTTACAATAGTTTCGTTTAGAACTAGTAATATTATATAGCCTATGTTACTCAGTGAAGATGCAGCTTTCTAATGGTGAAAGAATTTTTGAAATCGGTCCATTAGTTTTAGTGTGAAAACATTACAAACAAATATTTCCTCTTTATAATATTAGTATAGACATTGTTACCTATACCTAAAAGTAATGGTATCGTATGGCTATATAAATTCAGTTAAATTTCAAATGTACTTAAATATTAATAATATGTGTGTAATTTAATATTTAATACAGTTGTTCAAAAAGTGGCGTATTGCAGGGACGTGTAGCGTTCGGGATGTGGGCTATTACACACTCGTGCTTTTTCATTACCTTTTCCGAACTCGTGCGTTCTCTTTCCCAACTGTCAAAATAATGTCTATTAAAAACTTCGATCAATAATATTTAAAAAAAAAATACCAACCTCGAAGTTTATACTAAAAAAAGATTCTCATGTTATCTGCCGATATATTTGTATATACAGATGTTATCTGCCCATCTTTTGATATATGTCGGTGCCTACAGATGCTTGACGGTAAAATATAAGTTATCTGCGTAGTGTGTGTTGCTGTTGCTCCTTGAGTTTAGTATAGAGGCCGATATGGACAGATTATGCGCTTAGATACAATATCTTTTTAATACAGTTGCTCAAAAAGTGGCGTATTACAGGGACGTATAGCGTTCGGGAAGTGAGCTATTACACACTCGTGCTTTTTCTTTACCTTTTCCGAACTCGTGCGTTCTCTTTCCCAACTGTCAAAATAATGTCTATTAAAAAGAAAAAACCAACCACGAAGTTTTTACTAAAAAAAAATTCATAGAAGTTTTTATGATTCATGCAAATATTTCTTAAAAGAAGCTACTAATTTGTTTCAATATCAGATTTAATGATTTGATTCAATGAGTTAGGTAAGGTTTCACTTCATTTCATCTCATTAAATTTCATGTCAATAAAAAAATTCTACTGAAGACTTGGCTGTATGGGCATAGTTCCCTTTGCCTACTCAGAATGGGTGAAGAAAACAAAAAAAAATCTCTGCAATACTCTATAATCTTTTACGGTTGGCGCCATTTTCCAAAAATGTTCTTTGCGAGTTTAGTTTGTGTTTTTATTATTTTATTAAATTGCTTCATTTTTTCGCAACTGTATTAAAAATAGTTGTTCAGTACACGTGCGGAACCGTCATTGCAACTTGTTCCGACTGTCAACCCTCGCCTTCGGCTCGGGTAGACATTTGTCGGAACTCTTTGCAATGACAGGCTTTCCGCACTTGTAGCGAAATATACTATACCGCATCTGCGTAATGTGTGACACGCGTAATGGTCTAGAGCTTTTCTGTAATTCGAAGGCATAATATATTGTTTGCTTTTACTTTTTTTAATAAAGTGACGGATATTTTTATAAGACGTAAAATAAAAGCTGAGGTAAATCACCTGTAAAACTTCTTTAGTTACCCTCAAAGTTGGCCTTTAATAGCTTCATTTTGCAACGTTACTCTAGAAGATAGCCTATAAACAATTTTATGGTATGAACTTTTAATGTTAATGTGTGAAAGAAAACCCGACCAGTTTAAAAACTGGAATATTTTCTTTTATCAATGTAAAATAACAATTCATTTTAAAATTCTTGAGTACTTTTATTTTAGTATATATATAACATTTAAAAAAAACAGTGTTTGCGACTCCTAGTTGCATTGTCAGTTAATATTCCCAAGGTTGATATTGATTTGTTACATTAAAGTAGCGGATGAAAAGTGGTTTCTTAAACTGTATTGAGTAGTAAGCGGTGACAGCCCAGTGGCTATTGAACTCGCCCCTCACTCGAGCGGTCCGGGTTCAAACCCAAGCGGCACGCACCAATGACTTTTCAAAGTTATGTTTGATTTAAGAAATTAAATGTCACTCGTTGTAACGGTGAAGGACACATCGTGAGGAAACCTCCATGCCTGAGAGTTCTTCATAATGTTCTCGAAGGCATGTGAAGTCTGCCAATCCACACTTGACCAGCGTAGTGTACTAAAGCCTAATCCCTCCCGTTCTGAGAGGAGACCCGTACCCAATAGTGGGACAAAGAAAGGGTAGTGGTGGTGGTAACTGTATTACTGGGTATCCTGATACCTGGTATTTGATAAAAGATAACCTAAATCGAATTAAGTCTGGAGCCTCACAATTGTAATATTTCGCAGGTGACAGTATCGACGGTGAATATGCTGACGACGGTATTGAATGACAGTCCCATTTTTCCCGAAAACGAAGAGGAGCAAGCAGATTTATCGGCACCGTTACTTATGGACAGTCCGCAGGTGGGCTGTACAAATACTCTAGTCTTTTATATTCAAAAAGTATACAAATGAAATAGTAATATTTTCAAATATATTTAAGTCTTTGGAACAATAAATAGTAAAATAAAAATACTCAAAATACATACTAATAATTTTAACATACACAATATAAGTACAATAATAGGTACACCACGCACACAAACACACTCACACACTCAAACGTGCAAAGTTCTACATATATTCGCACTGTAAATTTTAGCCGAACTAAAATATCAGTACCACCTACCTAATTTAAATTTCTCGTTTTGAGTGACTATTACTGTAGGTATGTATGTAGGTATGTCTTATGAGAAATAAAGTATATTTAGACACTAAAATTTCTCCGAAGCAAGAAGATAGATGCCGAATAGATAAATTCATAAAGCATATTTTTTCACAAATCCGCTCCCAAGTGCTATTGCTCGTCGTTTTACGTGTTGTAGTCGTAGTATTTGTTTTGAGTAATACTATTGGTGGGATTGCATTTCGATTTTGTTTACTTTCGCCGCTACTTGTTTTTTCATCCGAAACGAACAGTGTTTGTTCAATAACGGTTCAATTTCGGCAACACCCACACCATACATGCTCGTGCTATTTCATTTGTAATTACAGCTGTAGTTGTGTGTTTTGTTGCAGTGCGTCCTTTTCGGTACTTTCATGATATGGTTCGCTTCGATCACAATCAATCTCGGGCCAACGTTTTTGTCCGGAGCTCTAGCGGCAAGCGCCGGTTCTTATGGCTCGTATGGCCCCGCGCCCTACTGCCCATTAGTTAGAGGGCCATTCAGACATTACGTACTCAACGCACTATGGATCGGCGTCAATGCTGTCTGCGTTGGATTGACGCTTTTCCACTTAAAGAAGCTTCACCGCGATCTAACAAAGGTTTGTATATACGTTTGACGTTTAATAATAATCATTTCATAAGATAATGAACATAACGTATGGAGTGGTGTAAATAAATCACATTTAAATTTTGTATGCACTGAGATCTAATTGTTGTCTCATGTGATCAGTTATTTGCAGTTCTCCATGCCCACTTTCCATGTCATCCATCGCTTTTAGAATACATGGATCATAGCAACATCCTGAATGTCGTCATTGTGTAGTGCAGTAACATTAGTGCACAAACACGACAGTTTCACAAACATTTAATGATTGAAAGCTATGCGCCCAACATTCTGGCGTCACACTATATCATAAATGTTTTACAACCATAGTTACACCGAAATATCACGTAAAACCTCGGTCATCAACCCCATCCAGTATTTCATAGATAAGATTTAAATTTTCGCAAATAGACTGAATGGATTCGCCAATAGATTTGTGGTTTCCGTTCTGAAATTTTCGGACTGTTTTAGAAGTTCACGCTTCGTTCGAAGTTCGAATTGGGAGTGTTCGATAAATTTAAATCTTACCGCATGCAGGCTAACGTAGAAGCTGTTCGAGTAGCTGGTCTAGTGACCACGCTTGTCAGCATGGCAGGAGACAACAGGCGAATGGACTCGCTGCCAAACAGTGTCGGACCGAGGGTAAGTATTATATTGCACGAGTGTTTTTTACAAAGTATTTCTAGTAGATGTTTTCATAACTGCACCATAGTTTAGAAAAACACTCCTAAATGTCTACTTATGTCTTTATATTATCTTCTATTTAACCGCGTTTCTAGGGAATACGATTTCCGGTGCTACTATCTGATGCGGTAGTTTTTGGTTTATTCTATATACAGTTTCAACATTTACTATCAATTTTATTGCCGGCATTCGGATTCTGTGCAAACGCTCCCTATTAAAAACTCTTTAATAATTCAATTTTAACATATTTTAACTACAATGTTACTTATAAAAACCGTGACCTAATAAAACTACTGATTAATAAACGCATTTAATAAAAACTTAAATTTTTATATTCGATCTTTAGCTGCTTCATGTTCTAGATTTCCTTCTGTTACCTTCAAAAGCATTTCGTTCTTTTTGTTGCTCTCTATTCTGTTTTAATGAGAATGAATGGTAATACTGATCTTCATTTAGACTGTAGATGGTGCTCTCAGTGATGGCCACTGCCGGCCGACTGGTAGTGCAAACTTGCCTCTTGGTGGGGGCCGCCGGCTCCGAGGGTATCTGGCGAGGGTAGAACGGGAAGGAGTGCGTCGGGTCAGAATGTTCGTCGTCATCACTGCTGCATACATCCTCTTCTGGGGGCCCTTGTTTTTAATCACGCTGCTGCATCATCCAGCTCTCACTTCGCATATCGCGTACGAAGTAAGTTGATTTCATTTAGTCTACTCCTAAATTATTCTTTCAACTTGATTAACTCCTAGACGTTCCCTTGCCTAAGTAGATTTCCGAGCGGTTACTCTAGTTCGTGTACAAAAAGAGCGTGAAGAATATTCAGAACACAACATTTCTCGACTTCATTCGCGCCGCGTATTGAGCTACGTCCTATTTTCAAGCTGAGTTCCTCTCATTCCCGACAGATGTACTTCCAAATAACTCTGCACATCTCGTACGTGCACGCGGCAGTGAATCCCCTATTGTTTATGGTGCTGCACCGAGCGCTAAGACGGGCGGCTTTGCAATTGTGCTGCGGATGCTGCGTCCATTGGAGTCAATTTGTGCTCGCTCTTACAGCGGCGGGTAAGATATTTTAAACGTTTTACTTTCTTTCTGGGTCGAGGAGAGGAATAATAAAAATTGTTTTATTGTTAGGTAGTCGTGATAATTGTAAAAATAGTCACTATTAAATATTAGAATCAGCGCTTTTCACGGGAGCAGCGGGTAAACAGTACCTTGTACATAAACTGCATAATATCAGTCTTAGTTCACCGTTTTGGGCCATGTGTAGATTGCCTGAACTTACACGTGTTTGAGGTTATGGGAACTTTCAGGCATGTAAGTTTCCTCAGATTTTCCTTTATCGCTACAGCATGTGACATATACAGACAAGTTCCTTTATTGTAAACCAAAACGATAAAAATACAACATACAACAAGTACATACAAAATAATAAAATATTAGAGTGCTAGTACAAATGGCATAATAATACATTCTCAAAGCGCACATAACTTAGTTAAGCCATTTGTGTGGCTGGGATTTGAACTCGGACCCTCTCGAATGACGGGCGATATTTTAGACACTGAGACTAAGATCATTCAATAAAATAAAATTAATCTGTCGTGTATTTTTGCAGCTCAGTCGCCACTAGCGCCGTCATCATTCTCACCGGCGGCGGCGTCGCCAGAGCCGCCGCCCGCCCCCCCTCCGCCTATGGCGCCCCCCGCTCCCCCCGTACCGCACCCTGCCCCGCCGACGCCTCACACGATGATGGTAATTACCTCTTATATGTAAGTGTTGACACCGTAATATGTGGTTTAATCAATCGCACCACCTGCACGTGTACCCGTAGTCCCCCGCCGTTGTGTACACACCCTATTGACAAGTGGAAAGCCTATTGATGAGTATACCACCCTTTGCCTTGTAAATAATTAAAGTATGCAGTTTATAGTTATGTACATCCTTTCCCTGCGTAGATAATTTGTACCGAATAGTTAGTTTCAAGTATCACAACCTAATGTTATTTTTCTACTGTACACCGCCTCCTTATTGGTCCTTCCACTTGCCCTATAGTACTTTCTTTAAAATCTTAATAAATTTTTAATCTTGATACCTTCTCGTCTATGTTTAAATGTACTATTTTCTAAATGAAGAGATTCACTCGATGTCTTAATTACAGTTAAATTATTGTACAGAAATAGAGCGAGCACCTGTGATGTGTTATGACTTGACAAGCTAACCAAATTCCTACGAGCGATGGTATTTGCATCGTATCAAAGATTTAAGATTTACTCTTAAGCATTGCTACTCGTCAAACTCACTAATGTTATGATCTCGAGATCAGACGAATTCCTTTATGTCACTTCGACGTACTCGTAGTTTAGGTGCAAAAACGATCGCGTGTGGATGCACACACCGAGAGCGATGCCGATGTGACCTTGTGAGGATTGGGGTTAAATGATCTGAAAATCTCGATCTCAGAGTTGGGAAGTTGAGGAGTGTGATGCTGAGAGTATGTCGAGTTCGCGTGTGCAGGGAGACGAGGATATGATGGAGACGTGGAGCGGCAGCGTGCGGCGCCTGCGCTCGCCGAGCCCGCTCCTGCCGGCCGTCTGAGGTTGCCCCCGCAACATGCCCCCCGCCTTGCAACTACCCCCAGTTGTATCAACCGACCTGCTTTTGCCCTCCGTGCCAACATTCTGTACATAATACGCCTAAGACGTCCAACGTCCATCGACAGTTTTTACAAATCGTTCGAAAATCCAGAAAACTTTTATTAGACTCTTGTGTCATTTAGTAGACGTACCTATGTGTGTTTTGAGCACAGGTGACGTGTTTCGTGTAACTCGATTAAAATTTAGTCTCTCGATTAAACTCGACTAAAATTTTGTCTAAATGTTTATGTATCTTGAAATTTAATAATGTCTTAGGCTAATGTAACGTAAGGAATTATGGAAAGCTCAATTCTAAACAAAAGTAATATTTAGCGAAGCAAATGTACAATGAGTACTTAGCACCGTATAAACTCGAGCATACAGAATGCCGAGTGGAGTTTATAAATATTATAAAATATTTTAATCGGTATCACATAGTGTACGTATATTTTTGTGGTATGAACCCAAGTTATCATGTAAAGACCCGAAACACCAAGTTTTAGAACATACATAATATTTATTTTGTTTAAAATTTGTGTAATATATTGTAATAATGTAAAATGAAATTTATATTGTGTGGGTTAGTGAACTTCTAGTAGATTCCAAATATTCTGTACATTTAAATCGATTTAAGTAAAAAAAAAACATTGATCTTAGTCAAATAAAATATATTAACTGTTTTATCATTCAGTCTTCTGTAAGTTTTTTAGACATATTTAATGGCAAATAACTTACAAAAAATACCCACATTTAATTAAAATGTGTACTTAGATTATAAAATTAAAATGATTATTATAAAACAGAATTAAAAACCAAATAAGTAATGATTAAAGTAAAATGTGATATAATAAACGATGAAGCTCTGTTCGATAATGAATATTATATTTGCTCATTTTGTTTTCCTAATGTAATGATAATAGGCATGACGACTAAGACTATTACTGCAGAAAAAAAAGGAATTCATGAAATAATTTAAGGTCAAAAGTGAAACTTCTTGCGGATATGTCCCACACGCTACTATTATCGATAAATAATGCGTTAGATATCATCAATTAACATTGATTGAATGTGAAAAGTTTTAAGCATGTGGGTACTCTGTTCCCATTTAGCTACCGTGTGAAAAATAACAAGAATCTACTTATGAAGAATTAGTAAGAGCGCTTATTTTGTTTTGATTATAGAAAGTAAATTCAAATACCTATGGGTTAAACGCAATAAATTCTTGAACACAATTTATGTTGCATGCACATCATAAAATTAAAAATAATATCAAACACTATTTACATGCATACAGTTAGTTAATAAGACGGATTTTCTTCATTTAATAATTGATTAACTTCATATAAACGAGAATTTAACAAGGGTAAATTTAACGTCCCAGCAAAATAAAAGTAAAATACTAAGTTAGTTCCTAAAATAAATCTTATGATTCAAAATAGGTCTTTGTGACATTTCATGCAGCTAGTCACTATTAAGTAGAATTATTAACACTCACTTGATGTGTGGGGAGGGGTGTTTGCACGTTACATTTTTAGTGTGACATGAATGGTATTCGTATGGTACCTATTGGCAGCAGTAGGTACCAAAAAAACACTAAAATTATGGACTTAGTGTAGACGTAACTCATTAGTAGATATTGTATCATTGTACTCGAAAGTCTCTGTGATTTATTCAAAGGGATACCATAATATTATAATATGTATCGTATGTATAAAAGGAATCTTACCTTTATAAAAATTTCATTGATCATCTGTATTATTATGTGTTATATGTATTCACTAAATACTGTAAGAATACATTCTAATGTTTTATATTGAAGTCACATTTATAATCAATACCTAGTAGTCAATACCAAAGGACTTATGTGTAGTATGAATGAATGAGTATTATTATTGTATGATAGTTATTATCAGCAAATAATTATTAAAATAATAACCGATTTTAAAAATCGCGTATTAAACATCACCTGCTGACACAACTACGACTACGTCTGACTTATAATTTGTATGTCCCAGGTTCAAAAGTGGCAGCCACAAGCGAGTACCTAGTGCTATGATGTCAGTGTTTCTAGCCCATTTCAATTTATCAATCCAATTTAGCAATTCTGTGAACAAATACAATCGATTGTATTTGTTCGACCCTAGCGAAGAAGTAAATGTTACAATTATTATGCTTCGTAATAATTGTAATGTTCATGGGCTAAATTCTATTGAAAAAGACTTCACGGGTTATTGTAGAGTTTTGTATTTTCAAACAATTTGTTTGACAGGTAGTTTAAAAAGTGCTCATATATCGGATCATTGCTCATATCTATTTCTCATTATATACTTAATTCTAATTTATTGTTCAGAATGTTTTGTATTTTTTGTATATTTTTATTTCATTATTAAAAAAAAATATTTTACTTTTTTGCAACATTTTATTAAACTACTTGTATTTTATACATGAATATTAGTGGTAGTTAATATCTAAATAATCAGCATTATAAGATATCACAAGTTTATGACTGATTTATAAAAAAGTCAGCAAGAATCAATATGTTATCAGCAGCACAGCAAAAACCGCATTATTATAATTTTATGCAGAAATTGGTTATTTGTGCTTAAAGGACTGACTTTGACCCACTTTTATATTATATATTATAAGCTTGTCTAAATGCAGTAAGAGTATCACACTAATTTTATACAGGTAACAATACAATACATTTATATTATTCATTATTACTTCTTAAAACATACCTATCAAATATAGAATATTAGGCGCGTCGATTTTTTAATAATAAATAAAACCATGTTTGTAAGTTATCATTGAAAACGTAATATAAAAACTAGGGTTATAAATAAAAATATACATACCTAATATATTACAAAATTTTGTAATTTTTGATTTAACATATACGTATCTATTTAAAAATGGTTGTAAATATTTGTGTCAATACAAATTAATAGAAAACTGTAAAATTGTGTTCTTAAATATATAAATGAAATGAAAAGAATGTTAAACACAAGAATAAAGAAGAATATAAACGTTTCTGTATTGTTTTATTTTCCCATTGCTACCTCATCCGGTTGACTCCATAAAAACGCGCGGTCCGAATCAATGACCCCTATATTATCAGAAGGATAGAAGTCACCCTTAGCTGACGGAGAGATATAGGCTCCCCTCTATGATTTACCGACTTAACATGGTGAGTGAGGACAGAGGCTCGCAGAAACTCGAAGATGTCATGCTGACTTTACCTTTTTACATCACTACGCATGACTACTCATTGAATACAGAAATTTCACCCACAGAGACTGGATTTCTGGACTATCACGACGGTTCAGTTGTTCTTTTCTACCTCGCTAGTTGTGGATTGAACTTCCTTCTGAGGTTTTCACGTTGGGCTATGATATGGGGTTCCTCAAAAAAGCTGCAAAAAGAGCTCTCCTTCAGGACCAGCGACGCATTAGCGACAAATGTGGTGTTGGTACTTTGCTCGTGTACATTGGCGACGGTGACCACATACTACCGTTAGATAGACAGACCTTGCGTTGAGAGAATTCGGAGTTAGGGGAGATCCCGTCTATCCGGGCAATTGCTCCAGGGGTAAACCCCGTCGGTGACTTATGTAAAATTAGATCTAAATAACTATGTGTATTACTAACATTTTCACTAACTTACAACTTACGTACGATATACAAAACTACCATACATTGGGCCTATGAATTAATACTTTTTAAAGAACAGATAAAAGATATCTGTTCTGTGATACTTTTAATATTTTTTTTTATGTAAGTGAGCCAAATCCCTCCCATTCTGAGAGGAGACCCGTGCCCATCAGTGGGACAAAGAAAGGGTTGTGGTGCAAGTGAGCCAAACAAGTTAAGCCAAGCGAGCGAGTGACAAACTGCGGATGCTGCATGTATTTTTATACACAAAAAAAGGTACAGCACTCGCGTCTCAATATAAAGAAGGCAAAAACCAAATGTACCCCTATATCATCCTGTACCACCAATTAGCATACCTTTACCTTACCTAAATTAAACAAATTTCACTTATTAGAAAACAAGCGTTAGCTTTTCAAGTATTTCTTATTCAAACTGTGTCCATGTTGAAAACATGAGCTCTTTCAATTCATTATAATAATTAGAAGTTGGCGTGGATAATGTATGGAGGGTCAAAGAACGAATCCAATTAATCGAAGTGAAATGCGATTGGATTCGCAGCCCTCTTTTTGCAAGACGGTCCTTGTTTCCTTTTAGGATACCGACCTAATTTATTTTATATTTGAGTCCGCCTTTCATATGTACTCGTACCCTTGGAAAAACTAACAAGCACGTTGCAACTCAACAAAGCAAACACGCAGTTTTCGTTCTCAAATACAGAATCATATCCAAATTCATCCATCCCATCTATTGTCCTACTACCAAATAGATATCGACTTCTTATCCCAAATGTTTTGAGATGTCCAATAAAACAAAACACAAAATAAATAATTGTGTCTCATTGCAGATTAAATATTAGATTCAAACTGCTGTTTTTCTTAGCTTTCACTTCAATACACTCTAAACGAAATGCTCAGGAAATTTTAATCCGATTATTCAACGCATAATAGCAAGAAGGGTCAGTGAAAGGATGCAATTAGTCTAATCGAGGCATCGCCTGGTTATTCTATTTTGCACTCTCTACAATAAAACACGAGACAAAGGGTATTTCAGAAGGATTATACATATTGTCATATTACATGACACATAAATACATGCGTACATACATACAATACTCACATTTTAGTTACGTTTCAGTCACATAGTTAATGTTTTTTTGTTCCGTTGACTCGCAAAGCAAACATTTTTACCCTATTTAATCTTCCATTCAATGTAATAGTTTACCACGCCTGTGTTTTTATTTATTCACAAAGCGAATATAAAGTTTCACGATAGGTGAAAGTACCTTTGAAATTTTATCCTGTGTGACATGGCTGTGCTGACAGTTGTATTCCAGTTATCATGTGGTATGTAATTATTAAGTTTTATACAAAGACTGTATAAAAACAAGTATTTTTAAGATTAATTGAATAAGTTTGCTTAAAATTCCTATCGGTGTACGGTTCACGTACAAGTGCAACTCAGCAGTTTCCGCCATTGTCACCCAGTTCACGTCATTCACGCATCCGCCCATAGCGTGTGCTCATCATGTAAGCAATATCAGTTAGCAATAAATCAATCATAGTGCAGTACATTTTTAATTACAAAACACACTCTTGGTCACAATCTATGGGCGTAAGCCTATCAAACAAAGGTGTCCAAGTTCGATCTGACCGAGGATTAAATTATTTTGCAGATAAATATTAGTCCTTCTCTAGGTAAACCAAATATGAAGTTTATGCAATTTATTAAAAAAAATCAATGATTAATGAAAAGATAAAACGATATCGCAAGATGCACTGTGCTTTTCTTGTCCGTCTATATTATGGCTTATAGGCCACCTACTGTACATAGTCATACCAAACATAGAGACATATAACTATGATCACCTAATTAGTAAGGTAAGGACTACTAGTTACATACATCGCCTTAGTGAATTTGATAATATGTAAAAGAAGATAGTATAAAATAGGTACGTAGACTGACTTGCGATTATCTTATACGAGGGAGATTAAAAAATCGAGCCCCTAATAGACAAATCATTCATAATTGAGTTTCATTCCACTGGACAGCAAGACTGATGGATTATGACGCAACCGCCGCGCCCATTACGATCTAATAACGAAGGCTGCGCCGCTCGGACGCCGCTGATACAGATAATATAGTCACATTGCCAATTTATTTGGACATAAAGTCGTTTTTATAATGGAGTTCTAAAATTGAGTAGATGATGGATCTATAAAATATTATTAAACGAATTCAATAAAGGATTACTGTACTGTGAACTGATTTTTGACTAATGTGTGTCTCAAGATTTGTCGACGAGTTTCAAACAAAAATTTGGTCTACAAACAGAATCTTTCATAATTGTCTACAGCCTACTCATTGCCACTTCAGTTTGCTAACTCTTCGAGCTATGTCGATTAACTTTGTTCGTCTACGGATTTTATCATAACGAATCCGCCCACGTAGTAAAATACCGAGACCGAAATTTACACATTAAGGTTCCACTTCTACTTCTATTACTTAAATGCTCCAAATGTACTAAATCGTGAGAGCAAGTAGACTCAGTTTTAAAACTAGCAACTAGCGGGCTTCGATTTATCTGTTTAAGCTAATGTTGCTAATATCGTACCATGTGTACGATCGTTGATGAGGTGGTCCCCAAAATGAGATATTCAGTCAGTAGGCATACTGGCAGTAGGCGTCTGCAACGATAATGAACAAACATCGGCTGAAAAGCCAATTTACGCTGAATCATCATTTATGAGCTGCATAGACGTCCCAGTGCTGGGCCCGGGTCTCCCCCAGTGACAAATTTGCGGAGGGTCTAGAGCATACTCCAGCACGCTGCTCCAATGCGGATTGGTGGAGGGGTTACTGGCCAACCCAGAGTCGAATGTTCTTAAGCCACCTACATATTTTCATAATTGAAAACAACCGGGACAGACGGCTTAACGTGCCCACCGAAGCACGGTAGCGTCCATGAAATTTTGCCAATAGCGGTAACCCATCCACAAGCCTTCTGTCGATTATAGAATCGACGCGAGCCATGGGGCTATGGACACTATGCTATCATGAATGAACAAATCATTGATTGAAACAAATACAATTATAAATATGCCAGTATATATACTTGGTCGTAATTACTACCTACTCTTAATATATCTACTCGCAGAACAGACAGCAGGGAGAAAAGGATGCACGTGTAGCGTAACGCTGTTTAAAACATGCATTATATTTAACTGAATAAATTAATGATAATATGATAAAATATATTTTTAACGCTTTACGATGTTGTGGTCGACAAAAATAAGACACACATTGTAATGCATATAAGGGCTGCTACCCATCAGCACCGTCCCAATCTCTCTCTCACACACACAACTTAGAAAACCTGGAGCCAGCGACGCGACACAGTTTGTTGTCTGAGTAAAATGAGAGTCCCGATTTAATCAAATTGGGTGCCTAATACTAACTTATATCTTTCGTAAAGAGATAAGTTATCCCAACCCAAGCCCGGAATACACACCTACGAGCCTACGAGTAGGTACATACCTACTACTATCCCAGCGACACGACATTAATTTGGATCCCAGCGGGGTTCCCCTCGATCATCGTTGTCGTTAAACCCTCAAGTATTTTTTCTGTTGTAAACTCGATGGATGCTCTTCTTACCTACCAATTTGAGATTACAGTCCGTATATCTTCTATAGTTATGAATTTAAAGTTGAATTTCATCTTTATTTTGACTTTTGTCGTTTTCTTTTGATCTCGAGATTGAAGGCAAGCATAAATTCTACTCGCGAAATGGACGAAAGGTTTTTACAACATTAGGCTTTGCTCGCAGGAGGGCAATTTCTGAAAAAAGGATAAAATCTTATCTTCTATAGTATAGAGGTACGTAGGTAACTCAGCATTGAGCTGATTCAAAGATTCAGAGGAGCTTCAATGAGTTCAATTTATGGCTCATACAAATTGACCACTCAACAACACCAGTTACTAGAAAACCAGTCAACAACAAACTACTTATAAAGAACAAAATACTTTTATATATTATAAAGTAGGTATTTTGCAGTATTCAATGATATTTTCTTGTCATTTTTTTAATTACTTTAATTATCTAATTAAAGTAGTAGTTAGTCAATTAAAGTAATTAGTAGTATGTCCTTTGTAGCAGAAATATCTGATTACTGATTGATGCTTATTTATTTATTTAATATTTTATGTACACACTTTTCAGCATAAAATACATTAATAAAGTAACAAAGGAAGTAAATGGTACAAGATGATTTTTTATTTGAGAAACAAATAATAGTAAAATTACACCTAAATAATGTATGTATGTATATAAAGTATGTTATCTAAAATGTTATTTTTCTTAAAACGACAGACACGGACAAGGAAGCTCGTCTTTCTAATATTATGTTAAGTGGTATTCCTCGACCCATATGCACGAAAGGATAATGAACCCGTGCGCTTTCACTTTCTAACCGACTTCGAAAAAAGGAAGATTTTTTAGGTTTGACTGTATGTATTTTTTTTTAATGTATGTACAGCAATAACTTCGTTTTTATTAACCGATTTTGATGATTATTTCTGTGTTTGAAGAAACATATATAGAAGGTAGTACAATATAAATTTCATATTAGTAAACAAGCATTACAAGGGTAGCAATGTTTGTAATATGTAGTTGTGTGAATCATTATTCAAATTATTTATACGACACAACACAAAGTAATACAAAAACAAAAATATGCTGCTAAAGTAAAAACTGTGTTGCAGCTGTTTATGCCCACCCGGAAATAGAAGTAGTGTTTGGGTATGGATGATTCTACTTTTATTTTAAAAATATGATTTCATAGTTGGTCCTCTAAAAAATTCTAGAACAAATTCTACTGCAAAGAGAATAAATTAATATGCATATTAAGGGTAGGCAATATATTTTTCGTGTTTCTAGCGTCATTGATTGTGTATGGATTTTCACGATACTTCTTTAATTTGAAAGGTCGTCACAGACTACAGACTAGATCTTTTATAAATTTTAATATAAAGCTTGACCCCTAATAGTGGTAAAAATGCATAACAAGGGTCCATTGGACTGTAGCCGTTCTTGTGTATGGGTTTTGGTTAACCCTTTTTTCTAAAGGCCTTATCATACAGTAGATTCCATACAAATTTAATTAAAAAATGTAATACTTAATGTAGTTATAATTCAGAATACGGGAAAATTTTGTGTGTTTATCTCTCTACAGTGGAATGAAAGAGGGTTGCGGGGGCGAAGGCCCTTAAGTAAGTAATACTTTTTACTATTATTACAAAAAGTGAACAGCCTTTATTTAGTTTTTCGTTCTCGTCTCGTTTGTTTTACTTAAAAAGATAAACTTTGCATAAGACACTAAAGAGCAACCACTGTAATATTCTTGCAAGAGGCAATTTCATTACCATATTTTTATTTAGCACTTTTGGAACGAATACAAAATATTAAGTTCCGTTCAGTATGTTAATATACTGCATCAGATTAACGTTTCTGTTGCTCTGATAACATTTTACCCAGATTTATTCTCTTATTTCTCTGTATAATTAATGCTATTTAGCTACATAATATTTTTTAACTAGTGTTATAGTAGTCTGGACTTTAAAAAAATATTTGAAAATATTTTATTAGAGACAGCAGTGCTTTTGAAATATTAAATGGTCATACGCATGGAAGTAATAGTATACACGAGTAATCATACTATAGTACATAGTAATAGATCCTTGAGTATATCGGCATAGAAAATTCGACCAAAGGATTTCATAGTTGTTCCGTCCATACCTCAATGGCTCGCGTCGATTCAATATGATCGACAGGGTTAAGCAACGTCGGGCGCTGTCAGTTTGTGAACGGGTGACCGCTAGTGGCAAAATTTCATGCGCTACCGTGCTTCGGAGGGCACGTTAAGTCTTGACAAAGACCATCGGGTAGCTTGAGAACATTCGACACTGGGTTGGCCACAAACCCTTCCAATCCAATCCGCATTGGAGCAGCGTGGTGGATTATGCTCTAGACCTCCCGTAGATATGTCTGTGGGGGAGACCCGTCTCTACCAGTGGGACGTCTATAGATTGCAGCATAGCAGCAGCTTATTTCATAGATGAACACAGATAATATATTCCATAGAACTCCGCGATCACAGTTAATTTTTTTGTCTGACTGGTCGTATCAAAATTGCTTAAAATTTCAATATTATGCTGCTATTCAAATTAAGAATATTTAAACTTAATTGTTTAAATACCTCTCTTTAACACCCACTAATTTTTACTCCCATAAATCTGTCATGCTCATGTCAATCTGTCGCCGTGCTTGGTTAACAAGGGTCCGTTTAAACTGGCGTGATGCGGGTAATTATTCATGTTAATTGGATTACTGATTAGTGGACAATCTGATATTAAAATGAGGGATTGGGTTGAGGGCTGAGACATTTCCAACAAAACTGCTTTTTTCGCTAAATGTTTGTCTTGCAGAAGCATCTAGTACCACCCAGTGTATACAATTAATGCATAACAAAAATGCATAATTTACACTGTGAAGCATATAATGATGTGCGGTATATAATATAAGACTAATACCTACATCGGGCAAGACAAACACTTTTAATTATCTCTTTAAGTACACATTTCTTTTTTAATTTGCTGTATATCATTTACACAATTAACAATCATGTTGGGTAACAACTTAATAATTAAAAAAATAAACAGATTCAAATTGAGATGTGAGATTTCAAATTGAGCACAGAGATCAGTGTCAGTATTCTAGACCGCCGTATTACTTATTAATTGATTTAATATTAATAATTCAGTCAAATGTCAAAGAATAAACCACTTCCATATTTCTTAACCAAATCCTAGTGACATGGTCGGGTTGTGCTACATTTGCAGTTGGCAGATATTAAAAATATTCTGTTCACATGTATTCAGGAAATATATATATCAGATTTCCAATGTGTTGTATGCAGCATTTTTCTCAAAACTTACTGCAGTTGTTTCTGTATGACGCAAGGTATAAAATTGAACTTTACAAATAAGTAATATTCTGTATCTATTGATTGATATGCGCCTCATAAAATATGTCACCAGTCATTAAAAAAATAATTAATTATTTACATAATGCAAGTTTCCTGCAAGTTGCATTCAAGTAGTTTAAAATACGCAAGGTGAAATAAAATCAAACCCACAAAAGATGTAAGTTCCAGGAAAAATGTTTCCTATTTAAGTAACTAGCATGAAAGTGTGACCTTTTACCTGCACGCATGTATTTGCGTAATAGAAGCATACCTTAAATCTAAAGAAAACCGATACATAATGTATTTTATAGGTGTTGGTTTTCCTTCTTCATGCAGAACAGTAGAAAAAGATTGACGAGAACGTCCACATTTAAATTTTAGAGGTCGTTCGAGCAAGGACATCGTTTTATTTTTATTTTGATGAGTACCTAAACGGTTCAACTTTAGAATATACAGTATATTTTAAACACAGTTCTTATAAAAGATATTTTCTAGATGGTATGGTGTTGGATAGATTTAGTATCATTAATAATGTAATGACCGGCATTCCAAACGACAGTCTAGACAACAATGCAAAGGACATCCTCCTTTTGCCATTTTGGTACCCATGTCCAATCAAGATGAATCACGCACCATTGGATAGCTCTTCTCAAATGTATAAAAAAATATTATGACGGCATTTCCGAAATAGCTGTCCATTTTGAAATATACGCTTCAGAAGATACTGGATTTTTGGCTCGAAATAGAATAACTCACCTGTAAAGATTCATATCTCCAGTTTTCTTTTACCGATTGTGATTACTTTTGCGTAGATTTTAAGCTTGAAAATATCCTATTTCCAATTTACACTTGGCCAGCGTGGTGGACTAAGGCCTAATCCCTCGCATTCTGAAAGGAGACCCGTGCTCAACAGTGGGACAAAGAAATGTTTGTGGTGATGTGGTTAAATAAAACATTGAATTTTATTTATTTCTTATACAATACTTTTGTTATGTTTTATTTAATAGAGCGCGTTCACTCCTGAAGATGATCATCGTAATAGATCGAAACTAGTCGGCCTATTTCCGACTTAAATCACACGTGGGTAAGCCGGTAACATCAACTATGAATATTATTAAATACAAAGGAAACTATAGTTCATACTTATGTATGTGTTCATACATGTTTAACAGGACGACGCACGGTAGGTTCCTGTGCTCACATAATTTCTATTTTTTTTATGGATACAAGATAGCAAACGAGCTTGCAGCACCACCCATCCGCTGCCGCCCATGACAACTGTGACTGACTTTGAACAACACTCAATTAGGGACTGGGGTGGTTAGTCCAATTAGTTGAGTGAGTCAACTAGAATATTAGTTGGTCAGTTCGTTAGTACCCAGGTATGAGGACTGGGGACTGTTAGTGATAGTTAGTCCTATTAGTTTGTGTTAGTAATAGTCCAGTTAGTACTTAGGTACCGTGGCGGGCGGTGGTACTGCCCCGGGCGAACTCTATATGGAACCAATTAGCTTTCATATAAAACCTATTTGGTTCCCCATAGGCTCTACCACTTATTGTTTGGTACTTAGGGTTCGCTAGCCACGAAGATTAGTTAGTGAAATCTTTGTGTCTAGCTAGTCTAATAATAATAAGAAAAGTATTGTATAAGAAATAAATAAAATGATAGTTAAAATTCAATGCCCCGGGCGAACTCTATATGGAACCAATTAGCTTTCATATAAAACCTATTTGGTTCCCCATAGGCTCTACCACTTATTGTTTGGTACTTAGGGTTCGCTAGCCACGAAGATTAGTTAGTGAAATCTTTGTGTCTAGCTAGTCTAATAATAATAAGAAAAGTATTGTATAAGAAATAAATAAAATGATAGTTAAAATTCAATGTTTTATTTAACCACATCACCACAACCCTTTCTTTATCCCAGTGTTGAGCACGGGTCTCCTAGAATGCGAGGGATTAGGCCTTAGTCCATCACGCTGGCCAAGTGCGAATTGGCAGACTTCACATGCCTTAGCCTTATAGAGAACGATATGAAGACCCCTCAGGCATGCAGGTTTCCTCACGATGTGTCCTTAGTTAGTTAGAGTTAGATAGCCACTGGTCTGTCACCGCTTAATATTTAACCTCATAATAAAAAATAAACATGAATACTATGGCGAAATGGAGAAGAAATTGACCTGATTGAAATACTTTATTAGGAAACATTAATAATTTTCAAGGAGTGATTACTCCGATCGGACAGAAAACTGGGACTAGCGCCTTGGTTATTGTTATTCTACACTAAAAGACCTTTCCAACGGTGTATCATACATTTCGATTGGAGCCGGTACCAGGTTCCATACATTTTTGTCCATCGTCCTTTCGTTACCATAATTTCTCCACAATATAGATACGGTCAACGTATATCACTGTCGCTGTACCGTTGCACAAACGATCACGCTAAGATGAATGACTCAGATAAATAACCGTATCGCGGCGACAGCCCAGTAGTGGCATGATCTCACTTCTCACTCGAGGGGGTATAGTGTAGGTTCAAATCCAGTGGCACACACAAATTTATTTTACTAAATTATGTGCGATAAAAGAAATTCAATCTTGTATCTAATGTTAAACATCGGAGGGAAAGTTGGAGTTCTGAGAGAGAAGAGTGGAAGTTCTCCATAAGGTTCTCCTGTACCTACATGGCCAGTGTGGTGGTCTATGGCCTATTCCCATTCCACGAGGAGACCCGAGCTCAATAGAGGGACAAAGAAATAATTGTGGTGGAATTACAAAGTCCAGGGATTTTCTTGTACCTAATATGAACATTTGTGGACTATATACCTTTTCACAACCCTGTTCGATCTTTGTCACAGGTCTGTTACGATTTTCCGATAAGTGTTACCGTGACAAATTTTTCGCTAAATAATAATAATAAATATTATGCACATTGATGGCACACGGCCATCTGACCTCAAACTAGGCGCGAGCCTGTACTATGGGTATGGGTGCAGAGATTGATATACCTACATACAAGATATTTTTAAATACATACTTATATACATAATATTAACATCCAGACACAGAACAAACACAAGTGTTCGTCACACGAATGTTTGTCCTAAGTGGAATTCGAACCCACGACCCCTGGTGTAACAGGCGGGGGTCTCTACCGATTGCGCCAAAGGGCCTGTCATAGTTAAAGCTTCAAAATTCCACGAACGTTCCTTTGAAATGCGCCTCTGAACACAATATTTATAAACATCAGCTTAAAACCTCGCTGCAGTTCATACGACGGTGAAATATAACCGCTAAAGGCCTCGGTACCTACTGGATAGCTGCTATTTTTAAAGTCACAGATTGGCCTGACATGCGAATCTAATTAACTTTCCGATTCTAGCGGACTAATTAGCCGAGCCTAGCGGAACTCATGTTTCACTTGAACTTCACGCTAAAATTTCATACTTTATGTCGTCCTATAGAGGTTTACAAAAATAAAAATTGTATACTTGATATTGATTTATGACCAATACGACCTAAGGCAGTAGCCACTAAATTAATCATAATTTTGCTGTAATAAGCATAAGCTTAGCATAGGTGTACCTAAAATCCAATAGTGAGTATTTTTATTCTTCAACCTGTCAGTAGAGTGTTTGATGTACAGCTTACTTGACCCTTCTTTTCTAAATTACACTTGCTACGTTAACTAACCTGAAGTTGGTCCCAAGTTGGCGCTACTTGCTGCGCTCGGTAGTCGAGTTTAATCTACAACAAGAAGCCACTCGTAAGAACTTTAAAACCCTACATTGGCAAACTTGGAGCCTGTTGAACAACGTGCCGAATTATGCCCAAACTTTTATTGGAGAGTTCTGCAGGAAAGCAAATTACAAAACATATGGCTGGCGGAATGTCTATGCAAGAAAAACTTCTAATTTAGTACTCGATATGGCATCTTGCTACAAAAGGCATAATCATGATAGAGTTTTGTTTCTTATACCATCGATCGTACTTGTTTTGTCTTTGTGACCAATTTTGCACATTAACCTAAAAGAGTTGTAAGGATAGGCCCTCCAGTGGAAACTAATCAGCAACACCCTCCGTCGAGGTTTTTTGTTCCTTTATTTGATCAATCAACTGTTAAAACTTTTCACCCTGACGACGTTCTAAAATGTTAAATTTAAAATTCTCAAGAAATTTTTCATAAGCAAAAACAACGTAAGACTTCAAACGATCTCAACTTCAAGTCGTTTTCTCCGAGTTCTGAAGTTCAAAAGTGAACATGCCCCAAAGTGTGAAGTTGAACACTAATAAAAAATTTGGTGTGAAAAACAAAATGGTTTCTATGCTCCACTGTGCTAAGAAAATAAAATGAATAAGTATAAAACTATCGAGAATGGTTGTTTACCAAATATAAATCGTTATACATATATCCCAAAATTATTTAAAATGTAAAGTGACAAAAGGAATCTTAAAATGCTTTTTAAGTTATAGTTGGTCGCTTTCTTTTTGTTTTCATTTTGGCGTCTGGCGTCGCTTTGTTGAACCATAATTACTATCATGTCTTTAATGACACTCGAATGGTCAAAACCAAAGAAATCAGAGTTTAATTTCAATTTATTTTGTCCAAAAGTATCGTTTGACATAAGAATCATTAAAATCGCCTTACGCGTTTGGTCTCTAGAAGGTCATAGAGGAACAAACATTCTATATACATATACTTGTATAGACGGATAAACACAATATCCTTCTTTGCGTCGCGCAAAAGACGGGTTTTTCCTCAAAAAGGAAAAGATTTTTTACAATTCAAATAACATCACTAACAATAATTCTTACTCATTTTTATGAGACACTAAATTATATTTCAACGTCCAAGAACGCGCAACGTCGCAAACTATCCATTCCTTTTCAAAGCAAACTTCAATAATATAACAATTCCCAGCAACTTTGCAATGACGTAACACAGTTACGCGCCTCGTAATAGTTATCTCTTCTCTTTTTCCTCTTTTACCAAATCTAATTTGGACGTAAATTGTCTTTATTTAAGTAAATAATCCCGCTTTTGTGGACGAGTCTATCTGCTTATTCAATTGAATTCAAGCCGAAATTCAAATACTATAAAAACAATTATTACACGGCACAAATGGTATTTGATTCCCTCCAATTTGTAGCTAAAGTATTTCTGTATACCAGCGGCTGTATACTACCTAATTATAAGAGATATCAAAGATAGCCCAGCTAAATAATATATTGTTTCTTAGACCTCCTAAGTAAAATGCAAAATGCTTTTTATATATACACCGAACAGATCATTCGGTGTATAAATAAAGATTATTTTGCTTTGTTGTTGTTGTTCTTTCAAAGTCTATCTGTATTTCTATGTCTAGTAGCTTGGTACTGTATACGCGGGGAAGGAAGACTAATCTGTACACATCTCTTTCAACCCTAAAGACAAGACCACTAAACAGCGATTATCCTTAAATCACGCGCTGAGGCGTCGCGGTAGATGGACAAGCGATCTCGTGGCGCTTCATCTTAAGTGCTGAAGGTGCCGCTGGGTGTTCTAAGACAGAAAGTCCCACGCACCTTTCTGCGACCTCCAAAAACCGGACAGGATGCGCGAGGAACGCATTTCCCAGAAAAAAAGCCTAGTATTTATTGTAGTCCCATGAGCTTTAAACGAGCTTTATCTTTTATCTTATAAAAAATAGTATTCTTCACATGTAGAACTAAGTATTAAGTTTAGTTAGCGAATTTTAGTATACATTTGATATACATTTGGTCTAAAAATTATATGAAAATTTCATAAAATTGTAGAGATTTCTTTCATACCTTTCGTGTTTAGCCGGATTATAAAACCCACCTTTTACATACACGAGAAACAGTCATTACGTCTCTTCAGCACGTGACTGTAATACAAAATTACGATGTCTTTTGAAAGATTCTCACTACGTTGCATAAATGTTTAGTAGGTAAGTTTTCTTTATGCGACAAAAATATATATGCAATAAAAAAATTACTAAAATAAAAAAAAAATTACTTAATACGTAAATACCGCCTTAACTACTATATGTAGCGGAAAGCGTTGTTAAAAAAAAACTAATTTTAATTTGGATTAATTTATATTAAGTACCTTTGTTAATATTATATTGGCTTTGTTACTTATATCATGTATATTTATTAGGTATTGGTTATCTACTAATCGTTGAAGTAAGCAAACATATTTTAGATTGAACTTCCGTACCATTTTTTATTATTGAGGTTTTACATCAGTCCATAAAGAACTTTGTTGTTCGTAACATCGATATATTATTCAAAACACAGAGAAACTCTACACATTGCTCCGCTCCTCCGAAAATGTTGGGAAAATTTCACGAATATAATTTACAAGTACGATGTGTATGTTATCCTACAAACTTCATTGTGATTATCACGTTAAGGCACTTCAATTATAACAACAGGACACATATGAGCTTATTAATCTGATATCTAATGTAATAACTTTAATAAGATTAAATACGGCAAGAAGCGTTTTGCTATAAATATGGATATCGAGTGCTTAACAATTTCATTTATCCGTCGGTCTTGAGGTCCACTGCTGAATATAGTCCTTTCCTCTGAATCCATTAGATTCCCGGCGTCATTATACCATGTATATCTATATCTATATGTCTATCTCCATTCGAGAACTTCTCCCCATTACATCGCTTGTCAGTACTTTGAATGCGTTCAAATAGTAAAAGAAAAAAACTTAAACCTGCATGTTTGTGATTTCGCTCGTCGCGTCTTCAAGAGACCCTGTATGCGTCAGTCCTCCCAACCTGCACTTGGCCAGCGTGGTCCGCATAACCCTTTTCTCCAAGACTCGTGATCATCAGTGACCTAATGATAATTGGCATAATTTAAACATCTAACGCATCTTATTCACTAAAGATTGCGTCACACGGTGTACAAACCATAAGTATATTAGGTACTACGAAAATATGCTTAACACATTGATTCTCAAAGTTATTTACAGTTTCCCATAAAAGTAAATATTGTGTTGAAATTAATAAAGACCTAGATACAAATTTCGGGTACTGAAAGAGTCTAGAAATAAAGCACATTAAAATAGAATAGGCATCCATCCGTTCATCAGCCTCTCGTAATAGGTGCCACTCCTTTTTTTTCCAGCGTATCCATCCTAAAGATATTATCATATCATTATCTGAATCTCTTTGAATATTATAGGTATTAGTGAAGTATAATCACAATTTGAACAAAAATTAAGTAAAAACGTTCTTACTTATATAATTTATGTTAAAATGCAGCTATATTGGAAATAGTAGATTAACACAGGACATATTTATATATAGTCCGTCAAGGCATAGGTACCTAACTAAAGTACCAGCTGTTACGAGCATGTGAGCGAAAAAAACTTGCAAATCCTATCATATTTACGAGTATTAAGTAAAGGCTACACGGTATAAAATACAATTTAACATCCATGGCCCGAGCATAAATATTTATGTTTAATCTGCGAAATAAATCCCGGCCGGGATTCGAACCGTGGTTCGGCATTCAGGGTCACTCACCTCACCACCATGCCAATTACCATGTCAAACAGTTATGTTATATTTTGTCAATATGCATCAAGCGGTACGCAAAAGAACTTTGAGAATCTTTGTTTTACAGTATTCAGGGAATAGACGGAGACCGAAATAAATTCGTTTATCGCAAAGGCCTTAGCTTGTCACACACGTAAATTGAGAGGGAATTTTTGTTCAAAGAAACTGAATGACGAGATTTTGTACACATTTAGATAAAACCTCACTGAAACAAAATTAGGCCTCAGCAATGTTTACTGCGTTCGTAATAAGTACCAGTAAGCTGTAGATACTGTAGATTATATCTGAACATAAGCCACCGAAGACTGACTATTGGCTAATATTAATATGGATATTTCCCACCTACCACATTTCCTGACACTAGCGAGCCATTATAGTAGCTAATAGTGACTAACATCTTAGTCCAAGGATAGCAACTATATAGCAACACATTTTGACTGACAGAACAAGACAACTAGTATTTACAAGGAGTCTTCACAGGTGTCGTGGGCATTAGTGGATGGGTGGTGTTGCTCGTTTGCTATCTAAAAATGAAGAAACAGAGTTTAAGAAATCTCTGTCGTTTATTTAGACAGTATTCCTTTATGTAGGTCAGTGTATTTTACGGTTTTCTATCCTCTACGCTTTACCCTTTCAGCTGCATAAATAATATCTACAAACAATGACTTTATAAACGCAAAAAATACTACTAATACTAGGTGCAACAATACTGTTACCAAGGAATCTTTGTAATAAAACCGTAAAGCTGCTATCAAAGAATCTCTAGTACTGGAGGTTGCTATGCGAAGTGCGAGCGAATAAACCAATGGCTTATTCAACACGATTAATAATTATCAATAATTTAGAATAAGTATCTTTCTCTGAACCATATAATAGCTTTCTCGGAATGGATTGGAAGACAAACCTATTGAGAAATTATGAAGGTCCATTTAATTAGTAGGTTTACAATTAAATCGGGTTTATATTATATAATTTATACTAAACCTCGAAAGCTGATTTTTAATTATGGAAATAATACCTAAGCATTGTGTACTCGTATATTTTAAAATGCATTTAAGTAGGTAAATATATTTCTGCCTTGATCAAAGATAGTATATGTAGTATCTGTGTATGTAGTATTTGTAATTTAATAATTTTATTTACTCTTTATTACAAACGTAGGCTGCAATGAGCGGACTTAATGCCAAATAGCATTCCCACCAGTCGAACTGAATATTGAGAAGATGCGGTAGGCGTACAACGAAAACAAAAGCAAGAGTTTAAACAATACTATCATGTTCTGCAAAGAGCTCCTAATGACTTTTACCCAATAGCTATATTGAGCTGAAAAATAACGAGAAAAATGTGTCTCGTGCACTTCCAAGCGATTTTAATACCGATAATATGCGGAACGATTTAACAAGCGGAGCTTAATATAGAGAGCTTAAGATATAATGCAAACATTAACTGGAAGTACGATTTTTATGGATACTAGATAGCAAACGAGCTATCTCCATATACCTACGAGTCCATCCATTCACTGCTGGCGATGACAACTGTGACTGACTTTTAACAAAACTGTGACTGACTTTTATTTAGGGATTGGGATGGTTAGTCCAGTTGCCTCAGAGTTAATTAGAACATTAGTTGGTCAGTTCGTTAGTGGGTATGAGGACTGGGGGCTGTTAATGACAGTTAGTCCTGTTAGTAATAGTCCAGTTACTAATTGTTATTAGAATCTCGTTCCAAGACAGTCAGGTGGGTGGTAGTACTGCCCCGGGCGTACTCCATATGGAGCAAAATAAGTTTCATATAATCTATTTGGTTCTCTATGACTCTTAACACCTAAAAACAATTTTAATCCAAAAGTTTATAAACTTCTTTAAGATTCTTACATTTATTTGACCTTGCCTATTACCGTTTGCGTAATGTTTCTATAAATTGCTATCTAAATGGATCATTTTCTTATTTAAAGAAATACTTGAAATAATTGGACACCTAAAATATGTCCTGAAGTTATTCAGGTAGTAGTTAACCACCTGAATAACTACTACATTTACATATAGGCTAATTTAAAACCATCAAAATGTAATTATACTCGAGCAGAACCGCTTACAATCTCAACACTCTCGTGCCTATTGTATTTAAAAGCTGTGACATATTCTACAGCTCTGGTCACAGATATACACTGGTAGAACGAGAATACCGTGTAGACATTGGTTTACCAGTGACAAGGACTTGGCGGTCGTGTTAGGGCTGCGTCCCTCTCTGATAAATTTGGATCGAGATAGGGCTGTCAATCGTCTGGAAGTGAATTGTTCGCAATTCAGACGCGTTTATTTGTTTTTGGATTTCGGATATGAATGTTGAATGTAGGTACATTGATTTCGTTTTGTTGCTGTTTCGTTTACATTGAGCCTTTGATGTTGTTTGATTGATGATTCTGATTCGTCCGTTAGGTCAATGTATCTATGTCTAGATACCTCTTGTCTGCGTTTATTACTTCCATAACTTTTTTTTTACTTTTTCACACGTAACATCGCCTGTGTGGCAAAAACCTACGAAATCTATATATTCCGAAAGGACAAATTTTCGTATGTACGGGTCGAATGCAAGCCCGTGCGTTTGGAAAAAAACCTAATGACGTCATGCGGAACGCAGTGCTTGCATACTTAGTTTGGCGGCGCACACGTTCGGAAATTTCCATTCGGAATTGATGTGTATCGATCGATCGGCGGTTAAACGATCGGCGGCGGCACGCCGACTTAAAATTATTGAGTTAACTTAACTTTGACATAATATATAATCCATACTGACAGTATTTAAAATTTCGAATGAAGAAAACCTTTTGTCTGCGCAAGTCTCACGGAATTACAAATCGGAATTACGCAGGCATACGGTAGGCTAAATTGTGAATTATAATATTTTGTGAATTATTAAGTATTTAATTATTTCAATATTTTTATATTGTAGTTCTAGTAAAACAGTTCACTGTGTCTCTATTTCAGCTTCAACAATCGATTTCAACATCGCTTAGTTTACACATCCAACGCCCGGCTACTATCAAGTAGGTACTACAAACAACTTTCCATGTTACTTACACATAATTATGTTCGTCAGCTACCTGAAGATGTCCGACTGATGGGCACGGTTCACCACTCACAGACACAGCTGTGGGAGGTCTAGAGCATACTCCACCACGATGCACGATTGCTTTTAGTATTAAAAACAAAACCGCAACCGACGGCTAACGTCCAAGGCACGTTAGCGCCCATGAAATGTTACCACAAGTGATCACCTATCCACAATCCGGCCGCGCCCGTTGTAGTTTAACTCTTGTCGATCACAAAGAAGAGCGAGCTTTGATTATTCAACGCACATAACATTATATAGAAGCGAGCCATTGGGCTACGCTATCTACATTTTGTTAGGTGCGTTGAATAATCAAAATTGACATAAACCGTGCAGTATTAGTGGCATAAAACCTCAACTACTACGCTTTTTGCTCCCCTTTATAACCTGCGTTTTAGTTCCCGGAACCGTACAGGAAGTTTATTCCACAATTTACACGTGTGCGGCAAATATAAGCCCGCAAACCATGTTGATTTTCTTATTTTACGGGCTACAAATCCACTCAGCGTTCAGATAACCTCGAACTGTCCTTCCAATGGAGAGAATGACTTTGTGTTTCTTACCAAGCTGTGCGCCGGGCAGTTCATTCGAAGTTTGAGCTGATCAAAATGTAAGTAAGGTTTTTATTCGGAATTTGGTTCAAGGGCAATTGACGTTATGTCAGCTAAGCTTCGGTTGATCCTGCGATGCAGCTTTGGCTGGGAATACACGTCAGAATAGGTACCTACTAGAATACCGTTTTCAGATTGATAGCTCACGATTGACATTCATTCATGTCACATAATCATTTATGTGACATGGACACGGACATCAAACTATTACGTGACTTGTAATCTCGAAATATCAATAAGTATACTTGTTGTGTTAATTTGTCAGCATGGCCCGTCTATTTCCGAACCATTCCGAACGAAATCTTTGTGATCGATAGGCTTAGGGGTGAGGCTACATACCTGTTTGCTATTCTCTTCGTTTAGAACGTATACATTCTAGAACAGTTGTGTTATGGAGGCAAGTCAGTATTACAGATCCTTCTTCCTTACTTTCCAACTTTGCAAACAACATACCTTTCCATCGCAATAATAGTCAAGACCAACGTTAATCTTATCGCGTTATTTATGTAACAGTTATTCATGTTCAACCCTACCGAGCTCCAAGGTGGCCGATAAATATTGATGAAGCTATATTGGTGCTTAATTTAAGCCCCCCAGACATCCTTTGCATACGGAGAAGTGTCGAGTCGACCGTGCGTTCTGTGCCACAGAGCTACGAGATGGGAAACTTCTAATGTACAGACTGACAAAGTATTCGTAACAGTTATGTGTATGTTTGTGTCTTACTAATAGCACTGTCAATCATTGGCCCACTATTGATCACGGTTCTCTTCTCAGAGGCCATGTTACCACGCTCGCCGTGCGTAATTAAAGACGCTAAACGACGTGAAGCTAAGACTTATAACACAAGGAAAAAATATACTACTTACAACACCTATTAGATAGTATTACCTTTATTCACAACTAGTGGACGCCCCGCAGCTTCGCTCGCGTAGTATTAGACCCATTAACGTCTGCCCGCGTTCGGGTTGCCCACTTGACTTCAAAAACGGCAAAGTTTCATACTAACTTTGCACCCCCTTTTTACCCCCTTAGGGGGTGAATTTTCAAAA
Source organism: Carterocephalus palaemon (assembly GCA_944567765.1). Taxonomy (NCBI): domain Eukaryota; kingdom Metazoa; phylum Arthropoda; class Insecta; order Lepidoptera; family Hesperiidae; genus Carterocephalus; species Carterocephalus palaemon. The sequence continues at coordinate 10,979,843 of OX155643.1, forward strand.
ATCCTTTCTTAGTGCTCCCCTATGTTATAAAAGGAACCCCTGTGCAAAATTTCAAGTTTCTAGCCCTTATAGTTTAGGCCCTACGTTGATATGTCAGTCAGTCAGTCAGTCAGTCAGTCAGTCAGTCAGTCACCTTCTCCTTTTATATATATAGATATCGTAAATCGACATTTAGACGAGAGGACGAGAGAATGGCATTATTCGGGCTAGCCATGAAATCAAAAGGCTATTTCAACCAGTTGGCTGCATTATCTAAGATTTAGGTACCTAACAGATTTGGTCGAAGGTTTCTAACTTACTCACTGAATTTATAAATAGGATATGCCTTGAATTCTTAAATATATTCACGATGAAAATATTTGAAGACAGTGTACGTGTTCGGGTGCCTCCGCCGGGTTGGTCTAGTGACAAACGTGACTGCTAAGCTAGACAACTCGGTTCGATGTCTGGGCTAGGCAAAGTATTACTGGGTTTTTGACTTGAATTTTACCGTAGCAGCTCATAGCATGGTTTTTTTCCGGTGTAAGGCAACAGACTAACCACCTAATATTACATGGGATCTAAACATAACTGGTGTAAAGTTGGTGTAATGTAGGTAATAATAGTAAATGTAGTATAATAATGTATACTACGTGCAGAAATACAGGCATGATATTATTTTATGAATTCGAGTAAAAGTTAAACTTACCTACTGATTTATTTTTACCTTTTAGCATTACTGTTTACCTTTATTACGCTTAAATACAACGAAGGTTATAGTCACGATGAATTTACACACGGCTGGTCAAACACAAAAGTGTTTTTTTATTGGGTCGGCCCCAGTAAATGAGAATCTGAACAAAAACATAATATTATGTAAAAATTGAAAGCCAAGTATAGAAGAAAATTTAGTCTTCTCAGCGGCTTCGCCACAAAAATATGTAAGATGTAAACGGATACCAAGTCATACCAAGTTCCAGAGCCGTTCCACACATCATACTCTTAAGAAGGTCTTTTTAATTGACACATGAGTAATTGTTATGTTCTTTGACATGGAGTTAATGACTTGGCTTTAACCCACCACCGTGGGTCTCGATCAGCGTGATATCTGAGTGAACCGCAAAATCTAATAAAATCTAAGGTTCGTTTTGGGGTCTCATTGTCTTCTATTTTCCGTTCGATATCTAAGATAATGACTGCTGAATGCGGACTAAGGTTGATTGGGTAAGCAATAGATATTGGAAACAGTCGACTTTTCTAGAAGTATCGAGCTTCCAAAATCAGATACGATTAGAGACCTCAAATTAAAGCGGCTGGCACATTTGCATTTTACGAAATTAAATGTAACTTGTAACGATGGAGGATAACATCGTTAGGAAACATGCCTGAGACTGGTACCAGGGGACTGGTGCCCAAAGGGGTCAATGAAAGGCTTTGGTGGCGGATGTTAACCCATAGTGCGTGTACCTACTTAAATTTACAGATACGAGTACATAAAAATAAATGTAACATTAATTTGTCAAAATTTTCATATTTTCATATTATGCTTGCAATGTACAAATATAATACTTCCAAACGAAATGGTGTTTATTGCCATAACCTTTGATCATTACTCTATGGTATAACATAAGCTTATTTTATTATACATATTTATTAAATGGGAAGGTTTAATATTATAGGTTGTTGAGGTATACCTAATATGTTAAAAATTTCTTATATAAAAACTAAACATGATAATAATGTCAAAACGCGAACTCCTGATGCCTCTCGTACGGATCCTGCGGAAGATCAGCGCTGGTCGTTCTCGAACTTCCACCATACGCTGAACAGTTCTGTCCCTTTCGTTAGTATTAGCATGGACTACATTACAGTAGGTACCAATTAATTATGCAATTTATGTTGTATCGTGTGAATGAACTATGATATTGTATATGTGTGTTATAATATCCCTCTTTACCCCGTCAGTAGTGAGGAGGCTGAGTAACGGCAGTGCGATAATCCGGTCTCGTCAGCATTGTTCGTGGAAACAAACAGATTTTATTACATTCCATGATTCCTGCCTATTTGCATTTTCCCCGATGTCGTAGCAAGATTTTACGCATTTACTTTTTACGATTATTGTTATTTTATTACAGTCACAAATAAGCTACAGTGATAACTGAGTCGTTTAACATTAACCGTCAAATTTACAGGTATTTTAAAAACCTCCAGTCATCATTTACTGCAACAAGTTTGTACTGTCAAAGTGGATTCCTTAACATGCGTTCACCGCAACAGCAAATTAACATGTTAAAACGCACATAACATTAGTTAGCAAACAATTTCTCAATAATGTTATTCACACATCACATAAACATTTATAAACACTAAAAAGTAATATTAAAAAGAGGAAACATTTGTTTGTAATGTTTTCACACAAAAACTACTGGACCGATTTCAAAAATTCTTTCACCATTAGAAAACTGCATCTTCACTGAGTGACATCCATAGGCTATATAATAAACAAGGTGTAAGCGAAACTATTGTTATGTCTAATTCCACGCGAGCGAAGCTGCGGGCGTCCACTAGTATTATATTCCTAGTTGGTACTTGATACAGTATGTATGTTTTCTAAATTTTATGAACGGCACTCAGCGTGTGCTTTGTTGAGGAAAAGTTAAAAACTTACATTTAATTCGAAAACAGAACAAAACTAGTACTGACACAAACTGAATTAACCCAATAAGATTGGAGAAGAAGCACAAATTTAAAGGTGAAATACTACACCGACGCGCGACGTGGGAGTTAAAAAATTCAAGTAAGATTTCGTTTCAGGATACTTTTGTGAGGAACTCAGGTTTTGTTCAGTAATAGATACTTCTATTATGCAGCGCATTTATTTAAAGTCCGCTATGTAATTATTTAAACTAGTTTCACCAAAATGAATATTACTTAGTTTCTCACATCATGAAGACAAATCCTGAATCCCGGTGAAATCGCTACAAATTGCTCATACTGTTATTCACGAATTCCGGAGTCTAATCATATAATATAAAACTTTATAAAAAACTTGTTTCTTAAAATGATCTTCATATCAAAAAGGGCTATAAGCTTTCAGTGTCACAATTTTATTTTCTGATAATATGTAAAAAAATAAGAAAATGCAAAAATCTAAGAATAGAATAGGTAATAAATAATTCTCCTTGCTAATACTCTCAAAGAACTCAGTGTCCAAGTAGAAGCCAACTTTCAAAAATGTTCGATTTAACACTCAATCACAGAATACATAATAAGAATGGAAATGGTAATTCCAAAGTGCTATGTTTCAAGCACTAAAAATTCAATTAAGCAGGTAGTCACTTCGTTTGCTGCCAAACCCTTGCTAAATACTGGAAAGAGGAAAGAATTTGATTCAGTTCTTGTAAAGCGTTAGCTCTGTTGACGTAAGCGAAAAGTAGTTTACAGGTACATAGGTACTTATGTATTTTTATCTACCAACCTACCTAACAAAAACATTGGAAAATATTAGCATGAAAGTCATATCTTCGAAATGTTGTAAATATTGATTTCGCGAAATTTTGCGTAGCCCATTTTCAGCAAAAGGTTAGAGCCGATAAATTTTTGTTAGCCATTAAAAGATTTATTTATGAATTAAAGACGTTTCACGATAAGACATTTTAGTTGCTATTTATTTTATTATATATTTATTGTACCCATTCTAAAGTTGACGGCTCCGTGACGCGGTAGTGAGTGACTGCCGAACCGCGGGTCCCGGGATCGAATCCCGGCCGGGCGGATGTTTATTTCGCAGATAAATATTTGTATTCGGGTTATGGTTGTGTTGATTTCCGTGTGTTCCAACCGTGGGGGTATTTATTAAAATTACCATACCCGCCTTGCACTGAAATTTGTACCTAATATACTATAAGAAATAACGATTACAAAAATGTCAACACAACGAACTACTACTACCTACTACTACTACTAAAACTGCTTTTATAACTGATGGTTTAATTTGTAACCAGCAATGATACTCGTAGCTTTACAAGTATTAATTATATCGCCATATTTTATTCCCCACAAATCAATTCCACGTTACGATCGCCTTGTAATAAAACATTTATTAAATTAGTTTAGGCATTACAATAGATTTAAAATTACATTTGGCAACAGGCGGCCCTGCAGCGGTCCAATATAAAACTTTGTTCCACAAAAAAGTAAAGGAATTACATTAAACCAGCGGGCATACCAACTTATTTGGCTTTAAATATCGGTTACTATGAGTATTTTGATATTTAATTCAAGAAATATTTGATGTGACCTTCATTTGTGTCCATTTACGAGTATATCGTGTATGATGATCCGGGCCAATGATACGACGACGGATACAAGAAAATGAATTCACCAACCTTTAATCTCGCTGTGCAGGGCCGAGTAGTGTTCGAACACTACTCCAGCTAGCATGACCATAGTTTATAGAAGTCGCTCCACTATGGCTTGACTCCTCTTTCTCATTTGCACTACATAGAAAGATGCGCGTGCGATGCCTTTTTCCATACTGAACTGCGGCACGACGCGGCGATGCGAAAACCGGCGCGCGTTCAGCTCCGACTCGTGCCAACTCGCGACTCACGCAAGGCGCACGCGCACTCAAGCGAGACAATCGGCGGGTAGAACCAAATTCTAGTACTACCGTACGAATGTATAGCCTAATTGAGAAATTAAAATTAAAATTTTTATTTTAACTTTGAGCTGAGCCCAGTTTTGATGCAATGAGACACTTTCTAATACACCATTAATAATGACATGACACTCTCTTAAAAAAATTCATATTGCCTAATAAAACTACATAAATACATTTTTAATGCAACTTTCGCAGTAGGAATCTAATGGATTTCTTGTGTAAGCTAAAAGCAAGAATCACACCTCTACCGGATAAGTATCATTCGTTCAAATTATTCTGCGGGACCAATGGTAGAGTGAAAAGAATATTTCACAAGGTATCTTTTTATATTATTGACTTTAGATTCAGATTTCTTAAATATTATTAAAAATTAGATACTAAAAACAACAACTTACCTTACGTAGTTTGTGCAAAACAGGAGTTTGGATTCTAATCATAAATTCTAAAAATCTGTTATGTCATTTAGTAAAAATAAAGAAAATGAGTGAAAATATAACCACTTTTTACTGTCACAATTTTTTCCCCACTTTGTATTCACTAAGATAGGACTGACACTGATATAGCGCTTCGTGGATTTTAAAGATCACATATAACGCTAAGCATATTTTATCAGATTGTCTTTTAAACCAGAAAAATAAGCAAAGGTTAATTAAGGTTTATTAATTTTAATCATCTTTTCTGATAATTTCTGGAACCACTTTACCTTTTTATAAATCTTCTGTCTTTATACCAAACACAAATCCACCATTTACCGATCAACAAAAACTGGATTGGTTGTCATTTCTCCCATAATCCCGCTTAAGTCGAGCCCCGGCTACTTTACGAGCCGCACTTACAGCAAAGATTTGTCGGATCTGAAGAGCCATTAATAAGGCTTTTGTTATTTAAAAACATTACTAGGGCATGTTTGGCACTGCGATGCGAGGATTTTCATTTATGATTTTAATGATTTTGTTTTACGAACAATATATTTTATTTTATTGTTATAATATAATTGCTTCATTACAATATAAATAGTTTTACTTTTGTACTTATTAGTTGAACTTCCACTATAAGTTCAAAGGCAAACTTTGGAAATGCTTCAATCCTACTAATATTACGAATGTGAAACATTGTAAGTTTGGATGTTTGTTACTCAATCGCTCAAAAACTACAAAACGGATTTGGATGTAATTAAGATAGGTAGACGATAACTTAGATTAGTACATAGGATACGGACAAAAACTAGTAGGGACTATTATAAATATCTATAAAGCTGTCCCAACGTCAGATAACTCATTAAGCAGCACAATTTAAACCATTTATTTTATTTGCATTTTACGGAGCAAAGATGATATTTATTTTTAAATTTTCTTCAATCTATGAACGCCTCATTTTCTTCCATAAAATAAATTCCATTTATCACTCAAAAATAGAAGGAAACTATACAGTCAACAACGTTATTTAAAAAAAGAAATCGCTGTCATCATAAATATAAAACTAGTACCTATTATGCCTATATCTATATTGTTTCAAAGTTAAAAACTATAACAAGATAGATAAAAGATCCTACGGCGGGTACTTACCTCTTAGTGACTGAAGTACGAAAAGACAAGTCCCTCACTATAAATATTTATAAGCGTCAATACGACAGAAGTATCCCGTAAGCTCGCTTACGTTGAAAAATACATATACAAGATGTAGTCCCGCTTTACCGCGACTGAAATGCTGCGAGTCTAAAAGCACGTATCAATTTCTTTTGACTTAATAGATGACCCGATGTAGATCATGCAATATACAAGTATGAAGTGTCTACGACCAAGGTCCATCTAGACCGTACGTGAGAGAAATCTCATTCTAGGTTTAGCTACGGTGCTGCGTAAGCCAATATGAAGTTAAAAAACAAAATAAAAATAAATAAAATAGTAAATTCATACTTGTCGCCACCGATCATACATACCTACCTACTTCATTCGATTCTCTATCGATCATTAATTAAACATAAAATTATCTTAAAATCAATTAATCAAAGATGAAATAAAGACATTGTACTCAATGAAATACTAGCAGCGTAGGATTACGTAAATACATAGCAGGGTTGAAAAGAAATCATGACGTCATTGTATATCAAAACGGCAATCTTTTCGTTCACGGCGCGACGCTAGCTCAATGTGCTTCCCTATCGGACATTGGCGGCCGCACCACGATATTACGTGTGACAGGAATTTATTCCGGAATCTGGCTTTCCTTTTACATGCCTTCAGAAAATGCTCACATGGAAAAGGGTACACTAAATAGAAATTCTCGCACAACATTTGGAAACATAAATTTAAACTTTCAATATTTAGATCTTAAGCAAAATAAACACATTTTAGAATAGGTACGTATTTACCATGTAACTTTAAGTTATCTGCATATTTATACACATAAATATTTCTGCTGATAATATTTGTCTGGGCTGATTAAAGTATCAATATCCATAGAATTCTTTTAACACATTCACTTTCACTTCATCTAACATCTATAACTTCATCTTTAACTTGACTACCCTGCCATAAATAGCCGTGGTTCAAAAAATATATAATCTTGGTCCCAAAACGAACAGATAGACGGCCGTAATCAAATTCGCGGGCGTCTTTTGCTTGCCATCTGGCAAAGTGTCTTGAGCAGAAATGCTGATTACATCAAAAGTTTTGATATGACTGTTACGAGTTTAACGAGATATCAGCGGGCGGGTAGGCTCATTTCATTCAATGTACAATGCTCGGTGAGATAAAATATTTCTCAAATTTTAGTTATTTATTATATAATCCTGATTTTGGTCAAACCTAGGGTCTACATATTATTATGTGTCAATAAACCGGGACCGACGGCTTTACGTGCCCTCCGAAGCACGGTAGCGTCCATAAAATTTTGCCACTAGCGGTCACCCATCCGCAAACCGACGGCAATCCGCAACCCAAACTCTTTCGATCACATTGAATCGACGCGAGCCATTGTGCTATGGACGCTACTCTAATATACTTTTTACTTTTTTTTTTTGTATTTGTAATATACTTTTTACTATAAGTTTATCAAAACAATTATAAAGTTATAAAATTTATTTGATAGTACCTAACAGAAAAAGTGATTGTGAGAAATAAAATAACCATGCAAGCGCTACGGACCGCGTAGAACATAGCGTATGTACAATTTTTGTAGAGCACATTCGTAGCAATATCTACGACTGTGGCGCGATGTCGGCGCGTTCTACGACATTTTTAAAGACACTATGACACCCCTACACAGACACATTGAAATTTTCCTCGCTAAAATTCCTTAAATTCAGCCTTCAGTCCATTGAAAAGATTCCTCGCATACTCGTAATAACAATAAAAAAAATTTAATTTTCTCTATTCATCATTGAAATTTTGGAAATATGGATCGAACTTTTAAATGAGTCGCAGAACTTTTCGTGTATAAAATTGAGACTGTGTCATCATAATTATATTAACAGTCTATTTATTATTGGCTACATAAAAAAGTTCCCTACTCGCAATCTCATCGTACTTGTTATCATCTGTCAAGAACACGTTTTGCTAGATAGTAATTAATTTGCAAAGTGTGTCACTTGCGCATTTCATTAACTGCCTGTTGGGAAAACAGTTATTAATCATTGAGTTATCAGACCGAAATAAAAGTTGCATTTTATAATGCAGACCCGCGGCCTCGCTTGCATATTTTGTTAAAATAGGTAATATTTGTTCTGTAAATATTAATGGAAGCCCATACTAAACTATTGATTCATGCAATTTTTTCGAAGATGCTACCCATTAGAATCTCACTGCACGGTTATCACAAATGAGAATACCTAGATTTCATCTCTGTGCATCTGTGTGGATTAGTGGAGGTGGGTTTGTAGATTACCCGATTAACGTCATCCCAATCCGTTCTATCCCACTGTTGTAATGGAAAGAGTCCTTAGTCTACCACGCTAGATAAATGCGTTACTTAAGTGATTACTGATTAATTTTGAAAATACGTTGTTGCGTGTAAGCTCGACCCTCTCAAATACGATTCAGCCATCACCGCTCATAGGTAATGGATAAATAACCCTGTCAAGCTTTGCCTCATATTATTTCTGCTATTATTTGTATTACCGCTAAAAACTGGGACAAACTGTAACTCATTGTTAGAATTATATATATCGGTTTAAAGATAACTTTATTTCTCATATGTATAGATGTACGTTTCCAAATACTCCACAGAGATTACAATGTTAGTATCATAAGAAAATCACGAGTAAAAAGAAACGCTGATCTTACCCCACAAATAGTAAAGCATGATTCGTTTTACCCACGTAATAGTGACTATGTGGCTCTGGGGAGGCTTCAGAGGATGCCCAACATTGCGCCTTGTAATTGGGTAAGCCTCCGCATAGCAGGCGTTATCGTAAATGTGAACGGTCGCCCACGCAGTGTTTGTGGGTTATTGGGCTCAATCCTAGTCCTTACTTGAAAGCTTCGCTTGGAAGTAAGTAAAAGAGATTTTTCCGACCTCTTTTCACACGGATGATTTACGGTTTTAAGCAAGATAATCTGGTAAATTATTTACTATAGTGATTGACGATACTCTTCTTAACTATTATTTATTATTTTATGATGTTAATGTTATAATAATAATAGGATGTTAATGTTATCTATCTGTGTGAGAATGTCCAAGATGTTTATTTATTTATTGCACATTTATCGGTCCTGTGTCGTTGCCTTTGGCGTTGAGCCTTCAAAGAGCTAAGATGCAAAGTCTGTAACGGAAACGTGTGATGTTTTACGCATTTTTTAGTGTTAATAAGGGATTTTCAAGGTAAATAAGCTGTAGCATCTACCCCATCTATTGCTGTTGTTAACTATTTAAATGATTGTTGATCAATACTTTATTTTTTATATGATTAAGTTAGTAAAATGGATTCAATCTTATACCTACCTTAATACGTCAGTGAGAGAGTTGACTATGGTTTTCGAGGTAAGTCAGATCAAGAATTGCGTAAACTCCTAAGTAATAATAAGACCATTGAATCTCCCACCGCTGACACGGCATGGCTTCACCAATGTCAGCTAACGCCGCCGAGTCGCCGAGAGCTCTCGCAGCTCGAAATGCAGATCAAGTGCGCTTTTAATTAATGTCGCTTCACAGATCCACAATTGCGCCTTCTAGTACGTTTGATCAATGATGAGAATCTAGATATGCATTTGAATAATTGTGAGTCAAGTATGTATGTATCTACTATTTCAACTGGATCGCAATTGCTTTAAAATAAATGACTCTTACTCTAGCAGCTTTTACGCTTTTTAGCTGAAATTTGGCACACATTATTTGTTTCCGATGACAATGCATGAAAATAAAAAAAAAGTTTTAAAAAAAAATTTAACGGTATAATTGTTTATGTAAACAATAAAATTATAGGACTTAAAGTTCGTCCTAGGCAGGCTTAGATAGAAATTCCAAACCGCCAAATCATCGGCCGCGTCATAATTTTATTGTTTACATAAACAATTATACCGTTAAATTTTTTTTTATTTTAAAAAAGCTTTTTAAAACTTTTTTTTTATTTTCATGCATTGTCATCGGAACCAAATAATGTGTGCCAAATTTCAGCTCGATAGCTACAGTGGAAGTGGGTGAAATATTGATTGCAAGATTCCAGGACATACGAGTACTTACATACATTAATAATGGATACATACGAGTGAAGTTAAATAAAAGCTTTTAAAAAGGTTCCGATCGAAAAGTGTGGTTCCCTATTACACTCATCACAAGTCTTGTAGGAGACACAAGCATACATGCACAACAAACAAATATAATATTACCTATCTACCTAAACACGCGAGTGGTAAATATTGACAAAGAACCTTCAGTCATATTTGAAAAACTGTGCACGGATCCCTAAAAAGCAATTGCCTCTGCGCCAATATAACACCGATTTGTTCAGTTCCCTCTGTCGTATATTTTATGCGAGCTCGGAGAAAAAAGACGATTTATAGATCTAGACGTTTTGTTCTTAACCTTTTGCTTTCGTTCCGTGATAGTTTCTCCTGTGATCTGTAGCGATTTGTATAGATGCGTCGGGTTTTGATGATAACAGACAAGATTTGGATCCAATCTCTTTGTAATGTATTAAATATCACACATATATATCCGAAAGGATTGGCAGAGGCGTGTACTTAGTACACCCACTTTTCACCAGTTATCTTTAGGTAGGTAGTACGTGGTGAGCCTATTGCCATACGCTGGGCACAAGTTGAATTACTCTAGATTAAGTACGAGTATTTGAAGTTTTTGAAGGCGCTAGCCGTCAAGCGTTGTTGTAATTATATAATAAAAGTTGTTAACGGAGCCTAAATCACCAGTTTAAAATCACTCACGCTTGTAATTGTATTTGTTGTTGCCTTGTTTATGATACTTCGATTCTCAAACAAGGTCACTGCTTTTTGGAATTATATATTAAATGATAGTTTTTATGACTATAAATATGTATATGACTGGCGTCTTGGCGCAATCGTGTTTCGTCAAATTGTCAAATTGGGTCGTGAGTTTGAATCCCACGCAGGATAAATATTCGTGTGACAAACACTTGTGTTTTTTCTGTGTGTGGGTTGATAACTAGTTTTAATATCATAAATATGGAATTTACGTTTTAGTGTTTGTTTTTTGTAGTGAAGGAAGGAGGTGTATTTGTGTATGAAGAAACTTAAAAAAAATTGCCTTTGGGTGGCCTAAAAACTTTCGACAAAGGTAGGCTACCTATTACTGAAGCAGCGTGATTGAGAGAGATCCAGATCTTACCTAATAGATTGCAGTCATATGTTTACAGGAATTAACCGATCCAATGTGTTTGTATTACAAACAATGTGAGGCTGCCAAGGTGAATCAAAAGAAATTCAGAGTAATCTGACCTTATTTCGTACAGGACATGTGGAGGAATCGCTGTACTTAATCTACCTGCACCTGACATTACTCTCAAATCCAAGCGTTTCGTTCTGCTCCACTGACCATAACTAATGGGAAGGATCTTTGGAATAAAGGTTACTCATTCTTCCACTTTGTAAACCCAACGAGTAAAAAAAATTTGAGGGTCATTGTACTTAGTTTCTATTTATGTTTTGCACCTAAGAAAGGACTGAAAAGGACTGAAAACAAACCCACCAATCACTTAAGAATTGTCTTTCAATTGATCTGTCTACAATTGAAGATGAATTTTAAATAACATAACTCATTCATCCATCCATCCATCAGCCTTTCGAAGGCCACTGCTGGACATAGGCCAGCGAGCGATGCCATAGGCCCGGTGCCTTGCGGTTAGCCACTGACTTCAAGTAAGTAAGTAAGTAAGTAAGTAAGTAAGTTTCCCGAGGTCTACTCATCGGATGTCAGTCCTTAGAGCGATGTCACTATATATTGCCATTTGAATAGAAAAGGTACCTATTTTTAATGTTTTTATCAAATAAACTTACCCGTGACTTTGGTTACAAAACAAAAGTACAAAAGTTTGTTTCAGATTAATATTAATATTAACAGGCAATTCGTATGTGTATTGAATTATCGTTCGATTTCAGAACAAGAATAACAAAAGCGCCGGCGCGCCCGTAGTGTTTACTTTATACCGATTCAAACGTAGCGAGCCGTGAACCAGTTATTCAATTAATTGCCATAGTAAATTTCTTAAGAACACATCGTTACTCATGAATACCTACGTCGTGGGAAATTGGATTTTCTTCTTGTTTTGTGTCTCTTGTATAGACTTTCTTTCGATACAGAATCATTTTGTATCTAACATGGTTTAATAAAAAATCTTTTCAATACATCAGAATATATTTCACCCGCAAAAAAAAAAAAACAAGAATTAAAGTACATTTTATATCGTAAGGCATACATACTTCCTAAAATAAAATGAAAAAATATTTTAAGTAGAGTAAGTAGTAACTTTTACATAGCTACGGAATTCGATGTTCTAGCTAGACTATAAAGTTCAGTATCGTACAAAACGCTCCTAGTATAATGTAGATACTACTTACTTATTGTTTTCATGATAAAAAACATGTAAGTAGATAGAACTGAACGATTTTAATCAATCAAAAACTGAACTAAACTTTGCCGAACAAACTCATTAAAAACTGTTATCCGGACTGATTAATGGATCTATGTAAAACTGGAGGAGGAATTAAATAATAGTGCTCGATGGATTACCGGAGTCAATCTTACAAGTTTAAATGGATTCTGTTTACCCGATTATCTCAAGACAAGCCTTGCAAGCGGTAATAGGCGAGTAGTTAAGACTTCAATCTCTTTCTCGAGAAGTCTTGCGTAAAAATATTGTAGCCTGGTTTTATAGTAAATGGACGCCCGCAACTTCGCTTGCGTGGAAAGTTTCGTTTATAATTCCTGTCCTTCTCAAGGAAATATCTGGAAAAACTCTATCCATTGAAGATGAAATATGAGAGGTATTAACGGGATAAAAGTTCATCCATCTGTCCATCCAAGCTTAGGATACATACATGTACATTACATACACTAATAATAACATCGTTAAAGAAACTTCAATATAGATATTTTTAGTTATTGCAAAATCATCGGTCTTTGATTAGTGTCAGTTTCAAATTAATTCGACAATTTGAAGTGGTCTAAAATCACGTTCAAAGATTCCGTTACATACCTACATTTCGGACAGATGAATTAGCAGTATGAAGTTCTCAAGCGCGGAACCTGTGTACTGCTTTTTAAAAATAATTCAGTTTGCGGGCTGCCCAAAAAGTGAAAGATTGAATTGCGAGTTGAGTTTTGTAAAAATAAATGGGGTTAAACCCTGTTGAACCCAACTAGACGCTGCAGTAGTAGACGGACCCGTTTAGGTTTTAAATAGATGCATGGGTAAAATATAATTTTTCTAAATCTACGGATTGATAGCAACCAAAAGAATTGTACTAACTAATACCTATATTATTTCTACTGCTACTTACTAAAAATAGAGATGCTGTACCTGTTTGAGATGTTTGATACTAAACAAGATGAGCGCCAAAAATGTCAATTTTCATGTCAGCAAGCCTGGGGATAAATAAATAAACATAAAATACGTTGACGTTCCAGTGCGTGAAACTATCCTAGAACAGTACGCCAGGTCAATTGACGCTTGTCGAAAGATTATGAAATTTTAAATGTGCTCGTATAAAGCGTTGGCAAAGCAGTATAAATTGTGGACTTTCTAATTAATTGAAAAAGTTTCGAGAAGATAATAATATTATTCCTCGCTTGTGAAATAGACTACTGAGAGAGATAATCTCTCACAATAAAAAATATATTGTAAAAAACATGCTAATTTCAAAAAATCTGCGGCCTTTATTTATAATTTGACTATAGTAATTTATCTTTTAAAGAGCCAAGGAAGGGCCACAGCATGTCATGTGGATTTACAATAGAGAAAAAAGCCTTCAATCACATTATATAGATAAGGGACTTAACGCAAGTCTCTTCTCAGTTTGTATGTTGTGTGTTTCTTAAACGCACGTCATTTAAACATCATGTCGTATCGTGCTAGTAACTTGCCTTAGACTCAAACCAAGTCCTCTCAGGAAAAAAGAAGTATGAATTGATAGTCACAGAGCAACAGAATTTTCGTTAGAATTCGAACTTGTTCGAACCTGGAGCTCTTTGCTTCCTAAAATTATTCTTTAACAACACATTAAAATGACCGCGCGGTATTCGCTCGCTTTTCGCGATGGTTTTAAACAAAAGCATGTGCGAAATTTATCTGTCGACGGCACCTCCTGCCTGGCATATTGCCATCCACTGCTTTGTAGTGCTACCGATCAGCATTGAGCTGTGCTGCGCTTAGCTAAGCAAGCTTTTCGAGTTGTTTTTATCACAGTCCACTTTAATGATAGCTCCTTCGATCACGATAGCCTTTTAAAAATATCCCTCATTCGTAGTAGGACAAAGATATTTTAATAAAGATGGTAAGTAGGTAGACGTCATTGATAAATAAATAAGAAGAAGGAAGGAGTGCGTTCATCCAGTATGTCATTGTTTTAATTAATTAATCTTTTACTTGCAATATAATCTTTGTGATCCAACTTTTTTTTGCTATCTACCTATTTCTAGCTATCTTAAACCTAGGAGTCCCTGTTGGACAAAGGTCTTTTTCACAGGAATAGAGCATATCCCACCAGGCTGCTTCAATGCAGACTGATTTAGTCGCGTAATATTTATACAGGCCGACAAAAAAAGAGCTTTAATTTTATATCAACATGAAAGTCGGCTCGACGTACAACTGCCCTTTGAACCAAAAAGGCAACTGCTCTGTGACTTAGTATATCACAATGATAAAACCTAAAATAATCCCTTATTAAATCCGTAAATAGCAAATACACTAATAAAAGCGTATTAAGAAAAGAAGCTCCTTGTTAAACAAGGCCCTGCGTCGCTAACATAATGTTGATTGGACGGCACCTCCTCCGGATCACCACACTCGCACCAATAAACAATTTTGTATACCAACAAAGTTGGGTGGTGTACGGGGTTTTTGCTCCCGTGTACCGAACGTGCGAATGGGCTTCGGAGAGCGTAATAAAGTACGTGAGATTTATTATTAATTTATTTGCCTTTAAACCCTTTAATGGGCGTTAAAATGTGATGACAGTAATCTTTACTCTTGTGGAAAGCGGTTAGTTATGAGCGTTAATAGTACCTACCTACGTGGTATTGTAATATAAAAGTCAAAGTTTGTGCCAATATCACTTATTTAAAATCATATTATTGCATCGGTGTCGTAATGAATGACGTAAATTGAAGTAAATTGAAGTCACAAACTAAGTAAAGATGCTAACGAAGTATGTACGAAAACATACCTATTATGTAGAAAATATTGAGCTAAAGTTCGACATTCATTTAATTAATCTTGCCGTTTCAATTCATATTTTCATATGTATTCCCTTATGCTTTTGACAAAGATACTTAATGCAACTTTATCTGTTATTTGTTTTGATTATATATAATACATAACATTACAGTAATGTAATATATCTAATAAGTTAAGAGCGTCAGCCACATAAATAGCAAACACTTTTCAGTCAAAGAGATGATTTAAAGTTACGTCAAAAATACTGTGAAAGTTTTAAAGTGTAATAATGCTGCAAAATGTAAGTAGAGAGGGTCTCCACGTAAGTACGTCGGCGCTTTGCCGCTCGTGTAGTTTTATGCAATGAGGTTAATTTGTGTCGCCGGGTAACCAACCCAATTTACCTCTCTCATTTTCTTTGTGTGTTACGCGAATTTTGTGTGGCGATGGTGATGAGACAACTGCTAGACGAGTTGTTGCAGCTGAGTGAGTCGTCGGTTCGATACACAGCGAGGGCTGAGGACTTGCTATGTTATACATACATGTTTGTTAAGGGTCTCCGCATACGACCGACTTTTTGACCGTTTTGTAACCGACCTTTTTACTGATTCTGTGATTTTTGCGGTATCACAAATAGGGGAAGTTGATTTCATCTTATTTGGCATTTTAAATACATACATACTTATAAATTGACGGTAAATTGTGTTCCCTTTGATTAGGTTCATTAAGTCGGTAAGAAAATTGTTCAAAAAGTATGGAGACTCTAACAGTAATCTACGCTTTCTGAGACAAGGGAAGCATGACAAGTTTTATAAGACCTCTGACAGCGCCACCTGCACAGAATAGATATACACGCCACCTTGCTTTAAAACACCGGAAACACGTTATTTTCAAGATTTTATCTTGAGTAATGACTCAAGTCTACGGATTACGGTCAAGTACCTACTCTTAATCGTAAATTTTATGTGTCAAAACTCGTTATGCATCGAACCATCCGTTTATTGTGAAAGGAACTTTGAATAAAGCTTTAAATGGAATTCTGTGGAAACGACCTACATTAAACGCGGCGGCGGTGCGTTAAAATACGCCGTGTGCACTGCATAGGTCCTTAAGAGAGATGATGCTCTAGTTTGAAAACTTCGTGGAGTATTAGGCAGTAAACCTGAGTGTCCCAAGTGCAATCCTCAACCTGAGCACACATTTTCATGAGATAAATAACGTGATTGTCTTTGTTATCTTCGAGTGTCGGTAAATGCCTCATTGCCGAGGTGTGAATGTATAAGCAGTTAATTTTCAGATCGTTAAACTAAACAGAATGTTCATAGCTTTACTGTTATGCAATCATATAGCTCTAAGTATAATGTTCCTAGTAGAAACTTCTACAACGTTTCAGTAAACGGCAGGTAAGACAAAGAAATGCTTGCTTTGAAAGCTCTACTTTGTATCAGCGTAATTAAAGCTCATTAAATAAAAGACAAACTGACATTTCCTCTTATGTGGAATTTTGTTTCCTTTTTTAATGGAATAGGCAAGGGAACACCCGAAATGAAATGGAATTCTCTTGATTATCTGTGACAGCCGAGTAGCTACCGAACTCGCATCTCACTCGAGCGGTACGGGTTCAAATCCAAGCGGAACCCATGCCTTTTCTTAGTTAGGTAGGTTTCTTACCTACGTACGATTTAAGAAATAAAAATTAAATGTCACATGCAGGAAACATCGTAAGGAAATCTGCAAGCCTGAGAGTTCTGTATAATGTTCTCAGAGGCTCGTGAAGTCTGCCAATTTGCACTTGGCCAGCGAGGTGGACTAAGGCCTAAACCCTCCCATTATGAGAGGAGACCCG
The DNA here is from genome assembly GCA_944567765.1 of Carterocephalus palaemon. Taxonomy (NCBI): domain Eukaryota; kingdom Metazoa; phylum Arthropoda; class Insecta; order Lepidoptera; family Hesperiidae; genus Carterocephalus; species Carterocephalus palaemon. The sequence goes on from OX155643.1 coordinate 10,997,177, forward strand.
TGCCCAACAGTGGGACAAAGAAAGGGTTGTAATGATGATGATGATGATGATGATCATCCTAGATTGTTAAGAACTTTTGCATCCATCATCATCATCACAGCCCATTCTTTATCCTACTGTTGGGCACGGGTTTCCTCTCAGAATGGGAGGTCTACTGGGCTTTCACCGCTTATTCACACCAGTTATTTACATAACTTATTTAATTTACAACCAACGTACATAAAAACTTCGTAAGTAAATACATATACATATACATTTTTTAAATTAATATTTATCGAGTTTCTCAAGCGAATATTCGCTCACTTTACGTGCAGCTGCCGACATCGAAATTATGCACGAACCTGCTAAACAACACTCTGTGAAATGTAACAAAGTGTACTAACGCGCCAAAACGTTATATTAGTTAGGAACCGCGAGCTAGGAACGTTAGGAACGTTCCAAGTATATTCTAGGTATATTCCACAATAAAATGATTTGAATTGAAAAAAAAAATTAATTGAAGCGACTCTCACGGTCCTCTACTTTGCATATTATCACGGACAGCCGACGATAGCTGGACGAATGCATCGATACAAGCTTTCCAGCACTTTACAGACGCAATTATCATCCCGAGGTGAGTAGTGCGCGCAAATCCGCGTCCTTTCGCGATATCACACACCGTGGGAACCACCTTTTACGCGCACGCCTACAACAGACGAGCAACTGATTTCTTTTCTATTTACCACGAGCAAAGCGAACGAAGTGGTAAGCCATTGTTTCTGCCTATCCCAATGGAAAACAGGCGTGATTTATGAATGTATGGCTGACCAGCTATGACAGCCCAGTAGCTATCGAAATCGCCTCTCACTCGAGGGGTCCGGGTTTAAATCCAAGTGCCACACGCACAAGTGGCCAGCGTGGACTAAGGTCTAATAAAACGGGACCACTAACATAACTAATGAAAAGTTATACACCCATGTATTACATCACAAAACACACCTCTGCCTAACCCTTGCAGGCAGGGCAGCCAAATAATGTACCGAATTTGAACCAGGGACCGGCACGAAAACTAACAACACTCGTGTTTACACGAACGCAGCACGTGTCTGTTTTCTACAATAAAAAGGCTATTATTAGTCTCGAAACCAACTGCTTGGTCCTTGGACTTCTGTCGGAACATGAGAGAAAGAAGACTCGTACCCGTTATTAGATACAATCCTTGCCGTCTTGACCCTTTCATTCTACAAAGAAGATAGCAAGAGTAACAAGCGTTTTGCGCTGCGTTTCAAAGTGATGGCCTATTTCTGGGAAAAAAGGCTTTTCCGAGTGTAAAAGGGCGCGAAATGCAACCTAGCCTTTCATATTTGATTGTAAACGAACGGCGGCCTGAAAAGGCGTTTCAATGTAGCAACTGGAAAGCGTTTTTTATCACTTTAAATGCGCCCGTTTGAAACTCGTCAAGATCTTGGGCGTAATGAGTATCTGGAAACAACATTATCGAGTTTCAAATATCATTCATAATAGGGCACAGTACGGATCCAACTTATACTTATCATTTTTTTTTTTCAAAATAGGAATTAATTTGAATTTAAACGCGACTATTTATGAATAATATTTTAGACCCATAAATTAAAACGTGCATTGATTGAAAGGGTTGTGGTGATGGATCGACCTCCCATGGAGGAGGAAAGGGGACTACACCAATTATTAAATTGCATTTCATATTTCACATATGTAGGAGACTCCACAACGAGTATACAACACGTCACGCTGTCGGAAGCATATTATTGCGAAACATCGACGGTGGCACAAATCGCTGTAATTGGGTGGCGTAAACAAAAAAAATTTATTGGCGCGCGCGTCGACCCCGGGATATGGGTCAGCGAGGATGGCATTCCGCCAGCCAGGACCTTTCAGATAAATCTCGTACACACGCTTTTGTGAGAAATCATCCAACGAAAAAGCTGTTCTGTTTGACGAATAGATTAGTTACCTATTGAATTAGTGTTCCACGACACTTTTTTTTACATTGGTATAAGATGCAGAAGGCAACGAGCATGCAGCGCCACCCATGAAATACATAATTATACTATTACATGATTTGCGTTGCTACCCTTGAGAACTATATTATATTGTTATTTATAGAACTATATTTTATTAAGGTAGTTACATATAAAATAAGTTCAGTGACGAAGCTCTCAAGTGTTGCTACAAGCAGTCACCCAACGAACTGCCGACGCGGCGACGGTGTCCCGATCGATTTAACATTCCTAATCGTTCGGTTAACAAGCTGCACGACCATGAGCATTTCAACATATTCTACCAAAACCTTTTTATTGTCCCACTGCTGGGCCTTGGTCTAACCTCGGGATGGGATGGGTTATGCCTTAGTCCACCACGCTGGCCAAGTGCGGATTGGCAGACTTCAAATGCCTTCGATAACATTATGGAAAACTCTAAGGCATGCAGGTTTCCTTACGATGTTTGCTTCACAGTTACAGCAGGTGACATTAATTTTCTTAAATCGCACATGACTTAGAAAAGTCATTGGTGCGTGTCGCTGGGGTTTGAATTTGAACCCGGACCGCTCGAGTGAGAGGCGAGTTCGATGGCCACTAGGCTGTCACCGCTGTATGCTCAATCGAATATTACACATATGGGGTCGCAGGAAAACCCGTCTGTAATATTTTATTCAAATCAATGAATATTTCGGTATGCACGCCTGAGCATACGCTGTATGAGATTTTGCAATTTAGTATCCAGTCTGCAGTTCAACTTTAACTCTTGAAGAAATTCATGGACTTTATCGATAAATGGTAGAACGAAATGACGTTTCGTGAACTGAACATATTTCTGATTTATTATATAGGTACATTCTGGTACATGGCATATTTCTACAAAAATTTTCCTGAATAGAAGATACCTCTTTTCAGGAACGTCTCATGAGATACCTAGTTAGATATTCCTATGAGATGAAAAATTTACATGCATAAAATAAGCACTTGCTTCCCTTAAAACTCTCAAGCAAGTAAGTAAGCAGATCATAATTAAGAGACCCAGCTTTTTTTATATATATATTTTTTTTTTTTACAGACGGAAACAGGCATACGGTTAATGATACTTCACTTTTAAATACTTACTCGTGCCTATAAAATTGAGTGTCTAATTTGTCAAGAAATAACATTCGGTTCGGTTAACATTTCGATTTTTTCTCGTTTATTGTGAAAAAACAAATGATGTTTATTATTTAACAAAATATTCAAATCATCCCCGCGCAGATACATTTCCGCCACCAGTAGGTAATTATTATTTTTTCTGTGCCGCCACTAAGGGTAGTATTTGTAGAAAGGGGGTGTGGGCAATTATGCCCATTAGCCACTGCGACCTAAAGAGATCTATTGTAGATAAAAAAGGGCATACAATTAGTTTTTATTCATAGAGAGCCGTAGGCGGGCGAATAGGTACTTGTCAGTTAATCCAATGTCTAGCCTCAATGAACAAAAGAACGTCGTAAACAATTTTTGTAATTCAAGTTAGTTAGATGAAATCAAATCGTTGGAAATTAGAATACAGTGGTGTAAAAATACTTTCAATAAATATTCTAGGTTGTATAACATTTCCAATTTAGCTTCAATTTTACGAGCAGGCAGTGGTCAAATATAATTTGTTCATTTGATATTATGATATTACCGTAACCAAAATATTCGTTTACTCGAAAAAATCTAAGGATTGTTAGTTTCGTACCTTTAGTAATTTTGTTGTTTGGGGCTATAAGATTTTAGTATAATAGCAGTGCTTATGAGAGGTTTCTAAAAGTTTCACGCTTGGTTACTTCTACTTATGACTATTCGCATTTAAACAATTTTAACATAAGTCTCTCTGATAATTAATATGACTGGTTGTTTGATACATAAATCAAGAAAACACACAACTAACTCATAAACTATTGCGGTCGACCGATACAACTCAATATTTATGTTTGTTATGAATTCAGCGCCACGTCATAGTGGTCAATATGCATTGATGACTCACTGAGATTATTAATCTGCATATTTGGTAGCTTCATTAATAATCTAATATATTATGAATTGGGTATCTATTGGACTTGCGTATAGTAAATATATGTTTGTAAACAACCAATGTGTAAGGAAAATTCTTCACCGGAGAGGCGTGTCCAGGGTACAATGGATGTATAATGAATGGATGATGGTGGTTGTATAATGGATGGACGGAAAATAATTTTGAACCCATCTGAACCCATTCGTAACTCACAATTGCTAATGAAAAGCCCACTTAAATTATGAATTGTTCTCATTTGATCCTTTTTCAGTTCAGTTTTCAGAAAAAAAAATCCCAAAAAAACCCGACTGCGTGAAATGAATATATTTTCAAACTTAATAAATAACCTGAAAAGTTAGAAGGAAGATGATTTATTTTATTTTATTTGAATTATAATGGTTGACAGTGCTAACAAATACAGCCGGAGGCATCATTGGATAACAAAATAGAAATCATAGATAATGTGTGTATAGATAGATGTATGTATTCAGGTATGTATGTATGTATTATTTATTTATTTTGCACGCTTTTTAGCCCATACGGCTTGATAGATTTTAGCTTTAGAGGTATCGTAAGATTTGTCTCAATTGTGAGTTAAAGTTTCGCGGAGTATGAGACCCGTGGTTCCCCATGGTCACTCATCACCACGCCACGGAGACGTCATACAAACTGACTGGCTGACTAATGTTTCTTCGAGTATTAATTAGCTTAAAATAACTGGATTAAGATTCTATTCCTATTCGGAGTCTTGTTCAACGTTTGTCACAGATTAGTGTCAGTCGGCAGTTTATTAGTGCATTTGCATGTTCGTTTGCTATCATATCCATGAAAAAAGACAGTATCGGACCTTTCTAAAGTGTCTTAATTACTGTAGCTTATCTTCAACAGAGCTCATGGAAATGTTGAATTAATCCCTCAATACTGCTGTTCGAATAATAAACGGTAATTCGTTAGCACTAATTGAATTGCTATTTCAGGTTTATTATACTCCATGTTTTGTTAATTGTGTGAATTTTGGGTGTTGTGCTAAATTTAATGAATCAATCGTATGAACATACCTAAGGCTTGATATAAATGAAATTACTTATAATAAGTATGTTTATAAAGGAACTGTGTGCCTAGTAAAACTTGGTGACAATGTATTTTTCTGATTCTGAACAATATAAGTGTGAGTAAGTCACTCAGGTATGTAGGTAATTGAAAGTGAATAGAATTTTAAACAGACTCTTCTTGCATTATAAGCTAAACGATAAAATCCGATGCATGATAATTGGTGATAACTTTGTTGGACAAGTAATACTTTAAGCTAAAAAAGTATTTAGTAGTAAGAAAGTAGGTAGTTACAGCTGAAGAAAACAGTAAAGTATTTTCATATCACGTACGAGAAGACATGACCATATTATAAAGTTTGAAAGTTTGAATTTTAAAATCTCAATTTTATGTGGATTCACAACTGATTTGAATACAATATCCATACGAATTATTGTCACAATGCCTCAAATTAGTGTGTTCATGTGTACTATGCATATTGATCGATATAAATATTAATGAAATTTGCACACCGACAGTATACTTTAATCAATGTGAAGTGCAAAATCAAACCATGGACTCTTACTTAATTGAAAATAATGGAGCCGAAGTGATTTTCGGTGTTGTTTGGTGAAGTGGCTCAGTAAAAATCCGGTCAAAACTGGTTTTACGAAAGGTGTTCGACTCCACCAATCCAAATTGGAGCAGCGAGGTGGAGTATGCTTTAAACCTCCCGCAACAGTGTCTGTGGGCGAGACCCGTGCCCAGCAGTGGGTTGCAGGTTAGCTAAGGTACCAACTTACCAAATATCTTTCCGCACTGCGACGCAACGCTGTGTTTTCAAGATCACCCTTTACAATAATGAAGTTATACAACACCAATCATCCAAAAACAATTTGAATACACAGAGCTATTTTCATTCGAGCAAAAAGCATTCCCCGTCTGCGGTAGGCTCTATATCAGAAAAGATATTTGCATGCGAATGGCTGGCTGATTGAAGAAAGGCGTCGGTTCTTACCTGGAGCGTCGCACCATTATGCTTTTGCGAACTGAAATATTTAAAAGACTGTTATAATTACACTAATTCGGAACACCTAACATAACTCACCTGTTAATTATTTTTTTAACAATCATATTAAGGAGTTGCGTTTTCATTTGATCTGGTTTTAGAAGTACAATTGATGCAGGCTAGCAAAATCGGAAAAATTTCGTAAAAAAAAATTTCGTACCGTTAATTTTCCACCTTTAAACATGCCACACTTTCACTTTTGGATGTATAAAGTGATACACACTTCTGACTATCCCATGGGGTGTACAGGCATAATTTTATGTTATGTTATCAGCATATAAATGTATGATCTCTGAACGCGTATCTAGCTTTATCATTCATGCAAGCGACACATATATTATATTCATAAATTTAAGTTTCAATATTAAGTTTACGGCTAGGTCCACATTTCAGTCATCGGTTCGAAATCGCGGGCGCATCGCCATAAAATTAGTGATATTATTGACCGTAAAATTAGTCGTAACTCTGTTCAGATAAGCTGCATTCTGTTTGTCTATCATGATGGCATAAAACAAGAAGCAGTTGGTTGGATTCGATGTTATTGTTCTACGAAACAAAGATATAAATAATAATCAGTTTAGGCCAGTAAATATATTATTATTTCTCAATTTCAATCACAACATGAAATTACATTGAAAAGAAAGAATTTATTGATAGCTTATTTACCAGATTAGATCTATTTTTAAACCATCAATATTAAGGACAAAGCGATTTTGCCACTTTATACGATGGAATAATTAATTAAGTAACGATTTATTAAATCGATTGATTAAATAAAAATTAGTCATTAACATTTCACTAATTACATTGTGACATTTTTATAATATCTAATAAAAATGTCACAATGTATAAAGTGAAATGTTAATGACTTTTTTCTCTGACATTAAACGAATTTAACATTAAAATTTATAGTAGATATTTATAGTTAGTGTAAAAGAATATCACTTGAATAAGTATGAGTAATTTACCTCATGTATAATTGATCAAGGGTTAGGTATGATATAATTACAAGCCTATTTTAAATTATCTATGACGACATCTCTGAAATATTCAATGTTCTTAATTTTGCAAGCAACTAAACTTATTTCTATGAACATTATCGTGGCTTCTTTAAGTATGTATTAGCTATTCCTGAAAAATGCTTATGCGTAGGTAATTCAAGTTTCACCTAAAAGGCATGAATATTTGATAGGAGGTTTTTCGGGTTTCTCCGATATAACTTTTACCATTTGTTACTCTCTTAGGGGTTGTTCTATTTTCGCAATAAGTATGAATCTGCAATATTTCAATTTCGCCTATCTAGGTTAACGCGAAACATACGAATTTCCTACAAGGTGCTTTTGTAAATACCGTTTTTTTAGATTAGGTACCTACTTGTCTTGTATGCGAAGTAAAGTTTAATTCCCGGTTAGTTTAGTGAGATAGCTCCAAGTTCCTACACATATTTTATAGCACTAGACATCCTACCAACATATCTCAAATATTTTTCACCATCGTAAACATCGTGAAATCTACAACCTTCTGTTGGCTGCAGACACAGCTGCGGGAGATCTAGAGCATACTCCACCACGCTGCTCCAATACGAATTGGTGGAGAGGGTAGTAACTCCTACAGGGTTAGTGGCAAACTCAGTGCCGAATGTTCTCAACGGGACCGACAGCTTAACTTGCCCTAAGAAGCACGGTAGCGCCCATGAAATTTTGCTACTAAGGGTCACCCATCCATCCTCAAACCGACCGCGCTCGTTCCATCATATAGAATCGACGCGAGCCATTGGGCTAAGGACGCTTTTCTCGTGAACATAACAAGGTACAATTTTGATTGGTTTTAAGGTACAATTATGCGAAGTAGTTTGCCTCACACGATATTATCTTAACAATATGTGACTACTGCGAGCTGTGGCGAGTTTATAGAGGCGTTATTGAACGTTATAACCACGGCTATCCCGCAGTGAAGACATTACTACTCCACTCAGCTCAACAACGGCGGACTATGACACACTTTAATGGACTTTACTATTTGTTATGCGACTGTACTTACCTATCCAAATAACAGCGCTAAAGAATAAACTAAGTAAAATGTGTCGGTAGGTTAAGTTTCATTTCAAGTAAGTATGCAGATTTTATCTAAACAAAAGGTTTTAAGAGCGCATCAGTCGACCGTCACTTTTGAAGAATAGGTTTTTACCAAAAATATTGCCGTCGCGCTGACCCCCAACCTTACCCCTTAGTGTGCGATAGAGAGAAGTGCAGTCTCGAACTGATTTTACCTACGTAAAATTAAGAAAATCGTCCTTTCGTAATCCCCTGTTTCCTCCTCGAAATCTAGACCGATTTCAATATTTCTTTCAGTTAAAATGTAGAACAGGGTCTAAGCTATGCCCGTACGTTTTGCTTTTTTGGGATATGTTAGTAATTACCAGTTTGCTTGATGTTTGAAAATGTATGTAAAAAAAGTCGATATTTTTGATTTTAAAAGATTTTTTTTCTCTTCTATTAAGCAAATTATGAAAAAAAAACAAAACGTACAGGCATGGCAGAGGTACGTATAAATCGTATGGTATTTTTTTTTATTCTGTAACTTCTTTATCCTAGGAGGAAACAGGGGACTACGTTTGTATGGAAAAAGTGTCGAAGTGACGGTCGACTGATGCGCTCTTAACGATGATTAGTTCACAAACATTGGGTTGAAGATACTCGTATATAGAAAAGTTGACCTGAGAAACGATAGTTTATAGTTATTAAATTACTAATCTAAACTTTCTTTACAATAAACAACATGTGCTACTTTTTACTCTTGATACTTTTAACACTTGATTATTCTTTTTACACTGTTCATAAAGGTTCTGAACAGGAATACCATCATGAAGAAACCTGCATATCAGTTTGATACCGCAAAGGCTCTGTCTGTATGCTAAGTGAGCCCGATTTCTAAATCTAGGATAGGTACCGGGATCTAGTACCGTCTGGGGCATATTTATTTCACAGTTGAATATCTGGATTCAGGTTTTGTTTTTTGTGTGTATCCGCTATCCGCAGCAGAGGATGAGAGCAAGAGCCATTATGATTATCATGTGAAGTAAACCAAACAAAACTGGGGCATCATGGTAGACTTTGACCTTACAGCAGCTGAGTCTCCTTTCATTTTTGTTTTATGGATCAGTAAGTGACGCCACTACACTGAAGTTGCAAAAATGTGAAAATTTTATTTGTTTGAGCCTCGTTATGTCTAAAAATAGACGAAAATGTTGCAAAAGAAGAAAATCATTGTCCGAAGCGTTCAAAACTTTTAAGCTGGCATTTCAATGCCGAAATTATATGTACAGCTAAACATAATATCTGAAAAATACTGTGGCTTATGTACCATGTATTTGATTTTCTATGTATACATACTCGTACCTATTAATAACAATAACATATTTCAAGATATTAATGCCTATGACAAAATTTGGCTATAAAGTTATTAAATTTTGAATTTGGTCTAAAAGAGTGAGGTATGTGCTCGTACGTTTTCATGTTTAATCTTGAAATCTAGAGTTTTGTAAGAGGTGGTTCACTCTAGCTAGAGTACTTATATCTAGTTTGATTTGAAGGAGAAATAAGCAATTTACTCAATACTAATACAATCAAATAATAATTATAAACTAGTTAAAATATTTACAATTTATATAAAACTAGTGGACGCTTCGCTCGCGTGGAATTAGACATAACAATAGTTTCGTTTTCACCGAGTAATATTATATAGCTTATGTCACTCAGTGAACATGCAGCTTTATAATGGTAAAATAATTTTTGATATCGGTCCAGTAGTTTTTGTGTGAAAACATTACAAACAAATGTTTCCTCTTTATAATATTAGTATAGATTGTCTGTTAGACAACATTTTAAATAGTATATATTCAAATAGGTTATTATCGTTGAAATCACACAAATGTCTGAATATTCTTAACCGTAATAAAACTAAACTTTTCAAAAGAAATATCTCGCCGTTTCAAAACTTCCATGGCGTCTTTTGTCGGTTTGGTTTTTAGATTGTCGCTCGATTCCGGAAAATTAAAATTTTCAGGACTGTAGAAAAGTTCAGTCCTTTTTGCAGACTAATTGGTTTCATTGTTTTCTGTATTTTTTCATGCAGCATCGCGACAACGTATGATTAAACGTTGCATGTTAAATGTATCGTGTATGGTGTTTGTGAGTGTGTAGCAGTGTGTGAGTGTGTGTGCGTTTTTGTGTGTGAGTTTTTTTTAACCATTGTATGTACTGTTGCAGTTTTAGTTAAATTACGCAGACGAAAAATTTATTTTATATCAATCCGATTTTCGTCGAGCGTCCTTATCACTACAAAATATTTGATATTTGAATTTATAATTTAACTGCTATGGTAGAGGTCCCGTTTTTCTGTGATCGAAGGTTCGGGCAAAGTATTATTGTTGAATAAAACTTAAGTCTTTAATTTTTATTTTATTAGGTATCATAAATCATAAATATACTCATCATACATGCAAGGATCACATCACTCGACTCTAAGAAACTCCGTGACAGCGAAATTGGCCCTCCGACCCGCGCAGATCAGCTCTCGCGCAAGTGCGTCCCTTTGTCTCAGTCCAACGCTTCACACCTCTCATTAATCTTTCATTCTTACTCGTCGTCACCCGTATCCAGAAAAAATGTGCGGGTGTTAAAATGGCGCACGAATTCGTTTTAGACCGGATTTTTATTACTTTCTTACTTTCACCGGTTTTTTATTTAAATGTAGGTATGTTATATAGAGTTCATCAAGTTCTCGAAGGCATGTGAAGTCTGCCAATTCGCACTTGGCCAGCGTGGTGGACTAAGGTCTTATCTCTTCAATTCTGAGAGGAGACCCGTGCCTAACAGTGGGACAAAAAAAGGGTTGGGATTTATGAAAATGTTATTTTTGGGTCCGGGTAAGTAAACCACCAAGTGACCTGATTTTGTACCCAGTCTTGGCCCCAGTAGAAGGAGCTCCTCAAAGGCTAATGGCATAAACCATATGCCTATTTTAAATTTATTTTATGAAATGTTTCATGAAATACTTTATGAAACAAGATTTTATCAACATGAATTTAGAATGTACAAAATCTACATGAAAATCTACAAAAAAATAGCTTAATAATTCACTATACATATTTTGTATTCGTAGTATAGGCGTATATACACATATTATGTAAAGCGTAAGCGAAATAAATAAAAAAAATATATGTTTTATGTAAATATAAGTGTAAATATTATTATGTACCTAAATATAAATTTTAATATGGGTGTTATAGTGTAAGTGTAGCCTTCATTGCATAGCTGCTAGAAATTTTCGACGCTAATATTCCCAAACCGCACAAGTGTAAATGATGTGAGCATGGAACAGAAAATAATTTACCATAATATTAAACAAAGCGAAAATTGACTAAATAATTTGTGTAGCACAAATTAATTCGGTTTACGTTAATAATAAGACGTTACGGTATTTTGTCCGCTGTGCTATAAGTAAAACTGGTAGGTACTCGTAAATACATGAAGTCAGAACAAGGCATTGCAAGAACGTTCTGCAGCATTTTAGTACCAAAAGGGACAAACGTAGGGAAATACCAACAAGGCTCCTTACTTTAAGTGGCTGCATCGTCTCCTGAATCCCTTAGAATAATCATCCTGCAGATTAGACTTTTAGTTAATCTTACAATTTACATTCTCATTATCTCCTTCCTAATAGTTTCTATATTTTCCACCCTCATTTTCGTGCTGTTATCTGGCAAGCAAGATTAAGCAATACATAAACTGTAGATAAAGTGAAATGAAGTCACTTTATGTGTACAAGCTGATAACAAACGAGTTTGCATTGCAGTGCCACTCATCCGCATGCTCTTTTCTATACATACTGTATTATAAAGAGGAATTATTTGTTTGTAATGTTTTCACACAAAAACTACTGGACCGATTTCAGAAATTCTTTCACCATTAGAAAGCTGCGTATTCACTGAGTGACATAGGCTATATAATATTACTAGGCCACCACATTCCACGCGAGCAAAGCTGCGGGCGTCCACTAGTGAGGAATAAGGAGGTCGCTTCTCAAGAAGTGTAATGTACCAGACTTTTATAACAAAACTACAGTTTCTTTATAAACAACTACTACTGCATTGTAGAAATGGTACAAGCTACTGTGACGGGCGGTAGCCCCGAAAGAACTCTATATGGAACCTATTTGGTTCCTATAGTCTCTATCACCTTGAAAACTATTTAAGAACTATTTTATCAGTCTACACAGACAACAAACTTCCTCATTATCCACAGCAATCACGAGCGCAGTCCATTTCTTTTGTATAACGAGAGCGTCTTCGTAATTACCAGCTACACAATAGCTTTCACACCTCAGGCTGGCTAAAGCTTTAAGCTCTACAACTGGCTAGTATAGACTCATTTTAGCTTTAATTTTTAAAAATGCTAGGTTTTCCCGTATTTTTCCTAACAGAGTTATGAACAAAGGCTTTTCCTTCCGGCCGGAGTTTAAACTATACCAACAATAATGTCATGCGATGTATTCAGAAATAGTCGTATATAAATTTACTGGCCAACCTAGCTGACGGAAGTTTATAGACCAGCCAAAGTACCTACTCTAAAATGACCTGAAATATGCGAAACGGGGCTGTGGGAAGCACGGAAATGACTAAGCTATTTATGCGAGTAATAACAATTAGCTGTCAATCCCACTGCCGAATCAAGCATTATCAAAATAAGATTGGACTCTCGTCGCCCAATCGTTTAAGTACAAATCTCCTATAAACCTTACAACAGCGCAGAAATTCAATTGCAACTGCATTCAGTGGCTAATGAAATTTTATCTCAACTGTGTTAATTCATTGCCAGTGTTAAAAGTTCGCGAACTATCCAATTTAAACCTTGGCAGCCTTTGTTCGAAGTAGGAAGTTGAAAATTAGTTCTTCGCTGCCGTCACTTCACACTATCTACATGCCGATGTCAGTCATTCAGTCATAGCTAAGTTCCTAATTTATTAGCTTTTCTGTCTGTATGATTCATGCACTCACAGTAATCACAATCACCTAACTACGGCACTGGCCCACTGAGTCTCCAAAAAAGTCTCCAAAAAAGATCGCAACCCTTTCTTTGTCCCACTGTTGGGCACGGGTCTCCTCTCAGAATGGGAGGGATTAGGCCTTAGTCCACCACGCTGTTCAAGTGCGGATTGGCAGACTTAAATAGCTTTAAGATTCTTTTATATTCGTTGAGCGTTCATGTTCACCATATAGCGAAATCAAATTCATTTCGTTTCATTCCATTTCAAATATAGATGCCGTAGGTACTCCACCATACTGGCCAATGTATGCTCACATGACTATGAACATTGCAAAGGTAGTAATATATTTTAATTGCTTAAATCGTGCATTATAATTTTGAATATAATATGTTTACCTTAGTCCATAATGGTCGTTAGTGACAATGGAATAAAATGCTTGATCTCAAGATCAATTGTTTCTAACCGTATACCAACTGAGTAGATATTAACGATTGTTCTTGACTAACTAAATAATACTTAATACTCATAGGTATTATTATATACTCGATACCACCCGCCTCTTGACACGAGACAAGTTCTAAATGTCTACAAAGACACATGAGACAAGCGATGAATCTAGTAAGAAAGACAATGAGTCTTCAAGCGCGTGATAAGATTTCACAGTAAATGAGACGACCGCCGTTTCGTTTTCATAATAATACAATTCAGCTACGTAGAGGACCTAGACCCGGGAAAAGGTGAGGCAAGAAAAATATACTAACATTGTTATTTGATGACGTAAGGCAGCAGCTGCTGTATGTTATCCGGGATGATCAGAACCAATATTTACTTAGTTCCGAAAGTGTTTCACTAAGATATCGCTGACTTGCGGATTATGTCTACTATTATTGTTTGAAAAATAGAATGTGAATAAAACATTTATTAGGAAAATCAAGCGTTGTGGTTTTTTCCTGATCCATGACAATCATGCTGACCAACTTGTTCCTGTATCCTGCAAAATTAGCAAATAGTTTTTTTTTTAATATTTATTATTTTAGGTTTTTTAATAGTACTAATTAATGTGTGTGCTTTTGTAGATATTTTAAGCTGCACAATGTTGTAGAAAATTAAGAACAAAATAAAAATTACCTTTAGGTACCGCGGCTATGACGTTAAATCGTATTTTACTACTACCCCTACTCTACCACTCTATTAGAAAGATATGGTTTCAAATATAAAAACTACTTAGCCTTAGCCTTTTTCGACGGCAAGCTACACTAAATATATTATTCTCAGTAATCAAAATCTAGCTTCACACGTAGATCGGGCGATCAAAATCCGAATATCGATTAAAATTCTAACGATTTACAGTTTTTCGTCTAAATCACGGGAACCGTGCAATTATTCGGAATGAAAAGTATCCTTTGTAACTCTCCAAGCAGAACCTCTATGCAAATGATCACAAAGATCCATTATTCCTTTGAGGAGTAAAAGAAGGACAAACTAAAAAACCACAAACACACTTTTCCATTTATATACATATTAGCCAGGTATATAAACAGTATTCTATGTGCAGTGCAGATCACTGTCAAAAAAGTTATTATTTATTTCGCTATATATACCAAATCTCTCTCAGCGAGTGTGAAGAAAGCCAAATATCATTATTTAATATTAAGTGGCTACTACTAATTCTAAAATTAGGTTCTACATTCTACATTTCACCGAAAGGTCAAACTTTAAATTAACTAATGTTACATAACTACATGACATGTAGTTATGTAACATTAATAATGCTCTGTAGCCTGTATGACAATGTCATACAGGCTACAGAGCATGTACATACTTATGAGAGATGGATATTCGCGAACCAAGTGTTGACAACGTCGTCGCCTAAATACAAGCCTCATTAAACAGTTTTAAGCATTTGCGTGATGATTTATGATCGGCATACACTGTCGTATTAGCACGTATTAGAATACGATACATTTTGTTGCTTTATAAGCGTTCGTAGTCCCATAAAGAGCATATCAATCTTGGAGTTTTAAGCCGCGTTCTCGCCGGCTTATTAATATAACAGTAACCAGGCCTTTTTGAATGTTCAACATACTTTCGACTGGATGGCTTCTTCGCCAATCAACAATGGAGATACGTGGTGGAAAAAGTTATATTAACAGTCTTCTACCATCCATAAACTGTAATATTTTTACAAAAATAAACAAACAATAACGCTTATAATATAATTTCTGCAACTGAATAGAAAAATAGTTGAAATGTGCAGATGAAATGGACCAAAGAAATCGCAGTAATATTTCCTACATTAGGATGCACGAACTAGTTATCTTAATTGAAAAAAAGACTTCATCGATCACATTCATTTCAGAGCTCAGTTTGGGATTGACCATCGAAACGACAACAAAATGAACAAAATGAAATTTACAAACGCACACTTTAATAAATAAAATGAATTTATAGTGAATCAAAGAGAACATTAATTGTTCTCGTCTCTATACGTTTTAACTCTTCGACATTCAATTTATATGTACTAGGGCGTCAGGTGGCTGCAACGTAATGTGATTCGTCTATACTACAAAATGTATACGAATTCGAATAGAAAGCTGTATCAGCGGAGCTGATAATGCAGCGATTCTCTGTCTGAATTTTTTCACATAGTAATATATTTTATTTCGAATTAAAATTACTGTTTTAACTTACTGTTTTTTCATTTAAACATGCCATAGACGACACTGTTTTCGTATAAGGCATACCGAATGCTCGTTTGCTGTTCTTCAAATAAAAAGAAAAGTACTTCATGCATGCTTGCCATCAGGTAGCCTTTGATGTTGCAAACTTTTCATAAAAAAATTAACCATGAGAAGAAAAATGCATGCAATTTGCCTAATAGATTCCACGCTTCTACGGTAAAAAAATTGGCCAGTGCGTGTAGGATTTAACTGGTGTTGGATTCCGTAACTTCAGTTTTTAACTATAGCATGAATAAAGCAAATAAACTGTAGAATATTCTTTTTAGTCCGCAAGGGTAGTAACGCTGTGACTGACTTAGAACGAGACTTACTAGCAATTACTAACTGGACTATTATTAACACCAACTAAACGGACTACCTAATACTAACATTCCCCAGTCTCACCGATGAACTGACCAACTGATTGATGATGATTGCCTGGTGGTTTTTAAATGATAACAGCATTCCTTTTCATCCTGCAGAACCCTACAATGAGGCTGAAAAACATGGAGGTAAGGCAAACTTCACTTATCCTGATTCGTGGACGCACGGTCTACAGTTCACTCCTTTTACGTTCATCAATGATTCATTGCATACATAAACGAGTCATAACATACGCTTTCAACTTACGTGAGCGAACCATTAGGAAGATGGGCAGACATTTTTTATATAGATATAAGATAGCAAAAGCGCATGCACCAGCCGCTGCCGCCCGTGATATCAATGACAAACGTAAAATGACTCACAGAGGGATTGGCATTAACTTTCCCAATTCAGTCCAGGATGTTAATAAATACTATACATTAGTTGGTAAGTTTGTAAGTTATCTAGGATTGTAGTAATTGTTAGTAAGAGTGCAGTTCTATGTTGGCCACAGCATGTGTGCGTATAGCATAGTATAGTAGGTACCTATTTTTTTTAAGTCTTTCATTGCTACTTTTGAAGGGTAAGATGGTCGCCTTAACTGTTACCGGCAACCATCTTCCTCCTCATATCCAACCACAACAACCAACCAGAAGGCAATAATTGTGATCGACCGAGTAAGGCAACGTTGGGCGCAGTCGGTATGTGGGTGAGTGTCCGCTAGTAACAAAATTTCGTTGTCACTTCCGTGCGTCAGAGTTCACGTTCGTTCCCGGTTGTTTTCAAATGTAAAACAATCTTTATGCCTTGTCGAAGACCTTCGGGTTAATTCAGAACATTCGACACTGGACAATACTGGACATCAAATACTCGGTTAGTATAATCACGGACAACATTACTCTATGGAATAATTAAGTCGTCATCTACTGACGTTTGGTTATTATCTAGGGTCTTACTGCTACGGTGATATAAAAAGGCTATATGATGAAGACTGACGATCGTTCATCCGGGATTAGTCTGATTGGACATGGTTTGGCACTTTATGAACGAACACGCTCACACAAACTCATATCTACAACCTTAGTCTACAACCTTATTTAGTCTTATCATGGACGACACATTTTCTTTCGTGAGGCTACAGCGCGTGACCGTTATTTTGTTTATAAGCTATACTTATAAATAAATAAAACAAAACCTCGTGTAACATTTAGGTAAAACAAAATATCAGGATATAATATTAAACAAAAAAAGAATAAAGCAGACTGAAATATTTTATTTAAATTCAAACCGCAGTCCATTTTTATCGAGACGTGGCGGCTTACATTGTTTCCTTACTATTATTATTCATGCATAAAGACAAGAATTTTTTTGCTTCTGGCCGTAAAATAATAATTCTTTTGTTTTCCCATTTCTATTCCTTTACCGTTACGCGTTCAAAATCTTTTGTACGAACTTTGAGGACTGGTTTTTAATCTGAGAGGGTGAATTTTTTTCACCCTATGACGATAATAACCACAGACCACCGTAAATTTTAAACACCGTTACGTTACATAAATGAATTTTGCCAGATTGTAAGCCGTAACATAGTTAAACTTTAAATAGTTAAACAGTGAAATTGTCAACTGTCTGAATGCTGATTATAATCAAACTGTATTCACAAAATAGCCGTGAGGGTAAATCCGGCCAGGGCAAACTATTGTTATATCTATCAATATCATTGTGAACCCAACTTTTTTATAACAGGTAAACTTCATTGAATGAAGCTATTAATTATTATGAAAAATTGCGTGATCCCAATGAGTTTCTATAAGGCTTTTGAAGCGAACCCAGTGACGTGAAAACCTATTAAGAGTATTCTTGCTGTCTCGAGAGTAATTCCAGGAATGGGAAAACTTTTTCAAATATTAGGTATATTTATTATCTACCGTTTGCTCTCCGAAATATATTTTACAATAAAATTCCTTTACAAAATAGCATTGGACGTATAGGTAAGGATGGTGCGTTTTAATCAGATTTTTAAAGAATAAATCTGTATTTTTTTTAATTCATACACAAAAACTCGTATTATACTTAACTAGAGAGAGAACCGAAAAGTGGACGAAATTTACTTGCCCGTGATAAATTTTAGTCCAATTTTTTTGCTTTATAACATTAATTGCCATACATCCAACAGTCAGAATGTTGAGGCACTATTATATCACACTACACGACTCTCTTCTACACGACTTAATTGCTCGGCACATAATAATTTAATGATCGCGAATAAGATCACAGAGAAAAATCAGTATCGTTTCGAGGTGACTCAGCGATAAGGGAATAGGATCCTCCTACGTCTTGTTACTTAAGAATATCTATTCAAGTGGCATACGCCCAATAATTCTCCGGAACTCAGCGGAACGGGATCAAATAAATTCAGCTCATTTGCCTTTCTCCATTGCAAATAGGCTATCTATCTTTCTAGAATATTATCATATTAACGTGTGCCTTCCCTGCATCAACAATTGGAATGAGCTGACGCACTAGTGACCACAAGCGTGACTGCTAAGCTGGAGGCCCTGAGCTCAGTGCCCTGGGCAGGCAAAATGAATAAATAAATAAAATAAAAAGCCTTTTATTTCACTCCAATTCAAATTAATAAAGGAAAAAAAAAGCAGAACAATTTTGAAATAATGGAATAATAGTTGATTTGTAAATTGTTGATAATTCCATAGTATTTTTATAATATAATTTTTGAATAGATTGCGTTGGTTAAAATGTATAAGAATTTGAATTGTAAAATCATAATTAGAATGGGCAAAGTAGTAGCTCGAAATTTGGATTTAAAAACTATTGATCGAATGTAATTTCAAAATTGGTAAGCTTAGTGCATTAATTTTTTAACAATAAATTAACAGAAGGAACAAAAAATACTTTTTATAACCGGGACTTATGGCCGATGTATGGCGTGAGGCCGAACAATTATTTCTTATGCGCTGAAAAGTGGGTTTATTACACAAATTTTCCTAAACTTTCTTGGAAATACAGGTGTGATGTTCTATTGATGATAATTTACGAGTACACTAACTGAATCTATGTTCCTAAAAATTTTTTTGATAGTGAAGATTACAATAAGATCATAGCTTCATAGCATACATACATACCTACTGTATCTACACAAAAGAATGGCTAAGCTAATCCTTGCTTCAAACCTTTTACCTACTCAAATAAAAATCCAGATGAAAGATCCAACTGTTATTACATTCATAGCTGAACTTGTACGAAGGTATAGAACAATGTTAGGATAATTTAGTTTCAGAGTAATTTGATTGGATATAACAAGAAGTTGGTTTTGATAGTTATTAATTATTTACAGTGTAAGTTTCTCAAACTTATGATTAATTTCATTAATATTAGAGGTATGAGTTCGACGGCGGCGCTGGATAATGTTTCCGAAACGTATCAATATCAATCCTCCACGTCTTAACGCACTGTTAGGCACGTATGTTATTATTTTTTTAATTTATAAGTAAGCAGTGTTTTATAAGAAGAATTCATGTGCATGCCAATGTGAGTTGGCTTGGAAAATAAGAAAGAAAATCGGCGAAAATATGAGAAGAAAATCGGCTCAAAATTTTACAGATGACGTTACAATTATTGCTTGAACCGTGGATCATTAACGAAAATATTTATGCAGGGCGTTATATGATACATATTCAACCAACAAATTTTTTTTTATCCCTCTTCTTCTTAGTAATAATAGACTAACGTCCACACCGTCTGCTATATTGATAGCCACTCAGACTATCAATATAGAATATAGCAATACTATTTCGTTAATAATATAGGCAATGACGCAATCTATTGTGTATTGACGTGCTATAAAATTGATAAATTTGTGCCATAAACTGCAGGCGTGATTGTTTGAAAACAATGACTAGATTTATTTCAAATAGATTTCGTTCTGATTAAGCAACATAAAAATCCTCTCTGTTAATATGTTAGTTATAATTCAGTTGAATCTTACAGGAACGAGTATAAAGAAACGTAAGTAGGTTTAGTAAAGGTGACTGTTGAAAACGCCTGTCATTCATAAACTTAATACCTTTATTATGACAGGCGGTATATTGTAGGCGTTCCTTGAAAATCTGGAATCCCTTGGAATACGGGATCGAGGTTTTTTGAATATTTCTTAAATTTCAATAAAATTGCTTCTTATTTGTATATCTAATTCCACACGAGCTTAGCTGCAGGCGTCCACTAGTCATTAATATGTCCTAAATTTAACATTAAATCTGCTAAAAGGAAATTTGCTGAAATTGAAATTGCTTCTTGGAATTGGAATGAAAAAGTTCTTCACTAGCTATTCAAATTCTTGACACATAGCGAAACAGTAATACCTACGCATGTACTTGGTAGCATCAAATAATTATATTGAAATATTAAATCTTAGATAGCAATTTAATTTTTATAAAATAAATGGATTTAATACGAATTTGTGAATACATATTTATATATAGTAGTAGATCAATATTTAATAACTGTCGTAATATTATATCGCTTCTTCTTTTCTTTCTTCAATTACAGTTATTATTGATTTAGGCTACCTGCAAATTATAGAAAGAAAAATTTTAGGACCCATATTAACAATAGTTTGTAGTCCTACAAGAAATAACATTGTAACGACTTCGTTCGACTTCGTAATAGTCGGGGATTTTCGCGTGATACGAGTGCGGGTTGCAGGAATGCAAGGCACAAAGTAATATATGCTCCAGTAGACTTATAATTCTGAGAAGTTTTATATTTTAAACATATGATATTATTACCAGTTAGTCCATAACTTTTTCAGTGATTTCTTCAAAACTTGTGCCATTCGGATATATCGTCGTCTTGATTTCTTTGATGACTTTAGGTTGTGGAGGTATAAATATAAATATGTTATTAGAACTGTTTCGAATAGATTCCCACCAATCGTTTGTCAACAAGAACCATGTGACTGGTTCTCCACTGGGTAATTTTATTTCATTCAATGCCTCTGGTGATGATGAAGGATCTGTCAAATATTTCAAAAAGGCTAAATAGTAATTAGATTAGGCTAAATAATAATATAATATTTTCTTGTGTCTTGGTTTCAGAAAGATAGTATTAATATTTTGACAAATAATATATTTTATTAAATACACTCAATCGTTGCAAAATAACATTTTTGCCACGCAATTATAAATATCATAAATTTATAAAGCTTTTAGTTAATATTGTATTGTAACTTACTGCGTAATATATTGTTTTCGTCACCACTCTGAATTTCTGGACCAATATAAATTTCCTTTATGACTTCAGTCGAGTTATTTTCATTTGTTTTCGATTGATTTAATGATGAGCTCAAATCAATGATTTCATTAGGTTTCACCGAGGGTTCTCTTGAGTTTATATTATTAATCTCAGAAATGTTAGGGTCATAGACATTATCGGATGATTTAATTTCATATATCGTAGTAGTATCTGGTGAGATATTTTCTTCATTTGATTCCTTGATTGTTGTGGGTGTTTGAATCTCCTTTGACGTTTGATTCAGTGGTAAAACTTCAGGTAGAATCATTGGTAAAGTTTCATGTAGTTCAGGTGTTTTCTGAGACAGCACTGGTGCTGGTGAAGCTTGAGGATTACTTGGATATATTTGTAGTCCTGAGTTCGACGTAGGAGCCTCTGAATTTGAATTTGAGGCAACGGGCTTAACTTCAATATTATTTTCAAATAGCGATTGATCTGCCTGCTGAGAATTTACTGCTGAAGATGCAAAGGGTTTGTCAGAATTGACTGGGTTTGTAGGAATGAGTTTATTGGGGTAAATAGGAAGAGGGCTGGCAGCAACAACATTTTCATATAGGTTTTTATGATGAGCGTTGATTTGACCCACGTTGGGAATAGCTTTTGGGGGTGTGACACTTATGGAATCTTTGGGTTTATTCAAGACCACTTGCGTATTTTGAGTCAATGCAATGTTTTCCGTGGTAGCAGGATTAGAAGCTATCGTATTTCTTGCATCCGGATATTTGTCTTGATTAGCAGGTAGTTGAATTTGTGGCAATTGTTTACCTCCGGGTTTTATTGCTTGTTGTAAATTTACGTTGGAATTGATGACCTGAGATGATTTATATGTTGGAGCAGTGTTGACAGCTCTATCATATTGTTGATTACCATATTGATTAAAATTTTCGCTTGGGTTTGAATTAACTGAATTCCATTGTTGATTTTGGTAATTTTGTGTCTGTGTAGTAGCTGGCAAATAATACGGAGCTTTAATAGTCTTTGTATCATGTTGGGATTTTGAATAAGACAATAATGGAGCTTCCTGCAAATTTGAATTGATTTTTTGATTATTAGGTGCTGCTTGATAAGGATATTTAGTTGCCCAATTTGACTCTGGATTAGTTGACACTATTGGCTGATGAACATTTCCTAGAATGTCAGTTGCTTTAACCAAGATATAATTAGGATATTCTGCTTTAACTCGATGTATTTCGTCCGTGTGTTCGACGCTCCCATTTGGGTGGATAATAGTATATCGCTTAGGTGGTCTTGAAGAATGGATTGCCCTAAAATATGGATCTGATGACAATTTTTTAATATGCGGAGCTGAAAAACAAACATTATTTTTAATATAAATCGTGAAGAACTACAGGCTTTTAATATTGTGTTAAAAATGTTGTTTTTTTCTGTCATATAATAGTTATATATAAGAGAACTCACCTTGTGGAAGCAGTTGATTTCCATTATTATTTTTCTGGGGGTTTATTGGTGCAAAATATTGTTGCCCTGAAGAACTTTCCAATCTCTGATATGTGTTTGGTATTCCAGATTCTATTCGCTTTTCCAGCGGATTGGGTTGAGTTGGACCGTTGATATTTTCTTTCACACTTTGATATGCATGACCATAACTAGGAAAACTTGGAGTGATTGATATTTGCTGTTTTGGTTGGTATGTGTTTGGTAAAATTAAATTTGATTTTGTGTAGTCATCTGCTGGACCCCTAGTTAATAAATAGAAAAAACAATCTAATTTTCATAATCTTGACATATGCATATATATAATAACTAGATATGACATGTAAAATGAATGGAAAATGGAAGTTGGATGCAAAAAAAAGCAAGCAGATGGACCGCCGTTCATGAAATTGGTCAAACCCTCAACCCTCAATACCGATCTGGTAGAGTCTGCCCAAACATTAGGCAGACAAATACCTATTAGTTACAAGTTGATATCTTAACAGTGTCGGCAATCTAATTCTACTAATAATATTAACAATACTCTTACTAACAATTACATACTAACACTAGAAGGTCTAATTGTCTATAATAATTCCTGCTTCTATGATCCTATTAGCAAACTGAGCAACAAATATATTTTTTTGTTCATAAAATTCTGCAAGCCATAAACAGGGTTATAAAGCATACAAATATAAATAAATTATGTAAGGAAGCAAAAAATAACAACACAATTCTGAAACGTAATGAAATGAAGTCTTACATTGAGTACGAACGGTATCCGGTATCAATTGGATCTGAAACAAAATTACATTTCGTTCTTATATTATTGTAAACGTTAAAACCTCAATCCTTCTGATCCTTACTTGTAACTGTCTCATCTCCAGCACATCATTAAAACATGTACGTCTAACTAAGTAGGTATGTATGTATGTATGTAGTGTATGGATACAACTTCGTGCTGGTTTACGAACATTGTGCAAGATGCTCAGGGGTTCAGGTTTCCTCAGATGCTATCAGATTCCTCAGACCTTTAGATCATGTGATATAAAAAAATCTTAATATTTCGATTCTTAGTTAGGTATCAGTCAAGGTGTAGTAGTTAGATGGCATTAGCGATTCCCGCTCCGGCGCCCGCCGCGAGCACCCGTGTACGCCGAGCGCGCTCTCCGCCGCCAATTTGTATACCTACACGTGAGTAACTCGAACTCAGTTCGTTATTTATTGTTGCCAAGCAATTGGTAATAATAAATTTACGTTCTGCCGCGATTGCAAGTAGTGGATACCCCGCGGTGTTATACCAAGCTAGTTAACGTTGACCCGGTGCGTTTCTCCGTCCCTTCTGGACTGAGAGAAACCGGCTGACCCGATCCCACTGCACTCGGGCCTTCCCGAGGGTGACGGTTAGTGACTATATTCCATTAGGGATAGTCACTTCTAAATTTCCCCGTTCCCCCCCCCTGCCACGGCAGGGAGGATATCCTTCAGTATGGACCTGGACATGACTGACCCGACTATTGTTCGCGTATTGAACATGGATCCATCAATCATTATTCCCCGCCTTCTCGACTCCTTCGAAAATATTTGTCATTCTAAAGGAGTACCCTTACCCTTCGATAAGGAGAAATTCTATGCCGCTCTAGTGGAGTCTCAGCGTGCTAAGTCCGTTCCCGACTCTCCTGAATCCCCCGCCATGGATACGGAGTATGACCCCACCCCTTCCGGTCGTAAACGACCAGTATCCTCAGCGTCATCCGATGACGAGTCCCGGTGCGATGAATCCGACGAATCAGCCGGAACCGTCATGTCCAACACTTCTTCAGACGGTTTTCAAACCGTCCAAGGGCGTAAAAAACGCCGTAACAAGCGCGTCGCGCACTCACCCCGCGCCTCTGAGGCATCCCTTCCTGCGTCCCCTACTCCCACAGTTAAGGGCCCTCCTAGCCGAGCTGCTTCACGCTCCCCCCCCCCTACGGTCCCTAAGACCAAGGCCCCCCCGCCCATCTTCCTGCGGGATAAATCCAAATGGACCGCAGTAGTGGATCTATGTTCACAATACAAGATCCACTACACTCAAGCTACCAATACGGGCGACACAATTAAAATTCAGATCCCTAATAGGGAACATTATCATACCCTAGCCGACCTTTTAAGGCAGAATAAAGTGCCCTTTCACACCCACGCCTTCCCTGAGGAGCGGAAGGTAAAAGCAGTCTTGCGTGGGGTCCCCCACGAACTCGCCAATGAGGCCATCCTGGAGGATCTTAAATCCCAAGGTCACCCCGTCGAGGCCGTGCACAAGATGCACAGCCGCCTGGGAAAGCAGTTCCCCCTTGCCCTGGTCATCATGACCAACTGCCCCCAGGCCAGAAACATTTTCAGAGAGCCCCTCACCGTGTGTGGGCTCTCTAATATCCGAGCCGAGCCCCCTCATAGACGGGGTTTCCCCGGCCAGTGTCACCGCTGCCAGCTTTACGGCCACGCAGCGGCGAACTGCTCAGCCAATCCGAGGTGTGTGAAGTGCCTCGTGCCTCACCTCACCCAAGAGTGCCCACGCACTAAAGAGGACCCAACCCCCCCGTCCTGTGTCCTGTGCTGGCGCACTGGGCACACAGCTAACTACCGTGGATGTCCGCGTGCTCCCCGTGTGCCCAAGGTTGCGAATAAGCAGCCCCACAGCACAAGGAAAGTCCTGCCCTTAAGGCAACCCCCGCCCCTAAGGCAAGCTCCGCCTCCACTAACGGAGACAAATTTTCCTCAATTGAGGACCCCCAACACCCGCCTAGGGCCCCCACCTATTACTAAGCCAAAATCTTGGAGACGTGAAGCCCCCTGGGCTGCCCCCACCTCGGCTCCCAAAGCCGCAAACCCTCCCCCTCCCTCCTTGGTCGACGACCTTTCCACAATCCATTCATTCATTGGAAATATTAATATTGACGAGATAGGGATTCTTGCCAAAAAACTTCGCAAGTCGCGAAATGCTCAGGATCGGCTTCAGGCCTGCGTTGAGCACATAAATCTTTTAAACGCGTTTAAGTAAATTTTTACCAATTGTTACCCAATTCGCGCGGAAGCGCCCTTCATGTCCGTACTAGTGTCATATTCCCAACATGACAAAAGCCCCAACTTCGACAACACTCTGTGTAGTCAACCAGCGGTAGCGCCTTTGGGTAAGCGCCGCTCGCGCCCCGTCCCTCCAGGCGGGGTCGTCTCAGATGTCGGCTTGAGGGTCCTGTTGACTAAAGCCTTCCCCAAGGTAGTGTTTAGTGGAGTAGGCACAATGGCTTCACCTGTGAGTCCCACATATCCGGCCGCATGCATGCATGGTTTCGCCGGAATGCATGAGCATTCACTACCTCCCTCCCCTGGGTTATATTATGTTTATAATATAGTATATATTCAGGAAGGGTATGCCCCAACTTCCATCTTCGGGGCTCAAAAAAAAAAAAAAAAAAGTTAGATGGCAACTGTTTATGAACACTTGACATTGCGTAGTGTTCATAAACTAAGTATACATAACAAATTAGTAAACCTATTTTAAAGACTTAATTAAATTATTAAAACTATAGATTGTTTTGTCATCTTCATTCAAACTCAATTCAGAATTGAACACTTTATATCTAGATTAAAGGTCTAATGTTATAAATTAGATCCTTACTTAACACAGATTAAGAACTTTTTACTGGCATTTAATGATACCCATCCACTACTGCCCATGATAACGATGACAGATCATAAACTAGCCATAAGAGTCTCCTTCAAAGTTGCTCACAAATGCGTTGCTACCATCTCTGGGGGCGTAAAGTTTATAGATGGCTGTCTACAAAACCGTGTAACCGGAAACCACACATTCCAACCCAAACGCAATTATCTAAAAACAACCATAACTTACTCCCAAATGGAACACAGCATAATGTAACTAAAACAGAAACACTTAAAAACATGGTTCTAGAACACACCACCAGTTTATTCAAAATATCAAAAGAACACTGGCTGTTATGGACACAAACGTGAACAGAATTGGTAGCAACAGATACCAAGTCATACTCTGAACAGCTGTACATACAGACGTTTTAAAGAAGGTACCTACGCTGTTGTTGGGCATCACTTTCTAAACTAATAGTATATCGGGGAATTGTCTGTATTGCTTATTTTTTATGGATAGCAACGAGCATGCAACACCATCTATTCGCTGCCACCCATGACAACTGTGACAGAGTGATCAAATATGCGCTGGTAATACCAGTTAGCAGAATATTTACCTCTTTGTTATTTATGGATCCAAGTTTAGAATAAAGTTTTTGGCTCTTTATGTAAATGTAAAACATAAGTACGTTTTATTTTAAGTAGGTAGGCACCTTAACTTAGAGCAAGCACCGTGGTGGATTGAAGATGGATGAGGTTCTTTGTCCGCTGTCAACACGTTCACTGTCCCAGAACAAAAGTTTTGAATTTTTCCCTCCAACCAATACTCCGTTTGTATAAGATGTTAAATAAGTTTAATTTTGCTCTTGTGAACGTGTTATCAGAGTTATCAATCTTATAAGTATGTGCAAACATTAACGACAAAAGTTTAGGTACACATGAGAACAATCCAAAATGTAATAAAACAATAAGTATTTTTTAAGCATCTTTAAACAATATTTCTTCGTTATTTTATCAGATATACACTTGATCAAATAAGTTAGCTCCTCTTTTTACTTCACATTTACATGCGATAGTAAGTATGTAGGAGCAGGTAGTTCAGGGTGCCAATATGATTAAAATAAGTAATTTTAAAAGATAATAGTAAATCAGCCTTACGTTAGTCGGTACGACTAGCTCAACGAAAATAGTATTACGGCATCTCATGTCTGACAAAGGGGACTTCCATGGTTGGCTTCTAGCCACACTATTGTAAAATCAAACGGTCCAGCCTTACAGAGAGTCTTAAAATGAGTCTCTACTACGCCATAGAGTCAATAGAATCTGGTCTCTAAAAGAGCAGAGTCCTGGAGTAAGTAATAGAGGAATGCACTTTAGAGAACCGAAGTCCCACATAACCCGGTTTTTTCTTGTTGTTGTGCTGCTTTTATTATTTTATTCTCCAAGTAATAAAATAATAAAAGCAGCAATACAAGAACGGACAATAAGAATTTACAAGTGTATATTTTGTGTGAGCTACGTCAGGCCATATACTAAGCACGCATTCGAATAAAACAATAAGGTACTACGAAATACGTGACAAATATTGACCTTACATTTAGGTTACGAACAATGAAAATGTGCGAATTCGGCGGCCAATGTTTGTCGTTAGTCGTCTCAGATGAATAAAAAAAGGTAGATACCGCACTTCTAATAAGAAACTGTAACCATTTTTTTAACTATGTGTGAGTTAACGAAGTGTTGCCACTTTTTTTAAAAAGTCCCTGATAACTACTTAAGTGGGGTAAATATTACCTCATCATAACATAAAAATTTAATTTAATTTAATTTTAGTTTTAACCTAGAATCCTCTATGCTGTATAAGTTTTTTAAATTTTTGGCGCTTAGAACTCAGTGTCATCTTTATTGTATTCATTTTAGAAATATGATGCAGTCTTATGTTCAAATATTTTTCAATAACTAATCGTATTAAATTTACTTTATGCCCATGGCCAGCATAATCGTGGTCATTTTCTAAGTTATTAAAAGTTCTATTGTTACCTGTAAAAGAACCTAAAATTTGCGTGACTATATAGGTATGCTGACTTTCCCTCACCAAATTTATATTCTCTATAGATATTTTTCTTAATATTACTTCGCAAGTTGCGCATATATCGAAAACATCTTGGTTCATCTCGGCTCATTTTTATAGCAGCTACCTACCCATTCATCTCTTACATTAATATCCTTTGGAAATCTAAAACCATAATATTTGATAGTAAAAAAAATATTTAGGTACATAAGAATTTAAACGCGCGAGTTAAAATATAAATGTATATTTATCTTGACTTCAATTAGATATAACACACAAAAACAATAATTACGTGCAATCTACATAATTTCTCCACGACTTACCCAAATTTAGGCAATTCGAATTAAGGGAACTTGGCAACACTCTCCCGTTACGTCACCTCCCGACATTGACCCGAACAACCTCAAATGAAGTAGTGTTAACATTAAAAAATATAGTTTTGCTTGTACTTATGTGTCAAACGATATTCCTTGACCCTTATTGTTGCGTTTAGTGTTGTTTTTGCACCATTTAACTACACAGGACGGCATTTTGTAGGCAAAGTTATTGTACGGCGCTCCGGGAGGTACTGACGAAAATGAGCGTAGTTTTAATGCATCTGTGTGCGTGATCGCGTGTGTTTACTTTAAGGAGCCGAGTTTTTTGGCTTCACCTGTAACTAAGGCCGCGCTTTATCTACCTTTTTTTATTCATCTGAGTTAGTCGTATATTCTATTTTGTTTTCCAATTTCAATTATTGCTTTTATTAACTACCTACTTAGATGCTGTAGCTACATTGATTTATTGTTAGAAATTACACAGCTGCAACAACAAATAGTTTTATTAAATTTGGCTTATTTCCAAATAAGTAAGTGGGTATTTTACTAAAGTAATAAATATTTCAAAGTTAATAAAAAATGCACATCTTCTGAAATAAACATTTTTGTAGCTTCGATCAAACTTTACATTTATTGGTTTTTAAAGTAGCTATTTTTATATTTATTTAGGCTACGTATGTAATGCAATTGCCCTTACTAAATTTAGTATAATTTTGTACCAAGGTATATTTTCCTATAAAATATTTTTGACAAACAACCTGTTCTGGCTGGTGTAAG
This sequence comes from Carterocephalus palaemon, assembly GCA_944567765.1. Taxonomy (NCBI): domain Eukaryota; kingdom Metazoa; phylum Arthropoda; class Insecta; order Lepidoptera; family Hesperiidae; genus Carterocephalus; species Carterocephalus palaemon. Next base: position 11,026,994 of record OX155643.1, read on the forward strand.
GTGTGAAGGTCGCGTCAAGGAACGTTTATGGATCGCGGTTATCTCTTAGGGAATAATGGCGATTTAAATTGTATATAAATCGAAGTAACTTATATACAGATATTATTATTTTATGATGTTCAACATCATCATAAAAATCAAACATAGTAATAGTCTCAAACACATAAACTGGTGGAGAAATTCTTCGTAATTATTTATACCTACGCAATTTAACAAAACTACTTATTGCGACATCTAAACTAAAGAGGATAAACTAAAACGGACACAATGACAACAGAACTGAACACGATATTTGTGAGAGATTCAGTGTACATTTTACTTCTATAATTTTTTTGTAGATGGCTCTGATTCTGTTAAAAAATGTTTTTTCTTTTCTATCTTGTACGGGTACAGAATGATAATTATGTATCTACTAAGGAATAAGGATGATAAGGATTTGATAGGAAAAGTAGTATAATTAGTTATTATTAATTAATAGTTAGGCACGGATCTCATCTCTACTGGCCTCGAATGCCTGTAGTGAGCTTCCACGCTGCTCCAGTGTTACGAAGAAAATAATAATTACGTAAAGCATGCTATGCTGCAACCCATAGACGTCCCATTGCTGAGCAGGGGTCTCCCCCACAGACAAATCTGCGGGAGGTGTAGAGCATACTCCACCACGCTGCTCCAATACGGATTGGTTTAGTGGCCAACCCAGAGTCGAATGTTCTCAAGTCACCCGAAGGTTTTCGACAAGGCTTAACGACTGTTGAAAACTATCGAGAACGACGGCTTAACGTGCCCTCCGAACGAAGCACGGTAGCACCTATGAAATTTTCCCACTAGCGGTCCCCTATCCAAAAACCGACCGCGTCCGTCGTTGCTTAACTCTTTCGATCACATTGAATCGATAGCCATTTGGTGTCAGAGGTGTGAGCAACTCTTGAAATGTAGAATGTGTGAAGCGGGAATAATGTACCTAATCTATGATCAAGGCCCTTGGCTATGGCTCGCTTTCTCTCTCTTCGCTTGGAATGGCGGCCATTGAAAGCATTCGCATCTAAATTCAAATTCAAATTCAAATGTTTTATTTGTCATTAAAAGAAATACAAGAAAAAAAAAACTTAGAACAAAATGACAACAGGAGCTGTCTCTATGTACATCTCCTACATCATTTATAATATAAAAGTAAATTGTTAATAATTTAATAAGACGTGTTTTAACATTACATTGGATATTAATTCCATGGAATCTTGTTGCAGGCATGTCACAGTTGTCATGGGCGTGCTGCGTGCTCGTTAGCAAGTGTTAAACGTTTCATACATTTTTGCGTTCAGTTTACAAGATGACTATAAAAACGATTTCCTCACAGCTTCCCAACACAACTCATTTAGTATTGACTTAAGTATTCAGTAGCGATGTCGTCTCTAGGATATATTTTGTGTTGCGTGTGTTTGTCTATCTTTATAAATACTGGCTGTGATGCAGGTGAGGAATAAATATTTTAAGATGCACTAAATTAAAAGTAAAACGATATCACGAACTAAATTATATCAAAAGGCACAATAGTAAAATATTCCAATATTTTCTCTGTGTAGAATGGACGTACAGCATATAAATGCCCTCACGTCAGCCATCATTTTAATAATTTATTATTTTCTTGATTGTATTTAAAAATTTTATAGATATTTTAAGAAAACAAATGAATATCACCGTCCGCAGCCGCCCATTGAATAAGACTCATAGAGGACTGGTAGAGTTAGGAATATTTTTAGTTAGTAGACAAGGCACTGCTCTTGTTTCTATATCAGGGATTGTTAGTGACATTAAGTCCTGTTAGTTATTATAAGTACGAGTCACTTCTGAGTCGTCCATCTAATAACGTAGGTACTTATCCGTGGCAACTGCTGCTGCTCTTAGGGGCCCCATATACGGTATGATTGATCTGTACGATCGACGGAAATCGTAAGCGATCGATCGTCACAAAAATGCCAAGCAAAAAATTAAGTAAATCGTTAACGATCTTGGCATACACTATCAATTCGTCTTTCCGATCGGTCTGAAACGACGGATCCTGATCAATTGTACCGTGTATGGGACCCTTTAAGGGCTAAGGTCTAGAAAAGTATGATCAAGCTCTAGAAAAGGTTCTCTCAGGTTCCAACCATGACACAGTTGTTTCCAAAAAAAAAAACATTACTTATACTGCAGAAATGGCAGTCCGCACCTTGAGTAGCGATAGTATTGCTCTTTGATTCTAGAAACTACAGACTATAAACTTTTTAAATAAAAAAACACCTAATTTTTAATTAACACCTAATTTGGAAGAATAAAAGCCTGTTTAGTAAGTATACTACACTATACGGTAAGTAAGTAGGTAGGGTGTTATCAACATCTATAGCTAACAATACATGCGCAACTAAGTTTTTACAACACCTTGGAAGCAATTTAGCACTATGAAATGTCATAAACAAGATAGCACGCAGACTGACGGGCACGCTTCAGACACGTTAGTCTAGGTACTATCCATATCTATTTAACAAACAATTGCACCTACTTGCCTACATGTCTATTTGATTTGGAGTTCCATATCGTCAGGAGAGACCTGAAGGAAAACCTACTCTTAAGCTTGTAATAGTGGTAGTAATTCTTCCATTTAACGCTTATTTCATGTGTAAAATTGGTTTTTCACTATAAACCGGCAACTATTCGTTCATTTAAGTAGATAAGTAAGGTAAATACTAAAAAATAATCTACATAATAATATATATCATAAAGACAGTCCGCGTCTGTACATTATATAAATCTATTGATAAGTAATGGATACTGATTTTTTTTTTAATTATTGGCGGTCTGTGTCCCTATGTGCGCGATGGAATCAAAAGCAACCGAACCGAATTTAATGAAACATAGTAACACACATGCACTGCATCCTTGAGACTGATCAAACATACTATTCATCCCGAAACGTAAGGAGGTTCTCCTGGAATAGGAATAAAATGAATGTAGATTAAATTATATGATACATATTTCTCGTTTTTTGTATTTTGTAAGACAAAGAAAAAGAATCTAGATAATTTTAATTTTTCAAGAGGATCGTTTTTTTTTTTTTTCAATAATTATCCTAGTGATTTCCATATGGTTGAAATTCGAACGACATTATTCGATCGGCAGTGTCTTTGAGTAGGGCTACTAGGTGTAAACGAACCTAATGTTATGTCTAATTCCATGCAAGCAAAGCTGCGGGCGGGCGTCCACTAGTCATATATTATAAAATCATAGAGGTAAATGTAACATTATTCACATTCACACTGTTGCCTTCTCATACAGTCCATTGATAAACATGATTTCCGTCGTGCAAAACATTGTAGGTAGAAAAACCGCTAATGAGAAAATAGCGTTTTAAAGGTTTTTGATATTCTTGTTGATATATCTTAAATTTAAAAAAAATATTGGTTGCCTGTAAAGTCGGTATACGGGCGAAAGTTTTACGTGACAACGACTTTGAGTGGTAAAATAATTTTAATGTGAATATTCATTCGTATAGTAGTATCGTCTCGTATCGTATCGTCTCTCTCGCTCTTAGGCGGGCTAACCATGCCCGAGTGGAAGGGACGCGTGCCTCTCACTCGCTCTCATTGTGAGCGCATAACGTGAGCGGAGCGTAACGCAGTTTCTTGAAGTGTCACCCGGCAAACCAATTTATAAGACGTTGTCACGTCAAAAAAAAAATGTTTTGTTAAGTTATCGATCGAAAGATATTATTATGATAGATATTTTCTAAGGATATTTTTATGTAACTGTATCTACTAGCAAAAATCTTTATAAACGAGTATCTATTGTCAGAGCAAAGCCGTAAAGCCGTGTTCACGCTGGTCTGTCTGGGTTCAAATCCAAAGGGCACCCACCAATCACTTTTCGAGTAATTTGCGTCACATTAACGAGGAGAAAACTTTTTGAGGAAATCTGCTTCTTCTTGATGTTTTCGAAGAGATGTGAAATCTGCCATCCGCACGCGGTGGATTTTCTCCAGTCGCCGGGTGTAGTGGTGTATAAAACAATTAATTTTCAACAATTCAAGATACTAAAATATCTTCTGTACCATTACAGCAGAGCAACAGTGTGGTCCTAACAAACTAATCGACCCATGTCCGAGGAATTGCTCATACGACTACTGCCCTAAGGACGAACTGCAAGACAAGTCTCCGTGCCCAAAGCCAGTGACTTGCCCACCGCCAGCGTGTAAATGCGGCTTCAACTATAGGCTGGCTGAGAACGACACTTGCATCCCTACAGAAGAATGCCGTAAGTTGCCCGAGGGACCTTCTTCTTTAAACCTTCTAAAGGAAGAACAAAACAGGAACAGTAGGACCTATATCGATATAGGCACCAGTTTGGAGACGAGGTTGTTAAATACTACAACACCTAACTCATGAATGGTTCTAGCATAGAGGATAATGTAGTTCGTATTTCTAGTCCTAGTAATCCCCGTTGTAGAGGTCGATGACAATATCATAAGGAAAAATAATGCAATAACGTCCGAACGAAATCGGCGCCTTGTTTTATTCGTGACAAGCATTTTCCATGACTTGCCTTGTAATTGCTTGCCAGCTTTGCGTGTAATTTAACTTTATCTATGTAGAATATATTTATCCCAAATAGAAACAATTAATGGACGAGTTCTTGCATGTCACTAAATCGTATTTAAACAACGGTATGAAAAAATTCGTGCCAGCCTGATACGTCGTACTAATCTAACCACTGGAAAACAGTTATAATTTTCAATGCATCAGTAACTATCATCACAGAATACAAAATAGTAGGTATAAGTTAACATTGTTTATTGTTTATTTCAGACTTACAACTAACAGTAGGTACAGGGCATGCGCCTAATGCGCTAGTGTAGTTCAATTCAATATAATAATGTTCAACAGTAGGCACCCAATTAATCATAAAATAGGTAGCTAAGCATCTACAATAATACAATTTTATAGTTACACTCATAAAAATAGAATACCTTTAATAATGTCAAAGTGTAATATAATCAAGTCGAATAATCTAAAATGTTAAGTCATGTCAATTTGTAAGCCAGTCATACCTATAATTTGAGTTATTACCTATAAATCCCAAAATAATGTCCACAGCACCGTTTGACTGTCCAAGAGAAAACGAAGTGTTCGACCCGTGCCCCTCGTATTGCCCTGGAGATGACTGCCGGAACGCCAACCCTACTGGGGAATGCCCCTTCTTATCGCTTCTAGTAGTAACTTGCAGCCCTACATGCAGGTGCAAGCCAAACTACTGGCGTGACAACGGCATATGCGTAACGTATCATCAATGCCGTAAGTTGCTTGATTTTTTTAATAAAAGCTTTTATTTAACTTCACTCGTATGTATTCATTCATGTATGTATGTCCTGGAATCTTGCAATCAATATTTCACCCACTTCCACTGAAGCTATCGAGCTGAAATTTGGCACACATATTAGGTTCCGATGACAATGTATGAAAATAAAAAATAAAAATTATAAAAGCTTTTTAAAAAATTTTTTTTTTTACTATTATTATTTATGGATACAAAATAACCAACGAGCTTGCAGCTCCACCTATCCGCTGTCGCCTATGACAACTGTGCCTGAGTTTGAATAAGACTCAAAAGACTCAATTAGGGACTGGGATTATTAGTCTACAGCGGTGACAGCCCAGTGGCTATCGAACTCGCCTCTCACTCGAGCGGTCCGGGTTCAAACCCCAGCGGCACACACCAATGACTTTTCTGAGTTATGTGCGATTTAAGAAATTAAATGTCACTTGCTGTAACGGTGAAGGACACATCGTGAGGAAACCTGCATGCCTGAGAGTTCTTCTAATGTTCTAGAAGGCATGTGAAGTCTGCCAATCCGCACTTGGCCAGCGTGGTGGACTGAGACCTAATCCCTCCCATTCTGAGAGGAGACCCGTGCCCAACAGTGGGACAAAGAAAGGGTTGTGATGATTATTAGTCCATTTAGCAATTTAGCTGAGAGATTTAATTAAAACATTTGTAGATCAGTTCGTTATTGTGTATGAGGACTGGGGACTAACTATCACTAGTCCTATTAGCTGGTGTTAGTAATTGTCCAGTTAGTAATTGTTGAGGAGCTTGAGGACTAATATGGTTGCCTCTAAAGGAGTGTAACCGGAAACCACACATTTAACCGGATCAATTGCTTTAAAACCAATTATTACATCTAGTACTGGTATAAATGGTATTAAGTACCGTGGCGGGCTGTGGTAGTGATCGGCAGTGATGAGTTTCGGCTACCACCGCTAACTTCAGTTACTCGAATCTCGAATCATTGTATCGATTTAAAAGCGTCAGTGAAATTAAAGCAGTCATTTTCGATCGGTAGTTATGAGTTACGTAGATTGGATGAGCGTTAGAGGTCTTAGAAGCAACATTTTTGAGCGATTTATGCCATTTAGCCGTTACTAGCCGCTGCCTTTCCTATCGTCAGATAACAGTTAAGCCGTGTTACGCAGGCCTTTGGTCAGCCTATCATAGGTAAGGCATAATAAATCTAACCTGAGCTCTTTTATCCGTTTAATATAGCTAAGATTTTCTAATAGGCAGATAAACTTACTCAAGTATGCTAGAGTTTATTAATAATATAATATAATGATTTTTGTTTTAGCTGGAGTAGAAGAAGAGCTAAAAGAAAATGAAGACAAAGGCATTGGTTTCCCAAACTATTTTCTCAAATAAGTTTTTCAAGAAGCGGATGCAGGACTTTGTATTGGTGGGGCCAAAATTTAAGGCTAGATTGTTACCAATCTCCCTTAAATATGGCCCTTACCAATCCCCCTTGAATATGCTACCTACTTGACTAGTGTCTGGTTAAAATCGACTTCGTTAATATTTTTATAGAAGCTACCAAATTCATTTAAAAAATTATCTGAAATAACAATGTTCTCACAATACAAGCCATTCTTTTGTTTTGCATTTTTAAATAATATATAACAATTGTTCATACCATTGAAAAATAAAAGTGATTAATGTAACACCTAAGTAAATACCTACCTTCAGATACTTTAATAATTCAGACTATAGTTATATTGTTATGTTAATCTTTAATTGTTCAGTTTAATACTTAGCTCGTAGACGTACATACGAGCTACGAGTATTTAAAAAAATAAATAAAATTTTGTTATTATCACTTTTACCATTTTACTCCCAACCGGCTGTCTATCTTTATTGAATAAGTACGTAATACCTATTCATGCATAGGCATGTAAAAACCATATACTTTAAGGGATCTACCACTGAATAATTTCGTTCCGATGCTAACAACCATTGATTAATTAGGTAAACAGCAGTTTTTGTTTAAATGGTGGCAAACCTTTTAAAAACATAGTGGGAATGACGACAACTGACTAATCAGTTGTCTGCGGGATGAAAATGGGGTGGTGAAAAGTGGGTTAAGATCTCACGTATTTAGATACGTGAGATCTTAACCCACTAAATCCCGCTAAAGTTCGAGCTGCAGTTCTCTCTATCGCACGCCGCGCAGCGCAACAGCAATATTTTTGGTAAACATCTATTTTCGTTGACACGATGTCCCCTTAAGTTAAGCCACCCCAATCTAACAACGCTGTGCAGCAACCTACACAGAGTCGTCTTTTCTGGGGTGTCTTCATGGACGGTTCTCTTGCCGACCATCACCCTAGAAGTCCCCTTTTACGACAGGCAGGGATACCGTAGCACGTAGAACCGGCGCAGTTATAAAATTTACTAGACAAGTACCTACCATATAATGCATATCCGAATCGTGACTATGTTAGCAACGGTTTGCTCTTGTTATATAATAGGTAAGCATGTATTAACATAAAAAAAATATTATTTGTATCCTATGCCTTTTGGTGTACACTATAGGAACTTGTCTGTCTGTCTGTCAGTCTTTACCTTTTTATAAGGTCATTTCTTCTACAAATTTTATGAGAAATGAATATGTAATAACAGCCTTAATTAAATAAAACTGTTAAGTGTCTTGTTTACGAACAAACTAGAGGAGCAATAAAAATCGAGCGACCTGTAGAGCCGTCACAAACCGTGGCCTTCCTTGGTAGCGGGCACACGCGTCCGCGATGTTGCTAATACTGTTTTTATTATCTGCCAATTGTTTGATTCAAACAGGTATGTTTAGAATTCTATAAAACTCCTTCATGTGTAAGACTCATTTTTAATTAAAAGTAAAATAGGTTTTATATTTTATGCATTTAATGAGTTTTTTATTTGAGTGGCTATATTATTGCATGATTATTAAATATTGAATGTGTATATTTTTTACAAACATTTGTACATTGAAGTTATACTTTCTTTATTCATAAGAAGTGTTTCTAATTCTATAACCACCACTGTATAAAAATTGCTATGCAAAAAAAAACTTACGTAACTGGTATCGTGGGGGCTACGCGGACCCCAACACGTGCATACCTGGGTCCCTGTAATTGATACAGCGCCGAATGTTCAGCACCCGCCAAGAATAGCGACTTAATGAGAAAACTTAAAATGGCGGCTTCTCACGATGCTTATTTTATTAGAAAATCAAGAAAACGTCATGCGTAGGGGCCGCGCGGCCCCCACGATACCAGTTAAGGGTTAACATTGAATGTTGACAAATTATGTACCTTCTTAATTATTAAATATTTTTTTAATCCCTACGTTACAATTTATAAACCCGTGAGAGGCAAACTCGATCAGTTTTCTTAATAAACATAAGCGGATCTTTATAAACCGCAGTCAGTTTTGATCGGGCACAATAAGCGAGGACCCAAAAAATAATAATTACAAAGCTGTACAAATTAAAGATTAAAACAACATGTTATTTTAGTGTCACATAAAGACGTAACTTCCAATGTTTTAACATATTATTTTAAAGGCAAAAAATAAGTCTACTTTTATCCCTATCTAAGTTCTCATACTCATTTACGAATAATCTTCGTAAAATGTTTGTTAGGGTTTATAAATTAATCCAAAATTAACTTTAATATGAAATACTATGTATATATACTACCATATAAATCTTTGGTTAACACACTAAAATTTTGCTTTGTAAATAACATAGAGCTACAATTTTAAGGTGCAACGGAGTCAACTGGGGCTGATAATGAAGCTGAAAATGCATTTGAAAGTGTTGATTGGAGTGGTGTGGAGTGGGATTCCGAACTCCCTGGAACAAGCAATAGCGGTTGGTTGAGATTTCCGGATAAAATCACAATTTACTAATTCAGCTTATTAGGATTTGTGCATTCAATATGTATCTTTCATTCAGTATGTAGATATAACTATTGTAAATAAGTACAATGAGCATTTTGTACCTATAAGCACTTAAGGCAACACAAGAGCAGAAAATTTGAAATATCTGGGTTTAATAAACTGTTATTCTTAAAATTTTATAGATACAACAGAACCTCTAAGTCGAACCTCGATAAGTCGAAAACCTCCAAAACTATAACAATGTTTAGTTCCCTTTGTATATGCCCCAAAACCTCCATTACTCGAAATATCAACACTCTTTAGGACGGAATGAGCCATTTTGGTGCAAATTTTCTCTCATAATTTAAAAATAATGCATATAATTTAAAAAATATTGCCTTTAAAGCACGAAGAATAAGTTACCAAGTATAAGAATTTGTCAACAATGTAGATACACCATTGTTTCATAGAAAGCAATTCAGGATTTAAGAGCAAGTATTAGGTATACCTACAATAAATAGGATTATCAATTCTAAGAAATGATAATAAGGAACTTTTAACTGACGTGAACACTTTCTTGCTTGATGTTAGGTGTTTTATTTTGGGTACTTATTATTATTAATTTAATTAGATCTTTAGCTAACAAAGTCATTTGTTAGAGAGATTAAAATTAATCTTAACCACTACAATTCCAATCAAAATCCGCTTAAGTCGATATCCTCCATGACTTCCATGAGTCGAAAACTCTATATACTCGAATTTTTGGCGTCCACCTTGAAGTTCGACTTAAAGAGGTTCTACTGTATATTATGTATCTTTAACTGATGCTAAAACTGTACACTTCTTCATGGAAATATTTAGATACCTACATAACTACATATCTCATTGATTGACACTTGATAAGCATTTTCAAATAAAAAAAATAAAACCTAGAATTAGAAACTCATCATCAAATCATTATTCACCACAGCCCATTATTGACCACCTTTTACAGAATGAGTGTCCACAACGCTGGCCAACAGCAATTTGGCAGACAAACCTTTAAGAACATTGGCCTCACAAGCCTTTAAGAACATTATCGAGCATGTTTGGATCAACCCACAATCCCTACGGTAAGCTACCACCACCGCTACCTCACTCCTTCGATTAGCTTCCTCAATTAATCAGATGCACCTACAGTAGTGAGTTATGATTGCAACAGGCGCAGAGTCGAATGGATCCGACGGTGTAGCTGAAACCCCATCCAGCACTTCTCCCATCCCAAATGACGGTGATAACGTAAATGGCACTACCAACTATCCGGATCTGGCCGAGCTCTGCAAAAATGGTAAGCGGAACAGTAGGTTTCCACTGAGAAACATTACAATAGAAACTTTACAATTGAAAAATAAACGTCTATTATTTTAAGTAACGTTTCCGCTGACAGAAAGTTAAAATAAACACATAGTAAATATGACTCGATTATCTATGATGGTTATTAATTTTATATCGTAAATTAGGAAACAAATTTAAAAAATAGTTATAAATACAACAACAGGTAAATAGTTACTTAGGTACTTGTTGTTAGTTTAATTTAGATTAAATCCTTAGTTGAAATGACGTGTTCAGCGCTATAGGTTCAGACTGCGCGACATACGGAACATTCTGAAAACCAGCAGTCGTAGTTTGCCAGGGCCAATACTGAGCTTTCCCTTTCTGGCAGGTTCATACTGCGTGTACTTATTGTAATTATTTTTATTCACTTTGGTATCTGTTTAGTTCTTATTAATATCCAGTATATAATTTAGTCTGTAAAAAATTGTAATCCGTAAAAAAATTGCATTCCTTTTAGGCAAGAAGTGTAGTGTAATAGTACATTATGATACAAGTGCGGTAAGTTGAAAATTACAGCCGAGGCGATATTGCTACAAGAAAGCAGAGGCTGTAATTATCAAAGCGCACGTGTGTCATACGACGTTTTATAACATATTTGCGAGGAAATAAATTAATAAATTCATCATTACTTGATGACATTTTCAAATAAAAACAATGCAACGAACGAAAAGAAAAAGCGCGCGGAATAATTTTTACTTGTTCACAAAACGATGCGCGCGCATCAGCACTTTTTTTTTAAGGCAAAGACACAAAAACAGCCAGTATTACTAATAAAGTAAATTAATATTTTTTTGTTTTTGATACAGATAAATTATTGTAATTTATTGTCAAAATTAATTAAATTAAAGAATTAATTGTTTATTTTTTATATTTTATCTCCCAAAGTTAATTTTATTCATAAGATGTTGACCACTTTTCTGACATAAAAACTCTTTGCTAAGATTGAAAAAAGTATCGTTCGTTTTAGACGGACCATCTTGATAAACCGTGACCTTTTTAAAAAGAAATCATTACATTACAGCACAAGTGCTTTTTACATTACATTACCGCACAAGTGCTGTAATGAGATACTTTACGATATTGAAATTGGTGTAATAAGAGACCCTTAACGAGCAAATGTGTTATAATAGTACATTATGATACAAGTGCGATAAGTTGAAAATTACAGCGATATTGCTATTGAGATGGCCTCGCCTACGGCTCGGGCTACAAGAAAGCAGAGGCTGTAATTATCAAAGTGCACGCGTGTCATACGACGTTTTATAACATATTTGCGAGGAAATAAATTAATAAATTCATCAATATTTGACGACATTTTCAAATAAAAACACTACAGCGAAAAGAAAAAGCGCGCGGAACACCACAGAACCACGACAGAACAGTCATATCGTACGATTTCACTGATCAATATTGTTCTTATGATATGCATCGTTATTTTCGATGATTGAGTGAATTATTTCATTTTTTTCTCAGCCATTTACAGCAAATTCGAATTGTCTACAGTTTTCATTTTATAATTTTACTTGTACAAAAATTAGCACTGCGCGCGCATCAGAGCTTTTTTTAAGGCAAAGTCACAAAAACAGCAAAATTTTATTCATAAAATGTTGACCACTTTTTGACATAAAAACTCTTTGCTAAGATTGAAATAAGTACCGTTCGCACAAGTGCTGTAATGTAATTTAAAACGCACAAGTGCGGTAATTAGATGCATTACGATATTGAAACTGGTGAAATAAGGGGCCCTTTACGAGCAAATGTGTTATAAACAAATAATAATACCAAATAACATATTCCAACAAAATTTCGGCAGTAATATTATAAATTAATTTTAACGTACATACCTCTCGAAACTAACATTTTATTGCAGTTCCTCCACAGTGTGACAACTCTACTGAATATCTCGACACGTGCCCCTCCTACTGCCCATCGGACTATTGCCCGACGGGCCCCGGCCAGAACCAGCGCTGCCAACAACCTAACCCCTGCCCCCCACCGGCATGCAAATGCAGGTTTAACTACAAAAGAGCGCCAAATGGAAAATGTATTCCTACTAGGAAATGCCGTAAGGATCTTATAAAAATAATATTAATATTCAAAGCTTTTTAATTATGTTTTTATATGATCAAACAGTTCTTCTGTGTGCACGCTCGACCAAAACAAATAGATCGATTGCAAAGTCACCGTGTACTATAAACACGGACACCACAAGTCGCCATCGCCATTCTGTCGAGCCCCATGTCCTCCCGGAAAAACTTATGTCGGTAGATTTATAAACCGCTGAAAACAACTTTTTTCCGATATTGAAGCATCGTTGTACGGCATTATCTTCTCCGCACAAATATGGCACACTCAACTACTGGATCAACAATATAAATCTCTATTATTACACTCCTTTGTACACCTGTTTCTTTCTTTTGTTTTGTTCATTTCTATTTCATGTAATTGTGTGTGCATAAATATTAAAATAAATAAATAAAAATATTATCTACAGCCAAATTCACATGCGACAAGGAGAATGAAGAGTACAACCCCTGCCCTCCTTATTGCCCGACTGACAGCTGCAGTCAGGCCACACCTTCTGGTAAATGTCCACTACTGGGAGCAATTGGAATTATTCTCGAATGCAATCCAACATGTCGGTGTAAAAAAGGCTATTGGCGAAAGAATGGAGTTTGCGTGCCTTACAATGAATGTAGTAAGTTAAATTATTATAATTGATCAAATTCAACTCTATTTAGTAGGTAGGTATAATGAAAGTCAATATATTTTCAAATAATGTTGACAAAACATACGTTATATCAGCTGAAAAGCTAGTTTGCGTAGTGAATGAAAAGGTGGTCGTTCTGACCTCCTTGAAAGAAAGTGTATCCTGCAGCCAACCGTTTGAGTTAGATACCCTCCTCCGGCTTGCAAATGCAAGCCTGGTTATCGTCGAAATAAAGATGGAACTTCCTGTTTTCGCGGAGAAACTTTTAAATGTAGATAAGTACCTACTGTAAAATGAAATGAAATATTTTATTTCGCTATATGGTGATCGACAACTAAAAACGAGTACTGATTGCACAAAAACTATGAAAACATTTATTCATAGCATAATTATAATACGAGTACCTACTTATAGTGTAAAATTATGAAATTTATAATATTTTGCGTGGTTAATATTTTAAATAAAATGAAACCTTAATAATGTATTTATAACATTTATTTTAAATTTAATTCATAAAATACATCATAACATGTAAATAAAATGATTTTTTTTAATCTTCTTAAAATCTTAATAATCTTGTTTTTAAAAGATTTTAAGGATTAATTAAATTTTGATCATCGATGTCACAGAAGCTTGATGTGTAACTTTCAGAATATCAGATCAGAATCATACGTCTATACTTACTAATATTAAAGAGGAAACATTTGTTTGTACTGTTTTCATACAAAAACTACTGGAGCGATTTCATTTCATTTCAGTGACATAGGCTATATACTCAGATGAATAAAAAAAGGTAGATACCGCACTTCTAATAAGAAACTGTAACCATTTTTTTAACTATGTGTGAGTTAACGAAGTGTTGCCACTTTTTTTAAAAAGTCCCTGATAACTACTTAAGTGGGGTAAATATTACCTCATCATAACATAAAAATTTAATTTAATTTAATTTTAGTTTTAACCTAGAATCCTCTATGCTGTATAAGTTTTTTAAATTTTTGGCGCTTAGAACTCAGTGTCATCTTTATTGTATTCATTTTAGAAATATGATGCAGTCTTATGTTCAAATATTTTTCAATAACTAATCGTATTAAATTTACTTTATGCCCATGGCCAGCATAATCGTAAAAGAACCTAAAATTTGCGTGACTATATAGGTATGCTGACTTTCCCTCACCAAATTTATATTCTCTATAGATATTTTTCTTAATATTACTTCGCAAGTTGCGCATATATCGAAAACATCTTGGTTCATCTCGGCTCATTTTTATAGCAGCTACCTACCCATTCATCTCTTACATTAATATCCTTTGGAAATCTAAAACCATAATATTTGATAGTAAAAAAAATATTTAGGTACATAAGAATTTAAACGCGCGAGTTAAAATATAAATGTATATTTATCTTGACTTCAATTAGATATAACACACAAAAACAATAATTACGTGCAATCTACATAATTTCTCCACGACTTACCCAAATTTAGGCAATTCGAATTAAGGGAACTTGGCAACACTCTCCCGTTACGTCACCTCCCGACATTGACCCGAACAACCTCAAATGAAGTAGTGTTAACATTAAAAAATATAGTTTTGCTTGTACTTATGTGTCAAACGATATTCCTTGACCCTTATTGTTGCGTTTAGTGTTGTTTTTGCACCATTTAACTACACAGGACGGCATTTTGTAGGCAAAGTTATTGTACGGCGCTCCGGGAGGTACTGACGAAAATGAGCGTAGTTTTAATGCATCTGTGTGCGTGATCGCGTGTGTTTACTTTAAGGAGCCGAGTTTTTTGGCTTCACCTGTAACTAAGGCCGCGCTTTATCTACCTTTTTTTATTCATCTGAGGCTATATAATATAACTAGGTGTAAACGAAACAATTCGTCGCTGACGTTACTTAAAGGCGTATCGCTTATACCTAATGTGAAAATTGAGTTATATACACCAAAGTGATCGTCTTGTTATGCTTTATGTCGTCACAAAGAGGCGTTTCTCTAACTCTTTTGGTTTAAAAAATATCCATCGGGCCTATCTCAAGGATCAGTGGAAAGAGCCGTAACATGTACAGGCGTACATTGAGTAACGCCTATTGACCAATGTGATGCTTATAAAATTTGGCGGCACAAAAAGCCCTATATGAAACATTGCATTTTAATCCCACTATTACAGGGCTAAAACTACACGTGAATATTATCACCATGACTTGTCAGCCATATTTAAAAGCTATTTAGCTAAAAGACGCACCATCTTTAACTTGCAGAGTTAAATATTAGGTCTGACAATCATCCTGTGCCTGGATTAACCCACAGAACAGATAAAGGAGGTTAGAAAGGCCATCGAGTCAGTTTTGAAACAAAACCACTGTCGCCAGTTACCCACACTTAGATACACGTTATTATTACCTTTACATAAAATATTCATCAGCCATTGGTCAAATTGCACGAGAATCGCAACTTTTAAAAACTAACCTTAGCATCAAATCAATAAGGATACTTTTTGCTCGCGTCAAGCTGTAGAATTGTGCAAGTTTTGACCTTGTCGACACTTAATGTTGCCAGTAAGTGTTTTGCACAAATTTCGTGCAATAATAAGATTTTAGAGGTTCTTCATAGGATTCATAATGAAACTCGTGATCTGTCCGATTGTCGAATGAATAATTTATTTGTAAAATCACCTATTTATATTTACATTTTCTTTCATACATACTACACTATTTAAAACACTATTTTGACGACCGCGTATATGTTTCATATTAACAACGTAGGTAACTGGTAACTGGTTCGAAGGTATGAGGTATCCGTGTGAGGTATTCTTGTGGTATTCGGAGGTATTCGGAGGTAAGGTAACTGGTAGGTACTGAACCACTACAAGATTAGTAAAATAGAGTATATTTTATTTTACTGTATTATTTATTTAACCTTTATTGAGCCAAAAGATGCCTAACGGCGGTGAAATTAATAAATAAAAGTTAAGAAACAAAATTTACTGCATATTTGAGAAAATTGATCGTGCAATTTTATATGTTATTTACTGGTAACCCAACTAGAGATGTAAACATATTTATCGATAAATATATTTTGAAACTTGTTTAGAGTTATGTAGGTACCTATAATGCTACATCCGCATAAATGACTCTTTTAAAAGTAACACTGAAAACATATGCAACTTGAGTTTTGCTTCCTTTAGGTGTTGCGCCTGTTCCATACATCTTATTAACATGCATTTTTTTTATTATCTTCACATGAAAAATTACCTTATACATAATTATTTATTTTATTAAAAAGTTTCAAAGTGAGTGTACGTACTTAAATAAATATACAGGTACAGTTTTAATATATACAGTTGCGCGACGAATGTACTTGTGCAAAGCAAAGATGGGGACTCTTTTGTATTCGAATTTTTTACAATAAATTAATGCAATCTTATATTTAAATTATTTTTCTTTAATAGCTTTGGTAAAGTCTGTAATATGCTTCTCAGTAGAATATAATACAATCTGATGATAACTAATGTTGCTAAATAATTGAGTTCCCACAAAGTTGCGCAAAATCGAGTACAGTTGTTCCAAAGTGGTACATTGTTTTTTAGGGATCCAAATTTTCTACCCGTTACATTTATCCAATGCTGGTTATTAGGATCCTTTGGAAACCTAAAATAAATACATAATATAAATTAGTACTAAATTACTTATTTAGTACTACACCTACTCCTTGAAATTAAGTATTTACACCTGAAACTACTTTAATTACGTACTCAAGATCAAGACTTATCGAAAAATTTATCTTATACTTTCACAACACTATCTCGCTGCGAACGAACTCGACAGAACATCGTGACGTCATCGCATTCTGTAGGACAGAATACATTGCGCACGAACTATGTGTTCACGTGGATTACTTGCGTACTTTACCGGCAATGTATATTTTTCGTGCAGCTCTTCGCACCACCGCAGTCCGAAAGCGACTAAAAGTATGCACGCGTGATTTCAGTTGAAGTATGATTGTTTAATCATACTTGTTGGCGCGCCTGTCACGCCCACATTTCCATTCTATCCTCCTTTATCCTCCTTTATCTGTTCTGTGGATTAACCCTTTACAAGACAGTCTTGAAATCTATGAACCTGTCTTTCCACAGGCCTAAAAAGGATCAGTGCAGCCTTTGCATTGCATTAAAGTAAGGTGGTACAAACAAAAGATGAGTTGCGAGAGAAATATACTAGCCATATTTTAGAAAAAGAAAAGGTGAGAGAATTGAAAGAAACAAGAAAAGCGCCAAAACATAACAAAAAAGTATGTGCATCTTTCGATCTTCAAAAATATGTACCTATATCTATTTACCGAATTCCAAAGAAGGAGCAATTTTTCTATAAAAGACGCATATCAGATTATAATTTTACTATTTATATTATATCTTCTCGGGATTGCTTTTGCTTCACTTGGCCAGAGACAGAAAGTAAACGTGGCTCTTCCGAAATCGCTACAGCGCTTACGATTTGTTTAAAGGAGTTCGATGAAACCGGCTTTGAAACAGAATATCTTTATGCAGACGGTCGTGCAGGGCAGAAGAAAAATTCCCAAAAAAAAAAAAGTTGCCTCTGCTTTGCTGAAGTTTATCAACAGCTGTTCGAATGTTAAGGAAATATCACTCAGATTCTTTGCACCAAATCACGGACAAAACGAAGGACATGCGGCACACAGTGCCATTGGGTTTGCGTTGAAGAAGGCTGGATATAGGCTCTGCGCAAACGGGCCACCGACCACAGCCACCGGTGGCCAGCGACAGCCACTTAACATAAACTTTTGGTGGCCGCCACCGGCTACACGTGTGCGGCGCGTCTATACAAAATATGAAAAAGTTTATGTTAAGTGGCTGTCGCTGGCCACCGGTGGCTGTGGTCGGTGGCCCGTTTGCGCAGAGCCATATTTTTCTCCCCTCACAGCTGTACCCCATTATGAAAATGGCTCGACCTGCACCACCTTATGACGTTCGACCATTACAATACAAAGACTAAAAATTTTAAAGACTTTTCTCGCAAAATAAAAATATTCACTATACGTAAAGATAACACTAATTACGATGTTAATTGCGGATAATGGCGGAAATACATGTTCGCAGAGAAAACCCCACTACAATATTGTTTAAGACTAGCTATGCAGACAACTGGCATGGCAACACATCTTTTCAACCGGAAACAAACAATTTCATTATTAATCAACGATTTTAATTCAATAATAAAATGTAATAAAATATGCTTTCATATATTATTATTTGTATTCGCATATTATTATATGATTATTTTTGCAGATGCTAACCAATGCTCTGGAGCTAACGAATACTTAGCATGCGTTCAAGATTGTCCACCACAGAAAACTTGTAAAAATCGTAACATTCAATTTAGTTGCATACAATCGATACAAGAATGTTCCACTAAGTGCATTTGCAAAAAAAATTACTACAAGGACAGCAAGGGGCAATGCGTTCCCCTTGAAGATTGTGACGTAAAAGCTACTCCCGACCCGTTAGAGGAGTACCTAGAAAAAACAAAAGATAAATATAAACCGAAACCTAACTCGGAAAGAAAATAAATTGAATTTAATTAAAAAAGTTTACAAGTACCTTGGTCTCTTATTTGATATTTCCCTAATTACATAGGTAGCAATACCAATAGTAGATGTGAAAGTAATGCCTTGATCACACGCACAGAGTACCTTTGATCACACGTACCGAGCAAACGGGCGAGACAGTGCTCTCGGCCGAGTACTCGGTGCGTATAAATATAGCGCCGAGTGCTCGGCCGAACGAAGCGGCGAGACAGTAGCTCGGCTTCCGTTCTACGTGCTAGGCCGAGTGTCCACCCGCCCGCTTCCCCGCACTGTCTCGCTCGCTCACTCGGCAGGTAACACTCTGAACGTGTACTGTCTCGCCACTCGGCCACATGATTGTCGTCACGTCGCCGCGCGCGCCTTTTCTTGAGATATTTTTTGTTTAAATTCCGAATCCTGTCCGAATTGTAGTCTCAATAGAACTGAACTGACTGTGCTAATCGCTTACATCACTGTCTTGGCCGAGAAACATTTTATTGTCTCGCCCGTTTGCTCGGTACGTGTGATCAAGACATAACTGTCTTCTTATGAATCATATAATGCAATAATAATATGTAGGTACTTAATCTTATAATCTTAAATAAGCAGATTTATAAATTTGTGGATATTATTTAAATTTTGAAACCTGTATTGATCATTTAATTTAAAAAAAAAATTAATTATAAAAATAATAAGGAGAAAGAATAATACAGTTGCAATATATAAATATAACTAGTGGACGCCCGCAGCTTCGCTCGCGTAGAATTAGACCCATTAACGACGTCTACCCGACTAACGACTCCAAAAACGGCAAAGTTTCATGCTAACTTTGCACCCCTGTTTTACCCCCTTAGGGGGTGAATTTTCAAAAATTCTTTCTTAGTGCTCCCCTACGTTATAAAAGGAACCCCTGTGCAAAATTTCAAGTTTCTAGCCCTTATAGTTTAGGCCCTGCGTTGATATGTCAGTCAGTCAGTCAGTCAGTCAGTCAGTCAGTCACCTTCTCCTTTTATATATATAGATGTACCTAATGCAACTAAAAAGTTGAACCGATTTTGAGGAAATTTGGTGCAGAGATTGATAGGACAGGACATAAAGGCGGCTCCACATTAGTGCCGTGAATTCACGGCGCGATTTCACGGCATGAATTCACGGCCAAGTCGTGCCCTCCACATTCACGGGATGCTCACAATCGTTTGAGAAACCCGCCGCGAAATGGACGTAGAAGCTGCTGCTGTAATAACTTTGTTTGCTGTGGCACAGAATAATAGTTGGCTGTGGTGATAAACAAGAAAGTTAGTAGAAAGCGCTTGGAAAAATAGAAGATGGTGGATGACTGAAATACATCGTAACCGATCAAGGTATGTTTGCTGGTGTAGAGAATTTTTGAATTGACTTATTATATGATTAGAACTGTCTTTATTAATTATATAAAAATCATGTCAAAATCATCAAAAAAGTTCATGTTTACAATAACACCTAATTTGGAAGAATAAAAGCCTGTTTAGTAAGTATACTATACTATACGGTAAGTAAGTAGGTAGGGTGTTATTAGTATCTATAGCTAACAATACATGCGCAACTAAGTTTTTACAACACCTTGGAAGCAATTTAGCACTATGAAATGTCATAAACAAGATAGCACGCAGACTGACGGGCACGCTTTACACACGTTTATCTAGGTACTATCCATATAGATATTATGGATAGTACCAACCAATCAGTTGCACCTACTTGCCTACATGTCTATTCGATTTGGAGTTCCATATCGTCAGGAGAGACCTTAAGGAAAAACAAATTGAGAGACAAATTAAGTACCTACTTACCTACTCTTGTGCTTGTAATAGTGTTAGTAATTCTCCCATTTAACGCCTATTTCATGTGTAAAATTGATTTATAAGCCTGCAACTCTTCGTTCATTTAAGTAGGTAAGTAAGGTAAATACTAAAAAATAATCTATATATCTTACAGACAGTCCGCGTCTGTACATTGTATAAATATATTGATAAGTAATGAATACTGATTTTTTTTTTAATTTATTGGCGGTCTGTCTGTCCCTATGTGCGCGAATGGAATCAAAAGCAACCGAACCGAATTTAATGAAACCTAGTAACAAACATGCACTGCATCCCTGAGAAGGACTGATCAAATATACTATTCATCCCGAAACGTAAGGAGGTTCTCCTGAAATAGGAACAGAATGAATGTTTGTAGATTAAATTATATATGTATTTCTCGTTTTTTGTATTTTGTAAGACAAAGAAAAAAAATCTAGATAATTTTAATTTTTCAAGAGGATCGTTTTTTTTTTTTTAAATAATTATCCTAGTGATTTCCATAGGGTTGAAAGTCGAAGGACATTATTCGATCGGTAGTGTCTTTGAGTAGGGCTACTAGGTGTAAACGAACCTAATGTTATGTCTTATTCCATGCAAGCAAAGCTGCAGGCGTCCACTAGTCATATTTAAAATAATAGAGGTAAATGTAACATTATTCAAATACACACTGTCGCCTTCTCATATAATCCATTGATAAACGTGATTTCTGTCGTGCAAAATACTGTAGGCAGGTAGGTACCTATCATAGAAAAACCCCTATTGAGAAAATAGCGTTTTAAAGGTTTTTGATATTCTTGTTGATTTATCCTATATTTTTCAAAAAAGTATGTTTTGTTAAGTTATCGATCGTAAGATATTTTTATGATAGTTAACCTACCTACTAGCAAAACTACTAGGTAACTGTACCTACTAGCAAAAATCTTTATAAACTGTACCTACTAGCAAAAATCTTTATAAACGTGTATCTATTGTCAGAGCAAAGCAGACCGTTAAAAAATCAAACGCGCTATAACATTTTGCGACAATTTATTCTCAGAATAAATGCGAAAATGTTGTACATTTTATACGATTGTAAACAAATTAAAAGATTAGAAAATTCACATTATTGGAGCTGAATTCATTGCTATGCTATGACTAGAGAGAGAGGAGGTGACAGACAGACAAAATTTGATAGACAGCGTCAGCTATTCTTAATATATTTGACACCTGTAAGGCTTATGCCTTTTAGCTTATACAGCCAATGGAATGAATAGAACAGATAATATTTCTATCACTTCCCATTATTCATTACATTCTTCAAACAAAAGCAAAAATAATAAGGACTTCACAGTTTCAAACAGAAAAATAAAACTACATGCACATAAATAATATATCCCAGTTTGTAAATAGTCACATGCACATACAAAACATATCTCAGTTTGTCAATTATTGTCATTCAGAATATTCTTAACAAAACGCAAGTCTTTACACACATCAAAAATTGCTAAGTATTCGGCCTTTGTGCTTGATAGAGCCACACATTTTTGTTTACGGACTTCCCAATTTATAGTATTATTCCCAAGCTTTATTTCAAACCCTGTTTGAGACTTTCTGTCTATACTAATATCGTTAGCCCGGTTAGCCCAGTCGGCGTCAGTATATGCAGCTATATTCACTGAGTTAAATATACTATATATCAATCTCTATATTTAAGTTACCAGTCTTATAAAAACACTAGCTTTTACCCGCGGCTCCGCCCGCGTGGTCAAAGGGAATTAACAATGAGTTGTGTATCCATGACACATTTATGGTGGATGAATAGTGACAGTTCCACGATTAAAAGATACTTAGAGGAACCAGAGGTAATGCTGACCGCAGATAAAGTGTACGTACACTGACATACTGGACTTTATGCTAACTTCAATAGAAGTGTGCTGGTGAATATTGATGCAGGTTCCACCGATCCTGCTTACGTGTACAGGCATATCTTTCCATTTGGGGATAAAATGTAAAGATTCTGGGCATTGGACACACGCGCACATGCTACATATAATTGTCCATGGGAGAAGCACCCACGGTTTTTCTAAGTTCACCCCCGCTACCTTTAATGTTTGCCCTTGCGCTTTGTTAATGGTCATAGCGAAACTAAGCTTAATAGGAAATTGCAGCCTTTTGAATTTGAATGGAACATCTGTGGGAATTATAGGGATTTGTGCGATCATTACATTTTCACCCTTACCACGGTTAAGATGGTGGTCCTAATTATATTCCGTCCAAGTTGTGTGACACGAAGTCTCGTTCCGTTACAGCATCTAAATTTCGCAAATGACTGGGACACCTAATTTTAATTGGAGCTAATGTGAGGGTACACCAGTCTGTTCTGTGTCTATTGATAAATATTCTGTCGTATCTCCTGCTACTTCACATAATATGTGTGAATTTATTTTGTTTACAATATCGTTTTTAGGTGCTAGAACCTCCTTTGACATAGATATTGATCTTCATATACATATATTGTTTTGTAAACCTGGGTAAACACTTGCAATCAGTTCTGAATTACTCTGTACTAAGTTACAAAAATATCCCCTTAGTGTCACACAGCCCTCGACATCAGTTTCCAGAAACACCCATCTCCAATTTTCAAGAGTGTTTCAGCGTAGTTTCCAGCATTCATGTCATTGTACAGATGCACCCTCATATTCGTTGTGAGATTGAATTTTTTGAGCTTGTTCCATATAGTAGACGACTTATGTTATTATTATTTTATGCAAAAACAACAACAGTCGACAAAACCAATTCAAGAAGCGAACCAAAACCAAAATCAAAGCGTATATTAATTTTAAACCAAAACAACAAACAAGCTTTTTTTAAATTGTTATTAAAATACTATTAACATCAAAAAATTAAATAAAATGTCCGTATTTTTATGAAATGTCACATTATTATTTCCTATCCAACAAACTTGCAGCTCCACCAATCCGCTGTCGCCTATGACAACTGTGCCTGACTTTGAATAAGACTCAAAAAACTCAATTAGGGACTGGGATTGTTAGTCTACAGCGGTGGCAGCCCCGTGGCTATCGAACTCGCCTCTCACTCGAGCGGTCCGGGTTCAAACCCCAGCGGCACACACCAATGACTTTTCTGAGTTATGTGCGATTTAAGAAATTAAATGTCACTTGCTGTAACGGTGATCACACATCGTGAGGAAACCTGCATGCCTGAGAGTTCTTCTAATGTTCTAGAAGGCATGTGAAGTCTGCCAATCCACACTTGGCCAGCGTGGTGGATTAAGGCCTAATCCCTCCCATTCTGAGAGGAGACCCGTGCCCAACAGTGGGACAAAGAAAGGGCTGTGATGATTATTAGTCAAATGGACTAGTAATCATCAGCAGTTTAGCTGAGAGATTTAATTAAAACATTTGTTGATCAGTTCGTTATTGTGTATGAGGACTGGGGACTAACTATCATTAGTCCTATTAGCTGGTGTTAGTAATTGTCCAGTTAGTAATTGTTGACTGACCCCCTGAGGACTAAGATGGTCGCCTCTAAAGAAGTGTAACCGGAAACCACACATTTAACGGGATCACAATTGCTTTAAAACCAATTATTAAATACTAATTGTCCATCATCATACATCCATACATAATTAGTCCATCAGTGGACCTCAAAAGGCGGATGGATTGATGGATGGATGAAGTACTGGTATAAATGGTACTAGGTACCGTGGCGGGCGGTGGTACTGTCCCGAACGAACTCTAGATATATTATACAAAATAGGTTTCATATAAAACCTATTTGTTTCCCTATAGGCTCTACCACCTTACATTCAAGATTTTAATTCGACAACCACCACATCAATTATCCCACTATTGGGCACGCGTATTGTCTTAGCCATAGTCCTCCATGCTGGTTTATAACGGATTGACATACTACACATGTACTCGTAGGTTTCATCCACCACCAGCGTAACACAACCCATTCTATGTCTCCTCTAGTCATTATAGCTTGGCCACCACGCTGGCCGAGTTCGAATTGGCAGACTTTAGCATGCCATCGATATTATAGAGAACTCTCAGGCATGCAGGTTTCCTCAGATGTTTACCGTTACAGCAGGTGACGATTAATTTCTTAAAAGGCACATGACAAAAGTCATTGCATGAGATTTGAGTTCGATAGTCATTGGGCTGTCATTGTTGAATTTTGTCACGATGCGATGGTTTTAAATTTATTATTATGCTCGTAACTTAGATGAGTCATTGATTGATTCTTGAGTAAAAATATAATTTCGGCTACCACAGATAACTTCAGATACTCGAATCTCGAATCATTGTATCGATTTAAAAGCGTTAGTGAATTAAAAGCAGTCATTTTCGATCGGTTAGTGTTAAGTTTCGGCTACCACCACTAACTTCAGTTAAGTACTCGAATCTCGAATCATTGTATCGATTTAAAAGCGTTAGTGAATTAAAAGCAGTCATTTTCGATCGGTTGGTGTTAAGCCTTTCGTCAGCCTATCATAGGTAAGGCATAATAAATCTAACCTGAGCTGTTTTATTCGTTTAATATACACTAAGATTTTCTAATAGGCAGTTATACTTACTCAAGTAGGCTAGAGTTTATTAATCCATATCCATACTAATATTATAAATGTGAAAGTGTGTTTGTTTGTTTATTTGTCCGGCTTTCACGTCGCAACGAAGCTATTAAATGGTATGGTTTTTGTGTGTGGTGAAAGTGAGGAGGGTGGAGAGTGACGTAGGCTACTTTTTAAAAACAACAAAAACATACAACATCCCCAACATACAACATCCCCATTTGAAGATATCGATGTTTTTTTATTTGCTCCAGTAAGTCAGTTTACGTACACTTTATCTGCGGTCAGCATTACCTCAGGTTCCTCTATGTATCTTTTAATTGTGGAACTGTCACTATTCATCCACCACAAATGTGTCATGTATGATAAAAAACTCATTGTTAATTCCCTTTGACCACGCGGGCGAATCCGCGGGTAAAAGCTAGTAACATAATATAATGATTTTTGTTTTAGCTGGAGTAGAAGAAGAGCTAAAAGAAAATGAAGACAAAGGCATTTGTTTCCCAAACTATTTTATCACATAAGTTTTTCAAGAAGCGGATGCAGGATTTTGTATTTGTGGGGCCAAAATTTAAGGCTTTTCCAAGCTAGAATATAACATACTCAAGATAAGATAATATCCTTACCAATCCCCCTTAAATATGCTACCTACTTGACTAGTGTCTGGTTACAATCGACTTCGTTAATATTTTTATAGAAGGTACCTCTACGAAATTCTTTTAAAAAATTAACTGAAATAACAATGTTCTCACAATACAAGCCATTCTTTTGTTTTGCATTTTTAAATAAAATATACATAAGTATATAATAATTGTTCATATCATTGAAAAATAAAAATGATTAATGTAACACCTAAGTAAATACCTACCTACCTTCAGATACTATTCAGACTATAATAATATTGTTATGATAGACTTTAATTGTTCAGTTAAATACTTAGGTAGGTACGTCATAAATAAAATTTTGTTATTATCACTTTTACTCCAAACCGGCTGTCTATCTTTATTGAATAAGTACGTAATACCTATTCATACCTATTCATGTAAAAACCGTATACTTTAAGGGATCTACCACTGAATAATTTCGTTCCGATGCTAACAACCATTTATTAATAAGATAAACAGGCAGTTTTTGTTTAAATGGTTGCGACCATTTAAACAAAAACCTTTTAAAAAAAATAGTGGGAATGACGACAACTGATTACGTGGGATTTTCACCAACAAAATCCCGCTCGGTAGCGTTTTAGGGCTCTGGGATCTCTATTAAAATGTTCCAATGCCCATAGATAGCGCTTATCTGCTCTACCCGGACTTGACGTTAAGAAGAAATCGTGCGGCAATTTTTCCTCATAAGATGAGGGAACTACAACCAAAATAAAATTACCATACGATATAATCATATGTCTGTCATGACTGTACGTTTTGATTTGTTTCATTATTTGATTAATAGAAGACAAGAAAAAAATTCAATCACCTATTAAATCGATCAATGTCATTGATATATTCATATTTCGAGGAGGAAACAGGGAACTACGACAAGACGAGTTCCTCAATTTTACGTAGGTTGGTACAATAAGTTCGAGCTGCAGTTCTCTCTATCGCACGCCAAGGCCGATCGGCGGAGCTCAGCGCAACAGCAATATTTTTGGTAAACATCTATTTTCGTTGACACGATGTCCCCTTAAGCCACCCCAATCTACACAACGCTGTGCAGCAACCTACACAGAGTCGTCTTTTCTGGGGTGTCTTCATGGACGGTTCTCTTGCCGACCACCACCCTAGAAGTCCCCTTTTACAACAGGCAGGGGTACCGTAGCACGTAGAACCGGCGCAGTTATAAAATTTACTATACAAGTACCTACCATATAATGCATAACCGAATCGTGACTATGTTAGCAACGGTTTGCTTCTTGTTATTATTATAACAAGCAAGGTAAGCATGTATTAACATAAAAAAAATATTATTTGTATCCTATGCCTTTTGGTGTAGGTACACTAAAGGAACTTGTCTGTCTGTCTGTCTGTCTTTACCTTTTTATAAGTTTATTTCTTCTACAAATTTAATGGAACATGAATAATAACGGCCCCTTAATTAAATGTTAAGTGTGTTGTTTACGAACAAACTCGAGCAGCAATAAAAATCGAGCGACCTGTAGAGTCGTACACAAACCGTGGCCGTCCTTGGTAGCGGGCACACGCGTCCGCCATGTTGCTGATACTGTTTTTATTATCTGCCAATTGTTTGATTCAAACAGGTATGTTTATAATTCTATACTTAGTTAATAAATTTACAAAATTATCGCTAATATTACAGATTAATTTATTATTACTAATGCGCTATTGATGTTAACATTGAATGTTGACAAATTAAATACCTTCTGAATTATTAAATAAATTTTTTTTTCCTTACGTTAATTTTTTTTTGTTACTTACTCTAAAAACCCGTCAGAGGCAAACTCAATCAGTTTTCTTAAAAAACTTAAGCGAATCTTTATAAGCCGCAGTCAGCTTTGATCGGGCACAATAAGCGAGGACCCAAAAAATAATAATATCAAACCTGTACAAATTAAAGATTAAAACAACATGTTATTTTATTGTCACATAAAGTCGTATCTACTTCCAATGCTTTAATATATTATTGTACTAGTGGACGCCCGCAGCTTCGCTCGCGTAGAATTAGACCCATTAACGACGTCTACCCTTTCAGTTATATAAAATGTACTCTGTGGTCTACCCGTCTAACGACTTCAAAAACGGCAAATTTTCATACTAACTTTGCACCCCCGTTTTACCCCCTTAGGGGGTGAATTTTCAAAAATCCTTTCTTAGTGCTCCCCTACGTTATAAAAGGAACCCCTGTGCAAAATTTCAAGTTTCTAGCCCTTATGGTTTAGGCCCTGCGTTGATATGTCAGTCAGTCAGTCAGTCAGTCAGTCAGTCAGTCAGTCAGTCACCTTCTCCTTTTATATATATAGATATGCAAAAAAGAAGTCTACTTTTATCCCTATCTAAGTTCTCATACTCA
Organism: Carterocephalus palaemon; assembly: GCA_944567765.1. Taxonomy (NCBI): domain Eukaryota; kingdom Metazoa; phylum Arthropoda; class Insecta; order Lepidoptera; family Hesperiidae; genus Carterocephalus; species Carterocephalus palaemon. Next base: position 11,055,315 of record OX155643.1, read on the forward strand.
AGAACGCTTGTCCTTTTGTCATGTAATAAATTTACGTATAATCTCCGTAAAATGTTTGTTAGGGTTTATAAATTAATCCAAAATTAACTTTAATATGAAATACTATGTATAGATACTAGGTACCATATAAATCTTTGGTTAACACATTAAAATTTTGCTTCTTAAATAACATAGAGCTACAATTTTAAGGTGCAACGGAGTCAACTGGGGCTGATAATGAAGCTGTAAATGCATTTGAAAGTATTGAGCGGAGTGGTGTGGAGAGCCAGGCTAGCACATCATCTGTTTTTGACGACGAAGGGGTTTCCGAACTCCCTGGAACATGCAATAGCGGTTGGTTGAGATTTCCGGATAAAATCACAATTTACTAATTCAGCTTATTAGGATTTGTGCATTCAATATATATCTTTCATTCAGTATGTATAACTATTGTAAATAAATACAATGAGCATTTTGTACCTGTAAGCACTAAGGCAACACTAGTAGAGCAGAAAAATTGAAATACCTGGGTTTAATAAACTGAAATTTTTAAAACTTAATAAGTACAGAAGAACCTCAAGTCGAACCTCGATAAGTCGAAAACCTCCAAAACTATAACAATATTTTGTTCCCTTTGTTCATGCCCCAAAACCTCCATTAGTACCTACTCGAAATATCAACCCTCTATAAGATGAGCCATTTTGGTGCATATTTTCTCTCATAACTCGAAATCAAAATGTTTAGTACTGTATCATTAACATAGCAATGTTTTATATTATAAAACCTTCACAACTCGATTATTTGAAAAATATTGCCTTTAAAGCTCGAAAGTTAGGTACCAAATTTAAGAATTTGTCATCAATGTAGATACCTACACCATTGTTTCATAGTAGTAGGGGAGCCCAAGAGGGGGATTTTGCGGGATACTCAAGCGCGTAAGTTTAATATACAGTGGGATACCTTGTACCCGGTTAAGTACCTCCACCAAATATGAGCCCCATATACAGGGTGTCCCAGAATGAATGGATAATCCTTGAGCCCCGCACAGAACAGCTCTCCAGCGCTTAGAAAAAAATATCAAAAAAAAAAAATTCCAAGTGATACCCAAAATATGATTTTTTTTAGAAAAACATACGTTATTTTAGCTTCACTTCACATTCATTTACACAACTGCCACAAATTAATGATATTTTTGGCGTTTTTGGTGTCATTTTATTCCTGATAGACTATACTACTAGAAATACATCAAATAATATAAGTATCTGTGATACTTTTTTTATAAAAAAAATAAGAACTTGAATTTTTAACATGAAATTTGATACCAAAATAATTTTGACATAGTTTGAGAGTGTTTCATGTAAAAAAAAAGTATGAAAACGTAAGTGTCCAGCTATTTTAAAAACATGCGCAGTTAATACAGATTAAATAATGGTATAATACATCATTTTATCTAATACTACTACGAAGTTATTGCTATTGAGATGCAAAACGAGTAAATACGACTAAAATTAAAAAGTTAATGTCTTAATACATTTTAATAATAATAAAACATTTCAGGTGTCGCTGCGACCCATAGACGTCCCACTGCTGGACACGGGTCTCCCCCATAGACACTGCTGCTGCGGGAGGTCCAGAGCATACTCCACCACGCTGCTCCAATGCGGATTGGTGGAGGGGTTAGTGGCCAACCCAGTGTCGAATGTTCTCAAGCCACCCGAAGGTCTTCGACAAGGCTTAACGACTGTTTCGTAGGAGGTAATGGAATCCCATTGGTTACAGAATGATGGCTGCCCTGCATATTATGGTACAAACGTCCGGGCTTATTTAAATGCCACGTATCCAAACAAATGGATTGGTCGTTTGGGTCCTATTCTGTGGCCTCCTCGATCTCCAGATTTAAACTGTCGGGATGTTTTTTACTGGGGCTGTCTAAAGGAAGAAGTGTACTCGAAAACAATTTCAAATGAGGAATTACGCAGCCGTGTTCAAGAGGCCGCTTCAAAAATAAATGAATGACTCTACGCACGGTTTCTTAGTAGAGCCTATAAAAGAAGATGTCGAGCGTGTATTAGAATCGGTGGCAGACAATTTGAACACCTGTTGTGAATAAAGATTGATGTAATGTACACCTGAAATGTAGCGTCCATAGCCCAATGGCTCGCGTCGATTCAATGTGAGCGAAAGAGTTAAGCAACGACGGGCGCGGTCGGTTTGTGGATAGGTGAGCGCTAGTGGCAAAATTTCACGGACGCTACCGTGCTTCGGAGGGCACGTAAAGCCGTCGGTCCCGGTTGTTTTCAATGCTGGAAACAGTCGTTAAGCCTTGTCGAAGACCTTCGGGTGGCTTGAGAACATTCGACACTGGGTTGGCCACTAACCCCTCCACCAATCCGCATTGGAGCAGCGTGGTGGAGTATGCTCTGGACCTCCCGCAGCAGCAGTGTCTGTGGGGGAGACCCGTGCCCAGCAGTGGGACGTCTATGGGTCGCAGCGACACCTGAAATGTTTTATTATTATTAAAATGTATTAAGACATTAACTTTTTAATTTTAGTCGTATTTACTCGTTTTGCATCTCAATAGCAATAACTTCGTAGTAGTATTAGATAAAATGATGTATTATACCATTATTTAATCTGTATTAACTGCGCATATTTTTAAAATAGCTGGACACTTACGTTTTCATACTTTTTTTTTACATGAAACACTCTCAAACTATGTCAAAATTATTTTGGTATCAAATTTCATGTTAAAAATTCAAGTTCTTATTTTTTTTATAAAAAAAGGATCACAGATACTTATATTATTTGATGTATTTCTAGTAGTATAGTCCATCAGGAATAAAATGACACCAAAAACGCCAAGAATATCATTAATTTGTGGCAGTTGTGTAAATTAATGTGAAGTGAAGCTAAAATAACGTATGTTTTTCTAAAAAAAATCATATTTTGGGTATCACTTGGAATTTTTTTTTTTTGATATTTTTTTCTAAGCGCTGGAGAGCTGTTCTGTGCGGGGCTCAAGGATTATCCATTCATTCTGGGACACCCTGTATAAATGGGGCCGTCAAGGATAAAGGATCAGATTAGTAAAAAAAAAAAAATTGTCATCAGAAATTCTTGAGCGCGTTAGATTAAGGTAGGGTGAGTTAATTACATGCTAAAAAGTGTATATTCCACTAATCTTACAATTTGAGAGTAACGTAAAGAAAGGGGAGGGCTACAAAGTTGTAGCGTAAAGAAAGGGGAGGGCTACAAAGTTGTAGCCCTCCCCTTTCTTTACGTTACTCTCAAATTGTAAGATTAGTGGAATATACACTTTTTAGCATGTAATTAACTCACCCTACCTTAATCTAACGCGCTGAAGAATTTCTGATGACAAATTTTATTTTTTTACTAATCTGATCCTTTATCCTTGACGGCCCCATTTATATATGGGGCTCATATTTGGTGGAGGTACTTAACCGGGTACAAGGTATCCCACTGTATATTAAACTTACGCGCTTGAGTATCCCGCAAAATCCCCCTCTTGGGCTCCCCTACGAAGCAATTCAGGATTTAGGAGTAAGTATTAGGTATACAATAAATAGGATTATCAATTCTAAGAATTGATACTGACGTGAACACTTTCTTGCTTGATGTTTGTCATAGATTTAACTAGATAAATCTATGATGTTAGTTGTTTTATTTTGGGTACTTATTATTATTATTAATTTAATTAGAACTTTAGCGAACAAAGTCATTTGTTAGATAGATTAAAATTAAACTTAACCACTACAATTCGAATCAAAATCCGCTTAAGTCGATATCCTCCTTAAGTCGAAAACTCTATATACGTACCTACTCGAATTTTTTTACCTTGAAGTTCGACTTAAAGAGTTTCTACTGTATATTGTGTATCATTAACTGAGGCTAAAACTCAACACTTCTTCATGGAAATATTTAGATACCTTCCTAGCTATCTCATTGATTGACCCTATTATTAGGATAAGAATTTCAAATAAAAAAAATCAAACCTAGAATTATAACATTAAAGAGCATTTTTGGATCAACCCACAATTCCTACGGTAAGGTACCGCCTCACTCCTTAGATTAGCTTCCTCAATGAATCAGATGCACCTACATTATTGAGTTATGATTGCAACAGGCGCAGAGTCGAATGGATCCGACGGTGTAGCTGAAACCCCATCCAGCACTTCTCCCATCCCAAATGATGGTGATAACGTAAATGGCACTACCAACTATCCGGATCTGGCCGAGCTCTGCAAAAATGGTAAGCGGAACAGTAGGTTTCCACTGAACATTAAACTTTACAATTGAAAAATAAACATCTGTTATTTTAAGTAACGTTTCCGCTGACAAAAAGTTAAAATAAACACATAGTAAATATTACTCCATTATCTATGATGGTTATTAATTTTATATCGTAAATTAGGAAACAAATTTAAAAAATAGTTATAAATACAACAACAGGTAGGTAGTAAATAGTTACTTAGGTACCTACTTGTTGTTAGTTTAAGTTAGATTAAATCCTTAGATTTAATCCGTGCCCAGCAGTGGGACGTCTATGGGTCGCAGCGAAACCTTTAGTTGAAATGACGTGTGCGCTATAGGTTCAGACTACGCGACATACGGAACATTCTGAAAACCAGCAGTCGTAGTTTGCCAGGGCCAATGCTGAGCTTTCCTTTCTGGCAGGTTCATACTGCGTCTTCTTATTGTAATTATTTAAAGCAAGAAGTGTAGTGTAAACAAATAAATAATACAAAAAAACATATTCCAACAAAATTTTGGCAGTAATATAATAAATTAATTTTAACATAGGTACCTCTCGAAACTAACATTTTTTTGCAGTTCCTCCACAGTGTGACAACTCTACTGAATATCTCGACACGTGCCCCACCTACTGCCCATCGGACTATTGCCCGACGGGCCCCGGCCAGAACCAGCGCTGCCAACAACCTAACCCCTGCCCCCCACCGGCATGCAAATGCAGGTTTAACCACAAAAAGGCGCCAGATGGAAAATGTATTCCTACTAGAGAATGCGGTAAGGATCTTATAAAATTAATATTAATATTCAAAGCTTTTTAATGATGTTTTTATATGAACAAACAGTTTTTCCGTGTGCACGCTCGACCAAAGCAAATAAATCGATTGCAAAGTCAGCGTGTACTATAAACACGGACACCACAAGTCGCCATCGCCATGTCGTCCCGGAAAAACTTATGTCGGTAGATTTATAAACCGCTGAAAACAACTTTGTTCCGATATTGCGGCATCGTTATACGGCATTATCTTCTCCGCACAAATATGGCACACTCAACTACTGGATCAACAATATAAATCTCTATTATTATCTACAGCCCCCTTCGCATGTGACAAGGAGAATGAAGAGTACAACCCCTGCCCTCCTATTTGCCCGACTGACAGCTGCAGTCAGGCCACACCTTCTGGTAGATGTCCACTACCGGGGAGAATTGGAATTATTCTCGACTGCAATCCAACATGTCGGTGTAAAAAAGGCTATTGGCGAAAGAATGGAGTTTGCGTGCCTTACAATGAATGTAGTAAGTTAAATTATTATAATCGATCAAATTCGACTCTATTTAGTAGGTAGGTATAATGAAAGTCAATATATTTTCAAATAATGTTGACAAAATATACGTTATATCAGCTGAAAAGCTAGTTTGCGTAGTGAATGAAAAGGTGGTCGTTCTGACCTCCTTGAAAGAAATTGTATCCTGCAGCCAACCGTTTGAGTTAGATACCCTCCTCCGGCTTGCAAATGCAAGCCTGGTTATCGTCGAACTAAAGATGGAACTTCCTGTTTTCTGTTCTGTTTCTGTGAAATGAAATGAAATATTTTATTTCGCTATAATATGGTGACCGACAACTAAAAACGAGTACTGATTGCACAAAAACTATGAAAACATATGTTCATAGCAAAATTATAATATAGTGTAAAATTATGAAATTTATTTTTTACCTGCGGTAATATTTTGCGTTTAATATTTTCAATAAAAAGAAACCATAATACATACCTTTGTAATGTATTTATAACATTTATTTTAAACTAGTGGACGCCCGCAGCTTCGCTCGCGTTACACATTCACTAACTTCAAAAACGGCAAAGCTTCATACTAACTTTGCACCCCCGTTTTACCCCCTTAGGGGATGAATTTTCAAATTTTTCTCGCCGTAAAAACCATCCTTGAACTTCGACGAACATTTAAAAAAAAGAATTGGCCAAATTGGTCCAGGCGTTGTTGAGTTATGCGCTTACCAACACATTTTGCGATTCATTTTTATTATATAGATTTAATTCATAAATACATAATAACCCTATTAAATAAAATGATTTTTTTAATCTTCTTAAAATCTCAATAATCTTTTGTTTTTAAAAGATTTTAAGGATTAATTAAAATTTGATCATCGATGTCACAGAAGCTTGATGTATAACTTTCAGTGCACGGTGGCGCCACAAGTCGGCGCACGTCAACAAGCTTTCATAGTGATCCATACAACACTGACGACCGTGCCTACACGCGGCGAATTAACCGTAGATTTTCACGGCGATAAACCGTTCGTGGACAAGAGGCCTCAGAACTTCGATCAGTACATTATTGATCGAAGCCTCAGAATATCAGATTAAAATCACACGTCTAAATTAATATTATAAAGAGGAAACATTTGTTTGTAATGTTTTCATACAAAAACTACTGGACCGATTTTATTTCATTTCAGTGACATAGGCTATATAATATTACTAGGTGTAAACGAAACAATTGTTATGTCTGATTTCACGCGAGCGAAGCTGCGGGCGTCCACCAGTGAATAATAAATTCTTGCTCGTCGTCGTAGTCTTTTCAGTGTTTGGATTCCGTCTCCTCCACATGTTTGCAAGTGTGGTTGGACCACATCGTACAATCGATCATGTCTAGACTCATTCATGATTGATGTGTTTAGTTTTGGTCTGCATTTTTTTTTTTTGGACTATTGCTTATACTCTATAGGTAAGTTAATGATAGTATGCCTTAAACGAATTAACTTTTGCGAAGATTTTTTGGTTTTATGCGATGAACTCATTCGTATGTTAGTTGCATCACAATTCGGCTTTTCTTTGAGAATTCCGGTCATAGTCTTTTCACTAACTCCTACAGCTCTTGAAGTTCTCCATCTAGCTTCTTTTAAGCACTCCACTTCATAAAAGTCAAACAAAGCATAACGTTGACTTATTTCAGAAATAGGTACTATACAAAATTACCTGACTCCGCATACCTAGTATCGATTCGATCTAATGTGCACTATCTAGTACATAATCTGTTTAATAACTATTGACGGGCCCATTGGCGCAATCGGTAGTGACCCTGTCTGTTGCGCAAGGGGTCGTGGGTTCGAATCCCACTCAGGAAAAATATTCGTGTGACGAACACTTGTATTTGTTGTGTGGCTGGATGTTAATATTATCTATTTATGTATGTATTTAAAAATATATATGTATGTATATCAGTCTCTGACACCCATAAAACAGGCTCGCGCCTACTTTGGGGTCAGATGGCCGTCTGTGAGAATGTCCAAGATATTTATAGGTATATTTATTTATTAGGTTTTATTAAATTAATTAATGGTTCTGTATTGTTAAAATTTTGAAAATAGGTCGGTATAAAATAACCATATGAATTTGAATAATATTAATAAAACATATTTCACTGACTGATGTTGTAAGTTATTTGTTCATGACTGGCTAAAAGTGAGTGTACTACACACACACCTCTGCCTAAGCCTTCGGGGAAATATAGTCGTGATATTATTATGTATGTATGTATATTTAATTCTCATACAGTCTCATAATGAATATTCATGTGGTTGAGTAGGTAAAATCAGACCGAAACATCAGCGTGGGAATTCAACTACAAGGGGAAAAACCGAAAGGAAACTCACGTCACGTTTATACTAATCTTCGAAACTATGACGTAGCCAAGATGTGGCCAAGTCACGTGCATTAATGATCGTAACCTAAAGTGTACAAAGAACACAATTGAAAACAGTAGGTATTCTGTGGTGTGTTAGTTAGAGATGGAGTAACGTTACCCCAGCCACATCTATTTTTGTCAAATATCTAAATAGGCCTAGGCCTAGGGATAGGTGACCACACAGTAAAAGGCCACTCGAAAAAGAAAACAACAACTATGGAAGTTAGTGCTCCTTGGTGTATATCTATTCTGTGAGATAGTGTCATTCCATTTTATTAATCGTGTTTGTTTACGAATTTGTATGGAAACTTTGATAATTTTTTTCTCATGAACCGCGCGCCTCCGCGCTGCGAAATTTTGTGAGTGGACGTCTTTTATCGAGTTCTAGCTGTGAAAGAAGTACATAGTCGATCTGTGGTGTTGCATATTCTAAAGTACTGCCATTTTAAAAATACTCTTTTAATGATCTTTGACCTTATCTATCCAAAACATTTTATTAAAACTTACATAGAATTAAATAACATACTTTATCAATTTTAAATTACATAAAGTTGAACCATAAATAACAAATTAATTAAGTGTACTTATATGATAATACTTTTTGTCATCATCACTTATCACATTAGGTGCCCCTGATAGAGGATCCTTACCTTCATGTGACTTTGGAAAAGCAATCACATCTCTTATAGATTCAGTACCACATACCACCGCCATCAACCTATCCAGTCCCAGTGCAATGCCGGCATGTGGTGGACACCCACTACGTAATGCATTAAGGAAATGTGACAATTTTCTCGAATCTATGTTCAACATCCTCAGCACTTTCTCTTGAAACTCTGCATTATGAATACGAACTGACCCTCCACCTATCTCATAGCCTTTCATAACAATATCATAAGCTAATGACCTCATTTTTAATGGTTCAGTATCTAGCAAATGCAAATCATCTGGATGTGGTGCAGTAAAGGGATGGTGGCATGGTTTCAAACCATTATCTCCTTTGACAAACAGTGGGAAATCAATCAGCCATAATGGTTCAATATCCTTGTCTACAGCAAGCAGCTCCTTTGCTTGAAGCAATGCTGCAATCATTTCCCTAACCTCACCTAAACACATACAAGTATCTTCCGAGTCACCCATGGCTATTATTACAGAGTTCATGTTAAACATACTTTTGAGGCGATTTAAAATATCTGCACCAAGCTCTTTTTCCACATTTTCATTTAATATTATCCTAGTTTTATATTTTTTCCTCAATAAAGCAATTTGTTCCCTGTACTTAGTTGTCAATTTACCCAAGTCACTTGTGTATGGCAAAGCAAAAGCTGCAAAATTTTTATCTTCAAACAAATGGGTAATCTTCTTTAATTTCAAATCATAAGACAGGTTTGGTTTATCACATCCATAATTTTCCAATGCTTCTTTGTAGGTCATCCGTTTGAATGGTGGTTTGGGTAAATTCTTAACAAATGTTTCATACAGCAAGTCCTCAATAATTTTCAGAACTCCATTGAGGCTTGTAAAAGAAAATTCTATGTCAAGTTGTGTAAATTCTGGTTGGCGATCTGGCCTAGTTGTTTCATCTCTGTAACATCTTGCTACCTGAAAGTACCTGTCAATACCACCAGCCATTAAAATTTGTTTGAATTGTTGTGGACTCTGAACAAGTGAATAAAATAAGCCTGGATGTTTAGTTGGCACCACAAACTCCCTTGCACCACCCGGGGTTCGACAGAACAATGTTGGTGTCTCAACTTCAATAAAACAGTGCTTTTCTATCAAAAACTTTCTCATTTCATGGATCATGCTGGAACGTAACCTTAAGTTATGCTGCATTTCAGGAAACCTTAAGTCAATATAACGGTGCTGCATTCTCAATTGCTCCTTTGGTTTCTGGTAATTTCTCAAGTTAAATGGCACCTTGTCGGCTGTATTTAACACCTTTAAGCTCTCAATGATAACCTCAATTTCTCCAGTTGGCATATAAGAGTTGTACATATCTTTGGGCCTAGATGAAACTGTGCCATCAATCATTACTACAGATTCTAGAGAAATTTTGGATACATCTATATCACCGGTAACACACTGGGTGAGGCCATAGGAGTCTCTGAGAAGGATAAACTTTGAAAGACGCACATATTGCACCCAGCCGCAAAGAGTGACTTTTCTTCCAATGTGGTCAGGCCTTAATTCACCACAAGTGTGTGTTCTAGTTGTGAATGAATTACGATCCTTTTTCGGTACATTCTCCAAAGCAACTGGTCTTGTGTGTTGTTCATTACCAATTACTGCAAGTCGAAATGCACTTTTACGTCTGTGATGTGATAAGGTATGATAAAAACATTTTCTAGGTGAAAACCAAAAATGGCTCTGTTTATTTAGCTTTGTTATATATAAATATATACCACACGTTCTGCTGATTAATCCGATACTTCTCGGAAACATTCCGAATACCTATAAAATCATAAAATTTATTAGATTTTCCTCGATTTTCACTGATTTGGAAATTGGTTGTGAAATTGTAAAAAGTAATTCTTCTAGCTTCGCGGATTTCCCAGTGCCAGTGTGTCATGAATTCATTGAATTCCTCAGGACTTTTAAACTTTTTTTAAGTAGTGCTGCTGACTGGACTGAGTGGTGATGGTGACAGTGTACCTCTATGGGTGACTGTTTGTAATTCTCTGACATTGACATATTCGACAACGTCGAAGATTGTATGACAGTGACGGCTGCTAATGTCGTTAAACATGAAATAAATAGAGAGGACAGGCAGCAGTAAAAATGGAAAGGGCATCGGCCACAGATTGCTTTAGTACATAGCCATGGATGATTAATTATTACAAAACCGAATAGTTTCCTGCAAAATCTGTGACAAACAAAAACGCACACTATTTTAAATAATAAAGTACTATTTTTTAAATTGATCGTAGGTTTTAAAACCAACCACATGGGACTCATGTACTCTAGCTTCAAGTGTGTCGTCCACACACCATGGCATGGCATAATAACAAGTTATTTTCATTACTGAATCGAGGGACATCGAAAAATATGCCTTCGAAACCAAATTCGTATAATTCATTAATAAAAATAAAATATCCATACTAATATTATAAATGGGAAAGTGTGTTTGTTTGTCCGGCTTTCACGTCGCAACGAAGCTATTATATGGCATGGTTTTTGTGTGTGGAGATAGCGAGGAGGGTGGAGAGTGACGTAGGCTACTTTTTACCGCGGTAAAACACCCTCATGGGAAGATATCGATGTTTTGTTATTTGCTAGATATTTAGTTCCGGATGTTGTTAATAGATGGCGTTGTCATGTAAGATAAACAACTCATTGTTAATTCCCTTTGACCACGCGGGCGGAGCCGCGGGTAAAAGCTAGTACTTTCATATATTATTATTTGTATTCGCTTAAAAGATTATTTTTGCAGATGCTAACCAATGTTCTGGAGCTAATGAATACTTAGCATGCGTTCAAGATTGTCCACCACAGAAAACTTGTAGAAATCGTAACATTCGATTCAGTTGCTTACAATCGATAAGACCATGTTCCACTCAGTGCATTTGCAAAAAAAATTACGCCAGAAACAGCAAGAATCAATGCGTTCTCCTTGAAGATTGTGACGAAAAAGCTATTCCCGACCGTTAGAGGAGTACCTAGAAAAAACAAAAGATATATAGGTAAACCGAAACCTAACTCGGCAAGAAAATAAATTGTATTTAATTAAAAAAGTTTACAAGTACCTTGGTCTCTTAATTGATATTTCCTTAATTACATAGGTAGCAATACCAATAGTAGATGTGAAAGTAACTGTCTTCATAAGAATCTTATCTATCTAATATTTATTTAAACGAGCAATTCTTGTTTAGATGTATATAATTGGAATCTCGGAATCGGCTCCAACGATTTTCATGAAATTTAGTATACAGGGGGTTTCGGGGGCGATAAATCGATCTAGCTAGGATTTATTTTTAGAAATTTTTTTTTTCGTGTTTTATCGTTAATCAAAAATTGTAGGCGCACCTTATTATAGAAAAATATAAATCTGTATACATAAAGGAAAAAAGAATAAAAACGTCAAAGCGCTGTCGCGCTGAAGTATCAAAACTTTTCTCGTCTTGTCTTTTATTTTCCATCGCCAATAATTCTGGGTTTCTGTTAAAATATGTTAAAGAATCGCAGTAAAATTTCACGCAAGCGAAGCCGCAGGTGCCTCTAGTATAATGCAATAATAATACCTAATCTTATAATCTTACAAGCTGACCTGTCAAACATTGTTTTGCCATATAAATAATTTTTCTCAATATTTTGGGAGAACTTCATGTAAGTGTGTGGACTACAACTACCACTACCACTACCACTACCACAACCATTACCACTACCACTACTACTACCACTACCCCTACCACTACCGCTACCCCTACCACTACCACTACCACTACCCCTACCACTACCCCTACCACTATCACTACCACTACCCCTACCACTACCACTACCCCTACCACTACCATTACCACTACCACTACCACTACCACTACAACTACCACTACCATTACCATTACTTATAATCGAAAGCGTTCAATAAAAGTAGGAAATTATTAAAAATAAAAATCGCGATGGAAAAATAGGGGTTGATCGTAGAGAGTTGAAAATTTCAGGGTTGTATGTATTTTCTAATGCTGTATCATAAAAAAATAAAAATTTATCTAAAAATAAAAAAATAAAAATTAGGGGTGGACTACCCTTAACACTTAGGGGGATGAAAAATAGATGTTAGCCGATTCTCAGACCTACTGAATACGCATATAAAATTTGGTAAAAATCGGTGAAGCCGTTTCGGAGGAGTACTGCAACAAACATTGTGACATGGAAATTTTATATATTAGATTTAGCAAATTTATAAATTAGTGGATATTATTTAAATTTTGAAACCTGTACGTAACCTATTGATAATTTGAAAAAAAAATATTAATCATGAAAAAAAAGGAGAAAGAAAAATACAGTTGCAAGTTGCAACATATAAATAGGTATAATGTTACCTATTACCACTAAAAAGTTGAACCGACTTTGAGGAATTTGGTACAGAGATTGATAGAACAGGACTTAAGAGACGAATCTAGTCATTTTTGATAGAAACTTGTCGTGCAAGGCATTTTTCATAGAAACTTGTAACAAGGCAAGGTGGAGGGCATAAGACTGCGTGGTAGGTTACCCTTGCCCTGGAACGTGCGTAAGGGGATTCGGATATAAGGAAACATTGCCTATTTGGACAAATACTCCCGGGATGGTTCCCGCTGTTGATCATGGGAGACGGTCGGTCGTCACGCATAGGTACGGGACTGGTCGAAGTTTGCAGCTAATGTAGGCTGTTGTGGGTGTGTTGAGCCTTATTCCCCCAAATAATGGGGGAGATAAGGCTCAACAGCTGCCTAGGGAGTGGTCGGCCCTCAGGGCAGGCATGCAGGGGTGCTGTCCCCTATAAATGTGGACGTGGCTCTTACAGTGGGTCGGTTAGACTTAACACGTGCCAACCGGACATCAAACTCATCCAGCGACTCCAGCTTACGTAGCGTTAGCGTAGCTTTTCAGACGTAGCGTTCTATCGTCACACTCACCCACCTGTAATTAAATGGAAACCGTGTCTGAGGTATGGACTATGACGATCGAAAGATTTAGCTGCCAGACGGACTCGATCGATTTACGCCACTGACTGCCTGTTCACATAAATGCAATTCTTTCCTATGCGCTTGTTATTCTTCTCCTTTAGATGTACCTACTCGTATATCTCAGACTAGAGAAGACATGGAAAACTTTCTGACCCGTCTAGAATGTACCAGCCTCCAATTCGGACTTGCAATCAACCGAGACAAGACGAAGATGATGATAGTAGACCGGGCTGAACAAAGTGGAACCAACGTACACAATATAGCTAACTGCGAAGTGGTACAGAACTATATATACCTCGGCTCTACTATATCAAGTACTGGAGGATGTGGCGACGAGATCAGACGACGGTGCGCCATCACCAGATCTGCAGTAGAACGGCTGGGAAAGATTTGGAAGGACAGGAGAATTACCAAGAAGACTAAAGTCAGATTGATGAAATGCCTTGTGTTTCCAATCTTTCTCTATGGAGCCGAAACTTGGTCTCTGAGACTGCAGGATCGCCGTAAAATCGATGCATTAGAGATGTGGTGCTGGAGACGCCTCCTAAAGATCCCATGGACGGCATTTCGCACCAATGTATCCATTCTCAAAGAGCTTCGTATTAAAGACAGACTATCGTCAACTGTGCAACTACGGATACTGAAGTTCTTTGGTCACATCTCTAGAAATGAGAACTCGATAGAGAGACTGGTAGTGCAGGGCCAGGTGGAAGGCAAGAGAGCACGCGGTCGATCGCCAACCCGCTGGATAGACGTCATCAAAAAAGCTACTGAGTCCACCATGGTCCAGTGTACTCGCGACGCCTCTAATCGTCAGAAATGGAAGCACATCGCCAGAAGAGCTACCCTCGGAAATGTTAACGACCCACCGAACACCACACCGCGGTGTTCGGTGGGTCGTTAACGCCTCGTCAGCGCAACCACGACCACTCTGACAAGAGTGTCCGACTAAGAAGAAGAAGACTCGTATATATGTTCTGTGCATAAATGATTATAAATAACAATACACTACATCTACCCCAGATTTCCACCGATCATATTTATGGCTGGGGTGTTATGGCTTTCTTTAATTAATAAGTTACGTGCGATAAGTTGGTAGGTATCCACTAATAAAATTAAGTACGTCTACTCTTTGCAGATAAGAAATGCTCTGGGCCTAATGAATTCTATGCTTGTGGTGGGGCCTGTGACAACGTCTGCGCCGATCTTCCCGAAATAAGCCAAAAAAAATGTCCAATAATAAACATCAAGTGCAATGACAAATGTTATTGTATCAATGGTTACGCGAGGAATGACAGGGGCATTTGTATACCTATCGACAAATGTCCTGAAAAAGAAGTGCCCTGTGAGTAGATAGAACATCTATTAATCCTGGCAATGATTCTAGGCACTCTTCCACGCTGTTACGAAGATCTGATTGAAGCAAATAACTCAATTGAAAGATTTGCAGAGTTGTGTAGGAAAGCAGTTCAATAGATGAACCATAGTTCTTTCTGTAGTATCTTTAAAGTTTTTACTCACAACCCATCATATTAACAGTCTGTCAGTGAGTGCTGATTTCCGTTCCAATGTGAATGGGCAAAATTCTACCTAGCTGACCAAGCGCGGATTGGGAAATTTTACACACCTTTGAGAATTCAGAGGGTGCGCGCACTAGTTACCAACTCTTGTCCGCACGGTTGTTAGTTGATGCCGGAGGTAGAGTCAGTCAGAGAGTGCGGATTTCCGGTCCAATGCGAATTGGCAAAATTCTACCTAGCTAACCAAGCGCGGATTGGGAAATTTTACACGCCTTCGATAATTTAGAGGGTGCGCGCATTAGTTACCTTGTCCGCACGGTTGTTAGTTGATGCCGGAGGTAGGAACCTAATAAAACTTTATTTAAAGAAACATTAAATAACAATATCGCGTCTAGTTCGCGGACTCTCTTAGGCAATAGAGACTGAATGGAGTCAGCGCGGGCCAGGCTCTTATGATTTGTAAATAGTTTTCTTGCAAATATGTAAATGTAATTTTGTTGAGGAATAAAAAGTCTTTCTTACAATATGTATTTTTCAATTTTTCAACAGATAGCAAATGTTTGCGACCTCATGAAGTATACACGGATTGTAAGAAGAAATGCCCATCCGATTTGTGCCGTTCGATAATCGAGAGGTGCATACCAGACGATACTTGCACACCAGGGTGTGTCTGCAAATCAGGATACCTGAGAAACAGCACTAAAAAGAATGGACCATGTATTCCATTAAACCAGTGTCCGCAACTACAAAATTCACCAGATTTTCCAATACAATGTTTGCTACCATATGAAGAATACACAGATTGTAAGAAGAAATGTCCATCCGATTTGTGCAGTTCGATAAACGTGAGGTGCATACCAGACGATACTTGCACACCAGGGTGTGTCTGCAAATCAGGATACATGAGAAACAACACTGGAGAACCATGTTTTCCATTCAACCAGTGTCCGCAACTACAAAATTCACCAGATATTGCAATACAATGTTTGCTACCATATGAAGAATACACAGATTGTAAGAAGAAATGCCCATCCGATTTGTGCAGTTCGATAAACGTGAGGTGCATACCAGACGATACTTGCACACCAGGGTGTGTCTGCAAATCAGGATACCTGAGAAACAGCACTAGTGAGAATGGACCATGCATTCTATCAAACCATTGTCCGCAACTACAAAATTCACCAGATATTGCAATACAACAACAGATATAATAATATACCTAGTAATAATATATGCGAGTTAGCGATAGTTTCCATATTAAAATACAACAATAGATTTATTTACGACTAGTGGACGCCCGCAGCTTCGCTCGCGTGGAATTAGACACTAACTTCAAAAACGGCAAAGTTTCATACTAACTTTGTACCCCCGTTTTACCCCTTTAGGGGGTGAATTTTCAAAAATCCTTTCTTAGTGCTACCCTACGTTATAAAAGGAACCCCTGTGCAAAATTTCAAGTTTCTAACCCTTATAGTTTAGGCCCTGCGTTGATATGTCAGTCAGTCAGTCAGTCAGTCACCTTCTCCTTTTATATAATATATAGATTGATACAATAATATTTATGACAATAGAATTTACTCCTTACCATTATATACATATACCTAAAATTATACCTATCTTGTTTTATTTGGAACCCTACACCAAATTATAAAAGGCCTGTAAAAGAGTGCTTAGTTACGAATCGAGCACATCCTCAAATTCAGGGCTTTGAAAAAAAGGCTATTATATGGACTAAAATAAGTAGAAAATAGCAAAACGTTGGACGGTACTAGTAGTCATAGTACTATAATACTCTCAGTATATAACTACCTAATCTGTGTATTATTATTTATATATATTATTTTTTGTGGCATTGGTCATTGGTCACGTTTACGCAATCACCCGCCATCCCATTCGACGTCTGTTTGCACGGCACTCCACCCACAGTCCACACCAATCTACCTACTCGTACGAGTATGACATAGGTCAGTTTTATTACAAAGTAATTTACTCTAACTTAGTACTATTAAAACGGGAAACTCATGCAAACACTACACTGAATGATGATGACTTGAATACAATACAGCATTAACAATACAACAATAAATAGTACCCTTGTACCATTTACTTCCTTCGATACTTTTAAATTGTAAAATTGATTGCTAGATAAGTTTAAATTTCGTTTTTTACATAGATGCATGTAACCAGGGCGGCATGTTCGCTTTAGCGACAAAGCCCTTTAAATTGGATTAAAAAAAAAAAGAAATCTTAGTGGTAATACTATAATACAATAAAAATCTAGGGATTTTTTTTATGTAGCGTCGTAATGTCGATATATTTTGGCTATGAATAAGAAAATTTTTCATTGCTATGAAAAGACTTAACTCGCACGGTACGTACTTTGTATTGTTGTATTGTTACCGTATGGTTGAATTTGGTAAATACGGTACTTTATCTAAAACGCTAAAACTAAAAAAAGTTTTTTAGTTTTTAATTTTAATGCTCCCCTACGTTATAAAAGGAACCCCTGTGCAAAATTTCAAGTTTCTAACCCTTATAGTTTAGGCCCTGCGTTGATATGTCAGTCAGTCAGTCAGTCAGTCAGTCAGCTTCTCTTTTTATACAACGTGTTACAATACAAATACCCCGTAAAAATATAATTAATAGTGGTCCGCCCCGGCTTCGCACGGGTATTTTATGTAAAAATCAAAATTATAATACACACACATAAACCCTATTTGCGTCAGGTTACTAAAAAAATAAAAATTTAACACGACTTTATTTTACATATATAGATTATAACAATAGTTTCGTTTACGCCTAGTAATACATATTATATAGCCTATGACACTCAGTGAAGATGCAGCTTTCTAATGGTGAAAGAATTTTTGAAATCGGTCCAGTAGTTTTGGCAGCGCACGCCAGAATAGCTCGCAGATGGTAGATTTTTTCCTACTTACCTACTTGACACTTATCGTCATATTTTGGACAATTCACACAATATCTTTATAAATTTTAGCCTGTGTGTTATTCTGATGTATAAGCTATATTATTGTAATGTTTCATTAAAATCCATTCAGTACTTTTTACGTGAAAAAGTAACACACATCCATCCATACATACATACATAGGTACTTACAAACTTTCCCCTTTATAATATTAGTAGGATAGGATTAGTAAGGATTATACCTTATCAACAGCCTAAAATTTAAGTTTTATGCTTCTAGTTCTGAAAATGACAATACTTTCATACAACCTTTCATCTCCCTTTTCAACCCATTACAACACTTTTTTCCAATTAAAAAGTGTCTATGTCCTTTGTCAGGCTCTAGACTGTGTACCAAATTTCATTTAAATCGGTTCAGTAGTTTTGGCGTGAAAGCGAAACAGACAGACAGACACTTCAAAACCAAACGTCCAATTTTAATCATTCAAAGACCAAATATTATCTACATAAACTGTAAATGTAGTCCAAAAAAAATTCAAGATAAAAAAATGGTTGTTGTGCCTCACTCGACATAGATAGGTATAGTGTGTCGCGGACTTTTTTATAGATATTTATAAGATCTTCAATTAATTAGAACATTTTTTATGGTTATATCTTTTATAGTTTAGGCAGCGTACGCAAAATAAGTAACTTTTCTGGTTGATTTTTTTACACCTTGTGTCCGAAAAACCCAAATATCTTACGGAACCCTATTTTTTTCCAAAATAAAATTTAGCCTATGTCACCCGGGGATAGTGTAGCTTTCCAACAGTGAAAGAATTTTTCAAATCGGTTCAGTAGTTTTGAAGCCTATTCGATGCAAACAAACAAACAATCAAATCTTTCCTCTTTATATTATTAGTATAGAAGTATAGATAGACATAAACTGTAAATGTAGTCAAAAAAAAAATTAAAGATAAAAAATGGTTGTTGTGCCTCACTCGACATAGACAGGTATAGTGTGTCGCGGACTTTTTTATAGATATTTATAAGATCTACAATTAATTAGAACATTTTATGGTTCTATCTTTTATAGTTTAGGCAGCGTACGCAAAATAAGTAACTTTTCTGGTTGATTTTTTTACAACTTGTGTCCGAAAAACCCAAATATCTTACGGAACCCTATTTTTTTCCAAAATAAAATTTAGCCTATGTCACCCGGGTATAGTGTAGCTTTCCAACAGTGAAAGAATTTTTCAAATCGGTTCAGTAGTTTTGAAGCCTATTCGATGCAAACAAACAATCAAATCTTTCCTCTTTATATTATTAGTATAGATAGATTAATTAGAACATTTTATGGTTCTATCTTTTATAGTTTAGGCAGCGTACGCAAAATAAGTAACTTTTCTGGTTGATTTATTTACACCTTGTGTCCGAAAAACCCAAATATCTTACGGAACCCTATTTTTTTCCAAAATAAAATTTAGCCTATGTCACCCGGGGATGGTGTAGCTTTCCAACAGTGAAAGAATTTTTCAAATCGGTTCAGTAGTTTTGAAGCCTATTCAAAACAAACAAACAATCAAATCTTTCCTCTTTATATTATTAGTATAGATAATTAATTATCAAAGCCAAAAATTTAGTCAACCCTAGCAAGCTGTCATGTCAGTGAACCAGATTATTTAACAGAAAGGCCTACGTACCTATTTTTCCAAATTTTTTTGCAAAATGACGATGCTTTCTAACTCGGAATGTTACGATATGATGTTATGCGTAGGCCATGAAGATAGCATTTAAATCGTGCTCGCGAACTGTATCGGCAACGATTTAAATAATTAATATTAATTTAAACAACAGTTTCTTTAAATTTGGCGTCTAGTATGAAAAAGTAAGTGTTCGTTTAGGTCGTTTCGTTAGGTTAGGTCTTTTAAAAATTTTGTCGTTCCGCGAATTAGGTAGAAATGTAGGTACATTCTGCGTTAGTTTACTCTTTAATTTTACTGAAACAGGGTTTGCACATCAGTGAAAACTAAATTTCCTACTAAGAATCGTGTTATGGCAATTAACAATAACAAAAGCGAAAGGGCTGTTTACGACCTCAGGAATCTGTTGATGGCTAAATATGAAAATATTTAGCCTGTTGCGCTGTTGCTTTATAAAGAGTGAATTAATGTATGGATTTTGTGGTAAACAAACCAAATTGATTTCTACGACGTTAGTGTAATTTCATACAAACTTCCACCCTCATTGTGGGGATTTCCGAAATAAATGATCCTATAACCAAAAATTGGTTCAGCTGTTTACGGGTTTTAATGCATATATAGAGGTATAATTATAAACGTATTATCACCCATCAATTAGATAAGTTTTATAAGGACCTGCCTACGCGATTTTAGTTAGTGTTCGGGCAAGACTATGTATAGTGTAATTTCATACAAACTTCCACCCTCATTGTGGGGATTTACGAAATAAATGATCCTATAACCAATAAATTGGTTCAGCTGTTTACGGGTTTTAATGCATATATAGAGGTATAATTATAATATACATATACACCTGCCTACGCGATTTTAGTTACCTAGTGTTAGGGCAAGACTATGTATATAAATGCTACAGGATGGTAGAAAACAAAAGAAATTGAAGTAATAGCATAGATATTTATTTACTTGGTAGGTGTACAATACATAACTTACATACTGAAATAACCTTATATTAAAACAGTGCATTCTCTCTGAATATACCCCGATATAGACACAAGGAAGCACCAACGTTTGCAGGCGGCAGCTTTACCTAGGTAAATAGAGCCATCCAACTACCCTACCAACTACTTACACAAATAAATCAATCAAATAAACAGCTAAATTGAATGCACTGGAACTGATTAACAAACTCAACGTCTATTTATAGCATAAAATTAAATGTTTTATGTAATGGTCACAATAATACTAGTCTAAAAACAGTCTGATATAGGAAGTTAAGTCACAAACATTGTCATTATATTAATCAAAAAATGTCAGCAGCTAATTTATAGTCACAGAATGGGTCATTATCTACTGGCAACATTCTTTGCAATGGCCATCATTGTTCAAAATGTTGTTCAGAAACAGGGAATTTAAGAAGGAATTGTAAAAATGTGAAAGTATCTGGCAACATTCTTTACAATAGCCATCATTGCTCAAAATGTTTAGAAACAACAATATGGGATAAAACAAAAAATTACAAAATAACTGGCAACATTCTTTGCAATGGCCATCATTGCTCGAAATGTTTAAAAACATAAGCAACAAGTGTAAATATAAAACCTTACTCTATTTGCTCAGAAATAGAGTACAGATTTCCTGTTTATGCAAAAGAAAATAATTTACATCCTCCACATGGTCGGAACCACAGGCATCGTCGGCTGCGGGCGGCTGTACAATGAGTTTACATAGTCATAAGGGGATACACACTGCACAGGGGATGGCAAGATGGTGTGGCAAGCCTGTTGAACGGGAGCGGGAGCAGGAGCAGGAACAGAACGCTGGATCATATCAGTTCGTAGCATCTGAAAATAAAAGAGATATGTATCATCAACTAGCACAAACTAACATCACACCAGTTGGCAGTGTTTAATGGGCATAAATTTCATGGGCACTAACCATGCTATGTTAAAACAATCCTTAAACCTTGTCGTATGTTAAACTTTGTTGTATGTTAAAACAATTGTTAAAGCTCCACTTGTTCAACAATAATGTAATGTGATCAAATAGATACAAAAATGTTAAGACGTTCATTATGCATATACAAAAATACCATATGATGAAAAATAAATGAATCTGAATCTGACCTTAATAGTGTAAAGAGCGATTTCTGCAGCCTCTACATGGGCTTGGTGCAAACTATAGCACACTCTGGTCATCATTGGTCCAATGGACTGGGGGACGGTTAACAGAGGCAGGCCCACTTGGGGAAGTTCTACTACACCCACCCAGAGCTCTGTTCCCATGGGGTCAACATATCTCTGGTAGTCATATGCTGGTGGTGCCCACATGTATCTGAAACACAAGGTTCAAAATATTAATGAACTAATTAGGTGGCATAGCAATATTGTGTCCCAAGGTGGTCATCTGAGATATATTCACCCAACTGCTCCCTTGCAGATTGGACAACAGATTAGCATTCAGACAGGTGATTAAATTACATAGCATAGGTCTCAAGCCACATAATCGTAAGTTTAATGGAAGATGATTCAGTAAAGTCTAAAATTTTACATTACCTCTTGCACATAGCATCAAGTTTAGCTGGAGCCAGCTGGTACGAGTCACTATTCAGTTTACAGTCAACTGGAGAGCAGCACTGAGACTCCCCGGCACATGCTGACCCAATGCCCTCATCTACCTTAGAGCAGATCTCATAGTCCTTTTTGTCCATTTGCTGTTTGTAAAGCAGTAATGTTTGAGTCAAGTCAAAACAGTTATTAAACTTCGCATTGCCCTTGCTTTGCTTTTGAATCCTATACAGCTCTCGGTCCACAGGTTTAGCCCAGCGGATCTCAATATTACTGTCATCTATATTAACATGTTGCAACTTTGTCAATGCTAGTTCAGCATGTTCCCTTTTATAAAAATGAATAAAGGCATAATCACAAATTTTTTTAACTCTTTCTATTTTGGTATTTATTGCTGCTTCAAATATCTGCTGTATTTTGTCAGGCGTAGTCCTGATTTGAAAATTACGCGCATACAGTACAGTCACCTGCAATAGAGGTACCAATTCGTAACTTGATACACTAACAAGTACAGGTGTGTTCAGTAACATTAAGACTGAATTTATAAACAACACATCTATATATAACTCATTAAATTCTTAATAGACCACCAGCAAAATGTTATGGTTTATTTATTGGGTAACAAAATATAAAATAGTTTAAAAAGTTAAGCCAAATACAACCCTATGCAGTCTCACTGCTGGGCGCGGGACTCGCCCATAATGTTCCAATGCGAATTAGTGGAGAGCTGGCCAACTAGTGTCGAATGCTCTCAAGCCACCCGAACATCAATATGCTAGCTATTGTTTTTACCATTGAAAACAACCATGACTGATGGCTTAGCGTGCGCATAAAAGCACGGTAGCGCCCATGAAAAACCCGCCGTCGGTTCCAATACGGCGCGCAAAGTATCAATCGTAATTAATCGCCAGCTCAGTAAAAAAAATCACAAGCAGTGAATCAGTAATATTAACTTACCCTTCGCATGTCCTCATCGTCAATTTGGGGCTCAGGTTCCGCCCAATCCACCTGAACCTCTTGGTCCCACAGCTTTACAACTCCGGGAATCAGGGCCCGCCTGGCCATGGCAGCTGCTCTGTGCGATGAAAATTCCACGAATGCAAAGCCTCTATTGATTCTCTTGTCGTAGCAGTTCTTGTAGAGGATTATGTCAACAATGCCCGAAACAATTTTCGACAACTCTTCCAGCAGTTCCTCCTTTGTCTTGGTCTTTGGAATGTTGCCCACAAAAAGGCGGCAGTTATCAACGGACTTCACTACGCCGATATGCCGTCGATGCCTAATTTCGTAACCATTAAGCTCCCTCACGGCTGCTGAAGCCTCTGCTCTCGTTGAGTATGTTACAAAGGCATATCCTCTGTTTGAGCCCGAGAAGTCCATCATGAGGCGCATCTCGTAGATTTTTCCTACCCTGGAGAAAACTGGGTAGAGCTCGTCCTCGTAGATATCGCGGGGCAATTTTCCTATGAAGACTTCAGAGCCTTTCTGAGGAGCTGGGCCGCTCCAGCCCGGCGGTGGTCCGAACTTCCTCTGTCCATTGTGTTGAACTATAGGGTATCCAGTTGTCTTCATCAGATCCAAGAGATTAAGTGTCGTTTTTCCATTATTTCCTTGTTCACCCATCTTGCGTAAACACTCAAAATCAATGTAATTAAATCAAAATGTGTTAATTCGAATCGAATCAGCTATACTTAAAGTGCGATCGGGCGAAACAAGAAAAGCGGCGACTCAAAGCGTCAGCGCTCTTTTATACCCTTTGTCGGCGCCGACGAAACCCGGCGGTTGTGACGTAGCGAGAAGGTTCGAAATTGGCAACGAAAGAAAACGATTTCATACTCTCCATTTTTAAATTAAACAGATATTGCTAATTTTAATAAACTAAGTACTAAAAAGAGATGCATGATTAGGTATGTGCAATAGGATTTATTAATAACTGTACGTCATCGATTTAAAAATAATGGAAATGCTTATCAAAATGTGATTTGATTTAATTTGTGTGAAGCTAAGATGGGAAGTCAAGTCCGTTTAAGTTCCCGTTTAATAAATAAATTATAACAAATAATATTTAATTAGTTCTTTCTATTCCAAATGATCTCATTTTCTTCAATTATATTTAAAAACTTACATCTATGTAAAACTTGGAGAACAAGAACTAGAAAAACTTTTCTTACTTATATAACAATTAATATTTTAGGTCCAATAAATGTTTCAAATTTTATAAAACATCATTGTAAATTAATTTTATGTTTTCATGGCAATTTATTACATATAATATTTTAAAACTGACTAAGTAGTAATGGATTAATTAGATAGAGTTCCAACGGAGTTTCTGCTGACGTTCGATAGATGTCGTGGTATTCCATAATATTGATAAGGTGTTTTTTTTAAAAGCTTTTAATAATAAATCAATAAATCACTGAAATATTTAATTCTAATTTGAGTACATAAGAAATGCCGATATCTATGTAAATCATGTGCGGGGTTGATTATTTAAAAATACACTGAGTGAGATATAACTCGTAGGTTTCTGATGCGAGTATTTCATTCTTTTTTTTTTAATAGGTTTTATTTAACTTCACTCGTATGTATCTATGTATGTCCTGGAATCTTGCAATTAATATTTCTCCCACTTCCACCGAAGCTATCGAGCTGAATTTCGGCACACATATTTGGATCCGATGACAATGCACGAAAAAAATTTTTTTTAAAAAGCTTTTATTTTTAAAATTTTAATAATTCATTTGTCATTAGCTGCATATAGAATTTGTATCTCGGTGAAAGAATATCAAAATTTTATTTATTTATATAAATTGTACTCGTATAAATAAGTACATACTGTCACTACGACAATTGTAATTGAGGATATACTTACTACAATTAATTGCTGTTCTTTCTGAAAATTTGGTTAATTCTTTTCTAGAATACCTATGTATGCTATTCTTAATTGAAAAGGAAAACTGGATGCAAGGTAATTTGATACAAACGGTACACATTTATTAAGTAATACATTTATTACATCACAGTTTTTACAAGTCATTATTATAATTTAGACATAGATCTATACATTTACATTTATGAGAATTTAACTACTTCTATGATAGGAAACATCGCTTTAGTTGGTATATAAAAAAAATGCAGAAAATACCTACAGTACTTACATAGGCTACATAGGTAATTCTTTTATTACATTTTATAAAGCTTAAACTTAAATGCATAAACCTTTCAATAAACATCTTATTCTCATTTAATAGTAAATTCTATAAAAAATAAGATTATTAACGAATGCATCACATCTATCAAAATAGAAACTTCATATACTAGGTGGCGCTAGTTGTACATTTAATATATTTTCATGTTACGGCTTAGAAGCCTTAGAACAATGTTTAAGTTGATTGCTTCGATACGTGGCGGGAAATTTAAATAAAAATCAGTTTATCTAAATCTAAATAATAAGAGTGAAAAATTACAATATAATATACGTAAATATACATAACATAGTGTTATCTCATCAACGATCAAATACCTATGTAACAATGTTTAGATACAGTCAAATTTGTTATTAAACTTAACAATACACACATCTGAATGATTCGTGAGTATATTATATATCCATAGTATTAGGTGTCCAGTGTCTAGCCAGCTGAGCAAGACTCAGTGTGCCAAATACGCTCACTATGAGACTTAGCGGCCGATCTGGCTTATTCAAGGCCGTAGAACACTCCTGACGTCATCGTAATTGAGCGAAACTAGGCGGCCCACATTTATATACAGTTAGCCGGTAGCCTGATACTCTGGATACAAATGACCATACACAATTCTAAGCTTATATTAACTTAAACGCTTAACTAAGCTGTCATTAATTTGAATTAGACATCCAGCCTTATTCTACTTTTTTTAACTCTGTACCGCACTAAAATAAACAGTAAACGCATAGTAAATAAATTTGGTGTTTAAGCAAAACCAACGTATTTTGTGGTTGCTTGGTTGCTTGTGTATAAGTTGGATTATGTATGTTTATGGACATATTGGTATACTTGTACCAACTAAAATATAACATTTGACGTGTAAAAATATTTTTATGAATAAACTATGAACTACGAACTATTATATTGAACAGCAATATCTCAAAGGATTAGTAAACACATCGTCCATGTCACTGTCGAATTGGGAAATATTATCTATTAACATTACCCTGAGATTTCTGGCGATATGATTTCCAGATTTTTTATTTTGTTCTAATTAATTAAGATTCAGAGATTCAATTACTTCATTGCCTCCTGTCGGAATGGACCCGGTAAATCTTTAGTCTGCTTAACCATGGACAAAATATTAAGTTCAAAACATTATTACAAAATATCTGTTGAGTTTCAAACATCATTAAGTACCTGTTAAGTTTCAATGTATACATCATTTCAATTCAATACTCCCCGTGGTGGTGAAATCCTTAGTTAATGTGTTATTCTTTGAATAACAATATAAACGACTATCATTTCGCTAGTGTACTCATTCATATGAAGTGATTCTAACTATACAAATACTATAAAGAGGGAAGATTTGTTTGTAATGTTTTTACACAAAAACTACTGGACCGATTTCAAAAATTCTTACACCATTGGAAAGCTGCATCTTCACTGAGTGCCATAGGCTATATAATATTACTAGGTGTAAACGAAACTATTGTTATGTCTAATTCCACGCGAGCGAAGCTGCGGGCGTCCACTAGTTCTTATTAAGGTACGTTTCCAGTAATGTATCCGAGCGGGCTTTTCATTGACTTTTCATTAGCATGACAAATATATGAAAACGCTTATCCATACAAACCCTCGAACGCACACATATACAATGTACATAAAGCAAAGCAATTGTGATCTTTAAAAATAAAACACCTATACCAGTGTTCAAAATATATATCCGCGAATATGGATCTTTATATATTATATATTTCTTGTGTACGTGTGTATGACAGTGAACTACTCCTAAACGGCTGGATAGATGTTGATGAAATTTTTTGTGTGTGTTCAAGGGGATTCGAGAATGGTTTAGATTCACAATTTAGTCCACTGGAAAATGTTTTTTAAACATTATTTTAGTATTTCTGTATAAATTATCATTTACATCAAGTGTCGCGTCACTTTGACATTTCATATGGCAGAACAACGTTTGCGCGGTCAGCTAGTACATGTATGAATAGTTTCACCCTCAGATGTATGTCATGTATGTTCAAGCTACCTTACACACTACAGGCTGCACTGAAAATCAGTGTTGCAGTTTGAGAAACTGCAGCTATGCTGAGTGTAGACCTATTTGCTGAGTGGTCACTGCAACAGAACTTTGTTTCTTCTTTTTTTATTTAAGGTAATTTTAAGGTGTTTGTTAATCATACCGTGTACATTATATTTTTCTGTGTTGCATGAACGATTTTGGCAAATAAATGATTCATTCATTCATTCATTCATTCAGATATGTACGCTACTTCTAACCGTACGCGTACACCAAATCCGTCATCGGCCGAAGTATGCTCGTACGTCAACCGCCGAACTTTGTTTGTACCGACGTCGTACGATGACGTCCGAAGTATCAGTGTATGCACTCTCTTACATTTACTTATGTTTGATTTGATCGGCCTAATTCGGCCGTTGACGTACGAGCATAGTTCGGCCGATGACGGAATTGTGTATCTCTACCGTTACGTCGTCTACATCTCAGAGTGTTCCATGGCCTTGTCGTCGCTACATCTCCTGTTCCATGGCCTTGTCGTCGCTACATCTCCTGTTCCATGGCCTTGTCGTCGCTACATCTCCTGTTCCATGGCCTTGTCGTCGCTACATCTCCTGTTCCATGGCCTTGTCGTCGCTACATCTCCTGTTCCATGGCCTTGTCGTCGCTACATCTCCTGTTCCATGGCCTTGTCGCCGCTACATCTCCTGTTCCATGGCCTTGTCGTCGCTACATCTCCTGTTCCATGGCCTTGTTGTCGTACCCCCGCGCGGTGGTCACCGACGCCGCGTCCGTGTCGAAGCTGGCGTCCGCGTCCACCTCCACCACCCACGGCTGCTTCTCAGCTGAACAGAACAGGCCGTACACTATCGCGCCGATCAGGTATATCATGCTCGATATGAAAAATACGAGACGCCATTGCTCAGCCGTCTGTAATATCACAAGCATTAATTAGTACAGAACGAACGAACGAAACCTTTCCTCCTCTTTCGCGGCGCTGTGAGCGCTCCTGCTTGAGAGCCCTTTCTCAGTGCTAGGGTCTCCTCTCAGAAGTTAACTATCGATAATTGATCGATAGTTCATTATATATTAGAAATCGAACGATTATTTCAGTACTTTGTCTCCAAGCACTGTACAAAAAATCACATCGATCCATCATTCTGTTAAGGAGGAGAAGTACAAACCAACAAACACACTATCCTATTTATGTGTAAGTAAATTGACAAGCGGTGACAGCCCAGTGGCTATCGAACTCGCCTCTCACTCGAGCGGTCCGGGTTCAAACCCCAGTGGCACGCACCAATGACTTTTCTAAGTTATGTGCGTTTTAAGAAATTAAATGTCACATGCTATAACGGCGAAGGACACATCGTGAGGAAACCTGCATGGCTGAGAGTTCATCATAACGTTCTCGAAGGTATGTGAAGTCTGCCAATCCGCACTTGGCCAGCGTGGTGGACTAAGGCCTAATCCCTCCCATTCTGAGAGGAGACCCGTGCCCAACAGTGGGACGTCTATGGGTCGCAGCGAATTATTACGAACGAACGAAACCTTTCATCCTCTTTCGCGGCGCTGTGAGCGCTCCTGCGTGAGGGAATTCGGATTTAAGGATGGTCTTTCTATCCGGGCAATTTTTTTTTTTTTATGATACAGCTAGCAAACGAGCTTGCAGCACCACCCATCCGCTGCCGCCCATGACAACTGTGACTGACTTTGAACAAGACTCAATTAGGGACTGGGATGGTTAGTCCAATTAGTTGAGAAAGTTAATTAGAACATTAGTTGGTCAATTCTATAGTAGGTATGAGGACTGGGGACTGTTAGTGATAGTTAGTCCTGTTAGTTGGTGTTGCAATTGCTTCAGGGGTGAACCGTGCGCGCGGAACTGCAGCCGTTAGTCGCTGTTTCCCCCCTAATGGTGGGGGGGAAGAAGGTCCAACAGCTCTCTAGGGAGCGGCCGGCCTTCAAAGGGGCGTGCATGCAGCGGCGCTATCCCCCTTAGATGAGGATGCGTATTATGCGGATGCGGATTAGTACAGAAAATTGTTTTATAACTAGCTTTCCCCATGGCTCCGGCCGTGCACACTTACCTCTATCTTCAAGGCATGGTTTAATTTAAATTTAAGTATAGACTTTATCAATGGCAAGCTACACCAAAGATTTTGAATAGTGGTACTAATCAAAATCTAGCACGTCCGATCATAATACGAGATAGTTCATCAACATCATCACAACCCTTTCTTTGCCCCACTGTTGGGCTCGGGTCTCCTCTCAGGAGTTAACTATCGATAATTGATCGATATTTAATTATACATATATTAAAAATCTAACGAGTTTTTCAGACTTTGTCTCCAAGCACTGTACAAAAAATCACATCGATCCATCATTTTAAGGAGGAGAAGAAGTATAAACCAACAAACACACTATCCCATTTATATATAAGTAAATTGCACTACTACTAGGTCTTCTTTTGTGGCAAGCGTAACTGTTAAGCTAGAGCGCGGTGGTGGTGCACGTCGGGGCACGCCAGCAGACGTCCCCGTGGGGCACATACCTTGTCGGTGACGATGGAGCCGGCAAGCGGCGGGCTGATGATGCCCGGCAGCGTGGCCACCGTGTTGGAGAGCCCCATCAGCACGCTGGCGTGCGGCGGCGCGATGTCCAGGTGGTTGACGCTGGAAAACGTCATCATCAAAGTCAAAGTCAAATAATTTATTTCGCTACGAGGTGATTAGACACGCTTAACGAAAGTCTAGGTACCTAACTAAAAACTACTTAAACTACTAACTGATCTATATAAGGCAAAGGATTAGCTATTGATCATTGAATGAATAGCTAATCCTACACAGGTGCCTAACTTGCCTTAGGATAAATTTAAGTACAATAATTACCTACAATAATTATCACAACCCTTTCTTTGTCCCACTGTTGGGCATGGGTCTCCTCTCAGATTGAGAGGGATTAGGCCTTAGTCCACCACGCTGGCCTAGTGCGGGTACGTTATTAATTGTGCGTTCATATACATACAACACATATTTTAACCGTCGTTTATTGACGTGAAGTCATTTACATTAAGTGTCGCGTCACTTGGACATTTCATATGGCAGAACAACGTTTGCTGGGTCATCTAGTTTAAGTATAAGGATAGTACGACGGAATGAGATCCGGCGGTTTTCATCTCAACAAACATCGCTGTAGAAACGGCGAAGGCCCAACAGCATCCTAAAAAAAAAACTTTGCGATTAACCATCGCGTGCATCGTAGAGTCTACTTACCCTGAGGATGCCTTGTTTTGGGGCGAAACACGTGTTGGTGTGTGTATGTTGGTGTGTGTATTCATTTATCGCATGTGCATGTTTTCCTGCGTGGGAGGAAGGGAGGTGCTACGTGCATGAAAGTATACATACATCACCATACGTTTTTGTTCGCGGATTGTTGCAAAGTAGATTAATTCTTGGTTTGTAATAATGGAGTTCCGCAAAGTAACGCCTGATACAATTAAGCATCCTAAAGGTAAATGATGGTAGTAAATTGGTTCTAACCTGAAGCCAGACCAAGCGAAGCCGCCCAGCCCCACTGCAATGGTGAGGAATATGACGCAGCCGACCACCGACGTCGCGTAGCCCGCCGCTATCATGAACACCGTCTGGAAATACAAAGATAAATTCAATTTTAACAGATTTCAAAAAGTTTTCTTTACAATTTTTTTTTCTTATATACAAATAAATATAAAAATTATGGAACGAGATATCTTGCAGTATATTGCAAGACTAGCTTTTACCCGCGACTCCGCTCGCATGGTCAAAGGGAATTAACAGTTCCACGTTTAAAAGATACTTAGAGGAACTAGAGGTAATGCTGACCGCAGATAAAGTGTAGTGTGGAGCTTTAAGCTAACTTCAATAGAATTAAAAATTCAATTCAATTTATTAGTTGCCTATGACTTCATTAATTTACATGTATCATTTGTTAGCATGATTCAGAACTTGCAAATGAATTTTACTAACTCCATCTACTAACAACATCCGGAACTAAATATCTAGCAAAATAACAAAACATCGATATCTTCCCATGTGGATGTTTTACCGCGGTAAAAATTAGCCTACGTCACTCTCCACCCTTCTCACTATCTCCACATACAAAAACCATACCATATAATAGCTTCGTTGCGACGTGAAAGCCGGACAAACAAACAAACAAACACATGAAGTATGGAAGTATGGATTGCGGCACTGAGTATACGCCCAGTTCACCGTTCGATCTTGATTAATCTGTGTTGTTATCAGCTAGGGCTGTCACCTGTGCTATAAACGCGCCGCAGTTGAACAGCTTGCGGATGTTGGTGCGCGACATGACGCGCCTGCGCAGGCACCAGTCGGCCAGGTGCCCCGCCACCTGCAGCACCGCCGCCATCGCCAGGTACGGCACCGCCGACAGCCAACCCGTCTGCGACGTCTCGAACTTGATTAATCTGTGTTGTTATCAGCTAGGGCTGTCACCTGTGCTATAAACGCGCCGCAGTTGAACAGCTTGCGGATGTTGGTGCGCGACATGACGCGCCTGCGCAGGCACCAGTCGGCCAGGTGCCCCGCCACCTGCAGCACCGCCGCCATCGCCAGGTACGGCACCGCCGACGGCCAACCCGTCTGCGACGTCTCGAACTTGATTAATCTGTGTTGTTATCAGCTAGGGCTGTCACCTGTGCTATAAACGCGCCGCAGTTGAACAGCTTGCGGATGTTGGTGCGCGACATGACGCGCCTGCGCAGGCACCAGTCGGCCAGGTGCCCCGCCACCTGCAGCACCGCCGCCATCGCCAGGTACGGCACCGCCGACAGCCAACCCGTCTGCGACGTCTCGAACTTGATTAATCTGTGTTGTTATCAGCTAGGGCTGTCACCTGTGCTATAAACGCGCCGCAGTTGAACAGCTTGCGGATGTTGGTGCGCGACATGACGCGCCTGCGCAGGCACCAGTCGGCCAGGTGCCCCGCCACCTGCAGCACCGCCGCCATCGCCAGGTACGGCACCGCCGACAGCCAGCCCGTCTGCGACGTCTCGAACTTGAAAACGTCTGGAATGTGTTCACTGTTTGATTAGCTTCATGAAAATATTATTACTTGATGTTGTTGCTGTTTGCTGCAACAAACTTAAATCCGTTACAAAGGACTCAAAATCTATTCTAATATTATAAATGGGAAAGTGTGTTTGTTTGTTTGTCCGGCTTTCACGTCGCAACGAAGCTATTATATGGTATGGTTTTTGCGTGTGGAGATAGTGAGGAGGGTGGAGAGTGACGTAGGCTACTTTTTACCGCGATAAAACATCCTCATGGGAAGATATCGATGTTTTGTTATTTGCTAGATATTTAGTTCCGGATGCTGTTAATAGATGGCGTTGTCATGTATGATAAACAACTCATTGTTAATTTCCTAAAGCTAGTAAAATTATAAAATTACTATTTCACTATCCTTACCTTGCTCCTACCATACAATTATACAAAAAAACCAAAATATTCAATATACATCAACTATATACATATTATACCTGCGTCCACATAAGAAAAATTACTACTGATTCCACTAAATCGAATATAAAATTAAATAAAAGAGTATTTAAATATAATTTAAGAAACAAATATAAAATTGCACTACCTTCTGTACGAACTAATTACGGTAAGAAGACGATAATGTTTGATGGAGTCCTACTTTATAACAATTTACCTAATCATATAAAGAAGTGCGACAGCATAACTATGTTTAAAAAGAAATTAAAACAACATGGTAGTGACTATGTTAAGAAATTAGAGAAGTGCATTGTAAACATTTTATGTAAAGGCATAGATTTATTACTCTATACTAGAGAATATCTATGTGTAAAGGCATTAGAGGCAAACACTTACTTACTATTGTTTTTCTTTGTATCTCATTGTAAATGGAACTTGTGTTTTTTATGAGAATAAATTCTTTAAACCTATGTCTGTAGCCTCTATAGCCCAATGGTTCGCGTCGATTGTATGTGATAGACTGAGTTAAGTAACGACGGTCGCGGTCGTTTGTGGATGGGTGAAACAAATTCATGGACGCTACAGTGTATCGAACTAACGATCGAACCAACTAAATGATCGACTTAACGTAGTCGTTGGTGATTGGTCCCGGTTGTTTCAATGTTAAAAACAATCGCTAAGCCTTGTCGAAGAGCTTCGGATGGCTTGAG
This sequence comes from Carterocephalus palaemon, assembly GCA_944567765.1. Lineage (NCBI taxonomy): Eukaryota > Metazoa > Arthropoda > Insecta > Lepidoptera > Hesperiidae > Carterocephalus > Carterocephalus palaemon. The sequence continues at coordinate 11,089,058 of OX155643.1, forward strand.
AAAATTCGACTCTGGGTCGGCCACTTATCTCTCCACCAATCTATATATATAAAAGGAGAAGGTGACTGACTGACTGACTGACTGACTGACTGACTGACTGACTGACATATCAACGCAGGGCCTAAACTATAAGCGCTAGAAACTTGAAATTTTACACAGGGGTTCCTTTTATAACGTAGGGGAGCACTAAGAAAGGATTTTTGAAAATTCACCCCCTAAGGGGGTAAAACGGGGGTGCAAATTTAGTATGAAACTGCCGTTTTTGAAATCAAGTGGGCAACCCGAACGCGGGCAGACGTCGTTATTGGGTCTAATTCTACGCGAGCGAAGCTGCGGGCGTCCACTAGTCTGCATATATTAATATGTCAGCTCAGGATGGCCTGTATCAGTGTCTTCCATACTAATTACGCGTTTAGTCAACACTGATATTGTAATTGAAATGCACCTTGTTAATAGTAATCAAAATAACTTTACGACGTTAGAATAAACGATTCGTCCCGTCCGTGGTGCAAGCGCCTTCCTCCACTCTTGAAAAACAGGAATTACAGAATAAATAAAGAAAGGTAGGTATCTATATATATAAAAGGAGAAGGTGACTGACTGACTGACTGACTGACATATCAACGCAGGGCCTAAACTATAAGGGCTAGAAACTTGAAATTTTGCACAGGGGTTCCTTGTATAACGTAGGGGAGCACTAAGAAAGGATTTTTGAAAATCACCCCCTAAGGGGGTAAAACGGGGGTGCATAGTTAGTATGAAACTTTGCCATTTTTGAAGTGAAGACGCGGGCAGACGTCGTTAATGGGTCTTATTCTACGCGAGCGAAGCTGCGGGCGTCCACTAGTTGTTAATAAAACGCAAATTGACCTTGCATAAAAGTAGGCAGGAAAGTTAGCAGTGTGTAGAATCCCCAATTTTCACTGAAGTGTGCCATCACTATGGCCCAGACAGGAGCGGATGTGAGCATGGCGCCCCACGGGTGACGAATATTGGAACCCTCCACCGCCAATGTGCCTCGGGAGTCCTGGAAATAGAGAGAAATCGTTGTAACAAAATTACAAAACGGTTTACATCAAATATTAAGCTGAATTGATCTTACGTGAAGGATTAACGGAAATGAGACAAAAACATTTTTTCAAACAAAAATAAATGATTATTTCTTATGTAGGAAAAACTTGCTTTAAAGGCAAATTGTAGTGTATGTAAGTTAGTTATAAGGAACGTTGTCTGTGTGTGAATGCGATTTACCCTGTAACATAGTTGTAAGCAATCTACCCAGTAATAAAGATCATCTTAAGCAGATCAGATGCCTTTCAATTAAACACGTCACCTCATGGCGACCCTGTATAAATAATGACTAGCTAACGCCAAGAAATTTGGGCTTAACAATATTTTTTACTGAGTCAACCAACATGTTGTCTTAAATGCTAGCAGACACATACATGGGAACACATCAATGGGGATGTTTAGCTGCAACCGATAGACGTCCCACTGCTGGGCATGGGTCTCCCCCACCGACAAACCTGCGGGAGGTGTAGAGCATACTCCACCTCGCTGCTCCAATGCGGATTGGTGGAGGGATTGGCAACTAGCCAACCCAGTGTCGAATGTTCTCAAGCCACCCGAAGGTCTTCGACAAGGCTTAACGATTGTTTTCACCATTGAAAAAACCGGGACCGACGGCTTTACGTGCCTTTCGAAGCACGGTAGAACCTATGAAATTTTGCCACCAGCCGTCACCCACCCACAAGCCGACCGCGCCCGTCGTTGCTTAAGGGGGATGTTTAAGATTATAATAGTCGTAACAAAATTACCTGTATGTATTTAAGTTCCGCTGGGGTGATGTGGGGGTCATTCTCCGGAGAATCCTTCACTACCAGCCACCATATTGTAGTCCAGACTAATCCCATTATACCTGGAATTTAAATAATATTCTCAAAATATTCTACTACAATGAAAGGGGTTTTAAAAAAAATTTTTGAAGACGGGGTCTTCTTCACACGTCACCAACTGCCACAACACCGAGTGAATACAGGTAGTATTTCACACTACCGTTTCAACTTTTCTAAAATATTCACCGTTATAGTGGTATATTTTTCAGGAACTCTCTTGTCAGCCAGATCGTTACTTCTGAGCCAATTTTACGTCGCTAGCAAAATACAATTAGTAGCGGTGACAGCCCAGTGGCTATCCAATTCCCCTTTTACTCGAGCGGTCTGGTTCAAATCCAAGCGGCACGCATCACATTTCATCACTTTCCTAAGTTACGGGCGATATAAGGGATTAAATGTGACCCGCTGTGACGGTGAAGGAGAAATTGTGAGGATGCCTCAGAGTTCCCCAAAATGTTCTCGAAGGCATGTTAAGTCTGCCAATCCGCAATCGCCTCCGCCGCCGCCAGCGTGGTGGACTAAAGCCTAGCCCTCCCATTCCGAGAGGAGACCCGTTTCAAACAGTAGAACAAAAAAAGGATTTATTTATTTATCTATTCAGCAATTTGATTAGAGGTGTTAAACCAGACACAAATGCTATACACACAAAAACAAAATGAGAATGAGATGGAAATCATAAATTACACAAATTATAAAGTTAAAAAAACAATTATTATAACTATAAAGTAACACTTGCCAGCGGTCATGGCCTCCAAATGTCGAGCAGCAACTTTTAAAAATTGATTTACAATACAAAGAAACATATCTGAGTCCCCGTGTTTTGCAATGTCGTTAATGATTCTTAACGCCCTCGACGGAGGTGCCCATTGCCACAGCGGCGATTGTGGCAATGGGCGGCACAATACTCACCGAACACGTAGAAGATCCCCGGCCAGCCAGTGTACTTGGCCAGCAGCGAGCAGATGGGCATGGAGACGACCGTGCCGACGTAGCTGCCGCTGAACGCGAAGGTGGCGAGCCGCGCGCGCTCCTCGCTCGGCGCCCACTGCGACCACACCGCGTGGACGATATGGTGGCGGCACAATACTCACCGAACACGTAGAAGATCCCCGGCCAGCCAGTGTACTTGGCCAGCAGCGAGCAGACGGGCATGGAGACGACCGTGCCGACGTAGCTGCCGCTGAACGCGAAGGTGGCGAGCCGCGCGCGCTCCTCGCTCGGCGCCCACTGCGACCACACCGCGTGGATGATATGGTGGCGGCACAATACTCACCGAACACGTAGAAGATCCCCGGCCAGCCAGTGTACTTGGCCAGCAGCGAGCAGATGGGCATGGAGACGACCGTGCCGAAGTAGCTGCCGCTGAACGCGAAGGTGGCGAGCCGCGCGCGCTCCTCGCTCGGCGCCCACTGCGACCACACCGCGTGGATGATATGGTGGCGGCACAATACTCACCGAACACGTAGAAGATCCCCGGCCAGCCAGTGTACTTGGCCAGCAGCGAGCAGACGGGCATGGAGACGACCGTGCCGAAGTAGCTGCCGCTGAACGCGAAGGTGGCGAGCCGCGCGCGCTCCTCGCTCGGCGCCCACTGCGACCACACCGCGTGGATGATATGGTGGCGGTACAAAACTCACCGAACACGTAGAAGATCCCCGGCCAGCCAGTGTACTTGGCCAGCAGCGAGCAGACGGGCATGGAGACGACCGTGCCAAAGTAGCTGCCGCTGAACGCGAAGGTGGCGAGCCGCGCGCGCTCCTCGCTCGGCGCCCACTGCGACCACACCGCGTGGATGCACGGGTACGTCACACCCTTAAATTATAATGTGGAATTAGACTTCTAGATTCTTCTCCTCAGAAAGAAATGTCCTTGGAGACCGCGTCTCGGAAAACGAAGTATTGACCTCCCCCGACGAGGTGAACTGACGACCTGAAGAAGACAGCGGGAAACCGTTGGATTCAGAGGGCGCAGGATCGGGAGGAGTGGCGACGATTGAGGGAGGCCTATGTCCAGCAGTGGACCCAAAAAGGCTGATGGATGGAAGGACGGATGGAAAAGATTATTCTTAACGCGTTAACTTTAGCTCCACAAATTTGTAATGAATCCGTAAATGAGTTATCCCCTATGTTTATTTTACACCCTTATGGGTAACATTTTTACAAACTTTGAATGCTATACTTATTTATATCTAATCAACAGCCTAAAATATAGTTCTAAAAATGACAATACTTTCATACAACCTTTCATCCCTCTTTTCAACCCTTTACAACATTTTTTTTCCAATTAAAAAGTAGCCAATGTCCTTTGTTAGGCTCTAGACTATCTGTGTACCAAATTTCATTTAAATTAGTTCAGTAGTTTTGGCGTGAAAGGGACAGACAGGGGGAGACAGACAGACAGAGTTACTTTCGCATTTATAACATTAGTATGGACTAGTAATCGCCCGCAGTTTCGCTCGCGTGGAATTAGACTTAACAATAGTTTCGTTTACACCTAGTAATATTATATAGCTTATGTCAGTCAGTGAAGATATCTAATGGTGAAAGAATTTTTGAAATCGGTCTAGTAGTTCGCTTGCTGCGACCCATAGACGACCCACTGATGGGTACGGGTCTCTTCCACAGACACAGCTGCGGGAGGTCTTGAGCATACTCCACCACGCTGCTCCAATGCGGATTGGTGGAGATAATATATATAAATAATAAATAAATAATCTCCAGTTAGTAAGGATATACTAGGAACATCTGGAACATTCTAGACTCACTTCAAATAGCCCCTCGATCACTCTGACCGCGATGAGCAGCGCCGTGCTGATGTGAGCGAGCGGCGGCGTGAACAGAGTGAGAAGCGAAGTCGCACCGATGCCAATCGCGAACATTCTGGAACATTGACAATCTCTCTTGGAGCCTAGCAACTCAACTCTGTGAATTTTTATCCTATATTTGAGGGGTTAATCAATGTATGGGCCAAAGTACACCGCACTGTTTCATGAACTGGTTAAAGTCATGCAAGTTTTTCGAGCATTTGAAACAAACTTTACTCTCCATCTCATTGTTTCATCATCATCATCATCATCACAACCCTTTCTTTATCCCACTGTTGGGCATTTTTCTCCTCTCAGAATGGGAGGGATTAGGCCTTAGTCCACCACGCTGACCAAGTGCGGGTTGGCAGACTTTACATGCCTTCGTGAACATTATGATGAACTCCCAGGCACGATGTTTCCTCACGATGTGTCCTTAACCGTTAGAGCAAGTGACATTTAATTTCTTAAATCGCAGATAGCTTAGGAAGGTCATTGGTGCGTGCCGCTTGGGTTTGAACCCGGACTGCTCGAGTGAGAGGCGAGTTCGAAAGCCACTGGTCTGTCACCGCTTTTATTTAATTAGATCATCGCATCTCATTCTTTAGGTACCTAAGTATATTCTGGCTGGTATATACTTTAGCTCAGTTTTCGATTCGAATGATAGCTAACCAACACCTTCTAAAGTCAAGGTTACTGAACTCACTCTGTCAATCAAAAATTTTCACTAAATAAAAGCGAACAACCTGGAATAAAATTGCGTGCTCTGAATCATCTGTTAGTGTGCTCTGTGAAAAGGAACGAACCTGTTACCTCCTATTTTAGCAGCGAGCCAGCCACCGGGCAGCTGCGTCACTATGTAGCCGTAGAAGAAGGAACTGAGCACCAGCCCCTTGGTCTGAGAAGTCCAGTCGAACTCGGGCAACTGAAAAATGATAAAGTTTAATTATAACTAGACATAAAAGTCTTTTCAATTAATCTCATACTTGTGTTACACACTAAAAACACAAGGGGAATATTTAAAAGGGAACGCTACTACTATTAAAATGTACTTTAAATTATAGGTTTCTACACTTCTACTAACATATAAATTTTATTATTTCAGTTATACCTATATATGAACATTTAAATTTGGAGATTGAAAATTTGATAAATATTTATTTTATGGAGACACACGGCCGTGTGTCAAAGCCAAGTTCAGGCGACGACGGCAGAGTGTAAGTTTACACGAACCAATTCGAGCCAATTGACTTAAGTCGAGAATGTTACACTTATAGACTTGAAATTTTGCATTAATACTCCCAAAAACGTCCATAGCCCAATGGCTTGCTTCGATTCAATGTGATCGAAAGAGTTAAGCAACGAAGGGCGCGGTCGGTTTGTGGATGGCTGACCGCTAGTGGCAAAATTTCATGGACGCTACCGTGCTTCGGAGGGCTGGGAGTGTTTAATGTAAAATTTTTGGATATTTCTCGTTTTATTTTTTAAAAGTTATTATTGTCATTTTACTCATTAGGTAAATCACTTTCGAAATCAGTTTAAAGTTTTATGATATCTGTAAAAGTTACGGAATAATCGCCTATGCACACTTAACGATTACACCATGTATATGCCATTGATCTAATAAGTTTGAGTTGTTTACATGATGTTAAAATGAGACATGATGCTACAAGATAGCTTACGATTAAAACCTAACTTTTAATGTTCATCAAATTTTACTTTTAAAAGCTTTCGAAGAAGAGAAAAAGATATAGTACAACGTCAAACTTGACAAGTTATCAGCTCCATATACTCGTAATAACACATCAAAATGATCACGTATCAATTAAAGATAGCTGCACATTCTTAAAGTTATGATGCGTACCTACTCGTAGATCGGTTTTGGAACTTGGTTTAACTTGGTGTCCGTTTACATCTCGCATATTTTTGTCGCAAAGCAGCTGAGGAGACTGAATTTCCTTCTATACTTGGCTTTCTATTTTTTATATTCATGTTTTTGCTCAGATTCAACATTAACAACATACATAAATACGCTTAAATGAGAAAGCTTCATGTTATGACGAAGAGTTTTCACATACATTTAGGAGAGTATGGCTACCATTTGACCTTCCCCCTTTTAAATGCTACGATACAAATTTACAGCAAAGGTCGATTTTTACTGAGGGATAAAAATTTACAGCATCACGTTCAATCTGAAACGATATCTCTTTTGAATAGCTAGACTATTAAGATTTGATCATCATTGTTATTACTCAAATATCGTGCATTAGAACTTGAAGTTGATCGTCATTAAATGTTATGATCCAATCATCAATAGATAAAGTAGACGGTCAGTCGATTATTCGATTCTATAGTTAAAATGTAATGGTAATAGGAGCATTCAGTTAAGAGAGGAGTATTACGCAACACATGAAAACGATGCATTTAAAGATAGTGACAATCCCAAAGTTCCTACTTTCCTGCTACCAGTTGCATTTCTGACAACTTGGCTTAGTAGGTATGGCCTAACTTCCACATTATATGACCCTCGTATGAAATAATTTTGATTAGAGCAAAAATACAGGCTGTTTATTTCATTGCAAAATTGACGGGTTTGATTCCAGCCGGACGTTACTCCTAACATATATCTTCGCTAACCTAATAATATGTACTCGTACCTAATGCAGTTTTCGTTTTCGTTAAAATTTGCATCGAGACATCTTTCAGTATGTTTTGGTTACAAGGTAGTATCGTATAGTAGTCCTTATAGTTTCGGATTTAGACTATCAATGATGAGGACTACTTAAAAACATCCTGCACTCTCATCAGCGAGAAGGAGTACTCCGGTATGAATGAAACAACGTAACGATGAGTCACACCGTAACAGGCGGACAACACTCGGAAGAGTGGTTTCACGTCTGTTTGACTGCAGCCGAAAACACCGTCGTCTCTCCCGGAGTAGCTCAATGGAGCTGCTAGTATGCCACTGTCTCTCAATCTAGGTGCGACTCACATAGACGACGGTCCCGTTCTCCAGCTCGGTGGCGACTGGTTCTGTCATGGCGACCACCGCTACTGACAAGTTCACTCGAAGCGCGTACACGTTGAAGAACCCGAAGAACGCCAGTAACGCCACCACCAGCCGCCGTTTGCGCCAGAAGCACCATGATGAACCAGTGTCATTCGTCTGCTCCCTGAAGAAAAATATATAACGTTTATTCCAAGCAATAAATACAGGTGCGGACATAATGGAAGTCGAATATCTCGTCATAATTCTCCAAACCGATCATTACCAAATTGTAGATGGGACTACTCTACGAACGAGAAGAGTCATCCATAGGGCCACCACGCTAAGCAAGCGCGGATTCACCATGGAGAAAATTAAGAATAACTCTCACAGATGCAGTTCGTGTGGCACATAGAAGCCAGTATTGCATATTGTTATGACATACTTCAGCTTCGTCAAGTCGCCAGTTCTAAGTATAGTAATATTCTGGGCTCCAGCGTGCCTACTATCTCCCCTTTATCCCTACAGGTTAGTTATTGGCTTTACCCCCGTGAACAAGATGATCCAAGTGCAGAATACATTTTTGCAACGGGTTCGGTCTCACTTGCAACACAACATACGCAAAGCTTAATTTTCTCATAAGGTTTACAATAGAGAATATTCACACAGCTGTCAGGAAGAAAAAATAAAACTTCTTTCTCTACGAGTGTAAAATTCGACCCTTCTAATTTGAACTGACTTAGTCCTGTGGGAAACTGAAGATACTACACAGTAGGTACATAATAAAAAATCGATTGAAGTTTATTATGTCTAAATTAAATAAGTATCTAAATATTTAGGAAGCTAGATTTCTTTTATTGATTATCTCTGGTTACATTATCAAGAAACCTGATGTTTCTTGTTGCCATTTTGGTAAATTAAAATATATTTTAAATGTTAAGAGATATGACCATGACCCTTGCTTGCTATAAAAATAATTTGGTGCAAGTGAAATGTTATGTATACGCTATAATTGAATTTTAGGGAGATATTTTAGCCGAGCCAGCGAAGTCTGTGCACTTTTAATATTAGTTCTCTCTCTTCAGCCCACATTAGTCCACTGTTGGACATAGGCCTCTCCCAAGGCACGCCACTGAGCCCTATCTTCGGCTCTCCTCATCCACTTGCTCCCCGCCGCCTTGCGCAGATCGTCGCGCCACCTAGCAGGAGGTCGTCCCACACTACGTTTGCCTATTCGCGGTCTCCACTCTAGCAGTCGTTTGCTCCAACGATTGTCGGTCCTTCGGCAGATGTGGCCCGCCCATTGCCACTTCAGCTTGCTAGCTTTCAGAGCTATGTCGGTGACTTTGGTTCTCATACGAATGATTTCGTTCCGGATCTTGTCCCGAAGAGAAACACCGAGCATAGCTCTTTCCATGGCACGCTGAGCGACCTTAAGCTTATGAACCAACCCTACTGTGAGTGTCCACGTTTCAGCTCCGTAGGTCATTACTGGTAGGACGCACTGATTGAAGACTTTAGTCTTCAGGCTTTGCGGTATAGGCGACGAGAAGATGTGACGAAGCTTCCCAAATGCTGCCCAGCCCAACTGAATCCTCCTATCGGCTTCTTTCTCGAAGTTGTTTTTACCTAGCTGTATCATTTGGCCGAGGTAAACATACTCCCTGACAACTTCGAGAATAATGCCTTCGACGGTGACGGGACTAGGAATGATTTGAGAGTTAAACATAACCTTCGTTTTATCTAAGTTCATCCCTAGACCCACCCGTCGGGAAGCCTCATTTAGGCTGGTCAGCATTTCCTGCAGTTCCTGCGGTGATTTCGCCATAATTACGATGTCGTCTGCAAATCGGAGGTGTGAGATGTATTCGCCATCGATGCGTATACCACGTCCCGTCCAATCCAATGTCTTGAAGGCATCCTCCAATGCACTCGTGAACAGTTTCGGGGACAAAATATCCCCCTGTCTCACGCCCCTGTGCAGATGGATGGGCCTCGTTTGACCATTTTGGATGTGAACGGACATAGTTGCGGCACTGTAGAGACATCTCAACACGTCGATGTATCGGCAGTCGACTTGGCACCGCTGCAGGGACTCCAAAACAGACCAAGTTTCGATGGAGTCAAAGGCTTTCTCATAGTCCACGAATGCCAGACACAGGGACTGATTATACTCTTCTGACTTCTGTATAATCTGTCTCACTGTGTGAATGTGGTCTATGGTGCCAAAGTCCCCACGAAACCCAGCCTGCTCCGGTGGCTGGAACTCGTCAAGTCTTCTTGCGAGGCGATTGGTAATGACCCTCGAGAACAGCTTATAGACGTGGCTTAGGAGTGAGATGGGCCTGTAGTTCTGTAGTAATGTTTTGTCCCCCTTTTTGTGGAACAAAACTACAATGCTCCTATTCCACGCCGACGGAGTTCTCCCCGATTGTAGAACGGAATTGAATAATCTAGCTAGCTCCTTGGTGACTGGTCTACCGCCGGCTTTAATTAATTCAGCTGTAATTCCGTCCTCACCGGGGGCTTTTCCGTTTTTAAGCCGTCTGAGAGCCAAAACAACCTCCTCGTGACTGACTTCTGGAAGCTCGTCTGTGTAGTGGCGTACTAGCGTGGCTCTGGGATCTTGGTCTTGGGGCTTGGATTCCGGCTGACGTGAGGCATATAGTCGGGTATAGAAGTCCTCCACTTCTGCGAGTATCTCTGGCTTAGAAGTGACGGTCCTGCCATCACGAGCTTTAAGCTTCGTCAGATGGCTCCGTCCGAGGCGGTGGGAAAACACTTTCGACCCCCGATTTTGCTCTATTGCCTGATATATAGCTTGAGCGTTAGCACGTCGGAGGTCTCGGCGTATCAGTTTCCTAATGTTCCTCGTCTGTGACTGGAGCTCTGACTGTGTGGCATTTGTTGACTCTCGTCTTTGCTTCATAAGGTCCAGAGTCTCTTCAGATAGCTTGGACTTCCTACCAGTCTGCCTCATCCTACAAAGCCTGTTGCCCTCGTCCCTTATGATTTTGACGTTTTCGTAATCCTCGTCCATATCCGCGGTGGGTGCCAAGGCATCAAATCGGTTGCTCAATTCGAGCTGAAAAGTTTCAGTTCCCGCTTCGGCCTGGAAGTAAGTCGGTCGGAGCGTAGACTTCACCATACGACTGCGCTCAAGCTTGACGTTAATATTTAAGATGCCTCGTACTAGTCGGTGATCGCTTCCTGTATTAAACCTATTGATCACTGAGACATCATTAAATATGTGCCTTCGGTCCGTTATGATGAAGTCATTAATATTAGTTGGTTTAAATTAATCAATGTACGGAAATATACGTTGGAATTGACGATTAAACGAAAGTAGTAAAATCTAGGTTAGTCGGGGCATCCGATTCAAACAAGATTGAAATTCAATATTACAACTGACGCGACATGGTTTCGTATTACATGGATATATTACGGATCGGACGGCCATGGATCACTTGCCCCTGACATTGGATATGTTAGCTACGCTTTTATGCGCCTGAGGCATTCCTTTTGTCTTCACTTTTCATTAAATACACTTGCAATCTATAACACTGACAGCTGTGATAAGTCTTTACAAAATACTTCAGTCACTATGTGGTGTTGTATTTATTAACCTATACAATGCGAAGTAAATTTCCATGTATACATAATTATGTTGACTCAGTGAGGGTCGAAAACTTTGATTAGTAATAGTATTTTATTATGTATACTGTGTATAGTGAAATTTAAAAGTTACACAAATTACTAGTACCTAATTAAAGTTTTTTACCTTCCACTAAACTGAACTCATTAAATTTCATTGTAACAATATGTAATTGGTTAACTTATAGGTAACATTTGTTACGTTTGACCTTACATTACTGCGTGCCGTAGGAACCTGCATTACTTGCGTTCCATCAAGCATGTATGCAAGCCATTACGACATAACTGGCTGGCTGTTTACTCGATTTAAACTTTGTTATTAAGCCTTAGGTTATCTTTACATCTTGTTTTCCGATTAAATGACACTGTCTAAACAAATTTATTAATAACCAAGGAATACGAAGAAGTATTCTTATGTCTATGTATCGATTTTATGGAAATCTGTAATTTGTAGCGGCTCAAGCATAATGGTATGGCATCGATCGTACTGTTTTAAACGCAATGCTACGGAGTCAAGGTTAAAGGCTGCTGAAATTGTTGCACGCATTCACATAGTCACCCATACACGCTTGCTTATGCTCAGACACATTTTCATGTGTTCATTTTCATACTTCACTACCTACGTTTTAATTTAATTCTTATAAGCTTTTATGTAGCTGCAATGTTTTTAGTTTGTTAATTTCCACCTTGAAATCACTCGATGAACTACTTCAGCTGATGTTGATTCAGTTCAATTCAAATTCAATGCAACATGAATTGATTCGGCATTCAGGCTTGGCTTCTGACGAAGAAACGATTAATGTGAAAAAACTATCTAGGTAATCATTAAAAAAAAAACTTTCCCGTTTATAACTGAACTGAACCTACCTTTTTTTAAATAATCAGTCCTAACAAAATCTTTTCCAGACTCTCTAATATCTTTTTGCAAAAGTTATGGTTTTAGGTCCGAAAAAATTAGGTTCAGTTTCAGAGAGCTATTGAGAAAGTGTAGTTGAAGTTAATATCAATGACCAAAGGTAGGCTTTATAGGTCGACTCGAATAAATCTGAATAAGGAGAAAATATCACACGCAAGCAACTATTTTATGATGCATAAAATAAAGTGACCAATAAATATTCTAATGAAATCGGTGGCTAAAGTGCTCGTTTATCTTTTATACGTAGATTCGAGTCGAAAGCCTTTCAGAAGATTTAAGGACTAATTAACTAATTGAGGACACAATCACGGCCTACACTGTTGTTATTAGGCAACGACCTCAACTTACTGTACCCCAATTAGGTGTATAGATTTTAATAAGCTCATTTTATAATAATTAATTCTATTACTTCTATCTCGTATAGTATTAGCCACCACACTTACTCACAGAACGTAAGAACAGAAGGATGCATAAAACCATTATGTTAAGTTTCTTACAGTCTTCTCTTTCAATCTTTTCCTCTGCTAGTTAGCAAAAAGATCTATTATGATGACTACTCTACTATACTTCTTGCTAGTTTTATTTCTTTCTAGGGTTTGGTTACGTCTTCCATTTGAACCTTTTCAACTGAATACAATTGACTGCTAACGAAATTTTTCCAAGGTTGTCCTTCTTTTCGAGTTTGTTGAATTAGAAACGCAATTCGTAGTTCTTTTACTAATTTTGCTAACTGGTAGACCAGCGCGAATACTATAAAATATAGTGTTCGCGCTAAAAATATAGTAGTAACTTTATTAATCTACCACCCAGCCGCCTTTTTACATGTAGGTACAGAATGGGAGACACACAGACATGGGAGTACCCAGGTCAGGCATGTCTATGGAGGCCAGGTTTTTGTATCAAACAAACTTTATTTGTGTAGATTGGTAGTGAGTATACAATACTATGAAAACTGGTTGGCACGTACTCGTACTTTGTACCCACAAGTAAATTATTACATTATTTTGTCAAGGCCAGCTAGTAACTGTTACCTGCATACTACAGTTAAATCGATACATTTAATTAATAGAATACGTGTTTCTCCGTTTTCCTGTATTTTGTAAGGTAAAGAAAAGAAAAATTAAATAACTGTAGATAGTTTTAATCTTTCAAGAGGCGTTCCTGGGTAAACCATAGGTGGTTTAGTCCTGGATTAAAGGCGAATCATACATTAATGTGTGTTCTGCAATACAAATTCAGCGTTTAATCCACAAAGGATTAAAAATGGGAGGAAATTTCTATATAAATTAAAGTTAAGCATTTATTGCTTAACTTAATATTTTCAAAATTTCAATATAATGTTGCTTATAATATATGCTGCAAATAAGCATATGTTTACAATTGAATGAATAAAAAAATTATATAATGATATTATGTAGGTACTAATTTTTTTACCTGTGATTTCCCTAGTAATGAAGTTCGAAGGACAGATTTCGATCGGTAGTGCCTTTTAGGAGGTGTCGCATATATAATTATTTTTAGATAAAATTATAAAAATACTGCGGCAAACAAGTTTCACAATTTATTAGTATCATCACAATAAAAAAAAACATTAAGTAAGATTGGGTCGTAAGTCCAAGCCTAGGTCATAAGTCTCTCACTATCACTGTCTCTCTCTGAGATACCACACTCTCCTGGTCCGACTGAAGGGCCGCGGCAGGCAAGCCGGCGAACGAGCGCGCCGCTCCTGGTCTCCTTGACCCGCAGAGTAGCAGCAGGTAGCCAGCGCACGAGCGGCCGATACGCCAATCTGGTGTCTGCCTCCAGTAGGCTTAGATAAGCAGCGACAAAGCAAGTCGCTGGACTCAGAAGTCCCAGATTCCAATCCGGAGGGGTTTTCCTGGAATTTGCACCGAACAACGGAATTACTATTGTGGCTATTACTACTTAGTAGGTATTTTTCAGACCTGAGGATAATGAGGCACTCGAGGACTATTTTAGCAAGCACCAGGCGGAAGAATAAGAGGGCGGCGATTTAAATATTTTACAGTAGTGGAAATAACAGTTAACAATTTGGTTACAAATTAAATGTGTTAATCTACATTACATTACATTATAATAATCTACATTAATCTACATGAAAAAAGGGTATTTATTTTTAGCAGACGCTCATAAGAATAAATAGATTAATCAAAATATTAAGGAACAGAAAGAAGGAATAACTAATACAGTTCAAAATAGTATATAGCGGCCGTTGGTATGAAGGTAACGGTTATGTTTCTAAGCGTGTCGCAATCTAATTACAAAATACACCACATTTGTAGCAATTAAATACTAGTATATATATTTATAGATTATTTGCACAACTTACCCAGTATGGGAACACAGAACTAAAGGAATTGTGGGAATAAGCACGAACACTTTTAAACTTGTGACGTGGAGTAAGTGGCCTGTCATCTAATCCCCGAACGAACGTAGTTTCGCTCCGAGAATCAAATCCAGACTGACGGAGGGGCGCGGAGCGGTACACGGCCATACGCGGTGCGCCTGCGCATACTACGTCACAGTATTCCCTCCCTTAGAAGAGGATTTTACCCTCTGTAAAATCCTTTTTTTTTTATGCCTAAGAAGCAGAAAACTAACGCGAAAATAAAATGCTCTAAAGGATGAATAGGGAAGAATATTAATAATATAGTAATTAATAGTTTATTAAAGGTTTTATTTTATGGCCGGCTAATTTTTAGATCTTTTATGTGAAATACTCCTAAATCACGTCCGTTTAGATCTTCCAAACCGTAAACTAATGGGGAGCGTTTTGTTTTTATTCTACATTTTTGATATTTGTGAGCTAATTTCTTACAAAAATGAGCATCCTTATCACTCTGGAAGAAACAACGCCTCCACACAACGTCACCAACATTGAATTCGTATTCCTTCCGTCTTAAATTATATCGTTTGGAATTTTTTACATGAGCATGCCATAAGGCGGCTTGCACTTTATCAAAAATCACAGACAAGTGGCCCAGATTTTCGGCATAAGCATCTCTTGGTAGAAAAATAAATTCATCGCAATCCTCATTTTCTAGGTAATGGGAGCCACACACTACTAACTCTCTACCATGGACTAAAAATGCAGGAGTATAACCAGTACTCTCATTCACAGAGTTGTTGATCGCGAATTGAATTTGTGGTAGGTTGAGATCCCAAGACCTTTGATCATTGTTATTAACAAAAGCCGATACAGCTGTAACAATAGTTTTATTGTACCGCTCTACGGTGTTAATCTGGGGAGTGTATTTTGGTGTAAAGTGGATTCTAGGTACTTTATATTTTTTAAATAATCTGTCAAGTTCCTGGCTAATAAATTGACACCCATTATCAAGAACTATGGTCTGTGGAATACCATGAACTAAAAATACATCATTCTCTAAATGTTTTGAAACGAGTTCAGCTGTAGCTTTACGAAGTGGGAAAATTAAACAGTATTTAGAGAAACAACAAGTAATAACAAAAATGTAAGCGTTCTGCCTTCGAGTATTAGGCAATGGACCGACCAAATCAATTGAGATCATTTGAAAAGGTCGTGACACATCCTTGGGTCTACCCATCTTCCCAAGTGTACCGTGAGTGGGTTGCTTGACCGCCAAGCAGGTATCACAATGAGAAACGAAATTAACGACATCAACGTACATACCTGGCCAATAGAACCGAAGATTTAGTCGTTTGTAAGTCTTAAAGATGCCAAAATGACCAGCTATAGGTGTAGAATGGCAGTGGGTTATGGTTTGCTCTCGTCTTTCCTCAGGAATTACCTCCTTCCAATCAAACTCCATAGTGAGGATACTTTTGTTCTTCATGTACCTAAACAAGACACCGTTTTCCACCCTATAGTTTGGGAAACTAGTCGGTGATTCTTGGCACCCATTATAGATTTTAAGGTACCAATTGTCTTGAGTAGCAGGTACACAGTAATTTGATGGAGTATCGACGAGGGCATCTATTTGAACACACCTGGAGAGGGCATCAGGGATTACGTTCTCTTTGCCACGACGGTGTTCTATTATAAAATTAAATGAAGAAAGTCGGACACCCCATCTGGCCAGACGTCCAGTTGGGTTGGTTAGGGAAATGAACCACTTAAGTGCAGCATGATCAGTAAATACTCTGAAAGGTTGTCCATTCTCAAGGTAGCAACGCCAGTGTTCTAGAGCGGTAAGCACAGCAAGAGCTTCCCGTTCTGTCGTGCTGTAGTTTTTCTCTGGTTTTGTTAGCGACCGGCTCATGTACGCTATTGGGTGTTCGACACCATCAATAGTTTGCGCAAGCATTGCACCAACTCCAAAGCTACTAGCGTCGGCGTGTACCTCAAATGGATACTCAAAATTGGGACAAGCCAAAACAGGTGCCTGAACTAACCGAGACTTTAACTCGAGAAAAGCCGTTTCACATTCGGTTGTCCACTGAAAAGGTGGAGAATTTTTCTTTGTGGAAGTAAGTTTATTAAGAGGACCTGCAACTGTACTAAAATTTGGTATAAAACGCCTATACCACGAAGCAGTACCGAGGAAGCGTTTCACATCTTTCCTGGTAGAAGGAGTAGGATAATTCAATATTGCACTGACCTTATCAGGGTCAGTGCGCAAACCTTGAGCATCTACTACGTAGCCCAAATAGCGAAGTTTGTTTCTAAAAAATTGACTTTTCTCGAGGTTGATTGTGAGATTTGCGAAACGAAGTTTCTCAAGAACACGTCGGAGAAGTGAAACATGTTCTTCAAAGGTTTTACTGACGATAATTATATCGTCAAGGTAAGCAAACACCCTGCATTCAAACTCTGGGCCGAACAAAATATCCACTAATCTTTGTTGGGTAGCGGGTGCGTTCGACAATCCGAACGGGGTAGACTTGAACATAAAACTTCCTCTTCCAGGGGAAAAGAAAGCAGTTTTCTCCCTATCCGGCTCATTTATTAGTATTTGCCAGAAGGCTTTCGACAAGTCAATACTAGAAAGGTATCTAGCATCCTTTAAGTTGTCTAGAATTTCAGATACGTAGGGTAAGCTATATGCATCTTTTTTAGTCACAGAGTTTAATTTCCGGCTGTCTAAACAGAAACGTGGGCTTCCGTCCTTCTTGCCGACAACCAGAACAGGGGAAGACCATGGGCTCTCACAAGGTTCGATGACGTCCAACCTTAACATCTCATCGATTTGGTCATTGATTATTTTCTGTTTTTCTGGTGACATGCGGTAGTAACGCTGTCTAATTGGTTCAGCATCGCCAGTATTTATGTGATGCCTAATCAGGTGTGTCCTACCAAGACCCTTCTCTTCAAAGGATATGCTCCTATATTCCTTTACAATGTTATCTGCAATGAGTTTCTGAGGTTCATCAAGACACTCATATGCAAGTAAGTGCGAATCCGAAGATTCAGATAAAGTAGACAATCCGGGATCGTTTTCAAACAAATTCGTGGCATTTGTTAAATATTTTGGACAGAGTTTAAAGATGTTCCAGAAGTCTATGCCTAATATTAATGTGGTTTCGATTTCTGGAATAACGTGTGCTTTAATTATCGCGAATTTATCTTCAAACGATATTGGAAGAAGAATATGACCAATTGATTTAATCTTTTGACCCCCAGCAGCAGTCACGGTAATACTTTCATCGACACACAGGGTTAAATCAAATTCGAGTAAACGCTTATGGGAATTATTCCCCAATATGGTCACGGAAGAACCCGAATCCAGTAAACCATACATGCACAAGCTGGCATCGTTATTTATTTTAATTTTTGCATATGGGCGGGAATCTCCTCCCGGCCTAGCATTGAGAACTGCAGAAACAGAATAAGAACGTGTAGAAAAGTAATTCTTTAGAAATTGGAGCCAATTGTTCCAATCCGAGCTATCGAAATATTTTAAGTTTCTGCAGTTCTCAGTATCTAGTTTTTTGACCTACACATTTTAGATTTTTGGCAATTAGGACAGTCAGGCTTACGAACGTCTTTATTACCACAACCGAAACAGAAGATTGTTCTTTCAGCCGTACATTCTTTCATAGAATGTTTATTTGTACGGCAACGAAAGCAGTACGGGGTAGAGATTTGAGATATTTCGGTTGTGCTAATCACTGGAGGCTTAGGTTGAACCTCAACAGTAGCAGACTGGTTAGGGTAGCTATAGGTACTTCTAATAAAATCCCTGCGTTTTTGTGGTTGATAGCAAAATTCAGGGGCTAACATTTTAGAATTCAGAGAAGGTGGCTCCTTATAGCCGTCAGATCGAACTTTAATACCTTCATAATTTTTACATAGGGTGCGCAGATCATCAATAGATGTAATTTGCGGACTAGCAGCAATAATAGTAGAATAACAAGGTAGTATGTTATGTAAAATTACTTCTAGTTTGAGCGCTTCTGATACAGGATTACTAAGTCGAGAGAACATGCCCTCCATTATTGCTAAATAAACAATAATAGTTTCATCCGATCCTTGGGTACGGTTACGTATTTCAGTATACATACGGTAATCGTAATCTAAAATATCAAAATCTTTTTTAAGGTGTGAGAGCAAGGTAGGCCAGTCCTGATACTTGTCCTTAACACTACGGTACCAATGCAAAACGTCACCGGTGAATATATCGGTCGCGGATTGTAACATTTTATTTTCAGGAATGCCTTTCGAAACACGGAATTCCTCCACTTTCTGGATAAACGCTCGGACACACGATTTTCCGTCATACTTTAACTTACTTAAGTCACTATTTATTCCGCGATCACACGTGACCGATATATTCATGTTTGACAAATCTAAGTTTTCTTCCACAGCAGCGGGGTCAGAAGTTTTAGCAGCACTAGAGGTAGGTGTGGAAAGCCCCAACAGAAAAGTATTGTATTGATCATAGTATTTCTGAATTTTAGTTAGCATTAAGCAATCCTCTGACGCATCTGGCTTTTCAATTCTTTGAATCCTGTGAAACAAATGGTTCAACCACGATTTCGTTCTATATAGTAACGCTTCATTATAATTGGATTTCAAGGATTCAAGATTAATTTTGATTTTTTCTAGTGTCTCCTTACAACCGTTAATGTCCTCACTAAAAGTAAAAACCGAATCCAAGACTTCATCAGAAGGATAAAGCTGAGTGAGTTTTGTGACCTGTCGCCGTAGCCCTTCCACATTAGAAGAGGGATTCTCACCGCGAATAGCGACCTCATAGTTCAGTTCTGACTTTTGCAAAAGAAGAAATTTAATAGGATAGGCCATGATGCAAAAAAAAAAAAAAATTAAAAATTAAACCTACAAGGTATGTTGTGCAAACAATAGCAAAAAGAAAAAAAAACAGCAACTAATACAAAAAATAAACTAAGGTAAAAAAATACTTAAAACGAAATTAACACAATAACAAAATAAAACAACAAAAAAAAAACGTAAACAAAAAAAACACTACCTATTCGTTCTGTTACAAATAATCAATTTTTTGCTACAGAACGAAAGCGTTTTGCTATAAAAAAAAATAGTGACAGAAAAGAAATTAAAAGAAAGTTATTAACTAAAGAGAAATAATTGATTCAACTAATGTGCCAATAAAAGCTATCCGATTTTAAGTTACTATATAAAACAATTACAAAAATACAATGTAAACTACAAACAATAAATAATAATAATAAAAAATTATACCAAGATAGGCACATCAGTTGAAGGAAACAATCGTTTTACTAAAAGCACGCGCACCAGGCAAATTCAACCTCAAGATACTATACTAAAAAAAAAAGGTCGAGAACAGTGCAGCGTGACTTATGACCTTTTGACCACGTATATGGGCGCCATTGTCACATATATAATTATTTTTAGATAAAATTATAAAAATACTGCGGCAAACAAGTTTCACAATTTATTAGTATCATCACAATAAAAAAAAACATTAAGTAAGATTGGGTCGTAAGTCCAAGCCTAGGTCATAAGTCTCTCACTATCACTGTCTCTCTCTGAGATACCACACTCTCCTGGTCCGACTGAAGGGCCGCGGCAGGCAAGCCGGCGAACGAGCGCGCCGCTCCTGGTCTCCTTGACCCGCAGAGTAGCAGCAGGTAGCCAGCGCACGAGCGGCCGATACGCCAATCTGGTGTCTGCCTCCAGTAGGCTTAGATAAGCAGCGACAAAGCAAGTCGCTGGACTCAGAAGTCCCAGATTCCAATCCGGAGGGGTTTTCCTGGAATTTGCACCGAACAACGGAATTACTATTGTGGCTATTACTACTTAGTAGGTATTTTTCAGACCTGAGGATAATGAGGCACTCGAGGACTATTTTAGCAAGCACCAGGCGGAAGAATAAGAGGGCGGCGATTTAAATATTTTACAGTAGTGGAAATAACAGTTAACAATTTGGTTACAAATTAAATGTGTTAATCTACATTACATTACATTATAATAATCTACATTAATCTACATGAAAAAAGGGTATTTATTTTTAGCAGACGCTCATAAGAATAAATAGATTAATCAAAATATTAAGGAACAGAAAGAAGGAATAACTAATACAGTTCAAAATAGTATATAGCGGCCGTTGGTATGAAGGTAACGGTTATGTTTCTAAGCGTGTCGCAATCTAATTACAAAATACACCACATTTGTAGCAATTAAATACTAGTATATATATTTATAGATTATTTGCACAACTTACCCAGTATGGGAACACAGAACTAAAGGAATTGTGGGAATAAGCACGAACACTTTTAAACTTGTGACGTGGAGTAAGTGGCCTGTCATCTAATCCCCGAACGAACGTAGTTTCGCTCCGAGAATCAAATCCAGACTGACGGAGGGGCGCGGAGCGGTACACGGCCATACGCGGTGCGCCTGCGCATACTACGTCACAGAGGGTGGCAATCGAAACTATTTATTGTCAAATTCCACGCGAACGAAGCTGCGTCTACGCGAAGTCTACTAGTAATAACTATGAAAATGTTACATTTCCATAACGCCACAACTGTCATGTTCTGTTTACCAGTACGTAGGTATCTGGTAATAACTACATTCAGTGTGTTTGAAAATATTTGGCTCTTTATAACTTAAAAAAAATACCATAAATGCATCCGAGATTTTAAATAGCTGGGTAATGATCCTTCTCAGAGTGGCAGTTGCTTTATATGATAATGCGGAGTTTGAAATATCCAGCGAAACGGCGAAACCATTTGGGAAAATTTTAATGAACAAAATGGAACCAAAGTTTTAGGGTGGCTACTCATTTATTCGTGTCTATATCGGAACTGGCGGTTGTAATTAAATATAGATGCAGTACAGAATATAAGTATATTTAAAATAGTTTAGGTAGGTTAGGTAGGTAGGTTTTCAATTAACTTTAACAGTAGAACTGAGCAGAGTTTTATTCAAGAGCAGTTCTCAGCAGTTGGTCTATGACTTTTTTATTTTAATAAAGATTTTATGCAAATAACCTTCAGCGTGATGTGAAAACCTTTCTTTAGAATTGACCTAACAAAGAAAAAACCTATTAAAATCCGACTAGGAGAGATAAGAGTGTTCAAGCAGCTTAACTCTTCAGTTAAGTAATTCCACAAAGTATAGATTTGTTGCTTTTTAGATAGCAGTTATCCATAGATATTTCTCGTTACGAGTTACAATTTCCGACTTTTAATTCAAACAAGAATCAAACGTATTAAACTTTTACGAGACAACTCCAAGATCGCATACGTTAGCGACGTCATCACTGCATTCATAGGATAAATAGGGTTAGTCCCAGTCGCATAATTAACTCTCTGACGACTGTAATTTCCTGCAAACATAATTATTACATCTTCTGGAGTTTTGAACTTGTCGCGATTAATAATATAAGTCGACAGCTTGGAATTAGAATCTGACATTAGGATACGTGTGTATTTATTGTAGGTAGTACGTTTTGTTTATTATGTATGTGACGGCGCTAGAATACGACATATCATTGATCTACTAAAAATTTGAACAACGATATCATCAGTAGGTACGAAGATTTCATAATTTCTTTAATTCATAGTTCAGGTAGATATTTAGTAGGTTTCAGGTACATTTTACTCATATTATATATATTTAAAAAAAAATGTAACAACTAGATTTCGTAGTTTTAAAATTTACTACTACCTATCAGTTTAAAACGAGGATATCTTTCACTAACTCTCACTATAATGAAATGATTCGATGTTCGAAAGAGATCTTACACAACCTGCCTAACGCCATTTTAATAAAAAATTAACACTGAGTAATTGATTTCCATACATCTAATTATAATTCCTAAACCAATTAAGACAAATTCTCGAACTCCGGAGCGGAGTTTACCTACTTATTATCAATTTCAGATTTGTTTACCCAAGGCATAGATTATGGACTGGGTCCGCCAAGTTATATTTGAATTTCCAACTTGTTTGCACAATGACGTTAATTGAAATGTTGAATAGATAGTTCCGAAACTTGAAATGCTCATAGTCACACGACCTGAGTAACTATAGGTGGTAGATTATATGAAGAAACTTTATAAGTTATATCGTATATGAAACCTACGAGTACTAATACAGGTTATCTTTAGAGTTAGCTGTGGTACCTGACCACAGCTAGCCAAGGGACCCGTTCAAAGCACCATTTCTCCCATGTTTCTATTAATTGTGTTCCAATTGGAAAATTTATAGTTTCCTGTGATGCTTATCTTGAAGCGACTACCTTAGTCTCAACTAGCAACGAATCTGTGGCAGACTGAACGAGATGTCCTTAGAATCTTGATTATTGAAATTTGTTTGTTGGATTAACGTTTCCAATGTTTACAAGCGCTGGATAACTATTATTCCTACAACTTTTAAAATAGCGAACATGAGTTTTTTAACAATATGCATGTACATATATTGCATTCAAATATTCGCACCGAGCGCTAAAACAAGCTTGTTCAGTCTGAATAAAATACTCTATCAAGGTAAAGTGAATATCAATATGGTTGGGAGAGAATTAAAAACACTGCACATTTCTAACTTAGAAACTTAGCGCCGCATATTGCTAGAAATATCTAGAGAGAAAAAATATTCATCTTAATCTCATCGTCCAAATCTACTTCATCATCATCATCAACCTCTAGTGGTCCACTGCTGGACATAGGCCTCTCCTAAACGATGCCACTCCGACCGGTCCTGTGCCTTCTGAATCCAGCGGTTTCCCGCCGCCTTAAAAATATTAAACTACGAAAAAAACTAGAATAATCAACAGTAGTTTTCTGTTTCTGGACCACAGATATTCCTTAGTTTACGAGTCAGAATAATTTGTAAACATTATCGAACTCTAATCTAGATATCTATAAATATAAAAGGAGAAGGTGACTGACTGACTGACTGACTGACTGACTGACTGACTGACTGACATATCAACGCAGGGCCTAAACTATAAGAGTTAAAAATTTGAAATTTTGCACAGGGGTTCCTTTTATAACGTAGGGGAGCACTAAGAAAGGATTTTTGAAAATTCACCCCCTAGGGGGTAAAACGGGGGTGCAAAGTTAGTATGAAACTTTGCCGTTTTTCATGTTATTCGAATGAAATTCAGTAGGTACCTATGAAGGTTTTTTATTGAGTTTC
This sequence comes from Carterocephalus palaemon, assembly GCA_944567765.1. Classification (NCBI taxonomy): domain Eukaryota; kingdom Metazoa; phylum Arthropoda; class Insecta; order Lepidoptera; family Hesperiidae; genus Carterocephalus; species Carterocephalus palaemon. The sequence continues at coordinate 11,112,898 of OX155643.1, forward strand.
GAAAATCATCTCTTAAGGGGGGGTAAAAGGGGGGTGCAAAGTTAGTAGGTATAAAAGTTTTTCGTATATAATTATTTCAATGAAATTTTTTATTTAGGTAGGTTATGTTACGTTTAATTCCACGCGAGCGAAGCTGCGGGCGTCCACTAGTAAATTATAAAATAACTGTTGTAATTTTAATAATACTAAGCAACGAATAAATACGTTAAGTTTCTAATCTTATAAGTAACGAGACTCGACATAAAAAATCCTAAGGTTATGGTCAAGATCTCTCGCGATGCGTCCTGCGTTATGCAACCATGATTTGTTGAACGCGGACCGGACAAATTAACGTTTATGTTAGGCCACGCCCTTTGTCGAAATGGATATTTTTTTCTTTACTTGTAAACTAGCTTTTCTTGCGGATCCGTTCGCGTCAAATCGTTTTGCGTGCAGAATTAAAACACACACACGCGGACATACACCAATGCAAGAGTGAAGTTGTTTCTCTGTTTGTTCTGTATTAAATAAAATAAAATAAGTTCATTTCATAGGTTTTTAATAAATTTAGATAATTTTAGTTATACTATATATCAGCTGGCATTGGGAACAACAGACATACACCCGCCTTCCACTTCAGGATATTATGGGGGCTGTCTGAAAACCAGCGCTACACGGGTCTCCAGCCCCGCAGTAGCAACAGCTGAGACAGCTTCTGCTGTCTGCGTATGTATGTTTTAAATGACAATAAATTATTCTTATTGTTATTCTTATTACCTCTACCATCAAGGTTTAAAATATAATAAGTAGAAGATCAGAATTCTGCGCATCGTCTCGCCCGAAGGGAGAAAAACAGCGTACAAACAATCATGTCAAGCGGGCGGCTTCGGCGTCATTGCCTCTCTGAATAGGTACGTCGTTAACCAATCCCCGATGGTGCAATTATTCCGATGGCAACCATAAGATGCTTGTCGATGGTGTCACCCGACCTAATTAGGTTGTGACCCAATTGCAGTTTTTAAGTGTCTCGCCGCAAATCTTTCAATTTGGCGGTATAATGGTTTGTGTTTATTACAAATACAAATGGATGAACATTGTAAAGTATGACTACTTAAACTTCAGAATTATACCTGCCTAATCCACCACACTGGTTAAGTTCAAAACGGCCAAACTTAAGTTAGGACTACACTAACTTCTTAAACTGTCCAAAAACGTTAAGACGTCAAGAGAGTTAGATAAGTAGTGAGTCGGTACTACAACTTCGTGCTTCAATTTTCGAAGCACGGATAGCTGTTGAAATTTTGATCCTAATCAGACGAAGGACCCTTTCGTCTGATCGGTTGTTGCTTTACTTAGTAAATTGGTTACGTGATACGTATACATGTTGCGCTCATGTTTAACCGCATCTGTTTCGTAGGCAGTTGGATGAATGACCTCTACATCACCATCATCACCATCAGGTGAATGTGATGAATTATCTCTATATCATCAGTTTACCACGCTGGCTAATAGTAGCCAACACATCCCTTTGAGAACTCTAGACTGAAGGTTAACTGCTTCCTTTAAATGTTTAAGATGCGAAAATATGTAGTTTGTAACTGAGTAAGAATTGTGACGACACAGCAACAAGAAAATGATTACCTAATCTGTTTGTATGCGCGTGTCTGGTTATTCCGTGCTCGCTAGGAAGCGTTTCTTCGACAGATGAAAAAATTTGTAGGTAATTAGTTTGTTTCCCCTACATTACAAGAAACTGGAAACTACGGTTACTTAAATTTTTTCGCCTTCCTTCCATCCATATAAATTAATTATCTCCCCTCCCATGATGGAGATAATTTATTTATAATTAGCACAACTAGCCTAAAATTTAAGCTTGATCCACAAAAACTGGATTCTTGGACACTACGCAACTGTTTAAATAAATATTTTTATGAGAGAGCATATAATTTTCTTCGGGATAATAAATAGCTAGTTACTAGCCCCCGATAAAAATAAGACGACTCTTGCTTATGTAATGGAAAAACTAATAAACACATTATTATGTAGTAATTGTTGATTACGCTGAAGTGCCATATACAAACATTAAAAACGATGATATGGGGTTCTTCAAAAAAGCGCTAGGGTTAGTGACGAACTTGCGACACCTCTGGTGTTGCTCGTGTCCAAAGGCGACGGTGACCACTTACCAGGTGGTCTGGCCCGTCTGCTTGTTCGTTAGGCTAAAAATATATCGCTGCGACCCATAGACGTCCCACTGCTGGGCACGGGTCTCTCCCACAGTCACTTCTGCGGGAGGTCTAGAGCATACTCCACCACGCTGCTCCAATGCGGATTGGTGGAGGGGTTAGTGGCCAACCCAGTGTCGAATGTTCTCAAGCCACCCGAAAGTCTTCGACAAGGCTTAACGACTGTTTCCAGCATTGAAAACAACCGGGACCGACGGCTTTACGTGCCCTGCGAAGCACGGTAGCGCCCATGAAATTTTTGCCACTAGCGGTCTCCCATCCACAAACCGACCTCGCCCGTCATTGCTTAACACTTTCGATCACATAGAATCGAAGCGAGCCATTGGGCTATGGACGCTACAAAATATATAAAAAAGTATAAATGTTAACCCCGGGTTCAAGCCCCAATGGCACGCACCAATGACTTTTCTAAGTTATGTGCGATTTAAGAAATTAAATGTCACATGCTATAACGGTGAAGGACACATCGTGAAGAAACCTGCATGTCTGAGAGTTCATCATAACGTTCTCAAAGTCATGCGAAGTCTGCCAGTCCGCACTTGTACAGCGTGGTGGACTAAGGCCTAATCCCTCCCATTCTGAGAGGAGACCCAAGCCCAACAGTGGGACAAAGAAAGGGTTGTGATGATAATAGCAGATGTCATAACACCTCGTGAAAATATTTGACAAACATTAACACATACTTAATATTAACATACCTCAAATACACGAAGTATCTACATATTACATTAGGTGAAATTGGTCTATTTAAGAAAGGACAAGCCTGCAATTCAATTTGCAATAGAGAAGATGATAAAAACTGATATATTTATGTAAAAGTAATGATATATTATCAATCCCCGATAGAGCCACGAAAAACAGTTCAATTCTTTGAAATGTCTATATTCCTTGAAGTGATAAATTTTTTTTTGAGTCACGCTCAGTACCTAATAAAATAACATAAAGCAAGTACAAAAGCAATTACTTTCAGTTTTGTGACATAAATACAATAATATTCTCGATATTGCAAAAACAGCGGATATATCCCCACACGAGACCTTGAATCATACAAGACAAAATTAAAATTTAAAAGTGCTCTTACACAGTACGAATAAGCAATTTTGTGGTCATAGGAGGTCATACTTGTAATTGAAAATAAAATCATTAGGTTCCCCCACAATATTTGTGCATTGTGTTACCTAATGTTATTATTTTAAATTAAGATAGTAAATTAGCGTGCAGCACAATCCATCCGCTGCCTTCCATGACAACTGTGACAGACCCTGAACTAAGCTCATAAGTCTCGTTCAAAGTTGGTCACGAATGCGTTACCTCCCATGATATTTTTAAAGGGGTGTTAATAATGTACCAACTGAAAATTGATGTATTCAGTAGCGATGTCACTAGCATAATGTCGACGTTGCCGGTGTTTCATGAAAAACCATTTTTTAATTAATATATCAAGCAATACTTAGTACCTTATGCTATTTATTAGGCACCTAGGAATTAACATTTAAGGTATATCTTACGATTTACGACTAAGTGTACCCACGAATAGCGGAAAACAATTTAATGTTTGCCTTATTTCGTAGAACAAATTGAGTCTCTTTGTTTGAGATAAAGCCATGATAAACCTATTACTACACTTGTAGACGACAATCTCAGTAGATACGCCCTGCCTTATTTACCTTACAAAAATCCAGCTATTGAGTAGTTGGGCGATGTAAAACGGTTATAACAAATATGTACTTATTTTAAAGCAGGAACTCAGCACTCAGCTACGTCTATTTTTTCCTTTCTGTGAGCATAATTTTTCTAAGATAGTGCTGATTTTCGTAACTAGTACCTAAAACATGTTTTCGTGTGGTCTCTTGCGGAGTATTTTTTAATTCTACACTATTTTTCTAACAATAGTTTCGTTTACACCTAGTAATATTATATATATAGCCTGTGTCACTCAGTGAAGATGCAGTTATCTAATGGTGAACGAATTTTTGAAATCGGTCCAGTAATTTTTGTGTGAAAATATTACAAACAAATCTATCCTCTTTATAATATTAGTACAGAAGTATGGATAAGGGGAAACGTGAACTGGTGTCACATTAATTAGGAAATATATAACAATATAAGAAAACGACGCACGTGGTTATGGAAGTACGAGTTAGTATCTGTCTAACTCGGGGCGGCCCTTCACCCTTGTTTACCTTGGGACGAACAAGGGCGATATTAAGTCGCCATGGAAATTGTTCCTATTCTTTTGCACCGACATTTTATCATATGAGAACATAATCAGAGGTCAACAGAACCAAGGAAATGACTCACACACCACATCTTATAATTGTACATTAGCTACCTAGCTAACACGGCTCGTTATCTCAAAACAATGCGTGTTACTCAAGTCTCCTGACAATGTAATCTTAGTGAGCGTCTTCTTAATCAAATTTATATTACGAAGTTTGCTTGGATCCACAAAAGCCCGCGTAGAGAACATACCTACTATTTTTTTCAATTTGTTGTTTGTTATCAACATTAAGAAGAGTGCTGTATTTTATGGCTAAGTACCTACCTATGTTATATTTTCAGAGATAAACTATGCAAAGATCTTTGGTTTTTTTTTTCTTTAGTTGGTAATTTGAAAGATTTTTGCGGATAATTAGAAATAATGATACTTTTGAAAAGTGTACTTATATAATGGTTTAATAAACTAAATCTAAGTAGATATTCGTTTGTGAAATTAATCACTAACATACTAACGGAGAGTTTGTCTATAGACAATATTAGCAGAAATAATACGTCTTTCACTATCATTATATGTATATCAATTAACATGTCTTGTCCGTTTTGGATGGGTCACTAGCGAATAATAGAATTTAGTTTAATTTACCTATTGGTGTCTACCACCAGCTAATGTAAATGTCGAACGACCTTTAAACGATAGGTCGATAAAAAGTCTAGGCGATATCGACAATTCTATTTCTATGCTGAAATTAAATAACATAATGCCAGACCTTGCCAGTCATCATCCTCCAACTATATTATAACCTAACAGTCACCTAAAGCCAGCCCTTGAATCGACAGTTTCTGATTACTATCGATACAATGCACATGTGACAAATTGATGCGACGAGCGTCCAGATTAAAATCGCAATGCTAAATTCGACACGTAGACATCTAAATTTGTTACAAATGTGTTCAGTTCACATCACCTTTCGAAATCATACAACTGGACAGAATTACAATGCTCCACCTAGCCATTGTGTTGGCTCCATTTACGTAACAATACAAATCGAGTTGGAATAAGTGCCAATTTTTATACGCAATACTAACTGTCTGCTGGTAACGATTGTCGCCAGGCCGGAGACACTTGCGAATGTTGCAGTTTATAGACCAAAGTCAAAGTCGCTTAACTTACTTACTCTGTTATCCGAGTAGTGGTCTCAACTCGGGACGGGCCATAGCGAATAAAAATTATGCAGCTTTTCTTGCTGGCAAATTGAATTTGAATTTGGATGTTTCATTTCATATTTGTGACATTGGTGAGCTAATGGAATTAAATTTTTTTTGTATGAAAAATACTCTTTGTTTACTTACTTATAATATCTTTGCCTAGTGAGGCCTATAGTCATAATATCCTCACCGAATATTAAGGTAAATGCTTTTCTACTTCTAATACCTATAAGTACTCTTCTTTGTCTTGTCTTCGTAATTTACGTTTTATGGACACTGGACACTGGACAGGTGTATAAAACCTATAGAGTAGCCTGTATGACCAATATGTAAAAAAAATTTAAGATGAACCCTAATTTGCTAGGTTTTGCTACTTGCTAGACCTTAATTTGATGAAATTACTCGTAAATTGCTTTTCTTATTTTAAAAAGGGGTCTAATAGAAGTCATAAATAACAACACAACATTATTAAATTTCTGGTTTTCATTCCTTAAAAGTCATAAGACTGTAAAACATGTAGGTAATTCAATATCGAAATTTAATTTAAATTTTCAATTAGCCGTTGCGGTTATTTTCATCCGACCGTACGCAGTGTAGTCGTGGGTTAAGTTTATAAAAACTATACTGAACTGAACCTAGGTCGCATGTCGCATGACTGTGAATTCATTTTATCAATTACTTCCTGTATTGTTTGGACAATTTCGCAGAATCAATTATAATACAATCAAACAATATGATATGATACAGTACAAAATGAAATGGTCGCGGACTGACGTACTCGTAGGACTTAGGTTAAGTTCCGTGATACTAAGTATTTTCGATTTTGATTTTTTTGACATGTACAAATCTAATGCATTTAATTGCTAACAACAAGTAACTAAAAAATAAAATATAGAGATCATATATTTTACAAATAACTATAAAAAAATTATATGAAAAAAGTTATTATTATTAAAGTATTTTTTCATTAGGGATGTCGCGCTTTACCAAACCAATTATGCGAGATTTTGCTCATGCCTTATAAGCCGTGTTAAACAGATCACAATCAGGGTCATTATCAGGTCAAGTTACTCAATTAAATAAAGTAAATGCGGATATTATTCATATAATTGGTTGTGCACCCAGCGGCTCGCAAATATTTAATGGGTCGTCTAAAGCCCATTGACGGTACAAATGTACCGTAATTTACTAAGGTCTGGAGAGTTAACTTGGCTCTGAGCGATTCAGGTTTTCGTACCTAAACCCCATACCTAGGTAAGTACGCAACGTAAAAACTTGCTAGCGCTACTTTTAGTCTTTAAAAATTTCAGTTACAATTTAGTTTAAATAAAAAATAAAAAAATAAGTACAAAAAATTATATGACATTACTCTCAATTAATATACTATTCAGGTACAAGGAAAATATTATAATTTAAATACATATATTAATTACTAAAACTATGACACGAAATAAGAAATAACCTAGATTAAAGCACCATCACATAGCGGTGACAGCCCAGTGGCAATCGAACTCGCCTCTCACTCGAGCGGTCCGGGTTCAAATCCCAGCGGCACGCACCAATGACTTTCTAAGTTATGTGCGATTTAAGAATTTAAATGTCACTTGCTATAACGGTGAAGGACACATCGTGAGGAAACCTGCATGCCTGAGAGTACTTCATAATGTTCTCGAAGGCATGTGAAGTCTGCCAATCCGCACTTGGCCAGCGTGGTGGACTAAGGCCTAATCCCTCCCATTCTGAGAGGAGACCCGTGCCCAACAGTGGGACGTCTATGGGTCGCAGCGAAAGAACCATCCATAAGGGTCTAGGTCCTAGACCCTTATGGATGGTTCTTTAATCTGAGATGTAGACCATCACTTATGTAAAATATTATATTTTACTTTTACGAGTATTTGCAAGCTGGTTAGGTAGAATAAGTGTTTGAAATTTATTATATGTACCATCATTGTAACAACCTTGTACTAAGCAAATAAATAAAGAAAACAATATCGAAACATCTATGAAACTCCATCCTTGCAAACTCGATGATAGAAAGTTCTAGGACGATGATATAAATTACTAACATTGTTGTGTTTAGTGAACAGCAAGGACAACTATAGTTAAAACTGGCATGAGCTACCGACGACAATGAGACTGTACTTTTCTTTACTACCTAACTTTCAAGGAGGAAATGTTGCGTGCTCGTCCCTAAACACATTAGGCGCGTAATAGAAATGTAATTGAGTGAAATAACAGGGGCCCACATAATAATTAAATATGGTATACTAGTGGCCCGCAGCTTCGCTTGCGTGGAATTAGACATAATAATAGATTCTTCTTAACGCGTTAACTTTAGCTCGACAAATTTGTAATGAATCCATAAATGTGTTATCCCCTATGTTTATTTTACACCCTTAAGGGTAACATTTTTACAAACTTTGACTGCCATATTTATTTATACCTAATCAACAGCCTAAAATATAAATTTTATGCTTCTAGTTCTGAAAATGACTATACTTTCATACAACGTTTCATCCCCCTTTTCAACCCTTTTTTCCAATTAAAAAGTAACCTATGTCCTTTCTCAGGCTCTATAATATCTGTGTACCAAATTTCATTTAAATCGGTTCAGTAGTTTTGGCGTGGAGGCGAGAAAAACAGACAGACAGAGTTACTTTCGCATTTATAATATTAGTATGGAAGTATGGATTACTGCGGAGTACACAACAACAGAGGGCAGGATAGTTTAACATTCGACCCTTTATATTTTATTTGAAAGCTTGGTTGTTTTAGAAAAGGTATACGAGTAACACACTGATGAATGCCCAGTGGCTGTCGTACTCGCCTCTCCCCGAGGGGTCCGTGTTCAAGTGCAATGACTTTGTTAAGTTATGTGTGATTAAAGAATTTAAATGTCACCTGCTGTAACATCGTGATAAAACCTGAATATCTGAGAATTTTCCATATTTCATTTTCTCCAAGGAATGTGAAGACTTACAATCCGCACTTGGATCCGCGCTCCCATCCGAGAGGAAATCTGAGCCCAATAGTGGGACAAAGAAATTGTTGTGGTACGAGTAGATATGTATACGAGTATGTGAGACGTTGTTACAAGGTTTCCCAAGGTGCAAGCTGATATCTTAAAAAATTTACATGATTACGAGTAGGTACGCCTTGAACTAAGTAACGAAGGAGAAAGTGACTGACTGACTGACATATCAACGCAGCTTGAAATTTTGCACAGGGGTTCCTTTTATAACGTAGGGGAGCACTAAGAAAGGATTTTTGAAAATTCACCCCCTAAAGGGGTAAAACGAGGGTGCAAAGTTAGTATGAAACTTTGCCGTTTTTGAAGTTAGTGAATGTCTAATTCCACGCGAGCGAAGCTGCGGGCGTCCACTAGCTTATTTATAATAAGGATTAGGTATAGCCAATTTGATTGTAGCTAAGCAATTCAACCCCCAAACGCTCAATGACGTCAAGAAATTTCTAACTAGGACGTAACAATGCAGAGCGTGGGCGAACAATCGTTTTTCTGTCGCCATGCCTCGAGACTTATTAGGACTAGGAACCCACGTAGAAGTAGGTAAAGTGATGTTAATTTACACATTTGGCTGCGAATACATATATATCGTCCATGAAATACGAAACTCTCCTTTCCTACTCCATGGGATACACCACTGCGGTGAATGCTGAATACTCCGTTGCTATCTTTTACCCATTAAATAAATCAGAGGATCCGTACTCTAGAGAGGAGTATTTTCACCATATATACTCGTATATACCAATCTAGTTTTGTCTATTTCTGATTGAATCGTGAAATCGTGACCATCGCGTCTTCAGCCGTTAGAAAACAGATTTTATTGAAAGTCCAAACTAAGGTGATAATTGAATACGGATCGTGACCTGAAGAATCCTTACTTATTAACTACTTATTCTTAGAAAGAAATCAAAAAAATCCATACTAAATTGTATGGATTTTTTTATAAGATATTTTGTTCCTATTTCAAATTTTTGATGATTGCAATTCTTAAGCTCTGGTTCCATAATGTATTTTGTTGGATAGCTGAAATGTTTTTACATGTTTTTTGTTTATTTTCAGAAATCGACCATTTTAGTCTTTTAATAATCCATACTAATATTATAAATGTGAAAGTGTGTTTGTTTGTTTATTTGTTTGTTTGTCCGGCTTTCACGTCGCAACGAAGCTATTAAATGGTATGGTTTTTGTGTGTGGTGATAGTGAGGAGGGTGGAGAGTGACGTAGGCTACTTTTTACCTCGGTAAAATATCCTAAATATAAAAGATATAGTTTTTTTTTATTTGCTCCAGTGTCAGTTTATGTACACTTTATCTGCGGTCAGCATTACCTCACGTTCCTCTAAGTATTTTTTAATTGTGGAACTGTCACTATTCATCCACCAAAAATGTGTCATGTATGATAAACAACTCATTGTTAATTCCCTTTGACCACGCGTGCGGAACCGCGGGTAAAAGCTACTAAAAAATAAAGAGTTGTAAGTTCCAAGCAAGCGTGATTTCTAACTTATTTTCACTGTCCTAATTATATTACTAATATTGCAAGAATGATATGCTATCAAATTAATACTTTACTCAATCATACCTACTTAGTTATACTGTAGAGTAGTGTAGAGTTACAATCCATGGCCTTTTTGCTACGAGAATGATCGCCTTGATAACACGTCTTCATTTCTCGTGCATTAAGTGCACGCGATGTCTGATACATATTTAATACATAAATTTTCACGTCTAATAACAAACCACATGCCAGAATATTTTTAAATTTACCAGTTTTACTTTATTAAATTCATTTTCAAATAGCAGGAAACGAAAATACCAACCATGTAGCTAATGCAATGATACATAAGATATATAAATAATATTATAGGCAATATATTAAAACCAAAACCGTGATAAATCTAACACTGCTCGGTGAGGCGAAGTAAGTATACATAAATTAGCAAGCAAACATCGTAACACTGATAATTAGTGACATTGTGAATTTATACACATAAACGTGCAGTGCAAACATTACTAACTATATAGTTAAATACTGTAAACTGTAATAATAATACTATAGACGATACGTTAGAGTACATTTGTATCAATCAGATCCACTGGTCTTTTCAGTGTCATGAACCATCCAGGTGAAGAGATCAAGCAACTCTGTATCGAATTGCGAAAGTTGGAAATGGGTAGGATCTAAATTATTCGCACTCCTTTATTGAGGAACAGATCTCAGTTAGGGTTCGTTGCTTTTTCTTGGCGATAACTCACTCTTTTAAGAAGAATGACCATTTAGAATTCAATCGTTTAATGAAATATAAAGCATTGCTTTTTCGGCAGCAACATGAATTCATGACTGCTGTATTGCTGACAGATTATTGTAACTACAAGGTGTTGTAAGAAATTTATTAAGTACATTATCAGATCTAATTGATTTACGAAAATTCCCTAGACCTCTAGCCCTAGAGCCATTTGATTTCCCCGCAAATTTCATTAAGTATCAGACGCCCGCAGAACTTTGTTGGAGAAAATACAATATTGTAAGGTAATTTATTTTATTTAGGCTCCTAATTCAAACATTGCGTGTGTTTACGTGCTTTTAGCGGTCGCCCAGGCAAATTAAAATCACAAAAAGGTTACGAAGGTCAGTCAAAAAGGACAAACTTGACCAGTGCATAGTTGTAAATCATGACAGGTAAATTTCAGGGTTACCTAATAGGTACAGGTATTATAATAATTTTACAGTTATAAATAGTGCTCGGTCTTCACCCGACGTTCAGATCTCTCTCCAAAATTTTTTATAGTACTTTGTGTAATGGGATTTTTTATTGATTTAAAAATTAGAAGCAGCAGCATTTTGTGACCACGAAATTTTGAATAAGTATTATTATCATAGGAAGTCTAGATAATTATCTAAATAAATAAAATGGTTATTGGTATGGTCTCGGGTTTGACTATCGAAGGTTGAAAACTTGAGTTGGCACTGGCGGCCGTGGTCAAACAAGTTACAAAGACAAGAAAGCTTGTTCTTTCAAGTTCCAGGTCCGATACCTCGGCCACCAAGTTCTTCATTAAGCTTTTTTGAGCTCGAGTTCGTCAATAAGACAAATGAGTGTGTCGCGGTCTAGGTACTTGATTAAATATTTGATTTAATTATATTTTCCGAGAACCATCCTACACTGACGCATCTTTGTACATAATGCATTGTTACCTTTACCCATGCTTGTATTATTAGCATACTTGCCTACATCCTGCTTATTCATAAAAAATAGGCATCGCCAGTTCCACACGGTGGTTTCGTGTTGATAACGATCTCAAATAACGTGGTTATAAAATGATGGTCAGTTAAAAATCTTACCTTTTCAGTGCACCTGCAGTCTAAATGGAACCTTATAGCCACGATTTAAGGTTGGATACCGACCGAAGGGTCGATAACTCCCTTCAACAATTTCAGCTGGTATTTGAAAACATCAGGGTTGGGCTGCTGCAAGAACCGCGATACGGAGGTAAACAGACCTTTCGGTAGAATTGTAGAACAGCGCAGCCTGCCGCTTCAAGTCTTCCCCAACAGAGTTATCTTCGTTCATATTAAAGTGCAATGCGACCCTCGGGGTCACTGTTCTCCGATTTCCAATCACCACACAACAATTGAATATAAACTTTAGCGCTAACCACACTGAGTTGGGAATGCGACGCGGTTTGTTTACAAGCAAAACCTGTTAGGTTGGCGGTATGCGGAGGCCGGCTGCGAAAAGTCGTTCGACGCCCGCGCCTCTCACTTCGCTAACTGAACCGATCACACAATCACACGATCTCTCTTGCCGCCACTTGCCCCCCTCTTGGTGCGCACGTTACCACTGTCGCGCGGCACGGCACGAGACCACTCATTGTCGGTGGTAGAAAAACCGTTCTTCTCCTTGTATGGGACGCACGGACGATTGATCACCACCACTCATCAAACAACACAAGCTAGATATCGATCATCGACTAATGTTATCATCTAAAAGCGGCCGATGAACAAAATATATATATTATAAAATCGATAGCATGCAGACACGTGATGATTAGGCAAACCAGTTTCACATGAGGACATCACAGCCAACAACCAATACCCTAGAACAAGAACTATCAGACTCAAATATTTGATCCGCTCGGCAGGAAAACTAAGCCTCGGCTAGTCTACTAGTCAGCTTCTTTGACACTAAATGAATGTAAAGAATCGAAAATATTTGATCTAGGTACACGATTCCACCTGTTCACATACAAAGAGCATTGTTGACCTAACCTACACTGCTAAGAACTGGCTGGTCGTACCTGTTATGAAAACATTACTCACTACACTACATCATTAAAAAGGCATCGATGTGAATCAATAAACGGGTTTCGGCTTTAACAACATTATTAATTACTAGTGGACGCGCAGCTTCGTAGCCCGCGTGGGATTAGACATAACAATAGTTTCGTTTACACTTTTAATATTAACTATATAGCTTGTGTAACTCAGTGAAGATGCAGCTTTCTAATGGTAAAAGAATTTTTGAAATTGGTCCAGTAGTTTTTGTGTGAAAGCATTACAAACAAATCTTTCCTCTTTATAATATTAGTAAAGATGTAATCATCATTATCATCATCAACTTATCAACTAAACTATGTTTGAAGCCATGCTGCTGGAGTATTGTAGAAGCATTGACATACTAAATTTTGCGGATATTTGTATTAGTTATTTGTATGCAATGGAATCATACTGATATCTCGCTATCATGGGCTAGTAGGTTTACATAATTGCAATAACCTCTAACAAAGGAAGAATTTGTGTACATTCACTATGTATATGGGTGACAAGGAGTGGGAAAAATGTATGCGTGCTTATGTGCTTCGGAAGGCACGTTAAGCCATTGTCTCCGTTGTTTTCAATTATTACAACAAATTTTAATGAAGACCTCTGGATGGATTGAGAACTTTTGACACTGGGTTGGTCACTAAATCCTCCACCAATCCGCATCGGATCAGCGTAATGGATTATGGGGTTGGAGCCAAAGCCATGTTTGTGCTTGATTTCAGTCCTTTCACATACCAGGTGCTTCAGAAGCCCGTCAGTATGCAGCATAAGGTATAAAGGTTCTATTACATGGTGAGATTGGTAGCAGCGTAACTATATTAAAATTTGTAGTTCAAATGATTAATTCAACTGGCCATTCAACTCTTCGCCAACTTACACTTGAACAGTATCAATCAGCCTTTTTTATTACAAGAACAAGAATATAATTGTTATCTTAAACTTATTACACCCGAAGGTCGTAAAATAGGTGACCTAAGTTTGTATGGTACATCAATCAATAATAGTATCAATATTTATATTGATACCACAGACTACATATAAATTCATTTGTCCCTAGCACACTAAGACCGCAGCCCCATTCTAGTGTACTGTGGTCGTACCAGTAGGAATATCAGCTCAGTGGCTATCGAACTTGCCTCTCACTCAAGCGATCCAGGTTCAAATCCAAGCAGCACACACCAATAACTTTTCAAAGTTTTGTGCATATTAAGAGATTTAATATCACCTGCTGTAAAGGTGAAGAATAACATTGTGAGGAAACTTGCTCGCCTGATGGTTGCTTGCCTGATAGTTGTTGTTCCCTAATGTTCTAGGAATATTAATTCTGCAAGCCCGCACTTGACCAGCATAGGTGGCCTTACACCTTAGATGAATCATACTTAAATGTGACTTTTTTTCATAGGTTTTAGTTTTGTGCACTTAACAAAAAAACATTAAGAAAAGTTCACTAATGCTACATAGGCCTCGAGTCGTGAATATGTAAATAGTTAAAAAGAATGCCTGTTTATGGCTTCTCCATGAATTTTTTAGTTACAAGATAAAATTGTTTTTAATTTTAAGTACGTGTGTCTATTTTTTCGAATCAAGTTGGCTAAAAAAGACCCACATATTCATTTACTGGCCAAATAAAATTAAAGTAAGATGCCAAATGGATAAAATATGCACTCACCGTCTATCTGTTAACAGTCGGGAGTAGTTATAACTGTACTTATTATTACTGCCCATGTTTACTACCTGGGCCAATTAATTACTTTACACAAAACCATTTTTCCACTATTAAAGTAGACAAATAAATTATCTTTTCTAAAATGTAAACATATTCATGAAAATCATGTAAAATGTAAACAAACAAATCAACCCCAATCTTTAATTCTGACAGATGCAACAGGACAGATGTTTTAAAATCAGTCAACATGATTTTGACAGCATGACTTAATAAGTCAGTGTCGTAACGTCATTATGATGTCAGATAGTCAATGAGTAGAGATGGTAGAGTGTACATAGATCTATCGTACAATAATGTGTACAAACTACAGTAGAGGTCATAGATGTTTGTGTTCAATGTTATGGGAGTATCTCTAGCTAGTTTGTGGTTATGGGGTTCTAATCTAACGAAGAAAGAGCCAAGCGACATAGATTGACAATTATTAAATCAATTAACTATTACATAACTACATACTATATGGTGGGCGCTTCGATAAAATAAAAATAACTTTTTGTTGTTTTCAACTAGTTAGAACAAACATAGTGACATTATTTTTTAAATTGCGCACTTACCGTATAGCATTGCGTTATTTATTGTATCATTTCGGTTTCGAAGATATATCACAACCGTTTATTAACTCAGTGGCCCGACCATAAAGAGAACAAAAATGAAAGCGCTATATTTAATAAATATCTGATGTACTGATTTTGAGTCAATATTAACTAGACTAGACTATATAATATTGAACAGGTATCTAGTGATTAAAAAATCCAAAATGTTAGCCAAAATTTAAGGGCTAACGTATTCAAGTAGTTGGCTTGGCAAGTTGTTGGCACTAGCCGAGAGTCTTACAAAGTTTGCTGATTTGAGGATTTCTACGGAAACTTCTTTGGGCATTTCCGAGAGCACCGTTAAATAATGGCGATTGAGAACATGATGATAAGGGTAGCGCTGGGGGAAGCATGTTTTAGAGCCCTGGTGATTTATATTTTCATAGTTAATCAAGTACTGATTATAACTATATCAATGGTATACATTTAATACTAATAATTATATAATATTATACTACACATAATAATATTTTATTGTTATGAATCTGTTACTTTTTATATATTCTAAGAGCCTATACCTAACTTGGCAACTCCATTCCATCCTGAGATTAGACCCGTGCCCAACAGTGGGACAAAGAAAGGGTTGGTGATGATGATACCTAACTTACTATGAAAGTACATTATAGCGGCAGCCATATTTTTTAACTGGTTATCGCATATGAATTTTTATTTAAATCATTTAATCCTTCCTAACAGTATCTCTATGACGTCGTAACGCTTATGTATCTGGAGTTAGTAATCGTAAAATATAAAAAGGCTTATTAGCAATTTACGCGAAAACAGTCGTTAGAAGAACAACAATATTGAAAATATTAGGTACCTACTTCAAGAAATAAATTCAATGAAAACCTTTTTCGAAACGATTACGGACGGAGAGGGACGGAGTAACGAAAGCGTTAAACGCTCTACCTTGGCCAATCGCTATCGACAGAAGGTCCCGTGTACCAGTTGTACTAAGTCATGTCGCGAACTCGCATAAATCTTGGTAGCTAAACGTTCCAGAGAGCAGGATATTACCTAAACCATTTTACTAAATAATATTTTGGTATTCGAGAGTTGGGTAAGAAACAACAAGATAGGCCTGGCCAAGGTTTGTCTTGTTCAATTTGCATGGGATAGATAATTAAGTTGAATATAATTTTATATTTGTAATTTGTACCTACAGGAAATTATGTAATTACATTACTTAGGAATTTATGAATGACACCTGTGTAAGTAGGTCGATATCTTGTGAAAAAACCTCATGAGAGATTCAAAATAGATCTTAAAGACGAGTAAAGTCCGCCAATCTGTTCTTGGCAAGCATGGTGTACTACGACTGAACCCTAATCAGTGAAGAAACGCGTTATCAATAATTGCTCGGTTTGGTTTGTGAAACAAAATTAGGTATATGTGTTAAGGCCTGATATTTCGACGAATTCCTTTCCGTTTCCCTCACGCCTCTTCAAGAAAGCGTTAGAGAGGAAAGGAACCTTGCTGGGGAAAGCAGCGGACGCATCGTAGAGTAAAATAACAACTAAGAGATACATTCTCAAAATTTATTAAAATAACTGACGAAGGGATCCTTGGTTTTTGTAGCACCCGTTCTTAGTATCTTCTTTATTTTGTAAAACTCGTTAACTCAAATATAACTACATTTGATTTCTGTTTAGGCCTTTCTTAACTTTTCGATTATTTTGAATGCGGCAATTAAAACCCCTAGGTCAAATACTATAAAACAACATATATATTATGTATTTTTGAAATTTTATTATTTCATGTTCATGAATAAAACACTGCTGTGGTTAGGGCGCTGTAAGTCTATAAAATAAATAAATAATGAGTGAAGTTAAGTTAAGCACTATGATAGTAGAGTAGATCGATTATTGGTTATCGATGATGAATAAACCATCACACCGCTCAAATCGTAAGTGAAGAATGAAGCATTGTGTATCCAATTTCCTCGATTATGAGAATCTATCTATGTAGATAGGTAGATATAGCCGTCCATTGGGCAACTCATCAATCTTATAGGAGCTTCCAGATAAAGCGAGATAAACCAACGACTTCCTTTGAGTTCTAATGACATTTTCATCCGATCCCTCTTCTAATTACATGTTAATCTTCGAAAAAGCGAGGTATTTTTTTAGAAAAATATCTGATTAATTAACGTAAATAGACCTCCTAACTGTTTCATTGTGGGTAAGTGGCTAAGACGAGAAACTGAAGTTTGTTTTAGCTGCTCGAAGGTCACCAGCTAGTCCCAGGATGGTAAGGATTAAAAATATCGACTGAGACCAACGGCTAATAGTTCCCTACAAAGCACGGAAGCTCAACCAACCAACTCTATCAATATCATTATACCTACAAAAAATTTGCGGCCGACTCAAAAAAGGCCTGGAACGTACTCCACCACGCTGCTCCAGTGCGAAATGGCACAGGAGTTAGTGGTCAGAAGCTTTTACGCTGCCCAAAGGCCTGTGACACGGCTGAATAACTTGAATCTAAATTTATTGGGTATTATGTACCTATAAAAAAAAGTATACCTATGTATAATAAAAACCAGAAGAACCACCTGAACCAGTCTGAAATAAATTAAATTTTATTAAAATAAAATAACAAGCGGACCGACAGCTTAAACTGCTTCGAAAAACGGAAGCGCTCAAGAAATTTTCTCACCAATTGTAGTGGTCATCGTTTTAGATCACACACACATCGAAACAGATGCAACTTTATACAATCGATCGATTGGTTAACATGACTCGCGATTGCACTTGATTTATATCTATAGGTTTTGAGGTTATTTGCTGTCTTCTGTCCATATTAGGAGCAGTAATTTTAATGATACGCTTAGTATCATTACATGCAGCTGCCTGCACTCGTAGTACCTACTCATTGTTTTTCCCGCCTAAGGTATTTTAAGAAACATGTCAGAACTTAAATTAAACGACCTGGAACAATTTTCAAGCAGGCAAGGAAACAAAGTGCTTCAGTACAATGAGGTTAAATTACAAGCCCAAGTTTGTGACGACGCAAGATTTAAACATTTTCAACTCATGTTAGTAGTTTAGTAGGTAAACTACTAACTACCAAGAAATACTTTGGCCGTATAAAAGCAATGGCCCAGTTTAGACTGTAAACTTTCTAAGTGCTGACTAACGTCACCTAACTAATCACTGGTTTATTCAAATTGATGCCTATAGAACCTTAAAAGCCTAGTTACAAAGTTAGGATGATTGAAAAAGTTTTAGAGATTGTAAAGAGGCTGAGAGGAAAACTTATTTACTTACCATCGGACGACAGCTGTAAGATATCAAAGTCTCAGATTAATCTTGTTACCCTAGTAACACAGTGCCACGACCAGGAAACGCCCACCGCGGTTCCCAGTGTCATTGCTAAAGTAGGTATTTACTAATTACTAACTAATTAATGACTAATTATTAACTGGACTATTATAACTACCAATTAACAGGACCCTGGGTCCTGCCCCAGTTTTCGTAACACCTAACGACCTAGCCCGGTCACAATATCTGTGCACCTGGCGTAAATTGACTGCAAGTCGGTGCTCTGGTATGGTGTGCAAAACAGGCATCACTAGGAATTTTAATAACGCAATTACTCCTTTTTGTTTTATAATTTTATTAAAGTTTTCTTACTAAATGTATACATGATTATGTGATAGAAAATGCATTGCAGCGAGGTGCTCTCTTTCAATCTAACCATCCCATCCCCGAAATAGGGATATTTGAGTCTTGTTCAAAGTATTTCACTTTGTTGTAATATTCATAAAAAATAACTGTATGTGATACAGTATGTATAGTTTGGATAAAAAAGTATCTACAAAAGTAAAGTAACATAAAATATTCACAATTTATTGCTAAGGTTTTGCCTACACTTGTGTATCTTTTTTCATATTAGATAATGTTTAAAATTGCATTCTCCTTTGTTGAGGATTACCGTATCAAAGTATATTATTTTCACCGATTTAAAAAGGAGGAGGTTCACTATTTTATTCTACCGTTTTTTTTGTAATATCACGTCATGGTCCATTGACCAGACATTTTTGGACTACAGCATTTTCATAATATGGTAATGGTTCCATGTTATTGCCGAAACTCTTGCACCGTGTTTTTATTGCCTTGTACAAGTTTAGTGGCAAAACGTGATGCATGAGAAATGTGCGTGCAAAAAATATCTCGTGGGTTTTCTCTTTTTCGCGCTGCTGTCCAAATCTTGTTATATCGTGCTGGTGAGCAAATGCAAAGGCAATAATATAAGTACATAGTTGTCTATATTATTATAATTTTTTTAAATTATTTGTAATCTACGCTTCATAACCTACTTCCCTACTATAATATTGATCCTACAGATACCTAATTTGAATTCAGAACAAATATTTGAACTATGTATATTTATGTAGTTCGAATACCGCTTCAAAGGGCACAGGACCGGGAGGAGAGACACCGGTTAAGCTAGACCTAATTCTAGCGGTGAACTACGAAAGACGATCATGCATGGTTCAGGTTCTGTCCCCGGTTCGGGCAAATGTTTCTTTCCCAGATTAGATATGGTAGTTGTTTGTGTTCTTTTCTATTTGTCACCGCGCCATACACAATCTTCAATTCTTCATATCAATTCTTTATTCTTCGTTCTCTTCTTTTCTAACATACTTCTTCTGTGGTGTTTATGACTCAATATTTTTTTATGTCCAATTAGAGCAAACTGAATCCATAAGTATAATTTAAATTACCCGTGAAAATTGGAAAAGCCCGTTCCTAATGGACTCGTTAACTCCCAGTGGCAATAAATTGTCCGGGCTCAACAACACTAACCCTGGTTAAAGCGATGCAGGCGGCAACACATTTATTTACATTATATTATCATAATCTGAATTTTCCCAGATGTTTCTTTTATTTGTTTCAAGGCTTAAGGTGAAAATGTAAGTAGGATGATATTCGTAAAGTAAAAACATTTTCAGAAACACATTCCTTCATTCTGCGAGGCGGTCTTTTCTCATTACTGAGTAGGCCCTATAGGGTACTCCACTTTCAGCTTCAGTGCAGGTTGTACGAAATGGTTAGTGGCTAACCTATTTTTGGATGATTTTAGAGCGCCTGATGAACTACTACTAAAAAGTCTATCGACTATCTTATCTAGCTTAAAAAAGTCTTCGACAAGGTGGACTGGACTGGCCATAAGGAATAACGGGAAACCAGCTTAATTCTTTTGTAGAAGCGTAGACCTCAAAAGTTTGATGAATTCATTCAGCCAACTGCCGGCCTAGACCTCGGCTTAGAATTAACAATCGGCAGACATTGTCTCGACTTTTAGAGCCGTGCGACCACGAGTGCTTCACTTAAAATTTGAAGGTATTTCTAGCTGAAATAGTCTCTTGACTGCGTAGAAAAGTAATAATTACCTGCTCTAAAAATCCATTCCGTCAGCTGCTGCGTAGAACACCGCCAAAACTAACCAAAAACTTACTAATTCATGCATTTTTTGTCCCGAAGATCCTGTTTGGGTTTTCGAAAGGTTTAAGGATATTTTTAAGCCCTTAACTATACCTAGTTACTGTTTGTGCTTTTTATAAACACACATTGCGAGAATAATAACTAATATAATAACCAGCATACCACCTAACATTTAGCTAATAAGGTTTGGAGTAAGTACAGCCAGGTCTTTGCAATTCAACAAAGTAAGGAATAAATTTGCAGTTGCAGAGGTTTGCCTTTGCAAGCCATTACGCACTAACATTTATCGAAAGTCCATACAAGACGGGGCACTTGATATCTTTAATGGTTATGGCTCCTAGCAATCTGCTCTCCAATGGTCAATGGCACATGACGCAGAGTTTATGTGGCAGCCCTAGTGATCTCACGCATTTAAAGATGCGATTGAATGGGTTAATGTATCATTGGTCAATTTTATTGATAAAGTTCTATAATGTGTGGAGAGTCCATAAATCTATACTTGAACAGTGTGGTAGCTAAGTAGTAGTACCAACTTGTGAACTCAGAGCTCCTGGTTCTAGACGGATATTCAATTCAATTTATTGATTAAATAATTATTTTTAATTTTAATTTTTTATTTCATGTGTACGTACCTATTTCCTTCTAAAAATGTTCACGTTGAAAATTTCGGATTCATCCAGCGTGAAGAGCTAACACAAACCACCCCGCGCAACTTTCCATCACATGGCACCCGATATCCGATCTACGATGACTGAGATTTATTTGGCGAGTGCTGTTTTTACGCGGCTAAAGAGTAATGGGTTTTCGTTTGAAATATAGTTTTTTATTGGGAGTTCACTAGTATTAAAATTTACCCATCTTATGTTTAAATCCAATATCCAAGTTACATAAAATAAATATAACATCACGTCTGTATATACCCGAAGGGGTAGACAGAGGTGAGTAACCACCACCAGTTCACCAGTTACATGTTTCCCATCATGCAATAGGTGGTCAGCAATAAATGTTCGACTATTATAAAATACCCTCAAGAAATAGATTTTACGTAGGTAACTGTCCCAGTAGCTTTCCGAGTCTTATTCAAAGCTTATAACGGCAGCGTAGGCACGGTAATAGTATCATAGGCGTGCTCTTTTGATCATAATATAATAAAAGTGTTTATGTAAAATCCCTTTATAGACTTGATTGTACTTTTCACAAAAGGAACTCTATTCGTTTGATCGTGAGGTGACCTGCGGCGGTGTCGTGGTGCATCAATTTTAACTCTCTCATTGCACTTTTTTGTAAAAACCATGACGTAGTACAGCGTTTATTGACGTGCCCATTGGCGCATACGGTAGTCACCTCACCTGTTACGCCAAGGGTCGTGGCTTCGAATCCCACTCAGGACAATCATTCGTGTGACGAACACTTGTGTTTGTTCTGTGTATGGATGTTAATATTATCTATTTAAGTATATAAATATTTAAAAATATCTATGTGTGTATATCAGTCTCTGACACCCATAGTATAGGCTCGCGCCCTGTTTGGGGTCAGATGGCCGTGTGAGAGAATATCTAAAATATTTATTTATTTATATATAACTGGAAGATTCCGCAAATGCAACTACAAGTGCACTTAGCTCTAATCCAAGCGCATCGGCGCCCGTCGGTAAATAACGGTTGAAACAAGATTGCTTCATAAATCGGATTAACGGAACGTACTTATGAGTCAGTCAGTTATGATCAGCTAAGATTTGGACTAGGGTTCGATTCCTTGTCTCATGATCAACGACTTTTCAGAGAGATATGCGTGCTATGGACAAATACTTACGTGTAGATATTTTGCGTAAACTACAAGATAATTTTGAACTGGATTTGAACCCAAGATGTGGAGGCCAAAGGTTGGTTGGATATCTCTTCTCGGATCACTTTATGGACGAAGTAATTAAATCTTTGTTCTTTTAGTAGAACTACCACTAACCTCTGCAGCACGGAGCTAGTAAGGTTAGTGGTTTGTTCTTATAACCTATTCTTATAATCAATGCGGCTCAGAAATTGATCGAATCCATTTAGTTCAATTTTGTGCCTAATCATGACTTGATGAAACGATAAATTGCTTTTATATAAGTACTTAATTAAGTATGTATTCAACGAAAATGTTTCCCTCACTTCCTTAAAGCCCGTTTGAAGGCGGTACCTAACTGAAACACAATTTTTGTAAGACACGAACTCTAATGTTTGTGAAGTGTGCTTTGTTTGATGCGTACACGCTCGTCTTGAAT
The DNA here is from genome assembly GCA_944567765.1 of Carterocephalus palaemon. NCBI lineage: Eukaryota > Metazoa > Arthropoda > Insecta > Lepidoptera > Hesperiidae > Carterocephalus > Carterocephalus palaemon. The sequence goes on from OX155643.1 coordinate 11,135,926, forward strand.
CTTGAAACGATTATTCCTTGTATCGATGTTATCATCAAACGGCAGATACAGAGCATAGCTCCCTCCATAGTTCTAGCTCTAGTTCTACGTTCCACGTTAGTAGTTACTGATAAAAAAACTCATTGGTGATCTTGGTTTTCAGAATTTACAGTACACAATACAACAAACCACTCGCGAAGTAATATTTGAACATAATGTTACGTTACACTACGGCTCGTAATTAAATGCCTGTAATTTTACCTGTTTTCCTTCTTCCTGTTAAAATTATTGTCTTCTTGAACAATACTCGGACACGAACACATAAAAACGTGCATTTCACTGCACTCTACCACAACCCCTGTGTTCCACTGTTGGGTACGGGTCTCCTCTCAGAATGGGAGGGATTAGGCCTTAGTCCACCACACTGGGCAAGTGCGGATTGGCAGACTTCACATGCCTTCAAGAACGTTATGAAGAAATCTCAGGCATGCAAGTTTCCTCCGATTTGTCTCTCACAGCAGATGACATTTAATTTATTAAATCGCAAATAACTTAGAAAAGTCATTGGTGCATGCCGTTTGGGTTTGAAACCGGACTGCTCGAGTGGCGAGTTTGGTGCGAAAATTTGGACTTATGTAATGTTATTATGTTAGCTATGTTATTCACACTCCATGTTATTTTTTACGCGCTACTATCTCAACTTGTATTACAATTACATAGTAAATAGTCTTTCCACTTTTAACACGTAACGACTATTAACGCAAAGTCGCAAATTAAAGACGGCCGTATCCTTACGGACTTGAAATTTTCAGCACGTCCCCAATGTGCAGATAAGCCTGGTGACACGGTTCTTGAATCTCGTGCGAGGGCGCGACCTAACCTAAAAATGCACTTTGTAGGGTAGCATGAGGGTAGCGGGAAAATGGTAGCGTGAAATACTTAACCATTGTTCGGAAGAAAATAGCCGTAGGTACGGTTATTCACGGCCTTGGTGCGGTATGTTTGTTGCCCCAGAAACTCGGCTTCCTATTACGTTTTGTCCACTTAAAAGCTTCTGTCTGTCTGAATTCTGTCTGATTCTAGCTACCCAACTTTGAAGGAGCATACTTCACGAGCTCCAGAACATTCCGGAGAATTCTCAGGCATGCATATATCCAATTTCCATTATCGTTACAGCAGCTGAAACGCATAAATAAAACGCACTTCAGAAAATATATAAATCTATTTTTATGAATTAAACATAGCAAACAAAGCATGATAAACTTTGGACAGGACTTAAAAATATACTGCAAGAGTTGTTTACATGTACTTACGTTCGTTAACTATTCCTGATAACGAACACAGTACCTACATTAATTTTAACCCTCTGCCACATTGCAAGGAGTTAGTAGTTATATCTCTGCTTAGGATTTCCGTTTTTTTATGGATATAAGACAGCAAACGGTACCGCCCATCACCACAATTAAAAACAAAAGATAACGACAGTGGCCAACAGTGAAACAATACGCGTAAAGCTTTGACAGAATCCTTCAGTTCGTCTCTCAGTTAAAGAGACAATGAACCTTCAAATCCATTGAAGTAGCTGCCGCTTTGACCCTTATCACTAGGGGCCATTACTTCCACGCATTATCACCTGGGATATTGGGTAACTGATATAAATAGCATCTAATGATTGATTTGTTTTTGTACATTATCGTCTCGGGTGTCCAGAGATAAGATAATCGAGTGTAGCTTAGCCTGGTTTTATAGTCGCGCATTCGGTACATGTCGGCGCGGGTTCGCAGGGATTTATTTTTACAAAAAAAACTTTTTTTAGTGATATCTGAAACTTTAACTGAATTTAAGTCAATTCCTCTTAACCTACGGATTTTTCAAATTCTGTATGTTGATTTAGTTCTAATAACAATGCATATACTTAGCATGATCTGATTCTACGTGCAGGCTTGGCTCCAGACGAAGGAACTCCGTAATGATTCGGAGTACATCGGTACTTCATTTTACATACATAATACATAAATTTGTATTATTTGTTTGTTGCAGAAATAAGTATGGAGATTTCTTACAACTGTAGGAAATCTCTCTAAATATTTAATTCTGTCTACTTATTTCTGAGAGAGAGATAGTCTTATTACTCAACGAATTCATAAGCTGTCGGTAGCGTGACTGTGAAACCCGCGCACTTGTGCAAAAATCTCGATAGTGGTTGCGTGGGCCCGAAGCATAATATTAAAGCTCTTATCATGTTCATTCATTAGTGTTATTATGGTTACTGTGGTTGTTTTTTATTTTTAGCAGATTATTGCTATAATTCACTCTTGAATCCAGACAACGACTTGGAAAAGGAGCAGCCTGCCTGTTCTACCGGTCCCACTTCACACATGAAAAACAAATTCTCGTATATTTTTTGCCTGCGTCACCATTTTAACCGTTTCACAGAAGATTTAAGTTGCATCCTTATCGTTTGCATTCGTGGCGGTCCTCCAGAAAACATAAAAAATAAAAATAAAATAGCCATTTATTTCCTCAAAATCACAAATTCACAAAATTGCATAGTTCTCAGACACAGACTGCACTTTAGTCAATAGCACTTGGTCAATATAATAAAATAAGATAATGTCATCAATCGTTCGATAATATAATGTCAATCGTTATAATAATATAATAAGATAATGTCAAAGTTTAATGTAATTTTCAATGAAAGATTTTCCAGAAAACATATTGCGTGATTATTAATTTGCTGTTCACCTGTTAACTATAGAATGACCTTCCGTCTGAGGTTTTCTCCAAGGAAAGACCAAAAAAAATCACCTCCATCTGAGCTGGCAATTCCTCGGGTGATGATCGTGAATATACTTCAATTGATGATCGGATTAAATACAGTTGATCATAGTTCGTTAGTTGAAGCAATTAATCTTCTTAGTTCATAAACGAAACCAACTTCAGAAGGGACCATTTATTAAGTGCAAAAATTATAAGAAAACTACCTCAACAGCTGAAGACTTGACGACCTACTTTCATCGGCCGATAACATGGAAAGTAAATTTGCGTTCTATGTAATAGTTTACTTTTAGTTTCGGTATAGCAGCGGAATTTCATCACACTATTAAAATTATCATAAAAGTAATATGAAAACACAATAATACCGGGATAAAAAGAACCTAACAATCTCTTTCTTTAATTCATTTACCTGGTAAACATTTGTTGCAAATATTTTAATTTTGTAATGACATACTATAAAACTTTATATTTAATTTTTAGTAAATACTAGAAGTTGAGCTTTGCTCGCGTTGAATTAGACATAACAATAGTTTCGTTTACACCTAATGGCCACTCTTTCTTTTTCGCTTAGAAATGCGTTTACGTATCCTGGCCCAGTAACTAAACAACGACACTACTGATCGAATTCTGTTATTCGAACTTAATTCTTTAAGCCTAGGTAAAACCTACTCAAAAGGGCTTAAACCTTGATAAAGTAAAATGTTTGGAGCGGTAGTCCAGTTTGCTATCCACTTGTGGGATGTTAAAGTGGAATAAAGTCATTTACGAGTATATATTTTAATGGAATTTATTGATATTACAGCCGACTGAAAAAGTCGGCAGTAATATCGTTACTGTAATTAACACTGTTTATGAGCTTTGGTATCCAATGAGATCTTTGTGAATTTGCTGTCTTGGTTGAAACTGTTTACGTCAAATACGCCAAGTTTGTTTGGAAGCTGAATCAAGATATATATACATACATGTATGTAAGAGATTTACCTCACACAGAATAGTTAGTCCTAAAATATTATATTAACCCAGCACGCCAAATAGACCTTAGCACACTGTAAATAAGGACCAAATTTAATTGGTGAATAATGTGGATAAGCTTTTCTATTTTAAGCTTTATGAGTCAAGAAAACATGATGGGGTATATAGTCCTATATAGACTAGTCCTATATAGACTATATGGGCTTTATAGTCCCATGGCAAGACTAACCCGTGGTCTATATAATAGCGTTATTACAATTAGCGCAGTCGTGTTATTATCTAAGGGCTACGTATTACTAACTTTATATATAAAGTTTTAAGACTCGAGGCCTGTTGAGGAGTGGTTAGTTAAATATACTTACCTAGTGACTGTTTGCCGCAGTAATTCCTGTCGAGTTCCTGGATTTCAAACTCTCAATCGAGACGTTTTGGGTTCACATCTCGGTTTCTTTTCTATTTTCATTAAAAACATCAAACTTATTTATGTAAAGGTCAATCATCCTTTTCATTGTCCCACTTGGGATCATGTATTCTGCTGGAATGGGACGGGTAAGGCCATAGTCCACCACGCTGGCCAAGTATGGACTGGCAGGCTTCACATGCCGTCGATAACACTATGGACATTTCTCAAGCAAGCAGGTTGCTTCACAAAAATTTCCTAAATGTAACAGCAGTTGATATTATTAGTATAAAATATCTTAAATCGCACTTAACTAAGTCATTGGGACATTCAGCAGTCACCGCTGTTGTGTAACATTGTTTATGTTGTTTGAAAATGTTTTGAAAAGTCGTGTTATCGCTGAAAATCAGGAGAGGATTCACATTTTTCCACAATACACTTACCCCTTCCCGGTGTTCCTCATTCAAACTTGGAAGTTCCGTGCACCCGGCTCATCAGCAGCCAATAGAAAAGTTCCAGTACTTTTTGCGAAGAAATCTTTCTTGCAAGAAATACTTTTTGAGGAAAAAATCCTTGAACCGATTTCGATGTCTCATCAGTTATTGTTTGGCACTTTTAAACTTGAACGGCAAGCTAAACTTCTTTGATATCGAACATATTGTGTGTGTGCTTCGTGATTCTAGGGTTTCAAATCTTGTTCAGGCATGATGTAATGTAGGTTCCTATACAACTAGTTGATGCTGGCACCTTCACCAGGTGGATTAGACATAAAGAATGTTTCGTTTATAGTTCCTATCCTTTTCAAGGAAATATCCGGAAAGCTATAGGTAGGTCAGTTAGGTATATGCTATCGTGGACTTTTATTTAGATTGAGTCGAGGTCTATATTTTTATTTTTGTAATAACCTATAACGAAGTAAGACGGCGCATGCAGTTAAAGGATTTTTGGAGCGCTTCCTTGCGACATGCTTAACAAATATCAATAATTAGGTCAAGCTTAGAAGTGAAGCCTCATTCCAGATAACCTATAACATTCATCCTGAAGCATCTAGTATTTTTTTTAAAATCGGATCTGTATTTCTAGTGATTAGTGCGATTAAATCAAACAAAAAACACAAATAAAATAAAAAAAGAAACAAAAAAACTCTCCCACATTGTAATATTAGTATAGATTACAATTAAGATTAATAAGCTTTTTATAGGGTTATATCACCAAAACAATATGTGATTTTTCCAATCACATTCCTATTACAAGTATAATAAAAATATCTACATGCTTGCAACTAACCACAACCGTGTTTTATTTTCTGTATTTTTCGCCAAATCTGAATAACTGATGAAGTGTAGGAAATTTATGTACAATAATCCCTTCTGAAATATGAAGTAACGGATATCGAAGACTAATATCATAATTTAAATCTATCCCAAATTTTCAATATCCTGACTGACAATGTAATGCAAAATCAAGACGTATAATAGAATCAGAAGTATAATACTTCAGAACGAAACGCGAAATCTCGTTTTAGTTATTTGGCTTAATATTATGGGGACTCTGATGAAATTCGTTGATAATTTATTAGTAACTGTACTATCCTACCTTAGGTTAGTATAGTTTTATAGTTACTTGATGGTATCTATTAAGAGTAGGCGATTGCCTAGATTGTTTGAAAAGTTTTTTTCCCAATCATATTAGGTCCCATGTTTGTGTGTTAAACGGTTTTGTATGTACTTTGATAAGATTTTCCGCGAATACATAAAGAATAAAATCATGCAAAACTTGTAACTTTGCCTTTTAAAGCCGGTTCGTTACTTTCTTTTTTACGGTTTTCCCTTAAATATTTTAAGGACTTCCAGTACAAGCAAATTAATTATTAAAATCTCATCATCCTTGGCGCTACTGAATAATCGAACGCAAGGTTCAATTACTACTGAAATAAAATAGTATTGGGCCGTGAGAAATTGTGAAAGTTACCTACCTACCGAAAGAGATATAAGGCCTAGAAAAAATTTATGCCCTTACGTTCATTAAATCCACCTGCCGATCGAGTTCTATCGGGCTCAACATTATTAAACTTAATTCGGTCTATAGAATATAAAGTCGGACACGTGACCACGGACCCTAGACGTGACGTTCATGTGTGTTGCAAATCCATTTTGTGCCAGTGCAGCTAGCTACCAGTTTGCATATCTACGATGTACAAACATGAAAGCCTTTTCAGGAGCTTGCTTGAGTTGAAACCCTTAAACCAAGTGTTGGAGTGAGTTCATTCAACAGAAATCGTATCCAATTTCATTGTATAACTTCAATTTGTACCAATAAAGCTTAACGCGTCGCTCGAAATTTCAAATAATTCTCCAATACTACTTATTCATCAGGATATAGCAAACTGGATGTAACATAAGAACAGATAACTAAGAAGGCCTAACCACACAGTCCACAACGGTCCAGTACGAAATGGTATGGCTACAGTGTCCCGAATTCGACAAATTAATTTTCGACATTTTGTTTTATTCAATTTGTTGAACTATTGGCCAGAGAGATTTTTAGGTATCGGTTTAGTTGTAAGAATTTTAATAGTAATTTATTGAACTACGGAAGTAAAGTATTTATCTACTAGAATCCGTAAGGTAGTGTCCACGGACGTAGCGCGTACGTGTTACTTCGCGACCGTACACTCGCTGCTACAGTACGGCGCTGAGCTGTGGGGTCTTTCTGCTGAATGGAAACGTGTGTTCAGAATGCAGAAACGTGCCGTTCGCATACTATCCCATGTCGCGCCTCACACTCCAGCGAGGCCGCTCTTCAAGGCACTCGAAATTTTGACATTTCCATCGATCGTAGTCGAAGTAGCAATGTATGTCCGGGAAAATTTCGAGTCCTATAGGAGACTGGGCGAAGCGCGTGGGGGCCACACGCGTAACTCGGGGAGGCTTGCGGCGGTGCGGTGCACGCTGGCTAAATCTGCCAAGCTAACATACGCACTTGGACCTTCTATTTATAACAGGCTCCCATTGCATGTACAATATTCCAGCAGTCTGCAAATATTTAAGTCGAACCTTAAGAAATGGCTTGTCGAGCAGGCATTGTAAAATGTTGTTGTTGTTGAGGAACTGACGACAAGTAAATGTTGAATAACTCAATAATTGTTTTTGAACATATAATTTATTTTAAATTTTTGTATTGACATTATAATTGTATTTTTAATATTGACATTTTTTACACTGAATTTATATTTTACTAATTTGTACGTTGACAGATATTTGTTTTTAATTTAATTTTTAAATTTTGTAAATTTTTATTAAATTCATAGTCGGTTTTGTATCCTTGGTATACTTGTACCAACTAAAATATAACATTTTGACGTGTAAAAATATTAAAAAAAAAAAAAAAAAAATTTTGAGTATATTCTACAAATTTAGAAGAAATTATCATTATTTTAAATGATTATTTACGGATTAATTTGAAACTTTGCACACTTATCAAGGACCGATGCAAAACGCAATAGGTACTTTAAATAGTTTGTTCCGTTATCCTGACATATCTTTTATTTATTTACAAAAGCGTGTTTTTGAGTTTTTTTTAATTATAAATTATTATAATAAGGTTTTAATTTAACTGTTTTATACAGTAGGGTTTTCGTAATCACTTAAGCGTGATTTTGGTTTGAACCTACGAGTATGTATTTATAGACAGGGTCGTATTGATTTAAATGCTCTGTTGGAAATTATGTGACACATTAGCTCACAATTGCTGATTAGGAAAACCTCAATTACGTCAAATGAATATGGTGTGGTCACACAATCAATGGAATAATTATCATCGTGTTAATTTGATCAAATATCAGATGCGTGAGGTTCAAATGAATGAGATTAACTTCGCTGATAATTAGTGTGTTGCTTCGAGTTGGTTCTATTTACTGTTAGCGTAGTTGAACTATATTTTCTAAGATTTTCCCCGTCGATATAGAGATCCAATATGAAGATTGTTTGCAACCTTTTAGCATATTCCAATAAATATTTATTCCCAACGAGCCTCCCACCATAGGGTCCGGGTCTTTTGTCACAAATGAAAAGGGCAGGAGCTTACTCCACCGCGCTGATCCACAGCAGATTGGTCTCCACCAATTCTACACCACCAACTTCTCCAAGTTAGTGGCCAACGCAACTGTTGGAAGATTTTAGGCCGCCCGAATTATGGAAGGATTATTATTATTATAGTCATTAATAACAGCTGTTATTTCACAAAACAAACGTTCCTCCGAAGTACGGAATTCTCAGACCTTCGTGGCTTGATACATTATTAAACGATCAATAGTGTTAACCAGCACTATGGGTCGTTTTATAATGTCAGTTGCAAATTTTTTGAGCGCTTTCTTGATTTGGAGCTTTTTTTCGTGCTTTGCGCACAACTTACATCGTCATCGGCATTCCGACATTCCGGTTCATTCCAGTTGTGAGAAGAGACGTTACCCTGCAGAGATTTGTAGCTAGCTTCTAGAAGTTTCAATCAAAAATCCTAGTTGATTTCGTTTCTAATTACCTAATTTTAATGTACTATATTATTAGCGATATTGATTTATAGATTTATAGATAGCTTTTCGTAGTCTAGACTGCCATCGAGATAATCCTGTTTATCTATCTCGGTTAGAAAAGGTTTCTCGGCGTCCACTCAATCTTTGGAACTATTTATTTTACCCGGAAAAACTGAGAAGAGTGGTTGATAACTCGAACCGAGTGATATCGAAACGTTGAAATATCGGTTTTCATGTGGTCAATGCGTAAAATTGTTCAAAGATGGACCTCATTCATACATAAGTATCTAATTCCATGCCTCTTCTATTTGATGGAAACAAATTTCAAATTCATAGAAAACCATTTCCTCTATGTAGAAAACCTTCAGAGCAATGAGACCAAAGAAATTGGAATTTCAGCAGGCAATATACAAATTTCATTGAATGAGACCTATAAAAATCTATCACTTCACATAATTTTTACACTTCGTGAACCAACAGTGTTAATCCTTCCGTCCGATCCGAATCCGAGAGGAGACTCGAGCCCAGCAGTGGGACAAGGGGTTAGAACGAATACGTGTTAGGTACATATTAATGTGGAACAAATAGGTACTTTATTGATTTTATAACAAACTTTGCAAACGTAACGGACGACTCAATTTTTAAAGCAAATTTAATTATTTTTAAAAGCTTTATTAATATGTATGTGCGTATGACAGAGGTTAATATTTAACCTGCGTGAGTGCATGCAAGTGCCTTGTATTATTTTTGTGCATTACATAAAGGACGACTCAGCCAACCAATAACAAACACTAATTGGTCAACGTAATCAAGTTGCTGTTACTACGGAGTACCGAGTAGGTACCTAAGGCTAATCGAATATGGGAGAGCATTCGGGCGATTGCCATCGTGCTTAGCTGGCGGTAAAGGAGTAACTACATGGATTTTGGGTTTCCCTCATCCTATTAACATTATATGTAATCGGTTTCTATTATCACAACTGTGTTACTATTATCATAGACTTACGCTGTGTTCTTACTATCAATTTTAAAATATAAGGGGGTGCCGTGCAAACGCTAAACGGCAGATTTGTTGGATGTTTCTTCAATAAATTGGTCAATCATGCTTTAATCGTTAGATATTTACACAATTTATACAGATAACATCCAAGGCGGTAAATAATAACTAATATTTAAATTAGGCATCTGCCGGTTTTATAATCGTCATTGTTAATTGTATTCAATGCAATTATTTCAAGAATCTTTCAAATATTATAAGCATTATAAGTAGAGTAAACAGGTATTTCTTGTCTTCCAGAGTGTATGGTAGAGTATATTAACAACGCTGGTAAAGGTCCCATATGACCAAACGAGGAATTTCTAGTGTTTTGGAAATCTCTCATAACCCAGCGTTGTCCGTCTCTTTATCTGAAAAACTGAGAAAAGTTTCCGCACATAAAAAACTAGGTCTTTTCTTGTTGCGATGGTTATACTTATACTTAGATGTTAAGAATATACATCATGCCGGAAAAAAAGTTAACTGTCTACTGTTTATCGCCTACTTTTTGACAGGGCCTCTTCGAGCCGCTCGCAATATAAAGTGGTCTGCGTTTTTTACAAGTAAATCATTCAATCAGCGTGCGATGTTCTCAATTCACTCTGGGGTGAGAGCACAGGACAGGCAGGAGTCTTATCCCGCAGCGTTTACCGTTCATCGCTGCTCGCACATTTCAATTGTATCCGAACTCACGGGCGTGCGGCCGTGCCAGCGTCCTACCCTACGCGCGAAAATAATACGAAAGTAAAGATTCGCGGAGTGATGTCAGAAACTTTGAAAATCGAATAACAATTTCAAAATACGAACACTTACTTTTCAAATATAATTTTTATTGTGACTTTATTTATGATTTAGTAAGTGTTCTTGTGTCAGTAGAAATTAACTATCTGAGAAATGACAATGACTACGTGTTGATAAGTGCGAATTTCAAGGCGGCCCATTTTTCGAGTCAAGGGAAAAAGTAATATCGTAAGTGATTAAAAGTATTTATTTAACACTACGTACGTTGTAATTTATCCGATTATATGAGTAAATTATTACAAGAAATCCTTGGAAGTCGGTCGCGTATAAATAACTTTCTCGTAATGAGTTAAATGCCCTATTTATAACGCAGATCGAGTTTTTATTCGGTGTAATTATTTAATTAAAGTCGTAACTGTCAATAAAATTTTGTTAATCGCTTTGTGAGGTGTCCCAAAGTGAAATATTTTTATGATATTTGTACTTATAGCGATTTAAGGTAACCTACTTTAAGGTTTTTTACTTCTTAAAACTTTTTTACCGACTTCAAAAAGGAGCAGTTAGTCAACTGATAAACATTTTTGTTGTTTTTTAGTATTAAACTATTGCGATTATTCTATTATTACTATTTTTAATTTTTTATCTCCAGATTTCTCCCATATTTTATTGAATTCAAACTTCTTCCTCTAAGGGTGGTATGATAGGTACAGAACAAGTATAGAATACTAGGTTTTGTTGACATTGGGTAAGTTATGAGATCAATAAAACTAATGCTGTGAGATGAGACTGATCTCTTTTGTCTACTGTCCTCAGTCTTGAGGAATTAGTGAGGCTAGAGTGGAGCCGTGAAGGAATCTAATTTAAATATTCGTTTAATTCCTATTCCGTCAAAAATTTACTTCAGACAGTATTTCTTGCAACAAAAATTTTACTAGTACTTAACGTTAAAAAAATTCAAAATTCGATATTTCGAATTTGGAATTCTCTCACTTTTATGATGTTGTATAAACGACCTTCATTTGATGCTGATGGCATCAGTAGGAATCTGCAGAATATTCAAGGCCTTACCAACTTACAGCCTATGCTGTATATTATGGTGATTTTATTGGTGGTTTTGGTGAGTTTGTAGCGTCCATAGCCCAATGGTTGTGATCGAAAGAGTTAAGCAACGACGGGCGCGGTCGGTTTGTAGATGGGTGACCGCTAGTGGCAAAAATTTCATGGACGCTACCGTGCTTCGGAGGACACGTAAAGCCGTCGGTCCCAGTTGTTTTCAATGCTGGAAGCATTGTCTGTGGGGGAGACCCGTGCCCAGCAGTGGGACGTCTATGAGTCGCAGCGATATCGAGTTTGGGCTCATTGGCTCATGTTCAAATGAATATCTACTAAAATTTTTTATATCTGTAAGACACGTAATCGTTTATATAAAACTAATTATTTTATTATTTCGCGAAAACTGATAAACATTTATTGTGTTTACATTGCTTTTTAGGTTTAACTTCGTTAATGATAGTGGTCATGTTCTAAATTCAATATTCCATATTGTATCTTTGAGTATAGCTCAATTGAACAGAAATTGAGTGTCTGTTATGAAACTATTCAATCTAAGCGTCTGACAGACAATAATATGTTAGCTGTATTGTTCCTTCGGGGTTGAACACAGTGCTTCATTGTTAAAGGTACGAAATTCGTAGTCTGTATACTGTTCACATATAATGTACACAGGTATATCTAGCGTTGATGTTATGTTGTATAATGTAGTGTCCATAGCCTAATGGCTCGCGTCGATTCAATGCCATCGAAATAGTTAAGAAACGACGAGCACGGTCGGTTCGTAGATGGGTGACCACTAGTGGCAAAATTTCATGTGCTTCGGAGGGCACATAAAGCCGTCGGCCCCGGTTGTTTTCAATGCTGGAAACAGTCGCTAAGCCTTGTCGAAGACCTTCGGGTGGCTTGAGAACATTCGACACTGGGTTGGCCACTAACCCCTCCACCAATCCGCATTGAAGCAGCGTGGTAGAGTATGCTCTAGACCTCCTGCATCAGTGTCTGTGGGGAAGACCCGTGCCCAGCAGTGGGACGTCTATGGGTAGCAGCGATATCTAGCGTTGATAGACCAGTGGTGAAGAATTTGGCCACTTACTTGATAGTCAGGGTACAAATCCCAGGGGCATTCAGCATGATTTTACTTATCTACTGATACTTTTGAGGTGTCATTTTGGCACTGAATAAAATACTTATCCTTAGGCTCGTGAGGGTTTTTATCCTATACACATAAATGGCTTTGACGAGGTCAGAGTCACTATTCCGATATACATGCTATTAAAAAAATTAAAATTAACACTAAGAAAAGTTGCTGAAGAAACTTATTTTTATCTCATAGAAATACAGAAAGGTGTAATTTTGTTAGGTGACTTGATGACAATGAACTTATTTTGTGCGTACATCATGGAATTAAGAAGTAGGATGATATAGTACGTGCAATGCTTACACTGACTACACATGTTTTAAACTACACATTTATTCGAGTACATTATGGAGAACTCTCAGCCATGCAGACATCCTCACAATATTTTCCTACGCCGTTACAGCAGGTGACATCTATATTATAAAAATGAATCGCAAAATGTGTTGGTAAGCGCATAACTCAACAACGCTTGGACCAATTTGGCCAATTCTTTTTTTTAAATGTTCGTTGAAGTTCAAGGATGGTTTTTACGGCGAGAAAAATTTGAAAATTCATCCCCTAAGGGGGTAAAACGGGGGTGCAAAGTTAGTATGAAGCTTTGCCGTTTTTGAAGTTAGTGAATGTGTAACGCGAGCGAAGCTGCGGGCGTCCTATCTCGCACATAACTTAATGGCGCCTGTACACTCTCGCGCGAGTGCTCTCGCGATGTCTCGTCGAGAGCACTCGCGCGAGAGGTCGAGGGACGAGCGCGACCCTGTACACACTCGTTTATTCAGTACAGCAGAGGAACGCCGAGGAGATGGACGCGTTACAAGTTACGGCAGCTGTTACCCTATGCGCTATCAGTTATTATAATTACGTGCACAATAGTGCACATATATCATACGAAGTTAAGTTCTGCTTCGTTATTCCATATATTGCATATCTAAGGCAACAAAACGTCCGTACAGTTAGAAAGCTTGCGCTCAACTGAACGCCGCGAGAATGTACAGTGACGCACTCGCACCTACTCGCGAGGGTAAGCGAGGCCCTTTGACTCGCGCTCAAAAAACCGACTCGGAATGGAGAGCCCACGAGGGACTGCGAGGCTTCGCGAGACATAGCGAGTGTACCCTGTACACTCTCGCGCTCGCCCAGCCTCGCTGTCCCTCGACGAGAGTGTACAGGCGCCATAAACAAGTCATTGGTGCGTGCCGCTTGGAATTGGCTTGGCTTTCCACCTCACCTCTCGCTTCTATCCATCTTATACAATCAGTTAAATTGTGATCAAAGAAGTTTATAAAGAGGTTACAAGTATTTTTAGCAGCAAAGTATCAGTTTTATCGGCCGAAAATAATAAGCGATAAATAATAGCGAAAGGTCAATTCTGGGTGTTGTGGCTGTATATAGAGGTTCGGCTGTCAATGGTTAATTTAGTTAGTTAGGAGCGAGAATAGCCTTCGATTTTAAGGTTATGCACCTAAAGAGTTCCCTAAAGGGAAGCGCTGGGGGGAATAAGGATCCGTCCATCCGTCTGATTAAGGCTAGATCTCATGAAATTTTATATATACCTAGACTGTTAAGTATTCTCTGAGTGAGTATTTCTAATCACGCTGTACCATATTACATGTACCTACTGTACAAACACAATATTTAAAACTAAATCGGATCGCCATAATTTTTTTTACAATAATGTACATGTGCGATTTAAGAAAGTAAATATAACCTGCTGTAACGGTGAAGGGAAACATCGCAAGATAAACATACCTATGCCCGGTAGTACTGGGACCATACCGGATAGTTCAACCTAATGTTTCCGGAGGCATGTCATGTCTCCAAACAAGCATTTTGATTCTGGAATTCAATTAGTCTATTATTGGGATAATCTATTAATAGAAGCACATAGCGTGCCGTTGTAAACAAAACGCCTACGTCCAGAACAGTTGATAAGAATGGGCATCAACCAAACACCACAATCTGGCGTGCTTTTGCGAGTAATTGCACAGGATAACGATTACCGAGAATCTCATTCAGAATTTAAATACTACAGATTTTCAGACTGAATCGTGGAATTCTGGATGTGTCATTGTCATTGTGAACGACATTTTGTAATTGACTCATTGTAGGTATTTGTAAAACTAATATAAATACCGAATGTAAAAGCACTCACACCCCCGCACTAGTATTTCCTGTAACGGGTGGAAACACACATACAGAAACTAATATCTCACGTATCTAACCCAAGAAGCCAGATGCAAATATTTATTTGTGACGCAAGGTTTGAACCCTGCAGTAAGCTTTAGTTAAGGATCTACAAAGGACATTTATGATAGCGAACGAGCTTGCATCACTACCTATGCGCTGCCGCCCATGACAAGTGTGACTGAGTTTGAACAAGAATCAAATAGGGACTGGGATGGTTAGTTCAGTTAGCTAAGAGAGTTAATTAGAACATTACTTGAACGTTGGCGGGCGGTGGTACTGCCCCGGGCGAACTCTATAAGGAACAAATATGCTTCATATAAAACCTATTTGGTTCCTTATAGGCTCTACCACCTAAAATTACCAAACTATTCTGGTTGTGAAACATATTAAGGCGCCTAGTGGTGCAAAATGACCTTGAGAATCGGTGCACACATTCTCACAAACGACAACAGCGCCTCTAACGGAAAACCTCAGAACTACCTTACAGAGCATACAATGACATGTCATGAGGTACTGTATTAATCGCCTGTATAACCCGCGCAGATAGAGAATAGATCTGAAAATGGCACTTAAAATACAAGCACAACACACAACACAAGCAAGGGTACTTAAAACACTGGATTGTAAAATTTGCCTTTATTAATTGTGACATTTCAGAATCAGATTATAAAAATAAAGAACAATAGGATGGGAATGGTATCAAAGGTTTTATAAACCGCTTGGTCCAGCAGTGTCCTGGTCATCTGTACCCATTACTGGTTCAATTCCCTCCATGAATTGGTTAAAATCTTCCATGGACTGGTCAATTGTAAAATTTGCCTTTATTAATTGTGACATTTCAGAATCAGATTATAAAAATAAAGAACAATAGGATGGGAATGGTATCAAAGGTTTTATAAACCGCTTGGTCCAGCAGTGTCCTGGTCATCTGTACCCATTACTGGTTCAATTCCCTCCATGAATTGGTTAAAATCTTCCATGGACTGGTCAATTGTAAAATTTGCCTTTATTAATTGTGACATTTCAGAATCAGATTATAAAAATAAAGAACAATAGGATGGGAATGGTATCAAAGGTTTTATAAACCGCTTGGTCCAGCAGTGTCCTGGTCATCTGTCTGTACCCATTACTGGTTCAATTCCCTCCATGAATTGGTTAAAATCTTCCATGGACTGGTCACTTTCACAGTCCTGGTCTTCAGAGTCGTCACTTTCATCTTCGGTGTTGCTGTTCAATTACATCACAAAATGTCAACGTTCGTAACAAAAACTTAACGAAAATAAATAACAATCAAATGTAACGCAAACAAAAACAACAATATCAACGAAAACAACAATTACTCGGAGTGCGTCAAGTAGCTTAGAAAGCGAATCCCGACTGATTATTTGTTTGCAGCTCGTACTTCACTGTGTGAGTATAGACAGCGATAGAGAGTGAGCGAGAACGCATGCGAGAGGACGCCATTTTCAAATCTATTCTCTATCTGCGCGGCTTATACGGGGAAGTGTTTCAGTAGATGGCGTTTATTTTAAGTAATAATTGACCTAACAAAAAATTTATAGGAAGGTACGACAACGTAATGAAATTAGATTTATGCAATTTTTTTAGTTACTTAAAATAATAACAAAAAAAAAGTCATAAAAAAATAAAGAAAAAATTGAAAAAGAAAGGAAGTGTAACTGGAATTTGAACCCGAGTCTCTAGAGCGAGATTCTTACTCACTGCTAATGTCTATAATTTCCCCGTTATTGATATTATCTTTGGATTCTCTTTTCCTGTAATAAATACATATTATGACATATATAAATATTATTAGCTTTTTATTTCATTTGCATAAAATAATAACAAAAAAAAAGTCATAAAAAATAAAGAAAAAATTGAAAAAGATAGGAAGTGTAACTGGGATTTGAACCCGAGTCTCTGGAGCGAGATTCTTACTCGCAGCAAACTCCAATTACGCCATTTACAGCTATACGATTAGGGTTGAAAAACTGTGTACGTATCTATCTTTTTGTACTCTGCAGGATTGCAGAGAACAATGAAAATTAATAAATGTTTGACAAAATTTAAATCTTTACGTCATTCATGTGTGTGACGTTTGCTTTATATGAACACTTTTGATTTATTTCCCATGTTTATTTACAAAATAGGAGTCCGTTTACGCCCTTCTAACTTAAAAAAATACTTATAACGTTAAATTATTTATATAAATTAACCTAATGTAATAACCAATCAATAAAAGTAATGAAATAACGTTGGAATCTTGCAGAAATTTTGCGGCAGAAAGCGCGACACGCCCGTCTAGCAAGAGGCAGGGTTGCAAAAACGAAAAATTAAAAATCGGTAGATTTGGCACCTGAAAATCGGGAGAAATCGGGAGAATTTTTATTTGAAATAAAACAAAAGTATTTTAAGATAATAATGTGTTCATTTATTTAAATTTGTTCCATTAGTTTCACACAAACATTTTTCTCGTTTGATATATGTACATATTGTACATTGATTAATCATTTCCGTCTTCATATCATCTTTTACAAGCTATTTTCTGAACATTTTCTCATCTATATTATCTATACTAAAAAATGAACAACATTGATTATTTTCTCATATACGTCTTTTTGTGTGTAGAAGACCTATCATTGACTCAGTGGAAAATTTATTCCGATGTTTAGTTTTCATTAAATTTATGCAACATATTATTTTGAAACTGAACTGAAACGTCTAAGACAAGTGCATGCAATTAAATGAACCGACTATATATAATTAGCCTCTTTGTTAAGTAAGTTACCTAATTTGGGAAACAACCCGGACAAAGTTATCTTTAGGGATTTTCCCACGTATACTCACCAGACAATAGTACTTAAACACTATTATAAGAATTGTTAGTAGAATTTGCTTTAACATACCATGAAGTTGAATGACCATAATCGACATGGTACGCGGAATTTCGAAGTCCCCGTGCCTTTATGTTGTGATAAAGGTTTCTTTTAGTATAGAGAATATTATTTTCCCGTTTTTTATATGAAAATTATTTAAATTGGTTGAAAATTCAAAAAATCGGGAGATGGGACAGCTAAATCGGGACATCGGGAGACAATGACCAAAATCAGTAGATCTCCCGATAAATCGGGAACTTTTGCAACCCTGGCAAGAGGCCTCAGCCGCGACTGTCGGTACACGGCGTTTACACACACATGCTCGCGAGTTATGTTCGAAAACTCTGCGCAAATGAGAACAAGGGTTTTTTGGAAATTCTACAAAATGGATTTAAAAAGTGGTATAACTGATATATTGTATTTATTGTGATGAAAAATATATGTTAAATTGAAAAAAAAAACACGTATTTTAGAAGGGATTTGATTGTTTAGAAGATTATTTTAGAGGTATCTTCGTGATTTTTTTCTATCGAGTCAACATTAATGTATTATGTTTTGAAGGCCGTAGCAATCTAACATATATCCCCAAGAATACCATATATTTTTTTTATTTGATTCTCTGCAATGGTTCGTGTGATATCTTGTTTATAAAACTCGCGTTTAGCCTCTGTAGTCCTCTTAAATCATTGGTTTATTATAAAGTAACATTGACGGATAAAAGAAGCTATGCGATTGTAAACAAACATTCCCAACTTTCATTGCTCCATTTACTTTCTTATAAAATTCTGCATACATTTTTGTCCCTATGAGATAGTACAGCGATATTACGGAGGTTGAAATAAATGGCCCTTCTTTTTTAATATGAGAAGCTCCAATTTCAACGTCTGCAGGGATTACTGAAATTGAATTTTCTACGAAACGTGTACTTATTGCGGATGACATAACTTGATGAATGTTATTAATACTCAACTAATTGAATTAAAATTTGCAAAAATCAGCGACATTAGATAGATCAATGCAAAAAATTTCGATGGTGCTTGGTGTGATATTATGAAAAGGAGTTAGAAATGTAATTATGGAACAAATATTTTTATTTCTTAGGCAAAATTCGATTGCCGGTGTTTAAACTGAAATAAGTATTAAAATTAAGTTATTATAAATGAAATAGAGTTAAGTAGGGACTTCTCAATATTGCCAGTATTTTACTAAGCACTTAAAAAGTTTTGGTCATTATGTGACGAAGTTACAATGGTCGGCCTAAGGTCCTTCGGCCTGGGATTTTGTTTTAACGCAATTTGAATATTAATGGCTATGCCTAAGTGCTATTTTACAGCGAGTCCTAGCTGTTCCCAGAAAAGAGATTTTTAATTGCCGAGTTCGAACAGGAATTCAATGGCCTATGTTACGAATTGGCGTTGCATTGCACGGGTTAAAAAATACACTAATTGCGTAATTGTTTTAGAAAGAAGCTTATTATAACACAAGCAATAAACATGGATTTCCATGGTAAATTACTCTCGACATGAGGTGTATACCTTCATAGTATCCATAGAGCCAGTCTACTTTG
The DNA here is from genome assembly GCA_944567765.1 of Carterocephalus palaemon. NCBI lineage: Eukaryota > Metazoa > Arthropoda > Insecta > Lepidoptera > Hesperiidae > Carterocephalus > Carterocephalus palaemon. The sequence goes on from OX155643.1 coordinate 11,155,180, forward strand.
CAAATTACATATAATTATACAGAATGAGACCGAGTGTGCTGCGAATATAATCGAATAATCGCGAATGATTGTTCTATTTTACTCAATTATTGTTAACCGTCGATCATTTTTAATCGAGTGATCGATGTTTTGAATTTTGGTTAGCCGTAATTGGGTAGCTTATCGTCGAAAAAGGCTATACTTTTATATCCTTCGTTAAATTGCAATGAATGCTCTAACATTACCGCTGTCATAAAAAAATATAAAAACAAAAACGTTTGATTATAATGGCGTAGTAGATACAAACTTAATGATCAGGCGACGACATTCAAATTCATGTTATCTGTATTCGTTCCATGGTAAAAACGCGCTGAAGGGACTACATTTTTTACAGGAGAGCCAACAAGAAGCCAAACTAATTCCGGTTGATCCTGCGGGTTAGTACGAGGCTGTTTAAATCCAATTGTTTTGTGCGCAAAAACAACATTCCCCGAGGCTATTAACTTGAACCTCGGCATAGTAGAGCCGCGAAGGAGATTTAAAGGAACACTTTTTTCTTATAGACATAATAATGAAATTTAATGGGTGACTCCAGTTGTAACTAAGATAAAACTAAAACTTTGCTCATTCCGAAGTGATTAAAATCGTTTTGACAGTCGCATAAATTCTAATTACTTATCGCCTTTTAGCTAAGCCTTTAAGCTTAGATTTTACATGTGTGTTATTTAAAATAAGTTCCATCATCGTACGTGCGATGAGATATGTAAGCTAGCCCTTAGACATCCCACTGTTGGACACGCGGGTCTCCCCCACAGCCACAGCTGTAAGAGGTCTAAAGCATACTCCACTGCGCTGCTCCAATGCGGATTGGTGGAGGAGATAGAAGCCAACTCGGTGTCGAATGTCACCCGAAGGCCTTCATCAAGGCTCAACAATATACTATTGAAAACAATCGAGATCGAAGGTTTAACGTACCTTCCGAAGCACGGAAGCAGTCGTGAAATTTTACCAGTTAAAATATTATCGACTAGTGGACGATAATGTTCGCTCGCGTAGAAATAAAGTATTAAGTTAGTCAAAATGCGTCAAACGGTTTTCATGTTATGTCTAAAACAATGTCTTATTATTTAAATTATAAAGCTTTGTTAATAGAATATACACAAACGCTGAATTTGTATTGGAGAACACAAATTGATGTATCATAAAAAAAGGTAAATCAGGACAAAACATGCATGTTTTATCCAGGATCGGCGCTTGATTTTTTTTTTATTTATCATTCAAAATACAGAAAAACGAAAAAAAGACGTATTCTATTAATTTAAATAACAAACCTTTGCTGCAAATTTCAAGTTTGAGAAATAATCCATGCAAACAAGTTCATTCTGTATTCCAGGACAACCTCTTTGTTTTTCGAGTAATAGTAGATAAAAATAAACCCGTCTCAGGGATTCAGTGCCGATTTTAATGAACCAAGATTCATTCAAATCGGTTCATATAATATTGGTTATGATTCCATCGCGCACATAGGGACAGATAGACAGGTTGAGAGACAGAACAGACCAACGACAAAACTTTTGAAAATAGTAGGTATTTTCGGAATTGTATCGATTATTTATAATACCCTGATAAGCAACAAGCAGCGCACACTACATAAGGCATCGATCACACACTCTGTACTCCATTAATCCATTCTGCTCCAGTGTGATTTGATTCAAGCATCAATTGCTGATCTTTGTATTAACATAATACGAACTTATAATAAGTGTTAAATTTTTTAACAATGCCAGATACAATCGTGCTTTATGTTGCGTATTTAATTCTGAATCGTTTACAGTAAGTTCAAATTACTACTAATACTAACTACATTTAGTAGTTAGGTCACGTCAACTTAAAATAAACGTGCATAATATTTTTGAGACCAGCAATGCCATAATTTTGGACTTTAAAGAATACTTCTCACGATTCTCATGCCATACAGCCAGAACCTTTATTTTTATAATACAGAGATTGGTTAAATTTATTCGATGAATTAATTTCAAAATTTATTTTTAATTACCATTTATTACCATTTTCACATTATGATCATTAATAAAAATCATACGTACCTGGCCTTCCACTTACGAGTACAACACATTCAAATAAAAATGTCGTGTGGTACCCCCATAGATTTATCATGGTACCCCAATGTGAATAAACGTTCCCGTAACATCGACAAGAAACGTTATGGTATATTTTCTTGTGTATGTTGTGGTGTGTGACCATACAGTAAAACGCATGTTTTGAAGTCGTCCATAAGTCAAAGCTCTAAGTCAATTTAAGTCACAGAATACTTAATATTACAAATATTAAGTCTTGTGTGGTCCGCGCTCTCGGCATTCCAGAGATCAATTTTAACCTGAGATTTGAACCTTAGACGTCACAAACAGTCGACTGTCTTCTTCTGACTGCTTAGCATAGTATTATTTTGGACTGTGGTACCAGCGTTACGTTCTTATATCAAACAAGATGTTTTAGGTAACATCTGCTTTATAGTCAACTGAACCTTGTGAAAATAATTGTAGGCATAGGTAAGGTTTATACAAAATACAAGCATGGCTGCCTCAGTTAATTGACATTATATCCAATTCTGACCTCAGGTTAAACAAGTTTAATTGAGCCAGTTTCAATTGACGGGTACCTAAGATAACTTTTAGTATAGGCACGGACTACACTTTTGGTCCTTACTACATATATGGTATAGTTATCATCATCATCATCATCATCATCACAACCCATTCTGTGTCCCCCGGTTGGGCACGGGTCTCCTCTCAGAATGGGAGGGACTAGGCATTAGTCCACCACGCCGGCCAAGTGCAGATTGGCAGACTTCACATGCCTTTGAGAACCTTCTGAAGAACTCTCAGGCAGGCAGGTTTCCTCACGATGTCTCCTTCACCGTTATACCAAGTGACATTTAATTTCTTAAATCACACATAACTTAAAAAAGTCATTGGTGCGTACCGCTGGGGTTTGAACCCGAACCGCTCGAGTGGGAGGCAAGTTGGATAGCCACTGGGCTGTCACCGCTTATTTCTTCTATAAATATACTTTAATTTATGAACTCTTTTATGAACTCTTTTCTTACAGTAAATGTACAAAGTGTACTCAATTTTTTTAATATGTCCAATTAATTGAGAAAAAAGTATTTTTTGTGTAGGTACACCAAATCAAATCATGAATTATCCATTAATCTGATAAGATAACATATATAATAATAATAATAATAATAATAATAATAATAATAATAATAATAATCTTTTATTTCAGGCACGAGGCCCATAAAACAAATACCTTATAGACTAACATACATAATTATATAATATTGTAACAAACACATAAAAGTAATAATGCAGCGACTAATCGCCATCAAGCGGCGAGTATAGTCACTATATTGAAATGACTGGTACCCTACAAGAGATGGCGCTGTACGGATTCCTGAATCACGCTAACGACTGTTTCTCCTAGTTACATAAGTAGATTGAGTAAATATTGTTTGGTATCGATCGAAAGTGGAAAATCAGAAAGATCATCGTTGGTACATAGGTATACACAAGAGGTATTCGGATTACCGGGCCGATTGTGGATCCTACACTATCAACTGATCATTCGCACCGATTTGATCCCGGATCTTCCGATCAAATACGGATCCCACGGTATTAGATAGGGCTATTTGGCAACTGTTTAGTATATTGTCATCAATAAACCATACTCCCGGCGATTGTACGTGTTTTGATAACGTCTCACCAACCACCTCCTCCGACCCGCGCGCTACACTGTCGCCCAACGTAAGGCCTCAACACTGAACCCGGGACCGTGGGAAGAGGAGGCTAACGTCACCATTTGCGGTCGCACCATCAGCACCACGTTCATCGTTCTGCCGGACTCCCGGGAGAACCGAACACTTCTCGGCGTTGATTTCCTCCAGGATGCCCTAATGGTGTTGGATCTGCAGGTTCTTTCTACCGTGGCTAACGTCACCATTTGCGGTCGCACCATCAGCACCTCGTTCATCGTTCTGCCGGACTCCCGGGAGAACCGAACACTTCTCGGCGTTGGATTCGTCCAGGATGCCCTAATGGTGTTGGATCTGCCCCAATTCACGTGGCACTTCACTGGTGACGAAAACAACCCACAAGAGCTGTATAGTGAAGACTTCGTGGCATTCAAGAGCGAGGTCACCATCGCAAACATTGGAGATGCCGGCGCGGCTACACTACCGGAAGCCAGTCAAACTGCTGCTGCTGCCCAAGCCAATAGTGATCGATCCTATGGCCCACTAATCCACATAGCCTTGTCGCCAGCCAAGCGGAAAAGGGTCCCTTTCGACGGCGACTTATCATATATGGATTATATGTTCGAAGATGCTTGCAAAGCTATCGAAGATTATCCAGTTGAGTTATCCCCGGAGTCTGATAGATTATATCCACGAACGGATATTGCGAGCATCAATATAGCGACTGTACATAAATAGACCAAAACTGATGTTATGTCACCTTCGCCGGGACGTCTTCTGGGACATAGGGGGAGACTGTAACAAACACATAAAAGTGCTAATGCAGCGACTAATCGCCATCAAGCGGCGAGTATAGTCACTATATTGAAATGACTGGTACCCTACAAGAGATGGCGCTGTACGGATTCCTGAATCACGCTAACGACTGTTTCTCCTAGTTACATAAGTAGATTGAGTAAATATTGTTTGGTATCGATCGAAAGTGGAAAATCAGAAAGATCATCGTTGGTACATAGGTATACACAAGAGGTATTCGGATTACCGGGCCGATTGTGGATCCTACACTATCAACTGATCATTCGCACCGATTTGATCCCGGATCTTCCGATCAAATACGGATCCCACGGTATTAGATAGGGCTATTTGGCAACTGTTTAGTATATTGTCATCAATAAACCATACTCCCGGCGATTGTACGTGTTTTGATAACGTCTCACCAACCACCTCCTCCGACCCGCGCGTTACAATATCTTAATTCTAAGTCGCGCCCGCAGGCGCGGGTCCGGTGACACTCGGAGGCCTCCGACGTCCGCGATATTTTCGGAACACGACACCCCTCGGCCACAGCTCTGCGTCCAGGAAGGTCGACAGATGTTCAGTTGGAACGCGGACAACAAACGAGTTAAAATCGACTGCTTTCCGCGCTTCCAGCTTTTCGACCCTCAGCCGGAACTTCGTCTTCACCTCCAAGTACTCTGCGATGTCGGAGGCCTTCGTGGTGAAGTGGAGCCGTGAGACGTAAATATACGTCACTGGGACTGCAGGACGCACGAGATGATTGTGTCCTGTCGGTGCAGTGCCAACTTGGTTACGACAAGGAGGCCTCCTCTTCTTCCGCTCCACCTTTGTGAAGCCATCCTTGTCCGTCTGTCGCTTAGGCACTGCACTACGAGGGGGATCGTTGCGGGTTTTCCCGCTACCACTCTCTAACCTATATATATGTATGTATTGATCTTTTATAATCAATGTTGCAAAATAACTTTGCTAAAATTACGTAAGCCTAAATAATATTATAGTAATTTTTCTGTCTATTTGTAGCACAAAGAGTTAATTTCTACCCTTCTGACATTTAAATTATGTACCTATTTTCGAGCAATTCTGAGCCAATTACAATTGGCTTTAAATTGCCTCTGAATATGGTCTTAATTTTCATCACCTGAGTAATTTTAATTGATGTGTATTTGAATATTCAATTGAATTCCGTTACAATTTATTGTTAAAATGATACACTTAGCTAATTTCAGTTATATTAGTATAACATATTCTAATAAAACTCTTGGTAGCGAGTCCGAGTCTGTACATTGAATAGAACATTAAAAAAAACTATCAGGGTATTATAAATAATCGATACAATTCCGAAAATACCTACTATTTTCAAAAGTTTTGTCGTTGGTCTGTTCTGTCTCTCAACCTGTCTATCTGTCCCTATGTGCGCGATGGAATCATAACCAATATTATATGAACCGATTTGAATGAATCTTGGTTCATTAAAATCGGCACTGAATCCCTGAGACGGGTTTATTTTTATCTACTATTACTCGAAAAACAAAGAGGTTGTCCTGGAATACAGAATGAACTTGTTTGCATGGATTATTTCTCAAACTTGAAATTTGCAGCAAAGGTTTGTTATTTAAATTAATAGAATACGTCTTTTTTTCTATTTTCTGTATTTTGAATGATAAATAAAAAAAAAATCAAGCGCCCATCCTGGATAAAACATGCATGTTTTGTCCTGATTTACCTTTTTTTATGATACATCAATTTGTGTTCTCCAATACAAATTCAGCGTTTGTGTATATTCTATTAACAAAGCTTTATAATTTAAATAATAAGACATTGTTTTAGACATAACATGAAAACCGTTTGACGCATTTTGACTAACTTAATACTTTATTTCTACGCGAGCGAACATTATCGTCCACTAGTCGATAAACGAAAAAAAGACGTATTCTATTAATTTAAATAACAAACCTTTGCTGCAAATTTCAAGTTTGAGAAATAATCCATGCAAACAAGTTCATTCTGTATTCCAGGACAACCTCTTTGTTTTTCGAGTAATAGTAGATAAAAATAAACCCGTCTCAGGGATTCAGTGCCGATTTTAATGAACCAAGATTCATTCAAATCGGTTCATATAATATTGGTTATGATTCCATCGCGCACATAGGGACAGATAGACAGGTTGAGAGACAGAACAGACCAACGACAAAACTTTTGAAAATAGTAGGTATTTTCGGAATTGTATCGATTATTTATAATACCCTGATAGTTTTTTTTAATGTTCTATTCAATGTACAGACTCGGACTCGCTACCAAGAGTTTTATTAGAATATGTTATACTAATATAACTGAAATTAGCTAAGTGTATCATTTTAACAATAAATTGTAACGGAATTCAATTGAATATTCAAATACACATCAATTAAAATTACTCAGGTGATGAAAATTAAGACCATATTCAGAGGCAATTTAAAGCCAATTGTAATTGGCTCAGAATTGCTCGAAAATAGGTACATAATTAAATGTCAGAAGGGTAGAAATTAACTCTTTGTGCTACAAATAGACAGAAAAATTACTATAATATTATTTAGGCTTACGTAATTTTAGCAAAGTTATTTTGCAACATTGATTATAAAAGATCAATACATACATATATGTTATCTTATCAGATTAATGGATAATTCATGATTTGATTTGGTGTACCTACACAAAAAATACTTTTTTCTCAATTAATTGGACATATTAAAAAAATTGAGTACACTTTGTACATTTACTGTAAGAAAAGAGTTCATAAAAGAGTTCATAAATTAAAGTATATTTATAGAAGAAATAAGCGGTGACAGCCCAGTGGCTATCCAACTTGCCTCCCACTCGAGCGGTTCGGGTTCAAACCCCAGCGGTACGCACCAATGACTTTTTTAAGTTATGTGTGATTTAAGAAATTAAATGTCACTTGGTATAACGGTGAAGGAGACATCGTGAGGAAACCTGCCTGCCTGAGAGTTCTTCAGAAGGTTCTCAAAGGCATGTGAAGTCTGCCAATCTGCACTTGGCCGGCGTGGTGGACTAATGCCTAGTCCCTCCCATTCTGAGAGGAGACCCGTGCCCAACCGGGGGACACAGAATGGGTTGTGATGATGATGATGATGATGATGATAACTATACCATATATGTAGTAAGGACCAAAAGTGTAGTCCGTGCCTATACTAAAAGTTATCTTAGGTACCCGTCAATTGAAACTGGCTCAATTAAACTTGTTTAACCTGAGGTCAGAATTGGATATAATGTCAATTAACTGAGGCAGCCATGCTTGTATTTTGTATAAACCTTACCTATGCCTACAATTATTTTCACAAGGTTCAGTTGACTATAAAGCAGATGTTACCTAAAACATCTTGTTTGATATAAGAACGTAACGCTGGTACCACAGTCCAAAATAATACTATGCTAAGCAGTCAGAAGAAGACAGTCGACTGTTTGTGACGTCTAAGGTTCAAATCTCAGGTTAAAATTGATCTCTGGAATGCCGAGAGCGCGGACCACACAAGACTTAATATTTGTAATATTAAGTATTCTGTGACTTAAATTGACTTAGAGCTTTGACTTATGGACGACTTCAAAACATGCGTTTTACTGTATGGTCACACACCACAACATACACAAGAAAATATACCATAACGTTTCTTGTCGATGTTACGGGAACGTTTATTCACATTGGGGTACCATGATAAATCTATGGGGGTACCACACGACATTTTTATTTGAATGTGTTGTACTCGTAAGTGGAAGGCCAGGTACGTATGATTTTTATTAATGATCATAATGTGAAAATGGTAATAAATGGTAATTAAAAATAAATTTTGAAATTAATTCATCGAATAAATTTAACCAATCTCTGTATTATAAAAATAAAGGTTCTGGCTGTATGGCATGAGAATCGTGAGAAGTATTCTTTAAAGTCCAAAATTATGGCATTGCTGGTCTCAAAAATATTATGCACGTTTATTTTAAGTTGACGTGACCTAACTACTAAATGTAGTTAGTATTAGTAGTAATTTGAACTTACTGTAAAAGATTCAGAATTAAATACGCAACATAAAGCACGATTGTATCTGGCATTGTTAAAAAATTTAACACTTATTATAAGTTCGTATTATGTTAATACAAAGATCAGCAATTGATGCTTGAATCAAATCACACTGGAGCAGAATGGATTAATGGAGTACAGAGTGTGTGATCGATGCCTTATGTAGTGTGCGCTGCTTGTTAGGTAAAAGGCCCGGGCTAAAGATGACATTGGTTTCTTGGTGCTGTTATCAAGAAACACGAAAGGGGACGAATAATTAACTATACGCTGTACGCTTAATGGAGCTCAGATAAAGGAGACATTTCAAGATCGTTTAATTACTACGTAATATTAAATGTGGATTCTAATTTCTGATAATATGAGCTACTGAAAAAACACGGGACTGTTTGTCAGTAATATATTAATTAGTAAGTGAATGTATGATTCTTAGTGAGAATAAAGTTTCTTTAACTATACTATATATTTTGAAGTCAGATCGACTTTCAGGTTAATATAAAAAAAAAACTGCTAGCCTGACTGAAAAGTGATGGGACAGTCTATATTTCTTATTGATTCCGGAGTACGGTGCTGTACTAAGTCAACTATTACCGATTGACGATACAGACTATTTGTGTCTCAAGGAAATCGTTTCATTTAAAAAAATATATTTAAATTACTTTATTTTAAATTTTAATAAGTCGAAAGGGCATTGAATCTTGTTGGAATATCTACAAGTCCGCCATTTTGAAAAAAAATATATATCGGAGGCCAATGTTTAAATACGTATCAATCGATAGGCAAAAAGATTATAATCAAAAAATATTTGTGGATGAAATGTTGAAAGTTATATAATTTCTGAGACATTTAAGTTGAATATCTTATCTCTCCTACTATTTTACTATATCTCCTAAATATCCTAGGGGGTCGTCTAGATTAGGAATTGGAACATTTGAAAGAAGTATTCACGAAGGATTTAATAATCGTAGATCATAAAACTAGTGTATTATGAAACCTTAAAATTAGATGTATGGACGAATTAAACAATTTTCTTTGCCTAACTGCAAAATTATACTGCGAATGTGAACCCATCAAGCGTACCCTTGAACTAGAGATCCGTACAACTAAAAATAAATCGACTTCCGCACATTATTGGAGCCGCCATGTTATTTATTGGGATCGAAACAGATTTCCTTGCAAATTGATTTCATTTGTAAACAATAGCCGAACCCGCCCCGTCCTTTGATACCGAGGTTGAGGCCTTGACTTTTCTATACGTGACTCGGCAAATTAAAAACTGAATTGTGGAAATTATGGAAATATATGAAGGCGATATGAAGGTCTTAGACATAACGTTCTTTTCCAGATACATTCATAATGTAATGTATAAAAAGCTAGGTAAGCTGTACCCATAGGTACACGTCCCAATGCTGGACCCGGGTCTCCCTCACAGAAAAATGCGGAAGGTCTAGAGCATATAGAGTTGGTGGAGGGGTTAGTGGCCAACCCAGTGTCGAATGTCAAATTTCATTAGATAGTTTGCCAAAACAAAAAATCCTTGAAAAAGCTGAAGAACAGAATTACGTTTTTTGTTGTTTATTATACTTTTTTATTACGATCTTCAACGTTTAGACAGATAAAAAGACAAACACAGATACACATTATGTAAATAAATATTTCGAGATGGAATTTGTTAATAAGCCGAGAATGTGATGTTATTTTTAAATTCACTTTGAACTCAAAAGCCTGTAGAAGAACAATGAATGAAACTCGTTGAAATACGAGCCCAAATACTACGGATCTGATTTTGGCAAATAATTAATCCGTCTAGCGAAGTGATATGCTTTTGTCTGTATACAGAAAAAAATTAAGTAAGGAATTTATCAATCAATCAATCAATTAATCAATTTATTTATTTGTATGATAAGGTACAATAGATGGTAAATATAAAATTAAATCTCGCCTATCATTACCCATGATGGGTGTACAAATGTCACTTATCATTAACTAAGTTCTATATTCTGATTATTAAATACAAAGAATTGGATTATATAATTAAAAAAATAAAATTATTTAAAATTGTCAGTTAAAAACTCGTCAATAGTATAATAACATTTATTAATGAGGAGTTTTTTAAATTCTATTTTAAATGAGTGTATGTTGTTAATTTTTCGGAGCCATATTGGGACCTTATTATAATTTTTTATTGCCATGCCATAAATACTTTTTCTGAATACGGCAGTTTTTGTTCTAGTTGTGTATAGATCTAATTTCGAAAAGAATCCATAAAAAAGACATCTGTGTATCCGACAGAAAAAATCATATTAGTTTTGTACGATGAAATGCGAGAAAAGCTTTTAAGGCCAACGCACTGGCAGCTATGAAAGAAAACAAAGCTTGAAAAATACCGAAATATGATCTCTACTCCGTGGAGGATTATGTTGAAATCTGATTGTCGGATGAATCTTGAGATGACATGGTACTGCTGTTTATCAACATAATAAAGATTGCTTGCTGCGGTCCCTTGTGGAAACGAAGTCTTATGATGGCTTGATTATTATAACGACAGGAGTTTAATACGGCCTTTGTGGAAGTGACGAATGTCGGAGTTCATCGAATTTGTCGTTTTCACAACGAGGCGGGGATTTTTATATCCTACAGAACATTATGTTTGAATATACTGATAAGTAATGTCAAATATGGGCCCCAATTTTTTTATTTTAAGCCTAATAAGGCTAGTTTAAATTTTTGTATGCGAAGTTAATAACATGGTAATTCTAGTCATACGATCAGCAAATATAAAAATTAAACACTCCGAAAACAAGAAGTTTTAGCCTGCTGGTGATCTTGGGGCTGTTGATCATCCGGTACGGACGGTACGGAGTCAAATGGATGCAGGTACTGAGGTTCCCCAGCCCAGAATTGAGGGCATGTGAGCTCTCAATTGTGCTTTATAAAGCAGTATGTAGGTAAGTATGTACCCCGTAGTGATGTATGGTTTTGCTTTATTCAGAATGGCTAATTTCCTAGAAGCTAGTTTCGCCTTGCACTCTGAATGACCGCAATTTAAATTATCTTTTTATGTTATTTTTTCATGCAATTAGTGTGTTAATGCAAATATAACCCCTAACAAGGGTCCATTGTTCTATATTAGATCCACTGTTTATTTTACTGTACTCACACTGCGTCATGGGATTGTTTTCAGCATTGAAAACAACCGGGACCGACGGCGTTACGTGCCCTCTGAAGCCCGGTAGCGCCCATAAAATTTTGCCACTAGCGGTCACCCATCCACAAACCGACGGCGGCGGCCTTTGATAAACTCTGTTGATCACATTGAATCGACGTGAGCCATTGGCTATGGACGCTACATGGCACAGAGTAAATAATAAAAACCTGAGTACAAGTAGTAACAATAATCTGCCTAGTTTATAGCATACCTACATGTTATTGTTATTGCGTCCAGGCGATTTATAAGCTCGTACATAAATCATACTTTTTGTCGAGATTAGCTCAGCCAACATTTATGAGACCCAAGGGATAACCCTGAATTCATGTTCGTCTAATGATCCACAAGTTATGACCGTGAGATTTTTTACGACGGGCGCAGAGATTACTAGGCCCTCGGATACCGTAGGTTTAGTAAGTGTATCTCGTTTAGATACAATATTAAAGTACTGGGAGATCTTTACGTCAAGGTCAATTTTGACCAAAGTCATTTGCCCGATTATAATAAAACTAGTGGACGCCCGCAGCATCGCTCGCGTGGAATTTAGACATAATAATAGATTCTTCTTAATGAATCATCCCCTGAAATGTGTCTTCCCCTATGTTTATTTTACACCCTTAAGGGTAACATTTTTACAAACTTTGAATGCGATATTTATTTATATCTAATCAACAGCCTAAAATATAAATTTTATGCTTCTAGTTGTAAAAATGATAATACTTTCATACAACCTTTCATCTCCCTTACAACACTTTATTCCAACTAAAAAATAGCCTATGCCCTTCCCCAGGCTCTAGACTATCTGTGTACCAAATTTCATTTAAATCGGTTCAGTAGTTTTGGCGTGAAAGCGAAACAGACAGACAGACAGAGTTACTTTCGCATTTATAATATTAGTAACGATAATCGCGTCGATTCAATGCGATCGAAAGAGTTAAGCAACGACGGGCACGGTCGGTTCGTGGATGGGTGACCGCTAGTGGAAAAATTTCATGTGTTCGTAGGGCACGTAAAGCCGTCGGTCCTGGTTGTTTTCAATGTTGGAAACAGTCGTTAAGCCTTGTCGAAGACCTTCGGGTGGCTTGAGAATATTTGACAGTGGGTTGGCCACTAACCCCATCACCAATCCGCATTGGAGCAGCGTGGTGGAGTATGCTTTAGACCTCCCGCAGCTATGTATGTGGGGGAGACCCGTGCCCAGCAGTGGGACGTCTATGGGACGCAGCGTAATAAAATAAAGCCTCAAAATGGAGGAGAATGACTCATGAACACATGAAGAATATCCTCATGAACCGTGTTACAGTTGAAATTTTCACAGATGATGTATTTCTGTGGCTGCTATTATAATATTTACTAAAAAAAGAAACAATTAAATTTTAGGGCTACCACACAGCAGGCATGATTTTTTTGCCGTTTGTATAGATAATTAATTGTACGGAACCCTTCGTGCGCGAGTCCGACTTTCACTTGGCCGGTTTTGATTCCATTGTACACATAGGAACAGACAGACAGAGAGATAGACAGGCAATAAATTTGAAAGATATTTTGGGAATCTGTATAGATTAATTAACATCCTTGATATCATTTTTTTTTTCAAAAAATATTTATTTATGCGGACTCGCTATAGTTTTACAATATTATGTACTATAGATTAGTTTCAAAATTGCATGAAATTATTAAGAATGCAGGATCGTTTAATTTTAAATTGAATGAACAACAGAATAAAACGTGTTGATCGAGAATTTAAGCTCAGAAACAGGATTATTAATTGAAGTCCGAGCTCTGTTTTCAACGAAAACGATTTTGGCTCTAAATACTGATTAAAAATTCACATTCACATATGTGAATTTCTACGATGTAGGTGGTAGAGCCTATAGGGAATCAAATAGGTTTTATATGAAACCTAATTGGTTCCATATAGAGTTCGCCCGGGGCACTACCACCGCCCACCACGGTATCTAGTACCATTTCTGCCGTGTAATAATTGTTTTTAAAGTAATTATGGTCCGGTTGGAAAGGTGTGCTTTCCGGTTACACTTCTTTGGAGGCGACCATCTTAGTCTTCAAGGGTAGCAACACATCTGTGACTGACTTAGAATGAAACTCCTGCTAATAAGTACTAACTGGAAAGTACTAACTAACACCAACTAACAGGTTATAGCAGCTTCGGTTATAGGTTGTTATAGCGGCAGAACAACAGAAATGCATCATTTGTGAAAATTTCAACTGTCTAACTATCACGGTTAATGAGATACAGCCTGGTGACAGATCGACAGGCGGACAGCGGAGCCCTAGTAGGTCCCGTCTTACTCTTTGGATACGGAACCCTAAAAAAGGGGGATATAATTTCATTTCATAGTTAAATTTTACCAGGAACCCATACGAATACCACCTTGATGAGTTTTTGTAATTTTGAGTCTGGCTAGCACTTTATTTGTGCTGTGACCAGTTTCGATCGTCACTAATAATTTACTAACAGGACTATCAAAAAGCCAACTATGATAACACTACCCGTTCATAGTACAGAACTTTTGTCTTTAAATTCATTGTCGCATTTACGCTGGGTTAAGGTAAAAGGGTGAAAGTATTAGGGGACCAAGTGGGACCAAGTGTGAAGCTTTCGTTTTAAAAACGACGACAACATAAAGTACCATGTGTGGAATTCGTTCGATAAAACGACGAAGAAGAACATTGTCAATGACACGCTCGAGTAACTTACAATTTAAATCTCAACCACCGGATATGAGCGCGACGCCACAGATTAAATAAGGCCACAGCTACCTCAGTCTATAGGGGTTCATTTGCAGATTTATTTGTCTGTTGTGTGATACCAATTTCTTTTCATTTTAGAGAAATTCTTTTAGTGACTGACTAGTGGACGCCCGCAGCTTCGCTCGCGTAGAATTAGACCCATCAACGACGTCTGCCCGCGTTCAGGTTGCCCACTTGACTTCAAAAACGGCAAAGTTTCATACTTAAGTTTCATAAATTTGCACCCCCGTTTTACCCCCTTAGGGGGTAAATTTTCAAAAATCCTTTCTTAGTGCTCCCCTACGTTATAAAAGGAACTCCTGCGCAAAATTTCTAGTTTCTAACCCTTATAGTTTAGGCCCTGCGTTGATATGTCAGTCAGTCAGTCAGTCAGTCACCTTCTCCTTTTATATACAGGGTTATTGGTAATTCGACGTATTCCCGTCAGGAGGTGATAGGGGTGACTATTTGTGATAATTTTAACCCCCATATGCATTATGCAAAAGTGAACCATTTTTGAGTTATCGTGGTTTTTAACTTTTTTCAAAATAAGTCGAAAATGCAACATAAAAAATTTATTTAAAAAAAAGTATCAATTTAAATCTATTTTTTTCTTCTGATTTATAAAAACGATTAAACAATGGTTATTTATCAACATTAAAACTACAATTATCGGTCCAACTTTAAAAATGCAAGACGATTAACGATATTACTTCAATATTTTTTGAGATTTTTGTCCACTAAAATGCCTTAAAAACAAAAAAAAACTTATATCAAACTTGGCTTGCAGATTATTTTAAAAACATAACCGTTTTCTTAGCTTTCCAACAAGGCATAAAAACTATGAACTTATTTTTAAAAAACTGAGAAAAACCGATCACAAAGGAAGCAGGCGGAAATTTGTATTCGAACTAAACTTATGGTCGTTCTTTAAAATTTCAAAAAAAGTAATTAAAAACAATGCCCAATGTAAATAAAACAAAAAATATAAATATAAAATTAAATTTAGAACCTTTAAAAGTTTAGTAATAATATTAATTAATAATAAGTAACAATTAAGACATTTTGTAATTTTGCCTAATTAAAGTTCTTGCTCGAATTCCCCTATGACGCAAGACGGATGTCCTGCACATTTTGGTGTCAATGTTAGGCGATGACTTGAGAGCCATTTTCCTAATAGTTGGATAGCGCGAGGACCCATTCCGTGGCCTGCGAGGAGTCCGGACTTAACGCTGGTTGATTTCTATGTCTGGGGTCACATGAAATCCCTAGTTTACGACGTCTCGCCCCTGTGTCATTCGCGGAAGAACTCAAAACAAGAATTATAAACGCAGCAAATTTGACTACTTCGGTAGTTATGTTACACCTCAGAAAAAGAATGAAACTTTGCGTACGCAATAGGGGAAGTCCCTTCGAGCAAGAACTTTAATTAGGCAAAATTACAAAATGTTTTAATTGTTACTTATTATTAATTAATATTATTACTAAACTTTTAAAGGTTCTAAATTTAATTTTATATTTATATTTTTTGTTTTATTTACATTGGGCATTGTTTTTAATTACTTTTTTTGAAATTTTAAAGAACGACCATAAGTTTAGTTCGAATACAAATTTCCGCCTGCTTCCTTTGTGATCGGTTTATTTCCAGTTTTTTTTAAATAAGTTCCTAGTTGTTATGCCTTGTTGGAGAGCTAAGAAAACGGTTATGTTTTTAAAATAATCTGCAAGCCAAGTTTGATATAAGTTTTTTTGGTTTTTAAGGCATTTTAGTGGACGAAAATCTCAAAAAATATTGAAATTATATCGTTTGTCGTCTCGCATTTTTAAAGTTGGACCGATAACTGTTGTTTTAATAATGATAAATAAGCATTGTTTAATTGTTTTTATAAATCAAAAGAAAATATTAGATTTAAATTGATACTTTTTTTTTAATAAATTTTTTATGTTGCATTTTCGACTTATTTTGAAAAAAGTTAAAAACCACGATAACTCAAAAATGGTTCACTTTTGCATAATGCATATGGGGGTTAAAATTATCACAAATAGTCACCCCTATCACCTCCTGACGGGAATACGTCGAATTACCAATAACCCTGTATATAGATTTATTGATAAAACGATCAAATTTGTAAGGACTCAAACTGACCATATTCTGCATTTCAGTCTCATCATCACGACTATCGTAGATGTCATGATGAAACATATGATTATCCTTTCCTTCTGGACTTGAAACCGCTCTAGGATTGAGTTCCACGCCTTTCAGTTGTAAGGCTCAGAGTACTATTGCAGTAAAGAGAGTTTGACAGAAAAGCAGGCATGGGAACACATGGGAAAATGTTAGATACTATGACGGGGTGCACGTGTGACAGCACCACAGGTGTGTTCTGTTTAGAATCTACTCTTGACGCGCAACACCAGTTTCAGTTTTGTGTACCTATATGAATCTGAAATCTCATTAATATTATGAATCAAAGTTTGTATGCTTGGATGTTTGTTGCTCAATTACGCAAAAAAATATCGAAAGGATTTTGATGAAACTTGGCAGATAGGTAGATTATAACCTAGATTAGAACATAGATTATCTTTATGTCCCTGTAATATGTTTATTGGAAAGTTGTTTGGCACATAAAAAATAGAAGCTCCGATTTTGTGTAAGGCGATATAGTGTGTAAATAAGTAAAGCCAGTAATTCTCGTAGTATTTCGATATCCTCTTTCGTGACCGTCATTTTGTTAATTCGCTGCATAAAATTGTCGTTTACGGTCAGACATTCAGGGCTTTATATCCACGTGTTGCTTAAATTTGCCCTTACAAATGTGTGAGCCGTGAATAGGCCAGATATGTTCCATGCACGAAGAATTCAGTTTGGTATGATGTATGGGGATTTTGAAGAGTTACTACGTCTAATAATTTTGGTAATAATTAAAGATTCACAATAATTCGATCGTTTCGTGAACAACAATTACTCGCTTTAAAAGATTAAATCGCTAACCTACCTAACAATCGGTATAAACACTGCTTTGGTGCATTGCTGGCAGTGAAACTTATGAAAAAAGTCAAGAATATTGTAATCAGAACGTTACATTGATATCGCAGAGGCGAAGATTAGAGAACCACAATTTATGATTATACCTACTCGCAAAGGTTTATATTTTAACATGCTTTTATTTGATTTGTATGTAACGGAAGTTCCAAAGTCTTATGACTGAGATGACAAAAGAGTTGATCAAAAAAGCAGACTGATCAATGGGGCAAGATAACGTGAGAGACTTGGGAGACCGTAGATTTAGATTGTGAGTGCCACAGAGAAATATAGATTTTTGCTTTAAATATGCTGGCGACGAAGATTCAAAGAGAATGGAAGAAAGAGTAGTTAAGGATCTTACATGTCTACGTTCAAGAATGGGAAGCCATTTTAATTGGCGACGATATGAAGAGATGTGATCACATTTTCGTATACAGAATATAAAGCGGATGGCATAATTAATAAGTCTTTCCAACTTGTTAAGGAGCTCTACACTGAGATCAGTGTAACACACATCGGCACAATGTATTATTGGCAGAATGAGACTCTGAGAGAGCACCAGTGTAATTTTTATTTTAGTTGAGAGAAAATTTGAGCAACCTAATCCGGAGACAGTTTAGGCTGCTCAACGTCGACTTCATCACTCGTTCTAACACAAAGTTTTTGAAAGCGATATATTATGTATTACCGTAGTTTATACTATGTCACAAAATAAGTCGATATCGGCGCGACCTTTTTACTATGATGTGACTATGTCTATATTACTGAATTATTCGTGAGTGTCTATATTCATAGTTGAAATTACCGGCTTACTCACGTGTGGTCAGAAATATGTCGACTAGTTTCGGTCGATTACGATGACCATCTTCAGGAGTGAATTCGATCGCGTCGGGCACAGCATAAACTGCAGTGTACTAATGTCTAACTGTCAAAGTGCAGAATGACAGACTTGAACCTACCATGCTAATCCTCGAAGCAATGAGATCTTTATAAATCGTATAAACTATTTTGTACATAACCAATGACGCTTCTCGTACCATAACAATCTTTCAACTGTATCTATAAAGTATCGAGGTCAATTTATAAACCGTGGTGTAAAATTCTGGAACATGCGAATATCCTGTTAACCCTAAAACCGCGCAGTGGTCGTAAAATCCGGAATAACAAAAATGAAGCTAAACAAACATACCTTCTATCAACACAACATAAACAAATCGATCTAATCATAGCACACGCACTTCTCCAAGAAATTGCTGAACAAACAATCTACTTATGTACCAACTACGACGTCAACAGGGAAATAAAATAGGGGAAGAATATCTGATATAATGCACACAATATAACTATATTGATTCTTTATGGGAGTATTTTTACCCCAACAGAAATGTAAAAGTACAAATGTAAAAAAATGTCTTTCAAAGTTTTCAAAGCTTCATCTGCTTTTACTAAATTAATCTACTCGTGAAGTCCATTTATTAAATCTAGTTTAAAGTTTGTCACAGTTATCATGGGCAGTGATGTACTTCTTGCTCGTTAACTATCTTGTAAGTATCAAAAATTTCGTGATAACAATAACATCTCACACACATTAAAATAACATATTTTTTTGTTGAGACTATTTTGATGGAAATGATACAAAAAATGCAACACCGTCGAAGAAAACGGCTAATAATTCCTAACTGTGTAATGAAATGGTAGAAGATGTCATTGAGGTACGAAATTAAGTAACTGAAGCATAACGTTACAGTAATTTTGCAAGACGAGCTAATCGAGCGAAGTGCATTATTAGGTATGCTAAGAGCTGTTTAAATATAAAACCTTTGAAAGCTGAAATAAAAGCTCCCTTCAGGAAAGAATGTATAATAGAGGGAATAGAGGGAAAGCTAGAATAATTGCAAACGATTTTTGTTTTGTACTAATTATATCTGATGAAACATTTTGCATACATAGTAGGTATGCAATCCATATAAACCGCATCAGACCTGTATTTTGCAGATTAGCTTATGGGTTGTGCAATGGGATTATAATTTTTAAAGCCGAAGTTATAATTTTTAAGGAAATAACACTAGAATAACATCTAAAGCTAGTTTAAGTATTTATTTGACTATAATGTATGTAATATTTGGATAATCATAGGATATGCTATTGATCCAAAACAGTGATGGGAAAGTTCCAGTCGCTGTCCCAATATCAATAGCTTTATTTGGGCATTGAACACAAAAGTTGCATTAACCAGATAGGTAAGTAGGTACATTTATTCACATTATATATTTTGTTAAATTATTAGTTACTTATATACCTAAAACGACTTTGATTTTGATTACGTTCACGAATGCTAGAAATTTGCATTCGATATAGTTATCTGACAATTATAACGATATCTTTCATCAATTAATTCAAAAAATATTATCATATTCGCAAGAATGAAAATGAGCTAAGTGGCATGTGCCCTAGGACGAGATTTCATGTTTTAGGTTTTGTATGTTTACATTCACTTTTAAAATAATCTCTTGTTTTATGTTATGAGGACCATATTAAGTTACTTTATGTCTTTATAATTTATAGTATAATTATGTACTAAAAAAAACTTATATTAGGTATATTATATTTATTTGCGCTTTTTATGAAGCCCGGTAGATTATTGTAAATTGTTAAAGATATTGCTATAGATATAGATATTGTTTAGACATTACTACCTATGTTAACTGAACGAGAAACAAACCGACGCAAGGTTTGTATCTCGTCGTGATAAATTAACATAAAGTTTAACAACTTTAAAAATTTCATGTCTCGCTCATATTGCACGTTAGTTTGGACAAGCTTAAAACATAAAGCAGTCAGACCATAAATTCAATGGTAACTTTCCACATTCGTAAAGCGCAAAGCGCTGCCGGCGTTGTGCGTGATTTATTTAGGACGTACAAATTAGGCTGTAAAGCGCTTTTTTATTTGGGAGGAGAGTTTATTTTGCGAATTATGCGAAGCATTTTGATTACAAATTTGACCGCATTGCGATGTGAGGAATGGCGCAATTGACATTGGTTTTATGTCCATTTAATTGTTTTAAACTTTGTGATATTTGTTTTGCCCTGAATGATTATAATCTGTGTGGACAGATTTAATCAACAACACATCTATCTACCGCAGAATGTTTATCTTGCATAGAACGAGGACCGGTCGAGTTGACTGATGTCTTACACCGCGCTGGCCAAAACAAAGTACCTAAGTATTTCTGCACTAGATAGGTACACTTAAATGTTGATTGAGTGTGAAGCTTCAGACTTCGCAAATTTACAATATACATAACTCTTTAAGCGCAGTGCATCACTTCGGTGGACGTGTCTTGTCCATTGCCACTTTACCTTTTAAATGCCTCGGTAATAGTAATAAATAATCTTAGTAGTGGACGTTTATCCAAAAACCATGTTCATTTCAGATTATTACAGATTCAGATAATGTGTTCTGAAATAAAATTTCAGACAAACAAGAAGCGATCATTATAGCGATTATAGCGATCATTATAATGGTTCAAATAGACGTTGGGAATAATACATTTGTCTGCTCATTGATTGATATTATAGATTTCCTTTTTAAATAGAAAAAAACATGCCAATTTTCAATGTAGAATACCGTTGGTGCCAGAAAATATGTAAAGTAACTACCTTTATAAACCAGATATAAAATATCTAAGTAAATAAATATGTAGTAAAGAAACCGCGTAATGAATCAGTGTCGGAAAATGATTTTTTTTTTCTGATGATTGCGGCAACTAAAATTTCACCTTCATAAGATGTCGATTTGTAGAAAATGCCCACCAATTCATAATATAATGTCGTTTGAAAATATCGGCACCACAACCTGCACCCCATTAACCGCACCCCATTAAAGTTAATGGGTTGAGGCCATAGATTTTTGGTAAGAAAGAAATTTGCAATGGAAAGTAGGTTTTAAGTACTTACGATTCAAATTACCTATCACAAATGATTTTAAGAAAAAATTTAAGAAAGAGGGTGCATATAAGATAAAGCGAAGGTGATTCATTTAAAATTCTCACTTATACAAAACAATAAAAATAATCTACCTAGGTATTGATGTTTTTTTAGAAAAAAACATCACGCAATATTTCGCAATAAATAGGTATGCGATTAAAGTGCGACGTTGTATATTAGAGTATTTAAATAAACACATGGAACTGTCCACCAAGCCAAGCTTCATCAATTCTACTATACTAGCACTTACCAAGTTGTGGATATAAATAAACAATCAATTTGTATAGCATTTTAGCATTTAGTGCGCGCTGCACACTGCCAGTTAAAAGCGGCATTCGAGATATGTACCTACTAAAATGTCTGATTTAGGTACATGGTACGTTCAATCCTAAATTTGAATCTGACTTTTTTCTAGCCACTTCATTGTTAAGCTGAAAAAAATAAACATGAAAAATAATAAAAGCTTCTTCCTACGCAGGTCGCAGCCTACGCAGGTATCACGTGAACAATCCATACGTGACGATAAGGGGTATCTAAAAAAGCATTTTGGCGAAGCTGCGTCCACTCGACATGCCGCGACTTGTGGGCGCCGGTTTCATTTCTGAATCTATCTGTAGAATGTGTTTTTATTTGTTAAATGTCTGTAGAATTTGGTACGTTGTTGTAATGATCGTGCGATATGATCTGGACAGCACTGCTGGCGCATACATTTCTGCCGTATCCGTCCAATCCATAAGCTGTGATAACCTGATGGCTATTAAACGTGCCTCTAACTCGAGCGGTCCGGGTTCAAATCTAAGCGGCACTTACCAAAACTTTCGGTATTTTATATTTAATTTCATAAAGCGATATTTTAGAAAATAAAATATCACCAGCTGAAACGATGAAGAAAAACCAACATTGCGAGAAAACCGGCATGCCTGAGAATTCTCCATTATGTTCTTGAAGGCAGATGAAGTCTGCCAATCCGCACTTGGCCAGCGTGGTGGACTAAGGTGGGTATTCCAAGAGGAGACCCAGTCCCAACAGTGGACGGGCTTCAGAAGGACGGCAGTTGAGTTGGACCGCTAGTTTCAAAAGTTTATTTCAAACTTATCTACCTACCAACCTACATATTTATAAAGGAATTGTTTCTTCTCTTAATATTCATTATTATATACAGCAATCACTTGATAAAACATTAATTGTCCTTGGATTTAACAAAAAAAATCAATTCCTCTAATCTCTAATACTCCTTGTAATAATAATATTATGTTTACTGTGAGCATTGCCTCTCTAGGTCGGTCTCTTTCCGTCTTAATGGCGGTCGGGGTCTGAGAGAGTGACATTGGACAAAATTATTATTAAGGCGTACCTTGTACGACTGAGTGCAGGAAAAAAGGGCATAAATACGAAGGAGAAAATAATTTTCCGAAATTAGGGGCAGGGGTTAAGTTAGAGATGTCTTTAGATTATATGGACGGTGCTTTTATTTTGTTTTACTCCATCAACTATACATATATAACACTTTATATCCACCACAACCCTTTCTTTGTCCCACAGTTGGGAACGGGTTTCCTCTCAGAATGGGAGGGATTAGGCCACCACGCTATCTAAGTGCGGATTGGCAGACTTCACATGACGTCGAGAATAATATGAAGAATTCTCAGGCATGCAGGTTTTCTAACGATGTGTCCTTGACCGTTACAGCAAGTGAAATTTAATTTCTGAAATCGGACATAACTTAGAAAAGGCATTGGTGCGTGCCGCGTGAGTTTCAACCCGGACCGTTCGAATTAGAGGCGAGTTCGTTATATCTTATATCTCTCCCACAAATAAATACTATGTTAGTATTTGGCTTGATTCATATAGGTAAATATGCATATTATATTATATGCCCATTACACATATCAATTGTGTTTTGTGTTTATTGAGCTGTAATAAATGGATTTATGGAGTCGTTTAAAACACATTAGGGTAAACAAAAATAAATGGGGAATAACGCTAAGACACTTTAATTTTTTTGTTTGTTCTGTTTTTGTAACATTAATAATTGTACTTATCATTTGTTTTTAATATTTTAAAATATATTTGTTTTAACGTTATGTCAGTATACTTAAGTAAGAGAACTTGCTTTGGTACTATCCAAGTTTATTGTGACTTATTAGAAAAAAAAACCTACAATGTAAAAACTATGCCTAAAAATATTCATACTGCTGCAACTCATAGACGTCCCACTGCTGGGCACATGTGTTTCCCACAGACAATTCTGCGGTAGGTCTAGAGTATTAGGCGCGGAGGTGAGCTCCACCGATCGCCCTTAACTCCGCCCATTACTTTATTACTTTCTTTGTCCCACTGTTGGGCACGGGTCTCCTCACTGGGCCTTAGTCCACCACGCTGGCCAAGTTCGGACTTCACATGCGCTCGAGAACATTATGAAGAACTCTCAGGTATGCAGGTTTCCTCACGATGTGTTCTTCATCGTTACAGCAAGTGACATTTAATTCCATAAATCGGATATAACTTAAAAAGTAATTGATGCGTGCCGCTTGGGTTCAAAAGAAAAAAGACTCACTAAAGCACTTGGTAAATTATCTCGATTTCTCCCCATGTGGAGCGAATCGGGTTGTCAGACTTCCTAACTAGATGGGCTATACTTTGTTGGCATGTGTTCATATAGTGGTTAACGACAACACGAAAATATTCATGAATGAAATGTAGTCGGAATGGAAAAATAATGTCAATCAGAAGTGTCAATTAATTAGTTCTGTATTCTGAGGACAGTTAATCAAATGGATGTGGACCAGAGAAATTAATCAAGTGTGATGTGGATTGATTGATGGGTGATGACTGATTAAAATGTTGCTCAAGGAATATAAATTATACTTACTCTCTACGCAAGATATTGCTACGTACGAGTATGTTAATCTCGAAAATAGCACCTTCATAGCTCCCCGCGTAATCCTGGTTTATTTATACCTTAGGCTAAGTAATCTAATTACTTTGGTAATGCATATTTTAATGTAGACAAGTACATATTTTTACTCTTGCTCTTTATTAATTTGCGTTTAAATTAAATATATTTGAGAGTTAAAACATATATTGATGGTTATTTCCGAACGCAACCGATCCGATACCCTAACCTCATCTCAACTTCCTTCCCGTCAATAAAACCAAATACTTGGGGGGTAGGAAGTGACAATTCTCTTCTGCCGACTACGCGCGTCAAGTCCGGTCGAGCTCCCGTTTTCCCGTCGATTTCGCCGCAGAATAAGTTACAAAGTAGCAAAAACATTATTTGAGTGTCACGTATTAGTGCATCTACAAGTGATACGTGAAATTAGTGAATCAGCAAATCATCATATGGACGATTAAGAAAGGTCGGAGCTCCGACGCGTCATCACCATCTCGACGCGGGGTACAGTCGAACCAGGTACCTTTCCACCCTATCTTTCTTTATCCAACATATAGTTATAAACTGATATATTATTGTTAAAACATATATAAACTGATGATTATGATTATGACATAAATTAGCAGAAAAAGGGAAACTTAAAGCTAATCCTTTATGTTCCTATCTCAGAAGCCCAATGCTCCAAGACACCATTAAGCACCGAGTCAGTCAGTTAATGCTGAAGTGCAATAAAATGTGGGATAGAAGCCATAAGAACGGCTACAGGCTTAGGCTAGATAAATTATACGGATAGGGAAGTAATGCGGGAGTAAAAAAGTTAATTAGGTATAGCAGATAGTCAGCTGTAGCGTCTATAGCCCAATGGCTCGCGTCGATTCAATGTGATCAAAAGAGTTAAGCAACGACGGGCGCGGTCGGTTTATGGATGGGTGACCGCTAGTGGCAAAATTTCATGGACGCTACCGTGCTTCGGAGGGCACGTAAAGCCGTCGGTCCCGGTTGTTTTCAATTGTGGAAACAGTCGTTAAGCCTTGTCGAAGACCTTCGGGTGGCTTGAGAACATTCGACACTGGGTTGGCCACTAACCCTTTCACCGATCCGCATTGGAGCAGTGTGGTCAGACCTCCCGCAGCTATGTCTGTGGGGGAGACCCGTGACCAGCAATGGAACGTCTATGGGTCGCAGCAGCGAGCGATAGCCAGCTTCCCATTACCTGAGTTATGCACTCAGATTTGAAACAGTTTATAATGTAACACTTGGGTGCTTGGAACTATAAAAGCAAGGACCGTTTGAAAGAGTGCGGGATCAGATTTCTACAGTAGCAAAACAATTCCGTTCTTAACTGTCCTCAAGCACCGCTTACTCAGGGGCAGCAATCGAAAAAAGCGAAATTTGTCTTCCATTTTATCATGTACCTACTCGTAATGTAGCCGCTGCAAGATACATGGTTTAAACACACAGCGCTTGAAAGATTCAAGGATTCAATTACACCAACATATTTGCCATACATTTGACAATTACGCAAGCTTTCATGTGGAAATGCATATAAGTGCGTATAAATGAGTATAGTGTAAATTGTCACTAATTAAGTAGTTATTTACGTTATGTAGAAATCGAACTGAAGACAACACGTTGGCGCAAATACGTGGCACAGAAAAAGGAAGTTAGAGTAACTTTGCTCTAACTCTAGTTCCACAAAGGTTAAGTCTTCAGGTCACATTATTAATTCAATGATATACAAAGGCAAAGCAATGTCAAAGACTGTTTACCCGATTTCAACCTTCTCATTTTATCAAAGGTAAATTTCGAACCAAGATAAAACTCGGACTTCTATCATATTTAAGAATGAGATTCTGCTTCACAAATCAATTATATTAGGTATAAATGTTAAAGTTATAAAAGACGTTGGTGAAGATACATGGCAAACTAATACATCCTAGATTGCCACATATAGATGTGGCAATACATCAAGGTAATTCCCGAAGTAGGTTTTATTGAGTCAATGCGTATTTTTATATTCATTTTATAATTTAGATGAAATTTGAAACAGACGATATTCTAGATCAAGACATACTATTCCTATTATCCCGGATATACCAATGTACCGTATAGATTCCGTACTTGTTTCATGTTTTGATGTGAGGAGATTACTCCTTAAACGCTTCATAGAAATTAGAAAAACTTGATCAAGCGTTAACCATCATAATGTGATTTTGCTTATAGACGGGTTATGTCCATTCGTTTGATCTGTCCATATGCGAAGCGACTTTTCTGAAATGTTGTAATTAAATTACATTAGTCTCCTATTATTAACAGTCAAAAATAATATTTAAAAACCTTTTAAATGTTTTCGTTTTACAATTAATAATATTTTCAACATTCTGTATTCCCTTTTTATAAAAATAATTAATTCCTTCTAATTATCCTTCAGTCTTACTGAACATTACTTCGCTTTCATAACAAAATTGTGATTCCGTCACAAGGTTTGCTTAATGTATTCTAGACGCAACAGTCTGAAGACTATTGAAGGGTAAATAAACACAGGCGGTGACAGCGTAGTTCTATCGAACTCGCATCTCACTCGAGCGGTCCGGGTTCAAACCCAAGCGGCACACAACAATGATTTTTCTAAGTTATGTGCGATTTGAGAAATTAAATAACACTTGCTATAACGTTGAATTGAATAAACGGTAACGGTAATATTGAAAATAAATAATGTTTGGTAGGCAGGCACAGGTACATTAGTTTTTCACATGTAATATTTATATTCAATGTAATATGGGATGATTCTTGGCATGCACGATTGGCTGTCTCGTGTCTGTCCTGATCATGTCATGGTCACACTGTACATTTTTTTGTACAAATTAATTTGAATTTTAAAAGAGTACCGAGAGTTTTTTCATCCGGCTGTTTTCTCTCTCGACCTACACTAGGGCATAGGATAAGAATATTGTAAACTCTTCCTAAAGCCGATGGCCAGATAGATAGTCTATCGTGACTTAGGGCATAGCCCCGCCGCACATGCACCCACTCGCATTGGTCTTCACGAGCCGCGTGCGAGTGGCAGTATTTATTTCCTATGGCACGCGCGTACACGCTCATGTACGTGCCTGCATCGACACGTGCGAGCAAATGCGGAGTTCGGTACTGTGCCATAGGAAATAAATACTGCCACTCGCACGCGGCTCGTGAAGACCAATGCGAGTGGGTGCATGTGCGGCGGGGCTTAGCTTAGTGGTAGGTAATTATTTTAAATTAGCCTTGCGAGAAAGGTATCAGGTACAGGACAATACAGAGTGAGCCTTTATGTAGGACTTGGATTGATAAGTGTTCTCTGCGTAGAAATGACATTGTAACGGCATTAAGACTTCGGGCAGGACATATCCCCTTGAACCAATTTGGGTATTTAATGGGTCGAACACAGTCGCCAAATTGTCCGGACTGTGACTACGTGGAGGATGTCCAACATGTGCTTTTGGAGTGTGTTCGGAATGAGACTTGTAGGAGACGGATTTTTGGGACTACATTACTATATGATGTTGGTTTTTGTAATAGCGCTTTGGCACAGCCCTCGGGAGAAATGGCCAGAGCTCTTTATAACTTAGTTAATATAGCCATAAGACGTAGACTGTAACGCACTAATATATTATTATAATACGCTGTAATTCCCTATAGAGCGACATTGTCGAGACCGGCAAAGCTCTTTAAATAAAGAAAAAAAAAAAAAAAAAAATTAGCCTTAAAAGGATCGATAGCTCATCCTATGCCCCGCCGCACATGCACCCACTCGCATTGGTCTTCACGAGCCGCGTGCGAGTGGCAGTATTTATTTCCTATGGCACAGTACCGAACTCCGCATTTGCTCGCACGTGTCGATGCAGGCACGTACATGAGCGTGTACGCGCGTGCCATAGGAAATAAATACTGCCACTCGCACGCGGCTCGTGAAGACCAATGCGAGTGGGTGCATGTGCGGCGGGGCTATGTCTTATATTAATCAGTTTAAAATAGCATTATATCCCTTTTCGTTAAGTAGTTTGTAGTTACCTAGACTTTCGTTAAGCGTGTCTAATCACCTCATAGCGAAATAAATCATTTGACTTTGACTTTGACTTTGAATAGGCCGGTGAGTCTACACCGGCCACATTTACTACGAGCTACCGTGCATTTCAAGTTAGAAAAAACCAATAGTTGTTGCCCGACACTGGGGTTCGAACCCAAGCCCTCTCGCTTAGCAGAAGCGCATGTGGCCACTAGACCATCGAGACATTATTTGAAACATTTGAACCTGCCAAGTATTGGCAAATTTTACACAAAATAGCTCATCTGGACGTATGCACAAAAACCAGACAAAAGTGTTAAGTTTACGCGCAAATTTATTGCAGCTTCTCATCAAGCAAATGACATCATAAAAGCTTCTGATGTTAATCAACTCTTACCTTTTTATTCCACTTTTAATTATTCAAAAATTTTAGCGTTTTCAACGCAATTATAATTTTCACCACTTTATGTAATCCATTACTTCTTAAACTAAATATTTTCTAAATTCACTCGCTTGGGTAAACATAACCACAGAGTGGGTACTCTAACTTACGCGTAGTAGGTATATAAAATGTGATTGTTTTCGATTTTCCAATAATAATTCATCGCTAACAGGTGGTCACTTGACTACCTTTCTTTACCTTATTATTGGAAGGATGTCTTTTTATTTTGGTCAGAATTTATCCGCTGGCATTTATGACAGAAAATTGAAGCCAAAACGTTGTTTTTGCCAAAACAAAATATTTAATAATTTCATTAATTAGATTCTTCGTTTTAACTAACACAGTCTTTGGTACTGTAATTTGCGTAGCCGAGAAAAATACTCTAGTCTCAAGCACTCTTCTATCACTGTTTCACCTCTTAATGAATGCCCTTGACATGTCAATGTAGGTTGTCCTTGGCACTCAAATAATCCAAGTACGACGAATGAAGTAGCTGATATACCCATATGAGCAGTTTTGTCAAATGGTTTTCGCATCGGATCACCCTGCCAGCCTTTGTACGAAATCAGGGTCAATAGCCACTTACGCAGCGCAATGTTTACCCGATACAGGGGCGACGATAAGCCAGACCACTTCACTCTTGGCATAACCAGTCCTACAAGCGACAGCTTATTAAGCCCGATGTCCATTGGAAACGGAATCATCTCACTTTATGGCCTCATATTTCTTGATTGTCAAAGATATAATTGGTTAAACATACTTGTAAAAGTAGCAGTTGAGAAATCCGGAAACTTCGTAAACTTAGGCAAGTAGTAGGTATATACTTCTGTAACTATGACGCGTGAAAAAAACAACTCTAATTCTAAGTTAATAATAAAAAAAGACAGAATTCTTTTTTGTCTTTTTTTATTATTAACTTAGAATTAGAGTTGTTTTTTTCACGCGTGTGAGGAGACCCGTGCCCAACAGTGGGACGTCTATGGGTCGCAGCGAATAAAAAAAGAAAATGAAAATCCTTGGTAAAATTAGGCTGTGAATGTACAATACAGGTCACTAATTATTACTTACTGATTGACCATAAAAACAAAAACTACTTGACATATGAAGTCGAAATGAAAGGAAGCTGAACAGGCTTTTCTTTTTGAAATGAAGTTAAAAAATTGTATAAAACATCTTTTCTCTTATTTGTAGCTACGAATATTAACAAGTTACAAGTTTTAATCTTCTTTAACCTACTTCTACCCACAATTAAGGCGTACGATGCTGGATACTTGTATGCACTATACCCCCACATAAGAAAAAAAATTATTAAAAAAATTGTAAAATCTGACGTGTTTTCCCAGCCTTGGTAAATTATTGATTCTACTGTGACGGTTTGTGGCAAAGATTAAAACTAACTTTATCGTAATGTCAACGTCTTAGATTATGTCAACGCATAGCCACTAGTATTTCGGTAAAAAATTACATATCAAAATGTAGTTTTCAAATTATTTTACAAGTAGGTAAAGGATGTTTCTAAGAGAAGGTCGAGATGAAAATGTAGATTGACGATGTTCGATGTTATAAACAATAATATTTTTTAGACACTCATACTAATAGAGACAAAAGTTTTAGGAATCTTCTCCCTCTCTCCTACTCTCCCCTCTCTCATGTTTTTCGAATTTTACTCGGAAGGTGTCACGGGAACAGCTGGTAAAAGATAAAAGAAACATTTTTACCGCAATCTTGTGTTACATCGAGAGTATAATGAGATGAACACAAAATAGAAGCCGGACATCAGCAAAACATCCAGCGGTTTACGATGTCGTAAATTTATAAATATACTCTACGACATAAATATCGCTCCGTGGTCAGGTTTTGATATTTTTGTGGGCCATTCGAATGGTTTGAAAATACGAAATTTACGTTGTCGATCCAGAACTAATCTTTGGCAATTCAAAAATAGTGTGAAACGCTTCCTTCAAGGCAGGCAACGCACCTGTGATACCCCCGATGTCGCACGTATCCATAGACGACGGTGACCACTTACCATCAGGTGGCCCGTATATCTGTTTGTCCGTCTATACTATAAAAACAATAATTAACCAATCGACGTGCAGCGAGTTATTCAAAAATAGTGCTCTTGAGTCAGAAACTAACAGTTTCCCGCTGTCTTCTTCAGGTCGTTAGTCTTTGAGCGGCTTATAGAATTTGCTAATTCATGAGTGCATGCTGTGGCAGTACTGAGGTCACATTTTAAACTTGTGTGAGAGCAATGATAGGCTAGATTCAGATTCAATTTTATTTATTTCCTCATTATATGGTATTTGTACATATGTATTCGCTTAATTAAATGTGTCATACGCATCGCCTGCCGGGGCGGATGGCTTCCAGACACACAGGGACAGACCGTGGCAATGGACCACGGTCAGACGATATGCGATATTAAGTGCTGTTCGCACAAGATCAACCACAACAAATCAGGCAAATACTGCCACGTACCTGATCTGTTTTCGATGGTCTCGATGATCTTCCACTTCAGGTTTGGTGAACGGTTAGCGTTCCACAAATTGATTAGGTTTTCTCGAGATTTTCGTTTTTGTTCCGTTTGCTCAACGACCGATAGTCATTAATTTTTCATTTACCCCTGGTTCACTAAATTCATGCTACTGAGAATAAACTCGGTAGTTACTCTTAAAAAAAATATTGAATAATTAACCTATCATTATATTAAACTTAAAGTGGAGCTGGAGATACTTAGCACCAAGGGTTAAGGGTTTGATATTTTATTTAGTGTAGAACTAGGTGCAATTAATTTATCTTTATTTCTCGTAATAAAGTTACATATGTACACTTTTATTTTTCCATACAAGTTATGATTTTTAATAGAGTAGGTAGTAATATTATAATTTCATTTGCTATAGTGTTAAGGAATCTAGTCTTTTACCTAATAATGGGTGAATAAACCAAGTTTACTATTTGAAAAATTAAATACAATGGATTATTTCAGGACAACGTAATTTTAAAATATACCTACCTATTTATATCAATACTTAACTTAATCACCATAAAACGATTAAGGATAGACCTTTCCTAATCATTCATCTGTGGCATGCATACCTATCATTTATTGGCTCTGAAATGAAGAAATAAAAAAATTAAGTTAAAGTTTTTGTAAGACGAAAAAAACACATTTTTTAGACTTGAAGCTTGAATAATTTGATCGTTACTAAAAGTCTTGCAAGGAATTATTATAAGTTCTTGCTGGTTTTTAACGATGGTAGAAGATTGATGATAGCATTAAGTTATCTTTTCCCGCCTGTCTATGTCTATATATAAGGTGTCTGTGTCCGAGTTGTTGTTGTTTTAATTTTTTATTTGATAAATTATGGGATTTTTTATAAATAATCTCTAGACTTTCTCTCTTTATTAAAGCCCGTGAAAGTTTCAAACAACCCTTGAAGTCGTTCTCAATCCAGCAAAGCAAAACGAATTACATAATATGTATTACCGGAATAGATCTTTCATCTTCTCTACTATTATTGTGTTCTCAGAGTAATTTTTTCAGTAAACAATTGCAAACAATTGTGTAGAAAAATTTAGAAAAATAAATAATAAATATATTTAGCATTTATCGTCATCAACCTTTACTTAAATAAGCCTACTAGTATTATTCGCATTTCTTTCATGTTTCCATATTGTGTAACAGTATTATGTGGAGTTACAGATAAACATATTTATAAGAACATATTTTATTTGTAGACTGGAATAACAGCATTAGGAAACATTCTAAATATACCATTCAAATTTCACAAAATAAAATACTTAGTTCGCTATTCACGCATTAGAACATTCCCCTCTAAACTTTTTACGATAGCTACAGGCTATATAAAACTTCGAGAACTGATCCAATTTTGGCTGTAAGTGGATTTAACGACCTTCCTATAAGTATTCCTGTTGTGAGCAACACGTTTGCGACTCTAAAAGGGTAGGGCAGAGCGGGGTCACTTGATCAGGTTTTTGTTCAAATCAGTGTAGGGTCCATTCAAATCAAAAAATAGAAAATATTTATCCTTAAATCAGTAGTTTGTTTATATGACTACATATTAGGATCAAAAAACCTTGACAAATCCGTTGTTTACTATACTAAAATTACTTTCTAATAAAAAAAGGCATATGGCTCATTAGACCCCATAGGCGGGGTCTATTGAACCACCCAAAGGGGTCACTTAAGCCAATGCATTATAAAAAACTTTGCACATTTAAACATTTGAAATATAGAAATAAAACCTTAACAACCTTTCTGCGATTCCTCATAAAAACAAAAACAAACTTCTAAACTTCCCTAAACTTTTCCAAAAATACAATTTAACTCAAGTTAATAAAAAGTAACTTAATAAATTTAGTCACTGTCACATTCCATGCAAACATAAATTGAATTGAATTGAATAAACTGCATTGCCACCTGAATTGCACTTAATGTGAGCCCATTCTCGGCAACTAGAGCACTGTACCCACTCTTCTCCTGGGAGACTGCCTGAAATAATTTTATAAAGAGAAAAAGATTTATTTGTAATGTTTTCACCCAAAAACTACTGGACCGATTTCAAAAATTCTTTAACCATTAGAAAGCTGCATCTTCACTGAGTGACATAGGCTATATAATATTACGAGGTGTAAACGAAACTATTGTTATGCGTGGAATTAACGCGAGCGAAGCTGCGGGTAAAAAAAAACTAGTCAAAAATAATCAGTGTAAATAATTCAGTGTTTGACGGAAATTGTGTTTTCTTTAAAATTTTCTTCTGATTGATATTACTCTTAACAGAGTAATTCTCTTCATAAGGCGGTGAAGAAATTTTAAAAATTGATTTCTTCACTGATTTTTTCTTGGACTTGTCTATCTACTTGCTAGCTTGCATCTTTCTCGAGAGTTTCTGTCAAAACAGCACCACTTCTCTTTTCCCTCGTGTTTGTTGCTTTCTGGGCCCTGCTTTCAGGAATGGTCTCAGAAATAATGGTGAAAATGGAATATAGTCCCTAGATGTAGATGGCATTTCAACATTTGGTTCTTCATTTTATTTATCATTTAATGGCTTTAGAGTCGCTGACGCAGTAACGGGTGATGACAAAACAGTATTTAACAAAATTACAATATACCTAGCATAAACAGTGCAACCTGCAAACATTATAATAAAAATTTGGGGTCACTTGAACATGGCTCACTCGACCCCGATTATTTTGACTCAAATGACCCCTTCCCAGAATTAGTGTTAATATGTTAAATAACTAAAATTCAATTGAAAATAGTTTATTTTTGAAACTTAAGCCATGAGCAGTAATCATGTTATAATCAAAATACACTTACTTAATGGCTGTATGATGACATTCGTAATTTTGAAGCCAAATTTCAGTGAGGCAATGTTTTTTACTTTTAGCCCCAAATTTGTAACATTACGCACTCACACCTAGAACGAACTCTGGATGGAGACTAAAGCAACCGAGGCTCTCTATCCTCACCCCCACGCTACGTCTAATGCATCCCGCTGGTATATATTACGCAGCGTGTCCGTGATACCATGGGTGGCTCACTAGACCCTGTGGCTCAACAGACCCCGCTCTGCCCTATAGCTAAGTTGTCAACGTTTCGAATTCACACCTAGTTCAAAGGTTGTGACGCAAAATAATGTGTCACTCGTGTGTTGTGTTAATGGAACTCTTCGACCGAAAGTTCTATCAATACATACCTACTCTTTTTATTAATATACCTTATTGGATTATAATTCATTATAATTCAATTATAAATCATGAGTAGTACCGCTGAATCAAATGAACTGAATCAAGATTAAGCGGGTAAGGACAAACATCTTCAAAAGAGTCAACACTCAGTATTCGCACAACATTTGCCTCCTCATCTTAGAATACCTTTGAAGTTGATTGGCTGACACACTTAACACGGGTTAGCGAGTCAAAGACCTTTCGACACCAAACATTTTCGTCATAACTACTGTCAACATATTTTTGATTTTGAGTATGGTATTAAGGAGTTAGAGATTAAGAATAGGGCAGGTAAACTATCATGAGGAGGTTGTTAGGTTGTCAGGAATGTTAGGGAATCATGATTAATGAAGCTCTACGACAAAGGCAACAAAATGAAGCAGTGATTAAACGTCAAACGTGTCTCATTGCGCCACCCGCATTGGTAATGAATGCCCTTTATCTGTGAACAAAGGTATTTACGGAGCTGTGATGGCAATTAATTCCCCCTTTTCTAATGACAGAAACGATCTACGCTGAGGTTTATATTTTACAAGGGGGCACTTAGCTTCATTGCTTTAATACTTTTGCAAAGTGGGTTGTCTTCGTTTATGTAGAATTATCGGATGTACGTGTTACCTTGTTCATATAAATAGATACACTATAGAACAAAAGATTTTTTAAAAATTTTATTTACCTATGAAATTAAAAATGTTTGTTACTTTTATTCACCTTGGTGGCGAAATAATGTACCTACATAATTTAGAAGGTGTGCCATGAAAATGTTTTGATAGAAATGTTTGATACTTAACTTTCGGTTTCGATTTGTTCAGATCTTAAGGAAACCAATAAAAAGGGTGTTAAAAATGCAACGCAAGGTAACAATGTTACGGGTAAAAGCTAGTATGATATCGATTGAAGCCAAAAAAAAAATTATTATTGAATGATTCGTAAGTCTATATTCAAAGTTACGGAATAGGATGACTAGTTTCGGTCAGTTGCGATGACCACCTTTAGGAGTAACGCGCTGATTACCCACACCAGCTGGCAGTCTATTTCCAACTCTTTCCGACTTATATACTCGTAACACGTTAAATACTACCGGCTTGGTGCTTCAACACAAAATATTAGCATCGCTGCGACCCATAGACGTCCCACTGCTTGGCACGGGTCTCCCCCACAGACACTGCTGCGGGAGGTCTAGAGCATACCCCACTACGCTGATCCAATGTGGATTGGTGGAGGGGTTAGTGGCCAACCCAATATCGAATGTTCTCAAGCCACCCGAAGTTCTTCGATAAGGCTTAATGACTGTTTCCAGCATTGAAAACAACCGGGACCGACGGCTTGAGTGCCCTCCGAAGCACGGTAGTGTCCATGAAATTTTGCCACTAGCGGTCACTCATCCACAAACCGACCGCGCCCGTCGTTGCTTAACTCTTTCGATCACATTGAATCGACGCGAGCCATTGGGCTATGGACGCTACATATATTAGCATACTTGTGTAGTACTGTGCCTCTTGAAGATAGCCCTAGTTTCATTAGACAGCTGTTCTGGCCTTTGCTTTTATCCTACTCAAATCACACCTGCACTGAGTACAAAGATAGCTTACGTAGCCTACTGTCCTAAATATCTTATGATTTGTTTGTGTCTGCAAGTTCTTACTTCCGAATGTTATTTTGTCGCTGCTAATATTAGTCGTTCCTTCAGTTTGCGAGATATCGATGCCCAGGTATGTAACAGGTGGGTCAACTATTTTCAAAGTTGAAAAATGTTGTTAGTATACTAAAATAATTACTTGAGTGCACAATTATTTCCTTTTTTTGGTCTAGACATTGTGTTGATTAGGCTTCATTGCAAAACTATGTCCTACACGCATCTCGTTTTTATTTTAATTATATTGTGTCAATAAGCTAAAATTGGCGAAAAGGTTTGTTGATAAAAAGTAATTGCAGTTACCTACCTACTGGGTCCGCGAGTCCGACGCTTTTTCCGGGGTTTGATGTATCGAGTTTTTGAACTGTCCAGCTCGATTTACTGATCAAAGATCTGTTGATGCTTTGACTGGACGGTTGGCGCAATCGGTAGTGACCGTGTCTTCTGCGCCAGGGTACGTGGGTTCGAATCCCTTTCAGGACAAACATTAGTGTGACGAACACTAGTGTTTGTTTTGTGTCGAGATGTTAATATCTATATAAGTACTAGCTGACCCAACAAACGTTGTTCTGCCATATGAAATGTCAAAGTGACGCGACACTCATGTAAATGATAATTTATACAAAAATACAAAAATAATGTTTAAAAAACATTTTCCAGTGGACCAAATTGTGAATCTAAACCATTCTCGAATCCCCTTGAACACACACTAAAAAATCCAGCCGTTTAGGAGGAGTTCACTGTCATACACACGTACACAATGTGTGTGTATGACAGTGAACTCTTCCCTGATATAATTAAAATTATATGTGGATGTATCTATGTATGTTTGAATGTCTCTGATATCCATACTACAGGCGATGATAAGAGCCGTGTGCGTAGGGAGTGTACGAATCAGGAAGCATATTTTATGACGCCTCCGTTTTTATAAAAAAAAACATGTCTGTCTATTTATGTATTTCTATATTTGTCTAAATATACAAACGCATTTTTTTTCTAATAATACAAACGCGTATTTGAAATTATTACATTCTAGGAAATATGATAAAGCTTACTGATTATTGTTATCAATACTCTGAAGTGTGTGTATTTTGTATTAGATGAATCCTAATTTTCTAGATTTGGCTGCTAACCGGGCCTTAACTCTAAGTAGGTTTGGGTAAAATTTTCGATTGCCCGATTTAAATTGCTCCGTTACATAGTTTTAGAACATATTCAATGAATAAAAGCTTCATTAGATTGTCTAACTCAATTTCAACGGTTTTGTACTAAGTTTGTTTTATGCTTGCTACTAATTGCTTTTAGAGTGTATTTGCTTAAACAAGTGGGTAATGTTAATACTTAAAGTCAACGTCTTTAGAAGACGATATTATTATACCAGAATAACCGAGCCATTGGATCAATATATCGTAATAAATTGGTATCATTTGTACCGGGCTGATTGTTCGTATTGGGGTTTTATGAATTCGCTCGGATGGGAAAGCAAAGTAGGTATAATAACTCTGTATGATTGTAAGTAATGTCTTAATACTACAGGATAAGACTATGCAAAGTGTCACAATTCTCTAGTAAAATAAAAACATTATGGAAAATATTACCCGTCAGAGCATAAATTTAAATCTTACATTAATCAAAAACTCAAAACAAACAAAAACTAAATAAACCATTCTATATAATAAATTATTATTAAAAGATAAAAACGTTTGGTGCAAACTATGTCCAGCTCCACTTTAAGTTCAATAATGATGTATCAAATTATTAACTTGTACATTTTGAAAAGAGTAACTAGTTTAGAGTTTA
This sequence comes from Carterocephalus palaemon, assembly GCA_944567765.1. NCBI lineage: Eukaryota > Metazoa > Arthropoda > Insecta > Lepidoptera > Hesperiidae > Carterocephalus > Carterocephalus palaemon. Next base: position 11,193,341 of record OX155643.1, read on the forward strand.
GTCGAGTTACCGAGTTTCTTGCCCAGTTCTTTTTGGTAGTATAAACTTTGTGAACCGGCGGTAGATAAAGAATGTAATGACGTTAGTCAAGCATACTATACAAATATCGTATATTGTAAAATTTATGTATCTGAATCATAATTTAAATGCAAGTCTATAGCGACGTCTTTGTGGCATTTCTGACATAGTAACGAAATACAGGAAAATATCATAATGCATGTCCACGTTTCCATCCATCCATACAACAGCCTTTTTGGGTCCACTGCTGGAAATAGGTCATCTCAATGTCTCTTACGTAGGCTTTTTTTTTAGATTATAGCAATTCAATTATAACCTAGGTAGCAAACAGGTCACTTGATGGGAAGTAATGGTGGCAACATCAAAGTAGTTTCTAATGCGTTGCCAGCCTTGAAAAAAAGCTCTTTTTACCCTTTTACGTGTGCCATATGAGTGTATGTGAATGAATGAAGCCTCATTATGTCTATATGTCTATGCACATGAAATGAAATGCTTGCGGAATTTCTTTATAAAGGCAAAGAGTGTAGGTGTAATTTATTCTTATGATCCAAATAAATGACCTACTTATTACTGTAGAAGTTTAATGAAAAATTTTACGATTTTCACTACCAGTTCAGTATAGTCTGGCTACGTGACATGGTTTCATTTACACAATATAATAGTAAATGAAGTCATGAAGTGACTTCTGTATAGACAATATTATAATTTTTTTTACTTCGGTTAAAGCGAGGAGCTTTATAGTTCATTAGGTGTAGACTCAATATTATATTAAATCAAATTTCTTACATTGAATCAAAAATCTATGAAATCAAATTTACAAGGGCTACTTCTCCATGTCATTCCGGTCAAACCGAAGTATTTTGGAAATTTAATTAATTGTAACCACGTCATGATTGATATAAATTATATGAATAAGATGTTTTATTTTAAAACTGGAGAGTTGGCTGAACCTGCATCCTGTCTCGGTGTGTATTGTTTAAGCGTGTGTTTTGATAGATGCAGATCTGCGCAAAGCGTTGCTTTCATACATTTGACAAGCCGCGTCCGCTGTATATCTGATATCATATTGTATATCGTCAAATAAAAAGAAGATCCGATTGCATTTGAGGAAACGTACCTTAAAAATTATCTTGGTCTAAGCACACATGTGCGTGCGTCTCCGTACACAGTTAAACTACATACTAGCGTTTTGTGCAATTTTAAAATAAAAAAATATATATTTATATGAAGAAGATTCTCATTTTTCGTTCAAGATATAGGTACTAGAAACGTACATAAATCTAGCAGCAAATATAGACCTAAAACTTGTTCAACATTAACATAATAATAAAGAGGATTTAATATGGATTCTTTATAGTCCCAACAAACATTAGTGTTCTCTGAGATCGCTTTAGAAAATAAACAAAAGTATCTTTTCTGACAATTCACTTATTTCTAGTAGGTTCCTCTCGTGTTTTAATAAAATCTCATTACGAGTATCTTAAGTATTCACGTATTACGAACGATATTCATTTCTATGTTCATAAATACTAGTGGTCGCCGAGTGGTCGAAATTCAACCATAAATATTTTTGTAAGTTCTAATGTTAATGTAAACAGGGCAAGCTAAATAAAACCGTTTAATAATAATACAATTATATCTTTTATTTCAGGCGACAAGGCCTTTATAAGTTTAATTGTCAAAGACTATTTAATAGTATATATCTCTATATTCATAGCCTTAACCCAAACCAATGTTAAAAATGGCTTTTAGATGTTGTGTATCAAACCAATGGTTGTGATTGTGTTTTCTATTATTAACTTAAAGTAAGTATTTCTAATGCATATTATATAAAAATATTAGTCCTGCTTTCCTGCTACAATCTTTAACTGTCGCAAATTTCAGACCTCCTATAAAAAGGGTAGGTACAAAGTTTTTGTTTCAAGTATTAATATTGTCATTATAAAGTTTTCTCAATTGAAGTTGTTTGAAATCGTTACAGCTGCGTTGATAAATGTACAAATTTCATCTCAAAAACTCACTCACAAACTTATTTAACGAATGATCGATTTTGAAGTACTTCAATATTGTTTTCTTTAGTTCTTTATTCAGATTTATTAAATATTTTTATTTTAAAACTGACTTATCATATACCTTTAATTGATTCATGTCGTTCTGTGATACATACAAACTTTTGTATAAATATTATTGCTAACGACTGTCGTAAGTCGTAAAGGTAGTTCATTATCGTATATTAGTGCCTCGTAAATTCGCATAAATGACACGCCTGCGGGCATGCATGAAATTGGTGTTGAAATAATGATGTGTGTATGAATGTGTGTTATTTAAACTATGTGAAAAAAGATGTAAGAGATTGAGAAATGCAGGAACCCATCACTTGAACATTAAGTGGCATGTCCATAGACAACAACATAATCACAGTTTTGCGTGTCAAGACGATTGCATTGATTGGTATTACGCAAGAAAAGAACGCCGGTACCGCTTATTTATTAGTCTTCTCCATCGCTGCTCTCCTAAATCCAATGAAAGGTTAGGTTACTACCTTTTGGTGGTATTTACGACTTTGTTACCAATAAGGACTCTCCTTTTAATAACCACTCTCCTTTTCTCTTCTTCCTCAACATTCTCTTAAAGCACTGATATAGTAAAGTTCATCATCAATAACAATGACAATATACCTAATTATCTAATCATCGGAGATTACATATCAAATGACATAGATCTTGATTAATATCATTTACAATTTATTTCAGTGGTCCGTTACCTACCGTTACCGTTAGTGGTCAGTTACCTACTAAGAAAGTATGTTTCATCATAAAGTGATCCACATAAATTAAGAGCTTTCCTAATTAGGTTAGTCCGAACAACAATGCTACACTATATACATAAATAACGAAGTGTTTCTCATGCCGGAAAATAAAGAATTCCTTTTTTCCTACGCAAAGAAGAACCTGATTAACGCTGTTTGTCTGGATCAATGAATTGTTTCTTATCAAATTAACTTAAGTGATTGGTCAAGTCCGAATACGTAATTAACTGATGTAAGATAACATCACGCCTCTATTTTTCCCGAAGGCTTAAGGATGTATCATGCACCAAATACTTCACCAGCTGAAGTAAATCATTAAGGATTGATTTTGAAACATAATTATGTGGGTTTTCTAAAAACAGTTCATAAAGTTTAGCTTTCCAGATAGAGGGAAGGCTAGAGATAGATCCTGAGAGAATCGAGAAATATGTAACAAAAATGTAGGTATTCGTAGGCAATATCTATCTATACAATCAACCAATCTATACGCCTACCATAAATTAAAATGTATTATGTTACGAATAAATGAGCTTCTTGTTAAATATCCGTGGAATAATTAACAAAATCTAATTTGGACATAGCTATCTCATGTTTCCAACCATAAATTCTCGCGTGTTGTAAATAGTAATTATGTATTCCTCTCGCTCGGCGACCAGCCAGCACCCATATCGTGTTATTTTCAATGAACCGATGAAAGTTTGTGATAAATCCTTTGTATCGATACAACTGTAAATAAATTAACTCGAAATTTGCTGCGACTGAATATGTCAAGTTTGTTATGTGCCGAAATTCGAAGCGACTTTAAATTAAAATAACAAAAATAAGGATTCAAGCGCATTAGTGTATCTTATGGATTCAAAAGCGTGCATAGCCCAATGGCTCGCGTCGATTGTATGTGATCGACCGAGTTAAGCAAAGACGGGCGCGGTCGGTTTGTGGACCTCTCCTCTCCTCGCCTCCGTGCTGTGTAGGGCGGGCACGTCAAGCCGTCGGTCCCAGTAGTTTTCAACTGTAAATATAATCGACATGGTACTAATTGGTTTCGCTATACGCTCTACCACTTTTATGTAGATCGTCAGTTTAATGCTTTCTGTGCAGATAAATTGATTGCTTAACAGTTATTTGTAATGTCCGGGAGTGAAAGTTCGATAAATTCATTGAATAAATCGGAAATAAATTCGACGTATCCAATTTTGAACAGGAAAATATAAATCTTCTCATAATAAAGAGCGAGCAAAATTACAAGCGTAAACTCTATAAATACACACGTCGATTCAAATTCACGATCATACCGTGTTTTCCGTGGGTTAAAATGATCTCGGATAAAAAATACTCCTGCATAGATTCACAAAAATACGAAAAAATCTTTTTTTTCTTCTTTTTTGTCTATTCGTCTTTTTTTACATATCCTCTCTCTTCTTCTTGTACATACAGGTACAGGTTAATAAGAGCTCAAGAAGATACACTACTATATATTTGTTACTACTAAAAATTACACAATTAAATAGTCATAATTATAATAAAATTAAAAAACCCATTTAATATTGTATTAGCAATGAAAATTGGTGTGAGTGTGTATGCTTTTATTTATTTTTAATGTTAAGAAATTGACACATTTATCGATTATAATAAACTTAAACTGGTAAGTTGCGAGATAAAATGTACTCTGTGGTTGCGAGTGCCATCTTCCACGTGATGCCGCGACAATAGCCAGTGTGCTGTCAAATATATTAGAATCAAATTGGCGTTCGGCCTAACACTACCCAAAAACAGGTACAAAATGAGCATATTGATAGTCTCAAGCACTTTAATCTAAATGTAGACGGTACTGTTCTGCACGTTAAAATTATTTCTAGCTCCTACAAGCAACTATTGTTATTTACATTTATAATCGAAACTGATTAACGCCAACAGCATTCGCGTAAAACTTGGAGTTTTTTCTGAAAATATTTATATTACTACGCGGCGCGGGCGATTCGTTGCTTTTCACACTATCCATTCATCACCAGAATTATATATTTTCGTTAACAACTTACGCATGGCGAAAATGAGAATACATAATGATGAGTGCCGTTTTATTTATAAACATTCTCGTACAGGGTTTTAGTAAAATATTTGTTGGTACATAGATACCCACTTAATAATAATAATAAGGTTGCTTTCAAATTGATAAATTGTATCCACGCTTTTTACTAGAACCTATACAGGGTGAAAGTACTAGGTGTAACTAAGTCCTACTAGGGTGAAGGCATTGATGTATATTTAACTCAGTGGGTGAAGGTATCAAATTTTATCAGTAGGTACATATTTTTTATTTTTTATCAAATTATTTTTAAAGCTAAGAATAATAATCTGTTTCAAATGTTTCAAATTTAGACAAAGAGTTCAAAAGATTTGAATAATATTCAATTAAAGCTATACTTTTAGTGGCGTTTAAAAATTCTAATGAAATTTGAAATTCAATTTATATGAACGCTCCATATTCGTTCCGTCCATGCTGTCAATTTATTTCACATTGTATTATACCCTGTACAAGATAGCTTGATCTTTTTGACAGACTGGCTAGTGATGGGAAACAGGAAATATCTAGTAGTCCAAAAAATAACGTTTTTTAAATACCTGCAACTGTGACGAGATGGTGTGGGTGTATTATATGTGAAATTCGTCATTGCACTAGACATATAAATGGCTTATATGGCCAGTCAATGGAACGATGGAATGCGTAATTAAAATTAGAATTCAATTTTTTTTTACCTTACTTTTCTAAAAAGAGTTATACCAGCTTAACAGACCCCAACCACTAGCCAAAGAAACCCCAACCAAAAGGACCCCCGTTCGTAACAATAACTTAACAATGATCTTAAATAATGATTTTTTGTAATCGATATTTGTAACGGTTACTGCCTGTTATTCGTGTCCCATCCGTCCGACCGATCATGACCGATGTAACATTGTACAAACGTCTATTATTTTCAGTGTTCCTATTTAAATTTTACTTTGAAGCAATAAAAACTCTTAAAATTTTCGGATAAGGCTTGAATCATAAGGGACTTTTGTGTTATATGTATTTTTTCAATATTTTTGTAAAAATTGTAATTTTTAAAATCATTTAATTAAGAAAATAATGTGGTCGTCATTGCAAAGTTATGTCGATCACAAAAATTTACATCTGTCAAAAAGATCAAGCTATCTTGTACAGGGTATAGAGTCATTGAACAAGTTTCGGATTAAAATGTTTAATAGGTGCAAACTGCAAACTATTGTTTCGAGGAGTTAAAATGTATACTAGACTGACGACAATTCAATTCTCTTACAGAAATATAGGCAGTAAAATTGGGCCCAACCCAAACGTCAAATCGAGCCGTGGTTATGGGGTGGAAACACATGGCGCAAACGACACATTAAAAGAAACGACGGAGGACAAACTCACTTAGGGTTGTCACCTTAAACATATTTAGTCCAACTTATTAATATTGTTTAGACTAAAGACTAGTCTTCTAAAGTTTTTAGGTTCAATACTGTATAATTGTTAATTTAGTATTTTAAAAGCTTTTATTTAACTTCACTCGTATGTATCTATGTATGTATCTACTCGTATGTATGTCCTGGAATCTTGCAATCAATATTTCACCCACTTCCACTGAAGCTATCGAGCTGAAATTTGGCACACATATTTGGTTCCGATGACAATGCTTGCAAAAAAAATATAAGTTATAAAAACCTTTTTTTTATTTTTTTATTAATTATTATCTCGGTAACCTAGTTTCAGATGAAAGTAAGCGACCGGGCGGAACAATCCATAAGGATGTCGTAACATTCTCCTAATTAAGATTCAGTAGGTAATGTGTTGTTTTCTATGTGTTGATTTCTATAGCTCAATGGCTCGAGTCGATTCAATGTGATCGACAGAGTTAAGCAACGACGAATGCGTTTGTGTTTTTGTCGGTTTGTGGATAGGTGGCAAAGTTTCTAGGACGCTACCGTACCTACTTCGGAGGGATCGTTAAATCTTGCCTTAACGCCTGGTCCTAGATCTTTGGACTCTTGGGTAGGTTGAGAACATTCGACACTGGGTCGGCCACTAACCCTCATCCGTACCGCAATCCGCATTGGAGCAGCGTGGTGGATTATGCTCTAGACCTCCAGCAACTGTGTCTGTAGGGGACCCGCGCCCAACAGTGGGACTTCTATGGGTTGTAGTGTAGGTTATGTGTCTCATTCTTTATGAGAAAACAAATATCCCAGTATCCAAATTGCAAACTTATAATCAAGTAGTTATACTATTATGTAGATCATAACACACTTTCACGCATATTCCAACTCTTAACTTTTAAAAAACTCAAATATAGTTTTTTTTTAAATATACCAAACAGATTTTTTTTAAGCATAACGTACAAATAATCTACCCCGCACAGGTATTACAGAAGTACAGTACGCATTTACTACAAAGCGCCAACCCTAAAGGTAGTGCATTTCACGGTCCTTTTACGATCTTTAATAACTCCTTATATGGATGTGACCCTGACACCTTGTTAGCTAAGGAGTGACCAATCTTCATGGGTCGTTCCAACGTTTATACGCCTTTCCCCGCTGTTCAGTAGTAAAACCCCCCGAATGTAATTAAAAGCTGACCGACTCTCGATAAAAATTGTGGCGATCGCCTGTTTTATTGCAGGTTGAAGATGATTCCGTATCAACTTAATACGACCTATTCGTGATTTGAACTAGACGATTTCTCTTAAGGGTTCGTATAGTATAACTTGTAGTAAGTAGTACCTATATTATTCTCTCTGTGTTATAACGTGAACGGGCATAGCCTACGCCACTGATTACTGAATAGTTCGTTTGGTAATCCACGCGCCAAGTGTCAGTTGCCACTCATCAACAAATTCGTGAACAAAAAGTAATGATCGCATTCATCATATTAGATTCATCATATTAAAAGCTTTTATTTAACTTCACTCGTATGTATGTATTCATTCATGTATGTCCTGGAATCTTGCAATCAATATTTCACCCACTTCCACTGAAGCTATCTAGCTGAAATTTGGCACACATATTAGGTTCTGATGACAATGCATGAAAATAAAATAAAAAGTTATAAACGCTTTTTAAAAAAAAAATTTTTAGAGTATAATTTATTTGATTAGTTATCACCGATATTTTCGCCGTGTGTGAGGGAAATTCGGCTTTATCATTACTCGGCCTCATGCCTTTATCATCCCTCCTGTCCAGCTAGTCTTTGGGTCGGCGCGCATGAATCCTGTTGAGATGAAAGGATGCGGCCCGTTGCCGGAGCGGTCATACATGATACCGAATCACAGACCCATCTAAAAACTCCAGCTTACAGACGTGCGCTATAACTGCGTTCCGAACGAAGATCCCCGCATCTGTGATTGCTCGCAAGGCAAGGTTGTGTCGGGCCTGGACGCGCGTACACTGCGTGGCCCACACCAAACCATGCTGTCGTCGCATACGTCTACCTGGATTAGATGTGTGAGATCAATGGGACAACCCAGGTATATGATACACGCGTAAAGAACGCACGAGACGCTGCTACCGTGCGGAACACGGACGAGGGCCTGAAACGCAATTCTCAACCGATACGAATAACCTGAATTTCTCTAACGTGGACGCCAAGCTTAACACGTAGGTGGGTAGGTACAAAATCTTTCATTGAATGCGGGTTTCATATTCGTCAAACCTACGTCACATTAGTGATTTATAGTCGCACAGACTAATGGGGCATGAACTGACATTATCAATAGGTATATATCTCAATCATTTTCTATACAGCCCTACTACTGAAATCACCTTGGTAGGGTTCAAGTACCTACATTATATTAACAACTGGCTTTTCCCGTGGCTCCGTCCGCGTGTAATTCTGTTTTCTATAAATACGAGTAGATTATCGAAATCTACGGCAACATTTTAGGGATGGCACATCAGCAAAAGTTAATTCTGTCCATTTAACGAAAGTACGGCATAAAGTTTCAGTATTAGATTTACATGTCTGTTTACTATCTTATAAAAAATCTGCCTTATTTTCATCGAATGAGGATAGCGTTATGAGGGGCGCTAAATAGTGAGTCCATAGTTATAATTATGAGGACGATACCAAAGCGCATTTCTGGTGAAATCCATCTGATAATAAACGAATTTTCACCGTCTCTTTGAAGGTTAAAAGGAAAAGATGCATCAAAGAGTCATTATGCTTAGCCAATATGAGCTGGTGCTGCAGTCGACGGAAAGATCTGAAAGAAGATAACGGTTACTGTAGAGATAGACATAAACAATCATGTTTTATGTAGAGCTTTTTGAATTATACAATTTCATAACACATTATTATGACCTACTTGATTATTTTTTAGCCTAATTCCCTAAACGATAATGAAAACCGTATCAAAATCCATTGCGTAGTTTAAAAGGAGTACAGACAGATAAAAACACCGACTTTGCTATAAGCTATTTAGAGAAGAGACGGGTACCTACTATCCACAGTACTTACGAGTATGCCTATCTATTATATTTAACACAGTCTACGTGATGTATTCTCTGTTTACGCTACATCCACTTGCGAACGTACCGTTTGAAGTGTGTATCTAAAATGTCTGCTAACTTACACGAGATAATGAACATTATGGATATTCGAGGGAATATGTTACTTTAGCTTGTAACTTAGGCAGTAACTTACACTTAATATCCACTGAATAAGGTAATATCGCCCATAAGCCGCTAACCTTGATAATAACTACAACATATCCCATAAATGTGTAGTAATTATGTTATATGTCGCATTGAACATAAACTTGGGCAAACTGTAGCGAGCGTAGGCAGTTGATATGTCCGGAGGCGGTATTAATGGGTGCCGATAAATTAATTAAGTGGTGATAGTCGGTTGGGTAAGATTTGAGCATCATATTAGAGAATAATTGGTGCTATACAATTTATATGGTCCACAGACACATCCATAATTATATGTTGAGTTTTAAGGCATGTTACTAAGTGTAGGCGTTCCACTGTTAGGCATGGGTCTCTCCCATAGTCACTGCTGAGGTAGGTCTAGTCTAAAACATACTCCACCACGCTGCTCCATTACGCATACATAGCGGGTTTTGGAGCCAAGCCAGTGTCGTATGGTTTCAAGAAACCCGTAGTTTTTTGACAAGGCTTAACGATTGTTAACGACGGCGACGACGACGGCTAGGAGTTTTATGTAATGTTACCAAACTTGACACTTGACTCCTCTATTCCATGCTAAATAGATGATAATTTTATGATGATGCTGTTGATATTATACAAAGTTATGCTCAAGTTTAATAACAGTAGCATTTTCATTTGTTTTGTTTTTTTAGAGGACGTACTGTGTAATCAGACCTTTCAAATAAAAGTGGAATCATCAAAATCCATACACAAACACCGACGCTACAGGGCAACTATCACAAATATTACTATCATTGCTATCCATATTAAGCTTGTTTACTACTCTACTCTAAGGGGTAGAATTGTGTCATGAAAATATGGGACCACTTTCGATGTATGTACTACCAAACACAAAAAGAATCATTGAACGTTTAATAAATTGTAAATGTTGCCTATTTATCTAAAGTCTCTAGATACATCTTGGCTTCTTAAAAAGATTTATAAATACAGCTTACCACTAATACCCAACGTAGATAGTCGTTGCCGAGACGTTGTCTGATTACACATGTCATTATAAGGGGCAGAACATAGATATTGTGGATAAAACTCGAGTAAGTTATCACATATTCATGAGACCTCTAAGGGTCGAATCCCTAAGTTGTACTTGTCTAACAATAAAATAATTGGCAACTTATTTTTGTGTATGTAGATTGCTGATAAACCTACAAATTAATTCTATTTTATCTGAGAGAAGCGTAATTTACCATACGTTTTTTTTTAGTTTTATACCAAAAATATTAACTAAATGAGGTGTCAAATGTTCTCATGAAACCCGCAGTTTTTCGACAGGGCTACCGTCGACGACTGGCTGGGAGTTTTATGTAATTTACCAAAATGCATTGTAATTGCACTTGACTGTCATTAGTAATTTAGTAAAAAAATTAAACCACCACCACCTTATAAATTTATTTATGCATTATGTTTATTGACAATTAAAAACAACATCAAACTTACATACATCATGATCGCGAATAAAAATAGACTTTTACGCAAGCGGAGTCACGGAAAAGCTAGTTTACCATTGGGTAGTCTAATTATTCAGTATTCTTTTTTTCAGTCATCTTATAAAAAAAGTAGGTATATTTATATTAAATCAGATAAGTTTATATGTTAATTAGGAAGCTAGCTGTCTTTTAAAAAACATTCCACCAATAACTATGTTATTAAATTTATTTAAAACATTTATGAATGACCTAAAGGCGAGTTTGTAAATAAATTTATCCGTTTTGCGAAAACACAATATACCGTTTTTATTAGCCCTTCGACTAACCTAAGAAATCCTGAGAATTTAATAACGGAATCCTTTTATTGGTTGTGCCTCAATATGTAACATAGACTATGTAAAGTTGGGTCGTTTCCCATCGATATCTGATATCTGGATAAGAAATGAGGTCACGAAACCCTATAATTTTTCTGTATATATTTCAGCAAACTAGTAAGTCGAATGCAGCAATATATGTTGGAGTATGTTGGTTGAATAATATGATTTTCAAATTCCTGTCTAGGAATATCAGAATGTCAGACACAACTGCATTGCAATATTCTAAAATGATTTGATTACTTAAGTTAATTTATTTCCCAGAATCCAGTTACTATAAAAGGCATTATTTTTAAGTAAGTTACTTAATGATACACTTTAATTGTAACATCACAGTAATTTCATATAATTTATTTATGTAGTAATTCAATAAAGCATCATGGATATACTTTTTCAACTTGTTGAAGCATCAGTGTTCTTATATGTGTCCACTAAAACGGACTCATCAGACTACAGAAAAGATAGCACAAATCATGTCCCTGCCTAAAAAGTCTCTTCCACACCTAGCTATCTAGCTAGAATAAATAAATGACATCAATAAACGCTGGATATTCTTTTAGAACCTATAAAGTTTATATTTGTAAAGTAGCTGGTCACGTAGCAGTTTAGTCCTCAAAATGAATATGAGGATCGTGAGTAACTGAGACATCAATAATATTATGTGAAGCTTGTGGAAGCTTTGGACCGTTAAGCACATCTTTTTTCAAGCCTTGTTATTTTTGCTTCCTTCCAATTCCTTTTGTTTTTGGCGACCAAACGGAATCATTCTTTCGTGTGAATATATTATTATTCTGGTAAAAGATTTTATTTATTCTGGATTGCATAGCAATCCTCATCACGTGTAGATCGTAAAATAAACATAGTATTTTCATTTGTTTTTGGGGCTTGTGCTGAATTGTTATTTCTCGTTGTTCGATATGTGTCTGTAAAAGTTCATTATCCTTATATGTATAATAGAAGCTGAAAATCCATTTTAATCATCGCCCATCCAACCTTATACAAGCGAAACAAAAGAGATCGTTTATGTCAGTAAAACATTAGTGGCTTTAAATAAAATGAATGACCGTTATTAACATTTAGATTCAAGTGTTCCTACAACGATCACTTGAAATACTCATAGATGATGTTATTTATACAATACTTATTTATAATACACTAATATATTTTTATTTTATGTGTTTCAAACATATGTATTACATATTAATTAATGTCTACTAGTCTCCATAAAAACTTTACCATACCAAAATGTATATTCCTTCTGCCGTTCATTATTTCAAAACAGGATCTGAGTCATGATAGTATTTAAAAATTATGTATGATTTGATTATGGATTGAGATTCGAGAATATAGCATGTTGTTGTAGAAATAGAACACTATCAACACTTTGCCTCTTATACAGTCGACTTCAGGCGCTGTAATTATGTTTTAATTTCTTAAACTCTGCTCGCTTGTTTGCGTTTAAGGCCAAATGGCCCCAGTTTAAGCCTACTGGGAATTACTGCCAATGTTGATAGAAAGTGGCACGTGCAAACGGTTTACATAGGGCGTCGATGACCGTTCGAGCGGTTGTCTTTAAACGAACTTAAGTAAACTTAACTTAGTACGGGGTTGTTCACTTAGTTCACGATTTGCTAATCTACTTTGTTGTCCTTTAACGTATTGGCATAAAATTTCTCCAAAGATTAAAGGCATGTTTTCCTAATAGTGTCAAATGTTATTATAGTATCGTTTGTGATAAAGGAATCACGAAATTAATCAAAAGGAACCAACTGGGAAACAAGGTCAAAATACGACGCAGAAAAAAGGTTCCATTCGTGACGTGGTCTAGTTCTGGGTAAGCTCCATTTTACATTTAATTGATATTTTTAATTAAAAGTAGTGTTGACAAAAAATTATTACTTTTACATTAATTAGATTTTATCCTTCACTTCATACCTAACCTCCGTAATTCCACGAAATCAGATATTTGATTTCTTTTATGTCCATTAATTAGAGAGGAATTTAATCTTCAACGAAGTGTTGAAGGACGAATCTGAAAGTATCGCTAATCAATCTGCGAACATCAATCTATACTTATACAGTAATAGCCTTCTCAGCTAATAAGGGATATCCCGGTAATATTGGGGTCAAATCGGTCACTTTGGATGGGAAAAACGAGCAATTTTCAGGAAGATATAAGCAATATTTTATCCTGTTATAAAACCCAAACCTCGTAATGGCGGCAATACAGTACACGCAAGGGATATCTGACAGATTTTCCGATACGAATTTTGCAGTACTTTATTTGTACCATCAGAATAGTCATATTGAAAAATTGTATCATTTGCACTACAGAGTTAGTATTGGAGTTAGTAGGCAACCCAATGGACCTGCGGTATGCCCTAACGACTATTAATCTTACAACAACAATCGTATATTTGTTTTACATTGATTTGATACATTTTTCATCGAAGTGTCAAACATATACAATGAAGTTAGACCTGCGCAATTTTGACGGTTGTAATCGGGTGGTCATTCTGTTTGAAAGATACCTAACTAATTGATTCGATTGAACTATGAATATGTTTTGCTGACTATAGATAGATACAATACATTTTTACGTATGCATCATACCTACCTATTAAGTGAAATTGAAACAATAAATAACAAAAATTATAGGTTAAAAGTCGAAGTATTATTACAGTGTTTTGACCATTCCATGTAACAAAAGTAGCCTATCGCTCTCTAGGCCGTAAAGTACACGTATGAAAGAAATCACGTCGATCCATCATTCCGTAGAGGAGAAGAAGAAGGACAAAGCATCAAGTAAGTGCGATTTAAGAAATTAAATATCACTTGCTGTAACGGTGAAAGACACATCGTGAGGAAAACTGCATGCCTGAGAGTTCATCATAACGTTCTCGAAGGTATGCGAAGACTGCCAATCCGCACTTGGCCAGCGTGGTGGAGTAAGGCCTAATCCCTCCCATTCTGAGAGGAGACCTGAGCCCAACAGTGGGACAAAGAAAGGGTTGTGATGATGATGATGATGATGAATATAAATGTAGGTATATGTACTAAAATCTGTTCTGTAATTTTCGTAAAAAAGTAAAACAGCCTTTGCAGAAAAGTCTATTTTGTCCGTCTAAACTCATCTATTCAGGTCCTACAACGTTGATCTACCGAACCCGTAAGAAATTCTTATATTGTCACACTTTATCAAATACGTAGGATAGGATATTGGGTTTGAATATCAAGAAAATCCATATTGTCTATTGTACTGGACAAGGTTCATATTCGGTTGAACATTTCTGTCAAATCCCTTTAGCACCAACGAGTCAATTCCGTCGTAATCCAATGTTTTTGTCCCGTAGTTGCTTCTTATCAAAGTTCTTTGTACATTTCAATTCAGCTATATGGTGAAAACTGTCACATAGCATAATTTTCGTTATTAACAATCAATGTTTGATCAATGTTTTTGTTAACGTACCTTTGTTTTTATGCAGAAGTTTGTTAATTTCTATGTTAAAAGCTTTTACTTAACTTCACTCGTATGTATTCATTCATTCATGTATGTCCTGGAATCTTGCAATCAATATTTCACCCACTTCCACTGAAGCTATCAAGCTGACATTTGGCACACATATTAGGTTCCGATGACAATGCAATAATATGGTACTGTCAAACTGATCTGATGATGGAGCCGGAAGATATTAACTGGAACTTCATGATGGAATATCGTATCATAGTCGTGTTTGCACTTGTGGTAAAGTCTTGTAATGAACTTTGACCAAGATTAGGTTTCAAGGTCAAGTTATAAAAGCTTTTCAAAAAAATTTTTTTTTTACAGTATAGTTATTTAGTTGCTATTCTTTAAAATGACAAAAGTAAATGTCAATGTTAAAAGTCGTAAGCACTGCAGTTAGAACACGTAGCCATTGTCATAATGCACAATTGATATTCGGTATTAATGAGGTGCAAGCTCAATCTATCCACTATTGTATGTATGCAAAAACCTCATTAACTCTATCTATATTAGGTACTTCTAAATCTATTGAAATATTAATTAATTCGTTAAAATTCTTGTAAAGGTTATCTTATTTGTTAAACATTTCTCATATGAATGAAACTACAATATTAGTCGTGTGCATATTAATAATCTAAGGTCGTGTGCATACTTAATATTTATCAAAATTCCCGAATTCATTACAAAGATACATCAACAAGACGTGAGGGTCGATTGTTTAAATTATAATAATAATAAGATGATTTATGAATATTGTGGAGAACTCAGGCATGTAGGTTTCATACGATATTTTCTTCACCGTTACAGAAGGTGACATTTAATTTTTAAATTGCACTTATCTTAAAGTAATTCGTACCATAATATAGGTATATATAAATATATAATAAATAATATATAAATAATAGGTACCATATTATTATAATAAAAATTAATGAATTTAAATAATATTATATATATATATATATATATATATGTGTATATACATTATATTATATTAAAATTACTGTATCCACTATTACCCACTATTGCTCTACGTAAATCTACATTTTATGTTTTGAGATTGATAATATTCAGATGAAATTGTTACAAAATAGTTTTCATATTAATTATGCGTAGTTGAATAGCTGATGAATAGCTATCGTGCCATGAATAAGTAGTTAATAGCATTTCTTCATTGAACTTTGAATTATCTAAGGGCCCGCTGATCGCCCAAAATGTTTTGGATTCCGAAGTATACCGGGTTTACTTAAATTGTTCAATAAAACTTAACCCTTCAACTTCATATACTTAGTTGAAAGGCTTACATGACGGACTGTTATTACTTTTGTGAACGATTTTTTTCTTCCGTGATCGAAGGAACAATAATTCATCTCATGTTTTTTTAAACGGTTTTATTTAGCTTTCCCTGTTTGTTTATTTATTTATTTGGGTCAAATGTAGTATTATATATAGTAGTCAATTTTCATATTGTCAATTTGTACCCACATGGAATCTGAAAAATTATCAAGTCAAATGAACAACTATGTTCATTTTTGTACCATTTTTCTCTAGTAAGTATCCTATATTACTATTATTAATTATTTATCTCTTAGATTCTTTTGAAATAAAGAATCTTGCTCTCCAAATTCTATACTGCGGATATTTTCTTATTTATGTTATTAATTTTTATAGATTTATTTATTTATGTACGCATATTATATGTACCTGCTTAAAAATTGTAGCCGAACTGTTCTTATGTAGTAGGGTGAAGTTTAATCTAAGGTGGTAGGAATACAAAATATGACTTTGTTGGGTCATGCTTAGCTTGCCAGCAAAGATTTTGAGGAACCCATTAAAATCAGCTTTAAAAACGTTTGCATTTTGTTGTTGCGTCGCAAGATACCCATATACTGCGAAAAAGGCTTATATTCTGTCGGGCTAACTATGTTTCATTATCTGAGCGCCCATGTTACTTTCAAAGTACGGAAACACTCATAAAGTTTCCCGAGTAAAAGCGTTTACACATTACACTATACAGTTATGGTATCTTCTGGCTGATATTATGGCTTTACTAGATTTGGCTAGATTTTATTTATTTTATCTGTATTGTTTGTATTTGTATACAAAAGCAAAAACGATTGAAATTATAACAAAAAATCATAATAATAATTTCGTTAATTTGGATGGAGCATGTACATTTTAATGAATTTGTTAAAATGTATGACGATGTTTTCACTGTGATAAACTTACTTTACATGAAATTTGGATAACTTACTTTCGTTATAAATTAAATGTATATAAGTCCAAATTGTTTCTGTCCGAGTGCGATGACAAAAAGTTCACCATCTAAACATTACTGGTGAAAAGTGGGTCCTGTACTACACACCTGTGCCTAGCCCTTCGGGGAAATACAGGGGTAACTTATGTTATGTTATTGTCATTACTATTGTCTTCTAAATGCATTAGTAATTCGAATATTTATTTATTTATTTATTTATTTATTTATTTGTTTATTTATTTATTTATTTAAATCTAACTTACATCTAGCTTTACAGGGATGTCCCTAATTGTTATTATTAAAATGTGTTTAGTCGTAAAGTCAAAGATCAAGCAAAAATAAACATATTATTATGTTCACTAGGTAGCTGGTGATATAAAGATTACAGAACAAAGGTGCGGTTGGCTTTAAGCCAGCATTTAATAGAGGGTAAATGATGGCCTCATAACTAATTCAAACTAGCAGAAAGTCGCAATAAACCTGGGGGAAAGCATAGTCATTATCACGTAGTAAAATTGTTCTCATTTCATTAAGCCCTCATGGTCACATGGTGAGTCAATTTAAAACGGTTGTAGAAACAGTGGTACAACATTGACTTTAGGCGGGTGATCTGTGGGTATAACACACTCCATCACATACGGTAGTTCGTTTTATTAGTTAGGGTAAAGCTCATTTTACATAGGATTTCTATGGCAACCATATAACCTTGATCTGAAATTTGCTTGGCTACAGAAAAAAATAATTAAGCAGTCAATTATGACGGTGTTAAATTTACCCTCTCTTTTATATGAAATGTATAGCTATAAAGTGTTTTGTCTGTCAATTATTGAGTTTGAATAAAGAAGACAAACACTATAGCTATATAATAATAAAGTTCTCGCTTCAGGCCCCTGTCTGGGAGGGCTGGCAGCTTCTTTGCCCAAAGAATTAGTTTGGCTAATCAAAGACTGCTACTGCCAGCGTTCTGGGCACTATGCCACATAGAATAGAATTAAATGAATTTCACTTATTATGACTTTTTCACATTTATTTTAAGATGTATATTTGTTCTTTTTAATTAATACTATCGATATCTAAAATAGGGTTATTCATTTGATATGAATCAGACCGTTAGTTTTAATGTTGCCACTGCCTTTTTTATCACTAGGAAATGCAATTTACACATCCCGCCCGGTCCTAAATGTCGGGCCGGTATTCGGGACTCGCCGATAACGGAATACCCACTTAAACCCAGCGGCACCCTCCACGTTGATGTGAGAGGTCACGGGATCGCTTGCGCATTACTATCGTGACGACTCGGCGCGCGCCTTTGGCTCCTACACTTATTTTTACTGGGGGGAGATACGGATGCTACCTACCTGGTTTAAGAGCTCCATGCCTTAAAATATTTTTTTTAAAACACAATACTACTGCATCTTGAATAACTTCCGAACAACATCTCTCCGAACCGGAACATTTGGAATGTTATTAAAAAGTAAAATTAAAGGAATCAAAAACCTGTTTTCCTAATTCCAGGTACAATGGACCCAGACGAGCTCATAGAGGAGATGGGGGGACTGGGGACCACGGCTCGGTCGTCCATATTCACAACTCCGTACCCTGAAGGGAACAGTAGCAACTGGAATGATCATCTGAACACCACCGAGAACGTTAACTTTTACTTCTTCTATGACGTAAGTTTTACATTTCTTTAAAATTTTGTAGACCTATTTTCCCGAGACAGTACCAGTTAAAAACATTTCATTAAATAGTATAAATTATAGTATGACTTTGTCTGTCTGTTTCCCCTTTGAAATCTTCTATACCAAGCAGAGGATTATATCGCAAGCTTTGCTAGCACTGGCTAACCTTATGAAAATGATGAAATTGATTTTGACCAACACTACGGTCAAAATCAATTCCATCATTTTCTGATTAGGTATATACATTTTTATCTATAGGTACTAAGTTAATATTATAAAGTTGATGAGGTTGTTTGTTTGGTTGAATGCACTTATCTCGGGAACTACTGGTTTGAATTGAAAAAATCTCGTTGTGTTGGATAGCCCATTTATCGAGGAAGGCTCTAAGTTATTATACGACCAATAGGAGCGGAGTATCAGTGAAAAAAGTTGCAAAAACGGGAAAAAATATTCCTTTTGAGAGCTTCCATTGCGTGCGCTGCCTAAACGGTAAGTCACCCAAAAATCGTGTATGACGGAATCGTTTGTTCCCCTTTAAAGTTCTAAAAAAAGGTGACAACATTATGTCTCTATATTTTAAGACTCACTATGATATTTTTTATAGAAATCAAAATATGCTATTTTTAACGCGTGCAAAGTCGCGGGCAATAGCTTGTATGATATAAATGCTTGTCGGACTAATCAATAGTATTGCCGACTCTTTTAAGCTGATGAACAGCAACTATTTAACTTTACCTGCCTACGAGCAATGCTACGGCGCGGCGTAGCAAGGCTTCTATCGTAGAAGTGAAATCACTGTTACGCGCCGTAGCAAGCCTAAAACTCAGTAGTTAGAATCTTTTCCCGTTGATTTGATTTCCAAACTCTGCTCGCGTTAAATCATTTTCCGTGCAGAATTTAAAACTATTGCTACTACTACTGTGGATGGTTTAAAATATAAAAAAGTATCGCCGATAGTCACTCTTCATGACCTACTTCGTGCCATCATTCCGTTGAGGAGGAGAAGTAGAACAAACCAACAAACACATATTCCTATTTATATGTTATAACTGGATTCAAACACTGCGCCTGTGCTAAAAAATTATATACTTGATTTTGTGATTATTACTGGTAATAATAAGAAAAATCAAATATACCTATAATTTTTGTTATTAATTCACCGTTGAAAAATATAAACGATATCGAAATTAAAGTTCACTTATATTCTTAATAAACAATCTTTTTCTACTCCCCCATGTTTCTTCAGCACTTTTTCAGCCATGCACGTACGAATCGTGAAATGGGTTATTTCAAAGAATTTCCGGCCTACCATGGGAGGCTTCAAAAATATACTTTTTATTGCCTTCTAATATTTTTTTATAAGTATATTTTATACACTTTTTATGTCGTCTCCTGTGAACAAATTTTACATTCAGATTTAAAGGAAAATATACTAACATAAGCCTCAGAATTAGCAAAATCTGAATTTTGTTTTCAGCGTCTAAATTACATCCAGAAAAAAAAATAGACTAATAATGTAATCACAACCTACATATCACATTGTATACGCTTAATGATTGTCATTCAATTTTTTTTTCTACCGCCGGTTCACAAAGAAAACACGGCAATCGGTAGTGACCCTGCCTGTTACGCCAAGGGTCGTGGGTTCGAATTCCATTCAGGACAAATATTCGTGTAAAACATTTATGTTTGTTCTGTATCTGGATGTTAATATTTATCTATTTAAGTATGTATTTTAGAATATCTACGTATGTTTAACAGTCCCTGGCAGCCATAGTACAGGCTCACGCCTAGTTTGTGGTCAGATGGTCGTGTGTGAGATATTTATTATTAATCTTTGACTAAAACAAACATCCATCTCTCCATCAATACCTTGAATTCATATTTCCATCCAACCTCATAAATATTTAACATGCAAATGATTTTAAACAGTATCTGTATACAATTCGGCTAACAAGTAATTTATCTTACGAGTTATGTTCGGTTCACTTCCAGTGAATGAAAGCGAATGAGATATGGATTCATCCTATTCAACCGGAATCGACCAAATAACTTTGACAGACGCATTTTATCTGCCTTTATTGTATAACGTATACAATTACACTTTCCAAAAATTAATTCTGAAAGTCATGGGCAGTGAATGGGATACTATCAATCAAAGACCAAGCATTCATAAGTAAGTCGATTAATTATGCAATAAGAATGAGGAACGTATCAATCAAACTTTGTACGCCAATGAATTCACTTTCACATAATAGAAAACGATAATAAATTTTTATTACGTAGGAAGGCTCGATATCTTAACATGTAAAGTTGAGATACCTTTCTGAATTTCATGCGTAAAAGGTTACGTGACGGAAACATCTTGATTATAATTTATTTATGGATGTAATGGATATAATCTAAAATAAGAAAATTCCTACCCCTAGGTGTAGATACTTTTGAATAAACAAGAAAAATTAAAGGATATGCACCTACTTACCTTGCTGTCCAATTTGAAAATTCCCTTTGGCCACAAAATGTAGACCATTACTTTTTAAACAATGTGTTTCTAAATTAATAATTTACATTTAGAATATAGCTTCTGGGAACAGGCATGGATGCCAATTAAATATTGAGGGTTAGGAATAAGGACCACAGGAAGCGTTGCTCTTCCTGCTTTCTTGGCCTCCTCCCATAGCACACACTCAGTTACTTTTTTATGGATACAAGATAGCAAACGAGCTTGCAGCACGACCTATCCGCTGCCGCCCATGAAAACTGTGACTGACATTGAACAAGACCCTATTAGGGACTGGGATGGTTAGTCCAATTAGTTGAGTGAGTTAATTAGAACATTAGTTGGTCAATTTGTTAGTAGCATACGCAGTAGTATACTTTTTATTTGTTTGTTTTACGAGTGGGCAACCTTAAAGGTACCCGAACGTCGTGGGAGCGACGCCGAGTTATGTGGGACTTTCACCCACTAAAACCCACTCGGTGGCCTACTCCGGCGCTACAGGAGGGCTCCGGGATCTCTTGTAGAACGCACCGGTTCCCTCCGGCGCTGCACCCAAGACGGGCTCATCCCGGTTTACACAACGCTGTGCAGCCACAAACAGCGTCGTCTTTCCCGGGGTCACGTGATGGATGATTCGAGCTCCCACTCTCACCGCCCGCAACCCCAAAAGTCCCCTTTTAGTCGCCTTTCACGAAAGGCAGAGGCTACCGTAGCACTATTCTGGTCCCGAGCTACAGGGACGACGCAGTAGTATACTAGCAGTATCTGATTCTTTATAATGCCTTCAAGTGTAAAATTTTAACCAAACAAAAAGGATACTCATACACGCATATTTTATATATGGCAATAATAACTTTAGTTAGATATATTTAACGTAAAGAAAGGCCTCGATCATTATTATGTACGTCTTTGATTTCATATGCTTGTTATGTAACCAAATATGGTCGGGTGGTAAATAAAACTGTCTTTGATTAGTTGGATTTCTGATTCAGGATATTAATTACTTCGAGAATTATATTTAAATTTCGAACACAGGATCTGGCAGTAAAATTAAATGAAAAAACAGACTTCTAAAGAGCCAGGGTTCGCGTTTGCTCTTTTGCCTTAGTAACACAATACTCAAGAGATATACAGCGCATAGCATGAAGTTTGAAAAAGGTAAATATTGTTATGATATGTTATGCTCTGAAAGTGGCACAATTAATCTTATCAAAGTTGAACACCTTACATTAGTTTCCCGTCAATACAAACGTAATCTTGCAGATTCCAATGTCAAATAGAATTTAGCGTACCTATCTAACATTCCGGTAATACACATTATGTTATGTGCTATAAAAACCACCTTCAGCCGTCAAGCCTTCGAAAATCGAATGGCTCTCGTCACGCCCACGATTTTCAGGTGGATTAGTGGATCATAAAACCTAAAAGGTTGTAATCGTGTAATGGACATGGAGACACTATCGCGAGTAGCTAGATAATGCTATCACAACACCTACTGAATGGTTGGAAAGTAATTTTTCCACTTTTATCTACTCATCACCTTGCACCACTGTATATTTTATTCCTCGGTCGGACAAAGTATTATTACTTATTTTTAACTTTATTATATACCTACTAGTGGACGCCCGCAGCTTCGCTCGCGTGGAATAAGGCATAATAATATAATCTTCACTTTAGCTCCACAAATTTGTAATGAATCCTTAAATGTGTTATCCATTTAAGTGTATCCTATGTTTATTTGACATTTTTACAAACTTTGAATTCCATATTTATTTATATCTAATCAACAGCCTAAAATATAAATGTTTTGCTTCTAGTTCTGAAAATGACAATATTTCATAAAATCTTTCATACAAATTTCATTTAAATCGGTTCAGTAGTATTGGCGTGAAAGCGAGACAGACAGACAAACAGAGTTACTTTCGCATTTATAATATTAGTATGGATTTATATATTGCCAGTGGTTGCTCGGAGTCTGGCATTGTCTGGTATGGGTATGGCTCACTGCCTGTTACATGCGACCTAAACATGATTGTTTAAATTTTGGTGTATTTACGCACTTCTGCCATATTTATTTTACTTTACTTATTATTTAAGTTATGTTAAGAAAGTAGTAAGTAAGTCATAGTAAGAAAAGTTACCACGTTGGTAAACTGTGAATTGGTAGATTTCCTGCTCAAAGCACAAGAATAAGGTAGAAATATTAGGAATAAATAATATCGTTTTACAAAATTCTCGGTACCTACCTACAGTCATTTTTCAAGCTACCGTAAAACAAACATGAACAATTTATCAAAACAAAAGCGCTTGACACTAGGGTAGGCGTGTAACAGGATGAAGTGCGAACCTGCAGGATAATGTGGGAAGATGTCAGGAAAAGTTTTAACGTAGAAAGCCGTAACACTGTATTCATAAATTATACGATATCATATTCGGAAAACGATATTGTGTGTAGCGTCTAAAGCCCAATGGCTCGCGTCATTCGTATGTGATCAACCGTTAAGCAACGACGGGCGCCGTCGATTTGTGACCGCTAATGGCAAAATTACATGGATGCTGCCGTGCTTTGGAGGACACGTTAGGCTGTCGGTCCCGGTCATTAAGTTCTTGTCCTAGGTTAAAACGAAATATTTGATACGCAAATTCCAGGCGAGCGATACAGCGGGCACAGCAGTGACAGCCCAGTGGCTATCGAACTCGCCTCTCACTCGAGCGGTCCGGGTTCAAACCCGGCGGCACGCACCAATGACTTTTCTGAGTTATGTGCGATTTAAGAAATAAAATGTCACTTGCTGTAACGGTGAAGGACACATCGTGAGGAAACCTGCTTGCCTGAGAGTTCATCATAATGTTCTCGAAGGCATGTGAAGTCTGCCAATCCGCACTTGGCCAGCGTGGTGGACTAAGGCCAAATCCCTCCCGTTCTGAGAGGAGACCCGTGCCCAACATTGGGACAAAGAAAGGGTTGTGATGATACAGCGGGCGTCTCGCTGCGACCCATAGACGTCCCACTGCTGGGCACGGGTCTCCCCCACAAACACTTCTGCGGGAGGTCTAGAGCATACCCCACCACGCTGCTCCAATGCGGATTGGTGGAGGGGTTAGTGGCCAACCCAGTGTCGAATGTTTTCAAGCCACCCTTCGACAAGGCTTAACGACTGTTTCCAGCATTGAAAACAACCGGGACCGACGGCTTTACGTGCCCTCCGAAGCACGGTAGCGTCCATGAAATTTTGCCACTAGCGGTCACCCATCCACAAACCGACCGGCCCCGTCGTTGCTTAACTCTTTCGATCACATTGAATCGAACCGAGCCACTGTGCTATGGACGCTACGACGCTAGCGGGCGTCTACTAGTTATTAATTGAAGCGTTTTGTTCCAGACGATCCAATTCACAGTGATGTGGGTGCTCTTCGTGTTGATAGTCGTCCTCAACTCGTCGGTGATAGCGGCTCTGCTCTGCACGAACGCCAGAAAGAGCAGAATGAATTTTTTCATCATGCAGTTGGCAATCGCTGGTAGGTAAACATGAAAGTCTGGACTATAAATATCGGAGAGTTCCTATAATTTTCTCGTAGGCGAGCCATCCATTATCATTATCCCAACTCTTTCATTGATCCCTTAGGATGGCTTGAGAATATTCGGCACTAGGTTGGCCACTAACCCGTCCACCAATCCTCGTGATGGAGAATGCTCGAGACATTCCTCAGCTGTGAATATGGGCGAGTGAAAGGCCTATGGGTTGGCACACCTCTTTTATATGCAGAACTTTAAGCATACGGCTTTAACCTTATCACTTCAGTTATAGATGCATTAATATTCTTGAGAACGATCGCCTCTAGAAACGCACATTCTTGTTTATTTTTAAGTATACTTAATAAGCATTTTAGATAACAAATAAAAAGTAAGAAAGAAAATTTATTTAGGCCTAATGTAGCACAATATTTAACGGGAACCAAAAACGTGACACGTAATTTATAAATCATTCGGTCTGTTTATAATTCTAATTGCACCCTCATGTACCATAAATAACTAAAAGTTTGACATATAATCCGGAATATGTTACCCGATATTCTGAATTAATTTGTATTAAATCATCTAATATCTAATAATCTCATATTTTATTAACTGTTATTTAATTGTCCGGTTATCTGCAACTAATTCCATACATCGACCTAATCTGCTAGTCAATTGCAACTTCATCCGATCAAGTTTGACAAGTTCATTTTATGTATAACATTGTCAATGTTGCAGTTTTTCTAGGAATTTAACATTATTCTGTCACTATTTTTATCCAAGTTTAAGAAATTTTATGCAATTATAGACTACAAAAATTCTACTTATACTCTTATCTAAGGTCCTGGGTTTGAGCCCCGGATCGGGCAAAAGATTATTGAATTTTTCGAACTATAAATTCCTAGTAGCAGTTCGGAGTCTGGATTTGTGCCCGGTGAATGGCAATGGGCTCACCTAGTACATGACATAAACATAACTTGTGAAAAGTACCTACCTGATTACGCCTCCCTTCGGGAAAATACACGCGTGATGTTGTGGTATGTTATGAGTTTGAGTAGAGATTAAATAATAATAGTTTGGGTATCATGTAGGCATAGTAGTGATGTCATGGAGGTACAATAATGCATTGGAGGTACATCAAATATTTTTATTCATTCAAAGAGGTAGGCAACGGTATGTATACCCACTATTATTTTCTTTGATTAAAGCTTAATTATATTTCATTTTTAATCCTTTTTGTAGTTTTACGCCCGGTGTCCTTCATTTTGAAAGTGAAGTAAAATTCTCATTCTGAAACAAAACACATGCAAGGCTTTAGCTGTCGCCGTGTTCATTAATTAAACGTGAAATAGAATTATCAAACTGAAAGTCACATAACAATGGTTCCCAAAGTTATTAAAAAACATATTGATATTAAAGTTCAATTTCAGGAATTCTGTAATTCTAATTCAGTTTTATTTTTTAAATTCATATTTAAAATTTTAAATAGTATATATATAACTTCACCGGGTGTAAGTAATTACGATACGATAATTTGCGGGGTGGCTACGGAAACAAGTAAGGCAAAGTAATCGTCTACACTTTATTCATCTAGGTTTAATCCTTGAAATTAGTTGAAGCACATTGCAGCGAACTATAATTTTATTCAATAACAGTTTTAAAGTTTGAGAATCGCAGAGAACGTGACGAAAAAAATTAACTTGTTTAAAGCACAACGAGGCATACTGAAAAGTAGCTTTCAGGTTTGCGTGACTATAATCGCATATTGTACTGTCTACTGAAGTAATAAATTGTCCTGGTATAATGGCGGAGAAATCATTCATTGGAAATATTTTTTTGCACAGTTTGAAGTTATGATATAAAGCTATCTGAGATTATTAGCTAAAATTATGTCGTATTTTTATAAAAATTTATAATAAATAAAATACTATCGCAAATGAGAAAGACATGTTTGATTTGAAGAAATAATATTAGTGATCTCATTCATTCTGTTTGCAATTCGCTCATTAATCAAATTTGAAATTTTAAAGATTATCTTTAAGTACATATTTGTTATAATTAATGCCAGAAATAAGAGTGCACTGTGAAGCTAATTAAGAATTAATTAAAAACTACAGTTTATATACTTTGACACATTGATATGAGTATTATGATTTCATCCACCACCACCAATCCGCATTGGAGCAGCGTGGTGTTGCTCTAGACCTCTCGCAGCTGTGTCTGTGGAGAGGACCCGTCCTCAACAGTGGGACCTCTATGTTCTATGTTGTAGTATGTATGTTTTCATGACCACAAACATAAATAGGTATTAATTAGATTCAATTATCCCGCGCAGACAACTAGATGTGTTTTCTTAACAACAACGAAAATTATATGTATACTAAAACCACATTGTATGTATCTTGTGTTATTAGTAGGTATTTAGGTAATATAGTTTTACCTTGAATTGTGGGTCTCGGTTGAGAATATTCGGGCGGGCGCCTTTAAAATTATAACGTGGGATAATTGCAGTAGAATTAGGAAATTAAACCTGAAGAGCTCTTTCTTCACAAGGAATCAAGAAAAATAGCCACAATAGGGAAACAAAATATTATTAATATACTAGGATTTATTACGGAACTCTTTTAAGGATAATTTAATCCCTCTTAAATAAATATTAAAACTTAAGTCAGGTTCATTAGGTACAACGGAACACTTCTTGTACTAAAGCAAGGTCAAGTGTTGCCAAAAACGCGGAAAACATCTGGTGAAAACCGTTTCAGAATACATATTGAACGATTTATTGTATTCACTCGCTTTGTAAACATAAGCTGTTCTGAGTCTGACGTGAGGAGTGAATCTTCTTTCTTTTTTCTAAATTTAGATATTCCCCGTTATTTTTCGTCAATGAAGTCTTCCCTTACAATCACGTACGCTCAGTCAATATAAGAGTCTGTTTCGTTTTTACTTTATTCATGAGATATCGGGTTTGATTTCTGAATGTACATTTGTTTTTGTAGTTTCTTGATATAGTGACGTAAATATCTATACAGTAACTAAATAAAGGCAGAAATAGATATAAACTTTTACATTGTGTTAATTACCTAAATATTATTATATTTCAATTTTTGAGATTCTCTAAACTTCAAAGCAAATAATTTGTACGACGAAGGTTAGCGTTGTTGTTCGCCATGTCTAGACTTCGCTCTAACATTTTACAACTCTGTATTTCAAATATCGTTACTGTCTATATTTATTGGGGTTTTTATTGTTCCCACAGTAAAAACGTCTGTTTTCAAGTGAGTCTGTTCATCACGCGTAATGATTAATGGCCCCTATAAATATTTCTGTGTATATAATTGTAGTTCTGAATTCGTTCTGTTAAGTCACTCAGTGGCTATCGAACTCGCCTCTCACTCGAGCGGTCCGGGTTCAAACCCAAGCGGCACGCACCAAATACTTTTCTATGTTATGTGTGTTGTAAGAAATTAAATATCGCCATAACGATGAGGGACACATCGTGAGGAAACCTGCATTCCTGAGAGTTGCATGCGTGGTGGACTAAGGCCTTAATCCCTCCCATTCTGAGAGGATACCCATCCATCAGAGGATCGAACAGTGGGACATAGAGAGGGTTGTATTGATGATGATGATGAACCTTGACGAGAGAAAATATCAGAACCCATGTTCACTTAAAAAAAACCAGTTACCACCGTTTTTATTTGAACAAAATCTTCAAAAAGATAAGCGGTGAAGATAAACAATAAATATTAGATCTACACAGTAAAACAGATACTGAAATCCACATCATTAAAATAAATGACATGGGACACGCAGCAGTGTAATGGCCAAGTACAAACAAAATATTTTTAATTTGTAAACTCAGTGACAAATTAAATATTACTGATCCGACAAAATACCCTAAATTCAATCAATCATAATGCTTCTTACAATCAATCTTACTCATAGGCTCTTATAAGAGCTCGTAAGTAACATACGATCAAGAAAAGTAAAACATCTGTTTTACTTTACGTTAGTCGACGTCCCACTAACACCATAAGGCACGGGTCTCCTCCACAGCCACAGCTGCGGGAAATCTAGAGCATAAACCACCATGCTGCTCCAATGCGGATTGATGGAGGAGCTAATGGACAACCCAGTGAATGTTCTCAAGCCACTCGAAGGTCTTCGACAATGCTTAACGAGTGTTCTTGCAATTGAAAACAATCGGGACCGACGGCTTAACGTATCCTCCGTACAGTGAAGCGCCCATGATATTTTGCCTCCCATCCAGAAACCGACTACGCCCGTCGTTGCTTAACTCGGTCGATCGATGCGAAAAATTAAATGCTGTCACAAACACACCATATATATATTTATTTTATATTTAAGTACATAGGTTTATTTACTTAGTAATCTTTTTGCTTCCAGATCTCTTCGTGGGCTTGATATACGTGTTCGTTGATATAATACAGAAAATAACAATCGCTTGGGTAGCTGGAGAGTTCATGTGTAAAATCGTTAAATTTCTTCAGGTGAGTAAAGTATTTTTTTATACATCTTTATTTAAATTTAAGTATACTTTCCTCCGTCACTACCCTTCGAAACCCTGGCCTTAAGGTGCCGGCGTGAGAAAGGGGAAGCTTATAAAATTTGCTTCTGGTTATGTAGGTATTTGTAGAATTTAGATGCGGGTAGGTATCTCAAACGTTTGGGAAATTTAGGGAATGTTATACATACCTATAGGTGATTAAGCATCTGTTTTAATAACACTCTTTTTTCATATCGACTTATATCTATAATAACACTCATTTATGTTCTGTACCTTCATTCAAATAACTATAGTTTTGAAAAATTACAATATCCGTTCAAAATATTAGTTCATATTTTGCCATTTTCGCCTCATTATTAACTATAGATCGCTTTATTAAATGTTAGAAATACACTTAATTGTATACCTATCACTTCAAAGACTTGAAAGGCCTTTGATAGAAATAATCGCTTAATCCTTTTACGTAGACTTTCAATCTTGCGGAACATGAGCAATCGTTCGCGGATGCTTCTATTCCTTTAAGTAATAAATTAAATTTTTGAACCAGAGAAAATTTTATACGCTCATTTTTTATCTATTGCAATTATAATTATATAGCTAAGCCAGCAATTTTACACCAAAGGAATTGGTGTAAAATTGCATGAAAATCAATTAAGTACTTTTTCAGTTTCAGACAGAAGCGGGGGTTGACATTGTTTTATATTATGATTATGATTTATCTGTAAATATAATAAATGCATTGTTTTCTTCTAGGCGGTCGTAATGTACGCGTCAACTTATGTACTGGTGGCGCTCAGTATAGACCGGTGTGATGCCATCACAAATCCCATGAATTTCTCCGGAAGCTGTAAGTTTTGTTTTATTACCAATGTATGGTCTTGCGCTAAAAATATGTTCTAAAAGGTCATTTGAATGTGGGCGGCATACGCAGCATACCGAAAGACTTTTGGTTAGATTTTAATTTCATTTGAAAATGAGCGGCATCAGCAGGGAGGATTGTTTAAGAACACGAATGATATGAATGTTAAAACAAGCATGTGTCGCGGTGTTTGACTAAAACCGTGCCGCTTAGCCGTCAAAACTCAATAAAACACTGTTTAACAAATGTCGTCCTTGACAGCTATCACAAGCTATAGGCTTTTAAATAAAATGGACAAGTTAGTCCATTATATAAGTTGTTCGTTTGTAGGCACCTACGGACCATAGAAGCAAGTCCATTGTATTAATTGGTGTTAGTGGTATTCCATTTAATTTTGCTGATTCTTGGTAAGAGTCCTGTATTATCGGAAACAGGTGCGCTAGATCCAGTCGACTAAGAAGTGACTAAAATGTTCGCCTCTACAACATCTAAATCGGCAACCAATACTTTCTAACCGGACTTTAATTACTTTAAAAACAATTGATGACGTTCGAGACACGTTAGATGATGATGACAAAACTTTGAAACTAACTGATGGTGATAATGACACGTTGGATGATGATGGCACCTTAGAAAGTAGGAATATAAATATTTAGCCTACACTCCCGAGATAGTCGAAGAATATTAGGTCGCCGACCGATTCCCGATTGTTTACACCAATATATTCCGCAGAAACTTTCTTCTTTGCTTTCGACAGTTTTGTCGGACATAAATAATGGAATGCATTAACGTAAGCCGAAAGTTATTTACGGTGTCAGTATCCAAAATATGATTATTACGATGCTTTTTGATTTCACAAGAGTTATACCCCAATTTCAGATTGAAGAGATTATAAATTTACGAAAGAATAACTTAAGGAAGAGGCATTTTAAATTTTTTCTTTAAAATTTAAATACCATGGACATTCACACGGCCATTTGAAATTTGAATGTAGTATCTATGTAGATGTTTTTAAATACATAGTTAGATATATATTATTAACATCCAGACACAGAACAAACACTTACCGTTCCGCCAAACGCTCCGTCAAATGTTCCGAGCGTGCATTCATTCAATATTATACTGTAACCCATAGCAATAGAGCTAGTTTACTAGTGCGTACTGAGATTTACACTATACAGTTGAAAGCGTGATTCAGAAAAAGGCACAGCGCCATATAGTTTATGTTTTGTGAATCAATGCTACCATTTTTAATAATATTTCTTATGACGTTATCACGTAAAATTATTGTCCGTAAACCGACTTTACAGACAACCATTTCTTTTTCTTAATTATTTTTATAATAAGTATATGTTAAAGATATGATTACTTTCAGGGAATCGAGCCAGGGGCCTTATAGTGTCAGCCTGGCTTATAAGTATCATTTTCTCGGTACCACTACTTGTTTTGTACGAGATCAAAGAAGTCCAAGGTAATTGTTTTACTTACCTGATAGATAGAAGCTTTTCAGCATTGGAGTGTGTGTCAAAAATTATTACTTTTTTTCATATTAAAGTGATAAGTGACCGGCGCGGGCGGTTTGTGGTGAATATTCAACACTTAGCCCTCCACCAATCCGCATTGGAGCAGCATGGTGGAGTATGCACTAGACCTCCCGCAGTTGTAGATGTGGGAGACACTCGTGCCCAACAGTTTTTGGGTTGTAGCATATTTCAATGACATGGACGCACATAAAAAAATTGGGGGTATATGACATTTTATGGACCAAGTGATTAAGTAGACATTATAGATACATAATGCCCGCATTTATTACTTGGTCCATAAAAGATTGATACTTAATCAATCAGTGAAAGGAGTATGACGAAGTGACCACAGAATTATACACAAACGATTATATAGGTAGATGATGTAGCATACAACATGTGATGAAAAATACGATCTTCTAGGAGAGCTCCAATGTTGGATAGACCTGGGCTCCTCGCGCAAGTGGCAGATCTGGATGTCGCTGGTGTCAGCGATGATTTTCGTGCTCCCAGCGCTTGCTATTGCGGCGTGCTACGCCGTCATAGTGCTCACCATCTGGACGAAGAGCAAGGCGGTGGTTATGAGTCCGCCGATCAACTCTAGGAGGACCAAGACCATGAGAAATGGTGAGTGATTAAGCTAGACTTTCCCGTGGTTCTGGCCGCGTATGACTCGGTTTTTGATGAAATAATTACAGATACCTTCTATTTCATGGGATGGTTTTAAATTCAAAAGAAGAAGGATTCAGATTTAGTGTCAGCGCCATCTGTAATGACTATGCTAAACAACTTTAGAATTAACTTGCGAAGCATTTTTTTGGAACACATTCCCGGGAAGAAAAGTATCCTAAGTTTTAATCTAGGTTATTATCGTTTTTGTTAATATTGTATTTGTTGATTAAACAAACATCCAAACATACAAAGATTCACATTTCTAATGTTAGTTATACCATAGAGGGAGGAAAATATAATAAAGTAACATAACAATAATTTATTCATAGCTATGGTATATGCTAGCTATCTGGATTACCTACTCGCTTTTCAAATAAGATAGCAATGGAATACGTTAATTTCAATATGTTGATTATATTGGTGTGACCACAACCCAATCAGTGACGGGACATGCTCTTGCATGTTTGCCTGGTTAAACGAGATGACCTCATCTACAAAGATTACATGTATACCGGAATGAAGTGTTATAAACCCAGTTACGAGAAATTAAAATGTTGTAATAATTATTAAGACGAGTATAATAAATACCCCCAAGTAGATAGTAATAAGATTTAATGGACCGCAATACATCTTCCTTAGCGTTTAAACGTTTAACGTGCACAAAGCCTACGAAAACATTTAAGTTTAGAATTTTTAGTGTAAATACTACGTGACAATTTGTGGGTTCTCGTGATACTAAATAATACTGGCACACAAATGGGCTTAAACTGCGCTTCGTAGTTTTAAAAGAATTCAAAAGCTTCCGGATTTCAACGCTATATAGAACGACGATTGTTTTATTATAGATTTTAAAAATATAAAATTGTTCTTTATGTATTAAAGAAAAGGCTAAATGCGTGTCAGCCACATGTAGTGTAGGGTCAGAGTAGGGTAGGGTAGAGTTTGTAGTTGCTTGTCAAAACACAATACTCTGATGTAGAACATAAGAATTATTTTCAATTAATTTCATCTTAAACTTTCTTTTTACTCATTAT
This sequence comes from Carterocephalus palaemon, assembly GCA_944567765.1. NCBI lineage: Eukaryota > Metazoa > Arthropoda > Insecta > Lepidoptera > Hesperiidae > Carterocephalus > Carterocephalus palaemon. Next base: position 11,226,769 of record OX155643.1, read on the forward strand.
AATTGGTCGGCTATTAAGTACTTGAAAAGACATTAAACTTCCTACCTACCTGCCGGGGTACCTGTTAACTTATAACAACAACCGTTTAGTAAAACGTATTTGAATCATTAAAAAAAGAACTCATTTTTGCATTAATTTGGGAAGACGGGGTAGAGTCATATATTTAGGTACTTACCTACATAAGCTGCAACCCATAAACGTCCCAATGCTGGACACGGGTCTCAACAACAGGCAAATGTGCGGGAGGTCTAGAGTATATAGTATATAGAGATGGGTGGAGAGGTGAGTGGCCAACCCAGTGTCGAATGTTCTCAAGTCACTCGAAGTTAACAACAACAACAACTTAAAACAAGGCTTAGCGATAGTTTTCACCATAGAAAACAACCGAGATCGACGGATTAACATGCCCTCCGGAGCACAGTAGCGCTTATGAAATTTTACCACCCATCCACAAACCGACCGCGCCCGTCGTTGCTTATCTCTGTCGATCACATTGAATCGACTATAGCCATTGAGGACGCTACTACAAACTTTGGTAAAAACGTACGAAAATTCTTTGATCTCATAACTGCCCGAATTTTAAAATATTATTCAATATTTCGTCTGGATAATGCCGCGTGTACGAAGTTATAACATTTCGTAAACGTACATTACTTTTGCTGTTTTAAAACGCAATAACCGTCTGCGAAAGCACGTCACATCTTTGCATTTCACACGCAAGATGCGCGCAGAAAATTATTTCGATTATTAAAATTAATATGTTTGAGATCCATCCATCCTTGGATCTTTTTAACCAGGCAGTGATAGCCTATTGGCGGAAAATCGAAAGTGCCCGGGTTCAAATCCTAGCGATCCTACTAACACTGATGACTTTTCTAAGTCATATCATCTGCTGTTGAGAGGAAGGAAAATATAGTGCAAAACCGCGAGATCTCGCAGGAATAATTTTAACTGAGACAATCAAACGCAGATCGACAGACAAACGAAATGTAGTTTTGAATATTTTATGTGTAATACTAAATGCTTTAGAATAACCTTAAATTCTAAATACATTTAAAGAAATTCCATTCCGTAATAGATGAAAAAGCGAAGTTTGAAAGTAAACACAGCGACAATAAACTCTCAGATTTTCAGAGGAAATTTAAAAATGTTTGGCAAATAACATCAGTCGTGCGATGACGGAAAACAAATGCGCTTTCCTTGGCGCCTTGTAACAGGAAACAGTAACCGACCGACCGCTAATGAGTCTTTTTAGCGCATTCCGGGAACATTTGGATTCTTTTCTGACTTAATTTAACTTTTCCAGGGCAAGTGGAATGCGACCCGGATTCCAGGCGCGCCAGCTCGCGTGGCCTCATACCCAGGGCGAAGATCAAAAGCGTTAAGATGACTTTTGTTATTGTTTTCGGTGAGTAAAGAGATGATTGTTGAATGATCTGCGTGCTAGACGCTAGCTCGCAGCGGCTAAAAATTTTGCTAGGATTTGAAATGGTCCGGGTTCAAATCCCAGTCACTGATGACTCTTAGATGAAAAGCTCGTCGCCAACCGCAGTGTCAGTTATAAAAACTAAGTACAGAAGGGAAGAAGTAGTATTTGGAGTAGGGAAATGCCATCTAGAAAATAACTAACTACTGATGAATAGTGGCGGCAATTGAAATGGTAGGAGTTATTATAATTCCTCACTTTTCCGTACTTCGAGGATATAATACATTCATAAAAGTCATGGCTGGACATAGGAAGCACCATTCACTAAATTCATTGACCTTGCTGCTTCTGCCTTGCGGTCTGTTCAGAAAGTTCTCGGAACATTTCACCTATTCAACTGTTGGCTTTTAAAACAAACTCCGAACCGAAGGTGGTGTCCGTTGTTCCAGCATCCCTATTATGAGGACAAACCAAAAAAGGGCAGACTTTAGTGAAATCTTAATAACAATAGATATGTATTGTAAATCAGATTGGTGTGTCAATTACTTAACATACAACAATACACCACGTTCTTATTTCTCAACTTTCACCAGTTATGTGTAGAACCCGTGTAATAGTTGGTGAGCCTATTGCCATACCGGGCACAAATCCAGACTCCGAGCTGCTACCGGGCATTTCAAGGTAGGGAAACCCAATAGTTGTTACCCGACCTGGGATCGAACCCCAGCTTAGCATCGCGGTTACGAGTAGTAGACCAATGAGGCGATTTTTAGTATTATTAAAAAATAGATACTTCGTAAAATTTGAATTAAAAAAAAATATAACTAAAAATATAAGTCGTCATGTTTATTATATAGATTAATGTTCATTACTCGTAGCTTGTACCTAACTTTTCAACCGTTCATTTAATGTGTCAGCGGGAGAGTTTCTAAAATCGACAAACGCTCAACTTGTTTTATCTCGAAAAGAAACTTAACCCTTGCCCGTGATGCTATTCGGAGAGGCCCTTTGGAAAACCGGTAGAGTTAATTGGTAAACTTTACATTATCTCAGGAAGTTAACAATTTTATTGGTGAAAGTAACAAAAGCTTTTTTATCTCACAAACTGTGATGACATTGTTCATTTTGTCCTAAGAAGTTGTTTATGACGGGGATAGATTATAAGTATTTCATAGAGCTGTTGTCTGTTAATTGCGTTGTAATACATGGCTTTTTGGGTGTGTTTTCTAAACGCGTCCTCCAACCCAAGCCTACCGCGGGGGTGTGTAGCGTTTATTTATTTATTGTTTATTTTAATTTAACAACTGCGTTTTAATCAGATAATAATCATAAATGTTATAACTTTTCACCCTTAAATCATTTAAAATGTCGGAAGAACTGTCTACTTAATTGTCGTACGTAATCATTGGGTATAAATTTAGTGTTGGCCTTATTTCAATATACGACGTCATAATTATATTAGCGAAAATCAGACGGGATTTTTTTTGAGAAAAACTAATTCGACACAGAACAGACAAGACTACATTTCGTGTAAAATAAGGCGTATTACAAGTCACTTGTTCTATTTCAAGCGATATAATCGCAAGTTAAATCCATATTTTTTCTCTCAATTTATACTTACTGTCTAGGTATCCTTATATTTTGTAATACAGGTGGTAGGTTAATAAACCCTTTTGTTTATGAACACAAATCTCAAATTACAAATCTTTATTTTTCAAATATAATTTTTACATAGTTTTGGGTATTATTGGATCCTGTTTGAGTTGCAAAATATATTGTAGAAATTAAACCCATCGCCATAAATATGAACAAAATTATTATGAAAAATTAACGAAAACATCAAACAATGATAAAATAACTCAAAATATAGAACAAATTTAGAACATTACACATGGGTACCTCTACTTTATAATTTTAAAACATGAAAGAAAAATATAGAATATGTACTAATAATGCGAGATCACTATTATTAAATTTAAATAAGTAGGTAGGTATGTCTTCTATCGTCTAACATCTTATAAGGAAAAGCTATAAATATTTGCTATTACATAATATACTACGAAGCGGTGACAGCCCAGCGGCTATCGAACTCGCCTCTCATTCGAGCGGTCCGGGTTCAAACCCCAGTGGCATGCACCAATGACTTTTCTAAGTTATGTGCGTTTTAAGAAATTAAATGTCACTTGCTATAACGGTGAAGGACACATCGTGAGGAAACCTGCATGCCTGAGAGTTCATCATAACGTTCTCGAAGGTATGTGAAGTCTGCCAATCCGCACTTGGCCAGCGTGGTGGACTAAGGCCTAATCCCTCCCATTCTGAGAGGAGACCCGTGCCCAACAGTGGGACGTCTAAGGGTCGCAGCGAATATACTACGACACTAAAAATATCAGACGAATCATGACAACACTGTTAATGAAATGTTTTGAGAATGTGACCTAGACTATAGTTTTTCCGTTCTCTCTCCGATCTCTTAACCTTCTTTTCTTATTCATTAAATTATAAAGTGTGCCAGCAGACTGTATTGCCTCCTTACAACGTTCTTTAATTTCTTTTTTAATCGTGTCATTCCTTCCTTACACGATTTTTATTCAGTATAAATAAGTCACCATTGTAAATTCCAGCCAAAGGAAAAACAACATCGATCTTTCGTAACGTAAAATCGAAAAACTCGCTAAAACTCGTATGTTTTTAGCCTAGAACTATAAATATTGTAACGCAACCGATGGTAAGGCAACTGCCTAATTTAAATGTTTCGTGTCTCTAGAATAGTTTTTTTTGTAAAATTGATTTATAATGACCTCTTTTCAGTTCAAGACCATTTAAATTTAGAATGTTCTAATTCCAACGTTGCTGATTTATTTCTTTTTTTAGGATCAAACTGAGATAAGTAGTGAAGATGGAACGAGGAAATTAATATTTTGCCAAATCTATACTAATATTATAAAGAGGAAACAATTTTTTGTAATGTTTTCACACAAAAACTACTGGACCGATTTCAAAAATTCTTTCACCATTAGAAAGCTGCATCTTCACTAAGTGACATAGGCTATATAATATTACTAGGTGTAAACGAAACTATTGTTATGTCTAAATTAGGAATCACTATTGTGATTTGGTATTCCTAGTTTTATTTACGGACTGTAATTCAGAAGGATTCTCGAGTATGTTTGTAGAGCGGTTGGGATCAAGTAAAGTTGTTTTTTTTAAGAATAAGCTGAAACAACCAGACTATGGTTGCACGAAAAGTTATGTTCGATTGTCGAAGAAATGCTTTTACCCAATGATATCAAGTATATATATAATATACTAGTGGACGCCCGCAGCTTCGCTCGCGTTACACATTCACTAACTTGAAAAACGGCAAAGCTTCATACTAACTTTGCACCCCCGTTTTACCCCCTTAGGGGATGAATTTTCAAATTTTTCTCATCGTAAAAACCATCCTTGAGCTTCAACGAACATTTAAAAAAAAGAATTGGCCAAATTGGTCCAGGCGTTGTTGAGTTATGCGCTTACCAACACATTTTGCGATTCATTTTTATTATATAGAAGATGTATGAGTACTTAGATTTATCACGCGAAATATAACGCCACATTTAAAATACCAACTAATACCTACCTACAAGAATACATACACTGCATAACAACATACACATAAATTTCATACTAAATTATCAATTAGCAATGATGTGCCAAAATGTTGCCAGACACATAATATCATAGATTTATTATATACTTCCGTCCATAATAAAGTGTCATTTTGCGTAAAAAAATTGTAGTTTTTATAAATGATGGCGCCCCGAATCTTAGCCAATTAAACCACTGATTTGGCTTGTCGCACAAGCAATGTTGTATGTTTATGATTTATTTTTCAAAATATTCTTTTAACCTACCTTCTAACAAATTAAAATTTTGAAATTGTACCTTTAGCTTCACACAAACAATAATTTGTCCATTACAGGACTCATGTGCCCCTGTCAGACCCGTGTGACAACACATACCTAATTTACATATCAATGTATTAATTTTACATTAACATTATTTTGCTGTGAACGCTAAATTTACATTTCTGCGACGTCTAAATAGTCTTATCACATTACTACACTATACATCTCCATTCCCAGACCTGCTGGAAGAAATTTCAATATGAAATTTAGGGCCTGTGTACTTTTTTCTCTAATTAGTTTTCACATTACACTAATCAGTTTTCATGAAAAATGTTAAGTGAGTAAATTTTAATAACCCCATGGTTATACACGATTTTGTTCTAAGCCTCCATAGGCTTAGAAAAAAATCGTGTAGAAAATTATTCGGCCTGCTGTTATCTAGCAATTATAACCGAGACCGATGGCCTTATAAGTGTCTCCTGAAACTCGAAACCACTCAAAATTTTTTGTCACTAGCGGTCATATCGGTCCTATTCCTACAATTTCCAACGTTTCGTGTTAAATAACATTACAGAAGCATTATGATATGAAACAATGTGTCGAAATTGGATTCTGCTATTGTTCCTTTCGGGGTACAAACCACACAGGCTTTGTTCTGGATGAGTATGGTGTTGTACGTACAGCACCGTCATCCGCTGATGCCCCATGACATCTGTGACAAACCTCGAACAGAACTTATTCCATGATGTTCCAGATGTTCCAAGGTTCTTCTTTCTTTTTATTTAATGGTGACCAAAAATGCATACTCTCAAAATCAGAACCTTTTTTGAAGTCGCATAAAAACCATACTCGATGAAGGTGATCAAAAGTTTTACTACTTCTATTTACGCCTAAAACAAGATTTGACTGAATGTAATGAAAAATAAAGGATTAGGGTATTTAAATTCACCTTTAGTCTAGAAATTCGGGATGGATAAAGTGTTCAACGAGGCCTAAATTACAAATGGCTCGAGCTAACAAGAAAACTTAGATTGTACGAAGGAAAAATAAAAGCGCCAATCGCGTCGCGTCTCGTACTGTTTATTATCCTGCAGTGAGAATTACGAAAAGCTATCATGAAAAATTTACCGAAATACAAATTATTATCGTCAGATATTCACGAACTCGTGCTGAACTAAGATAACGCTAAATTTAGGGTGGTATGTCGCTGCTGCTGCAACCCATAGACGGCCCACTGCTGGGCACGAGTCTCCCCCATAGACAATTCTGCGTGAAGTCTAGAGGCCACGGTCGGGCCGTGGCCTAATGGGTGAATGGTGAATGGGTGCTGCTAAGTGTATCACGGCTATATTATATTCGTAGTGTGAAGAACGTCTCACAAAGTTTTTGTAGTTTTTCCGAATGCTATTCGTTGATTCTTGTACATATTTAGAATGATCTCAAGCGCCTCACTTTTCATCTTTACAATAGACATTTAGTGTGAACCCGGATCCTTGAAACCAATTCTTATACATTGATCTATAAGCAAATCAGTTTGCATTAACGTGTGAATGCTTCATTGCTTCAAACAAGTCGTATCATTACCATCAGTATTCATTATGGAATCGGATGTGAGGAGTTCTTATGGTTCATCGAAGTGAGGCTTGCATGTCACGGTGTAATAAAGACAGATCAGCCTCGTAAAAGTCGACGCCGGACTGTGGAAAGACCCACAGGAATGATTATTTTGTGTAAGTAACCTTTATTATTTTGTAATTGTATAAATGAAATTAAAAAAAATAATAATGGTTGTCTGTAAAGTCGGTTTACGGACGATAATTTCACGTGATAACAGACACGCACAGACAGAGACGAGTTTAACGAAACTATAAGCATAGTATAAATTCATCATCTCTGTCCTATAAGGTTTCTTTGTTGACTACGAAACCCCCCTTTTCATATTACTAGGCACCACTTAATCATGTAGACTTAATATATTATATTATTATGAGCACCCGGATGGTTTAAATCGGGTAAAACATTCCTGAAGATACGAGTAGTAGGTTGTTCTGGGAATTTCATACTCAACCTGCTATCGCACTATGTTTCCCATATTTTACTTATGAGACCAAATATTTGTTTTAGTTTTATTTGCGAGAATGTGAGTCTGAGCAGAATATTCTTTCATGTTTGCGGATATGGCGCGGAATATGTTGTATCTACTTATAACGTAACTCCGGAAACTAACATTTGAAGAGTTGACTGTTATTTTCGTTTCTATTTAGACATTATATTATTTTTAGAGAAAATATACACTGCCCACCATACGCGTACGAATGGAAACTCCTAAACAGTAAACGTTATCGTTAATTTAATGCTGAGTCGTCACTCTGGATGGGTGGAATGTATTATAAAAGATCTGGACATATAAACGATGTAAACTTTTGTGAATTCTTAATAAAATTTATTACTCATCACAGACTCAATAATCGAGTTGTCGCTTACCCCTACATAACCTTCAATAAATTGTACTAAAGTGTACTTCATTGCAATTTAATGAAGGTAGGCGAGAAGAACGACTCAGTTATTGAGCTGGTGATGAGCTAAAAGTAATGATCAATGAATACTCGAAAATACACTGTAATTTTCCTCTGTTAGTTTAGAAAATATTCTGCCCAATAATAGAGCAATGACTCAATATTGAGCTGCAATGAGTCTGTTAACTATTATAAAGTTACATAAATATCTACAGGGTTTTACTAGTGGTATTGTGATGCAATGCTCATCCAGATTGATGACTCAATATTGAGTAATAAATAATACTTTGATTCCAGTGTTCGTGCTCTGCTGGTCGCCGTACATCGTGTTCGATCTGCTGCAAGTATATCACTACATCCCACCGACGCAGAGCAATATTGCCATAGCGACGCTCATCCAGAGTCTAGCGCCACTTAACTCTGCCGCCAATCCCCTGATATGCTGCATGTTCTCGCCGCACATTTACAGTAGCTTGAGGTGAGTTGAGAATTCTTGTATAAGCGAATATATCGCACATGCTTCATACATACAGCGCAACATCTAATTTAACGTAAACAATTACGAAACGAACAAAAGGATTCATAGAGAAATGAAAGCTAATGATAATCAATTAATTAAGTATTGGGTCTGTTTGAAGCAAGTTTGTAAAGTATTCCGGGAAACCGACAGAGATTCCGCCAGAACACTGTTACAGATGCCAATTAAACCGCGGTTCGGTTCAGATTGCGGCCTGAGGTGGCTATTCCGAGCACATTCTGTACGAATATGATGTACCTACCTACATCATCCAACTTATTGCAAGATGGGCAGTTTGGGCTGCTAGATCTTTTCATTAGGTACGAGAATTTATTTCCAGAAATGTGCCTGGTACGAAACCTAAGCGCCGTTATAGTTTCAATCTTAGTTGTATCAGCCTTCTCAAGCCATGGCTTTCAATGGGTGTGGTACGATTGTATCAAATACCCTTTTCTACCGATCTCTTGTCAAAGTACCTACTTCTTCGAAAACTTATAACATTCTTCTTTGTCAATTTCTTTGTGAATTAATTGATTTATATTGTAAAGTAAAATTATAAAAAATAGAGTTTTATTTAACAATGCTGTATACTGTACAAAAAATATTCGCTTATTGAAAAAGTGTAAAAAATACAAGCTATTTTTTACACTCTCGATTTTACCTATCGAGTTTTCAATTATGTTATAAATCATGACAAGTGAAGTCTTCCATTTTGTACATCGCCAGCGAGGTGGATTATGGCCATATCCCTGTATTAAACGTCTTCGACCATTCATGCATAAAAATATCATGTAAGCTTATTCACAAAACTCGATTGCTAAATGTGACAAAACAACAAGTGGGTCTGTTTCCGCTGCTTTGGTTATTGAGTAACACAGGTAGAATTCAATTACTGGAAATTCATTCACGATACTACACTGCAAATGCCTGCATTTAGAAGCATTATGAAATCTCAGTTATTTAACACAGAGAATAGCACTGTATGTGTACGAGTTCTCTCGCTACACAATTTCAGTCTGAAAGCATGTGCAATTGTCAGGTTTAATAATTAATTTTTAATACAGTTGCTCAAAAAGTGGCGTATTACAGGGACGTATAGCGTTCGGGAAGTGAGCTATTACACACTCGTGCTTTTTCTTTACCTTTTCCGAACTCGTGCGTTCTCTTTCCCAACTGTCAAAATAATGTCTATTAAAAAGAAAAAACCAACCCGAAGTTTTTACTAAAAAAAATTCATAGAAGTTTTTATGATTCATGCAAATATTTCTAAAAAGAAGCTACTAATTTGTTTCAATATCAGATTTAATGATTTGATTCAATGAGTTAGGTTAGGTTTCACTTCATTTCATCTCATTAAATTTCATGCCAATAAAAAAATTCTACTGAAGACTTGGCTGTATGGGCATAGTTTTGCCTACCCAGAATGGGTGAAGAAAACAAAAAAAAATCTCTGCAATACTCTGTATTCTTTTACGGTTGGCGCCATTTTCTAAAAATGTTCTTTGCGAGTTTAGTTTGTGTTTTTATTATTTCATTATATTGCTTCATTTTTTCGCAACTGTATTAAAAATAGTTGTTCAGTACACGTGCGGAACCGTCATTGCAACTTGTTCCGACTGTCAACCCTCGCCTTCGGCTCGGGTAGACATTTGTCGGAACTCTTTGCAATGACAGGCTTTCCGCACTTGTAGCGAAATATACTATTGATTTGAATATTCACGAAAGGAGGATTTAACAACGGAGGTAATACAGGTAATAATATTGAACTAGTAAGGTTTGCTTTTCGACATCAAATAGACGATAAGGTTCATCTGGAAATACGTTCAGTTTTCAAGTAAAATGGTACAGCTACATCTAAAGTAGGTACCTACATAGGGGCTCTTTATAGTTTTTCGTAATTCAAATTACTTCGCTACTGAGTTACAAAGTTACTTCGAGGTAAAAAAAATACTTATAACACAAATTAGTTTGCTATGGCCTACCTTTATCTTTGACTAGTGGACGCCCGCAGCTTCGCTCGCGTGGAATAAGATATTCACTAACTTCAAAAACGGCAAAGTTTCATACTAAATTTGCACCCCCGTTTTACCCCCTTAGGGGGTGAATTTTCAAAAATCCTTTCTTAGTGCTCCCCTACGTTATAAAAGGAATCCCTGTGCAAAATTTCAAGTTTCTAGCCCTTATAGTTTAGGCCCTGCGTTGATATGTCAGTCAGTCAGTCAGTCAGTCAGTCGAGTCAGTCTTCTCCTTTTATATATATAGATTTTACATAGTGTCGTGCAAGTTGAGGAAAAAAAAAATTGTAACAAAACTAAAGTCTTACTCATTGCTTGATAAAATGACAGAGGACTAGCCACATCTGATGAAACACGGTTGCTACACATAAGAGTGAAACTGCGATTAGGCAATCAGTGTCTGACGATCTCCTTCTAGATGACGCGACATTCCACGCACGATGATTGGGGACAAAGAGAATGAGAAACGCCAAAGATCGCTCTCAGAGGTGAGGTCTATAATCTATATTCAGAAATGCATTAGTTACGTTTGAGTAGACGTTCTAATACAGGCTGGAGGGAGTGGGAGAGATATAGAAGAAGGATTTTGGATTCCAGCAAATTAGCTACTGCGACCTAAGAAGATCTATTGCAGCTAGAGTTAAATGAGTGAATTGTCTTATTCCACAGACAAGTACCTCCTTACCGCTGGGTGTGGTGCGGGCGGCGGCGCGCGCGCGGCACTCTTCGCTCGCGATCTGACTCCACAGCGCACTCTGACCTGCTCAGTTCCACGCATGCTCGGCGCACGCACTCTGTCGCCACAGTGAGTTGCTAATATTACGTTCCTCCTAGACATATGTCGAACATCACTTTGCTCGGAGAGATGTGGCCTTTTGGGTGCGGGCAGAAGCGCTCGGAGCACTCTCTGACCTGCTCAGCTCTAGCTGTTGCTATAAATAAACACATACTCGTACAATAAGTTCTCCCGTAGATGTGTGCGCCACGGTCCAATATTAAGATTGAAATGGCACGAGTCATCACTGGTGGCGGGAAGTGTAAACATTATAACTAAATATGGATTTCATAACAAAAACAAATGACTGCTTTCAGATTTTAAACCGAACCCGCAGCAGCAGCATGACGAGGCCCCAGCAGGAGGGCAACCGCCGCACCCAACTCCTCGTCCTTATCTCAGCACGCGACTGACAGTGCGCACCCACAGCGGCGACCAACGACGTCATGTTGTAGACAAGTACAAAGCTGTGTCGTGAAACTGGAATAAAACAGTGTGGACACTTAATATTAAGATTTTTCAGAGATTTTTATTTTTGTAAAAAGCAACATCAGTAAGTGAAAAAAAAGTCATGATGTCAACAATCAACAATGATTAACGCCATGTAGTAGAGTAACTACAAAGCTGAGACGTGAAACTGAATAAAGTAGACACTTGTACCTATATCAAGTCAACAAGAGATTTTATTTTTGTAAAAACAAAAAATATGTCCTACTGTTGGACTCGAGTCTCCTCTCATAATGGAAGAGGTTAGTGCATAGTCCACGAAGAGCTATTCTATTCATTATTATACTCCCACTTCGATGACTAAAGACGTCAATTGCTATTATGACACTACACAGCTTTGCAAACTGGAAAATAACAAAGTGTAAACATACTTGACAGACATCTACTAAAGATTAAACCTTTTTGTGCAAAGCAAAACTATCACAAAGTATTCACGGCATTGATATATAATTCATAAAAACAAATAAGTCATATATTGGGAGCATAGCGCAGCAATACAATGATCAGATCATGTTACTAACATTATTTAATACCTATATGCTGCCGCGACTGATTCTCATACCTTGAAGACTAATAATAATTTCATCTTTTGTTATTTGTAGTATTATTTGTTAGTAGCAGACTAATATTTACGAATTAACTAATAAGGCGTAATGTGTATTCTGTAAGTCACTGAAAAAAGATTTAATGTCATTGTAATGTTGTATTTTTGAAGTATTTATAAAAATTATAGGCTATGTAGCGTCCATAGCCCAATGGCTCGCGTCGATTCAATGTGACCGAAAGAGTGAAGCAAGGACCGCCGCGGTCGGTCTGTGGATGGGTGATCGCTAGTGGCAAAATTTCATGGACTCTGTCGTGCTTCGGAGGGCACGTAAAGCCGTCAGTCCCGATTGTTTTCAATGGTGGAAACAGTCGTTTATCCTTGTCGAAGACCTTCGGGTGGCTTGAGACATTCGACACTGGGTTGGCCACTAACCCCTCCACCAATCCGCATTGGAGCAGCTTGGTGGAGTATGCTGTTATGTTTGTGGGGGAGACCCGTGCCCAGCAGTGAGACGTCTATGGGTCGCAGCGAAAGTCCAGTAAAGTAATATTATAATGTATTAGATTTAAATTTAGAATTTAGAATATTTTATTTCAAGCTGATGTAAGTAGCTACTTATACATAACTATACCTACAATATTAGGTATAAATTTTACCGCCCTTTAAATTTTTAGGAGTGTAAGTAGTGTAAGAACTCAAACAAGAATCTGCAAATTTAAACTGCAGCATCTGTATAGTAACTGCATTATAAGGTTAAAAAAATTTCTTTAGTAACTTTGAATTACATATTAAGTATAAGTATGGTTCTAGTCTTCAAGACAACGTTTCTTTTCAATGTACCTAAACATAGTAAGTCATTCACAGGTATCGAAGGTTTACAAAATTTTAGGTACCTACCTACCTTTATATTTTGTAAAAGATGTACCCAACAGGTATCTTGTCATTGAGAGATTATCGATTACCTATTTACGTATTAATAAAAATTATTGCCGATTTCAATCGAGGCTATGTTTCGTTAATCAGAATTTTTATTTATTTAATTCTTTATTATACCTACTTATCAAGAAAAATATTGTGGTACAAAAGGCGGACTTAATGCTGAAAGCATTCACTACTAGATTTTAGTAATGTTCGCATTGGCACTGGCCTGTTTTAATAGATTTTTTGCTTTTCTATACCTTATTTATTATTGATCACAAAACTGGAGGTTTATTTAAAATCACATCAAAACTAATACTTAACCCTTTATTTTTATTTTTGTAAAGATATGTTCCATTGTTCAAAATTATAATTAAAAATGTAATAAATTAACTCTCTTATCTCTCTTCTCCTATTACAAATTTACCCAAAATAAGATGGTTAAAAAAACTCAAAACACGCTTTTTTAGATAACCAAAATAAATGTTTTTTTTTAATTCCATTTTCTGATATTTATCATATCGTTCATCGGTCTTCGATATGTGTGCAAAGTTTCAAATTAATCCGAAGTTTTGAAATGGGTGAAAATCACGTTCAAATATTCCGTTACTTACATACATAGATACCTACATACCTACAAACATATTTTATATACCAAGTTACTAGACTGTGTTAAAATAGCTTTACTGTGGATTTTTCAATTACAAAATTTGTTTTAAGTAACGCCATCTGTTGAAAAATTGAGAAACTTTTGTTGGGTTTGGAACACTACCTGACGTTTGTTTAAAGTGTCCTTTTTTGTAATGAGAAATATGTACCTATTAGAATCCAAAAAATAAAAGTAATAGCTTTTGGCGTCTATGTATATATTGGGCAGCTGAAGCAAAGTTGCGCCAGTCAAAATAATTCTGATTTTAATTTAAGCATAAGCACTGTCGTATAAATGCCCATTTAAAAATGTTATGATGTTTTGAGTAATACCTAAATGATGTGTTATGTGTAGTACTTTACTTATTTTTATCGGCTACGGTTTAAATCAACAATTTTCATGGAAAAGGAAAAGCCCAAACTAATTCTAAACTTTCACGATACCTATCGATAAATAAAGTTTAAATTTTGCGTTATCATTTTGTAAATACCAAAGAATATATTTAATTAATTAATTATTTTTATCTTTTTGAGAAAATTATTAATTATTAATTACACTAGCGCATTGGGCGCAAGGCCTGTAATGTTAGCTGTAATAATATATTGAAATAAATAAATGTTTTTTTCAATATAAAGATTTAAATTGTATTGTGTAGTCAGGTAAGTACTGAATCTTTGTATTGTATAGCTTTAAAATTTCTTAACATATCGATACCTTGAATCTCAAATGGCGTAATCACCATTTTGGCCAAAATGACTTTTGAATGCTGTCTTACTGCGTTTTTTTTTCTCTATCGATCTGTCCAATCAGAGTTTTAAAATTCGCAAAAAAGTGGTGATTACAGCCCACGTGTTTTTCGTCGATGAACAAGAATTTTCTAATTGTTTAGTCGTAAATACCTTTAAAAAAATAATTTTTAAGATTTCGGTCGATACACCAGTTAAAATTATAATGATGTGAAAAGTACTGATTATCGAGTTAGGCGTATAGGACTGATAAGTTTAACTATGGCGTTTACGACTCAAGTTACTTTAAGAATTTAAAATAAAATAAATAATTTTAGGGGGTATTAACCTTCTTGCATTTAATTTGGCGTTTACGACCCATGGATTTTTAAAAATATGTTTTTTACTTTTGTCGTATCAACCATGTTATATATGAAATGTTAGGCCAAAAAAATCTGTATTATAAGATGAATTGACTCTTACGCCCCATCATTTTTAAAAATAATATTTCACGAAGAGTATCTTCGTTTGCCTTCAGATAAAAAGGTACCTACTAATCGACTTATTAGCAGAAACCGATGAAGAGGACGAAGAAGGTGAATATGAAGAAAACTCAGTTTAATTCTTTAAACGTTTTCCTTTCATGTTAGTTCATGTTGACGATAATTTAGGTCTGTGATTTATAATTAAACTCATTAAATTCTAGTTAGAATAGTGAAATTGACGTGTTTTATTTCTTTTGGCCAATACTACTCGTATTGAAGATTGTTTAGTTGCAGGAAAAACCTAAAAGATAAACGAAGTGTTCCGTGCCGCGCTGGTTGACACACTTATAGCTAGTACGAGTACCGAGTAAATTATATTTTATTTTTCAAATTACCGACCATAAGCTGTTGTTTACTCTTATTAACTAGGCATAAGTTTAACATAAATATTAATTTATCAACTCAAAACTCATCTTTACTTTAAACTTTGTGCACACAACAAGTGAACATGTTAACTTATATTCTCATTCAGTGAAATGTTATTTCTTTTGAGAATAAAGTTTCTTCGACCACAAGTGGCAGGAGTGTTGCTAGCGCCTAAATCTTATACAGATCTTAGATCCTAGCTTTAACATTTTAAAACGTTCGTTTTATTTCTTTACACACTAGAAGACTATTTAGAATCTAGGCGCTAAGCAAGGCTCCTGTCAGTGCCTTAGTGAGTACCTAGCCTTAGTTCATGCGAAGTATAATATTATTATGTCTATCCTAATCTTAAAACAAAACAGAATTATACATACACAATGATTTTAGTTTGAACTGCAAACCA
Source organism: Carterocephalus palaemon (assembly GCA_944567765.1). NCBI lineage: Eukaryota > Metazoa > Arthropoda > Insecta > Lepidoptera > Hesperiidae > Carterocephalus > Carterocephalus palaemon. The sequence continues at coordinate 11,242,568 of OX155643.1, forward strand.
AAATTATTGTGTTTGGATAATTGAAGTAATAAAATCTATTTCATTGTTGCACTTGCTATTAATTTTGTAATAATCAAATTACCTATATTTGTCTCTTTTCTTGCACCTTCCTTTCTTCCTTGTTTTTTATAAGTCAATTAGGCTGTTACACCCTGTTACACCGTAACTTTTTACAGAACAGCCTTTTTTTTGGGTCGTAAACTCCAAGTTATCAAATTTTTTTTGGCGTAATCACAAATCATTTTTGCAAATATTGGTTGAATTTTTAATACCGTATTACTGTGTTATAAAGCTCCTTAAATAAGTTAATTACATCCAATTTTCATTTAAATAGCATTATTAATTGAAAAGATATGAATTTTAATCTAAGATTTTTTTTTTGTTTCGGCTCTCCTGAAAAATGACGATTTGGTGATTACGCCATTTGAGATTCAAGGTATCGATATTTAAAAAAGTTTCACTTAGTAGGTATACAGATACCTAACAAAAATTATAATAATGTAATATTAATTGCTTAGTAGTGATTAATTTTACTATAAGAATTTGTAAATACGTATAAATTATTCAATTAAGTATATCAAGTATTATTATTTTTCTACAGCGTAATACGTGAAATTAATTGTTTAATAAAGTTCAGAGATGCATCAATAATTATTAAATACTTGTGTCATGTAAGCCGTCTCTTTCATTTATCCATCGTCAACATACATCTATTAGCTCTTCCACGCCGCACATTCCTATAGCCGTATTTTCCAAATTTCTCTTTATTTTGGACTAGCTTTTACCCGCGGCTCCGCCCGCGTGGTCAAAGGGAATTAACAATGAGTTGTTTATCATACATGACAACGCCATCTATTAACAACATCTGGAACTAAATATCTAGCACATAACAAAACATCGATATCTTCCCATGAGGAAATTTTACCGCGGTAAAAAGTAGCCTACGTCACTCTCCACCCTCCTCACTATCTCCACACACAAAAACCATACCATATAATAGCTTCGCTGCGACGTGAAATCCGGACAAACAAACAAACAAACACACTTTCTCATTTATAATATTAGTATGGATTAAACCTTGTTCAGTGAGGAAAATGGGTGGAATAACTACATAGTTTGTTCAAGATACTGTGATAGCTATTCCATCGGTGACAGTGCATTGGCTATCTAATTACCTCTCATTCGAACGTGGTCTGAGTTCAAATCCAAGTGACATGCACCAATGACTTCTTATAAGTTATGTAAGTTTTTACAAATCGAAATAAAATGTCACCTGCTGTAGTGAAGGAAAACATCGTGAGCTTGAAGGTTTACGATCTCTGCTTTTATAAAATTACAAACTGACTCTTTCTGATGTATGGCGTAGAAAAGTAGCACTCTTCCGAACTACGCTCTAGTCTTATTATAAACATTTTATTTATATAATTCAAAAGTATAATATATATAAATGCGGTTGATTACTCATTTACAATTTAGGATTTCCTGTTACATTAAAAGCTAGCCTCTCTCTTACTTAGTGCAGGATTGTAGTAGAATGATATCATTGATGAAAAAAAACCTATAAAGTTTATCTACTATATTATGAAAATGGTGGCTTCCGTTATAACAAATTTATTACTCATCTTACTAATAACTAGCCTGAGATAGGCATCTACTAACTTGTTTGTTTTCAAAACACAGCGTATAATCGTACTTTTAAAATTCATACCAAGTATGAAGTTAGACATCTTTGTTGTGGAACAGACTAACTTTTACATGCGCAACTTCTGAGACACTCTCATCGTCTACTTTTAGTGCCGATAACCTTATCTAACTGTGCAATGAGGGTTCTAATGGATATGGAGTAGGATGAAGGGAAGTTGGCTACATGGCTCGTATGGAGGAAATCCGGCGATTAGGATTCACTGTATGATTACAAATGTATGCTATTCTTGTCTGACTTTACAATAGAAGTTTTGTACTTCTAACGAAAAATTGTAAAAACGTACAGATTTTATGTCACAAGTCGATTTTTTTTAACCAGGGTTTGACTGGTAGAAAATGACATAAGGGATTAAGTCCGCCCACTGCATTTCTCTTTAGAGGTGTAGAAGTTATTTATATAAACGTTATGACAGAGGTGTTTATAAAAATTAGGAAACGTTAATTACATATCGGCGGCAGACAGGGTGAAATTAGGTAGTCCAGATGTTAGGCTCCTTGAACTATGCCGGGCAGATATTTGTACTCGGGTCATGGATGTCATATTGAGTGGTTTTCTGTGTGTGCATCACACCCAATACAGGACATACCGCGGAGGTGCGATTGTGTAGCGTTAATTTATTAAATGATTTATCTCATGAAATACACCAACCCACAACAGAGACTGCATTTATCGAACTTTCTCTTTCATTTCAAATTTAAAACAGGCAAATAAAAAGCAAGGGATTTAAAGGAAAACCTAATACCGACTGGCTATAAATTCGATACGTCCTCTTGTGATTTATATACACATGCTTGAACTGCACAGCTTGTTTTGACTGTACACGAGATGAATCCAAAGCCAACTGAAAACGGACGTTTAGTATTAGAAATTTATCGTAGTAATATTTTTATTCGATGTCTGTATGGGATTGCTTTTCATGGTTAATGCTACTGAAGGATGTAGTGTTTTCGATTGGCTAATAGTTGGATAGGTAAGTTTCCAACAAACTTTAAGCTAAAATTACAACGTAAATAAGAAATTTTAACTTAAGTCCGGCAATCTCCCAGTAAACACTCTCAGCTTGCTCTCTTAATACCTAACTAATTACAGCATTCATTTTAGAATACTCTCAGGATAGCACCATGAGGTTTTCGAAGGCATAGACTTTTTCGATTAAACTTGGAGGATCAAAACTTTCTGGTCTAAACCAGTCGTATCTAACTGCATTACAAACATCGTCTCACGGACCGCACTCTACACTTCATCATTTAAGATATTTAAAAAAATATTTATTATAACAGTAATTATTTTCTATTAAAATTACTCAAAATTTTGTTTCTAAAAACAAATTTTTATTTACCAATCCTAAGATTAATTTTGTAGTCTAAAACATTACATTTTATTCTCACAATAATACATTATTTCATAAAAATGGCAACTCTAAACTATTTTTAAAATTCTACGGTTCTTCAATTTTAATTTAAAGTTCTTTTGATCGCTTATAACGCATTCTACTAGACGTCCAAGCTTATCGCTCTGCAATACAAACTTCTCTTTGCCGCGTTATAAAACAATACAATCTATGGCAGAGACTTCATTCATGTCTACTTTAGCATTTTTGTTTATAGCATTTATTACTCATATTTTGTAAGTAATGTATTCCATTGCCCATGATATTGCGAGACGACTTTTCTACAAGGTACTTTTTCTCCTCCATTTCAAGTTATTTCTCACTTTTCTTTCTTTACCAAGTGGAGTTTATTTTCGACGTCGAGTTACAAGTACAGTTAAATAATTTGTGAAAATTTCGTGAATTTTGCAATCGTTTTAATACTACCGTGTTTTTTTCTCTCCGTGTAATTTTTCTCAATGTTTAGGGTCATGATAACTATGATCAGTTCACTATATGCACATTAATGATCATCATTTTTTCTATATGGTGCAAGGAACGTTACAATGCAATCATGAGATCATGGAATGAACATCGCCATTTTAGTTTTATGTTTTCTGTCGCTTTGTCGCTGGCTCGCTGCGACCCATAGACGTCCCACTGCTGGGCACGGGTCTCCCACACAGACACTGCTGCGGGAGGTCTAGAGCATACTCCACCACGCTGCTCCAATGCGGATTGGTGGAGGGGTTAGTGGCCAACCCAGTGTCGAATGTTCTTAAGCCACCCGAAGGTCTTCGACAAGGCTTAACGACTATTTCCAACATTGAAAACAACCGGGACCGACGGCTTTACGTGCCCTCCGAAGCACGGTAGCGTCCATGAAATTTTTCGCCATTAGCGGTCACCCATCCACAAACCGACCGCGCCCGTCGTTGCTTAACTCTTTCGATCACATTGAATCGACTCGAGCCATTGGGCTATGGACGCTACAATTATGTCGCTTTGTACTTATCGTTAATTTTTAATCAGCTATTTATATTTCTTCACTATACGTATTTCTAAACAAACAATACCGTTTTATAACCAAAGCCTTCTTCCAAGCATTTTTACGTCAGAAAATAGTCACAGACTAGGCGGTGGTTTCCTTATCGGTCCGGATTTTCCGGGATCAAAGGACCCTTCCGATACGTGGCTGTCACGTGTGCCCAAAGAGAAGTGTGCCGTAAACATTGATTTGAATGAATTCAGTCCGGAATTAATTTTCGTCTTTTCGTTTTAGTGTTTTTTTGTGTAAGTATGTATTGAATACTTGTTTTTCTTGTAAGTCGTTTTTTCTTTTCGTTTGTCTTTGTTTTTGTACGTCATGACAGAACGGTTGTGGTCATCATGTGTTTTGGCACGCATTGCAACACGTTGCCACTGCTCCCTGATGGCCTTTTCTTGTGCATTCGTGTACACATTAGCCTTTAATTGGTCGGTCCAGCGATCCAGGTCCAGGATGAACTATCACGTGGTCTTGCGCCCTCCACTTGCTGTACTGTCTTTCTTTAGACGGCTCTGCACGAATGAATACTTGTTTGTTCAAATAATTACAGAATCAGTACAGGTGGCGGTGGTATGCCTCCAGGAAAAATGTATACAGCTTTAAAAAAACATTCAAAACATTATAAACATATTTTACATACCTACTAAATTATCCTGTCACGTGTGCACATAAACACACAACTGTGAAATAAATATACGATCCCCTGCCCAGGTTTAAATATATATATAAACCTGGGCATGGTTTCCTTCTAGTTAATCGCCTAGCTTATTACCCAGTTACAAATACGAAATTCCCCGCTCTCAAACGCTATCGATTAAATACAAAAAAAAAATGACTGTAAAAATAATTATACTGTAAAATATTTTTTTTTTTTAAAAAGCTTTTATAACTTTTTATTTTATTTTCATGCATTGTCATCGGAACCTAATATGTGTGCCAAATTTCAGCTCGATAGCTTCAGTGGAAGTGGGTGAAATATTGATTGCAAGATTCCAGGACATACATAATAATATGAGTGAAGTTAAAAATAAAATAATTTAATTAAACAGAAATATTTAAACGCCAGGCGAAATTAGAAATCGACTGGCAAGTTATGGTTAACTTGACTTGGTAGTCACCCGAGTGAATTTAAAAAAATAATAACACCGCATGAAATAGGCATTGTGACTTTCGAATACGAGTGATATTCAAAAATGAAGGTATTCGACAATTTTATGCCCTTGGGCATAAAATATTAATGCCTCAAAAGAACAGAAAACCTATCGAAGCTTTATCATCCATAATAACAAAGCAAGTTCCAATTCGTCAATGATTAATAGGATTCTCCTCCATTTTCCTTACTTTTTAACTTTGTCATCTTTTGAATATAAAAGAGGAAACCCTTTTTCATGCTTTATAAATGATCACGAAATGACGTGACTTCAAATTATTAAATTAATGGAGCAATCAGGCGAAGCTTGAAACATTTTTACTTGTACACAGATGACGACTGATAATGTCAATAATGAATTCATAAGACCATGCTTGAATTATTAATCTTTTTATTATTATTATTTTACTTTTTATTATTAGGTATTACTGATATTCAGATTCACCTTTCCGTTGTCAGAAATGAAATTTTTCAAGTTAAATTTGACCCATTTCCCGGTTTCAGATTGAACTGAAATTTTGCATGCATATGTATATTGTAGCGTCCATAGCCCAATGGCTCGCGTCGATTCAATGTGATCGAAAGAGTTAAGCAACGACGGGCGCGGTCGGTTTGTTTTTTTTTTTGACCAGCTATGACCGGATGGCAAAATTTCATGGACGCTACCGTGCTTCGGAGGGCACGTTGAGCCGTCAGTCCCGGTTGTTTTCAATGGTGGAAACAGTCGTTAAGCCTTGTCGAAGACCTTCGGGTGGCTTGAGAACATTCGACACTGGGTTGGCCACTAACCCCTCCACCAGCAGCTGCGTCTGTGGGGGAGACCCGTGCCCAGCAGTGGGACGTCTATGGGTGGCAGCAAAATTTTTTGGAAATTTACAGAAACTTTCATGTTATACATAATACATATATATTCATAATCCGGTCAATGGAACATAATTTACAGGTACCTACTGTAAAAATTTGTAATTTTTCCTAATTTTTCTTTAGAAAAAAAAGTTCCTTTAATATTAGGTTTTCCTTTAGAAATGTTCCTCATAAAGCTGTGGAATATACAACTTGATATGATAAATAAGCGTAATAGAACCAAACACAGCTGCCTTCTTTATGTAGGTAATATTCTAATCGACTATCAATGACAGTATTAAGCTTTGATGAAGCCCTTTCAAACCTTACCAGACGGATTTCAGTATAAATAATAATTTGAATTCCATAAGAAAATTACGTTCATTCAAACTCAAAAGTATTCACAGAATCTATTCGCCGAGTAATTCCAAATTTACCTTTGTAATAATCTGATTGGATTATTGTTGATTTGATTAGGGAATATTGAACTGAAAAATAGCAAAACATAATTATCCATCACGTATAACATCACGATATTACATCACGCCTTTATTTTACCGAAGGGGTAGGCGATGTGTTGTAGTACACCCACTTTTCACCCATTTAATAGGTCCTCACCGTCTGTCAAGGGCAGGACACTTTGCTCACAGAAATTAAAACCAATGGATATGATATATAAGTCCTCGAGTGTGGATAGTGTGGCTTACTTGGGAAATGGGATTTCGGTCACTCCGACAAAGCGACTACCCTTCATCACCTAAGAGCTATACACAGAGAAGATATTATCCCAAACGAGTCTCCGTTGAAATTCCTAAACCATTTATTTCTTGTCGCACGGAACCACAAAACAAAGAAATTGAGAACGAGAAAATTGAAAATGGTTGGACTGTCGTTGGTAAAATTGAAACCAAATTGTAAAGACGGCGAATACGATAACGAAACATTGGTTCGTCTTAGCTTACGTCTGTATCTTTGAAAACCTCCAATGGTAACAGTGTTCACGTATCTGTGGGTTTATCTCTTGGCGTTTGATGTCTATCAGTAAATTGTCTGACTTAAGAATTGCCTAACACTATTGAGGAGGACTCATGGTTGCGTGGCTCGAGACATTATTAACCGATATAAGGTGTTAAGCCGCGCCGGTCTCCGTTGGCAGCTGGATGGATGACCGTTAGGAGCTTGTAGAGTAAAATAACATTACATAACATCGTGTCTGTATTTCCCCGAAAGGGTTGACAGAGGTGTGTAGTACACCCACTTTTCACCAATTATGTTTAGGTTTCGAATTATTAATGTGGTGAATTATTGCAATACACTGGCCAAAAATTATTGCAATACACGGGCTACAACTGGGAATTCCAAATTGTAAAACCCAGATTTCAAATTGATATTTAATTAGTGCTGTGCTAAAGTCTAAACCTAATAAATTGATATTCTGTTATATATTTTATTCTTTAAGAGAAAAGTCGTTAAGCCTTATTGCTTGCTATAAGCTTCCGAAAATTGGTTTAAAAGCAACTGTGGTCCGGTTTCCGGTTAAGCTTCTTTAGGGGCAAACATCTTAGGTACTAGCTGGACTTCTACTAACACCAACTAACTATTACTAACAGCCCCCTGACCTACTACCCAATAACGAACTGACCAACTAATGTTCTAATTAACTCTCTCAGCTAACTGGTGTAACCATCATCCCAGTCCCTATTTGAGTCATGTTCAAAGTCAGTCACAGTTGTCATGAGCGGATGGGTGGTGCTGCAAGCTCGTCTGCTATATTATATTCATAAAAAAGACACGCATGTTTGTTAGATACTCGCCGTTACTACAGATTTTATTATTCATTTTTTCAGTCAAGTCAGGTAATTTTTTTTTGCGCCAATGCTAGGCGTTAATAATTTCACACGCGGTGTTAAATGCGCAGTATACAAATGTTATACACAAAAAAATAATATCACTCCATTTATTAAACGAATCAGACGGATCAGAGATTCTAAGAAAAGTGAGTTTAAGTCGTTGTGAGCTCAACCATTCTAACTCAATTGAAACACATTTTTATCAAACTGAATATGGAGAACGTCTTCAATTGAATTCAATGTCACGACCTCCTTGGAAGTTAATGCGTGGAAAAGTGGGTAACGAACTGGCATTAGGCCTTTATTTATGAAATTCGTGTACATTTTATCTTCCCTGACGACACGTGTCGTAAAAAGTTTTATGAGCAGTTTTATGCCTGGTCACGCTTCTTATGCTTCTTATGGTGTGCGGGTCGCTTCGATAGAACTGTTGCTGTTTGCTAACTGGGGTTAGAGCAGCTCCTAAAGTAAAGCTTTGGTCTATAATGCTAGAATGGTTCTGTTCCACATTGTCTAGTTGGTTTAGTGACTTTCGAAGTTACAGAGCCTCGGTTCCTTCCCGGGTCGCGCAAAGTAATAATTTTGTTGTCTTTATAATGGTCTATACTCTCCCACAACACTTGTTTATGTACTGCGAATTCGATCTGTCACTCAGAACTGGATGGCAATAATTGGTTTCAACCGCGTCAAACGAAATTGTTTGAAGATTAAAGACGTACCTATTTGTGCAAAATATTATGTTTGCGCCAAAACTTGAAATTAACTAGAAGGGTTTAAATTAAATGAGTCCTTGCTTAAGGTCCGTCACTTGCACCTGACAGTGATTGATCGGGGTTGATAAATTCCCCATCAAGAGTGTGCGGACCCATAGACGATGCGGACCGTGTTGTCGACATCAAAACCTCATTTAGTCCTAAAAACGTCAATGCCACACTATACGGTAATTATATCGAATCGATAGGGATCATATCATTTTGTACTAGGTTTCCCTAATAATTTAGTGTGACGTATCGTGAAGACTAACTCCTTTTCAGACGAATCCATTCGAAGTCTGTCGAAGCGAGTCACGTTGTCGCACACCATGCGACCACTCCGCCACCGTCACCGCTCCGCTCGCGCCACCGCAGATATCGGACACCCGCACGAGTCAGTCAAGAATTAAAGCGAATAATAAAATCACTAGCTGCTGCCCATGGATTCGCCCGCGTGAAATGTTTAGTGTATATACTGAAAAAAATATAAATAATATAAATAAATAAACTACATAACATATGGTGTGTTAGTAGTTGGAACTCACTGATGCTACTAATATTTTTACTCTTATCACGGTTAGAAAAATCCGCACTGATCTGCGGAAATTAATATTGCAAAGTGAAATAAAAGTAAGGCCCATAAAATTTTACAAATTACGCCGGGGTCATTGAACTTGAAAATTTACTTACGACGTAGAATTTGACTGCCCTATAAAAATTTTCACTCATTTCCTGGCACTTACCGCAACAAACCGGGACCGGCTTAGCATTACGGCCCCTTTACAGTCAGTTGATTAATTTAAACATTTACATTCGTTGGCACAGCCTCCTTGCCACTGAGGTAAAAGAAATATTTTTGCATTAAATCCTTGATAAGATTATCTGTCCGTGAACATATTTTAGATATAATACGAGCAATAAAAGCGAGTTAAGTGTTTCTACTAATCGTATCTGGTTGACAAAGTAACGTCATAAAATATCAACTAACAACTTTCTGGAAGGGGGTTAGAGTTATTTTAACTTCTTAGATTGTGCCAAGTAGGTATCTACTTACGGTGCGGCGACATGTTGTCTTCAGTTCGGTTTCTACCAACATAAACTAAAGTACTATAATTGTAAAGTAGTATAATTACTCGTATGTCTGGAAGTGTACTGAAGTAGGTACCAATACTACCAATTGCAAAGATCACCCGAAATCTACAAATGAATTAAAGATCCAGAAGGGATTGACAATTATCATACGTATATCATGCAATAAATAGTACTTTTATTTCATTGTTAGCTTGTGAACACAATATTTATTGACAATGGGAGATAAATCACTCGGCTACATAAATAAAAAATGTACGAACAGATTCCTTAAGCCCCATCCACACGCTTGGCAAACAATGGCAAACAGCCAACAGCAAACAGCAAACACGGACGTGTGGATGGGTGTTTGTCGTTGTTTGCCTGTTTGTGTTTGTGTTGGGCAGTGTTCGGCATCGGTGTCGGTTTTTCTTGCCAGATCAAAGGATGTTCGGCAAACAGTTTGCGACGTATCCACACGTTTGGCAGCGATCAGTAATGCGCGCGAGCTTGCGGGAGGCGGACGTATTTACTTGCCATATTCATGGGCATATAAAGAGAACATTCCACCCTATTATTGATCGAAGATTCCACCCCATTTAAAAACTGTACCTCAAGTATTCGAATTCGATGGTAGTAAAATTATTTATAACAAGTGATTTTAAAAACTTTTAATTAAATTCACTCGTATGTATGTCCTGGAATCTTGCAATCAATATTTCACCCACTTCCACTGAAGATATCGAGCTGAAATTTGGCACACATATTAGGTTCCGATGACAATGCATGAAAATAAAAACAAAAGATATAAGTAAAAGCTCTTTAAAAAAAAAATTTTTTTACAGTATAATTTATGAATAAAATCTAACTTTAGTGATACATTTTATTATTGCAAAATTTTCATCGGAATCACCATCGTCTTCGCTTTCTTCTTTTTTTCTTTTTTCTTTCTCTTGCTTTAATTTATAATAAAAATATGTCAACCCGAAAGTAATAGCTGCCACAAGCTTGTCGTCCGCCATGTTTGCCGATTCGGAATGTTATGAACGTTCGCCAAGCATGTGGATGGCTGTTTGTGTTGGGTGATTGTGGTTGGTGTTTGGGACTTTGCTTGCTGTTTGCGGTGTTTGTGACAAACAGCCAGCGTGTGGATGGGGCATTACATTTTGATGGATTGAGAATTGGTGGTGAGGTTGAATTTGTCACAAACTTCCCCTCTAGGACAAATTTGTTGTTGAAAATTTTGTAACATAAGACTAAGTTTAAAATAATGAAATTAATCTATGAATATGATTATACAATTAAATACATTTTGTGAATATTATGTCATCATAAAATCAATAAAACACATTGTAAGCAACATCAATCAATGTTTTATTAAACATTTATAATATTTCAACCACATTGATAAGGTTAAATTTGTTTTATGGATATAAGATATAAATCGAGCTATCAGCACTAATTAGCTGGCGCCCATGACAACTGTGACTGACTTTGAACAGGACTCAAATAGTATGACTCGGTTGGTTCAAATAGGATGGTTAGTCCAGTTAGCAGTGTTAATAAAAACATAGAGATTACCTAATTGAACTTGTTGAAAATATTAGTCTAGCCTCGTTAATCAATTGCGGTAATTAATTACGAACGCACAGAACTGTTCCCTCCAGTTTAATTACTTACCAGTTGGAATGCTTCCAACCTTGAACCTAGAGCCATTATCTACTGAAAATCACTCTGAATACTGATAGTCAGTTTAAATTCTCTTGCTTTGGTTGGACATACATTTTAAAACGCTTTTCAGTAGAGCTATGTTGTAAGCAGTGACAGCTCAGTGGCTATCGAACTCGCCTCTCACTCGAGCAGTCCGATTTCAAACCCCAGCGGCACTCACCAATTACTTTTCTGAGTTATGTGCGTTTTAAGAATTTAAATGTCACTTGCTGTAACGGTGAAGGTCACATCGTGAGGAAACCTGCATGCCTGAGAGTTCATCATAACGTTCTCGAAGGTATGCGAAGTCTGCCAACCCGCACGTCTTGGCCAGCGTGGTGGACTAAGGCCTAATCCCTCCCATTCTGAGAGGAGACCCGAGCCTAACAGAGGGACAAAGAAAGGGTTGTGATGATGTGATGAAGAATATTATTATTATGTTTGAAGAACAATAAGGTCAATGGTTTAAGAATAATAATGGTCAATATAATATAATAAGATAACACCTGTCCTGTGGCACGTTAACCCTAACGCAATGAATCATAAATTCAACAAGTAATAAATGTGGAAGTGATATAATGGTCCTTTCTTTTTAATCTAATCCACTTGACTTAAACGAAAGATTACGGTTAAGTTCAAAGTTCAGCTCCATCAGGTAGCCTCAACCTTGGCCGACCTTTGTCGACTATCAAATGGCCGGCCACGAACAGGTTTTTACGACAGTTTTATTGCACGGGAAATCCTGTCGCGGTAATGCAGTGGCATCACTGAGCGCGAAAATTTAATGTTAAGCGAATCGATTTTCGCCGCAGCGATAGGAGTCAGAATTTGTGCCCGGTGTATGGCAATAAGCTCACCGCCTATTACATGGGACCTAAATATTACTGGTGAAAAGTGGGTATATATACACCTCTGCCTACCCGTTCGGGGAAATAAAGGCCTGATGTTGTTTATGTATGTTTATTAAAATATTAAATAGCTGTCTTCAAAAATAATTATACTGTAAAAAAATTTAAAAAAAAAAAGGTTTTATAACTTTTTTTTTATTTTCATGCATTGTCATCGGAACCTAATATGTTTGCCAAATTTCAGCTCGATAGCTTCAGTGGAAGTGGGTGAAATATTGATTGCAAGATTCCAGGACATACATACATACGAGTGAAGTTAAATAAAAGCTTTTAAAAAGTAAGAAATAATAATACATTCGTTTGTGGTCATAGGTCCTACCCAGCATTTCAGATTCGTTTATTCGCTTATTTTTCAGTCAGGATGGCAGTTTCTTTCATGTCAATGTCATGTCAACAGTGAAATCGCATTTGAACATTATTGAAGTACCTACTGAACCTATCTAGTTTTTCTTCCATGATCGAAGACTAGCAGCGAGTGTCAGATTTGAATGACGCATTTTACTAACAAATAAATAAAAATAAAATTTTAAAAATGTAACATGCCTGCGAAAATGTTCGTATTGCCAATATGCTTATAGCTCATCGATGTCTAGAGAACAGGTGGTTACAGTTCAACGAATTCCCGAAAACAAATTCCCAATAATACGAAACATTTGGTGATCTAGCGGGATTGTGGGCTTAACGGGTAGTTTTAGTGCGGGATTAGGAGGCGGAAATTGGATGGTAGACTGCTAGTAATTAGGCAGAGTGGGGATGTTAATTTCTAGGCAGCGGGAATCGTAACCACCTTTACCGACTGAGGCTCTAAAATTGAGTACTTGAAGTAATTAGATGCCGTACCTAATCACAGAACAAATGATTACGGTTGCAAAGCGTTCATTGTAGATTAGCGGAGGGATTAGTGGATAACCCGATTGTCGCAAGTTTTTAGGCCGCCCGACATGACTTAACGACTGTTAACTTACAATAACAACCGAGACCGATGGTATAAGTGCCCTCCGGAGTACGATAACGCTCATTAAATTTAGTCTCTAGCTATCCCATCGCTGATACTATGATGCCTATACCGAGGTATACCTTATACACTATTTAAATGAGATTGAAAGTAGTATCCTGGTCAACAGGGTGTTTGCTCCATATGCAGTTCGTTATTCTGAATTCCATGCCATACTCAGGACATATCAAAACTCTAATAATATCCTGAGTTCTTAATTAAATGTTTTGACCAAAACTATTTATATAGGTGCTCGTAGTTCATAACGCATGTGTTTATAAAATGTCATTGCAGTAAATAATTCGGCGATGTTAATCTTGTAATTCATGTTTATAATTAACGCGGTACAAACACACCGTTTTATGTCCAGCTTTTATTGTGCCGGTCTGCGGCCTAAATACCTGCAACATGTTGTGCATCAGATGCAGAATTAAATCTATTTTGAGAGCATGTGACTACTATTAAATCTGATGTCATATAAATAATGACATTTGCTTGTATCAACACAATAGTTGCATGCAAATGCCACACATATTACGACACGGACGCGCACGGTAGCAATACGCAAGCGATCCTTAAGCGCTGTTGGTGCCGCTGGGTTTAAGTGGGTATTCTGGTTTTCAGTGAGTCCTACATACCTGTCTGCGTTCTCATAAATCCAAGCAGGATGCGCAAACGCATTTCCCAGCAAGAAAAAAAAGGACACAGACGACTGGAATCGTCGTTACTTCGTCGGTTATGTTTGAAAGCTTAACATAGGTCACTAGCTATAACCTTATTTTATTTACATTTGACGGATGAAATTGTACGCTTGGTTGTTATCAAATGCATTTGTTATACCTTACAAAATCGCGACCTTGATTCGTACGTTCTGGGTAACTGCGGATAGTTGAAGGGGTTAGAAGCGGACTAGTGCAGGATGTTGTTAGGCTATTTTAACACCTCCGGCAAGCGTTTACCGACGCCATGCCTGAAGATTCCTTCGTACACGGTTGCGTTCATATTTTTTTTACAAAAGCGTTAAACCATAACTGCAAAGCTGCTGATTTATCGACTGGTTCATAAATTGGACTATTTCATAGCATTAGAAAGTTCTTCGAAGATCCTATAAGCCGTCAGTTCTGGTTGTTATCAGGAGTCCTTAAAACTTCTGTCAATTGGTTGGCCACTAAAGCACTCCGACAAACCACACTTCCACCTTCACTCAGTTGTGAGAAATGAACCGTGCCCAGCAGTGGGCAACTAATGGATTGCAGCTGGATACATAAGTAAAAACATAACACAATCACAACCCACAGTCAAGGCTCTATAAAGACACATCTGGTCAGAGCTTCCAGCATAACAATATTAAGTGCACAAATGTAAGTCTACAAGTAAGTCTACAAATGTCTGCAGTAATATGTTTCCTTCGATATGTAATTCGTTAAATAGATTGAATCCGTTGCCAACTCGAATAACACTTTGTATAAACGCATTTATAATATTGTATTATCCTCACGTTCCAATATTGAATTCATAGGTCTGTCAATTACTGTGACTTATTCATAATCACTTGAAGAAACAAGGTACGAGTATTCGTATTTCCATAAGCTCAACTTGAATAAAGTAGTTTTATCGCGTATTCTTTGTAAATATTCTATATTAAAATTTGCTGTGTAAATATTAAATCGAAATCACAATGGAATAATAATAACTGTGCATAAAATTATCACCCTTTTCTCCCTACAAAATTGAAAATACCTTTGGAATGAAACCTGTATTAATTTTATGACGCTCCAGTTGTCTAGGCACTTACCGCAATAGATTGTCAAAATAATAAATTAAAATGAAGTATACCTACTACCGTTAGTATCCACTATTCGTTACGTACTACTTTACTACCTGTTCCTGCTCAGCTATAAACAGCAACAAGTTATAACGACGTGTGTTTGTTGTAATTATTACTGTATACATTAATCCATCCGAACTTTCATTCATGTTTTGCTGGAAACACTTTCATTCGGAGTATGTAATTGTCGTAACAAAAGGACCAGTTCACTTAGACCCTTACATCGTTTAACATTTCCCTTAAAATTCCGAAATTCCTAGAAGGGAAAGGGAAGGTGGGAAGTCCTCGGTGAAATGGTTGGGACTGAGTTGCGGTATTCTGGCGGACTTCCAACAAAGCAGTGTGTTTTCACAACAAAATTTATTGCAAGTCACTTCATAAAACACCGTCATTTGTTCAGTAATTTGATATGATTTGCTGAATTTGCCGGAGACTTTTATCTAGCTGTCTTTCTGTTCCTGAGAATGTTGCCGCGTTTGTTATGCTTGGAGGTTATTTTACTTTATACTTAAGTAATGTACAAATTCAGTGAATGAATAATTTCTATTTTGGGTTTGTATTTGAAATGCCTGTAGCAGCTCAAAGTCTGAATTTGTGTTCGGTGTATGTTTGTGCAATAGGCTCTCCACCTATTATATGGGACCTAAACATAACAGGTGAAAAGAGGGTGTACCTCTGCCTACCCCTTCGGGGAAATAAAGGCGTTATGTTATGCTAAAAAAATAAGGAATTTCAAAGGAATGTAAAAGAATGAATTTGAAATTATAGGTGTTCCCTTCCTTCCTTCATTTATGGGATGTATTCAGATGTATGTATTTAATAATGTCCCGTATATATCACTAAGAACACTAAGAACGTAGTCCCTCAGTAAGGAAGCGTATATTACACAATTGCAGTAGGTATTTGTAGTGGTGACCCTGACCTCTTCATATCAATGTACAATCAGCGTTTTTAAACTTTCGACAACCGTTGGTTTAGACTTTAGACTTCTAAAAAGTCCTAACTCTTCAGACGTAACGTAAGTACATACACGTATCAAGCTGTAGATCAAGATCAAATAATTTGTTCTAGCTGAGATTTAAATAATAACAGATTTCCGATACGCCAGAATAAACAAATACTTACTTTAGGCAAAGTCAATGCATTAGTCATATTTACTTTACCAATGAGATCATCTGATGTCTAATTGGGGAGAGTTCATTTCATCTAATTGACTGGCATTAATATAAAAAAGTTAATAATTCTTGTTAATAAGGGATGTAGTTCTTGAAATAAATTATATTTAATTTCATCTTTTTTTATTTAATAAAAGCTTGTCTGCTTCTGGGTAACAAGAAGCAGACAAGCCTTAAAAAGCAGCATTTTATTAAATATTATTTAACCAATATAAGATGTAGGTAATAACAGTTCTAGTTTTAATGTTGTAAAAGTATTGTGCGTAGCTGGTCACAAAACATATTGAATTGGATCGTTTTTAACTTTACAGTTGCTTATAAAAGTTGTGTGTACAAATGCTTATAAAATGCTGACAACGCAACGTTATAAGCCAGATAACTCAAGACACAGTATAGAGCCTTCCTATATTGTGCTTAAGAAGTTGCCAATACTCGCAAATCCTTTATCCGAGGCGTCAACAAAAGTTGTCAGCAAACGGCAAACATCGTTCTATGGAGAATGAACCAAGCGTTGCCGCGATTTATTTTGAGCAACTTGACTTTATTTCACAATTCACTGAATCAATCTTTATACTATAAAAAAAAATATTTTTGTTGGGAAAAACTACTATTGAAATAAGACCTTTGGCATATAGATATCGTCGGTGATATTCTGAAACCGCGGAATTAACAGTGTTTAAAACCGCGTAAGGTAGGTGCAGTGAATTTTACAGGAACGAGGAAAAACGTAATATTTACTAAACCACTTGACTTTCTATTGTTTAAACTTTTAAATTGTCAAATTATAATATTCCTCTTAATATTGTAGGCATTAGTTATGTAAAATATGTATTAATGAATTAGAAAATCGACTTTCGCGGGTTTATCGTCACAAATAAAAACAAAATAAGTTTTTTTATGTCACTTACGCGGAATTGTCCGCCGAAATAAAACAAACAAATACAATCAAAATCTTATTAATATTTATTCAGTCAATTTCTCAGTATAATTTTTGGGACATATTTATCATTGGTACATTAGGTAATCAACAATATTCAGGAAAATAACACCTTAAATCCCCATAAAGTTAAAAAAATAGCTCTTTATAGCTAAGTATGTTAAAAATAGCGTAGCGTCCATAGCCCAATGGCTCGCGTCGATTCAATGTGATCAGACAAGAGTTAAGCAACGACGGGCGCGGTCTGTCTGTGGATGGGTGACCGCTAGTGGCAAAATTTCATGAACGCTACCGTGCTTCGGAGGGCACGTAAAGCCGTCGGTCCCGGTTGTTTTCAATGCTGGAAACAGTCGTTATGCCTTGTCGAAGACCTTCGGGTGGCTTGAGAACATTCGACACTGGGTTGGCCACCAATCCGCATTGGAGCAGCGTGGTGGAGTATGCTCTAGACCTCCCGCAGCAGTGTCTGTGGTTGAGACCCGTGCCCAGCAGTGGGACGTCTATGGGTCGCAGCGATGTTAAAAATACCTTGTTGTAGGGTACTTACTAATTATTATTATATTTTTATCTTTACCTTGCTCAAATTGAAGTTTTCGTGTATTTTAGTCCAATAATATAGTATTAGTATTGTTTAGTTGATTTAGTACTCTCCGCTTGCTCAAACTGCTCGACAACTTAGGGCTGTGCTGAAAATCAGCAATTTGGCTGAGCGCTGACCTTTTTTGCCATGCAGCGAGTTATCGAATTTTCTTTCTTTTTTATTACGTGTACTTTTATTTTATTAATTCTTAATTTTTTACTTGTTGTGTGGCAAAATAAATAAATAAATAAATAAATAAATAAATAATTAACAGTTAAAACTAAATAATGTATTAAACAAAATGTATAAAAATATTGCTTAAGAGTACAATAATAATTTTATTGCACTTTCAAAGTGCAATAAAAAGTCTTTGTTATAAAATGAGATCAATAAAACTTTACTTTTTCTTAAATGCCAAATTATCGTAATAAGAGTGACAATCTGCAGGTATCACACTCTTTAATTGCTGTAAGTGCTGATACTTTCTGTCAAATATAGGCAGTCTAGATGAATACAGGGGAGGTACACTATTTACTACAGCTGAAATAGGTTTCGATCTCCGAGGAAGTGGGCTGAAATCATCTTTAAAGTGTTTTTTAAACTCTATCGTGCCGTTAGGATTATACTTTTAAACCCTCAGATCCACTACGCAATCATCTCCAGTAAACGCCCAGGACGAATGGAATCATAAATTTGGTATTCTTTTATTACCAGTTATTGCAGTTATTGCAGCATACCAGTTATTGCAGCATTTATAATTAAAACCACACTATTTCACGCACGCTTCATTAAACAAACCCTTTTTTCATGTTATGATGCGCAGATTCGCGGTTTGGGCACAACAAACGATCACCTGAAGTTTCGCGGTTTAAAAGACATTCGATTTCACGGCTTCCTATTGGATAATCGGCCCGGCCAACATCACAGAACGCAGCCAATCACTACAACGAAGCTAAGCCCGCGAAATCTCGATTTTGCTACTTTTGTAAATACGCGGTTTAAAACACTGTTAGTTCCGCTGTTTCAGAATATCACCGACGATATGTATTATTTAATATTTTCAAACAAAATCTGAGGTTCACAACCGACGAAATTTCTCGTAATTTTCTGTTACACTAATATTAGGACATGATAAAAACAAAGATCACTCATTCACTCATGAAGACAATTTATGACGCAAGGCGGATCTATTATACTCGTACATATACATGCCATGAATATAAGTAACCTTTACATATAGTGAGAATATGGACGGACGAGTGGGGAGATCTATTTTTTGCGTGTCCTGCAAATACTGACATTGACCCTGGCCGCTATAATATCCTGGACGGTCGTAAAGCAAATGTAAGATGATATTTCTTAGCATACCCTTGCGAAAACTTAGTCGGGGCGTTATATGAGATAAAAGACTACGGTACTTACTACATGACATCTAAATTAGGTACACTTAAATACATCATTTAAAACGGAGGCGTCATAAGCTTTTTACCCATTAAATTTCCCACAAACCCCAAAAAAACGAAATTAAGTACCACTTTTGAACAATTACTTTACGAATATTTAACTGTTTGAGTTAACAAAGTATTTATTTGTTTGCTATGGACTGTCTATATTACCTTCAAAGTCTCTGCATTATGTTTGTTGTAAACGCCAACCACCACATTATATCGAGATACCAAAATTAATAAAATAGCTGATTGTTATGAAATGAAACCAAGATATTTGTTTTCTTGCACACACTCTAGAATAGTTATTAAGTTTGCTGGAGATGTCAATACAAATAATACTAGATACTCAAATTGTAAACAATAGTTTCTCTGGAAGCCACAGATATTTGCGTCCCCAGTAGAATATACTCGAAGAGCGCTTTCTATTTAATTATCTTATCTACGTACATCTGCGAGCACGGAAGAGTACGTAACACGTACGTAGAAACACAATAAATTAGATTTTTGAGTTGTAGTAACGGTTAAGGGGCTGGTAGTCTAACCTACTTATTTATAACTGTCGCTCTTCCACCGGCTTCTTGAATATCGTCGTTAGATATTGAAACAGAAAACCAGTGTTCCTATTCAGAAATTGATACGAATCGTGTTTGCATTGCAACATTCTAAACGGAATGGAAACGTAGAGTAACTGCCATCTCTATGGTTATCGAGTACCTGCGTACAAGAACAATTGTCCTGGCAATTTAGTATTAGAATATTAAATGTTTAATTTAAATTTATTATATACTAGTGGACGCCCCCGCAGCTCGCGTAGAATTCGACCCATTAACGACGTCTGCCCGCGATCGGGTTGCCCACTTGACATTTTTGAAGTTAGTTTCATACTAACTTTGCACCCCCGTTTTACCCCCTTAGGGGGTGAATTTTCAAAAATCCTTTCTTAGTGCTCCCCTACGTTATAAAAGGAACCCCTGTGCAAAATTTCAAGTTTCTCAGGAACAAACCTCAATAAGGTTATACAGCTTTCCGCGCAAAATGCTCGCATGCTCGAAACTCGATTTTCGCATGTACCTATACTAAAAAACATTTATGATAGAAAGAGAGAGAAAATAGCGCATGGAAGAAACATAACGCTTTATTCTTACGTGACGTGTCATCGGAATATCTAATGTTCACCAGTTACAAGCGATTCAATCAATTCTACTTGAATTAAGATCACCCTATAACAAGAGCGTGGGCGCATTGCTATGAGTATCGAGAAAATGTTAATACAGTCTTATTAACTGCATTGCTTTGCATTCGGAGTGGGGAACTGAAATATTAGACTCGGTCTGCGAATGTTAATTTGCAATGCGGTGCTGCATCGGTCGTTCATTCTCTTGGAATTTATTAATTCACCCCCTGAGCTGTATACAGGTTAAAATGCAACAGGAACGATCAATTACCAACCCTGCATGACACCTAGCATCTCCAATTGAAAAACTAAGTAAATCTGTAAAATAATAGGCAAATAAAAAAAATCGAAAATTATCTAGGGCCATAAGGTTGGATACTTATCCCAAGACTAGTACATAAATTTACAATAAATTATTATTGAAATCTAATCGTGTAATCTATACTAGTTGTCTACCAATATAGTTTAGTTAGTCAAAGATTAAAAATGAGCACTACCCTATATATTGTAAGTATTTCGTTGACTTAGACCTTCTGTATTCTGAAACTTTGCTGAGCTTTGATTAGCGGGATTTTGAACGCTCTGTTATGGAAAGTAACTGTTACGGTTAAGGAAAATACCAAGAGTTCTTCGTGATCTTTTCGTAGAAATGTGAAGTCTAACAATTCGTACGTGGACATCGTGTGGTGGACTACACCTAACCAATCCCATTCCGTGTCTAAACCAGTGTTTAAAAGCGGGCTAATGGAAGGGTTATGTTGATAATAAGCAGGGAAATAAATAATAAAATCTACTAAACTATCTGGTTTCATAGAAGTTCCCACTGAAAATGCACCGCATGTCCGTTTCAATTGCACAACAAATGCCAGTTTCCCACTAGCGAGACCGACTCAACCGCATCGCAGTAAAACTGAGCTGATAGTTTATTAACTAAACTTTTCATATATCCGAGCTAGAAGACAAATGGAACCACAGTGCATGAACTATCACTGAAACTGGTACTGGCAAAGTGGCAACTAACATGCTGCCAGAACAGCAAACTCATGAATTTATTGCACTCGATTTTAAAACACATTCGTTCTCGGTTTGTTTGTTTGCGCTTCAAGTTATTGGCACCGACTGAAGTTTAACCATATAAATATCTGAACTTGTGTAAATTATTATGACAATAAAATATGTTCTGGCAGCGATGTTAATCGATATAATTATGACATGACGCGACATCGATGACCCAAGTACAAAAATGTATGTGCAACATAAATATCTTCAACGGCCGGGATTTAAACCTCCGGGCACACGAGTAAACATATAGTAGGTATGGTAGGACCCGCGGTAGCCAGGGTACTACTGCACGAAACGAAAGAACGGTTTAAAATGCTTGCTGCCCTGTCCACCAGTCCAATTTGTCAGCTGTCATCTAAATACAATAATGTGAAATGCTAAATTAATTTATTTTTCTTCTACATTTTTGAAAAATTAGCGCTAGTATTTGAAAATACCACTGAGCTTTTTTATGATTTTTTTCGGTAGCATCAACTTTATTAACCGGTGTAGATAAAAATGTTATGACGTACAGTGTACAGATACCCTTTATTAATAATAAAAAAACCTTAGTTCATCTCTTAGATTTGTTTTTTATACACTCGCCTTTTTTATACGAAATCCTAGAAAGATTAAAAGATGAGTAGATCATGTTAAAAAAGGCCACAACTCCGCAAAGTACTAATGGCCATTCTAGTCGTCTACAACAGTCTACAGTTGATACGTATTTATGACAAGCAGATGTATTTCAGTGTGTACAAGAGTAAGAAGGGAACAGAGACAAAGCTGTCTAACAACGTGCCATATCTGTACCTATTCTCATAGGATTGATTCTAATTGACATTGAAAAACAAACTAAAATGTTACTTGTACAAAATAAAATAATGTGAAAATTGGTTAAATGGTATCATTATTTTATTTTAGTACAAAACCAGCACACTTTTACAGAAATATTTTAGTTTTAGGTACGAGTATCTGCATGTTTAATGTTCTACATTTCTGTATTTGTGTGTGTGCTTTTTTGGTGCACAGTAATGTATTATTGTATAGTACACTGAAAAAGGAAAAAAAAAAAGCAATTTAAACAGTTAGCTGTGATAAAAACGGTTCGATGCATACGCACTTGAGTTATTTAAAATGCGAAATTTCTTTTTTTTCTATTAATGCTTAGTTTAGTTAATTACACACACAGTGCAATAAACAAGAATATTTCAAACTCTTTTATTTTTATACTTAAAAACCTAATTAGTTCAATAAAACAAAATTAACGTCCAACGCGCTCTCTCATCTCTATGCTTGTCAACGGGCGGTATCAGTTTAAACCGGTTTTTTTAACCCGAGTCGCGTACGTGACGTGTGGCCAATGGACACGCAGACTAGGCCGCACGCTTGTGGCACTGTAACGATGAGAGCGCGGTTGTGCGTAGCTTGGTCTCTGTATGTACTAAATAAATGTTTACTCTGTGGTTCAGTACAGTTGTACATCCATAAAACCGCATCGTGGACAATAGACTTATTGCACTTTAAAAGCAATTTAATCGCCCAATGGGGCGTGAATCGGCAATAATAACTTTATATGCTAGAAGCGACCCATAAAATCCTGAAGATGAGGAATGATGTACTCACATAATAAACCTTTCTGCACTGTCAAAGTATTTTCTTTATAACCTGGCCAACGACCGATTAGGAACGTGTCACACACACTCGCCGGAAAAGTAAGAGTAGTTACCCAAGCGCGAGTGTGTGAAAATCTGTAATAGTCAAACAAAGAGTGTTTACTCGAACCCTCGTAAGCGGTCGTCGGACAGCTCCGTCAGCCAGAAAAGGAACATGTTTAATTATCTCTCTTCAGTCGATTGCTTCAACACATAGTAGTACGTACCAAGGAATTTATCCGACGATCTCATAGTCATAATTTAAGCCGAAATGTGTTAGGACATTTTTAAAGATAAAACATTATTGAAGATGTCGTGATTCTGTCGCGCAGCCTGGTAAAAAGGCTGTTTAAGGTCATAAATATAGCATGCAATGGAATGGTATGGTATCTATGGAATATTTTTATATTTTATACAGTTCGTACCCATTGCCAATAACGCATTCAATATTTATTGATTGCATTATAAAATATGGAAAATAAGTCCACGAGAGACCGATTTCCACTTCTACGATCCTCCAAAGTTTACGACAGAAATACTCGTCGTAATAGAAATAGGTAATGCTTTCCAATATCAACAAACAAAAGCAGTCGTCACCAAAAGCTGTCGGGTCATAAAGCTCTTGACAGACAATAGAAAGTTTACAACCGAGTTTAACTTAACAAGTCCGTTGACCGACGATGATTTTCTTCTAGGTAGTGTTCGGGTTAGGTTCACGACTTCCGAAGTGAGGTAAACATCTCTTTTATAGTCGCAAGTGCCGGTTCATTGGATTATATTGCGGTATAAAGTTCAGTTCGTAAATTTATAGCTGTCCACGAATTTACCTTGATTTATTGCTTTTCTTATTGCTGTCTAAAATGTATTAACAAAGAGTTATCCGCTATTTTGGTCGTGAAACATATTACTTTCCGACCATCTTTGATCAGCTTCAATAAATTGTAATTTATCAATGAATTAGATTTTTTTTTTCAGTTATTTATTCAAAATCAAAAAGCAATCAAATTTTACCATGGGTCTTCTATAGGGATGGTTTCTATGATAATTCCACCTTCGCTAGCATCCTATTTATTTGACTTTGACTTTGTTATTGAACAAAAAAGGTTTAATGTTTTTGAAAACCAAAGTTATAGAATTTAAACTAGACGGTTTAAACTTCGGAAAATCGCTGGACTCAGAAGGCACAGGATCGGGAGGAGTGGCACCGATTAAGGGAGGCCTATGTCCAACAGTGGACTTTGAAAGGCTGATGGATGGATGGATGGTTTACACTTTACTAATATCATTGACTATTAACCGTTACCCTATTACTATGGATATGAATATTTTATAACTGATGACTTGAAGAAGTTACCGGGTAACTGCTGGATTCTGGAGACGCAGGATTGTGAGGAGTGGCACCGATTAAGGTACAGCAGTGGACTTTAAATGGCTAATGGATGGATGATGTTGATGGATATGTTAATGATTTTCACAACAGTTAACTAGAAAATAAAATATAAGACACAATAAAATTTTATAATCTTTCCAATATAGGATGCTTATTACCGTGACCTTGGATGCTTATTACAAGGAAGTAGTTCGGTGATTGGTTACTGTTTATGTGTATTGTTATGAAGAATTTCTTACGAGGAGGTCACGACAAAGGTCTATTAATCCATCGATTGTTGTCGTTCTCAGTAGCCTTCGGCCTTTGCCGAATTGTTGTATAAATGATAAGCGATAAAGTGGGTGGGTCGGCTGATTTGTGTGTCTAATGATTGTCCTAGGGATAATATGGTATTTTTGTTGCAATCAATATTTCTGTTACCAAATAATTATGTTTTATATGAAATATATTTTATTCCATATAGAGTTCGCTCGGGGCAGTACCACCAACCGCCACGGTACCTAGAACCATTTATACCATGTAGTAATTGTTTTTAAGCAATTTTGGTTAAGTAAGAAAGATATGGTTTCCGGTTCCACTTCTTTAGAGGCGACCATCATAGTCTTCAAGGGAAGCAACACATCTGTGACCCTGGAACGAGACTCTTATTAACAATTACTAACTGGACCATAGTAACACCAACTAACAGGAGTAACTGTCACTATCCCCAGTTCTGATTCCACTGACGAACTGACCATCTAATGTTCTAATTTACTCTCTCAGCTAACTGGACTACCCATCCCAATCCCTATTTGAATTTTGTTCAAGTCAGTAACAGTTTTCATGAGCGGCAGCGCATGGATGGTGCTGTTACAGTTTCTTTGCTATCTTTTATCCATAAAAAAATAAAATCGACCAGCCCATTAATCTGTTTTTACCGTTTGCAGGCGCTGTTTAGAATAAGAAAGTACATAGGGTGAGATCTACGAATAAAACTGTGTGAGGCACTTGTACTTTCCAAACTAAACTACGTCGATACTGTCCTGACACTTTTACATGCTCCAAATCTAGGTAGTAACTCGTTTGCTGGTAGTGAGTAGGGTTTCAGGGTTTTTGCACTCTCATTTCACATATACATATTTTAGATGTTCCTCCACAAATTTGAACGGTACTTGAAGATAGCTGGACTATTACGTCACCAACCCGCCTCCAGGCCCCGCAGTAGTGACTGGGATGAGATCAAAGAGATCTAGAGTATTTACAGCGTACAAAAATTTTGATCCCACTACCCATCATATTCCACTACCTAACTTGTTCCAGGTAGCAAGTATGCAAGCAATAAGTATGCTTTCTATGTCCCGTCTATTCCCGTTAAGTATTCAATGTCTTTGGGTGAGATATACTTGGAACATCGTAACGCCCACTCGTTCATGAACACGAGCTTCCAAGTACCATCACTTCATTACTATGGTAATTAATTTATTTGCTCCACCCACACTGCCTAATTGGTAGACAATGACACTGATATTATTTACACTTAGTTAGCTATAATTAACAATCTCTGTTCTATAAATAAAAGTAGCTCTTTATCTCAAGACTAATTTGGTATAAAGGCGAAAGGTTCTAAATGATCATCACGAATTATGTAATTTGTCTGTTTATGGATACATTGGTACATACTTGTTTCTTAAACTGTCATCAATTGATGACAGATGATTGCTCTCCGCACCCATTCATGGCCCTTGATAATTGAAACTTGAAAAATTAAAAGAAATAAAATCTTTTTAAAAACCAGCTTTTATTACTCGTTTATAAAAATTACTAAAAAGTTTAAAATAATTTAAACTTAATACGATTGTTAACCTTCTTTGTCTACGTCACAATAATCGCATATTGTACATACTTCATCATATATTTTTATTAAAACATAAAACTTTGATTTAAAACTTGAAAGATCTGATCTCGCAATTTTCATTTCAATAATAATTACGATTCCGATCATGTAAGTATTCGCGTTAACAGAAAGATGTGTTTTATTCCTTTACACATACATATCCATACTAATATTATAAATGTGAAAGTGTGTTTGTTTATTTATTTGTTTGTTTGTCCGGCTTTCACGTCGCAACGAAGCTATTATATGGTATGGTTTTTGTGTGTGGAGAGGAGTGAGGAGGGTGGAGAGTGACGTAGGCTACTTTTTTCCGCGGTAAAACATCCCCATGGGAAGATATCGATGTTTTGTTATTTGCTAGATATTTAGTTCCGGATGTTGTTAATAGATGGCGTTTATTTAGCGAAAATTTAGTTAAGTAGTTAGTATAGCAGTTATGTAGTTAGTATCTTTTAATCGTGGAACTGTCACTATTCATCCACCAATAAATGTGTCATGTATGATAAACAACTCATTGTTAATTCCCTTTGACCACGCGGGCGGAGCCGCTAGTTTAGGTATAAATTAACAGGAGGTACTCACCACCTATTACATAAAATCAACTCACTAACTCAAATAAATTATTTTTATTCAGCTGGCAGCTTTTTCGCCCAAAAAATTTGCCTCGCTATACAGCGGGGCAACGCTGCCAGCGTTCTGGGTACAATGCCACAAGGCCTGTTTCTGGATGACATATTTATTTTGTAATTATTTCTTTTTAAATAATTCTTTGTTTTAGTTTATCATTTATCTCATTTTTACTCATATTATTACCCACTTTGTTTTAAACAATATTCGCAGTAGGTACTATAAGAATAAGATACTAAATGTTTATAATTATAATTTCTAACGTAAGTGAATGTGTAATTCTTAGTGAGAATAAAGTTTCTTTAACCATATTTTTCTTACATAGAAATTTAAAGTGGGGCTCTGAGTATATGCGCGTACGGTGTAATATAATAGAAGGATAGGTTACAAACAGATATTTCTCTACAATGCAATGCCTCGAAGGTGTAGCGGACTCATCAAGCTCGACACTAAATGACGACACATAATTTAAATTAAACATACATAGTAACACAAATATACATAAAACGTATGAAGTCACGGCAACAAAGCACATTATCTAAGGGATATAAACCGCGCCATGCTACAGCGTACAGTCACGACCTCAAAGGAACGCTTTCAGAATTTCAGAGCGCGATTCTGAAGGGAGCTTTCTCGAACGCCGGTCGCTTCCTGCTCTCAGCTACGCGCGCTTTTTAAACTTTGACCTAAAGTCATAACAGATTTTAAGTAACATTTAATTAAAAATTTGAGTAGCTTAAATATTAGTAGTAAAATTAGTATTAATCCACTGTATTTTAACGTCTAAAAAGTATTGTTTCGGAATCGAAACATTGGAAATTATAAGTTTGTTAAGGTAGCTGTTAGTTTATTCAAATGGTGTTTAGTCTTTATTTAAATTAAGGTTAACTAATTCGGCTAAACTTAAGCACTTAACAAAAACTTGGCGAAGACTTGGTGCGTGAAAGTTTCTGAATTACCATGCTGTAAAGACAGATTAATTGTGTGTAATGTGAATGTGAAAAAACTTTTAAGCCGCTTGTGTGTTACTTGGTGAGTGCGATATATTTTTGATTTACATTAAGAATAGTATTCCGCAGTTATGTTCTCTCGCGACTTTTTGTTTTTTTAAACATTTTCATTTTTTATTTATCAAGCGAATTAAAGGGCAGATTATGATGCTAGTTTTAAACATGCCTCGAGAGCAAAGATTGGATCGATTCTTATTTATTTATTATTTATTCATTGTTAGCTTTTTCTGAATTTAACTTTCTTATTACTTTAATTAAATTTTGCGTTAATGGAGCATAAAAAACATAGTTTTAAACGATGCCAGGAATTCCCATATTATACTTATTACGGCTGTAACGTCCATCGGGCATTCAACTGTTCTGACATCCAATTGTTTATTCAACGGCTGTTAGTTTTTATTTTAATTCAGAGGAGAATCTTGCAAAATAACTACTTTCGTGTGAAACGTTATAGTCAGGTTCACTGATTATTGATCAGAAATTTGAATTATAAAACTCGTATGGTAAACTATCTATAATTTCTATCATTGGAAGATTATAGCAATACCTAACATACTGATAGATAGAAAGGTAATGTTGATTCTGATATTAATATGAAGAATATCTTAACCGGCGTGATTACGAAACGACACGACTTATTTCAACTGTAAACTGTGAATAATAATTGTGATCGAAATAATAAATTGTTGGATACATGACATGGAATGATTTATTTTTGTACGGACCAACATTTGCACAAACAATTCACATTTATGTATTTACGACAGTCGGAAGACCTGCCATCTGCCATAACATTTCAAAGTGTTCAATTTGTTGAGGATAATGGAA
Organism: Carterocephalus palaemon; assembly: GCA_944567765.1. Taxonomy (NCBI): domain Eukaryota; kingdom Metazoa; phylum Arthropoda; class Insecta; order Lepidoptera; family Hesperiidae; genus Carterocephalus; species Carterocephalus palaemon. The sequence continues at coordinate 11,271,531 of OX155643.1, forward strand.
ATGAAATTCAAAAATAAAGGAAGTTTGACTTACTGTCATAACTTTTCATAATGCATAACATTTTATAAAATACTAGGTGTTGCCCGCGACTTCGCCCGCGTTAAAAATAACTTATTATATACCTTAACTATCCTCATGATTTGCTCAGTCTATTGGTGAAAACCGCATGAAAATCCGTTCAATAGTTTTTGAGTTGATGATTGATGAGCGGACAGACAGTCAGACGCGGCAGGGGATTTTATTTTATAATATGAATTTATGTTATGTAAGTCAATACTTCTACTAAACTGACGTTATGTCTACGGCCTAATCCATTTCATTCTATACTTCAACGTCTATCAAAGATACCAATTATTAGCTATAGGAAGATTTTTGCACTTTGATATGAAGTTCACCCACGCTTGGAGTTCCGGTCGGGAAACTGATACCCGTGACCCAGTCGTTATTTTTACTGCTAAAAGTGCCACTTAGCCCCTGAGTCTACGGGGTCGAAGTTGATTTACTTGTTTTAATGTACTCTGCTTTGGTGTACTACTGCTAAACAAATCCTTCCTACAAAAACGGATCTGTTTGACGTAGTCACGATAATCATTTCCACCTGTGAAGTGGAAAGTCAATGAACTCGACTAGTATTGACTAGTAGTAAACATTGACGTGACACAAAGTCACCTGCAAGAAAATCCGACGAAGTAACGTCGTAAATAAGTTTGGTCGTCAAGAAGGTAAGACGTCCGAACATGTTTTATGGACTTTGTCCAAAAGTACTGAAGAAAGTTTTATGATCATTATTATAATATATAATTATTATTTCAACGTCCCACTGATGGGCACGGGTCTCCCACAGAAACAGCTGCGGATTGGTCGTTTTATAATGCAAACTATTAATTAAATAAGCGGGCCAATTTAAACAAACCGGTAAGTACCTACTCCTAATCTGATTTCTCATCTAAAAATACGCTCCTGAATTTTTATCCATCAATCCATAAGCCTGAGTTATACGTTATCCCAACGTTTTATATATTAATATACAAAAAATAGAAGAATATGTGCTTCAACATTCTTTGAACCTTGATGGCGATAGTAGATACTGCTCCGGGTGAACTAAGATTAATTAATTGAGAATGTTAATGTAATTATCAAAACAGCCCATCTTGAAACGTAACGCAATGGTAAAATTCCATACGCACTCGCGAGGAAAATCTACTCAGTAATAAATAATTCTAGGAGCAGAAATAACAACAAGCATCAGGAGAGCAAGTCGACGCGAGATAACTGTAAACAAACGGAACTTATTATGTAATCTGACGACGCTGACAGTTTTCGATCGTATCGCTGCTATACAAACTTACTTAAATCAAAAGTTTTCCGAAACAATATTATACACAGTTTTTGTACTTACCTTATTAAATATACCATGTTTTCATCATGCTTTATGTTTTTTTATGGGTGTAAGATGGCAAACAAGCATGCAGCACTACCTATTCGCCGATGCCCATGAAAACAATGACAAGCCTGGAATAAGATTCAAAAAGTGACAAGGAAAGTTTAGTTCAGTTTGTATAGAATGATTGGACAGTTGGTAGGTCAAACCTACTAACAGATTTATTAATAATATAATAAAAAAAAATTATTCAAGTAAATATGAGTCATTTTGGTTAGTAATATTTTACTTGACTAAAATGAGTTTTATCCTATGTTACCTATTGTTATCCTATGTTACAAAAACCTAAATCTTAACATTAAACCAAGGTAATGCGAGTCATCTCTGCGCCACTCCACTAGACACAGCGCAGCAATGACTCACGTACTTGCAATCCAGCATGCTGGCAATTATCCTCAGGATGCTTTTGGTATTGCCCCGTAGTCTGCGCATCATGGACCCACGTCTTTTGCGCATAGTAACATAAAAACAGACAACTCGCGCCTCGTCGCGAACATCCCTGATGCACTTCAAAATTGGGGCAGCCCCATCAGCACCCTAATCGCATTGTTATACTGCACTCGCATTGTAAGCTTTAAGCGTAAACTTGGCCCACAAGGTTGCATGTATAAAAACTTGTGATCTAAATAATCTGAGCTTTACGTTGTTTTGAGCACCGCGCATATCAGCGATTTTGAAAAGCAGGAGCAGGTTAGACACAATAAGCCCAGTTAAGTAGACTATAGTGTTAATCATAGTCTAGTTAATGATTATTAAAAAGAGTCTCGATCCAAGTCGGTCACAGATGCGTTGAAATTCTTGAAGGTCTCTTATTCGAGAGGGTCCCGATTCAAATCCCAGCAGAATGCACCATTGACTTGGTCTAATAGCGATTAAGTTTCTGGTTTACACTCATATTATTTTACATTCAACAGTGCGCGGATACAAATTAACTATACTCTAAACTCTAATAAATACTTTTTATTCCAAATTGCAGTGAACTAGTGTTCGATTATAATATGGTTATTGAACCGTAAGTTTCTGAATTTTTTATCTGAAATGTGTAACTCAAGTAAGTGAATGTCAGCTATTACTTAAAACCGACACACCAAACGTATTGTAATTTATTTTCGCGTATTACTTCAACCGAAATTCAATTACAAAGCTGTGGGTGACACTTTCAACCGATTAAACAATTAATAGAGCCAAACCGCATCGCTTTATAAATTAAATGGAACGATCGAAAACTTTGAATATTTTTTGGTAGCAGGATTTCACCAAGCTTTTCAAGTGACAAAAATGACAAGTAAATATATGATTAGCCTCGATCGATGTTCATTATTATTATTAGTTATTATTAGTATACTATTTAATCGGTATTTAAGGTACCTAAAGATTTTAATCAATATCTTTCAAATTACAATTCTTTTAATTTTATAAAGTCTATGTCAATTAATTTATTTTGCTACGAGGTAATTGGGATTAGCTAAAGTCTAGGTAATTGCTAAAAAAGGAGATATAATGCTAAAAAACCTATATAGCTATTGATTGTGTATTTTTTCAAATATACCATCAATAACAATTTGAAAAGAGAAAAAAGAAATCAAAATAATTATTTATTGTATTGATCGAGTACGCATTCTCACAAATAATCCATTTATCTAATAATCGGGCAAGTCCGATAGAGGCCAGTACCCAGAGAGGTGGGACCTTAATACAGTTGCCTAGATGACATGTTATAAACCTTGAAATGAAGGTTTGGTAAGTTCATGTACGAGTATAAAGAGAACAATGTTGAAAGATACTTGACTGTAACATCTTTTAGATAGCATATTATGGGGTCAAATCTATCAGTAACGACCTGATTTAGAACGTCCTAAATTATCTAAGTAGATCACCTTTTACATTAAGGGTTACTCCTGTATAAATTGCTACTTAAACAATAAAAAATGTTAACTTGTTGCGATCCAGTCCAGATACCAGTTCTACTACAACTATAAGCATATTTTTATGCATATAAATTGTAAAATTTCGTAAAGAAGAATTATTGAGTTTCCCGCCTTGTTGCTCATAAGTAGGATCAACATGGCAAACCAACAGTAGATAAATGTAATAATGCATTAAGCACATATAAAACACTATTTACCACATAATAATCCTAGCTAATATATAAATGGGAAAGTCAGTTTGTTGGTTTGTAGGTTTTTCGATTTGTATGGATCCAGATCGACTTGATTTTTCGCATTGATGGAAATGAACCTGGAGTGGCATAGGCTACTTTTATCCCGGTAAATTACATGGAAATAATCGTCCTTTTTTTAATCGATACTTAACTATCGATCAATTTGTAACTCTCGGGTTTTGATTGGCCGTATTGAAGGTGAAGCTGGATATTAAATGGGAAAGTCTATACTTATTATATTTTACACGATCCCTTAAGGGTGGAGAAGTAGGTAATACTGCTTTGATGCGGACGGAGCCACGGAAAAAGCTAGTGATTAATAGATCTGAAAAAATAATTATTCTTTTTCTACAAGATTACATCTCGCATGTAAACAAAATCTTGAACTATTCTGTTCCTCCGAAATCCCTCATTTGAGCGAGATGAGTGCGACAAATTGGATCTCCCGCGATAAATTCCTTTTTATCTCCGCTGTAAAAAATAATTTATCATGATCTGGTGTTCTCGACGATAAAGTAAGTTTAAATCTTTGTATGAAATATTGAGCCGAATACGGAATTGTTTTAGCGTAATTTTTAATTTTTAGGTGGAACTCTGCAATGGCATGGAGTTTGCTATAGGTATTATAACACAAGGATTAAAATGACGTAATGCTAATTAATACTTTATTGGTCCACACAACAACAAATTTAACCAATTATAGGTGGTATGATGATGGAAATAAGAAGCCAAAAAAAATCTATTTTTTATTTATTTATTTTATTTTATTTATATTAACATACAATATTTTTAAAATGTTAAATATTGAACAAAGTAATGAGGCAGAAATCAGCAGTTTCCACTTTTTACAGAGATCGATGATCGTAAAAGTAATAAAGCATGTTCTAGGACATTTTTTACTAATGTTTTTTACTGGCTTGGCACGCACTTTTGGGCACGGGGCTCCTCTCGGAATGAGGCTAGGCCATAGTTATTATAGCTACTGCAAACAATTCTGCTATTGTGAGAAAGGGAAGATGCAACAAAAACTACCTTTTGGGAATGGTGAGTTACTAAACCATTTTCTGAATGCATTGAGACCAAATAAAGTAAATTAAAAATTGAATTACCTAATTAAGGTTCAACGTTAATTTCAAGGAAACAAATCAGAGGCATAATATCAATATAAATAATTAAGTTAATCGTTAAGATCGCAGCCAGCATGCCTCAGAGTGTGTAATGTAAAAATAAGCAAGTTTATCTGCAAAATCACAAGGCTCTCTCGTAAATGAAGTGATTTGTCATGTCGCTGCGGTAATAACGTGTCGTGAACTCGTGAAGGTTATCGTGAGCGGAGTCTGTGGGATACATTATGGCTATATAAGTCACATTATCGGTTCGACATCCACAGCTGCACTTAAATTGTTCAGTCTCGACTCGATGATAAGGCTTTTTAAGGTTCCATACCCAAAGGGTAAAAAGACCTATTAAGACTTCACTGTCCGTCTTTCCGTCTGTCCGTCCGTCCGTCTGTCACCAGGCTGTATCTCATGAACCGTAATAGTTAGACAGTTTACATTTTTACAAATGTATTTTTGTTGCCGCTATAACAACAAACACTTAAAAATAAAAAAAATAAAAATTTAAGGGGCGCTTCCATACACCAGACATGATTATTTTGCCGTTTGCATAGATAATGGTACTGAACCCTTCGTTCGCGAGTCCGACTCGCACTTGGCCGTTTTTTTCATATGAAGTCTAAATAACAACTGATGCAGCAGCCAGAAAGCTGTTACACTCTTGAACAAGGGTTTCAGCTGTGACTGTGATCTAGACCGTTGTACTCCACCACGCTGCTCCAATGCGGATTACGTTAGTGGTCAGCCCAGTGTCAATTGTTATCAAGCCATCTGAAGGTCTTAGACAAGGCTTAACAATTTTTTTTACCATTGAAAACAACCATAGGCTTAACGTGCCCTTCGAAGCACGGTAGCACCCATGAAATTTTGCACAACGAAGCAGTTTAATTGTAATATACACAGTACGTTATTATATCATCACATCAAACGGGCAAAACTCTGATAGAACTAATAGAATTAATATTAAATTGCTAAGTTATGCAATCGATCGATATTATTATGATATCTACTGGGTGTCGCAGGTTAAACTATTCTCATGAATATATTTCGTTGCGTGACATTAGGAATTCAAAGCTTGAAACTGTTGCTAACTTAGCCAAACGTTGAGATAACATAACTCCTACAACTATCAGTTTAGTTTATGACTTATAGTAAACTAGCTGGTACCTGCGGCTTCGCTCGCACGAATTTTATAGTACTACCTATATACTGAAAAAAATATTTAAATCAAATTTTATATCAAGGGAACACATTTTTAGGATAAAAAGTATCTTACATGTGTCAGTTACCTCCATACAAAATTTAATCAAAATTGGTCCAGCCGTTTGAGCGTGTAGAAGTAAAAACCATACATAAAAATACACACACTCACAAACTTTCGCCTTTATATTATTAAGTGTGATAGTGTGTTATTCATCGGATTTCAAGAAAGAATGAAGTATGGGATCGACCGAGTTAAGCAACGTCGGGCTAGTGGGGTCGGGTTTATGGATGGGTCGCTTTCGTGCTTCGGAGGGCACATTGGGCCGTCGGTCCCGATTGTTTTAAATAGTTTAAAAATCGCTAATCCTTGTTGAACTTGAAATAATATACATGCATATTATTTCATTTAAGCAAAGACATGAAAAAATTGGGTGCCATCGATATTTATCTATGACTAGCTGACCCAGCAAACGTTGTTTTGCCATATAGATAATTTTTAGTGAATACTTTGGGAGAACTTAATGTAAGTGTGTGGATTACTACTACCACTATCACTACCACTACCACTACCCCTATCACTACCGTAGGAAATTATTAAAAATTAATATTATTACGTTGATACAACTCTTACCAAATGCATTAATTTCGACCAAATTTGATTACCTACCATAAAAACGGTTCTAGTGAGTTAATCTTAAAAGATAGACATATACTGTCGTGGACATTTTTTTAGATCATTTCAAGAGAAATAATTCTTTCATACATATATTTTTGGTATCTTGAACCGTTTTCGCAGCGCACGCAACGGAAGCCCTCAAGGATGAATAATTATCCCCGTTTTTTTTCACATTTTCCATTATTTCTTCGCTCCTAATAGTTGCAGCGTGATGCTATATAGCCTAAAGCCTTCCTCGATAAATGGTCTATTCAACACAAAAAGAATTTTTCAATTCGAACCAGTAGTTCCTGAGATTAGCGCGTTCAAACAAACAAACAAACAAACAAACTCTTCAGCTTTATAATATTAGTATAGATCTACCGGTCAACCCAATGCGATGTTTTAGTTCATTTCTTTTCATTATCATTCCGGAAACCCTACAATTTGTAAACCAGTCTAAACTAATAATAATTTCACAACAGGAAAAGTTTCCTGGCATCGTCATCTTTCTAGGAATTCAATTAGTTTTACTCTTTCTGAAGCCCTGACTTTAACGACAAGTTTAACTATTACTAAGTACACTCGTCTATGTTTATATTGTCTCTATACTCTCTTTGTAATAAACAATTAAATACTCACGCCAGGACTTCCTCTCTGCGTAAACATTATCTGTATTGAACGATCAAGACCCAAGTACCTACAAATATTTATGTATTTTGTAAACATACACAAGTCATAGCTAGTTTCTTTAAGGTCTTCAATGGTGTCCCCAAATCTCAATAGATTTTGAAAATTACGAATAACGAGATTCATAAGCGAGTTTCCTTATTTCTAAAGTTATTCTTATTTTTTACTCATACGGAAGCGCATGATCTGACTGTGGTTCAAATTAGAACTAAAAATTCTTTGACAAAAACTAAACTACATTTATTAGAAACGAGTCCGAGAGAGCACGAAATACAACCCCTGTTTCTCGCTTGACTGAATTAGATTTCCTTCAGTTTGCTGCGAACGCTTTTCCGTATCCTTCAGTCAGATCTGTCACTTTTACGTCAATTCGCAAACAAGACAAATAGCTGCAACGCTAACGTTGAGGAAACTTTATAGTTAAATACGAAGCGGTCATACTGCGCTCATCCATCTTACAATTTGCTGTAGCCTCGACTGGGAAGTACCAGTGGCGATACTCAGTTGGATGAGCGCCAAACAAACTACTGGATACGGAGTGCAAAACAACCTTACGGTTTCTGGGTAAATATTGGTAGGTTGATATTTGCAAGTTCATGGTCCTGATTTGCGTCTGTTTGATCTGTATAGTATTGGGTAAGGACGGTACTTAACGGGAGCATTCGGTTTGTTTTCGATTTCGAGCATTCGTTTGCAAGTTAAATTTTTATGTTTAAGCTTTCGATGTATTTAATCATTAATTGTAATTGTTTATAATAATTTGTACATACTTTATTAAATAAAGTTTCAAAAATCATTCAATCTCAATATTTTTCTGAGTTATATGGCTTGTATGCAGTAGGAGTAAACCTGAAACTTGCAAAAGATAAAAAAGATGAAGAGGATGGAAACTTATACAGTACTTACAAATGCAAGTATCAGCATTATTACAATTATAAAAATTACCTTAATTACATGCACACCCAATTTATAATAATTTTTTTATTTTAAAGGTAACAAAGATAAGTGCGCTAAAATTATCTTTGACGTTCAAGCAAATCAGAGGAGGTGCCAAAGTTAAAGTTTACCACTCCAGGGTACTTTGACACCTTTTTAAAAATATATATAACATAGATGGAGTCTGCGAGAAAGTTAAGAGAAGTGCTCAAAAAAGATTTAGTGAGCCACCACTTTGCCACATTAAGACCGAATATAACAAATCTACCCTCATATCTAGCTAATATTTCAAATATCGACATTTAGTTAACCCTATACCGCTTGATGACACGTCCTCGAACTCTATACGCCTCCGTGTCTTAACACCACGCCTCTCTCGGTAACACATTCTTTAACGCTCGAAACGCCTCCGCGGCTTAATAGAAAAGTCAGCAGAGCACACGCTGTTCCCGGTTATGCAAAATATAGGTGTAATATTTCCGGGGCGTCACCTTATATTACGCGACGTACTGACGTGAGGATAATTCTAATATTTTATGGTACTACGAGTTCATTTGTCAATATCAAGTCGTCATTTTTATATATATTTTCACTAGCCTGCCCCGCGGCTCCCCTCGTGTCAAATCGTTTGACATAAACAAATTACCTGTATCCAGAGATGGTTTTAAATATACATAGTAGTATAGCCTTCAACGGAAGGCTTTTTTTATGGATACAAGATAGCAAACGAGCTTGCAGCAACCATCCGCTGCCGCCCATGACAACTGTGATTGACTTTGAACAAGACTCAATTAGGGACTGGGATGGTTAGTCCAATTAGTTGAGAGAGTTAATTAGAACATTAGCTACACCAAAGATTATCAATAGTCAAAATCTAGCTTCACCCGCAGTTCCACCGATCATAATCCGAGATAGCCGTATAATCGATTTAAAATCGAATTGACTTATTGTCCATTTCATGGGAACCGTGCAATTTTCCGGAATAAAAAGTCACAAGCCTATGTAAAATTTGAAATTATTTTTACTCGAATAATCGTACAATAAACATAGTCCAATGAACATGGGCCCTTGAGTGTAAATTTATGTTAAACTACACAGCGATACGGACCAGTATAAATGAAAGGATTACCGCGGACACTGCGATCAGCAGCTTGGGTCGAGGAAATACGATGGGTAGGACAAATCCACTGTTGTGTAAGAAATTCGTATCATTTGGTTTCTTGCGAAGTTTTTCTTTTTGTCTGAAGGTTTAAAGTGTACCTATGTTTTTATTGATATAAGACAGAAACGAGCATACAGCATCCATCCGGTGCCACCCATGGAAATTATAATGTAATGTAAGTATATGCATCGATATAATGTATCCCAAAACATTATTTTTTTTGTAATATAACAGTTTTTTAGCAAATGTGCTAAATGTTAATGGGTTCCTAGCCTTTATGGAATCCTCAGAGTTGTATAGTAATCGACATAGATTCATTTTATTCAAATTTATTGTCTGTCTGTATGTGCGTGATGGAATCAAAAACTACTAAACCGATTTTAATGAAACTTGGAACAAACATGACAGAAAGTTACCGGGTAATAATGAGGGTCCCTTGGGATACGGGATAAAAGTTTTTTTGAATATTCATCTATCAGCATATCGAGGTTCACTGCTGGATATTGGTTTCTCCTAAACGACACCACCCCGACCGATCATGTGCCTTCTGAATTCAACGGTTTCCCGCCACTTCTTCAGGTTGTTTGTCAAACTCGTCGAAGGGCGGTCAATACTTCGTTTTCCGAGACACGGTCTCCACTCGAGGACTTTTCTTACCCAACGGTTATCAGCCCGTCGAGCGCCGGCCGTGGCCTGCCCATTGCCACTTCAGTTCACTGATCCTTCAAGCTATGTCGGAAACATTCGTTCATCTACGGATTCTATCATTGTAATTTCGGTTCCGTAGAGAAAAACCGAGCATAACCCTCTTTATAGCGCGCTGAGCGATTAGAGTTTGCGAATAGGACCGACGGTAAAGGACCTTTGTGCTGAAAGGGCTCGACGTTAAAGGAATCGCGGTCCTTCATTCATGCAATTATTCATGGAATAACTTTAAATTCCATAACGAAGTAAACTCATATTGGCTTCTTTGACTAGCGTCCGTTTAAAAGCCTATATGTCCGTTCGTTAAACCTTCAGACCACAAAATCTCTTTATGCAGTTTGAATTGATAGCACACCCGGCCACATAGCGTCCATACCTAAGTGGTGATTTAGAAGCGAATGGGAGCTCCCCAGTACAATAGATATTTCTAGAACGAAGGTTTAAATGAGAAAGACTAGGACAAAGCTTAACGTCCAGTTATCTAGATCACATAATAGGATTTTACATAAATGAAGTAATGACTAGATTCAGGCGACATATCACTAGAAGGATCAATAGAAAATAACATATTGTATTGGTGGTATTGTTGATCGAAGATAACCTAACGTAACGTAACATACAATCACGCCTGTATTTCCCCGAAGAGGTAGGCAGAGGTGTGTTGTAGTACACCCGCTTTTCAGCAGTCCTGTTTAGGTCCCATATAATAGGTGGTGAGCATTTTGCACACATTTTGCATTGGGCACAAATCCAGATTCCGAGCCGCTACAGGGCATTTCAAGTTAAAAAAACCCACTAGTTGGTGTCCTGCGTTCGAGCCAGTGGTCCTTAGAACTAGTGTTCTAAGGACCACCTGACCTACGAGGCTGACCTCGATGTGCCTTAACGTGATCGAAATAGATGAAAACCCATAAGGGTTTTCATCTGACTGTAACTATAACAACTGAAAAGGCAAAATACCTCTTCCTTCAGATATTTCTTTTACTACGCCTTGAAATTGTTCCATATTAACATTTGTACTTATTTATTCAAATATAAAAGTAGTCTCATAGTCTTTTACTAAAATAGCTCTAAAATAAATAAACTAGGTCTCCACCCAGAACATTTGTCACTTTTACGAGCGCTGTACACTCCGGCGCACAATTAGCGATCATTTGCATAACTTTGTTATACGAGTGTGTACCTACGCCCAAGGTACTGAGCAATATCTTGATTAAGTCAGCTCGTTTTCAATGTATTAGAAAACATATAAATCAATCAATATCCTTTAAGCTTCACTACCTAGTTAGGTATATCGTTTGTGCTATAAAAATACGATTCAGTCAATATCAGTACAAGACAATACATTTAATTTATCAATTTTTTATAGATAAATGATAATAAACAAACAATCAGCGACACATACGCTGTTGCCTATGACAACGGTGACATGTTACAATGCAGTATGTATTCGTAACCGTAAAATTGTAATTGCGGTTCGATTATAATCTATCTAACAAGATAGATTATAATCCGACCAATCAGGGACAGCCTTCGGACAGTTTTAAATTACTTTAATTTGCGACAGATTGTGATTTAACAGTTTCACATCTAAAGAAAATCTACCAAAAAATAATTATTTAAATTTAAGCACTATGTTACAGATCACAATCTTTCGACAGTTTACAATCTCTATCGGTATTTACAATTCTACGGTGACATATTATTTAACAATTTTAATATAATAACTATACTGTAAAAAAAATTTTTTTTTAAAAAGCTTTTATAACTTGACCTTGAAACCTAATCGTGGTCAAAGTTCATTACAAGACTTTACCACAAGTGCAAACACGACTATGATACGATATTCCATCATGAAGTTCCAGTTAATATCTTCCGGCTCCATCATCAGATCAGTTTGACAGTACCATATTATTGCATTGTCATCGGAACCTAATATGTGTGCCAAATGTCAGCTCGATAGCTTCAGTGGAAGTGGGTGAAATATTGATTGCAAGATTCCAGGACATACATACATGAATGAATACATACGAGTGAAGTTAAGTAAAAGCTTTTAAAATGGACGCCACTTATTTTTAAAACCATATTAAACAGTAATAATAATAGTAAGAAAGTGGTAATATTTTAAAATAATCTAGATGGGTAATTCAGTTTCATATACAACCTATATCAGTATCTTTAAGGTTCTGATTTTGAAATATCACTCAATAGGTTTTACCACTGGTTAAATTTGATGTCATATTTCGACATGGGAATTTCACGGTATAAATTACGCAAAACATTGTTTATTACATTCTCGCGTGTAATAAATTTCAATGCTCTCCAATATATTTCCCGATGAATGAGTATTTTATTGTTTGGAAAAGCCGAATTCTATATAATTTTGGCAAGTCTCCTAACCCTAACGAAAAACTGGTACCTACTATATATTCTGATCTCACTTATTAAACTAACACTATTTCCATTAGGTACATTGAGATACAGCTAATTGTGTCAGTACAAAAATAAAAAAATATTTTAATTTTAATATTTTAATATTAATGTTTTTTAAAGTTAAGAAAAACAGACAACATTCATATAAATACTCACATCACAGCTTTATAAACGATTCTATACAACAATCAGTGATAATGAACTTGTTATTTAACTATCTATTAAATTAAAAAGCAGTGAACGGTGAATTTTCAAGGACTTTCGTAGGTAGGTACCTAGGTACTTACGAGATCAATGGGGCGTCTACTTATCTAAAATACAAGGGTCTTACGGGACATTGAAGTCTCTCTCAACGGGCTTAGAGTAATTTGCAAAGTTGAAACAAATTCCTAAGTAAATGAAGACGAAAATTATTATTGTTTAGTTGAAAATTAAGTAAGCCTAATTGACTTCGATGAACAATACAAATTATGGACTTCAAGATAACAAGATTGGCTGTCTGGGAGATAATAATGAAATAATAAACTTCATAATGTTGAGGCGCATCGGTTGTGGTCAGAAGAAGGTCGACTTTCGGAGGACTTTTTTAAAGTTTAAAGTATCGGGACCTACTGCTTGTCGCTGTCAATTTACCTCATAAGCTTAATGGCAGTAGATCGTACGTTTTATTGAACGACTCCCTCTCGATTGAGAGAAGTGATACAACTTCGATTCGTGTTCCAACTGGATTTAGTAGTTGTAGATTCAATTTCGTACCTCGGTTCGCGAACTGTTACAAATGCTATAACTTATTACTTAAAGATTTTTTTATGGATATAAGATATATTCTTTAGATATTTCATTGAAAAACTACCAATATTCTCGACTGACTCAATACAGGGAATATCGCATTCAACTTTTTGTCGCGCATTGAGATCAGCGGACTCTGAATGGAAGGATTATGCAAAAGTAGTTCGCCTTTCCATTTCACACATTTCCATTGTCATTTTCCAAATTTCCGCGTGCAAGAAATTGGGTTGCCACAACGACACTTCGGGTTTTGAAACGTGAATTTGGAGAGAATAGGTTTAATACCTACCCAAGAGAAACGGGCTTACCTATTTTTACCCAAAGACTAGCAGTGGTGAAATTCTATGAATAATAAATTTTAATATGTCCCTCAGCCGGAGGTCGAATCCGGGACACATAATATTATCACAAACCTTGTTTGTCCCACAGCTAGACACGCTTCTCCTTCGACCTGGACACAAGCGGGAATCTCAGATTTTTCCAGGACATGATAGAGAAATCCAGGATTGCAAATATTCTTGCGATGTGTTGCTTCATTATTACAGCAGAACACGTTAAATCTATTGCAATTCATACAATTATAACAACGCAATGAAAGCAAAAAATACAACTAATTAACTGCAACCCGAGTCATTGGTCAACATAAAAACATAAGCAACGGATTACCTGAACAAAAAGAAAAGCGCATGTACTGCCGCAGGTGACGTGATGAACAAATAACGAGCTAAAACTACCTGCTAGTGGTTTTAATATGACGGATGATCATTACTAAAGATAATAATATGATGTGTCACGTATCTCGTATGACCACGTCTGCTACGACGATACACTGTTGATCTTGTATACACCCTCCACATCCTTATCATCCTTATAGAAACACCTAACTCGAGCATCGTGGGAGTGATGCCGAGTTATGTGGGATTTCCACTTACCAGCCTACTGTTTTTGAGCCCACGATCGAGTCTCTTTCCTGTTGGCTGTACACAAAGTATAACGTGTTCAGAATTGACTCAACGAAATCGAAGTCAACTGTTCAGCTAAGTTAATAAAGAAATACAATACACCTTATAAATTACATCATAATATGCTCTTCTGTATTCTAGGTCGAAGCATTATGAATTTCAGTGTAAAAATAGTTTTCTCTCTCATGTCAGACGTGTTCATTTCATATTCCATAACCGGCGCGAATCACTGGAGGGATGAAAAAAACTGAAAGGAGGTGGTGTAGTATAGTAGTAGTACCTACATTGTACTTTGATCCCAAAATTAATATTTCTATGTATTTCTATGAAAAAATAAAAGTCCAGTTAGTAATTGTTAGTATGAGTCTCGTTCCAACTTAGTCACAAATGTGTTGCTACCCTTGAGGATTAAAATGGTCGCCTCTAAAGAAGTGTAACCGGAAACCACACCTTTCCAACCACAATTATCTTAATGACAATTATTATACTGTAGAAATGGTACTTGGTACCGTGGCGGGCAGTGGTACTGCCCCGGGCAAATTTTATATGGAAAATATCTTATCCTATTCAACAATTTTGACTAGGCCATTGGATAAACCTACCCTTACCAACGATGGGTGGTCTCGATTCTGATAGTGATTACCCTTAAGGCCTCTGGCTTCAATCAATCTAACTTCATCAAAAGACAACTGCTTAAGACAACATAATCAGGATTTTACTCAGGTACCTATCGGACATCAGCTGTCCAAACGATGCGACGTGACCTGAATCTACGGTGTTTCAATCATAATGCCGTTAGTTCCAGACACTGCTGAACTGCTGCAACAAGGGCATCAAAAATCGTTTTTCTTCAAGTTTAACTTATGCAAGATATTATTATGAATCTTTTCAGTCTCACTTACTTAGATTTGACTCGACCTCCTTATTTATTTTCATCCTTAACATCGTAATCGAGAATGACAAAGTCGAAAGAGGCGTTCTTACCAAAATAATTTTCTTTCTTTTACTTAAGAGCTGGTATTTGTCAGTGACAAATTGTGGTTGAAACCTGGCCCTCGAGCGAAATAGGCCCTTAAATATTATATCGGTTATATTTCATCACGGCTCTGAGTAAAGAAAGACTGCGAAATGAGGTGATGTTTGTAAGAAATGGGTTCGTTTACTTGACTGGGTTAGTTGTAGTCTTGTACCTAAATTGATGATAAGAAACGGAAAGAATGGATTTCTTTGCTATTTTACATTATAATTATTACGCCTGTATTACTCCGAAGGGTTATGCAAAGGTATGTTAGTAGCCAGTACACTCAATTTTCACCATTTTTTGTTTAAGTACCATGTAGTGAGCCTATTTCCATAAACCTACATTATCCGCCACGATTTCAGACAACAAGCTATGATTTATTAAGGCGGCCATGGTTCGCATTTCCCTTACAACGTCCAGTTTTCAGCGCAGTTTTAGATGCATGCGTTATAGATAGATATTTTTGCAATAATTTAGGTAATTTCTTGCAGAAGATTTTTGTTTAATTGTATTTATTGCCAATAATTTGTTTGTATCTTTTAAAAATAGGCTGCTAATGCTGTCAATTTTATTTATAATTAGTTTATAGACTGAAATAAGCTATCATCAACACTCGTTGGTATTGTAAAAAAAATCGTGGCCTGCGGTCGTGCGGCGGTCCTCACCTCCTCGAATGGGTAGAAATTCTGGGGTAGCAGCGCCTTAACTGGGATTACCAAGTTAGACAGATCCAATAATATTACAAATCGAATCCAGGACCTCCAGCAGCAGTTGCGCATGCGACCTAGACCAAAGAAACAGTTATTATAAGTTACTAGCTTTATTATACAATAAATTACTGCTTCATCCAAACATAGCCAAAATATATTATTATCTCAAGCACCTAAACCCTTTCTCTAGTTTGAATTTTCTAAATTCTCTGCCTTTTTCGTCTAATTTATTTACGGATCGTGTCGAAAGGTCTTTATTTTCAATATAGCCTGATGCGGTTATGCTCATCTGTAACACGAAATCCTTGTGCGAGAATAGGGCAACATTTTTCAAGTGGACGTTGTAAGCTAAACCTAAAACTACGAGCAATGACGTAAGGAAAAAAAGGACAACGAATCTTTTTAAAAACATATACCATAGAATCATTTTACTGTGCTAATACAGACACCACTGACCACTAGACTTACGAGTAGCTACTATTCGAATTCGAGTTGACGAATCCGCATTGGATCGTTCGAGTGGACAATACTTCGGCCTTTGCAGTTGGTCGAACAGATAGTTCTGCCATGACACAGTAGATAAATAGCGCAGCTGCTAATTCGTATCTAGTTACCTCATAAGTAATCATACATAAACGTCAAATCCTGATAAAAACGAACATTCAAAATATGATTCGCTCACTATTATAAGCAAGCGCAAAGGTGCTATGCAACATGATATCAAAACAATCTCGACGAGAATAAATAATGACAGTGTTTTACGAGTCAATTTTTCACAGAGATCACTCTATTGTGTCTGCAAAAATATTTTATGGTTACAAGTAGACCAACGCGTTGTCTAGAAAATAAACAAAAATTTTGCCGTTTAGTTAACTTTTCGCTTGCTCAACTTCGTAGACTAATTCGTTATGTCGCTTTATATTTAGCGTCTGAAAGCCTGCGAGAGGCAGAACTGTGCTATATATACAAGTAAACTAATACTTGGTTTCCTAATGTTTGTATCGAACTATTTTGTCGATGAAAAATAACAATATTTATAATAAATGAACGTATTTGTTTTGCTATGAAAATAGCCACTTAAATAATTATAAATACATACATACTGTAGCGTCCATAGCGCAATGGCTCGCGTCGATTCAATGCGATCGAAAGAGTTAAGCAACGACGGGCGCAGTCGGTTTGTGGTTGGGTGACCGCTAGTGGCAAAATTTCATGGAGGCTACCGTGCTTCGGAGGGCACGTAAAGCCGTCGGTCCCGGTTGTTTTCATTGCTGAAAACAGTCGTTTAGCCTTGTCGACGACCTTCGGGTGGCTTAAGAACATTCGACACTGGGTTGGCCACTAACCCCTCCACCAATCCGCATTGGAGCAGCGTGGTGGAGTATGCTCTAGACCTCCCTCCTCCTCGCTCCTCTAGGCAGAAGTATTTATTACACTTTTCATCGGTATGTTTTGGGCTCATGTAATAAATAGTTGGTGCATGAGCCTATTGACATACACCGAGCACAAATCCAGGCTCTGAGCTGCTACCGGGCATTTCAAGTTAGAAAAACCCAATAGTTGTTGCCCCACCCGGGGATCAAACTCGGGGCCTCTAGCTCAGCAGTCGCGCTTGTGACCACTAGACCAACTTATCCACGAAAAAAACGTTAGTCTCAATTAAACGTCTTCCGCTACGTCTGGTATTTCTAAGACGAATTTTCTAAGGAGTTTTTGGAGGAGAGATGAAATTGACACGCCGAGACATTCGCCACGTTTCGTCGAACGGAGTGTAATTCAATTTGCGTGAGCCTTTTTATAGCGGTCCGCGGTCACCGGCAGCGCGGGCCTGATTGGAAAATATTACAACCACCGGATTCTAGATTTTGGAGTGTTTCACTTTAGTCTTGGCATCGTTTCTTATTTAGTTTGTCGTTAGTACGGAATTGCCAGATAATGTTAATGTTTTTAGACGAATAGAAAAAACTAAACATAACATAAAACATAAACATCACGCCTGTATTTGTTGTAAGGCGTAGGTAGAGGTGAACACACACTTTTCACCAGTTATGTTTAGACCCCATGTATGTACCTAATATGAGTTTTAGCTACTAGAGTTTTATGTTAATATAACCAAGTCATAAATACTACCTATATATAATTATATTATAAGTTAATATAATAATTATAATTTGCCCGACCTTTGCGCTTACAACCACTGGAGCTCTTTTTCGTTCCAAGCAATATGTATACGATTTCACGCTCACAAATAGTAATAACATTATAAAAGCGTAACTACTCGGTAAATTACTTGACATAACCAGGTATTGACCGGTAAATTCATGTGATTGACATATCACTTGACTAGCATTACGTATTCTTCAAGGGAAGCAATGCAACTGTGGAAGTCATATGTCACAGATGCATTGCTATCTTTGAGGACTGAGATACATTATTGATCGAAGACTGAGATGATAGGCTCTAGAAAAATAAAACCGAACACCACACCAATTCGTTTGCTTTTTGTTTATTTACATATTTATTTATTTTATTTAATAATTTATCTACACACTTTAGTTATGAAATAGGTACAATATATAACATAGGAAGAAAATGTTACAAGGGTACTACTTATTTCGGCATATTGCTTTTGTTTATTTGTTATCTTTACACAAAATATCTTGAAAAAATAAAAGGTTTGTTCATTCTTTCTTCCTAAGTAGAACCCCTGGAATAATTATTATACAATTTAAACAATAGGCCATTATACTTCGAATAATTTGCATATTACTATCCGCAACAATCGCCGTTTTGAGTACCTAGGTAATCGATCAATATGACAGCCATTCAATCGGGGTTTCCAGAGATGACCCACTATCTATACCCTTAACTTGGAGATGGTGGAACAGGTGATCCGTTGTTAATACTCGTATGATTGATTACCATCCAAGACATACCTATGTGCACATACCTTAATGCCCAGTTGTGGCACGATTAACTAAAAATGGGCCGTTCCAATTACATTTGCGAAAACGTACTTTAAAACGCTCTCGTTTCTGCACACACGCACGCAATTGACAACCGTTCAAAATTATTAAATGTTAGGTATATTAGAAGTTAGTTAGTGATCAACATCATCACAACCCTTTCTTTGTCTCACTGTTGGGCACGGGTCTCCTCTCAGAATCGGAGGGATTAGGCCTTAGTTCACCACGCTGGCCATGTGCGGATTGGCAGACTTCACATGCCTTCGAGAATATTATGAAGAACTCTCAGGCATGCAGGTTTCCTCACGATGTGTCCTTCACCGTTATAGCAAGTGACATTTAATTTATTTAATCGTTGTTAGTGATACTAGTAAAAGAGAAAAAGAAATAAGAAGATATATATGAATATGTTAACACAAGTATAAATTTAAACTATTTAACTTTTAGGGAAAAAAATATGAAATTTGTATGTACGTAAAATCTAGTAAAATGGAACCAATGATGACAGACGTGACTCGACGCTATTTGAGTACCGGTACCTAGTACTAAGCAAAATAAATTGCAGTGCCCATGTTTTGCATTTTTAAATGGTTTATTTGTTTAACTAGCTTTTACCCGAGGCTCCGCCCGCGTGGTCAAAGGGAATTAACTATGAGTTAATTATCATACATGACAATGCCATCTATTAACAACATCCGGAACTAAATATCTAGCAAATAACAAAACATCGATATCTTCCCATGGGGATGTTTTACCGCGGTAAAAAGTAGCCTACGTCACTCTCCACCCTCCTCACTATCTCCACACACAAAAACCATACCATATAATAGCTTCGTTGCGACGTGAAAGCCGGACAAACAAACACACTTTCACATTTATAATATTAGTATGGATAGTATGGACTAGTATGGATGGTTGAATTCGCGATTGTTAAGATCGTTTCATCCCGGGTCGAGCAAGGAATTACTAAGTCTAAGTCACTCTCCAGCTCCTACATCTATGCAAAATCACGTCGATCAATCATTCCGTTGAGGCGGATAAGAAGGACAAACCAACAAACACACTTTCCCATTTTATTACATTATTTATTAGTAAGGATAAGTTGTATATCAAACCAAGCGTACCGACCGAAACCAACAATAGCTTCTCAGTATTTGGGCAATAAACGTTTACCTACCTTTATTGAATAAGATACGGTTTTGTGGAGAATTTATTTCCATCTCGATACACTTTTATAATATTACTTATACTGCTGCCCAACAGTATGATTTGGGGTCCGGTCACACCCCAAGCGAGACGTGAAGCTAGAACTTCATAAATAAATAAATAAAATAAATACCTCTATTTTTGAGCAGACCGTTTCATTTCTTGTGCGACACACCCAATAACTTTCGATAGAACTTGACAGAAACTGACTATTCTAATGATATTAACAGGATTTAGATCAACGTAAGTATGGTAATGTGTAACTACAGCATTTTTTGCCTCAGTTTTCCATCTCAAGGATAGCAATCATCGCATCTATGAATTAGAACGCGACCCTTGAAGAAAAGGGTACAGCCCATAAACCACTGTGATATAGGGATATCTATTATACTCGTAACTATTAACATTTAAGCGTAACGAGTTAATATTTTTAAGTCGGGCCGTATTCATGTTATTAAGAAATAAGCCGTTTCAGTTGGCGACCTGACCGTGAACAAACGAGCCAATCCGCATTGGAGCAGCGTGGTGGAATGCTTTGCACCTCCTACAGCTACAGTTGTGGGAAATGTGATCATATGTGGGACACCTATGTATTGTACGTAATTTAAATAGCTAGCAACTAATTTATTATTATATTTTAATATTTATGTTTTTAGTTGGTTTTTTGATATTTTAATCATCATTATTTTTTAAATTAAAAACTTTTATTTCACTTCACTCGTATGTATGTCCTGAAATCTAGCAATCAATATTTCACCCACTTCCACTGAAGCTATCAAGCTAAAAGGACGATGGACAAAAATGTATGGAACCTGGTACCGGCACCAATCGAAATGTATGATACACCGTTGGAAAGGTCTTTTAGTGTAGAATAACAATAACCAAGGCGCCAGTCCCAGTTTGCTGTCCGATCGGAGTAATCACTCCTTGAAAATTATTAATGTTTCCTAATAAAGTATTTCAATCAGGTCAATTTCTTCTCCATTTCGCCATTGTATTCATGTTTATTTTTTATTATGAGGTTAAATAATAAGCGGTGACAGCCCAGTGGCTATCTAACTCTAACTAACTAAGTACACATCGTGAGGAAACTTGCATGCCTGAGGGTTCTTCATATCGTTCTCTAAGGCATGTGAAGTCTGCCAATTCGCACTTGGCCAGCGTGGTGGACTAAGGCCTAATCCCTCGCATTCTGAAAGTGGCATTCTCGCAGGCTCAAGAGTGGGACATAGAAAGGGTTGTGACTTGTGGTGATGTGGTTAAATAAAACATTGAATTTTAATTATCATTTTATTTATTTCTTATACAATACTTTTTTTATGTATTATTAAATACAAATAAAACTATAGTTCATACTTATTGTACATGTTTAACAGGACGACGCACGGTAGGTTCATGTGAGCACATAATTTCTATTTTTTGGTACTTAGTGTTCGCTAGACACAAAGATTTCACTCTTCTCACACACTCGTCCTGCTAAACATGTACAGTAAGTATGAACTATATTTTCATTTGTATTTAATAATATTCATAGTTGAACTTACCGGCTTACTCACGTGTGATTTGTGAAATCACATTAGTTTCGATCTATTACGATGATCATCTTCAGGAGTGAACGCGCTTATTAAATAATACATAAAAAAGTATCATATAAGAAATAAATAAAATTCAATGTTTTATTTAACCACATCACCATAAAGATTTCTTTGTCCAACTGTTGAGCACGGGTCTCCTTTCAGAATGCGAGGGATTAGGCCTTAGTCCACCACGCTGGCCAAGTGCAAATTGGAAATAGGATATTTTCAAGCTTAAAATCAAGCGCAAAAGTAATTATAATCGGTTAAAGTAAACTGGAGATATAAATATTTATCTATTTGGAGCTAAAAATCCAGTATCTTCTGAAGCGTATATTTCAAAACGGACAGCTATTTCGGACATGCCGTCATAGTATTTTTTTATACACTTGAGAAGAGCTATCCAATGGTGCGTGATTCATCTTGATTGGACATGGGTACCAAAATGGCCATCCTCCTTTGGCAAATATTTGGTTCCGATAACAATGCACGAATCATCCATTGCCGCCATTTTTAATACAAAATGGCGGATGTTATTTTTGTGTTATTATTGATTGAAACCCTGCCCTTTCAATTAAAAAAAGAATTATTAAAATCTCTACAGAAAAACTGTTACAGCGCACTGAAAAAAACATAGTTTGATACCCTCATTATGTATTTCAACTACTCTAAGGGGAGAGGTTTTTTGTTAATAAAAGCTTTTAAAAAAATTTATAAATGATCTAATCAGGGATTATGCCTTAAAAAAATAATTATTAAAGTGGCTATAAAATTTTAAAAGGTCCCTCGAATCCTTTCAAATTAAAGAAGAATTTTCAAAATCTGTCCGTCTTGAGTAGGTTTTTAAATAGGTACCGGGGAACATAGATAAAAAATGTTTTCGACAGAAAGAGAACACCTTCTTTTTTTTGAAGTCGGTCATAAACAAATTACCTTCAGGATCTTTGATTTTATAAGCATAAACACAACTTTATGGAATACGCTGAAATACTTGTGTGACGAATAAATTATTTCCACTACGATAAATGAGCTTCCCTTTTGAACCCGGAATTACTATCTAAAGCCGTATTTTCTACCAAGAACTTCTGATATTTTTTGACTGTAATTTTATATGTACAGTAAATATATCTTCCCTCAATTCACACATTAACATATCTATATGATTTATTAAATGAGAATACCACACGAACAATGTAATTTCACGTTTGATATGTACCTTGAACTTGGTATTGTGTAGGGATACGGTACTAATACTTTTTTATTGTAAAATACAAATTCACCATTTTTGACATTGGCGCGTTCCCAAATACGTAAACTAAATTAACGATAAATGATAATTTAAAGCAAACAGATTCAACTGAAGCCTGACTTTCACAGTTCAGTTGGCCTATAAAATTGTGGATACACATTTGTACGTGTGATGTGGACCTGTTACGTGACGTAGTCAGGTGGAAACCTCACAGCATAAATGTTTACGTTTATGTGAGAAAACATTTACGCTTCTGTAAATCACAGATACGCAATGATCGTGTTGCGAAAGCGTTTGTAGTTCTGTGGCGCGTTAGTCGAGAGCGTAGTAGTGTTTGTTGGTTTTTGGATGGATGACATCAGGGTTAATTAGAGAAGTCTAGTCAATAGCTGCAACAAATTTTTTGTTTTGTTATAATCACTATGTCTACGAAATATAACGGCCCTGGGATTCGAACCCAGGTCCTGCGGTTAAGCCGTCAGGGTTAGTCACCATCGAGACACGTAGTCGTCACCTCTCTGTCTCCGTCGACTCACATTGCATTATTTTATAATGAAGATTTTAATTGTGTAGAGAACACCAAGTATCATTAAGGAGATGAAGTAAGAGTAAGAGACGATAATAATAAATAATAATAGTTTCTTCGTATTAGTTTTGTCGTACGGCATCCAAAATCAAAACTTTTAGATTCAGCTAGTCGTTAGATACTATCGTTCAGTTAACATCGCTGCAGCTGTAGCCTAGTAGCGTTGTGGTCAGTTGTAAATATTTAATTTTATTTCTGTAATATTAAAAAATAATTATATGTTTTGGTGGTTTCGGCACAAGCTGATCTTTTGTAAATATAACACAGAGACATGGAAAGAGTTGTGGTTCTGGCGGTGGTGGAAACAGAGCACATAATGTCCATGGTGGAAAAACCAGGAAGTCAATTTTTCCAGAAGCAATATAGTAGACCTATTAGTATGATAAACATGTATGGTGTAAAGCACTGAGCACAATGGTGAAAACACAGATTGAACATCCCATCGTACATAACAGATACAGCCTACCTGTATCTACATTTCATACTAAGAATATATAGCTCAACCTAATTAAGAAAGACCATCAAAAGGTGCATAATATTTATCACAAGTGATGTGGAAAAATATATTGCAGAGGTAGACGTATAAATTATTTGAAACCACAAGAACGAACAAATAATTCATTTTCTCTTATCTGGCATTTTCTACAAATAATAGGTCCAATCCTTCATAGCAGAACGCAGTTTGAATTAATAGTCTCAAAATGCAAAATAAATTGAAACTATCTCGGCATCTGGAGCGGCAATAAATGTCGATTTTTAAAGTGCTTTAGCAGGTTTTATTCTGAACTTATCCGTAGGTAAAATTGAATGAGCTTGTCGTTCGTCCAGAACAAAAAACTTAAGACGCTTTTCGTGTTGAATGTGCGTTTTGTTGTTGCAAATGGCTTTTAAAGGTGGATTTATGAGTATCACATTTTCGCATTTTGAGCATAGATATTACATTTACGCTCGGACTAATGCCAAAAAGAGTCCAGTGTTGGTAATGACCAATGGCCATCTCGTTGCATATTCAAATAAATGCTCTTAAAATAAAGCTGTCTTTGAGTGTTTCTAAAATCTATATTTTACTCTTGAGGAAAATAACTCTTCATGACCAAAAAATGTTTGATAAAATCACTACCCCCTGCGGTTAAATTGACGTCGACGCTCTCTTAACGTCCAGTGATTTCAGTTTATGTGCGGGATTCATATCCGCATATTATATTTTCCTAGTATTTTTCTGTGCTTCAGTTTGATCTACATTGTACGCACTCAGTAATCTAAGTACCCTTGATACCCTTACCCTTGAAAACTAAAAATAATACTTGTTTTTTCAACCATCCCATAATGATAGATCAATTGCTATTAATTCCATTTTACTCAATTCTTTTCATAATGTCAACTCACTTTGAAATATTCGTGGAAGCAGAATTTCATATTCTCTAAAAAAAAATGCCATGACATTGAATACAAAATGGTGACGTTCTTCGGCTTCGGTTCACAGTCCACTACTGGAATTCTCTAACAGACGACTTGACCCATCATATATCCGATGTTTAGTTATCAGACAGAACCGACAAAAATACAAATATTTAGGTTTTCTGCTATCGAATTTTCAGTGCCTATTGATTTATTACTTTTCTGTCGTTTCCGGTATAGTAGACGAATAAACAATTTGTTGTTTTTTAATAGATTTATGGTCTACTTCCTGTGAACTGGTACTTTGACACTGGGCGGGTGATCTGTGACTAGCACCCAGGCCTCTGAATTTAGGTAAGAGCAGTAGATAAATATTAAGTAAACTACGATAATATTTATATTCGCTTATAAGAAAGCTCTACGCGTGGTTCTGTGGAAATCTCTTGGCGCTTCAAGTACCTCTATATAATCTTCAACGTTCATACAAATGTTAAGTTTTTCGAGTGTTGTAAGAAGAATGGATTCAATATTTGAACTCAAATATTCGTTAGATTTTTTTTTCAAAAATACGAGTATGCCTCAGTATTCATGGTCATAAAAGAAAATTGAATAGTGTTTTTAATATTTGAAATTGTTATTCAAATATTAAAAACACTATTCTCGAATCAATATTATGTACCTAATGTTATGTGATCTATGCGTGTGATCAAGTTGGACAAAAAATAAAATGCTAATTAGTTGTGATTAGGGATATGAGAAATGTCAGGTGCACTGGAACTGCGGTGTTTGCGCCTATGTATTCGTACGTACTATTCGAGTTAGAATAAAAATGGTTTCAGGTAAATTACTGGCACTTTAATTGAACTCGATGTAACAATTCTTATTTATACATAAACAGAATACATATATAAAACAGAAATATTTATTACTTTATTTTATGTAAGTACAACTAACGGACAATCATTTCTATATCCAACTACATATAACAATGCAATCAGTCTCATAAAGAATCCTTTCATCAGACACAGACATATCTTGACCGTTTAAGCATATTGGCAGCCGCTAGACATCAGACGGACCTGAGACGTCTAGAGACAAAACAAAGAATGAAAAGCATTACATTTATCTTCAAAGACAATTCTATCATTATGAGTCCGGTAAGCAATATGAGCGATTTTGTTTGACTTTCGGATGCGAACGTATGAGACAGACCTTTGATTTGGGATTCATCACCCGATTTGTATGCAATATTTCTAGCAGAAAACCTGTAGTACATGTGTGGTTTGAACTTTGAATAAACATAGCTTGGTCATGATTGGTAGATGGATATATTATTCTTTAAAAAAAAAGGGACAGCTTTTGTTTAGCATGATAGTCAGTCTGGCGAGAATGAAATGAAGTTTTTGAAATATTTTACAGATAAAGTGAAATACTAAACCACTGAATTTGTACTGGAGATCATTATTATGGTGATCTGTGACTAGCACCCAGGCCTCTGAATTTAGGTAAGAGCAGTAGATAAATATTAAGTAAACTACGATAATATTTATATTCGCTTATAAGAAAGCTCTACGCGTGGTTCTGTGGAAATCTCTTGGCGCTTCAAGTACCTCTATATAATCTTCAACGTTCATACAAATGTTAAGTTTTTCGAGTGTTGTAAGAAGAATGGATTCAATATTTGAACTCAAATATTCGTTAGATTTTTTTTTCAAAAATACGAGTATGCCTCAGTATTCATGGTCATAAAAGAAAATTGAATAGTGTTTTTAATATTTGAAATTGTTATTCAAATATTAAAAACACTATTCTCGAATCAATATTATGTACCTAATGTTATGTGATCTATGCGTGTGATCAAGTTGGACAAAAAATAAAATGCTAATTAGTTGTGATTAGGGATATGAGAAATGTCAGGTGCACTGGAACTGCGGTGTTTGCGCCTATGTATTCGTACGTACTATTCGAGTTAGAATAAAAATGGTTTCAGGTAAATTACTGGCACTTTAATTGAACTCGATGTAACAATTCTTATTTATACATAAACAGAATACATATATAAAACAGAAATATTTATTACTTTATTTTATGTAAGTACAACTAACGGACAATCATTTCTATATCCAACTACATATAACAATGCAATCAGTCTCATAAAGAATCCTTTCATCAGACACAGACATATCTTGACCGTTTAAGCATATTGGCAGCCGCTAGACATCAGACGGACCTGAGACGTCTAGAGACAAAACAAAGAATGAAAAGCATTACATTTATCTTCAAAGACAATTCTATCATTATGAGTCCGGTAAGCAATATGAGCGATTTTGTTTGACTTTCGGATGCGAACGTATGAGACAGACCTTTGATTTGGGATTCATCACCCGATTTGTATGCAATATTTCTAGCAGAAAACCTGTAGTACATGTGTGGTTTGAACTTTGAATAAACATAGCTTGGTCATGATTGGTAGATGGATATATTATTCTTTAAAAAAAAAGGGACAGCTTTTGTTTAGCATGATAGTCAGTCTGGCGAGAATGAAATGAAGTTTTTGAAATATTTTACAGATAAAGTGAAATACTAAACCACTGAATTTGTACTGGAGATCATTATTATTATTTTTATTTCTATATTCTTAATTCCAGGTCATAAACTCACAACCTTCATCCAGTGGTATTCCTTGAATATGTAGTTGAAAATCTGCATTAATTTAACTTTTTTTTAATTTTCTTACAAAATATCGAAAAACTGACAAACATTTATCGCTTAATTTAAATAATAAACGTTTTTTGTAAGTTTGAACTGAATCTGTTGACGTTTAAAAAAAATCCATACAAACTTTCATAGCGTATCCCAAGAGAACCTCTTTTTTCTGGCAATTATGAAAGCATAAATGAAAATCTGGAGTATGAGTTGGGTTTTTACGTGATGCGTGACAGACGGAGAGACAGACAATATTTTCGAAAAAAAAAACACATTTTTGAGTTCAACCACGATAAGTATCCAATGTCTGAATTGAAATTTTGAAAAAATATTCAATGTACAGAAAAAGTTCCTCTTTAAATTTATTATAGTATATAGATATAGAAGATGGATTTTGTGTCCCAGACAGGTACAATCTCAATACTCGCAAGAGATGACGAAAAGCGAATTAGATCAGAATGAGAATATTCCAAGAGCGCATTTGCAGATTTCGCATTAAATGCGGCATTGCCAAGTCTGATAGAGAAATTCTCGGATCGTTCATATAAAATGCAAATTATGACACAATTTATTAAGCTTGAATATTCCTTCCTGTTCCGGTGATGGGAAAATAACATAACAATGGATCATTACGCAAATTGTGCATTTGCCTCATACATATTTATGTGGACTCGTTTAAAAGATTAAGCGCACACTTATTTTACTTTCAATTCAATTAATAGATATAATAACGTATAAAAGTTATAAATGTTGTAAAAATTGTTGTACCAATTACTTGATGGGTAGAAATGGCAGGTAAGTCGAGCGGTAGTGCATTTATTTATAATTGAATGGGAATGGTTTATTTTGATAAAACACCCTATCTTCAATGCAATTGCTATTGTTATCCTTTACATATAAGAGCAATTTAAATTTAGGCAAACAAATTGAGCGGCTTCTTTGCATACGAGGATAGCTATTTGTTACCTTACGATGTTTGTCAGTTGGTTTAAATCAAATCTTGTGAGTTAAATTTACATCGAGATGGGTTCTTCAGTCAGGAGGACAACTCCTCTACGGTTAACGGCTTAAAATAATAAAATAAATAATTAACTTTAATTTATTTCCATATTCACGTTTAATTTTGATTACTGTGTTTACAACATTTCCAGATTTTAGGTATAACAATGAGAGATTGTTTAAATAAATGTTTTTGAATAGAAACTTACGTTATTTGCAGACGAACCAGTACAATAATGTGAAAATAAGGGCCATGGAAGTGGAAGACGACAACGGCACCGCGTACACGGACCTCGATGGCAGCCAGTATGGAAACTTCTCTAGAAATGTTACCATCGACAAGTTTTACTTTTATCAGGTGCGTATTAAGCTAACTTATGTACCTATACTCAGAACCCTCGCACTGATTGGCGGACAAACAGAAAACAATACAATTTAAATCTATCACCCAAAGATCTACCGATAATTTTGTACAGTACTCCCAAATTAATAATGCACATGCAAATCTTCGCTAATTGTCGTATTCCCGGAAACACCCGAATCATTGAATCGGAGAAAGCCCTAAACAATGCACTTGCATTTTGCACCTTGTTCGAAAGAAACAGGAGTCAATGTCATATGTCAAATCATGTGAAATAATTAAAAACAAATTCGTGCGGTCGGCGGCTGTCGCCGGTCAGTCAAAGGTCCGTCAGTCGTCTTTATATATTGGTGGTGACTGCACGTGTTCTATCTGTGTGGAATTACATAGAGCTGCTATTACACACCCTTCTTGGTTTTGTTTTCAAAGGTGATGAATGCATTATGCATGAAAAAATGCACTTAACCACTCTATATACATATCGTCTTCAGACGCTCGGGGAATACGACCGTTGCCGAACAGTGACGAAGATTTCTATGCGCATTATTAATTTGGGAGTACTGTAAAGTCTTGCTTAATCAATCAGACTCCCAGGCGGCTTGTGGCGTGGCGACTTTTTTTAGATATTTTCAACAATTATCGTCATATTTTAACTAAAGCTAAGCTGCAATCCATAGACGTCCCGCTGCTGGGCTCGAGACTCCGCCACATACTAATCTTTGGGAGGTCTACAGCATACTCTATCACGCTGCTTCAATGCGGATTGGTGGAGGAGCAAACCCAGTGTCGAATGTTCTCAAGCCAGCCGAAGGTCTTCGACAAGACTTAACGATTGTTTTCAACATTGAAAACAACCGGAATCCACGGCTTAACGTACCCTTTAAAGCACAGTCGCTGCGACCAATAGACGTCCCACTGCTGGGAACGGGTCTCCCCCCCAGACTATGCTGCGGGAGGTCTAGAGCATACTCCACCACGCTGCTCCAATGCGGATTGGTGGAGGGGTTAGTGGCCAACCCAGTGACAAATGTTCTCAAGCCACCCGAAGGTCTTCGACAAGGCTTAACGACTGTTTCCACCATTGAAAACAACCGGGACCGACGGCTTTACGTGACCTGCCAAAGCACAGTAACGCCCATGAAATTTTGCCACTAGCGGTCACCCATCCACTAATCGACCGCGCCC
Organism: Carterocephalus palaemon; assembly: GCA_944567765.1. NCBI lineage: Eukaryota > Metazoa > Arthropoda > Insecta > Lepidoptera > Hesperiidae > Carterocephalus > Carterocephalus palaemon. The sequence goes on from OX155643.1 coordinate 11,301,747, forward strand.
GTTGTTGCTTATCTTTTTTTTTTTTTTATGGAAAAAAGATAGCAAACGAGCTTGCAGCACCACCCATCCGCTGCCGCCCATGACAACTGTGACTGACTTTGAACAAGACTCAATTAGGGACTGGGATGGTTAGTCCAATTAGTTGAGAGAGTTAATTAGAACATTAGTTGGTCAGTTCGTTAGTAGGTATGAGGACTGGGGACTGTTAGAGATAGTTAGTCCTGTTAGTTGGTGTTAGTAATAGTCCAGTTAGTACTTGTTAGTAGGAGTCTCGTTCTAAGTCAGTCACAGATGTGTTGCTACCCTTGAGGACTAAGATGGTCGCCTCTAAAGAAGTGTAACCGGAATCCACACCTTTCCAACCGGACCACAATTGCTTTAAAAACAATTATTACACGGCAGAAATGGTACTAGGTACCGTGGCGGGCGGTGGTACTACCCCGGGCGAACTCTATATGGAACCAATTAGCTTTCATATAAAACCTATTTGGTTCCCTATAGGCTCTAGTTGATCACGTTGAACCGGCGCGAGCCCTTGGGCTATGGACGATATATTATTATTATTTATTATTATTTCAACAAATTTACACAAAACCTTAACAAATTCTACATCTAAACCTTCCTCATGAATCACTCTATCTATTGCTATACTACTATATATTAACTATAGTATATAAATATACTCATTTGAGTTTAGTCGCATAAACTCACATGAGTATATTTATATAAGTTTTAATTTACCTGTATAACTATTTTAAGTAATAATAACACCATGAAAGTTCATTAGTTTTTGTGTTGTTCGCTTCGAACGATGGTAAAAAACTCATGAATCTCATCATAACCTCCCGCCCACTATGGACAGCTTCTTAGTCAAAGTGGGTTCGCTCAGCCATAAATATTTTATGATTGAAACAGTTGCACTCAACCTATCACTTACCTCCCCCACCGTCCTATTTATACCACAAGAACGTTGAACATTATAACAAGTTTTGGCATAAGGTAGGTATATCTACTGGTTCAGATTCAGGGACAAATCTTTCATTTCTATGAGCTGACTGCGTGGTTGTCCTTCTCCTCATCAACGGAATGATGGATCGAAGCGTTTTTTGCATAGATTTAGAATAAATAAATAAATAATAAATATCTTGGACATTCTCACACACGGCCATCTGACCCCAAAGTAGGCGCGAGCCTGTGTTATGGGTGTCAGAGACTGATATACATACATAGATATTTTTAAATACATACTTAAATAGATAATATTGACATCCAGACACAGAACAAATACAAGTGTTCGTCACACGAATATTTGTCCTGAGTGGGATTCGAACCCACGACCTTTGGCGCAACAGACAGGGTCACTACCGATTGCGCCAACGGGCCTGTCAATATGGCTAGGAGAGAGAAATAATCATACTTTTTAACCTGGAAAAATGCATGGTTCTCGTAAAATGGACAAACCACTGAAATAATCGTTTCTATCAATTTTTAATCGATGATTAACTGTCGATCAATTTTAATCGATTGATGGCTCTCTCATATTTTAAGTGGCCTAACTGCGGTTGAAGCTAGATTTTGATAAGTAGTATTTTTTGGGGTTTGCCGTTGATTAAGACTATACTTATTTATTTTCTACACATCCCTTGATGGTAGAGATAATTCTGCACGTAAAAAAATTTGACTGGGGAAACGAGTCAACCTTTTGCCTCATTTTGCTGACCATCCAGAGTGACCGCTAGGGGCCAAATTTCATAAGAGCTTCCGTGCTTCGGAGGGCACGTTAAGTACTCGGTCCTTGTATTTATCGTTAAGCTTGGCCTTGGTTGGCCGCTAATCCCTCCCCAATTCGTACTAGAACAGCGTAATCGATCGAGAGACCATTACCTGCTGTGAGACGCTAATGGCGTTATCCATCCATCATCCATCCGTCTTTTGAGGTCCTATCATCATAGCTGGTCATAGGCCATAGACTATATGAGTTCATAACGTAACTCAGCTTACAGTTGATGTGAATATCATCATCCAGATTCACAAAAACGGAGATTTCTTGCTTCATGTAAATACCACGAATAAGGAATTGAAATGTTAGAAGTAGAATTGTTTAAAACAAATATAAGTCCAATTAAAGCGAACTAAGTGGAATTTATGAGTTTTAAATAGAAAGGCAACGAAGCGGCAATTTGTGAAGTTTATCGAATCAGGTGAACCAATTTGCGCGCCAAAGCCTGTTCTGGAGGCAACACCTATTTACAATTAATTTTCATCCTGCACGAAATTGGGAGTAAATGGTCTCAAATGGTTCTAAATAAAGATAATTGTTTCATTCTTTACGAACGATTAAGTCGATTAAGAATAAGAGCTTAATTCTGCTTACGTTCTCAATATTAAAGGTCTATCATCCTCTTTCTGATTATTTACGTGTAAATATATGCAATGCACACGTAAATAATTCACACGTTTGTATGAATGAACGTATTATCTACCATCTCAATCAAACATTGATCCATATAAAACCGGGGTACGACCCGTGTATCCACAGATTTCAACCAGTGGGTGATACCGGTAAGTACCTACTAAAACTAAAGAGATCAAAATGAATATAGCCCAAGCCGCGCTAACCGTGGTTTCGTAGTACCATAGAGTAAGGACTATATTGTGTAGTCCGTGGTAGTACCAATCTAAGGGTAATACATATGCCGACTATTTCTATGAAGAAGTATAGGAAAGATTGAGAATTTGACATTCCTTTATATTATTCCTACATATCAATAACTTTAAACTTAATTTTCAACTGTTATGCTGGTTCAAGGGTTAACTGACTTTACCGTGCAGTGGTTCGCCCGAAGTGGGTGTACGATTTGTAGCCTACAAAATTAATCATTGAAGGTAGGTATGTACTATAGTAAAACATTTAAATCATTTTCTGACTAAACTCTTCATTTCCTGATACTTGACAAGTAAATTGAAACCCGGGTTTAGTTTACCCATCTAGCTCAGTGTGGGTTAAAAGGACTTAAGTTAATTGTGCTATCAAGCTAACGTATGGGTCTAGACCCAAGTCTAATCTTATCGTAATTGTGACGTGGGTGATGTTGGATGATATCATATTTAACAAGCTCTTCTTTAAATAGGTATTACGCTGAAGGGCTCGGGTGTAGCGCAACTTGGAAGTGGCCTTTTATTTATAAAGGGCTGGGGTCAAAAACTACCATACATTGAGTTTTCAATTATTTTTTTTCAAGTAATTAATCGTCACTTGCTATAGTAACTCAATAAACTGCTTTTTGCGGACAAACTAGCCTATAGTTTGGCAATTTTAAGATAAGAGAAATGAATCTGAACTCTTTTTGTGATAAATAACTATATTTTATTTTTTATTTTAAAGTCTTTTCCTGGTATGATGACAATGAAATACATTTGAGGAAACCTGCATGCATAAAAGTTCTGAAATCCATAGTCATTGTCATAGTATGACTGATATTTTCACAGCGATATGATATTATAAACAGCAGTGAAGACGTATCGATCGGATGCATAAAAGTGAAACTGAAGGATTTTCATGAGATTTGATGTGTAATGAAGCCGAAGCGTGGTGATTGATTGATAAACGGAGCAGATCCGGTGATCGCTGAAAAGTATTTCAACTTTTGAAGACTCGATAAATATCGAGTTAGTATAGTAGGGTGGTTGAGATCGATAACGAGAAACGCTTACCCCACATACGACCGTACCGAGGTAACGTTTCTTATGTGTTTAGATAACGAACATTATCTTTTTTACTCTTAGTTATTGCAACCTTTATGATTAGTTCATTCTTAAAAATAATATGAAGTAACGATCATTTAAAAATTGATATAAGTATTAAATTAACGTACGTAACTAATGACAAAAACACGGCTAGAAAAATATTGTAGATAGATAAACCAAATTACTACGTAGGACTCACTGAAAATCAGTGCTGTTTTTCAGCTTATATGCTGAGTGAGATCCTTTTTGTGCAAACTGCTGCAGCACAAAATGCTGTTACTGTTTTAAATTATACATATACATGTTTTGTTCTATTTGTATTCATTGGCTTAAGTAATTTTGTTTTTTGTATTACTCTATATTCTGTATAACTATATGATTTTATGTGACTCTTTGTGCTTTTGTGATTTGTATAAATAAAAACTACATTCATTCATTCATAAACTAATATACCTAAGTATACATGACCGCATACATTTTCATCTATTAATTATTCCAATATAACTCAGGAACATTATCATGGCTAAATCTTAGGTATAAAATGCTTACATTCCGCTTTATAACTTAATAACTTACAACTGGGTAGCCATTAGGGGTACTTTGTTATTTAAATTCATCTCACTCGACCTGAATAAACTGAAGGCCGGTTTCTGAAGGATATGGATCGGTAGAGAGCCGGATGTATACTATGTAATTTGAACCCTTAAACCTATTCGATAAACTTTCACGTATCCACCTGGCATATCTGCATAATTTGGTATTATAATGGATTAGGCCATAACTTAATGTTATACTGCTAATAATACTACGATACAACGCTATATTAGATCAACATATTCGAGTAGGTTTAGTTAGTCTTGACGATACGTGATCCGTGAAATCAATAAATGCCACTAACTAGGTGTTTCTATTGTTTATTCTGCTCAAACTAACTCTGCGAACTATATCGGTGACCTTTGTCCGTCTATGGATTTCATCGGATTTGATTAATTATTTTTTACTATTATTATTAATTAATTTAAAAAAAATTGTACCTGCACAAATTGACACTTATCGACTACATACACACTACATTGATCCTTGAATACCCCTTTTTATAGTGTAGGAGCTGCGTGCAAATTTTGATTAGGTATACTCGTAGCTTTTGAATGCTCTTACTTCTATTTGTGCCAAATAAAGTCTATTTTATAATTAATATTAATTGAATTTTTTTAATGGGTATCCGTACAAATTTTAATATAACCGCATATTTTTATAATACTTAACCGCATATTTTGTCCCCAGACCGCCCAGCTGGCGGTGCTGTGGGCTCTCCTGGCGGCCATCGTGGCCGGCAATGCCACCGTAGTGCTCGCGCTGCTGCTCACCAAGGCTAGGAAGAGTCGCATGAACTTTTTCATCATGCAGTTGGCTATAGCCGGTAAGTTACTACCTCGACTCATTCACGGAGGATAAGGATCTTACTCTTTATGTATATCTTTACTCTTTTTTTTGGTTGTTTGGGTATTATTAATATTTAAGTTTTAAAGTAGTATAGTACGCCACCAGCATGACTACACGAATCACGGGGTCGCCCTGAAAACCAGCGGTCGTAGTACTACTGCGGCCAGTGCTGAGTGCGGCCACTTTTCGTATTGATTTGACTGCATTTTTTCTTTTAATCTAATTGTAATTCCTTTTTTTATTTATTTTTGTAATGCAGTTTCATACCTACGACATAAATAATTTTTCTTTCTTTCTTTCTTTCTTTGAGGGGCCCAATCCTTATGATTTCTGTAACTAACCACTCGAATTTTGTAAGAGCCTCGTAGAGCCTGCAACCGGTTAACAGCCTACTGTAGGATACGCGTTTTTTCTCCCACACGAGAACTTGAAACGGGTTAATCTGACATAGACTAACGACAGTTAACAAACTATAACATTATTATAACATTACGTCCAGCTTAACTTGCATCTTCTATGCTAAGTACAAAAGCGCGTAAGAAATTTTGCCTTTTATTTTCGCCCACCCAACTGCCGGCAAGACCAAAACTTATCAATTGCGCTTAAAAATTATTTATATTTGCGTCTGTCTGTTGAAATCTAAATATTGTTTGCAAGACGACTGCAAAAATTATGAATTATCTTTTTTTGACTTGTTAAAAGGTGTCAGTTTTTTATTTCTGCTATCTAAAAGCTTAAATCGTGTAGTTATTTGTAATTAAACCTTCATTTACCTGATGTGTAGGTTTACTTAATTAATTTATGTTCTATTTTTACAGATTTGTTCGTAGGGTTAATTAGCGTTCTACCCGATTTAATTCAACGGATAACAATATCATGGCTAGCGGGATCTGTGGCCTGCAAGCTCATGAAATATTTACAGGTAATAATAATGTTTACATCTTGTTTTTAATTTAGAAGCGAACATAGATAAAAGGTTTAACCGTCCCAGCCATGGATCGAGATCCACCGATTTGTTTCGTGTCTTCTGAGTTCAGTGGTTTCCCGACAGACCTTTAAATTGATTACTTTGACCTTAAGAAGTTTTTGGCTGCGTGAAGGCCTCCGACATAACTTACCGACTTGTACCTTGTGACAGCAACCGGTACCGACGGCTTAACGTGCCGTCCGAAGCTTTGAAGCGGTAAAGAAATTTTGCCACTAGTGTTCATCTATCCAAGTGCTGTTTGAGGCCCGGTTACACTATATATCAGTTTACATAGTCCACGAGCGCTTCGCTACGTGTACATTTCCTAATGTAGTGTTATGATACATATTCCACTGTAGGGCACTAGTCTACCACAGCCAAAGCTGTCGGCTTAGAGCATACTCCACGTTCCTCTAATGCGGGTCGGTGGAGGGGTTAGTGGCTAACCTAGTGTCGAATGTTCTTAGTGGCTAACCTAGTGTCGAAGGTGTTCGACAAGACTTAACGATTATTTTTACCATTAAAAACAACAGGGACCGACAACTTAACGTGCCCTCCGAAGCACGGTAGCGCTAATTAAATTTGGCGCCTAGCCATAACTCATGTACAACCGATCGCGCTCGGTCGGTCACATACGATCAGTACGAGCCATTGGGCTATGAAAATTACATACTTACTGAAAATAATATAGGAATGGACATAATAACAAAGCCATTATATGGACGTCTTATCAGCGCACGACTTGAATCTCGGCTGGAATTCTTCTCTAAATTTCTTACGCAATATACGACTATCAAGGAATTTCATAGAATTAAGATTACTCGCGGGGAAAATACAGCTTCGTTGAAAAACTTTACGTAGGGGAAATCAAAAGTTGCAAAAAACCTTTTTACTTTTCAATGCAAGATCATGTTCTAACCAAACATAAACATTTTTAAATTTAATAGAGTGTTTAACCTGGTTTTTCTACGCTTGGCTATGGTACTTAGCTTAGCATAGGACAAAAACCTGCATTCGAATTCTTTCTTCATCCTTTCGTAAAGTCGGTTGAAAAGTTTCGGCCTTATAAGTTTTGTTAAGTATTGAAAAGGCCCAACCCTCGCCTATTCCAGCTAATAAGATGATAGGCTAGCTTTCCTTAAATCACACTTTTAAGTTTTGAAAATTTTAAATAGCTCGAACAATGCTACGGTAAAAAGCTAGAGCTAGTGTTAATTAAAGTTATTTCCAGAGTTTCCGACCGAATGATACCTATGGGACAGTTAACCTTAACGGTGTAACCTCATCCTTTCTACTCGCTCTAATCTTCCCTGGGCCGAGGGACTAAAATAATTTTGGGAGTTGATCAAGTTTAGGAAGTTCAACAAATATGTGAACTTTTATATGTCGACGATGCTACTTTTTCGAGTAATTCTTAATTGAATATTAACTCGTGTGATATTTAATTCGTTGCACATGCATCCGATTGCCGAAATATCAAACCACTTACTCCATTTATTACTCATCATCACAAGCCTTTCTTTTTCCCGCTGTTGGGCACGGGTCTCCTCTCAGAATGGGAGTGATTAGGCCTTAGTCCACCACCCTGGTCAAGTGCGGATAGGCAGACTTCACATACCTTCGCGAATATTATGATGAACTCTCAGGCATGCAGGTTGTGTCCTTCACCGTTATTTAATACTATTATATATATTAGTTTCTTGTTGTCGAAGTGTTGTGTTGAGTGAAGTTATGACATCTGTATTTGAAGAAGTGTATGAAAGAAAAAGCTGACTCAAATGTTCGATGGTCAATAAACGGATGGATGAGTACTATAGATTTATTGAAGTGGTATGTTTCAGGGTGTAGTAACGTATTCGTCAACGTACGTGTTGGCAGCGCTTAGCGTCGACCGCTGCGACGCAATCACGCATCCAATGAACTTCACTGGGAGCTGTAAGTTTCCTTTTAGAAAAGGGGTTTATAAATGTTGATCAACAAGAACGACGCTTTGTTTGGGAATGTCTGCCTCTGGTATTATTTAAATCTTCCTAGTAGATATACTTTAGCATAGCAGTTTCCACGGGAATAATATTGCGAAGGCTTCCCCTTTTCTTGCCACGATTCCTTTCGCACCGAAGTACTCACTTATACATACATACATCCTGCTGCTGACGTATTACTTATATAAACGACCATCTATTTACAAAGAATACTGTCTTACTTTGGCCATATAGCAAGACGAGAAGAGGACAGCCTCGAAAATCTTGTTAAAACCGGAAAAATAAAGTGCAAAAGATCACCAACTAGATCGTCCGATCAGATCAATGTCCATTACTGAATTACTGTGTGCTAAAGACCGCTCTCATTGGAATCTGATGAAGAACACCTGTGAAAGATTACCAGAGCACGACCTCCAGTAATAAAGTAGAAGAAGGAGGAGGTATACATCTTCCATCTACAATGTATCATGGATTGAGTTTGACATTTGCATGAGCGCGTCTCAATATCATAATATCAGCTGAAATGAAAGTTAGCTTGCATTTGCAGCAATCTGACGAAAAAATACCTGTAGATATTCAGTATTTTCCAATAATAGTTACTTAATATTGTATGATACCTGTGTTAATAATGATAAGGTGATGATTAGGTATGTTATTTTCGTAGGGCGTCGTGCACGGGCCCTGATCGTTGGCGCGTGGTTTCTGAGCTTCATGTTTTGTGTGCCGATGTTGTTTTTATTCGACGAAGCAGACATTGAAGGTAAATATCTATAGTAAGGTAGTAATCTATTTATTTGAAGAACTAAATGAAATTTAAAATTGTCACAACCTGAAATTGGGGTATCGGAATATCTTCAACTAGGTCGACTGACGAAGACAGAAATGATCTTGAATTTATATGGTACAGGTCCAGGTGGAGTGGCACTCACTAGAAAAGTCTAGCAACCGTAGATAGATTTGTAAACACCTTAAAGGGTTTCTCTAGGGATGTTACTTTTTCCTATAAGCAACGATAGCGCAGTGTCGCGCAAGAATACTCATTATGTTAACTTTTATGTCTTGCATTAAAATGTTTTTCTGTCTTCCTTTGCTTAAGGAACCCTCCAATGCTGGTCCAGCATCAACGAGACGCAGTGGCGGATATGGATGACCAGCGTATTCGTGTCACTGTTCGTGGCGCCCGCGCTCACCATCTCCGCCTGCTATGGCGTCATCGTCATCACAATCCGCCAGAAGAGTAGGCGCGTGATTGGGAAGCGAGCTGCCGCGACGAGGCAATGTGAGTTACAACTCTTTTGGTACAACAAATAATTATAAGATCAAGCGACGTTATTGAAATAATGTTTGATCATTAATGAATCGCTCGATTCACATAATAAGTACCTATATAAATAAAGAGTATTTGTATTGTATTGTATTGTATATTAATAATAATTATGTGCATATTATCGCATCCACGTGCTACACCTAAAAAAAAAGCGGTACGATCGATTCGCGCGTGCAACGGCGACCACTTGGTATGGTGACAAGCCGTGACTGCGTGGTATAGCGACTGCGACAAAGCAATGGGATTGTAAATATAATAAAGTTGACTAGAGAAAATGCAATATACTTACATAGACATAAGGTAGATAAGCAACAAAGCCGTTTTCGAAAACAGCTGTTAAACAGAAGAACATAAGGTGTATTTTCGTTTAGTGAAGAATTCCAATTCAGTTTCAAGGTCCGCTATCCTCTTCGCGGTTGGACGGTAAATTGATGAGCGTAAGAAACAACGGAAAAAATGTAACAAATTAAAGGCAACATAGCCGAACTGACTTGGGTCACGCACGAAAGGAATATAGGTTTGATAGTTTAGTACTTAGAAGCTCCTAATAAGAATATAGCAAAATTATTCTTACTTAAGTAAGAATAATTTTCTTGGGAGAGCTTTTTAGTTTCGCAAATCTCTTTTATTTCGAACCGTATACGACTATAGATCTTGTACCTTCTTAGGTGTTAGAGACTAGCGTAGACTTTAATAATATCATAGGAAACTTGAAACTGCTAGAGCTTTTGCATTAGTTTCCGGAAACCTATCTGTTTTCGACGACTAACAGCAATAAATTCGAACAGTAAATATTAATCTAAGATGTGCCAAGCCAAGCCAATATACCTAAGTAGAATCTCTTATCTTCGTAGAAATGCCATGAACAGGGTAGTAGCGTATTCCTATGTTATATAAAATACAAGGTCCAACTTGATCCATAAGAGACCAAGAGCGGTTACTGCGTAAAATCCCCCCATAAATTTCTCACACACACACATTAAACTTCTCTAAAGTTACACTTCTCTATGGCAACCAACTTAATCAGTCCTCAAGGGTAGCAAGTAGCAACGCATGTATGAAGTGATTAAAGTATAATATAACTAATACTGAAATGAATTTCAAAAGCGATGCGAAATATCAGTAATATTCGAGATGTCACACTGTCGTCGCAAGTGGACGATATGTGTACTACTAGGTAGGTAGCCTTTGTAAGGTGATAGATGAAAATATTTATCTAAATAATCATTTTTCTTGCAGACAGTGACGACCTGGACAGGCGAGCTAGCAGTCGTGGGATCATACCAAAAGCAAAGATAAAGACTGTCAAAATGACATTTGTTATTGTCTTTGGTAAGTTGCACATCACCACCAATCACCATTATACACTAGAGCAGTGTTGTGTAATAAAAATCTAGTGTAGGTTATCGATGTAGGTTAACACGGTATGGTAGGCCAGAAACCTATTATAAAAATATGCATCATGTTAAATGACACCGCAGACAAGATCTTGATTAATGGACTTTTAGACCCTAATATGTCCTAACTCCAGATTTCCATAAAGATCTGCCAGGACTTCGAAAATTAATTGTTTTTTGCTTTTGTGCCGTGCTAGTGTGTTCTTTGACTACCATTTTACGTCGGGTTGATATTTTTCAATAATACTTCCAAAAAGATGCTTGTTATTTTCCAAACAAAGTCACTAAGATTTCCTAGGAAGTTAAACTGGCTCTAACATTTTATCGTTCGTCGAATTCGCTATCAATTCAAATAAATACAGGCATTCACTTTCATTACGCAGAGGCCTTGGTGCAAATAGAAAACCTATCAAAATACTTGTTTACACTGGGCTTACATTTCTGATTCCGCGTATTTGAACTCTGTAAATGAGATGTTTATTATTTTTGAGAACACCTGTACAAAATGTATAACTTTCAGCAGTACCCATTAGGAGGTAAACATACTAAGTGCAATATCAAGTTATATTTGGCACGTTACCAATCGTTTAATATTTCAGCACTTTCCTTGGGTTTCCTGGGTTTGAATCCATCCCTTACATAAGTAGTAATTTCCTGCCAATAATTAGTAGTGAATGTTTAGATACTAATATGCAGCCGCATTTCAGTAGTGGAGTAGTCTTATCAAGAACTACAACCTTTCCCTATGGTGTTATTAATCTAATTTCTAATTCCTAAAACCAAACGACCGAAGCTGCGGACGTCTACTAGTCGATAATAAATTGCATTCACAATAATTCACATATAGATTGGTAGCAGGATTTACTCGTAGTAAGATTGGATCCGGCTGAACGAATTTAATATTGATTTACGCGTGGCCATCTGTAAGCCCGGCGGTAACGTGCTAATATGCGTGTGCAAAGTGGATTAAGAGACCATTCACATACACCGAATAACATCGTTTTAAATATGTTTTTCTTCAACTTCAACCCCGTTGCAACTGGCGGACATACACAAAAACACCACAACTACCATCCATGACTCGAGTACCTACAATTATTTCTCTGCGAAGCCTACCCGGCTGGGATTTGAGCCGAGAACCCGCGGCATCCAGGTTCACTCGCCACCGCGCCACGGAGTTGAAAAAGTACTCCTGTTTCTGTATATACTGGGGTACTAGCTGTAGTAATCTGGAGTGTTTGTAGCCTGGTTTTGTAGCTTCTTCTTTGATTAACTACCTGCCCATGTATGTCATAAATTTTTGGGTGTTAAAATTATCCGACATCTTATTATTGTCGTAGTTGTTGTATCGATTTGATATAATCCATATACCTACTTTGAATAAACACATTGCGCTGAAAACCTTATAAATGTGCAGATGACAAGAAATGAACTAGATATTATTGTTATCAAATCTCAAACAATAGTTACATAAATAACTCTTGGATGGTAAAATTAACCGACTTGTTATTTTTTTTTGTCGTATCTTTTTGATTTGTCAAAACCAATCATCATATTTTTTTAAAATTTACCCCTCGAGGTTGAGCTGTTATTTTGACGATTCTATAAACTTAAAATGAAGAAAATTAGCCCTCGGATTGTATGAACGGACCTCAAAGCCGACGTGCCTAACCTGAATTCATTGCGTATATCGTTGGATTAAAACACCCAGCATTCCTAATGTATGTATGTAACACCCAGCATTCCTAATGTATGTATTTACACCCAGCATTCCTAATGTATGTATGTAACACCCAGCATTCCTAATGTATGTCATAAATTTTTGGGTGTTAAAATTATCCGACATCTTATTATTGTCGTAGTTGTTGTATCGATTTGATATAATCCATATACCTACTTTGAATAAACACATTGCGCTGAAAACCTTATAAATGTGCAGATGACAAGAAATGAACTAGATATTATTGTTATCAAATCTCAAACAATAGTTACATAAATAACTCTTGGATGGTAAAATTAACCGACTTGTTATTTTTTTTTGTCGTATCTTTTTGATTTGTCAAAACCAATCATCATATTTTTTTAAAATTTACCCCTCGAGGTTGAGCTGTTATTTTGACGATTCTATAAACTTAAAATGAAGAAAATTAGCCCTTGGATTGTATGAACGGACCTCAAAGCCGACGTGCCTAACCTGAATTCATTGCGTATATCGTTGGATTAAAACACCCAGCATTCCTAATAAATTATTGGAAAATAAATTGAACATACATTTTCATTCGCTCCTAACTAAACGTATTTTTCATTAACTGTTTCTGTCGAAAAATAAACGTGATCACTTGGAATTCAATTATTTAGGTACACCAGTCAGATACTGGTGTACCTAACATAATGGTGGTTGGCAGTTAAAATTATATTAGAGAAGAAAACTTTCCGCGTTTCTGTAGTTAAAAGTTTTCTATCGTCTCCTTGTAGGCTTTCGAATCGGATTGGCATTTTGATAGGTGACCGCTAGTGGCCCAATTCACCTGTGGTTCTGCAGGCACTTTTAAGCCGCAGGTCCGTGTTCTATTCAAGCTAACAGTCGTCGTCCTTCGGGCCTTCGACAACCGAGTTGTTCACTAAGCCCTCCGCCAATTCGTCCTGGAGCAGACAGGTGGAGTACGCCAGTCCTACTCAGATGATACGTACATAAATTCTGTCATTGTAGATGTCTGTTTAATTAAGGCACATTGCGAAAATGACTGGGAACCATGAAAACCTTTTTACGAGCCGCCATTATGTTTAAGTGGACAAAGTTGTTATACTTAGCCGTGAGCGTAAGACCAATAAATCCACGTGTAACTTGCTTTTATCGCTAAACAACTGACTCCTGAACGGAAATAATAAATAAACAGACATAAATTCATTTCCCTGTAACTAGTTATTAACAAAAATTTAGGGAACGATCACAATACAAATACTTTTTCTTTTAAAACTTTAGTTTTATACGAACGATAGTTGTACATATAATAACGAGGAATCCAAAAATTAATGCTGAAAACACACCGTGAATTTTTGTGTCTACTCTATTATTTAACCCATGAAGAATTCTTTAAGAATTAGTTTATGTAGGTACATATCATAAAATGCATTTTCATTTGAACCAAGCTAATAAAGAGCTTTCATAACATCACGCCTGTAATTCCCCAAAGGGGTAGCCGAGGTGTATACTTTTCATGTTTAGGTCTCATTTAATAAGTGGTGAGTCATACACAGGACACTGTTGTAAGAACTATACCCTAATTGATTCTTCGGATACCATTGTTACATCTCATCACTAGCACGTCATCACCTTGGACACTGCCACATGTAAGTCGCGAAAGCGGCAATATCGTGGCCGCAGCTTAATGGTAGTCACAGCCTCTTAGCCTTATAAACTCACCATCCCACTCGTGACTTGACTCAAGAACACTATCATATTCAGTGCATTAGTGTTATGGGACCTCAAGTGTAATAAATAAAAATAACGGAGGAAATAACATTTTCGTTTCATATCTTGTAGTTCAGAATTATTTCCTTCTTTTCTCTTGTTTATTTGTTTCAAATAACTGAAGATGAATTGGAAACAGTAGGTAAAAGTAAAGATAATTAAAAAAAGGATGTTTAGTCCTGTGAAATGGAGTAAAAATCTTCATTTTAGTTAAGGTAAAAGTCGTAATAAGTCTAGACTTAATAATGAACGTAACCAACGACAGTGGCATAGTGGCAAAATATCTATTAATGACTCAACAATATAAAATTAATTCTCTGTGCTTCATCCTTATTAAGCGATTACCAAAACATCTGTTCCCAGTGTTTGTTCTCTGCTGGTCTCCGTACATGATATTCGACCTGCTCCAAGTGTACGGGTACGTGCCAGACACGCAGGCAAATGTTGCTATTGCCTCGCTCATCCAGAGCCTGGCGCCACTCAACTCCGCAGCCAACCCTGTCATCTACTTCATATTCTCCAGCAGGATATTCGTCAGTCTCAGGTGAGTCCATCCCACAGCTTTCCGAAGTCCAGTGCAGTCATATTCTTTTATTTCATCAAAGGCCTGTATATCCTGTCAGTTGATTCAGTAAGCGACACCTTGAATATACAAGTCGGCACGAAAGTGTAGCTCTGAACGTAATTCAACTATACATAATACGGCTGGCAAACCAATCAGCCCTTACATTTGACAACCCGCTCTCCCCGCGGAAAACAATAACTTTAATTTCGACTTCTGCACATCAGAGCTACGCTTTCGTGCCGCTATCTGTAAAGGCTGGAGAATACACCAACGCTGGTTGCCATAAAACATGGATATAAGAGAACATGGAAAACGAGGAGGAACTGTGACACACTTTGAACATGAGTCAAGGGATTGGGATGTAACCACCTGTC
This sequence comes from Carterocephalus palaemon, assembly GCA_944567765.1. Taxonomy (NCBI): domain Eukaryota; kingdom Metazoa; phylum Arthropoda; class Insecta; order Lepidoptera; family Hesperiidae; genus Carterocephalus; species Carterocephalus palaemon. The sequence goes on from OX155643.1 coordinate 11,317,021, forward strand.
TAGTTAGCAGAGTGTGTTAATAAGAACATTAGTTGGTTTAGTTACTTAACAGGCATAAGTACTAGAGAAGGGACTGTTTACTGATGATTAGTCCTGTTAGTTGGTGTTAGTTAGTTCAGTAATAATTGAATAATGTAATAATTCTTAGTAAGAGTTTGGTTCCATGTCAGTCTCAGATACGTTTCTACACTTGTGGTTTAAGATGGTCAATAAAAGGGTAATCGGAAAAAGCAAATAAGGCCTAGGAGAGGAGGAAAGGGCAGCAGCGTCATAATACTATTTGTCTATGATATTTGTCAGTCTCCGAGTATATAAAATCTTTAGGCCAAGGCAGTATGCAGACCTCCAGATTAAACAGGGCTTTTTTACCACACATGTTTCATTATCTTAACCAACTGTAATATTAAGAAATAATGATAGAACTCAATGACTGGAACTTAATTAAATTATCCCTATAATAATTATCGTAGTCAAAGTACCAAACTCAAATTTCAAATTAAATAATATTCAAGTTAGTCCTCGCATTAAGTTTGTTGATATTGGAATGATTTACGAGGAATTGTGAAGTTGGAAAAGTTTTATTGAATCTGGTTTAAAGTCTTGACGGCAGTCCTTGGAAAACCCAGTTGGTGCCAAAACTTGTCGCCTATTTTATAAGCCGTAAAATCTTGGTAATTTAGTTGCAATTGAGATCGTAATGTATACTCCAAATTTGCATAGAAATAGGAGCTCTGTTTTCAGTTGCATGATAATCATTTAAATGACAAAAGATTTAAAAGAAAGACGTACATAAAAATACGAGTTACAATATGGATGGTGGCTTGTACTTGGCTAAGCAGTAACACGACGTCTATGGATCGCAGCAACAGCAGTATCAATGTAGGAATCTTAAAGTTATTAAACTGTATTTTTTTAAATGGTCAATTAATCTATTAAATAAAAGTTTTAAGTGAACATTGGACATAGACTTCGGGTGTTGGCCACTAATCTGAACTGAAGTAGGGTGAGATTTTCGTGCCTTACAATGGACTGCTAATGAGTCGCCTTACTCGTACAATAGATTATGTAATAAGTTTCTATAAATAACAAAAGTTCCTTAAAGTTTTCTAAAAGCTCAAGTTTTAATACTAAAAGACATCGTAAAGTGACTGAGTAACAGCGCTTTTGCCAAATGGCTGCACTTTCAGAATGACACTTCATTTAATGCATTCGGGATTAAATGTTCAGTTCGAGATAAAATCTGCTAGGGAGGAGATTAAAATACAAAACGAGGCAGTTAGTTTCGTTAAAATTCATTGAAAATGTTCAAATGTCCTTGTTTGGGCAAAGGCTCCAGTATAACCAACAGCAGTTTAAAATGGCAGTCAACAGCGGACGAAACATTCTATAGGTATCGTAAAGTTGCGGTTGTGTGTTGCAAACATTTAAATTTTGTTTTGTTTTGTAGTATGTAGGTTAGTTGTTAGTGTCGCCGTGTCCCATCATCCCTGTCTGCGATTTTGCTAGTAGAAATAGTTTGCAAATAACCTCGAATAAGAACACCAGTTTAATAGTATAACTAATTCCATCGATAAATCAAAAACTTAAATCTCTAAGGCCGGAAAATCTTAATTGCAGCGATTATTTTTTTTAAACTAATATTTCATTTAAAGTAGTGCCACGATTTTTTACCAAAAATCTCGGGCACTGCGTCAAACTTTTAATTTTGAACAGCCCGTTTAGTAGAATACATTTAAGTCTATAGTAAAACCCTTCTTTTGTCTTCGTCGTGGCCGGGTAAAAAGTGACACATTTTGGCTTAGAGTAATATCTCATCCGCCTGATATTGTAACGTGATGAAATATCGACTTTTTTGGGTTAAGAATTTATAAAAAGAAAGAATATCATTTTATAATGCTCACAAAATTATAAAAAGTGGTTAAATTTGAAGTAAATTATAGGTATGAGTCTGTTTTGAGAGTCACCTTAATTATAAAAATGTATTTGAATACTTTAATTATTATGAAGAAAATCTTAACTCATACATAAAATATCCTTAGTCTGAAAATGTTGACATTTTGGCCTGTCACTCAAAAAGGTCCAGGTTCAAATTTCATCAGCAAAACCAGTAACATTTCCAACCGTTGTGCGTTATAAGGAAAATAAATCAAATGACAAATGCTGTAAAAGACAACCATCATGAGAAAACATGCACTCAGAGATGGAAATTCTCCACAATATTCTCAAAGTCACGTTAAATCTGTCAATCCATATTTCGCCAGTAGGGATTAAAATTTATGTGGAGGTGGTAGACAGTGACCACTAAGTCAAAACAAGTCGATAAAGTAAATAAAATTTGTAAAGCACGTAGTACCTACAAATCACGTCGGTAATGTAAAGTATCTGTACCTTGATCTCTAGAACATACTAATCCCTTATTTCACGCAGGAATATTCCCCCTTACAAGTGGCTGTGGTGCTGGATGAAGACGGGCGAGAGCCCAGCGGGGAACGAGTCCAGGGCGCACACAGAACTCCTGACATCCTCGCATCGCCGTACCAGGCATGAACTCACTATCAGAGTAAGTATTGTTAGAATTAGGGACTCACTAGTCGGGGTTAACAGTTGTTTGGGTAAGATGTTTTACCAATGTGGTGCTAAGTAAAAATAGAATTACTGGAAACAAATACTTCATACGTCACATCTACTGCACTTTCATTAACAGAACTTGATGAGTTATAATGAAGTAAATTTGTACATATTACTATTTCAAGCTATCATTTAATACTAGGTTTGAAGCAACATTTCCTGATCAAGTCACCAACTGCTATAGATGGAAACATCTTCAGGGAATCTGTAGCACACAATATGGCCACTGAAAAATAGTCAGACCAGGCTCAGGTTTATATTATATTGTATTTATTCATGGGTATAGTATAGAGGGATGTCTTACAAGGATAATCTAGAAAAAGTAAGACTTCTTCCGGATGATATACATGGGTGCATCAACCGGAAGAAATCCGAAGTGATCCGCATAAAGCTCTTAAATTCAGCATTAAAAGCAGTCCAAACTTTAAATCTAGTCAGACCACAATTTACTAAGGCAGATTTTTATCTTTAAAGTCGTTTCTCGTCTACAATTGGACGTTTCATGTGGACATTGAATTACTGCGGGTTGCTGCTGCAACAATCTGCGTACCATTTGAAATCATAAAATATATTTTGATCCATCCGTCGTATCATATATTGATCCATACATCAGTCATTCCTAACAAACATAAGTTTTTGTTAGTGAATAATTTGTGAGTGTCTATTGTTAAGATATAAATAAAAGTAACTTAAACATCTACTTGCGGAAGATATGTGGCGTCTTTTATACACAACAATATTTGAAGTTGTCAGAATAAAGTTAGCAAATTTCTAGGTTGTATCGAAACTGTTGGCGACGTTCTAGGAACTTGTCATGTGATAGTAAGAACGACCTGAATATAAAAATAAGACGTAGTTTCTCGAGAAACTGAAGTGGGAATAGTCTTCCTATATTGGAAAAATCGGTTGTTTATCTCGGCCAAATAATTCAGCGAGGCAAAAACAACTTCGAGAAAGAAGCCGATAGGAGGATTCAGTTGTAGCATAAGCAAGTTAATTTTTAACTGACTACATTCTTAATTCATATAAAATGGAAACTGTTTTAAAAACTTTTAATTAATTCTTGTTTAGCTCAAGGAGGATAGCCTGAAGTATCCCAAGCCACGGCTTCACCAATGCAACAGCTCGAAGAAAGTCCGTCTGAACGTGCCAGAGGAATCGGCCATCAACAACAACTGCCATCTCCCGCTCCAACGCCGGCAAGATACGTTCTTGTAGTCTTAGAACATGTGTACCTACTAGTTTTTGGTATTCTTGGGTATACCAAGAACTAATTAACAAGATACGTGTATATTTATCACCGTGTTCTTCTCAATAGCATCAACTCTGTGTACCGTAAAAATGTAATAGATAAAAATGTTATTATGATAACTAAGCGTACCTGTAAATTATAATGAAATATAAATTAATTTGAATCTGAAGACGCTGTATACTACACGCCCTAGGCGGTGAATAATTCTAGGGTCAAAAGTGGATTAGAACGGTTTAGTTTACATATAGACAAAAGCCGTGATGCTACAAAGAACTAGAATGTATGAGTAAACCAAAGTGTATTTATTTAACGCAACCGCAACAGCCAAGCCAAGGCAACATATTTCTAGAAAAAACCAACTTAGCCCTTTAGGGTAGCAGCGCCTTTGTGACGAACTTTGAACGAGACTCTTATGAGTCCTGTTCAGAACCTGACACACTTGTCAAGGGCGGCAGCCAATGAGTAGCGTAAGTTCCTTTCCTACCTAATAAAAAGAAATAGTAACCCTATTTTAGCTCGTAGCTTAGGCCACAATGACCACTTACCATGAGCTGAAGCTGAACCAGTGGTCTCAGTGAGACATTGGTCTTGTATTTATGAACAGGAGAGATAAAACGGCCTCATATATTTTAACTTTTTTTTTCTCACACACGGCCAACTGACCCCAAAGTAGGCGCGAGCCTGTAATATGGGTGTCAGAGACTGATTGATATACATACATAGATATTTTTAAATGCATACTTAAATAGATAATATTAACATCCAGACACAGAACAAATACAAGTACCTATTTGTCACACGAATATTTGTCCTGAGTAGGATTTGAACCCACGACCCCTGGCACAACAGCCAGGGTCACTACCGTTTGCGCTAACGGGCCCGTCTTTACATGTTAAGTTCTGCTGAATAACCTATAAAAGAATTTTGTCTAAGTTAAGAGTTCGAGACCTATTTTATAATTAAGTAAATTTAAGTACCTACCTATTTCTAGGTCTCGTAACGAATTATTGGTGTATTTTTATATAAAGACATGCATTTATGACTGTTATTTTGATCAAGTGTAAATTAAGTGTAACTAAGTAGATCTTAATGTACCTATGTACTTAAAAAAAACAAATAGGTAAGAATTCTAACTCACACGTATTTTACGCTAAATACAGGGATTATTTAGAAGGGTGTAATTTGGCCGTATTTTCAAAACGTCTACAATTTTGTAGGCAGAAAAATTATTCAAACTAGTAATGATTTTAAAAAAACATACTTTTGTGAACTTAAGGCTGCGCATATACCAAAGACACTTACGTAACAACAATTCGAGATTTTGCGAATATAAGGGTGCGTTTTCACAGCTGCGCGGAATTTACACATGTGACGTTAAAATGCGCGATCGGCGAGTCTGAAAATGAAACGCCTTCTTGGAAACGAACCCTTAATTCCTACAAAAACTAATTTTACGTAGCCTACAATCGCATACATCTTTGCTATCCTATTGTCCTTGATGTGTGGGCTGCATAAATGTTTATAAAACCATCTAATTTATTTTTTGTATGTTGAAAACATAATTCAGATTAGATTTTAAAATGGTGCCAAAACAAGATTGGAGTGAAACTCTAATCGCATTGTAGTCATGATAAATGTATATTATTATTAACAACTCCTATCTTTATACCTACTTCTTAGTAAACATTTTTTTATAATTTAGTTGATATTATGTGTTAAATTAAATAAATGTATTAACAATTATAAACCTTTGTTAATTCAACCGTACATTAAGATTTTCCTCTTCAAATAAAATGTAATCTTTTTAAAATTACATCGAATAATTACAATTATTCTAAGATTTTGAGTACGTTTATATTTTCGGTCCGATAACAATATATTAAATATGAAAGCTTGTTTGAATTCCTACATTGCTTTGTTTAAACGGAAGCAGACTATTAAATTAAATAAGATGAAAAGAAATTAATGAAAAAAAATTGAAATAAAATTTTCTCTAAGCTGGTTTGATGCCTTACCATAAATCTCCATCTTAAATTTTGATAATTTATCAGTGAATAATGTAGAACATGCATCCATATCCGTAGTAGATACCTACAATATCACGCATAGTAGAATTACTGGCACAGGCCAGTAATTCGACTGGCTTGTGCCAGTAATTCGACTATGCACTCTGGCTATCTACTGTGGCTGTCCACACAAGGCTTCGTCTATAAATTACGCACTGATTTGGTGCTAAGGATGCTACAAAAACTACGAAAATATGAAAATAGAGACATCAACCAAAAACCTTTGACAAATATTTTATGCGAATAAATACGTAACATACCATCTTTGTAAATAAAAATTAAATGATTATGAAACATTTTGCCATAGACAAGACAAGTGTTTCTCGTACATCGAAAAATATACATTTTGTCACATTGCCACACTGTCAGCTGGTTGACAAAAGTACATACGAGTATTTTAATGAAAGTAATAAAGTTAATTTGTATTGAAAGTTAATTAAAAACGACTGGAAAAGATGAAGTCGAAATATCCAAAAATATTAAACCATTAAAACCTAAATGTATTGAGGTATCCATATCCAGACGAGGCAACCCTAATCGGTAAGGAATACGAGCATCGTGCCGACACAAAATCATCGCTCGCAGCGTATACCTATTCTCGCTACAAGTAGACGCGTTAATTAAGCGAAGATATTGATAACATAAGTAATGCGTACCTATCAGGATGTTTTATACTCACTTTTTTTTCTGCGGGTTTTATGATCTGATTAACGACGAAGGTAAACTAAATCGCTGTGTCAAATATTTGTACAGAAGTGAGATGATCACAAAAACCAAGTTTCGATGCTTTGTGTTTTACGGAAAAGGCCGTTTAATTGTTAGAAGAAAGCAGAAGTTGGTATTCAAACTGACGGCAATGTAAATGGGCGACATTCTCCGAATAATAAATACTTAGTTGCCGAGTTTTTAAGTCCTGTGAATAAGCAATCTGTGTTTATGAAATCTGTAGGCGTACAATATACTGTCACTATCTCGTTTTCAAAATAAGATAGAGTTCAAATACCAAGGAGCTTGCACTTTACGCAATCCATAGAAGTTAAAGACCATGTTTTTAGAAGAACTGCTTCTTAGATTCTTCATCGACCTTCTTGATAAAAATTTTACAATTCAGAGTTTCATGCCTGATATTTGCCTGACTTCATTTCTCGTCATCGCCTGGTAGGGTTCCGTACCAATACTAGGTATGTCTTCGCTGTCTGCTATCTGTTACAGGGCTCTATCTATTGAACGTCAAAAGGTTATCACCTGACCTCACAGAATGCGTGTTAGTGTCATTTTTATCACAAAAATTATTAAAAATTCAAAAAAGTTTAGAAAATCTCTCGGTAGCGTCGAACCTTACGCGTGCAAGTCAGATTATAAAAATAGCCCTGGCCTATTAGCAGCGCTCCCTTTGTACCCAAGATGGTTCCGGCTTTAATTAATTTGAAACACGTACAAAATCCCAATCCCTATTAACTGGACTGTCGACATTTATTACGCGGGGAGATTGATCGACAAAACATGGCCGAAAAGATTCGACACAGTTAAAATATTGTTTTAAATGCTAATTTATGTTAATTAGATTAAAAAGATGCCGGTAGCGATCACCTGTCATGGTCAATAAACCCCAGAATTCTTCAAATTTGCAAAACATTACCTGTACCTAAATGTGTTCGGTAGAGTGCTATAGACGGAAAAACGGAAACCGCATTCTTTACGGCTCAGAAGACAGTAATAATAATTACACGAAACATACAACATTTACTTGTTCGATCGCCGAGTTGAGCGAAGTATTACTGGCCGGATTCAGTAGCATTAAAGCAATAGGCTCACCCTAAACATAACTGGTAAAAGAAGGTGTGTACTATACACCTCTGGCAGTATTCCCTTTCGGGGATCCTTATGTTATTTTACAACATTTATAACAAATACAACATTTTTGTTTTAATTGAAAAACAAGTATTTAGATAGTAAGACATAACTGTTGAAACGCTTTTCGTCACGCGGTTCGAGATATCACAATATTGATACGTAAAACATAACCTTGTGACCCTTTTTACGAAAATTATATGAATGGAGGGGTGCAGAGATCTAAATTTTTTAACTAATATGTGTTAGAAATACATATAAGAAAACATTACACACACTACCATTTGTTTGACACCGAACATATTTATTTAAAAGTTGGTTTAAATTTTAATCTATGAAGTTAATCTTAGTGAAGTTGAAACTAAAAATTTAATAAAAGAATTATTTATTTATTTACCAATTTTTTAACTCTCGACGACTACAGGCAGTAAGATGGGTTAGATCTAGTGCTTTGACAAAATTGACAGTGACATCCCAGTTGCTATCGAACTCGCCTTTCACGCGAGAGGTTGTGAGTTCAAATCCAAGCGGCAGGCACCAATGACCTGTACGAATTATGAAATTAAATATCACCTTATGTAATGGTGAAGAAAACCCACAAGCCTGGCCAGCATGGGGAATTTTGTATAACCCTCATTCCAAGAGAAGACTTGAATCCAACAGTGGTACAAAGAAAGGATTCATTTTTGGATATAAATCGTAAGTCTCATTTTCTATAATTTAAAATGCAATCATAGCCCAATGGTTCGCTTCGATTCAATGTGATCGACTGAGTTAAGCAACGATGGGCGCGGTCGGTTTGGTGACAGCTAGTGGCAGTCGGTCCCATTGTTTTCAATGGTAAAAACAATCGTTGAACCTTGTCGAAGACCTTCGGGTAGCTTGAGAACATTGGACACTGGGTTGGCTACTAACCCCTCCACCAATACGCATTAGAGCAGCATGGAGAGTATGCTCTAGATTTCCCGTAGATTTGTCTCTGGGGCAGACCCGAGCCCAGCAGTGGGACGTCTATGAGTTGGAGGTAAATGCTAATGGATTCGGATATATTGAAGACACATTATAAGGATTTCAGCGGATTCATGTGTGCTAATCTTTACTAGATCAATTCATGAACTTCTAAGAAGGGTTTCATGCTGATAATATTCCAGTCCCTTGTGTTAACAATGGAATTCAAAAATCAGCTTCAGAACATTACGAAATATGTGAGCAATTTCTGCAAATTAAACGTTCATTCATTTGCCAAATCGTCACAGTATGCCTCTCAAAACCAGCTAGTATGAGTAATTTAACACAATATTTTCTCGCAACGAAGCACATAAACAATACTCTAATGGGCGGCTCTTTCCGCTGTTAGTGCAGCGATTCTCAAACTGCGATCACTTTGATGCCAGTAGATTGAATCAGGTTAAAAAAAATATCTTTATTTCAGCCAATATAAAGGGTAAAGTATAGTACAGCTTATATCAGATTGTTAGTAAAGGTTTTTATAACTATAACTAATACTTATAATCTAAAAACCTCCAGGCAGGTTAAACTATGATGCCGCGGCTGGCCCCTAGCGCTCATTCGCTTGGAGTCTTATCCAGTCAATCCAGTGCCTCAGAAACGGGGACACAGATTTATTACTAAATAGACGGAGAATCGCACGCGCCAGTGTGCTTAGGATGCTGTTGGTGCGCTTTCTAATGATACCGTGAAAGCCATCTTGTCCAGCAAACATACCTGAAGAACTTGCAGCGGCGCGAAAGCCATAACAGCACTGTCAACCCATCAATTGATCAATGCGAGTTATGGCCGAGACATTATCAACCGATAATCGACTATGTTAAGTCGCCAATCATCCCACAGAGCTACCGTGGATCGGAAGGGACGCTTAGCCGTCTTTCCCGGTTGTTATAGCTAAATGACAGTCGTTAAACTACGTAGTAAGTTTTCGGATGGCCTGAAAACTTTCTACAATCGAATAGGCCATCAACCCCTGCGCCAATCTGCACTGGAACAGCATGGTAGAGTAATCTCAAGGCTTTCTCGGTTGTGCGATGAGATCGGCACTTGCAATGGGCCGCTTATGCATTGCAAACAGATTACGCACAAAAACTTTATGCAAAAGTTTGAGAGCTGCTGGATAAGTGTATGTATCGTGAGTACCGTGACCCGTTAGTAAAATCGGGTCAAAGCCACGCAATAATTTGCAGTCCTTCGTATTGATCCCGGTTTAATTTCACTTCGTACAGTTCCGTGTCATTCACTCCTATTCTGGAAATTCTGGAATAAACCTTTTGTTTGGAAGTTACGCGTCAGAAGCGAAAGCGGCTGTTAATCTTGCTTATGTTGACTTTCGCTTGACAATTCAACACTCAGTTTTGGTTATAATTAAAGTAGGAAGGAAACCAATAACAAGTGAAAAATTCGGTATTCTTGATCTGTTTATTAGACTGTTTCATTACTGGGTATGGGTCTCATCCTCCGTATAATAATCTACTATAAGTACCTACGGGATAAACGCAATTTGGCAAAATATAAAAGAAAATAACATCACGCCTATATTTACCCAATGAGTGAAGAACTATTGGTGTGAAGACGCGGCTGTGTCTTTGTAGCTACACATATGTCATATTTATATGACCAATAAAAATAGTTTTTATTGGTGGTCATATCATTTGAACAAACATCCACCAATTGTATTGGAGCTTCGGTGGAGTATTTTCATCTGGACGGGTGCGGGTGCGGGTGGACCTTCCGCAGGTGTGTCTATGGGGGAGACACGTGCCCAATAGTGGGAAGTCTATGGGTTGGAGCTAGCTAGCTACATGTACAAGCAGCCTTAGGTCGAGCAAGCCAATTTCATAAGACAAATAACCCGTGTAGGGAGACTATTTGAATAATAATGCATACTTAGTGCACTTAAAAGGCATGTTGAGTCAGCAGCAAATAAAACGTACATACGTTAGAAGATAATACGCGTGTAGAAGCTGCTCTGTTACTATTATTGTCCCCAAGAGTTACCACTTTAGAGAGACTTAACGACATTTTGATGCCGTATAAGTCTGCAATGTTAGGATTAAATAAGAAAACAAGCTTTCAACTACTTAAGTCCTAAACTAACGTACCTACGATTCAATTTCACTTGGGTTGAAATGGGTACCTAGGGTTATTGTAAGCTATTATAAAGTGTTTTGTAACATTCATTCAAACTCTGAATTGAGTTTGAATAAAGAAGACAAAACACTATAACTAAAATTAATTTATAAATATATTTTTTACAACCATCACCTGAACTCCTTATATAATAATAATATACTCTGCCCGAAATATGCGACCCAAACGAATGCACTGAAAACCAGCATTGCGTATCAGTATCCTATTATGTTTAAATCTTCTTTGTATGTTTTTATGATTACTTATACACTACGCTGCAATATTTATTTATTTAGAAAAAAAGTTTATTTATGCATAATAAATGTATGTGAAATAAACTTTTTTCTATTTCTATTTATATTAAAGAATGATTCGTTTGTCTCAGGTCAGGTTTTCAGATGTGTTGCGTTTAATTCCGAAATAAACACAAACAAAACGCTGGTTGTTAAGTTCGTTTACCAACACAATGCATGTCAGGATCGCAGTTATACAGGGAGCTTAACGAAGTTTTATGCAAGCCTCATACCTTTTAGTTGACCTGGATGCTTTTCAGCTTTGTTCGGAATACTGCAAATTTCAAAGGCAACAACGTACCGCATTTAAATTGTACGTTAATTATCCACCACAAGCCTCTTTCATAGTCCCACTATTGGGCTCAGATCACCTTTTAGAATGGGGTTAGTTAGGCCATAGTCCACCGAGGTAGCCTTGTGTGGATTGGTAGACTTCACATGCCTTTGAAAATCGTTACAGCAGGTGACATTTAACAGCCACTGGGCTCTCACTGCTGTTAGCCACAATTGTATATTTGTGTATTGTGTAAGTAATGATTTATTGTTTTTTATTATTCTTTCTAGAACTGTTAAACTAAACGTCTAAATATAAATATCGATAGAGATGCAAACTCAACACAACATGAGATCAACCGTTATAGCCTGCGATTTTATTCAAACCGTCAGCTACAAAGTGACCAAAAGTTAAATATATTTTTCAGGGTTCTCTAGATACAGTGTATTCAAGTATTTTTATTTATTTGCTCTCACAAGGTCGAACATATTTTTGGATATAAGAATAGTATAAATAACTTTAAATTCCCCTAAATTGTGTTGCTCTGAAAAAATGACTCTGGCTGCATTGGTTTGCTAAAGTATTATTAAATTGAAAATGTGCATAGGACAAAAAGGAAATTGTACCGAGTTCTACGACAGCAAGAAACAATCATTAAAATAATTTAGGTGCTTTTACATGGCAATTAATACTACAAAAGTACTTCTTAATATTATCTTAACACGTTTGTTTCAAAAGTAGACTACAATATAATGAAGAACAATATAAATGAAGACATTTAACAAACGACAGATAAAAATAAAATTGTATTGGCTACATTAAGAGGTAAGTTTTAATATACATAGTATTACTTATCTACCTTTTTTTTAACGAGTGGGATAACTTGAAAAGGTACCCAAACGTCGTGGGAGCGACGCCGGGTTATGTTGGACTTTCACCCACTAAAACTCGCTCGGTGGCCTACTCCGGCGCTACAGGAGGGCTCCGGGATCTCTTGTAAAACGCACCGGTGCCCACCGGCGCTGCGCCCGTCATTCCCGGGGTCAGATGATGGACGATTCGAGCTCCCACTGTCACCGCCCGCAACCCCAGAAGTCCCCTTTTAGTCACCTTTTACGACAGGCAGGGGCTACCTTAGCACTATTCTGGTCCCAAGCTACATGGACACATAGTATATGTACCTAGTATTACGTGTTATGACTTTTACTCTCCGTGTCCGGCAGTGTAGCCCGTAGTGATGGTTTTCCTACATGCCCTTGTCGCAAATACAATCTGAGCAATTCTCACAAGGACCCAATGCTGTAAGCGTTGTCGCTGGAAGTTAATCCATGGAGCTCTTGGAAATATTTGCAGAATCGTAAAAAGTTATCGTCCATAGTTTCCTTGTGATTTTATTTATTTTATTTTTTGTATTACATAGACCGCAAATAGAGTTCCAGTCCATCTAATTATAAGTAGTCAAATACTGTTTACTAACAGCCAACTGGACCTCGAATTTCAATCTCAATTATATACGAAATTTCGTCGTTTTGTTTTAAGAATAAATCTCGTTGTTATTTTTTTATATTTTATTTTTAATTATATTTTTATATCTTATCTCTTTTAATTTGCCTTAATGATCCGAATACGTAATAATATTAGATGATTATATTAAGAACAAAATAAAATAAAATAAAATCTTAACACGTCAGGTCTGTATTTCCCAATTGAGTAGGCAGAGGTCTGTAGTAAGTACATCCAATTTTCACCTGTTATCTTAAGGTGAGTCTATTTCTATTTTCTCCCACCTAGCACAAAACCTCCGAACATTAAATAAAACTAAATAAAACCGTTTATTATATTTTGGATTTAATTTGCTTAATACATATCATTATAAATTCGTCACGAATACCTAAATTATATATTCATCACGAGTACCTAAATTATATATTCATCACGAGTACCTAAATTATATGTGGGACAAGTTGGTCTAAACTAACTAGTTGCAATTAATTTAGCACATGGCGAGACCTAAAACTGGGACGTAAACCACAGTTCAGATTTTAGCTTTTTGTATGTACCTTCTTAGCGTATAAGTTACCGATGTTAATAATGTTAATTGTACGTGTAACTTATCCGTCAATGCCTTGGCTACTGTGGGTGTCCTTTCCGAGCGAGAATAGATTTCTTTATTAATAAGTTATTATCGGTACAACAGGACCAAAACAGTGCAGGTAAGAGGCGACTAAACGGTCTGTCTCAAACGGTCGTAAGTCTGTCAGGTCAGTCAGTTTTGAATTTCTTTCATTTCATTCACAACTTTGGGTTGAGATTGTCAATTAACGTCTTTAATCGAGTAGAGCCTGTGATGTGATAGGTACTGTGATGAAATATATCGGCGCGATCTAATAGAGATCCTGGATACCTTTTACGGAGGTAGACCACCGGTTTTAGTTGGTGAAAATCCGACATAACCGGAGTTCGCTCCCACGAGGTTGTGTTGAAAGGCTTCGCTTTAAAGAAAAATAGGTAATGTGTGGTCTAGACTGTTATTTATGGAACAAACCATAAAACGACAACGATCCTTTAGCCACCACTCATGATAACAATAACAGATCTCGAATAAGACTTATAGGACCCCTAGGTCCTATTTGTTCCGTTAAGCGACGGTGTCAAAATTAAAATTTGTTGATTTTTTTTTCTATATCTATCTATGTTTACTTAGCCGTGATACATAACTGTTTTTATATCAGTGCAGTAGCCGAAGCGTGACTACAGCCGCGTAAAAATAGCCTATAGCAATCGAGAATAATGTAGTTTTCTATTAGTGATGTCATTTAAAGAATATACTCAGTAGTTTCTGAGATTACCCTCCTATTCGCAAACTTACGAATGCTACCACTTTATAATATTAGTATTGAGTCACCGTTTGCACATGGGGGTTTGGGGGCGTTTCACGAATGACAGTGTGACGTGAAAATGCCGCTGGCAAGCAAGCAAGGCTTCCGACGGGAACAAATTATTGTCTTACTTAAATTTACATAGGCTTGGTACCAATTTGGGGAATGTTTACCATGAAACATTAGACAATCAGTCGTCACTCTGTTAGATTTGTATATTTCAAATGTGCCGAAAAGATAAAGTTTGAATTTCACTGATGGAGGTACAGTCATTCATGCATCTTCATTAATTATCGACTCCGGTGCGGTGGTGATTGACCATGGAGGAGGAACTCCTTTCGTGTTTCGTGTGAGTGACCCTGTCTGACGAACTGTGGTTCCCGGGTCAAGTGGGTGGTCTAGAGCACACTCCACCACGCTGCTACAATGCGTATTGGTGAAGCGGTTAGTGGCCAACCCATGGTCAAGCTTAACGATATTTTTTATCATTGAAAACAACCGACGGCTTAACGTGCCATCCAAAGCACGGTAGCATCCATGAAATTTGCTACTAAGGTCACCCATCTACAAACCGACCGCACCCGTCGTTGCTTAACTCACTGAATCGACGCGAGCCATTGGGCTATGGATGTTAAACTATTTTCACACTTTTTTGCGATATAACTCACGGCTTCACAACTCAGGAAATCAGGAAAGCATGAGTCAAAACATTATCTTTAAACATTCACGCTACGTAATATACTATCGGTCCTTTTATATGAAATGGCTGAACAAATCCCCAAGGAACAAAAGGTCAATGGCGTCCATATCGTAAAGCAATGCTAGCTTCATACTCTCGCCTAACAGAATCAAGAAAGTCGGGTTATTCCTACCCACGACAGACGGTTATCCAACTACTCAATATGTAACATACACTTTGTGTTCGGTGTATACATTTCCATAAGAAGTACTTAGTAAAAAAGAAGCTGACCTGCCACAGGCGCTGTAAAAGTGAAGCTCGAAAACGTGCCAATTGGCACGTATTTTGTATGCTCAGCGTCGCGCAGGGCAACGAACACTAACTCAATGCCAAAAATTGTAATAATGAAGAATGCTTTGTTTATTTACAAAAGTATCATTAAATGCTAGTGGCAAGGCTGTGTGTGTGTGTGTGTTTGTGTGTGTGTGTGTAGATTGTGAGTGTGTGTTTATATGAGTGTGTGATTCTAATATTATATTTTACTTATAAATTGTCTGCCCTTTCAGGGATATACAAGTGTATGTTACATACATATGATTCCATATAAATCCTCCACCAATCTGCATTGGAGCAGCCTGGTAGATTATGCCTAGCAGTGAGATGTCTATGGGTTTCAGCCAGATATGAGTCCGTATCTATGTAATACGTTACAGACGACTCTATTCTTTGACAAGAGTGTACACGGCCTTACGAAAGGGCGTTCCTCAGTATTTTTATAGAGAGCATAAAACATGACCGCACACTATCTCCCTGCCCTTTGCCGATGTCATCTTCACACGATCGTTTCCGCACATCTGCGCTAGGACAAAATCGCATTTTATTAGTTCTAAAATATGGATATAGAACCAGAACTAAATAAGCTTAAGCTCTTACCATCGTAAAAATAAAGATTTTCTATTTTAGAAACATTCTTTATATGTATTTTATCTGAGAAATGTTCTATCAAGACTCGAGTAAGAAGAAATGTAAGTACTTTTTAAACATGATTGATAAATCACTTATTTTAAATCTAAGTTCCGCGCATAATTCATTCGTTCGGACTAATTAAAAAAATACCGTTAAATTTTTTTTTTTTTTTAAAAGCTTTTAAAACTTTTTTTATTTTCATGCATTGTCATCGGAACCAAATATGTGTGCCTTATTTCAGCTCGATAGATTCAGTGGAAGTGGGTGAAATATTGATTGCAAGATTCCAGGACATACTTACATACTTACATACATTAATAATGGATACATACGAGTGAAGTTAAATAAAAGCTTTTAAAATTATTGCTATGGTTTTTGTACAATTTTCTCTTATGAACTGTATTGTTCCTACTTAATAATTTAAACATAACTGTAAAAGTTATAAAGCCTTACTTAATAAAGTTATATTCCTTCATGACTCTTATAAGTTTCATTTGCTGCAATAGATAATTAAAAATTTAATTTGTTATGGGGATTTGTCCACATTTAAATTCTATAATAACCTCTTTTTAAAATGCATGAATAAAATATTTATTTCCAAATTCAAACAGAATTCCGTGTGTCATTCATTGACAGTAGAGTGCCAAAATCTACGCGAGCGTGGAAATTTGCAAACACATTCTTTTTTTAATTTATAAATATGGACAGATAACTTTGATAATGTCTCAAAACTAGTATCATAATATTTCACCCATGCTATAATAAGAGTACAGAAATAACTACAGGATATGGATAACTTTGGTAAATATATACACTTATTGTTTGTATGTGCTTTTGTATGCATAACATTATGTATTGTAAAACTTAATATTAAATTGGCAGATAGGGATCTGGAAGATCTTCTCAACATGTCAGACACCGATGATGATGATGATTCATCTAACTCTTCTAAACCAGAAGGTATGTTTGAGAACAAGGGCCCTGTTGTACTAGAACTACACGAAATAAAGAAAGATGAACCCGGCACAGAAGCGAAAATGGAATTGGTGAAGAAGAAAAAAGAAAAGAGAAAGAAGAAGAAACACCAACAAGATGAAAACAAAGAAGGAGCCAGTGACACTTCGAGTAGCCTTTCCGATTCAGTTCCAACTATACCGGGAGAAGTCACAAAAGAAGAATTCTATGATGCCCGTGAAAGTTACCATGCGTTACCTGGTAAGATTAATTAAAAGCGTAATTTTGACATCAAAATCAGTCAATCAATCAATCAAAATACGACGTAGTTTAACGTAAGTTAGACGTAAATTAAACGTAAATAAGTAGCGTCCATAGCCCAAAGGCTCGACTCGATTCAAAGTGATCAACAGAGTTAAGCAACAACGCGCCCGACGTGAGCGCTGACAAAATTTCATGGGTGCTACCGTGCTTCGGAGGGCACCTTAAGCCGTCAGTCCCGGTTGTTTTCAATGGTGAAAACGATCGTTAAGCCTTGTCGAAGACCTTCGGATGGGTTGAGAACATTTGACACTGAGTTGGCCACTAACTCCTCCACCAATCCACATTGGAGCAGCTTAGTGGAGTATGCTCTCTAGAGCAATTTTTCATTCATTCCATCCCACCCAGCTTATATTTATAAATACAATCTTACAATAACAAATAAAATCTTACTTGAAACCTTATTATATTCCATGGCCTCGATTAAGTACATTTTATTTCAGTGTACAAAATACTTAAACATAAAATAGTAATAGATAATCGTATTTTATCTTCTTTAGAAAACCAACAAGCAAGTCCAACAGCCGCATTAGTATTAGCCCAAGTGCGTTCTCATCATGAACAAGATCCAAAGACAGTACCAGAAAGAACGACGACCTCTGAACGACCATCTGCAACCACACCAAGAGAACCATCTACCATAAACGTAATCATAAATTAACTCATCTATAGCAGTAATATCCCAGTGGCTGTAATTTGGTCTATCATTCGGGAAGATTCCGGTTCAAATTTCAGCGGCACGCACCAATGATTTCTAAGTAGTGTGCACTTTATGAAACTCAATTTCACCTACTGTAACTGTGAAGAAAATCGTCGTGTGGAAACCGTGTGACTGTCTGTGGGTTCACCATAATCTTTTCTCGGTGGCTTGTGAAAACTGCACTATGGCCTTACCCCTAATATTCCGTGACCCTCAATATTTACAAACTCGAACGTTGTTGAAACTAGTTTACAACCCGCCTGCGGTAAAATTAAGATTTATTTTTTTATTTGATTAGGATCGAAAACAATAGTTTTGAGAAGATATCTACTTCGCAAGCAAACGAAACGAACTGATAATAGCTTCACGTTTTTTTTTGCAGAAACCAGTGTCCAATCCACCTTAAAAGATTCAAGAAAGCAAGAATTCGGAACATATTGCATCTTTATTAAAAATCCTATTAAAAAATTAAAAATTCTGTTGACTTTATTTTTTAAAAGCTATCGAGCTTAAATTTGGCACACATATTTGGTTCCGATGACAATGCATGAAAATAAAAATAAAAGTTGTAAAAAGCTTTTTTTAAAAAAAAAAAATTTACCGGTATAATTATTACCTCTGATTACACCGAAAAATATTTTGATGGGAAATATGCAGATAATGAAAATCACATAAATACCTCCCCTGCACCACTTTTGATCTTCAGCCACAGAATATTAAATTGCTTCAGCTAATAATTTGTAGGTATTGTAGGGATATAGTGTGTTATTATGGGTGACAACAGGAAAAAATTGGAGAGAGAACTCATCTGTTTCAGCACACTGGGTATTTATATTACAATCTGTAAGAAATTAAAAAAAATGGATAATGCATGTTGTTTCGTGTTGTGTTGTTCTGATACTTCGCTGCTTCGCTGCGACCTAGACGTCCCACTGCTGGGCACAGACGCTCACGCTGCTCCAATGCGGATTGGTGGAGGGGTTAGTGGCCAACCCAGTATCGAATGTTCTCAAGCCACCCGAAGGTCTTCGACAAGGCTTAACGACTGTTTCCAACATTGAAAACAACCGGGACCGACGGCTTTACGTGCCCTCCGAAGCACGGTAGCGTCCATGAAATTTTGCCACCAGCGGTCACCCATCCACAAACCGACCGCGCCCGTCGTTGCTTAACTCTTTCGATCAAATTGAATCGACCCGAGCCATTGGGCTATGGACGCTACGTTGTGATACTGCAGGCTCTTAATTCACAAATAAAAAATAATTTTCACTAGTTTGAGTTGTTCATAGAATAACCATTCGAATTTCAATCTCGGCGATAACTAATTTATATTATAAGCGCTTTTATAATTTCTACCATATTCGAAGCTTTCTTGGGATCAAGATTACCCAGTTAACAGTTAAGTTGGGATCGAGTCAGTAACTTTGCCACGAGTGCAATAGCTCGCCAAATTTGCTGATTCTTCAATTTTTATTAAGACTCGAAAAATTTGTCAGATATGGCCGTAGAGGGATAAAAAAATATCAGCATGTCCAAAATCTACTTTGCGAGTCTATAAATATACCGCATAACTGTGGGTTTTTTTCTTGGCTTTTTTCTGTCTGCAATATTTCTATAATGTCAGTGTTTGAATTTGTCAACTTGTTTAGACAAATTGTGTGTCAGTCACAGAGTACATTGTGTCAGTTTTAAAATTTATAGTGATTTAGGTTTTCATAAAATTTCATTGGGTTTTTAATATTTCTTGCAGGTCCCGAGGGACCTTACGGAATATCTTCCGAGTAAGTTGTCAAAACTAAGTGTAAACACAATTTTTTTATACTTCATAATCATACATTTTAAATAATGATATAGTATAAAAAAAAGCTTTTTGAATTTTTAAGCAATGGAAAAACCGACGCGTTATAAATCTAAGAACAAAAAACCAACTCCTAAGCCTACTAAAACACCGAAAAAACGCACAAGTGATGGTAAGTCTCTAAATATATTCCCTTATATAAAATTAATCTTTTGATATAGGCAATAAAAATAACTATTATTATTTTATTCTAGGGCCAACGTGTTCTATGTTTCTATCAGAACTAACTAGAAAGCTACATATGAAAAAGAAACAGGAAGAAGAAGCACCCGCAAATGTAGTACGTGAGTTATAAATTGCTACATAATAAATCATGACTACACATCATTATTAATTACCATCTTACTTTGTTGTATATTTTTCTTCTACAGAAATGATTATAGATAGTTTAACGAATGCTTTACCAATAAAACTGTCAAGAAGATCACCTTCAAAGAAGGATTCACCGATGAAAATTGAAACCCTACAAAGTTATGCACCTGAACTTTTGCCAAATACCATAATTGATATACCACATCCAGTTAAAATACCCTCAGTACAAGTGTTTATTGAAGATACGCATGAAGAAGTACAAAAAACCGGATTCAAAATACCTAAAATGCCGCTAGTAAGCAGTGATGTATTTAAAGTACCTGAAAAAAGACACAAAATAGTCATGGAAGACGCTTCCGTAAATACAGGTGGAAACCTCGATGTTGCTAGTGAAATAGCTAAGCACGTTAATACATTACGCAAAATATCGTTGATTGCAGAAGAGTTCAATCAAAAAACAGGTTACTTATTTAACACATTATCTTATTATTATGAAAACTTAGTATTGAAACTGGATTGAATGTTATTAACTAAAAAACATTTTGTTTTAAATCATTGCGATAATTCGATTTAATAGATAGTTTTTATTTTAATTTCATAAAACATCTTCCTTTGTAGCCAAAAACTTAAAAGAAATAGTCGACAGTGTTCAAGAAGATCTAATAAAAAAGCTAGAAGAAATAAAAGCAGAAGAAAAGCTTAAGGCGGAGAAGCCGCTCGAAATTACAGAAGAATCAGTGATCGCTCATTGAAAATACTGGTGACTTACAGAAAACATTATGGAAGAAGAATTCACTATATTTTGACAATGTAACAATAATGTCAATTAACTATCAAAACTTTTGTCGATGATCAGACTCAAAATTTTTGTAAAATATTTAAAAAATTAAATCAAATAACCGTGGTATACATTTTCATATTTTGTAATTAAAATACTTTAAATTTAATAAAATAAGCGGCCATTTACCAGCACTTTTTATTAGTTTATCGAAATAAGTTATATAAAAAAAGTCATATAGGGAACTCTGCAATTTAAATGTGACATTACGATAGCAAGGTACCTACTCCAAATGTGAGAATGTGCTATAATTATTTGCTTACCAATCTGTTTCGGTACAGATTGAGAGGGTACACCGTGAAAAACAAGTAGTATACCTACCTAGGATCTAGCAATAGCTAGAACAATAAAGGTAAGCTTTTAACATAAATCTGTTTAGATTACAAAAGATCATTCCATTAAAATGTCATAAAATTACAAAGCATTAAAATATTATAATCCTATAATGAAGCAACTGAGATGGAATCATCGGCATGTATTGGGCCTTCACAAAGAGTCCCAAGGAGTGAATACATCCCTGCAACGCTTAGTAAGATAACAAGAGATAAAACTGTAAAAGGTAAGATAAATAAATTGAATTGAATTTACAATCTTTTATTATTTATCTCTAAGGAAAGAAAAAATATATGTATTGAGGGTGAGAGATTGTTTCCACAAAAGGAATGTTCTCAATTATTTAAAATAATGTTTCAAGGCTACGAGCAGATACGCTTCCCGGTAATATATTTGCAATTTATAGTCAATGGTAATGCATAACACATTTTCTGTCTTACTTTTAAAGTAATTATGTTCCACTGCTAAAAGCCAAGGATATTTCATACTGTATCTACACTATCTACTAATTTTCCCTTAGGAAAACGCAGTCAACAATTAGAGGACGCTAAACAAACAGATGTGAGATCTACAAGATCAACCCGTATACCGAAACAAACTGCATATAGTTCTCGAGTTCAAAAGGATAATTTAGGTATTAATTTATTTAGATTTTTAAATTTTGTACCTACTTTGTTGTAGGTTAAAAAGATGAATATAACATAAACATGTGATATCTAATAATACTAATATAATAAGTAGTAGAAAATAAATCAATTTGGAACTTCTCTTATTTTCAGTTCAAAATAATAAACGAGTCCCAGTGAAACAGTTAAACGATCCGATAGAAAAACACCAAAGTACGATTTTTCCATTTTCAATTCTATTCAATATTTTTTTAGTCTTTAAAGATTAAAAAAGTATATGTACTTATGTAAATGTACTTAAGTACATAATTTAAACTAATTCAGACATGTATTTATTATAATTATAAAATTATTACATTATACAGAAATTTTTACTCATTTTTGAAAACAATATCAACGATACTTATGATTTTTTTAATTTGCTACTTCAAGATTTTCATGGAAAGCAAAACAAGAGTAACGTAGCTCATCGAAGATTTAACATCAAAGAGCAACCTATTAAAGAATCGTCTGCTGTAGAAGAAATTCCGATTGCTAAAGATTTGCCTGTGGAACATCAAAATATACAGAGAGTTCATCTTTTAAACATTGATTCAGGTTTGAATGTTTTAAGAAAAAATATTTTTAACAAACCTTAATTTAATTAAAAAATAGCTCTAAATCGTATCCTTCATAATAATAACTTGAAGAAGCATAACAAAAAATACATTTATAATAGTGTCCCAAATTATAATATTATGATTATTATTATATTATCCAAAAGTAGTAATTTACCCATGATGATAATGCACAAATTGTCGCTCAATAAGTATTTATTCCATGTACATACCTAACATAACAATTACCTTTCATTTTGAAATGTAGATTTTTATCCTGAAAATGAGCCGAGGCCACCTACAAGAGCAAACCCGATACCAACATTTGGACAAATTTACAGGAACAACTATATTACAGGTAACATTATAATGTATTTGTCGCTCTTATGATTAAAACGATAAACGAATTACCATTCAAGACAACCAAATACACTGCAACTGAAATAATTCCGCATGTTAATTTTGATTTTAACCAAAGACTTGAATGATTTTGACAATAATATTATATTTTTTTATTTTTTACGCGGTCGTAGTACTCGAGGTTGATTTCTGCTTATAAATGAGTGAGATCGCCTCTAAACGCAACGTCAATATCTGTGTGACAGAAATGGCGCTTTGTTTTGAGTGGACCATCTGTTCTGCCGCCGCCGATGATAACTAATTTGTGGTTATACTATGTCAGCGTAGCTGAAATTACCTCTCATTCGATGTCCATGAGGGTCTATTTTCAAATCCCAGAGTCACATGTAACCGTACCTTAAAGTCCGAAGAAACTTCTCGACTCCACATGCCTTCGAGAACATTAAGGTGAACTCATGCAGATTTCCTGTTTCCTTCACCGTTACAGCAATACAGGTGACAATAAGTAAGTTATTGGTGCATGTCGTTTGGATTTGAACCCGCACCGCTCTGGTGAGGGGTGAGTTCGGTAACCACTGAATTGTCACGGCTTTATTTTCTATTTCATTCCTG
Organism: Carterocephalus palaemon; assembly: GCA_944567765.1. Classification (NCBI taxonomy): domain Eukaryota; kingdom Metazoa; phylum Arthropoda; class Insecta; order Lepidoptera; family Hesperiidae; genus Carterocephalus; species Carterocephalus palaemon. The sequence goes on from OX155643.1 coordinate 11,340,560, forward strand.
GATGTTAGTACCTTTTACAAGCTTTGTAGTATTAATTAATAATACAACAAAGTTCGTAAAAGGAACTAACATCCACCAACCAGATCCGAACCGAGGGTAAAATGGTTTAAAATATAGATTTTTTACAGATTGGCTTTTGGAATCCGTTAGTGAATTGATAGGCATGCCTGACAACTCGGTATTTTCTGTGCCAAGAGTGATGGAAATTACAGAAGAGAATAATGATATTAGAGTTCCCCCAACCCACATAATTATCAGTAAGATTCCTCTCTTAACTCCACCATTTTTGTAATAATGTCTAGAATACTTATGTTACTCTTATAACTTCTTCAAAACTTCTTCCATTCCTTAACACGTTAAGCTGTTGGTCGCCACTGTGATCGATAGATAAGTCATTCAGCCATGTCGGAGATATTCAGGGGCTCCAAAAAGTAACGACTGCAGTTTTGGCCAATAAGCCTTCAATTTGCACTTAGGAACGAGGCTAGCAGCGAACAGACGCTTGTTAGAATCTGAGAATCAAAGCAAATTTTGCGATAACATTTCACGGAAAGTTTTTACTTCAGACGTGCAAAAGTAATTAGTTGTTTTCTATTTCAGATTCTACGCAAAGAGATCACTCGCCTAATAGACCCGAAAGTCCTATATCGCCCGTTACTGATCCCGCGGGAGCCTTTAAAACGACAGATCAAAATATATGCGATTGGCTCACATCCGACTGCAAACATTCGACGAAAGACAATGAATCTGGTAATTATCTTACTTTGATAATTACCAGATTCATTGTCTTTCGTTTACAAAATTGATGTGTTAAACTACGTTTACGGAATTACAAAATAATAATGAATACTATGTACTAATAAGTACTAGTTGTTGCTAATCTAGAGATCCTGGTTTCGATTCCCGGCTTAGTTATTCTTGAGTATTTTTAACTTGAAATTCTTTGTAGTAGGTCGTAATTTTAAAATTATGTCCGGGAATGGGCATAGCGTCACCGCCTCACATGAAATCTCTGCCCACCGCCTTGGGAAATACAGTGTGTTATGTTATATATGAAATACTTACTATTCTTCTCAGTATATACCTCAACGAGCCCGCCAAGTAATGTCGCATCCGGTATCAAACAAAATATAAACAAACAAAAACTTGTATTACAAGAATCTGTTACAAATAAAAGTAATATGGTTAACACGCCAAGTTCATCGACCGCAGTATCGAAGGATGATGATACAGGTATTTCTAGTAGTAATAGAGATTTATAGTACACATTAATAGCTACTAAATTGACTAGATTTACCCTCGACCTCACCTGCGTTTAAATCGTTTAACCATGCATTATTATTTATCAAATATCGGTGGGTTCGAATCCCACTCAGGACAAACATTCGTTTAGCGAACAGTTGTGTTTGTTCTGTCTGGATGTTAATATTATCTATTTACCTTAACTTCAAAAATAAATCTAACGTTATTATTGTTTATTTAACAGGTGACTTTCTGACCAAGTGCGGGACGGTTGTTATTAGCAATAAAAGTCCGGAGGCTTGTAGACCCCACAATGTTTATCAAGCCATACCTAAAGCGAATACCGATTTCAAACATAATCAATGGTTGAATACAGGTAATACCATTAATAAGTTTAATTTATATAAACTATTACAATAATAATTCCTGTCTTTTTATCTACGACGTCAATCAATTCAGTATTTATGAGAGAAAAAACACATTTTATTTACTCGTAACTGTTAATCGTGTTACGTACACTCATAATTAAAGTTTAAAATAGTTTTATTTTTTAAATATTTAATGTTATTTAATATTCAAAGATTTAAATATGATAATCGTAGGGAAAATGCGGCCTTTATATTTATAAATAAAATTATACTTTACAATATCTATTTAGCTATGTATATTAGAAGTGTACATTGTGCTAAGGTACTGGGTATAGATATAGATATTAATAAATTTTTTCAAAGATCTTCGGAAATACATAAAATATCCTTCGACACCTAATCCGACACGGAACCACGAGTCACCACATAGTATAATCGTTCCATCTTACGTGGAGTGCCCGTCAGAAATCGTACAGAAAACTACTAATTTTGAGGGTAAGATTCTTATTAACTTATATGAGAGCATTGAAGCCGCATCTTCTTACAAATTGTGATGCGAAAATGTTATCAGAATCAAAACTGTTAGACCAGCCATGTTTGGCCAACTTCAGCCATCAGGTTTTACGGTTTAGTTTTCGTTGGTCCATTTTGAAGCGGTAGAAAAGATTTCCTTGCTTTTGTCGATCATTGCTTGCTTTATAATAAATAACAACATGTTATTTTCTTCTTGACATTAATTTAATTGAAAAAACCTAGAGTGCGGTAATAAGACAGCATAATTATATGGACATGGTTTTGCTGAAATGAATTAGAAATTTGAAAACCAAATTATATTTCCAGGCATTGATATTATAAGCAGCTTGGCAGTCACCGAAGCAGATACTTGCGATGACATGAGCCAGTGCACTCTAGAACGGATGGACGAGGACAGCGCTGTAGAGTATCGTGACCATGACTGGTCATTACACGGGAGCAGTTCACAGGCCAGCACTACGCTACAAAACCAATCGAAGGCTTCTGACACATTGACCAACAACACTTGGTATAACCGTTTCAAGGACACGACACGTAATGAGTCTACGAGAAAGTGGGCTGGTAAATTAGTTTTTTAGTTAATTATCTATATATATAAAAGGAGAAGGTGACTGACTGACTGACTGACTGACTGACTGACTGACTGACTGACTGACTGACTGACTGACTGACTGACATATCAACGCAGGGCCTACACTATAAGGGTTAGAATCTTGAAATTTTGCACAGGGGTTCCTTTTATAACGTAGGGGAGCACTAAGAAAGGATTTTTGAAAATTCACCCCCTAAGGGGGTAAAACGGGGGTGCAAAGTTAGTATGAAACTTTGCCGTTTTTGATGTTATTCGAATGAAATTCAGTACCTATGAAGGTTTTTTATTGAGTTTCGAAAATCATCTCTTAAGGGGGTAAAAGGGGGGTGCAAAGTTAGTAGGTATAAAAGTTTAAACCTACATTATTTCAATGAAATTTTGTATTTAGGTTATGTTACGTCTAATTCCACGCGAGCGAAGCTGCGGGCGTCCACTAGTTACTCAATAAAATGTGACAAAGAGACTGAATCTGTAGCAGTAATTACACGAAACTTGGTACAGGTTTAAAGGATACGACACTAAACGTGTGTACTAGAAAGTGGTCTGGAAATTTAAACTTTAAAAGAACATAAATTTATGTACGCTTTTTTAATTAGTACCTACTATGACTTTATAGTGCAATAAATATTTTAAAATATTAGTAGGTAAATGTCCAAATTCATAGTTGAAATTAACGGCTTACCCACGTGTGATTTAAGTCGAAAATAGGCGTTCACTCCTGAAGATGATCATCCTAATCGATCGAAACTAGTCGGCCTATTTCTGACTTAAATCACACGTAAGTAAGCCGGTAATTTCAACTATGAATATTTAAAAAGAATACATACGAGTAAATCAAAATATTTCAATGAGCGACATAAACGTGTGCTTGTTGTAATGATGAATACATATTTTGATAAATGCATTGATGTGTTTAATTGATGAGTTTAATGCGCGATAATGCCTACAGAATTGATTTTGATTGGATTTTGACCACTTATAGACCACTAGTTTATTTAAATTAACTAAACTGTTTTTGTTATGCAGATAGTAATAACTATCAGGATTACTATCATCAATTCAGTTGGAAAAAGGAGGTGAATAAGAAATATGATGACTTGAGCCTTAAGGAGCAGAGAGGGCGCTGTAACAAATGCCAGAAGTTAAGACCAAAATCAAAAAATAGGCAAAGAAGTAAGAAGATTTATTTTATTGACTATGCCTAGAATAAGTCTTCATTCTGGTCCTAGAGCAGGAAAGTATAAGCCATTAAGCAACGACGGGCGCGGTCGGTTTGTAGATGGGTAACCGCTAGTGGTAAAATTTCATGGGTGCTACCGTAGAAACAGTCGTTCAGCCTTGTTGAAGTTTTCCACCTTCGGATGGTTTGAGCATATTTGACACTGGGTTGGCCGCTAACATAGCGGCCAACCACCAATCCGTTGCATGGAGCAGCGTGGTGGAGTATGCTCTAGACCTCCCGCAGATTTCAATGTGACCCGTGCCCAGCAGTGGGACGTCTATGGGTTGCAGCTAATAGTACCACAGCGGAACTACTTCTAGTGGGCCTACGCCTTCAAAGTCTTGTGAAAGGATGTCATCTATACAGGGATATCACATGACACATTTTAAAATTATTCTTTTTAGTATTCTATTCTGTGTGTTAGTAAAATGCGACACTCAAATGTGAAACTCGTCCTGCTAGTACCGAACGAGCGTTTGGTAGTTAGGTACGGCTATCCCCCTCCCTTGGCGCGAGCTCCTCATGATAATTATATAATACTAGTGGAATAGATTAAAAAGTAGCCTATGTCCTTCCTCAGGCTCTAGAATATCTGTGTACCAAATTTCATTCAAATCGGTTCAGTAGTTTTGGCGTGAAAACTACACAGACAGACAGAGTTACTTTCGCATTTATAATATTAGTATGGATTTAGGAAATAATACTTATTAGTCTGTGATAGTACTATTAGAAGTAGTGGCAAGTCTTAATGGTATGGTAATTATGGGTAGGTATGTTAAATAGGCGGGTGATTTTTATTTAATTTTACCCGCCAGTGTCACAACCGTTCGAGACCTTGCGCAAGCGGATGTCATTTGGTCGAATTTGCCGCATTTACCGTTTGAAGGGCGTCTGGAAGAGAACGACTGAGAGATGGATTACCTGGACCAAGTCACCGAGCAAATATAAGAAAGGTATCCATTCATCTATCATCAATAGGAAATAAGGTTGAATATGCGGCACATGTAGTCATGGCCTAAGAAGCGACTAAAAGGGAACTTCTGGGTACACGGGCGGCAATAGTGGGAGCTCGAACCGTCCATCCAGTGAACCTGGGAAAGACGTTGTGTGTGGGTGCACTGTTTTGGAAAACGATCATACATATCTTAACGTTTGAAATATCAGTGCGAGGCGATGCACCTCGTGATGCGCAACGCATAATCCATAAACGAGCCTTGAGGAATAAATAAATTAAGTGCTTTGACTCCTTTTTAAATGTTCAATTCCCATGTTAACTGGTTATATATTTTTTCAGCGCGTGCCATGCATTGCCTACGTACGTTAAACCAACGGGACAACGCTGATCAAACTACAATTTACATTTACAGTGAAACGGGTAGGTATCATGTAATATGTACCTATGTACCTATGTACCTACCCCTCCTGAAGGCCTCCGATAAAGTCCTTCGTCCACCTCCGATACCCTGATTCCTCTAGTTTAAGCAGTAACCAAAGGCGACGATGACCACACTTATCCTGATGATAAGTGACCTACACTATCGTTAGGCCTATTCAAATAAAAAATGTATGGCCGCAATGCTGTCGCAGGCTTTTGCGTTAACTGGTTTTACAATCTGTACTAAAGTTCCTTCTAAGAAGTCCTAGCTAAAAACAGCTGGCATACGGTAATTTCTAACAACAATACCGAAGGAATTCATAAATTACAGAACACGCACAACTAAATGCAATGCGTGGGGAGCCTGTCTATCCGGCTGCAAAATGGCCGAATTGAAGTACTTTCCCGCGTAAATCGCCAGACGATTTCCTCCGCGTGACACGTTTTTACTTTTTGCTAGCAGGCACGGACGCGGCGGCCACTGAACAGAAATCTGTCGAAATTACCGCCTCTTTTAAGCTCAAGTCATGGACAGGAGTGTGTAATAAACTTGGAGCAGGTCTGATATGGAGCATTTTATCCTTGTGGAAGCGAAAATAGCCGCTGGCGTCTTTGTTTTGCATTCCAGGCTATCGTCTGTGAATATTAGATTACAATTTTTATCGCAATTTAAGCAATTTAATTAGATCTCTGTATAATTTATGCATCGATTGTGCTGACCCATGATAACTGTTACATTTTCCTATGACCCATGATAACCTTAAATTTGTCAGTTTGCAACGAAATTAAAAGAGTTTTACCACATTAATAATACTAATACCTATACCAAATTTGTAACATACAACTTAAATATGGACAGAACTCAATTTGTAAGTTTATTACTATCTACGAGTATAATATTGTTATCATAAAGTATTATGTGATGAGATGATTGAAAAAAACATTTCTCAGATTTCTCAATCAGTAGTGAAAAATTGACAATCCACAGAGGTGTTTATTATGCTGAAATGGCTTGAATCCTGGTTTCAGATATAAAAACTAATTTCAGTACCATGTTCTCTACTTAGCCCTATCTTTTGATACATAAATTAGCCTTAATTTATGGCCAAGTATGGCTGGCGACTTTGGTGTGATTTATATTGCTTTGCTTATCGATGAAGTTAATCTAGGATAAGTTCCTGTTCGAAAACCGATTCATGAGCAATAAAACCTTGAGATAATTATGTCTCCGAGACGGCTAATGTTAGCGTCTCAAACGAGTTTAATATTTTTATGTCATCCATTAAATTTTCGTGAAAAGAATCCATCCAAAATGTGTCGTTTAACTTCAATAGACCACTAAACACACTGTCGCATTTTTAATATTAAGATCATCACAATTTAAATAAAATTAAATTCATCCTTGAAACGTATTTTCTAAACTAAGAATAATATAAAATGATGTGTTTTTTCTCTCGTGAATGAAGAAAGCAATATAGAAAAATAAAGGTGTCTCATTCAATAACTAATTGATGAGATGACTCGCTCAATTTAATTCATAGTAAAATTAAATAGTATTAATAATAATAAGATGTAGTGGGTTTATGGTTTCTAAACAATTAAGGGGTTAATAGATCTCTATCTATAGTTTTAAGTGTAAATGTAAATATTAATGAGAATTTCAAGTAAGTAATTAAATAATATCTGTGAAAATGTAATGAAAATTTCGTGAGAAAGCTCTAGGCTTATCCGTAGAAACCTTCCTTTGTACGTAGTTTTTTTTTCCGTGTGCCTTCCTCAAACTTGCAGTTGCCAGTCTTAAATACTCACGAAGAACACTGCAAACTGCACTATTTGACTGAGGAATAGTGCCGAGCAGCGGGTTCGAATCCCGGACAATAAATGTCATTTATTGCGAAGATAATTATTTGTACTCGTGTCATGTTAACATTCATTGTGTTGATTTATATGTGTGTCTGCACCCTGCAACACACATCTAGACTTCGCGGGGGTATGAGTGTGTGTTTGTTTTATTTTATTTTTAAGTATTGTTTTACTAAAACCTTGTACGCGTCTTAATACTACTGTTTCAGGGGCATCCGGGACTTCGTTCAAAAGTAGCCGATCGCATAGCAAAAGCCCTAATGTTGGACCCTCCATGTTTTCATTCTTACATGGTATGATCACTAATTCATCCACTATTTAGGCCTACCGAACAGTTTTGCTGCGATACAATACAATACAAAAAATATTTTACTATACACCAGATTAAGGAAGATCAGAAAAATTGGGTGAAACAATCGTCCGATTTATCGCTTTCAATTACTCGTATCTTTAGACAATCAACACGTCACGAAAGATATATGATATCAACATGATGATGGTCATGTTTGTCTATGGACAAAAACTACACCTATTTATTTTCAAATATTATGTAGCTATTTTTATTGGCATAACAAGTTTATAGGTTTTTACTGTAGGTCCATACATTCTTACCCCAAAATCTCGGTTTTCTCATCATTCATCATCATCATCAACGGAGGGCGGCTGTTAATCCTCAGATTACAATTAAAATGTCAACATAGTTCAAAGCACAAGAATATTTAGTCTTACGTGATGCGAGAAGATCTTTAAGTGATATACTCTTTACTAAAGACCTACTTTTCTTTTAGGTACGAATTCGTCGATCATAAGAAAATGTGCGGAGAGAAAATATAATGATCAAACACGGGTTGCATCACAAGGTAACATGCGCATTGCAGATTTAAAAGACGTAGTTGAGAGGAAAGATGCAACGACAGATCCAGGTAAGATTTTTCCAATGTTCTGAAATCCTATTATCTTTCTGAAGAGTTTATATTAATAAACAGTAGATCCTGAATAATGATCAAAATGTATTCAACGTAAAAAGAGTAGTGTTAAAAGTTTCAATTGTGTTGATAGATGTACTCTGTTGTACCAAAAGAAAATAAATCAATCCATTTCGGATTAATATCCGAAATGGATGAATCGATTTAATTTATTTTCTTGCTTAAAAGGTGACATGACAGAGAGCTATTTTTTCTGTTTCTGTAATTTCTGATTTCTTCTTTTTTCTGTTTTTTTTTTTCTGATCATGAGCTTTTTTCTTAATTGTCGGGAATTTTCACATTTCTAATAGTTACTAGGTCTACTTAAACATAATCAAAGCTTCCCTTAATAGGCGCTAATCTGAAGGTGTATGAATCCAATGGTTATGATGTTTTTATCGTCGTAGTATGTTAGGTTGCATATGGGTCTTTGCCAGCTAAGGTTTAAATATCCGCTCAATGTTTCAGAACATCAATGGGTACAAAGATCCGTTACAACGTACAATGTAGAATCCACTAGTACTGGTCAGTATAATATTGTTAAGTTATAATAAATAAGAAAAAGCTTGGTGAAAATCTTCATCTATATATTCTAGAAAAAAGTTACATAGCTACTTGGTTTTTATACTAAGTTTACTATATGCCTTTGATGTCTGTTAATGATAGAATTATTTCATTTCTGAACACTTAGCATGAAGTTTAATGAACTTAAGAGTTCTTAGCGAAACTGCATCGAAATAATGAAACAGAATGGCGAGTTATGGCAAACTTGCCACTTTGAAAGAGAACCAATAGTTTAACCTACTAAGTCATAATGAAGACGCTATGAGAATAAGTTTTGAAGCCTATATAATGAGCTGTTTGTACCCCGGTTCGAGGCTCGAATATAAACTAGTCTGGTCTGGCTCGACTCCAAGACATCGAGATCCAGAGTAGCCCATTTGGTTTTATGTGGCTGCAGTTTTCAACGCCTGCGCATAATTCCTTTCTAAGTGGATAAACATGGTCATACATCCCGGATTACATTTCTGTTTTAAGTTTGCTGTTACTTTTATTTCATGATTTACATAATAAAGAATTATATTTATGAACTTAGCTGGACTGTACAAAGTAAATTTTTTACGACACTACTGGTAAATAATTCATATTGTGTTTATTTTTAGGAACAGATGCTTTACCCCAACTTGAGAGCAAAGTCACGAGTACAATGATCGGTCCGGATTCTTCAAACCTGATCCTGATGAAGAAAGATGAAGCTGTGTCACCGGAGAATCTTGCTCAAAAGATAGTGGCGTGTAACAATGCTGGTAAAATATTTTTATTATTTGCTTCCATGCTCTAGGTTTTGATGTTAATACCTATTTTTTACCATATATTTAGAGATTTTAGCGCTCATAGCCCAATAGTTCGCGTCGTTTCAATGTGACCGAAAGAGTTATGCAACGACGGGCGCGGTCGGTTTATGGAGTGGCAAATTTGTATAGATTATTGTAGTTAAAGTGTTGTGTAGTCACGTCTTATGTATGGTGTCATTTTTTAAATTTTCTTTTCTTGAATAAACCTTATAGCCCAAGAGCCCACGACGGCCAGACCTTCGTTATTTTATAAAAGTTGAAAGTTTCTCTGTACATGTCTCCTATACATATAAGAACAACCAGCGAATATAGAGTTTGGGTTGTGGTTACCTGGGCAGATAACAGGTAGTAAAGGTGTAAAAAAAAGTACTTAAAATTCGTTAGACTATAAAGCTCTATTTTTTTATATTTTCTTCGGGATAACTTTAGAAATCTCGTCATCCATTGCCGGACACTTATGACAGTTGCTACCCCCTGCCAGACACCCCTAAACTTTGATAAATTACAATTATACTTTCGTTATAGTATAAAAGCTAAATTTTATATATGTTACTTGGGGACCTATAAAAAGATGTTACCTCAATAGCCGGACAGTTTTCATGGTTTTTACATCTTGCCAGACACATCGAAAGTCCACTGTATAGTCCGGTCAATTTAGACAATTGAAATAAAGAAAATTCCGACAGAGCCAAATCTTCGTAGAGACCTTAGGTTTACCACAAGGAATAAAGTGTCAAAAGTCCCCATCAATCCCATGTGTGCGTCGGGATTTATTCGGGTCCTAAGGTCAAAATTTTAGGTTTTTGGATTTTTATCGAAAATGGTAAGTTTTATCGAAAAAGTACCTTAGAGCAAAGTTGTAGATCTTAAAATTCTCTATAAAAATGGTCCCTATGATTTTTTCTCTAAGACCCACTATTTCCCAGATATTGCGCTTGTAAGAATCATGTTCTACATAGTATGCACACATATGCCACGTATATACATATTTAGGTACTCAAGCAAGCAAAAATGCCTACTCGTGTCTCTTTTATGTATACATTATACTATTCTAAGAAAATTTACTCTAAAATGACCGCCGGTCCCTTACCGAAACCCCTCTACTTGAATAACAGATATTTAACATTTGTAAAAAATACACGAAACAAAAAGCAAGTATCTATCTAGCTATCTTGTCTTCCTCCGAGTTCCTCCAACATCGGCATCTGCTACTCAACATTTGTTTCGAGTATACTATCAAGTTCAGACATGGCAAGGCAATGAACTGAACCCTGAAGACTGGGCTTGGAAATTGATAAATAATACTTTGGAACCGATTCGAACTTTACTGCCCCCTGCTTCAGAAAAACTTCTTAACACTATTTTTTGCAATTGCAAGAAAGGTTGTAGTGCAATATGTGGCTGTAAAAAAGTAGAGTTGCAGTGTTTTCCAGCGTGTACCAATTGCCAAGGTGTCTCTTGCTCATATGTTCAATTAAATACAAGAGAGGAGAGCAGGGGCCAGTAAATTCGAATCGGTTCCAAAGTATTATTTATCAATTTCCAACCCCAGTCTTCAGGGTTCAGTTCATTACCTTGCCATGTCTGAACTTGATAGTATACTTGAAACAAATGTTGAGTAGCAGTACCTAAATATGTATATACGTGGCATATGTGTGCATACTATGTAGAACATGATTCTTACAAGCGCAATATCCGGGAAATAGTGGGTCTTAGAGAAAAAATCATAGGGACCATTTTTATAGAGAATTTTAAGATCTACAACTTTGCTCTAAGGTACTTTTCGATAAAACTTACCGTTTTCGAGAAAAATCCAAAAAACCTAAAATTTTGACCTTGGGACCCGAATAAGTCCCGACGCACACATGGGATTGATGGGGACTTTTGACACTTTATTCCTTGTGGTAAACCTAAGGTCTCTACGAAGATTTGGCTCTGTCGGAATTTTCTTTATTTCAATTGTCTAAATTGACCGGACTATACAGTGGACTTTCGATGTGTCTGGCAAGATGTAAAAACCATGAAAACTGTCCGGCTATTGAGGTAACATCTTTTTATAGGTCCCCAAGTAACATATATAAAATTTAGCTTTTATACTATAACGAAAGTATAATTGTAATTTATCAAAGTTTAGGGGTGTCTGGCAGGGGGTAGCAACTGTCATAAGTGTCCGGCAATGGATGACGAGATTTCTAAAGTTATCCCGAAGAAAATATAAAAAAATAGAGCTTTATAGTCTAACGAATTTTAAGTACTTTTTTTTACACCTTTACTACCTGTTATCTGCCCAGGTAACCACAACCCAAACTCTATAGTCGCTGGTTGTTCTTATATGTATAGGAGACATGTACAGAGAAACTTTCAACTTTTATAAAATAACGAAGGTCTGGCCGTCGTGGGCTCTTGCTCTATTAGTTATTTGTGCTCGACAGGAGAGTTATTCGAAGCCTTATCTCTTGGCTATCAGACTCTCGCGGTCACATGCTATTGCGTTTACCAATATATTTTAGAACGTTTTTAATAGCTTGTGTTGGATGTGTTCCAGCTACGAGCATAAAGCTCGCGCTTGCGACCGAGGCGGCGGCGTCTGAAAATTCGTCTTCATGGAACTCTGCGAAGTTTAAATCGTGCGGAAGTGATACAGGTAGCTTGTTTGTATCGCATTTAGCGTTAGGAAACTGTCGTAGTGTCCTCATTTTCATGTTTATAAGTCACGCTTCTACTTTATAATACTAGGTTAGTTAGCTTCCAATAGTTTGCTGAGAGCAATAACGCCGCTACTCAAAGTGCTAAGTCAAACAATTGAGTCGCAAACTCGCTTCTATCGGTCCGTGTTTAAATCCAAGCGGCACGCGTCAATAATCTCTGAGGAAATACCCTTTGAGGAAATACAGATGTATTATTGTTATGTTCAAATGGCTGTCTTCACGCTCGTCTTCAAGCCTTTGATCACTTTATGTAAAGCTCGTATGTATTTGTATCGTATCCGTTTGTGTGTATGTATTTTACATTTGCATAAATTTGTGTATATTTTATATAGTAGGTACTAGTGGACGCCCGCAGCTTCTCTCTATTAATTATTTATTAGCTACAGCTACTAGGGTAACAATAGCTTCGTTTATACCTAGTAATAAGATTTTATTATAGCTTATGTCACTCAGTGAAGATGCAACTTTCTAATGGTGGAAGGAAGTTTTGAAATCCGTCCAGTAGTTTTTGTGTGATAACATGTATATATGTAGACAGGCCCGTTGGCGCAATCGGTAGTGACCTTGTCTGTTGCGCCAAAGGTCGTGGGTTCGAATCCCACTCAGGACAAATATTCGTGTGACGAACACTTGTATTTGTTCTGTGTCTGGATGTCAATATTATCTATTCAAGTATGTATTTAAAAATATCTATGTATGTATATCAGTCTCTGACACCCATAACACAGGCTCGCGCCTACTTTGGGGTCAGATGGCCGTGTGTGAGAATGTCCAAGATATTTATTTATTTATTTATTTATATTAAATTAGTTTATAAATTGATTGGTTTGAAACAGACAGCAGAGCGAGCCCAACGCGGTCCGTGCGGCCTCTGTCCGCGGTCTCGCAGTCACTTCAAACGAGCAGCCACTCGAGGCCGAGTATTGTCACAGGTACCATGTCCTCTGCTACATTAAACCATGTTTGTTTAGCAGTTACCCATTGACGTCCCACTGTTGGGCATGTATCTCCCCAACAGACACAGCTGCGGGAGGTCAAAAGCATACTAGCGGATTGTTGGAGGGGTTAGTGGCAAACCCAGTGTCGAATGCTCTCAAGCCACCCGAAGGTATCTGATAGGGCTTGACGATTGTTTTACCATTGAAAACAACCGGGCTGACGGCTTAACGTGCCCTCCGAAGTACGGTAGAACCCATGAAATCTGCCACTAACGGTGACTCATCCACAAACCGATCGCGCCCTTTGTTGCCTAACTCGGTCGATCACATACGATCGACGCGAGCCATTTGGCTATGAACGGATGCGCTAAACTAGAAGATGCGTTACGCCGTCTCCATGTGACTTATTTTCTATCTATGTTTCTGTGTAACATATATGCGTATAAGTGTATGCGTGCGAGTATCGCAGTTGAAAGAAAAAGCCAGTCGGGAAACCTCATGTTAAGTGGCTACGGTCGCTTATAAACACGTGAAACACTATTATAGAGGTCCCCAATACAACAAATAACAATCTACAATCTTACTTATTAATTTTAGAATGTTCACGAACATTCTACAAATAATATGACACACTAATCACTAGGTACAGTAAATCTACGAAGTACGGATCCGTGTTCCGTGGGTAAAACTTTTTTATTCAAACAGATACAACTGTGCCCTGTAAAAAAGTTGGAGCGAAGGAATTCTCGACAATGCTTACGCCCAAAGGAACCATTTTATCATGCACAGGTACCTACTTAATAACAATTTGGTAATATAATTATATTATACTGTGTTTTATATACACATAGTATGTGGCATACAGATATAAGTAATACTCTAGGACAGTAACAACTATTGGGATTTTCTAACTTGAAATGCCCATTAGCAGCTCGGAGTTGTGCCCGCTGTATGGCAATATTCTCACACCTATGGGACATGGAAGCTAAACATAACACACTTCTGCCTACCTCTTTGGGGAAATACAGGGGTGACGTTATGTTATTTTAAATCATTTAGTGTTTAAACATAAATATTTATCATAAACCCAGCTAAATTTAACTTTGGTTCGATAGTACCCACTTGTGAAAATTTAAATGCAATAACTAGCGAAATTTAAATTGGATTTTATTTTATCAACTCGTAGTTTTCATACATCATGTCTGATACCCCTGAAAACCCACATGTTGCCGAACAGCCTTCCTTTCATACAGAACAATTTTATAATGAACTGCTAATTCTCAGGAACGAAAATAACATCAGTATCGTCGACCAGCATGAAAGGGCCAACTGTGTTGCCAACGCGAAGCGCAGGTACCTATCTACGAGTAGGTACAGTATTTTAGTCGATAGCCGATTAAGCATAGCAGTACATTGCATACTTGCTTTATTAAAAATTCGCGATTTAATTGTCACCTGCTGTACGGTCTTGGAAAACATTGCATGCAACCTGCATGCCTGAGTGTTTTTCATATAGATCATGACTGAATATACCTAAAGTCTGCTAATCCGCTCTTGTAAAGGGTGGTGAACTATGAACATAAGCCTCCCAGTCGAAGAGGAATCCCGTGTCCAACAGTGGGACATTAAAAGGGTTGCGATGGGAGTGGTGGTAGGATAATTTTTTTCCACAACTGTTCTGGAGTAGAAGAGAAGTTTTTTCGTCTTCTGAGTTGTAAGAAGTAACCCGTGACCTACAATGAAGGGTTACAGCCATTTGGTTGCAGGTTACAGCTGTATAATTATTTATTTGACTGGAAACCCCCTCTATACGGAGCGGCATTAAAGTCATAAGTCAGACCTTGAGAGCACAGAAGTCAAAATTAAGGTCTCGTCTGACGCTGGGCGAGCGGGTTGTCAGGCGAGGGCGCTGATTGGTTCGCCAGCCGTATTATGTCCCCAAGCGCATCTATCCCCCTTCCAATTTCGTCCAGAGCTAAACATTCGTGCTGCGAGCAATACCTATCCTTTTATCTTTCTTTCTTTACAGTTGTCTCGACATTTGTGACCGTAAACAACGTTGATTGTCTTACGGCGAGATCATTGCACGCTCGCGGACTCGTAGACATGTGTTCTGGTAACATTCCTATTATTACTTGTTTTGTTTCGTAATATAGCTGGGAAGACAGTGTTGATTCTGATCTGTGTGAACTTAAAAAGAATGAAAGAGATGGCAAGAGATTGCGTTGTTCAGGGACAAGTGGCGAGCTCTCGTGCAACTCTTTGCAACGACAAAAGGCAAAGACTTGCGCTAGCGGATTTTATTTGTTAGATTTTTGTGTATTAACCACTATTTATATGGAGTCGTATGGAGTGTATTAACACGTTCGCTGCGGCACCAATTTTTGCATACTTTCCGTTCCTGCGGCACGAGGTATAATCGGCCCGTACCGTGACCAGACGTTAGGGCGACACGCGGTCTATTAGACCCCACCTCCTTTTACAGACTAAAATCCATTTTCTGGCGCGAAATCAAAGATAAATGAGAATTTTGGTCCTTATTGATATAGACAGTGAATTGATGAACCCTAATCCACCGTCGCCCCGGGATCTGATGGCTAGTTTAGGAATTATTAGCAAAACAAAATATGGGATCTTATACACCTCGTAACGCACTGAAATAGGGCAAATTTTCGCTGCGATTAGTGATGGGAAAAATAATATCGACGTTTTTAAACTGTCTTAACTACGCAACGACTTGACCGATTTTGATCAATTATATCTCATTAGATCGTTTTAAGGGCAAAACCTGGCAAAACAACACAAAGCTATCAAAGGATACATTTTTTTTAAATAATCTAAATTGTGCTTGAAGGCGCCATAAAGAAAAAAAAACCGGCCAAGTGCGAGTCGGACTCGCGCACGAAGCGTTCCATTCTATACCATTAAGAGGCACCTATTACAGACTTATTATTGGAAAATAATGGATTACGGTTTATGCATAAGGTTTATCTTTCTATTTGTATATGAAAATCTTAATGCGGTTCACAGAATAGAAAAAAAAGGCAACCAGAAGTAGAAAAGAAACTGTCCTATTTATTCTGCCTCGGGCTTTAAAAATACAATTATTAGAACTTGAATTAACATTAAAAAATCAGTATCAATATACTTTTTTATAAAAATCTCAATATATATGTTGTACTTATTTATGAGTGTTTTAAAGGACGTGCTCTCCAATCGACGTGATGCACAACACTGGTCGTTTGGGTCGTATGGGACGTTTTAGCCTCGTTCCGCACTGCATTAAAATTATATTAATTCAGTGCGGCACGAGGCCTAAGACATCCGGTACCAAGGTAGGTACACCACCGAGTCCGGGAACCATTAGTGATCTCAAATATATAATTATCTCTTTCCTACACTGGACCAAACCAAAGTTATGCCATTCGCACCACAGAGAAATTCACTGTTTTGCTTGCCGCACCACAGGGAAGTTGCATCAGGGGTGATTTAGGCCTCGCTTCGCACTTAACGTGTTAACCACTATTTATATGATGAGGTGTCGCACTTTAAATATTTAGGTAGCACAATTAGGCACGACAACACCCTTGCTTCGGAGATACCATCGCGCATTGCCAATGCCGCCACCAGCTTCGGCAGACTTACTGATCGAGTGTGGAGATCGCACGATCTTAGACTACAAACTAAAATTAGTGTTTATAAGGCATTAATAATACCGATACTTCTATACGGTGCGGAGACTTGGTGCTTATACAAAACCGACATAAAAAAACTTGACACATATCATCTTCGGTGCCTAAGATCCATCCTAAAAATTAAGTGGCAGGACCGAGTGCCTAACACTGAGGTTTTACGTCGGTCTGGTATGTATGGCATGGAATCTCTGCTCATGCAGCGCCAGCTTAGGTGGTGTGGACACGTCATTCGCATGGAAAAGCATCGTTTGCCTAAGACTGTATTTTACTCCGAGATGGCTGAGGGCAAGCGGAAGCGCGGTGGCCAGCATTTGCGCTACAAGGACGTGTTAAAGAGACACTTGAATGCTTGCTGCATTGAGCCTTCACGTTGGGAGGAGCTCGCTACACAAAGGTCATCTTGGCGCTCCACCATCTATAACAAGGTTAAAGACTTTGAGGAGGCACGTCTTAAAGCTCTTGACGCAAAACGCCAAATTCGTAAAGATAGACCAAAGCCCTCCTACTCGTACACCTATAACTCGATTGGTGAACTGTATTGTTCACCGTGTGATCGAGTTTTTAAAACCAAATTTGGTCTAGCCAGCCATATAAGAGCTCATGCAAGAAAATAGCGGCATTCAATTTTGTCGCATTAATAATTAGTTAGGGTCGCCGTCATCGAAATCGATGAGGAGGACTATATATATATATGGAGTTTATGCCAAATTTCTATCCCTGATAGGCAAATCTATCCGTAGATAGGTTACTAATTTCTATTAGCTTTAGCTGTTAATGTTAATTATGTTTTTTTAACTTTAAATACCCGGTAGCAACTCGAATTCTCTTATTTGTGCCCGCTGTATGGCAAAAGGCTCACCACCTATACCTAATATGGTGAAAAGTAGGTATACAACACACCTCTATCTAACTCTTGTGGGAAATATAGGCGTGAGGCTATGTGTTAAAATTACCGATTAAATTACTATTGTGTTACGTTTAGTCCATAAACCTCTTGTTTTCATTTTAGATACAAGAGACATTGATCAACTGCAACATAAGGAAAAAGCATGCTGTACAAGTGAATTGGGTTCATATCTCAGTACGGGTAATCCCAATTATTAAATTTATTTAATTATATCTAAAATAAAATAAAATACCGCGCGGTACATAACTTAACTCTCTCAGCTAACTGGACTAACCATTCCAGTCCCTAATTCAGTCTTGTCCAAAGTCAGACAGTTGTCATGGGCGGCAGCAGACGGGCGGTGCTTCAAGCTCGTTTGCTATCTTGTATCAAATATTCTAAATACTAAATATTTAGAATATTAATTTTTTGCTAACACCTTTCATTGTAGGTCAATTAATATCTAATTATGATTTCTGAACACGGGCCACCAAAGTTTGATAAAATATACGGATTTCAGTTTTAGTATCTTATTTCCTTCTAGAAATAATCTCTTTTTGAAAAAACTGCCTGCCTTATTTTAGGTATATCAGCTCTCTCCTTGGTTCAGCGAAACTCTTTCAACGGGGGATCATATCACACGAATCGGAGTGTTGTTGCCGGTAACTCTAAATAATTTATTTTATTTATTTTTAATTTAGTAGAACTAGCGGTAATGTCATTGAGGATGACAAGAATTGTCGTTGATGGTTAGGTCTGTCTAATTTTTAATTCCACGCGAGTGAAGCTCCACTAGTAATTTATTAGAATTATTAACTTGGGGATGTTATGTCAGCGGTTAACTGCCGCTCAGTGGCTTAAAATAATTCTCACACGAGTCGATTGTAGTTGTATTGCAGCTACAGCAAACATGCATAATATTATAAGATAGAGATAGGAATAGTTCATCATTTTGACATGATTGTAAATTTTTATTCCTACCATTTTTTAACACCTTATAAGCAAGTTTAATTTTTAAACGAAATAGGTACGATTGAATTTTAATCCGATTATCTAGTTTTACCTATACCAGGAAATTTTATTTTTGCAGAATTTCATCCAGATTATGATTCGGCGAATACAAACACTCTGACAGAATTGACATCTAAATCAGTCCAGAACAAGTGCTCCGGTGACACTGTGGGGAGGCCAAGTGACCATAAAAGTACCATTGACACATCCGCCCAGTATAGCAGGCATAAGGAGAGCAGTGGTAAGAAAATCTTTGTCACTCGTTTTTATACAGCAATTCCTTATTCGTAAGCGTAATTCTAGTTTTATTGGATTTTACTAACTTGAAATTCCACGCAGTACCTCGCTTAGAGCTTGGCACGAGTAATTAGGCCCCGGCAATATTGCCGGGGCCACTTATCGAGATTTGGCGAATATTCGAATTATGTGACCTAGTAATTCGTCGAATCGCGATATATTTGGGCGGTTTTACACTTCTACGATATTTTATTGCGACAATGCGATGAGAATATTCCCGCGATAGTGTGGCCCCAGCATAAGAATAATTGTTTTCCCCGGAGATCTCAGCCACGCTAATAGTATCATGATACTATTACTCTCAGCCAACCATGCAGGTGCTGTACATTTTTGATCACCAAATTCTAGATAGTTCGAAGCTCGCGTGCCATTCGGCGTGCATCGGGCGCAGTCAGCTGATGACGGTGCGGACGCTGTGCGACTCTGCCACCGAGGCGTCGGTTCAGGCGCGGCCGGACTCGCTCAGTGCAGGTGAGTAAATTTATTTTATTTTATTTTATTTGGAAAGCATACAGTTATATTTATCAAGTTAACATTTACAAATAGAAAGATTTACACCATTTAATTGCTTCCGCATATTACTTGTACAGCTCATATGCCTTCATAGCTTATACAATTAGGTAACTAGAAAAAATTAATTTAAATTAAGAAAACAGACTATGAAATTTACATAAAACAATTTAAAATAAGATTAAAAGAAAAAGAAAAAAAAATTAATATTATTTTATTGCATGCATTCTGGTTTGAATTCTCTAGATATTTTTTTGACATAATACGTAATAAAATATAGGCTAAGTTACTAAAAAGCACAGGTTACTAATAACTAGAATTATTAAAATAACGTATGTCAAGTCTTATATAAATGTGTGTGATACTTAGGTTTCTTAAATCACACGCCGGTCGCACCTAATATTGACTAAATAGTTAAGGTTAGTTACGATGAACATTTACTAAAACTTTATTGAACTACAATAATATTTCTAAGCGGAACAAAATGCCGAGCTTATTGCATTATTCTCAACTAGTTAACCATTAGTCAGATAATCAATCATGAAACTTTTAAGCTTAAAACTAAACTAAAACAACTAAATTAAAACACTTTAATTTACGTAGATTAAATTAAGTTGTCTATGCTACAAAGCCTACGTAGCCAACAGCCGAGGCTACCACGTAACCGTCTACAGCCGTGCTACGGTGTCTACGCGACATGTCGCGTAGCATTGATCTAAATTTGCAGGTTTTCTACGGTACCTTTGCTTCAAATTAAGGTGGATTTCATGCGCTTCACAAATATATTTCATCGTCTTATCATGTCCTTTATGGATTTTATTTATAGTCGCTGGCATCGTAGGCATCGAGAAGTGAATAATCACATTACGTTGCAAATCTCGGACTACCTATAACCGAAGTTACTCGGCGGTTACTCAAATTACAAATTCAATCTAGTTAACGTGCCCATGCTCTTGCTAGATAATTGAAAGATTTAAAATTACATAATTCAATATATAATAATAAAATTCTGCATGCCGATATTAATCTAGTAAGTTCTTTTTTCAAATAGGAACCGCAAAGAAAAATGTTTCTCAAGAGATAATTAATTTAATGAAACCACTCTTAAGCCCAGCTATAAATAACCAACAAATTTCAATTAAGAAACGAAAGAAAATGCCTCTGAAATTTCTTAAGAGTAATGAAGCTCAAGGGATTATGCGAATAGGCTATTAAAAGAGGCTGTTAGCCTGCAGCCTTGCAGATTTCAGTGTTTGAATATAAACTTTTTTTACTTCCAATCCTATCAGAGTTACATACATACGAGTACACTAAGTTTTGGCACAAATTAAGCATCGGCTGTGCACGGTGGTGGAATTTGATTTCCCAATTTTCAAGCGGTGTACATATGCAGAATAAGCATAATTAAAAATGTTTTTAAAAAAAAAGCTTTTTATAACTTTTATTTTATTTTCGTGCATTGTCATCGGAACCAAATATGTGTGCTAAATTTCAGCTCGATAGCTTCAGTGGAAGTGGGTGAAATATTGATTGCAAGATTCCAGGACATACATACTTACATAGATACATACGAGTTAAGTTAAATAAAACCTTTTAAAATGATGTCACTATTTAAAGTCAAGTCATTTACTGTGTTCTCGAAGGCATGTGAAGTCTGCCAATCTGCACTTGGCCAGCGTGGTGGACTAAGGCCTGATCCTCTTACATTATGAGGGAAGACCCGTGCCCAACAGTGGGACAAGGAAAGGGTTTTGTCGTTTGAATTGTTTATTTAGTGTGATACCACAAACCAAGTTATAACAAGGCTTTTTAAGGCGTTTTACGGTACACATTTCAGAAACCAAAACCAACCCTCACAATTGCATCTCTACGTCAGCGTTTACATCGAGATACCTTCTGGCAGAGCCCGCTTCCACTCCGGCTGTCATGCATCGAGAAGTGGACAACCTTGGTAATTTAATCATTATTATTTTACCTCATCCATAGCAGACCAGACAAATACGTTTTCATAAGTTATTGTACCCACATTTGAATTAGACAACAATAGTTTCGTTTACACCTAGTAATATTATATAGCCTATGTCACTCAGTGAAGATGCAGCTTTCTAATGATGAAAGAATTTTTGAAATCGGTTCAGTAGGATTTGTGTGAAAACATTACAAACAAATCTTTCCTCTTTATAATATTAGTATAGATTACACAAATATTCGTGATATGAAATAAAATTTAGATTTCCAAGCAAGATTTTTTTATAGTTGGGGAGGTATGGTTACACTTTAGTAGAGGCGAACATCTTAGTCATCAAGGTAGCAACACATCTGTGACTGATTTTGAACAAGACTCTAATTAATCTTGTGACAGACTTTGAACGAGAATGTTAAGTCTTATGTCAGGAAAACAATATTATAAAATTGTATGGCTTTGATGATATTTTAATAACCTTCATTAAAGTATTTAAATAATCTTTTGATGTTTTCTAAAAATAAACAAAGATTTTCGATGGAAAATAAGTTCTTGTATTCCTGTACGGCATCGGTGATATTTATAGAAAAATAATTAAAGGTGATCTAAAAATAAACTGAAATTGTAAGGGAAACTTATAAATAGAATATTTGTGACGTAGGTTATTTTTGGAGATAACAGAAGTATTTATAGATTACAATGTTCAATGTTACAATGTTCTGTACTGTTAGATGTAGTATTTGGATTATAATAAAGAAATAAGCACAAATTAGTAGTAGTACATTAAAATTATTCTTTTTAATTTGAAGCGCCAGTCCTTGTTTGTGGTTGCGCCAAAGTCGGGTCCAGCAGTGAGCCTTGCACGCAAGTGACGAAAATGAAATCAGCTGAAAAAGAACTTGTATGTGCGTCGAAATGCAAGCCTAGTGGAGGTAAGTCAGATCCACTTCGATCACATTAATATGGTTTTGACTAGTCATCACGATTTTACGTATTTTAATTTATAATGATACCTACTCGGGCGTAATTCTTCGTATACAGTATTGTTCTAGTTTAAGGACAAATGGAAAAGTTGAAACGGATATCCTGTTTATCCGGAGTTGATATTGGATTAAAAGCAAATATACGAGTGGATAAAATAATACATAATATATAATTTAACAGTGATGACAGCCCAGCCCAGTGGCTTTCGATCTGGCTATTGATCTTGCCTGTCAGGGTCCGGATTCAAATCCAAGCGACACGCACCAATGACTTTCGATTTATTAAATTAAATGTCACCAGCTTTGGTGGTGAAGGAAACATCGTGTGGAAACCAGCATGCTTGAGAGTTCTTCATAATGTTCATAAAGGCATGTGAAGTCTACCAATCCGCACTTGGCCAGCGTGGACTAAGGCTTATCCCCTCCCATTTCGGGAGGAAACCCGCGCCCAATAGTGGGACAAAGAATGGGTTGTATTGGTCATGGATATAATTTATAATGATAACTAAGAACACCATTTTTGGAAATTTCTGATACTATATAATAATAATTCCTTATTTACTTTAACTTTCAGAAGACCAGTCAGCACCTACGCAATTTGTAGCGACCAAGTCGAAATCCTGCACAACCTCTAATGACTACCAGCCCAACACTGTGATATCCAGCAACCTCAACGCTGCCAAGTGGATGAAAGGATATCCTGAAAAAGGTTAAGGCCTGCAACTTACATTATGTGCCCCATAGGCATAGGTAGTCGTACTGTGCGTGTGTTGTGCATAGTGGTGAGATTAGCTATGGGAAAATTAATTTAATTTAAGTAACATAAGGTACATTTCCTAAGTTTGTAATGTAGGTACCTACCTAATATTAGAATTGAACTATATAATATTCATTTATTATAATATATAGACATAAACTAGAAACTTAGAGTTTTCGACATTCGTTATGCTTGTAGGTACAATCAATTTATAGCGGTAATATATTATACTCTTATATTTAATTTCATTTACATATTTCGATCTTCATCTTATGCTGGGCTTGTCTTCTTTTGATCATCATCACAACCCATTCTTTGTCCCTCAGAATGGGAGGGGTTAGGCCACGCTGGCCAAGTGCGGATTGGCAGACTTCACATGCCTTCGAGAAAACCTTCTTTTGATAGCTCAGTGCATTACGCATTTGAGTAATGTCCTGGCGCTAACGCTAAACGCTTAAACTCTGTCTTGTTCATTCTCAGATTCTCAGTTTGGCTTGGCCTTGTTTGTATAATCCAAACTTTTTTTTTTTAAATTGAAATAATAACAATAGACCTATATAATTTAAGTGGAGTGTGGACTGTGGACGCTTTACGCTACACCGATTTATACGAATAACCTTTTTATTACCAGATTTCCAATCAGTACTAGACATAAGTCGTTCAACGGTGTCAGAGTCCTTGGAGCGTGCGTCTCAGGTTCTGGAGAATTCCATGGCTCAGCTCGAGGAGACGATAAAGATGGCTCAAGAGTCTAGTAATGACCCTGCAATTAATTGCGGTATTGCATTTTAACTCCTAATCTTTTGCGTTTTTGTTTTACGAATGACATTTACCGATTATTAAAACTATATTTATGTAACTAGTTATTAATTATAATAATATCTAATTACTTAAAATTCAATTCCATAATTATAATTAATACCTAAGTTAAACTAATTTAGGTAGGTAAATTAAAACTATATTATACTTGTATTGGTACACTGTACAAGCATAGTAGACTATACCTACTTATATAATCATGTAAAAAGTGCGTTTTCAGTTACAACTCCCGGGCCGGCGCGATCCAAAGACAGTATTCTATATGATTTGCCGACTAAAGATTTGCCGTCGAACGATTTGCCAAAATCCCCGGCCACGGTAACATCACAGTGTA
This sequence comes from Carterocephalus palaemon, assembly GCA_944567765.1. NCBI lineage: Eukaryota > Metazoa > Arthropoda > Insecta > Lepidoptera > Hesperiidae > Carterocephalus > Carterocephalus palaemon. Next base: position 11,364,977 of record OX155643.1, read on the forward strand.
AAATGGTGGACAAAATCACATCAGGTAAGTACCGTGAATCATAGAATGGAATTAAAATCTTAGATTATGCTGGCTTGCTTTTAACCTATTATACGGGTAACCTACTGTGTAGAAATAGAAACACACAGAAAGAGCATGCGTGTATGGCGTAAGTTACATTTTTGCACGTGCAAAGAAACAAAACACTGAGATTAGCTACCCAGTTAGTCTGAAAACACCGACAAACCGATTCAATATTATTGATTTATCACAGGCGAAAAATGTCCTAATCACTGTCTCGGTAATAAACTTTCTTTGTTATAAATATGCATGACATTTGTGGTAACGAAAGTGTTTCATCAAATGCCGTATCAGACATTTTGTTTTCAGATAAAGTTGTAGTGAAGGAAATGAAAGAAATACTTATTCAAGCGAGCCCTACCATACGCGATTCAGGTGATCGCATATTTTATTTATCATTTATATCATCTAACCTAGTCAAATTTCAATAATACAAAGTAAATTTCTGCTCCAGTGAGAAGCAGTTCCACAAAGAATGGTTCCAAGTTCGGTATAATTCTAAAATTGGATCGGAACTATGAAAGCAATTGCGTAATTACGATTAATGTCGAATCACAGTCTAGAAAATCGAAATAGGTAGGAAATGTTCACACAACCTTTAACAATTAGATAATGATGAATATCTTAAGAAATCTAAATAAATATCTTGAGATGTACATATTTTATATTTGCCGTATTTATTTGAATGTTGTTTTTTAGGTTTTACCTGCAAGACTCCACCAGTAATGGAAAAAATATCCAAAAGCGTGGCTACTTCCCGATACATACTACTTGATCCAATACCCTGCTGCTTGTCAAGGAATGGTGAAAATCTTCATACAGGTTACTATGAATATATTAGTGCAGTTGTATTGTAACATTGACTGATTTCAAATACAACATTACACAGTGGGACACTTTTATAAAATGGGACACTGAAAAGACAGACAGACAGATAGACAAGTTCCTTTATTGTACACCAAAAGGATAAAGATACAACATACAACAAGTACATAGGTACAAAAATAATAAACTATTATAGTGGTAGTACAAATGGCGGTCTTATCACTAAAAAGCAATCTCTTCCAGTCAACCATTGAAATAACGTTGTAGGAAGGTTCATAAAGCATTATATTTTGTTATATTTTTCAGAATGTTTATTTTTATACGATCGACCGCGATGCCTAGCACATAATACACGAGTCCGCAGAGACGCCGCTATCCAAAAAGTAAAATCAGACTGCAGTCTAGGTGAGATAATGGACATGATGTGCATGTATTTTTTGTTAAGTAAGTGGATGATAGGCCTTAAACCACCCGAAGGCTTTCAAGTTCCCTAAATTATCACCAGCACACCATGCTCGTTGTTCAAACATAGGCATACGGACCGGTATCATAATCTAACTTTGGCCGATTGCGTAGAAGTCGTAATTAAGGTATCGTCTAAGACCGGTTGTCAGTAGTAAGCGCTGATTTTTTCGCCCATGCGCAGCCCCTTATGATTTCGTTCAAAGCTGGACTTTCATGCCGCGAGGAATAACTGTACTATATTCGTACGTTACTTTAGTAATGGCACCGGTACAGCACGAAGTGACCAATTGTTCGACGGAGGTGGTGACGGAGCATTTGCGAAAACCTCAACGCTGTGAGGTGCAAGCTAGCGAACCGCTGGAGAAAGTCATCCCACAAGGTAATTACAATTAAATTGTACTTATAAGTTGCTGAGTGTAGGGATTAATTAGGATAAGAAAATGGATGGTATTAATTTAATTTTAATTTATAGGTTTAATTATCACTGACACACAATTCTCGTTTGTATTTAAGAAACACCACCGGAAAAGCACAAAGTGCCTCATTGTTCATTGGGAGTTGTGAGTCAACGCTGCGCGCTTCAAGATAATGAGTCCCTCGAAAAAGTTATTATCCCACAAGGTATTGTATTGTATTGTAGGTAATTCTTTGTCCATACTTAGCTCGTCATATCGTGCCATTGAAACAATACAAGTTTTAAGGGTTAAGTCGTTGCAAGAGTTGGTTAAAAAACAGCGTTAAAACCGTGTTGGTCGGAAACCTTTGAAGATTTTCACCCTTGGTGCGGTTTACATCAGTGCTAGAGGGGAGCGTTCCTCCGGGATCTCTTTTAGATAGAACGCACCGTCGGGGCTCCTCTAACGCTGTCTATGATCTCTCATCTTTCTCTGACTCTCCACAATAAACAAAACGGCGGCCTCACAGCGTCACGTTTCCCGGGGTCACTTCAAGAACGATTTAAGGTCTTGCAACTCGAGAAGTTCTTGTTTAGTAGTCACGTTTTAAGACAGACACGAACTGCCATTGTGGTCCCGAAATGGATGATGGGAACGTAATCAAAAAAACTAGCGTAATTTTGGTGTTGACTTCATCCCATTCAGAGGAAAATTCAAATGGCTTTACTTAGGTTAGACCGTGTACTCCGAGTGTTTGCCACACACAGTAAAATTGAATCAAATCTAGAGCCAGTAATGCCTGACAGGCATGAAAATGCAGTAGATAATTTTACGATAATTATTTCAGTGAAACCCGAATCTACCAGCGATCCGGAGAGTAATGAAGCGTCATTACAACATGACGTGCCCGTTAGGTCAGCGGCAGTTCTGACGTCGGCGTCAGCGCCGCGGCGCAGTCAGCACGCTAGCGACCTCGCTCGGAAAGTCCTTACACCGGGAGGTAAGTAAGATCGCTCGCTGCTGCTGCTGCGACCCATAGACCGTCCTACTGCTGGACACGGGTCTCCACCACACACACAGCTGCGGGATGTTGATTGGTGGAAAGGTTAAAACACTCGGGACCGACGGCATAACGTGCCCTCTGAAGCAAAGTCGCGTCCATGAAATGTTGCTACTAGCGGTCATCCACACCCCGGCCGCGTCTTTGACTAATTCTTTCGAAACCGACGTGACAGTGTGTCACGGGCTATGGACGCAACGTTACATTTTTTGCACATTATTTTAGAATATAAGGCGTTATACGAAACAACAATATCACTGGTCAAGGAGTCATCAAAATTGCGACCGAAAAGTCATATCTCGCCCTGCGCTTCTGTGGTTCAGACAGGTACATTACGTATATGATTTTTTTGGCTTAAGTCGCACAACACATTCAAATATCGTCTACGTCGCTGCGACACATAGACGTCCCACTGCTGGGCACGAGTCTCCCCTACTGACACACTCCACCACGCTGCTCCAATGCGGATTGGTGGAGGGGTTAGTGGCCAACCCAATGTCGATTGTTCTCAAGCCATCCGGAGGTCTTCGACAAGGCATAACGACTGTTTTCAGCAAACAACCCGGACCGATGACTTTACGTGCCCTCCGAAGCACTCAAGCAGCATCCATGAAATTTTGCCACTAGCGGTCACCCATCCACAAACCGACCGCACCCGTCGTTGCTTAACTCTTTCGATCACATTGAATCGACGACGCGAGCCATTGGGCTATGGACGCTACTATCGTCTACGTGATTAAACGCATCACGTGAGATCCCATTTCGAAAGCATACCTAACCTATAGAAAACATAGCGTAATGTTTTGTTAGAACTCGTACATAAATCAGTCTCAAGCTCAAAGTCAATAGATACTTACTAGTAAGAAACAAAATTAAATTAAGTGCTTTACCAACTCAGTAGTTTTTAAAACATGCTGAAGAATAAAATTACTTTGGTGCACGCACCTATGACTTTTCTAAGTTATGTGCGATTTAAGCAATTAAATGTCACTTGGTATAACGGTTTAAGCCATATTGTTAGGAAACCTGCATGCCTGAGAGTTTATCATAATGTTCTCGAAGGCATGTGAAGTCTGCCAATCCGCACTTGGCCAGCGTGGTGGACTACTTGACCTAGCTAATTATAATTGACACATGTTTCAGGGGGTGAGAAAATTGTAAGAAAACCCTCAAATAGTAGGGGAAGTAAATGTGTGCACTGTTGCTTTAAGTTGCTCGACGAAAAGCGAGGTAGGCATAGATATAGGAAGTAGTAAAAAAGAAGCAGATCTGCCATAGGCGCTGTCAAAGTGACGCCTCGAATACGTGCCAATTGGTACGTATTTTGTTGACTCAGCGTCACGCAGCCACGAACACATGTTAATTTGTGTATTAGCACATTTTTAGCACTGAATTCTATGGAGATGCATATCTATATATAACATAAAAAATCATTGTAGGTTGGCAACTTCTCTGTGAGTAAGAAGATTTTTATTTTAACATTATTTTATCCAGTAGAAAATCGATTCGATTGCAGAGCTGTTAATCATCATCTTATAATGTAGAGTTCTTAACGATCATGGCCATTTCAGAAAATGTGGCTGCAACACATGAACACATCCTACTGCAGATCACAACTTGGGCCTTGAGCATACTCAACAACAATGCTCCAATGTGGATATGCGGAGGGGTTAATGGCCAATGCCACTGTCGGAAGTTTTCGGTCTTATGCTATAACCACCAGGTCATACCTCTTACCGCGTGTTAACGATACGGTTCAAAATTCAACTAGGCTTTTATTTAATTCATTTGGTAAAAATGAGATTGTTCGTCTGATTTGTAGGGGAGGATCACTGCACTCGCTCTACCCAAGCTGTGTTTGAGTTGACGCACATGTGCCCCCACTGTTGCATGAACCAAGGTGTGGGACAAGAATATTCAGGTGTGGTTTAAAGTAAAATTTTATCTATTAACTGTAGGTAAATCTACTACTAATGAGGTGGCATAAATTAGATTAGCATTTATTTTATAGCCATGCAGAGTTCGCCGGGGTACCGCCCGCAACGGTACCTAGAACCATTTCTACCGTCTAATCATTGTTCTTAAAGCAATTGTGATCCGGTGGAATGGTGTGGTTTCCGGTTACACTTCTTTAGAGGCAACTATCTTAGTCCTCAAGGGTAGCAACATATCTGTGATCCCTGCCTCAGTCTAACGAACGTTCTTATCAACTGTCTCTGCTAATTGGACTAACTACCGCAGTCCCTATTAGAGTTCAAAGTCAGGCACAGTAGTCATGGGCGGCAGCGGATGGGTGGTGCTACAAACTCGTTTGCTATCTTGAAATATGGTGGCGCTCGGCAGCGTATCTTGCCGTATAGACGTCTGTCTGACAGTGTTAGAACTGCTATCAAAACCGTACGTTTTGGTTCCTTGCTGCTAAGTAATTGATAAAATCCCCAAAAAGGTTTTAAGAATATGGAATTTCCACATGCCTAACCCAGTTTCGCCATCTTACAATCTTGCAAAAAAAGTTGATAAAAAGTAGAATTTTTAAGTTGATTGTACGTAAGCAGTTACCTAACCATTCCCAGATACCGCTGAAGAATACCTTAAGTCCTATCTGGCGACGTCCTGCCGGTATTACAGCAGTATGCTATCGAAACGACTGGGCTGGGTCAAGGAAAACTGTAAGTACCTATAATTGAAAGCTTTAACCGCTTTCGAAATTTGCCTCTCCCATTTGTTACATGTAGATAACTTATCACCACAAATCTTTTTTTTTACCACTGTTCATCTCGGGTCTCCTCTCGGAATCTTAGGCCATAATCCACCACGCTGGCCAAGTGCAATTCGGCGGAGTTCACATACTCTTCGGGAACAGTAGTGAGAAGTTTCAAACATGCAGGTTTTCACGCGTTATTCTATACCGTTACTGCAGGTCGCATTTAATTTCTAAGAACACACAACTTAAATCGGCTGCCCACGGTCCGCGATACTGTGGATTAACGGACGACCGACGAGGGCCGGACGGACGCACCGCTACGAACAGACGAACTACTTTTACATACGACAAAATCTCCAAAATCCAAAATCCCACGGTAAATTATTGTGCGCGCGAATCCGTCCGCATTATCACGCATCGTGGGAATCGCCCTTTAGAAAAGTCATGCCTGCGATTAGTAGAATTAGTTCCTGCAGTCCTCCTTTTGGTTTCAGTGAAATGCCATCTAACACCACCTGACGAGGAAATCCACAAACAACCTTCTATAACCAAATTTCTCATTGAAGCTTGCACCATGAAGCCCAGTGGAAGGCAGGATTACTGTTGCCAAACAGCAGAATTACCGAGAGAATTAAACAATAATTTAAACAATCTTGTAACATTAACTACTGCCTTAAGCTCAATGGACTTTCGCAGTAACCACGACAAAGAAGACTTGAAAAGTATGTACCACATGCTATCATCAATAGAGGGCAGGGTTCGTAGGTTAAAAACCAAGCTAATGAATTAGTTCTAACTGTGAAACATAGATGTCAGATGTTGCTGTTTACAAATTATTCTTTTTGTCACAAGATGTCGCTATTTAAGTAAAATATTTTTCGATGAAATTGTAAATAAATATGAAATCTTTTTTCATCCGTTTTATTTTTTATCCAATGAAACTTAAACTTTAAAATAAAAGAGAAATACTGTTATAATAAGCATATAATAACAAAGTAGGTACATAACGTAGATACATACTATTTTAAGTTTTTTCACAAAACTTATAAAAATCTTGAAAAAAATTATAAGATTATTAAAAACAAATTTTAAACAAGATGTAAATTTTAATGGAATGTATTATAAATCTGATCTGGACCACTGGTATCCAAGTGTATTAAGTTTGTCGGTACCTTTGTAAATGTTTTAACTAATAATGATTTCTAATTTAAATATTTTGTGAAACCCATAAAATCGGAAACATTATAATTTGTAACTCACTTTACAATAACACTGTCCAAACGAATTTAGTGAGTGACTAATAAAAAAGAAAGTAATCTTCATTTACATTGCATCTCTACGTAAGCATTTGGGTTTTATAACAAATATAATATAACTTAACATAATTATATAATATTTCTACATCACCATCCAGTATCCAGTAGGATCCAGTAGGAGTCCTACTAAATTTTTGTCATTTGTTTCGGCAAGTTTACCACATTTAAAAATCCTTAAAGCACAAATTAACTTACATTTTATAAAATCAACCTTATTTTGATAGATAGTTAGGGTCATAAGTTTACAAATATGTATAATTGTAATAATGTGCAAAATTATTAATTGTGTGCGATAGCAATGATTTTACTAAAAAAATTTGGCCACCCGTCCCCATTTAAAGCAATTCTATAATCCCTTGCCATGATACAAATATCGATCAAAATGTGTTAAAACAAAACTTAAACATTGATAATTCAAAATTGATACCTGTTTGTAACAATAGTGAAAACATGGTTCATGATATTTAAAATACTATACGCACTATGCCCTTAGACATACAATCTTACATCCCAACACTCCACCTCTACAAAATCCCTGTTTCATCCCAGCCCACTACTGATAATGAACAATAGACCTTGATGCGTGGTAATAAGCGTCTCCACATTTCAAGGTATACTATTTGGCACAGTCCATACATCGCTCCACAGCCATAGAAAATATACCGTCACTTTATTCACGCGTGTCGTTATATCTGAAAAGAAAAATTATTATTCAAATTTTAAAGAACACAATAATTGACATAAATATGTTTTAATGCGGTAATTTTTTTTGAATGTTTTTTTTACAGTTGGCTCTTTGAACTTTAGCGACACCAAAATACTTTTTATTAAAGTAGTAGAAACTATAGAGTCCGTATGTGAACTCACACACTTTTGAGTCACAAATATATCTGCCCCAGCCGAGATTCGAACCCGGGACACGCAGTCCGCCAGCTGGTGCGGCCGCAGCGAGTTCCAGTCGAGTCCGTACGTAAGCTGGTCCGGTGGTCGTGCGAACTCACCGTCCCCGTGCTCAAGTGAGCGAGCGCGGCGTGAACACGTGCACCAGCGAGTCCCAGCCGCAGTCCGCCAGCTGGTGCGGCCGCAGCGAGTTCCAGTCGAGTCCGTATGTAAGCTGGTCCGGTGGTCGTGCGAACTCACCGTCCCCGTGCTCAAGTGAGCGAGCGCGGCGTGAACACGTGCACCAGCGAGTCCCAGCCGCAGTCCGCCAGCTGGTGCGGCCGCAGCGAGTCCCAGTCGAGTCCGTATGTAAGCTGGCCCGGTGGTGGTGCGAACTCACCGTCCCCGCGCTCAAGTGAGCGAGCGCGGCGTGAACACGTGCACCAGCGAGTCCCAGCCGCAGTCCGCCAGCTGGTGCGGCCGCAGCGAGTCCCAGTCGAGTCCGTATGTAAGCTGGCCCGGTGGTGGTGCGAACTCACCGTCCCCGCGCTCAAGTGAGCGAGCGCGGCGTGAACACGTGCACCAGCGAGTCCCAGCCGCAGTCCGCCAGCTGGTGCGGCCGCAGCGAGTCCCAGTCGAGTCCGTATGTAAGCTGGCCCGGTGGTGGTGCGAACTCACCGTCCCCGCGCTCAAGTGAGCGAGCGCGGCGTGAACACGTGCACCAGCGAGTCCCAGCCGCAGTCCGCCAGCTGGTGCGGCCGCAGCGAGTCCCAGTCGAGTCCGTATGTAAGCTGGCCCGGTGGTGGTGCGAACTCACCGTCCCCGCGCTCAAGTGAGCGAGCGCGGCGTGAACACGTGCACCAGCGAGTCCCAGCCGCAGTCCGCCAGCTGGTGCGGCCGCAGCGAGTTCCAGTCGAGTCCGTATGTAAGCTGGCCTGATGGTGGTGTGAACTCACCGTCCCCGTGCTCAAGTGAGCGAGCGCGGCGTGAACACGTGCACCAGCGAGTCCCAGCCGCAGTCCGCCAGCTGGTGCGGCCGCAGCGAGTTCCAGTCGAGTCCGTACGTAAGCTGGCCCGGTGGTCGTGCGAACTCACCGTCCCCGTGCTCAAGTGAGCGAGCGCGGCGTGAACACGTGCACCAGCGAGTCCCAGCCGCAGTCCGCCAGCTGGTGCGGCCGCAGCGAGTTCCAGTCGAGTCCGTATGTAAGCTGGCCTGATGGTGGTGTGAACTCACCGTCCCCGTGCTCAAGTGAGCGAGCGCGGCGTGAACACGTGCACCAGCGAGTCCCAGCCGCAGTCCGCCAGCTGGTGCGGCCGCAGCGAGTCCCAGTCGAGTCCGTACGTAAGCTGGCCCGGTGGTCGTGCGAACTCACCGTCCCCGCGCTCAAGTGAGCGAGCGCGGCGTGAACACGTGCACCAGCGAGTCCCAGCCGCAGTCCGCCAGCTGGTGCGGCCGCAGCGAGTTCCAGTCGAGTCCGTACGTGAACTCCGAGTGGTGGCGGATAGTCTCGAGTGGGTCGCAGCCGCGCTTCAGGTCCCATATTCTGAAAATTGATGGAATAATGTTGGGATTAGACTTAATTTTTTTTTTTATAATATAGACGGACAAACAGACATACGGGCCGGTACAGACATACGTGATGGTAACTGGTCAACGTCGCCTATGGACACCGTCGCCTATGGACCCAAGGACACACATGTGCTTTGTCTGCCTTGAAGGGAGCGTTTCACACACGAATGCATTCACTGCCGGCAACGCATAATATTATTATGCGTTTTTGTTACTTTCATCCCGTGCTTTGAACGGGTCTATGAGTTTTCATTTTCACAGCAATTTTCGCCCAGTGCCTTCAACAGATATGTGAGTTTTATTAATTCTGCAATGTTCCATTTATGTATATGTTACTCCCTTGATCAGAAGACATCGACATTTTTAATGATTTTGGGTAAAAATATTTGAAATATAAGAAAATATTCCAAAACACTTTTTTTTGACAAACAGTATCTCATCCAATCAGTATGTCATCCAATATTATTAATATCTTTTTTACGAATATTAACAGAAAAAATGGAAATCAAGAAAAATCAAAACTTAAGTAAGTTAAGGTTAAAATCACGAAAAGCCAATACGCACTTGAACAAAGAGGTTTATTATCAGTATATACTTGAATTATGGAGAAGTAGTCTACTAATCAAAGTTCCCTACGGCTGTAAAGTCTCACTGGTGGTCCCACCAGTGGTACATATCAGTGGGTCCACGTGAACACAGCCCGTTTACATATTTAACTGGGTACCTTGTAGTGAAGTCGTATGACACCCCCGCTAGCACTGACGGTGCGTGCGGCGAAAACTGCACTCTTCTCACGGCGCATTCACAGCCTGCGATGTTGTTGGAATTATATTAATTGAAGTTTGCTTTGAATCTTGCTTATTTGCTTTAAACACAAATGCGAATAATTCGTTTACTAACCGACCTATATATTATGCAACCGGATCCGAAACAATCGATGTTTCAGCCCCTCATTGATAAAAATTGGTTGTCTGTAAAGTCGGTTTACTGACGATAGTTGAACGTGACAACGTCTTAAGAAAATACTGATGGAATGGTAGCATTTTTCAAAAGAATCATTACCTTTATCGCTGTAATTATCGTTGCTATAAACAATTGACACCACATTCACTTTTCACTGCACTTGATACTCGATCAAAACATGTAAATGTACTATAGTATAGCAGCTGTCCACGCAGACGCATCGCTCACTCAAGTAGGAGAGAGACGGATGTCGAACGCTGCCGAAAGCAAAGGCCGATTGTGCTTCTTTGTCGCTCGTTCCGCGCTCTCGCTTGCACTTCAAGCCTTACATGGAACGCCTCAGAGCGAGGTAACGTCAGAGCGAGGTAACGACGCATGACGTCAGGTAACGACGCATGACGTCACACTTTTTCGGATGTGTTGGCGTTCATCGATTTAATAAACGTTATCACGTCAAAATTAACAGAAAAAAATAAAATATTTCTTACGGTACGAACCTTTGAGAGTAAACATAGGTGATGTTAGTCGGCGCAAGTCCCAGCCCCTCACCAAACCGTCGGAACCCGCAGTCGCCAGGGCGTGGGACTCGGTCCTACTCCAGTCACATGACAATACCTGGACAGCATAAATTACAAAAAAAATGTGTTACATGAAAAAATTAATATACTTTTTTTACCCATACAACTGTACTGCAGAGAACTGCTACTGCCCCTATACCTAATTATGGAGCTTCTTCTGAGCTTCCTGACCAATTTAAACTTTTCTTTCGAATTCTGAATACAGTTTAAATAAAGAAGACAAAAATAGGTTCATTTTTATTTATTTAATATTTTATGTACACACTTTTCAGCATAAAATACATAAATAGAGTAACAAAGGAAGTAAATGGTACACGGGTACTACTTATTTCTTTTTATTTTAGGTTATATTATTTCTATGAATAAGGATGTAACCTGTTAGGATAGTTAACCTTTTAGGAAGGCCCGGCTTTTTGACGTATACGAACATACCGCCACAGTCTGCCACTTGAGTAATTTCGATCGCATACCTCAGCATCATGAACTCTTTTATGAACGTACCGTACCACCTGTAGCGTCCATAGCCCAGTGGCTCGCTTCGATTCAATGTGATCGAAAGTGTTAAGCAACGACGGGCGCGGTCGGTTTGTGGATGGGTGACCGCTAGTGGCAAAAATTTCATGGGCGCTACCGTTCTTCGGAGGGCACGTAAAGCCGTCGGTCCCGGTTGTTTTCAAAGCTGGAAACAGTCGTTAAGCCTTGTCGAAGACTTTCGGGTGGCTTGAGAACATTCGACACTGGGTTGGTCACTAACCCCTCCACCAATCCGCATTGGAGCAGCGTGGTGGAGTATGCTCTAGACCTCCCGCAGAGGTGTCTGTGGGAGAGACCCGTGCCCAGCAGTGGGACGTCTATGGGTCGCAGCGAACCGTACCACCACTGAGTAATTTCGATCACATACCTCAGCATCATGAGCTCTTTTACGAACGTACCGTACCGCCATTGAGTAATCCATACTAATATTATAAATGTGAAAATGTGTTTGTTTGTTTGTCCGGCTTTCACGTCGCAACGAAGCTATTATATGGTATGGTTTATGTGTGTGGAGATAGTGAGGAGGGTGGAGAGTGACGTAGGCTACTTTTTACCGCGGTGAAACATCGCCATGGGAAGATATCGATGTTTTGTTATTTGCTTGATATTTAGTTCCGAATGTTGTTAATAGATGGCATTGTTAATTCCCTTTGACCACGCGGGCGGAGCCGCGGGTAAAAGCTAGTTTCGACCGCATACCTCTGCATCGTGAGCCTTGACCGCGGCGGCGGCGCGCGCCGGCTCGGCCACCGTCCACAGCTTGAGGTGGCCGTCGCCGGACACCGAGGCGAACGTGCCGGGCGAGTGGTGCGAGAACGCCGCCGTGTACACCAGCTGGGAGTGGCCCGCGAACGTGTTCAGACACGACTCGGTCTCCGGGTCCCACTGGAATGGACGGTTCGCTTTATTGCACGGGGAAAAGCAGGGTTGGAAATTATCAAGATAATTATGTTCAATGATAGTTATCCGATAATTATCGGATAAGTAATCATTTGATAATTATCGGATAATTATATCGTTAGTTAGTTAGACTAGCTAGAGCATGACAAAGGATATAGGCTACTTTTTAATTGGAAAAAAAGTGTTGAAAAGAGATGAAGGTTGTATGAAAGTAGTGTAATTTTCAGAACTAGAAGCATAAAATTTATATTTTAGGCTGTTGATTAGATATAAATAAATATGGCATTCAAAGTTTGTAAAAATGTTACCCGTAAGGGTGTAAAATAAAAATAGGGCATATCACATTTACGGATACATTACAAATTTGTTGACCTAAAGTTACGGGCGTTCACTAGTATTGTATACTTTTTAATATTCTCAACAAGCGAGGTCTGACCAAGATGCTCATACGGAGCATTAGCCGACTTCGAAATAGTGATTTGCTAAAGTAAAGCGCGCTGTCATCGGAGTGGCGTATGTCCAGCAGTCAGCATTCGAAGGCTGATGGATGGAAGCGAGCAGGCTGCCCCACCACCTATGTCCTAGTGGGGGAAATAGTGATTTGCTAAAGTAAATGTGTAAAATATGATTTTATGTGACTATGTGCTGTTGTGTTTTTTGTATAAATAAATCATTCATTCATTCATTCAATCAATCTATGTCCTAGTTGTAGTGTTACCAGCTTGACGGTGGTGTCCCAGCTGGCGGACAGCAGGTGCGCGCGCGGCCAGTCCACGGAGCACACCTCGCTGCGGTGCGCGCGCAGCACGCGCAGCGGCGCCGCGCACCCGCTGCGCCACACTATCACCGCGCCGTCGCCCGCGCCGCACGCCGCCACCTCCTCTGTCGTGCCCGACCATGTCTGCAATAGGCATGATGACAGTATTCAAAAAATCTATATATATAAAAGGAGACTGACTGACTGACTGACTGACTGACTGACATATCAACGCAGGGCCTAAACTATAAGGGTTAGAAACTTGAAATTTTGCACAGGGGTTCCTTTTATAACGTAGGGGAACACTAAGAAAGGATTTTTGAAAATTCACCCCCTAGGGGGTAAAACGGGGGTGCAAAGTTAGTATGAAACTTTGGCATTTTTGAAGTTAGTGAATGTCTAATTCCACGTGAGCGAAGCTGCGGGCGTCCACTAGTAAAGAATAAATGGTTTAGCGAAACAAGTATGTTGAATAATTCCTAAAAAATAATAACATTGGGATTAATAAGATTTTCATTAAAATAAAAGTATAAAATACAGCAATCGGCCATGTTGACTGAAACGCCTGGAAACGCCAATCAGAGCGGATGACGTCATGGTTAATGAAGCGGTGACAGCCCAGTGGCTATCGAACTCTCCTCTCACTCGAGTGGTCCAGGTTCAAACCCCAGTGGCACGCACAAATGACTTTTCTAAGTTGTGCGACATAAGATTTAAATTTCACTTGCTATAGCGGTGAAGGACACATCGTGAGGAAACCTGCATGTCAGAGAGTTCATCATAACGTTCTCGAAGGTATGCGAAGTCTGCCAATCCGCACTTGGCCAGCGTGGTGGACCAAGGTCTAATCCCTCCCATTCTGTGAAGAGACCCGTGCCCAACAGTGGGACAAAGACAGAGCTGTGACGATGATGAATAGATCTAAAGGTATTCATAGCGCTCTATCTAGTCAATGTTTCATTGTTACTTTGCTTTCACAAACAAATCCGAAAAGTAGGGATTACTTTCTGAGGTTTGGGGTTTATTTAGTGTGAGCAAGTATAATAAGATTATCCCAATTACGGCATGGGGGCCCAATAGGTACTAATCAGGACGTAGTTAACAATATATCGACCTAAGTCAACAGTCTATTTATATGTGAAGGTAAAAGATAAATGAACGGGTAAGCCTCTTAAGCGCCTATGAACTGTGCACGCATAACGGCATTTCTATGGATTCTCTTGTGTAAAGAATATGCCTGTTTCAGCTAGAATTTGTAGCCACTACCGCTTCGAGACATGTGTTGAATGGTTGAATAATGCAAGGGATATAGTAAAATAGGAAGAACGTATTCTTGTTATTGGATTGTTATAACTGGACTATAATATCTTGCGCCATAATTGGAATATCTACATTAGTTATGAGAATAGGCCTATATTCTTGTATTCCGATGGCAAAAGAATTTCAAACTCGATTATGTATTTGATTTCCTATAGGTTTCTATCCTTCAGTTCTTTGATACTATTGAGAGCCAATGTCCATGGCATAGGTATAAGAAACCATACCCACACTCATACACTCCACTTAGGTTTTTCTATTTGTTGGTATTCGTCGACAATTAGTTAAAATTCACGTTATAGTATAGTCCTAACGTAACGTACCTGATAAAGTAACATAAAATATGAACTTAAAAAAAAAGAATGTAAATGACGTAGGTAACGCAATAATAAAACGTGAGATAATGAGACGAATTTTTTTTTCTATATGTAATTTAGGCTAGAACAAAAAGATCCACGACATTTTAGTCCTGTGACTAATCTAGTGAGAGCACTAGACTTGTCATTTGTCAGTGAGAAGTTGACATGACTTCTATACGATCGAAGTGAGACAGACGTCCCACTGCGGGGCACGGGTCTCCCCACAAACACAGCTGCCGATTGAATGTTCTCAAGCCACCCGAAGGTCTACAGAGCTTAACGTATGTTTTTTACAATTGAAAATCAACGGTTTAACGGGCACTGCGAAGCATGGCGCCCATGAAATTTTACCGCTAGCGGTCACCCATCCACATATGGCTATATGGACGCTTCATTGGCCGTGGACATAATATGTATATCTTCGTGGTCACACTAAACTAGTATGACCACGAGGAAACGGCGACTTCATTGGGTAGACCTTAAGCACATCTGGAGACAATTTGACTTACCACGTCAAACAAGCCATCGCTCCACTCCAGCTTCTGCAGTTCAAGCACAGTGGCGCCATCTGGAGCGAGCTCGAGGAAGAACAGCGTGCCTCCACCGGCCAGCCCATAGTACTGGCTGGTGGCCACGGCCAGCACGTTGGGCTGGGTGCGCGAGAAGCGGACGCTGTAGCCGTGCCTCCCGGGGGTCAGGAAGGTCGGCATGCTGATGGTGTAGCTGGAATTGGAAACGATACAATCCTTACGATGTGATTTTTGGCATAGATGTAGTTATACGGACTGGAGAGTGACATAGGCTACTTTTTATGCCGTAAAATTGCATTGTTCCCGAGGAATGGACAAAACACTGAAATAATCGTTCGATTATAGTTATCGGTAACAACATAACTATCGATTATTTTCTAATCGATTGATAGGCCGAACTGCGGGTGAAGCTAGATTTTGATAAGTTATCTTACTTATTTTTATCTATATTTTAAGACATCCTTTGATGGTAGAGGTATCTGCACGTAAAGCGATTTGACATGTGGTTATATACTCTGCCGACACACAAAAGGTCATAATTCTGCAGAGAATGTATATTTTTAAATCTACTTTTATTACCTGTGAGTAGTAAAATAGTGGTTTACACGTAAACATAAAAATAACTTGCTTCAATAGAGGCAGTTTTGATCTGAGATTGTTTTGATAGAGGCAGTTTCGGAATTGGATTCGATAAAGACCCTGTGCGATTAATTCAAAATAAAATTTTGAAAACTCAAGTTTTGCAGCCACCAAAAAAGAAAACTACACCACCATCAGGAATTTTTTAAGACAAAAAAAAATATTTTGAAATCTCTTCATAAATATTACAACACCACAAAATAATATTTCCTTTTGGAAGGAACTCCCTATTTTGTTTAAGTGATATTTTATAACAAACGTTTATTTTAATATTCACGTATGTAATAGTAAAATAAACATAATAAAAGACATAACATATTTTTTGTTTCATAATAAAAAAAATTGTACGGAGACATGTACGATAAGAGGTAACATAAAACCGGTAACTTAATTCTTAACTCTATAAGCTATTGGAATTAGTATCTCATGAAAAAGGTATATTTTTGTTATTTGGACGGTATGACAAAACAGGCCAGAAAATCAATCTGCAAACTAAATAGAAAACTATACAAATTACTAAACTTCAATTTTCTTGTAAGTAATTTTTATTGAGATACCGCTTTTGCGCTTTTTCAAGACTAATAGTCTTATTATTAATAAAAGACAGTGACCGATGTTGCCACCCTTGAGGCCAGAATCAGTAACTAATCTATTGATAGAGTTGGCTACAAGGGCACTACACTACATATTTGACATATTAAAAATAAAGCTTATGTCAAATGTAATTAATTATTAGTAAATATTATTTGAATGAACTACACCTTTCCTACCAGATGACTACAAACAATGTGGAAGTGTGTATTTATAATGTACCAGCGACCCGCCCCGGCTCCGCACGGGTGCAAAGCTGATACTACTATATTATGCATATTATATACATATAAACCTTCCTCTTCAATCACTCTATCTATTAAAAAACAACGCATCAAAATCCGTTGCGTAGTTTTAAAGATTTAAGCATACATAGAAAAAGCTACTTTGTTTTTTACCATGTAGTGATAACAACTTTGTTACACAATATTTATAGCAAAACTAATGATAACACCTTGTTATCGACTACCCTTTCATTACTTTAAGTATGGCTACACTCATCTATGTAAAGTCTTTGCCACCAGAATGAAACTTAGCACAAAAAACGTTCCATAACATTACTCAGCATAATAATTCTAAGTGACAACAAATAAAACAAGCCTACATAAATGAAGCTTGTCTGTGGGAACATATTTAAGACACGCCTGCCACATTTCTAGGGCTTCTACAAGTGCCAAGGTTATTATGACCTAACTGTGTGGCAATCTACCCTTTCAATATTTAGCATATTTGACCAAGTATATTGAAAACATACCATGAATGTTGAAACACACAATGAACAAATGAAAGCAAAATTCAAATTAACAAGTATGTTGTTTGAACATCAATCAAGTATCATCATGTATTTTCTCAAAGAAGTAGGCAAAGTTATGTTTTATACTCATTCTTTAATGGTAATGTGTAAGTCCCATGTAATAATATTGTCGGTACAAAAGTCAACTAGCCAAAGTGTATTTTTGGCAGTTTTTACATCACATCAATATCTTGACACAACGCATACTGTGGCAAAATATTGTATATGTGGCATTTCAAATATAAATGTTATTATTACAAATCGTTTTTCTGCATAACTGTAATAATTGAAAATTCTACATAGGTAAACTTATCTATTTGAGATTAGTTTACTTAGTTTACTGCCAAAATGACACTTTGGCTAGTTGACTTGTGTACCAACGATATGTAGTGAGTCAATTGGGCTTAAATCTGGACTGTGATTTTATACTTTCAATTCAGAAAAAATAACTAGTAATACTTTTGCTTGACCAGGATATGAAACCCAGCTCTAGTTTATTAAACATTTGCAAAATTTATAGACAGTTCATATAAGATCTACAATTATGATTTACCTATAACATAATGGATACCACTATCCCATACTGTAGCTTAAATTTTAAGGAGTCAAGGTTCAATTCAATTTGAAGTTCGAATTGGAACTGAAATAATGTGCAATCTCAGATGTCATCAATACATTTGCTATGCTTGACTTCATCATCATATTAAAGTGTTATGATGACCAATGCGACCTGAACAACATACTATGTTATGTAACTTTAATACATTTACAAATTCATTAAAACAAGGTCTAAATCAGCAATAAATAATAAAAATATATTTCGTTACGAACTTACGGATTCTTCAATTACATGTTCTTATAAGCCGATTGGAATTGATTTTATAGTTGCAGCTAGAGGGAAATTGTATAAGGTATCTGAATCCCATTCACTTTTCATCGTCTTATTTGAATTATTTTTATAAACTTAACAAAAAGTTACAAGCCGACGAAATCTAATCCTTTCCTTCTTCTGTGTTCATTAATTGTCAAACCAAAATACGTCAACGTGACATGCGTGCCGTGCCGTTCTCCTGAGCGAAAATTTTAAAACATCGATTTCTATGTCTGTATATCGATTTGGTTACGGTATGCGTCATACGATTTTAATCCTGTTTGTACTCCCACCAATAAATCCTATTATACCGTTATTCTATTCTGAAGGAAACCTCACATGTTCTCTTATATATAAGTGAAATTTCCTAGCTGCAATCATTTCAGGCGGGCGCTTCTAAGCTAACGCTATATTAAGTAAAAACGTCAATCAATATAGTGGATTCCCCTTTTCCTTCTTATTTTATTTGCATTCTCCTGTTAAACAAAACCGAGCAAAATGCTTGAATACCTATCTCTGGCATTCGTTGCTGCTGTTAAAGTATTTAAGAAAACTACTCCCAATGGAAAAGTTACGGTTTACCTTGGCAAGCGGGACTTCATTGATCACTTGGATTATTGTGATCCAGTCGATGGAGTTGTGGTCGTCGATACCGAATACCTGAAAGGAAGAAAAGTTTTCAGTCAGGTATTTAAGTGCTATTGTGTTTGGTGCTCAAGTGATGGTTTTAGTGAAGTGAATGTTAAACGGCCCTATCTTTTATTCAGCTTGTTACGACCTACCGCTTTGGTCGCGAAGAGGATGAGGTGATGGGAGTGAAGTTCTCAAAGGAAATGGTTATCGGGCAGGAACAGGTTGTGCCCATGATCAATGCAAAGATGGAGTTGACCCCCGTTCAGGAAAAATTACTGAAGAAGCTTGGACCTAACGCCTTTCCCTTTACCTTCAATTTCCCTGACATGTCACCCAGCTCGGTAATATGAATAGTATTTTAACGTAGTCGAATCTTTTACTCTAAATCTCAATTGATGTTTGCGAATAATATTAACCTCGGACAGTGAAGAAGTAAAAGAACACTGAGTAGGTACTTATAAGTATTAAAGAAACTGTAAGGATATAATTATCATATTATATATTATAAGATACTCTTACATATTAAATTTTAAAATCTATTGAAATAATAGTTTTTACCAGAAATTTCTTTGATTGATATAGACTAATGAGGATTAAAGTTTTACGTAACAATAGTTATCAAATGATTTGTTTTTCACTAGGTAACTCTACAACCCGCTGAGGAAGACCAAGGCAAACCGATGGGTGTAGACTACGTAGTGCGTACCTATGTAGGTGAGAGTGAAGGCGACAAGACTCACAAGCGAAGCTCGGTGGTCCTTGCTATCAAGAAGGTACTGAATTCTTATAAGTAGTGGTCGTATGCAGAGATACCAATAGCTCAATCGTTTTGAATTTTCAGCTCCAACATGCCCCATTGTCTCGAGCCCGCCGTCTTCCTAGCTCCCTTGTGAGCAAAGGTTTTACTTTCAGCAATGGAAAGATAAGCCTTGAAGTGACATTGGACAAAGAAATCTATTACCATGGAGAAAAAATCGCTGCAAATATTATCGTGTCCAACAACTCGAGAAAGTCGGTGCGAAACATCCGTGCCTTAGTCATTCAGCATGTTGAGATCACGATGATCAATTCTCAGTTTAGCCGACAAGTCGCTTCTTTGGAGAGTCGTGAAGGCTGCCCCGTAACGCCAGGAGCTAGTTTGTCTAAGGCCTTCTATTTAGTGCCCTTAGCTCGCAGTAATAAGGACACTCGAGGTGCGCAAGTATAATACAGATAAAAACTTAATATTTTATCATACATATACTTATACGTACACAATATACTGCTCAGTTTTCAATTTAATATGATATACAATAATACAATAATCGTAACATATTTACCTACATAAAATTGATAATACTGGTTGCTTGCTACTCTGTCCGATACCTTTGCTATGCTTTTTATGCTTCTAAATTAATATTTTCTATTGCTATAATAGGCGTGGCTTTGGATGGACACCTAAAGGACGATGATGTGAACTTGGCTAGTTCCACCATGGTGACTGAAGGAAAGTGCCCTGCTGATGCCATGGGTATTGTGGTGTCTTATTCTGTTCGCGTGAAGCTGAACTGTGGCACTCTGGGTGGAGAGCTTGTCACCGATGTGCCATTCAAGCTGTTGCACCCTGCTGAAGGTTGATATTTCTATCTATTCAGTAAAAATGTTTAACAATAACCTAGTAGGCAAATGCGTTACTTTTTAAGGTACGTTTGTTATGTAAAACCTTTTCAAACAGGCAGTTTTCGTATTTAACACGATACAATTCTAATGAGCAGTCAAATTAATGTTTCCTATAAAGTTACGCAATCGCCTATCTGTTGATACATATACGCTTGTCTTATACTGCTCTTCCAATCGATAGAATAATTAAATAAAAATGTTTTTCGCCACTAAGGATCTACTGAACGTCAGCGTTCTAACGCTATGAAGAAAATGCAGTCCATCGAGAGACACCGCTATGAGAACTCCCTCTACGCAAATGATGAAGAGGACAACATCGTCTTCGAGGACTTTGCTCGTCTCCGAATGAATGAACCGGAGTAAAGGAAGCGATTTTATAGTTACTATTATGAATCGCATTTCATCATAGACCCTTAAAATATTCAATCAAAATGTGTAAACATAACATGAATGATTAAAATCGCAACAAGCTTATACAGAAAAATATTTTATTTACAGTAAGAAGAGATTTGCGCTATTAAATTATTATAGGTGTTTGAAATATTATTTTAGATAATATAAAACTTGGTTTCCGTCGCGAGGGTAGGTACTTTCCGTTTCAATATCTGTTCTTCTTAGTGTTTAATCTTTATTTCTGAAGGCCATGTCCATGTTGAGTTACAACCGTTTAGTATTATAATAGATAGGTAATTAAAATATTGAGGGACCAGTGATTTTCTCAATCATAATGGGTATTACAGTGTTTTTATTGATTATACCTGACAATTTAAAAGTTTACATAATGTGGTTTTATATAGAGATCTGTAAGTTTTCAAATATCTCAGGATGTTTAGTGTTTCAAGGAAAAATGAATTATCTGTCTAGTGAATAATATAACATAATTTAACTTAATAAGGCTTATTGCAAATTAATATTTACTTTAGATTATTTAAATCACATATAAGTATGTAGTGTGCGCATTTTTAATATCACATGCATTTTTAATGTTTTCGATTATGATAATATATATAAATAATGAAATCAACTATAAAAATTACCTTTGTTGTTATTAAATTGTTTGTTTTTATAACATGATCTATAGGTGCCGGCCCGGTTAATATACCTGCAATCTTTCTTGTTAAATGCGCTAGTTCCCTTTCATATCCCATCAGCATAATTTATAATAAGTCCCTTAGATCGGGTACCTTTCCTGATTTTTGGAAACGGTCAAGAATAGTACCTATTTACAAAAAGGGAGGACTTGACAACATTACTAACTATCGGCCTATATCCATTATTTCAATATTAGCAAAAACATTTGAATCCCTTGTACAACCGCTTTTATCTCGACATGTCTATCAAGGAATCTGTGATGCTCAACATGGGTTTGTACGTTCTAAGTCAACAGCAACCAATCTATCTAACTTTATAACCTATCTTACGAGTAAAGTAGACGCACGCATTCAGGTAGATACGGTATATGCAGATTTATCCAAAGCGTTTGATAAGGTAAATCACCAACTTCTTTTGAATAAGCTGGCAAGTTTTGGCTTAGGCGGATCCTTGTTACTATGGCTGTCATCTTACCTTAATAATAGACCTTCATGTGTAGTAATCAAGGGCTACACTTCTGACTTTTATATTGCTTCCTCGGGCGTGCCCCAGGGTTCTATTTTGGGGCCACTCTTATTTAATATTTTTATAAATGACGTCACGAGTATTATTCAAAATTCTAAATGCTTTATTTTTGCTGATGACATCAAAATTGCTAAACCAGTAACGTGCATGAACGATGCTAGGGCTTTACAAGACGACATAGACAGATTATCCGCATGGTGCAAACAAAACGGAATGCTCCTAAACCCTGAAAAATGCTCCTTAGTCAATTTCACTCGTAATTATAATACTTTCACAGTAGCTTACCACATAAACGGCATAAATCTTAATGTAGTGCAATCACAAAGAGATTTAGGTGTAACTTTTGATAATAAACTAACCTTCATCGAACATGTTGATAACATTTGCAAATCAGCACGAAAAATGTTAGGTTTCATATTCAGAAATGCAAAGGTTTTCAAAAAATTAAGCACAATAAAACTACTATACACATGCCTAGTTAGAAGTCGGCTGGAGTACTGTTCTGTAGTATGGAACCCTCACTATCAAGTTCATAAAAATCGCATCGAGAGCATACAACGACGTTTTACTCAGTTCTTCACGCACGGACAATATAAATGGGCTCCATACAAAGATCGACTTAATATATTTAATCTCTCAACACTATCAGACAGGCGCAAAATAATTGACATTACCTTCCTATACAAAATACTTAATAATATTGTTGATGATACAGAGCTCCTAAACTACATTAAATTCTATGTGCCATCGCGTAGTATATCACGACATCCTAGACCCTTGCTTACCCACAATATATATAGAACTAATTTAGGGCACCACTCCATTTTTCCACGGTTATGCAGGCTTCTGAAGGAATTTTTAGCTAAAGATTTTACCATCGACCTCTTTCATGATGGACTTGTATCATTTAAAAGAAAAATACATAGAGTCTTGCACCCCATTCCCAATCCAAATCTACAAGCTTTTAATTTTTAATTTTTTTTTTCGGTTTAATTTCCAATTTGTAAAGTAATTTTTTTTTTTTCATTTTTTGTTATGTTATTCGCTTTATATTCGTGTATATTTTATGTGTGTTTATGTACTCTTATATGTTAGCTGTCTTCATTTCTAATTGAAACTACATGTTATTCTTTTTTGGCCTGTGTTATATATAAGTTTGTTGCATGTAATTTTGTTAATGAAGCATTAAATAAATAAATAAATATGCCATTATGTACATGAATATTATAGTGTAACTTTCACTACCTTCCTTAGAATGAAATATTTTAGTAATTTCTAATTAAGTAAGGAGTTCTTAACTATTCATAAAATTACAGTTAACGTTTTCTGATACTCACAATAGGTACTTTTCACTCTTAGTAAAGCATAACAATTTGCTTCACTAAATTACAAATCTGTTGCTAAACACGCATTGAAAAAAATATATTTAAAAAGTATTATTTGTCTAATTAAAATGTAAATTTTACCTTGGTTAATTGTTGCGTTGTATTATTTCAGATATTAAATAAATATAACATCACTGAACTGGTTTATAATTTCAAATAATTTTAAATCCAACACGAAAATCGAACGTAAGTCAAATTAAAATCGATGCTTGTCCCGAAACGTCCTGTACATCACTGACAACGTTCAGAAATGCAATTGAGAAGAAGTTACGACCGTCTTTGCATATTCTATTGTATTTTATTATCTTCAAAGGGGTTGGCGATGCCCCGCTTAATTTTTTTGACTGCCCTACATGAAGTCAACAAAGCACACTGCTTATGCTTAATATATATTGACCCTTAGAATAGCAACAGCAGGTCCTTTACCATAATTTAATATACTCTGCCGAGCTCTGCCCTTAGGTACTCCTCTTAACCGTACATTTCAAACAGTATGTAGGTGGTAAAGCCCGCCACGGTACCTAGTACCATTTCTGCCGTGTAGTAATTGTTTTTAAAGCAATTATGATCCGGTTGGAAAGGTGTGGTTTCCGGTTACACTTCTTTATAGGCGACCATCTTAGTCCTCAAGGGTAGCAACACATCTGTGACTGACTTAGAACGAGACGCCTACTAACAAGTACTAATTGGACTATTACTAACACCATCTAACAGGACTAACTATCACTAACAGTCCCCCGTCCTCATACCTACTAACGAACTGACCAACTAATGTTCTAATTAACTCTCTCAAAACTAATTGGACTAACCATCCCAGTCCCTAATTGAGTGTTGTATAAAGTCAGTCACAGTTGTCATGGGCGGCAGCGGATGGGTGGTGCTGCAAGCTCGTTAGCTATCTTCTATCCATAAAAAAAAAGTTGGTACCTATGTATAGGTATAACTTCAACTACATTACATAGTTATAGGACTGCTTGATAGAACCTATGTAGAGTTTGTCTGGGGGTAGCAAGATATTTACTTTTTAGGAAGGAGGCAACCATCACAACAAAATACAGTAGGTTTTTGTAGGTTTAGGTACTACGATTAGACCAGCATCTTTCTCTTCTCGTAATCAAATTATTTAAAAAAATCAAAACATAATAATATGTCAGAGCTGACAGAGGTATTATTAAAGGGTATATATACCCAGGTATACCTAGGTAGTATGGTAATTTTTTGCCGTAGTTTCGTTAGTATCATAAGAAGAGGAGACGAGAAAACAGGATAATAATAATATGTAGGTACGTTTGTATGGAAAATTGTAACGTCCGATTTCTCTTTAATTAGTAGACCTATCCCTAAATGATAAAATACAAAAGTTGGTACGAATCCGTTCTACTTCTATAACTGGGTACCTACGTAACCCTATTACTCGAAGTTTATTATCTCCAAGGCATTAAGAAACTTTTATCAGGCGCTTAAAATCTACTTTTTAATTTTCCTAGAGGTCCACAGCATAACTACGACAGCAGTCAGTCTATGGGTAAATAAATTAAATTGAATTCCTTCCTTATTCATGGATTTAACATAGTTTGAGCCATTGTCTTGTCAAATTCCCAGGCATATTTTTACCTTGTGGGCACGTAACTATTGTCACTCGGAATAGGAGTGAGGTAAGTAAGGCCAATGTGGCCAAAGTCTACCAACCTGTTTGGCGACCATGTTAGTCCTCATGGGTAGCAATAGCAATACATAGTTGAAGTTACCGGCTTACTCACGTGTGATTTAAGTCGAAAATAGTCCGACTAGTTTCGATCTATTACGTGAGAGTGAACGCCGTGCCCGCCGCGAGCACATTCACTCCTGAAGATGATCATCGTAATAGATCGAAACTAGTCGGACTATTTTCGACTTAAATCACACGTGAGTAAGCCGGTAACTTCAACTATGAATATAGACACTCACGAATCGTTCAGTAATAAAATAGCAATACACATCTGTGACGAAATTTGAACGAGAATCTTAGGATCCTCGTTCAAGATCTGAGTGGTGCTGCACGTTATTATATTATTGAACGCCCGCAGCTTCGCTTGCGTGGAATTAGACATTCAGTAACTTCAAAAACGGCAAAGTTTCATACTAACTTTGCACCCCCGTTTTACCCCCTTAGGGGGTGAATTTTCAAAAATCCTTTTTTAGTACTCCCCTACGTTATAAAAGGAACCCCTGTGCAAAATTTCAAGTATCTAACTCTTACAGTTTAGGCCCTGCGTTGATATGTCAGTGAGTCAGTCAGTCAGTCAGTCAGTCAGTCAGTCAGTCAGTCAGTCAGTCAGTCAGTCAGTCAGTCAGTCACCTTCTCCTTTTATATATACTTATAGATAAAATAAAAGTACGTTACCGAGACAGTTACAAAAACAGTTACAGTTTACTGAAGGCGTATACTGTCAATAATCGCCAGTGATGTCCTCGTCTACCGCTAACGGTGTTTCTCGCGATAAACAAGCCACCACGGAGATGTAGATAGCATTTCTCATGCTATTAACTGGTCAGACAAGTTGTGGACAATAGACGCGGAAACTAGGAAGACACCACAGTTTGATTGCGAGAAGGGTTCGTCCAAAAACCTGTTAGACCAGCTAGCTGTGGGAAAGGACAGCGAATGACCTTTTATTTGCATTTCGGGGGGCATCGTCGTTCGATTGTCCCTTTGTTGGTGACACACTGCTGTGAAAATTATTTTTACTTTGAGAAATTATTACTTAACAAAAACTATAAATGCATTTATGTAGTACTTACATAAAAGCATACATATTTAAATTAATTAAGTATTTGTAGCTTTACAATTTTATTAAACATTGATAATCACGATCGATGATGACATATGTATTTATTTTAGGTAAGAAAAGATTTGCGTTTCGTAGAAGACTTCGATCTTCTAAGCATTATTTCAATTATTTAAAATAGGTAGATATTAAAAAAAAATTAATGGCTTTTTCTAACGAAAAACCTACACAAATAATATAATATACTAGTAAGTTTTAGTAACTAAACTATTGGACTATGTAGGTAATCAAACGAAGAAGCCTAAAAAACTAAAATATATAAATAACTAAGAACAATTAAGGTACATAAGTAGACTTCTATATCCATTGCAGTGCCTATAATGGTCCTTGTTAGTCTTTTTTGCGCAGCGGAAATAAATATAACACCTACAATTTTTACGTACATTTTAAAAGCCAGTGTGTCGCGGAACCTTGCATTCCTCAACAATGCAACCCTTGCACCGAACAAGTGTGTACGACACCTTTTGTGTTTGAAAAGTATCAACGTGGCAATAGCCAAAGGAGAGTTCGCAGGGGACACTGGCCACGATTCCCACGTAGTTAGACGGCGTTGGAACTGGTCAAACTGGTTTAGAAAGCCGTAAGGGTGGACATGTGACCGTCCCGTACGTGATAACGGTTATTTGGCAAGGATTAGGGGCAGCATGGGAATCGGCATACGTATTTTTTTAAACTTACAGATAACATCACGCCTGTATTTTCCCGAAGGGGTAGGTAGATGTGTGTACAGTTTTCACCAGATGTTTAGGTCCCATAAAGGTATGTTTAGGTTCATAATAGGTAAGACTATTTTTATCAACGCGATTCTAAACGTGAACCATATTTTAAAATAGCTAAGCAATAGATATTATTTTACACAACTTCTTGTAACAACTTATGTGTAAGTACTTACTTGAGGGAGGCCTATGTCCAGCAGTGGACCCAAAAAGGCTGATGGATGGATAGATGGATGACTTACCATACGATAATCTGTAGGTAGGTATTACTGAATACGTATATCGACGTATGCTATGTACCTAATTAAAAAAAGTTTAAGTTAAGCTACAATTACAACCCGTCCGTCCCACTGTTCGCCACGCTCTCCCACCACGATGCAATGCGGATTGGTGGAGACTATAATTTAAAAATATACCAATAACCTCTCATAACAGTTACAATACAATAACTTCAGGTATGGAGATAAGGTGATGAAATATGAAAATGCATTATAAACAGAAGCACAAAGCATGCATGTCGAACAATGCCGTGCTCATCTTTTTTTTTCATCTCTGTCGCGTGCTCGCATTTAAACAAATGGGGTTCTTCCCGGGGGATGCTGGGCCCCTATTTTATAACATTATTATGGTTAGTGACCCTGAAGACTGCGATTTGAATATTTTAAACTTAACAGAATAATTTACCTAATCTGTATATCGATATCGATATTACACCTGAGTGCTTTTACAAATTGACAAACAGATCAATATTATTAACACACTTTTTTATAAGATTGGTATGTATGTAGGTATGTATGTAACGAAATCTTTGATCTGATAGTGATTTTCTCCAAATTCAAAACGTTGGATTTATGTTAGGTCGGTTATCTACAACAGCTTGTTTTTTAATTAAAAGATCTTGTTATTTAGAAATCATGACATGGGACTATTGGATAAAAAATTGAATGAAGAGTCCCGCATATAACGGTCTAATGTCATTGTTTTGCTAACACAAAAAGATACAACTGATACAAGTTCGCTGTACAAAGATAATATTTTCTTCTTAGGAAACGTGGGAAAGCAATTAAAGACTTATCATTTGAAGTTAAGAGATCTTTGATAAATATGT
The DNA here is from genome assembly GCA_944567765.1 of Carterocephalus palaemon. NCBI lineage: Eukaryota > Metazoa > Arthropoda > Insecta > Lepidoptera > Hesperiidae > Carterocephalus > Carterocephalus palaemon. The sequence continues at coordinate 11,393,029 of OX155643.1, forward strand.
AATTTTAAACAAGCATCATTAGTAGGTAAATATGAAAACCCAACAAATAAGAGAAATTATCTGTACTAATATTATAAAGCTGAAGAGTTTGTTTGTTTGTTTGGTTGAGCGCGCTAACCTCAGGAACACTGGTTCGAATTGAAAAAATATTTTTATGTTGGATAGTCCATTTATCGAGGAATAGGACCAATTGGAACGGAGCGGACGGGAAATGAAATTATTCCTAAGTATATCTAATTCCATGCGAGCGAAGCTGCGGGCGTCCAATATTTTTTTAATATTTGTAAAGGCGGTCCTTTAATAGAATATTAATTCTGTGATTTATTGATAGGTATCATTTGAATTTTATTAGCTAGTTACCTTTTCATGCAAGGAAGTTTACTGTAACGAGTTTCCATACTACTAGTCTAACTGGTCACTAGAATTCACTTTCTACAAATAGTAATAACTAACTATCGCTCGCCGCAAAGTAACAGACTACCGAGTCTAGATTGTGTTTTATATTATGTTAAGATGTTCCAAGTAAGTTTCTCTTATTTTCTTGTAAAGTTGGTTGGTTTAAAATAGTCGATAAAAACCAATCGACTCACTGAACACTATAGTCACTTATTGACCGTGAAGAAGAAAATAGATAAAAAAATACGGCTAAAGTAGAACGACGTTGATGTTTTGACACGTTTTAACACTCATTGTTGAAGAAAGTTAAATTCTTTATTTTGTTTACCTTTAAGAAATTAATTAAGCATAGAATAGAGAAGGGGTCAAATAAAACTAAAGTAATTTCTTATGTCAACATTTATTTTATCCAGTCAATCTATTCTAAATTTAAATAAATAACAGGTCTCTCAATATAAATAACTTAGACTAAACTTAACTATAATTGGGATTGCGAATAATTGGTTGCAATACGTAAGCTTGACCAGTAGCCCGGTCCACCACATGACCCGTAGCTGGTTCCAAGAATAGCCTTGGAACTGAAGCAGCCGGAGTGATTTCTGCAGCATAGTGTTGTCTCACTCCTGCGCCACCTTCATAAGGTACGAAAACCTGTGGCTCATGTTGCCGTTGAACGTACTGCGGTGGCTTTTCCTCTTTTTCCTTTTCATCAACAACTAATACTAACTGATTATTTTCTCTTGGTGATTTGTTTTCTTCTGTATTATATTGTTGCTTTTGTGGATGTCTTTGTTCTGGTTTGATTGGTTTTCTGTAAACTTCATGACTGTCTTCTTCTTCTTGTTCATTATCCTGATTTTGTGGTCGCCTTTGCTGTGTTTTTGATGGTTTCCTATATACTTCTTGATTTGAATTCGCTTGTTCTTCACTATCCTCATTCACGGCTTCTTTTTGTTCTTTTTGCTTACGAGCTGGTCTGCGTCGTACTTGAGGTTTATCTTCTTCATTAGATTCTATTTGACCTCTTTCTACTCTGATTCTTTTTGGTGTGCGTTTTTCTCTGCTGTTATCTTCGTGTTGTTCAGTACTATCTGTTTCATAGTTATTTGTATCGTAGTTTGGAGATTGTTCACTTGGTTCATCATAAGTATCTCCAGGTTCATGATAGGATCCATCATCATAATTGGCATGATCATTGCCGTGATCTCCAGCGTGTCCTGCATGGTTCAAGTCCCAGTAATGTTCTCCGTATCCACCTTTTTTATCCCCCCATCGAACCTAGAAATTACATTTACAATTTATTTATCCCTATAAAAAATTCTACTGTTTACCAGAAGGTTAGGTACATGGAAGAAAAAATTTGAAATTTTAGAATAACAAAAGTTAGTAAAAGATTGACAAGAATATAAACTAAGAGTTAAGCACAGAAAGGTTATAATATGGAGAGTGATATAAAATTAATCATTATTTTAATAATTAGGAATTTAAATAAAAATTAGAGTTTTTCACGCAATATGAGAGTGTTTAGTGTATCTTTTGCAGTACCCACTACGGTAAACATTTTTTCAACGGGTGTGACTGATTGAAAGTTTTACAGCAAGGCTGCAATGTTTAATTTTTGATTTGTTATTTAGTTGTAACGTCTTATTATTACAACACTTAAAGCAGATAAGTACGCTTTATACTCGTAAGTACGCTTCCTTTTATGTCATCAAATTTCTGACAAAATGAGATGGTATGTAAGATAAAATAAAAGCAGAAGCAGCGTACTTTTGCAGAGAACAGTCCAGTGGCTGGTCTTGAGCGTTCATGCCTTTCAGTGAAGTGGCGATCGCTGCCCAATCGGTGTCCTTGGTCGTAGTCCTCCGACGACGGGAAGTGTCTATACCTTCAGCCAAGCCAAGCGAAGCGCGACAGAGAAAGAAACACAGAGAAGTTAGAAGACAAAAGCGAGATAAAAAACATTTGTTACTTTTCCCATGTCCCTGTGATTCTTAAAATCTTTCTTCTCATACCGCTGCTCCCACGTATTCGGATCTTCGCAAACGTGACCGAATTCTATCTTGTATGGACTCAATTGTACCGAGAAAAAATCCCTATAAAGCAAATTTCACCTATTCACTTTTTGGTTTGAGTAATCAGCCTTGACTTTATTCGAGGACTTTAATTCAGGCGCAATCAATTATAATTTGCAATTGGTTTTTGAAATTATTTATGTTGCACAAATGTTAAAGTGTCAAGGTTACTTTCTTTTGCAAAACAATTATTTTACGAAGTAGCGTTCTGCTCAGTTAGTTAAAATTAAATAAGATATTCTTACTGGAAAAATTTTGCCTGTGCTTGAATAGTGGAGGGATTGTTGGGTGGACTTCTAACCGTCACACCCTTTACTGGATTCCAAATTGAGCCAGAATATACAATTAGTAAGCACCACATCCATTTCTGAAACAAATATATTTTAATTATTAGACAGATAACAAACAACTAATACTTTTACTTTTACTTAAGGTTGATTTACTTATTAATATTTTTGGGACATGCCCTGGTGATGCCGATTATGAATTATACATACTTTTTTAAGGGTTAAAATTAGTGTATAATAAATTACGTTTTTTTTAATTTTGGTAGGGAACGAGTAAGTATTTTTTTAAAGTAGAAAGACCATCATGAAAATACACAAAAAAATACTGAAGGTCACATCACTAGTAACTAATAAGTTAGTATGATCAGGCATTGAAACTGTATTGATACAGCGGTCAAATCCGTTATGTATTCAATACCCGTTATTTATGAAATGTACTGAAAGTAAAATTAGCTTGCACTTTCACTTCAAATCACTATTTTATCTCTTTCGACATTGATATTCCCTGATGTTTAATTTGCAAATGGAGTTAATGATAAAATTCTACTGTAATTGGTAATAGTAAACAAGTGATACCGTCGTATCGTGGAGACGTTGTGACATCTTGAGGTCTTGTCTGTGGGTGAGTGAAAAGAGTACAGGCTAGATCATTTATAGAGATACGGTCAGTTGGGCGGCGACCGATAGGGATTGTCAATGAATTCCTACGTTGCTTTGTAAACAACATAATCGATTGGGCTCGGTAGGCCTCGGTCCCTAATAAAGCCATTTCTACTATTTTTTTACTGCTACCATAAATAGCAAGCTTGCAGCACACCTATCCGCTGCCGCCTATGACAACTGTAACTGATTTTGAACAAGACTCAATTAGGGACTGGGATTAATCCAGTTAGTTATGAGAGTTAATTAGAACATTAGTTGGTAAGTTCGTTAGTGGGTGTGAGGAATGGGGACTGTTAGTCCTGTTAGTGATTGTTAGTAAGTCTTGTTCCAAGTCAGTCACAGGTGACTTGCTACCCTTGAGTTAGTCCTCAAGGGGATGGTTGCCTCTAAAGTGTAACCGGAAACCACACTACTATTGCAAAATTTAGTGACTAAAAAGGGCAAAATAAATGCCCACTCGCATTGCCTATCATCATTGATTGAGGATCATTGATATCATTGTAAGGCGCAAGAACAAAAGATTATTCAAAATAAGATAAGTATAACAAAATAATGTTCAAATCTATTGTGAACAAGGTCCTAACAAAAAGGAAGGGATCAATGCAAATCTGATTCATTTATTCTTATTGCATGTTTACATCGATCGATCATATATAAAAAATGTACATAGACACATGCGCTTTGAAAGTTGCATACTAATTTTGTAAGTACACCTTTTGTGTATACATAATTTAAATAATTTCGTGTCAATACGTTATGTATTATGTTATGTCCCATTTTCGAATAGGAAAAATATACTACTATTTATGTATTTTTTACTTGATACATATATATATGTTCATGACAAATCCATAGAATATCATTGCATAGGAAATATTAATTTGATGTAAGTTAAGTTGCTTGCAGCACCACCCGTCCGCTGCCGCCCATGACAATTGTGACTGACTATCTAATCTAATAGGAATACAGCAGTTGAATGAAATATCTGAATATTGTCTGAAAGGAAGATAATCCTGGGTTAAACCTCTAACTAACCTTTCAATTACCTTGACATTTACACTAATCTGGCACATTATTTACACATACTTTTTAACCATCGGCAAATCAATAACACGGTTAGTAACACAACTGGGCCTTTAGCAACGTTTTACGTAACCGATCGGAGCCAAATGGAGCATTGCAGTGTGGACTGTACAGAACAAATCGACTGAACGAAGTTAAATCACAGATCGGAAGCCCGTGTAACTATAGCTTATGTAATTCGACGTAATTTTGACGGATAGTGCGCTGGGTTCATAAGTCTTTGACGAATCCAATAAGACAAGTTAAAAGTGTAATGTTTTCCGGTTGTATTTTTTATTCTGCTTTGGACCCATTGACTCTACTCACAATAAGACTTACATTACAGCCTACCTAGGACCAAAGCCCTAGTAGAAACGTGTTTATAGTGAGTACATATCTACATTTTGATTCAAAATCTCTTTTGATGAAATACCTACCACATACGAATTTGGTAGCATTCTATTCACCTTACGATTTATCGATAGCAAGCAATATATGTATATTTGCATCGGACGCAAACGGAAGGTAAGGCTGCCTGCACACAAGTAACAAATATAAACTAAGTCAGAACAGACAATACATAAACTCTTGTGAAACGAACCACGCCGTCAACGGGAAAGTATGTCAGTCTTGTACAGTCATGGCCATAAATTTAAATTTGACAATTTAATTTAGAAATAGAAAATAATTTATTTATATGTTTGTAAGTACCAATGTCTAGGTACACTATGCAAACGATGAAGGATTGTATTTAATTTATGATTAAAGAGAACATTATTATGCCTAAAAATTGCAAGAACTATTTACCTGTATTATTGCAATAAATTATGATTATGATTAAAATTATAGTGATGTTATTTCAATTTTCGTAACCTAAAATTGAGACAGTTTGCTATGCTGATAAGAAGTTGTAAGTTAGTTAATCTATGCATATGGATAGAGTATTAGCCACACAATGTTGTACATGACTGTATCTACGTCTCAGTTCTTCCTTTCCATGTAGACGGTCACGATCGACTCGATAGCGATAAACAAAAATACGATTGTTAGAGAAAGGCATTTGCAAGCAAACGTACGAAAGTAATTAAAATAGGGAACGTTAATTTGCATTCGACTGTACAAAGAACCGAAATTAATTTATATTTCCTAAGTTTCCTTAGCTTGGTTGTGTTTTAACGGTTACAGTACAATAGAGTTAAATTATACTACCCATTAGCCCCAGATTTCTTCTTCCAAATGTGACTGTGAAAGCCTAGAGTTCTAAAAATACTAAACTTCTTTGGAGCGTGCTTTGCAACTCCACCACGCTATTCAGTGTGGATAAGAGGAGGAACTGGAGAGCTTTACTCTAGAGGAGATCAACTTTAATATAAAGAGGAAATTGTTAACTCTTTTAGAAGAGAGTTCAATATTTTTCTTTGATGAAAATATTTCTGCTTCAAAAAATATTATTTTAAGTTATCTGGAAATAAACGCACGAGAGTTTTATTTGAACAGTTGTACTTCCGTTTACCTGTACTGGGTTCAATCCCAGTGTCGAGCAAAGTACCTATTATTCGATGAATTGAAATTGAAATTCTTTGTAGTAGCTCGGAGTCAACACTTATGAATACAATAGGCTCAACACTTATGAGACCTACCTACATGGGACCTGAACATGACTGGTGAAAAGTGGGTACACATAGTCATACACACACACACACACCTTTGTCTACCCCTTCGGGTACAGGCGTGATTTTATGTTAAGTATGTTATGTTTGGAATTTGAACTACGAACCGCTGGTTTAATCTGCCGATTGTTTGTTACAACGAGTTCATATGAAATCAAATTACTTTTCAATTCGGGTAATAAGACAAATAAGTCATGACCCAGTTATATTTGAACGCAGTCACGACTCAACCGAACAGGCAGTATGAAATGATATAAGCAGTTCGGATACGAGCGAGGTCAATGTCTTCGCCTGTTAGTTCAGTTCGAACTTTCAGGCTGATAAACTCATAGATTTAATGATAAACTTATTATAAATATGGCAAAGCCAGTCAAGCAAATTTTTTATACGAAGAAAATAATATATTGCAGGTCCAGAATTCTTGAACGAAATTGCTATATTTTCTATCAGCCTTTTAAGTCCACAGCTGGACAAGGTCATAGGCCTCACCTAAACGGCCTTACTCCTCTCGGTTCTATGCCCTCTGAATCTAACGGTTTCCCGCCGACTTCCGGTTGTACTCGTACATATAAAAAATACCTAAAAAATTGAAAATGAATTTTGGATCAAAATAATTATTTGTATTTGGTTAAATTTATTCTTGCAAAGCAAATCGTATGAAGGTTCTACCACCGGGTCAGATTGTATCTTTGTATCTAAGTAGGTACTTTGAAGCAGAAATGATGAAATCCGTAGACAAACAAAGCTCACTCGTTTTTCGCTGTTTTCGCAGAGTTAGTGAGCTGAAGTAGCAATGGGCAGGCCACGTCTTTCGCAGGGCTGATAACTGGTGGGGAAATAAAGTCCGGAGCACAGGACGCCCTTCGACAAGATGGACGGACGATCTGAAGAAGGCAGCGGGAAACCGCTGGATTCAGAAGGCACAGGACCGGTCGGAGTGGCGTCGTGTAGGAGAGGCCTATATCCAGCCGTGGACTAAAGGCTGATGATGATGATAATTATGACTTTGAATTAGCAAGACTTATAGCCATTGACTGTTTCACTGTTGCTATATGCCAAATATCGAAACAAGTAATCGTGATGCAACGACACATTAGTGCTGTGTAAATTAAGTTTTATTATGATGTGGATGATAAAAGTAATATATGTGGTGGAATTACGCAAATATTTGCACTACTTTCATGTATTTATGAGCATTTCGAGGTGCCGCCTTATAGGTAGAGGCGAGTGAATGTTGGGCGCGGTCGGTAGGCAAGCAATTGGTACTTAGGAGTATGAGTACGAATAAGGATATGTTTGACTAGGAATCTAGGATTAATTATTGATACATGGTCGGATAAGTATCTATCGTAAGTACCTTTTTTTTGTTTAATGAGTGGGAAACCTTGAAAAGGTACCCGTCTTAGATATGGGAGTTTCACCCACTAAAACCCACTCGGTGGCTACAGGAGGGCTCCGGGATCTCTTGTAGAACGCGCCGGTACCCTCCAGCGCTGCGCCCAAGACGGGCTCTTCCCGGTTTACACAACGCTGTGCAGCCACAAACAGCGTCGTCTATCATTAGTACCTATTTAGGCTATTTCTGTGTGTATTTCAGCATTTACTATTTTACCACTATCCTAACTAACAGTATTATAGCATTTGGACTTGACTGTCAGCATAGAGTAAGGACTAAAGCCACCATTGACACACCTACGTAAAGTTAATAATTAATTCACCAGATCTCTACCAAAAGGTCTCTACCAAAGATCGAGCATAAAATATGTTGACTTGAACATAATTTGAATTAAATACATAATATCAATGTAAGTATCAAAATAATATTGCACCTCTCAAACTAACGAAAAGAAACATAATTTTGCAATGAAACCGGAATTAAATAGCTGAGTAAGTACTCAGGTACCTACAATAAAATTGCTATTTGCAAAGATAATTACTTCAAACATTTTTTTATTATTGCTGGACAGCCAACGGTACGGTAGAGGCCACACTACTCTCTCGTGATAAGTCGATCAAATTTATATTATTACTAAACTCCCCAAAGCAAAGGTCAGCTCTTAGCTTAATTGTTACAAGGTTTGCTCAAATGAACATCAATTTGTTTATGTTCATTTTTACAAACAATTGTTTGTTTGCTGAAATTATCATTCGTAACGAGTAGTACACACACAGCCTAAAAAGTATTCTATCGTATGAAATTTTTTTTCAAAACACATTTTTGTCTTTTTTTTAAAAATCTTTTATTTAACTTCACTCGTATGTGTATGTATGTTTGTCCTGCAATCTTGCAATCAATATTTCACCCACTTCCACTGAAGTTATCGAGCTGAAAAATATCATTTGCTTTTTATGTATCATAATATGTATCATGCCTCTTCACCACTTATTTTTAAGCCCCTTCTAATAGGGCCTATTCCGTACACCGTCTCATTATCTTAAAACTCCGAGCTCCTACTGGGAATTTGAAATAAAAATCCATAAACACATTCTTTATGGGTATACAATAGCAAACGAGCATGCAGCACCATCCATCCGCTGCCGCCCATTACAACTTTAGACTTCGACGAAAACTTGACTTGGACAGTAAGCATACTTAGAAGAGGGTATAATCGGGGATTCGAACTCAGGACCTCCAGCGTAGCAATCTCGCTTGACTTGCGACCACTTGATCCACGCTTAAGTTGAATTTCCAACAGAGTTAGAGAAGGCAACTTTCTGTATTAGATAACTTATTCGACGCCAACAGTACTTAGCTGTTTTTTGATTGCATCCCGAATATTTAAACCGTTCGGAAGAGGCATTGTGTCGGGCCATGAACCGAATCCGCCCGGCGAAGCGTAAAATCGTGGAGTAGAAAGCGTTTTCTTTCTAGCTTATAAGAGGACGATTGTCATCTTGGGCGTTTATTGTCGCGAACCATTATGGATTGCCACACTCTGGTAAGTGTTCAGTTAATTTGTGAAACAAAGATATTCAATACGAACCGGCATTGGACTAGAACTACTACTGCAAGCTCGTTTGCTATCTCGTATCCATAAAGAAGATCTCAATATTCGGAGTAGCCATGATATTTGTATTTAGATTCCTAATGAATCTCTATTCAACCGAAAATCTGCACAAGTAAAATCAGACGGTCACTACCTGCAATAATTTTTGTCTCACTTTCCTTTCAATGCACTGATAAAAACCAGAATAGATCACACACTCAGGCCTTGAGAAACGTGGTAACCTAACTCTCAGCGCCAGTAGGTACGGAATGCAGTAGTTAGTACCTTTTTATACCTACACGAGAAATTCGCGTACCTCTCTACCGATATATGATACGGTTTACCAACGTGACCTATATTTTAGCACAAGGTTCGTTAAAATATTATACAGAAATAGCGAAATACGATCTCGAGTTATTGACAAAAAGCTCGACAACTGTTATCTGAAACTTGTTCAAAATATAATATTCGTTTTATTTAAATTACCTTATTCTTATAAATCATGCGTTATGATGTGATTATTTTCGCGACGCAATAGAGAAGCTTTTCTAGAAAATTAAGTATACCAACCTAATTTTTCGCCAAAACGGCTTGAGCTTAACCCATTTTTAAACGGTTTCCTATGGAATATGTTTATGTTGAATGTATAACACGCTATTAATAGCTTGGAATGTATGTATGTGGGTATGTGTATGTAATCGGAATCATTGAACGTGATTTTCATCCACATCAAAACGTTAGATTCATTTGAAACTTTGCACATTTACGAGTAGGTATCAAGGATCGATAACAATGCAATATTTAAAAAAATACCTACATTTTAGTACGGTTATCTACAAAAGCGTGTTTTTTAGTTTTTTTTTTAAATGATGTTGATATTTTAGTATATCCGATATATTTACCACAATTTAGTTTTATGATATGTTACGAGTATTTTAGAACTCGCCAGCGCGGCGGGCACCGTAATAATCTTCGCTCTTCTTGCGTTTCTTTAATCCCATATGTAATACAATGCGAAGGTACCGAATACGATGAATGAATCTTCTGTCTTTCAACTTCACTATAAACTATTTTTGAGGTATGTTTATGTACCAGTAGATAAGTGAAATAAATTTATTATTTAGGTAATGAGGGTGACATATTTCCAGTAGTATTTGGTCCACAATCATCCCGCAATCCACCCCACGCACGCCCTTTAGGGCTGATGTATGGAAATAATATGGAATATATATATTTGAAGCAACTATGCAAATTGTATTAATTGGTTTGTAGCGGAAGTCGGCAAGATCAAGGATGTATCTACTCATTCGGCCGTTTCAGCTAGGAATGCATAATTCAGTAGAAAATTTATCAGATTTTCCTCAGAACATCCGCTGTACCTATCAACCGTTATTAGTTCCTTATCTACGTTTTATACACGCTACGAAAGAAAGCGGGTCTTCGTGTAATTCTTTTTTCATTTTATTTATATATTTCGTTGTTTTTTATAGCTGAAGATTTAAAAAATTACATCTCAAATAAGTACATTTATTTTATGGAATCATTTAGGTTCTTAGATCCCTCGGGACAGTGCCACCGCCTCCCAAGAGACTCCAAATACAATTTGATAATTTACAAGTCTCAATTTAAGTCCTGTTCAAAGTCTGTCACACTTACATGTGTGCTAGTGCCTCGCTTGCTTGTTTGCTATCATAAAATTTAATTAATTAATTACCTGTAAGATGAATGGCTTAGTTAAATATAAAATAATTTAATGCAGTTTTCAGTTAGCGCTCAGTGTTTAGTCACAGAATAATAGTACAAGTAGTTTAGTTAAGTTTTAAAGTTCATTTAGTCCGCGATATAACAACATAAGTACTTTGCAACGCATAGACGTCCCACTGCTAGACACTGGTCTTCCACACAACCAAATCTGCGGGAGGATAAGAGTATACTCCACCACACTGCTCAAATGCGGATTGGTGGAGTGGTTAGTGGCCACCTCAGTGTCGAATTTTCTCATGTTCTTCGACAAGTCTTAAAGATGTCTTCACGATTGAAAACAACCGGGACTGACGGCTTAACGTGCCCTCTGAAGCACTATAACAACTAGCGTTTTATGCAAAAATAAAATAAAACATCTCTTAATAAAAAAAAATTTGTTCGTGCTAGATACCTACGTTAAAACTTAGGTAAGTTTTAATTATATAACTGCTTTGGATATACTTAATATCCAGTAACAAACGTTGTAATAATACAGTTACAATTTTTCATCGCATTATAATTATGTAACATGTTGCCAAGTCGGCAATGCATAATGTAAATCAGTCGTAAACTGGTTTTAATTGATATCTGCTGACATCAATTTCTTATGAGACTTCCATTTCTTTATCTCGGAGATTTACGGGCAGTTAGTCCTTGTCCGTACTAACTAGTAGATTTGGCAAAGACATTTGACCAACTTTTTTGCTAACACAAAAAATTATTATAATTTTTGGCTGATGTGTGATTTTACCGCAATAAAAATGTCCTTTTCATTTCCTTTTAGCAGGAAAGCTGAATAAACAATTCTGGTCGTCATATCCGTTTTTAAAAAAAGTTACCTAATTTTATAGAATTTTAGAATTTTAGATTAGATCGTATATAATCTAAAATTCTAAAATGCGCAAGGCACTCCAGCCTTGGAAAACGGTTATTTTTTAATTTTACAAGAAGAACACGACCTCGTTATTAGGTATATTGGTACTAGCGATTTTTGTATCGATAAGATAGCAAACGAGCTTAAAGCACCAACGATCCACTGAAGCATGACACATATCTATGATAAGTTGTTACTAGATCACAAATGCGATGCTACCCTAGTGTGGCCCTAAAGTGGTCTCCTCTACAAAAGTGTGGAGAACTTCTTCTTGAGAACTATAGATTCCAAAACCAACGAAGGTTAAAACGCTCTAACATAAATTTGTATTTTTTTACAGTTAATGTTAGCGTGCACAGTCACAGCAGCGTACGGTCTGTCGGCGCCTTTCTACCCGGTCCACAGAGCACCGGGTGCCCACCGTCCCCTAAGGGTCACTAGATACCCCGCCCACCCACATAGGATACCTGGTAAGACTACCGCTCGACTGAAGCTCTTCAGGTTACTTGAATGCATGATTCTGATGAGAATAATTGAAATGAGGTAGGTACCTAATTCAAAATAGTGTTATGTGCAATTTAATTTTACTTTTTTATTATTACATTGCATATACACACGGGCAATGGTAGGACAACACAGATAAACAACATTGCGCCTATATTTCCACAAAGGGGATAGCACAGTTTTATAGCACACCCACTTTTCACGTATTATGGTACGACAACAAAAGTTGCTACTACCCTGGTTACAAATTACGATTAGGTAGTGGATTTATTAGGGGCTATGTAATAACACCTAATAAATCGATATTTTTTTGTATTTTTCGGTTTTTGCCTCTAAAGCTTACGAGATACTAAAGTAGCCAATAAGTTTTGCCTTTTTTTTTTGTCTTCGCCTGCCAAAACTGCCACTTGTCCACCAAAAAAGGACACACACAAATACAGGAATGTAGATATAGTATTCGACCAAATTTTTTTGAAAAACTCACAAATCTCTTCTCCCCAGTTCCCGTGCCTCAAGAAGAGCCCCAATGGCAGAGGCCGAAGCGTGACCACGATGACTACGATGACCACAGGGAGAAGGACTCCAGCGGGGTCACCGGCCCCGTGCACACCTTCGTCAAAACCGATAAGAATGCCAACTACAAATGGGGCGTTCGCCACCACGTGGGCAACAAGTACGCCGCCTAGCGCCCGCTTACAGCACTACTGCTATGTTATTTATTTAGTTGTGATGTTAGACCTCATTGTTATTTTAGTCGGTAATTAACACTAGGATAGTTTTAAGGACAAGTAAAAGTACAAATTAATTCTGTGTTTTTTTAAAATCGTAACTAAAACCTAAAAGATAGGAACATAAACAACTTGTCGACTAAATCATCATCATCAATCATCAGGTGGCCGTATGCACATCTGTCTGTGTCTGTGTAATAAACAGAAAGGTAGCCTCCCTTTAATCTGGTACAAGCAAGGAGTTGTCAAAGCAAAATTATACTTCAGATTCAGATACTTTCGTTGCATGTTCTTTCAACATCAAACAGTGTAACGTGCGTTCACCGTTCTTCTTTATTTACACTAATTGGCCATTAAAAAAATGCTTACGTAAATTTCTCTCGTTAGCCTCGTCGGTCACGTAACAAGAACGGGAGGCTGGGGGCTAAATCTAAGACACTCCTTTTTAGGTAGAGTCAATTTGTGTCGTGAAAAAGTAAACAAACTGATATTGAAATTTGAAATAGTTTTGAGGGATCAACGGTAATACGGTCAACAAGTAGATAAACAAACTTACGAAAAAAGAAGACACATATTATTAAAGGAGAATGATCAATTTTCGTATACGATTGTCTCAAGCGTCAAGGTCAAAATTATATAGAAAATTTTCTTTTTAATTTCGGAGCGATACAGCCTTTGGAGCGGCTGTTTTGCATAGGAGATTCTTTTTCAAAATTATTATGACAATAAACTGTTCACAATTCATTTCCGGATTTTCAACAGTGTTAAAAGTGTTGCCATAGTCATTAGCCATGAATTAGATATAACGATTGATATCGATTTTGTATCGATTTACAATAGAAACTGTAGTAAAAAACTTGAAAATCTTGGCTGCACAAAAAACGAAATGAATAAGTAAAAAAACCAGTTTTCTCTCAAATACTCATTTACTCTTTAAAAACATTTGGTTTTTTTACAACAATTAATTTCTCATTGCAGCCGAGAAATCGTTATATGGAACTTTTTTAGAATCACAGTGTGACTAAAAAGAAAAAATAGGTAAATGAGGGCGCCACCAGTCCTGATTGGGTACCAATTTTTTTATATCGTATAAAATCACAAACATTAATCTTACTCCGAAGTAAATAGCTTAAGCATGGATGTTATGGATATCAGAATTACCGATGATATTACAAATATATAAATATAGAATTATAGATAAATAACATGGATTAAGGTCTTAAGGTCAAAAACGCAAAAAGTCAAACACTTAAAATGACAAAAAGTTAAACGCGTCAGGCAAAATTAATCGATATGCGACTTTCAATAGCTGGCAACATTTCGGTATAACAGCCGTGTGTGACGTGTCACGCGACGAACTACGAAGAGCAAATGTCATAATTGTCATAGCACTCATTGCGTCTTATTTCTCATAAGACTAGCTATCAACCTATTATGTTATGATTTGGAACTGAAATAACCCCTGTGTTTCTGAAAAAAAAATCGGTTGGAATTAATAATTTGTACATTAAATAATATCCAAAAAGTCATTTGGAATTGCCGCAACCACTAGACCGCTTCTCATACTTTCTTGATCATTCTCCTTTAAGCTTTACTCAGCACAAAAAAAACGGCAAGAATGTAGAGAACGCTTCTAAATACACTTCCCAATTTAACTTATCCAATTTAGACGTATAAGATAAGATATAATATTAAGAATTTAAATGTCACTTGCTATAACGGTGAAGGACACATCGTGAGAAAACCTGCATGCCTGAGAGTACTTCATAATGTTCTCGAAGGCATGTGAAGTCTGCCAATCCGCACTTGGCCAGCGTGGTGGACTAAGGCCTAATCCCTCCCATTCTGAGAGGAGACCCGTGCCCAACAGTGGACGTCTATGGGTCGCAGCGAATTTAGACGTATTTTTTCATGTAACTATGTAGAATACGTATAGAAGGACCATACAGTTCCATCGATTCACAGATGCTCATTAAATATCGATTTTCTTATTGAAAATAATATAGCAAATTAGTATACAGCACCACCAATTTGCTACCACAGTATACGTTTTACATGATTGTCCACAAGTGAATTTGTTCGAATGTGGGACTTGAGTGATTGTCGATTAAATTGTAGATGGCTGTCATTTTAGTAAGCACCTACCCATACAAGCCTATACTCTATTAAAGGTCTCATTGCTCTGAGGTACATTCACACACACAGGTGACGCTGGCTGGTTTCAAGTTACAACCCATTTAGAGTCCCAATGCAGCACTGCAAGACGTTCTTTCTCATTCGATTTTTTGACCTTGATAATGGTATCAAGCCATGCAGCCCGGCGCTTCGCATGGTAAATTTGTACAGAAACAACTATAGACAGATAATTGAAAGATTTCATTCATGGGAACTGGAAGCTAAGTGTAACGTCGTTTTAGTGTATCGACCGGCTGCTTTCCTTGACATTAACGTTCAGCTGACTACAAGCTTATTAGCCTGTACATTCACACGTGCATTGTCCTGAAAGCCCGCTTACTTCACTTGCAACACGTCGGCGGCTGTGATCGCATGTGACACAATTAGCACATAATAATCAGGCTTTCTATTGAGTTATCAATGTGAACCAGATGTGATATAACTTCGATTGAACTCGGGCGTGGCTAGGCATAAGCCAGATCTCCGTGGCAGTCTTGAGCGTTTGTCACAATGATTATTTTATATATATAATATATATCCAACCATATATATCCACCAACAAACGAACAATAAACGAATTAACATGGCGTTTTGTTCGTTGCCAAGGGCGAAGCTGAGTAGGAATACAAAAAACGTATACCATTTGGCACGTATTCGAGGCTTTACTTTTAAAACCTGTAGACGTTCCACTGTTGGGCACGGGTCTCCTCCACAGACACAGCTGCGGGAGTTCTAGAGCTCTACCACGCTGCTCGCGGAGCGATGAAGCGGTTAGTTGCCAACCTAGTACTAACTATCCACCCGAAGGTCTTTGACAAGGATTAACAATTGTTTTTATCATGGAAACAAAAAAAAAATTGCGGCCAACGGCATAACGTAGCTACCGAAGCACAGTAGCGCCCGCGACGGTCACCCATCCACAAACCGACCGAGCCCGTTGTTGCTTAACTGTCGATCACATAGAATCGACGCTATTCATTCCACGAAAAAAAACCTGAAACGCGTGCGAAAAGAATGTCAACTTACAGATTTTCTCTGGATTTATGAATTTTACGCAATTAAAAATTTTCTACCACATGCGCAACTCGCTGACTCTCAATGTTTTTTTCATAATTCATTAGCATTAAAATCTCTGATCTCGCGAACTGTTTATTAACATCTTAATAGCACAGAACATAGTGAGCCTATCGCAATAATTAGTCATTATTATGTACAGAATCAGCAATCGTGAACCATAAAGATGTGCAATACTGTCTTCTTTCATGGGCACTTTATTGTTTTATGGGGGTAGAGTTAGTTGTTGATCAATTATTAAGATCAAGTATTATCGAAAGTAATCAATCAGACAAAACAATTTAATTCGAATCATTTGTGAATTATTCGAATCAACCCAAGATAATATTTATTTAACGATGAGCTGGCTGTAGACAAGTAGATCTTGTTAGTGCTTTACTCGATAGGTTTTGTTTCAAATCAATGGCATGGATGGACAACCTTATACTGCCGCACTGGTTTTGGTTACAGGGGTAGGTACGTTAGGCTGTCGATCTCTATATCGTTGTTAGAATACCTAAATTAAGCATTAACCAAATGTTACACTCGCCTGCCTTCCTAATGCGTTGGAGCTAAGATCACAGCGGTCCTACTATCGCTTGGCGAGTTATACTTTAACCAGTAGGTAGGTATGTTCAGGATTTCGCAACCATTAGTTCCTTAACTTCACTGCTCCCTTTCCCGATGTGACATTCAAGTAAAAAATTAGAACGTTTCTCTCTACTTGCGGCCATACCTGCCCTCGACAGATATGTATCAGCTGATACAGTTTTTAATAGGTTTTAAATGTCAAGTATGCGTTCGCTCCGGGGTTCGCTCTCATATCGATCAGATCTTGGATCATAACGTGTCAGACTTTCACTTCAAAGCTCCTTCAAATGGATAAATTACTAATATCGGACTACATATATAAATGTAAAGATACTAACGAACATGTATAACGCAATTTTTTTTGTTGTTGTTAATAAAAGATTTCCATATTTTTTTGCGATTTTGAGAAAAATGTAAAAAATTATTTCAGTTTCAAGGCTTCTTATAAAAGTATTCCCTACACAGATTTTACCATGATCTATCTATCTACAGTAGGTATGCGATGCGTCTAATAAACCAATCAACATATTTTATATAGGTAATACACAATCAAAGATTACCTATGTCAATTTCGGTAAGTATCGTTGAACGCAGTATATTCTAACCACAAATCAGACTTTAGCACTTCAGTGTGAGAAAATGCCGTGGCATTTGATAAGTACAGCGATTCTCCACGTTTTTTAGGACGAGAAAATAATTTATCAGTCTACTTGAACTAGAAAAATTAAACAAAAGAGTAAAGTAGATTGCGTTATTTACTGACATTTTAATATTACAAACATATCCATAATAACCTTCACCAGATAACTAACGAATATAAATTAGGTAAGGAACGGAGCTTTCTCCATTCCTTGCCTATTTTGTATTAAGCGATCGGAGTACAGAAGACAATTAAGTTCTAAAGTTTATTGACCCTTGCTAGTGATCTCGGGTTGAGTACCGCTGTCCTGAAGATCCGCTCATTGACATTAAAGGTCCGCTATTAGTACCGAAGTATATTATTATCTATCCTTGGTTTAAGAGGGCTCTTACAAAATCGAATCGCTCAGTTTTAAGATTTTTGTATTTACATTATTTATATGCTGTTTACAATATGAAAACAATAATGTAAGTAATTCTAGTACCAAAGAGTTTGATAAACAGTAAGCAAAAGAAGCCACATTAGGAGCCGTATATATCTCCCGGATATCTGTCAATTGCATATGTTTCCCTGTAAGAACTGCCTGCATCTCCAAACGGTCATTTATTATCACTGAACACGAGCTGATAAGAAGATCCTTCGCCTTCTTTCATCATTTTCTAGTTCAAGAGCTCTTTTTCAACTCTTTGGCGACTCCTCCGGTGTTGCTCATGTATATAGACGATGGTGACCTCTACCTCTACCTACCATCTCTACCATTAGGTGGCCCGTCAGTTTATTCGTCAATCTAGAAACTGGTTGGTGCAGTCGCAAAGGCTGCTAAGGGTTCGATTCCCGGGAAACAACTATTAGCGCGGTGTTTGGAATTGTGCCCGGAGTAGGTATGGCTATAAGCTCACTGCCTGCCTGCACAACTGTTGAAAAGTGTGTGTACTCACCTACCCCTTCGGGAAAGTACAGGCGTACTGCCTTGTTAGTCTAGTGATCGTACCCGCGACTGCTAAGCTAGTGGTCCTGTGTTCGATGCCCGGGTCGGAGAAAAAATATGGGGTTTTTCTAACTTGAAATGCCCGGAGCCGGTATACTCGTATGGCAATAGGCTCACCAAATATTTGTATGCGGGTGTATACAAACCTCTGTCAACTCCTTCGAAGATATACAGGCGTGATTTTATGTTATGTTATAATAAAAGATAATGCCATATGTACACACCCGTGATTCGGGAATACATTGAAATCCGATGCTCCAATTTGGCCTGCAGTCGGTACAGCCCACACTCTCGCCCTCGCCGCTAGAAGGGGTGTCACTATATAAAGTGAGAGTCACCACGCACCGTACGACACGTATAATTCGCCGCGTGTGTTGTGCACCTTTTTTTTAAGTTCAAAATAAGTGTGTGAAATGTTCCGTCAGTGTGTCCTTTTAGCGGTCCTGGGCAGTGCGATAGGAGCGGCCCAGCATCAATACCAAATTCAACAGCAAGTTAGTAGCATTAGCAATAATTACGTGAGACTAATGTGAGATTGAATTTTCGTAAATTTAGACGTTAATATGATATAAGCGTTGCATTATAGTGAATTTAGTAGGAAATTTATTGGAATTCATCGAGGGTGATAGTGAAAGGACATAGATGAAGTGAAAGCTCCAGCAAAGCTTTCAATACCTGGTTCGCTATACGTAAAAATAAACAAAATTATTTATTTATTAAGGATTTATTATGCTCGAGCTAGCTCCAAGTATTTTTTTTATTCCATGAAATACTACATGAATATTTAATTAATTTATAAAGTTTATCACTTTTGATTTTAATTAAAATTATTATAAAGATTTAAACAAAATATAGTTATTTTATGTATCTTCTATGAATTTTGATAAAAATGAAAAAGAAAATTTATTACGATTGAAGAACTTAATCCATAGATGATATATAGCAAAAAATACTTAATTCAACTGTTTATTAAAACTGCACATGATTTTTTATAAAATAATAACCGTTATGAGCCTTTCAATTTGCGTTGCATAAGGTGTCGTTAAAATAATAATAGCACGAGCATAACTCATAAATTAACTCTTTAAACTATTATTAAAAAGCTGTAATAATTAAACTACCGCATAGCGGCATAATTTTACGCAACGGTGAACATAATTGGATGTTCATCGTTGTTGTAATGAAGTTAATTGGATGCAATATGTATTTGGACAAACTACTATATTTTTAGTTCAATATGATCTGGATAAAATGACTGATTTTTAGTTTGTCACACTCAATATCTCCAAGTTTTTTAAATGTTTTTGATTCATCAAGCCTTTCTTTGTCCACAATTAATGTAATTAAATTATACTTACTGTTCAACAAAAATTAATTGCATGAGATTTAGTTTCTCACAAAAAATTTATCTATCGTTAACTCATGGGAAAATACGAACTTACGGACACTCACGAGCTTATCGAGTCTATCCGCGTAACTTTCGAATCAATAACGACATCCGACAATTTGACATTTACGGTAAATCCATGTTCATGTCACATGTCATTGTAATCCTATACTTATGATAGAATATTACCGGAGTAAGTATGTTCTAATATTTAAGTTGTAAAAAATTATGTGTAATTAAATAATAATTGTGAACGGTTATCGTACGATAAATTTTACCGAACATTTTAAGTAGTAAGTAAGTTTTACACATATTTAAGTAAGTTTTTGAATGTGTTTAAATGAGCTTCAGATCTTAAGCTGTGCTGTGCTTCAGAGGGCACGTTAAGTCGTTGGTCTTTGTTGTAACGAATAGCAAGATAAGAGTCATTAAACCATGTCGGAGGTCTTCTTATCCTATTCACCAATCCAGACTAATCTCAGTTGTGAACCATGCCCTGCTGTGAAATGCTAATGTTTGCAGTCAAGAACAGACTAAATTGAAATTTGTTAAAAAAAATCTGCTTACGTAGGTACCTATTCAATTGCAAAATGGAAAGTTAAAACTAAAAAGGGTAGCAAAGAGGGTAAGACTGTTAAAACGTTAGTAGCCGAAAGCGCCAATTATCCCGTTACAGCATATTATTGCTCTGATTCTTATTCAGTTACATCCGAAATGTCATAAGACATGCGACCGAAACAATGCAGTTACGTTGCGCCCGATTTGTGTCGGTTTATTGTAACACACATGAGGCAGTTATGCAAATGCACCTCTAGGGATTTCAAGCGACCTAGTAGCTTCGTTTTCACTGTAAGCTTTGGTATTTATGTAAGTGTAGCAGGTATTTTGTTACGAAATAAAATATTCGAATATTTACTTCTGCCGGTTTTTAAATTATATACATACTAGTGGACGCCCGCAGCTTCGCTCGCGTGGAATTAGACATAATAATAGATTAAAAAGTAGCCTATGTCCTTCCTCAGGCTCTAGACTATCTGTGTACCAAATTTCATTTAAATCGGTTCAGTAGTTTTGGCGTGAAAACGACACAGACAGACAGAGTTACTTTCGCATTTATAATATTAGTATGGATATGGATATACGTCACTACAACATGGATATGTACGTTGAAATTAGACAGGATATTAAGAAATAAAATATAGAGTATAAGAATAAAGGACTATCAGGTACATCAGTGGAATCTGAAAAAAAAAACATGATTTCATTGGAGGATAAAACATTAATTCATCTGGACAACATTAATTATTTTATCTTTAGCCGTTTTCTTCTCAGAGCAACAGAACCGGCTGTACCTCAAACTGAAAAGAGGTGCTCATTAGCAGAGATTTTAAAATTACTTTTTTTTTTACTAAATTACATTAAGTGCTAGTCTTTCTAATGATTTGACGGGGCTAGGGAAATAGTCTAACAGTTAACACGGGCACGAGTGCAATGTTATCTGTAAGCTATCAATATGTACAGAACCTAGCTATTGGATTCTCCAATAGCTTAGCTACCGGCTCTGTAGCTAATCCTCCGCTATTCCAGCAGGACCAAGGCATCCCTCCTCACCTTCTGCGGCAGTACATCGGTGGGCAGCAGGGAGCGGCGCCCGCGCAGACGCAGGTGCTCTCCCGCCCCGCGCACATCCCCGCACCCGCCCCCGCGCGCCTTGTAAGTTACAGAAAACTTCGATGACTATTGACCCTAACGTAAAAGTAAATGACGAACTAGTTCACCTCACTAGTTCAAGGGTGCGAAAACTTACATACCTAAGTCTTTCCGAACAGTGATTATATCAAAAATAACATAGCATCACGCCTGTAGTTCCCCGAAGGGTTAGACAGAGGTGTATACAACCAGGTATGAGCCTATTGCCATACACCGGACCGGGCACAAATCCAGACAATCCTGCTGCTACTGGGCATTTCAAGTTAGAAAATCCAAATATGTAGTTGTTGCCCGACCCGAGGCTCGAACCCATGTCCTCCAGCTTAGCACTAGACCAACGAATTCATTCATTCAACGAAGTCATTACATACATAAATGTTCAACATAAATGTTGAAACCCTCAGGCAAGCGCACGCGCCCATGTACTAAGCACTTCAAATACGAATCTTCAAAGTTTAAAAGAAAATGCTGTTTTAAATGCTGGCTATATAACTAACGAACTTGGTCATCGTCTTCCAGCCCTACAACGTGCAAAGCGAGAACCAGTACCAGCCACAGTACCAGCAAGCGCAGGCACAGCCACAACCGCAGCCGCAGTACAGGCCCGCGCCGCAGGCCTACCAGCCCCAGAGGCCACAGGAGCAGCGAGAGCCCGAAGAATATGACGTGAGTTTGTTTACAATACATTACCTATTGTGTAGATAAACTAGCCGACCGAGCGACCACACGATAACCAATACCAACTTCAACCGCAGTATCAGTAACCGCAACTGCAACCATGTTGACACATTACGTACTCCAAAGCTACTGCGCGTTGAAGGTCAGAGTAACTTCGTGCCGCTATGTATACCTCTTTCTATTGTTTATTCAGTTCGGTGTTCAGGGTTCGCGGGGTGAGGAATGGGTTAACCCGAACTACCAAACGTTCGTTTGGTAGTTCGTTGTACTAACAGAATGAGTGGAATATTTGACTGACGTATCTTATTAAAACATAGACAAAACTAAATAAAAAATTGAATTAAAGACATCCCTGCGCAAATTACAGTATTTCGCTTGCCCCACTTCTTCTTCAAAGCCGATAGCCCCACATTGTAGTTTAGCTGTGGTAATATCAACGATCAAAGCTGAGGGGGAGACAAAGGACCACAGGAGCATAGCTCTAAGCTAAGCTTGTTCTGAGAGTATTATTTGAGATACATTACCGAGCAGGTCTAATGTTATAGAGAGTCTCATAATCATGTTTCGATCACAGAAGGAAAACAATTATATTATGACAATCGTGTTTGACTGTAGGTATATTTGTCTTTTCGAATCTTTTCAAACTTAAAGGAAATACGCAAGAAAATAATACATGGTTACAACAGAATCAGAATTAGTTGTGGAATATCTACGTACCTACTTATTTAGAAACTGCCACCACTACAATACTTTCTTTGTCCCACTGTTGAGCACGGGTCTCCTCTCAGAATAGGAGGGATTAGGCCTTAGTTGCCTTGGCCACGCTGGACAAGTACGGATTGGCAGACTTCACGTGCCTTCGAGAACATTATGAAGAACTCCCAGGCATGTAGGTTTCCTCACGATGTGTCCTTCACCGTTACACATTTAATTTCTTAAACCGCACATAACCTAGAAAAGTCATTGGTCGCTTGGGTTTGAACCCGGACCGCGAGTTAGAGGCGAGTTCGACAGCCACTGGGCACCGCTTTCATATTGTTGCATTGGCACGACCTCTGACGTTTTATCTCCGCCAGTACGTAGTATGTAGAGCACGTAGAGTGTACTCTAGTTGAACGCAAGCAGGTTCTCAGTGAAAGTTGCCTGCGACTGCGGGTGAATTATCCAGCGATAATCCGACACTACCTGATGTTAGGTATACCTGCTACCTATTGCTATGTGCTATTGCTAAGTGGGACTAGTTTATCGAAGGTAGCAGTTACTGCAGTTAGGTATTCACACATTTTATTACTATCTACATTTCTTCCATAATATTATCTAACTTTTTTTGATAATACCTATATTATAAACATTAATCTTAAAATGTATCAGTAAAATTTAACATTAGTTGGTAGATTATATCTGGAAATTATGTTTAAGTAGGGTTAAATTTAAACCTTTTGTCGACGCACAGGGTACGTACTGAAAAACTCATGTGTTTATGCGACACCTTTTATGTTAAAATTTATCTGTTTAATATGACTATTTTAAGTACCTGATAAATAAATAAAATATTTTTTAATTAGTGTAATGTATATTGCGTAATATTTAATTTTTCGCAGAGCCATCCAATCCATTTGATTGCTGTTAATAATGCAAGAGAAAATAAGTCCAATTACACATACAAATTAAGTACAGTTGAGTTGTAAATTCTAAGTTAAAAAAAACCAGTACACGTTGCCTGACCCGGGGATCGAACCCAGGAGTTCTAGCTTAAATATAATAATAATAGATATGTTGGACATTCTCATACAAGGCCATCTGACCCCAAAATAGGCGCGAGCCTGTACTGTGGGTGTCAGAGACTGATATACATAAATAGATATATTTAAATACGTAATTAAATAGATAATATTATTATTAACATCCAGACACAGATCAAATACAAGTGTTCGTCACACGAATACGTCCTGAGTGGAATTCGAACCCAATACCCCTGGCGCAACAGACAGGGTCACTACCGATTGCGCCAACGGGCCCGTCTCTAGCTTTTAAGCTAAAGCGTGTTAATCATGAATGATTTATTTTCCAGCATAACCCATCATACCAGTTCGGTTTCGACGTGAACGACGACCAGTTCACTAACTACCAGAACCGGAAGGAGCAGCGCGAGGGGAACGTCGTCAAGGGTTCCTACTCCGTGGTGGACAGCGACGGCTTCATCAGGACTGTCACCTACACCGCTGACCCTAAGGAGGGCTTCAAGGCCGAGGTACCCATGTTATTCTTCATCACAACCCTTTCTTTGTCACACTTTTGGGCACGGGCTCTCAGAATGGGAGCGATTAGGCCTTAGTCCACCACGCTGGCCAAGTGCGGATTGGGAGACTTCACATGCCTTCGAGAACATTATGAAGAACTCTCAGGCATGCAGGTTTCCTCACGATGTGTCCTTCACCGTTATAGCAAGTGACATTTAATTTCTTATAAAATTAAATGTTATTCTTATTAATATCACAGAATAATAAAAAAAAAAGTTTAACTAAATCAATTATTAACCAACTAACTAAACTAATTATTTATATCAATATAATTATAACCTATCCTAATAAAATAAAATAAAAATAACATTACAAATTTAATGTGATAATATGTATAACTCATCAAACATCAGTTACTTCCTAAGCGAGGCTCTAAACGTAACTAACGTTAAGTCGATAACAACTATTGATTAACCATTAACAAACTGCTAGTGCAA
The DNA here is from genome assembly GCA_944567765.1 of Carterocephalus palaemon. Classification (NCBI taxonomy): domain Eukaryota; kingdom Metazoa; phylum Arthropoda; class Insecta; order Lepidoptera; family Hesperiidae; genus Carterocephalus; species Carterocephalus palaemon. The sequence continues at coordinate 11,417,977 of OX155643.1, forward strand.
CCGGGCCTGTTGTTTGTGCATGTTCTGATTCGGTTTACTCTACCGGCAACGAAAATAATTTTGAAGTACCCGCTTAGTGACTGGTATCTGTGCAATTCTTGTTTTATATTGTTTAAATTCTGTTATAATTTGATCCAAATGCTACTAAAATAATTAATAACGTTTGTCTTGTACGCTCCAGGATGGATATAACTTATAATACGTTATCATGTTTCTCGGTAAGCGATTCTGTAAAATCTTTTGAGAAATAAATATGAATGGTGTTTGTTGATTTGTCCTTCATCTCCTCCTCAATAGAATGAATAATCGATGTGATTTGGATAGATGTATCACAAATTTACAGAGAGTAACATAGGTTAGTATTTATCACGAAATATTGCATTGTTCCCGTGAAATAGAAAAAACACTAAAATAATCGTTCGTTTTTTATCGATCAATTTTTAATCGATTGATAATCGGTAGAACTGAAGGTGAAGTTTAGATAAGTGGTAATCTTTGGTGGGGCTTGCTTAAATATAATAACTATATATTGAAGAAGGCCATATATACCTAGTTATTATATTTTAAATTATCTCTTGATGGTAGAGATAGAAAACAATCTAACGCAGGCGGAGCCTTGGGGAAAGCTAAGCTTTTTTAGCTCACCTGAAGGCTGTCATTTTGTGATAACTGGGACAGACGGCTACCGAATCCAACCATCCATTTACCGGCTATAACCGGTCCGGTTATTAATTTAAACAATTTATTACTCCCATTTTTTATATATCATTTCTCTACAGGTATCACGCCAACCGACCGATATCGTAGTGAAGTTCCCCACGCCCAAACCGCAGCTGCAGCAGATCGCGCAGCCCGCCCCACAACAGGCCCAGCTCGCCCACGCCCAACAGCAGATCCCCCACGCCCAACCCCGACCTCAACCCCAGCAGCAACAGTACTACCGATATGAATAAGCTTTTAGTCACTTAAAGTGTGCACCAAACATTATGACATGCCTGAAGTTTGTGCAGATCAATGCGCAGAAGCTATTATAGCGAAGAAAAGTGTTCTAAAACATGCGCGAGGTTCCGGAACAAACTTCAGAGGTGTTATAAAGTTTGGCGCAACCTTGAGCAATGAAAATCTAGTGGTTTTAAACATTTGTCATCGTCATCATTAGGTTGGTTGGTAGTAGGATTATCCTCATAACATAACATAGAGTTTCATAACATTTTCCCACATTTAGTACTTACTTTTGAATTTGGTTGATTTTTGACTGCCTCATACAATAAGTAGGTACCTAGTACCTACCATTGGAAATGGAATTTCCTCAACATTCACAGCATATTGTGGCAGTATTTTTACTTTTACATTAGGTCTGAGATTAATATTTTTTTATCCTAAAATTTCCTAGAGCACAAAACAAGATAAGGAAAGTTCATGACTCTTGAAGTTTAGTAAATAAAATTATAACCCGTTCATTCATATGCATCTTCTTCTATCTTTTTAGTATCATCACTTTATCATCATTGCATATTTAATCAGTTTCATTAATCATAGGCGTGTACCTATTTAAAATTAGTAACACTTAATTCTTTGAAAAATAGTTACATGCTTTTCTTAATTAGATAGATAGATACTATACTAAAAAATTAAAAGTAGAGTAATGATTGTATACAATTTCTAACATTTATTACTACGGTATTGTTAAACAAGAACGAGCCAATTATCAGTGTGAACTTCGTCAGTTTACTGTAAGATGTTTTTAATGTGTCTGCATAGTGTTATACAGATACTGCATCTGTACAGCGGTATATATTAAGTATATTTTGATAATCATCGCATATTTATTCTTGTTGTGGTGGAATTTTAGTCATAGTTTAGCATATGTCATAAAACATTTTTCTTTTTATGTTCATAAAATCTCTATCATTCCAAGTTGTAGTAATCATCATCAATTTCATTCTTTTTTTCCAAGCACTACCAGTGCTGCTACACTCTTCTACAGCAATCTAAATTATCTCCAAAAATGTCGTAAACCATTAGTAAGTATTTATAAGAATGTATTGATAATTGTTTGTTGATAATATTTGATGATTATAGTTCCTTAGAGTAGGAAAAAAGACTTTAGTAGTTATGCTAAAAGTTTCCTATTTAAACTCCGCTGATATGTATGGATTATTTTTTAAGTGAATTGTTGTAGAAAAATAAAAGTGAAACTAATTAATGTTCTGTTTTATTTGTCAAATCTCCAAAGATAGTAAATTCTTTGCAAAATAAGTATGGACCCGCAACGCATAGGTAAGCATATTTCATGTTTATTAGGCTGCATCAGAGCCATCTTTAGATTAAAACAAAAAGGGTTTGTTTTAGTTTCAGGCGCCATCTTTAGTCGTGAGGTGGCAAATCTTGGAACAGTACAGGTATTTAGGGCGTAACTTTTTTATTTTGTACGAAAGCATTAAATAGCGAAGTGTGGTTGATGGATAAAATAATAAACTTAATAAATTAAATCAATCATTTATTCTTAATAAAATTCGATGTCCAAATAACTATTTAACTAAAATTAAATTTTCTATGAATAATAAATATTTGAGCTGAAAAAAACAGCGGTAAAAATAAATGTCTTTAATAAATTAACAATAAAATAGTATCAGTCTATCAAATAATTAAATGCAATTCAATAAAATTAAAATTGTCGAAAAATTTACTAAGTTGGTACCCTCCTATGATGAAAATTCGCGACCATTTTAAATATCTTAAAAAGCCTAAGTCAACTAATTACGAACAGAGAGAGAGAATTAAGAAGAATACTAACGTTGGATTAGACTTTCGTAAATAAACACACTCAAGACATCCTTAACATCCTATATAAAGTATTATTAGGTGATGTATAGGATATGGCTAGTGTGTATGGTGAATTGAAATCTTGCACCAATGGTACCACAAAAATAATTTATGAATGAAATTATTCAGAAAATATGGTGAATATCTCATAATTCTTAAATTAACACTTTGAATATCATAAAAGTAATTCTAAAAACATTAATACCGCATTACACTATAAAAAGTTAGTATTATTAGTTAAGTATTGACAAATAATTATTTTAAAATTTAAAAAAGGTTTTTTTTTACATATTAAAAGTGAATTTGCTCTATAAAATCTACAATGTGACCGGGAAATAGAGTTTATATTTAAGAATTGCAGTAAGCAGTAACCATATTACAGTGAATATTATTTAATTTTACTTTTTCTGATTGTACTTGTGGTACTGTGTCAATATTAAATGGTGAGAGTAAGGTGGTGATAAAAAAAAAGTGGCATCACCTATCCTGATACAAAATTAACTATGGCCTTTCCACCATTATCTATCTTCCGCGGTTGGGACGCAACTACCATACAAGTGTTAATCTAATCTAAAAAATGCACTTCCGTTCCACATTTTGTTTCATTGAATTAGAAAGAATACTTATTCCAACACTTGTACATGCGGTGATTTTACTGTTAACGACTCGTCCGTCAATGCACGCACAATGGTTAACTTGGATGAGTTTTGTATGCGATAATACACTATAGGAAGTACATTTTTAGATTACACTACCTGTCTTACGAATCTACTTATACGCTAACTACTCTAGAAATTGTTATAACACCTTATTCCTACGTGGGTGGGTCAGGCCGGCAGACGCAGCCCGACTCCACTAGTACGTAGTCCTGCCCGGTGAGCGTGACCGGCCCAAGCGGAAGGACTAGGAACAGATACGGCACGTATGTCTGCGTACAGGAACCTCGTACCACGGAGCATTCACTGGATCTGTGAAGACAATAATAACCATAGTTGAAGTTACCGGCTTACTCACGTGCGATTTAAGTCGAAAATAGTCCGACTAGTTTCGATCTATTACGATGATCACTGAGCGTTCAGTGAACGCCGTGCCCGCCGCGAGCGCGTTCACTCCTGAAGATGATCATCGTAATAGATCGAAACTAGTCGGACTATTTTCGACTTAAATCGCACGTGAGTAAGCCGGTAACTTCAACTATGAATATAGACACTCACGAATCGTTCAGTAATACAATAATAACCATTAACATTAGCACCCACTTTGACTATGCATCCGCCCGCGCACCCGGTTCATAATGTCGGACGCCAAGACTCATTTTGGGTCGAATCAGTTACTTTTTTACTTTTTTTGATTATGTATGCCTTGGTAAACCAAATGTGCCATTAAACAAAATTTCTCGAACGCTTAAAAACTTCGGAGAGCACGTCAAAACTCTGTTTCTTATTGAAAGATAACAGTAGCTAAGTTATGTAGGAGGTCTTCAAGTGGTTTAAAAACATCCGACAATAGAGTTCGACCAATCCGAGTGGAGTACAGCACCTTGCTACTGCGGCCCACTGGTCACTCCTGGGTTGCAGCCAGATGCATTCGAGAACATAATTATAAACAAGAGGAAGAGTCATCAAGATTAAAGATTGCATAAAAAATCGAAAATAACTTACTCGCACACTTCAAACACTACTTGCTGCAGCAGATCGGGGAACTTCTGCACAATGGTGACCGGCTGACCAGAAGTGAGTGAGACGCCGTACATCGGCGCGGTGGTGTTGTACCGCGTGCGACAGAGACGGGTGCCACCGCACGCGCCTGTCGGGGCGGGCGTGAGGCCCGGCATGTTGGTAGCTCGCGCTGGAACATGTTAAGAACCATAAGATGGTGTCCAGGTGTGAGGTTTAGGTAAAACCCATTCAGAGAACTGAATGTTCGTTTTATTTTAAACTAGTGGACAGATTTTAACAGCTTCGCTCGCGTGGAATTAGACATTCACTAACTTCAAAAACGGCAAAGTTTCATACTAACTTTGCAGATATGTCAGTCAGTCAGTCAGTCAGTCAGCTTCTCCTTTTATAAATACTAGTGGACGCCCGCAGCTTCGCTCGCGTAGAATTAGACCCATTAACGACGTCTACCCGTCTAACGACTTCAAAACCGGCAAATTTTCATACTAACTTTGCACCCCCGTTTTATCCCCTTAGGGGGTGGATTTTCAAAAATCCTTTCTCAGTGCTCCCCTACGTTATAAAAGGAACTCCTGTGCAAAATTTCAAGTTTCTAACCCTTATAGTTTAGGCCCTGCGTTGATATGTCAGTCAGTCAGTCAGTCAGTCAGCTTCTCCTTTTATATATATAGATAGATTTAAATCTACCTCACATTATATCGCTTGCTATGTTGTTAGACAGTCTGCTAGTAGGTATTAGTGTGGAAGTTTAATAGGAGTTTGGTCGAACCCCTTTCACATATCGCAGGTAGTGTTGAAATATATCTAAAACCAAATTCCAAAGGACTCGATTCGAAGCGAGTGCTTAAATAAGTCGGAGTACGATCAATCTGTATGTTGATCGAGACATCAATTAGCTTGATGCCTAATTCTCTCCCAGTCAACCTTGTAATGTAGGTATGCTTGTGATGTAAGAGCAACATGACAATGTATGTTTTTTGAAAGTAACATCGGCATCATATGACATGCAAAACCGTCTTTACCATAGATTTATCATTACTCTATATTGTCTTTACCGTCTGTTGTTATAATCAGCGTTGGATCTAGCGGCTGCCTACGTAAACATGCAGTTACAGTTGTAATTAGGTAATTACCGGTCCGGTTGCCGCTCTGCCGTATCTGTCCCTCGGAGTACCCCGCGTGTGCGTCAAGCAGTGCCCGCCTCATCAGCGTCGGGTCCAGCGTGCGCACCTGCCTGCCTTGTCTCGTCTGTCCCCATGACCCTGACTTGAGCGCCCTATTCACTAGATGCCTGAAAATTAAAGAAAACCAATGTTAACAGATGGCAGCACTATCATCGTACTAGTACCGTCGACAAATAAGGTTGTGATAACAGATAGATTTAGGTGATTATTGTCACGCGTACCTTATACTGAGCCTAAGTAAAAGCAAGCAGTAAAACGTTGTCTCCTTATTCAGGGATAGTTCAATCTGAGGCAACTGACATAAAATAAATTTTACAAAAAAATACCTAATGACCTATAGATAGGTACCTACCTAGTTACTAGTTAGCGCAGAGCCATCACATGAGATATTTCAATGAATTGATAGGCCAAAAAATAAATAATTGGTTCAATCACAGTATGTATCCATACCAAAAACCATTCCGTCGGATATCTAGTGCTGTAATTGCGGAAATGTCCATTACAATAATTGGCGCTAGGTGGCGTTAAAGTAAATTGCCTTTCGTTTCGCTGCTGAGTGATGAAATAACGATAATTTTGAAATTATTACGTCTCGAGACGAGTGTCGAGGAAATTACCCGTGGCATTGCTCAGGGTTCACGGTTTGATGGGAAATTTCCCACGCTGTAGTGTCGACGAGATGTTCTTTACATTAAAATAACGGGACTTGCAATAGGTAATGCGGTACCTACATTACATCTGTATAATATGTATATGCATCACCCGTTGGGCGTTTCTATAATTTTTCACGGAAACGGCACGTTATAATGTCACGTTACCGGTAGGAAAGCCAAATGTTTAGGTTTTTATTTTTAATGGAGACGCTCTTAGATTTTTTGGATGGTAACGTCCCGCGCCTGTGCTGCCCAAGCTACACATTGTTTAATTAATCCCGGGAAAATAAAAATAATTAACAAATTATAATACTAGGTAGGTACCGTAGGTAAGCCCAGGTTACGTACGGCATAGCTACGTAGGTATCCAACCCTCAAAGTACCTACGTACTTATCATTAAATACCTACAGTGGGAAATGGAATTTTCACCAAACCTGTTAATAATAACCCAAAAACGCAAAAGAAAGAAAGGCACACTTGTACTTAATTATTTTTTTATTTAAATTATAAATTAAAAATGTTTCGATAAAGAGGTGTGTATGTATCGAAAGTATTAGTATTATTACTAGGTATGTACTAGAGTGAAAACTGATGAGTTACGTCACGGATTATCGGTAAGTTCGGGAACATAGATGGTAAAAACATCTTCGTTACTTTGTTTTGATGAATCGTCTTCTTCTTCATGGTTCTCCACTGAACATTCCATGTCACTGCAGTTTTTAGTATGTTCATCGTCCTCTAACTCTCTCTTAATGAAACTACACGATGGAATCAATGATTCCTCAAGTAAAACTTGATCCGCCCCTTGACCTTGATTATGCCTTTGTTCCAAATGTGTCTTTAAATCATCTTCGCTTGTAATACCATCGTAATTAACTTTCGATCTAACAGTTGCCAAGCCCTTGTTTGGGTTAAGTCCGAAAAGTGCTTCGCTTGGAGTTCTACACAATGACTTGTCGAAAGTAGTATTTAGCGCGTATTGCACGTATTTTATACCGTGTTGCCACTTCAATTTAGGGTTCTGAGTACACCAATCGTGTAATTTACGCAGAATATCTTCATTGGTTGATCCAGATAAACATATATTTAACTTGACGTCTCCGTATATGATTTTTATATCCGGAAATATTTTATCGATACTTTTGCAAATTTTCATTGCAACTGATGTTCCGTTCTTTGATTGTAAAATATTGGGCGCGCCAAAAATTAAGAATATTTCTAAGAGGGCGTGGGCAGTTTCGTTGACACTAACATCTTTTAAAGGTTTTAAGTGTATGTACTTTGTTACGAGATCCCTGTATACCATACAATACTTGTATTGGACAGTCTCAGAGGCTGCAACGTCCAAAAGGTCGACCTGACCGCGGGAAAAAAGTTCTGGGAATTCATGCTCTTGTTCACTGTCCTCACTGAGGGTACCCAGCATTGGTTCGGTGACTTCAGCGGGTGTGCTAGTCGCATCTGTTCGACATTCATCACATGCAGACTGGATTAATACAGTCACCTCCCCAACCTTGCTACTTAATTCATCATTCCTATTTGATTCCGCCGGCGATGACGAAGCAACATATGTTTTTCTTAAGAGTCTCCTCCTTCTATACTTATCCTTGCATACAGTACAGAGCTCTAAATAAACCATAATTACTTCTCCGGTAATATTTTTGTATTTAGGTTTGATAGCCTCCATCATTCGAGTCCTACCTGCATGGTTCATATTTACATGGTATTCTGTTAAAATGTCGTATGTTTCGTCCAAGGTTACGAACATTTGGGGCTGCGTATCACCAGGCTTATGAGGAGCACATAGTTTATCTCCTTCAGGCGTTTCCATAACTTCATATCTTTTCATACGACGGTAATGCGATGATATCCTCTTTTCAGCAATTCTGGCACTTTTAACCTCCGCTAGTAACACAGCGTACCTTTCTTTTGTCAAAAGAAACGTGTTGAGCGAGCGCTTACTCTGTAGCACTTTGTGTATTTCCCGGTAAAACTCGTCTCTATTTACGCCGACACGTTTATTGCCCTCAGACATTTTTAGTAGGTACTTAGAGTAGGTATGTCTATAGTATGTAGTCCGTGGTCTGGTGAAACGCCGAAATTAATATGTAAAATATGTTAGGTTAGACAGTAAATTACAGAACGGTTATAGTTCAGTAACATTTGGGACGTAAACTGCAAATTTAAACACACAAAACCAAATAAAACTGTGACAAAACAAAACTGTAGACTTGGAGAACGTACGAAGTACACACTGCGGCCGCCGTCTGCCTTCTCGTATTGTAACTAGAGATTCACGACATTTACCGACATAGCACGAAGCTGCCCGAAGTGTCGTCCAGACAGAAAAAGTCGGGACGGGCAATAGCTGAGAATGGGTCTAGCTTGAACGCGTTTTATCCATTGATCGAACCGGTTGTGTCGGCAGCTGCTACGGGGTCAATGTACGATAGCGGCGTGCATATTTACCATGTGTTAATGAATCTAACAACGGAATACTAGGTCGAAGTCATATTTCGCACGTGCCAATTCGTAGGCTCTCTAAGTTGCAACTTTTCCAGTTTCTGCATTCAATTCAGTGTGATTAGTACAACAAGACCATTTAATAACTCTCTCTACTAAATGGACTAACCATCCCTGTCTAGAGTCTTGTTCAAAGTCAGTGACAGTTGTCATGGGCACTGCCGTGCGGGTAGGTGCTGCAAGCTCGCATACTATGCATTCACTACGCAACCAGAATTAAACTGAGGATTGAAAATGAGGGATTACCTGGGATAAGGCGTTCCATCGGGCCCCGGACAGTCGCTGCCTTGCATGGCGTCGCCCCAGGCATACTTGAGTCGCGGCCCGCAGTCCGCCACGACACAACCCGCCAGGAACGCCTGGAAATTGCAAAATATCGATCATTGCAACGTAAACAAGGAAAAATTGCGGAAATATAAGACTCTCTACTTTATTTTGCTATCTACAAGACACCTTCATACTCACTCATGCATTTCGCATAGGACTAATTTCAAGTTTCAAATACAGTGGTAACAAATACTAAGTTTTAGTGCTTGGTCGTAGGTAGGTAGCGTCCGTAGCCGATTGGCTCGCGTCGATTCAATGTGATCGAAAGAGTTGGCGCGGTCAGTTTGTGGGTGACTGCTAGTGGCAAAAATTTCATGAACTACCGTGCTTCGGAGGGCACGTAAATCATTCGGTCCCGGTTGTTTTCAATGGTGGAAACAGTCGTTAAGTCTTGTCGAAGACCTTCGGGTGACTTGAGAACATTCGACACTGGTTTGGCCACTAACCCCTCGACCAATCCGTATTGGAGCAGCGTGGTGGAGTATGCTCTAGACATCCCGCTGCCATATCTGTGGGGGAGACCCGTGCCCAGCAATGGGACGTCTATGGGTCGCAGCGAGTGCTAGTTCGCCATCACCTTCATCGGCAAAATCCGATTAAAAATAAATATTAAAACATAAATTATGATCGGCACGATAATTATAATTACGATCCAATGATAGTTCGTCGGTTGTCGCACAAAATCACTGCGCGTGAGCCGCCGCCGGGAACGAATGTGTGCCACGGCCCGGTAACACAGTTCTTGCCACGAACGTCGACAAGACCCGTCCTTTCTCAAATATAACTAACTTGGACGACCATCGTAGTCCTTTTTGGCAAGCACAGCTACACTTCATGTGTAATGGCTATCTACTACAGCACATAAAGCTCCCATAAGTGGGTGCCGGACCAGCGGACACCATATCTAACTGCGCTTTGCCAATGCTAATTGGTGACAGCAGTAAATCAGGCAGAGGGTGAGCAGACAATGTTGTAAGCAACATAAAATTACGGGTATCACATGTCTAAATAGGCACTCAAAATTCATCATACAACAATCATCATTACCTATCATTCAACATATTTTTTATGATTAATGATCTCATGATAAAAATGCATGCGATGCTTTTGATCCCTGAAACTCTTAATGCAAAGGGGCCGAAGTCGTGAAAATTATATCTTCAGTATTTTTAAATTAAGAATGATTTAATTTTGTCTAATACCAAATTAGTTTTTTACACATCTACCTGGCAACAAAAAACCAAGATGGTTTACCTACCTTTAGGCTATCGTAAAAAGCAATGATTTATCATTGCTTTTTACGATAGCTTAACATGAAATTACGAGCATATTAAAAGTTTTACGATAGATAGATTCGATTTACACTCTCTCTGTTGTAAAATTGTACTTAACCTCAGACCAACAAAAAAATACGTTGGTCTAAGCTTGTAACATGTAGCCTATAAAATTCAAGAACATAAACTTGTACGTTGTACTACATAATCAAGTTAATTTATATTTAAATTAGTACATATTTAAATAATAAAGAATTTCAATACCCTCAGCGTACCGGAAATGGTAAGAGTACTGGCGTAGTGATGTGCGGCGAATCGTAAAACCCTCAAGAAGAAAGTGCCAGTGTCAAATTTCTAGGTCAAGTGTATATAACATGTCATTGAACTGTTATTAGAAATGTGTTCGAGTGTCAAGTGTTAATATTACATTATTATACCGATAGATAGTAACATTAAGTTAAAAAAAATATATCTGAAAAGTCGGTTTACGGATAATAATTGTACGTGATAACGTCATAAGAAAAAAACCTTTATCTGAACTGATAAAATAAAATAATCTAAAGCTAATTAATAAGGTACAAAATGTTTTAAACAATAAATTATTAAAGACTGGAACAACTTAATGTGGAACTTGTTGGAATCCCACTGCAAATTTCAGTTTCCGTGAACAAAGTAGGCCGCGCAAAAATATCGCTCGCGCCATCTACGAGCATTGTAATTTGTATAGATAAAACATTATAAATAACATCGTGAAAATATCATTTAGGATATTATTATGTTTATACTGAAAAACTCATATAATCATATGTCTGGGATTTCTATCTTGGATGTCGATTAAAATGAAGTAGGTATCTCATTTATTAGAAATACAAAGTACGTTTATCTCTTAATATTATCTAACATAAATATATTTAAATTTTCTTACTATTGCCGTTACATAAATGTCACTTTCACACAGTAATAGTTATGATTGATGCAATTTAATCACTTGGGATAGGTAAGCGTGAAGCGTAAGCATTATGCCGCCTTGGTCTCCATGGAGTAGATTAATAGTATTACCTACTGCAAAAGTGAAAATTGCATATAGAAAAAGTAGCGAAAGTGCCCAGCGGTCTCCTAACTCCATTGTATGTAGAACACGTCGCGAGTTACATTTGAATTCTTGAATTCCAAAGTATATCTACGAGTATATATCCTCATAATATTGATTCAGGTTCAACGTAATGTTTATGAGGAAAAGGATTTTTAAATATGTAGGTATACTTATTCCTGTTTTAAGTAACGAAAACGTGCACTTTTACTAAGATAAATGTATTTTACTGACATAAATGTATTTCTTTAATATTTAATAGTAAAAGTCACAGTTACTAAATTCATCAAGATTCTCCGTTGACAATACTCAATTTACATTTAAGTTTACTTTCTAAGTAAACGACAACTACTAGATAAGCCATCTCACGTATTGTAATAAGATGTTTAAAATCTCCGCGGCAAACAGTGGCCAAGATGCTTTTATGCCATTTTCTTTACAAATATTTACAACAGGCTTACTTACTTGTCGAATATTGTATACTTGGGCAGATAATTTACTGCAAAAGCAATTTTAAGAGGTTTAAATTAATGTTGCTAAAGCCATAATGGGTAGAGCTTTTTAAAAATACATTTAGGAATAAACGCCAACTCTAAAAAAAAGCTTGTTCATGTTATGATCGCTGTAGTTTAGTCATGAATGACTATTAAAAAAACCGCTGTAGTACTAGCAAAAGCTGTTATCTAGGACGAAAGAAAAATAGCAGCTTGAGAACCTCAAGAATACATAAACAGACATATTTTTATAACTCAATGAATAAAGCCGCATGAAGTCAAGTTTACTACATTACATACACGATCGTTTAACTAGTCCAATAAATGTTTTGCGACTTCTCAACTGACGTGAGTCCGGTATTACAGCGGGAAATAGGGTCATAATCGATGAACATCATGTAAGTACACTGGCTATAAATATAGTCTTGACTCTTGGATATAAACATGATCTCGGTCAGCTACATTCGGCTAATGACACGTTACGTTAATGCTCTTACCTCTAAACATCGAACAGAATGCCGGTAACAGTAAACTGATGATAACTTCACCCACAGTTTCATACCTTTTTTACCTATCAGGAACGGTCTGCTCCGAATGCATAGGCAATGAGTCAGTCGACCATGCGATTTAGCCACTACTAGCACCTAAGATGCTCACTCAAAATTACTCAAAAGCATTTCCATGTAATAGCAGTGCCTCATACCTTTTTGGGGTCTTTGCCCTGAATGATTTTTAACGAAGACTCATTTAAACCACTTTGGTCAATAACAACCTCACGGTTTAACAAGTCCCATATTAATATATGATTTAAGTACATGCAAAATAAGTACAAATACCAAGTCATACAAGTGAAATAGTCTATGCGTACATTCTAAACGATTGAATTTCAAAATTTTTGTTTTCAGTATCGTATATCTACGCTAATAAGTATAGATAAAGAAAATACATATTATTATGTGTTTAAACTGCAGTTCAGAAGTAAAAGTTCTGTCTAAATTCTTGGAATGGTTTAAAACTTATAAGAATCAAATGATAGCCCAGTCTAAATACTAGTTGTCAACTTTGTACGTGACGTTTTGCACTATTTCTGAAAAACTCCTTGCTCATTAATACGGCAACATTTGGCAAAAAGTGCTAGGAATTTTAAATTGCTTTGTTCAAAGTTTGTCACAGTTATAATGAGCAGCCACGGATGGGTGCTGCATGTTCGTTTGCTTTATAATATCCATAATAATCTCCTGACAATCTATAGTCAACGAAGACGTAACAGACAGTTTAAAATTATGAGGGATACACGAGATTGATTGAAATAAAAATTTCAATTTGGTTTTTTTATCATTATCGGTAAGGTCCAACACTAATATAGTCAAGTCAAAAACTACGGCGAAACTAGAGATGTGAAACTTACTTTATATAACTAAGTGAAATTAGGTATTTATATATTTTTTTAACATAAAATAAAATAATAAAGAACAATAAATTTATTATGTTACATACTCACCAAATAAATATACATGGATATTTTTCTTACAAACATTTTGCGTACCTAATTAACCTGTCTTAATTGCACAGCTAATAAATAAAATAAAAAAATTATAAGCGCGACACACTTTTTATACGAAGTTCTATTTAAAATGAGAAGATGGCACATTCGCGTTATTGTAAGGGCGAGCGGTTGGCGCACTGCCCGCGCAGACAACAAGTGGTTTTCATTATAACGGGAGTTCGGCCGGGAGTCCTCTGCAATGCCGATAACCGCCTTCTTTACGTCCATAGCAGCTCTCTCCAGCGTGTTTTGAATTAAGCGCCATCTATCTTACCAGTGACGTAAACGTTTAGTATCGATGCCAACTTCACAATACTTCACATCCATGTCAGACACAGAGTAGTATTTAAATAATGTTATTTATTGAAATGTCAGATGTCAGATCACTACTGTCTCAATTCTCAAATCACATGGCGATAAACAAATATGGCCGCTTGGTTAACAGATAGCGGCTCGAGCTCGACCACTGCGACGGAAAATGATTTCGAGACTTTTCTTGCCAACAATTTTAATTTCTCTGCTGACGACGATAAAGATGAAAACCGCGTGAGTGACAAGAACCGCTTGAATTTTGCAGAAGAGATAAAACAAGAAGAGCAAAAGAACAACACCAAAACATTCGCCGATAGCGGTGTCAGTGTGACGTCAAAAAATAAAATAATCCTCAAGGACGGAATAACAGATGACCGAAATGGATTACTGTAAGTTGTGTAGTAAAAACTGTAAGCAACACAGTTTAGAACACTTATTCGTTTATTTCCAAAATAGCGGCGCATACGCATTATGTATATAAGTACTGTATGTCAGTCGGAGTCAGCTGTTTGTCAATAAGATTGTTTATCTCGCTCACACGTATACGGCGGTAAATAAGTGGTCTTTTTCACACTATTTCATTTTTGGGCAATCTATTTTGGTACATTACCATCTCGATGCGGCGTGAATATCGTAATTTTGTGTTCTATAATGATTTGAGTACGTTTTGTAATGTTCGGAAGGTAAATCATACCTTATTTTATGTGTACAAGCCACTAACAACCGCTATTTAACACAGTTGTTTGAATGTTCACCACACTTCTCTAATGAAGTCTCATGTAGCTTAGATTTGAGACACTAATCAAATATCAAATAACTACTACCTACTACCTACTGTAATTGCTTCAATGCTTTTGAAAAATGAACTTTGACTATTTAGTTAGAAGAGCCAAACTTACTAGAGTAGCATTTTGATTTTGAATAAGAAGTGTTTGTTGTTCGGTAATAAATTAAATTACCTTGAGATACCTACCATATTTGGGTACACTACACACTGTAAATGTACTTATTTTATGTATGCAAGATACCAAAAATATAGTTCTATTCATGTGGCTTATAGAAGTGCAAAAAATCTCAGAAGATGACAGAGTCAAGCTTATGTCTAAGACAGTAGCAAGTGCGAATAGCAAAAAAAGTTTTTAAAGTCTTAACAATTGAAATGCTTGGGAATTTTATTTTGTTCAAATTCTTATAAAAATATTATTATTCCAAATGGACTTTGAATGTTAGATGTGGTTTCCGGTTAAATTTTTCTAGGGGCAAGAAAGAATCTTGGTCTTCAAGGGTAGCAACATATCTTGGACAGAAGTTAAATGAGACTTTTAGGTCTTTTCCAATGCTAGCATCCACTATGGATAGCTACTGAGAGTATTGGCTAAAAAGACTGAACAATGAATTTCATTTTTCTTTTAACTATTGCCTGGAATTTCCTAAAGAAACAATCTTTATGTTTACTTATCACTATTAGGAGGCAAAACCAAAAACTCTATGGAACCAAAGCATCACTCAAAAAGTTAAAGTTTCACTTTTTTACTTTACTTTCCTCAACTTGAAGATCTACAATGTAGATTAAGCCTATATATACCTTAATACAATAGATAAAACATATAACTAAATTGTCTGATATAAAATAACATTGGCTTAAGATAAAAATCCGTTGAATATCTCAAGCTTACATGTACAAGTGTTTTGATAAAAGTGTTTGAATACATTGTGATTCAAATAGTGCACAATCATTCTACCTTCAAATCATATTTACAAGCTGGAGTGGAGGTGTGAATAAATTAGTTTTTATCTTCTATTCATGGAAATAGGTAAGTATCAAAGTATCAACCCAGAACTGATTAATATTACTATGTATTTGTATCTAAGTAATGAAGTGCTATCTAACTTTTTTGAAAAAACTTAACTTTTGTGAAAGGAGGGATCTAAAATTTGACATAGGTAGAGCTTACACGTAGGTCATAATCCTAGAATTATTATGTATGAACATTATTTAAATAATATATATGAGCATTTGATATTTACAACTAGCGCCATCTATGAGTGTATGGGCTTTCTATTCTAGTTAAATAGATGACGCTTTTTTATTTTAAAAGGTGAACTTAAATCAAAAATGTTTAATGCGTTCTATGTGGACTTTTTGTAACTATTGGATTCTGAATGCGCAATACTTAAGAGGGTGCAGCGCGTACATAAAATATCCACAGTTGATCGCAACTGTGTTCACGGAATAAAACTCTTCTACATTAGTAATGTTCCTTGTTCTAGTTACCCATCATTTACTACAATAAAAAAATAAATATCAACATAAACTGACATGATGTCTCGTTGCACCTGGTGATTTAATTTGAGCAGTTTCGAAAACTTCGTGGCACGGTGCTGAGCAACCCTGAATGCTTAACCGCGGGTCGGACATAAATATGTTATTAATGTTAAATTGTGTTGTTTTCAGAATGTCCGTCACACATATCTAAGTCGAGTTTTATTTCTTTCCGATTACTAGTGATTTTATGTTATCGTATATTTCTTTAAATTCCAGTTGCAATGACCCTTCGTCCGACTCAGAGTCTCCGAACTCGTCGGCAACGGAACGAAACATGGCAAAGAGCAAACGGAGAGTGGATGACAGCGCCCGGTACAAGTGCGAATTCGAAGGTTGCGAGCGTACCTACAGCACAGTGGGCAATCTGCGAACCCACATGAAAACACACAAAGGTATTTCCATCTTCGTAAAAAGATTTCATCAACCGATGAATAAAGGTCCTTAGTCTCCTAAGCGTCTCACAATGTGGAGGTGAGGTTCAAGTTTCTCACTTTCGATAAGTGAGAAACTTGAACTTGAATCGTCGGGTTATTGGTATTTTTGGCGCCTAAAGATGACTTCAATTTTTCTTTTAGAAAGCACAGAATATGCACTACAGCGCTGTGCCAATAAACGGCTCCCGAACTGGGTTTCCGTCATAAAATGCTCAACACCCAAACGACGTTCTGCAACCACAAGAAGCGATGTATTGCTATGCTCTGAATACTGGATGGATGCTCGTTCAGACGACGAAAGGTCCCAGTCTTTCAGTCAGAACAGAAACCTTTTTGTCATTTACGATAGGCATAGGCTAGCGTAGCTCTATTCGGGCCCCTAAACTAACCTACCTCGCGGCTCGCGCAAGGTGTTTTACTGAGTCATGACCTCTCGTATATTCCAGGTGAATATAGGTTCATATGCCCTATAACGACATGCGGCAAAGCGTTTCTAACGTCGTACAGCGTGAAGATCCATGTCCGAGCCCACACCAAGGTGAAACCATTTACTTGCAACATCGGTGACTGCGCCAAAGCCTTCAATACTCTGTACAGGTTAGTCGCAAAACTTTTTAAAACACCGTACCGTTTGACTATCTTACCATGACATCATCATTGAAGCTAGTTGCTATTGGCATGCGGTTGTGGAATCTTGTGTGTAACAGTGATAGATCAATGTATAATAGCTCTCTTATCGGAGTAAGGTTATCTATTACTACCTAAAATCATTATCATTATTTGGTTTTATTTTTGGTTGGTGATAAAACATTCCGTCGTGTTTTATTGGACATGCTGTGAGTAAGAAAGAGAAGAAACTAAGTCAGAAATCGAGACGTTATCATGATCGAGTTTATCGCTATTGATTCATCACGCATTCATTCATATAAAAAATCTGCTAAAAACTTTTTCATATGCATGTTTTCATACAAATCTAACGAACGAAAACAATTAGAATATACAATTAGCACCATCTATGAGTGTATGTGGTAGTTATATTGACGTTGATGACGGTTTTCTTATTGAAGAAGATTAACTTAAATCTAGAATAAAATTATTCTTTTGACTACTCGACGATCACTAGTAGTAATAAATGTATTTAATTATATTACATTTACTGTCCAACCTGTCGCAATAACTTTCCACTACAATGTTTGCTAAGATAAATTGATTTGATGTGGGAACAATTTACGAATATCGGTCTAGTCTAGATAGATAACACGTCTTGATTTATTTATGTTTGGATGCTTGCCAAATTAAATTATCGTATGAAATTTTTAATACTTACAGTGATATGTGTCTGAAGTCCTGATTTTTCATGTGAATCAAAATTACAATAATAATTCAAAACATAAAAATCTTAGTGTCAGGTAAAGCCCTTGATTATGTTGTGAGTTTTTCATTGTATGCACATCAATCTATGTTTTTTAGTAGGTACTGCGCTTGATCCGATTTTGTTGTAAACTTACAAATTTTTAGATCCAATTTAAACAACATTTTGATTGTGTGCTAGTGTTACGTTATAAATTTATATTACATACTAGCTGACCCGGCAAACGTTGTTTTGCCATATAAATAATTTTTCCCGCTTTTCTGTTGAAATTTTTCCTGAATTTTCTTTGCTATAAACCTCACGGAGCCCGAGACCTTTCCAACGAATGCAAAACCGTGGAAATCGGGTCGTGCGTTCTGGAGTTATAGCGTCAGGAAGGAAAACCTGAAAGATTATATGAATAATAAGAAATTTTACATAATTGAGTAACTACCAAGGTTTAATCTCGGTTTAGATCGCGTTAAATAGTTTTCCGTGCAGAACTTTACAACTACTTCTACAATTATGGGCTGGTTTAAATAAAATATAAAAAGTATATGCTTTTTCAACGGCAAGACGCCTTTGGTGTAGCAAATTATACTTAATACTATCAAATTACTACTTAAACAAAATTTCCATTGAGGAACACTTAAACCAGAAACACTTTCCCATTTATATACATATTTGTAAGTGTAAGGATTCCATTGAATCAAAAGTTCAAAAGCGTGTAGAATACGGATCTGATCTAGATTTTTTCCAACACTCGGCCTGAGTGGAAATTGAAAGGAAGGATCAACATGTTGTCTCTCCAGATTTTTCTAAAGAACTCCCTAAGTAGGTAAATTTAAACGAGCAAAATCACAAAGCAACGACTTGTTTAATTATAATTTAGTAGCTTGTCATAAACGAACGTTATTTTAAGTGGGCGGTAGGTACCGCGAGGTAATTAATAGTGCTGGCTGCGAACATAAGAGATCTGTCGGGTGACGTATGTAAGACGTCGGTGTATCAGACAATCGGGACATTAGTCTTCCACTGTATATAACTCAGGTATTAATAAATGAAATGTAAGATGGACCAATATAAGTTTACTTTTATCATTCAGATTTTTTCACTACAATCCATGATTTTGTCAATGAGCCGATTGAATTATTTTTTTTTAAATAAAAGAAATTTTTAGCAACCATTGTAGAAAACTCGTTATATGTTATCTGTCTTGTCCACCTTGTCTAAAGGCGGCCTGTGTGTGTGTTCTCTTTCCGAGTAGTGGTCTCCTTTGTTTTCTTTGGACTTTTCCTCCCCACCGGTTACTTGAACTGTCCTTATAATGACGTGTTCTGCCGACTTCATCTTGCTATTTCTGCGACCTATGTCGTTGACCTTTGTTCGTCTACAAATTTCATCATTTCTGATTGTATCGTACAGCAATGTATCGAGAATAGTAAAACGTAGTAAAAGTGGAAACTCTCTCTACTAGCACGTTGAGCTACTTTGAGCTTGCGAACGAACCGACTATAATACATGTTAGGACATAATAACATAGTGGTTATGTACTTGAAAAACAAATACATATGTATGTATTACTGTTCCAGGTTAAGAGCCCACCTTCGGTTGCATAGCGGAGACACATTCAACTGTCAGTCGGACGGATGCACCAAATTCTTCACTACGTTAAGTGACCTTAAGAAACACATCCGGACTCACACGCAGGAGAGGCCTTACAAGTTAGTCCACTTATTTTACGCGCGTAGAAAACAAACCCGCTTACACATCCTGTCCGCGGTGTAGGCGGCAAATTTAAAAAAATCGTTAAAGCCTTGTCGAATTCCACCAATTCGCATTGGAGCGTGGTGGAGAACACTCTAAACCTCCCGCAGCTAAGTCTACCGGGCCCAACAGTGGGACATCTATGGGTTGTATTGTAGCTAGTCAGGATCGTCATTATCTAAATGGGACGTTAAAATCATGATAAATCTATATTTATAAAAGGAGAAGGTGACTGACTGACTGACTGACATATCAACGCATGGCCTAAACTATAAGAGTTAGAAACTTGAAATTTTGCACAGGGGTTCCTTTTATAGCGTAGGGGAGCACTAAGAAAGGATTTTTGAAAATTCACCCCCTAAGGGGGTAAAACGGGGGTGCAAAGTTAGTATGAAACTTTGCCGTTTTTTAAGTCAAGTGGGCAAGTGTGGCAAGTGACGTCGTTAATAGGTCTAATTCTACGCGAGCAAAGCTGCGGGCGTCCACTAGTATGAATTAACGTTGAAACATGTTCGCAGATGCGTTGAAGAAGGATGTGGCAAGTCGTTCACGGCGTCGCATCACTTGAAGGCGCACGCGCGCACGCACTCGGGCTCGCGGCCGCACGCGTGCGCCGTGCCCGGCTGCGACCGGATCTTCTCCACCGCTATGAGTATGCGCGCGCACGCCAAGAAACACCAGGTACGGAAACTAGTCCGTGACTAGGTTGTAGGGTTCTCGGCACGTAGGAACTTCTCACGTGACCCTATAGTGCGAATATATACGTGCGTAGTTTGCCCACGCGCGTGCACGCACTCAGGATTGCGGCCGCACGCATGCGCCGTGCCCGGCTGCAACCGGATCTTCTCCACCGCTATGAGTATGCGCGCACGCCAAGAAACACCAGGTACGGAAACTAGTCCGTGACTAGGTTGTAGGGTTCTCGGCACGTAGGAACTTCTCACGGCGTCGCATCACTTGAAGGCGCACGCGCGCACGCACTCGGGCTCGCGGCCGCACGCATGCGCCGTGCCCGGCTGCGACCGGATCTTCTCCACCGCTATGAGTATGCGCGCGCACGCCAAGAAACACCAGGTACGGAAACTAGTCCGTGACTAGGTTGTAGGGTTCTCGTCACGTAGGAACTTCTCACGTGAACCTATAGTGCGAATATATACGTGCGTAGTTTGCCCACGCGCGTGCACGCACTCAGGATTGCGGCCGCACGCATGCGCCGTGCCCGGCTGCAACCGCATCTTCTCGACCGCTATGAGTATGCGCGCGCACGCCAAGAAACACCAGGTACGGAAACTAGTCCCGTGACTAGGTTGTAGGGTTCTCGTCACGTAGGAACTTCTCACGTGACCCTATAGTGCGAATATATACGTGCGTAGTTTTTCCACGCGCGTGCACGCACTCAGGATTGCGGCCGCACGCGTGCGCCGTGCCCGGCTGCGACCGTATCTTCTCCACCGCTATGAGTATGCGCGCGCACGCCAAGAAACACCAGGTACGGAAACTAGTCCCGTGACTAGGTTGTAGGGTTCTCGGCACGTAGGAACTTCTCACGGCGTCGCATCACTTGAAGGCGCACGCGCGCACGCACTCGGGCCCGCGGCCGCACGCGTGCGCCGTGCCCGGCTGCAACAGGATCTTCTCCACCGCTATGAGTATGCGCGCGCACGCCAAGAAACACCAGGTACGGAAACTAGTCCGTGACTAGGTTGTAGGGTTCTCGGCACGTAGGAACTTCTCACATGACCCTATCGCTGCGACCCATAGACGTCCCACTGCTGGGCACGGGTCTCCCCCACAGACACTTATGCGGGAGGTCTAGAGCATACTCCACCACGCTGCTCCAATGCGGATTGGTGGAGGGGTTAGTGGCCAACCCAGTGTCGAATGTTCTCAAGCCACTCGAAGGTCTTCGACAAGGCTTAACGACTGTTTCCAGCATTGAAAACAACCGGGACCGACGGCTTTACGTGCCCTCCGAAGCACGGTAGCGCCCATGAATGTTTTTGCCACTAGCGGTCACCCATCCACAAACCGACCGCGCCCGTCGTTGCTTAACACTTTCGATCACATTGAATCGAGGCAAGTCATTGGGCTATGGACGCTACAGTCATGACCCTATAGTGCGAATATATTCGTGCGTAGTTTTTCCACGCGCGTGCACGCACTCGGCCTTGCTACGGTCGGCTCTTTACCGCCGAGACGAGTCTTCGCGCGCAAGTTAAGAAACACCAGATACGGGAACTACTCCTGGACTAGGTTTTAGGGCACATAGCTACTTCTCTCGTGATCCTCAAGTATATGTTCGTTATGTTATTCACGGCCTTACGTATTGTATACAGTGGCGGCGCTATGCTTCCATGGTTGAGCATGCCCCATGACTTGCCCATGAGTACTTTGTTGTCCCAAAACTACTAGGGTACCTACTAGGGTATTAGGTACGAGCTGCAGATAGCGAGAATACATTTTCATAAAACATTAACATCTATGACCTTACTACAAAATATCTGTCCACACCGGGCACGGGTCTCTTCACCTCAAGGAGTATTAGTATATACTTACAGGAAAAGAGAGGCATCTGTCACGTCGCTGTGGATTCATGTCAAAACTAGCGTTCCCAGCGGATTTTGAGACAACTAAATCTTATCCTTAGAACTAGAAGCATAAAATTTATATTTTAGGATGTTGATTAGATATAAATAAATATGGCATTCAAAGTTTGTAAAAATGTTTCCCTTAAGGGTGTAAAATAAACATAGGGGATAACACATTTACGGATTAATTACAAATTTGTGGAGCTAAAGTTAACGCGTTAAGTAGAATCTATTATAATTCTACGCGAGCGGAGCTGCAGGCCTCCACTAGTGAGTCACTGATATACCTGAATAGAAAATAAGCTTTTTTAAAATTGTTAGTAGATGTGAACTAAAATAGGTTGACGTGAAAAGAAAATACGTTTCTCATGAAGGAAGTATATTTAGCAAATTATTTTTATAATCATTGTTTCCATAAATAAACCTGTGATAAACATAAATAAACATATGATTGAAATTCGATGAGTATTGGCAATGTTACATGTAACATAATTTTGAAAGAATACAGAATAAAATTACCCAATAAAGTTTAAAATTATTTTTATTTTTTTTATTTTTTATGTGTATTGTAATACAATTGAGCACTTTTCTTTAATGAATCTTCTGCTATCACATTTCACAAACCAAACTTTCGCTTATGTCAAATGTATAGCAGACAATATAGGAATATTAGACAAAAAAATTATTAAAACGTTTTGTTTCACAGTAACGTGTAAATGTATATTTTACTGTCTTATATAAAGCATACTTTGTTTAACTATGTATGTTAGTTATACATTTTTATGGAAATAAACTTAATATTACATAAAACAGAATTATTCAAACATTTGAATAAGATTTTTATTTGGTTATATAAATATTAATCACATTGCTGTCTCTTGATATAAAATATAAATAATTAATGTTTCCCAAAATGTCCTAGATGACACTACTTTCCATACATAGTAGCGGTATTTCAACTTGCTCCCTCTCTCCTTCTCTTGGAATGAGACAGTTCACTCCACGATATTATCCTAAACATTTCACAAGAATGAACTCTGTTCCATACAAAAGCGACATCTAGTGAAATATACCATTAGTCCGAATATCGACTGCCGCTTATAAACACAGAATGAAATAAATAAATATTACTTACTAGTGGATGCCCGCAGCTTTGCTCGCGTAGAATTAGACCCATTAACGATGTCAGCCGCGTTCGGGTTGCTCACATTACTTCAAAAACGGCAAAGTTTCATACTAACTTTGCACCCCCGTTTTACCCCCTTAGGGGATGAAGACTGATGCATAAATTAGATAAAAACAATCCTTGATGCGGATTATATATATCATGCTAAAATTTCAGCTCGATCGGTGCAGAACTTTTTGAGTTTTTGAAGCGTACACAAACCAAAATAACATTTTTATATATATAGATTTATTTAATTCTGTGTTTAACCGTGATCCCTTAATGTGCTCTCAACGACGACCCGGCATACCGAACCCACATACAAGCACTGACCCCTGCGCCCCTTTTTGGACTCTGATTTGATCATTCATTTTGGTCTATTTGTCTGAACATATGTCTGAGAAAAGATGCTGTGTACCTAACTGCAATGGATCACGTAAGTAGATTTTTTAATTATTTAAAATTATTACAATATATTTTCATTTCTTAACCTATAATTTATGTTTGCCATAACTTTTTACACTAACGTACTTAATGATTTGGTAGGTATTAGAAATATGTTTAATTTAAATAACACGCACAGTTATGCAGCGTGGTATTTATTTCAAACTACTATTTTAACTGGAATGTGGTGTATCCTTAAATGAATCTTATGATTTGAAAATGAAACTTGTTGTTTATAGAAGAAATAACAAGCTTAGACAGTTATTTTTTATATAATTATTGTAAAATTGTTGTCCTTGTAGTATTATTGTCTTTTAAAATTTCAATAAGTTCAAGTAATAAGAAATCCAAGTTCAAATATTTACTTGATTTTGTTTGCTTATGCATTTAGTTTATCGCATTATCATAATGTACTAGCTATAACCCATAGACGCCCCACTGTTGTCTGGCTCTCCCCCACAGACACAGCTGTGGGAGGTTTAGAGAATATTCTGCCACACTGCTCCAATAATGGGGATTGGTGGAGGGGTTAGTGGCCAACCCAGTGTCAAATGTGCTCAAGCCACTCAAAGGTATTGACAAGGCTGAGGGATTATTTTCACCATTGAAAACAACTGGGACCATCGGCATAACATGCTGTCATGCCATGCATGGTAGCCCCCATGACATTTTGCAAGTAGCAGTCACCCAATCTCAGACCACTGCATCCATTGTTACTTAACTCTGTTGATTTTATACATATCTGTAGATAGATTGGCAATGCGAAAGAGAAAGAACATAGGTACTCATATGTAAGAGCGAGATAGATAGGCTAGACCATTTGCGTACACATTGGCCCAACGTCAGTTGTGAACGAAACAAATTTTTCTTATTTTTCTAAATCTCACGTTGAAAGCGTACATTTAGACGTAAATAATTATGGTTACGTGTGCAGTACCAGGATGTAACTCATCTAAGACAGAAAATCCACAGAATTATACATTTCATATGTAAGTACAATTGAAAGATTTAATTCTCCTATTGC
The DNA here is from genome assembly GCA_944567765.1 of Carterocephalus palaemon. NCBI lineage: Eukaryota > Metazoa > Arthropoda > Insecta > Lepidoptera > Hesperiidae > Carterocephalus > Carterocephalus palaemon. Next base: position 11,442,985 of record OX155643.1, read on the forward strand.
AATGTTTGAAAACTTTGAAAAAGAAATTATTATTAAATGGATAGCAAATAATATGACATTTAAATATATATAAATACCTACTTTGTTGCATAAGAATTGAATATAAAATATTATCAAATATGTGAATTTCTATTAATTCACACCTCATTCCTATAGAGATTGATCGTGATTGACGTAATATTGACAACCTCTTACAGCACACATGCACATTACATGCATACTCATTTAATTAAGTTTTGGTCTCGCTTTGATGTTTCTATTGCCAATCTTTGTCTAGTATAATAAATCTATGGTAACAACATATTGAATTGAAGCGAACCATGGCTTTGGGACTCTACATTTTGTACTAATGGGTATAAATGCTCATACTGTCCTTACTATCATCATTTTGGCTAACTAATTGAATGGGGTCAAACCTAATTTCCAATGATACTAACATTTCTTTCCATAGAGCTGATTGATTGATATTATGTAACAATTATTTTTCATTGCTTATTTTTCCAAATTACAGGTGGTGACCAGATTCCATTGCATACATTTCCAAATCCAGTATTGGGTTCAGATAGATTTAGAACATGGCTTTACAAAACTGGTGGAGATGTATTGTCATTAGATAATCAATTAATATATAAGCACTGTAAGGTGTGCCACAAGCATTTTGAGCAAAATTATCATACTTGGAGCACCAGAATAGAGATTACTGTAGATGATGTAATAAAGAAACTGGCACTGCAGCGATACAAAAGAAAAGAATAAATATAAATATTGATTTGAAAGTCTTGTTTTTTATTTCTAAACTTAGGTCTTTATAAAATTTAATTTCAATTTAATTTTCATTTATTGCCGTATACACTTACATTAAACATAGCAAACCAGTTGGCTGCTGGACCAGTTAGCAGAATATTGTGAATGTAAATGTTAATAAGGCAACAAAAGAAAATTAAATTGAAATGAAATATGAGATTCCCAACTACTGGAATACTACTACCTATACTTACACTATAATAATATTGTATATTGTATAAATAGTTCCTGTCAAGCTTAATAGATGGCAGGCCATCGTAAAAAGACTGATGACTCTATTTCATTAATATAATGTACTCTGTGGTTAAAAGTTTTAACATTGATCAAATGGAGTTGACGTTTGCGCAGTGTGGGGCTGCCATAACTTACGATTAGATTATCCCGTAATCTTTCAGATAAATAGTATGGCCCTATTGAACTTTTATATCCAACATAAAATATGTGTCCAATATGTACCACAAACTAGATTTGAAAACTTCTGAATACATGTAATATACTAACAAATCTAAATGGGTACTTACAATAGTAGGGGAGCCCAAGAGGGGATTTTGCGGGATACTCAAGCGCGTAAGTTTAATATACAGTGGGATACCTTGTACCCGGTTAAGTACCTCCACCAAATATGAGCCCCATATATAAATGGGGCCGTCAAGGATAAAGGATCAGATTAGTAAAAAAAAAAAATTTGTCATCAGAAATTCTTGAGCGCGTTAGATTAAGGTAGGGTGAGTTAATTACATGCTAAAAAGTGTATATTCCACTAATCTTACAATTTGAGAGTAACGTAAAGAAAGGGGAACTAATCTCAAATTGTAAGATTAGTGGAATATGGGCTACAAAGTTGTAGCCCTCCCCTCTCTTTACGTTACTCTCAAATTGTAAGATTAGTGGAATATACACTTTTTAGCATGTAATTAACTCACCCTACCTTATTCTAACGCGCTCAAGAATTTCTGATGACAAATTTTTTTTTTTTACTAATCTGATCCTTTATCCTTGACGGCCCCATTTATATATGGGGCTCATATTTGGTGGAGGTACTTAACCGGGTACAAGGTATCCCACTGTATATTAAACTTACGCGCTTGAGTATCCCGCAAAATCCCCTCTTGGGCTCCCCTACTACAAGCTTATCATGTCAAGTAGGTATGAATGAAAATATATTTATGTTTAACCATTTAGATTTTGTTATTCGGGTTATTTTAAAATAAAAAGGTAAATTACATCATAAATTATATTTATTTACTTGTGTACCAACAAACTGCCCGACATTTTTAAATTTTACCCTAAAAAAGTCAGCGTTACATTACACACTGGTAAACAATCAAGGGTTCTCCTCGACATTTTCGACCATAGTTTCATTAGTTATAATTTTTGCCGATAGAGTCTATCTTTGTATAAAGGCTGCGAACCCTGGCTAGCTTCGGGTTTGCGCTAGCTAGTATGCGAGTCGCGCGGATAAGATAATAATAAGTGATGAATGACTGATGCAATTATGCTGCCTTTAGTGACGTTACTAAGTGGGTTAGGTGTTAGGCATAGTTTTTTGATTCTATTTTGGCCCCGCTCCTGAATGTATACGGCGCGCCCGTCTGCGCTTTCCACTGCTACTAGTTGCGCGGCCACACCAAGAAACATCAGGTACAATGACTACTCCTGGACAGGTGGTCTCTAGCTCGGAACCATAATAGTGCTACGGTAGACTCCGCCTGTCGTAAGAGGCGACTAAAAGGAGACTTCTATGTGTGGCTGCACAGCGTTATGTAGGGGTTCACATAACAAATAAGACCGGGTAGAGCCTGTATTAGAAACAGAACATCTAATTCTAACTGAACATTCACACTCAGTCGCATTGTATTGTTTGTTTTTACAGACGTTAAGTCCGCTTTTCTTATAAAAAAATGCAACACTGCCAGCAGTCTAAATATATTAAGTTCCTTCAAATATACCTACCTATTGTAAATGAAAGGAAAATATCTTTCGCAGATCGAAGCAGATACGCAAACGGTAGAAGTAGTTGAAAACGAGCCGGGGAAACCCCTCCATGGCGTCATGAACTGGGACAGCCTTCTAGAGTCCTTCGGGAAAATCACCACGGAATCCAATTCCACAGACGGAAGCCTGGAAGACATCACCCGAGTCGACCCCCTCGCTAACAACGTAGATATAACCGAACTTCTCTTTGACAACGCTAATTCTGCGACCAAATTCGACCATACCAACCCCCTAGCGGTCGACTATGATCTATCTAACCTAGATGTTACGTTATCTTTCGAGCTGCAAAAGAATTGTAAGAAAATCGAAACTTGGGTTGTCAGCGATCTCCAGCCTTTGCTTCAACCAAATAATATGGAAATTAAGTCGGAAGCAATGCAATTAGCTCTAGCCAACGAGGTAGAAGTACAATCGCCTTGGGTTGACGTCACAGCATTAGCTGCATCGATACAAGAAACCCCAGTTAGTATTAAGGAGAAGACTCCAGAAAGCATTTTCACAATGGCAACGTTCGTCCCCACACACATGCAAAGCTACATCGACTTGAACCCCGAAGTAGCGACCAATATCATGCCCGATACGTTTGCACTCAACACGCCTACAATTCTGGACGAAAAAGTTTTCAACGACAGCGAGCTAGTGTCCAATATCGATACGAAACTCGACTCGAACATCGATACCTTCTTGAAAAACGATGATTCGTCAGATAGATCGCTAAACACGCCGCCCCCGGTGCATGTGGAACAGAACATTGAGATAAATCCAGCAAATTCTGTTCTGTTCAATACGGATTTAGCTTTGGAGGACAGTTTGTTGTTTAATAATGAACCGCCTTCAGATATGTACGTGGTTAGAACTGAGAATATATTTGGCAAGAAGCCAATTTCGAACCCTTTAAAGCAGCTAACAGCTGAAGCCGGGATATGTGCTTGTGAGAATTGTACTTGTAATCCGTCGGATGGGGAATGTCAAGACTGCAAAGGACCAGTCAAGCATGAAGAAGTGATTCCGGCAGCTTGCGGGAAATCCACTTGCAAGTGCGTCGATTGTCGATGTAACCACGAGGAAATGAAGTGTTCTCCTATCTGCGGCTTGATCGAACCGGAAATACTTCGCGGACGCTGTAGTACAGGCAGTTGCTCCTATGGGGATTGCAAGTGTGATCATGATAAACAGAAGTGCGTTGAACCGGTGAGACATGAAGAAGTAATTCCGGCTGCATGTGGGAAGTCCACTTGCAAGTGCGTCGATTGTAGGTGTAACCATGAAGAAATGAAGTGTTCTCCTATCTGCGGCTTGATCGAACCGGAAATACTTCGCGGACGCTGTAGCACAGGCAGTTGCTCCTATGGGGATTGCAAGTGTGATCATGATAGACAGAAGTGCGTTGAACCGGTGAGACATGAAGAAGTAATTCCGGCTGCATGTGGGAAGTCCACTTGCAAGTGCGTCGATTGTAGGTGTAACCATGAAGAAATGAAGTGTTCTCCTATCTGCGGCTTGATCGAACCGGAAATACTTCGTACGGGCCGTGCGCAAGACACATGTTCCTGCGTCGATTGCAAGTGCAACCATGAAGAGATGAAATGCGCCGTCGGTTGTGGCAAAGCTACCGATACGAATCACAACACCTTTCTCCATTACCATCGACGGCATAAGAACTCCAGTTTAGAAGAGCTTGGAGTTTTCACCCACGATTGTGATCCGGAAGGCTTGTTCGGGTCGTTGACGTCGCTTAAATGCTCGTGTGGCACCGGTCCGGTTTCGGGATGTTGCGGGAACTCTGACAAGCCTTGCGCAAAAGCTACTGTAGCACAGACCAGCAAAGACAAGTCGTGCTGTGTAACGATTTGCTTCAAAAGATTGGACGCATATAAGCAGTTTCTGTCGGAGAACGACCTTTTGATGGCATTGAAAGCGCACAATTTGAACCTGACCACTATTTAGGGTGAGCTTTGAATGTTTGGATTTGCATTTAACAGTAAAGTGAGTCCCTTTCGCATCGTTTTATTTGCTATCGTAGATCCTTGGTTGTCTGTAGGCAGATTGTTAAATCTCATGGTTATGATTAATAACATCACTTATTCCTTCATCGGCGCTTTAAAATGCAAACATATATTATAATAAAAAAATACAGTGCAATACAACAAGTACAGTGAAATATTATCATGTTTTGTTAAAGAATCATGGAGTTGTAGATTTTTTTTAAATATAATGACGCCAACGAAGACGACTAATAATTGATGATATTTAAAACATACTCAACATGAGCTGGTTTCAATTTTATGAATGTTGTGTGTTTACTATGATCCATAGTTTTAATGTCCAAATGCTAGAAGCATCTTATTGTTTCCAAATATTAATTAGCGAAGCATGTGTTGATTAATTATCAATGTTTTTTTTTAAATTTAAAACACTATTTTTTCCACAATTCATAGAAATTATAGATACCTAACTAAATATAGATATTTGACGCAATTCCATAAATTTCCCATTTAAGTATATATATGTTATTATTGAATAATGATTCAATGTGCATTATTACTTGTTTACTATTATAGTAAAAGTATGTGTATTCAATATATTCAATATGCATTTTCAACTGTTATTTAAAAACTTAACTTAAGATTGCATGGTGCTCTCCATTGCTGCTAAATAAATATTGTAAAAAGGTCTTGTAATACAATGTTTTAGTACAAAGTACTTAAAGTACCTATATCGTTAATTTTAAGAAAAATAAACTTTATTGAAAGTGCCATTAAATACCTATTTCGAGAAACTAATTTTGATATTTAATATCAAAATCCATTGCATTATTCTGTAGTGCTCTAATTCTATTATTGTATGTCAGTATTTTGGAATTCTTATACAATGTATTTCTCAATTATGTGGTTTCTACCTTAGATTATTTATATGTAATATAAGTGGATTCTACCACTAATTTTGCTTTCAAAAGTACAAGCAATATGCCGCATTAAATTATAGTACTACTATAATAATAATACTAAATATTATCTACAGTCAATGTGTAGTAGTAGTACTATTATTCTGTGGTAGTACTAGTAAATGTAACTATGTCAATTTTTTTACTGAAGTTTCTTACAAGAGTTACCTATCAAGAGAATCCTAAATAATATGTAATGAAATTCCTAATTTAATAATATACCTATTGTAATAATATAGTCCTAAATAATATTCCTAATTTAATAATATACCTATTGCATTGACTGCCATGTCTCGTCAAATCATTTGGAATGATGTAAAATAGCGCATGTTCAAAAGTGACGTGATTTTGAAACCAAACCATTATTTAATTAACATACCTCATAAAGATGTTACTGATAGTAACCTCTTTTGTATCATTAGAAATATTTAAATTCTACCATAAAAATGTGTGACCTGGCCGCTACCAAGTTAATACACATATGGTACAGGCCAAACCTGATTTCAGACAAAAACTAGTTTGACTTATGCTACGAGTAAATATTCTGACACGCGTAAAGATTATTTAGATTAACGGGGTTACTTTTTTCTGTGTAAACAGACAAAGCCTTTGCCGTATCTAGCCATTAAAATGTTAGCCTAGAAATTATTTCTAAGAAACAAGAACAAGATTTTCCTAGGCTAAATTAGTGTATCCTCCTGACTCCGGTTCATACCAGTTTAGCTTAGCACAAACTAGTTTGGCATGAAATAGGATTTGACCAGTAACATACATTACAATTGTTACCAGAAGGAATAATAATAATAATAGCTATACAAAACACTGCTAGTGGTAGGTAACTTAGACTTACATAATTAAACTAAATGCCATATGTATATTGTTACAAATTTAAAATGGTGTAGGTGTAGGTGCATACATTCGTATTTTGGTCTTTTAACATTAAGAACGTTGGTGCTAATTAAGCGAATTTAAAATATAAAAGTGCCTTTATTTATGGTGAGCTTGAAGCATACAAAATGTTAATAATTTTATGAGATTTTATTAGATATTATACAAGCAATATTTTTAAACTTTTTAAGTTTCTAGTCCATATCATATAATATAACAAATAAACGCTTTTTAAATTTTTTGGTCTTTCCATCATATTCAGATAAATTATTTCATCGTTATTTCAATATATTCAATAATGTGACGACTGCTGTGGCTGTATGCTCTCTTTTGCGTAGTAGTCTTTATTTTGTAGTTGTAAAGTGAAAATAAAATTAAACAAATTACCTTTTCGTAATAATAGGTACACAGTCCACTGGAGCAGCGTGGTGGAGTATGCTCTAGACCTCCCGCAGTAGTGTCTGTGGGGGAGACTCATTCCCAGCAGTGGGACGTCTATGGGTCGCAACAAATAGTACACGCAAAACCACATTATAATTATCGCAGATCTCTTGGTGTAGAAAGTGTAAATCACATTTACATAACCAATAATTTGCTACGTACTGATAGGTTTTTTTATGGATAGAAGACAGCAAACAAGTATGCATCACGATTGGTGAACTTGTTCCACACCTCGTAACGGAATAAGCTTTCGAAAAGAAATAAAAACAATGGGCAGAGTTCACCAGTTAACCAGTTACTTGCTACGAGTAAGGAAACCTGCATGTCTCATAAAGTAATGTTTATTCAAGGGAACATGAATTCCCGTGATGAACCTGACATGAATGATTCTTTGCTATACTTTATACTTGTCGAGAACAATGCGTCTAGATCTGTGACAGGTGACATGTGCTTGCTTTCTTGGCTTTAGACAGATCCAGATTTTATTGTTGCTAAGGTTCATTCCAAGTTTCATTCAGATTAAGAAATATGTACCTGAATGTTGATGGTCACCTGTAGGAAAGTAATGAGTCGCACCCAAATCAAGGTTATTTCAGATTTGACGAGAAATAAATCAAACTGCATTGTTTCAGTATGATATTCTAATTTATTCTTAACATAAATAGAAAAAATAATACAAATCAGTCAAAAATAAACAACATAAAATGTTTATAATTCTTAATGTAAACTTATAGTATTAGGCCTAATCTTAAAATACTGCATCTTTAAAAGTATGACATGGATGAAATGACAAATTACTCATAGGTTTACAAATATTTCAATAACACTAAACTGTAAATGCAAAGTCCATATACTATACAAGTCATTAATTGTTACTGCAGCGAGAACTACTCACTTTTCTGAGTGTTAATTAATTTTGTGTGGGATTTTATCTACAGTACCTGCATAGATACGTCTATACAAAAGGCATAAGGATTAATGATACTTCGAAAGTATAAAAATCTCAAAATCAGATACATATGTTAAACGTATTATGTTAGAAATCATTATGGATTTTTCTTCTCCTCCGATTTTTAGGTTTTTGTGAAGAATTGCCAGTGTTTCTAGTCTAGCGTCTTTTTTTCTTATCATGTCTTCGAGCTCGTGAGGTTGTCGCCCGGTGTCCTGGAGAAGACTGCTCCGAGCTACATTCATCACTATCTGTAGAAGCCTGTTATTGTAAAAGAATTTTGAAAGACAATTTTATTATTAGATATTATGAGAATAAATGTCATCCATTTCATAGTAGATACTGTATGAATAAATCACTTGTGGTGATGCATTTAGATAAATAAAGTAAGTAAACATTAATGTTTAAATTTAGCATGAGACAAGCATCTTACCTTTAGAATACATAAGGAAATTTCAATCTAAATAGAAACCAATAGAAAATGTTGAGAACAAAGAAATGTGGGACCATCTTACAAAATTTTATGATAAATGTATTGAACAAAAGCTTTTAGCAAATGTTCGGGTCGCCTGTTTGTTGGTCTTTATCTTTAGGATAGAATTTTAAGCTAACCTATAGTAAGCCCGTTTTTAAATGATTGCGTTACTATCTAACATTTAAGCTCAATAGAAAACTGACCTTTTCGTATGGATGAGGTTCACTCAGTTCGTCGTTTAAAGTCATGCAGGCAAACAAGCACACCATTTGGAAAACAGCGCCCAAATAGAGACCGTAGCGAATCATTGTGCTCATCACGTCTTCAGCAAATATTTCATTTGGAATCATTGTAAAACTTAGTATGTATATTTTGACTTATTACGACGACTGATCTAGCCTGTAACGATTCACTAAATTTATTTCAGTCTGGAATTAGAATCAACGGGTGATATGAGTGAGATAGATTTGTGATTCGGTCCTACAAAAATCAATACAAAATAATTTTAAACTCAGCTCAGCTTTCTGTTTGATTTTGACAACGATCTGTATTTTGACAGCAATTGATGACTTTGACAGCAGGTAATGACTATGGTTCACCATGATTAAGTAAAAGAGTGGACTTAACGACAAAACGCAATAACGAGGTCTATTTTCATTTGCAGGCAGATAGGTTATTTTCATTCTAAAAAACAATAAAATTCCACTGATCTCATATTTTACTTTATTACGCTGGATTAATTATTTATATTCACATCTCACTTCAGACTTGTACTGTTATGTATTCTGTGCTTCAGCTCAAATTATGCATTACAAGAGGTCGTTCTCATCCACTTAAATCGTCGTCCTACACTGCGTTTGCTTATTGCTTATTGAAGCGATCTATATTCTAGAAGCCGTTTACTCGAATGGTTGTCAGTCCACTAGCAGATAAGGCCAGCCCATTCAGTTCAGTTTGCTAGCTATAAGAGCGCTGTCGGTGACTTTAGTCCTTTGCAGATCTCCCGAAGGGCAAGACCGAGCATAACTCTTTCCATTGCTCGTTGAGTGACTATAAGCTTAATTTGGATTTCAGAATATTGATGATTGATGATTTGGAAATATGCTGAGAAGCACTGATCACTTGATGATGAGCCTTTTAAATTGAGTTGTAAGTTTAAACAATATTGAAGCTTATACTCTTGTATATTGCTCCTTAAACGCAGAATCTGATGTAAGATGTTACATAGGTAATGTTAATAATATAGGTGCGTTCAGTCCGTCCCCTTGCGGCGGATAAGTGCGCGTTTATGCGAAAGGCGATAAATACGCTGCTCCGTACGGAATAATTATCCAACCGCTTTTGAGAACGAATGTCGGTGATATAACTATCACCTCGGTCTGTCCTATCCATAATTAGGTTTGGTTGGGGCTCAGATCTCTGTAATTTCTTCTCATAATTACCGAGTCAAGGATTATCGCAAGATGGATCCGCAAAATGTTATGCATGACGACAATCAAGAATGGAATGAAGACTGGAGGTCGAAATTGTGATGAGACATTTAGGCTTTGCGCTCGAGTGGCTTGGAATTGTACTGTATTGATCATAAGGATTGGTATTGTCGATTGGATTGGGAGAATTCAGTCATAGTATAAAGAGTCTTCGCTTCTATGATTCAGTGAATGAAATCTCACCTAGGTACCAGAGGTTTGGCATCGTTTGAAGATATTAAATTCCCGTGATAAAAAGGGCGCGTTATTTCCTTAATTGGACTCTCCACATAATCCATCGAAAAGAAAACAGTGCGTAGTGGGGCAGCAGCCTAAGATAACGTTCTAATTACCTCCTGATAAACCGTGAAATGCAATCAATGATCAAAATTACATTTCTTGATCTTGGATGTAACTCTTCATTCGAACAATGAATACTTACGTAGATAAGATAACATGTTTTATAGAGACTAACATCCAAAAAAAGTCCTAAATATTAAATTGTTTACATAAAATTATGAAGTCACTTTTTTACTGTAAAATAACATCTAGACTAGATTAATACTATTTTACTATGAATGAAACTCTTTTTGGAATAAATTAATATTCTTCTATATTTTCAGATTTAATAATATTATCGTCATGCTTTTTTATGGTCACGAATAGACGTCAACCGAGCTCTACTAATCTAGATACTCTCTACTCTGACGAAGATGCTGAGGTCATCTCAACTTTTACGCTATTTGCAACCCATTCCCTTGTTTTGAGAGGGAATTTAAGGAGATACTTTGCATTGGTTTGTATTTTAACTAAGCAAGCGTTGTTTTAAAAGACATTAATAAAAAGTAGCAAATTATTAGATGCACCATAAATATAGACATGGCCTATTTATTAGGTACCTACTAAAGTTCACCGTGTAGTTCCGGGTAGGTATAAATCTCTGCGACACGTTACGATACGATCCATAATGGTATCTAAGGTTTAGCTTAGTTTAGCTGAAGTGGAGGTTGATATTTGCCAATCCGGTATATGCCAGTGTGGTTAACACAATGGCGTTACCCATTTAATTTTCATTCCACGGTAGCAGTGCAGGTGCTACGAACTGTGCTACTGATAATAAAAGGATTCTGATGATGATAATCATAATCAAACTAAAATAAACTCAAGGAAGTAAAAAATAAAATACCTACATACTTTTTGTTCTCCTTTGGGTGTGTACGTACATAAATGAAAATAAATAAATAAATACGTAATAATAAACTAGTATTTTTAGCTTAAGGGTACATGATATTGGGTTGAGTGGGATGGATCAATGGATGGTTTTGCAAAGGTAACTGGACAACCTTACCGTTAGAAGATTTTAGGCCGTTTGAAGGCCTCTGTCGTGGCTAAACGATAAAAACTGGGACTGACGATTTATATTGCCCTCCGAAGCACGAAAGCGTTCGAAAATTTTGCCACTAACGGCCGCTCATCTCGGTCTCATTTCCTTACAATCGCCTCTTCCCACAGGCAAGGGACATCTAGCAATATTCTGGTCCCGAGCTACAGGGACGACCACAATACATGATAATACTACCTCTAATTTCAGTATAACAAAAAAAACGTAATGAAGATGGTGATTTCAGACGGCAGCTCTTGATAAGCAAGATCAGAACGTTATCTGTTCACCGTTGTCGGCACTGATGCCGCTGGGTAAGTTGGTCATTGGTGCCAGGGACGAAGCTCTGAACCAACTGCTGAGAGCAATCGGCATTGATAGGAAGCGAAAGGTAAGTTTGTACGTAGTACCTACTCGTACATTTTAAATTATGAGCGGTGATAGCTTAGTGGCATCCAACCAAGAATCTGTCGCAGTGACGCTACAGGTTCTGAGTTTGACATCAAGCATTTTTTTTAAATTCAAGTTCCGAGCACTGTACCATCGAGGCATTTCTAACGAAATGTGGTTCTAATAAATTTTTTTTTTTTTCAGTTAAAGGCCCATTTCAAGCCTCTTGTTGATGAGCTCGAGTATCTTCCTGGTGCGAAATTAACCGTGTCAAGCAGGATGTATTATGCCAAGCAAAGGGAACTTAGGAAATCTTTTATTGACATTGCTACTAATTTATTTGGATCTGGTGCTGAGAAAGCTGATTTCAGCAGGCCTTTTGAAGCCGCTGAGACAATAAATTCATGGGTAAGATTTAGTTCGTTTCGTTCTCTGATAGATCTCATTTATTAGTGTCAGTAAAACATCGTAGACGTTGTAGAAGTCTTGTACAATGTCAGTCATAGTGGCCATGGACGGCAGCGGATGGGTGGTGCAGCACGCTCGTTTGCTACCTATTTTACACAAATAATCTGTGGTACTGCTCGATGTTAATTGCCCTTTTTAAAAGCTTCTATTTAACTTCACTCGTATGTATCTATGTATGTCCTGGAATCTTGCAATCAATATTTCACCCACTTCCACTGAAGCTATCTCTATAGCTGAAATTCGGCACACATATTTGGTTCCAATGACAATGCATGAAAATAAAAATAAAATTTATAAAAAGTTTTAAAAAAAAATAGTATAGGTAAATATGAAGAATAATAAATAATTATACTTACAGGTAAGAGAAAGAACGAATGGAATGATAAGGAATCTACTATCTCCCTCTGAGATATCCTCCGATACTAAATTGGCATTAGTCAATGTAATATACTTTGCGGTATGTGATCTTAATTATTATTATCAATTTATTGTGGATTTTATAAAACCATTTCATAATCATTTCATTTATAGGGTCGATGGAAAGAGCCATTTAAAAATGTCCACGAAGGTATATTCTATTCGCCAAAGGGAGAAATACGTACTTCAATGATGACTAAAAACAGTTGGTACAATTACTACCGGAGTGAAAATTTAGATGCTCAGGTAAGTTACAAAATGGAAAGGTATTCAAAATTATAAACTTAGGTAGCTTTACCTGTAGATCTCTCCTGCGTTAAATTATTTTCCGTGCATAACTTTTGTATTACCATAGAGTAAGGACCAAAAGTCCGTGGTCCTTTTACCGTTATGGAATGGATATAAGAAGGTAGGTATACCCTTTTCAACGGCAAGCGATATACGGCTTTGCACAAATCAAGATTTAGATTTTATCGATTATTTGATTTAAAATTTCGATACGATCGAAACGATAGTTAAGATAATATCGATAAAAAATGCATACGGTACGGTGCGTGCCGCTTGGGTTTGTCCTTTCTAGTCGACAGCCCTATGGCTATAGGCTATCACCCTGGTTTTATTTAGTACTTATATATATATTATAGCTGGTGGAGGTGCCTTACGATGGAGACGGTGCCTTCTTCATCATCATACTTCCTGCCAAGAGGAACGGCTTACCAGCTCTGCTGAAACAGTTGAAGGTCGTTCCTGATCTTCTAAACTCAGAACTGGTCAGGATGAAGAAACTGAAAGTGCAGCTGACAATTCCCAAGTTCAAAATAGAATCTGAACTGGATTTAGTTAAATTGTACCAAAAGGTTTGCCTGTTTTGTTTTTACCGAAATATTTCATTCAAGCCCGTGCCTTTGCCACGTAATAAGTATGTAACCAATAGCACTCGGGAATAATATAGCTTTCTATCATTGAAAGTATTTTAAGAATTGGTCCCTTAGTATTTTTATGAAATTATCTCCTATCCACTTACAAACTTGCTTTTTTAGGAAGTAGAGAGGTTTCGCTGCGACCCATAGACGTCCCACTGCTGGACACAGGTCTCCCACACGGGTTGTTTTGACAACAGTTTAATTCATGTCACACATACTCGTATCTTAGAAAAGTCATTGGTGCGTCCGCTTGGATTTGTCCGCGCGGACCGCCCGGAAGTTAGTTCGATAGCCACTGGTATAGCATTGATAACACAAACGATGTCTTGAATTTTAGATTGGCATAAGAAATATTTTTCAATCTTCGGGTGATTCTGGTTTGGATGGGATCTTACAAGGCGAGTCAGTATTTGTGTCTAGTGCTAAACAGAAAGCTGTGATTGAAGTAACTGAGATAGGAACTGAGGCGTCAGCTGCGAGTGGTAAGTTATTCCAGTGTTTTTATATTATCTTCATTGGTCTTGTGACTGCTATGCTAAGCTACAGGTTTGTTCTCGGGGCGGGCATTATTGGATTTTTCTAACTTGAAATTTCCAGTAGTAGCTTGGAATTTAGAGCCTGGTGTAATATAATAAGCTCACTACCTATTGCTTGGGACTTAAACATAACTGTGAAAAGTGGGTGTACATAACCTCTGCCTAAGTATGTGGAACCAAATAGGTTTTATATGAAATCTATTTAGTTCCATATAGAGTTCGCCCAGCACCGCTCGCCTCGGTACCGTTTTTACCGCGTAATAATTGATTTTAAAGCAATTGTGGTCTGGTTGGTTTTTAAATTATACAATAAAATTTGAATTAACTTTAAAGTATAGGCTTAAATGTACAAGTAGGTACCATTTGAATTTGTTTTTCGGGGGGTTGTTTGAAATCCCGCATAGTCTGCTGTTTTTCACTTTGAAGTGATAATTAATTGTAGTTTAAAGGCAGAATGTTTTTATGTTTTCAGTTGTGCAAATAGTAGGGGATTCCTGGAACCCACATATAGAAATTATGGATTGTTCTCGACCATTTCTGTTCTTCGTAGTTGTTAAACACCAGCAGCTATTTGCCGGAATTTTAAACAGTCCCTGAAACATAATAACGAATTCTTATGGTATGTGTTACTGACGGAACATTTTTCTATGTGAATACTTTTGTTTTTAAATTTTAAAATGACCAATGATTTTGGCTTTTAACTTATTGTTGAATTTTATGTACTTTTCTAAGGCTGTTTCGTATGTTTGCATTAAAATTACAAAATTAGGTAGGTGCCTTCCTAATATTAATTACCTACCTTTAAATATTTTATTTCACATTTCAGTTATGCACATCCAAAAGTTAATTTTTCATAGACCTAAGAAGTTTGTTGCCGACCATCCATTCCTGTTTTACATAATATCCCACACGCAACAGTTATTCGCTGGTACCTTCGTTATCCCAGAGGATAAAACTCAAGGTTGAAAATGAAATATATATATAATTCTACTTACGCGTGTATCATTCCTCTATTACCAGATTGGTTCCAATTGCGTAGCTTGATCAGGTACTATTTCTAGCTAAAACTTACGATTTGCTTTGTCAAACTGACAGTTTTTCTTGGGGACGTTTTTGGTGGCAGGCAAGGGCAGTGAAAGCACAAGACAACATAATATCAGCACGTGGCGCTTAACTTACCTTAGACATGTTATTAATTTTCGTTGGTAACTCAATTCTCTTTTTAGACATTTTAACCAAGAGATTATGGAGTTAGAGTAGGTAGTTATTTTACCCTTTCCTAATCCGTTTAAAAAGAAACGCAGTGTACTCGTATGTCCACGGTTAGATAATGTAGCATAATCCCAGATATGCGAGATTAAAACTTACTCCTTTACTTATTATATAAGAATCGGTTGCGTATATTATGTTTCACGTTATTTTCTTACTTGTTTCACTGTCTTCGATGAGCGATTTGCGAATAGGTTCGCTCAAGTAAGGTTCAGAGTTAATTTCTCTAACAATGCCAATTATTTAAGCATGTATTAAGAACAGAAGTTGACATGTTTACAACACTACATTTTTAACACCACTAATACCTAGGTACTTACTTAAACCTTTAGTCACCACCTAAAAAGTTTAGAAAAACGAAAAATATGAACTTTATTTATTTTTATTACTTATTTACTTTATTATAATTTTCTGGACCAGAAACTACTGCAGGCGTCCTCAGAAGTACTTTGAACTCCCTGCCAAAGTTTCTTAGACAATCTGATCAATGGCTTAGTAACTCTTTACAACATTCATATATAAATGTAGTACTTTTATTTATATAGAACATACATAATTGCATTATTGTAGCGGAATTGAATATTATATTAGAGCGGATCAAACACTGATCGCCTCTCGCCTGCCCACATAACATGAGACAAGTGTCGCTAAAGTATACACTTGTTATTTGAAACTCAGGGGTTGGGGCATGCGCAGAAAAGTTTCTATCAGTGTTGACCTGACTCATTCATCCCCTGTTTCTCAGTTGCTAACCAACCACGGTGTGAACTACACCTGTCGGGCGTGACGCAAAAAAGGGAAAACTTTTACGTAGTTATTTACGAAAAAAAATTGTTGACTAAATATATTGCTTAACTACTGAAAATTTAGCAATGCTGTATAAGAGTTCATTTTAATTGATGTTGAAAGTGATTTTATTTTAATTTTAAAAATAAATATTATATTATGTAGATAGTAAAAAGCAGTTATGGATAAACATGGTGTCGTTAAAAAAATTGCCGATTTACTAATTGTCCAGGGACAACCTAAGTGCATAAATGGATGTGATTTTTTGGACTTGCGTCTTTGTTATTCCAATTCAATCGGGATTATGTGTAAAGGCGGAGGACGCGATAAAAAGTAAGTAACTTTATTGTTTCCTATAAATGGCTTTTAATTCGTATCTTGTCTTGTATCTTAACATTTGCAGGTTTTACTTTACGGCTTGCAATAATTTTATATATTTTTTGCCACTAAATTAAAATACTTAGTCGATATGTAAAGGAATTAGATAAATTTTAATTCCATAAAGTATTTCAGTGAGATTCAGAGTCGAGTTGCTTATTTGAGTGAGTTTCCTTTACAAGCTCATTTATGTAGTACGTGTATTTTGAAACAATTAACTAAGAGGATTTAAAAGGCGATTAAATCAAGTTCGTAACTACGAGTAGAGTAGAGTGCTACGAGGCTTATAGTTTGAAAATGCAAACATTAAATTAAATATAGTGTGGTTGGGTAAAATTATCACACGGGTGATAATTATTTAGTAGTGTCCATAGCCCAATGGCTCGGGTCAATTCAATGTAATGGAAAAAGTTAAGCAACGACGGGCGCGGTCGGTTTGTGGATGGGTGACCGCTAGTGGCAAAATTTTATGGACGCTATCGTGCTTCGGAGGGCACGTAAAGCCGTCGGTCCCGGTTGTTTTCAATGGTGGAAATACAATCTTTAAGCCTTGTCGAAGACTTTCGGGTGGAATAAGAACATTCGACACTGGGTTGGCCACTTACCCCTCCACCAATCCCCTGTGTCTGAAGGGGAGACCCGTGCCCAGCAATGGGACGTCTATAAGTAACTACGTACTTATGCAATAGAACTGTTACCAAAAAGAAAATACAACCGTTTATCAGGAACATAATATGATATATCACGATGATTTTCTGCTTTCGTTGCGCAAAGGGAAACTAATAGTAAAGTAGATTTGATCTACGGAAATACATATTATATTGATGACAAGGAACATTTAGCTAATGATATTATAACATTGACAAATAGTTCGTATTTATTTTCCTACTCGTACTATAATTTTTATATGAATTGTTCATCACACCATGTTCAACAGGTTAGGTATATACAAACAAAGGCATTTACTATATAGCACACGATGCTATTGGTTATATTTGTATCATAATTATAATTAGTATCTCAGATTACGGAACGAAAGGCAGATGATTGCAGCCACCAAATCAAATTCCAAAATCAAAAGCGAAGTCACTCCTCAACCGAAGTGTCACGCTTGTCGCACGCTATAACTGACTCATTATTTTTATTGTAAACGTGCCCTTTTTATTAAAGAATATTGTAAAAGCTGCTCCCATAAACAAAAAAAGGAACAGGATTTTTTTTCACTGGTTGCTAGTCAAAGTTAAATAAGTTGCCAGCTTCCATCGAAATAGTTTGTCTTTAATTAGGGTTATATCCATGGGTCTTAGGGAGATTGAATAATTAATCATTTTATACCGAAGCAAATCACGGATTTATATAAACAATTAAATTGACGATTTGGTCTTTTTTTTATTAACTAGTAAATCCCTCCTATGTAATCATTCAAGGTCCTTAATATTTAATTTCTGTTACTAACTCATAATACCTACATTTTTCTATAGCATGTATTTTATAATTAACTTACATTAGGTACATCTTACTTTCTAAATCTGTAACAATGACGATTTGGTTAGGGATGGCTGGCTAAATGCAAACCTTTAATATTTGTCCTTCAATCAAAATTATATCAATTATATATTTGCAGATTGCCGGCAAATATGATTGTACATACGTGGTAAATGGGTACCTACCTACTCTTATCTATCATTTGTAAGGGTCGGCAAGATAATGATTGGCTGCCATCTAAAGTTTGCGTTGTGTGTTCATATAATTTTAAAGATGTTGACGTATATTTTGGATGTCCTAGAAATCTATTCATTGGCCTTTTAAGATCACCTACTCATAGGCCTTCCAATTTTCCCGTGCATGTGCCCTCTGAATCCAAAATGTTCCCGTTATCTTCTTCATCGGTCCAACTAGTCGGAGGGCGGCAAATAATAAAATTAGTATGATGCTATAATAGGGTAAGATAGTAAATATAGTAATAGGTAACGTATAGACATTGAATGTGTATTAGTTTGATAAAAATTTATATTTTTTGTTTTAACACTAGTTTTACCTGCGGCTCCACCCGCGTTTAATCGTTTACTTTACTACCTCTACCTACTTAAAGTTGGTTCATATTATTCATTTAACCTACACATTACTCAATCCAAATACAGCTAGTGTAACGTAATAAGAATATTGAATATCAATATTGTTTGGAAAAGTATTTTCCAAGAACCAGCACACACAAAGATGCGCGTATCCCTACAGAGTCAATGCTAGACCTCACCAATACATATCTGCTATGTGGTTTATCACGTAGTTTTTCAGGAAGACTCCAACTGCCTTTAGTTCCGTAATTTGAGATTATTATTTATTATTCCTATTTGTATCTTATACAATCAATAACCTAAGCTGTTTAAGAAAAGTTACAGGATAAAGATATTTTGATATGCTTAGTTAGAGACGCATATCTCTAAACAAAAACAGAATTGTTGAATATGACAATAAAAAAATAATTTAAACAATTTGATTTCTAGATTCTCACGGAATAGATGACAGTTCAGGTGAAAAGGAAAACAAAGATGACAAACCACTAGAATTCTTAATTACTCATCCCAAGAATGATGTGAAAGACTACTTTTTACCACCAGTTTTTACCAACGAAGAAATTGAAGAAGAAGAGGATGATGACGACGAACATTCTTATTTAGATTACGTTTATGAAACTAAAGAAAGCAATTATAAAGACTCACCTGATACTCAACTGACTGTAAAAAACGCAGATGAAGAGGTTTTGCCCATAGATGATAAAATACCATTACACACTACCAAAGATAATTTGCCTATATTTTTATTGGAACCAGAAAATACTTACGTAGTTAAAAATAAACCAGCGACGTTGAAATGCAGGGCTGCGAACGCTTTAGAAGTAAGTAATTTCAATCAAAATTTGATGCTGAATGCATAATTCTTTATGAAAAATTACACGTTACGAACGCTTTTGTAAAAGTAATATACATATGTACATAATTATAATTTTTTTTTTAAATTAATGCATTGTCATCGCTCATTGATAAGTGTGCAAAGTTTCAAATTAATCCGACGTTTTAAAGCTGGCGAAAATCACGTATTAAAATTCCGTTATATACTTGCTCGTACATACATACATACCCAGCTAATATAAGCGTGCTAAAAACATATAATACAGTTTATAATTTAATGACTTGGAGGTTAAAGTGAGTCGTATAAGACGCTACGTGCTATATTAATAAATATTAAGCGTAAATAAAAAAAAAAACCTTTTAAATTTGCTTTCATGTTTACTGTTTTTAAGATACACATTTTTCATACCTTGCCGTAAGAACACAATAAGCTTGCATACAAAATTAACTAATCAGCGTTCCTTAGGTATATTTTAAATGCAACGGCGTCAAAACCGAAGCCCTCAACTTCGAATTTGTAGACCCTCAAACCGGGGTCCGGATTATTGAGGGAGAAAACAAGGTGAGCCGGGAACAGGTGGAGGAATACTTTGGGAGCGAGAAATACCAGTGCTCCTGCTATGCCTGGACTAGTCGAGGTCAGATTCGGAGTCAGCCGGCTACAGTTGAGCTTGCTTGTAAGTATAATGTTCTCTTGTTGCCTTTACATTATTACTACATTATAGCTAAGCTTGCAACTGTGACTGACTATCAAGAAAACTCTAATAGTCTAGGATGGTTAACCCAGTTAGAAGAGAGAATCAATAAGAACATTCGTTGGTCAGTTCGTCAGTGGGCACGAGGACTGGGGCAGTCTGTTAGTCAGTCTTGATAGTCGATGTTAGTAATTGTTGAAATGGTACTGGGTACCGTGGTGGGCCGTAATTACCCCGGGCTTACTCTATATGGAACCTACTATCTAAGAAACTAAGAATGTCTCTATACTCGTATATTACAACTTATAATAAGCTTATTACAACTGAATATCGATTATTCTTGTATTTTAATAAAACAACGGTTGATCCATGATTAACTCTCTGATCTCAATACTAATATATTACAATCTCGGTCGTTCGAACAGCTGTGTTATAATGCTTGTGCCTATGGAAACTTCGTTTGAAAATGTTTTTTAAACACTTGTCACACTCACAAATTCCAAGGTTCCAATTATGAAATATCCATTGTGGCATGCATGGTCGGTTTTTTTTTAACATATTTCCTTTCATTGTAGATATAAAAAAACATTTCTCAGTGGCGCCCCAATCACAGCTGGTGAAGCAGTATACGCCGGTGACGTTTCGCTGCGAGCCCCCGCCCGCGGCGCCCTTTGCGCAGTTGTACTGGCTGAAGAATGGCGCCCCGGTCGTCGCCGATGATAATGTGCAGATATCTAAGGAGGGAGATTTACTCATCAAGCAAGCATCTTTGTTGGTGAGTTTTTAGCGTCAGATTTTTTCGCAGGCTTTTATTATTTGTATTATTTTATTAGATATTTTCTGATAAAGGAAAACAGTCGGTACGATCGTCAGATTTATGAAAATAATTATTTTAACGACGCTTACCAACCATTGGAAGTAGGTACCTAACTTCTAAAATGAAAGCAGATTTTGGAGTTTTATTTTTAAATTTAATGAATCACATCGATCCTTTAAATTTTTGCTTTAAACATTGATTTTAAGTTATTGGTTGCTTTAGTATCTGTGAGACATTTTTTTTAGTTCAGTTGTTATAATTGAGGTATTTTATATTTTATTAAATCACTTTTATTACGCAGTTCCTTTCTCAAAAGTTACGAAGCCAACATCTTTAATTGCTGTAATGCGAAGTAATGTGTTCAAAATGTTTTCAAATAATAATATAACGTATTTCATTCACGTATCGCGTATTGAAGTGTTGAAGCAATTTGCAGGACATGGCGAATTACACTTGCGTCGCGGAAAACCTGGCCGGGAAACGGATGTCTGAGCCCGCCCTGCTCACGGTTTTCGGTGAGTGAGGAAATTCTATTTCGTTCTTCAGTCAAATTTGTTTGACTTGAATTTATAGATGCATTTCGGAGAGTGAAATATTTGTGCAATAATGTATAAGTTACGTTTGGGTTACGTGCATAAAATTTAAGTATTTCTTTGTTAAAGTTACATATTTACATAAGAATGCTTTATGCATGTCATGCAACTCTACGCTATTAGATTAGTAGCCCAGTTAGCTGAGAGAGTTAATAGTTGGTCAGTTTGTTAATAATTCCGTAATAACAACAGTAAGCACAGTCCAGTTAGTAATTTTTAGTAAGTGTCTCGTTGCAAGTCAGTCACAGATGTGTTGCTACCTATGATTAAAATATGTGACCATCTTAATCATATAAAGATGTGTAGCCGGAACCGGTTTACTTAAAAACCACGACCCCTGGCGCAACAGACAGGGTCACTATCGATTGCTCCAAAGGGCCTGTCACTGTGCTGAATGCCTCTTGATTTTCCAAACAAAGTCAACATCAAATTTTTTATTCACGTCCACTACCACATTCTATTGACAAGATTTATTTTAAAATTTATTTTTAATTTTAAATCTGGTCTGGCTTTTTAAATAGTTTTTAATGAGTTGTTGTAATGTATTTCAAAATGTTAAGTCAAGTGGGATAGCGCAAGGACCCAAAATGAGTCTTGGCTCCCGACAATAAGACCCTCCTTTTCGGTCTATCCTGCTCCATCTCCCGTCACCCGCATTCCAAAGTCAATAATAATAATATTAATTGTACTATGTACTATATTTGTAATATATTTTTTACTTAATCCAGTAAATGGCGGTTGGACTGCGTGGTCTGCTTGGACTGACTGCTTCTGTTCCGGGCAAGTTCGAGAACACCGGGAGGGCAGGCCCGGGCGGCGGAGGGTGCGGACCTGTACTGCCCCGAGGCCTCTGAACGGCGGCCAGCCCTGTGTAGGCCCTAGTGTCCAGAAGACACAAGAATGCCTGGAATGTGATCTGGGTGAGTGAATGAACATTTCGTAAAAAAAAATGTGTAATTTTTCTGGTCAACTTGGTCAGGAGAGTTGCAGATTTCTGTGGTAGCCCTATTGAATATAGTAGCCTGTAAAATAATGGCAGTTTCTATGGTAGCCCTATTGAATATTACTATATTGCCTGTAAAATAATGGTAGTTAATTTTTAATAAATTACAAATACATGTTATGAAGATTAAGTTATTAGTAGATTATCGTTGAAGTTAGTTCTTCTCTACCCAAAGGTTGTCTGGAAGAAATCGCTACGGTAGCGATAAGGCAGATATTGGCCACCACTGGTCATCGTCTGCATTTTTTATAGATTGTTATTTATTGTATTATTGTGGTGTACAATAAAGAGTATTTTTATTGTATTGTATTGTTGAAGATATCCAAATCCAAGTCCTTGTGTGATCAAAAAAGTTTTCTTGAATCCGTCAAATAAATTATGATTGGATTTTTCTCTGAGTCACGCGGAGCCTGAATTTCATGCCTGATATCAATAGGCTTATTCTCTTAACAACAGTGACCGGAGGCTAAATGTGTCATTGCAAAAGTGCTCAAGAAACTATTCACTAACGGTCATATCATCATATCTAACTGCCGGCCGGGACGCGTGCGGCTTAACTTTATCGGTTAGTTAATAATGTCTCAGGTCCTGCGACCACGATCGCATCAGAAAATTTGGATGAATCTTGTTCCAGATGTCTATGTGGACAGCATAGACGAGCTAGCAGACGAGTCGTCAGACATACTGCTGGGTCGGTGGTCACAGTGGTCGGAGTGGTCGCGCTGCGACTCCGACTGTCTGCAGAGCCGGCGGCGGCGGTGCGTCACGAGCGCCGCTTGCCTCGGCAAAGATTACCAGGTCGCTCAATGTCCGTTATGCATCAGGACATCGAAATCGGATATAATGCACGATGGTAACTAGTTATTTTCATTCGGTTTGTAATGTATAAGGATTTTGATATCTGGAAGCGATAACAGATTAGCAGGTTAGAGAGAAACGAATTGTGACATAAAATTTGGTTTTAATTTTTTTATGTTCGGAAAAATTGTTATTTAATATTCTGTTTATAAAACCTTAATACCTACATGTAAACCCAAAAAAATAATATTGAGTATGTAGGTAGGTACCTATTATGTCTTTTCGTCTTTCATCGATAGAATAATAAGCTTCCTTCAAATTTGAAATTCTTACTTTATAATTTTGTACGACAAACTTATACTCAGTAGGTATTACATAAAACTTCAATTAATTATATTCGAGCTTCCATAAGACAAGCTGCTAATGAAAGTTTTAATTATTTTGCTTTTTATTTCTATTTTAGTTGTAATAAGCGATTAATTAATTTCACTGCTTTCAGGTTCGTCGTATTGGCCGTTATTAATAGCATTGTCAGTTGCATTTTTAATATTTATCGTTGTTGTTATATTGGGAATTAAGTATATGAAGTTTAAAATGGCGGAAAATTCTCCGTACGTGAAGCCACCACCAGGTATCTTGTAATTAAATTTCAATTTAGATACTTTATACTTTTCAAGTTGAAGACTTCCTTTGTTGATGGTAAATTACTTTCAGGTACAAATTACTTCGGGAATGTGATAAAGCGAACTTTAACCAACCAGCCCGATTTGACAATACACGAAGAGTTTCAAACCATGGATTCGAGACGAACACACAGGCAAGCCAGTGTACCTAGTAATAATCGTAACGAACATCTGTACGAAGTGCCGCAGTTAGCTAGCAGGTAAGGAAATTAATTAATTCCTGACATAATTAATTCCTGGCAGAGGTATACACCCACTTTTCAACAGTTATGATTAGGTTCCATGGATTTTTCGATACAAATATAAATTTCTGGATAAGAACCTATATGTGCACAGTGTATGACACCAGACAAAATTACATAAGACCTTTATATAAAAGATTTATTACATGGAACCTGGGCATTATGTCCGTCCTTTGTAGTCTTTTGACTCAATAAAGGTTAATAAAAATAAAAAAATTGCTGCTGAAAAGTGGGGTCATATTAAACACTTCTGCCTACCCCTTTGGTATAATATAGGCGTGAAATTATGTTATATGTGTCTATTGTTTTAAAAATTATTGAATATTATTTGTATGTTAATATGGCTGTGCCTATTGTTTTCTGTTCCGAATTGTATCCTCATTATGTTAACGAATGTAAGGGATTTTCATTCAAATAATTGTACAGTGATATCTGATATTTTATTGTAAGTAGATAAGTCGCTAGTTTCACCACGCAAAATAAGCTGCATGCGATAAAATATTAAGTAGCGATAAGATTATAAGTTGGTATTTTACCTATATTATTTTCCTGACTGTGAATCAAAGATTTTTACATATCTACACCGCCACGTCATCCACCAATGCAATTCAGGAATTGCAACTGTCTTTTTGGGCGCCAATGCCCCAATGGAAATAGCAAAGAGTTATGTTTGAGTTTTTAAATAAATCACCCTCATTGATACACATATTACAAATCTTAAGTATAGGGAATAGGTTAAGTTATGCGGGAGCGGTGATAAAAATCTACTATAACTTTTCTTATCCTATCAATTTATAACAAGTGTGTTGTGTGAATATTTGTTCATGTCTCAGGTACAAGTTTATACATTATACATATACATCTTTGCAACTTTTCACTCGTTCTCGTTACAACAAATACTTGTCCTGAAATCCATTACGTATATTAAAATTAATATTCAGGTGCACGATCGTGTATCATGTGAATATTAATAAAAACTGATCGTACGCGTGACAGTGGATGCTAGCCAAAGGCAACCGACACCGCTATTCAGCTCATTTGTAATTAGTCTCGATCCCAATCGCAGATAGTTAATTTTGCGCAAACGTTTCTATTGTCGTGAATCAAATGCGGGGTTAATTGAAAATGTATTTCGTGATAATTTATTATTGTACCATAACCAGAAAAATATATATGTCACATTCATGATCCGGGAATTTAGAATTTTAGCAGCTCGGAGTCTGTAATTGTGCTCGATGGCAAAAGGCTATCCACGTATTACTTATATACATTAGACCTTAATATAACTGGTGAACAATGGGTGTACTACCCCGTTGGGGTAATACAATGTTGGGGTAATACGGGCGTGATGTTATGTTATATTGTTTTTTTTTCAGCTACATCGCCCCAATAGATCACGAGGTAAGAACCGAGCGTTCATCCCGGACATACGCTTGCAAGGATAACGCGGAGTCAGATCGGTCTGACTCCAGCTGCTTTCTGACCTGTGAGTCTCTCACGTCACCTTAAGGACAGCCCAGGAGTCAAATAAACAAATAATTGGAAAAATACGATAAATGCCCTTACTGAAGCATAAAGACTTTCAACTTACTATAGCATACTAAATTACTTACTAGCGTGAGTCTCACATCACATGAACTGTATATTAAATTATTGAGGTCACTGTGGAATATTGTTCTTGTTTCTTTGACGACTGGTCTGCCTCAACGATGCTTGAATAAAGCTTTTTTTCACACTAAATGTATGGTTTCTTAGTGGTGCTGCTAGCAGTAGAAGCTGATAAAAAACGCTTAACGTTATTCTAAGACACTATCAATCTGTCGAAACTCTTATGTAACAAAAACTCTCATCCTCCTTTGTATATTAGTAACACATACACTAATTAGCTATTAAAATATAGAGATGCATCTCCATCTATTAGATAGGTACTCTTGTTTGCTAATCTCATCACAAAAATTAAACAGATTTACAGTGATTAAGATCAAGTCGATCTAGTATTACGATATCTCATCGCCAAAATTGTAATACTTTGTGCAGCACCATTCTAGGAAACCATAGTCGCAATCATAAGCTTCATAACAGCGTTTTTCCAGCGGGGTCGTCGTATAATGAAAGTGTAGAGATGTCGCCATCGCTCAAGAACAACGCTTCGGTCGACTCTAAGTTTTTGAATACCCAACGGTTGGAGACAGCTACTTCGAAAATTATTGGCGCAGACGGAGACTGGTTGTATTTGGAGAAGTGTGGCGTCAGACTGTACGTTCCCGAAGGAGTGGTTGATAAGGGGGAGGAATTGTTTTCCGTTGAGGCCGCGGATGAGGAATGGAATCGGCCATTGCTGCAAGAAGGTAAGGCGCTACTAATGTTTCCTACATACTACTGACGCTGTTGTGTTGAATACTCATCATGTTTCTCTTAAACGGGTCTCTTTTTAAAGTTAACGCACCTGTGATACGCTTTGCTGCCTAGATAAGCTTTCATGGAAAACCTTTTGGTTGCTTTGTTTGGTAGTAACCTTCGAAATCCGTCGCCAGTAAATAGTTAATCAAATAATTTCCATGAAATTTTTCAACAGGGTCTGGTTGGTGTTTGTGAACGTATATCTCCCCAAACAGTATTTTGTAGTTTCGAAGCGAAGTATCATTTTAAGTAGAAATCCCCTGTGGCAGAATATATGGACTCAATATTTAGTTGATCCAAGGTTCTAAATAGAGTCATTCAGTACTATGTGACCTAAATTGGAAATATCAGAGCATGACCTATAGTAAAGGTTGTTCTATTTAGTCTATTTTGAACCAACTCGTCGGAAAAGCCTCCGCGACTCGTCCGATGATCAACGAGAGAGTAGTTACTTGAATTTTCGTGAATAGTGCAATATTACTTTGAAATCACAACATATTAGTATCTAACGAATAATTTTATCACCTTTCGCAATGTTCATAATTCATTTGATCATTTTCCTTCCATTGAATAAATTTACATTTAATTGGTTTGCGGTCTTTATAGAAGCAACTAGCGGAAGCGGTGGGTCTTAATAGATTCAACTAGTCACTGTAGCATGCAAATCATAACAATTTTTAGAATAATATTATCTACATTATCTATCTATTTACGTTTACAATTTTATAAGTAACTAGTGGACCCCCGCGGCTTCGCTTGCGTGGAATTAGACATAACAATAGTTACGTTTGCACCTAGTAATATTATATGGCCTATGTCACTCAGTGAAAATTCAGCTTTCTAATGGTGAAAGAATTTTTGAAATCGGTCCAGTAGGTTTTGTGTGAAAACATTACAAACAAATGTTTGCTCTTTATAATATTACTACAGATAGGCATATACCCAAACTACAAATATTTAACTAATATATTATTTAATTTAACACACACCCTGGATGTATTACGTTAACACAGGGATGGGTGTGAAAAAATGTTAAATTTCCTCTGTTATTGTTAAGTATTCGTTAAATTATTAACTTTGCAGGCTTCTCAAAATCAGATTCAGACTCCGTAAACTTGTACAATTTCCCTTTGAGTTAAGTTTTCACAAGTTTAACATCTGTTCACTTCACACGAGAAATGTTTGGAGAAAGGAATTGGAATAGTGGTCCGTATTTTTCTTTCCAGGTGAAACCCAGCTAAGCCCGGTCGTGAGGTGCGGTCCGAAAAACTTCCATTTTCGCAAGGGAGTAGTCCTCTGCTTCCCGCACTGCGCATCGCTCAAGAACAGTAATTGGCTCCTATCGATACATCAGAAGCCCGAAGAGATTAGCTCGAGGGAGTGGAGGAAAGTATTGACTCTGGGCCAAGAGACGCCAGGTACCCCCATATTCGCGCAAGTCGATCCCGGCAAGGTTTACCTCGTTTGCGAATTCCTAAGCGACTTTGTTCTCATCGGTAGAAGTTTTAACGGCCTCGACGCTAAATACTTGAAGTTGGCGCTCTTTATCAGCAAGCGAACCGACGACGGCTTCTACGATCTAACCGTTCACGCCTTCAACGATACTCCCTATTCATTCCACGATTGTTTAGAAAGTGCAAAGCGAAGCGGCAGACTACTACTGTGCGATCCGAAAACGATTTGCTTCCAAGAGAACTGCTCCGACTTATGCTTTAATATCAGAGATGTCGGAAAGGGTTGGAAGGTGCAATCAGGGACGAAATATCAGGACTTGCCCTATTCACAACTTTGGAATATGACGATCGCGTCGTTGCACTGCGGTTTCGTTTTGCACCAAGTCGACGCAATTAATTGTTTGGAACTTAACTTGTCCGTATACCAAAAGCAAAAGCAAACCAACTCTGTCAGTTTTAATCTCAAAACGAACGATTTTAACTCGAATTTCAACTGTAACAAACGATTTAGCTACTCGGGCGTCGAAATGGGTTACGGTTTTAATATCCTGGAAAACCCGTTCAATTATTCCTCGCTGTCCAAAAAAGAGGGTCGGTATGATTTCGTTTATAGGAACGGAATGATCAGGAGTAACTTCAACTTGGACAATAACTGTTATAGGATCAACGCGTTGACTAAATCTGATAGGATCATTTTGTGCAAGCTGTTAGACTGTCAGACGGCTAAGGGCAACGACTGGAGATTACTTGCAGATAAATTAAAGATAACGAGTCATTACTATTATTTCTCAAATACTTGCTCCCCGACAGAGAATATTTTGAATCTGTGGATCTGCAGGAACAACGATTCAAATATGTTGGTGAGTTTGTCGCGAATCTTTAGGGAAATGTCTAGGATTGACTGCGCGACTGTTGTCGAGAGGCGATGTTATCCTAATTAGACTGAGGGTTTTTTAACGAAATAGTAATAAAATGTAGTTTATAGTTGATTTGCTTTTGCTACCGTTCGGTTTTATCGTGCAAAGCGCACGATATAAACAACGCCTATGATTCCATAAAAGTACCTATATTTTTAAATGCAATAGATACATAGTTAAGAATACAATTTTTGAATATTTATTCACTTTTAGTAATAATTTATGATGGACACTTCAAAACAATTTTATTTATTAAATAACCGTAAAGGTATATATTCATAGCTACATAAAAGTGTATATTTTGAAGATTGGACACTGTTTATTTTATTATTTTATTTTACTTTATTATTTTATTGTGAGCTTCTGATATAGTTTTAAGCAATGATGTGAATATTTTTTAATTTAAAATACGTACTTATCTAAATAAATAATAGTAAATAAAGAAACTTAGTGAGTGGTGATATACAAACGAATCTTGGTTTAAATTCAACCAAACTGATATGATTGTATAAAGTTATATTGTGAGTTAGGCAAGAGAGCTATGAATAATTTGAACAGTCTGTTTTAAAAACATTAGTCATTATTATATTATAGTTACGAACCAAATAGATATGGCATGTATGTTTGAATAAGGAATATATGTAAAACGATTTTAGTAGTGATTTAAATTTTTCAAATAAATATTTGAAAATGTGTTCGTTGTTTTTTTTTTCAAGTCCGTTCGATATAAAAAGATCCTGAACAGTGAACTTATAATGATGAAAAGAGGAACCGTAAGCAAATATGATAGGTAGACAAGATACAATTACATACCAACAGTTTCATACTGGGACCTATAAAGTAGTATTAATAGTTAGTTAGGTACGTTTGTTCAGTATTACATTAAAAATGCACCAATTCTAAAGTTCAGTTAGACTTATTTTCAAAAACATCGAAAGGGACGCCTTTCGATGTTTCCACGATGCCTCCACCACGCTGGACAAGCGCGGATTGGCAGACTGCCTTCGAGAATATTATGATGAACTCTCAGGCATGCAGGTTTCCTCACGATGTGTCCTTCACGGTTATAGCAAGTAACATTTAATTACTTAAATCGCACATAACTTAGAAAAGTCATTGGTGCGTGCCGCTTGGGTTTGAACCCGGACCGCTCGAGTGCGAGGCGAATTCGGTAGCCACTGTTACAGCTTAGCCACTGGGCTGTCAGCGCATTACTATGTATATATATATACAAAAATAACGTAGTGACGAACGACTTATTATATAAAAATATATTTTATTGTATATCTGGTCCTCCAGGCCACGATCACATCTCATAAGAACACGTCGTCGGTACGTTATTTCCGTATACTTTACTGCCACGACATATCGTAAACACAGATCTCATCATACTGACAATATTCGTGTTGCCAAGATTACCAGAAAAACATCAAATAAAGCTATTAACGACCCCTGGGAAGGGTTTCATCATCCTGTTTATGACTCATTACAAGGATGTTACTTGGGAATCAGTATTAACTAAGGGAAATAAAAGTAATAAAAAAAGAGGGAAGGGTAACACTAAATTATATAAAGTATACAATAAGTAGATTATTGATACCTACTGATATAAATAGCAACACATATTTTAAAGCTGAAGAGTTTGTTTGTTTGGTTGACGCGCTGATCTCAGAAACACATCAGTATCCATTAGTAATGGAATTGGTATTATCAGTATCAGCTGTTGTAGTATAGTTTGTATTCGTGATATTAGTAAAGTAAGCATTACCGTACACAAAATACACAACCAATTACGATTTTTGTATGTTTTGTACGCGTCTGTTAATTAACGAAGTCTCGTTGATTGTAATAAGTGGGTATAATAAAAATTCATAACCTTTTGAATCGATTTTGACCATTGACAGGGAATGAAAATGAAAAAAAGTCAATCTAGATTGCATGAATCACAAATGCGAAACCTTTTGTAACTACATATCGATCAAAATGTTGACCAGCCATTGCAGGGGTATCAAATGAAGTCACTCAATAATTTGGGCAGTATGGCAGCAAGGTCGCATTCCCTACCGGCTGACCCAAATACTGTTTAGGTATCAAGTATTTACGTTAGGGTCGAACCGGCGCGGCGGCAGCGCTCCGATTGCATTCTTTAATAATTGAGATCATGTTCCGACATTACTGTGCTGAGGTCGTTGAGGTTATAAGCGTTGAGCGGTTACAAAGACTTGAGATGGATTTAGGGTTATTTTAGCGACATTATTTTTAACTTGCATAAAATAATTGCTACCTTAAAAAAATAAATGAATTTGGTTTACTTATAAAAAATGCGTCATTAGGTATTTATTCTTTTATTTATTATATGAATTTGGTTTAGGTACTTATAAAAAATGCGTCATTACTATTCATTACTAGTGGACGCCCGCAGCTTCGCTCGCGTTACACATTCACTAACTTCAAAAACGGCAAAGCTTCATACTAACTTTGCACCCCCGTTTTACCCCCTTAGGGGATGAATTTTCAAATTTTTCTCGCCGTAAAAACCATCCTTGAACTTCAACGAACATTTAAAAAAAAGAATTGTCCAAAGTGGTCCAGGCGTTGTTGAGTTATGCGCTTACCAACACATTTTGCGATTCATTTTTATTATATAGATTATACCAAAAAGCTTGTGGTATAAAAGGCGGACTTAATGCGCTATAAGCACAAAGGCGGTAGAAAAGTACATTAAATAGAAGAACCTAAGAAAATGAAAGAGTAGTAAAACCTTAATTTTATATTTATATTATAATATATTTAAATAAATACATATTAATGAATATAAATGCAATTTTATTTTATGGATTTAAAATAGAAAACGGGCACGATGATAGGCCATGCTTTTGTGAAAAACCTCAAAGGACTTGGGCAGGAAATAAGAGGTATTCAAGTTAGTTAATGTGAACATGAATTAAACGTAGATTACTATAGTCGCGTACAACAAGATAACAGATTTAAAGTAACAAATATATTACAAACCATCTGAAAAATATCGCGCGTCTTCAATGACTTGTACCAAACGCTACAATTTCACGGGTTTCCTTGCGTTTTATTATAGAAATCCCTTAATAAAGATGAGGGCGTTCCGAGCGATTCCACTGCTGTGCCGGTGTGAGTTAACAGAATTAAATATTTGTGATAATAATGCCCTCTCTCCCGTGAACATGCAAACGTTGTTCCTATCTTCTTGCTTCCATGAATGTTATTCTGCCAGCCTAGGCATTTATTACAACATGCAATATATAATAGAGTTTTTTAAAAGATAATAGTTACCAAAAAACTGACAGACCACCTGATGGTTAATGGTAACCGTCGCCTGAATACGAGCTACATCAAAATACAACAATGCGTCGTTTGCCCGATACGAGATTTACCTGCGTCTTTTGAAGACATGAAGTTCTTCAGAAAAGGCTTATCAAACGTCAGAAGTTAATTAATTGTACAGCTAATAAATGCGCTACGGATACAATTGCGCAAACCGTTTTGTAGAGACAGTTTAGTTCTGTTCAGTCTTCGGTGGGTCATGCGAAGGTGGAAGAATGGTGTCTTGGCATGATAGGTGTCTTCAAGTTCTAGAGATAGTATTACGTACATTAACATTGTTAAGCCCGTAGAATATGCAGAGGACTACGTCCATCCGTGATAGATTT
Organism: Carterocephalus palaemon; assembly: GCA_944567765.1. Classification (NCBI taxonomy): domain Eukaryota; kingdom Metazoa; phylum Arthropoda; class Insecta; order Lepidoptera; family Hesperiidae; genus Carterocephalus; species Carterocephalus palaemon. The sequence continues at coordinate 11,475,692 of OX155643.1, forward strand.
TATTTAAACCAAAACAGCAAAAGCAGCTTAAGGTTTTTTAATAGACTAGCGTAGGCTCGCGGGCAAGACTCGAGCGCTCTCCAATTAGAGCGAGTGTCATCGATGTCGCGCCGAGTGGGCTACAGTTTCGCGCCACTAGCGATCGGGGAAGGGTAATCAAATCTTTTAGGTGGTAGAGCCTATAAAGCTCCCACCAATAGATGTCCCACTTTGGGTCTCCCTCACAGACAAATCTGCGGGAGGTCATACTCTACCACGCTGCTCCAATGCGGATTTGTGAAGGAGTTAGTGGCCAAACTATTGCCCAATGTTCGCAATCTACCCGAAGGACTTTGACGAGGCTCAACAATAGTTTTCACCATTTTATGTACAGACAATGTACAGACTATCAATGTACAGATGCGGAATCGTTAGAGTTTTAATATGTATAGATGTGATATAAATGGGTCTTCTTACATATATATCACTCTTGTTCACATAGAATACGAATAAATAATTGCTGAGTGGGCTCAGCAAATAAATAAATAATAATTCCCGGGCCACTCAATTATCTGTACGGTACAGTCCGGGGCTCTCTTTATTTCCCTCATTATTCAGATCAGTGCGTTACATCCAGCATCTTTGATCTCGCATTCTCGACAGGAAATCCTGTGAGGCTAGAGGGGAATAGTTTCCAAGTTTCCTGAAGTTTATTGACTCTGGTATAGCAGTTAACAGCAGATGCGGCTTTTGTCATGTAAGTCTTGATGTCAACTTATTTAAATTTCTTTTTTAAATCATTGCACTCTGAAGAACTAGCGGAAGCGCCATCTGATAGTATGTGGTCGTCTTAGTACAGTTAGCGGCACAAAAGTGTAACCTTGATTGAATGTGCAGATGTCGAAATCGAAGGTATCGTTTATCGCGAGCGGGTTTTCAATCGGCAGCTGTATTTATGTCCCCTGCACTGATACCATGCGCTGCAATTCTCTCCAAATTTCGATCAGAGCTACTTTCGTGCCAACTTTTATATACAAGCAACACCAGAAGAGTCGTCAATAGTCTCGCTCTGAAGGAGAACTGGCGTCCACTTTGCCTTTATTATTGAAACCACTCTGAGAAACCTAGGAAGGAAGCTATTTTAGTGACCAAACTTAAACCTAAAGAATACAAGTAAATTGAATTGAAATGGATTGAATTAAAAGTAATGTGTGTGTGTTGCTAGTTATGACATATGGATAAGAGACGTGGTACTTTACCGTCGGTCTCATCCGCAAGATCGTAGCACATAGCAGCGACCATAGCTCTCTCCGTAGCGCTCTGTGCTCAGCTACGAGTAGAAGAAGTCCAAATAAAGGAAAAGTAATATAAAAAACAATTTGAACCAAGATACTTTTGGCAGATACAATACGGTGCACTACACATATTTTTTGAGATTGTTTCCACCAGCGATCACCGAACTCCCGACTGCCACGATGTTTGCTTAACTCACTTGATATCGTTTTTCAAGAGTATTCCAATCAGCTCAATCTATGTTACCAACCACGACATTTGTGACAATCGACAAACAGATTAAAACAGTTTTTCGATCATTACCGGTGGATAAAATCGAGTAACTTATCAACTGCCATACAGTCCACCGAGCAACGAGTGCCTCCGATTGTTACACGATACTAAAACAAACGGGCGGCGATCACCGGGCGAACGGCACAAAAGATAACAAATTATGCTTTTAACACACTCGTTCCGCTAAGCAGTTCTTTTGTGCGAGATGCCGCTGATTTATATCACTCATCAGATCGGTGATGCGTGAGTGATGCGAGGTGACGGGCGCACGCTGGGGCACACTGCAAGCGATGCTATTTAAATGCGATAGAGCCTCTCAAAATTATCAATGTGTCGTCGACGTCTCTATTATTTTGTATGTACACAGGCCTATTGCTAGAATTTTTCAGACAAATGAAGTATAAACATCATGTTAATATTAACTACACTTCAAGGAAACTTTATCGTTAACATGCTTGAATTTCTTGATTTACATACAAATTTTAACTAGACTTTGACACAAGAGCAAATGCGGCGTGCTTTTTAAAATAAAAGAATGTTTTTTTTGTCACGCTGGGATAGAGACTTTTTGCTTGAGGCTGCACTGCAACAGCTGTCCCTATTCCACAATGCATAAATTATACCCAAAGTCTTCTATTTGTGTGTACCTATTTATATGACCTTTACAACCTATTCCTGTTAACATTTTACTTTCATCTATAAAATCGATAAGAACTGCTTGCTTATAGCAATCAATGGAAGGCGAGCTTTAAATATGAGTGATGTACGAAGTTCGTCGTAGCGGAACTTAGTTGACACCTCTTTGCCCGTTTGTTACCCCTTACTTGTTTCCTGTCTTCCTTGCTTTCCCTCCTTTTAACACCAATATACTTTGTTGGTTTCCTACTTATATTTATTGCCCGTAAGCATGATTTATCCCTTAAAATTCATAAATAATAAATTACCTACTTCACTTAAACGTGTAGGTATATGACAATATTTATACTTTGATATTGCCCAAAGTATGGTACCGTTTAAACTACGACATATTTAGCAGCAGGGATTTGAATTCCGAACTTCTTCATCATCACAACCCTTTCTTTGTCCCACTGTTGATTACGTGTCTCCTCTCAGAATGGGGGGGATTAGGTCTTAGTTCCACCAAGCCAAGTGCAGATTGGCAGACTTCACATGTCTTCGAGAACATTATGAAGAACTCTCAAGTATGCAGGTTTCCTCAGTCAGTATTGTCTCGAAGGGGTGAGGGAGGAAGTGTTAGAACGACATGAAAGATCTATGTGTTACAACTGTGGTTATAACACATATTCTTTACATTCATGCTTACATTTAGCTCTCATGCCAATCACCGGGCACAAATACTGATCCACGTACTAGTAATATCAAAATCTATTTAAAAGTTAATGCACATCTCTTAAATTTCCAATAAAATTTTTAATCTGTTGAATATCGATACTTCTGCGCCTCCAATGGCCTATTTTCGAGCATTCAGATAAAGTCTAGACGTTTCCTGCAAGTTATCGTTCGCAATTCCAGCCAACAATACATTGGGCCGAACCTTATGCAAATCCTACCCTTAACTTCGCGCATTCACTTCCGTTTAATCGCTCGAATTCCCACAAACTTCTCAGTAACTTCGAAAATCGAAGGGTGAATAAATTTAAAAAGCTCTTAACAGCATACTTAGTGGGTGCCCAAAACTTTATGTTTACGGTAAAAGAGTGGCAACGATAGTCTAATCTGACTGAGTGCTTCCTTCAGTATAGATAGATAGATCTACCGACCAAAAATGCTTTTTAAGATTTCAATACCAAATGTTTAATGAATTATTTATATAAAAACACTTGTAAAGCTTAGACTTTTTAAACATTGCCAATAAATCTTTGACGTATTTAAGAAAAAGATTATCGTAACAAAATATCACGCAAATATTTCTTCCAAAAGGCCCAGAGAAAGTGTAACAGTATAATGATATCTGTACATACATATCATTCCTCAGTGATAAGGCAATTTTCACAAGTTATTTTTCAGGCTATGTGCCTTTTACGATATTTTCCATATATACACCGGGCACAAGTCCTAATGCAAAACTTGGAAGCTTCAAGTAAGAAAAACATGATAACACTTTTCCTTGCAAGGAATTCAAGCCCAGGATCTTTAGCTACGAGTAAGTAGGTATATAGTTGCGCTTACCACTAGATATACTGAAAAGGCAGCCCTTTTTAACCCCCGACGTAAAAAGAGAGGGGTGTTATCATTATTTTTTAAAATGTTCTTCAGTGCAGAGTAGGTATTATTTGTATAAGATAAAAGATAAAAACTTACAAGACAATTGTTTCATACCAATTAATATTTAGTATCACCTGTTCGCTAGAGGTCCTGGGTTCGATTTTAAGGTCGGGCAACAACAATTGGGTTTTTCATATCTTGAAATACCCGGTAGCAATTTTTAGTCTGGAGTATAACAATAGTATAGCAATTAGCCCGGTGTATAACAATAGACACACCACAACACACCACACTACACCACCTATTATATATACAAGGAACCTATCCGTATAACTGGTGAAAAGTAGGAGTACTACACACCTCTGTCTACCCCTCCGGGTAAATAAAAGCGTTACGTTATGTTATGTGATATTTGCATTAAGGATGATGGATATTGTTCTGCATGTTCGTTTACTCTCTTCAAATAAAAAAACGTTGAAACTCCACCCTACTGCGCGGGGTGGCAAGAAAAACTGACAGATGTGTCATTTGACGTGATTACGTGGCTCAGTGGCGCAACACGGCAACGCACTTACCGCCCTGTTGATTGGCGGGTGCTAAGCCTGGTGGCAACACCGCTTGTGTTTTGAGTCGCGTGGTATAGTATGTCCTTAAGAGCGGTCTAACTGCGCAACCTCAATCTAGAGTTACCCTACATGTATTATATTCTTTTTTCCAGATTATACTTCAGCATAATAAGTAGAGGAGAGACCCGTGACCAACAGTGGGACAAAGAAAGGGTTGTGATGATGATGATGATAATAAGTAGCTTTAGATTGTTGTTTGTTTGATTGTACACTGCTAGAATAGATCTCCTTAAGTCGCTAAAATTTTGGGGCTAAACTTGTACTCCCTTTCTTCAATACATTCTGGCTATTTAAAATCGACAAAAAACCACATTATTAGCTGCTGTTTTGATATTTTGAAAGCAATTTTTTTAATATTATAGAGAACATTAAAAAATAGATCTTAAGAAAATAAATATAACATTAGAGTATAAAACTAACTGACTTTAGTTGGCTCATAATATTTTTTTTTTATGATCTATCTCAAAATATCTCAACCGTAGATCGCACCCGCACATACCCCCTATTTTAATCTCAGCTTAAATAATACTCTGTAACGGGTGTCATCTGCAAACCCTTTTTAATTTACTAAAAACGAAATCAATCGTCAAGAATTTTAATTTGAGTGTGCATATAATATTTCAAATAACAAAAAAGCCTTTCATAGAAAATAGAGCCAAGTTCCCGAAACAGAAGAACAGCACGAAACAAAAATATGTACATCTTACGTGAAAGTAGAAGTGTTGTTCATCTATGTAAGAGGAATGATGATCACCATAAGTGATTATTTTCCAGTTTAACATTTCATTATCAAAAGCTTAAAATGTTAGAATCGACCATTTAAGGCTTATGGGGTAAGCCTTAAAAGGCTCATTCCAACATTTTCATGCAATTTATTTTAATTTTCCTCAGAATAATACACCATCGTTACAAAAAGATTACTTGTGAGCAATTTAAACACGATATTAAAAAATTATAGACTCTTTCTCGGTTTGTACACGGGACCTAACAAGTTGGAGGTCACAGTCTTAACAATTCGATTAAAAGACTAACTTTACATCATGTGGATGCGAGGTTTTCTATTTTGAGTCAACAAGACAGTCGCAACTTGTTATTTACGAGTTTATCCTCTTTCTCATTGTATAATTTAAACGGTGACATTTTTGTTCTCTAACTGTTATAGGTATGGTGAAAACTTGGCTCGGTACACTGCCGAGCGCTTAGATACCACCCTGCGATTTTACATCACGCAATATGACGTGTAGTTTAGAGGACTCATATTCGATATGGGGTAAACTACAATACGCATAAATAGGGCCCGGTGCACAATGCATCCAGGGTCGAAAAGGGCTCAAAAAGCGGCATTTTAAAAGAGTGCTTCAAGACAAAGTACAACCCTTTTTACCATTGTATTACAGGAAGTCACTTTCGCGTGTTCGTGAGCTCTCGACCCTTCGAGAGCAATAATATTAATGTCACGTGACTCGGCGTGAGAATGATTGACGAACGTTGTGCATATTTTAGGCTGGAACGAAAACTTGTAATGATAATTACAAAAACCGGCTCAATTTTTTTATTTGATACCTAAGCGCTGAGCTAAGCAAACATCTTATCCAAATAGATAAGAAAATAGTAAGCTATGTATATAATTATTTATAGTACACACCTGTATGTCCTAGTACACCTTTTATATATACATATAGAATAGACCACAATATTACTCAACATAATTTCACGCCAGTGTTTTCTCAAAGGGGTAGGCAGAGGGTAGTACACCCACTTTTCATCAGTTATGTTTGATTACGGTGAGCCTATTGCAATACACTGCTACTGATAATTTCAATCCAATAATATTTTGCACGACCCGAGGATGGAAGCCAAGACCTCTAGCTTAGCATTCGTGCTTACAACCACTAGATCAGCGATTCAGAAATTTTATGTATCTTACATATTAAACTGATTGAACCTCAGGCAATAGGTAAGAACCTGCCAGCAGCATTGTGTCTGCACAAAGGAATCGCTATCAGCCCATCGATTCCACACAAGAGGAAAGTGTCTCAGCCTTGAGCAATCAGCTACAGTCGGAAGTGAGCACACGTCAAGTGAGGAACACTTCCTACTCGTCCCTTTCATTGTTCCTTTGTACAGGAACAATGACAGGCACTTATGAGGAACATTTTGGTCGACAAGACAATTTTGAAGAATACGGATGAAGAAGAATGGAGAAATGGGTGAATTAAATAGATTAAAAAGCCTAAAAATTCCAGTGAAGGCGATTTTGAAGACCTCGAGTCGAAAATAAATTTAATCATATAAATCTTAATAATATAATATTAATATTGTGTTACAAAAATAATTTGACTGAATTTCACTTATTAACTTGAGGATTAATGTTAATAAGACTTTATGACTCAGTGAATTTATGACTTTATATTTTATTTTTACTTTTTATGCAGCTATTCGTATACAAAACATAGAAATTAGCGCTCAATTCACCGAAGAGTTTAGCATACCATTCCTATCTATAGTCTGACTTTCTAAGCGCGCGTTTTATCTATTGTCTATGCCTCTACAGAGGAAACTTCCTCTGTGAAGCTAGACTTAACTTCGTGGAAGGAATTACTACTTATCGACTTAGACGATTCTCTTGTTCCTGCCAATGATTGGAGACATTGGAGATTAGGTGTCTTTTACAAAGCTGTGAAGATTTCAATGAAATTATTTCAAGTACAAATGTCTTTGCATTCGATCTATCTATATAGAATACTTAGGTATTCACAGAAGTTTCTAGAACCTAGGTTCTGAATACAATCTTCTGATTGGAGGATTCCCTCGTGAAATACAGATAAAACTGTTATTGCGCTAAACGGCACATCTAGATCAATCTAGGTAGCATGATTATCAGAACAAGATAGTGATAATTAAAAATCATAATCCTCGTCCTGAAAAAGTGTTTTTATTAATTTTACTAGTGGTCGTCGGGTGGTCAAAATTCAATCATAATTCATTTGTAAAATTTAACGTCAATAAGTTATCTGGCACCGATTAAGGGAGGTCTTTGTCCAGCAGTGGACGTTAAAAGGCTGATGGATGGATGTATGGATGAAGTTATCACTTTAAAAATAATCTTAATTAAAAACAATGGTAGTGTGTTTCCTCTCATTTATTTATTGTATTGCATATAATATAAAAAGATTTCTGCACTAATTCTATATATAAACTTAAATGTTTCAAGTTTTATACTCCTCCGTCTACGTAAAAGGGGTCGAGACTGTTTGCTTCACACACCTATTGATATTATGAATAGTATGCATTTATACGTATAAAAGTGTATACTAAAGGTAAAGGTAAAGGTGGTAGAGCCTATAGGGAACCAAATAGGTTTTATATGAAAGCTAATTGGTTCCATATAGAGTTCGCCCGGGGCAGTACCACCGCCCGCCACGGTACCTAGTACCATTTCTGCCGTGTAATAATTGTTTTTAAAGCAATTGTGGTCCGGTTGGAAAGGTGTGGATTCCGGTTACACTTCTTTAGAGGCGACCATCTTAGTCCTCAAGGGTAGCAACACATCTGTGACTGACTTAAAACGAGACTCCTACTAACAAGTACTAACTGGACTATTACTAACACCAACTAACAGGACTAACTATCGCTAACAGTCCCCAGTCCTCATACCTACTAACGAACTGACCAACTAATGTTCTAATTAACTCTCTCAACTAATTGGACTAACCATCCCAGTCCCTAATTGAGTCTTGTTCAAAGTCAGTCACAGTTGTCATGGGCGGCAGCGGATGGGTGGTGCTGCAAGCTCGTTTGCTATCTTTTTTCCATAAAAAAAAAAAAAAAAAAATACTAGGTACCTGTTATTCACTATTCGATGAACTGTAAATCAGTTTGTCGCCAATGTGACGAAGACTAATAATTATAGCATACGGAAAACCTACAAAAACATTTTGGGATAAATGGTTATTGAGCATAGGAAATATTTATTATTCGAAAGGTTAATAAATCATTGTTAATGTAGCAAAAGCTTTGCCCCCGAGTTACCCCGCAAGTAGCTAAGTATTTGAAAGGAAGATAACAAGAAACTATTCGCAAGAACAAATGAGAATGTAACAGCCAGACATTGTTACCAACTTAATTTTATCGACATTTAGGAATGTTTCCCGCCGTCTACATTTTATCTAACTCTTTTATTTTTATCTCTCGTTTTGGTTTCATTGTATAAAAGTGCAGAAATAGTTGGGAATTAACTCAGTGTTGAAGCTTGTATCACTGAATAAGGGTAATAACAAATAAACAAACAATTGAACACATAACAACAGGGTACGATTAGATACTAGCTCTTACGCATTATTATAAAAATTGGATAGATCAATATTAAAAAAATAATTAAATATTACAAGCGGAGTCCCTGATGTTGAAGATTTTGACAAAAACTTTCCATACAAATATTAATAATGACATTAATTTAATACATTCATAATTCATTTAAACAATTCTTATTTAGTATCAATATTTACTTTTTGTGACAAGGTATTGTATGCCCAATTGCGGAAGTACAATCTCACAATTACTACAACATCTCTATACTACACCTATTTTTCATTATAAGTAAATTGATTGAAACTTTCATCTCATTCAGAAAAACTAATTTTCCACCCAAAGATACATCACAATTAAATGAACGGTTAAAATAAGATAAGATAAAATATGAAATATGATACCAAGCTCTAAAGGATTATCTTTTATTTATTACTAGTGGACGCCCGCAGCTTCGCTCGCGTTATACATTCACTAACTTCAAAAACGGCAAAGCTTCATACTAACTTTGCACCCCCGTTTTACCCCCTTAGGGGATGAATTTTCAAATTTTTCTCGCCGTAAAAACCATCCTTGAACTTCAACGAACATTTAAAAAAAAGAATTGGCCAAATTGGTCCAGGCGTTGTTGAGTTATTCGCTTACCAACACATTTTGCGATTCATTTTTATTATATAGATTATCTTTATTATTGTCTACCTACTTACAAATTCGCTGTTTTGTTTTTCACCCCGATTTCTTCCACTACGTAAAACTTCTAGCGATAAATGATAATTATTTTACTGTTTCAGTATTTCGATGTAGCTGAATAAAGCATGGACTTTATTAGCATGTGGCGCATACAGAAAGCGGCAGCGTGAATAATTTCTTTAGGTTATTTCTACAGATACAAAATACGTTCCTATGAGCAGTTAGTTGATTTGGTATTAAATACTTCTGTGCTGGATTAAGTAAAATGCATGTTTTTTAGACAAGGAAATCAAAGGATACTCCGAAACCATAACAAAGGAGTTTAAAGAAAAATGAAGTGGAATTACCCATTTTATTATTTATTACATACTGTTTAATTTTTCAGTTTATTTCACAAATATTATTCATTACATATACATTTTTGCTATATATGATGGTGCTCACTACCCTGTTCGGTGACGCTCTAAAGGTACTGGCCTTTAGAGCGTCACCGAACAGGGTAGTGAGCACCATCATATATATAGAGTCCATAGCAAGATTTCAATGGAAAATCAAGATTGCTGTTGATTGGATTGTTACCCATCTCATGTAAAAGCCTTTAATATTTATTTTTTACAACAAAAAACTCTTATATGTTATTTACCGTAGAATAGAAAAAAATACATACAGTCGAACATAGAATCTTCTCGTTTTCGAAGTCGATAAAATATCCTCTTTATTTGAATGGAAACAGTTCAACATTCATTATTCAACATTCAAATTTAGATCTTATTTATCCATCATGGCTTGGACCACACGGAATCCCCACTGTCCTCGCGCTTCGATGAGCACCGAACGAGCAGGGGAGAGCGGGGTATCTCGGACCGGCAGGGGAGACGAATTTGGACACTTAATGCGAGTTTTGATGTTTTATGTTAATATCGAACAAGTTTGGCAAGTAGTCAGTGAGTCGCGCGATCCAATGGTTAGGGTTTTCGATAACTGTAGGTTTCTAAACTATTGGTTACGATAGCGAATGCTCATACTTATGATAGTGATACTAAGATTTGGTGTAAACATGCACCCACTATTGCCCACATAATTTGTATAAGATGTGTATAACCTGAAGAAGTAAACGAATTCAAAAGGCCGGGAAGAGTGGCACCAATTGAGGGAGGTCAATGTCCTGCTGTGGACTTCAAAAGGCTGATGGATAGATGAGTGCAAGGAATTTATTTATGTATTACGGGAATAGTCATGTTAGTCGGTGTAAGTAATTATTAACAAAAGTTTTATTATTATTTTCCGTTCGAACCGTGCCTGCCTTTTTTTTATGTCTGTCACACATTAACTGTGTCACCCTATCTGTTGCGCCAGGGGTCGTGGGTTCGAATCCCACTCAGGATAAATATTCGTGTGACGAACACTTGTATTTGTTCTGTATCTGGATGTTAATATAATATAAGTATGTATTTGAAAATATCTATGTATGTATAGCCATATAGCCGTGTGTGAGAATGTCTAAGATATTAATTAATTTATTATTTATAATAGTCGTCTGTCAGCAAGTACATGACATTTTCTAAAAAAACCTTCTATAAAAGGGTTTCACAGAATATTAATGAAACCGAGTTGGGTGCGTCATTACACGAATCGAACTGTAAAACCCAAAGTGAGCTATAAATTCCGTTACCTACACTTGTATTACAAAACGTCTCTGTTAACATTCGCAGCGTAGGGTTAACATCAAAGGCATAAAAATTTATTTGCGCTCATCTGAATTTCATCTTGTATGTCACCGTTTTCATACATAATAAACGCTCTTTAGTTCTAACCCCACTGTTTACGCTTGGATAAACTACCGCGAAAATATTATCGTTTGGGGAAAAAACGACAGCATCCCATAAAACTGTTAATTTTCAATTTATTCAGCATCGTCCTCGTTGCAAATATTTTGTTTACCTAACCTTTTTGTTAGGTACCTTGCGTTGTGTATCGATCGAATGATAATTTCTGAGAGAATTTTTACTATTATATCGAAGTTTTTAAAGAAACTCGTTAGTATCTGGTCGTTAAATGATTTCTAAAACTCAGTTTAATTCGACGGTTATATACCTGCTGTGAATCAACAAATTGCGGTTCGGTTTCGGAAATTAAGTTGTGGGAAGTGTATAGTTTTTTTTATTATGTAAATTATGTACGAAATTTACGAATGTTAGGTTAGGCTGTATAATATCAGTATAGATAGGAGAAAAAATCATGCTAATAGGTACCTATACCACCATGATTTTGTGAAGTGAAACTTCTTTAGGCGCATGAGGGTAATTTTTTTTACGGATGAAACGGAAATGCGTCACGCAGCATGCAACGTTCGTGACGAAGAAGAAGATGGGCGATGGAGAGAAAGTGAGATAGAAAGAACGTTTGTAATAAAACAACAAGACTTTCAAATGAATATTTATATTTATTCTTTTTTTGTGTATATTTGAATATTTCGCCAAAGAAGTTTCACTTCTGACATGTGTACTTTGTACGCACGCACTTTTTTTTCTCGATGCATCCGTAAGGCGATCATGACTCCCTGTTACCGATCTCCGGCGACTAATGGATCCCGGGAATCTTGGGGAGACAAGATTGATGTAAAGAAACTTTCTGAGACGTACGTTTATTTATGATATGACGGATTGGCGTCGTCTACAATTCAGTCAAAATCGATTGATAACTTAGCGCAAGTAGGGGTTCGCGCATTTTGGAAAATGGTATCTATGCCAACTAGGCTTAGGCTGCTTAGTAGGCATAGCCAGTAGTTTAGTGGCCACAAGCATGACTGCTGAAAGGTCCTGGGTTCAATCCCTGGGTTGGGCACAGTATTTTCGAGTTTATCTAACTCGGAGTGGAATTATTCCTGATGTATACTCACCACCTATTTGCATGGGATCTAGATCTACATAGCTACAACCCATAGACGTTGATGTATACTCACCACCTTGCATGGGATCTATAGCTACAACCCTTAGACGTGCCACTGAAGGCCACGAGTCTCCCCCACAGACATAGCTGCGGGAAGTCTAGACTCCAATGCTCCAAATGCTCCAATTCGGTTTGGTGGAGATCTATACATAACTGATGCATAATTAGGTACTGTGCTTTGGTAGAGTCGGTCCCGATTGCTATTAACTGATGCCTTCGTATAACATTATCTAATGCCTTCGAGGTATACATAATAGTATTGGGCACTACTCGACCTCTTCAGGAAGTTGTGTTAATTTTAAATGTTAATTATTAATTGCCGAATGAAAGTTTGTATGATATGTTTACATCCAATATCCGATTTCATGTGAGCGAATCCACGCAGCGCTTGGTAACAAAAATACTTTTTCTTGATTTTTTTTGTTCTTTTTTTGTTCTAGAAGGGGTTGTTGCCCGTTGTAGCCACCCATAAGCGACGACACGCTGTTCTTAAAATGTGTCACCCGAACACTGCCCGCGATTTTCCTTACACGAGCCATTGGGTTAATGATACGTGTCGCGCCCCTCATTTGTCTGCGAACAAGTCATAAGTCACCAGACCTATTCATGTACAACTAGCACAAGGGCTCTATTTAAAAAAAGGGCTCTATTAAACAAACACACAATACACACACACACACACACACTTTATAAACATATATTCGACGAAATTGATGAATTTTGTGGATACCACGTACAAGAGACCTCATTTAGGAGGACTGGGCCGTTAATGGGTGGTAGCCATAAATTATGAATGTTATGCCAAACCGCTTTCATCTTTCAACTGAAACTTGGAAGGATGTTTCCATCCGAATTGTTTCCGCCCGGGATGTCTTGCCGCGTGCCAAATAGTTTTGTTTCCCACAAAACTTACAAGCCGTGAAAGATTAATATGTTTACCACCGTCTGAGGTTGCTAAGCTGAGTAACGGGGGTTTAAACTGATAAATATTTTAGCGGTGAATGATAAGATAAAGAGCAGTGAGTGAACAATGGTTGCCAGTTACACCTTGTCGCATATATAATTATTTTTAGTTAAAATTATAAAAATACTGCGGCAAACAAGTTTCACAAATATTTATTAATATCTTCACAATAAAAACATTTAGTATAAGATTGGGTCGTAAGTCCAAGCCTAGGTCATAAGTCTCTCACTATCACTGTCTAGTCTCTGAGATACCACACTCTCCTGGTCCGACTGAAGGGCCGCGGCAGGCAAGCCGGCGAACGAGCGCGCCGCTCCTGGTCTCCTTGACCCGCAGCGCAGCAGCAGGTAGCCAGCGCACGAGCGGCCGATACGCCAATCTGGTGTCTGCCTCCAGTAGGCTTAGATAAGCAGCGACAAAGCAAGTCGCTGGACTCAGAAGTCCCCGATTCCTATCCGGAGGGGTTTTCCCAGTATGGGAACACAGAACAAAAGGAATTGTGGGAATAAGCACGTACACTTTTAAACTTGTGACGTGGAGTAAGTGGCCTGTCATCTAATCCCCGAACGAACGTAGTTTCGCTCCGAGAACCAAATCCAGACTGACGGAGGGGCGCGGAGCGGTACACGGCCATACGCGGTGCGCCTGCGCATACTACGTCACAACCTTTAAGAGGCTAGTAACTGTTCAAGGGAAGAATCTTTTACTTCGTACGGGTTTTTTTCAGGGTAGTAATGCATCTGAGACTGAAACGAGACTCTTTACTAATATTTTAATATTAACTTACAAGACTAATTGTATTATGACTAACGGCCCCTGCTCTAGATTACCTATTGCCAATGATTTTGTATCTATACTAATATTATGAAGAGGAAACATTTGTTTGTAATGTTTTCACAAAAAAACTACTGGACCGATTTCAAAAATTCTTTCACCACTAGAAAGCTGCATCTTCACTGAGTGAGACTGGTTATATAATATTACTAGGTGTTACTGAAACTATTGTTATGTCTAATTCTACGCGAGCGAAGCTGCGGGCGGTCATTTTAAATAAGCTTAACTCCATTTAAAAATTGAATCGCTGAAGTTGGAAATGTATATAAAAACCAACATATTTTGCTTCAAATCCTCTGGAGTATAAGAAAGCGGAAGCCCGCAGCATACTAACATTATGTGTCAGACGCAAACTCCATCGCGAGGGAAATAGACATACGCTGAAATATCTGCTTCGAATCATAACATCATAACATAACAACGCCTATATTTTTCCGAAGGATAGGTAGGTAGACACCTAAATCTAACCTAAGTAACCTAAGTAAACATAAATCGGAAATGTAAGTGTACTAGACAGTACACTTACATTTCCGATTTAAGTTTACTAGTACTAGTGGGAACTTGAGTGAACAATAATTGAGCTGGCTTAATATGAGCTTGGGGTGGGGATGGATTTGCTAAACCTGATCTTGATCCACCAATCCGCATTGGAGCAGCGTGGTGGAGTATGCTCTAGACCTCCCGCAGAAGTGTCTGTGGGGGAGACCCGTGCCCAGGACGTCTATGGGTCGCAGCGACGAGCGACGATCTTGATCCCGGTTCAATTTTGGTTTATCAGTACAGACTACTCAGTAACAAGTATCGGCTAATTTCTAACACGGTTTTCTTCAGCAAAGCAAGCATAAATCCGTTGCGATTCCTTGATCTCACACAACACATTGCACCCACACTTGTCTTGTACGCATACAATCAAAAAGCCGAAAATGGCGAACTGTTGAAAATTTCCGCCGCATCCGCTCCGGGACATAGACTAACTTAGTCCATTCAGTATTTTTGGCAAGCCTTTTGCATACTCGTTAATATAATTAAACTTCGTCCACAAATTTATTTGCGCACTTGTGTTGAAGGTAAATGCAGTGGACCCTAAAAGGCTGATGGACAATTTTGTTTCGGTGACGTTCCAAGACCCAGAAAAGCTTTATTTATTTCTGCAGAATACGGTAAGAATTCAAGCGTCTGACATGGTCTTGACATGCGAATGTCTTGAGATAATGTTCAAACTACATCCAACTCTTGGCTTTTGCTTGAAATGTATACCATCACTTATCACGTTTATAGCTATAATTTCAAATTTTTCAAATTTCAAATGTTTTATTGTCATTAAAAGAGACAAGGAAAATACAACAAAAAAAAACTGGTTGTCTGTAAAGTCGGTTTACGGACGATAGATTACGTGATAACGTCATAATCATTATTTTATACAATACAAAAAAGGAGAATTGAAAATACAAATATAACAGACAACAGACAAGTCTATATATTTATTTTTACAGTTCCCTATTTCGGAGCCATGGAAACGCCAATGTTGTCATGTGTAAAATTAATGTAATAAAATTAAAAATTAATTTAATAAAAACACTCAACGGAAACGGAAGCGGAACGGGATACACTTTTTCATATGCGCTGTTCATCAATTTATAAGACGTTATCACGTCAAAAAAAATTAGAACAAAATGAATAATAAATAAATAATAGCCTTAATAATAACCCTTATATCATATACATATTATAATCTCTTAAAACCAGATAAATCATGTGTCCATCTGTAATTCCCCGACAAAATGGAAAACCTGATTTATTATAACGTACAATACATCGTATTTATTTGTATTTGAACGCGTGCCCCTTCTGCGCGCTACTCTTTGTCAACTGTCATTTTCGCGCCACGGGTGGGTAGTGTGACAATACGACGGGGGGGAGGGGGAGGTAGTGTTTGTGATGTTTTCATTTTTCACTAGCTTTAACACATTTTTTACTGAAAAACCTAGCAGTGGACCGGTTTGATGGAATTCTCAGCGGCAGGTTCCACGTAATGGGTTTATTCTCAAATCTGGACGCTCTATTTGGCAATCACAACCGCAGAGGTGATTCTTTTTACAGGAATCGCTACATTTATAATTCCATGTCTCCTTTTTCATATGTGACTGTTTGTCAGAGCTAACGATTCAAGAATTTATAGAACTTATATAGTTAAAATTTTTATAGATTCTAAAGAATAACAATAAAGCAGCTATTGGAAGATACGAGTAACGAAAGTACCAAATAGATACCTAAGTATACAAAGTACGGATTTCTATATTTCGGAGATTCTCTTGCCTTTTTATATTTTTCATATAAAACCGCATGTACCTTAATTAAGCATACCTACAATAATATCACAATCCCTAAAATAGATGTTTTTTTATGATTTAAACTAAAATGTTTATAAAATCTTTCGTCTACGACACACGTAGCAGAGTGCTACGGATAGTTGTAGATGTTCTACGAGGTTGTTGGATGCGCTGTAGCAGTGCTACTCGTACACTCGCGCAAAAGACGTTTCACCCCGCGGCACTAGCGAAGTGTAACCGGACACCAAACAACAATATTTTGTGCACTAAACTTGTTCAATTAAAATCGAATTATGCTTGCTTTGCTTGCTAGAACCATACGTCCACGTGCAGGAGGATTTCGATACCAAAATACGCGGAAAAAAAAGGACGAGCTTCTTTTGCTAAAATAAATAGAAGTTTTTTATTCCATTGCAGTCGATATGCGGATTAAGTAATAATACAAATTACAAAATAATACTGCAAGATTTCCATAGAATATTGAGTTCGTCGACGTAGAAATTGTTAGTAATTGTACGCTATTATCGTTTTCCCGCGGTTAATGTCCCTGCGCAATTACTAGAAATTGCTAGAACGTAGGTTTTAGATATTGCATTTTATTTCGTAATACTCATTCGCTGCAGGGTATAAAAACATTTTTTTGTGTGACATAATGAGTGTTTACCTGAAAGCCAGTAAGGTAACATATGACATCATATGTATTGATGTTATATCTAGGTGGTTTGGTCGCAAAAGATAGATTATATACCGGTATGATCTGTCTTTTGCGACTTCTACGAGTCTACCAGGATACAACATAACGACACAGTGTCTATTACATATTTTATTCACAATAAAAAGCAAATAATATTCATTAAATCTATCAAAGCTTACGGAAAAACGAACTTCGCAGCGGATAAGAAATAGTTTTGAATTACCAATCATTCTCCCGCCTCGTGTTTAAGATTGGTGAACGATGAGCGAGAATTCTGTTTTTCGTTTCTGAAGATAATTAAATTCCTTATGACTGCTGGATCTCAGACACTCGTAGTTGCTACTTGTTTAACGTTATTACTCGTCGGACATCGATGTTTTTTTATCTTATAAATTACTCGTACCTACTCGTATATTTTCGAAGGTTAGGCAGAGGTGTCTCGTACGCCTAATTTTCATCAGTTTTAATAAACGCCTCATGTGTTAAAAGGCAGTGGAGTTTATTGCCGTTTACAAATCCAGATAAACTAGGAATTTAAAATTAGAAAAACCCAAAAAATATTGCCCGATTCTGAATAGAATCTAGCACCTCCTGCGGTTTCGCTCTTCAACAAGTAGACCACAAGGAAATTAGTCGGGTCCAGAGTCTGGGAGACACAATTTATTTATTGACATTAGTTGCCGCTTCCACATGGATGTATTTATAGAGCTAAGCGTTAATCGATTGATAAATAATAATAAATATCTTGGACATTCTCACACATGGCCATCTGACCCCAAAGTAGGCGCGAGCCTGTGTTATGGGTGTCAGAGACTGATATACATACATAGATATTTTTAAATATGTACATACTTAAATAGATAATATTGACATCCAGACACAGAACAAATACAAGTGTTCGTCACACGAATATTTGTCCTGAGTGGGATTCGAACCCACGACCTTTGGCGCAACAGACAGGGTCACTACCGATTGCGCCAACGGGCCTGTATGTACTAGGCCCTTCTACCTACCTACCCGTTCAGGGAAATACAGGCGTGGTGTTTTAATATTATGATAGCTGATTTGGTAAGTTCTCGGTTTTACATTTCAATATACATATTTAAAAGTTAGGGGACGATGACAATTAATTTTTTTCATCATTTTAATAACTTAAATTTTAGCATTATAACATACTAAATTTTACTATTATATTATACTATCATATTGCTAGGTAGTTTTGTCATTACTTAATCAATTTTTAAAATGCTTTACTCTTCCTATAATAATATCACCTTCGTCTCTAAAATTCAGCAAGTAAAGCATTCAGCATAAAATTCTTTCGAAGTAAAGTTCTTTAAAAGTAAAACGAAGATGTTTGAAGATAACCTTAAGCTCGCTATCGTCTTTTCACCTGATCTAGCCAGCTCCTTTTTAACGTTTCAATAATTAAAGTTCTCGAGACGACTCCAGGAGTCGATTAACTGCTGGCGGGATCAAAGTGCTTGCCTCAATCCGGTAAATCCGGTAAACGAATTACCGAACGATTCAATGACACTGGGTAAGTTCGTAATACTGAGTTTCACGCTGTAATTACGATCTCAATCCTTCTCCAATTTAACTATCTTACCATTGTTAAGCGTGATATGAAGAAATTTCAGGTGTGCAAGTATTAGTTACCATTTTAGAACGGGCGGACCACAAATCTTTGATATAAGTAATTTTTTTCACTTTTTTAATAGCAATCCTCCGGATAAAACAAAATCTCTTAAGACTACTAAGCTAATACTCTACTACAAATACATAAAGTATACTACTTTGTCTATTAATTTCAATAATCCCTGATCAGCCTTCTGTCTAGTTTATTCGTCTAGTCTACTACCCGTTGCTAAGAACAATTTTATCTGAAAAACAGTTGTGTTAAATTGCTTAGTTCCTCGCAATTAGCACAATAAAGTATATACCAGGTGCAAAATACAATGTGGTTATATAAGAAGTTGTACGCGTCGCGTGAAGTGTTTTGTGAGTGTACTACAAAATATTGTTAACCCCGTGACAAATGGCCTAATGCTTGTGTGTCATTATTTTGTTAATTTAAATTTTTACTATGATTCCGAGAAATTTAAGAAAAACTCAACTATGTATTTTTTTGTTTGGAATTATCTAAACTAATATTATAAAGAGTAAACATTTGTGTTTTTGTATACATATATGTTTGTAATATTTTCACGCAAAATCTAGTGGTCCGATTTCAAAAACTCTTTCACCATTAGAAAGCTGCATATTCACTGAGTGACATAGGCTACATAAAATTTTCAAAAAAATTGGGATACCTAATAAAAATGCAATAATATAACCCAAGGTGTGAAAAAAATTGTCATATAAAATCTGTCATCGCGTGCGCTGCGGAAAGTATTGATGATAGAACAATAAAATGTTCTTCAGTATTATAGAACGAAATCTCGTGTTAAACAAATATATACATATAAACGTTGATTTGAACGACAAAAGGAATAAACGAGCGTGTAAAATGATTTGTAAAGCCGTTAGCGGTTACCGCCCGCGTCGCTGGGGCGAACGCATGCAAATTGATACTACCGCGGATAAGCCTCGTTCATAGTAAACTCGTGGTTAAAATGTTGCCGTTATATCAAGAGACTAGTGCTATCTCCCTCGGTAGTAATGAAGTATCATTTCTGGTTTGAAAGATTATTTTCAAGCCATTGATGCTTTGTGTTCCGGTGACATTTATAAAGGCGATTTTTAAACGCACCAGTTTTCGTCAACGTTTGAAACGAAACGTGAGCGTTTAAAAACCTACTACAAAAACAAACCCTTTCCAAACTGGGCTGGCTCACTAGTCACTTGGCTATTGTTCAAAGACACAAAAAATTACGACTGAGTTGAATGAGCAACTGAGAGTTTTATTGAAACTATTACTGCCACCGCCAGAACAAACTGTGTATCTGGCTTTACAAAGAAACAATTGAAAACGAGTATGGGATAATACAGCGGTGACGGCCCAGTGGCTATCGAACTCGCCTCTCAGTCGAGGGGTTTGAACGAATTTTATGGTATACAATAACACATGCATGTTATATTTAACTAACTATTCGTAAAAATAGGCATCAGTTTGTAAGTCGTAGTGACCTAAATGCCTTACGCAATGTAACACTAAGGAACGGCCACAAATTAGCGTTTCCTAAATGCCGGCTTAGTAAGAAAAGTCGTTCCTTCATAGGAATGTCTATTCTAATATTCAATAAAGTCCCGGCTGCGGTTCAGTCTCTGCCTTTACACAGGTTTAAAAAAACCATCAAACAAACATTATGTCAAAAAGCTTATTATAATATTCAGGAGTATTTGGATGATAAGAAGGCATGGGACTGAATTAAACTCTGACAGGCTATCACTATGCTTTTGTAATAATTATACTAAATATTGTAAGCAGGTGGCATATGGGGTGATTCTTGGCATACACGATTGGCTGTCTCGTGTCTGTCCTAATCATATCATGGTCATACTGTACATTTTTCTGTAAAAATTAATTTGAATTTTAAAAGAGTACCGAGAGTTTTTTCCTCCGGCTTTTTTCTCTCTCGGCGTACACTAGGGCGTAGGATAAGAATATTGTAAGTTCTTCCTTAAGCCGATGACCAGGTAGATAGTCTATCGTGACTTAGAGCTTAGCTTAGAAGTAGGTAATTATTGTAAATTAGCCATAAGGCAGGTTAGGCACCTGTGTAGGATTAGCTATTCATTCAAGGATAAATAGCTCATCCTTTGCTTTATATTAATCAGTTTAGAATAGCATTATATCTCTTTAAGTAGTTTGTAGTTACCTAGACTTTCGTTAAGCGTGTGTAATCACCTCATAGCGAAATAAATTATTTGAATTTTTTTTTTGAATTTTAACAATCAACTTGTACTAAATATTTTATGCGAGAACCTTTGATACGACCCCAATACTCATGGGTGGGACTGGGAACAATTAGAGTACCTACAATAATGGTAAGGGTACAGTGTCCCGCAGCAGTGTCTGCGGGGGAGACCCGTGCCCAGCAGTGGGACGTCTATGGGTCGGAGCAAAGGGTATAATAATGATACCATAGAGGAAGGACAATAAGTAACGTACTTCGTTATGATACAAAAATGTGTCTCCCATCTCCTTTATTAGACTCATATTTGATGATAATTTGAGCGTATCGTAAATTCATTTTATTTCAATAACTTTTACGGCATACATGTTTTTTCGGCATGATTTTCATAACGTTATGTTATGAAAATCATGCCACATACATCACAACATCGTTGTGGTAATACCCACTTTGTTCCAAATGTGGCGTTAGGTGGTGGCTTACCACCACGTTCGTTAGTGCGTTATCTGTTAACGATTTTGTTGATATACTTGTAGCTAAAACTTGCCAGTGATCAGTACAAAATGATTGAATCACTTGTACAGAGACTTACTGCAATAAACTTGCTTCTCCATGACTATAAGAGTAAATCTCAAGTTTTAATACCACCAAGTAGGTACCTATAAATAAAGGTTTAAAAAATGAGAAAGCCAACGTACTAAAACAGGAAATAAAATGGATAAAAGTCTTTATTTGAATTGAAGCTGCAATAAAATTCTCAGCGGAATGACAACAACTTTATACGTGGAACCGCTGACAATAAAAACTTGAGCTCACTTTAAAATCTGTTATTTTTACAAGTATTCGATAGAATATCTGTTTTATTCGGATATAGATTTATAGATACCTCATGGTACTTCACAATAGTGTAGCCTTAAGCCTTGTCGATTGTATTACCAATGAAAACAACTGGGACTGACGACTTAAAATGCCCTCTGAAGATCTAAAGTGCTCATAAAATTGTGCTACTATAAGTATATATGCCCATCCATGCCCGACGTTGCTTAACTTTGGGCTATCAACGCTTCATAGTGTGAATAGCGATTTAATCGATTTTTTAATAATTTGTTTTTATTTAATTGCTAGATAGATAGATAGATAGATAATTTAATTAAATAAATTTAATTATCTATCTATCTATCTATCTAGCAATTAAATCATTAAACGCAATTTTAATTAAACGCAAATTTAATTAAATAAATTTAATTATCTATCTATCTATCTATCTAGCAATTAAATAAAAACAAATTATTAAAAAATCGGTTAAATCGCTATTTATTAAATAAATTTAATTAAATCAAAAGCTTTAAATCGCTTACGACCAGAGTCCAAACAATAATTATTAAGTCCTTAAAATTTAAGACGTCCATTACGAGAAAACTTTGGTAGTTACCCACTTGTTACAAATGTGAATTTCCCAAAGCAGCAAATATTTGATCAACCTGAGCATCCGGGAGGTGCACAAATTGGCTCAATTTGCCGGTGTCACGCGCGGGAGGGCCGCGGGTGGGAATGTTGTGATTATTATATTATGATTGTGTAAAAATGCTTTGTCCTTTTGACAACTTGCGTTTAATGATTTGAAAGACATGTTTTTTTTTGTGGAGAGAGCGTAAACGAGTATGAGCCCCGAGTAGCTATTATAGCGGGGATTTTCCATAAAATACTTCGTGTAAATTCATAACTCGTTTTACTAGTTTTCTAAAACGGGTATTAGTATATAGGTTTGTATTATTAAACAAGTTATTGCTATGGTTTAGTTGACGAGTCTTATGTACGATTTTAAGTTACCCGTGTTTTCCAAATTAGGGTAATTATGTACGTACATTTAGGTGCGTACATTGATATAATTCTCATAGGATAGAGCCATGCCAAGATTGCTAAGTAATCTATACTAATATTATAAAGAGGAAATATTTGTTTGTAATGTGTACACATAAAAACTACTAGACCGATTTAAAAAATTCTGTCACCAGTAGAAACATACATCTTCACTGAGTGACATAGGCTATATAATATTACTAGGTGGAAACTAAACTATTGTTATGCCTAATTCCACGCGAGCGTAGCTGCGGGCGTCCACTAGTCGGTTATATTATGCTTATAATGGTTTAATTGGATGCCTATATTATAAAATTAAAAAGTTAGTTCTTTGGACTGTAAGAACAACAATAAATGTAACTTTCATCATAGACATCTGACAATAACATTTCCCGGCCAACAGTAGCAAATACATCGACAATCGCGCATTTATTTATTGTGAAGATTCCATTTCGTGCTATAACGAGACTACATCGATACCGTTAAAGTATTCACAAGAGCGTAGAGACTACAGGCAAGAGGTGCAAGTAAGAGGAAAACGATTTTACTACCAAAGAATAGGGTCTTATATTGAATGAGCTGAAAGGACTCTTTGAGTATTAGATGTACGATATGAGGCGCAATCTAGGGACGAGCTTTGATGCATTCCTTATGCTTGAGAAAGCTCGAGTTGCATGCTTTCAGCGTCACCTAAATACAAGTCCTCGTGGCTGTGATTGCTTCTTGAAAAAATGCGGCGTATCATACGATAAATGCAGCTTATACGATCCGATCCCACTAACGTAATAATAAAATATTTTTACTACGCAAATTCCAAATAGATTGTTATGACGAAACAATTTTCTTCCGGCTGTAAAGATGCCGTTTACACTTTTCAAAAGGCAACCGTCTTAGTCCATTAATGAGCGTCTTGGCATTGGAATCAGATTCAGATTCATTTAGTTTTCATGAAATGGTATTTGTATACGCTTAACGTCATTGATTAGCGGATTTTTTATCTACCACCATTTTAAAGTAGAGCTGGAGATACTTCGCACCGAGCGTTAAGCGTTATTAGTCATAACGCTTCTAGTCTCAACTCTACTCTAGTACCTAGTCTACTTTATTCAGGTTTTGTTCCATATAAGATTTAACTTTATTCGCTAAGAGACAAGTAAGATTTTCAGGTATTTTAAGGTACAAGCAAACACAGTTCCCCATAAAAGGCTTTGACACTTTACGCTAGGTACAAAGCTAGGTATAAATCAGATTGTCTTTATTAAACGGTTTTATTTCTTATTAAATAATAGTACAATTATGTACACAATTTTTGTACGTACATATTTTGATATTTGCGTATATAATATTTTCATAAATATAACATGATATCTACAGTTTTAGGCCGTACTACTTTTGTAGGCCGTAAATAATCCTTACGGCTTGTTTTTGTAAAAGAAAGATGGTACCAATTTCTAGTATACATGCTGAGAAAGCAATGAATGTATATAATATCATCATATCGTATAGTAGTAGGTATAGTAAAAGACTACTCTTTCCTACTTACCTAATTGGATTATTACTAATAGCAACTAGCAAGACTAATCGGCACTAACAGTTTCTGTCCTATAATCCCCACTATAGTAATTTAAAACAATATTAAAATTATAGGTACTGATTAACTAGTATGCTTATTAAAAAAACTCCTATGTCTTGTTGATAGAATGATGACAATTGTGACAGACAACGGTCTGACACACTTGTGCTAAACAACGTTCAGTCACAATTGTCATGGGTGACATAACCTTACGTCAGCTTGTATAGGTATTTAAAACTTAGCCGAACGGGAATAACAGCTAGCCGGTAAAGCCGCGTCCCCAGAGCGCATCCATCATGCATCTTAATTGAGTAATGGCTGTGTTCTGATTGATCGCCGCTGAATATGATGTATCGGGACCACGGATCGAGTGGCATCTGCATTTGGCGGACTGAGGAATTGAGTTTAGCTTTGGCCCAGGCCGGACTTACGTGAGAGTTCTGAGTTCGAATCCCAATATTACTTATATTACATTTAGGGAATTTAATTTATACGAAATGGTGAATTCCCTTGCAACACAGTGCTCAACACATCCCACCCACAGAATCCTCTGAATGTAATGTATTCGTTGGTTCTGAATGGCTCTGAATGGATTATATTCGTTGGATGTTCAGTTTAAGCAGCCTTAAATCCTTTTAAGTTAGTACTTACACAGCAACTAAAGTTAGTTGTTAAAAGGGTATAATTACTAGTTTACGGAAAAGTGTTTCACCTCAAGCTTTAAGAGATAATGTATGGGTAAAAAAATAATTGTAGTTAAAAAGTGAAGAACCTATAGCTTCAATTTTGAAATGAAATTATTACCTAAATTATTTGGACCTCTGTATGTAATATATTTTAAACGTTTAAACGTTAAAAAAACACTATTTAACATCCACAATCCGACTACAAATATTTATCTACAGAATAAATAATTATCTCTCGGCCGGGATGCAAAACCCTTGTGGTTCGGCAGTCAGGGTCACGGACCACTGCGCTACGGGGTTGTCATAACAACGGTATAATAATATTCTTTAATCTTTTGGGCCCGTTTGCGCAATCGGTAGTGACCCTGCCTGTTGCGCCAGGGGTCGTGGGTTCGAATAACACTCAGGACTATTCGTGTGACGAACACTTGTATTTGTTCTGTGTCTAGATGTTAATATTATCTATTTAAGTATGTATTTCAAAATATCAATGTATGTATATCAGTCTCTGACATATTACAGGCTCGCGCCTACTTTGGGGTCAGATTGCAGTGTGTGGTGTGAGATTGTCCAAGATATTTATATTTAATCACTGTTTGTAATACACGTTCCTTACCTGTCTCGGTTGGGTGGCGCGGGCGCGTCACTGTTCGTGTAAAGTTCGTGTTATCTCGCTTAATCTCCGCTGCTGTCGGAATGTCCTAACTCTTGACGTACCTAAGTCTAGAGCGTGCGATCACTGTGACGGGAACAGCGGATATAACAGCTCTTGCAAGAGTTGTTATATCCTACCTTGCTACCTACGAGTATATGGGTATAAACACAATGCGACTAGCCAAAACCCCAGGGATGTTGGGCCACTGTTGGGCCACTGTTGGGCAAGAGTCTCCCCCACAGACACAGCTGCGGGAGGTCTAGAACATACACTACCACCCATGCGTATTGGTGGAGGGATTAGTGGCCAACACAATGTCGAATGTTTTCGAGGCACCCGAAGGCAAGGCTTAACGATTGTGTTTAAATGGTGTTGAAAACAATCGGGACCGACGGCTTAACGTGCCCCCTGAAGCACGGTAGCCCATGAAACTTTGCCACTAGCGGTCATCCATAACCGACCGCGCCCGTCGTTGCTTAACTCGGTCGGTCATATGCGATCGACGCGAACCATTGGGCTATGGCTAATATTATCTTCACAGAATTCAGTGTAAGGAAATGGCACATTCGTTGACATTAGAATCCGTCACGCACAGACGCGTACCCGAGCAAAAGGTGGTCTTAGATCATTCGGATTTTTGGACACTTATTGATATATCGATGTTTGTCACTAACGTCGTGGGTAGCAGAGGGTGGGTGAAGGTGATATGGATAAAAAACTATGTAAAGTCCGCATCCGATACGTATCCCTGGTACATAGGTAGCACCTGCGTCGGGTATAGGTTCTACCACCGCCCGCTGCCCGCTCCTCTCATCAGCGCAGCCTGTTGCAGAGCGGGGACGGCAAAGTAAATATTTGGCGCAGTAATTAGCGGTTGCTTGAGCTTCCAAGTGGTTGCCCCCGCATTCCTGGTTGGGTTAACAGATACTTTGTGGCCCCAGCAGCTTGGGGCGAACCCGAATGCTAAGGTAACAGAGGCTGCAATTAGTATCAAGTTGTAACACAAGCTACTTTTAAACAACACTCTACTTGATAACCACTAGACTAGCTACAGTATAAATATAATGTGAACACGTAATAATTATGAAGCAAAAACTTTTAAGGTAAATAAATTACTTATTTCGACCAGTGTACTTTTTCGTAAATTTTTTTACTGATTTCGACCACTCGGCAACCACTGGTAATGACAGTTAAGTGATAGTACTTATACCTAGAATGATAGATGTGTTACAATCTCCAGTTATTTTTGGGTAGAAAGGTCTGGTTGCCTTACACTTTTAAATAGTTTACATACTTACATTATTTTTCATAGATCTTTTTCTTAGACCGGGGGCGTTAAATTTTCCGTAACAGGTGTTGGCTGGCTGGGAACCTATTCCCACCGAAAATTCGCACTGGAATCATTTCCAGTCGTAAGAGAGGTCCGTGCCCTGTTACGCAGCAGTTTTCCAGCCGCGAGAGTTCATGTTTATTCTTATATACAAGATTCCTATCAAAATAAATGAGATTAACTAGGTCTATTAATCAATTTATAAAATAATTGTTTGATATCAGTTAGGTGAATTTTAACAATATTATTACCATCAGCCTAAAGTACATACATCACGTTGAATAAACACGGTAAACAAAGCGAAATTTAAATTTGTTTTTATCGGAGTTAGGCGACATATTGTTGAAATAATGAGTGCGCGTTTTAAATAACGTGGTCGGAATAAATTGTTTAACTTTCGCTTTTGTATGCGAGTTGACAACGCGCAACAGCGGAGCGTGTTTCAAGCATGAAATTCCGCGCGTCAAAGCAAAAATTTCTACTACTTTTTGATTGTGCAAGCGTGATGATAATGCTTGTAGCGACGGCATTTTGAAAATTAACAAAACTGGTCATGCGTGAGTTGTTTGTAGTAAAAGGTTCCGTAGAGTTCTCTGTGTAGTAGTATCTTTACCATAGAGGAAAACCCCTTTATTCCTCTATGATCATTACATAGTAGTCACGTTCATACAAGTAGGGACTTTATTAACGTGACTTATACTTTTTAAATATTCTAATCTGTCGTAATTTCTAATCTTGTAGGTACACCAGCTAGTTGAATGCAGAACTAATTCTTCGGCAAGCATCATTGAATTGCCGATTGACATTGAACAACTATGTTTTTTACTATTAAATTCAATTGAAATATCACTTTTTACAGAGTACCTCCCATGAGAGTCTTAAAACAAGACTCAAATCAGGTAAAATTTCAATTTCTTTGCCTCATATTAGTATTTGGCCACCTAGACCCTATAGAGCCAGAATATACACCTAGTAGAGCCTAGACCATACACCTTTTTGACTGTTTCCATTTTATTTTAGCACTAGTTGAACCCTAATACAACAGTATTATTTTATTTTGGAGTCTGAAAGAGATTAGTTAACGTGTTTTCCTAACTTTGTGATGTGTACACGTCTGTTAATCTCGTCATGTCATATCATCTCGTAGAGTTGTTTATGGTTGTTTAAAATCCGTGATACTATCAGCTACCTTCTCCTGTGTTTTGAATTTCAGATTTGAATGACTATTCGAACGAATTCAAAACGACTTATTTAAAGGAATATTCTCTTTTTGAATTTTAAATCGACTGCCTGTCTTAAATTCCTTTGTTGGATTGTTTATGGTCAATATTGAACAAATTCCTCAAAAAATTACTTACCAACTTAGAAGATAAACATCGAAGTAAAAAGGAAAATTAATACTTTAAATTAAGTTAGACCAGTGTGGACTTTAAGACTGATGGATTTCTGAAATCTTGTATAGTGGATACAGGCTCTGTGTAGTAGATATCTTTCATAAAATAAAACGGAAACCAGGTCAAAATCTATTACGTAGTAAGCAGCCTGACTGTTATAAACATTAGGTATCTGTATTCCTTTGAACAAGCCGACCACATGTCGACCACAACATACATATTCAAAGCGTGCATTTATTTATTACCAAATAGAATCACGCCCGAGATATCAGTTGGAGCATCGCATTCGACCCTCGCAAGATGTTGGCAGATAACAGCGGATCTAATTGAAACATCCCAAGACGCGAGGGTCCGAGGCCCTCACACTTTTGAGTTCATCGCATGTTATATCGTATAACTTATAAGAGAAGTTTGTAAACGCAGGGCGGGTTCAGGGATTTGTCATAGTTGGGATGGCTAGGCCCAATTTGATCCCAATTTCATTCACGCTAGATTCCATTTATTCAAGAAGCTGGAAAGTTAAATGATAGTAGATGATATGATCGTGAAATTATATCTATTGAAACCGCAAATGTGTTTTATAAAATCTACCAATATAAAACTGTCCCATTAAGTCCCCTAAACAAGAATTGTTATTTAGGCTTAATACTAATGGGACAAAGAGGTTCCCCACAATGCAAGCATCTGATTTTTCACTGAAGAAATATATAATGAGGAAACGGTCTTGACAGTTCTTCATAGTGGATTATGGCCTAAAATTTCACGTAATATGCCAGTAAGGCATTGTAATGATGATGTTTGTCCGTATCAAGTCGGCCACAGATATATTCTTAGATGTTGCAATAAGCTGAAACCTGCACCACATACTCGTATTTCAAACCAACACAAATATATTATAAAGAAAATCCCTAAAAAACGCGGTAAAACTTTGCGCGGAACAGACATTGCGAATGTATGAAAACTTTCAAATTGCATGTGCTAGTTTCACATTATTAATGTGTAATACAAACAGTTCGTGTTGTCTTAAAGCAACAGGTTTCCCTAACTGGCTGGCGTGTAACGAACTTCCAGCAGTAAACTTTGTACGAAGCGGAGCTTCGGAGCTACACTATGAAATATAACACTTGCGTAACAACTAAGAAAATCAGTTTTAAAACAGTTCAAAAACATTGTGTACGCTAGACACAGGACAATAAAGTCAGAAATAAATTAATAAAATTCATATGGTTCAAAATGGCAGGTCATTTAATATAAATTTAGACCTAAAAATTTAGGAGAAACACAATGGAGATATAAATTATTAATACAAACAAATAAAGCTTTAAATTATTTGTATTCTGTTCTACAAGTACGTTGAACCTAATAGGTATCACACTCAGCAATTTAGTGACCATAAAGAACTCGCCTCTCACTCGAGCGGTCTGGGTTCAAACTCAAGCGGCACGCACCAATCATGTTATGTTCGCTGCGACCCATAGACGTCCCACTGTTGGGCACGGGTCTCCTCTCAAAATGGGAGGGATTAGGCCTTAGTCCACCACGCTGGCCAAGTGCGGATTGGCAGACTTCACATACCTTCGAGAACGTTATGATGAACTCTCAGGCATGCAGGTTTCCTCACGATGTGTAATGTTATGTACGATTTAGTAAATTAAATATCACTTACTGTAATGGTCAAGGACACATTGAGCAAACCTGCATGTCTGAGAGTTCTTCATAATGTTATCGAAGGCATGTGAAGTCTGCCAATTCGCACTTGGCCAGCGTGGTGGACTAAGGCCTAATCGCTCCAATTCTGAGAGGAGACCCGTGCCCAACAGTGGCAGGCGTTACAGCAAGTGACATTTAATTACTAAAATCGCACATAACTTAGAAAAGTCATTGGGTTTGAACCCGGACCGCTCGAGTGAGAGGCGAGTTCGATAGCCGCTGGGCTGTCACCAACGCAACGCATATTATAACAACTATTACTATCTAATATGACCAATCCTATGCAATAATTACAAGAAGCTGTAGTAATTAGAAGCGCCCAGCGGCCCGTGACGCCCAGTAATTGCCCAGAGCGACCAGAAACTTTAGTTCCAAGTCATTAGTCCCTTACTAATTGCGGTCGCACGCCTTTACCCCTTGTTTTGTTCTAATTAATTTGTGATACCACTACCTAACAATAGCCGGTGTCCTTGCTGTTGTCGGCGACCGGAGAGCGTTTGAACGTAGGCTGTTATGATTAAATTTTAGTTAAGTCTTATAAGCCCTCAATATGCTTACAAATGTAACATTGAAAATTCCATTGAAACTTCCTTTTTTTTTTCTTCATAAATCTGTTACATGCTGATTCATAAATAGTAGCTGTTTCTTTGCTTCAGTGTTCGCAAGTACAATTGCTAAGGGTGAGGCTACACGGGCGGTTCTCCCGCCGCGGGAAACCGCTCGACAAAGCTGCCGCAGACCATCAAACTACACGGGACGCGGTTTATCGCTGCCTTTTGTTCATTTCAACATGGATCCGCCAATGATAACTGCGCTTGCAGCTCTCATATTAATAGAATTATTAAAAAAATAAAGTAAAGCGCAATGTGTGGGTGGAACCAGTGTTAAGTAATCGTTTAACTTTGGGAATATTTCATTCAATGTTCAACCACTTCCTGTCCTATTTCCATCCATAATTTCGCTTTTAGTTCGCGATTGGCGTAATCCTTCGACTGCACATCATACAAAGCAGGTCGATCTTGTATTTCTACAATAAAACGCTCCGTATCGAACATTTTGACGCGACACTAGCCACGCAAGCGCACGAACGACGAGCGAGCGCCAAGGTCCCGCGCAGAATGACGGCTGGATAGCGGGAAACCGTCCGTGTAGTTTAAAATCGTCGGTTATCAGCGGCGGTTTGACGCTGCATGCGGCGGTCGAATTTCTCCCGCCTGTGAGCCGCGACGGGAAACCGCGCAGTGTAGTATGCAGCATACAACTTCATATTAAATTGTGTCCAGTGCGGTTCAGAAGCGGTTTTCCGCGGCGGGAGAACCGCCCGTGTAGCATAGGCCTTAGCTGGCAATGCTTGCCCTTCCGACTTGCTTAATTTTTTTTTGTATTTAGGGCAAGCTGTGAAACTAAGCCTATACTACCTATTCCTCATGAATATAGCAATCTAGTACAAAATTTTTGTTTTAAATTGGACTGGTACTTTCAGATATTACCGCTGTTATACAAAAAAATAAAAACAATAATTCTCCTCCGCTTTATAAAATTAATATATGTATGTAAAAAATTACGTCGAGCCATTGTATATCTGGAATGATGTACCAACTCATGTGAGTGGTGAGACACCATGAGAGCTGACGATTTAAGACTTATGCATTGTATCCTGAAACGAATTATATAATGTGTTCGGCCATTATGTCCTGAAGTGTAAGAACACGGGCGGAACAGCGGCGCCAACGACCGCGGCGCGGCCCGCAATTAATGACCACCCAGATTGGGAAGCGCTGGATATGGTATGTAAAATACACCTCACTTGACGTTGCATGCCGTTTGCACTACTCTTCCTTTCTCTGTCCCATTGCTGGGTACGTGTCTACTCTTAGAGTGGGTGACGACCAGTTTATAATTTTATCACTGACTTGCTTTCGAATTCTGAATTGAGTTTGAATAAAGAAGACAAAATTTTCCCTTAATAATAGATAATGTTTTGTCTAGTACTTAAATAGTAGGTTAATTATTTTTAAATACTGCTTCCTTCTCTTATTTTTTGTAACTTCCTTATGCAGCTTCAAATTAGACGAAGTTTACTTAGAAGTCCCTTTTTTTTTGTTGTCGAGGGGGAAACCTTCAAAAGGTACTCGGTACCGTGGGAGCAACAAAGGGTTATGTGGGATTTTTACCGCATTAAAACCCCCCCGGTGGCCTTCTTCGGCGCTATGTGGAGGACTCCGTGATCTCCAATGGAACGCAACCGGAGTCCTTTTAGCGCGGTGCCCTTCATTTGGGCTCTGCGTGGGAGGTTCTTAGAAGTCCCTACTTAACGACGGGACAGTTTGCCTCCGTTCAAAAACATGATTAAGTTTGGCAGCTCCATACCTGATTGGTTGGATGCCTTAAAGTTTTTTGCGTTCTATCACAGACGTAGCTGTTCCAGTCAATCTCAACCATGAACGTTTCGTAGGCGTTGCCGGACGTGCTTACCAGTAACTCAGAGTTCAGTGCGTTATTATTATTATATATATCAGTTATCGCGTATCGGAAACGATGTGTTGCGTACAGATTGCGACCACCGTGTCGTCTGCAGAGGAAAACATGATATTTATTGCGTTTCGTGTACCACTGTATGGGCCAATTTTTCGCCCAGTACATGTGTAGATTGAGAGTAGTACTCACTCGTGGTTCAAATTGTAGTACCACAGATTACTAAATAGTTATGTAACACGGCTCGGTAGTGCTTGAGACAGTATCAACTGTCAAATTTGTCAAGTGCTTTCAATCGTGCTTCGTTCACGCTTTCGATCCGTTGTGTTCATTAAATTCTTGAAAGTTATCGAGCGACTGTTAAAATGTTAAAACTAGTTTAAAATCAATAAGATCGTCATTAAAACGTGTACTATGTTATATATGTCAGTAAGACTTGTGATAAGTCTTTACACCGCTTAAAGCTCATTCGACATTCAGCCTGGCAATAATTCGACCGCTACAGCGTTACGGTGGTAGAATACGTTACGCCTCCTCAGTATGGTGACCCCTGTCTAGACCCTTGTCTTGACTGGGCTTAATTCGAAGGCTGAAATCCATTAGCAAAACATTGATTATGTTAGTAATCTTTATAAAGTAAGTACAGTCTAATGACTCGCTCAAATCCAAAATGTTCATTTGATTTCATATAAATAAATTGTAAAATCTGTAAACTCAAAGATTAAAAATATGTTCTTACCTTAAGCTTCTAATCATAGTTATTCAACACCATATTTTTCTTGAGTTAAATCAGATATCTAAATAAATAAATAAATTATAATACCTAATGCCTAATAAATCTTACTTAATTAATGCGGTTTTCAGTCCATAGGCGAATAACGAGTAGAGAATACAACCAAAATAAAAATGACTTGAACAAACTCCATCAAACACCTTGACTAATAAATATAGGCGTTACGAGTAGAGTACCTATAATATTAACAATAACATTTTTGGTCCCGAGTTACTAGATTGTCCTAACACAGTCCTACAGTTAAGTAAATTGCAGTCACATACTACACTAGGAGTCACTGACATCGCCATTTAGTCATAGCGATTTAGTGTCGCAATGTGCACTCGTTCAAATTTAATTTTGTAATAAATATATGATTTTGAACGCATCTATATTGAGTTTAGTTTGTTTTAAGTGTTATTACGTGTCTTTGGTTTAAAGTGCAGGATGCGCGGACGCCCCCTACACCTCACCCCTCGCCACTCTCAGTTTTGTGCCCTTTTAATCCAGCTATATTCTATTTCGTACAGTTGTCTCTCAGATCGTAGTGAAACGCACTCTTTATAAGGGCAACCGCTGACGGATTTTCGTCGCGAACACAAAGCGCAGATAAGGCCGACCACACACCATCTATATCAATCACTAGATGCGACACGTTACTTGTCAATGGTGATAAGGATTTCAATGGAGCCCAGGAAACTTTTTGTGAGGTCGGGTTTGAGCAAGACGGGTAGAAAGTTGGGTTCTCGGACTAAACAGCTAAGAATAGACGTAGTGAGCCTTTGTTGGGCGTGAAAAATTGCGGCCTTAGAAAGCGTAAAGTATTGTCATCGGCTTGAGAGGGGTTTATGGAAAATTGGAAATTTACAATGGGTTATATTGACATTATTAGGTGTTTATTATTAATATTTGCTCAGTTTGTGCTATACTAAGATGTAATAAAACAAATATTTATTAGGTCTTTATCTATGGAATTGGACATTTTATAACAAGCATTTACAGATTTAATTACAATGTGGATTGGCGTGCAATTCGAAATTCAAATAAATTTTATTCGAATAGTAGTAGTACATTCGTCCAGTAGTTTTTGTGTGAAAACATTACAAACAAATGTTTCCTCTTTTTATTATTAGTACCTATAGATATAGATAAGACAGAACCTGGACATGCATCCCCTGCCACCCATGACATCTGTGACAAGCTTTTTAAAAACTCTGAAAGGGACTTTGAGTTACTCATTTTAGTAAAGGATATTCACAGGAACAGTCAATTCTGTACAAAGTCTCTCGATGTTTTAAAAATTTTACATCGAGAGAAATCCAAACGATTTGGCCCTGGGCCATATTGGAGTAACAATTTCCAATTCGAAATCGAAACGCACCAAATAGCTTTACTGGCTTAGTGAAAAACCAATAAAATATTTGTAATAGCAAACCCTTTCTTCTTGTTACCCTGTTAATAAATCAATTTGATCATAAAATTTTGGGCTCTCTAATATTTTTTTACTAACTCGATGTTCGTTTTATCTCGATTTTATTTAAGAAGTTAAAGCAATATAATAATATATAAACATTTTTTGGGCTTTAGTCTTTTCACCTTCTTTTATCCTGTAAATCGCCGGTAGGTATACAAAATGGCATCGTCAGTTTATGTACGTACCACACGTACTGGCGAAATATACAATTTTCTTGCGGTTTCAACAAACTAATTTTATACAGATATAAAACTATAATAATAATTAATAATAGCCAATGCATCAGCCCCTCTAAATCCACCACAATAGACCCAATATAGTTTCCATTCCTTTGCAATAGTCCTTGTACACCTTCGGGTGTACCAATCGATGGTGCAGTCGATCGAGGGTGGTATCCGCCACGTGTGCCATATCACAACTCATTAAAATGTCTAGAGGGGGCCTCTACGTGTTGGACCTGTGTCCCCACGCAAGCCTTCCGAATTACCGGGACCACATCTGGACCCGTGAAATTTAAAGAGATTAATAATAATAATTAAATTATATAATTAAACTTATAATAATACATTTTTTCACACAACTGCCTACCCTTTCGAGGAAATATGTTGTGATGTATTATATGTAGTCTGTACGATGGTAGGTATATTATAACTAGTTCACCATTCATCCCAACCCTTTGTCCTACTGTTGGGCACGGGTCTCCTCTCAGAATGGGAGGGACTAATCCCTCTATGGACTACGGCCTAAGCCTTAGTCCACCACGCTGGCCAAGTGCGGATTGGCAGACTTCACATGCCTTCGAGAAAATTATGAAGAACTCTCAGGCACTCTTTTTTTTATGGATACAAGATAGCAAACGAGCTTGCAGCACCACCCATCCGCTGCCGCCCATGACAACTGTGACTGACTTTGAATAAGACTCAATTAGGGACTGGGGATGGTTAGTCCAATTAGTTGAGAAAGTTAATTAAAACATAAGTTGGTCAGTTCGTTAGTTGGTATGAGGACTGGGGACTGTTAGTGATAGTTAGTCTTGTTAGTTGGTGTTAGTAAAAGTCCAGTTAGTACTTGTTAGTAGGAGTCTCGTTCTAAGTCAGTCACAGATGTGTTGCTACCCTTGAGGACTAAGATCGTCACCTCTAAAGAAGTGTAACCGGAAACCACACCTTTCCAACCGGACCATAATTGCTTTAAAAACAATTACTACACGGCAGAAATGGTACTAGGTACCGTGGTGGTACTGCCCCGGGCGAACTCTATATGGAACCAATTAGCTTTCATATAAAACCTATTCACCGTTACAGCAAGTGACATTTAATTTCTTAAATCGCACATAACTTAGAAAAGTCATGGGTGCGTTCCGCTGGGGTTTGAACCCGGACCGCTCGAGTTAGAGGCGAGTTCGATAGCCACTGGGTTGTCACTGCTTAACCGACGTTGAAATCTATTCAGCTACAAATACAACAATAGGTACAGCAACATTACCAGAGTAGGGGCGTAACCAAGACACTGAATTGTATTTACGCGTCTGCGGGCTGCCAGCCGTGAGTAACTGCTGAAGGCGGCAACAACTCACGCCAGCTCAGCTAGCGATTGGAACGTACGTTGGTTGGCCAGAAGAGTGATTCCCCACGGACGACGGGCCTGTAACGGCAGGGGTCGTGGGTACGAATCCCACTCAGGACAAACATTCGTGTGACGATAGGAAATCTAGCTAACATCAAAGTCAAAGTCAAAATAAAAATAATTTATTTCGCTATGAGGTGATTGGACACGTTTAACGAAAGTCTAGGTAACTACAAACAACTTAAATAAAAGAGATTTAATGCTATTCTAAACTGATCAATATAAGGCAAAGGATTAGCTATTGATCATTGAATGAATAACTAATCTTACACGGGTGCATAACCTGCCTTAAGGCAAATTTACAATAATTACCTACCACTAAGCAAAGCTCACAGTCACGATAGACTATCTATCTGGTCATCGGCTTTAGGAAGAATAATTTACATTATTCTTATCCTATGCCCTAGTGTAGGCCGAGAGAGAAAAAAGCCGGAGGAAAAACTCTCGGTACTATTTTAAAATTCAAATTCATACAGACACATACATGGAAATACAGCCATAGTTATTTATTTATTTACCTTTAATGTAGGAAACATATTATCTATCTTTTACCGATTGCCTTTACATATAAAAGGCTCACTGTATTCTAACCTCTCTACGTCCGATACCGGACGCCGGCCCGAACAACGGCAATTTCCCTGACAACGAATAATGACGCCCCAGTTCCGGCCATTTGTGGCTGATTGACGCGTTTCCGGATTATTCGTAACTCAAAGATGTTTTATATACGTCATTTTGCTTTGATATAGCCAACTTTTATGCAGATTGTAACTGCTTAGTGATAATAAAATGTGGATGCGAACAGTAAAGTATTTAGGTGTAAACGGTCGATATTTACGGGTAGGTTCAATTTTTAACTAGCGAACCAACAATATACCTAGCACAAGTAGTATACAATGCAAATCGGATATGAAATAAGTAGCTTGACTTTACTTTAAATATACTTTGGTATTAAATATACCTACTTCCCTCTATCTATATTTATCCCTCTGTTGGGCTCCTCTTGGAATGGGATGGGTTAGACATAGTCTACCACGCTGACCAAGTGTGGATTGGCAGACTTCAGAAACCTTTGAGAACTCTCAGGCATGCAGGTTTTTTCACGATATTTTACTCCACTGTTACAGCAACATTCAATTTCTGTGATAAAAGTCAGTGGTGCGTTCCGCTTGGATTTGTTGGTAGGTAGTAGTACCCCCTTGACTGAGAGGAGAATTCAATATCCACTGGGCTTTAACTAATGTTACAATGTTAATAATCGATGACATAGTAACAGTCATTCGAATTTAAATGACAGAATGTGCAAGGGAGTTAGAAAGCTTCTAAATAATTCTAAACATATCCTAGAAAGTATTAAGGCATCATCGTTGTAGCGTAGCCGCCCACTGCAAAGCAAAATATTGTTGGAACGGAAGAATTATAATGATTACGGCGAAACATGAGCGCTTCACAATAAGCATTGTGTCGGGGCTGCTGGTGAAATTTCATTTTTCATTCCACCGAGATGTTTTTCCGCTAAGAAAAGTGCAAATGACGGCTGGAAAGATTTGCGAGACGAAAGCAGGTCGTTGAGACACATTGTAGACGAGCAGTTTTTATCTGATTTCGCTGAACGTTCCGATATATACCTACCTATATGGTCGCGACGTAGAAAAATGTTTGCTAAACCAAGGTTTCAAGGCTCTTGATTGCCAAAGAGTCTCATCTGGTTAAAGCGGTGACTTTACTCAACGGCTTAGTGGTTTAGAGCCCTATGGTTGATGTATTTTGTACACCACGTGCCGTACATCACAGGACGGCAAGGGAATATCTCGAAAAGCTTGACGAACGAAATGGATAAAATCTGTTGTTTGCCTTATCAGGTGATAAATATAAATAAATATATTTGCTTTTGTTGGCCTGGGTGTAACTTTGGTCTCTTCTCACATTTAAGAAAGCCTAGAGATAACCATCACGCTGCCCCGAAGACTATTGGTTGAGGAGTTAGCATAGGGCTTTCTTAACCATCTCTAGAAATATCATTTCTCTCTATATCTATTATTTATTTTATCCAATTCTTACTTAACTTCATCCTCTTTACCACAGAAACAAAGAATCTCCCTATACAACTTTGCGAACGTTATAAATGCTCGTTACACGCCCGTGTGTTCAGCGAGAACAAGGCGATGTCAACGGCGTTTGGTTCGGATGAAGCCATTCACGTGGTGTCATTGTCTAATTGTCTTATTGTTCAGGGAGCATCAGATACGGCACTCTGCTCTTGAAGCTCGGTAATTACTTGAATCTAGCTTCAGAGATTTACAGTCAGTCTACAAGCGTTCAACCTGCAAATTATATTTAAAATCGTATGATATTAAGCTACAACTGTCAGGCGTCATACTACTGGGATGGAGTTTCTCTCATAGCCACAGCTAAGGGTGGTAATAGATCTAATACTCCTCTATGCTTCTCCCATGCGGATTGGTGTTTGTGCCAATCGGCAACCCAGTTGCAAATGCTGTCAAGCAACCCGAAGGTCCACAGACTACAAGGGTGTGGATCTTAGCGCTTATTTTACTATTGAATACTACCGGGTCCGACGACTTAACTTTCGTTCGATAGGTAAAGAAGCGGTCACCCATCAACATACCGACTAATACCAACGTTGTAAATCTGAATCGATCACATAGGTACTATTGACACGAGCCAGACTATAATAGTGGACGCCCGCAGCTTAGCTTGCGTGTCGTTCCCTCTTTATAATATTAGTATACACATACTGTGCATTGAAGCTGCATACACAATAATTTCCTTCATAAATGAAGAGTATAACTCTCACAGATAAATCTGCTGACATACAACAAAAAGCGGAATAAAATTGATAGTACGATGCGGGTATTTTTTCACCGGCGTAGAGCCAAAACATAATCCTATTCTGTTTGTTTCACGAGTGCGTTCGCCTTTTATATTGTAGAAATACGGGATGTTCAATCTACGCTTTTGTCTAAATACTAACCATATTTAAATATATTTTTTTTACCAAACGATATCCAGTTTATTTACATACATATTAAATTATATGCAAGACTCCTCGAATAATTATTTAGTTTGAGAAGATCGTGAGAACATTAATTCATAACACAGGGAAGTCACTAAATAAAAATATACATATATGTAGCTACTTTGAGTGTCAAATCTGATGTTAGGTTTTGTTCAGCTCGATTTTTCCATCCAATTTGTGCTTGAGCAGTGTCACAGACTACTAAATCGTCAAAGTATTTGATAAAGTAGTCAGTGTATTTCATAGATTTAATGTGTATTTAATTTACGGGCCCGTTGGCGCAATCGTTAGTGACCCTGCCTTTTACCTCAGGGGTCGTGGGTTCGAATCCCACTCAGGACAAACATTCGTGTGACGACCAATGTGTCTGGATTCAGGCAGGCTCACCAACTGCGCCAACGGGCCCGTCAAAGTCAATTGAAGATACAAGTTCTCTGTGCATAATCTATTGTATTTAAAAAAATATTTATGTATATCAGTCCAGTCTCTGACACCTATAACACAGATTTCGCGCCTAGTTTGGTGTCAGATGGCCGTGTGTGAGAATGCCCGCGATATTTATTATTTATTAGTGGTAGCCAGTGATCCATCCATCCATCAGCCTTTCAAAGTCCACTGCTGG
The DNA here is from genome assembly GCA_944567765.1 of Carterocephalus palaemon. Classification (NCBI taxonomy): domain Eukaryota; kingdom Metazoa; phylum Arthropoda; class Insecta; order Lepidoptera; family Hesperiidae; genus Carterocephalus; species Carterocephalus palaemon. Next base: position 11,515,932 of record OX155643.1, read on the forward strand.
ACATAGGCCTCCCTTAATCGGTGCCACTCCTCCCGATCCTGTGCCTTCTGAGTCCAGCGATATCCCGCTGACTTTTTCAGTTCATCAGTCCATCTGGTTGGAGGGCGGCCTGTGCTACGTTTCCCGAGCCGTGGTCTCCACTCGAGGACCTTTCTAACCAGTCAGTGATACCTAGTCAGTGATACCTACATTATATTCCCAAATAATCTAAGAAAAATAACCTCATCAACTTCGAATAGAAGATCTTATGAACTACTGAGGGTTGCGTGAACCTAGAAATAGATAATTAAAAATAATTACCGGCCAGTTTAATGGACACTCACAGGGGTCCGTTCCTCTGGCGATTTTGCTTACCGCTAATGACGTCACGATGACATAGTGTTTGGGATGGGGTTGCCATTCTGTAATTACGTGGAATCAGGGTAATTCGGCGGGTGAGTAGCTGAGGTTTTTGCTCGTTAAGCTAAAGTTGGCGCTTTAGTTGCAGCGGGGAAGATTTGACGACTTCGTGGCGCGGGTGAGTGACCCTTAATGTATTACTGCGAGTCCCGGGTTCAATCTTCAATCAATCTATTCCGGGGCAGATATTTATTTTGCTAATAGATATTTGTGCTTGGGTCATGGATGTTAAATTGTATAGATGTGAGTGTCCGCCACCCCTATCCGTCCGGCCTATGCCTAACGCGGGGTTGTGTAGAAATAGACGCTAAGCGATACGATGCAAAAAAATGTATAGTTTTGTATGAAATATATATAATAGTGTAGTATATATACCTAATAGTATAGTTTGGTATTGTGTGTCAATGTTATGTGTGTGTGTGTTTGTTTTATTTTGCATATTATGACAAAATTATATAGTTCTTAAGAAAATTTAAAAATGTCAATAGAAATGTAACAATGTGGACGCTGCATATTCTGAGCCATAGGCCTCACGCATGAGACCTGATATCACCTAGATACATAAATCTTAGGCACTCGCTCTAATGCTACTTATATTCAACAGAAAAACAGAATGAAATGCTCTACGTTTTTTAATGAATCAATGTTTTGATTCTATATGCAAACTCGCTGCAACTGCGACCACAAAATGACGGTCCATTGAGCAGCGAACCGCCGCGTCATCTTTCTACGGCCCAGTGAAGCTGCCCGTGAAAGGGTTTATGACCTGACCGTTCTGAGAGACAACTTGTCTGCCCCAACTGATACCGCAGTTTTGAGGTTTTGTTGGCACCTCTTTAAAAAAATATGTACGCTTATATATATATAAAAGGAGAAGCTGACTGACTGACTGACTGACTGACTGACTGACTGACTGACTGACTGACTGACTGACTGACTGACTGACTGACTGACTGACTGACATATCAACGCAGGGCCTAAACTATAAGGGTTAGAAAATTTGAAATTTTGCACAGGGGTTCCTTTTATAACGTAGGGGAGCACTAAGAAAGGATTTTTAAAAATTCACCCCCTAAGGGTGTAAAACAGGGGTGAAAAGTTAGTATGAAATTTGCCGTTTTTGAAGTCAAGTGGTCAACCCGAACGCGGGCAGACGTCGTTAACGGGTATAATTCTACGCTAGCGAAGCTGCGGGCGTCCACTAGTTTATAGATAACATTGATAGATCCTTTCATAATCTTATGACGATAACAGCTTCACTAGGTTTAACAATGCAAATTAAGTAAAAGTGTGACTAATCCGAGCAGCAGCCCCACTAATCACTCCCGATTGTAATGCCCGTCCTCCGGGACCAGCGCGACCCTTCGTCGTCCCTAAGCTGCGAATTGTTGCTATATGCTTACTTGATTGTTTCTGGAGTGTTCCACGTACTAACCGCTTGTGCTCGGGCATATTGACTATTGTACAATGTGGATGCCAGTGTTGGCTTTTTGAAGTTTGTTATTGCTTTCGTGCTTTTGGACAGAGTTCATTATGATCACGTTTTATTAGAAACATGAAGACCAAGGCATAGAATGCCTACCGGAATAAATTAATGTCCTATCTTCATATTATATCATTATTACAAAAAAATTAAGTATATGCAATTTAAGATTTTATAAACATGGAACTATGTTTATTTGTAAAAAAGTCTTCTCTTTCTATACATAGAAATAAATTACAATTTACTTTAAGAACAAGAAACTAGAGAAATGAAATGACTGTTAAGATTGTGCACCATAAAAATTGTTAATTAATTAATTTATGGTAGGTATCGAGTTAGTTCCTCAAAGGCAAAAATATGTAATAGATAAAAACCGCCAATGCGAACGAACCTTTAACAAAAACTCATTACCAAACAACCTACAAAAACAATTGTAACCGAATCTGATGAGAATCTGACAGTGGATGAAATATAGGATAGAATTGAAAACCCCGATCGCACGATAGCGTGTGCATTTATCATGTCGAGGCACTATCGGCTTGCGGCCCAATTACTGCCCTTCCGACATTAATGCAAAAATAAATAACATGAAAACAATTAATTTTAATATTTAAATGTTCATAATATTAATACGTGATCGTTCAGGCAAATTGATGGTAACGTATTTGTTAATAAAACGATTTAAAATCATTGCTTTGTCCCTCTATTTAGCATGGGTGTCCTCTTGGAGTAGGTGTGGTTAGGCTATGGTCAATCAAATTGGCAGACTTCACTTGCCTTAGAGAACAATGTGGAGAACTATTAGGCATGCCTGACGATCTTTTTCTGGAAAACCGGGAAAAAGTAAAATAATTAATGATGCTGGCCAAAAATCCGATTAGCAGATGCTTCTGAAGTCGATAGATAGGTTTCTTTCTACGCTGTTAATAATTTATACCATTAAGAAAAATAGGTTTAATTACGTAGGTTTATTAACTACTAGCTTTTGCCCGCGGCTCCGCCCGCGTGGTCAAAGGGAATTAACAATGACTTTTTTATCATAAATGACACATCTGTGGTACACCAGTCTGTTCTGTGTCCATTACTGTGTCTATTGCTAAATATTCTGTCGTATCTCCTGCTACTTCACTCAATATGTGTGAATTTATTTTGTTTACAATATCGTTTTTAGGTGCTAGAATCCCCCTTTGACATAGATATTGATCTTCATATATATTGTTTTGTAAACCTGGGTAAACATTTGCAATCAGTTCTGAATCACTCTGTACTAAGTTACAAAAATTTTCCGTTAGTGTCACACAGCCCTCGGCATCAGTTTCCAGAAACGCCCATCTCCAATTTTCAAGAGTGTTTCAGCATAGTTTCCAGCATTCATGTCATTGTACAGATGCACCCTCATATTTGTTGTGAGACTGATTTTTTTCTTAGAGTTCCATAGGGTAGACGACTTATGTTATTATTATTTTAAGCTAAAACAACAACAGTCGACAAAACCAATTCAATAAGCGAACCAAAACCAAAATCAAAGCGTATGTCCTTTACCATATTAATTTTAAACCAAAACAACAATTTATCCAGCGCGAATTCAAAATTCAATTCAATTTATTAGTTGCCTATGACTTAATTAATTTACATGTATCATTTGTTAGCGTGATTCAGAACTTGCAAATGAATTTTACTAACGCCATCTATTAACAACAACCGGAACTAAATATCTAGCAAATAACAAAACATCGATATCTTCCCATGGGGATGTTTTACCGCGGTAAAAAGTAGCCTACGTCACTCTCCACCCTCCTCACTATCTCCACACACAAAAACCATACCATTTAATAGCTTCGTTGCGACGTGAAAGCTGGACAAACAAACAAATAAATAAATAAACAAACACACTTTCACATTTATAATATTAGTATGGATATTTTACTGCAAAGAAATTTTGTTGAATTAATATAAGCAGTATATTTTGTTTGTTTGAAAGAATTATAATAAAAACGAAATTTTATAATAATTTAGTTTATGATATAAAATGCAGGTAGGTCATAATTTTAGATTCGCAGACGTTATTATTTTCGAAAACAATACGAAAGAATACGAATACTAATTAAGAAAGGATCCGAACGTCTACGCGTTGGATAACAAATACTCAAATCCTTCGAACGTTAAATAAGCCGAACTAATGGCGCTAAGTACGGCAGAATTAGCGGGACCCCATATAATTGGTGTTGCCGGCAATTCCCTGGCTTTGGGGTGATTATGGCACTTTTTAGGGGTCGAATCAAATGGTGACTGGTGTTTGGTGTACGTAGCATGACTTGCTGCAGAAATAGGATACTACCTATCACTCCCAGTCCTTATACCCACTAACGAACTGACCGACTAAAGTCCTAATTAACCCTCTTAGCTAACTGGACTAATCATGCCAATCCCTATTTGAGTATATCCATAAAAAATGTGTTTATTGTCAGTACAGCTTTGTTCCTTACGGTGGTAGAACTTACTCGCGTATAGAACTTTTATAAGACCTATGCTACAACCCATAGCTGTTATACTGTACACAACGAATTTTCTTAAGCTAACCGAAAGTCTTCGAAGCACATCGAAGCACTGAAGCACTCAAGAAATTGCCATTACGATCACCCATCTAAATTCCGAATGTGTGTGACTGTGTATGGCAATAGCATCACCACCTATTTACATGGGACCTAAACATAACTGGTGACAAGTAAGTTACACACCTGTGCTTACCCTTTCGGAAAAATAGGCGTGATATTATGTTATGTAAAAATCTGTTGTAGTTTCATACTATCACGATCCACGGTTACTTTGACAGTAAGTTCTGCAGCAGGATCAAATTAATTGATCGCCTCTTAAAAAATGTTTATGTGAAGGACAATAATCGTGTTATGCGTTTTTGTGAAATAGATAGATAAATAGACTGAGTACATGTATATAGTCTATGTGTGTGATGTGCTCTATTGACGAACAGTTCCATATCCACCCTATTACATATTCCTGGTTTTATAGACCCAGTGAATTAACGGCATATTCTCCACTCTATTCAGACATTCATAGAGTGTATTTTATGTTACAGTCGTGTACTAAAGTCTCGTAGGAAGGTAGGTTTCTACAGTATCGTATGACATTGACCCAAGCATGGGGGACAAGATGACTCATCGATAGAATGTTAATGGACGAAAATACGCTTTTATACGACATTCTTATGGCGAAAATCGTTAACTACCTATTGGATGGACAAAGAAAAGAACGATTTATTGTTATTTGTGTTCTCAATTGGCTTCTGAAGGATAGGTAGTTTTAGTACACGTATAAAGTATGGGCTAAGGTAGAACCTGACTCATTCCAGATACCAAAGGTCTTAAGTTGGTCAGTTACTTAGTTGGTATGAAGACTATAGGACATCACGATCGCTTTATGACGTAATTGCACAGATATACTAATAGTGTGTAGTCCGTGCTAATAGTATAAAATCAAGATCATAATACATCATAAGTTTTAACCTACGCCAATCGGCGAAGTCATTGCAAATCATTAGCTGTACGACGATAAAATAAGAAACCCAGGGAAATTTATTATGCGGGCAGAATTTGGAGGGTGCCTCTTTATTGCACCATGACTGTCAATCTGGAAGTTTCTGCTGCCAGCTTAAAATAGCTCATGAAGTGTTTGTTACTCTCATTTACCGACTGGCACTTTGTGAGACGATTGTTCGAGTATAATCGATGTTGATGATTGTGTATTTAAAATGGTCATATTGCGAATTTACCTTTGATTCTAGCTGTTTCCAGTGACTTTCTTCGCTTTTCTCATGGTTCAAAGTGGTAGCATATTAAACAAATTTATATATGTGTTCTGTTGTAATTATACCTTAATAATACCATTTCGTATATTTATAATTATTTGTATTTTGTTATTATCGAGATCGAGAGATTAACAGCACAATGCTTAAGCCGACACAATTTGAAGCAAAACATACCTATTATTGTTTTATTATTTATTAACATTGTTTTATTCAAACGAGGTACATTCAGAGCATACAGTGAACATTGTACAGAAATACAGAAGCTGCCGGAATGTTTTTTTTTTACTTTTATTTCATATCCAAACTAATCTTATAAGAACCTTGGGACGTCTAGAAAACAATTTGTCCCGTTCACGCTCAGAAAGTTTCATAAATTGAGGGTATTAGATGCGGTAACGACAAAAAATCCACAAATGATTCGCAATTATGCAGTCTCAATGGACTTATTACATCTATAGGGGGTCTCTGGGACCCCGGTCCCGGACTCTGCGGGGTGGCCACTAACAATTGAATTTTAACGACCTATATAATGCTGTATACACACTGTTTACATGACTGTCGAACGTGTTCAGTAGGTACTCCTTTATATTTAGTTGGTAGACTTTTACAGTTTCGAGAAAAAAATTAAACGTTCTATTTCATTCTTTCTTTTCATAAATATGAATATATATTATACATAGATAAAGAGATAAATAATTCATAAAAAATGCGATTCACCCGTAGTTCCTAATACTCGTATATAGTGACCATCCGTTGGCTGAACCATTAATATCCTTTGAATCCAATTCAAAAGTCCTGGATATTATAGAAACTTGAGCTCGGCTCAAAACTGAGTACAAACTCAACGCTCTACGGAGCAGTGTGTGACCAACTAAAGATTGCAGCACAGATGGCAAAACAGATTCAAGTGATGAAAATCCTATTTTCCGCGGTACTCGCTGCGGTCGCGTCGGCGGAATGCGAAAATGGTCTTACGGAAACTGTTAATAAATTATTTATTATAACACGCTGCTGTTGATTTACTTAGGTGTTCCGAAAAGCCCTTATAAAAATAGATTTTATTTATGTTGATAAATAACTCCTAAGAATCAGGCTAGCTCATATGAATTATAACATTTTTGAAAAATAACATGACATTTCCCCGAAGTCAACCGTGTATTTTTATCAAATATGAATAAATATAATAAAAAGTCGGTTTCTATTAATAGGCAGCTCCAATTTCTTTCCTTGAAATACATATGAAATTTAAAAAAGAAAAACAATTATCCTAATAGCATTTAATACCTACTACCAACAGCTCGCGTGACTAAATCTAAAAGAGTCGTTTTGATTCCAATCCAAATTTGAATGCAACCATTTTGGATTGTGCAGTGAACAATAAAAACAACGGGTCTTTATTGCCTCCTTTTCGTTAGCGAACGGGTGCAAATTGAGCACTATTGTATTACAAACGCGCCAATTAGAATGTAATGTCATTTACGACAACGGTGCTGTAGTAAAATTAGAGGAGCTGAAACGTGTGTGAGAGGTATTTCTTTATTTCTAATTCAGTTTTTATTTTAATAATAAACTCTTACGCTTCGCATTAAACTTATATCCTTTGTGTGCTCAGCGGGAATAATAAAATAATGATTGAACATTCAAGACCCAAGTAGGTATATTTCATTAATTATCTGGCAAATAAAACATTAATTAGCAACAAACAGTTGTCAAAAAACAAAAAAAAACTCATATATCTTATAACCTTCGATCAATAATGTACTTATAACTCACTTGTCTAATATTAGTGATTGAGAGACGGGTTCGATGACTGTCACTGCTGTAGTTTTGTTCATTATAGTTTTTGATAATGCTTGATGAACAGTGATCGACAACCTTGATTACTCTGAAAAAAAAAACTCTTATATATCTTATAACTCACTTGTCTAATATATACTAGGGTCATACAGTTATTATAATCAATTACCCGGGCGAGTGGCACGTGCTAAACACGCGACGCGCCACGAATCAATGTGCTAATGATCAACTTAGTAAAAAAAGGATCAAAGGACGCAAGAATTATTAATCCTATTCGTTACTGTTTCCTACTACTACTACTTTAAGGTGGTAGAGCCTATAGGAAACCAAATAGGTTTTATATAAAACCTATTTTGTTCCATTTATAGTTCGTACGTTTCGTTCCATTTGTACCGTGTAGGTAATAATTGTTTTATAAGCAATTGTGGTCCGGTTGGAGAGGTGTGGTTTCCGGTTACACTTCTTTAGAAGCGACCATCTTAGTCCTTCATGGGTAGCAACACATCTGCGACTGATACGACTTAGATATTTGTATGCGAAATAATTTTCGTATGCGAATTTCATAACGAATTAATTGTATGCATACGAAAAGTTAAAATGAAACTTAAACACATCGAATGAAATCTATTACAGCCATTCTATCTACGCTTTAACGATTTTCGTAAGATTCAAAAATACGGCCCCAGGTTTGAATTCCTGAACAAGCGCAATTTGCATAATATCCGATACCTTGCATATAAGTCTATCGTTTTGTTTATTTAGGTAGCTTTTTGAAGATTCCGCAGCCCCTCGCAAGGGTTCCAAAGAGCAGGTAATCAGCGATTCTAGGGCACTTCGCGTTTTATATTTGCTCTTTTGATTCTTTGTAAGCACAGACATGGAGGATGTCGGGGCTCTGAGGTTGACGTTCATTTTGCTTCAAAGGCTTTGCAGTTCTAAAGATAGTAGGGTGATGACATATATTGTCAGTATTATTTCAAGGCTTTTAATTAAATAATATATTTGCTTATTAAAATAATTAAAAATAAATGTTATTTTAGGAAGCATTTTCTTTTTTACAAGTTTTTATTTTACTGCTATTTATTTTATTCTGTAACGTTTTATCAATATAGAAAAAAAGATTAGAGTCCTATACGTCTTATTAAAATATTTTTGGCAAATAAAAAGTTAAAATCTAGTGACGGTCCGTATTTGAGATCTGTCTTCTGTCTGAGTTTGTCACAGTTGTAATGGGCGGCAATGGATGTATGGTGCGGCATGCTCGTTTGCTATATCATATTCACAAAAATACATCCCCATAAAAATTATATCACTGCGTTAATTTGCCCTCAATTTATTAAACTAATCTTAAAATTAGCGTGATGGCACTTTTTAATTTCACCCTTTGAGTACGAAACTCGCATTAGCGTCTGATCACAGGCACTCGTTAGTGCGGCGTGTGACACGCACGTGCGACATCTTAATGGAGTCATAGCTTGGGATAGCTTACACTGGGATATCTTGGAATATGTTTTTTTTCTTCTTTATTTTAAGAGCTTTGTCGACCTCGACAATGTCGCTCTGTCCTTAACTTAAACGTAACTCACATAGGTATGAGTAAGCATCTGCGTCTGATCACAGGCTCTGGTCAGAGCGTGGCATGCCCGTGCGGCACTGAATTGAATCTATTTTCGCAAAATATACTATACGCCACTATACGACCAATAACGTCCGATGACGTGCGGTAAAAAACTCGTGCTGATCGTGTGTAGCGTACGTATGATATTGTCACTATATATTATATATGATGATATATAATGTATGTAAATAAAATCGTCCATATCGCTCGCGTCAATGTAGCGTCCATATCTAGACCTACCGCAGCTGTGTCTGTGCGGGAGACCTGGTGCATCAGTGGGACGTATATGGGCCGCAGCGAACGAGCGATATAAAATATCATGATGATGATATGACACAACATATTACGTACACTGGCATAGCTGTTATGGTACAGTAGTGTCAGGTGAAAAACTAAAATTAGGGATGTTATGTCTGATAAAAGTCATTAATAGGCAGTGTTTCCCTTTAATATAGAATAATAATGCATAATGATTGTGGCTGGAATCGTGCGATGCCCTCCAATGACATATCTCAGCTCCTTTAATCGACTACATTTTTAAAAAATTAGCTGATCTAAAAACAATATTGTTGTGTATTTTAGTGTACCTACTACATAACTTAAAACATTATTGACTATGGACTGATAAGCAATAGGTATTTGCTTATCAGTCCATAGGTATTTGCTTATCAGTCCATACTCAAGCTCACGCCTAAGGTTTCTGTTATAAGTTTTAAACGGCATGTACCGTAGAGAAAGCTTCACCCTTGTTAACCCTAGCGATCGGATGACATAAATCCGTTGTAAGTAGACGGCGAAGACATAAAAATGATTTACTTAGTATTTCATACTCACGTTTCTAAGTTCAGTTATTTCATTATGGGCTTATAGTGCATAATATTTCCTCAAAACTCTTCAGTATTGCGAGTGACAAGTATAATGTTACAGACAGAAGACTTCCTTTTAATGAGAAAAATGTATACAAAGTGCTTTGGTTCTGTAATGTGAGGAATTACTCTTGAAGCACTCATTTCTACCAAAGAAGTAGTAGGCTAGAATTTAACTACTGAGTAAAACATAAGCGATTTCAAGAGAATGTAGAAAAATATTACTGGCAGTACCTACTAAAAAAAATTGATTTCTCTTTCTTCTTCTTGCATTTCCATACGCCTTTCAAAGGTGTAAAATGATTAAAATGGGCAAAAATTTTTCATTGGGAAATAATTAACAAAGCTATTAGGCTGCTCACTTGTATTATATAGATATTTGAGATATATTCTATAAAATTTTATATCTGTTATCTTTTCCCTATACATCTTTATCTTTATCTTTTCCTTTTATTAAGTTTCTTATCGTGATTCTGTTATTGGATGATTCGCGACAGCTAGTTTCGAATCAATGAACAATTTGTGAACGAATGACCGATTACTTGCATTAAGGCGCCTAGTGGTGCAAAATGACCTTGAGAATCGGTGCACACATTCTCACAAACGACAACAGCGCCTCTAACGGAAAACCTCAGAACTACCTTACAGAGCATACAATGACATGTCATGAGGTACTGTATTAATCGCCTGTATAACCCGCGCAGATAGAGAATAGATCTGAAAATGGCACTTAAAATACAAGCACAACACACAACACAAGCAAGGGTACTTAAAACACTGGATTGTAAAATTTGCCTTTATTAATTGTGACATTTCAGAATCAGATTATAAAAATAAAGAACAATAGGATGGGAATGGTATCAAAGGTTTTATAAACCGCTTGGTCCAGCAGTGTCCTGGTCATCTGTACCCATTACTGGTTCAATTCCCTCCATGAATTGGTTAAAATCTTCCATGGACTGGTCAATTGTAAAATTTGCCTTTATTAATTGTGACATTTCAGAATCAGATTATAAAAATAAAGAACAATAGGATGGGAATGGTATCAAAGGTTTTATAAACCGCTTGGTCCAGCAGTGTCCTGGTCATCTGTACCCATTACTGGTTCAATTCCCTCCATGAATTGGTTAAAATCTTCCATGGACTGGTCACTTTCACAGTCCTGGTCTTCAGAGTCGTCACTTTCATCTTCGGTGTTGCTGTTCAATTACATCACAAAATGTCAACGTTCGTAACAAAAACTTAACGAAAATAAATAACAATCAAATGTAACGCAAACAAAAACAACAATATCAACGAAAACAACAATTACTCGGAGTGCGTCAAGTAGCTTAGAAAGCGAATCCCGACTGATTATTTGTTTGCAGCTCGTACTTCACTGTGTGAGTATAGACAGCGATAGAGAGTGAGCGAGAACGCATGCGAGAGGACGCCATTTTCAAATCTATTCTCTATCTGCGCGGCTTATACGGGGAAGTGTTTCAGTAGATGGCGTTTATTTTAAGTAATAATTGACCTAACAAAAAATTTATAGGAAGGTACGACAACGTAATGAAATTAGATTTATGCAATTTTTTTAGTTACTTAAAATAATAACAAAAAAAAGTCATAAAAAAATAAAGAAAAAATTGAAAAAGAAAGGAAGTGTAACTGGAATTTGAACCCGAGTCTCTAGAGCGAGATTCTTACTCACTGCTAATGTCTATAATTTCCCCGTTATTGATATTATCTTTGGATTCTCTTTTCCTGTAATAAATACATATTATGACATATATAAATATTATTAGCTTTTTATTTCATTTGCATAAAATAATAACAAAAAAAAAGTCATAAAAAATAAAGAAAAAATTGAAAATGATAGGAAGTGTAACTGGGATTTGAACCCGAGTCTCTGGAGCGAGATTCTTACTCGCCGCAAACTCCAATTACGCCATTTACAGCTATACGATTAGGGTTGAAAAACTGTGTACGTATCTATCTTTTTGTACTCTGCAGGATTGCAGAGAACAATGAAAATTAATAAATGTTTGACAAAATTTAAATCTTTACGTCATTCATGTGTGTGACGTTTGCTTTATATGAACACTTTTGATTTATTTCCCATGTTTATTTACAAAATAGGAGTCCGTTTACGCCCTTCTAACTTAAAAAAATACTTATAACGTTAAATTATTTATATAAATTAACCTAATGTAATAACCAATCAATAAAAGTAATGAAATAACGTTGGAATCTTGCAGAAATTTTGCGGCAGAAAGCGCGACACGCCCGTCTAGCAAGAGGCCTCAGCCGCGACTGTCGGTACACGGCGTTTACACACACATGCTCGCGAGTTATGTTCTAAAACACTGCGCAAATGAGAACAAGGGTTTTTTGGAAATTCTACAAAATGGATTTAAAAAGTGGTATAACTGATATATTGTATTTATTGTGATGAAAAATATATGTTAAATTGAAAAAAAAAACACGTATTTTAGAAGGGATTTGATTGTTTAGAAGATTATTTTAGAGGTATCTTCGTGATTTTTTTCTATCGAGTCAACATTAATGTATTATGTTTTGAAGGCCGTAGCAATCTAACATATATCCCCAAGAATACCATATATTTTTTTTATTTGATTCTCTGCAATGGTTCGTGTGATATCTTGTTTATAAAACTCGCGTTTAGCCTCTGTAGTCCTCTTAACACGTCAAGCCAACTGTTAATAAACAGCGCCAGCGTAGCAAGGCCTGGTTTCTTTCAGGACGGTGTGGACTTTTATTTGACAGATAATTGTAATTATTGATAATTGATAATTGTATTAATTGATAATTTGTTGTTGTGTTGTCTATAAAGTGTTTTATAAAGATCTCATTGCTTTGAGTCTCAAGTCATGCTTTGCCACAATATATATATACACAGCTGACCCGCAAACGTTGTTCTGCCATATGAAATGTCAAAGTGACGCGACGCTTCACGTCAACGAACGACAGGTAAAAATAAAATACTAAAATAGTGTCTAAAAAACATTTTCCAGTGGACCAAATTGTGAATCTAAACCATTCTCGAATCCTCTTGAACTCACACAAAAAATTTCATCAACATCTATCCAGCTGTTTAGGAGGAGTTCACTGTCATACACACGTACAAGAAATATATATAATAAGATTAAGATGTTTGGCGAGAGGGAATCATAATGCAGAGTAGAAGTAGAATCAAATTACAGCAGAAGTACGTAAAAGCACAGATAAAAGAGCAATAGTTGTTGTATTAGATACGTGCAAAATTAGTTCATGTGTATTGTAAGTTATAATTTTTAGTGACATTATTGTTCATTGATATATATGTTACCACTAGATTAGCAATCACCGCGCTTATGCCTTGCCACAGGCCATACGCCAACTGGCGTATGCGTAGCTAACGTCAGTTCAGTGCTCTGTGTGACGCCGGCCGAGTTGAACTGACAGAAAATATTTTCAAAATGGGCAAATGCACAGTGTAAATGTGCGATTCAAGATCACAAAAACTTAATAAGTCCACTAGAATTACTTTCCACACGTAATTTTATTATTTCTGTGTTTACATCAACGTAAAAACGCAATAAAATAAATAAATTGTAAAATTTTGAAATATAGGTTCAGTGTGACCACTAAAAACTTAGATTTAGATCCCCACAATTCTGGGAGAATTTTAAATTATGGAATAAGTGAATATATTTTTTTTTAAATAATAACAACGTTGCAGTGTACTTAAAGATGCAGCACGCCGTGATAAGTGGGTGGAAATAATTCGATTATTGAGAAAAGAGACAGACTGGCTACTTACAAAATATTAAAAGAATTTGCCATACACCCGGGAGATCACATATCCTCAATACTAGTTGATCATTCCCTTTTAGTGGTGGCAAACTAGTGGACGCCCGCAGCTTCGCTCGCGTGGAATTAGACATAACAATAGTTTCGTTTACCGAGATGAAAAGTACCTACATATCCTACATTTTAATTAATTAATTCAACTGTAAACATTTGTTGCTAATATGAAGCAATTCATGAATTCTATTCATCTTTTAAGTAATATATCTAAGACTACGCTGCGCGGCGCCACCCACACCGTATTATTTTATTATTGCATTATTTTCTTTAGATTGACATTTTAAATTCGTTATATCTTTTTATTCGTTATTCGGATTTTAATAATTTAATAAGTATTTAACAGGTATTGATACGGTCTTTAATATAATAATATTTAATGGGATAAGGATTAATTCAAAGTTATGAATAATAATGGTTTGATTATTGTCGGCACTGTTATCAACTTTTAAAATGTAAAAAAGTAGTTATAGTGGAATAACTACAGTAGTTGGACATATGGTATCGCGACTTTTTGTAAATAATGATGTGATCTGCTAAGTCGTAGTACATTATTTTATTCTATCATCAATAGTTTTCGCAGCGCACGCGATGTAAAGAATATTTTAGGTAATTTTCACACCTTGGGTAATATTATTGCATTTTTATTAAGGATCCCTATTTTTTTTTAAATGTAATATATGTTACTCAGTGAAGGTGCAGCTTTTTAATGGTGAATGAATTTTCGAAATCGGTCCAGCAGTTTTTGTGTGAAAACATTACAAACATACATTCAAAAACACAAATGTATAATATTATTATATAGCCTATGTCAGAACGTAAAGATGCAGCTTTCTAATGGTGAAAGATTTTTTGAAATCAGTCCAGTAGTTTCTGTGTTTTAACATTACAAACAAATGTTTCCTCTTTATAATATTAGTATAGATTCCATAATTTGCAAATATTTTAAAATAAGATTGTATTACGAAAGGAAATTATTTACTCAAACTTACAAAAAAGAGTTTAAAAGGCAATTGTATACAAAACTTATGTTATAAAGCGGAGTATGATTTCATTAATTTCAGATCATCAAAATTCTATTTACATATGTAATTCAAATATTTTAAAGTTAATTTAATTTAGTATTAAAACTTTACTATGGCTTAAAAAAATTGGGTAAAACTTCGCGTGGGTAGGCAACCCTGTCGCGCCGATTCCCGTAATTGCATGTTAATATTGCGATCTTTGTCTAATCTACGCGACGGTATTGTTATTGTGACTTGTGTAAGTGAGACATATATATGTTTACATTCAAATGTTTAGTGATTTCAAAGCTACGTCGTCGCGTTTAAAAAGTGGTTACGCTATATTTGAGGCATTCTGATGAGGTTTGCTTCTCTAGTATATTTAACTCAATGTTATTGTTAGTTAATTTTACTTAAAATTAAAAAAACAGAAGCCCTGGTTCTGGATTTATTCTTAGTTTATTTGTAAAAAAAATCATAAGTTGTATAACATTTATCATGATAAGATTTTTACGTTGGTACGTGATAAAATATTTATGTTTAACAAAACTTTGAAAGTATAATTTTCTTTGTTCTGGCAGAAATTGACTACTGAAATATAATAATGATGTAGCTTTGCCCCCCATGTAATCAGTATCGCATTTAACATTTGAGCTTCCGCTACTATGTTTTAAATTTTGAACATGCAGAAACTCCGCACGTATAATTTTAGTAATTTTCAGCTCCACTGACGGGAATGATGTGATGTTTTGAAGTTCAAAGCTTAGTCTCAACGAGGCGATGATTTGTTTCTGCAAATCGTTGCAGATTGCTTTGTAATTTATCTCGATTTTTTAGTTTTCATTGAGGCGTGAGTGGCTTCAGACGATTGGCAATCCTGATTTTAAAAATCGTTGTCGGTAAAGTCGTTTTACGGACGATAATTTTACGTAATAGTCATAAAAGATTATAGAAGAAATAAGATTATTGCGAGAATGAAGAACAAAACACTATATAGAATTTATCTACAGATTAGAAGCATTTTCAATATTTGCATATCGTAATGCAGCTGATTTAATTACGTTGAACAATAGCGCCGGTGTCATTTCCATGTACTATAATAAGTGCAACCTATTATTCGCTCTATTGCGAATAATATGGGTTACAGACTAAATTTGAATGAATGCACGCTCGGAACGCTTGGCGGAACGGGAGGATGAGTCACACTTTTTCGTGCGTGTTGCGGGCGTTGGTGTTAGTAATAGTCCAGTTAGTACTTGTTAGTAGGAGTCTCGTTCTAAGTCAGTCACAGTGTTGCTACCCTTGAGGACCAAGATGGTCGCCTCTAAAAAAGTGTAAAGTGTAACAATATACTTTAATAGACGATGATTTAGGTCCATAAAGGTTTTTCTTGGTTGACCAAGTCTGTCCGAGTGTTTTGCCATGTCTGACATGCAAATCGAGATAATTTTGTCAGTACCTTAGATAATTTCCAAACGGACTCAGTTCTAAATACTTCAAACTACTATCTAAATGCCACTAGTACATATATACCTAGTATAACAGACACACAAGCGAAAATAGCTATCACTGCTCTTTATGCAAAATATCTCGAACCACCGAACGAAGCAACATTTGTGTCGTTTATAAATTCAATACACGAACCGACCAGCTGAGCTACATAACAAACGCAAACCGATTTTCGAGTTTAACGGGAGCTGATCTTGATCATAATTAGCGTGTAAACGCTGATTTGCATTTAGATTACGGGCTACATTTGCATGCACTTGCAATAATTTAGCCAGCATCATGCAACCGAATCGTTAGATCTCTGATAAGCGAAAAACAACCGTAGGGCTTTAAGGTATCATCGGAGCATCGGAAGGGTTATTCAGTGTTTTGGCATGTTTATGTTACCTTAGTGCTAATGCACTAAGGTACCTACTAAGGTAACTTAAACAAAATCATAAGATTGTACAGATAGGGCACGAACCTAAAGGATAAAGTTATAGGACGCATGTAATCCGAATGTGCTACCTACATTAACACATCAAGTGAAAAAATAAATATATATATGTACGAGTATGTGGACCTCAAAAGGCTGAGGGATTGATGGATAGATATTAATATTTACTGTGTAATAATTATTATGCTATTTGTTAAATTATGTTTTTATACATATTATGTTAAATGTTATTATTGAAGCTATTATCAAAGTTATTAGATTAAGTAACTTTAAATTATTTTAATTAATATTTTCGTTCCGATCCACAGTAAAAAAGTCAGGGTAAGGATTCAGGTGGCGCAGTATATTTACAGATGAAGATCTATTTATAATTTGTTACAGAGTAACTAAGATAAGAATTAGAGTCAGCGCCATGTATTGACGTTGTGTCAGACAGCTTTCCAATAAACATGCAAAACTGCCCAAGGGAACCTATTTCCGGGATGAAAAGTATTCTATGAGTTAATCTAGGTTATCATCTACCTGCCAAGTTTCATCAAAATCTGTTTTGTAGTTTTCCATCATCCATATATCCACACATTCAAACTTACAAACTTTCACATTTATAATATTAGTAGGATTACAATTTCAATTAGATACATAAGTAATGCATTTCAGTATGTATGAACCCTATAGGGACTACTTAATTCAGATTACTGCACAGAAGACCGATAACATAAGCCCTAGGGAACTCATAGATAAGATGTAGTTAGTAGACAGTAGTTTATGCTAGTACAATTTATGCTGTCAGAGGGGTTATGTACAGATGTAGGACAATATGCATTGTGCATTGTGGTTGTATTAGTAGGTACCTATAATAATGAAAAAAAAATTAATGCAGCATTTGTGTTCCGTTATGAAGGGTGTAATTATTGATGTTACATAGAGGCGAACACTTTAGTTTTAAGTGTGGCAACAACAATTACTAACAGCAGTCAACAGGACTGACTGACAGTTCCAACCCAAGTTCTAGTAACGAACGAACTAATCTAAACATGAGCATCTATCCCTCACATTCATTGCAATCTTATAACCCGAATGGCAATGTAACAATCGTGAACAAAGCCACGTGAAAACTGTAGTTAGTAACAAAGACAGCCTCGCGGGAACTATTATTCTTTGCCATAGAACGTGCTGGCGCAGGGCGCTTCTAGTGTTATCCTCCTGCAATTAATTCCACGCCACGTCCCTGGCCAGAGTCCTCTTGCCACATAAAAGCGTATAGGACGCTGCAAGTTTGTACTGGGATTATAATAATATGAGCTCCACTTTAATATAGTCGAAAGCATTTTAAAATAGCATTTAATTTTACTGAAATTATCATTTCAGTTTACGTTTCACGTATGACAATTTTAAACGTTTTTACGTATATCTATGGGTGACTGCTAGTGGCAAAATTTCATGGGCACTACCGTGCTTCCGAGGATACGCTAAGCTGTCGGTTCCAGTTATTTTCAGTAAAATCAATCGCTTAGCATTCTCAAAGATCTTAGGGAAGCTAGACAACATTCGAAACTAGGTTTTGGCCATTAACCCCTCCACCAATGTGCATTGGAGCAACGCGGTGGAGTGTGCTCTATACCTCCCGCAGCGTTACATTTGTGAGGTGAAATTAGAATTAGTTTTTAAATGAAAAAGCTCTGTAGATATTAAATCCCTTTGAACCCAAGGAATCGCAAGTTATGATCCCAACTTCATTATATTTCATCACGGCTTAATCTCAGTAATTCTTCAGTTCGTCACATTGCCGGGGCGCATACAAAAAGTCCCCAATGATTAGGGAACCGGTCGAAATTATCCGGCCGGCAGCGCAGACGGGCAGTAATGCATTTTATTGAATTACCGGCTTTGATGTCGCTAGCCGTCTTTAAAGGTAATAAAGTAGGTAATTCTCTGAAGGGAGATGGAGAAAATTTGGAAACTTAAAGAGTGGAATGGCCAATAAGGATGCTTGCTTCAAACGTCTTCCAATTTTCTTGTACCTACTCAAGATTCTTGATTAAATTTTAGTCTATTACAAGTACGTATAGATTACACAGAGCTGTTGAAATATACGATGTGAAGGAGGATAAGTATTTCAAGGAACAGACCAGAGAAATGAAATTCCTAGTGATTTTTCATTATGTTTTTGTCTTCCGATGATGAACAGAACACTAAACTTACACAGAAAGTTTTCTAGAAGGTTTGGAAAACTAATTTGTTTTATTCTAATATCTAAATAAAACTAAGTATTACTATTATCACAAAGATAAAGACTTCATCTGTTTTTGGTGAAGACCACTATATTACTATACTAGGTACTATATTCTCACGCCACTGCCTATCACTACCCTATTTTCCGAATAACAAGAGCGGATTGGACATGACTGAGAACGTTATACAGATTAACAGTCACGCAGAGCTCTCGGCCTAATGAGAGTCAATCCGATACAGACCAAAGCAAACAGACCATAAGATAACAGTGCGTTGCAAAATCGTGTGTTTCAACGAAAATGATTTCAATGGTACAATGAGGCACACAACGCGTGTCAGAATTATCTGAAGGCAATGCTAATAAACTAGTAACAAGGCGCGTTTAGACTAGGCGAGTTGATTAAATGCCAATTGTTAGCTGAATGTTTACGTAGTACGAAGTGGTTGTAACCAATGGGTTTCAACTACTTAATAAAGTCCACTACATGGCACAAGACTTGTGTAACAGTTTCAGAAGGATTTAGTCCTTCGACTATCTACTAAAGTCCACTAACTGTGTGCAGCTGGTAAGGTAGTAATTTAAGGGTTATATCTAATCTCATTAAACTAAGCGTTCACACAACACAACACGTGCCAGAGTTGAACACTGTGAGAAACTCCGTAAGTATTCAAAATAAACAATTTTAAAATTTGGTACCCCACCTGTACCAAATTTGGAATGTGCAGGTATAAATGGAAGTTATAGTTCACATAAGTGAATTATCGAACAGATATCTGATAATTCACGATTGATAATCGCGTGACTTTAACTTTGGCTACATTTGAAGTTTAATGTAAACTTACAAAGGCATATCCTTCATTCCTTAATTAATACTGGGTTTAATCGCTCTCGGGACAAGAACGTAAGCAACCCTGTCTATGGCTCTTCCACACGAAGCGCAGCAAAACCGCCTCTTTTATAGACTCAGACCAAACGAACAGGCAAAAAGGTCAACTGATGGTAAGTGGTCACTGTCGCCTACGGACACGGGCAACACTAAGTCGTCGCTGTGTTCCCGAACATGACGGATTTGATCTCAAAGTATATGCATAATGTTGTAAAATATGAAAAAACCGTACAGCTTTGTTCTTGAGAACTAAGATTATCAAATCTGAATAAATGTAAACTGAAATCATAGGTATCTTTCAAACTAAAACACAAATGCTTTAAGAAAAATATCAACCCAAAACACAAAAATAACCCGACTGCGTAAATTGATTTTTTTTATATATCCTATTATTATTTTAATATTTGATTAGGTGGGCGATTGTGGTGATTATTTTATGCGGTGGGCGTAAACAGACACATTTGGTAGTATTGATTATTTTATAGTATTGATTGTTCATGATCATTCAAGTGTAAATTTATTTTTGATTCAAATAAAAAACTAAATTACCTATCATAATTATAAACTGCTACTCGTGTGGAAAGGCTCTTAGTCCGAGACGCCGCCGTGCCGCGCCGCCAAACAGTCCTATGGCATCCGTATTACGTTTCCCTTCTCCTCGTACTCGTATAAACCCCTCGATCCTGTTTCTTTTCTTTATTTTCTTTCTTCAAAGATCGTATCGTTAGACGCATTGATTCTGAGCAGAAGATTAATGACGCAGGCTTCCCATTAGGCAGATAAGGTGTTAATGTATTTGATTTTTATTTAGTCTGTTTTGGATTAACTACTGAATTTTTTCGCTCAAAGACTTGTCATTGTTTTACTTTTACGTAGTAAGTATACATTATTTTCCAAGTGTGATTTATAAACATAATTAACTTATTTCGCTGCTCGCAGATTCTGAAATATGTCTGTTAAATGTTTGCAAAAACAGTGTCATTAATGCTTTTTCCGACCGACGCGGCTGGTGTATCGAAGTTACAAAGGGAATTTTAATTCGGTTTGAGCGTTTCCAATGGTATTAAGTAGTTAAAGGCGCTAACTTTACTTTAGGGAACGGGCTTTTTGTCTCCGCAGTATTACGTTTAAAAGTTGCTAGGCTTACCTTTGTCACTTAATAAACTCATTGTTGACTCGGAAAATTTGATTTTGGAAATTAAATTTTGGGTAATGTTGTTACGACGTCGTCATTTAATTTTCTGTTCGACAAAGAATTTATAAAAGATGAACCAAATGTAAATAAATTAGGATTGTTTCAAAATGTTGTATGATTATCATTTAAATATATTATTAAATAAATGAAGGTTTGCTGGTATAATAAATTATCCCTTACAATTGTCACAATTTTTGTTTCTATTCGTTCGAAAATAGTACCTTGAAAGATGCATAAGCCAACGATCTATTTTACTAACATCTAGAGGCCCCAAAAACTGCTTTAACACAATAAATATTCTATTCCACCGTTTTGTAGTGAAGCCGTTAGTTTTTGCGAGGCCTCGACAAATGTTCGCGTTCAAAGTTATTTTGCAGCGGGAAGTTTGCCACGCCCACAAAAACTACCGTATGTTCGTGTATCTATGATGACATAATATAAAACATCAAAAATTTAATAAATTTTAAATAATTTAATGGATAAAAAATAAATGAAAAGTTCAATGTTGCTCAATGTACAATGTAGATGCCGTAGTAGATGTAATTGATGTAGATAGATAATGCCACGAACATAATCTGTTTACTGTGCTCTTACTAATATCAATAATGATATAAATTTACTTCTAATATTATCAAACATTTATATACAACTAAGAAACGACTTTATTTATAATATGACTATTTAGGGCTGTGTAACCAGCTCGCACAGCGCAAAATAAGTTTAAGTTTTAACCGATCGCTAATACCGTCCATTGAATTCTGTTCAAGTGAGAAGCCAAGTAGTTGTGGAAGAAAAAGGAAAGGAATTGCTCGCCAGACGCTAAGTCTGTTTCAACTCTCCACTTGTAAGTCAGCTATTTAAACTTGTTATACTCGAAGTGTTCTTAAAAACTTACGTGTTTGATCTAGAGCTATGAACTGTAGTTACAGTTGTGATTTTTTTTTAATTACACTAATGCTTGGCCAATGCCCAATCACCATTTTAATTTTCCCATGAATTTAAAGACTACGTATCTGTGAGTGTCTACTAATTCCATGGTTATTCTCACAATCAAATTTGAACTTCGAAGACACCTCGACTGACTGTACAATAATTTTGCATGCTGGTATCACCACGCAAAATTGATTGTATTTTATAGACGAGTTATAAAAAAAACATTATTGTTTGATTTTATTATTTGCGCACCTATATTTTTATTGAAATGTTAATTTAATATTATTTTTGAGTTCAGATGTTATATTTTTTGATACTTATTATAAAAAGAATATTAGACACGGTGAATCCAACTTTATTATCTCAATTCAAAAGTCACGGCTCCACCAAGACATCTTGTTTCTATTTTTACCGCCAAATTCGATTATCATTACGAGAGAACTCACATCATACAACTTTTGGGCTTTTCTGTGGAGTCGTTCCCAAGAAGAATTAAATTGAAGTCATGATTCGTAAAGAAGTTAAGACAAGTCAATCATTGTATTTTATATTATATAATATTTTTGTTGTATGTAACGGTATGATAAGTTTTCACCGCGTATGGAAATGTGCGATACCGTTTATAGGAATCGTTTGACACTCTTTTACTTTTTTATGGATATAAGATAGCAAACATACAGCACCACCCATCACTGACATACTCTACTTACTTTAAACAAATAGAAAGCAGTATTGTTAGTCTATTAGCAGAGAGTGTTCATAATTTGTGGGTCAGTTCATTAGGAGGTATGAGAACTGGGGCAGGGACAATTAGAGACTAACTGTCAGTGACAGTAAAGGTTTATGGCTGCACTTCCTTGGAGATCGACTTTCAGTGACAGTTAATCCTGTTAGTTGGTGTTAGGAATTTTTTTAGTTATTGTTAGTAAAAGTTAGTTCAGTCACAGATGCGTTGCAAACCTCGAGAGCTAAGATAAAGAAAAACATTGATTACCTCTAAAGAAGTGTAAGTGGGAGCCACGACTTTCCAACCAGAACGCGATTGCTTTAAAACAATTATTACACGGTAAAAATTGCGACTGTTAATTTAAAAGTCTTAACTTGAATATCACGGAAGACTCATTATTATATCCGTGATAGAAGATCATACACGGATAGTATCATGTAGTAAAATACAATAATTCGAACATAATATTTATTTAAATAAAAAAGCAACATCAAACGGAAAGTCAATTTATTTTATATTTTTTTCTATTTCTAAATTATTTTTTTGTGATTGGTCACTTTAGTTTATTTAGAATATAAATTTCATAAACAGATATTTCTCCATTCGCATTAGAGCAGCGTGGTGGAGTATGCTCTAGACCTTCCGCAGCTGTGTCTGTGGGGGAGACCCGTGCCCAGCAGTGGGACGTATATGGCTCGTAGCGAAACAGATATTTAAATTTGCAGAATGTGCATCATTGGAAATAAAAGGAATTTTATTGTATTTTTTATTTATGATTAGCAAGTGTGAGCCATCCTCAAATTTAAAGGCGCCACAAGATAAATGGGAATACTTTTCCGGCAGTCATTCGTTTTTGTTTGCAAAATAAATTGCTCCTCTCAGCTGCCCCATTGAGTGGCGAGAGTTCATTGTAAAGCCTTAGTAAAAAGCGCTCATTGCCCAGTCTCCTTATGGTCATCGGTTGGCGTCCATAATGATGGTCGTTTACTAGACGTTCATTCTTCATTAAAATATTCTTGAAAGGAGCATTCAGTTTAAAATTACATCACTTTATCAGGAACATAATAGTGTTTAAGTTGTTTAAACAAAGCGCTTACTTGTACTATTATGTGTTCTGTGATGTAACTTAATATATGTAATATCCGATCGATAGTATTGAACCGGTTTTGGCCGACAAGGGGCTAGCTAGTAAAATTTTTAAAATTTCAATATTTCTTGTACGCTTGCATGCTTCAGAGATCATGTTAAACTATTATCATAAGATAACATTAGTCAAGTTATTTTGGAGCTCTAAAATCTAGTTATTTGCCTCCAAGATAAGAAGTAGTTCCAGACAAGAAAAATAGGTACATTTAATATGTATTCTTTTTACTGATCTCGAGAAAGTGTAGCCCCTGAGAAATTAAAAAATATGATGTAAAATATAATTACTCAACCTGGATTCTGAAGTGATTCTGTATAGAAATTGTGGTAGAATCTGAAAGTGAGATAAAATCATTCCCTCGTAGCAATTTGTACCAGCCTGCGAATTAAGCAACACGCAATAAACAAAGCTGAATGAGGCCAAGTTAGGGATGTTATGAAGCTCCAGAAAAATAATAAAAATACTTATTACTTAAGCTATTCCAAAATTTTTAAAATCCACTTTTCATTACTGCCTATTTGCCTAACTAAATAAATAAAATAAATAAATGTACATAATATATTTTTGTTAAATTAATATGTGGTTAACGATTTAATGAATTCAATTTTATACTTAAAAATAACGTAACAGTTATATTGACATATAGTTAACACCTATGTTTTCCAGAAACCAGTTAAGTAATAGGTAATTAAAACTAAATTCCGAAACCTGGTATAAAGAAGACTGGGAAAATAAAAAGTTGTATTTCAATTTTTTTTACCTTTTTTACTTTCTTTACCTTTTTTTACCTTCTTTTCATATCAATACATACCTATAAAAAAATTTGCCTTTACAACCCTAATGAAAATCACGGTAACAAAGAGAGAGTCAAAAAAAAGGCTTAACGCTTAAATTGAGGACAATTTGGTCGCAAAAACCAGAGGCTGGCCTTAATTGATTTAATTTGTCGACAGTCGGTACTGCGCCCGAGGTGTGGTTGCGTCAATTGTAAGGGCGTGTCTTATCGACAATAATAAAAAAAAGTCAAGAAAACACGTCCTGACAATAGTGTGTTGCGCAAATCGCCACTTTTGAGAACTTTTAAACAGAGGTGACTAAACCACATAGAAGAGCTCTTAAAGTCTCGTAAACAAGAACAATTCATCGTTTCGATCTCTCCAATCTACGAGGATGAATCTCCTTCCATAAAGGAAAAAAAATAGCACCATAATCCTTGAAAAATATTGTGTCATTTTATCATCACAACAATTATCAATTTTAACTGTACGTTTAGTCATAATTTTATCTATATTAAAACTATGACGATGAGTTTGGATGAGTTATGATTTCATTAATCTTTTATAGCAAGCTGAGCATGTGTTTTATTACTCGCGATTAGATCCTTGCTATCGTACATAACTTGATGCAACGTAATACCTACTACTATATTTTACACGATAGAAGACAAATAAAAATAATTGTTGAACCTTTTTTACAAATAAATTTCACATCTAGTTGAGATATATAATCTGCCAAATTAATATGCTATGCATGCATAATAAAAAAACCTTAACATTATGGTATGTTGTGCAATCTGGTTCTGGCTGTTTTCCATTTAATTTAATACGAAATAAACATTAGTATACAACGGGAACCTTGTTCCAACGAGGCGTGTCTGTGTCACACAATGTGCACTGCGCTTATATATGAGACATAGAGAGAAAGTTGTTCTCCATCCTTTGTGAGGATACAACGGAATGATATAACTAGTACTAGAAGTGTCATATTTGTACCTTGGTCACCTAGCCTATATAGAACAGTCAGTAAATCAATGGTTAAATTTGTATAATGAACCTATTAGACAAATAGGTCCTATTTAAAGTTTTATTGAGGCAGTGCCAACCATGGACTTTTTCTGCCATATACTAATTGTTTTCATAACCAATTTTTATTGTTTTCTCGCTGGAAAGGTGCGGTTTTGAGGAAACCTGCATGCTTGAGAGTTCTTCATAATGTTCTCGAAGGCATGTGAAGTCTGCCAATCCGCACTTGGCCAGCGTGGTGGACTAAGGCCTAATCCCTCCAATTCTGAGAGGAGACCCGTGCCCAACAGTGGGACAAAGAAAGGGTTGTGATGATGATGATGATGATTCCAAAAGAAGATCCGTGCCCAAAAGTGGGACAGTGAAGGGTTATGTTGGTGGTTAATAATATTACTATGTCACATCCAGTCTGCAGATTCAGTTTCTACGTATACATGTTTTGGGCACATGAGGCGGCGATAAATTCTATGCTTTGTGTGCTTCTAGTGTATTCGTGTTTTTTACCGGCCTTTCATAAATGTTCAGATGCAGGATCATATAAATTTTATGTTGAATTTCCTTTAAAGTAACGTTAAACTCGCGACTCCTATTGTTATTTGGGTTAGTGTTTAAAATAACAATTTAAATTTTACAGCGGTTTCCGCATTGTATTATTGTTGCATAACTGTTTATTAGAAATATTATTAAATCGTCTGCAAGTAACATATTTACACTTTCTTTTTTTTCTCGGATCTTTGTCTGAAATTATTTAAATGCATCTGAAAGTCACTGAACACATATTTTGGTGGTTTATTTTAAAAGATCTCCTAAAATGTTTTCACTTATATTATACACTTTGCGTCCATTTCGTGACAATGACATTGTGTTATTTCAATAAGCATTTTAATTGTATACTAGATATCCATTTCATTTTATTTCTATTGGTATATACATTTTGTTCTTAATTCACGGTTGGTTGTCAGGAAGCGATCGCTTTATGCGATAAGACAGCCAATTGTTCACCGAAATGTGCTTTAATTTACTGTGCGTATTTGTTTTTTGTTATGGTGTACAATGAAATATTTTTGTATTGTATTGAAAAATACAAATATATCTCAACGGTACCTATGGTTGATTACATACAAGTATGCAAAAAACTTGGAGTATGCTTTAGACCCCCCTGCGTCCCTGCGCAGCTGCGTCTGTGGGGAAGACCCGTGCCCAGCAGTGGGACGTCTATGGGTCGCAGCGATGCAAAATTTTAATCTACTTTTGTATTGTCTTTATTTACTTTTGTTTTGATATTCCAAATTATTTCTGTTTTGTATCGCACTTAATGTACTTTTTCTCCAAATTGTAATATTTGTATTTTTTATATTTGTATTTTTTAAATTGTAAGTTTTGTATGGTATGTGTTGCTCATGTTTACAGTGTTGTTTGCGCCTATAATTGAGGTGACACTTAAATTGTTTTTATTTTGGATGTATAATTTCATTGTTTTCCATGGTGTTCGCTTTGTTGGCGCAACTTATTAAATAAATAAATAAATAAATCTCTAGCATAGCCCTATGGTTCATGTCGATTCTATGTGATCGACAGAGTTAAGCAACTACGGGCGCGGTCGGTTTGTCAATGGGTGACCGCTAGTGGCAAAATTTCAAGGGCGCTACCGTGCTTCGGAGGTTAAGCTGTCGGTCCCGGTTGTTTTCAGTGGTGAAAACAATCGTTAAGCCTTGTCGATGACCTTCGGATGACTTGAGAACATTTAACACTGGGTTGACCACTAACCTCTCCACTAATCCGCATTGGAGCGGCGTGGTGGAGTGTGCTCTAGACCTCCCGCAGATTTGTCTGTAGGGGAAATCTCGTGCCCAGTGCGTTGAGGTGCAGAAGCATGCCAAATATTCAACTGAGGCGCAAAATATTTCTATCTTAACCAACTAATAACGATACAAGTAGACAACTTAATGCTACCTGCCTGCATGCCGAATTCAGGTATTAGGACTGATCAGAAAGGACCTTATAATACTTCATACGGAACATTAAAAATCGTATTGAATATCATACCATCAATCTTAACATGACAATGAGATCTCCAAGTTCCTTACATAACTGCATAAGTTGATGCATTCTATAGTATTCTATACAATCCTTAGACCCTCGTTCTTCAATGTCCTTTTATGCGAAAAATTTCAAATTCACTTCGAATCGTACGTGCAAGCGTTTCGGGATTGTGAACGATCCCGTATAGGTATGTATGTATTTTATCCATTCCTTCCGTATGTGCAGTTGAATGCATTATTGTATCGGTCCGATCTATTTTGGTTTTGCTGAGAAGCTACATCATCATCAACAAGTATCGAATAGGTGAAAATTCATTATTCATTATTGATAAATTATACTAATTTTTATTAAATACTCGTGTCATGGATGTTAAATTGTGTTGTTTTCTTTGTGTCCACCATTAGCACATATAACGTTATGAGTAGGTATGTATATAGCATTTTATTTATTTATTTATTTGCATTAAAGAAACACATACCTACAAACCTATCGATTATTTCCCTAACAAATATCTTTCAGCGCAACTGCGAGACATGTAAATGGTGGAATAAGCGTGGACACCATTCATAATTTTATTTATTCTTATACGCGCAGAGCAACAAGTAACAATTTTGAAGAATAAATTAACAAATTTGAATTTTAGCGAGCGAAAAGCGAAGGTAGAAGGTGTAGAAGGGAAGACGTATCCTCACTCTGTGATTCGGCTTGTAATACCTTAAAGTGCTCAAACTGAGAAAATAAGGGTTAAGTTTTAAAAGCACATCGTCTGTCTCCTTTCTAAGGTTATGTTGTGAGCGGAAGCGGAGAAAGGATTGATTTAATAATTCGAATTTGAATCCTTTTGGTCTTTGGATTTTCTAAGTGATGAAAGAGTTGGCCGACTTCCCGCGGTCTCACGGAGTAACGCATTGTACGAATTTTAAGATATTATCAAGCCTTTATATTTATTTCAATGAGGCCAACATTGATCGTTATAAAAAACATATAGATCACTACCTGTACCCTGCCACGCTTCGCTGTGGCACATTGTGATTGAATGGTTGCGAAATGAGAAACAAAACAAAGAATACATACACTTGTGGATATACCTACAATATTTTTCGCGGATATGTGACTGATGCAAAAATTAGATAAAAACAATCCTTGATGCGGATTATATATCATGCAGCTCGATCGGTGCAGAACTTTTTGAGTTTTTGAAGCGTACACAAACCAACATAACATTTTTATATATATAGATTGATATCTACAATATGAAATAAGGCCAAAACCTGCCAATGCACATTCGTATTGGGTCGTATGATAATATCCATCCGTCCGATGGTTATAATTATCAAAATATATTAATTAATAATTAATTATAGGTATATTAAAAATTTTGTTAAGTGGTACAGCATATATGGAACTATCTTATTAATATTATATGTATGTATACCCTTAAAAAGGTCGAACTGGACAGAACCTATTTTTAGTATATCAAGAAGGGGTTGAGAACATTAAAATCAGTTGACAATCGTAAAGGAATCTTTGAATCTTTTATACCGCTAAGTCACAGAACTTGTCCCACTCCGAAATAACGTACATACGACAATCGGATCTTGTTTAAATATATAATGAGGGAACCGACACACTCGGTGCCACGCGCCGCTTTTAACTTTTAATAACAGTACCGGAACGATTTATCAGTCTACCGGAACGATTTATTTGCCTACCGGAACGATATTTGGCGTTAACTGCGATGGGTACTCGTACCATTCATCAGTCAAAGCATGTTTATCGCCTTTACTGAAGAACAGATTGATGTGCTAGTTAAACCTAAGTTAAAGTTGTTAAAGTGTCTATCGCGGTTATATATCATGGTTAAGTACATTGATTATCCATAGGACATCCATCCATTCATCCTTTTTAGTTCCACTGCTCGTCGTAGCATAGGCCTCTCCTAAACAACGAGACGACTACTAAATCATAGGAATGAAGCTCTATTTTTGAATCGCTCGCCGCCCGCTAAATCACGAGTATATCGAGCATAATGTCGATCGACATGGCAATTCCGTATTTTGAAGTCACTAGAAATCAACGAGTGGTATTAAATACTCGAATGGCTGGACGAGAGATAGACAAATTAGTACCCTATTGTTTATTTTTTAATTACAACTAGCTGACCCGGCAAACGTTGTTTTGCCATATAAGCCGAAATTTTTCCTGAATTTTCTTTGCTATAAACCTCACGGAGCCCGAGACCTTTCCAACGAATGCAAAACCGTGGAAATCGGTTCGTGCGTTCTGGAGTTATAGCGTCAGGAAGGAAAACCCGACTTATTTTTATATAGTAGATGAGTGACAGTTTAGCGATTATGTCACGCTAGCGATTCAAAGACAGAGCTCCTGTGCCCTCACGGGCATATAGTCTTCGAGTATAGTGCATTAATATCAAGTAAATAAGACGTAAGCATGTTGCAGTAGAATGTACCTTCATAGCATAAGCATAGCGGTGACAATAGTACTGACGCGGTATTGAGCAAATGGTAATTGTATTAAATTAGACGGGAATTAGCTCAAGTCAATTGAATGGACATCAGGAAGGCTGACTTTACAGATTGTAATTTTTCCAGCTGTTTCATTTTCAACTATAAGAATAACTGTTATAATAAATATTATAATAACGCAATGTTCTGTTAAAACTGATAAACAGTGGGTGAGCCATGATTCGCAGCTGAGGTTCACTATACTCTCGGAAACCTTAAAAAAATATATCTAACGCATTAGGATCAAAAGTTACACTGTCTTTGGTGAAATAAATTATGAATTACATAACTGTCTGGAATATTAAAATGGTGAAAATCAGACACAATTTCCAACAATCGAACCGAATAATAATCGAGAAAAGAAACAGTAGAAAAGTTAATTGCCGAAAAAGGAAGTTAATTAACACGCTCTAATAATTTCACAGAAAAATCGTTTCTAATTATTTTGGTCAAATCGAAACAAAGTTCTGTTTCAGATCTACGGGAAGGTAAGGAAATCGGTCTTACTTACGTACCTATATAAAATTTGGTTTTTTCAACGTCCTACTTCAAATTTTCATCAACAAAAATAATATTTTAAAAATATCTCTTGTAACGAAAAACGACTTAGACTAAACTTGAAGGATTATTCCTATCTGTTTTTTTAAATTTTATTTTCAAGTAAAGGTTTGAGATTAATAAATACTTAGAACGAAAGCAAAAAAAAAATTGAAATCGGCTGCCGCCACCAATGCTTTTCCACCATTTTAATACCTATTCATTTTTCGTTAAAATTTACCTTCCTGCAATTTTACTTATATTTTATACGTTATTTTAATCTGTTATTTACCTATTAGTAAATAAGTATGCATTTTATGCAGGTAAACTCGGTGGAAAAACCAGTATCAAAGTAAACGAAGGCGGATCGGTAGTTAAGGGAACCGACATTTCCACGACAGCTAAACGTTGTTAAGGAGGCAAAAGGAATTTTCTAACACCATAATTTCCTTGATATCGACAGTAAACGATACCTAATAGATATGTTGAAGCTGGAAGTCTTTGACATTAAATATACCCCGCTGCCACTTTCCATCATAGACAAGGCGTAATATCAACTATATTACGCCTTGTCTACTTTGCACGTAGGTACCTACTCGTATTTATGAAATGCTAATAACTTGTTTCATTTTTATTTGCATATAACATTATTACTTACAATAATTAAATTCATGTATCTTATGGTTCAATAATTAGAAATGTAAACGTATACAGGGAGCTGGGGTAAGACTAACACATGTGACAAGACTCAACCAAGGTCTATTGTATTGGAATTCTAATGTGGAATTTCTATTGTAATTTACTTTGTCGGATATACCACCAACAAAGTATGGTCTATGGTATGGTCATGTCTGGTAAGCGACGTAATAATTGTAATTTAAGATATATTTAAAAGTATTAGTCTTACCTTACCTTTAATTAGGCATCGTTGTACCATTTGTGAACACTGATTACTGTGCAGATGATATCTATAAAAATCTACTATTTTCTCATACTTTTAACCATGGCATAAGCTCAGAATACTCCCATATCACTGATTTGTGGTACAAGTAATAAATGTTTTCAATAAACCTTAGAATTATTTAGATCTTACAGCAAAAGAACTGAAATTACAGGGTACAATTTATTATTGAATCTAATTATTCACGCAATCATATATATCCTCCATGTAGAGAATGCTTTGAAATACTGGCAAGCATTCTCAAGCGTAGACAATTGCCATTAAATGCAGCGCAAGTGCAATATTTCACATCAGCCGCACTCCACTGCGTGCGTCTGCACCGACTTGGCTGGTCAGCTGTTTTATGACTTCACTTCCCTACTTCGGTGACGCTGTTAAGACCAATAGGGCCAAAAACAACTATCCATTCGAAAAAAGTACTAATTGTACACTTGTGCTGCCGGAGAGCCGAAAACAAACACCTTGTTGCTCCTGGCATGACCTGTCCATCAATCCAATGGATTTTGAACGATTAATCAACGCCTTATACGCCTTAATATAATCTTATCAGACTTTTTTTTCAATGATAGTAAACGAGCATGCAGCACGGATCCTCTATCACCCATGACACTTTGAACAAGGATTGTTGGTTAGCAGAATGTGTTTTTGAATGAAGTTGATTAGATCTTTATTAGGTATAAAGACTCTAGAGGCAGGGACTGTCCTGTTCCGGTTACACTTTTCTATAGGAGACTAACGCGGTTGGTGTTAGTCATAGGTAGTAGGAAACCAATTCATTCGAGCTACAACGCAATTCTGTTTGGCATACATCAAAACCCTTTCCTGTTTTCGTCTACATCGAAGCACTTCAAAATAATTGACCATAAAACTGTAAAGACCAGAAATCTGCCTTGTCTGCACCAATAAGAACTAGCTATTTGAAAATGAATATTGTGACTGAAAAGTGAGTGGACTGTGAGTTGAGGGTCGAGTAGCCATATTTTATCAGTTGATAAAAGATGGTGACTCAGTCTGTAACTGTAGCTTAGGTCGTCAACTTGAGTGAAACTCATACGGTACGTTTTAACATAGTGTGGATGTAGAAAGAACCTTTCCTCTCAAGGCGCTTTGCAAGTTCCAAATTCTATGGGCGTCAGAATTAACTGCCAATGAAGTCAATACTTATTCGCTTGAAGATAAGCGAATAATTATTGGCGATGTCAACCATTTTTGATGCTGAAGATAGCATCAAAAATGGTGGACATCGCAGGGTCGTAAATATCATTATACAGGGTCCAAGTAACGAATAAGTGCGATCCATTCTGCCGCAAATTTCCCGGTAATATATTCCCCTGCACGGCCATTACTCACACTTCAGTGCCAGCGTCCTTTGTCCTCACTCATGATATATAACGCGATGCGTCAAAGGTGCGATGCGTATTCAATAAATGGTTTGTGTACGCGGTAAATGTGGCCGTCTCAACTGGTAGTTAGCTGACAGTTCGTGGGTAAAATTACTTTCTTATAGAAGTGTTTTTCGATAGTTTTCGTAAAGAAGGTGAAGAAAGTAGTCTAACCCTTCTTATGATTTAGCCATTCTGACCGCGAATCACTTTCATCCCTGGTTTGTGATTCTGATGCACCGTTTTGTTATAGTTATAAGAAATGAAAAATTGCGACGAATTCCCTCTCAGGTATAAGATATGCCGATTTTTTTGTGACATAACAAAGATTAAAATCTAGAATTATTTTTAATCGTTATCAATCTGCATAAGTTTTTAATATACCGAAAGTCCACCGAAATATACACTGTTACATATTAACATTACACACGCGTCAGGAAAAAGTCGGAGCCCACATCAAACAACACCCACTCAAATCGCTGCATTCCGGCAGAGTCAGGAATCCGGAATGTGGAATCGGCTGTAATTACCCGCTTCTGTAATTACAGGACACGTCTAGTTTTCCCCCAATTCGAACGCATCAGAGGACAGCGTAGGCTTTCATAAAGGCTCTGTGGCTCTTTCATCGACTCCAGGTCATATAGCGGAATACCTTCATCCAAATTTCAGATAATCGAAGTCGTAGTTGTGTGTTGCTCAACTTTTTCAGTTTTCTCAAAATAATTATTCACGTAAATATGGAGGGGTTAGTGGCTATCATAGCTTATCCCACGTGTCGAATGTTCTCAAGCTACCCGTAGGTCTTCGACAAGGCCACTAGCGGTCACACATCCACAAACCGACCGCGACCGCCGTTGCTTAACTATTTCGATCACATTAAATTGTTGCAAGCCATTAGACTATGGACGCTACCAGCTACGCTTCTTCCATAAAATACTACTAAATTATTGAAAAAAAAAAACATTTGTTGACCACACATTTTTGCGTGAATAAAGCAAAAAAAGAACAGGTATTGCATTTTATAAGTAAAGTATTTAACCACCAACGATACCGTGGTCATAGACTATGCGTCTGTTGTTTTGGTAAGTAGGTGTGAGGGGAGTACCAGCAGCTTATGCCTGCGTTGCCGGTATTTATCGAGAGAGGGATTACAACAGGGTACGCATCGCCCGCAAATATTGACACTTTGCTGTTTTAATGCCGACGTCAAACAAACTCCGATTAGTGAAACAATCCCGTTACGGTATCCTTAATCAACCCATTTGTACTTACTTTTTCATTGTAATGTGTAATTTGATAAGAATTAAGAAACCGACAGAAACATCCTAGTAGAAACAGGTAGTTGTGCAATTTTCCCAAGAAATGTTTACTGAGGTACTTATTTTTAAATGTAAAAGGCTTGAGCACAAAGTCTTATATGTACGATAGGTACCGCGGGCTAGCCATCCATCCATCCATTAGCCTTTTAAGGTCCACTGCTGGACATAGGCTTCCCTCAATCGACACCACTCCTCCCAATGTGCCCTCTGAATCCAGCGGTTTCCCGCTGTATTCTTCAGTCCACCTCATCGGAAGGCGATGGTAAAGGATAACGTCTTGCATCCATATGTCATCACTGGCAACATACTGCTCGAACACAATAGTTAACATAGATAGAGATAATCCATCAATCATAAAATAAAATAGTATAAAATATTGATAAAGTATGGGGGCAGCCAGATTATAATGATGTTAGCAATAATTTTCTTTTAAGCAACACAATTTGTATCAAAGCATTTGTATCAATTTAGATTTTCTGTTATTTTTAGAGAATCTTTTACTTCGACATTACCGCGACTAGCCGCAACGGCCTTACCAATAGGCGCGCCGCAAACACAAGGGCTCGAACCCCACAATTTGCGATACAGCCTTTTTCTATTTTCACTTATTACGAACATCTTAATTCCTGACACAATAGCAATGCCCACGCAGGAGGATTGTTTGGTTTGTAACACAAAAGATACGGAAGTACAAAAGGTTTTAGCGGGGGAAGTTGGGGAGGCAGTGACACTGCAGTGATGATCGATTTTATTTTGCAGGATTATAATATTTGTTTAGATTGCAATCCACCCCAGTAAAGAGGAATTCGTTGCTCCTTTGATAGAAAAGTAGCCTCTGATTAGTGAATAGAATTCGATTTCCACATCCACGTACTGCCTTATTAGGTAAATGTCATTTAATTGCATTTTTAATATCGGTTGTCTTTCACAGTAAATGGTTGAAGTCAACATTGTCCTAACTTGACAATGCTATTGTTAATTAAACTTAAAGTTAACATTACCCGTATTGCTTACTTTTTGCTGTAATTCCAGATATAGGTATTTATGTATTTTCAAAATATTGTTTTACTTATAACTGGAGCTAAAAGTTATGTACGATGGTTCTTCTTGTGGCTGAAAATGTTAAAATTACTTTTATTTGACATGATTGGGTCCTTTAGTAAAACTTGGGTGGACATTTTATTGTTACAATTTCATTCCCAAGCTTAGTTTTCCGAAAGACGTACCTACCTACTATAATGTTCAATTCAGACACTGCTATACCTTAAAATCACTGAAAAAAATTAAATAGGAGCCCCAAGAATAAAAAAACAAACCTTCATCGCTAGGAAGATGTTTTATCATATAAAATCTAGAGCGTAGGTATCATAAATTTTAAACAGTGATTCTCCCACAATTTTGCACTAAAATATAAGATAACCCGATAGTGTTCATATCATCGTATCATCCGACGACGACATAGAGTATAATATCTACAAAAGGTGAAATAAATTCTATTGCTGTATATAAAGGTTTTATTGCTCTGAGATTATCATTAATCGTTTGCTGGATTGAATCTCAGAGACAATAGAAAATCAATTGTGTTCTCACAGATATAGTTCGAAATGAACTTAACATAGCCATGTTTATGTTCCGTACTACGACGAGTTTGTGTTCAATCATATTAATCTAGCATTAGTTTCCTACCCAACGAATACGGCTTTTATCTGAGATCACAAGTGCGGAAAAATGCATAGTAGGTACATAGATAGCCTGGGTTGGGTAGGTAACTGAGTAGATCTTTGGATTCCTATTGTTTAAAGCTAAGAGTAAGTATCTAAGGATTCTCTAATTGTTGCGCTCTAAAGGAAAACGAGGATACAAGCGCTTTTGATAGTAAAGTTTTACTCAATCTAACTCGAAATGGGTAATACTACAAACCGCTTCTATCAAATAACTGTTCTGTAGTCGCCCGCGATCACATTTATATTTATTCATGCAGACTTGGAGCGCTCCCTGAGGGGCAGAGCGAGCAAAAATTATGCAAATATCGCCCTTCAGTCGAGGACAATTAGAAGTGATTATTGCACGGAATTCAATTCCGCAGTTTCGTATTCAATTTTCTTTTGCTCCCTCGAGCGGGTCTTTAGCGTGTGTTCTATAACTTTGTGGTCAGAATTGCGAAGTGGTAGCATTATCTAGTAGGATGTGGGAATAGTTTCATAATTTAGAGATAATTTCGTTTCTAATAAGGATAGCAATGCATAATAATTCGAGTATTTCTATGACAATCAACTCTGTTAACTTGACTAACCTATCCAGTCCCAATGAGTCCAACACAATGGTGATGGGCTCCAGCGATTGGGTGCTCTATGCTCGTTTGCTATCCATAAAAAAATTATCTGTGGCACTTCATCTTTCAGATCATTGCAATGTATATCATCACTGCTACCGAGCAGCCATTTAAGTAATAGATCCTTCCGGTATACGAGTGGCATATAATTAATTCCTTTGATACCCTCCCATCGAGCAGTGGCGCATTTAAATATTACAATCCAATGAAAATAAATATCGTTAGAAACTTTCCCCTGTACTAGGTGCAGGGGATCCATTGGCATTTTATAAAAAAAATTTGAAGTGCAATAATAATAATTTTAAAAATAATATTATCAGGTGCCGCACGTGTCCATAGGCGACGGTGATCACTTACCATCTCTTACCATATGTCTGTCTTGCAATCTTG
Source organism: Carterocephalus palaemon (assembly GCA_944567765.1). Lineage (NCBI taxonomy): Eukaryota > Metazoa > Arthropoda > Insecta > Lepidoptera > Hesperiidae > Carterocephalus > Carterocephalus palaemon. Next base: position 11,553,125 of record OX155643.1, read on the forward strand.
CAATCAATATTTCACCCACTTCCACTGAAGCTATCGAGCTGAAATTTGGCACACATACTTGGTTTCGATGACAATGCACAAAAAAAAAGCTTAAAAAGCTCAGAGATATAGGTACATTGAAAAGGACAAAACCCTTTAGATGATGAAACTGAAATTAGATGGTTTCACAATTACGTAAAGCAAATAGACGGGTGCAAAGTAGAAAACGTTAACTGCAATTTTGAGTTATTCTGATTATTGCAGTCACTTACTAAAAGTACTCGTTTGCCATCATCAAATTCTCACGCGTAGCAACCTTGTGCTTAACTGCGTAACTGTAAAAGCCATCGATTCCGGCATAAGCTTTGGATCCTCACCTGTCACACGCAATACCCGTTTGATATTCGATCATACGTCATAGATACTGTGATATCCCTCCCATTCATCTGTCTTGTGCAGGATTGCGGCGATACGTCGCGTTGACGTCAAACTTTGATCTTGAAGAATTGTTCAGTAACTTGTGATACCTATGGGAAACGTTTAACCTTATTTCGTGAAAATCAATCGCGTCTGATATAATTTAGCTTCTGTCGTGATATCAATTTTCCGTGTTAATCATAAAACAATAATCAACCTAAGTATATTGTATACCTACTTAATTCAGAATTCGAAAAAGCAAAACAACACTTTAAAGCTACGTCGAATAGGTTTAATTTCGTATGAAATACCTTACTAATGACTGAGGGTCACTCATTGTACTTTTACATTATTTAGAACTACAGACAAAACACAAAGCTTAGTTATAGTACAAAGAATCTTATTTATTGGGCCAGTAATAAATATTCCAAATGGTCTAGTTAATGCAAGTACATGATGGACATTAAAATAGACCGAGAATTGTACTATATAATATACGCCAAGCGTAATCCAAGTGTATCAGATTAGCTATACAGTGAGAAAATGCTGCCAGTGTTTTGAGAACCATACCTTACCTCAGGGAATATTGTTTTAAATTTGTTTTAGTTTTAGTATGTACTAGTGGACGCCCGCAGCTTCGCTCGCGTGGAATTAGACATTCACTAACTTCAAAAACGGCAAAAATTCATACTAACTTTGCACCCCCGTTTTACCCCCTAGGGGATGAATTTTCAAAAATCCTTTCTTAGTGCTCCCTTACGTTATAAAAGGAACCCCTGTGCAAAATTTCTAGTTTCTAACCCTTATAGTTGCCCTGCGTTGATATTATGTCAGTCAGTCACCTTCTCCTTTTATATATATAGATTTTAGTTTTATTAGGTATATCTTTTTTTAAAATTAATGTATTAGATTTATTATTATGCTACACCCACCTAATAACTAATGTATGTTTGTCTTGCAACAATAAATGCATAGGTCAAATTTATTAAATTCAGTCAGTAGGCACCATTCTTAGTAGCCATTACCAGTAATATTTCGACTTAATATACCTAGGTATAAAAATTAGCAAACACAAGAATGAACAATTAAACAGAGACTTGAAGCTCTTTGAAACTCGGCAGGAGAAAATCCTTTAAGTTGAACTTAAAAAAAAAATCAAAGGACTCTATTGAATTGAATGGAGCTCTACGAGCCAGTACCTCTTCCTGGGGCTAATGCTTTCGGTAAATACTCGTACATCCGGAGACAATCCACACAACTTGAGCGACTATTGAACGGGACTTAAGACTTGTTGAGGTCTCCCTACTGTTGCATACCCGTCCCAATTTATTGTACAGCTCAACAAACTCCAACATAGACTGTAAACACACTACATAAGGATGAAATTAGCTTGAAATAATGCCAAATACACGCTTGAGTACTTGGCACGTGAAATATGATAATCGCCGTCTGATGATGGTATTCATAGTTTGCGACGAAAGAAGCCTTAAATGTTTCGGATAGGTTGGGGGATGTTGGTAGTAACTGTTTTAAGTTTAGTTGAAATGTTTGAAAGATTACGAATTCATCTATGCACTGGGCAACCTTTCCATAATTTAGTCCTTTCATCGAAATATTTGAAAACCTACGAGTATACATATATATTTAATACATCATTATTGAACTAGCGTTCGCAGCATTAAGTTATCAGTTTCGCTGATTCATCTGTTTAATTTTTTCAGGAGATTTGTTACTATTTTTAGTCTGCCTTTATCCTTAAATAGGTTATGGAAATGGTTATTGCTACTACATATTTTATTTCCATACAAATCCTTTACATGTCAAAAAGCACCATAATATTGCAAGGATTTTAACGATATGCAGGCTTCCCTACTTTGAAACGAAATTTTACCATGAAATGGGCATTGTAGCGAAGTCATAACATAAACTAACGTTGCTTAAGCCGTAATCTGTCATGGTAATCCGATTTGTACGCTTGGCTAGACGAGTCATGTCTTGGCAAAATTTAATATGTATAAATAATGCCAGTACTTATGAGGACATTTAAATAGGCTTTTCGCTTCTCTACCGCTTTAATTATATCTTTGAAGCGATTATTAAAGATTATTAAAAAATGTTCTGATTATCTTGCAGGAAGTGCATCTGCTCTTGCTGATATTTAGAGTGATGTTAAGGAAGATTATTTGCTTAGTTATATGAGATATCAAACTAACTGGTGTATACATATACTAGAATCTACAAAAATACTCCTTCAACGGTAATACTATACATATAATATTTTTTTCATTTACTTTACATATATTACAACATGAACACCTAATACGCTAATAAACATAATAAAAATATGCTATTCAAAATAAAAGTCTATACTGAATAATAACAAAAAAAAACGGGATAGGTGCCGACCAAATCAAATGGCCTACATATTGACCGGTGTATCTATAGTGCATTCTAATTGAATTCAGTATAATACAGTAAGTATAGGTATATTACTTCGGAATTGCAGTTGAGTGGTCATAGCGGTAATTACAATAATTGCTTGCTTATGCAATTGCTTCGTAAGACAACAGAGGCCACAGACTATGTGGAATAATTATTGGTATCGATATATAATAATATAACTATACAAAATGTATAGATCTTGAAAATTTCGTAGCCCTCCTAGAACATCGCTTTAACTAGAACTGAAAGGCTACTCTCCTAAGAAATTGGCTTTCCTGAAGTTCAACCTTCTATGACCGAGTCTTCAACACTGACAGTAACGCAACGTAACGACACTTACACAACGCTACGTTAAATTACGAATTGTTTGAGTAGGTACACACTGTCCATATTATTGGTAATAGGCTCCTCCTCATCATAGAATAACTAGTTATAACTGGTGAACGGTGACTGTACTCTACACCTCTAACCCGTTTGGGAACATTTATACATAACTAGCTTTTACCCGCGGCTCCGCCCGCGTGGGAAAAGGGAATATACAATGCCATCTATTAACAACAACCGGAACTAAATATCTGGCAAATAACAAAACATCGATATCTTCCCATGGGGATGTTTCACCGGGGTAAAAAGTAGCCTACGTCACTCTCCACCCTCCTCACTATCTCCACACACAAAAACCATACCATTTAATAGCTTCGTTGCGACGTGAAAGCCGGACAAACAAACAAATAAATAAATAAACAAACACACTTTCACATTTATAATATTAGTATGGATGCAATATGCTAGAGGACACTCGTCTACTGAAATTCGCCTCCATAAACTCCTAGGAAGCCTGGAGTTCCTATTCTCCTAGAAATTAAATATAGAAGCTAGGACGTATTGGCTGCAGGCAATATATCATTTTTATTTTATCCAGTTTTATTGGTTTTGTCCGGTATTCTTTGGCACGGTTTTCAATTTACAGCCCTATTGACCGTAGATCATGTTGTTGGCTGTACCGAGGATATAACATTATTACATAACGCCTCTATTTTCCTGATGTAGTGTGAACACACCCTCTTTTCACTATTGTAGGTGGTAAAGCCTATAGGGAACCAAATAGGTTTTATATGAAACCTAATTGGTTCCATATAGAGTTCGCCCGGGGCAGTACCACCGCCCGCCACGGTACCTAGTACGATTTCTGCCGTGTAGTAATTGTTTTTAAAGCAATTATGGTCCGGTTGGAAAGGTGTTGTTTCCGGTTACACTTCTTTAGAGGCGACAAAGGTCCCACACGCACAATTTCTGAAAATCTAGTTAGTATGAATTTCTAGTTAGAAAACCCAATAATACTTTTCCCGATCCGGAATCGAACGAAGGACCAAGACCAAATGAGGCTATCGGCAGGCACATGTATATCTTCTAATATATAAAATTTCCATGTCACAATGTTTGTTGCAGTACTCCTCCGAAACGGCTTTTCCGATTTTTACCAAATTTTATATTCGTATTCAGTAGGTCTGAGAATAGGCTAACATCTATTTTTCATCTACTATATAAAAATAAGTCGGGTTTTCCTTCCTGACGCTATAACTCCAGAACGCACGAACCGATTTCCACGGTTTTGCATTCGTTGGAAAGGTCTCGGGCTCCGTGAGGTTTATAGCAAAGAAAATTCAGGAAAAATTTCAACAGAAAATCGGGAAAATCTTTTTTCACATACAGCGCCATCATGTACTACAAACCAATATTTTAAGTAGATGGCGCCGGTGCATTATAGGTAGTGGTAGGGGTAGTGGTATGGGTAGTGGTAGATGTAGTGGTAGTGGTAGGGGTAGTGGTATTGGTAGTGGTAGGGGTAGTGGTAGTGGTAGGGGTAGTGTTAGGGGTAGTGGTAGTGGTAGGGGTAGTGGTAGTAGTAGTGGTAGTGGTAGTTGTAGTCCACACACGTACATGAAGTTCTCCCAAAATATTCAGTAAAAATTATTTATATGGCAAAACAACGTTTGCCGGGTCAGCTAGTATTACATATAAAAGACTTAATTAGCGTAGACATTACGAAGTCGTACGAGCGAATAATCTTCAAAAGGATTAGGGAACGCCGACATATCCTTTTAAAATTAATTGGAAACTTGTCATCGGATCGTATTAACGTATTAATTTTCCCCTTCTTCTGAAAATATAATTATCCTAAGTAGTTTATAGTGACGCTATCAAGAAGATACTTTTAATTAATGTGTTGTGTGATTATGAAGTAACTAGCTAACAATCATACAACTTTGATCTACCATTATAATAAAATAACATAGAGGCTTTCTTATAGCGTCATTCACCCCACATTCCCAGCCGGGAATCAAAGTCATGACCGAAAATGAGATATAATATTATTTTATGTGTTCTATAATACCAATTAAAATAGATAACTACCTATATACTTGAAGTAATTAAATTGTTGTTAAATGATAAAATTGTGTATTAAATTTAACTACTTGAAGTAGTTAAATTTAATACACAATTTTATCATCAGCACAACCCTTTCATTGTCCCACTGTTGGGCACGGCTCTCCTCTCGGAACGGAAGGGCTTAGGCCTCAGTCCACCACGCTGGCCAAGTGCAGATTTCAGTACAAAATATTATTCTGAGTTGACGTGACGTAACAGAGCCGAGGTAAAATCACGTACAGTCAAGTACAATACAAATAGATTAACCTTCCTTTTACTCTTACCTCCTCTCTCTTGTATCACTCTATGTAAAGAAAACTAATATTTGAATTTGCAGTATTTTTGATTACACTTTTATTGCAACTTACCTGATTGTTAGCGGTCAGAGTCATGTCACCTATTAACTTAAAACTAAAGAACATTACATTCAGTTATAACTTAAAACTAAATATCACAAGGGGCACCTTGCGAGTAGGAATTAGGAATAACCTAACCTTTGTTTATAGACATGAAGTAGAATTTAATGAATTTTTAATAATAAACTTCACTGTAATATTTATATGATTCAATAAATTAATATATATACATTGGTACATAATATAATAATAAAGATATTATGAAAAAAAAATTTTATAGCTTTTACATTTGCACTGTGCCCGACTGTACACCGAAACATGGTACGCCGCACCGCCCCGTTCCAAACAATTACCATAAAAGCGCGAGTGTACCTACCTACTACATTGACGCGTTTTTTCCGACACATGCATAGATTAACTAGGCAGGTAAAACAGTGGTGACAAAACTCTTAATCATATCTGAGAGTTAACAACTTTCTTTTATTTTCAGTTCATTCATGTATTTATCTCGAATTAGCCAAAGTTGATGAAAGTAGTTCATCTATTTGCTCTTAATTCATAGTTTTGATGTTATAGGTATATACCTATACTTACTTATAAACGCTGTATGAATAACATCAGTTTCAAATGTCATACCTATATAGATTGTATAAAATGAATTTCTGCCCCTACCATGAAAATTTAAAATTTAGCTAATGGTTGGTTATTGTCAAAAACTTCACCTGTCAAAGTGTCTTCATTAAAACTTCGGTACCTGCGATATTTGACAGCAGTAAGTGATGCTTCTGTGTCTCGTTGTTCTATGCGCACACCCTGAATGGACCACAGAGTGCGCCCTAATGCCCCTGATATATAATCGCAACCTCAGCGCGAATAGGCCCGAATTACCTGCATAATAAATCGCTAACCTGAAAGAGCCTGCGACAATTTGCAGGCTTATTGTGACTTTATTGTGGAAAATAGAATTATTCGTAACAATTCAGTTACCTGGAAAACGAAACGCGCAAATGGTGTAACATTTACCGGTACATACTTAACACATTAGCGGGGTCACTACATTATAATATTGTTGATGTCTTATAATTCGATGAACGCCAACACATACGAAAAAAAGGGTGACGTCAACCTCCCGTACCGCCAAACGTACCGCCAAGTGTTACGCCATGCGTATTCATTCAATTTTAGTCTGTTGTAACCTTTTAGTCTGTAGTCTCTGTAGCATAGCAATAGATCTAGTTTACTATTTTATGTCGGGCGTACTGAGATATTAATGTGCTTTACACAGTAGGTACAGTTGATAGCTTGATTCAGAAAAAGGCACATCGCCATCTAGTTTATGTTTAGTGAATCAATGCTACAATGCCTTATTAGAAACTAGCTTTTACCCGCGGCTCCGCCCGCGTGGTCAAAGGGAATTAACAATGAGTTGTTTATCATACATAGATAAGAACTTGAAAATGAATTTCACTAACGCCATCTATTAACAACATCCGGAACTAAATATCTAGCAAATAACAAAACATCGATATCTTCCCATGGGGATGTTTTACCGCGGTAAAAAGTAGCCTACGTCACTCTCCACCCTCCTCACTATCTCCACACACAAAAACCATACCATATAATAGCTTCGTTGCGACGTGAAAGCCGGACAAACAAACAAACAAACAAACACACTTTCACATTTATAATATTAGTATGGATTCGAAAATTAGAATTATTTCTATGACGTTATCACGTAAACATTTTGTCCGTAAACTGACTTTACAGACAACCATTATGTATTTGTCCTAAATTTCTAAATATACAAAGGAGGCATATAAATGCAAGTGCTAAAACCTTAGTAGATCCATATTCTTTTAATATCACTTATATCAGTTATAAATTATATCATAATTTAATAATTGTAATATCAAAAGAACATGTTGTGTATAAATAAACACACATTAAGAATTACAAAAAATACGGTACGCAAAATAATCGTACATGTTTAGTCAACGACTGTACCACAGAATAGAAATAGACAGGGGGGACTGTACCTACCTTCCTCAAAAAAAGTTGATATTTCAAATCATTCAAAATACAACTGCAGCCCCAACATTTAAATGCACCTTGACATGCCGACTCACTGGTCACGATGCGTGAAGAGAAAATTAAAATGTCGCCCTAGAGCAGCCTAGAGCTCTCGATTAACCCCACGACACTCGCGACACTCGAAACACGCGACGGTAAAAGCTCAAAACCCGAATCCCTGACATTAAGAATTCAAGTGATGCTATTGAGAATTGTACACACCTGCCAGTCTTGGTAGAGTGCCTATCGTAAGCGAAGAGCGGCACTGTTTCTTTGTTTTTTTTTTTAACTATTAGTGGCAGCGACCGGCAGCAATAGCTCGTAGCGTAGCAGCTTCTCAGATTGGAAGCAGATTACCGTTTCCTGTATTAAGTAGATATTAAGGCGCTTAAGTGAATATAAAAAAGAGTTAAAAATTAAAATATGAGAATCGTGTTTTATTGGCAACTTAGTAACGAAAAAAAATCCTTACTAAAATAAATACGATATTTCAGAACGGAAGAGATGATTGTGCAGCCTTCTAGCATTTATTTATACTTAATAGATATAAACTGAAATTTTCAAACCCCATATTTACTCATTTAAATCTGAAATGTATCTAGTTAGCAGCTGAAGTTTTTGGAATTGAAACTTGTTTAAGTACAAATAATTTATTTAATTTTAATTTATGTTTGCGTAATTTTATTGTTTTTCGACGTTTAAATTTAAATACATACATTTAAGTAGTAACGCCACCAGCAGGACTACACGAAACACGGGGTCGCCCTAAAAACCAGTGGTCGTAGTACCACTTCGACCCTTTTCGTATAGATTTGACCGCATTTTTTTATTTAACTTATTCAATTTCTTTTTTGTATTGACTTGCAGTTTATACGACCTAAATACATTTTCTTTCTTTCTCTCTTCTTCCCGCATATAGCCATATCGCTAGTACTGGAAGCCATCCCCAGTCCTATTAGGGCTGTGCACTCAGTCGCAAGTGACAGGTGCGTTAGAAGCGGGCGCCCAATCAAGGGATAAATTGTGAGACACAACCCTTTGTTGTTTACTCTCTTTACCATCCATCCATCGATGGGCTGTGGAAAGAGAGTGTTGGTCGAATGGCTTTACGTCTTTAGTGCTGGGAAAAGGGGCTGTTTTCGAAGGATCGAAATTTAAAGTAGTAGGTGATGCCAATTTTTTGCGAATGTAGAATGGCTATACAAAATTATACCATGTGAAAAGAAAATAATGTTCAGTATGTTCAACGCAGTTCTGAGGTATCTGCATGGACAGTACAATGTTACTCTGAGACATGGGACTCTTTGTATGACGCAAAAAGAGTCCTCTAGAGGATTACCAGCCTGCCTTCTGATGTTGCGTATGTAATGGTCGAATAAATTCGGTCTTCTTTTAATAAAAACATGACATAACATAACCGCTTTACATAGCATAATAGCACACCTGTATTTTCACAAAAAACAAAAATAAAGCATCAATAAATTTTTGCCGACTTCAAACATATTGCGCTATTTACAATCTTTGGTTTTCACAAAAATAAAATAATAATTAATAAATAATATAGTAATATAAATACATAATTATTTATAATAAAACAATATTAGCGTAAAGGTATATCGTAAAGAACAAACTTTAGTGCTCTTGGCGATGAGGCTAGTCTAGATCGGCTAATTTAAGGGGAAGAGCATCCTAAACACACATACATTGAATTTTAAACCCTAAAGTCGATGGATTAAAACATATTTTCGATTTTCGATGCTGCAAGCTTTGAATGGATCGTTTACGGTAGGTTACGGTACACACGTAACGCTTGTATGCGCAGTAGACGTGATTTACGGATATTACGGGGCGGGTAATGCGTTATCTTCCCTTTACATTGCATGCCTTGCTCGCCAGTGGATGCAACTAACTACAGCCTGGAACTACCTAAGTTTACTTGAGAGCAAGTACTCGTACCTACCTATATGTATATACCTACTTACGTTATACGTATCTACCCACATCCGAATCTTACATGTTTGAATCTCTCGAATGTTTAAAATATTCATGAATCCGGGGCACTGTAACAGCTAGACATTGACAGGCCCGTTGGCGCAATCGGTAGTGACCCTGTCTGTTGCGCCAGGGGTCGTGGGTTCGAATCCCACTCAGGGCAAATATTCGTGTGACGAACACTTGTATTTATTCTGTGTCTGGGTGTTAATAATAATATTATCTATTCAAGTGTGTATATAAAATATCTATGTACTAGCTTTTACCCGCGGCTTCGCCCGTGCGGTCAAAGGGATTTAACAATGAGTTGTTTATCATTACATGACACATTTGTGGTGGAAAAATAATGACAGATCCACGATCGTTTGTGCCCGGTGTATGGCTAACCAGTCACCACTGTACAACAACAAACCTCTGCCTACCCCTTCGCGGAAATAGAGGAGTGATATTATGTTGTAAGGCGTCAACCTAAATAAAAATATGAAACGGATTTCGCGACGTAGCATAAAGCTTTGCGCTATTGTTTTTAATATCAACACAAGGCACAAAGAGAGCACAGCACAGATAAAAAATGTAAAAAGTTCTTTGGCGAATAAGTATATCAGAAGTTTACAGTTAATTGCGAATAGGAGCCTAGTGTTTTTTTCATGTATCTGCACTATGTATTATATTCTAGGGCATCACATGTTATCCAATCTATTTCATGACGGGTAATGCTTGTCTTTGTAACACTTAATATGGGTTAAATAATATACCCAAGTTGGGTAAGTCCAACTTCGAGAAAGAGGTCACTTGCAGAATCCAGCTCGGCTGGGCAGCGTTCGGGAAGCTACGACATATATTCACATCCAAATTACCTCAGTGCCTGAAGACGAAAGTTTTCTAGCAATGCGTGTTGCCAGTGATGACATATGGATTCGAGACGTGGCCCTTTACCGTTGGTCTGATCCGCAAGCTCATAGTCGCTCAGCGCGCTATGGAGAGAGCTATGCTCGGTATTCCTCTACGGGACCGAATTCGCAACGATGAAATTCGTAGACGAACGAAGGCTACCGACATAGCTCGCAGGATCAGCGAGCCCCGTTGGCACAATCGGTAGTGACCCTGCCTGTTACGCCAGGGGTCGTGGGTTCGAATCCCACTCTGGACAAACATTCGTGTGACAAACACTTGTGTTTATTTTATTTTATTTATTCATAATAACACACCAACAGCAATACATACAATTGTTTACAGGTTATACATATGGTACAAACAATAGACAGGTACGTATGCCAATAGCAGGCATGAATAACATTTAAATAGCATTGACGTAAGACTATTATTATAACATATTATATATTTAAGTTATATGTTTAAGTAGATACAAATACAAATACTCTTTATTGTACACCACAGAAAAACAATAAATGACATTCTATATAGATATGTATCTATTTTAAAATATCTATGTATGTATGTCAATGGCACCCATAGTACAAGTCCCCCTAGTTTGGGGGGTCAGATAGCCGTCTGTGAGAATGTCCATGATATTTATTTATTATATTTATTTTTGTACCTACTACGTCTTGGGCGTTCGTATCTGATTACAGAGCGAGCTAGTACATAGGTCATACATGAAACATACATAGGACAAGGTAAATACAAGGACTTTAAGAACAATGTAAGACGACACGCAACGCTCGTCAAGTTCTATCAGAATCAGACAATGTTGGTTTACGGTCCTCCAACAACAAACTTAACAAATAGCTTTATTGCCGCGACAAAAAGTAGGAGCCGAGGTTTATTGCGATTTGATGCACGGATAAGATACGCTAGTTTATACAGAACTGAGAGACTACACGGCACCCTGGGTGGTACGGGATAGGAGGGCAGCGTCACCTTCCGGCTGACACAGGTGCTAACCGGGCATGGCTGTTTCGGAGAGTACCTGTGTCGGATTGGCCGCGAGGCAACAGCAGAGTGTCACCATTGCGGAGGAGAACGGGACGACGCTCAACACACGCTTGTGGAGTGCCCGGCATGGGAGTCCGAGCGGCGCGCTCTCGTCCAGAGGATTGGGAGGGACCTCTCCCCGCCAGCGATAGTGGCGGCTATGCTGACCGGGCGTCGCGCCTGGAAGGCAATGGTTTCCTTTTGTGAAACTGTGATGGTGCACAAAGAGGCTGCAGAACGGGATCGAGAGAGGGCAGACCCCACACGTAGGCGACGGGGCGGTGGTAACCATCAGCCTCGTACGTCTCGTCCATAGTCCCGGGCAATGGGACTAAGCAGTCGCAAATTGATCAGGGTGGGGGCCCTGGTCGTTTGTACGACTGAGAGAAGAGGGCCAAACTGGCCTACCTGCTGTGAAGGGCGGGGAATACTCCCCTGAGAAGAGCCTTTTGGGCGAAGCGCAAGTGAGGCACCGGTGCGTTCCCTAGGAGATCCCGGAGCCTCACTATATGCGCAGGAAGGCTGTCGAGGGGGTTATAGTGAGTAAAAATCTCACATACCCCGGCCTCCCCCCAGCGGTCGGGTATCTTGCGAAGATTTCCCCCTCGTTAAAAAAAAAAAAAAGGGTGGTACGGGATAGATTTAGACATAGAAAGAATTTATCTACAAAATATAAAGTAGTAGTTTTAATTTAAAAAGTATTTACAAATAAAATTCAGACTGTGTGTATCACGTATGACAAACAATGAACAAGACTAATGAGAGTCTCTTTGCTATCTATGAGGACTAGGATACTTGATTCTTCAAAAGTGTAAGTAAACGAAAACGAAAAAACCAATTACCACACGGAGAAATGTTTATTGGTACCTTATTGCCTGGGTTGCTTACATACCTAGGCATGTATCTACTTATCGGGCATTTAGAGCGCTGTTGACGAACAATGTTTGTTGCTTTCAACAATGTAATCGCTCAGCTTTTCTCAGAAAGCAATAAAAGTTACATACATTGAAGGTAAAATGGGAATCTAGCCAAGCATCGAGGGAGGCCGTGCGACGAAATATCAATCGCGGAAAAATCTACCCACGAGGGGCCCTGAATGCCAAACTCACAACTTACCTAATGATGCATTACTTTGATTCAATAGATCGAGCTTCCCTATAGATAACCGTGAACATTCCTGTACATTCTTCAGCACAGTCTATTTTAGACTTTATTTACAGACAATACATTTCAATTAGGGCTGGCATAGACGTGGTAGTTGAATCTTTAGGGCTGAGAGTTGTCAGAAGCAGGTCGAACAGCGTTGGGGTACTATTTATTGTCATCGTAATGTCAAATTCAATTCCCCAACTAAGGCTCTGCGCAAACGTGCCACCGACCACAGCCACCGGTGGCTGTCGCGCGCTACCGCCACCGTGTCAGAAGCGAGCGACAGCCACCGGTGTTCGGAAGTCGCCACATTTTATAACCCGTCCGCTCCAACGATGGACTCCGACGCGGGAAGTGTGCTCGCGCTTTTGTTAATGCATTGAAATAAATAAATAATATTATATATAACTGCGCGGGGGGTGGAGCAGTTCGACAGTGGCGGGTGTCGGCGTTTTGTGTGGCCCGTAGCGACCACTAGTGGCGCGTCGCGGAGCGAGTGGCCGCCACCGGCTACACGTGTGCGGCGCGTCTATACAAAATATGAAAAAGTTTATGTTAAGTGGCTGTCGCTGGCCACCGGTGGCTGTGGTCGGTGGCCCGTTTGCGCAGAGCCTAAAGTAACGTTTTGTCATGTCGTCGCCTGGATGTCAGTCGAATGGAAAATCAACCGATAGTGTAGCGAGCGTACAGAGCACTTAATAGATACACTTTACATAAGTAGCACAATTAATTATTATTACAAAATAAGGCTTTTGACGCAATCAGTCACGACTTGCTAATCCAAAAGTTATTTGACATATGAATCCAGGAAAAAGCACTCGCAATCATACAGTCTTACCTTACCAGTAGGTCACAAATTGTAAAGATCGGTAAAGCTCAGAGTAAGCCTGAACCAATAATTTACGGAGTTCCTCAGGGCTCAATTTTAGGACCTCTGCTGTTCCTTATCTACATTAATAGCATTCAGAGCCTTGGTCTAAAAGGAGATATAACACTGTATGCTGACGATACTAGTTTGTTTTACTTTGGCCACAAAATTGGCCATGTTGTAGAGCAGGCCGAAAAAGACCTTAGCATGATTAATATTTGGTTCAAACAAAACATTCTTACAGTTAATGCTGAGAAATCTAAATATATAATATTTAGTGCCAAAAATAAAAAAATTGATTCATATGAACCACTAACACTAAATAATGAAACACTTACTAGGGTTTCGTCTGAAAAATATTTAGGATTAACTCTGGACAATCGACTCACGTGGAAACAGCACCTTGAGAACGTTAAATCTAAACTCGCATCTCTCATCGGAACACTTCGAGGCACTTCTCGTTGCTTCCCAAAGTCAGTCCGTTATCTTATTTACAACTCAATGGTCAAACCTCACTTGGAGTACCTTATAGAAGTATGGGGCTCAGCTGCTAAATCAAACTTAAAGCCAATACAAATTATGCAAAATAAAATAATAAAAGTACTTTTTCATTATAACTATTTAACACCCACGGAAAAAGTTTTCCAAGAAACTAAATTGATGACAATTCTCCAAACCTATAAATACAAAACCTGTTTATTAATTCAAAAAATATTACAAAGTAAAATTCACTCAAACATATCATTTACAAAGAGGGGGTGCATATCCAAACGTACAACCCGACAAAGTAACAACCTCCACTTAAGACCGCCACGCACTAATTATGGGAAAAGGAACTTTGTTTATGAGGGTGCACAAATCTACAACCAATTGCCGAATAACATAAAACAAATACAATCACCTGTACTATTCAAAAGAGTACTCAAGTTTCACATCCTGAAGGATTTTTCAAGGCATTAAACAATCAAAATAAGTCTTATCTGCAATTTCATAATAGGCCAAAAGTATGTATGTAGTCTCTATTCAACAGTATCTATGAGTCGCTATCAAAACTGATACTTAATAGGGCACCTATTTTAAATTTTGTACTCCTACCTACATACTTGTTGTATTTTGTAAGTGACGCTGCTAACATTGTTTTATTATTTTTCTTTTTAATTACCCACCATAATGTATTATCAATTTTACCTTTTTAGTAATCCTATATGTCACTTCGTATGCTCTTGTACTAGATGTAATTATCTACTAGATTAAAATATTTTGTTATTTCTTAAGCTAAGTGAGTTGTAACTCTTATTAAGAAATAAAATCTTAAACCATAAATATCGTAGTGCAGGTTTATTTTTATTGAGGTAAGGCGGGTGCCTTACCTCAATAAAAATATAGGCTAGTATAATCTCCAATTAATCAGGAAAATGTAGAAAAACCTTAATCGGGACATTACGGGCAAGATATTACTCAAAATATGCCCTTATTAATATTTGTTCCTACCTACGTATTCAGACATAAATACCCTTTGATAATTTGAGAAAGAATTCTTCACGGAAGCTCATACGTTATGAACAAGTAAAATGAGGCAAGCTTCTAACATCCAAATGAGAACAAAGGAATTAATGAAAGGAAAATAACAAACGTTCCCTTGAAATTTTTAGACGCTAAACCGATATTTTGGTTACTGAAAAATTTTACAATGACAAAAAGCATTGTAAGGAGACCTTTGAAGTCAACTTATTGAAACAGCTGGCTCTAATGTGCTGTGCCAGTCATTAAATATAATTATTATGATATATAAATTATAACATATAAGTAGGTACAACATCACAAGTATGTGGACTTGAATCACAAAATGAAAAACCTATTCTTGAGACGAGTCAGTGATGAATTATGCTGATAATAATACGTGCTTAAAGTAACAAATACCTACAAAATAATACATCTGCCATGAGTGACTTGAACGTACAAAAAGTAGAATCCTAAAACATATTCCCGACACGAACAACATTCATCCCAGCAAACAGCCACTAAACGCCCACATTTTTCCAGCGCCACAATTTAGTAACAACAAACTGTTTTCTTTCAACGTACAGTTTAAGCACAAGAATATATCTGTGGCAATAAACGCTAAAGCACCGCGAATACTCGAGAAAACCATACGAGAGGCATCATGAGACGCTCGTTCTAATGACCGCACCCGCTACACGCCCGGTTCCCGAGAAGTCCTTACACACGTTTTGCGTTGAAACCGAGACAGTTCCTTAAATGTTTGTCAGACACGGTGAGATACGGAGACACTGAGAGACTGAAAACTCTCACAATGACTGCTCTTTAGAGCTGGCGACTTAACACAAGATATCACTTCTGGCGCCGACGGTTGGAAGAAATATAGCACGGCGGTGAGTGTTTCTGAAAGGATACTCTTACAGTAATACGTAATGTAACGTATAAGGATACTTCGTGGATATTATATATATTTTAATGGCGAAAATATTTTGCTACGATATTTTGACGTACGTATGGGTAAATAATAGTGCATGTTTACCAATTCTCTGACACAGAAAAAGGCTGGATTCTTTGTCTTTAAGTAGACTTTTGGGAAAACCATTAAATATAAAAATAGAGAATAACTCTATAAAGCCCAATTTAGCCCGACAAATTGCTTTTGTTACATGCTTATAGTTCAATTTATTCATAAAACACCCCAAAATAGCAATAGGCAAATAACTTCTTTTTCAAGAGTGATAGAGGATTTCCGGTTCAGTACACTACAGCCTGACCCGACTCGATAATAATACATACATTTAATAATATATGAGTACCTACTCCCATACTACCTATTATTTCCATGAGATCCCTATCTAAGCAGCTTATAGGAAAAACCTATTTCGTTTTGTCGTAGACGCTTGTGTGAACATAATTAAGGTGGTATTATAGACGTTTCCTCTTTGTAAGTGTATTAGAATATTATTAAAAATATTATTAACGTGAAATATTGAGATAGTAGGATTTTGATCTTCATTGTACAATTACGAACTTCGTTTCACTGTTTTTTACTCGAATTTAGTGAAAAAAACACACATACAATCCATATCAAGCTGTTCATGGTATTCAGCTAAAAATTAGCATGCAAATATATTCAAAAGTAGGTAATTATATCTACAATTTCTTAATACAAAGTCAAGTCAATTAATCTATACTAATATTATATAGAGGAAACATTTGTTTGGAATGTTTTCACACATAAACTACTGGACCGATTTCAAAAATTATTTCACTATTAGAAAGCTGCATCTTCACTGAGTGACGTAGGCTATATAATATTACTAGGTGTAAACGAAACTATTGTTATGTCTAATTCCACGCGAACGAAGCTGCGGGCGTCCACTAGTAATTAATAAAAGTATGTCATGATAAAGAAATGTTAGAATTTTAGTTGTCAACTATATAATGGAATGTCGAATTAAGTTATTTGAAATTGTAGTACCTACCTATATTTATAGAATAAAAACATTTTTCCGTTAGCCATTTACGCAATTTTTGTTAAACAACTTGTCTGATGATAATGTTGATAAGTCTTTAAGGTAGTTTGTTGTATATGGTGACAGCCATGCAGAAGCAATTTTCTATATTTTACAGCATTACCACTAGAATTAGACGTAACTTTTAGAAGTTAATGTAATAATTAATGATTAGTTAGATTAGTCCAACTAATCATTACTCTTGGTAATATATACGTACCATAAACTATATAAGTCACTCATATAACGGATATATCAAGTCCGGAAGCCATAGCCACTCTTCAAGCTCGCCTACCCGGCCGTTGACAGAATTAATTTCCTGGCCTATAGCCACAGATTAGACCGGACTACCCCAGGGTTATAACTCACGCTGCATCGACGACAGAATGACAGGTAGGTGTGCAAAGGTTACACGCTACAGAGTAAATATAATAAATTTTAAAAAAAGAACTTGTAAATTGTCGCTTTTCCCATGAGTACGACCAAATAGACCAATAATAAACAGACATATTGAGTTAATCCCATAGTAATAGATAATAAAAAGTTGGTTCTAACACAGTTTCAAATAATTATAGATTTTGGTCATTATAGGCCAAATGCGGATTGGCAAGTCTATGGTAAAGTTTATATAATCTGTGATGTGACAGATTTGTAACGAGATTTACTAACAACATAATAATATGTTGAGTTGTGTTGACCATTTAGGGGTTAAGATGGTCGCCTAGTCTTACCGGAAACCACACCCTTCCAACCGGACCACAATTGCTTTAAAAACTATTATTACACTATTTTTAAACTATTTTTAAGATTTAATTTTTTATAACTTTTATTTTTTATTTTCGTGCATTGTCATCCGAACCAAATATGTGTGCCGAATTTCAGCTCGATAGCTTCAGTGGAAGTGGGTGAATTATATTGATTGCAAGATTCCAGGACATACATACGTCATACATACGAGTGAATTTAAATAAAAGCTTTTAAAAATATTGTTGTTTCGTCCACCCGGTGACCACTAAGTTAAGAAATAACCACTACAGCAGGCAACTTATGAAGATAAAAACCCAGATAAGTTTATTAAAAACACATGTCACATGACCAAGAATTTCTGCAAAGAATGTCCCATTTAACCTAATTGTAATAACAAAACCAACTTCGGGGACAGACTGGGACAAAGGAAGGGACGCGCGTCTTTGGAACAGAATGTTGATCAAGTAATTAGCAACTTACATAAACGCTTGGTTTCTGTGTGGATGTACGAGTTAATAACGTGTATAAAAATGGATGTGCTAAGATTCAGTTGAACGTTTTCTAATCTTATCCCTGTAGCTTGGCGAGCCAACCTTGTTTGGAGACGAGGGGAGGATGGCAACCATGTGATGTGTCCTCCACCGTTATAGCAAATGACATTTAATTTCTCAAATCGGCTGGGGTTTGAACCCGGACTGCTCGAGTGAGAGGCGAGTTCGATAGAAGAATCTCACATACCCCGGAACAGGAACAGTCCCCAAGAATGGTCGTGGTTTTTGGATGATGATGATCTTTCCCCTTCAAAAAAAGTCGTGGGTATAGATTGGTGCTACGGTAACCCCTTGCCTGTCGTTAAAGGCGACTAAAAGATGGCTTATGAGGTTACAAGTGGTTAGAGTGGGAGACTGTGTGGAACACTCCATCCAGAGACCTCGGAAAAGACGTCTCTATATGTTTTATCTAGCGTAGTGTTGACGATTTAACGTTTTGTTCATGAATAGCCTGTCATTATACAGTCTCTAACCTGTGTAGGCTTCGGGATCGGCCTACCAACGTCCGACGCTAGACACGTGAAACAGAACTATTTCTGAACTGCCTCATTACAGTTTGACACTGAGGATGGACTTACCTTATCCATGTACATCTAATAATTTCTCACGTGATCCGCGGCCAATCCGAATCGGAGTGCAAACGTAGCTGGAAGCTATAAATCTACGCCACCACTGAGATTCCATTTAAACACTCTGACATCCTGAAACGTGCTGTGTTCTCGAATTTTCGATAATGTTGCCACGTGAATTAATGTGCGGCACGGTTTATGGTACGATTATGGATGCATTTTGTTACAGATACGGATTATAATGATCATAATATATAAACATTGTGGGCACGCCTTTATGAGCATGATTGAGCATGAAACAAACTATGAAAAAATAGTTTTTAACAGAAAGATACCAATTACAATTTTACACATTTTTAATTAACTAATACTAATAATAGGAAAAGCGGGGTATCCTGTGTCAGGATACCCCGCTTTTCCTTAGTACTAATTACATTGCAACATAAAGAAATAGAAACAGAACTATTTTTATAAATATCCTTACTCTACGGTTCCCATTATATTTTCCTTTACCGTCTGCAACCGTCTGCATAGGTGATGGTTGGTGAATTTTATTTTATGCATATACAATTAAAAATCTAAGTAAATATCATTACACCTATGGCTTGAAACGAGACTTTATGAGGCTTGTTCAAAGTATTTAAGTCCACAGGGTACTTAATGCTCCTTTGCCATTTTAAATCCACACAATTATACACAATTTAGAATATGATTGCGTAAACGTCCCATGTTTTTCTTGAAATTTCAAAGTGTCAGTGCCGATAGCGACGCAAGTTACTTACCCCTTGCGGCGACCGGGCGCAGGTGGGCACGCACGGAAAACACTTACACTAATCCACGTATAGACAAATAGCTTTCTACGCGCGGGAGACGTGCCATAGAGCTGTTGTACTGTAGAGGTGACTATCAGTTAGATCGTTTCTTTGCCGCGAGCCAAACAACTGATCTCCACTAGAGCCACACTTTCCAGTGGAAACCATGGCGCTAATTTTCAATAAATAAAAGTCACCATTTCTATTATGGTGTCAGTATCAGTGAACTTAGCATATCATTTCCCTATTCTACTTCATTTCCGATGCAAATGCCTTGTGATTAGAAATCGTACTCGCACTGACTCAATATGAACCCCAGCGCAATAAAAGCTGAAACACCACACAATAGAAGCACCATAAGTTGATTTGTAGATATGACAGATTTGGCACAGCTCAGATCACAGACTGCTTTGCTGCGTAGAAACTGAATACTCAGATAGTTGTCTGTATTACTGCTTGAATGTCTACCAATTCTATGAAAAACTACTCTTCTTGAGATTCAGGATTGATATATGTAGCCGAGCTGCAAATGTTTTACAAACTGTGTTTTTGTAATAAAAGTAAAGTAATCTAAAAGTAAATTCATCATCATCATCATCACAACCCTTTTGTGTCCCACTGTTGGGCACGGGTCTCCACTCACAATGGGAGGGATAAGGCCTTAGTCCACCACGCTGGCCAAGTGCGGATTGGCAGACTTCACATGCCTTCGAGGACACTATGATGAACTCTCAGGCATGCAGTTTTCCTCAAGATGTGTCCTTCACCGTTATAGCAAGTGACATTTAATTTCTTAAATCGCACATAACTCAGAAAAGTCATTGGTGCGTGCCGCTGGAGTTTGAACCCGGACCGCTCGAGTGAGAGGCGAGTTCGCCACTGGGCTGTCACCGCTGTAAAAGTAAATTGCTCATAATTAATTCTTGTCAGGAAAAAAAGTAGTTTTCTTTCCCACAGCCATGTTCAGTACGTTCTGTCTTGTATCTGAGTACGCCGTTGATCTCAACGGACCCTCCAGTTAACGAGGATCTTGGTGGAGTTCGCTCGCTGACACGGATGTCACATCGCTTTGAAGAAGGGGTGCTGAGCTTTAGCAAGGTGCATCGGATATCCGAAAAATGTCGGGACACAAAAAGTAACGATAGAAAAAAGTGGTCTTATGTTCATGTTCACACTGTTCCAATCCACGGACGAAAGTACCGTTCCATACCTAATGTAGTTTCAAGTATGTACAGTAAAATAATTTCGCAGGACAAGGCACACTTAGGATAATATTTTTAGGAAATTTTAAAACATACATTATTTTACTACGTAGTTTTAATATATTTCTTCTAGAAGATATGATGTATACTTATATACCTACTTATGATTACATCCTTCAGCAATAGCGACTAAAGACTTCTATTTAGTAGGTATAGAAGTCTTTTTTTATTCTTAAGTTGCAATTCAAATTTTAAATTCAATATCTTTTTTTTTCATTTAAAGCAGTAACGTCATTAAACATTTTGTTCGTCTTTTACTATGGCCTTATATGTAAGATCGTGTAACGAAAACAAATAGTTGTCAAGGTTGTCACAGGCAAATTACAGCCCTAATGCTGCGGTCTTATCCTAAAAGAAATAGCTAAAAATAGCAAGGCGCAACACTGCAGAGTTGAGTGTAAAATAAAAACATCCCAGTATAGTATAGCAAATATGTTATACCTAGATACCTACTAGTAAATATAAGAAATTTTACTTTTAATTTAAATTTTACGTCAACTTGCCTGAGGTACCCCTTGCAAGCAGGTCGCCCTGAAAATCAGCGGCTGTTGGTTTGCCACAGCCATTTGCTGAGGGCGTCCAGTACTTGTATCTATGTATTTTACCGTACTTATTTGCTGATGAAAATAAAATCATTTTCGTTCTTTCTTTCTATTTAAACAGTTTCATAATTTTTTTTTCCGTCTCTAATTACTTTCCATTAAGCACTAAGCAGTGTCATGAAATTATTATAATCACTAATCAGGTTATTCTTCTTTGCCTTTGCTCATTCCAACTTTAATTTCAACTTCTGCAGCATTCAAGGTCAGCGCAGAATATCGTCTAGTGCGGGCCGAGCGGGTTGTCAGTCATTAGCGCTAATTGGTTCGCCAGCCGTATTTATGTCCCGCACACTGGTAATCCATGCGCTCTCTCTCCCGATTTCGTTCAAAGCTAAGCTTTCGTGCCGCGAGCTGTAAAGGAAAAATGGCTGATTTAATATTTTGCTCTCTGCACGCGGATGGTGAAAAAAGCGTTGCTAGGGCGTTAACACAACAGGCGTTGACAATCGAACAATTTAAAGCCTGTTTACATTCAATAAAAAAAGTCCTAAGTCGGCTGAGACGTGTTTAATTAAATTCCCTTTGTTCTCCCCGCTAGCCTGGACCGCCTCCCAGGGCTATTAGCCCTGGGATTGTCAGGCGTTAAGTATAATTAATTGGTATAAATGAAACGATGTAACATCGTTTCTCACTCATTAATATTTCAATGATAGACAGTAGAGTAGTTTAATAACAAAATCGTTTTAAACTAAAAAAACACGCTTCTGTAGATAACCGAACTTAGATTTTTCAAGACTTGACAATTCAGGTGTTGTCATCCTCTCTCATATTCTAACTTAACAGTAGGTAAACGAGACACCTGGCTCAAATGTCGCGAACTTAATCTGTACCGCACTCAACGGAAAGCACTGAAAATCTCCATAATCGTCCCGAGAGAATTCATTATGTCGACTGCATAAATAAATAAAATTCGGATAACCCCGACCACCTAACAATGGACAATTTATTATTTAGATTCCGTTTCGCCTTTGCGCACAGGGATTTTTTATGCAAATCGCTTGGGTTCCATTTCTTGTTGTGCTCTGAAATTGTGATTAATCTGGCGGCGCTTAGGTACATCTTACTCGAAGAGAATGTTTAAAAATACGTTGTGAGAAAATGTTTACGCTGTCGTTTGTATTATTTAGGTGCCAGAGGGAAAATAAGATTTGTATATCATCATCTTTCTCCTGGTGGTGTATGAAGTGAGCTGCTTATATATTTTAGCTTATATCATAATCATCATCACCGCCCTCTCTGACTATATTATTTTACGTAATTCTCAATACAAGTCTAAAGCGACCGCTCTAGTGGTCCAAAGTCAAGTTTTTGATAGAATGTACCACCTCTTTTATCTGTTCTGTGGAATGTACAGGGTACGTATTTTGAACAAAAAATAAAGAAAAATCGAATAAAATTAAAATTTTAATGTAATCTCAGGCATAACGTTTACGGTATAGTGTAATCAGGTAGATTGTGTTGTCGTTAATTCCAGTACATTTTCAAAATATTGTCGTCACGAGTCAAATTGGCTCTTACTAGTTTTTAAAATTAAATCTTTCGTATGGCAGTCAGTGTGATAACATTTCCAGGCTATAGAAAATTAACAATAATAATTAAAACACTGCTTGGGGCAGTTCGGCAAAATATTATAGTTTTTTTTGTTGTTTTGTTTTTAGACTTAAATATTGCCATCTATCGGACTTGAATCGCACTACATCAACTCCACAACTATAGTATCTAAAGTAGGAGCCGTAAATGTAATGCACTAATATTTTGTCAGATGGCACTAACATATATCTGAGTGAAACTCTGTAACGTAATAAGCATAATATCCCGATGCCGACACACAAAACGGGTAACAATTTACAGCAGTAATCAGTATAGCTAGAAATTTGTTATCTCATTCTACAACATATAACAGCTAACAGTAGTAGTAGTTTATAGTTTTATATCTCGGGTTCTTCAACATATTTTATTTCTTCACAAAAATTCTCATACACAAAAAATAAGCATAATTTCCGATAAAATCTTTTATGATTATAAATATTTAGAGTCAGGATTTAGTAGCTTGACCTTAATAAATCAGTTGGCGGCGCTACAAGCGGCGCGAAGAGCTTCGTGTTCAAATCGGAAACTCAAAATTAAATGGTCCTTTACGCATTATTTTGAAGTATTTATGTAACTCTATTATTCATTCATCTTGCTTTTATATTTTCGTATTACATGCAAGCCTTCTTTCATAAATAAGATAGATAAATTTTAAGACAGATAGATCAATTATACCTCATGTACTAGCTTTCTACTACATTACCTTAAACTACGCCGACCGAATTGATCTTACACCTCCACCCATTCACTGCCGCTCATGATAACTGTCACTGACCTTAAGGCCCTATATTCCGGCGTTCGAGCCGATTTGAGGGGGTGAGGTGCGGGGCAATCCGCGGGGAGCTGTCAATGTGTTACACGCCAAAAGTTCGGCAGGCGGCCGTAGCACAGATGTCACAGTACAGTGATATCAATATGACTACAGTATTCTAACAGAAGGAAAGATAATACAAATGCAAAAATATTTATTTGTTAAAAAGTGTATTAACTTCAAATGGTACAATTTTATAATATCTAATATTCTTAATCTTAATATTCTATACCTTTATTTTATTATATTGTATGTTTGACGGCCGACACCCAAGGAAGGGTTCCCGGGTTCGAATCCCGCCTTGGACAAGACATTTGTTTCTGTATTATAAAATTTCTTACATTTATTTCCGTTATCTGATACCCGTATTACAAGTTCTTACGAGCTTACCACGGGACTAGGTTAACGTGGTGGGATTGTTCATAAATATTTATTTATTTATGTACGTGGAACACAAAGAAAGTTTAGCGAAACTAAAAAACTAACTTCTATGGATAAAATATTTTAATTAAATCTTTTCAAAGAACCCTCCACCATCCTCTTTACAAAGTTTCATGGGTCTGAACCAATTTTCGAAACTTTTTTTCCAGTCGCTGCAGACACCCCTTCCACTGCCTTCTCGAACGCTGTTAGCGCGTCTTCCAGCGATAAAAACTGTATCCCTTTCAGCAGATTTTTATTTTAGATAAATATAATATAGGATAGGATTAAATAGGAAATTTATTATACGAAACAAAATAAGTCATACGGTGCCAGATCAGGACTCTTTCTCTTGAAAACAACATCAATTATTGTCCAACATCAATGTGATTCTAATCACATCTTGAGTGTTATTTGGTTTCATACTCTTGAATACAATTGCGTTTGAAATTAGAATTGACGTTACATTGTCCAATAATTGCGTCGTAACAAGGTATCTTGCTAAGCAGAATGCCATTTCTCACCTTCTTTTAATAGAGTTTACTTCTTGGGCACATTGTGGAAACTTAATCCACTGTGATTGAGAACTTGTTGAGCCATACTACAACAAGCGCTCTTCAAGAACAATTTGTTGTTCTTCTTCAGTCCTTTGATTCGCAATGTTTCGAATCCTATTTGCATTGCGTCTTTGTCAGTAAAGATTTGACTGTCTTGGTCGCAGTATGGTATTGTTAATGATAATATCGGCTCAATTATTAGCCTATAGAAACTCGAAACAAACACACCTGTCGACTTCAAAAATTCAAATTGTCAAATTTTCAACTGACATAAAAAAAATCAAACGGAACGTGATAAAAAGTATCCTGGTTCTAAGCTACCTCCCCACAAATTTTCAGCCAAATCGGTTCAGCCGTTTTCAGTTATAAATAGTGTAACTAACACGACTTTCTTTTATATATGTATAGATTTATATATGTTTAGTTTGATTTGGATTTTTAGTATAATACAATTAATTTATTCTAGAATTCCTGGAGATGTTGTTAGGTTTCATAAACATTAATATTTTTAAAGAAATCCATCAACATTCTCTAGAGTAACCAGCCATATTTAACCACAGAGTAAGTTTTCTGAAAGCTGTGATTGAAAAATATGAATACGTGAGAATGCACTATATTGGAAAGAAGAAAGATAAAAAAAAGAAATCAAAACGTCAACTATATAATAAATTAAGAATTGAAGTAATAAAGTGTAAAAAATTTAGCTATAGTCAACATTGTCAAAAAATGGTTTGACAGTGTACACTTTCAATTGTCAAAGTCTGCGGGCTCATTCCGGTGATTTTTTGTGATATTTAAATAAACTTTATATAACTAGATAGTTAATGCGTTATAATAAAACTTTCAATGTATTAAATACCTTTTAGGTATAGCCTAGTTTCCACCTCGAAAATTATTTATTTTCAGTTGTTCTTCTTGTGACAACGTCAATGTCATG
The DNA here is from genome assembly GCA_944567765.1 of Carterocephalus palaemon. Classification (NCBI taxonomy): domain Eukaryota; kingdom Metazoa; phylum Arthropoda; class Insecta; order Lepidoptera; family Hesperiidae; genus Carterocephalus; species Carterocephalus palaemon. Next base: position 11,579,136 of record OX155643.1, read on the forward strand.
GTGATTGAAATAAGACATCGACAGTGCAGGTTGTTCTTGCAAAGGTTATACAAAGAAGTATAAATTCTAACGCGTGTACATAAGTACACACAATTTTTTTTTAATGGATACAGGATAGCAAACGAGCTTGCAGCACCACCCTTCCACTGCCGCCCATGACAACTGTGACTGTACCCTTGAGGACTAAGATGGTAGCCTCTAAAGAAGTGTAACCGGAAACCACACCTTTCCAACCGGACCATAATTGCTTTAAAAACAATTATTACACGGCAGAAATGGTACTAGGTACCGTGGCGGGCGGTGGTACTGCCCCGGGCAAACTCTATATGGAACCAATTAGTTTTTATATAAAACCTATTTGGTTCCCTATAGGCTCTACCACCTACCAACTACTGTTTTACTTTTACTGTGGCATTTTATTGACATGAGCTATGAGCTGCATTTGACGGATTAAATATATGATTGCGCGGAAAAAACTGACACAGGTCCACCGTCTAAGAGCGCCGACGCGCGACTGAAGTATGACTCGCGATTGGGCTGCTTGGATTTCTCGCGCATTTGATAGATATTTCAACATAGTAATTATTTTAATCATTTTATCTAGATAAAAATAAAAAAGCGGTGACAGCCCAGTGGCTATCGAACTCGCCTCTCACTCGAGCGGTCCGGGTTCAAACCCCAGTGGCACGCACCAATGACTTTTCTAAGTTATGTGCGTTTTAAGAAATTAAATGTCACTTGCTATAACGGTGAAGGACACATCGTGAGGAAACCTGCATGCCTGAGAGTTCATCATAACGTTCTCGAAGGTATGTGAAGTCTGCCAATCCGCACTTGGCCAGCGTGGTGGACTAAGGCCTAATCCCTCCCATTCTGAGAGGAGACCCGTGCCCAACAGTGGGACGTCTATGGGTCGCAGCGATCTAGATAAAATCTACGACTGGATCTCGACAATCTTACTATCTTTTCATTCATATAAAAATAAAAATTAAACGTTTGTTTTGTAGCTGAAAAGATAGATTAAACATTAGAAAAAGGGGTAACTTTGGGATTTTTTTATATCGAGTAAAGTTAATCTAATTGTGTTACTGAACCCGACTGGATGTTCGACAGATTCTTAAATAAGACATATATTATTTTTAGAATTTTAAATCACTGTTTTTTATGTTTCCCATGGATTCAAAAAACTAGCAAACGCGGTCTCGGCGGGTCTACAGCGTCTTAAAGCATACTCAAATAGGGACTGGGATGGTTAGCCAGTTAGCTGAAATAGTTAATTAGAACATTAGTTTGCCATTTCGTCAGTGGGCATGAAGACTGGGGACTTTTAGTCCTGTTAGTTGTTAGTAATAGTCCAGTTAGTAATTGTTAGCAAGAGTCTCGTTCCAAGTCACTCACAGATGGTGGTCATGCTACCCTGTAAGGCTAAGATGGTCCTCTCTAAACAACAACTTTGTGCCTTACTTTGTTAACTAGGTACTGTTATCTTAGAAATTGCGACGTTTAATACCGTAACCACTGCACATATTATTATATATAAGATGTATGTATGTTTACGTAATAATTCAAGTTGAGATCGAACGTCGTTTATAGTTTAAATGGATATTTTAATGGAGTAACATAACGTAATGTACCCATAAACGTTAACATTTCATACGCGTCAATGGACATGAGCACATTACGTATCTGATTTTATTTACATCATGGGAGAACGAACGCAGGCGTCTGCTTTTGAATAACTATTGCATCCCAGTCCCTAATTGAGTCTTGTTCAAAGTCAGTCACAGTTGTCATGGGTGGCAGCGGATGGGTGGTGCTGCAAGCTCGTTTGCTATCCTGTATCCATAAAAAAAAAGTAGAGTTCAGTATATCCTCACTCTACTTCAGCCGCTTCAGCGCTATCATCACGTCGCATCAAACACATCAATTGAATGATACTATCAACCCTACAGTGTTCAGCACGGGCTCACTACTGTTACTGCCCGATTTTTTATTACTTCCTGTAGGCGGGTCCTGTGACGTGGGTGGCGTGACGTCACGCTTTTAGATAGACTACACACGTTACCAGCGGACTTGAATGAATCAAGTAGATTTTCATTCACACATCTGTTATCTATCTAACCGTGTATAAAAATACACTGTCAGATTAATCACAATTTCAGTGTGTAAAAATACACGGTAAGATCCAGACGGAACCTGGATAAAATATAGTGCATGTAACTCAATAATTAAGTACTTTTACCAGCCAACCCTGGGTGGATTCTTTAATTTTTCTTCTTTATCCATTTACTAAAATTACTCTACTATATACATAGTAATACTTCTAAAAAATCTGTCTATCTTCTTTTCTATCTTCGATCCAGCGTTCCGTTTTGGGATAATAATGGCAAACTAACAAACAAACTTAGCATTTATGTATATTTATATATGTTTACAGTATCATCGCTCCATGGCATTCTTGGAGACTAAATTAGTTTTTATTACGAACCTTACACATTCCTCCGACAGAACTCACGCACACTGTTTTTTTGGTAATAAAAATGGGATTGAGAACGGTTAATAAATTGCATAATTTCGTTTATGATTGTGCTATTAAAAAGTTGTTATACGAGCATTTAAAAGCTCAAGCTTAGTGATGAAAATAAAAATAATGATGATGAACCTGTTTGAAAAGCATAAACGTTTGAGTTAGTACTCTCTTGATGTTACTTAGGTTATCCAGCATCGATATTTGCCATTCCATACAAAGCATTAAAAGCAACAACACGAACTCTTCAGCTACTGTATTTTTTTTATTTCAGCTACGAAATATTAGTTAATTTGAATCACTGTAAAATCTCTGTATATACTATACGCAAGGTTTATCTCAAGATCAGGACGGATTTATAAGTGTGATTTCGGTAATAAAGTCGTGACTCAGGAGTTCATTGTGTGGGTATTTACGAGTTTGGTTGAGATTTATACGATACGACGTTACGTGGAGTATTTTCGTCTCAGGAAATAATAAGGGAAATAATAAGCGATCCAACGTATTTATGAACTCATCTCCTGCCAGGATCGAAGGCTACTAGCATTTTCGCCTGGAGTTTTTATAGGCTGTAGAGAATTCTAATTGAAAAATACATGCATTCTATAGAACGTATTCAATACGACCGATTACATTTTTGCCACCAGAATACCATTGGATCCAGCTGTCGACAAACTGTGTCACAGTTTGGCAGAAAATCAAGCAGTTAAACGATATACAGAATTAAAAAAATTGACAAAATACGTTTTAATTTCCTATCCTGTTCAAAATTAACAGCAGATACGACGAAATCAATACAAGAAATAAAATGTTGAGTAGTGCAGTTCTCTGTGTTTATTCATACAAACACACTAAATTAACTTACAGAAGGTGATTCGATGTAAATCCGTGGGCTGTTCCAAAACAAATGACGTGCTTTTTATATCAGTAGCATTAAATAAAAATAAAGTGGATTCCAACGGAAGTGTGCATTTGTAGCTGTAGAGCCACACGACCGCGTGATTTTGTATTCGTTTTTTTTTTTTAATCATCATCAAAGTAAGTAGGATTTGAGCTGTCATTCCGTGCCGAGCTGAGTGGTGACCAATTCGTGTTGTAAATAATTTTGTTTTATTGTGTAAAGACAACTCTGCATAGAGCACAGGTACGCTGCGCATTTCTTCGCGCATTCTTCATTTACCTTGGCATTGTATTGAAACCTCAGGTTCAATAAATTATTTATTGTAATGTGTTGTTATGTATTGTAACCTGTGTAATACACTGTAATTAATCTTATCATTTATGCATATCTCCGTAACAAGGTGCACATTACAGTCACCTTTCAGTTTTTAATATGAACGTATGTCTGTATGATAATACAGATAATTGATATAATATATATCATAATTCATAAAATATACTAGATTGGGCCATGGTCATTTTCACTACCTATTTATTATTTTAACTGTCAATATCCATTATTGAGAACTTGTTGCGATCTCCACCCACCATCACAACCCTTTCTTTGTCCCACTGATCGGGACGGGTCTCCTCTCCGAATGGGAGATTCACAAGATGTAAATTCCCCTTCACACAACCAAAATAATCGCATGTAATTAATTGGTCGAGTGCATAGCTTCATCCCGCAACGTGTGGCGCGTAGACAAGAACAAATACCGTTATGTCACTTGTCGGTATTGTTCAATTTGTACGGCCTTGCGCCACTGCCAAATCTAAAGATGCGTTCACATTTGTGTGATACAAAAACTGTTAATTTCAGAAAAATACTAAGTTAAGTATAAATGTATGGCCGCCAGAAGGCCTCCGACATAGCTAAACGACTGTAATAGCCCATCCATACGGTCCGATTTCAATAACGATTTGACTAAATTGAACAATTCGAGTATCGCGTCGCGTAACATGAGTTTGAAAAAATAAAATCTAGTGAAATTGGTGCGTGTTCACGCTAAATGACCAATAATGTCATTTTTAGCCCCCGACCTGCGCTAAAAGAGGGGTGTTATAAGTTTTATTATTTGGTAAAGGCACATATTCGACTAATTGGCGTTTTAGTTAGTTTTCTTTCATTCATCATCATCATCACAACCCTTTCTTTGTTTTTTTAGTTGGTTACGTTTAGCAAAAATCGCCATTGACAAGTCATCAGTCTAAGCAGAAGTAAAAATCGGACCGTATGGATGGATTTTACGATAATTACTCAACGGTGCTAACTGTGCTCTTCAAAGGTTGGAAGATCTCACGAAAAGATGCCATCAATATGGCCCAACTATCGAGATCGCTAGAGACCCGTGCTTGTTATTTTCTATTTAAGCATTAAGAATGTCAATATACATATTTAACTATTTAACTTCTTACCCCAACATCATCGCAGTTGATGCTCGAAACACCCTTGATTCGACCTGCGAAAGAAAACAAGAATAAATACCAACGGACTTTTACGACCCGAGCTCTTAATTGTCGGCGAATGAAAAATATACTTTCGAGTGCAGTTTGAGCGTAATAAATGCATTCGAGAAACACATTTGCGTAGATTTGGGGAAGAGTAATTACGGCAGGTGGTTATAGACGGTCACTAATTTCAGAAGATATCAGAATTACGTCACTACTCTAGAGGACAAAACGCATTTAACCCAGATAATCCTGAAACTATTTTACATGTTGAATCATTATGATTTTTGAATATCTTTTTATATTCTACTATTGAAAATCTTAAAAAAAAATTCTGAAAAATATCTAAACGCTACAATAAAATATTTTATACACTAATAAACTAAGTTCTTTCGACATGCAATTATAGTTAAGTATTTACTATTTGTACCTACGTTTTAATAATGATTAAATTATATACATATAATAAAGTTATATTAAAAATAAATATCAGGGTGTTACAACACCTGGTAGGACTAATGCTATGGTAGGGTTGAATGCTGAGTCCAAAAGAATATCTATCATTATATTAGTAAACAATGGCTGAATATGAATTGACCTATAAATGATCTTATCAACATTCTCTGCTAAGTGGACTACCACCACTCATCATCACATATTACTTTGTTATAAAATGCTAAAATACGACGCCCTTACTTATTGTAATTTACGCGATGTCTAGAGCCAACCGACCTAACAAGATTTGATTTTATTAGCCTTTGTTTTTTAGAGCTGTTATTGCCAATTAAACAAGAAAGCGCGCAATTTCATACGCCCGAAATAGTTCACCTGTAGTACGAGTATAATAGTACAATCAGATTTCTAAATCGGGATCGCAGCGGCGTTGCATTGTGAATCACATCTCACGAATAGACTGCCAGGGCTGTCCATCAGAAACGGAGAGAACCCTCTTACCCATACACCGGGGAATAACTTATTCTCGAATTGAGGCCCACGACTCGGAAAACGTTAACCGGTGATCTATCAAGGATTCCAGGATGTCCGATAAAACGCACCGGGGACTACGGGGCGGTCCTAATAGGCCCCTGAAGACGCGGGTGACTAGTCTACACTACACCGATGTGTTTTCGATGTTCCCGTTGTGCAACCACACACTCCGTCCTTCTTCTAGGGGTAGCTCCAGCTCACACTCTTGCCTCCCGCATTCGCGGATGAGGTCAAATGAGCGTAAATTTTTCATTTTTGAGTCTCGCAATTTCTGCTGCTGCTGCTGAAAAGTCCCGTTTGATTCACATGGCGATGCAAAATGAGTTGTCAATTTTAATAGAACGAAAATCTTGCGACACAAAAATACGTGACTCACAACCAACCAAAATTACGCTCGTCACCGAGTATTTTTTCCAAACCTTGCTTCTCTCAGTTTAAATGCCTGTAATTATTTATATTTTTTACCTATATATCGCCAACCCTATGAGTAAATCGCAAGCATTCTGCAGTTTATCGGGGGCACTCGACGCGTATCGCTTTGGTTATTCGTCACGGATGATCTCATGTTTTTATTATTTCATATCATTTTGAGTTGGCGAGCCACGGAATGAACATGTGAATGTTTCGACTGAAACGTGTACTTTTGGCAGAACTTTGCCGTGTCCTTGTTGGCACTGAAGTTGACCTGAAATTCTTTAAATTAAGATGGACCTACGCAATTGTAGATTACGCTGCGACCCATAGACGTCCCACTGTTGGGCACGGGTCTCCTCTCAAAATGGGAGGGATTAGGCCTTAGTCCACCACGCTGGCCAAGTGCGGATTGGCAGACTTCACATACCTTCCAGAACGTTATGATGAACTCTCAGGCATGCAGGTTTCCTCACGATGTGTCCTTCACCGTTTGATTCACCGATTGTAGATTACGCAAAATAAAATTGAAAATAACAGACATTACGAACCAACCTAGTTTTTTTCATTCATAATTGACCCAAATCAATTATGCCGGCAATAAAGAAATGGAGTGTTGTGTTCATGACTATCTAGTTAGTCACCTAACATTGGAGATTCGGTTCACATATGTGTTCATATGAGTGAAACACGCCACTAACAGTTCGACTTTTCCGTGATTGATACTCTAATTTGAGCGGCTTCATTATGCATATCAATGAAATGAAAAAAAATGTTATTAAGTAGATAAAATTTGCTCTTGGTGGTGACCCTGACTGAACCTAACCTAAAACCGCAGGTCCCGGGTTCAAATCCCGGCCAGGGCAGGTATTTATGTCGCTTATATAAAAATTTGTACACGGGTCAAGTGTACAGTTATTTTCTGTTATTTTCAATTTTTATGTGTGTGTCCGTCACCCGAAACAGGCCTAGTACGGGGGAGTGCCATCATAGCATTTATTATTATTATTTATTACAATAATATGCAGCTCATATGCATTGCTATGAAAAACAAGCAACCTTATTCAACATATACGTAAGTATTGGAATTTGAATATGCTTCCCATTAAACTTCTCTAATTCAATTCAATTCAATGTTTGGAACACCTCATGATGTCTTGTTATAAATCAATTCAATTAATTCAGAACTGATTTGTAATAAATATTTTCCTCTCCAAGAGGCGCCTACAACGCGCCAACGCTTGAGAACATTGAATTACGTACCTACATAAATCAGACAGCACCATACAAAGATACATACAGATAGTCTGAGGATTCAACTAAGCCAATCTGTACAAGTAGGTACTTTACACTTAACATTCTTGTCCAAGATTTCTACCTAAGCCAATTAAAATTTGATGTATTTCTTGTATGTTGAATCATTACCTATCCCGAGTTTCAGGATGAGATGTTACTTGCTCCTTCAACTGTCTTAAAATTTTGAATAATGCTTTTTTTTAAAGACAACTTTGAGACATGTTTTTTAAATATTTTAATGTAAGTCTGCATATAGAAGACGTAATACAGCGAGTCTACTGGATAAAATAATTCCCTCTCAACAATCACATTAGATAGGTACATTGAAATTAGTATTAGCTAAATATTTATTATAAATTGAGACCTGTAGAATAACTGATGATGCTTCACCTCTTCCCATTTCAAAATACTCGCCTGCCGCAAGTTATAAGCCTCACATTAATCAGGCTTCAAAGTTCTCTACATTCGTCGTATGGAATGTTTCGGAAATAATTTAGTTAGCGCTCATTAGTCCGCCGAAAATCTAGGAAACGCTCAAGATGATAGATCGATTGAGCCTACTGAAAATGTGGACACACTGACGTGTAAAGCTCAGAATATAGAAATATCCGTATGGTTCCGTAATAGATAATTTTGTCGTACACTACATATCAAGCTTCTCAATTGTCGACAATGGTTATCGGCCTACCGCGAGGCTCGTCCTTTTACTCAAAATTTCCAGATTTAAAACGATTGAATCAATAATGGACCGTGCTTATGCAAACAGCGTTGCCCGTACACGTCGTTAATGTTTCGTGTTGTTTGCGCAGCTGTATTACCCACGTAGGCACTAGGCAAATGTTTTGTCCCAAATATACATAACTGGCAAAATAATTATTAATAATCTTTAGACTGTTTAATTTCAATCAATTTATTATATTTGTGCTTTTTTTATCGATTTTTTTGTATCTGGGAAATAAAGGCTTTGTTATTATTTCTAAGTAGGACATGACGCCAAAAACTATCGCAACTTAACAAAAATATAACACTATCTAAAACAAATAAGTGAATTTTCAATTAAAATAAAAGGGCTTTCGAACAAAATTTCTTTGAATTTCGAACTGCGCGCCAAACACATAATTAAATGTGAAATTTTTTTTTGCTGCTGCGACCCATAGACGTCCCACTGCTGGGCACGGGTCTCCCCCACAGACGCAGCTGCGGGAGGTCTAGAGCATACTCCACCACGCTGCTCCAATGCGGATTGGTGGAGGGGTTAGTGGCCAACCCAGTGCCGAATGTTCTCAAGCCACCCGAAGGTCTTCGACAAGGCTTAACGACTGTTTCCAACATTAAAAACAACCGGGACCGACGGCTTTACGCTTTGCCCTCCGAAGCACGGTAGTGTCCATGAAATTTTGCCACTAGCGGTCACCCATCCACAAACCGACCGGGCCCGTCGTTGCTTAACTCTTTCGATCACATTGAATCGAACCGAGCCATTGGGCTATGGACGCTACAACTGACAAATCTGAAAATGCTGGTTATAAAATGTCCAATTTAATGTATTATGTATGTGCAATTGTGTATAGTGCGAAGTTCGAAATGGAAGCTTTAATGACACGTATTTTAAGAAAGTGTCTGTTTACCTCGAACGGTTCATAAGATAGAGCGCTGGAAGAAAGACGTGGAAAAGTAGCATTTGGGATGTAACATTTTTACTTTTTACTTTTTATCATTTGTTCTGATAGCCACTGCCTGTGTCTGCCTATTTACGTTCAAGGGATAGACAGCGGAGGCATATTAATAGGCTTCCGTTTTTAACCATTTGCATACAGAACCCTAAAAAGAAGAAACCGCAAGCGCATCCTTTTAGCTACAAAAATTATGACTTCTTCAAAAATTAAAGAGTGTTTGATATTTCGGCGATCGTTTGTACTCGAATAGTAACGCCAATTAATGAAAAATTATGAATATCAACTTCATTTTCCCTTAGTTTTATGGAATTTATTAATAGCTGAAAACAATGCCATGATTATGATTACATTGCTGTGATAGGTAAAATCTTACTTCAATTCTCAATTATGAATAAGCAACCTATGCCCAAAAATGCGAAAACGTTTTGGTTTGGTTTCATCATTATGTTACTTTTTTTTACTAACAACATGGTCCTTTTGTGTAAACTTCATACAAAATAAACAATACAATGTTATTACAGAATGATGTGTATATCATATTGCTATGGTGCTGTTGTAAACAATTGTCTTGGTGCGCGAGAAATGCTACATAATAGAAGTGTGTTAATTAAAAGAACTAAAACCACGCTATTAAAGATAACCGAACAAACATGTAGATTTCTTTTAATTATTTTTATTATTGCATTGCCATCGGTCCTTGATCCTTGTACAAAGATTCAAATTAATCCGACGTTTTGAAGTGGACGAATTTCACGTACAAAGATTCCGTTACATACATACATAGATACCTACGAGTACACACCGAGCTAATAAAAGCGTGTTAAAAATCAGGTCGCTGTATTTCAAGAAATCAAATTATTTACAAGGAGGCCGCAAACATAATTTATTTATGAGACATGATAGAGCTTGCACCCGAATTCTAGTTCGCAAAAAATAAAAGTTGTAATTTAAACAAGAGACACTAGGAATTTCTTTGAATCCCTTCAAAGACAATACGACACACCATACACATTAGGTACATTTATTGTTGAATGTTGATGGATGAACAACATTTACTCCTGTCATCCCAGAGATGTAGGTCGAGATTTACCTACAATTATTTAAAATCGCCCAATGCGAAACTATTCTCTCTCTAAAAAGTAATGAGAACAGCTTTATACATATAAAAATGTAATAAAAGAGAGCTTACCGGTCTTCAATTTTTCACACTTCAAATTTTCACACTTATTCAAAAAAGCAGCGGAGATAAAAAAAATCGTGATTGAAAAAAACACAGTTACAAATTGAAACAAGCAATATTTTCTTTATAGCGCTATTAATCTAGCGAAATTATACATTATCTTCTACGCTAAACTTATACATATATTTTGAGAATCGTTACAGAAATTAGATACGTAGGTTATATGTTTGGCTTTCTTTCAAATCTCAATTTATAAAAATTATCGTGTTTAAAAATATTTAATACCTACCTACAACAATTGGAGATTAAACTTAAACCTACTTAAAGACAATTATTAAATACTTAACCATATTTTATTCTATTATAATATTAAAATTATTATATATTATTAATAAGTATCATAAACATTAAAGAACTTAAATACTTGCAATATTTACTCGATACAAAATAAAGATAATTATGTATAATATATATTCTAACTAGTATAAAATATGAAACGTATTTAATAAAAATAGTATAATGATTATGATATACCTTTCCTCATAGTACCTACGTAGTGTAGTGATACTGTAAGGAGTTTAGTTTATTTAAAATTAAAATTAATTATGGTAGGTATTCTTTATACTAACCACAGTCAAGAATTATTATCACTAACCAACAAGATATCTGCGTAAATTTAAATATATCACCTCTCGCGATCCGTTTAACGATCTTAATGGTATTTTAATGACTCACTGAATTACGTCTTTACTCAAATAAAATGTGTTGAAAACAAATAAATATTAAGTTTTGTCTTGTTAACTTTGGTTTCATAAATAAGGGATCACACACGTTGTTTATAGGTAATACCGTGTGTTTGAAAGTTTTTAATGGTCACTTGGATTTGGTATAAGTACCTACTTATAAATTATAAAGTGTTACTAGGTTATCAAAAACGTTCCACAAAAATCTTTTAACTTGTTAAAATATACGGCGAAATAAAGTACCTAATTATGTGCTTTCAATAAATGAATAGCTAATTGTTGCAAATTATATATGTTGAAAGTTAGGACTTGTTTGGGTCGACTTTTTTTATTATAATTCCACTTCCGCATCATAAAGTCTATATGTTTTTAATTTTCAATTGTATTGTTTTATTATTCAAATAATAAAGATTATATTCTAAATACTAAGCAGAACTGATTAATAAATGAATGCTAGAAGAAAACTGTAAATTAAATTTTATTGCGAACCTGTGTTGGTAACATTGCTAATGAACTTGAAATGACATTGTTACTAATAAACACCGAAAATAATTTCATTGAAATACATTATGTTAGGTACTTACTATTAAAATAAATAATCCGTTGTTTGCTATAGCATGTAAACACGTATTGTAGTTTAGGCTTTGTTGTTTTCAATATACGAGCGACAGAAATGCTAACAATACTCTAGCTTTTACGTCAGAAATGGTGATTCACATCTATCCATTATGAAGAATATAATTACATAATATATTGTAACCACGCTGCACGTTAGTGGCGAACCCAGTGGCGAATGTTGTCAAGCCACCCGATGGTCTTCGACAAGGCTTAACGACTGTTTTCACAATTGAAAACAACCGGGACCGACGGCTTAACGTGCCCTCCGAGCCACAAAGCGCCCATGAAATTTTGCCACTAGCGGTCACATCCACAAACCGACCGCACCTGTCGTTGCTTAAATCTGTCGATCACATTAAATCGACGCGAGCTATTGATTGTGCTTTTGACGTTACAACTTTTTATTAATCGATTAAAATTAAATTTCCTATAAAATATCAGGTGTCGAGTTAATAATTCGTCGGTACAAAAGTCAACTAGCCAAAGTGTAATTTTGGCAGTAAACTAATCTCACTTAAATTAGTTTACCTTTGTAGAATTTTTACTTTTTTCAGCTAAGCAGTACAGTCAACATTGGCCCACTTTTCGGAATTAAAATGCAATAAATGTTTAAATTAGTGCGGAAGACTCATCCAAGAAGACTTTTTGATGGCTTTGAGAGCCACTGATTCTATAAACCTAGCAATATAATGATAGTTTCTTAGAAAAAAGAAATGAAAAAGTAATAAAACCGATGGGTCAAAGTTACAATTAGAGTTGGGGTAAAATTGACCCAGGCCTGGCCTGGTGCATGTTTTTTATGATTTCTCGCAAAATAAGTGAACTAGGTAGCATTGGCCACTAAATACTAGCAGAAAAATATATAGTCTACATCCAAAGTCAATATTTTTTGTACCTTAGTTATGGTTTGTAAGGAAAATTTAGGTATGAAATAAAATGTTGCCTTATGAAACATAGCATTTTATTAAATCTTTTATTATTTGGTATTGATAGGAAAAATAGGAAATCAGGCTGTTATGGCCCTTCAAAATATCTAAATAATTGTTAAAAAATAAAATTTTAACCGAAAAGTAACTTCTTAATTAGGTATCAAAAAATGCTGTAAAGTCATCCTTTCTAATCATCCCATTCCATCGCAAAAAATCATCATTTATCTTAAAATAACTGCCTTTTCGAGTTATTTACGATTCATCTAAGACTTATGATTATTGTTAATTGATAATAGCACTATTTCTGGTCGATTCGTTAGCCAAATCCAACAATCTGTAGCCTTTGTCATAAAGAGATTCGTCCTGAGGCATAATATCTTTTTCTATATGGAAAAAAAGATTTTTTCACGATATCGAATGTACTACTTACATATTTATATCAAATTCGACACATTTTCCAAAATCTGGCAACATATTAGTATGATAGTAAAATATTAGTGTAACCTTATCTCGGGCCAATGTTACCCTGATATAGTAACTCCAAAGTAGTGTTGAAATATTTTAGATGTTTCTAGTAAAAATACTGTATTATATATTGCAAGAAATTTATTAAATGATAGGCAGACAAGTTGGTAACACAATACATTGCAACTTACCATTCAAAACCTAATAAGAACAGCGCTGAATGCTACTTTTTAACACTGAGTTTTGCACTCACGAAAAAGGCAACTTTTGAATTTTGTCATTGACAAATGACACATTTCGGCGGGTGAAATACGTTTACGAAGATATCTTCTATCTTTTATTTGTAAAATTATTTTTTTATCCATTAAGGCAATCTGTAAAAAATAATAATAATAGGAAATATAATTTTGGGCCAAAGTTATAACTACGGTCAAAGTTACCCAGATTGACTGTAAAACGATTTGTTATAACATTTATATTTGAAATGCCACAGATACAATATTTTGCCACAGTATGCGTTGTGTCAAGATATTGATGTCCATATTGTATTTAAGTATATTCGTAAAAACTGCCAAAATGACACTTTGGCTAGTTGACTTTTGTACCGACGAATTATCTACTCGTTACTGAAAATGACAAGAAGGAACAGGAGGAAGGTACCTACCATGAATTATTTCTGCTCTTAATAGAAACCATAAAAGTTCTATAAAATATTGGCACCACTTCGAATTAACCATGTCAATACAGAATACAATACAATACTTTAGGTACTTCCCTCATCCAAGCGATAATTTGGGAAAAGCCGTAATTTGAGCGTGGTCACATAATACTCGTAATAGTACAAGCGTGGTGCCTAAAATGACTAAAAAGTAATTAAATGTCAAACTGTGCAACAATGTGTGAAGTAACACTATCCGCGGTTGCTACATTAAGATATCGTTGTACAGTGCCAAATGGACTGATAAGAGCCAGGTTTCATCACACGACAGACCGCATACCTGAGCAATAAGTGGGTCGCCTGCATCCGGCATGCCATTCTATAATGTTATTGCTTCTCTCTCGTGATAAATTAGCATCGTCTTCAAAATTTAGATTTATAACAATTGACTCTAACTCTACGTCATCTACTCTCTACTTGATGCCGCAGCGTTGCTCGCGCGGATTTAGACATTTCGGTAATATAGTTCATACTTGATATCCTTCAAATTAATGGAATAAAATTTGGTATTGGAGATAGTAAAATAAATAATAATAATATATAAATCGAGTAACTACGACACAACACGTACGAAAAAGTGTGACGTCATCATCCCGTTCCACCATTGCGTTCCGCCATCGCGTACCGCCAAGTATTCCGCCATCGCGTTCCGCCTAGCGTTCCGAGCGTGCATTCATTCAATTTTTGCCTGTAACCCATAGCAATAGAGAGAATAATCGGTTGCACCGGGGCTATTGTTTTTGTTTAACTTTGCAGTGAACGTAAGCATTGAAAGCAAGCATCCAGATAAATAGGCGCGTCGACCCTCACCAGCAGCCATACTGTATTGTTAGAATTAGTGTTATAAAGCGCATTGTAACTTGTGATGATTGGTGCCATTGATAGGATACGGAGGACCCCCGCCGCTGCCGGAGGCGTCTGTTATTTCTATTTTCTATTGTTGCTTGTAGGTCTTTATTAACCCTACTTTCCTGATCTGCATTTCTTTCCAAATGTCTATCGTGATGTATTCTGTAAACTTTAATCCTAGTATTTTAGTCTTCGCATTTGTAACCACTTTTATTGTTCATTCTCGCAATACTCTTATTTCTTACAACGTTATCACGTAAAATTATCGTCCGTAAACTGACTTTAGACAGACATTAATTTTGTAAACCACTCCTTGGAATGCTTTTTAAAAAACAGACTAAAAATCCTCCAAGGCTTTATATTTTCTTTAATTCCCTTGAGGATAAACTTTCTGTGAAATTTGAAATCGCCTTTCTCGTTTTAGTTTAAAAATGCTCCTTAGCCTAAACAAAGTTAATCTAAGCAGTTATTAGTCACAAATATGTACCAGCCCCGTATTAAATTTCAGAACTTAATACATCATTAGCAGCTACTAGGCAGGTATATCAATAGATCAGAATCGGTTCTATTTGCGCACATTCTTTACTATTTTAACACCTTCACGCACTTGCTAAACCATTAAATATAGATGTCGGCAGTCGTCTAGGATTCCAAACAACACACTTTAATCCAGGGGTCAATGACATGGATGGCGCGTAAAGATTGCGTAAAGAACATATTTTTATGACTGAGCTGAGCACAGACTGAAATTGATTACGAGGAAATTAGTATGTACTGACGTCGTTATCGATTATAAAAATGCAAATTTTGGCCATAAGTAAATATTATTTCCACATTCCATCATTAAAACCTAAAAAAATACTCCAATTTCAACATTGCCATTAACATTTCAATATGCGATGTCGATTTAACCGCGCATTCCTATGGCTCGTGTCATTTTGGCGTTCTGCCAAAATACCGATAAGTCAGGGCTGGCACTGCATAAACTATGCCGTTATGATATCAATGTCGTCAGGTGCAAGGTGTGAGCACCTTTAAGTCTAGACATTTGGAATTTAATTACAGCATTCGTAAATAAACTGATGTACGTGCTACTGCTGTTAATTAAGGAATACATCGATGTAATTCTGTAACGACATGATTATGTAGTAAGACACCCAATTGACAGGACATACATTTATTATAACAGATAGGTACTCGAACTGAAAGAGAGTAAAATTGGACACTGTTGTAAAAAAATAAATAAATACTTAAAGAAGATATCTACAAATATTTGCAAGCTTCAGAAACAAATAGGTAGGTATGTCCAAAATTTTCATTTTATAAACGTTAAATATATTGCAAGAAATATGAACTTATATGCTTATTCTAAACATAAATTTATTTCATAGAAAATTACAGTAAAAATTAGGAACAGACTATAAAAATTAAATAACATAGGTACCAAGTAAGTTTTCAGTTTCATCGGATAAAGTTTTTTAACAAACTCTTTATCAACTACCTACTCTTGAAGTTTAAGTGTTGGGTTGAATTTAAAAGTTATTAGGTAAATTTTATCAAGAATCGCCTTTAAGAATCGACAGGGTAAGGCTACTAGTTAACTACTGTAGTCAAATGTTTCGTTATAGAGAAATGCATATTACTCTCAGGCAAGGTTCTCTCGATGGTTGGTTTATTAAAAATATAACGATTCTATTTATACATCCTCTTAGTTCTTCAATACATCATATCATCCTGGCGCCTGCAAGCGAATTCCATAGGAACATTTCGTGAGATATAATTGCAGCCGTAACTCAGGCGCAACAATGTTGGTTGTTCCGCTTTGATCTCGCCTGGAGTTAATGTCCACACGGATGACCATCCGCCGTATTTTACGACCATTAACTGTGACTTTCAGCTAAATTCTTCGCTTTGAAGGATCCTGACGCAGTAGTTCTTGGGGCCTGACCTGGAGAATGCTGTATTTTTCGCTGCGACCCATAGTCGTCTCACTGAATACTAATATTTAATTACATATTTTGATGATTACCTACATCACCTCTAAATCATGATTGCAAAACATTTTGTTCGCCAACGATGATTTTACGAACCATATTTATAAAAGCTGCAGCTTTTATCACACCAAGAACGGGGACAATGACGAATACAAGCATTTCTGTAAAATTGGCTACCGGCTGTAGAAACGGAGTGAGATAAAATTGTAATGATGTTCAGCGTAAGTGATGTAATATTAGTAAATAAATGAATATGGATCTATCGAAGAACAATTTCTTAATTTGAAATTTCATAATTATCATGAATATAACAATAGTACCTAAGGATTTTAGAATATGGACTCCAAAAAGTCAAATACCAAATAGTAGCAATAGCAAATACTCGCAATATCAGCAAAATATAATTATGACCTACTGAGATTGGTATGTTATATTTGAGGGAGGCCTATGTCCAGCAGTGGACCCTAAAAGGCTGATGGATGGATGGGAGATTGGTATGTAGGACATTTTCTAAGCTTTCAACTCTTTTTATTTGTACAGACTGGAGCCCCAAAATATTATGAAATCTCGCGTTGTCACACAGATAGTTAAAATATTCGGGAATGCCACCGGGACAAACGAAATGAGTGGAGCTAAGTGCTGTATTATAAATAGAAGGAAATCTAGCGTGGTATGCTGACCGACCGGTTAACTATGAGAGGTCTTCCTCCTCTTCCAAGAAATCTTTTAAGAGCGAACAGTCAGAGTTTATTTGTCTTTTTATTAATTCTGTATTCGCCAAGCATGCTTTTAAGTCTGATTAATGGAGATTCAATTCAAACGGCAAATGTTTGGAATATAATCTTTAGAACTGAGGATTTAACATAATATATAATAATAAAGGAAGATTAAAAGAATGGTACCAAGATAACATGTTTGTGAAACTGGGAATTTACGAAAAGGACAGATCGTGGCATTTGGTACATTTGGACACAGGTGACATTTGGTATTTGTCAAATAATACATACATATATTTTATCTCCGAACACTCGGGGTTGGGTTACTTGAGATATTTTGATGGAGAAAATTTGTCTCAACGATTGCATTTGTCGATCGTGCAGTGCTTCCTAGCTCTTAACAGGTCATTGTTTTTAGATGTCACTTTGCTAAATAGTATCCGAGTGATCTCATTCACGATTATACATACAATATAAAACGAATACAAAAGAATAGAGTCGTAGAATTACGGAAAACAGCGCAAAAAAAGTCAAGAATTCGTTATGACAGCGATATGATCGAGTCAAGCGAATCACGAGTAGGACGATTTAAGACCTATTAACATCAATAGGATCGGTAAAATAAAATTGTGGTTAAGAAATATCACTTTTTCAGATAAATTTATTCTTCAGTTCTTGGACCTTATCAAGTAAGGTCGGGTTGTGGTTTCGTAGCCATAAAACACTGTGACCTAGAAAGATATTTTGTGAGCAAAGTTTTTAAGCGATAAATTGTATTTATTTTTCGTAGTCTATAATAATAATCAATTAAAAGAAAGAAGAGGACATTCTTTATAAATGGCGTGATTGAGTACCTAAGCGTTATTTTTTCCAGTAAAATTTTAGTAGCTCGAGGTGAGACTTACACTAGCAGGTTGCAGAGGCCATCCTACAGTTACGAGTGGATACAAATAGGCTGGAATGCTAAGGAATCCGTGAGAAATGGAGGTCGCACATTCCTGTTTACTTTCTTAAAAACAACCAAACATCTATGAATAACCGTCGTAGGTATGTGGAGGTATCAAATAGCTGGAGAGTTTCGTCTGGTAACCGTTGGCGAAACGCTGGAAATTGTCGAGTGAATTAACTTGCAATGTTTGTTTGTTGCTAAGCTCGAGTTCCTAGGTTCAACCCCGGGTCGGGCAGTTTTATTTTGTTTATCTGACTATCAAGTTAATAGTGAATAACACGTACATAGTCTTTTTGTGCCCAGGCTTACAATAGCTCAAAAATTTCAAACGACATCCATTATGTATTTCTACAATGTGGCAATAGGCTTACAACATATTGCATGAGACCTGAACAATCTGAACATAGCTGCTGAAAATTGGGTGTTCTACAAACTTCTGGCTAAACCTTCGGGAAAATATATCACAGTGATGTTATGTTTGGACCTATGTAACTTAGTGGAGGTCTTGAAAGGTGAACTTTATCGTTGATCTGTTATATCAGTTCTGATGACAATTCATTTATAAGGTAGGAAAAATCTACCTGATTCTACATATCGGTCCTCAACGGCATAGAGACGACTAGACGAGATTTTATATGATAAAGTTATAAATGTCCATTTTAAATTTAAATAAAATATGATCTGGAGTAACTAATGTGTTTAAAACAGAATCTGTCCATGAAAACATCCATGTATAAGTAACGTGACATTATGATAGGCATTCAGTGATAAGTCCACATATTTTTAGAACACCTTGCCGTTTAATTTCCCATCTGGCAACTGTATAATTTGAAACGGGCCATCAAATAGTTTTATAATATACTTTATACTTAAATATGATAAAAATGGGCACTGATAATAAATATTTTCACATCACACAAGGTTGAATGCTTGGGTACAATCCAAATGTCATATTTATATGCTTTCCGTACCTTCGCCAAGGTAAAAGCTCTCGCCAAAATGCTGAATTCCACATTTGAAGGGCAATCAACAAAGCAAGACGCGCCTGAGAACAACGTTCTAGAAGCGTATGTACGTACAGGATGTTTTGTTATAATTAGGAAAGAAGATATTTTTCTTTATTCACATGTAAGTCACATGTGCATCAGAATAGTGTTTGCGGTTCCTGGCTGTAGATTAGTGATGGTAAGTGAGTCACCCCTGGTACGCGCACTGACATTGCTCAGTGGTGTCCTGGCTTGGGATCAGAACCTGGACCCATTTTTTTCTTCGCCTGCTGTATTTCGCAGAGCGGCCAAAAGATACGTTCAGTTTTGTAGGTAAACGATTTAGAGTGACGATCTGTAATGTTTTCTGTAAACTGACGAATAAATGAATTAATGAATAAATGAATAATTTTAGAGAAATTATAAATATATTTCTAAAATGTCTCATACAGTCTAAACAGCAAGAAGGAGAACAAAAGTGGAAACTCTCTCTATTCAGCCCACATTAGTCTACTGCTAGACATCTCTCTAGACATTCTAAAGGTACGCCTCTGACCCCAATCTTCGGCTCTTCTCATCCATTGCTCCCCGCCGCCTTGCACAGACCGTCGCGCCTCCTAACAGGAATCATTCCACACTACGTACTCACAAAACTTCAATTAGCTATTGAAATTATAATGTTAAATTTTTTTAAGATTTTAACAGCAGTCAGCTGCAAATAACAGTCCTGTAAAAAATAACAAAACATTTTCAAATAATGACACATAAGGATTGGTTTAAAATAAACGGTTTATTTTGAACACCCGAAACACCCACAAGGAACAAATTCTCGCGAACATGCCAATATCTAATTATGTACATGAGACGGTTCGGGTAATTAGCGAAAACATTGAACTTGAAATGTACTTCTGCCAATTAACGTCAAGTCAGCATCAGGTGACTAGCGGATACTTAGTGCCTATGCCAAAAATACGTCTACGCGATTCGGGACTCTATGATGTCTGCGCTAAGGAAAGTTATTGTGTCATTGACCTGTGAAATTCGACTTGTCAGTAAAAGTGTTTTGCGTGGAAGGCGTCAAAATGAGAAAAGGGAGCCGCGCATTTGGCAACCAACCAATACCAATATTGGCCGACAACAAGCTGCGTAGTCAGGTGAAGAAAAACCAAACATTCCTTTGTTTGAGCTCATAACAATGATTACGATGTTTATAGTTTCCACTTGAAATAACTGCTCTTATATCTGTAGAGCATTCTTTTATTACGGATTCAAGTCCTTGATATTGAATCTGTTTGGTACCAGCTGGCGGCTCAAGGTCGATCTCATCAGAATGTTTAGAATAGTGCCAACAAACAACATTGACGGCGTTTAAATGCCATTCCTAAACTTGACGTGCGAATCTCAGTCCAGTTAGTCTTGACTTTAGTAATGCAGTCCATGATCTCGAATAATTGGTATAACATTCACAAGTAACATAACTGGGCTGTTTTCAGTGGTGTGAGTGGTGTGAGTAAAATACCACCACGAGAACTGAAATTGCTCTACGAATTATCTTACGGGAATCAGAATGGATATTAGACTGATATTAGGTTACAGTCTCGAATTATTAGTCAATAGTAAAATATATTCTATACTTAGATTATTTATTGAATAGCATAATTGACTTTTGGATTAAGTATGTTTTAAAACTAGCTTATTGTAGACAAACATGGTATATGTATAACGAATCTGGTATGTGTATATTATTTCAATCTCTGTATACATTCTCTATTATCAATAGCACCGAATACTGGCTGAAATATACCATGTGTTCCGCGTGTTTATTGCAAATAAACTCGCGAGCACGAGAACAATCAGTTCACGCAAGCTTAAAGTTATATCAAATATCTAACTACCTCTGGATCAAAATTCAAGCCTAGAGTTCGAAATTCAAGTTATTGGGTGGCTTAATGAAGACCTGCTTTAACAGTCAAGGAAAACGACAAAACATCTGCATTGCTGTAAAACGGGATGGATAGGCCTAGCAGGGGTGAATAGGATAAGAACTGAGATTTTTGTTATCTACAAGACTTCGTGTGCCTGCTGTTTAGTGGAACCATCTCATGCCACTTCAAAGCCATCAATTGCATCTATTGCAAAAAAATATTACTTTACAAAATCTATTTATTGTCAACCCTAGCTTTAACTCTATCCTACCCAGTAAAGACTGTAAAGACCCTATTGACCCCATACCTGGGGTGAATAGGGTTTACATTACATTATTACATTACATTACATCATTATTTATATCATTTAGGATGATTTTTTCGATTTTCTCTTAGTATTGTTAGAGCATATAACTAATTATATATGTCATTCAAAAGTACTCGTATAAGTGTCATATAACTTATTTAGACATTGGACGAAATATAATAATAAAGTTGAGAATCTACCCTTTTCATCCCATTTTACCTGGTACAAAGCTTGCAAAGACGTGTGAATCGAACCTAATAATTGTCGGTACGCGTCTTTACCAGTGCTCCGTAAAATTTATGTTGTTTTATCAGTATTTTTGGAAGATTAGTATATAAATTTGTGATCTAATTGAATATTGTGCTCTAAAATTAATGTACCACTGTTATCACCAGTGAATTCAGAACGATGGGTGTCAAAAACTGATAGACATATATATTTTTTAAATACATACATAAATGGATTCCAGACACAGAACAAACACAAGTGTTCGTCACACGAAAGTTTGTCCCGAGTGGGATTTGAACCCCGGCGCAGAAGGTCGGGTCACTACCAATTGCGCCAAACGCTCAGATCGATCGATCAGTATGTCCTTACACATATAGATAACGATGAACTATTATATGTTATTTTTTTATTTTATTGACAAGAACTTAACACTAACATTACAGGTACTGTGCCTAATGCGTTAGCGTAAACTGCAGTCAGGGTCACTGACCACCGCGTCACTGAGTCGTCACACACACATTTATTACAATGTTTTTTCTAAATATTCTCCTGCCGAACTGCGAAATACAGCTATAGGCGTACAGAAGATATCTTCTATACTAGGATTCCATGCCACTAATTTGTTGAGTAAAGTTAACGCCCTAACCAACGGGGACTCCCTTAGCAGCATCAACCTACATCTTCGGACAGCAAATAAAGTACGGCGCCGAATTTTAAAATAATTGGACGGTGCATTCAGTCCAATCAGCCAGTACTGACGGGTTAAACATGTTACCTCGGAGTAGTTGCACAAAATAGTCTAACAATGCTATGTTGCGGCGTAACTCTAAGGTGTTATATCCTAGCATTCCTAACAGGAACTGACTAGGGTATATGTTGGGATAGCCCACACCATAGCCATACTCCCGGTAGTATAAGTTCCTGAGGAATTTCTTTTGAAGCTTTTCCAACATGAGCTTATATTTAGCTTCATGTGGGCTCCAGACAACTGCGTTACTCTCAAGTATACTCCTGACAAAGCTGTTGTACAACATTTTTGTTGCAGGTAGACTCTCGATGTCTCTTGACTGGCGTAACACAAAACCTAACGACCTGTATGCTTTAGTGCATATTGCAATAATATGGTCGTTGAAACTCAGATCTTCTCTCATCAGGACTCCGAGGTCCTTAACTGAGGTGTAGCGCGCTAGACTCACATTACCTCTCTCTTTTATTAAACTAAACGTCATAACAGAGCACTTGCCCTCATTGAACGAAATTTTGTTTTTCTTACTCCACCTAAGAACGCGGTTAACATCGTCCTGTAAAAGTTGGCAGTCCGAACGCTGTTCGATCCGATAGAAAAGTTTATCTTTTTATAGTAGTAGTTTTTATATCTTAAACCGAAAATACAAAAGAAATACAAGACGAGCAACGACATATAGAGCTGTCAATCACCAAATAAAAAATACATCACTATTTCAGACTCCATTACATCACTAGCAGGAAGCGTATGCGCAATGTCCGTCCAGTGTTCTGTAATCTGGTAGTCATTGGCACTTGGCATAAATTACAAATAAACTACAAAAACTTTTATTTCAAAGTAATGGTATGGTACAATTGGTGGAATGGTACAAGGTACCGTGCGGGCGGTGGTACTGTCCCGGGCGAACTCTACAAGGAACAATATTTGGTTCCATATAGAGTTCGCCATTTTTTTCCATATAGGTTCATCGCCATTCTTTTCCATTTTGTTCCTTATAGGTTTTGCATGAAACCTATTGGTTTCATATAAAACCTATTTCTTTCCCTAGACTCTACCAACTAACACATTTATATAAATACTGATTACAAAAAGAATTAAAAGTTCGTTGGCAGCCATAGCACAATAGTAGGTGTAAGGTATGTACCACATACCCACGACTCGTTCGTGGGCCGTACGTATGTATTTTCAGCGCTCAATGCCTCGGGGCCAACAACATCTCTTCAATGAAATTGGTCATAACTCATAAGCTCATTACACTCGCAATTATGCAATATCTGCATTTTTCAGTCCAAGGCAATATTCATAGAATATTTTAGCTTAATGGATCGTCAAGGTTGATTGAATTGTATCTAACTACGCTTTATGATATGTAATACTATTTGTATCTGAGTAGATAATTAGATATATTACTTCTAATATGGACTAGGTCGAAATTCATGGACAAATTACAATAATCTTGATAGTAAAAGTACTTAGAAAGTATATTTATAAAAAAATCAAAGGGACGTATGAAAAAACAACACAATTAATATCATAACTTATTTATTTTGGTCCCATCTTACAAGTAATTTAACTTAGCACAATTAAATTAAGATTTTTTTATCTTAACAATAGATAGTGATTGAAAAAAACACATTTAGTAGGCATTATAACGAAATATTCAAGTAAAATAAATCTAAAACTAAATAAATTTATTATCACAAATATAACACGCACTTATATAAACTACCTTAAAATACCTAAACCATATTAATCATCTTTCGCCAAAGACAAACAAATAAGTGTCAACACGTATATACGAAACCCAGATCGAGTTAAGGATTAGCTAATCGGTTCCATATCATACGTGAATCGACGTTCATACTCAAGTTATTCTGTGACTCAAGTCCATACTCAAGACATTTCTCAAACTTAAGTTTAGTTTAATAATACGGGTCAACTTAAGTCTTAATAATAAATGGTTTCTAATGGTGGAAAATATAACAGAGATTATGCAAATAAAAATATTTGTTACATCTTGCCAATATTTAGTTCCATCTCAGTACTTTTGTATGATTGGAAAGTAGGTCAATATTAAAAAGAAGCTAACAATATGTACGTTAAGTACTGTAGTATTGTCTATCTACATTCATTCCTCAGTCTTGTGTTAATAGGCAGGCATACATGAACTCAAATATCATCATAAACAATTATTCGAAAGCAGTCATTAGGTATTTTTCAGGTATTTATAAATCTATCCACCTCGATTTATACTTGTAACAAGCTCGTTTAACATTATGATCGCATGATAGAAAATGAGCGATTAAAATTTCATTTGAGAATGAGCATTAACATTAACATAGATTTATTCAAACTAAACATTAACTAACTATTAACAGTTAGTCAAAATTTTAAATTAGTGTTAGACGGACGATTATGTTAAATAAATAATTATAAGCTTGGCGTTGTTTTCCGTTTTTTAAACAAATGTACTATTCATCAATATCTTACTTTATTTTAATTAACTTTTTCTAAAAAAATTGTTACCCAATTACACCAAATTACAGAGTTAGCAAAAAAAAAGATAAGATAAATAATATAGAATGGGCGGTCTTATCGCTAAGAAGCGATTTCTTCTAGACTACTCGTGTGGGATACGGAGTTAAACAAATTGAGAAAACGCAGGATATAGGAGTTGGTATTTTCGAACCAACGACATTCTATATCAAATAAATTATTTTAAATCATTCAGTCAAAAACACGTTGAAACGGCACTGCTTTTTAACTCCCATTCAGATTTAATAATCTACATTGGTAAATTGGTAAATGTTAATTTTTTTGTTGTTCTATTAAACTTATACATCTAGGCTCGGCGTATCGCCAGCAAATAAATACTTTGAAGTTAATGATCACCAAAACTCCCGCTGAAACCGAAGATAACTTTGAACTTTGTTACTTGTATTATTTGACACAAATAGAACAAGAAAACGATATATTTTCTCTTGAAAAAAACCCTAGGATTTTAACCTTCCCATCAGCTCTCACCACTGAGTAATCAAACTACGAAGAGTCCTATTTGGTAATTATATACGAGTAGAACAATTTGGACCAATTATGCCGTGCCGTTTCGTCCAATTGATGCAATTAATCTTAATGTATATCACTTTATTCTATACTCAATATGAATACATATTTACATACTTATTATAAGTTAACGGTCATTGAACTTGTGAACGAAGACGGTGAAGAACCGCTACAATCTACAACCGCTCCAATCCGCTGAATGGATTGACATTCAGCTGTTTTCAATAGGTCCGTACCTTTGGCGGAACCAAGTCATACCGCTGTAGTCAGTCTCATAGACATCAGGGATTTCCTTATCGATAGCTTCGCAGTATACCATTTTCACTGACGCTTCTCCAAACAGTCTCTCTTCATACTTGATCATTTGTTTGAAGAATCCTGTGTTCGGTCGAATTTGCGGTCTGAAAAACATTCCGAATTAAAAAAAAAAACTATTGCAATCAATATGAACTCGTTAAATTAGCAATCTGATTCGGCCAGCAAAATACGTCAACGTCATCATATATTATAATGTTTCCAAAGTATTTAAGGGTCCTAAAACTACAAAAAAAATTTAATCATAGTTCAATTTTTGTAGTATTAAAGATTTTTACTATTCAATGGCCCCATTATAAAGCTTGATGACAGTTGTTAGTTAATTAAACCGACATTAAGGTCAATTTTTCTTCTGAAACATGTGATGCCACACGTGTTCATAGGCGACCGTGACCACTTACCATCAGGGCGCCCGTATGCCGTCATTGCTTAGTAAAAATAAAAATAAGTAACTCAAATAATATTTCCAAGAGAAAGCAGTCTTCATCAGTCAGTTCATCTTCATTGACATCCCTTCGAGAACATTATGAAGTCTCAGATACGCAGTTATCCTGACGTATGTTCCCACTGTTACAGTGGTAAATATAACGTATATTTCTGCCATGATATGTTGCTATATATTACCATGATATCTCAATTATAATTTCAGCAGTTGCAACTCACCGTCGTTGTTTGAGATGGAGGTAGGCATCTCGTAGTGTCATCTTCTGCCACTTGAGGAGGTAGGCCAGGCAGAGCGTGACCGACCGGGACACCCCGGCGACGCAGTGAACGAGCACGATTCCGTCTCTCAGGACAACCTGATAATAAAATACGTTAGGTATGGATTTCTAGAAGAACAAAGTAGAACAGAAGCTCGGTTGTCATCCATTATCGGGCAAGCGCAGGGCGTGGGTCTCTTCGCACAACTGAGAAAAACCTGGATGATTTTCGATCATCCAGCTCCAATGCAGAATTGGTACAAATAGGTATGGAAAAATACATTTTGGTGATATAAATTACTTAAAAAAACTGACAGAGTTAGGGTTGTCTATGTCTGACGCAAATGAGATGTAATTGATGTACCTACTTAGTGTCTGAGGACAAATTTTTGCAGAGTTGGCGCTGCACTCACCATCAGTCAAAAGTCTCAAAAGCCTCACTAACTCAATATTACCAAAGGTCTGCCTGTAACTTCACTTTCATTATAACTAGTAGTGTGCTTCCCGATCAGAAGACCAAAGTTTTGGACGCAATTTTAGCCCAATTATCGTATATTCATTTTTATTTCTTCTTTTCCTTTGAATTTTACAGCTAACGCTGGTAATTTAATGCCTTTTACGGGCAAAGTCAAGTAAATGACATATTGGGCAATATCATTTTACGGTTTCTAGTCAGTCTGTAATTCTGTACGTATGTAGGTAGGTATTATCTATATATATAAAAGGAGAAGGTGACTGACTGACTGACTGACTGACTGACTGACTGACTGACTGACTGACTGACTGACATATCAACGCAGGGCCTAAACTATAAGGGTTACAAACTTGAAATTTTGCACAGGGGTTCCTTTTATAACGTAGGGGAGCACTAAGAAAGGATTTTTGAAAATTCACCCCCTAAGGGGGTAAAATGGGGGTGCAAAGTTAGTATGAAACTTTGCCGTTTTTGAAGTCAAGTGGGCAACCTGAACGCGGGCAGACGTTAATGGGTCTAATTCTACGCGAGCGAAGCTGCGGGCGTCCACTAGTATGACTAATATTATAATTCTGAAAGTTTGTAAGTTTGGATGTATGGTTGAATGTGTTACTTTAATCACGCAAAAAATTAAAAACGGATGAAACTTTGTACATAAGTATAGATAACCTAGGATACTTTTCATCCCGGAAAAATGTTAGGATGCACGTTAATTGGAAAGCTGTCTGGCACAACGTCACTAGATGGCGCTGCACTCATTCTAAACTCGATTACACTGTAATAAATAATAGATAGAGCCATACAGGAACGAAAATTTTCTATCAGAAAGATTATGGCCGTTTGTTTAATATGTATTTTCGCGGGCGAAGCTGCGGCTACAAGCTAGTTATTGTATAAAGTAGTATTTTATATTTATATTATTAGCGGTTAGATTCATTAGATAATACCGCAATTCACCTTAGAAACTCACCTCATTAATCAGATCAGCGACTCGTTCCATATACGGGTACATATCAGAGTTAGGGGTGTCCAGCAGCGGGACGTAGTGTCTCGGGACATAGTCCTCGGGAGGCGGGGGGAGTTCCGGCGCTGCGCTGACCACCAGCCCTGGCCTCAGCGCCCTCACAGCCCCGGGAAGCGCGTGCGCACCGCATATGTACACCGATGCCGTCACCCGGGACACGCCAAGGGGACATCCTCTGTGAAAGAGAGAAACGTCAAAATGAAACCGTAATGTCTCTATCCACTTCGGCGACGCTGTAGAGGCTGGTAGGGCCAACATCACGTATAGTCTAAAAGCTCACTGTCTAATACGGTTCATGTATACTTTGAACGTGAAAGCAGGTATTTACCTGGATCTTGGGTAAGGTACCGATATGATTGCCACGCGGGGAGTCCCGCATACTTGCCATATCTCCTCAAAGCCGTAAAGTTAGGCAATAACAGACGTTATAGCGATTTGCGGACCGCGTAGCTATTCGAAAAAACACACAAGAAAGAGAAATAAAAGAAACACACACTATCTTAGATAATTATCGACGATGGCGACGATTTTTCAAGACAGTTTATCCTGAAAACATACCCCTATACCCTCTTTTCTTAAGAGTGTTACTAACACAGTTACTAACACAGCATTTAGCAGTAAAATCGTATAGATTATAAACTATAAACATTTACGAAATATGGCACTAACTCTTGAAACACGCTCTTGACCTAGTTCAACAAACGAAAAATTTTGTAAACAGGACACGTGTAACGTAAAACCATAATATACGATTTCCGTAAATCAGTGCGTGCTTGTGAAATATCCGTCTCTAATTCCGTAATAAACCAATTTATGAAGCTTTGTGGCTATTCGTTGAAGAAACACCAAACCAGAGAACTTTTCATCGAGAACACAATCTCATCTTTTCGAGAAACACAATCAAATTGTAAAAGTTTTGCGAAAAAATCATTCAGATAAAAATTTACACATGAATAACGACGGGGTAAAAATAAAGTCGCGAAGGATTGCCACAAAATGTAATTTAAAATTAAACTTTAAGGGCTGCCCAAAAAAACTATTTAACGCAGTACGTTGGTATTAAAATAGACTGGTCTCTCAGACAAAATTCTCATTGCGTGCTTATATGTATCCAAGGTTGATCTTAAATATAAGATAGAACTATTTAAATTAGAATGAACCCGTGCACCGCAGGACACAAACTATTTTCACGAACTATTAAAATTACCTGTAAAAACTGAACGTTTTGTAAATTAAATAATACCAAGGCCGATTCAATTGAGCTATGAAATCATCCCACACTCCAGACGCCGGCAACTAAGGACGCGCATAGTTGAGTGATTTCTGATACTGATATAGAAACCGCCCACGGATTGCCCTATCGTTTGTTGATAAACAAAATTTCAGATATGAATCATGATGTCTGCAGTAGTATAATGACGTTAAAAATATTTGAAAAATCCCTATCATAAACATCATTATGCTACATTGATCGACCAATGCTATTATTTCACTAAACCCCATCTCATAATTTGACCAGCAGCATTCAAGTAGGTTTCGGAAGACAAGAATTCGTGGGAGATAACCAAAAAAAAATTTATACGACTGTGCTTTAGACCACACGACTGGAGTAAAACTTCTTTAGCTCCATCTATAATATGTATATACATATTACAGTGCATTTTTAATGCACTGTGTCTAAGATATACGAAACGTATTGGCTGTTATGATGTAGGCATAAAAAGGAAGATATGAGATTGATGGATGATAGATATCACCGCTAGAGCATATTACATTGGCGACGAGGATGGGATAGTAAAGAATTCTCAGGAATTATAAGCCTATATCGACTCGCCCGATCCAATTTCCGTAACGCTCTCGTCAAGCATTCACCAGCTCACTCCCCAAGTCAAGTGTGCGTAAAGAAGTTTTACTTCAGAAGCCTTTGTTGCAGCAGTGTATTATTCCTTCATGCATATACTTCTATCGGATATACGAATTCATCTTCGCAAAAAGGAAGGCAAGTGGCAGGCAAGTGATTCATTTCATGTACCTTTATTGTCAGGTTTCACTCTAATGATATCCTATGAAATGCATTAATTTGAATCCAAAAAGACTATAAATACAACCTCAATACAACTATAAGTTCCCACAATAAATTGCACTCAGGGGCACTTATGTTGACGATTTTCGGGCACGACGCAACTGAAAAGACGACAACATCCCGACGCGGCGCCCACCACGTAAACACCGCATACCAGCCGGTTGTGTCACACTGGCCCCTCGCCAGCCGCGGCTGACCTAGCGTACTGCTCGACTTGCCACGTCTGATTGCGATTGTTATGGTTGTGGATAATCACGCCAACATTTCCCTGAATTGTGTATCCTGTACCTACCCTGAGAGGAGTGTACTTGTGTTGTATCTACACGAACCTTCACCAGTTATGTTAAAGGTCTCTTTATTTTGATGCATGGAATGATTTGGACTTAAGTTTGATTTAGGTTTCTTCTGACTTAATTTTCGGCTTTAGTAAAACTTCTTCTAGCGAGCTTGAATATTATGGTATAATAACCAAGAATTTGATATCACACGTCTCAGCACTTATTATTGATATTGTTTTGATGGGGATTTCATATTTTGATTTCAGAAAAATTACTTGCAGTGTAGAGTGTAGCGCAAACTTACCAACATCAAGGAATCAGAAATATACTCAAACAATGTTATTTTTCTTCGTTTCTTAAAAATTTTGAAAACATGGAATTTCAATATCTAACCCAAATTATAACCAATGGCCATAATTACAGATAGGTCGTTAAGAATTGACAACAATTTAAATCCAGTCATCAAATTCGATGTTGATTACTAATCTTGTTCAGAATGGTAATGACATATTTAGAAAATGGAAAGGAATGCGTAGCTAAGATAGTGACGAGTGTGGAAAAATGTAAAATAAATCAGCGAGTTGATCCTGAGTGTAGGCACACTTGAAATTATGTCAATTTCTTGTCTAAACATTGTTAGGTGCCTACTAACTTAAAAAAATACTACAATAACTAATACTACAGTAACATAATAAAGAATACCTATTATAAAAGAACACTGAATGGATCAAAATAATTTAACACAAGTAAAAATCTACTATGTATTTTATCGTAATTTTATCAATGATGCTGATTAAGTGATGAAGATTATGCTGATGAAGTGACAAACTATAGAGAATCCAGTATACATAACACAATGAAATATTATTTTGAAGAAATAATTACTGTTGTTAAAACTACTAGTTTATTTTGTTCATTTTGATAATCTTCATTTTTGTTTACTGTCTTCTTATTTTTTTTTTTAATTCTTTTATATAGTTTGTAACAATTATTTATTCAGCCTTAGAGATCGTGACCCCACCTAACATTTACCAATATTAAAATTAATCCTTTTTGAATAAAAATGTCAACATGCGTATGAGTACTCGATCTTGTCTTATCAATAAAAGAATAGTCTCAAAATGTAGTGTTTCAAAATAAATTATTTACTTGTTAAGTTCTTCCTTGGTCAACTTCACTTCCTCGACTTCGACAGACGGTTCATTTCCACTCCCAACACTGGTCACCTTATCTTCAACTGTCAAAACCTTCATGTTCTCCTATTAATTTAAACTTTCTAAGTGTTCAAAAATTTCAATAATAATAATGTTTTTGCAGTCAAGTTCATGCACTTCACTGAAAACACTTGGATTTGCAGCACTTCTAATTCAACTTTCAATTTGTTTTTACACTTTATCGTGTGTAATATCGATGCAGAGTTGGGTGGGTAAATGCGTGCGCTCGCGCCGCGGCAACCAACGGGCACTGAATGCTCTGCGGACAGTGGGCACCTGTGGCATGTCGTGGCCTGTAATATCCGGCATTCCAAACTATTTTGGTACGGGAGTGACTGTTATTTTGTTTACAATTCTGCGCATTGCTGTTTATGGTCGCAATTGTGTTATTTCAGAAGGTTAGAGACCAAGTTAAATATCTTCAAGTACGACTGCAATGCAAAGCTACTACTGGCACTGCAACTGATGCCTATGGAACATACCTACTCCACGATATTGCTCCAGTGTGGATTGGCGGGGCTGAGTGGTCTACTCAATTATCGGTAGATTTAAGGTGGGTCGCCCGAAAGCCTACGACACGGCTTAGCGACTGTTATCTTACGGTAATTACGAGTACCGACAGCTTAACGTGACCTTCGAAGCACGGAAGTGGGCGAAAAATTTTACCATTAAGGGTACGGCGACCGTACAATACTATGAATATAATTTTAAGATCATTTAAAATTTAAAATGCCATAAATTAAGAATCTCCAACACCGCATACAGGTGTGTTGCCCAGAGCAATGACTAGGAATTTCAGGTTAGAAAAACATAATAATACTTTGCTCCCTTAGATCGAACCCAGGACCTCTAGCTTAGCAGTCGCACTGGTGACCACTAGATCAAAAAGGCAGTTGGTTGGTAGATCCAACGTCTACCTTAAATATTTCAAACTGTAGCTCTTGGTCTCTTCGTTTTATTACTGGGCACCTCATAACTTACCCGTCAGTGTCTACCGTTCCGTCATGTCTCTTTGATTCTCTGCGGTACTAAAATTGACAAATTCTTGTGTCCAATTGGACTGAAGTGTTTCGTCATGCCAAGATACAATTGGATACGGTTTATTTATGCTGCTGACGCAGAGACGATGGGTGGCTTACTCCGACTTGCAATAGAAGCAAAAAAATATGACTAGCAGTCAAAACTTCCTTTTGGTTAGCTCTAGACGCTCATAACTATGCTAAACATTCCTCCTTTCGCACGTTTTTTTCCAAAAATTAAAGGGGTTCAAATTTCTCTCTTAGACACATTGACTTATTATTACTATCTACCTATACTACCTTTAATGCCATTAGGCATTAAGTCCGCCATATTGTAACACGCAATAAAAGGTTAAATAAATAAATATACATATTAATACTAACTTATACCTCTAAATTCCTCAGAGCATTAACAAATAATATTAATTGTTATATTACATGGATATCCATGTACATAGAGCAAACTCAGTTCTGCGCTCCTAGCCGCTCATGTATTAATTTTGAATGTATATTATTTTTAAACCTAAGAAACTCAATAATTGATTTTTTTAATATGTCGGAAAATCGCGTGTCAATTTTTTTAATCACAAGTTGAAGTTCGTAGTCTAGTAGCTATAATGAAGTTAACGCGAAAAGATTTTAGGGCGATATTTTTTTATGATTTAAAGTTCACTGATTCCGCAAGACTGCACTGCTCGTTTTTAAAATGCTTTTAGGAGAGAAACAATTCATTTGGGCACCGTGACGCGTTGAATTGCAGAATATTAAGATCGTGGCCGTGTTTCTCTCCATGATGAAAGTCGTGAAGTTCAGTCCTCAACTGTGATCATTGAGGAAAATGTGGCTACTGTCAGGCAACTAATTGAATAAAACCCGGCGTATCACCTATGAGGAGTTTCGAGGACATTTGGGGATTGGTATGATCCAAATACAATTTTTTTTATATCATTTAAAAGTTAAAAAACTTTGTTGCCGCTTGATTCATGAACTATATAACCCCAGAACAAAAACGGACTCGTGTTGATTGGTGTAAAAACATTTTATTAAAGTACGATCACGGACGTTCAAATGTTGTGTAGGTATTACTTTGTATCGGGTTAGGGAAAAACGACCAGAAGTCGCATTCTATTGCACCATGACAATGCTTCAGCGCACACCGCGAACAAAACAAAGTAATTTTTAGCTTCTGAAAAGGTAGAGGTAGAGTGACCAATCCCGCACATAGTCCAGACCTGGCACAATGCAATTTTTTATTTACCCAAAAATTAAAGATTTGATGAGGAGCGGAACTGGCAGAGGCCCCGTAAATGTCATATTCAACCAGAACGTGAAAAACATGTCCATAGACCAATAGTTCAATGTTTCAAAAATGGTTTAGCCGAATGAAAAAATATTTAAAATGTAATGGAGAATACTTTTGAATGCAGTTAATATATTATGTAACTTGTTTTATTAATGAGTTACAAAAGTTTCTGTGTACCCCACGTATCCAGTACTCCGTGGCGGGGTGGTGAGTAATCAACAATATAACCGGATTGAGTTAATATAAATATTAATTACTTCTAAAAATTATATTAGGTAGTTCGACTCGTACAAACATAATTCGTAAATATTACTAACAAACACACACACACACACACACACACTCGTAAATTACATTACAATTATAGTGTTACGTTTTAGGGTCCTAACCTAAGGGGGTAGAGGGTTAAGCCTTTTTTACTAAGTATATTATTATAATTATTAGCCATCATTAGATCTTTTTAGGTCGCAGTGGGGTTTATGGGCACTATTTCCTTAAAATATATAATTATAAGACTGTTATTCATTTACGCAAAAAACGGGACCCTTATGATTAACGTGAACTTCCTCTTAATTCTAGCAACACCTTGTATGTACACATCGAGCTTCTACATAATTCAAAAAGTTATCAAATTGACCGTACGCACAGGCAGTACATAACTACTTAATAACGGAACCCAAGTACGGAATTGTCAGACAACCTTTGCTTAAATTCATATTTACATAGGTGCAACTTAGTCACATAATGATAATAATGAGATTGGTAGAGGAATTTCGTTGGACCTAATCAAATGGGTGTATAAATAGTCGATATGTGTAATGAAATTGACGACTAGTTCTATTTAATATCTCAAATATGTTTTACTTAATTATTATTTTGGCACTGGCATTTTATTATTACGCCACTCGAAATCACAACTACTGGAGCAAAAGGAAAGTGAAGCATGATCCACCGATTCCGCTATTCGGTAATATTTTTCAAATTCTTACAGGAAAAAAGAGCGCCACTGAAGTCGCTACAGAGTTGTATTGCAATTACCCTGAAGAAATTGTCGTCGGCTACTATAAAGGAATAACACCAGTGCTATTAATTAGAGATATAGACGTTGCGCACGATATTCTGACGACGAATTTCTCTTCCTTTTACGTACGGGGTTTCGGTAGAGATCCAAAAGCGGAGCCCTTATTCGACAACGTATTTCACAGCGAGGGAGACAAATGGAAGTTACTACGGCAGCGACTCACACGAGCCTTTACGGTGGCCAAGATGAAGGGGATGTTCCCGCTAATCAAAGAATGCACGCTAAAATTCGAAGGCGTGGTAGACAAAATAATAGAAAAAGGTGGAGATTACGATGTGCACGATCTCATGGCGCGTTACCTAATGGAAGTCATTGCTGTCTGTGTATTTGGAATTAAAACTGATTCAATGTCCAAAGAAAATTCACTTTTCGTTAATATGAGCAAGTGGATATTTGAAAGACCCTTGAAAAATCTTGTGATCATGGGCCTGTGGGAATTATTTCCTGAGATCAGAGGCACGTTCAGAATTGCAAACCCTCGAATTGACGAAACACTTTATGCTATAGTAAATAGTATACGAGAACAAAGAAACTATAAGCCATCCGGACGTAACGATCTTATTGACATAATGTTGGAGTTGGAAGCAATGGGAACAATAACGGGAGATTCTATAGAGAGAAAATACCCTGACAACTCACCGGTACCTGTGGAAATGGAGATTGATATGAAAAGTATGGCCGCCAACATGTTTGTATTTTTCACAGCTGGTTATGAAACATCAGCTACATCTACTAGTTTTGCATTGCACCAGCTTGCACTCCATCCAAAAATTCAAAGTGAAATTCAAAATGAAATTGATACAGTGCTATCTAAATATAACAACGAACTAAATTACGACGCGATTGCTGAAATGCGTCTTCTCGAAATGGCGTACAAAGAATCGTTGAGAATATTCTCCCCTATCGGAGTTCTCCATAGAGTATGCACAAAGTCATACGTAATACCTAAACTAGGAATGACGATAGACCCGGGAGTCAAGGTTATTATACCTGTGCATGCAATTCACGTAGATGAACAATATTACGAGAATCCTAAGGAATTTAGGCCTGAACGTTTTAATGATAGTAAACAAAATGAGCTTATGAATAAAACATTCCTTCCCTTCAGTATTGGACCCAGAAACTGCATTGGTAAGATTTTTGTTGAAATGTTTAATGACACGTTACGAAAATTCCAAGTATCTACCTACAACGGTTCTCATGTTTATAAAGTCGATCAGTCGATAATGCCCTATTTTTTAAACGGTTTTATTTAAGGTTAGGTTAGGTTAGATAAAAGTATTTACGGGTCAAACTTTTTACTATTTATTGTGTTGTAACAGCTGTTACAGTAACACGCAATCTGCGAAATTTCATGACTCTACCTACTTCCGTTCAAGAGATAGAGCCCTGCGAATGATAGACATACAGCGGAGGCATATTAATAGGGTTCCGTTTTTCACGATTTAGTTACGAAACAACTTTAAGGAGTGAGTTTTTACTTGTAATCGCCCTTTTTGTATTTTCTCAGGTTTTTGTAGCAATCAATTTGTTTTACAGCTGGTCGACTAGGTCATTTGCAGTCGATGGCGGGTTTGGCAGCAATCTTGCACAAATACACAGTTGAGCCTAGTGCTGAGACACAGTACGAATTGGAAGTGGACCATAAGAAGAATATCGTACAGGGCATCAAAGGTGGATTACCATTAAGGATCAAGAGGCGAACCAAATAGATTACCTGCATTTATAATTTATCGGCCTTCAAATGGCTGCAAGCCATTATTGGCTCACTGCATAGTTCAAGCACAGAGTAAGAACTAAAGAATAGTGACAATGTTTGTAAACAAGTGCGTAGCCTCGAAAAACTCCAAAATCACCGTTATTGCCAGATGGCGCTGTTCCGTAAGAGAATTACTTGGTAACGAAAAATTCCGCAAGCGCTGCCGTCGATGTTTATTGAATTGTCTCATATGAAAACATAGATGGCACGTATTGGCATGGATGATTAGCATAATTAATTTAAGCTTTAATATGTAATGTAGACCGTGGTTCGGGTCTTGTCTCACAGCTGGTCCGTATACGTAGATGATGCAATTACAAATTAATTCATTATTTTTAAAATTATTGAGTCACTAAGCTAATAAAATGTTGTGATAGAAATTTAAAAATCTGGCTGTAATGTTATAGTAGGTTTCATGAAGTCTATAAAATCTTACTACTTACTTTGTATTACTAGTTAGAACTTAGTACTTACTTTGTATTTATTTACTAATTTTCTGTTTACCTTCTATCTATCTGTATACTTCATCATCACCACAACATATTATAAAACAAATTCGCTTCCTGTCCCTATGTATGCTTAGATCTTTAAAACTACACAACGGATTTTGATGCGGATTTTTTTAATAGAGTGATTCAAGAGGAAGGTTTATATGTTTATAACATGCATAATATAGTAGAGACACAGTGATGATTTCAGAGGTTCTAATGTGATGTGTAATAACACACACACACACACACGTAAATAAACACATTATTTTACACTTACATTGCAAACGCTGGCTGAACCCTACGAGTTAAATCAAAATAATGAACTGCAGTATTATACACCTTAAAAATGTCTTCAATAACCATTTTTTATCCTCTACTTTTTAAGAGAAATAATGGCTTATTTACGATGCTAATTAAGCAAGACAGCAATCCTTATCCAATTACCTTCAATACATTGTACACAGCATTATATAAATCAATATGGCCCTTTACAGCATGTAACTCAAATGAATAATTTCGAAGATACTTATTATGATACTTTTTGAAGATACTTACAGATTTAAAATTCAGGGACATAGCGGGTGCGGCGGCACCAGCCGGGAGGCAGCAATGACCATTAATAAATCGCAGGGGTAAAACTTTCAACGTTGCAGGCTTAGATTTGAGCGTTGAGTGTTTTTCATGGCCAAATATATGTCGCTCTTTCAAGAGTAACCTCTAAAGAAAACATGTTTGTATTGTCTAAAGACAAAAAAGCTGTGATCGTTGCTTATAAAGCAGTCTGTAGTGTATTATGTATCAGCATTGCACCCGTGCGGGGCCGGGGCGGGTCGCTAGTAGTATTGTAAAGCGGGAGAGATTTTTTTTTGTTCAACGAGCCCATCTCTGGTTTTTACCAGTCCGATTTATAATATTTTTTTTGGTACTGGTAATATTATAGACTATCTAGAATTAGGTATCACTTCTCTTCATTGCGTGCCCTAACTTTACCTACCTACTCATATTTCTCATTAAAATTCTGTTTATTATTTCGTATTTTATTGCAACAACAAAGGTCTTTTTCTATTTGCCAGGGATTTTCGTTACCTGGTTCGGTTTCCTATGGACGTGAGCGACCAATATTTATTCAGCATTAGAGATTGTGATCCCACCCAACATATACCAATATTAAAATTTATCCTTTGAATAAAAATGTCAACATGCGTATGAGTACTCGATCTTGCCTTATCAAAATCTGAATAGTCTCAAAATGTTTTTCAAAATAAATTATTTACTTGTTAAGTTCTTCCTTGGTCAACTTCACTTCCTCGACTTCGACAGACGGTTCATTTCCGCTCCCAACACTGGTCACCTTATCTTCAACTGTCAAAACCTTCATGTTATCCTAGTAATTTACACTTTATAAGTGGTCAAAAGTTACAGTAATAATAATGTTTTTGCAGTCAAGTTCATGAATCTGAGAACACTTGGATATGCAGCAGCACTTCTAATTCAACTTTCAATTTGTTTTTACACTTTATCGTGTGTAATATCGATGCGTAGTTGGGTGGGTAAATGCGTGCGCTCGCGCCGCGCTGGCCAACGGGCACTGAATGCTCTGCGGACAGTGGGCACCTGTGGCATGTCGTGGCCTGTAATATCCGGCATTCCAAACTATTTTTGTACGGGAGTGACTGTTATTTTGTTTACAATCCTACGCATTGCTGTTTATGGTCGCAATTGTGTTATTTCAGAAGGTTAGAGATCAAGTTAAATCTCCTCAAGTACGGCTGCAATGCAACGCACTACGTGGCACTACGTGGCACGGCAACTGAGAATGCCTGGAAGATATTTTAATAACTACTCCACTATCCTACTTCAGTGTAGATTGGTGGGGTCGTGTGGTCTAATCATTTGTCCTCCGACACGGTTTAACGACTGTTATCTTACGGTAATAACGAGGACCGACAGCTATACGTGCCTTCCGAAGCATGAAAGTGGGCGAAAAATTATACCAACACCATCCAACAGCCGGTGGCTTAACACTATCGACATTCAACCATAAACTTCCTCAAAAATAATTATTCGGAACCTACACCTACCTGTCGTCACATTAATTTCCACCTCGACGTACTATTTCGACGTAGGAGTAATTTTCTGTCGCATAGGGTTGCAGAATATAAAGTTGGTTTCGTCTTCTCCATTCAATATTGTATAAAATGCTTTTAGCGACATCTTAAATCATTTGGTGGATAATGTAAATGGTGAAACAGGTTAAGTTATTTGGATTCGAAAAAAAAGCAAAGTTTTATAAATTGACAAACTATTATAAATGTAACATAACAATAACGGAATAAAATAATATCATGACAATACTGCTTATTGTCATGATCCACGTCCTCAGAAAGAATGAAAGTGTTTCATTCCAACTATGTTGGTGTGCCCTACAGGGTTCATGATTAAAAATAATGTAATGTAATCGTAACAGCAATAAATAAATGAATATGAACATGAATTCTGAAGATCATTTAAATTTTTTAGATGCCATAAACTTATCAATTGATCCTAAGAGTCTCGTTCCAATAGCGCACACAGATGCGTTGCTAACTTGCTACCCCTGTCGACTAACTCTGAAGAAGAGTGCAACCGGAAACCACACCGAACCGACCGGAACACAAGTGCTTCAAAGAAAATAAGTACTGCCCTGTAGAAAATATTCTTGGCACTTTGGCTGGCTGCAGCGGCCGAACTCTAAGCAGAACCTTTCAAATACAACCTAAAAAGGCTCAATAGGCTCTACCACCCTATTGAGGTACTTTTAGAGGCGGTTTTGACGAAAGCACACACTTAACTTAATCGATGATATTTATTATATACAATCACTGTTTCGTTTGAGTTATTCGTATGATAATTTTAATACACCGAAACATAAGTATTATAAATCTATCTGACGTTTCCCGTCAACTAAAACTATGCATAAACTATGCATACATTTAAAATGTAACTACATATTATTAGCTTCGAAAATTTTCAGATTCTTCAATAAATTTGTTAGCGCGGTGATGAGCCTATTGCCATTCCACCACTACCACAAACCTTTCTTTATCCCACTCCAGGACACGAGTCTCCTCTCAGAATAGGAGGAGCTGCACAAATACAGACTCCAAACTATTACTAGTAATTTAAGGTTAGAAGAACATAATAATACTTTGATCCACCCTTGGATCGAACCCAAGACCTTTAGCAGTCGCGCTGACGACCACTAGATCAAAAAGGCAGTTGGTTTGTAGATCCAACGTCTACCTTAAATATTTCAAACTGTACGGAGCTCTTGGTATTGCGTTTTATTATTGGGCACGTCATAACTTACCTTTTAGTGTCTGCCGTTCCGACATGTTTCTTTGATTCTCTGCGGTAGGTACTAAATTTGACAAATTCTTGTGCCCAATTATTGGACTGAAGTGTTTCGGCATGCGAAGATACAATTGGATACGGTTATTTCTGCTGCTCGCGCAGAGACCCTTGGTAGCTTACTCCGACTTGCAATAGAAACAAAAAAATATAACTGGTAGTCAAACCTTGCGTTTGGTCAGCTCTAGACGGACTCAGTCCTTTCGCACGTTTTTTCCAAAAATAAAAAGGGTTCAAATTTATCACTTATACATATTAATATATGTACTTATGTGACATAAAAGTTTTTATACTTACGAACTTTATACCTCAAACTCCTCAGAGCATTAACAAAGTATTGATACAGTTGAACGGAGTACCGTGACCAATCAATTAATATCCATGTACATGGGGCACACTGAAAGTTCTGACAGAAATTATATATTTTAACGACAGAATATTATGATCGTGGCCGTATTTCTCTCCATGATGAAAGTCGTGAAGGTCAGTCCTCAACTGCGATCATTGAGGAAAATGTGGCTACTGTCAGGAAATTAATTGAAAGAAAACCGGCGTATCACGATCAGGAGATTCGAGGACATTTGGAGATTGGTATGACCCAAATTCAAAAAAGCTTACATCAACATTAAAAAGTTAGAAAACTTTGTTGCCGCTGAATTCATGAACTCTCCCCAGATCAAAAACGGACTCGTGTTGATTGATGTAGAAAATTGTTATTATATATATGATATGATCACGAATGTTCAAATGCTGTGTATGACTTTGTGTCAGGAGATGAAACATGGATTGGCCAGTGTCTTTGAAAAGGTTAGGGAAAAACGACCAAGAAGAGGCATTCTATTGCACCATGACAATGCTTAGGCGCAGATCGCGAACAAGAGACAAATAATTTTTGGCTTCTGAAAAGGTAGAGCTACTGACTCATCCCGCATTTAGTCGAAACCTGGCACGATGCGAATTCTTTATTTTCCCAAAATATAAGTTTTGATGAGCAGTATGACATTTAAGGGGCCGGACTCTTCCGTCTTTCACGTGCTGGTCGAATCATTGCCTCTGCCATGATTCATTCAGCACGTGAAAAACATATCCTAAGACCAATGGTCCTCATGTTGCAAAAATTAATTTAAAAAAATTAATTTAATAAATTTAAGGGGGTATCCCCTACCTCCGTATAAACAGGGGTAGGGGATTAGGCTTTAGAACGGGACCCTAACACCTATTTATTTCGATACACTTAAAGCTTCTACATAATGAAAAAAAATATCAAATAAACCGTATGCACAGGCAGTACCTACTGTACCTACTTAACAACGGAACCCAAGTACGGAATTGTCAGACAACCTTTGCTTAAATTCATATTTACATAGGTGCAACTTAGTCACATAATGATAATAATGTGATTGGTTGAGGAATTTCGTTGGACCTAATCAAATGGGTGTATAAATAGTCGATATGTGTAATGAAATTGACGACTAGTTCTATTTAATCTCTCAAATATGTTTTACTTAATTATTATTTTGGCACTGGCATTTTATTATTACGCCACTCGAAATCATAACTACTGGAGCAAAAGGAAAGTGAAGCATGATCCACCAATTCCACTATTCGGTAATATTTCTCGAATTCTTACAGGCAAAAAGAGCGTCACTGAAGTCGCTACGGAGTTGTACTACAATTACCCTGATGAACTAGTCGTCGGCTTCTATAAAGGAATAACACCAGTGCTATTAATTAGAGATATAGATGTTGCGCACGATATTCTGACGACGAATTTCTCTTCCTTTTACATACGGGGTGTCGGTAGAGATCCAAAAGCGGAGCCCTTATTTGACAACTTATTACATGGCGAAGGAGACAAATGGAAGTTACTACGGCAGCGACTCACACGAGCCTTTACGGTGGCCAAGATGAAGAGGATGTTCCCGCTTATCAAACAATGCACGATAAAATTCGAAGGTGTGGTAGACAAAATAGTAGAGAAAGGTGGAGATTACGATGTGCACGATCTCATGGCGCGTTACCTAATGGAAGTCATTGCTGTCTGTGTATTTGGAATTAAAACTGATTCAATGTCAAAAGAAAATTCACTTTTCGTTAATATGAGAAACTGGATATTTGAAAGACCCTTAAAAAATCTTTTGATCATGGGCCTGTGGGAATTATTTCCTGAGATCAGAGGCACGTTCAGAATTTCAAACCCTCGAATTGACGAAACACTTTATGCTATAGTAAATAGTGTACGAGAACAAAGAAACTATAAGCCTTCCGGACGTAACGATCTTATTGACATAATGTTGGAGTTGGAAGCAATGGGAACAATAACGGGAGAATCTATGGAGAGAAAAAACCCCGACAACTCACCGGTACCTGTGGAAATGGAGATTGATATGAAAAGTATGGCTGCCCATATGTTTGTATTTTTCACAGCTGGTTAT
The DNA here is from genome assembly GCA_944567765.1 of Carterocephalus palaemon. Classification (NCBI taxonomy): domain Eukaryota; kingdom Metazoa; phylum Arthropoda; class Insecta; order Lepidoptera; family Hesperiidae; genus Carterocephalus; species Carterocephalus palaemon. Next base: position 11,622,404 of record OX155643.1, read on the forward strand.
GAAACATCAGCTACATCTACTAGTTTTGCATTGCACCAGCTTGCATTCCATCCAAAAATTCAGAGTGAAATTCAAAAAGAAATTGATACAGTGCTATCTAAATATGACAACGAATTAAATTACGATGCGATTGCTGAAATGCGTCTTCTCGAAATGACGTACAAAGAATCGTTGAGAATATTTCCCCCTATCGGAGTTCTCCATAGAGTATGCACAAAGCCGTACGTAATACCTAAACTAGGAATGACGATAGACCCGGGAGTCAAGGTTATTATACCTGTGCAGGCAATACACATAGATCAACAATATTACGATAATCCTAAGGAATTTCGACCTGAACGTTTTAATGATAGTAAACAAAATGAACTTATGAATAAAACATTCCTTCCCTTCAGTATCGGACCCAGAAACTGCATTGGTAAGATTTTTGTTAATTGATAATTAAATTCAGGTGAGGTAAGATAAGTATCACCTACTAATAGAGATTTTAAAAGGGGATTTCAATAAGGGTGATTAAAGTAACAGACCTTTGACCACTGATCTTCTGACTTTGACCACAAATTACTAAATAGTTACTCTGCTTTAACCAAGTCACTTCCAAAACATGTAATGTAAATCACATTGGCGGCCGCGGCGCGGGGACACACTAGCGCTTACTTTTTTTACTTGTAATCGCCCTTTTTTCTTAATTTTCTATGGTTTTTGTAGCAATCCATTTGTTTTTCAGCTGGTCGACTAGGTTATTTGCAGTCAATAGCGGGTTTGGCAGGAATCTTGCACAAATACACAGTGGAGCCTAGTGCTCAGACACAGTACGAATTGGAAGTGGACCATAAGAAGAATATCGCACAGGGCATCATAGGTGGATTACCATTAAGGATCAAGAGACGAACCAAATAGAATACCTGCATTTATAATTTATCAGCCTTCAAATGGCTGCAAGACATTATCGGCTCACTGCATAGTTCAGAAGAGTGACAATGCTCATACAAAAGTGCGTAGCCTCGAAAAATCTCCAAAATTACAGTTATTCCCAGATGGCGCTGTTCCGTGAAACAGTTATTAAGTAACAAAAACTTCCGCAAGCGCTGCCGTCGATGTTTATTGAATTCTCTCGTATGAAAACAGATGACACGTATTGGCGTGGATGATTAGCATAATTAATTTAAGCTTTACTAATGTAGTCCGTGGTTCGGGTCTCGTCTCACAGCTGAGAATGACTGTTAAGTAGTGCGAATTGGCCCTGCAGTTACCGATTGGCCAACCCGATAAGTCAGAAGGGTAAATCTTAGATAATAAGATAAAAAATTCCGCCCGTATTTCTCGCGGCATGAAAGTTTAGCTCTGAGCGAAAGCCAAAGGGGATAGCAGCGCATGGGGTATCAGTGGACATAATACGGTTGGCGAACCAATCAGCGCTCCGTACGGACAGAGCTAGATCTAGATGTAATTACAATTTAACTCATTATTTTTAAATTAATGAGTCACCAAGCAAATAAAATGTTTTGATATTTATTATAGTCAGATAATTTTTAATTATAATAAAATTTAAAAAACTGGCTGTAATGTTACAGCAGGTTTTATGAAGTCTATAAATACTTACTACTTACCTAGTATTACTAGTAAGTAGTAAGTACATAGTACTTAGTTAGTATTTATTTACTAATTTTTTATTTATTTACTAATTACGGACTTATATAATCGGATTGATTATATAAGCCCGTTAAGGGGCCCAAAAATGCGGGGTGTTCAAGAGGTTTAGGGGGAAGATGGCTGATTTGTAATTTCATCTACTTAATATTTTAATATTCATTGAATTTAAAACCTACCTGCTACACAACATCGATTACTTAGTTCATATTACTGCCCTGTTTGATATATTATATTTCACAAAAACTTAAACTATTTAACACAGCTTTCATAGAAAAGCCGGTGAGCAATCAATGTTTTAACAAGTCCTGTATACGTGCCGGATCTTGTTGAACAAAATTGCGCGACAACCTCATCACATTAAAGAATAATATCGAGTACTTGGCAGAACCACAATACTTTGTGGCAGAACTGTGTAATTTGTATAATGATATAGATCTCCAACTTCAAGATGACTTGAACTTAATTAAACAAAAATCTTCTTCGTTTTGAAATTGGAAATACCAGACTGGGTTTTGGATCCTTTTTTTAAAAGCTTTTATTTAACTTCACTCGTATGTATCTTGTAAGTAAGTAAGTATGTATGTATGTCCTGGAATCTTGCAATCAATATTTCACCCACTTCCACTGAAGCTATCGAGCTGAAATTTGGCACACATATTTGGTTCCGATGACAATGCATGAAAATAAAAAAAAGTTTTAAAAAGCTTTTAAAATAAAAAAAATTTTAACGGTATAATTCAAATGTCAACACAGCAATATCAACCCAGCTGGAAGAAGAACTTATGGAACTGACAACGAACGAGGAAAAAAAAACAATTTTGGTTACAAAATCCAGTCACGAAATCGTACCCTGGACTGTGATCGATCGTTCAACGATTTTTATAGCATTCCCATCGTCATATTTTGTGTGAACACGGATTTAGTGTGTGCAACACTGCTTACTAAAAAGATAAATCGTTTTCATGTAACCGAACGCGGCGACTTGCGGATCATTTTGAGTAAATTCAAAATCTTCACATTAGATTATTTTTAAAATTAGAATTGAATATGTTTGTTTTAATTTGAATAAAATATGTTTTTAATATTCTAAAGTTGCGTTTTAATTGCTCTCACTGGTAAAAAGGTCTGGTTGTATAGAATGTAAGTTTAAACTTCAGACCAGACTAATATAGCACACTAGCTTTTACCCGCTCCGCCCGCGTGGTCAAAGGGAATTAACAATGAGTTGTTTATCATACATGACACATTTGTGGTGGATGAATAGTGACAGTTCCACGATTAAAATATTCTAAGTTAAGAACTTGCAAATGAATTTTATTCATCAGCCATCTATTAACAACATCCGGAACTAAATATCCAGCAAATAACAAAACAACGATATCTTCCCATGGGTATGTTTTACCGCGGTAAAAAGTAGCCTACGTCACTCTCCACCCTCCTCACTATCTCCACACACAAAAACCATACCATATAATAGCTTCTTTGCGACGTGAACCCGGACAAACAAAAAAACACACTTTCACATCTATATAATAAAAATGAATCGCAAAATGTGTTGGTAAGCGCATAACTCAACAACGCCTGGACCAATTTGGCCAATTCTTTTTTTAAATGTTTGTTGAAGTTCAAGGATGGTTTTTACGGCGAGAAAAATTTGAAAATTCATCCCCTAAGGGGGTAAAACGGGGGTGCAAAGTTAGTATGAAGCGTAACGCGAGCGAAGCTGCGGGCATCCACTAGTTTATAATATAAGTATGGATTATAATTAGTGTAATTAATGTCATTTTGGTTTTTAAGTTTTGGTAAAGTAAAAAAAATGGGGGGGCCATAAAAATAATTTTTCAATGTAGGCGGTGGACGAAATATGCTTGAGAACCTCTAGTCTAAGGCTATTATTATAGGGATAGTAGTAATTGCTACTGGTTGAGGGTTTTGCTACACTGGTTAAATGTTATCGATATGAAAGACCAAAAGTCTTTAGTGCTTGGCTTATGTCCTAGATTTCCTATCGAAACCAAATTTCTTCTAAATTGACATAAAATGTTATTCCATATTCAAAAGAGGATCATATAAATCGGATCAGTGGTTCTCGACTTATTAGAGTCGTATTTAATAATATGTAAGGATAAATGTAGATGAAATAAGTAGTTAAACTTTAGGTAGGTACCTATTATTAATCAAAATTTTAGTTCTGCTATTGGTAATTGGTATTGGTAGTTATTACTAATTGTTTCTTTTAATCATTGTGTGATTAAAAGATATTATGAATACATACATGCAATTATTGAAAATTCCAGCAACCATCAATTTCACGAAATAACTGAGTAAAGGCTAATCCAAGTGGACAAAAACAATTAGTCGTTCGTTTATTGGGGCCCTTACCAGCAAACCGTCAATCACATTTTTCAATTTATATAAATAAGGAGAACGATGCGATCTAACTACTAAAGTAATTAAGTTTGTGGTTTATCTAACTAATTACGTAACAGTTTGCTTTGCTTCAAATATTTTTAACTGATAACCGGATAGTTCCATTTATCAAACTTATTATTAGGTACTACCACGGACTACATTACTAAAGTATTCTATGGTACGGCAGTAACATACGGTAGTACGTTAGTAGGTACCATAGAGTACCTACTTTCGTCTGGATATAAAATAATAAACTGCCCGACTGAAAAGTTTTACGTGAATTAACGAACCAAGTATGTACCTACGCACCAAGAAATTTCAATTAAAAATAATTTCTATTATTAAAACTGCAATCCATAGTGGCCCACTGCTGGGCACGGGTCTCCCCCACAGACAAATCTTTGGGAGGTCTAGAGTATACGCTGCTGCAATGCGGATTGGTGGAGGGGTTAGTGGCTAACCCCGTGTCGAATGTTCTCAAGCCACCCGAAGGTCTTCGACAAGGTTTAACGATTGTTTTCACAGTTTAATACAACCGGGACCGACAGCTTAACGTGCCCTCCGAAGCACGGTAGCGTCCATGAAATTTTTCCACTACCATCCACAAATTGACCGCCCCCGTCGTTGCTTAACTCTGTCGATCACATTGAACCGACGCAAGTTATGGACGTTAAATTAAAAGTCTCGTTAAGTAATTATACCCCTACTTAAGGAACCACAAACTAATAAACGAGCTTTCCCATTAATACACGCAAAAATCAACATTGCAAGCATGAGCAATATGAGAATACGTCGGTCAGTCTAATCGCAGTGCAGACGCGGCGCGGGCATCATGTTTTATATAATTATTATTTTACTAGTTATAGCGTTTTACTTCTACGGCACTCGCAACCACGACTACTGGGCCACTCGTAAAGTCAAACACGTTCGGCCAATCCCGCTCTTTGGAAACCATTTTCGAAACCTGGTGGGCATAAAAAGCATGGTGGAAATAATGACCGAACTCTACAACAAGTTCCCTGATGAGAAAGTCGTCGGTTACTACAGAGGTACCACGCCGGAGTTGATAATAAGAGACCTTGATATAATCAGAGACATTCTCAGCGTGGATTTCACGTACTTCCATAAACGAGGCTTCGGCAGGGACCCAGATAAGGAGCCCCTGTTGAAAAATTTGATTCACTCAGACGGAGACGTATGGAAGCTTCTTCGTCAACATCTGACTCCAGCATTCACAACGTCGAAGTTAAAAAAGATGTTCCCCTTGATAATAGAGTGTGCTGAGAAACTACACATCGTGGGTGAGAGCATCGTGGCTCGCGGTGGAGACTGCGACGTGCGCGAACTCATGGCACGCTTTACTACAGATTTCATCGGAGTGTGCGGCTTCGGCATCGAAATGAACACCATCGACGACGAAAATTCTCTATTTAGGCAACTCGGAAAGAAAATATTTCATCGCCCGCTGCGAAGTCTATTGTTATTCTTTCTGTACGAAATATTCCCTGAAGTTAGAAGGTTAATCAAAATCCAAGACCCTATTCTCGAAAAAATGGTTATGGAAATAGTACACAAGGTTCGGAAGCAACGAAACTACAAGCCTTCAGGACGTAACGATTTTATAGACTTATTTTTGGAACTAGAGGAGAGACGTATAATTGAAGGAGAATCGATTGAGAGAAGAAACCCTGATGGAACGCCAGTCACGGCAAAGCTAGAAATAGATTTGAAGTGTATAGCAGCACAAGTATATATATTCTTTGCGGCTGGCTTTGAAACTTCATCATCTGCCACCAGCTACACCTTGCATGAACTCGCATATCATCCAGAAATTCAGAGGAAGGTTCAAGATGAAATTGACGAGGTGCTTTCGAAATACGGAGACAAACTGTGTTACGATGCCATCGCCGAAATGTCTCTGCTTGACATGGCACTGAAGGAAGCGATGAGAATTTTCCCTCCAGTGGGAGTATTACATAGAGTATGTGCTAAACGATACACAATACCCAGTTTAGGTATTGTTATTGATCCTGATGTGAAAATAATTATACCCGTTCAGGCTTTGCAAGTAGATCCACAATATTACGACAATCCTCAAGAGTTTCGGATCGACAGATTCAAGGCTGAGCAAGCAAGAGCACGGGATAAATATTTCTTTTTGCCATTTGGAGAAGGGCCTCGAGCTTGTATTGGTGAGTTAATATAAGTATATAAGATATCAATGTATTGTACCTACGCAACTCAAAGAAGGTATATGGATAAATCCTGCATAAAATTCGTATATAAAGTAGATAGCTTACCTAAAAGGGTACCTGTTAAAACATACGGAAGCAATCTCAAGGTATGATTAAAGGCTCAAGGTATTCAACGTTAATAATTGCGCAGAATTATTATTGTTGAAGGTAGGTTAGTAGGTTAAATAATAAGTTAGCAAGTACACAGATTAATACCTTAAAATGCTATGCTATAAGCCTTATGCTTTCTACTGTTCGGCACGGCACGGCTCTCTCATAGTTTAGAAAGGGCTAGAATCCTAGAGCATCTGTGCTCATCATTACTCAACCACGTTGTTCCAATGCCAATTACTTATTAGCCAACCTAGTGTCGAATGTTCTCAAGCAACCTGAAGGTCTTCGATAAGGCTTAACAATTGTTTAATCACAAAGTGTGATCTCCAATACAAATTCAGTGTTTTCGTATATTGAATCCACAAAGGGTTAGTAAATATTTTTTTAATAATATAGACGGACAAACAGACATACGGGCCACGTGATGGAAAGTGGTCACCGTCGTCTATGTACACGTGCTACACCAGAGGTATCACAGGTGCGTTGCCTGCCTTGAAGGAAACGTTTCACACTCTTTCTGAAGCGCTCCATATCTTAGCTCGAAGGAAAAACCTCAGTCGGAAGCTCATTCCACCATTCCTGGTTTTCTACCAGTTCGTCGTAAAAAAGACCGCGAGAAACGCACGGTGGTAGTAAGCCATGAGTCGACTCGGTGTGGATGAAACTTCAGACCTCGGCGTGTAGTGCGACAGTTGAATGAGGTTGGTGGAATTAAGTTATGAAGTTAAGACTAGGCAAATGGTGTAAGTAAACGATACTATTTTCGTGTCTGATTTCACGCGAGCGAATTTGCGGGCGAACACTAATAAATAAATAATCCTTTAACTATTGTTGCAGGAGTACCTAGTAATTTCTTTTTTCCAGGGTCTCGCTTGGGCCAGATGCAGGCGCTGGCAGGCTTGGCGGCGCTCCTGCAGAGGTTCACAGTAGTACCCGGCACGAGCACCACTCGAAGCCTTAGGCTCGACCACAAGCAAAACACCATTCAAGGGTTAAGAGGCGGAATACCTCTGAAGCTTCAGCTGAGATCAAAGCAATTGTAAAACATAAATTTATATGCCGTCAAAGTTGTAATGACATGTATTTCTTTATCTTTTAATATACATATTATGCAAACTTATTTTATTAATATTAAAATTGATTCTGTAGTCACGTGTAGGTAAATCCGTCACAGTCGTCGCCGCAGCGTCGCCGCAGCGTCATCGATGACGCACGCGATCTTGTCTTGCGCATTGACATATGACGGTGATAAATAAAATGTCGTGTGCAAGTTGTAATGTTGTTATTAGTGAAGTTTTAGCCTTCATTCAGAATAAAATGGATGTAATGGATCAAATTAGTCTAGTGCAAATATGTGAAAGTTCATTCAGTAGTGATGACATCACAGATGCTAGAAATTTGCTTTGTGAGTGTGTTCTTTCGCTAAAAAAGAAAAAACCGCAGAGAAAACGTGACGGAAAGGTGCGACGAGACTTAGAAGATATCATTACTTGGTTTCGAGACATTGATCCGACTGAGTTTCCGATCTTCGTAGTACGAAATATTAATAAACTACCCCCAGTGCACTTTGATCACGTAGATGTATCCAAACTGCTAAAGGATATTTTAGTATTACAGAAGGAGGTAAATACGATAAAACAAAATTTCACGCCATTAACGGAATTTAAAACTTTGAAATCTGACGTGGAAAACATAAAAATGGTATCACTGGTGAACAACTTTGAAATGACTAACGTTAACAAGATTAGTCGTGGTAAACCAAATCTAGTGGACTTAGAAAGTGGATGTGACAGCGGTCCCATAGGATTGCTACACATTCCCGACGCAGATCGCTCTCCCCCAAGACGACCGGTAGCCGTGTGTCAACAGTCTGCTAAATCCTGCAAGACAAAAACGACTCAGAAGGGTCTGTCTGTATCACCCACTCCTGCAACGATCACACCTGCAAATAGGCCTACCAGCTCTGTGTGTAGCAAGGCTTCCTCAGCTCCCGGGGGGGCCCGCCCGCAGATGCAACGTAAATCTTGGCGATGATGCAACGTAAAGACTGGCGATGTCAATATTACATTCTCAGTGGATGATGTGGCTGCAGTTATCCAGAAAATGGTCAGAGGTAAGTCCCCTGGCCATGATAACCTAAGCATTGAGCATCTCAAGTATGCTAGTCTCCATCTGCCACGAGTTCTTGCTATGTTGTTTAACTTGTGTGTCAGTCACTGCTATCTACCTGACGAACTAATGTACACAGTGGTAGTTCCAATAGTTAAGAATAGGACTGGTGATGTATCTGATTTGTCTAACTACAGACCCATATCGCTGGCTACTGTTATCGCTAAAGTGCTGGACAGTCTGATTGATAAACACTTGGATAAGCACATACACCTTAATGACTCTCAATTCGGATTCAGACCAGGACTTTCAACTGAGAGTGCTATCTTTTGTCTCAAACAGACTGTCCAGTACTACACAGATAGAAGGACACCTGTACTGGCCTGCTATCTTGACCTTTCCAAGGCCTTTGACCTAGTCCAGTACAGTATATTATGGCAGAAGTTAAAAGAGACTGATGTGTCTTATGACATTGTGTCTATATTAAAATATTGGTACAGTCGGCAACAGAATGTGGTGAGGTGGGCGGGCGCATACTCGGACGTGTACGGGTTGGGATGCGGGGTGAGGCAGGGGGGGTTGACCTCGCCCCGGCTGTTCAACTTGTACGTAAACCAGCTGATCGAGCGGCTGAGCAGCACCAAGGTTGGGTGTCATGTAAACGGGGTGTGTTTGAACAACATTAGCTACGCCGATGACATGGTGCTGCTGAGCCCCTCGATCAGAGCTATGCGTCAGCTACTTCACACCTGTGAGGTATATGCCCGGGCCCATGGACTCAGATACAACGTTAAGAAAAGTGAGTTTATGATCTTCAAGGCGGGTAATACAGTTTTCAATAACCCACAACCATTGTCGCTTTGTGGAACCCCCTTGAGGAGAGTAGATCGCTTCAAGTATCTGGGTCACTGGGTCTCGGATGATCGTAGTGATAACCTGGACATAGAACGCGAACGCAGGGCGCTGTCTGTACGATGCAACATGCTGGCCCGCAGGTTTGCAAGGTGTACCAGTGCAGTCAAGGTGACTTTGTTCAGAGCCTACTGCCAAACCTTTTATACCTGCAGCCTGTGGGTTAAGTATACGCAGCGTGCATACAGGGCCCTGATCGTTCAGTATAATAACGCGCTCAGGGTGCTGTTTGGGCTGCGGCGCTGCTGCAGCGCCTCAACCATGTTTGCGGAGCGGCGAGTAGATGATTTTTACGCGATCATCCGCAAGCGATGCGCCTCGCTGCTGCAGCGGCTGCGAGCCAGCCCGAACAGCATTCTGAGTGCGCTGACAGACAACTGGAACTGGCCAATGTTCCGCTACTGGGCGCGGTTGCATACTGCCCCCAACAAATAGCGAGCCCAGTGTGTATTTAATTGTAGTGTGTATTTATAATAAATATTAGTGTGTGTAGTGTGTATTTATAATTAAATAAGTTGTCAACTAACATAGTTTTTAAGTAAATGTTACTAACCACATATGGACCTGTTCCGAAATAAACTTTTTTTATTATTATTATTATTATTAAATCCATTAGTGCGATGAGGGATTGTGTATATCATTGTACCAAAATTTTCAAGAAGGAACCCTAATTTTGCCATGTCCGTTTGTCTGTATACTGTTTCTGTCTGCTCGTCCATGACTTAATAGCTCTTTTCAAAAGTAATGCTAGTGCGTAAAAATCTTTTTTCAATTCCTGTTTACGCGATAACCTTAATAAGACACATTATTAATTAATATTAATAATAAAATTAATGTTAAGACACATTAAGCTCTAATTTTGGATAAGTCAAGTGTCGAGTAATCACATCCATACAGTTCCTATTTATGTATTATATATGTCATATTTTAAGGTGATCCCAGAAAGTATTCTGAGATCACATTTCCCCTTTAACGTCCAGTTTTCTGCGCACTACTGTCGCATCAACAGGTGCATGGTTTACTAATATCAGTGAAAATATAGTGTAAAGTTAAAGGTCTAAACTACTTAGGGCATAAGCCAACAAAACATTAAAAAAATGGTCCAGAATTCTTCAAAAAAATCCGCAAGTATCAACACGAAAACATGTTTAGTTTTCATCTCACTAAACTAGATATTTTGAGCGACAACTATAATTATATTTTATAAGTACTCCTAATATAAATGAAATAAATTTATTCAATCACGTTATATTTTGAAGTCAGCCCGACTTTCATCTGGATATAAAATAAACTGCCCGACTGAAAAATTTTACCTGAATTAACGAACCAATCTAATAGGTATTAATCTATTATAATAGTAGGTATTCATCTATAAAATAATAGGTATTAATATATTATAATAGGTAAGTACGTACAAGAAATTTCAATTAAAAATAATCTTTATTATTAAAGCTGCAATCCATAGTTGTCCACAACTGGGCACGTGTCTCCCCCACAGACAAATATTTGGGAGGTCTAGAGTATACGCTGCTCCAATGAGGATAGGTGGAGGGGTTAGTGGCCAACCCAGTGTCGAATATTCTCAATCCACCCGAAGATCTTCGACAAGGCTTAATGATTTTTTTCACCGTTGAATACAACCGGGATCGACGACTTAACGTGCCCTTCGAAGCACGGTAGCGCCCATGAAATTTTCCACTACCAGTCACCCATCCACAAATCAAACGCCCCGTCGTTGCTTAACTCCGTCGATCACATTGAATCGACGCAAGCTATGGCTATGGACGCTACATTAAAAATCACGTTAATTGATTGTCCTCTATTAAGGAACCGCAAACTAATAAACGTTTTTTCCCAGTAATAGACGCAAAAATTAACAATTATTTAATTATTAATATTATTTTAATATTAATTTATTTAATTTATTTTACTAAAAATGTAGGACACAACAACATGAATCATTGAGCAATATGAGCATTTGTTGGTCAGTCTAATCGCAGTGCCAGCGCGGCGCGGGCATCATGTTTTATATAATTGTTATTTTACTAGTTATCGCGTTTTACTACTACGGCACTCGCAACCACGACTACTGGGCCACTCGTAAAGTCAAACACGTTCCGCCAATCCCGCTCCTTGGAAACCACTTTCGAAACCTGATGGGCATAAAAAGCCTGACGGAAATAACGACCGAGCTCTACAACATGTTCCCTGATGAGAAAGTCGTCGGTTACTTCAGAGGTACCACGCCGGAGTTGATAATAAGAGACCTCGATATAATCAGACACATTCTCAGCGTTGATTTCATGTACTTCCATAAACGAGGCATCGGCAGGGACCCAAATAAGGAGCCCCTGTTGAAAAACTTGTTTCACTCAGACGGAGACATATGGAAGCTTCTTCGTCAACGTCTGACTCCAGCATTCACAACATCGAAGCTAAAAAAGATGTTCCCCTTGATAATAGAGTGTGCTGAGAAACTACACATCGTGGGTGAGAGCATCGTGGCTCGCGGTGGAGACTGCGACGTACGCGATCTCATGGCACGCTTTACTACAGATTTCATCGGAGTGTGCGGCTTCGGCATCGAAATGAACACCATGAACGACGAAAATTCTCTATTTAGGCAACTCGGAAAGAAAATATTTCATCGCCCGCTGCGAAGTCTACTGTTATTCTTTCTGTACGAAATATTCCCTGAAGTTAGAAGTTTAATCAAAATCCAAGACTCTATTATCGAGAAAATGGTTATGGAAATAGTGCACAAGGTTCGGAAGCAACGAAACTACAAGCCTTCAGGACGTAACGATTTTATAGACTTATTTTTAGAACTAGAGGAGAGACGCGTGATTGAAGGGGAATCGATTGAGAGAAGGAACCCTGATGGAACGCCAGTCACAGCAAAGCTAGAAATAGATTTGGAGTGTATAGCAGCACAAGTATTTTTATTCTTTGCGGCTGGCTTTGAAACTTCGTCATCTGCCACCAGCTACACCTTGCATGAACTCGCATATCATCCAGAAATTCAGAGGAAGATTCAAGATGAAATTGATGAGGTGCTTTCGAAATACGGAGACAAGTTGTGTTACGATGCCATCGCCGAAATGTCTCTGCTTGACATGGCACTGAAGGAGGCGATGAGAATTTTCCCACCATTAGGAGTAATAAATAGAGTATGTGCTAAACGATATACAATACCCAGTTTGGGTGTTGTTATTGATCCTGATGTGAAAATAATAATACCCGTTCAGGCTTTGCAAGTAGATCCGCAATATTATGACAATCCTAAAGAGTTTCGGATCGACAGATTCAAGACTGAGCAAGCAAGTGCGCGAAATAAATATTTATTTTTGCCATTCGGAGAAGGGCCTCGAGCTTGTATTGGTGAGTTAATATAAGTATATAAGATATCAATGTATTGTACCTATGCAACTCAAAGAAGGTATATGGATAAATCCTGCATAAAATTCGTATATAAAGTTAACCTTACCTAAAAGGGTACCTACTTAATATTCTATTCAGTCAAAACATACAGAAGCAATCTCAAGGTATGATTAAAGGCTCAAGGTATTCAACGTTAATAATTGCGCAGAATTATTACTGTTGTTGGTAGGTTAGTAGGTTAAATAATAAGTTTTGCTAACTTACACAGATAGATCACCAATACCTTAAAATGCTATGCAATAGGTTCCCCTTATTCGTTCTACTGTTGGGTACGACACAGCTCTCTCAAAGTTTACGAAGGTCTAGAATCCTAGAGCATTGGTACTCATCATTACTCAACCACGTTGTTAGTCAAAGTCAAAGTCAAAGTCAAATAATTTATTTCGCTATGAGGTGATTAGACACGCTTAACGAAAGTCTAGGTACCTAACTAAAAACCAACTACTTGAACTACTAACTGATCTATATAAGGCAAAGGATTAGCTATTGATTATTGAATGAATAGCTAATCCTACACAGGTGTCTAACTTGCCTTAAGATAAATTTACAATAATTACCTACCACTAAGCTAAGCTCTAAGTCACGATAGACTATCTATATGGCTTTAGGAAGAATTTACAATATTCTTATCCTATGCCCTAGTGTAGGCCGAGAGAGAAAAAAGCCGGAGGAAAAAACTCTCGGTGCTCTTTTAAAATTCAAATTAATTTTTACAGAAAAATGTACAGTATGACCATGACATGATTAAGTCAGACACGAGACAGCCAATCGTGTATGCCAAGAATCACCCCATATGCCACCTGCTTACAATATTTAGTATAATTAATACAGAAGCATAGTGATAGCCTGTCAGAGTTTAATTCAGTCCCATGCCTTTATATCGTCCAAATACTCCTGAATATAATAATAAGCTTTTCGACATAATGTTTGTTTGATGGTTTTTTTAAACCTTTGTAAAGGCAGAGACTGAACCGCAGCCGGGACTTTATTGAATATTAGAATAGACATTCCTATGAAGGAACGACTTTTCTTACTAAGCCGGCATTTAGGAAACGCTAATTTGTGGCCGTTCCTTAGTGTTACATTGCGTAAGGCATTTAGGTCACTACGACTTACAAACTGATGCCTATTTTTACGAATATACATAATATTCTCATAGATGTACTGCGATGCAAGGGTTAGGATGTTTATTTCCTTAAATTTTTCTCTAATTATGTTCCAATGCAAATTAGTTATGAGGGGTTAGTAGCCAACCTAGTGTTGAATATTTTCAAGCAACCTTAGATAAGGGTTAACGATTGTTCAATCACAGTGTGTGATCTCCACTAAGGGTTAATAATTATTTATTTAATGTGATTGCTTTTATCTTTGGCGGGAAATTTGAATAATTTTTTTTTTGTTGAGTTAGAACATTTTTAGATAGATAGTAGCATTATTTTATTGTGTGCGCACGTACATACATACCGTGTATTAAAAAAATATTTATTTATTTAAATTTTCCGCCACGGATCAAGCAAACACCTTGACAACTACTTGGCAACTAGGTGTAGGTAAACGATACTATCATGTCTGATTTTAATTGCGGGCGAACACTAATAAATAAATAATCCTTTAACTATTGTTCCAGGAGTAGGTACGTACTTAGTAAATTCATTTGGTATTTTCCAGGGTCTCGCTTGGGCCAGATGCAGGCGCTGGCAGGCTTGGCGGCGCTCCTGCAGAGGTTCACAGTAGTACCCGGCACGAACACCACTCGAAGCCTTAGGCTCGACCACAAGCAAAACACCATTCAAGGGTTAACGGGCGGAATACCTCTGAAGCTTCAGCTGAGATCAAAGCAATTGTAAAATGGCTCACGAAATGGATTTTGGGACATGAAAAATATTTGAATTAAAATTGATTATGAGCTACCTACGATCAAACAATCTTGTGTTTATTATTTCCATTACCTATGTAATTTATATATTATGCCGTCAAAGGTGTAAGTATGTGTATGTACTATCTATTTCATTACCTTTTATTATATTCAAACTTATTTTATTAATATTAAAATTGATTCTATGGTCACTTGTAAATCCATTAGTGCGATGAGTGAATTGTGTATATTTTATCATTATACTACCTATTTTTTTTTGTACGCCTCTGTCCATCTCTTCATCATTATTTTCATAAAGTGATGGTTGACTAGACGTACCTACTTGTACTATATGTATTAAGTAAGCAAGTATTCAAGTTCAATGGAACTACTGGGAGAATTTTATCTAAACTGTGAACAATAATCGAAAGAATGAAAAAGTAGTTATAAGATTTTTATATTGAGTAGTTAATAGCATTATGTGTGACCGGTGACCCCATCGATACACAGTTGGTACCCAATCCCACGACTAATCAAACAGATTTGCATCCTCTAAAGCAAATAAATTTAAATTTTATTAGCACGCAAAATTCCAATCTTTATTGCTCTAAAGTCTAAAGTCTTCGATCAATAATGCACTCTAAAGTCGATGACCCGCCAATACAATACAATCTGTTTTTAGCGGCTTTTAAACTTATCTATACTGTTGACCTAACTGACAATGTCAAATCAATAACTAGTAATTTTCAAGTTGTAATTTACCTACATAACTATTTTATGGATTTATTTATTGTATTTGAATAACGCTCAAAGTTCCTCAGCTATATACGAGCTTGTTATATTTCATATAAAATTGAAATGTTTTACTTTTAACTAGCATGGAGGAGCTTAAGCTAAGAGACCTCTTATCATTGTGATAAGCGTGTTTGCATAATCATGTCTTTTCAATACGTAAGAATATATTATGGGCCATACGAGGCATTCTTCACGAAATCCCATAAACCACAAAAATTAAGAGGATTGAGAGGTAATAGTTACTCAATTAGGGCCAGATGCCTTTCTTTCCTTCTTTCATTCTCAAGTCCTTCCTTATACTGGTTTGGTTTATTAAAATAATTAATACGGGTCTTGAACTCGATTTTATTTTATTTTACCAATATAATATTTCTTTTTGCATTGCTACAAATACGAATACTTAATTATCTATGTATATACTGTTACTGTTACTCAATATTTATTAATGGAGAATTCACAAGCAATACGTTCAATACAGATCAACTACGAATACTTGGATTTCGCGTGGATCTGGTGCCTGTTGATTTTCTCAATTATTGCATGTTTGAAATCTGCGGGTTTGAGGTAAGTGCATCTCATAAAATAAATGAAAACAAGTAAACTATAGAGCCCCAACCCAACGACTTCAATATGTGAAGGAAAGGCTGTTGCTGAAAAGACCCTCTGCCTTTTGCCATTGACAGTTGCTGTTGGCCCTAATGGCCTTTCCAACATCGCCGAATAGATAGGTAATAATAGCGTTTGCTTATCCAGGTATTCAGGTGCAACATAAGCAATCTATCCTTCAACACGCCAGCGGAACAAGACGTGGTGTGCCGTCGCGCGGTCGCCGCAATTGTGGCGGCCTCTACGCGGTTAGCGCGCGCGCGATGTTATCTGTGGCTCTGGAAGCTTCTTGAAGAACGAATGTTCAAGGGAGTCGAGTTCGCGCCAAGATTTACGCCGCTAGATTTCGACCTCAGAGCAATCAAGCCGCTGGAGTGCTTCCTGTGTTGCACGTCAAACGAGCCATGCAAGGATGACGTTGAAGCAGCATTGCAATACCTAGAAAAATGGGCTTCTTAGAATTGAATTTCTCAAGTTCTTCAAAACTTTGGTTTACCTACCTATTAGTACGATTTCCCTGCTTGCTGCACATTTGTATTTAGAATTTAAAATCGCAAGCTTAATATAGCAAATGTGGGTAACATAAATTTTTCTTACTATAATTATATTTAATGACGATTTAATAAATAAAATAAAAACTTAACCCACCATCTGGTGCAGTCGGGTAAAATAGCCTTTATTCACTGACCTCTTTACCATAGAGGAAGAAATCCTTGCCTTTATATATTATAGCAGGCTGTTCATCAATTAAAAATTCCACATAGGTTGGGGTCATTCTCACAACCTCACTCATTTAGTCGACTTCGAGCTTATAATATACTACTTATATAATTATCTATGATCCCGAGCGAACGAGCTCTTTCGCGAGGATTTTTCCATTCACTGCTAGGTAATTATTTTTTGAAACTAATATTTCAATTTCATTTTTCGAACAACCCATCTAGTTGTAAACATAGAACATTATTTTCATGAACATCAGAAATGGGCAATATAAAATTAAATACTTAAATGATTTAATTTTTAGCGTGGAGGTTTATGCCAAACATTATAGCAAATAAGCTAATTAGTTTATATTAGTGTGCGTTTAAATAAAATCACGAGGACAAAATGAAACACAATTGATTTTAGTTCCTTTATATTGAAACAAGTCATAAGGCTCCCGAGTTCAGTCTGCTAACAATAAATTAAATACTATTTCATCATCATTATATAATCTGCTTCAATTTTCAGTCACTACATATAGAGTACACTATTCTCTTCAAACAATATTCTGCAAGTTTCTCACATCTGCCGTACATACTTCATAATAATATTTCACAAATATCCTGATAGTACATAATTAGAAAAAATAATTACCTATACCTACTCTTCCGAAATTGGTACAGGTATTTATTTTTTTAAATAAACTAGAGAACAGGGGCTCGATTTTTTATCTCTCAATTTTACAAATTTACTAGGGCGAGTGACGAGGTACTTACCAGTCAAATTTAATTTCACCTAGCGATAGATCGTGTGAGTAAATGTGTATCGCAGTGCTTGGGCGTCATAAATATTGTGCCTACAATTAACTCGTTACAAAATTCCCCTGCAAGTTCCATATGCGAATATCTGGTCTGTTCCTCATAGCCAAAATGTGCCAAAAATGTTTGGCCATGAGAAATTATAGGTAATCATATTGGAAAATTAAAAAAATGGGCTGATTTTTAAACTGAGAACAAACAGGATACTACTCCGAAAGCACATCATTGGACTGGTCTAGTGGCTTAACTTCACCTCCTAGGGTGGTTGAATTGGCTTCATTATTTTATATCATTTACATATAGGTACGTAGGTTATATAATTAATACATTATCAGACTAACACATTTTACACAAGGTAATCTTGGATGGAAATCTTGGATTTTTAGTTAATCTCATATTTTTGAAATCTCTTCGGAAGCCAGAGAAATAAATTTTTCAAAAATCCACCTCCTATTGTGCTTCGAACAACACAATGCAATTGGTTCTTACACACTTACGTTCTTCAGTGACACAACAGTAATAACGACTGTGGCGTAATGACGATGCGAACTGCGCGTGCTCCTGGAGGTTTTCATCTTAAATGACCGAAACTAGTCGGCCTATTTCCGACTTAAATAACACGTAAGCCGGTAACTTCAACTGTGAATAATAGATGGGAAAAAATATCTGAATTACTAGTTTTCATGTATGAAAGACCTTGCTTTTGTGTGAGTAATGTGAACATGCCAACTATGGTGAACCGATCTATATGTATTATGTATTTAAATCAAAGGTCTCAGTTAACTGAGACTTACTTCTCTTCTGCTAACTTGAAAGTAATTTGTAAGATTGCATGTCAAACTCGTTCTAGTTCATCAGTACACTCGAAGCAACACCCTAGAGAATAGTCTGGTTCACATGGCATTCTAATCTTTTTATTTGAACTGGATTCTGTTGCCACTATACACCAATTAAATTGTGCCAAGCCCATGTTCTCTACAATTAACTGGCAGTAAGAACTGTTTGTTAACTTAGAGCTACTGCAGATTTTGCTACTAATCAATTTAGTCAAACCCTGCATATTGACGTAATACCTTCGAAAGCTTACGATTTGATCCATGAAGTGACAAACAAACAAATTAACATGATCATCAAGCAATAATGTCATGGCCAAATCACTGGTCTAGACATTAATAGCTGCTACCAACCTAATATTATTGTAATTGATTGTTAATTAGGAGGCTTATACTATTCTATTAAGCCAGGGTTCAAAACTATCACGATAAATAAATAAAATCTTATCAAACTATACTTATATTGAAAACACATGAAATATTGTTTGATAAAAAACACAAAATTTAATGTGCTACTAACGGCAGCAGCTAATAGTTATATTTTGTCAAAAAATCATTTACAATATTTACATTAAAACCTAGTAGAAATCTAATAAAAATTCATAAGTTCTTCATATTGTATTGTTCTTTTTAAACAAATATCATGATAAATTGAGAACCCTGGAAAACGGAAATACCATTTTAAATGCAAACATTTAACAGGTAAGGTTGTTGTAAGGAGTGCTTAAAAACAAACCACTAGTTTAAATAAATATTGACATACCGAAGCCATGACATGAAGAGTTCTCACTTAGACCTTGTTTAGTGCTAATTAGCTATTAGCATTTTAAACCGTTATTCTGTACTGATGTCTACAAAAGCACAATGACCTCATCTTAAATAATATTCGATTAATGTATAGCCCCCTCGCACGGATAATAAACGAGTGGAAATGTAACAATATCACAACTGAATTGTTGGAATAAATCATTTATTTACATATTCACCTATACCAAGCCATTTCAATATAAAACCGTCTAGCTAAATTTTCATAAATTATACTAATTTATTTTACAATTACGAGTACTCATAAATAAATGGGTTTAAAATTAGTATCAGTTATCCTAATAATGAGACAATAAAAAAATATTGCATCCATTTTATGATTAAATATTTTGCCTGCATTTTGATTCTATGACACCCCATTCTAGTGAAAATAGTAAAAACAATAATGCAAAAGGAATATTTCATTTACTAAAACATTTCAAAATAAATAATTAAAACCACAATAAGCCTAAATATTTATTATTAATCACTGGGTAAGAACCACATTTTACAAAAAAATACAATGGTGTCATCCCGTGATCAGCTGATTCATGGCTAATTATGCATAAACGTTTTCGTATCTTTAACACAGGACTGATAAACATTTAGGTACATATACCTAAGTATGTATTTGTACAATAAAAATTGTGTGTTTTTGGAATAGGTGTCAATAGAATGGTGCAAACATTAACAATAAATAGAAGTATGTAAGTGGAGGAATATTAAAATTGAAAAATACAAGTGATAAATGGCCTCATACAAAATCAAAGCAGCGGCACATTGTCTAGCAAAATGATTGCATCTAATGCTTCAAATGTAATCGGGAAAGTATTGAGTTGATAAACCATCTAAAAATGTATTACTTGTATTTATTGCTTATAGTTTAAATACCGTTTTAATTTTATACAAAACCTATTATAATTTTGACTCCATCTGATCATAACATAAATACAAATACATAATCGTATAACGAATTAGCCAAAAACGGGAGACTTTCTGACAAGGAGTGTTATAAAACTCACCAATCAGATATCTACCCGCAGTATCTAACAACAGTCGCATTTAGTAACCGAAGGAACACTTCAGCAGAATTTTGACCAGAATAAGGGCACTGTCACACGATCGGTTGCCGCCGAATGCACTAAGCACGATCGAGAACAAGCGGTAAGGGAACGTTCTGGGCCGAAGGGTCCACTCGGGTGCGCTCGCGCGCGATTCGCTCACTCATTTCACTTGAGTCTTGACGTGTTGTAAGAACTCGTAGTAGGAGAAGGCTGATTCCACGCGGTCGTCAACTAGTCGCTCGGTGAACACTTGGCGGGATGGGGAATTGTCCCTGGAAATTGATGTAATAGAATAATTATCTATATATATAAAAGGAGAAGGTGACTGACTGACTGACTCACTGACATATCAACGCAGGGCCTAAACTATAAGGGCTAGAAACTTGAAATTTTGCACAGGGGTTCCTTTTATAACGTAGGGGAGCACTAAGAAAGGATTTTTGAAAATTCACCTCCTAAGGGGGTAAAACGGGGGTGCAAAGTAAGTATGAAACTTTGCCGTTTTTGATGTTAATCGAATGAAATTCAGTAGGTACCTATGAAGGTTTTTTATTGAGTTTCGAATTTTTATGTTACTTCTAATTCCACGCGAGCGAAGCTGCGGGCGTCCACTAGTTTTACATAATTATTCAAATTTGTACTCTAGTATAATTAAGAAGTCCCAACCTTAGGACATCCTTCCAAACATTAAGGATAAGGTTTTTCGTCATTAAGGTTATCGACGAAGGCGCACAAAAGCACATTTCCAGGTGATAACATCACGCTCAAGGAAAGTCATAGGATCAAAATCAAGTCCAAACGGCATTCTTGTAAAATTAAAAGCACCCACCTGAGAAGAAGGATGTTGGACGCGTACGGTCTGTCATCGTTTAGTTTATCAATGAATGCGTGCAGCAGCACATTTCCAGGTGATAACATCTCGCTCAAGAAAGTCATAGGATCAAAATCAAGTCCAAACGGCATTCTTGTAAAATTAAAAGCACCCACCTGAGAAGAAGGATGTTGGACGCGTACGGTCTGTCATCGTTTAGTTTATCAATGAATGCGTGCAGCAGCACATTTCCAGGTGATAGCATCTCGCTCAAGGAAAGTCATAGGATCAAAATCAAGTCCAAACGGCATTCTTGTAAAATTAAAAGCACCCACCTGAGAAGAAGGATGTTGGACGCGTACGGCCTGTCATCGTTTAGTTTATCAATGAATGCGTGCAGAAGCACATTTCCGGGGGAATCTATCTTGGGCAGCGAGCGGGCCTCGTCCGGCAGCTGGCTGAAGGCCGTCACGCCGAAGCAGTCCGACAGGAACGCGGGACTAACGCCGTGGCACACGTAGATTATCATCGTCTCGCCGTCGTCCAGGAGATAGGCCCCGTTCATGCTCAATCTGTGGAAGGCAATCACGTACGTCAGTGCACATTTATGTTTAACATACAAGGAACAACCCGGTACGGGTCTTTGATTTAGTTTGATTAAACTACTCTACTCTACTACTCTACTCTACGTAGCGTCCATAGCCCAGTGGCTCGCTTCGATTCAATGTAATCGAAAGTGTTAAGCAACGACGGGCGCGGTCGGTTTGTGGATTGGTGACCGCTAGTGGCAAAAATTTTATGGGCGCTACCGTGCTTCGGAGGGCACGTAAAGCCGTCGGTCCCGGTTGTTTTCAATGCTGGAAATAGTCGTTAAGCCTTGTCGAAGACCTTCGGGTGGCTTGAGAACATTCGACACTGAGTTGGGCACTAACCCCTCCACCAATCCGCATTGGAGCAGCGTGGTGGAGTATGCTCTAGACCTCCCACAGCAGAAGTGTCTGTGGGAGAGACCCGTGCCCAGCAGTGGGACGTCTATGGGTCGCAGCGAAAACTACTCTACTCAGGCGAGTGGACGATGAGCCGCGCCAATACACTTTGCAGCTGTTATTGTTACCTCTCGGCGGTGAGGTGCATGCGTGGCGGGTCCGGTACGATGCAGCTGTTTTTGTTACCTCTCGGCGGTGAGGTGCATGCGTGGCGGGTCCGGTACGATGTCGTCGTCGGCGCCGGTCCGGTGCGCGGTATCCCGCAGCGCGTGCACCGGGTACAGGTCCGGGTACACGAGCCGGATCATTTAGTTTGATTAATACTACACTACTCAGAGGAGTAGACGATGAGCCGCGGCAATACACTTTGCAGCTGTTATTGTTACCTCTCGGCGGTGAGGTGCATGCGTGGCGGGTCCGGTACGATGTCGTCGTCGGCGCCGGTCCGGTGCGCGGTATCCCGCAGCGCGTGCACCGGGTACAGGTCCGGGTACACGAGCCGGATCATTTAGTTTGATTAATACTACACTACTCAGAGGAGAAGACGATGAGCCGGGGCAATACACTTTGCAGCTGTTTTTGTTACCTCTCGGCGGTGAGGTGCATGCGTGGCGGGTCCGGTACGATGTCGTCGTCGGCGCCGGTCCGGTGCGCGGTATCCCGCAGCGCGTGCACCGGGTACAGGTCCGGGTACACGAGCCGGATCATTTAGTTTGATTAATACTACACTACTCAGAGGAGAAGACGATGAGCCGGGGCAATACACTTTGCAGCTGTTTTTGTTACCTCTCGGCGGTGAGGTGCATGCGTGGCGGGTCCGGTACGATGTCGTCGTCGGCGCCGGTCCGGTGCGCGGTATCCCGCAGCGCGTGCACCGGGTACAGGTCCGGGTACACGAGCCGGATCATTTAGTTTGATTAATACTACACTACTCAGAGGAGAAGACGATGAGCCGGGGCAATACACTTTGCAGCTGTTTTTGTTACCTCTCGGCGGTGAGGTGCATGCGCGGCGGGTCCGGTACGATGTCGTCGTCGGTGCCGGCGCCGGTCCGGTGCGCGGTGTCCCGCAGCGCGTGCACCGGGTACAGGTCCGGGTACACGAGCCGGATCAACTGCGGCAGCGGCAGGCACTTCATCGCGCACATGTCCGCCACGCGCTCGTCGAGCCGCGTCGACGTGCCCGTTCGGAACGCTTTCTGTAACGATATCGAACAAAATTGTTATGTACGTGCGCACGCTTTCGTAATGAGACTCAATCTATATATATAAAAGGAGAAGGTGACTGACTGACTGACTGACTGACTGACTGACTGACTGACTGACTGACTGACTGACATATCAACGCAGGGCCTAAACTATAAGGGTTAGAAACCTGAAATTTTGCACAGGGGTTCCTTTTATAACGTAGGGGAGCACTAAGAAAGGATTTTTAAAAATTCACCCCGTAGGGGGGTAAAACGGGGGTGCAAAGTTAGTATGAAACTTTGCCGTTTTTGAAGTCAAGTGGGCAACTCGAACGCAGGCAGACGTTGTTAATGGGTTTAATTCCACGCGAGCGAAGCTGCGGGCGTCCACTAGTATATAGATATTTCGTGACCGCGCACGCCACTGCGCCCGAGAGTCAACGTGAACAAGCACTTACCCTCTTGAGCAACGCCAGCAGGTAGAGCGGCAGCAGCTTGAGCGAGGTGGGCGCGTGCAGCGAGCCGCCCGCCGCGCCCGCGGGCAGGTTCTGCGCGAGCCGGTGCGCCGACAGCGCGTCCACCGCCACGTTGATGAGCGCCTCGCGCGCTTCCGACATCGACGCCGTGGCGGCGCGGTCCACGGCTGCAAGAGGTAGTTTAAACTATCTTACCCTCTTGAGCAACGCCAGCAGGTAGAGCGGCAGCAGCTTGAGCGAGGTGGGCGCGTGCAGCGAGCCGCCCGCCGCGCCCGCGGGCAGGTTCTGCGCGAGCCGGTGCGCCGACAGCGCGTCCACCGCCACGTTGATGAGCGCCTCGCGCGCTTCCGACATCGACGCCGTGGCGGCGCGGTCCACGGCTGCAAGAGGTAGTTTAAACTATCTTACCCTCTTGAGCAACGCCAGCAGGTAGAGCGGCAGCAGCTTGAGCGAGGTGGGCGCGTGCAGCGAGCCGCCCGCCGCGCCCGCGGGCAGGTTCTGCGCGAGCCGGTGCGCCGACAGCGCGTCCACCGCCACGTTGATGAGCGCCTCGCGCGCTTCCGACATCGACGCTGTGGCGGCACGGTCTATAGCTGCAAGAGTAAGTTTAAACTATCTTACCCTCTTGAGCAACGCCAGCAGGTAGAGCGGCAGCAGCTTGAGCGAGGTGGGCGCGTGCAGCGAGCCGCCCGCCGCGCCCGCGGGCAGGTTCTGCGCGAGCCGGTGCGCCGACAGCGCGTCCACCGCCACGTTGATGAGCGCCTCGCGCGCTTCCGACATCGACGCTGTGGCGGCACGGTCTACAGCTGCAAGAGAACTATCTTACCCTCTTGAGCAACGCGAGCAGGTAGAGCGGCAGCAGCTTGAGCGAGGTGGGCGCGTGCAGCGAGCCGCCCGCCGCGCCCGCGGGCAGGTTCTGCGCGAGCCGGTGCGCCGACAGCGCGTCCACCGCCACGTTGATGAGCGCCTCGCGCGCTTCCGACATCGACGCTGTGGCGGCACGGTCTACAGCTGCAAGAGAACTATCTTACCCTCTTGAGCAACGCGAGCAGGTAGAGCGGCAGCAGCTTGAGCGAGGTGGGCGCGTGCAGCGAGCCGCCCGCCGCGCCCGCGGGCAGGTTCTGCGCGAGCCGGTGCGCCGACAGCGCGTCCACCGCCACGTTGATGAGCGCCTCGCGCGCTTCCGACATCGACGCTGTGGCGGCACGGTCTATAGCTGCAAGAGTAAGTTTAAACTATCTTACCCTCTTGAGCAACGCCAGCAGGTAGAGCGGCAGCAGCTTGAGCGAGGTGGGCGCGTGCAGCGAGCCGCCCGCCGCGCCCGCGGGCAGGTTCTGCGCGAGCCGGTGCGCCGACAGCGCGTCCACCGCCACGTTGATGAGCGCCTCGCGCGCTTCCGACATCGACGCTGTGGCGGCACGGTCTACAGCTGCAAGAGAACTATCTTACCCTCTTGAGCAACGCGAGCAGGTAGAGCGGCAGCAGCTTGAGCGAGGTGGGCGCGTGCAGCGAGCCGCCCGCCGCGCCCGCGGGCAGGTTCTGCGCGAGCCGGTGCGCCGACAGCGCGTCCACCGCCACGTTGATGAGCGCCTCGCGCGCTTCCGACATCGACGCTGTGGCGGCGCGGTCCACGGCTGCAAGAGGAATTTATAAACTACTAGTGAACGCCCGCAGCTTCGCTCGCGTAGAATTAGACCCATTAACGACGTCTGCCCGCGCAAAGTTTCATACTAACTTTGCACCCCCGTTTTACCCCCCTAGGGGGTGAATTTTCAAAAATCCTTTCTTAGTGCTCCCCTACGTTATAAAAGGAACCCCTGTGCAAAATTTCAAGTTTCTAGCCCTTATAGTTTAGGCCCTGCGTTGATATGTCAGTCAGTCAGTCAGTCAGTCAGTCACCTTCTCCTTTTATATATATAGATTGTGACAGTGTGTAGTCCATTGAAAAGTTACATTTGGGGTTGCGTTTTTTAGAGGACGCAATTTTATTTTTTTGATGTGTAGGGGGGGTCAGTGTAAAGCTAAAGCCAAGTTTGTGGGGTCGCCACCTTTGTCCCACGGCCGCCATCTTGAAAATAGGGGTTGAAATGGTTTTTACGATATATCTCTTAACTGATAAAAAAAATTGTCAACATTTTTTGTTGCAAATTAAATTCTCTACAACTTTGGTTCAGTAACTTTTTGTCGTAGAACTATAAATAAAAAAGTTATAAGCGAAATACTCAAGTTATAAGGGTGAACTCTCTTGTTAAGAAACAAAGCCGTTCCACTTACAAACTCAAAATGTACTAAAAAATGTAACATTTCAATGGACTAGTGGCAGTGTTAGCTATCCGAGATAGCCACAAGGTTTCGTAAACGACACCTGCAGAAATTTACAGTAGTTTTACTTGCGCATAGCAAGGCGTCAAAATGTCCAACAATGGACTAATGTGGGCTGATGAGAGAGTTATGAGGTTAGAAGTTACAGAGCTTAATTGCATCCTATAATTTTATTAATATACCTTATCTAACCTAACCTAAAATGTTAGTTATGAAATTCAAATTAGAATAAGTAGTCTCGCTTCTTCGCTTTGCTGCGACAATAGACATCCCACTACTGGGCCACGGGTCTCCCCCACAGACACTGCTGCGAGAGGTCTAGAGCATACTCCACTACGCTGCTCCGATGCTGATTAGTGGAGGGGTTAGTGACCAACCCAGTGTCGAATGTTCTCAAGCCACCCGAAGGTCTTCGACAAGGCTTAACGACTGTTTGCAGCATTGAAAACAACCAGGACCGACGGCTTTACGTGCCCTCCGAAGCACGGTAGCGTCCATGAAATTTTACCACTAGCGGTCACCCATCCACAAACCGACCGCGCCCGTCTTTTTAACTCTTTCGATCACATTGATTCGATGCGAGCCATTGAGCTATGGACGCTACAACGGTGATGATTAATATAACCTAACAATCTAACCTAAAATGTTAATTAAGAAATTCAAGTTATTATACAAATGTCTAATTGGATAGAATCAGGCTGCGTGGATCGTGTTGGGAGTTGGGAGTGAATACGCAACAATCTAACCTAAAATGTTAATTAAGAAATTCAAGTTATTATACAAATGTCTAATTGGATAGAATCAGCCTGCGTGGATCGAGTTGGGAGTTGGGACTGAATACTCACCCATCTTGCTGAGCAGCCCCACGATGCACTGCTGGTCGGCGGCGTGCAACACATCGGTCAGGTTGCTCGCTATCGGCAACGCTAGAGTGTGCACCCGTATCCGCCTCTCGCCTGCAACATTCATAAAGTTATCTTGGACAAATAAATATTTTATTATTTTATTTTATTTTATTTTATTTTATTTTATTTTATTTTATTAAACGCTTTATTATACCTAAATATGGTACAAAAGGCGGACTTAATGCTAAGAGCATTTTCTGCCAGTCAACCTTTGGGCTAAGCAGAGAGAAGCGAAGGCGGTATATTTTAAATATCTTGGACATTCATTCTCACACACGGCCATCTGACCCCAAAGTAGGCGCGAGCCTGTTATGGGTGTCAGAGACTGATATACATACATAGATATTGTTAAATACATACTTAAATAGATAATATTGACATCCAGACACAGAACAAATACAAGTGTTCGTCACACGAATATTTGTCCTGAGTGGGATTCGAACCCACGACCTTTGGCGCAACAGACAGGGTCACTACCGATTGCGTCAACGGGCCAGTTAAATTAACACTGTTGTTGGTATTAACGAGCCCAACATGGTTTCATGTGTTCGTCACACGAATATTTGTCCTGAGTGGGATTCGAACCCACGACCTTTGGCGCAACAGACAGGGTCACTACCGATTGCGCCAACGGGCCAGTTAAATTAACACTGTTGTTGGTATTAACGAGCCCAACATGGTTTCATGTGTTCGTCACACGAATATTTGTCCTGAGTGGGATTCGAACCCACGACCTTTGGCGCAACAGACAGGGTCACTACCGATTGCGCCAACGGGCCAGTTAAATTAACACTGTTGTTGGTATTAACGAGCCCAACATGGTTTCATACAACGAAAGTCGGAAAAAAAATTGGAATTAATCGTAGTACAAATTAAAACGAAGAAATTAATGCTAGGTTTAACTTGGAAATAAATACTCTTAAATGACGAATTTAAATCGTCGTCGAATATTTCGTTTGAAGAATTATCTTCGGCATTATGCGAAAATTTTCAATCATTTAAAGCGAGAAAACGCTTTTAACAAAAAAACTAAGTTGACCCCAGCCCAGATACAGTTCGCGGCGAAAATGAAATCCCAAGAAGATAGCTGCGAACCAAACAGTGTTCACGACTGACAAAACACTCGCCCCGCGCCCGATGATACTTTACATTTGACATCTGCGCATTCAAGGTCAGCACTAAACTTTGATGCCTTTGATCTCCATTAGAGAAAACGCCACAGAGACGTGTGCCATTTTTGTTTTTTTTTAGTTTATTAATATTTGGGAAAATTACAATATATTAAAAATATAAAATATAGAACAGGGATAATGATGCAAAAACCAGTTTATAAATAGAACAGAAAAAAAAAATGTGAGCCGTCACGGGACGCCTAGCAGATGTGAAACATCGAAATTATTTTGTACAAGTAATATGCACAAAAGTACAGATTATGACAGGAACTAAAACATATAAGAAAAAAAAAAATATACGGAGTATACACTATGTATCCGAGCTCAGTGTAGCGAGAGAGATGGCTTAACGACTGTATATATATACCATCATATAGCGTGGCGACGCGTCGCGACGGCATGCGTCGCCACGCCAGAAATTGGTTTTACGTGCGGCTATAGATGTTTCAAATCAAAAATAAAACAGACTAAGATTGGAGTGAGTATTAAAAAAATACAGCGATTCTGCTCCAAGCCATATCTTGACGTATATTATACGATTTTAACGTACCTTTACTGCTGGTATACAGCAGCGCTGCTTGGAAGCACACTTGCTGTAGATCGGACAACGCCTCGTCTATGGTCAGTTGGAGCCCGAAGCCGGCGTCCGGGGACACGTTGGGCAGAGACAACAGGTCCGTTGAGCGAACGAACAGGTTGCCGTGGAACGTGTGGATTGTTATGCCCCTGGAGATTTACGGTGATGGTTAATATCGATGCAACTAAGAAAAAATTAAATTTTGATTAGTTATGACACTAACCGCTTCAGTCTATTTGATAACTCAAGAAACATACAAATCAAAGTATATCAAATAATATATAGTAAGGGAAGTGTGAATCAAAGTGGCATTAAATCATTATAAGCTACTAGCTACTAGTCGCTCTATTGTGTTATTTGACGTTGTATTCCTTACAATGGTCCTGAAAAAGTTGGTTCATACGAGAAGTCCACGCATAACCATGCCAGATGGCATGGTGTGGTTTCCGGTTACACTTCTTTAGAGGCGACCATCTTAGTACTCAAGGGTAGCAACACATCTGTGACTGACTTAGAACGAGACTCCTACTAACAAGTACTACCTGGACTATTACTAACACCAACTAACAGGACTAACTATCACTAACTGTCCCCAGTCCTCATACCTACTAACGAACTGACCAACTAATGTTCTAACTCTCTCAACTAATTGGACTAACCACCCCAGTCCCCAATTGAGTCTTGTCACAGTTGTCATGGGCGGCAGCGGAAGGGTGGTGCTGCAAGCTCGATTGCTATCTTGTATCCATAAAAAAAGAAGGTGTTAAAATGTCACCATTGAGTCTTGTCACAGTTGTCATGGGCGGCAGCGGATGGGTGGTGCTGCAAGCTCGATCGCTATCTTGTATCCATAAAAAAAAGGAGGTTAAAATGTCACCATTGAGTCTTGTCACAGTTGTCTTGGGCAGCAGCGGATGGGTGGTGCTGCAAGCTCGATAGCTATCTTGTATCCATAAAAAAAAAGGTTGCTGAACGCCGTGCCCGCCGCGAGCACATTCACTCCTGAAGATGATCATCGTAATAGATCGAAACTAGTCGGACTATTTTCGACTTAAATCACACGTGAGTAAGCCGGTAAGCCTTCAACTATGAAAAAAAAAGGTGTTAAAATGTCACCTGGTGCAGCGCACGCGCATGACGGCCTCGAAGCCGATCTTGCGCGTGAGGTAGCGCGTCAGCGTGCGCGTCAGCTGCTCCGCCTGCCAGGCGCGCGCCGCGCGGAACAGCGGGATGTGGTGCACGGTGCCCGCGCTGAACTTGCTCATGCCGCCTGCGAAAAAAAAATTATTTTCTGTAAAGTCGGTTTACGGACGATAGATTTACGTGATAACGTCATAATCATTATTTTATACAATACAAAAAAAAAAAATGTCCCACACACCCTGTATACAATCTTCATGTCTCACACACCCTGTATACAATTTTCATATCTCACACACACCATGTATACAATGTTCATGTCTCACACATCCTGTCTTTGTCGCTCGTTCCGCGCTCTCCTTTGCAGCCTTACATGGAACGCCTCAGAGCGAGGTAACGACGCATGACGTCAGGTAACGACGCATGAAGTCACACTTTTTCGGATGTGTTGGCGTTCATCGATTTAATAAACGATATCACGTCAAAATCCACTCGGCTACTCACTGAGGGTGGCGAGGTCGCAGTACTGCGCGCTGAGCAGGAACAGGTCGACCGACACCTGCGCGCCGCTGCAGTCGAGCGCGAGCCGCTTGTAGAAGTCCGTCGCGGGGTTCAGGTGCGCCACTTCCTTCGACGACCGCGCGTTGGGGTCTTCCCTGCGGATATATAAAACCACTCGGCTACTCACTGAGGGTGGCGAGGTCGCAGTACTGCGCGCTGAGCAGGAACAGGTCGACCGACACCTGCGCGCCGCTGCAGTCGAGCGCGAGCCGCTTGTAGAAGTCCGTCGCGGGGATCAGGTGCGCCACTTCTTTTTAAATACATATAAATAAACAAATTAAACCACTCGGCTACTCACTGAGGGTGGCGAGGTCGCAGTACTGCGCGCTGAGCAGGAACAGGTCGACGGCCACCTGCGCGCCGCTGCAGTCGAGCGCGAGCCGCTTGTAGAAGTCCGTCGCGGGGTTCAAGTGCGCCACTTCTTTTTAAATACATATAAATAAACAAAAAAAACCACTCGGCTACTCACTGAGGGTGGCGAGGTCGCAGTACTGCGCGCTGAGCAGGAACAGGTCGACGGCCACCTGCGCGCCGCTGCAGTCGAGCGCGAGCCGCTTGTAGAAGTCCGTCGCGGGGTTCAAGTGCGCCACTTCCTTCGACGAGCGCGCGTTGGGGTCTTCCCTGCGGATATATATCTAATATATAAAATTCTCGTGTCACAGTTTTCGTTGCGATACTCCTCCGAAACGGCTTGACCGATTTTGATGAAATTTTTTGTGCTTATCCGGTATCTATGAGAATCGGCCAACATCTATTTTTCATCCCCCTAAATGTTAGGGGTAGTCCACCCCTAAATTTTATTTTTTATTTTTTAGACAAAATTTTTAATTTCTATTTTTTATACATAAAACCCTAAATTTTCAACCCTCTACGATCATTATTTATATGGCAAAACAACGTTTGCCGGGTCAGCTAGTTTTTTTATAATATAGACGGACAAACAGACATACGGGCCACCTGATGTCTCTCCGGATAACAGTTTTACTGCGTTTATTATCCAGGAAACCGGGACCGAGGGCTTAACGTGCCTTCCGAAGGACGGAAACGCCCATGAAATTTTGCTACAAAATTCATAAATAGCATTCATTCATAATAGCAAGCTATTTTAGATTCATAGTTAGTTTGATAGTCAAACTTAGTTTGTCCTGGAAAATAAAAATAAAATATTTTATGTTATGTAGTCTGTTTTTTGTTTTTGTTTTCCTTTGATATTGGAAAGGTAGGGGAAGGCGCTATCCCTCCATAACACAGTGCAAGCTAAAATGAAGGGAAGGGATCCAACTCTAAACAATGTATTTTACATTAAGCCAATAAAGATTTTTGTATTTTTGTATAGATCATAAAGAATAAACTCAGAAAATCAATTAACAAGTCAAACGAATAATCACCTGGATTGTAATGCGCCTGGGCCGATGTTAGGCAAGCATGTTTGGAACACTGTTATCCGCCCTCCCGTAGGTGACTGGAAAATACATTACATTATAATAAATGCATTTATTTATTTATTTAAGTTTTATTGCTTTACACATGTTTTAGTAGGTAACATACAATTAGATGGAACTAACACTTGCACCTTGTTAAGGCATTGCAAGATGAGGAGAGATTTGATAGAAGGGAGATGCGCCTTGTATCAGTAGTTCGGTTATCAGTGCGGTTGACCGAGCTGATAAGACTTTACCTTCGCGGTAGTTCGGTTATATACCTGGACTGAGGAGCCTCCTCTTGTATCAGCTCGGTGATGGCGAAACACATTTTAAAGCTACCAGGCTAACATGCGTTCGTGGTCGATAGTAATAAGCCGAGCCAGTCGCGGTCGGTAATTGGCTGGGTAATCGCTTGCGGCAGAATTTCTTTAGCACTTCCGTGCTTCGGTTGTCCGTGATGTTATTGTTAAGCTTCGGAGAACGAGCGGCTTCAACACTTTCGACAATCGAGTTGGCTATCAACCCAGTGTCGAATTTTCGCAAGCCACCCGAAGGTCTTCGACAAGGCTTAACGATCTTTTTACATTTCAAAACAACCGAGACCAACAGCTCAACGTGCCCTCCGAAGCACGGAAATGCCAAATGTGATCAAATTATAAAAATTGTTAATTTTGAAAAGAGTAACACCGAGTTTCTTGCCGTGTTCTTCTCGGTAGCATCAACTTTGTGAACCGGCGGTAGATAAAAAATGTTATGACGTTCATTAAGCGTATACAAAATACCATATAATGAAAAATAAATGAATCTGAATATGAATCTAAATTTTGCCACTAACGGTCACCTATACACAATCCGACCGCGTTCTCAACCCGGTCGACCACATACAATCGACGCGAGCGACTGAGCTATTGACGCTTCAATCAGCCAATCTACCAGGCCTACATAGTTTGATGGACTCACGATAAGCTTGTACGCGGCCTGCAGCGCCGCGCCCAGGGCGGAGGAGGGCACGCCGGGGCCGGAGTACCGGCGCGGCAGGACCGACAGCAGCTCGCGCACCATCTCGCGGTACTCGCCCAGGTTCACCAGCAGCGACTCCGGGGACGGCAAGAATATATCTGGAAGGAATCGCCCTGGTCATACATCCAAAAGCAAAATCTGAACTAAGCTAAGCTAAATATACTGTAAAAAAATTTTTTTTAAAAAGCTTTTATAACTTTTTATTTTATTTTCATGCATTGTCATCGGAACCTAATATGTGTGCCAAGTTTCAGCTCGATATCTTCAGTGGAAGTGGGTGAAATATTGATTGCAAGATTCCTAGGACATACATACGAGTGAAGTTAAATAAAAGCTTTTAATAATAAATTTATTTAAAATTTTTTTAAAAAAAGCTTTTTATAACTTTATTTTTATTTTCGTGCATTGTCATCGGAACCAAATATGTGTGCCGAATTTCAGCTAGATAGCTTCAGTGGAAGTGGGTGAAATATTGATTGCAAGATTCCAGGACATACATAGATACATACGAGTGAAGTTAAATAAAAGCTTTTAAAAATAACTACATTTCGGTGAGTCTACTGTCTTTTTGGAAACAATGTATTTGGGATGCCACCGCTATCTTAATATAATATATTAATTGTGTACGTGTGTATGACAGAGAACTCCTCCTAAACGGGGATTAATAAATCTTGGAAAAAATAGGTGATGTGGGTAAATGATGATGGTAAATATCTGCCCGGGCCGGGATTGGAACCCAGGACCTCTAAATTTCTTAAATCGCACAAATTCGTAGTATCGCACAAAGTAAGTAAGTAAGTAAGTTTGTAGGTGGTAGAGCCTATAGGGAACCAAATAGGTTTTATATGAAAGCTAAAAGAACGAACTGACCAACTAATGTTCTAATTAACTTTCTCAACTAATTGGACTAACCATCCCAGTCCCTAATTGAGTCTTGTTCAAAGTCAGTCACAGTTGTCATGGGTGGCAGCGGATGGGTGGTGCTGCAAGCTCGTTTGCTATCCTGTATCCATAAAAAAAAAAAAAAGTAAAGCGTGCCGCTTGGATTTTGAACTTACCCACTCGAGAGAGGCGAGTTCTATAGCCACTGGGCCGTCACCGCTGTTATAAATATAGCTTACCGTCAATATCCAGCACGGTCATCTCCTTCGGGCGCGTGAGGCCATCGCTCATGAGGTAGTAGTGGATGTGCGCGTCGTAGCAGATGAATCCGACCTGGGTGCGCCCATCGCCCGGCAACTGATCCAGGCAGTTCTTTAACGTTTCGCATACCACCTGGAAATAAATATCTTCTTCTTCTTCTTCTTCTTCTTCTAATTATATAGCTTACCGTCAATATCGAGCACGGTCATCTCCTTCGGGCGCGTAAGGCCATCGCTCATGAGGTAGTAGTGAATGTGCGCGTCGTAGCAGATGAACCCGACCTGCGTGCGCCCGTCGCCCGGCAACTGATCCAGGCAGTTCTTTAACGTTTCGCATACCACCTGGAAATTAATTTATATATGTACTACTACAAAAGCGGTGACAGCCCAGCGGCTATCGAACTCGCCTCTCACTCGAGCGGTCCGGGTTCAAGCCCGGGTTCAAGCCCCAATGACTTTTCTAAGTTATGTGCGTTTTAAGAAATTAAATGTCACTTGCTATAACGGTGAAGGACACATCGTGAGGAAACCTGCATGCCTGAGAGTTCATCATAACGTTCTCGAAGGTATGTGAAGTCTGCCAATCCGCACTTGGCCAGCGTGGTGGACTAAGGCCTAATCCCTCCCATTCTGAGAGGAGACCCGTGCCCAACAGTGGAACGTCTATGGGTCGCAGCGATGTACTACTAGTGGACGCCCCGCAGCTTCACTCGCGTTGAATTAGATATAACAATAGTTTCGTTTACACCTAGTAATATTATATAGCCTATGTCACTACGTGAAGATGCAGCTTGATAGTGGTGAAAGAATTTTTGAAATCGGTCCAGTAGTTTTTGTGTGAAAACATTACAAAGCAAATGTTTCCTCTTTATATTATTAGTATAGAAAAATGAATGAAGATTTGTGTCGATTAGGAGAAGCCTATGCCCAGCAGTGGACCTTAAAAGGACGATGGATGGATGAATAAACATGAAGTCGAATTTCGAGTGTTGATAATCGCTAATTGGCACGCGCTGATTGGCTCGCCAGCCGTATCATGTCGCCTGCATTACCCTAGCCCATCGGCATCTATCCCCTCCGTATTTCGTTCAGAGCTACACTTCGAATTTCGAGTGTTGGCTCGCGCTGCTTTTTTTTTCATTTTAGCCAAACGAACAAGCGGACGAGCCACCTGATGGTAAGTAGTCACCGTCGCCTATGAACATAAGCAACACCAGAGGAGTTGCCAATGCGTCGCCAGCCCTGAAGGAGAGCTATTTTTACGATTGGTTCGCCAGCCGTATCATGTCCCCTGCATTACCCTACCCGATGCGCATCTATCCCCTCCGGATTTCGTTCAGAGCTACACTTCGAATTTCGAGTGTTGGCTCGCTCTGATTGGCTCGCCAGCCGTATCATGTCCCCTGCATTACCCTACCCCATGGGCATCTATCCCCTCCACATTTCGTTCAGAGCTACACTCTTGTGCCGACTCACGTCCAAGTATCCCGAGTCCCTCGCGATCTGCGAGACGTCCCCTGCATTACCCTACTCCATGGGCATCTATCCCCTCCACATTTCGTTCAGAGCTACACTCTTGTGCCGACTCACGTCCAAGTATCCCGAGTCCCTCGCGATCTGCGACACGTCGAACAGGAAGAGGTAGACGGCGGGCTGCGGCGGGCGCAGCATGTACTCGGCGGGCGCGATGAACTCTATCGTCGCCGACTTGATCTCCGGCCGGCGCGTCGGGTCGCCGTACGACTGGCTCACCGGGTCGTATTGGAACTCTTCGGGAACTGCGGATTTATAGAATAAGTTAAGCAGCAACCTTCAATCACGGAAGAAAAAACAGAAGCCGTACTTCATCTTACATATATAAAAAGAAAAGCTGACTGACTGACTGACTGACTGACTGACTGACTGACATATCAACGCAGAGCCTAAACTATAAGGGTTAGAAACAGGAAATTTTGCACAGGGGTTCCTTTTATAACGTAGGGGAGCACTAAGAAAGGATTTTTGAAAATTCACCCCCTAAGGGGGTAAAACGGGGGTGCAAAGTTAGTATGAAACTGTGCCGTTTTTGAAGTCAAGTGGGCAACGAACGCGTGCAGACGTCGTTTATGGGTCTAATTCTACGCGAGCGAAGCTGCGGGCGTCCACTAGTATTTCAATAATGTTCAAATGCGATTTCGCTCTGACGCTGTTGACGTGACTTTTTTCTGTGAGCCTTTTCGGCATAGAAATTATAAAAGCGACTTGTAATAGTCTAGTCAGTGTGGGCTAGTCTAATAACACCAGTAATAGCCTAACCTGAAACTAACCTAACGAAACCTCGAGTTGATTATGTAGTTTTTTCTTGGCGGGGTCTCCGAATCAGAGAACAATCAGGGTCATTAATGAAGTACCTAGCCCTCCGTTATAACAGGTGGCACTTAACCGCTTAAATACTATTATTATCTTAACTACTTAACCTTAATTACAACTGAATTAAACTCACGTTCGTTGACCCGGTAGCATAGATTGCATTTCCATCGTTTGGCGTCAACGAAGTACACGAATGGGTTTATGTACGTCCGACACGCACGGCAGCGTACTATCGACGAACATTGTATCACTGGCAAGTGCTGGAAGATTAATAGAAATATATTAACATAAATAACATGCATATGTAGCGATTTTCAGCCACGCGTCCTAGACATGGGAAAAGACACATTCAACCTTTTATACCTACCTTTTAACCTTTCATATAAAACGTGGTTTAACTAGCACCGTACTTTACATGTTGTACATAGCAACCACTTTAGTTAAATTGTTTTTAAACTATTAACCAAGTTAAACACCATTTAATAGCGAAAAATTAAGAATGCCGAATGTCTTGCTTGTCACCACTTTAGGTCGACTATTGGACAGGGCTTAATAATGATCGTACAGGGGAAGAGTTCACACTTATCTAAACGTTAATTCATAGTAAAATCGTTCACGCACAATGTGAACACAGGAGAGAGGACAGAAATCTCCTCTCTTCAGATGAAACAAATTATATCCAAGCGATGTCGTCCCAGAAATATTTAACTAAGATTCAGAAATTATAATTTTAATGTAATCAACCTAAGAAAGGTTTGCATAATTTTCTCATCCTAATTTTGGTGTTAGTATGCATTGTAAAAATTATTAAAATGTAATTTATAGGTATCTAAGTTTTCAGGAGACCTCAAAAGGCTGTTTATAGGTATCAAAGTTTACAGGAGACCTCAAAAGGCTGTTTATAAATATTAAGTTTACAGGAGACCTCAAAAGGCTGTTTATAGGTATCTAAGTTTACAGGAGACCTCAAAAGGCTGTTTATAGGTATCAAAGTTTACAGGGGACCTCAAAAGGCTGTTTATAAATATTAAGTTTACAGGAGACCTCAAAAGGAGATGGATGGATGAAATATATCATGACTAAAAAATACTTGAGGTGCGGAGAACATGACATGTTTGGTATTCAATTACGAGACGCATTGCATGACTGCGCGGCTTGCGCAGGCGCAACAATGGCATGACTCACGCGTTTTAAGTTTTACGCTGACATGTTTATCATCAAATATCTTAAATGGCATGTGTACTTTGACCTGCGTACTCTTAGCGATTATAAACACGTGTTTAAAGGCACCAATTTAAGTCCTAAAGGTAACAACGCATTCGTTTTTTAAACGAAACTCTTATAAGTACGTTCAAAGTATATCAATGTTATAATAATCAGCGGATAGGTGGTGCTCCATGCATGTTAGCAATCCATCCTATCCATAAAAAAATAGTGCGGCGTTTTGAGCAAGCATTTGACTCACCTATTGGTGCATTTTTAGTTGTTTTAATAATGACGTCATTGTTGCGACCTATTCGAATGACACCTAAATCCAGACATATTAGTTAGTATGGATCACTTTGAATTTGTCAACACTTTTGTTTGTCTTTAATAGCCTATATTACCTATATTATAGCCTGATATACCTGATTCGAGCTTCTCACTTAAATGTCACCTACTGTCACGGTGAAGGAAAAGTAAAGAGTTCTCCATATTGCTCGAAGGCATGTGAAGTTGGCCAGCGTGGTGAGCTATGGCCTAAACACTCCCATGCTGGGGAGACCGAAATACAAAAATGGGACAAATAAAGGTTGTGGTGGTAGAATAACACCTGATGGTGAATGGTTATGGTTCCCTATAAATACGAACAACACCAGAGTTTAACAGAGATGGGACAGAGAGAACAGTGATGGGATCAAACAATTACAACAACAATTAAATGTCAGGTATAAGTAGATACGTAGGTTTAGTAGAACAATATTTTCAATGTTATTGTGATACATTTAATATGCTTTATGCATATTTAAGACTTAGTACCTACTGATAAAGGAGTTACAACTACTTGTTATCAAATTTCAACGTACACAAGTTTTTAGGGTTCCGTACACAAAGGTGAAAAACGGACACGATAACCCTTTAAATTTGCCTCCTCTGTCTGTCTGTCAGGGTAGGTATGTATAATAAAAAAGATTTAAAAAATATCCCAGAAAATCCGTCTTTAGGAATATACACTTATGTTTTGACTGTAAAACAATTAAAAAATATTTATTTATATAAAACCATCGAAATTAAAAAAATAAAGTCAATGTGCTTGGAACCAAACTCAAGTTCTAAAGCGCCAACTCGCGGTTCTAAAGCGCCAGATTCTACGTATAGTATAGTACGAAACCCTAGGAGTGCGAGTCCAACTTGTAATTGACCGGTTTCTTATATTTTAATGACGCTAATGACCGAGCCAAAGCATTTGAATGTTAATTTGTATTGTAATCAAAGTACATATGTAGTTTTAAGTGCCCACTGATATCTATGGAGAATCAACTGAGACAATAAATAGTAAGCACTATTTATTACTCAATCCTTATTTAGTAGTACCTAATAGTTTATCTTATTAATCATAATTTGAGGTGGCACAGAATCTCTGAAAAATGTTTGCGGCTTGTAAAGTGTGTTGAAAATCTCACCATTAGGACCGAAAAAGAAAATTTGGTTCAAAACCAAATTCATAAGTCATAGAAGTGGTAAAGCATCCAGTAGCTTTTGGCACATAGATTAATGCTATACACTGAGTTTTGACTGCAACCATCAGTGGCCCAAAGCTGGAGCGAACTCCGCCACGCCGTTCCAGTGCGGGTTGGCAGACGGTTTAGGGGCGACGATAAAAAATCGACGGCTAAATAATCCTTTCAAGAAATTTGACTTATCGCGTTCATTTATCCATCCAGGCTTTCTACGATGAATTAACTCAAACATAGATATCCTTATTACTTACATTGAGATCCTTGAATGGATGGATTAGTATACCGAGAGGCAATCTCGACTTTTGCAGCAGAGAACTCGTCTCGGGTATGCGGTTTATTGTACATCGAAATATTCTGTAATAAAAATGAATATTATTAAAACAATGCCATACTGCAAACTCATACATTGCTTGCGATAAGAGAATATTTTAATAAGACAATTTTTAGGGATTATCCGAAGTGTTGTTATCTATATTGCTGATTAAGATATCGCACTGGTAGGGTTGTTGGGTTCGTACATATCAATGAAAATAGATACAGAAGTCTATTCGTCAACCTAAACAATTGTCTGCATATTTTAATTGCCCGCTCTGTTATTTGGAATAATAACATAAGTATATTAGATCTATCTACCACATGTAATAAAATTTCACACGCTCGTTTTATGAATTAAATTTATAATCCTTTTTAAAAGGAATATTTCAATTCTTCTACTCGTATCAATCCAAGCAAATTAAATTAATATTAACCAGTTGTGTATGTTTAAAGGCGGGATGGTGTATGAATAACACTAGAAAAAGATACGATTTGTAGAGCGCCATTCGTAACGATAAGAGATTTGTTAACAAAGATAGCATTAGATCTATTTAACGTGCGTTCAGTCAAAAACGTTGAGATTTCTACCATAGTAGCTACTCGCTATCACATCAACAGAGCAGCTAACAAATAGAATTGTCATTTTTTATGGTGTATTTTTGTATGGTGGTCAAGCTAATTAGACACTAGCGGATTGTTCAGAATAACACAAATTACAATTCCTTTAAAACAAACTTAAAGATAATTACTAGCTGCCTTTTCCTTGCACACGTTGTTGCAATAAGTAATATGATTACAAAACCTAAATAAACTTTCATTATAAAAAAAGAAAAATTGATATTAAAGACAGCAGATAATAGCACCGCAGTTACCACTTATTCCATCCCAATAAATGTATGCCATTATCCAATTCTACACACCTAACTCTGTGACGACGACAATAAAAGGCGCGTAACTATCATTTGGTGCGTCTGTAGCCTGCTCAATCGCGAGAATTGAGCAACGACGGTCACGGAACCCCGACCTTGCTCCAAAACCGCTACCTGACCTTAAGTCGCTATAAAATTTGCGATTTAAACTAGGTTACTGACTGATGAGCTCCACCAATCCGCATTGGAGCAGCGTGGTGGAGTATGCTCTAGACCTCCTGCAGAAGTGTCTGTGGGGGAGACCCGTGCCCAGCAGTGGGACGTCTATGGGTCGCAGCGATTGACTGACTGATGTAAATTGGAAAAAAAAGCGTGGTGATATGAGAGAAAAGTAATCGAAATTTTACTACGTCCAGTGCATTTTAGTCTATAATATAATAATACTATAACGAGTCCGTGTCTGTACATTAGTGACAAGATATAAAATTTTACAAATCTGACTATAGAATTTAAAATTATTAAAAAAATTTTTAAAAAAAAAAACTTATTATAACTTTTTATTTATTTTCGTGCATTGTCATCGGAACCAAATATGTGTGCCAAATTTCAGCTCGATAGCTTCAGTGGAAGTGGGTGAAATATTGAATGCAAGATTCCAGGACATACATACGAGTAAAGTTAAATAAAAGCTTTTAAAAATGGCTGATTGCAGATAGAACAAACAATAAAAAATTCTAATTCCAAGAGAGCGAAGTTGCAGGTCTTCACAAGTTTTCGTCTTCATAACTTAGTAATATTTTTAATTAAACTTACATTCTAACTAAAAACAGAGCACTACATGAATGATTGATTTAAGAAATTAAATGTCACTTGCTATAACGGTGAAGGACACATCGTGAGGAAACCTGCATGCCTGAGAGTTCATCATAATGTTCTCAAAGGCATGTGAAGTCTGCCAATCCGCACTTGGCCAGCGTGGCGGACTAAGGCCTTATCCCTCCCATTGTGAGAAGAGACCCGTGCCCAACAGTGGGACAAAAAAAAAAGGGTTGTGACGATGAGGAGGATGACGACATGAATGATATTATTATAACGTTTACTTATGAATGTCCTCTGGTAGCAGTGTCTAAACAGTTACAGTACAAATAAAATGAATGATTATATTTGCACAAGTTGCTGTTATATAAGACATACATTACATACATCTACATACGTAGCTGAATCAAAAGTGTTCCAGTAAGAATTGTTGCATTATTACTTAGAAAATGAACTTGATATCAAGTTAAATATCTTACAAAGTTTATTACCACAGGGAAATACTTATTTAGCAGGAAATGCACTTGTTGACCATCAATTATATTCTTTTTTTTGTGTTTCAAGCATTTTTGGCACCTTACCACAGGACCCATATGTTTTCCATTTGTTTTAGTACATATAGTTATAGTTTTAGATTTGTTTGTAAATTAATTAATATTGTTTATTTTTCGATTTAGTTTTAATCATAATACTACATAATTAATAATAATTAAATAAATTATTTCCAAAAAAAAGAATGTTGGTTACTATTACACAACTAACTGAACTATTATAACTAAGATTCAATTAATAACTCTAATATGGTCATATGTTTTTATAAATACTAATGATCATCAGCCTCTTATAGAATTTATGTGCCTCAATCAGCATTCACTTCACAACATATTGGAAATGAGAAATACAAGGAAGATAGAAAAATTATGACAGTAGACCCAATAATAACAAATTATGCAGATAGCAGTCAGAGTCAGTGTATCAGTTGTTTGTTTTGTTTTAAATGCCATATAAATAATACCAACACAAAATCCAAATGAGTCACAAAAACCTTCTCATTTCTCAGGTCTCAGATCAGAAACAAAAGTACTTACTCAGAACTGCAATTAGATGCTTCAGCAAACTGATGACCAAGCTTTATTTCCGGTGGATCCTCAGGATATTCTGGAAGGATGTGCTTGCATTGCAATAGATCTATCATGTGATGCCCCCATAGCTGATCAAAGCCCTGCTTTGTCACACTAAGCTGTCCCATTTGCTGTGTCAATCCTTGTGTGCTGTACTGTGGTGGATATTGCTGTACGAGGCCCGGTTGCTGGTTTACATAATTTGGCTGTTGCATTTGCGGATACCTGTTCTGTATGTTACTTTTCGCTGGTCCACTTTGAGGCATGTTGGGCTGCCCCACGGGTGGTATATTCTGGTGTGGCTGTCCCATCATTGCTTGATTTTGCAATCCTTGAGAATTTTGAGGTGTCATGGATGTAGGAGGAAAACTTGATCCCATGGAACTGTTTACTGGTGGACCGTTACTCTGGTTTAAATATCCTTGGCTCATTGGTGGACCTAGAGGACCACTTCCTGGGCCTGTTGCCATTCCTAATCCTGGCCCAGCCATTGGGGGTCGAACTGGAGGCCCTGGCATATTATTTGGAGGCCCATTTACTGCTCTTGGCGGCCCTAAAGGTGGACCCGAGGTGGGTGGACCTGAAGAGGGTGGACCCACATTTTGACCTGGGCCTACACTACCACTTGTTGGAGGCATCATGGGCAAACTTCTTGGAGGGCCAACAGAAGGACCATTGACCGGTGTAGGTTGGGTCATCATGGGTCCTGGTGCCATAGAATTGAGAGGAAGAGGTCTCTGAGCAAAAGCAGGATTCATTACACCTGGCCCTGAATTTGGAGGTTTATTGGGCATGGGAGAAGGACTAAAAGAATTTGAAGAGGCTGGATATTGGTTACCTAATGAAGTACTAGGAGGGCCCATCATAGATGAAGGCCCATTGACCACTTGATTGTACTGACTAGAAGGAACAAGGGGTGGAGTATTATCATTAATTTGGCGTTGCTGAAAGCCAGGGGGATATGCTGAAGATGAAGTGGCAATAGGGACAGTTCGAGGGCTAGCAGAACTTGGTGGAATGTTTTGCATTGAAGTTGGGTTGGGATTAGGCATTTGTTTAAAAGGTGAAGACTGTAAGCTATGAGTTGGTGGCATCATTCCAGAATGATTGAAAGCGGGCGAGCTGCTTGCGCTTTGGTTGATGTGATTTGGCATGATTCCGGCATTGTATCCACCCAAGGGCACTGGACTGTTCGAATTGGGATCTTGCTTTAGACCTCCGGGAGGATGGCTTGGCGGTAATTGCCCGTATGGATACTGCTGACCGGGGTTCACATTTTGGTGCTGTCCCGGTACATTGTTGTACGGGTTGGGTGGTAAGTT
This sequence comes from Carterocephalus palaemon, assembly GCA_944567765.1. Taxonomy (NCBI): domain Eukaryota; kingdom Metazoa; phylum Arthropoda; class Insecta; order Lepidoptera; family Hesperiidae; genus Carterocephalus; species Carterocephalus palaemon. The sequence goes on from OX155643.1 coordinate 11,665,990, forward strand.
TGACATGGCTTGCAACCTGAAACGGGAGAATTCCTGTTATAACATCAACCTCCCCCAAACACTGCTTAGCCAGACGATTTCAAGAATTGTTTGCATTGTGATAATAATACTGATATCGAAGAGGATGTTTAATTAATGCTAATTCACTAAGAATGACGGAAGGACGAACGCACGCACCGACTTACCGTTCACGGTATGTACTGGAGGCACACAAAACTGTATTTAACTTTTTTATTGTTATACCATTCTCACATTTTATCACAGAAGGTAAAAATAACGTAAGAAATTAATACAATGATGAAAAATACGACCCTGACTTACGTGGCCGAGCGATTAAAAGCGCCCTCTAGGGAGACAGTTGATTGATTTTTGACTTAATATGTCAAACACGTTCCGTGCTACGTACGCACAAGTGCATGTTAAAGTTCAATTACTAGACTACAACCACAGATTAATATATTAGAAGCTAGCTAACTACAAGGCAAGGGCGCGAAATAATTTTTCTAGATATATGTATACATGGATCATAAATCTATTACTTTCATAAATCATGAAATTAATAGATCCTCAGAGCGTATATTAGGAGCGTATATTAGTAGTCTCACTTAAAATGCGAGCCGAAAGAGAGGCTCTGAAACTTCACTCTGTCTTGGTATAATAGGGTGACCATGTTAGCGCAAGACACTGTGAAACTCTTATGGTTGTGGACTTCCTTCTTCTTTTGTGCAGTACAAGTAAGAAAAAGGGTTGGTTGAAATGACAAAAAAACATAAGAAACCAGTAGAGATTTAATTTTAATTTCATATGTGATTTGGATTATAAGAAGTTGAATTTCACTTACTATAAGGGTGAAGGACACATCGTGAGGAAACCTGCATGCCTGAGGGTTCTTCTTAATGTTCTCGAAGGTATGTGAAGTCTGCCAATCCGCACTTGACCAGCGTATTGGACTAAGGCCTAGCCCCTATCTCATTCTGAGAGGAGAATCGTGCCCCACAGTGGGAAAAAGAAAGGGTTGTGATGATGATGATGATGATGTGATTTGGAAATACGTTTACACGTTTATACTTTTGATTTGCTCCTCAAAGACATTAATGGAATCATTGTAACGAATGAAACTCATTTTCTGGGTTTATCTAAACTACTAAATACGATATCATCTGATTCGGTCAATGGGCAATGATTATCTACTTCATTTTTCTTTGCTTAGAACTTTCATCCCCACATTGTACGTTGAGAAGACAGTTAATGTAAGTGGGTCCCGAAATAAAGGGTATTATGTATTTGTAATCGGCACCCTTTGAAACCCGTAAAACCATACCCATATTGATTTTACAAAAAGACTCGTCGCAAACGTCAGCTATATTGATAAATATCAAATTTCATCAAAATCGATTAACTGTTTGATAGTAAAAACACGCGTGACAGACAGTTATTAATTAGCAAAAATAATTTAATCCAGCACGGTATATAAGTATTAAGACATTTGACCTCTCTGTCTCCTCTACCGTATTTACCAAGGTGAGTCGTACCTCGAGTCGAGTCGTCATGGTATCTCGGAGGAACTTCACAACGTAATACCACCATGTGCTTCCGACTGGGGTTTTTCCTTCGAGCTACGCCTTAGTATAGATAGATACTCGTAGTGTTTAGTCACCTCATAGCGAAATAAATTATTTGAACATGTGCTATGTGCTATAGATTTAGTCCATTGAAATGTTACATTTTTTAGGCCTTAGTACCTTGCGTTTTTTAGAGGACGCAATTTTATTTTTTTGATGTGTAATATCGTAAAAAACGCAATCCCAAATTTAACTTTTCAATGGACTAATTATATATTATAGTATCTATGTTTCTATAAACCACTTTAAACAGGATGTTTTATACGTGATCAATTTTTTGTTGTATGGGCAATGTATTGAAGTCACGTGTTAAGATTTGATATGTCATTTTACAAATCGATGACAGCACAGTGGCTATCGAACTCGCCTCTCACTCGAGCGGTCCGGGTTCAAACCCAAGCGGACCGCACCAATGACTTTTCTAAGTTATATGCGATTTAAGAAATTAAATGCTTTAACGGTGAAGTTCTCGAAGGCATGTGAAGTCTGTCAATACGCACTTGGTCAGCATGGTGGACTAAAGTGTAATCCCTCCCATTCTGAGAGGAGACCCGTGCCCAACAGTGGGACAATGAAAGGGTTGTGGTGGACATTAACTGGGCCGGAAGAGGTCGTGATAGCTTTCAACCAGTACGTGCAAAACATGCCCTACCCCTAGGCCAGAGAGGTCCTCATGTTCTCAAAAATGGTTCGACAGAAAGAAAGTGTATAAAATGTAATGGATAGGTTCGAAAAGCAGTAAAATATTAAAAACTTTATACTAACCCCACGTAGTATGACTATAGTTAATTCAGCAGTACATATGACTATAGTTAATTCGGAATATTAATTCAGCAGATAAATATCACGGATTTTGTCTAGCTTTCTATGCGTATCTCTCGGAGCAATTACTTTTTAATAGGTTTTTAAGTATGTAACCCAGATTTAGTTTTTAATCCCGTTTTCGGGTGCGTGTAATGAGACCTTTTTAAATAAAGCATAATGACCGATTGAAGGCTCGTACCAAGGTAAGTATTATCGGCTTAGGAGTGTGGTGTGCTACCGTGTATGTGAAGACAGAGTAAAATATAAATAAAATCAAACATTTGTATTTAAATGAAAGTTTATTTAAATCAATGATTAAGTCGAAAACAAAATTTTAACAAATTTCTGCGTGAGTAAATTTAGAATTGATTGGATAAAGCCACCAGTTTGACAAAATAATAATTAAATTTTTAATTAATTCACAAAAAATATTTAGTAAAATTTGTGAAAATATAAACTTTCTAACGGCCAGAAAAAGTGGCGTCTCTCGCGTCGTTCTCCAATCAACTTTGTACGCAGGTACAGTCTAGCAGGTCTACACTTAACATTAGCTCAACATTTCATTCTTTCAGCAATATAAAAGTATTCAAACTGATCACAATATTATGGCAGTTCCATGGAACCCCATGCAACACTTAACCAACACAGTTCAGGTCAGAAATATATGACATTTCAATCAATCAGTTCACTAGTGTCTCTCGACAGTACACAAACAAAGCGAATCTTATCGTAATCGTAACCTTACTCGTAATGCGCCACTAATTACACTTGAACCTCACAGAAAATGTCACATATTGCCCTTAACAATCGTAAAAAAACATAGCTTCATTCTTAATTAATGAGATGCGGTTTTTCCATTGTTGGTAAAAATGCAAAAACAATCACATAAACAGACTAGTATCCGAAAACGCTATCGAAAACAAAATTAATTTGCATTTGTTTCGGGCGCGCAACACCGTACCTTACGTACACTTCCTTACGAGCGAAGAGTCAATTCTCAATAATCCAGTTATATCGTGTGATTATAATCGTAATTCGTATTCGATATCGTATTGAAGTGTCAATACACGCAGGTGTCGCCCGCCCGCTTGTACTCAAAGGATAGGCCACGAACAAAAGGCAATCACACAAACAAGCTCAATTTCAAATTGCGGATTTCATAAATCCAAAAAACAATATTTTAATATGTAGTCGATATAAAGTATGTAAGAATCAGCACAACTATCTCGATATAATACGATTTTATCGACCAATGTCGTTCAGGCGAGCGCGCGGGCGGCGCGTGCCGCCTCAAAATAAACTCACAACTACTCTACATATCGATAAAAACTATTCAGTCGTTTTTATTTATCCATAAAAATATATCTTTAAAAGGCTCAAATAAAACTGTATCGGCTATAAGTACCGTTCACAGTACTGCGTACGGATAACTATCACTGGAGGAATATTATCCATTGGCACGTCTCGCTGATGTTAACCTTCGCTGCCACCGTGTAGGTGTCTGGCATGCCTAGTACCTAACCGCGCAACCGTCTCTGAACTACACAATGAGAAGAAATTATAGGATTATATTATATATTATTATAGATTAATAGGAATTGTAAATATTAACCCCCTGATATATGTAATTATAGATTATAGATTAATAGGAATTGTAAATATTAACCCCCTGACTCACAAAGAATATTCAATGTGTGATAAAAGGTACAACACCGGTAAGGGGCAAGAATTATTTGATGTCAGGTATATTAGAGAAGTTGTGCGGTTAGGTAGTCGAGATTCTGCGCTAAAGGTAGCATTTGGCTCCACAACCGTTATCCAAACGCGATCTATCATAGCTCGCACATCTACTGTTTTTGAGTTGCCAATTAGTATTCACCAAACCTTATGACCGATCTGAAACCTTATGCACCATTACGCGGGAGCATTTTGAGTATTAGGGTCGACTCACACTGGCGCAGAGTCGAAGCGACGCGACGCGTCATGTTTTTCCGCCTACAGCATATTCATCTCTATTGTTCTACTAGTGGACGCCCGCAGCTTCGCTCGCGTTACACATTCACTAACTTCAAAAACGGCAAAGCTTCATACTAACTTTGCACCCCCGTTTTACCCCCTTAGGGGATGAATTTTCAAATTTTTCTCGCCGTAAAAACCATCCTTGAACTTCAACGAACATTTTAAAAAAAGAATTGTCCAAATTGGTCCAGGCGTTGTTGATTTATGCGCTTACCAACACATTATGCGATTCATTTTTATTATATAGATTATTAAAGCACAGCTCGACTCCAGCCCGCTCGACTCCAGCCGCGCGTCGAAGCGCGAATGCGCGCGTCAACGCGCGTCGACGCGCGCTTCCATATTTACATAGCAGAAATTTGTACTTAAATAATAGAATAATAGAGATGAATATGCTGTAGGCGAAAAAACATGACGCGTCGCGTCGCTTCGACTCTGCGCCAGTGTGAGTCGACCCTTAGTGAAAAAACTTGCGCGGTATTCAGAAGAATGATACTTGTTCGAAATTTGCGTACAGCTCCACGTATTACGTACATCAGATCAGTCGTAAATTTCGGTGGATCACCTAATGCTACCTCTAAGGCGACCATACCAAGGGGGTCCGTGCAGACGCTCGGCGGAATGTGACTGGGGGCCTAGACAAGTGGCAAAACGCTAGTAGAATAGAAGTAGAATAGATTAAAAAATGTATAGGATTGACATTCGCTTACGACTAATTAGTCGATAGCGAATGTCAATCCCATACATTTGTTAATCTGTTCTACTAGCGTTTTTGCCACTTGTCTAGGCCCCCTGGCCGTACCCGGGACTCCCACGGACTACGACCGATCTGCTCGTGGACAGGGGAATTTCGACCGATCTATACAGCGGACACAGTAAACGAAAAAAGCATAGATGTACGCAAAAACTACGTTGGATTATCGCATGACATATACCAAGAACAAATCAGGATTCTCTTGCGATTCGGTAGTTTTGTCTCTAGTACCATTTCAAAATAACAATCTGTATGAAATGGCGATTTCTATGCCTTTCTCATTCACCACACAGTGAGGGCCAAGTGGGGCACAGCCGCGCAATATTGCCTGGCAAATCGGCGGGTGTCTATACTCCGGTCATACCATTCTATATCTATGTCCGTCCATGCACGTTTCCTTAATCACTAACACCACGTATCATGACCGTAGAAGACGCGGTAGTAACCCATTACAACATTACAGAATAGAGAATCAATTTGCTTCTCGTACCATGTGTACGTTTAGTGCAAATTTTTACAAGAATCTATTTTACGATTGTAGTGCGGAAAGGCAAATTATTTGGCGATTTGTTTCCTATACAAACTGCACTGTCCAAACTTGCCTATTAAGCCAGTGACTGTAGTCACAAACAGAGAAACGCTATAAATCCTTGTAAAAACGTACACAGCTTCAGGGTTAGCGCGGAATTAGGATCGGTTGACTGGATGCGACAATACACCGGTGTACTTAGTGTACAGGAAGTGGCTTGTCCGCCTGCAAGCGGCGCCTTAACAGTTGAGACTCGGTGGGAGGCGAGAGCCCTAGAGGCAGCTCTTCGTCGACGCAGCGCACTCCCATCCTACCAAGGTTGACTGGATGCGACAATACACCGGCGTACTTAGTGTACAGGAAGGGGCTTGTCCGCCTGCAAGCGGCGCCTTAACAGTTGAGACTCGGTGGGAGGCGAGAGCCCTAAAGGGAGCTCCTCGTCGACGCAGCGCACTCCCATCCTACCAAGGTTGACTGGATGCGACAATACACCGGCGTACTTAGTGTACAGGAAGGGGCTTGTCCGCCTGCAAGCGGCGCCTTAACAGTTGAGACTCGGTGGGAGGCGAGAGCCCTAAAGGGAGCTCCTCGTCGACGCAGCGCACTCCCATCCTACCAAGGTTGACTGGATGCGACAATACACCGGTGTACTTAGTGTACAGGAAGGGGCTTGTCCGCCTGCAAGCGGCGCCTTAACAGTTGAGACTCGGTGGGAGGCGAGAGCCCTAGAGGGGGCTCCTCGTCGACGCAGCCCACTCCCATCCTACCAAGGGAGACCCCAACCCGCTCCAACTCCTCTATAACGGGGCTGGGGTGGCAGCTCTTGCTGCAACGCAGCACCGAAACCGGACGCTCCATGTAAGAGTAGTTCATAGAGAAGTGCTGTTGAATCACCCGGTTCACCGCCATCGCGGATTCGGCGAAGTTGGATAAGTTGCGCGCCGACATGTTGCTGTGGACAAGAATTTGACATCAATAATTAAATAAAATCCCGCCTATATTGCTTACCCAAAATGGGCAGGCAGGGGTGTGCAGTACACCCAATTTTCACCAAATTATGTTTAAGTCCCATAGGTGGTGAGCCTATTGCAATCTATTGCCATACATCGGGCACAAGTCCTCTAAGCTGCTAGTGGGCATTTCAAGTTAGAAAAACCCAATAGTTGTTGCATGACGTGGATATCGAGATGAAAATCTCGGGTAATCGGAGAGGAGAGTAATCAGACCTCGATCTAATCTAATAATCTGTGTAATCTCAAGCGCTCATAGCCCGAGATAAGCAGCGGGAGCGGTCGGTGCATGGGTGGTTGTCCTACTCGGACGACCGTCTCGGTCGTCGAACGCCGCGCCAAACCCAAGTTTTTACGCTGCTAACGCGCGTTTAACATAACACCCAACGACGTCCAATGCACCAACCGTTTGATGTTGATCGGCGTGTGCAGCGGCGGGTAGCGCGCGTGCGCGTCGGCGCGCCGCAGCCAGGGGTGCTGCAGCACGCGCTCGGCGCTCAGCCGGTGCGACGCCTCGCGCACCAGCAGCTGCCGGATGAGGCCCTTCGCCTCCGCCGATATTAAATCAGTGCCATAACACCCATCGACGGTGAATGCACGTACCGTTTGATATTGATCGGCGTGTGCAGCGGCGGGTAGCGCGCGTGCGCGTCGGCGCGCCGCAGCCAGGGGTGCTGCAGCACGCGCTCGGCGCTCAGCCGGTGCGACGCCTCGCGCACCAGCAGCTGCCGGATGAGGCCCTTCGCCTCCGCCGATATTAAATCAGTGCCATAACACCCATCGACGGTGAATGCACGTACCGTTTGATGTTGATCGGCGTGTGCAGCGGCGGGTAGCGCGCGTGCGCGTCGGCGCGCCGCAGCCAGGGGTGCTGCAGCACGCGCTCGGCGCTCAGCCGGTGCGACGCCTCGCGCACCAGCAGCTGCCGGATGAGGCCCTTCGCCTCCGCCGATATGTGCGCCCACTCCTCCTCAGGGAACGAATATCGGCCCTCCTGAAAACGGACATTTTTATTGCTCTTGCCTTTCTAAAATACCTTTTTTTCGCCATTACGCTAGGAAACGCTTTTCTACGTCCTGCCTGTATCGGTCGATAATAAAAACAGATAGGTATGTGTGACTCAGCAAAATACCTAGTAAAACCAAGAGGCACCTTCAGAAGGTCGTAATGAGGTCCACGGGATCGCTTGTGCATTACTATCGTGACACCTCGGCTTACAAGGCCTGGGCATGGGAAATTCACGTTTTGGAGCTATTCAAAGGTTGCACCTTCACGTCGAACCTACTAATAACAGAAGGTCAGCGTCGCCTCGTTTAGGAATAGACTGTCACAGCAATCATGGAAATGCCTACAGATGACAGACCTCGAAACAGTCGTTTTGTCATACAGCTATTTTTTAAACATTACACTTATTGTTAATTGTATTAATTTGTAAATTTTAACTTGATTGGAAGATAACGCTACCGATGCTATGCTACTATTTGAAATCATAGTACAGAGAGATGTTGCTATAAGTTGAGATGGGCTCGTTGGATGTAAACGGCTTGCCTGTTACGCCAGGGGCTGATGTCCGTGTGTGGAAATTTTCAAGATATTTATTTACTTATTTATAAGTACCTGTATGGAGGTGAAGAGTAGGTCCTGGCAAGCGCGGCAGTTTTCGCCGCGCTCCCATCCGCAATCCGCGCCGCAGTCCGCGCGGAAGGGCGGGTATCCGCATAGCAAGATGTACGCGATCACGCCCAACGACCACAGATCGCACCGCTTGTCGTAGTGCGTCGCCGCTGAACCAGCGAACAGAGAGACCACTTCGGGCGCCATAAACTCGGCGCTGCCCACCTGTGGACAGTAGGAATAGTTTGGTTTAATAAAGTAGCGGTGCTAAAGTTATGCCTTGGGAGACTCCTGGAGTAAGGTGTTTTGGAGGTGTATTTTTTTAAGGTGTCTCATTTGGGTTTTTGGAATTAAGCGCAAATTTGAATATTTGGATGAAACTGTAATATTGTAATATAACAGTTGCATTGTAATATTGTTAATATTGTAATTTATCCGCTTAATGTAGTTATTTACATATTTGATAAGTATTTCGCATGAATTGTCTTCAAAGTGCCATTGCATTCGAAAAATTAGAAGTTATAACGTTGGCAAAAAAGAATCTTCATATAATAAAATACAAACACTCAAAGACTGGGATATTTTATTTGCTAATTACACAACGTAATCTGACATTAAACAGCACTTCGATAAGGCAAATGGATGGCAACAGATGATAAATATTTAAGCCACTCGCGATATTTAGTTACCGAACAAAGCGTGTCACCTATTTAAACCCTGACCTTGAATCACACTGAACACCGCCATTTTTTGACAATGGACACCTAAAATAATTTGTATTCAAGAACATAATCAACATTGTGCTTACGTTCAAACCGCTATTGTTTCGCGTATAAATCCGGAATATAAAAAAGTTAACCACTAATTTCTGGCGGTAAACCAAATTAAATTTGCTTGTGCTGTTTGCTACATTTTAAATTAATTCAAAACGTATTTACAGCAACTTAATTAATAGATTCGTAACAAAAGCCTCGATAAGGACCAAGTTTCAATGTTCGTTTAATAACATCTATTGGATATCGTATTCCATTATTGTAAACCTAGTTGAGACATGCACACAATAGTGCAAAGTAGAATAAAAACAGTTTTTATAACAAACCGTGAGTCATTCAACTTGTAATAGGTGCTTATGACATGACTAATTATGTAACAATAAATCAACATAACAAATCAGCAAAACAAAAGAGAACTTTGTAATCAAATTAATTATTAATTCTATTATTTCCAGTTTCTTGTTTTATACATTCCCTTTGGAACTATTTATTTAAATAACAGATACAAAAGCTTACACATCCGGGTAAAAAGTAGTAACACTTAAAAATAATATCAGCACTAATGAATTAAAATGCAAATGATTGTTAGCATGGTACTGTAAATCAGTATACTTAGTAACAATTTAGATATAGTTTTTTCGTTATATTACTTCAACTGTGTGTAATAAATAAATACTGTCTATGTATTTAGATGTATTAACAGTGTTTCGCAGCCAAACGCAAATTACAAAAAAGAATTTGAATTGCAGCAATTTCATAATACGAAATTTAAAATTTAAATGTTTGTAATTTGTTACATTAACACAGTCGCAGTTAATATATGTGATGCCTCCGACTGCGTTTGTGAACACTGTCAATCATGATCATTATATAAAATTAATAAAAAAAAGTTTAAGTTTTCAACTTATTTCTATCTATTCAGTTCATTTATCTTTCATTCTCCGTCGGGTTTTTTTTTCAGTAATATTTTTATTTGAATAATAGATATGCAGGGGATGAACCCAATATAAAAATAGCTACAATATATTTTATTATATAAAGAAACAAAAACTAACTATGTTGACATGCATTTTTTCTTTTAATTTTTTTTTTTCATTCATTTTTGTAATGCAGTTCATACGAAATAAATAAATTTTCTTTCTTTCTTCTTTCTAATGTTATAACTGAGAATTATTTAATAGATAAATCAAAGTAAGGCTTTGATTTTTTCTATTAAATAGTTCTCACACACTCACACAGTCACTCACACACACACACACACACACACTCACCGGCGTCATCAGCTGCGGCGTGGCCAGCGGGCTCGCGAGGCTCGACGTGAAGCTGATCCCGCTGCCCAGGTCGAAGTCGCATATCTTCACCGGGCACAGGCTGTCGCGGTTCACGCACAGGATGTTCTCCGGCTTCAGGTCCCTGTGCGCGACCCCCTTGCCGTGCAGGAAGTGCAGCGCGTTAGCTATCTCGCGAACTATCTGCGCGGCCTGCGGCTCGGAGAAGTACTGGTGCTCCTGGATGCGAGCGAGCAACTGGCCGCCGTTGATCTGTGACAATAGAACGGGGCGTTCGTGAGAGAACTCTGTAGCAGTGTATTGTTCATACGCTGCGACCCATAGACGTCCCACTGCTGGGCACGGGTCTCTCCCACAGACACTTCTGCGGGAGGTCTAGAGCATACTCCACCACGCTGCTCCAATGCGGATTGGTGGAGGGGTTAGTGGCCAACCCAGTGTCGAATGTTCTCAAGCCACCCGAAGGTCTTCGACAAGGCTTAACGACTGTTTCCAGCATTGAAAACAACCGGGACCGACGGCTTTACGTACCCTCCGAAGCACGGTAGCGCCCATGAAATTTTTGTCACTAGCGGTCACCCATCCACAAACCGACCGCGCCCGTCGTTGCTTAACACTTTTGATCACATTGAATCGAAGCGAGCCACTGGGCTATGGAAGCCACGTATTGTTCATACGGTCTATCAAATAATAGAATAAACATACATGACGTTAAGGCATTAAGTCCGCCCATTCTATATCTCTTTACAGTTGTCAACCTAACTAACTGTGTCTTAAATTGTGCGTATAGTAGAAGAAAACTGGCATCAAGTGACAACGAATTTCACCAAATAATTCAACACTAGACCTTCTGTTGATAGTAGAGCAGGTAGCATTGTTTGTAAAGCGCCTTAGTCGAATTGTTCAAGGTGTTATAATCAGTAGAAGGTTAGTTCTGCGTCATCTCTATTCATTTCATTTGTAGATATATTTTTAGGAAGTACATATTTTATAAGAAAAGTTATGATTTAATAGTAATCATAGAAGCTGTATTAGAATCAGTGGCTACAGCACGAGCAACCACAGCTGGTAATTCACATAACACTGCCTCCTGTTCGTAAGGTCTAGGGGTCGCCAGTAGGACTGCTAAGCTAGTGGTTCCGGGTTCTGTCCCCAGGTCGGACAACACATATTGGGTTTTTCTAATTTGAAGTGCCCGGTAATCTGGATTTGTACCCGGTTTATGGCAATAGGCTCGCCATCACATGGGACCTACACATAACTGGTGTAAAGTGGGTGGGTGTACACAGTACACACCTCTGCCTAACCCTACAGGGAAATGAAGGCGAGATGTTAAAAACGTCAATCTCAATGGATGTTTAGAGCTAGTTTTCTTACTGTTCCTAAAGTCAGGACAAATTATGGAAGAAAAATGATTACCTATGAGGGAGCACAACTTTACAACAAAATACCGAAAGGTATAAAGAATTTGCACTCATTCAACGCGTTCAAAACTAAATTATCTGAATATATTTATAAAGAAAATTCACTACTGTGTGTTGAATGATTTAAAGAAAGACATTTTTTCTTATTTTTAATACATATATCTATACATATAAATCTTTACTAAATCCACTTTTGTATAAGGCGCGAGAATTTTATGTTAGCTATTATCTCTTAAGTTAATTATTGTTCTCATAGAAGTGACTTATTGTAGTCTTATTTGAGAAATAAAGATCTTTAAACCTAAACCTATGTTTGCTTCCACGTTTAGGTACGTCTCGACGCAATCATTATGTTGCTACAACACTTCCGTTGGCATAATGTCGTTTCGATAATAATGACGGCGCATTAAATGATTAGAATATTTTCCAAAGTTTATGGATGGATTTTACCATAATTACCTTTACGATTAATTGACTGGCATCTATCTATACCTACGAGTAGGTACGTCATTTCCTTATTGTCTAAACTAAATGTTCGCTGTCACGCCTGCGAACCTTGGATGGTGTTTGAAAATAACTATAGACCTACCTACTAGTTCATTACTTACACAGTAATTAGATAAATTATTAGATTTTATTAGATAAAATTATATAGGTATTTGATCGAAGAGGTATGTCCATAATATATATACTTAATGAGTTTATTTTGAATTCAATGAACTTATGAATTTATATTTACATCGATGTGAATTAAGATAAATACATGTTAGTACGTAGGTAGGTACATGCAATATGGTATGATTAGGTAATAAATGTCTAATGAATGTATTTAAACAAAGACAGCAAATCCAAGCGTGGAAGCGTGACCGAATAAAGGCGACTGAAACATTTTGAATGGAGAATGAACTTAGTGAAATAATACACCTAATAAAAGTAACAATACATAAAAATGTAAAGTGGCTAATTGTTTTCTTTCATTTCAATTAGGTATTGTTACTGAATCCTCTTGAGCGTAAACTAAGTACTAAACTACAATGCCATGAAGTTAACGATGTTTTGTTATATTTTTTCACAGAATATTTTGAGCAAATACAAATTCATAATTGCTATTTATTGCTTAGTAAATAATCAAAATATTCATGTTTATATTATTGAGAATAATAATTCAAATGAGCCCTATTATATCTGGTGTTAAGAGGACTTCAGTCAGTCAGACTTCAGTCAGACTTCAGTTTTTACCAAAAATATTGCTGTCGCGCTGAGCCCAACCTTACCCCTTAGCGTGCGATAGAGAGAAGTGCAGTCTCGAACTGATTTTACCTACGTAAAATTAAGAAAATCGTCCTTTCGTAGTCCCCTGTTCCCTCCTCGAAATCTAGACCGATTTCAATATTTCTTTCAGTTAAAATGTAGAACAGGGTCTAAGCTATGCCCGTACGATTTGCTTTTTTGGGATATGTTAGTAATTACCAGTTTGCTTGATGTTTGAAAATGTATGTAAAAAAAGTCGATTTTTTTGATTTTAAAAGATTTTTTTTCTCTTCTATTAAGCAAATTATGAAAAAAAACAAAACGTACAGTCATGGCAGAGGTACGTATAAATCGTATGGTATTTTTTTTAATTCTGTAACTTCTATATCCGAGGAGGGAACAGGGGACTACGTTTGTATGGAAAAAGTGTCGACTTGTTCGCTTGTGATATCCTCTTAACGCGAAGTCAATTGGTTGTTATTTCTCAGACGTCGATCGCAATTATGCCACCGCGAGGAAGATGGTTGGTTGAGGTTATTCAACTAATTTTAAGTACTTAGGTTTTTGTAAAACATAATATGAATACATTTACGTATGTATAGAGCATTTTGTTTATGCAAGAAACAATGTTGATAGTTAGAAGCGACGTTCACAGTTCGACATGAAGGCGTGACATCAAAACAAACAGGCTGATGTAATAGTCGCTCTTGCAATGTCGTAGTCTTGATTCTATAATTCCATAGCAACCAATATGAATCATAATATTATGATACCTACAAATACTCCATGTTACAGGATACTCGTTTAATATTAGAAATACAATACACACCTTTCCTCTATTTGATGCTTATAGACGAGCCCTACATAATAATACATAATGACTCAAGTACATCAAACAAGAAATGATAACAGATTGTTTTTAATTACATAATGATTATAGGAAAGTAACTAAATACTGTTGCAAAATGATTCGATTTAAACGAAGCAATGGAGATGACAGACGAAGAGATGCTATGTGACTTTGAATATCAAACACATAAAACACGACAATCTATTAACCAGTACTTTACTTTTGATCTTCTGACCAATGGCCTGATTGTTTTTGTAACTCGAAATGACCAGTAGCAGCTCGGAGTCTGGATTTGTGGCCAGTGTTGTAAAGGCGTTTTGTTTTATCGTAACATTATTTAACTTAGCATTTTAAACAATAAAATATCTTTCTTTTGAATAGGTCTGTTGGGATCAAAAACTTTTTTTTTTATGGATACAGGATAGCAAACGAGCTTGGAGCACCACCCATCCGCTGCCACCCATGACAACTGTGACTGACTTTGAACAAGACTCAATTAGGGACTGTGATGGTTAGTTAACTAATTGGTAGTTGAGAAAGTTAATTAGAACATTAGTTGGTCAGTTCGTTAGTTGGTAGGTATGAGGACTAGGGACTGTTAGTGATAGTTAGTCCTGTTAGTTGGTGTTAGTAATAGTCCAGTTAGTACTTGTTAGTAAGAGTCTCGTTTTAAGTCAGTCACATTCTAGTCATTGTGGCATTAAATCGTAAGAGGCAGATAAAAGAACTGACCTTTTCGAAGACAAGATAGAACTTGTCGGTGTCCTCAAAGAATTCAATGAGCTGGATTATGTTCGGGTGTCCCTGGCAGTAGTGGAAGGTCTCCACCTCGCGGAACACCCGGGCACGGGCGTGCCCCGGCACTTTGTCGATGATCTTCACAGCAAACTCCTGGCTCGTGTAGATGTTCACGCACGTCTGCACCGAGGCATACGCGCCCTCGCCCAACACTTCGCCTGTCAATTTGTACAGGTCTGTGGACAACAACAAATCACCTGTTAGACAGTAACTGAAAAAAAAAACTTCTTTATGCGCATTAGGGTAACATTTTTACCAAAGAAGCCAAAGAAGTTTCACTTCTGACATGTTTACTTTGTACGCACGCACTTTTTTTTAGCATACTTTTTAACTGTTAAATAGTATGCTAAATAATAGAAGATTTCGTTTTAACTAGAGTATAAGGACTAGCTGCGACCGAACTTCAGTTTGATAGAAAGCCAAATCTGAAGAGTCATTGTAATCGGCACGACAATTGCTCACGACCTATCATTGGTCCATAGTCTGACAAAATCATAGAGATATATTATATACACATATGGAGACGCTGTAGTTGCCTAAGTATAGTAAAAAGATAGTGATGGACAAGGACATCTTCATTAAACAAAGTACTCCGTGCCTACAAAACGTACATTTGATAGTGAAACTGATCAAATAAACACTAAATATACTAGGCCGAAAAAATACTTGGAATAAATAATAGTACTTTATTTTGACACAATGTACTTTTTCTTTGATATCCAGATCCAGTGTACTTTATTTGGACAAAATAATGTGACAACCCTAAGCCTAACATACGTAGATCTGATGGTAATAGTCACCATACCATGGAAAACCTCATTACAACTGCAATTATTGTCATGAGTTGTATGCAAGCAATCGTGTTTAGTTTGTAAATTGTGCAGTACCGTATGGGTACCGTTGATTTCAAGTCAGCTTCCGTGGGCTATTGTTTCATAACGACCCCGAATATACAATTATAGTTTGTTTAGATGTTAAATCACGCACCATTGCGTTCGATTGGTTGCGCAGTGATTTATAAAGGGAAAACGAGTAATACCTACATTGTATGTTTATAATCTAATTTTCATTATACTGATCATGAAATGAAATAATTATCCATAGAATCAATGTTCGAAAATATGTTTCCATTCAATTAGTAAATTGGTTTGAATAAATAGCAATCTGATAAGGAGCCCACCTAATTTCATACGAAAGCAGATATTTTTTGCGATACCTACGTATAATCGGATGTGAAGGACAAATAAATTCCTATTCTACCTACTGCTTGAATAATAGCTATTTCCATAATATCTGAAAATTTATTTTATTGTCGATAGACAGTCAATCTTAATATTGACATGAAGATTTTTTTGCCATTTATTTCACTAATATTGCGATCTGTCCTTGATTTTTCGTAATCGTTAACAAATAAAATGTAAGCTTTATCGTCAACTTATTTATTTGTATTTAGATATCAACATAAAATATGTTTTTTTTTATATTCTTGCTATAGGCACTCTCGCAATATTTGTGCGTAGTGCAAACGCCACAAAACATATTGGTATTCTGCCCACCTACTCCGGAAAATGTTCAAGGTGCACAAGTCTGGGGAATAATGGTAGTGCCGTAAACGGATATATCAATGAGCTTGACAACGTCAGGTATCCTCGTCTGATGATAATCGTAACCAGATAAACGATAACCAACCAGGTTTAACGTTGCACAGAAGTGATGTAAGTAACGACAGGATCAAAAAACAGAAGGTCTTTCAATCAATATATATAAAAGGAGAAGCTGACTGACTGACTGACTGACTGACATATCAACGCAGGGCCTAAATAAGGGTTAGAAACTTGAAATTTTGCACAGGGGTTCCTTTTATAACGTAGGGGAGCACTAAGAAAGGATTTTTGAAAATTCACCCCCTAAGGGGGCAAAACGGGGGTGCAAAGTTAGTATGAAACTTTTCCGTTTTTGAAGTTAATGAATGTCTAATTCCACGCAAGCGAAGCTGCGGGCATCCACTAGTACCGTATAAATTAATCAAAGCGCCTTCTTCTACCCCCGAATTCCTGCAAGGCCTTGTTCATGAGCCCTCTCAGCTGCCTCACGACTGCTAGTCACTGTGACTGTAGCCAACTACTGCCACTGACCTTGGAAACACGATGTGACCACGGAGCTGCCGGAGCGCTTCTTCCTGCGGCGCTTTCTGCGGGCCTCCTCCTTGCGGCGCTGCAACTCCTCGCTGTCGGGGATGGGCACCGGCGCGGACGCCTCGGGCCCCCGCGCCAGCTCGTCGCACTCCCGCTCGCTGCCCGACTGGCTGCTGCCACGCCCGACGCCTGGGGACAATTCAAACGCTAAATTACTATCGGTTGCATCATAAGAATAGTGCGAAATATATTATGAGGTGTTGAAAGATTAATACTAATAGTTATACATCATATAGTCATGAAATGTGCATAGTCATAGTTGACACTAGTTTAGAGTAGACCGACATAAGAGATTCGAGAATCGTTCCGCGGGGCAGTGGTACATGACCTTTGCATGGTTCTGCATTCTGCGCTCAGGCGACAGGCTCTCACAAAGTAATGTTTAAGAACATGCTACTCGTAACTACTCTAATTTAAGACTACTAAGACTTGTACTTTTATGAAAGCAAATAAATAAAATCTTTATCTTTAAAGATCGTGGCGATGTAAATATTCAAACAAAAAGAGCAGCCGGATGTACAACAGGTGATCCTGCGGTGTATAGGAGCAAACTTGCATTGCAAATGAAAGCGTATAGATAGATAGACGTGGTTTTTTGTATAGATGTACCTTGAGTAGAGGCTGGACTGCCATACTTATGAAAAAAATTATCATTTGTCGAATTTCGACAGCGCGGCAGCCACTACTCACGAACTTGTACTAATATTATGTATTCTGTGCTAATCGTAAGCACAGAATTCAGAAATTCAGAACATGTTTACCTATATGAAATATGTATATATACCAATCAGATAATTAAATACAAAAACTAACAATTATGCGTGCAAAACAACGTGACTGGCAAAAAATATAGATTGATGTAATGAATGTGATAAAAATAATTGCTGATATATTCAACCAGTTCTAAATATTTTTAATCTAAATTATCTTATATTGTTCCTTGACAGATATATTTATTTGTCGCTTCATTATCTTCCACATAGATAAATACTTTAATCTCCTAATACATATAGACTTTAGTATGGAAAATAGGAACATTGAACGTAAATTAACAAGGTAGGTGCTAGAACTACTGTGGTAGTTTCAAGTGTGACCTCAGCCAAGTTTATCTTATCTCGCGGTATCGAAAAGTAAACTAAGTTTGTTTCTGGTATATCAGCTTTCTCTGTTGCCATGTGACAGTATAGCGACATAGTTTCTTCTGGCTCGACAATCAACTTCAACAAAGATGCCGTTCAAGATGAGATTCTATTCTCGCTTATGCAAGATGCTTCAGTTTCACCATTTGCATATTGGCTTGTAAGCATTACTTTACATAATTTCTAGCAGAGGACTGCTTGTTTACGTTTATGTTCCATTTTTCAGGTTTGCTTAATTTGCATGAAACAGGAGTAACGAAGAAGCAAAGAAAATGGAGTAACACAAATTAACTATCATACTTTTTTTGTCAAGAAATGGTTAATGGTTATTAAAGGTTGATATGTTATATTCGTTGATTTTTTAGTTATTCTAAACAATTCAGTTACCATTCGACCACAGGATGAAGAAAAACTTACCTAAAGTAAAATCATGATATGTACCTACTACATAATGCTAATAATAATATTTTTATCGCAGCAATGGAATAGAATAGAATAAATATTTATTTGCCATCATCACAATCACAAGAGAACATAATAATAATAACACACTATGTACTTCCATAACTAACAATTTTTTTTATATTTATTTAATTATTATTAACTAGTACCTACTTTATTAATTACTAAGTATGTACTTTTAAATTTTAACAGATATGAAAATTTTCGATGTCAAGAAGGTACCGCACTCAGCTTATGCCATGGTTTCACCAGGAGCCATGGCGCTGATTTTCAGTGCGGCCCTTACGTGATTCTGTAGTTCGGCTTCCAGAAACCTCTGTGGTTTTTGAATCAGCATAAAATTTATGCGACTAGTAGGAAAAAATTCAAACTAATAGGAACAATATGACATAAGGACATGAGACAAACAATGTGAATGGAATAGGCCCAGGGATAGGCATAACTTTTGTGCTGTTGCTTCATTCTGAAACGCTACATTGCATTCAAAACAATAACCCCCGTACCTTCAGCTCTCACTTCGCTTTCGGTGCCAGTCCATTGTTGAAGCGTTTTCACCGAGTTCGGTGTTTGAATTTGAATTTCATACGCCATTATGGCTGAAACGCAGCCAGCTTTTGAACTATTTGAGGCGGTTTTCTAGCATGCGGTGGCAGTTGGAATTGTCATCGACGATAATATTATTCTGACGTGATACGTGACTGTGCAAGCTGAGTTGGCAAACAAAGCCGGTTCATCGACCTACATGGCCGCTCCCACCGCTGCGTATGCGCACAGCGCCCACGTTACGCGATCATTCGAACTCCCGACTCTTGCTTACAAGCGAGCGGCTGGGATTGAATCGACTATCAATTGAACGTAAATACATTTAGCATATTCCAAATACTTCCACCATTTTACACTTAAATATCACAATGTTATTATTACGGAATCACTGGACGCTTGCGTTTGCAACGCAGGCAATGATAGTGTGATGATCGTTTGCAAAACAGTAGGTCGCCTGTCAAGTAGATATGAAGTCAAATGTCAAATGTTATACACAATTTAATTTGACATTGACGCTTTTGCATGCCCGATCATGCCAAAAGAGTATTTTTAAAGAAAATAACCAAATTGATTATACAAAAATAATGTACCTATAAGATTGATTACTAAAATATCAATGGGAAAGTGTGTTAGTGTTTTTTGCTTCGATGTAGTACACGGCACACACCCGTGCACAGTTAAAAATCAGTTAACAACACTGAAATAATCATTCGATTTTTAATCGATTAATCTAGGCTATCTCGGTCTCAGATTATGACCGGCCACTTACGGGTGAAGCTAGATTTTGATTAGTGGTAATCTTTAGTGTAGCTTACCGTTGATGAAAGCTTTAAGTACTTTTTATATCTTAAATCATCCCTGGATGGTAGGAGTCAAACATCTATCTACATAAATATTTTGATGTTCTTATTCAAGTCAGAAGCTACTTATTTCATAGTAGTTATTATACATGTATACTTCATCAGTAGTGATGTGCAAGACGATGTATATTTGTCCTTTAAATGCCATAATTCTTTAACAAACATTGGTTCTACTTGAAAATATTATATGTATACAGCTTCTTTTTAACAGATTTCCGTATACAAAAATATGAAATGAATGAAATGAAATGAAATGAAATGAAATGAAATGATTTTTTTATTAGAAAAGCAAAACACAAACAAGCAAAAATTTATAACACAAATATGACAAAAAATGTTTCACTTTAACTAAAGTGGGCTCTGCTCAGCATAATGCTGGAGTCCGAAGACAACCAGCGCTGGTCTTCCGCAGGACCCACAGGTGGTGATGCCACGGAGGTCTATGAGCAGGTACAGTATACGTTCTTTTTTTTTTAAAATACCGTGATAATAACCATAATAAAATAAAAATGATTCTTAAGTAGTAAAAAAAGGGGAAATAATAAAATAAGTGTATTTTTTTTTTTTAAACAGTACATGATAACTCATTTACAATGATCTATTAAATAGCACTTGTGTCGTGTCTGAGCGATCATTCGAATATCATTCGTATGTCGCGTGATTTTCTAATCATCCGCCTCATTTAAAGGCACGAAGCTCCGAAGCATGGTTATTTTTAATTGTACCGTCAATTATTTTTAATTGTACGACAAACTGGACTAAATTCAGCCGAGGACACTATTTAGGTACGCTACTACCAAGTATCTACATTACCTACTATACAAGGTGTCCCAAAATTCAACGATAATCCTGAAACAGAGGATGGCCCAGCTAATGACTACTCCAGGAAAAAAAAGAAAAAAAAAATATCTCGATTTTTTTTCAAATTACGTACTAAAAAGGAAATTCTTAGAAAATTTACACCCCTCATGATATTTTTAACTACCATGACCACAATTTTTGAGATATTTCTGATATTTTTTTTGTATCCGTGACCTAAGTAGTACTGCTATCTACCACAAATCTTAAAATTCCTATAATGTCTGTAGTTTTCACACAATAAATAATTAAAATCATTGTTTTCCCAAAAAATTTTGATCAAATTTACTTTCAGTCCACTTTCACTCACTGTGGTGTAAAAAAAAAGTATGGACACTACTATGGCAAGTTTTTTTAAAAGTTGACGCAACTAATCAAGTTTCCAAAATGGTATAATACTCTTGGAAAACTAGTCACAAAAAAAAAAGTATAATATTTATAAACAAGAACCATATTTCAAAAATTGTTCTTGTCGATTAGTGATAACTTTTACTTTGTGCCCAAAATAGGTTTTTTGGTGGTGAAAAATGTTTGAGTAGATCCTGTTTTTGAGACAACCCCAATAGAAGAAGTGTTGGGGGTTTAGATCGGGTGAAAGGGGTAGTCATAAGATGTCCTATCTTATGACTACCCCTTTCACCCGATCGACCAATCGACAAGTCGACCGATCCAACGCCCTGGATACTCTTGGTTTAAGTAGTCTCGCACAGGATGGGCATAGTGAGCTTGGCGAACATCATTTTAAAACCACATGTTTTGTAAATCACTTAAAGGCACGTCTTCTAATAAGTCTGGCAAGTTATTTTGTAAAAAGTTCAAATAATTATTTCCATCTAAGTTTCCTTGTAACTCAAAGGGCCCAGTTAAAGTTAAACAGTCCAAAATAATGCAAAGTCAGTTCAATTTGCAGATTACTTGATACACACGTCAATTGAATACTTAACGGTGTACAGTAAAGAAAGAAGCAGAGCGTACTGACTGCTGAGACAGCAACTTCTCTACCTGCCCTATTGTTATTTGATAACGACATCTACATCTACCTCTGACTAACATGTAATCTCTCTCTGTCTTCTTAATTTGTTTGACTACGCACATGTCCCATTTAAATCCAAGAAATTTACAACAAAAATCATATTTTGGGCACATGATAACTATCAACAAGAACAATTTATGAAATTTGGTTAATGTTTAGAAATATTACACTTTTTTTTGTGACTAGTTTTCCAAGAGTATTATACCATTTTGGAATCTTGATTAGTTGCGTCAACTTTTAAAAAAACTTGCCATAGTGGTGTCCATACTTTTTTTTTACACCACAATGAATGAAAGTGGACTGAAAGTAAATTTGATCAAAATTTTTTGGGAAAACAATGATTTTAATTGTTTATTGTGTGAAAACTACAGACATTATAGAAATTTTAAGATTTGCGGTAGATAGCAGAACTACTTAGGTCACGGATACAAAAAAAATATCAGAAATATCTCAAAAATTGTGGTCATGGTAGTTAAAAATATCATGAGGGGTGTAAATTTTGTAAGAATTTCCTTTTTATTATGTAATTTGAAAAAAAATCGAGATATATTTTTTTTCTTTTTTTTCCTGGAGTAGTCATTAGCAGGGCCATCCTCTGGTTCAGGATTATCGTTGAATTTTGGGACACCTTGTATAGATGCTACCGAGACAACCGACCAAAAAGTAGGTACGTTAAAAGGTGCAATTTTGCCAAAGCTAATACTTCCAATTTCTTTAGACAAACCGTATAACTACCATAGAAAACTTTCTTTACAATCGTTACTGAGCACGGATCTCCCCACATGAATTGGCGTGCTTGTTCTATTGACAAATAGGCACAGCCTACCTCATTACAATAAAACTAAGTGATAACGAACATAGCTATAAACTACAAACTCATAGATTTCCCACTGCTGTGCACGGTTCTCCCCCCAGACACATAACGAACATAATCCATACTTCCATACTAATATTATAAGTGCGAAAGTAACTCTGTCTGTCTGTCTGTGTCGCTTTCACGCCAAAACTACTGAACCGATTTAAATGAAATTTGGTACACAGATAGTCTACAGCCTGAAAAAGGACATAGGCTACATTTTATTTGGAAAATAGTGTTGTAAGGGGTTGAAAAGGGTGTTGAAAGGTTCTATGAAAGTTTTGTCATTTTCAGAACTAGAAGCATAAAATTTATATTATAGGCTGTTGATTAGATATAAATAAATATGACATTCAAAGTTTGTAAAAATTTTGTAAGGGTGTAAAATAAACATATATTATTATGTCTAATTCCACGCGAGCGAAGCTGCGGGCGTCCACTAGTATAATATAAATGTACCACTCGTATTAAACTTACAATTATTCAATTTGTTTTACTTTACAAAATAAGATGAGAATTGATGATTGATAAGAATTCAGTTGGTTTGGAGAAATTTTAGAAATTTCTGAATACATAAAGCCGAAGAACCAATGCACGTCCTGCCCACAAGCTCCAAAATAGACATTGATTGGCTTTAAACTTTGAGACCATCATGGAGAATTTTTGGGCACACAGGTTTCGTGAAATGTTTACTTCACTGTTAACGCTAGTGGCATTATCAATTTAAAAGGCACCAAACATCTAAAATCGTGGATATGGATTGGGTTTAAAAAGCCCGGACTTCTGAATTGTATCACGAGTGGAAAACCGCGAATTATGAATTACATTGGAAATAATACTTTTAACTAAAATAAATAGGTACCTATATTCGCTCACAGGATATACAAATAGCAAATGCGCAATAAAGTAACGATTGTAACAATCGCCCCAGAGGCACACCCACTCATACAATCACTCGTTTCGCCATAGAAGTTTCCTGTTTTCAGTTGGTCTAGTTAAACATAAATACTAGCGATATGTAAATATGCAATCAACGTGATCGGAAATATGTAAAACAAAGAAAAGGTGGCGATACCGAACAATGATATTCAATTCAGAGTGAGTCACTGCGATACGCAATCCCACATTTTGGGGGCTCGTACAAAGACATTTAAATGCTATAGATTGGCCTAGCATCCAAAAATTTTGCCATGAGGACGTCCTAACTATTTCATTGGTGTAGTTCGATGTTTTCGTGAAAATGATATTGTATAATTGGCCGTTCTATCTAGCTAGCCGTAAATTCTTTAAATCTGCAGAAAAAATGCGTAACTTGACCGGATATGTCTGTTATACGTACGGTAAAATCACTGTAAGAAATTTTACAAAAGCAATCGTAAGTTTGATTCTAAAGTATCCGATCGTGTTTCACCACAGTAGCAGGTTTAAAATAAAAAAGCAAGTTTATTTGGGGAGGTTTACTTTGGATTTTATTTGGGAAATATCAAGCTTGCAATACAAAAAAGCGTTCCATTGAATAAAGTGAAGACAAGGTGAGCGTTTGTTGTGTGAGCGTTTGTTGTGTGTGTGTACTACTGCAGACCGGATAAAAAACAGAAACAATTTTACTTATGAAAATGATTTAGAAATGTAATATTCAGAAGATTAGTATACCAAGTAACTATTTTAACGAGATTAATATTAACATTATTACTATTAGTATGATTTAATTGTAAAAATATTTAGAACTTAGTTTATCAATCAATTGATCAAGTAACCAATACACTGATTGCCTACTAGCCTAGGGTTGCCATCTGTCCGGCCCTACATGTTTGGCATTTTGCGGTCCTGCCCCGCCAAATATTGTGTCAGCGGAGGCTGCGACCATGATTTTTTGTCAATATGACCACTTATTACATCTGCGGGAGCTAAACATGAAAAAGTGAGTGTGTGACATCTCTACCTACCAGTTCGGGTAATGCAGGAGTGATGCTATATGATTTAACTTATATTTTGCGGATAATATGATGGCTAAATCACGGACCTCCGAGCACAGTCCGGCTTTTATATGGCAATTCTATTCGGGCCGCATGTGTTGCACGTGACGTGGAACCACGTGGCACTGCCCGGCACGACGCAACGTGGTGTTACGTAAACATCTCGAGCAATTCGGAGAGCACCCGATATGACACCTTTAAACAAAATGACGACTCAATTCATTCCCGTTTAAAATTTGGCACCATAGTACGAGGCCAACAGAAAATAAATGACCCACATACTAGCACATATCTTGCTGTCACTGACCAATCATTTAACAGAACCTAGTTAAAGCTATGTTTCAATAAACAAAGAAAAAGTCCATGAAGTTAGATTAATGGAAAAAAATTAGTAACTAAAACAATTTGTTGTAGTTGTTACTACGCAAATCAGTTAATGTACCGATGCCGGTATACGCCTTAGCCACAGATCACCAGATTGGGGGTGATCTGTGGCCTTAGCGCTTACAAAATACATACTTATCATAGGTAGTGAAATGAAATCAATAAAACCATTTTGTTAATGCTAGGATTGTCGCGACGACATCCCTCGGCTTACAGGTTTCTACTTTCTAATCTGACTGACCACGACTGAACTCTCTCGCTTGCCGATCATAGGCCCAATACTTTTGTACCCTGGAGCTGCAAAAACAAGTCACTTTCTAATTGAATGCAAATGCCCTTACCGTAATCAAAGCGACTTAAACGGCATAAATATTTACTAGTCCGTAAAATTTTGCCCTATTGCTTAAACTTTAAACGCTGTTTAAAGCAAACAAAACTTGATGAAAATCTATTTTAAATGGTTGAGGAACCTCTCAAATATTGTCTTGCTAGAACTAGCAAGACAATATTTGAATCTTGTCATACTAGAACCGCACATAAGCACGTAAGCAGTTACTAATGTTATTTTCAGAGATCAAAGTCGACTCAGTTACAAGTGGAACAGCGAGTGAATAAACTGCCAACAGTGCCTGGCACTGAACTAAACCAGATGATAGGTATCTTAGTGAAACTTCTATTAGGGCGTTCCAAACTATTTCTGCTGTCCAATAAACAGCTTTCACTTACTAAGTAAGTTAACGTGAATGTGTAGCGTTTATTATTATTGGCTATATTATATTTATTATTGGCTATATTACTTATAAATTTTTTGATAAAATTAAAAAAAAAACGATCTTTTAAACAAGTTCAATCAGCTTTTACAACTTTGGTAATAACTAGGTACTATTTTTTTTTAAATTGTCCCACAAACAATAATTAACAATCACAAAGAAGTGTTTAATATTGTGACATTTGTATTTTTAAAATTACGTTAGTAGTAAAATGAGAACTATCTAAAAAACACGAAGAAGTTAATCTCAAACCGTTGTTGACCTGCGCTAATATTATATGTGTTGTGCCTACGTGCTATAGATACCTAGATAAATTAAAGTAACTACAAGTAAGATAGTTTTCAAATGACTGTTCAAACAAAGAATTTAGAATTAGTCACGAAGCGACAATTTACTTTACATAGTTTCAGTAGGTAGGTATGTAAATTCTCAAGAAATTGTTCCGGTAAAGTAAGACGCAGTAGAGAGAGATGCTGATTTGGAATCTCGATGGCACGAGCGTGTAGTCGCCACGGTCAAGGTCACGTTGCTTGCTTTCATAAACATTACTGTTTGACTAATCAGTAATCAATGATGATTGGCTTGATTAATAATGTATTGAGATTTTACCATAGTTGATAAGTTACAACTTTTCAAACTTATGGCTGGCAAGGAATTTGAAAAACTCAAAAGATTGCTTTATTTTTCTTTGATTATTGCTTGTCAATCTTTTCGGTTTCTCTATAAAACAAATGTGGGCTGTTTCTAATTTAACAATACACACAAACTTGTTGCTATTATTAGGTAGGTAGGTATTGGTTACAAAGTTGCTATCTACTTGTATTCAAAGTAAGGATTATTGTGATGTGATTTATTAAGAATTTATAAAATAAATACCCATAAAAGGTAATCCTATACAACATTAGTGCGCAGTTTGATATGAGGTGGCGGCCTTGACAAAGAACGCCGTGGGGCGTCTCACTTCAGCGGCCATGTTGAAATGTTACCGAGGAGAATAATGGAATTGCATTTAATTAGCGACGCATTCTAACTCGAATTAAAAAATCAAAAATGCCTATGCTTTCCATGACAAATCTGTTTGTGTGCTTACAAAGTCACGAGAACAGACAATACAACGCAAACTTACAATGATGTAGACATGGATAATATAAAAACAATACAAATATGTATTTTACTTAGTTACCTAATTTTATTTCAAAAAAAAGTATGATGAACAAATAAGAAATGAGGAGGGCTGATGAGATAACAGTAGAAAAATATTTAAATTTCAAATAAGAAAAAAAAGATACGCTTGTATGGTGTGGTGACACATAACATGCGTGTTACAGTTTGTTACTAAACCCTGTTGAAAGGTTGTTTTGAAAATGTGAAATGCAACGTTGCCGAATACAATGATTGGTTTGCAAATTACTTTCATTAGTAACTACAGTGAAAAAAAGTCTGCCTTTGATTTGAATATAGATTGTTGCTCTATGCATTTACATATATCACATTGAGAAACTAATAATAATTTGTGGCTTTTTTCTTCATGACCTTTGGATTATTAATGATTATTTAAGATGAACCCCTATCCTTCCGTGTTGGTACGGTTTTTAGGGTTCCGTAGCCAAAGGTAAAACGGGACCCTATTACTAAAACTTCGCTGTCCGTCTGTCACCAGGCTGAATCTCATGATCCGTGATAGTTAGACAGTTGAAATTTTCACAGATGATGTTTTTCTGTTGCCGTTATTTATAACAACAAATACTGAAAAATAGTTAAAATAAAAATCCCATACAACAGACATGATTTTTTTTTAGTTAGTATGTATAGATAATGGTACGGAACCCGTCATGCGCGAGTCCGACTCACATCGCCGGTTTTTTTAGATAGTTCCACATGGTGATGACATTTCTCAAGCTTTTGCCTCCAGCTGTTTTCCGCTGTAATAAACCAGCTCAGATATGCTTCTCTTTTTTATAACTTCGTAGCTTCATAGGTTTATTTCAACCTCGAATATTTGTACAACGATCCTATATATTTACGGCCGTTGTATTTGTTATTGGCATGAGCTACTGACACTCGTAAATACACAGAAACTAATGAAACTCCTATGAAAAGATACCTATATAAAATTAGCCATTGACAATGATCGACCTCCATTTAGTTATATCTACTGACCAATTCTCTTGTAAACGATAATTTTGATTACATTAACTCCATAAGATTATATTATTATGTCGACGTTGTAAAGCATTATATGCTTTATAACGTAGCTGTTCAGGAACATCAAACTCAGTAACAACTTTTTCATGAGTTTAAAACGAATTACTCTTGTGATAATACATATAAAAAGCTGCTGCTTCTGCAACCCACAGACGTGCCACTGCTGGGCACCGGTCTCCCCCACAGACAAATCTGCTGGAGGTCCAGAGCATAATTACTCCACCACGCTGTTCCAATATGGATTGATGGAGGGGTTAGTGGCCAACAATATTGAATGTTCTCAAGACCCAAAGGTCTTCAACAAGGCTTAACTACTTGTTTTCACCATTGAAAACCACCGGAACCGAAGGCATAATGTGCCTTCGAAGCACGGTATCGCCAATGAAACCGAGCGCGCCCGTCGTTGCTTAACACGGTCAATCACATTCAATCACATTGAATTAACGCAAGCCATTGGGCTATGATGGATGCTATGTAGATATACTATAAGTATGGAAAATGATGAATGAATGAGGAATGTTGATAAGAGTAGAGAAATTAAAAGTTCTGTTCATTTTGCTATAGATAATTTCTTGTAAACCACTGGTTAGTTTCGGTGCCATACTCGGTAATACATTTTAAGCAGTAGCCAATTGTCCTGAAAATTACACGCAACAGAAAATAAAAAAAAGTTAATATGATCAGTATGTACCTACTTATAATCAGGATACTAAAAATTAGGTTTAACGGCTTTTATTTAATTTGCCGTTCATCTTAATTTGGATGGACTTAAATATTCGGAATAACAATAGATAATTCGCACTAAAAATTGATTCAATATTACTATATTTTAATAGAAGCAAACATTAGCCGGTTCCAGCATGATAACAAAAAAGCCGTTCGCTTGAATCACATGACTCAAATATGCGTGAAGTTGACAAATTAAACTACGCTTAATTTTAAAGATCCGTTTGAATGAAACAAAACTCACCGCTATCTACGCTCTCTTCTGAGATCTTCTTCACCATCTTTATGCTTGCTTGATGCGTTAATAAAATATTACGAGTAGGTGGTACTACTCTTGAAAAGCCGCTTTCAAACTTGTGCGGCTGCCTTCTCGATGTGAAATCGGAACGGCGCTCGGAGACAAGATAGTTTAAAATAAACGCCTTAACCAAAAATTATGAAGCACCACCGGTCGAGAAGGATTAATGAAAATGATGCCGGAAGGTATTAAACAAACACTGTTAGAAGGCGGAATGAAAACAAAACTACTAGTGTCTTTAGCGATCCATCCTATACACGCCCGCCCGTTCGATGTTCTGAAATCCAACTGACGAAGAAACGACGAGTTGGCCCTCGGTTGCCGGCTCGCCCGGTGCGGTGCCCCCACCGTCCGCACCCCTTGCCCCGGCACCGAGTGCGTCGTAGTGTTCTCTCGCCCGCGCATGCGTACTCACTCGCACCGCTGACGTGTTTACATTTTTTGTGATTGTGACTTAATTTTTTTTTGTAGTCGGTCGCTTGGGGCGCTTCGCTTCGCTATAGAAGTGTAGAGTACTGTAGAGTAGAGTAGGTAGAGGCCCAGTCAGCTTTATTACTGTATCCATAGTGTTTGTAATGCAATGGAAGTCTTTGTTGTGATGTTATAATGTTCTTACCTATTCAAGAAATCGAAGTATGTATATACCAGAACACGACTATAAGTTACGGTTATACCTACACGATGTATTTGGATACCGGTACTCATAGAATAGACAAGATTCCAAGAATATATGCAAAGTAACACAACAAAACAATGTTTCTCATTTTACGAATCTTTGCATCATCCCAACAAATTGCTGTTAAGTACACGTAGGTAGTTTAAGTATGTAGTACCTACCCAACCTACTAGGTAGATTATCTGTTTTAACTAAGCACCGTTCATACCTACCTAGAGGTATAATACTTTATCACTACATTAAACCTTAGAATAAATAAAATAGCCTGATATGCGATTACTGATTATAATAATTAGATATGTACTGTCACTGAGTTAAATAAACTTACTGTATAAGCACAGAATACAGTATAAGTAGGTAAATATAAAGCAGGTGGCTGGGTTAATAATTTCAATACTTGATACATCATAGAGGTAAGTTACTTAACTTAAGCAAGTTAATGAAATTAAATAGGTAATGCAGGTAGGTAACAAAGTGAACAGAGAATGAGCAATCAAATTAACTTATCAGTATTAAGAGATGTAGGCATTGATATATACTTATATTATGGTGGATGTAGGTATCAAATCATTATTTTATTATGTCTATAAAGTAAGTATGTACCTACCTATCTGGCAAGATTATTCTTACAAAGATAGGTACTTAAAGGTAAGTACACAAAGTATTTCCTGCGCAGAATAATTAAAAAGCACTACTACCGTCTTCTTCGAGATATAGGTATACATATTTTGTTTGTATACCTACTTTGTTATGCAATAAGGAGTCCTTTGTCTTCCCAACCCTTCTATGAATGACCTTCACAGGGCGTTTGTTGACAAACATTGTACGGGAGCACCACAGTACGGCAACGATACGACGCAATAGCCACGTGGTTCGGGCCAACCGGTTCGACCGGCCGGCACTCGCTCGGCAGCCATCATTGTTGTCACGCCATATCTGTTATCTGCCTCTTGCTTGCGCACTGTACGGTCTCCCTCTATTTATTCTCGCTCAGTCTCGCATTGACTCGCATCATAGGTCTCTTTCTTTGACTACGTGACCGACATTATCATAAGCCCAACAAATTCAAATGCCCGGGCATGACCAAAATATGCTCATATTAACTGGAGTGTCTTTCTCATTGGCTTCGTTTATCAGTTCTACAATATTGTTGATTTTATGTCTCATGTCTGCATTGATAATTATATGTTTATATTTTGCGTAGATAGGTATGACATGAGCTAATACTGTCTTATATAATCTGTTAAGTAAACGGCTGGCAATCTTGGTATCAGGTGATTTCGTGAATAACAAAGGATATTTATATCTCAAAAAATATGTCCGATAAACCGCCGTAAGCGGTAGTATAGGTAGGTACATAGAA
This sequence comes from Carterocephalus palaemon, assembly GCA_944567765.1. Lineage (NCBI taxonomy): Eukaryota > Metazoa > Arthropoda > Insecta > Lepidoptera > Hesperiidae > Carterocephalus > Carterocephalus palaemon. The sequence continues at coordinate 11,697,071 of OX155643.1, forward strand.
GTGTGCGTGAGCGTGGCCAGTTAGTAGGTATCTAGTATCTAGGTACCTACCTATATAGTAGAGGGTAACAAAATAGCGCGTAGTATCTAGGTAGGTACTCAGAAATTTTTAAGTGATCGATTTTCTGTCGATCCACACATCTACCAAAATGAAAGGATTATGAAGGGTCTAAGTTAGATTTGGATCAGTTCAGTATGTAAGAAATAACCGCTAATTGTAAGTAGATTTGTGTTTATCTTCAGGTTGATTTCCTATCCAGATATGTGATATTTTACATACAAACTAGCTGACCCCGCAAACGTTGTTCTGCCATATGAAATTTCAAAGTGACGCGACACAAGTAAATGATAATTTATATAAAAATACTAAAATAATGTTTAAAAATAATTTTCCAGTGGACCAAATTGTGAATCTAAACCATTAATAAAATTAAAACCGCTGTTCGTGACTATCTGGTTAGCCCAATGGCTGGCTGGTAGATAATGCTTTATGTATTAAGCTCGCCATTTGTACCCTGTACTTTTGTATGTGGTTCAATAAAGATAAATAAATAAAAATAAAAATTCTCGAATCCCCTTGAACACACAAAAAATTTCATCAACATCTATCCAGCCGTTTAGGAGGAGTTCACTGTCATACACACGTACACAAGAAATATATTAAAATAAGATGATAATTCATTAAAAAAATTATGCAAACATTGAGGTAGTAATTTGTAGGTGGTAGAGCCTATCTATACCAACCAGGGAACCAAATAGGTTTTATATGAAACCTAATTGGTTCCATATAGAGTTCATCCGAGGCAGCACCACCGCCCGCCACGGTACCTAGTATCATTTCTGCCGTGTAATAATTGTTTTTAAAGCAATTATGGTCCGGTTGGAAAGGTGTGGTTTCCGGTTACACTTCTTTAGAGGCGACCATCTTAGTCCTCAAGGGTAGCAACACATCAGTGACTGACTTAGAACGAGACTCCTACTAACAAGTACCACCAACTAAGAGGACTTACTATCACTAACAGTCCCCAGTCCTCATACCTACTAACGAACTGACCAACTAATGTTCTAATTAACACTCTCAACTAATTGGACTAACCATCCCAGTCCCTAAAATTACAGCGTAATTACAATACATTCATCGATCTTTAAAAAAATACATACAAGCAATGATATACACACGATATACATTACAAAAGGCACAAATTTCGTAGCGTATGTAATGGGGATTCCTTTGGTGTCAATTTCGATTTCTGCGAAAAGTGTCTGCAACAAAAAGTACGGTATCGAATTAAACACTCAGTATAAAATAAGTAGACAACAACAACAAGGTAGAATCTTATAGGTATACTGTAGGTACGAGTATGAGAGAATATGCTAGGTCTGGTCTGGGTATCTAGGTCACAAAATTGCAAACATGAACCTTAAGATACGATTAAAACTATTAGAGAATACAATACAATCATAAAATTGGCTATTTGAATGACTCATTGCTGAACTTATGTTCACCTAGCAAGACATCTTACGAGCAATATGTTAACTAATTTCTATATAAATCATATTGCTCGTGTTGTAAGATATCTTGCTCGCATTATAAAAATCTTCAGAACATAAAACGCTTATTATTAATTGGTTATTTCTTTCGTAGTTCGGACACAAATTAGCCGCCGTATAATACCATTAATACCTCATCTATGTATTTGAACTTCAATGGGTATATTAGCTAGGGTATATTAGATAGGAAAAGCTGCGGGGGGCGCCCACTAGTTAATAATAATGGAACAGGTAGCAATTGGTTCTTACATAAAATTTACATTATATCCAATAGTTCACTACCACAAAACTCACAACAGCGTGGGAGTCGTCGAAACAAAATCCAATTAGGTACTTGAATAAGTCTACCACATTATGAATTATACAAGTAGGTACTATACAAGTGAGGTGATGTCTTATAAGTGCTTAGATATCTAATTTTAAGGAAATTGGAGGAAAATATGTCGGTTTTGAGTTAATCACGAATGGAGAATGTGTACATATTGAGAATCATCAAAAATATTCCGTGAATAATAATACCGATACGTAAAATCACCGTTTAACTATTATCATGCCACTGCATCCTTAGCACAGATTACTTCTTATATAGTTACTATGCCAACTTACACAGGTAGGTGTAAATATCCTTGTAAATCTCTTTTAGGTCATTTTTACCTTGGATGATTTAAGCCCAATTTTCTTGCCCAATTCAAAGTCACAATTTATACGATCGTAAATACATTTGATCTCAGGATAGCAAATATGAAAGGCCTATGGTAGTTTCGTTTAAAGTAAGATAGGTAGCTGCTTATTTTAATCATGGAAATTTTTTTACTATTTATTCTAGGCAATTACCTACTACTACAGACTCGCTATAGTTTTATTACTATGTACTAGTTACATATTAAGTATTCTGTCCTTTATACTCGTATGTATAGATTATAATAGAGGAAGGTGTCTTAGTCTTCCTCTATACCTATACTTATTGGAATTACGCACTTCTCTCGTCTGTCAGTTCGGAAAAAAATCGTTGGCAGACGAAGCACTGATTGAGTAACATTGACCGGAATATTATTTATTTAACATTTTCTCGTAATGAGTGTGTGTTGACAAACATGTAGTACGCTTCCAGACTCCCAATGCTGTGAGGCAGGTTGTTAGCATCACAAGATTCACGAGTAAAGTGAGCCCTCTCAGTTTCGAGCGTATCATTATCTTCATTCTTCTGTGCCTTTGTGACTGTTTTGATGTTTTGTCACTTTTTACTTGAGACAGTCGTCTTCTGACGAATATCCGCTTCAGTGAAAAGTAAGCCTAGAATGTCGGATAATACTATATCCAAGTACCTACATTGTACACACCTATGTAGATCCTGAATCCCTAAATAAAATCACCTCGTTAATGAATTAAAGAGGAAAGGGACTAATGTTTTCAGAGAATTTCCTGTGCATTCCTGTCCAGATAAAATGAAAATGAGATGAGACCTATTAGAACCCGTTACTTAGGTTAGATATTAATAAATTTCCCTTAATTCATATTTATGTTTCAAAAACAAGTGCCGCTAATCTATAATTAAATGTGGATTTCTCTGGCGTGGAGATCTATCTAATTAATGATAAAGTCGTCCCCACAAACGTCGAAGTAATTATTTACTGAATTCTGACGAAAGCATGACTCATTTAGTTTAGTTACAGGTAAATTATGCTACGGCTATTCAACCACTTTAGGTACTAACATTCATTACATCGCAGAAGCATTACCTAGCTACAATAGAATCTAATGTTACGTCTTCAGAGATTGTTAAAACTTTACTACGGCGTGCTACGACTGATCTTGTCCCTTCGATAATAACACCGGTAGCTCGCACTGAATACTCTTTGAAAATTTATTACACACCCCAAATTTGTGCTCATCAATGGATAAAAGACCTTGTGCCCTTGTATTAAAATTCCTTGTAATGTGGATTTCGATGTTTTCCGCGTATCGAGCGTAGAAAAGGGCTCGCAAGGGGTGCCTCTCGGACGGTTCGGCAGATCAACATTTTTGTTCCTTTGTTCCTTTGCTCTGCGACTATGCGTTTGGTCACGTAGACTAAACTCACTCACCTTCTGTTTTGAAACTAAGTTACTATATCCTTATTTTTTGCAACTGCGTTCACAGAAGTCTATTTTGGATTTGTGTGTGTCATCTATGATAATTGATAAGGGTTAGTTCTAGAAAAATAACGGTTTAGCTCATTTATATATAGGTATGTATGCTTTCTATATGCTTCAAACACTTCTCATACGAATTCGAGAGATATATTTCAGTGTTAGCTTGGGAGAGCGGTACACCGCGGGATCAAATCAACTGTCAAATTACTTTTCGTGTGCTTCGAAATACATATTTTAAACATACACATAGTAGGTGATGTGTCGTGCTATCATATTGTTGGAGGATTGCCACGAGTCCATTTGGTGTGGATGAACTTTTTTCGTCAAGTACCTGTCTAGGGCAATGTACCTTGCAATGAAGAAACGTAGAGTTTGGCATATTGTTTGGTCCATAATAGCTCGGAGAAAATACAGCTGCAAACCCCGTAGAAAATTAATAAGAAGAAGGGTAAGTAAATGATGCTTCGTATAATAAGGCGTAGGTACTATGTTGTGTGATCCTGTTTGAGGTTTTAGCGTTTCGGATAGGGCTAATAATCTTGTAACTTCCACATGAGTGTCTTGTGTAGGTACCCTGTGATAAGATAAGCTGAAAATATTAAGCTGATCGCAAACTAATAAACAGGTAACTTTTGTTTAAAGCTAGGAAATGCATTTACGAAGCACCTATGGGAATCTAAAATGTTAAGATTGTTATAAATGCAAGCTATAGGAATTGGACTCTCTGGTACGTCCAATTGGCAGGAAAACATTGATTTGCAAAAAAAAAACACATCTCAGAAAAACTCTGATCTGACAAAAAATCTCGATAACCACATGACCGATGAAGCTGATATTTGCATGAGTGGTAGCGGTAGTTTTTAGGAACCTTCTGCGTGCGCGTGGAGGTGGGGAGTTTCTATACCTAATATTAATTGAAAATAATATTTCAATAGAATTGTTTCATATTTGTAACAAATGTTTACAGTTGAATGAATAAAAATATTGGATATGTTACGATTTATCCCAGTTTCCATAGGAATGAAGTTCTAAGTTTCATTGAGGAAGGTGACAAGTACGTGTAAATGAAACACTGTGGGCATCCACTAGTACACAATAAAATTGTAAAACACGGTGAGGTACAACTACTAAATAGCTACGACCACCAGTTAGCCATGGGTTCACAACAACACATTTAAACCTTGAATACTGTACTGTTTATTACACACGCTACCTATCAATGCCCACCATGTCTATTTCCATTTTCAGCCCTCCGCTCCGGTGGCCCAGAAAGTTAAAAGCATCAGTTATTAATAGTCGGTCGTTAAATTCTACCGTATCACGCTGTAGATATGTAGGCACGGACAGTAATTGTCTCTGTCAAGGTTATTTTAAATAGAATATTCAAAAATCAGTACCTATCTAAATACTTATGTGTTTACATAATTTACCTTGTAGTTCCTTCTAAAACTTAATTGTGTGGATATCTGCAAAAGTCTGAATATTGATCTTAACCTAAAACCATTGGGGAAGAGGAAGTGTAGCACTTGCTAAAACTAATAACAACATCTCATAACTTAATTTTAGTACAACTTTTTTTATAGATTGCAGGCTACCGAAAAATCAGACAAGCCTTGTGAGTGCCGCATAAAGTGGTTAATTAATGTCGTCTATGAACGGGTCACCAAAGTCACCTACGAACACTATACTATGTACTTTTTATGACTATGTTGACATGTGTCTGGCTTGGATTTTAAGGATTTACGGAAAATAGACCATGATTTTATTTTTACGAGAAAGCAGTGTATTCTGTCGGCCTGCGGTGTATTGTGTGTCGCGTACGGTCGCACGAGCCAAGGTTACGGAAAACAATATTATTTACATTGGAGATTTCAACTTTTTGCGGTGTTGTGCTCTATGTTTTAAACATACGATCAGAGGCTCGGTGGGGCGATGCCGACAACCTCAACGATGCAAGCATTACAATATTTTTAGACATCATAGCCGCGATATGCTGACATTACTGCCACGAGGTCTGTTCATAATACAAGGGTTGGCACACAATCGTTTGTTTTTTACTGAATTAAATAGCAAAGTAGCATGTTGACTTTTCAACTACAGCCCGACATTATGAAGTACTCTGAGACAGATTTCTACAGGATGGTCTCGTCATTGCTATAACAGCACTGTATAACAGGTGACATTTTATTGCTTAGAAATGTACAGAACTTGAAAAGTTGGAATTTTTAACTTTTAACCGAGATAGGTACGTGAGTAGGTATATATAGCTTTAACCACTGAATTATGCGATGATTACCTATATTGCAGATTCGATGTGATGAAGTGCATTACGTCTAGAGTATACACCTCCACCACGCTGCTCCAATGCGGATTGATGGAGCTGTTTTCACAGTTCATCCGATGTCAATTATGTTATTAGTTTCAATTAGTTTGTAATCCTTTATAATGTTAGTTTTCTTTTTCTAAATCTGATTAGGTACTTACTAAATTAAACGCCAAGAGCTTATTAAAAGTCATAAATGGAATATAAAATTTTAATAGAAAACATTGTTAGTCATAATTACAAAAATCGTTAAAACGTGGGAATAATACTTTGATATCTGCCATACTTATTTGCTTCTTCATTCTAATGGGTAATCAATTCCCAATCTTAAAGTATAAGAATTAAAGTTTATTCTAACGTGCATGGATCTCTCAAAAGAGTTCAACGACTGCATCAATGATAAGCCCGCTTAATAAATTAATATAAAATAAACAATGAGTTGTTGTGAATTATGCAAACTGAGCTGAGGCGAGTAATTATAATTATGGTTGCTAATCAATTACAGAATTAGGTCGCCTGAAACTTCAGACCACGATTAAACTGGCAACGATATACTTATGTAGCCAGATGTTGCGGTAAACAAACCGAGTAGGTACGAAGGCACATATTGGGAAGGGACGCCTAAAGCACGGTAATGCTATGCCTAAACACCATGACTGCGCCAGAATGTGTGTGTGTATGTGTGTAATTATGTAGGTATGTATGTTTATATAAATATGTAGTATACCTTAGAGACGTCGTTAGATTCGTCTCAATTGTGAGAATGACCGTGGGTATATGAAAGTTATGAAAGTTAACATGGCCGATTTTTGGCGCCATATTGCCTTTAAAATATATTTTTCTCAAAATCTATCGAGTGGAGTATCAAAATAAAGGCTTTCATCAAGAGCTTTCAAATATGTATTGTAAATTTAGTAAAAATTAAATGAAAACCTTTCATTTGCGGACAACAAAGATATCGATCTTTGTTGTCCGCAAATGTTAGTAGGTATACAAAAGACTTATAAACGATGTTAGTAAAATGTAATAATGTGGATGTTTTTTTTTTCTTATCTGCTTAACTTTCCAGTACCTATCTATTTTGACTAGATAAGTGAGGGCGTCGTCATAAATTTCCAAGCTTGTAAGTACGCCGTGGACTTAAAAAAGTTTGTCGATTGATTTTGAGAAGTGAATATGCTGCCGTCAAAAAACTAATTTCCTAGATAAATTGTAAGAAAAATTTCACAATTTGGCATCCTTACATTCAAAGCTAGTGAGTATAGCCATCAATATTTTGGCATCATCGCAAAATAATAGACGACATTCACCTGTACGCTTCTTCCAAGAGCCAAGGACAGGGTTATTGGAAATTCAGATTGCCGAAAATCACCATACCCTATCGCGAGGGGAGAATCTTATGCATATGAGGTCATCGACCCTGCTTATCAATACGACGAACACGTCTAAACAGGGACTCAACAAACAACACGATTTTGATCTTTGATATTTATCATCTATACAGATTTTATAGCGACATCACCTTCCTATTAATTCAGAATTATTTATGTAAAAATTCCTACTCTATACCATTTGGGTTTTGAAAAAAAAGTGTTTTTCTACAATTTGAACTTAAACATACTTTCACCCAATTATATAAGAACAAAAGTTATATTATTTTCTCTCTGGTAAGACTAATTACATATATGTATTAACTACGAGTAGTATTTTCGAAATCAATACAAAATCATACAAGAAACTTCATAAGCACATAAATTTAGTTAAAGTACTGTTAGGAAATACACCATACATACTATGGACTACCATAAAGTAAGGACCATAGACATATACAACTATATAGTACCTAGTTGTACAATGGTAGGTTTTGATTCAGGATAGTCAGTCATAGGTACCTACAATAGTTTTTACATTGTGGTCATACTATAAGAAATTTCTAAACATTTCTGGGTGAAGTTCAACATAAATTTAATTATAATTACCCATGGTACACGGTTTATGATTTTACTTTACGGGTAATCGCTATTGATTCTAATAGAATAAACACTAATAGGTATTGTTTAACACAATGTTTAACACCTATAATCAAGTTACGAAAACCTTCCCATAAAAACACTTGAGTTCACCGTACAGAACACCGGAGCGCATCATAACAAGTTTTACCACATTAACACCGAGATGATGTCATCGCCGCCATTGCATAAGTAAATATAGGCGCAGAGAAGCTAATACTCTAAGGGCCTGATCACATTATTCCAGTAGGTACCTACAACTCCTATCCAGGAATCCAAATCGGCAATGGATTGTAACTAGAATTATATAACAAGGTATTCATATTTATTATGTCATGTCATTAACAATGTATGATTGGCAGTCTACTTATCAATACTTAGTAGTTAGGTGACACACGGGGTAAGAAAGCTATTCTAAAGTCAAAGTCAAAGTCAAATAATTTATTTCGCTATGAGGTGATTAGACACGCTTAACGAAAGTCTAGGTACCTAGTCTAATTTACTATGTCGATAAAAACAACCGACAATGGTGTCAGGTAGCCGACAACGTAGTCAATTAGAATAGAAATGTGTACAATCCTTAAGAGATATTTAAAGGTCTTGCTCCAGATCTCACAAATTTTTTTATGTGATTTTCTTAACTCATTCAGCCTTGAAATCATTTACTTAAGTGTTTAACTTCAGTGAAATATAAATGGCTAATATCTCACCTAAATCACTAGACTGGAATCACGTGATTAAAACCGAACTGGAATAATGTGAACCGGGCTTAACATTCACGTTCGTTTACATCACTACTTAGTTCACTAACTACATTTCTAGCAGAATCTTTACACAGGGAAGCAAAAGTATGCAACCAAAGATAGGCAACCATCGTAAAACGAGCGATGGACCACGTACAGTTTAAATATGTCGCAATTATGATAAGGTATCGTTCGCACCTAATCTCATAGATAATTCGATGTATCTGGAAAGTTCGAAGAGTACTCCTATATCGTGTTTTTAAAATTTAAATTGCGACTTACGAGTACCCACTCTGACTATTGAGTAGACGTCTATTTTAAAAGGTAATGAATGCCAACGAGTGAAATCCAGTTATCTCGCAGTACAAATACTGTTTAGAATTGATTAGAGAAAAATAAAACGCCGTTTATACAGCGCTGTACTATTAGATATATTATACATATAGATACCTTCTTTTAGAATTAAAAAAATATAGTTTTAACTAGGTATGTTCTTTAAAATTAGAGGTGCGCCGAATTGCCATGTTTTCGCGCCAAAACTGCAGGTCGCTGAACCGCATAATTCTGCCGAATGTTTCGGTGCATCTCTAATTAAAATACCTAAGTACTTATCCATAATTTTTTTTTGAGTCGACTATACCATACGGCTTATTTTGATGAGCCTAAAACTAAGCAAAAGGTGCACAAAGTTTATTGGATTTGGTGTGCCGCTTACAGAACACGTACCTACTTGTACTTACCTACCTATCTACATCTTATTACGCTAAATGTAAACTGTTACCTAAAGCTGTGCCTAAAGTGCCTAAACATAAATTAAATGTACCAGTGGTATCAGTGCTTCTCAATTGAGAAGCAATTGGTAGAGCCAGAAAAAACTCAGCTATTCACTAGCGCTGGCACCTGTCATTTTGTTTTTGTCGCTATGCAAGTAGGTACGACTGTCGATAAAAACTGAAAACACGCGGTAATTCGTCACGTTCGTTGCCGCGATGTTCGCGATCATGTTAACCGTGTTCGAATTGCGGTCAAGGCTGAATAGGCATTCTAATAGCAAAACAGATTTAAAAGATTCGAAATTTTTAATGCTGATGCTAAATAAAACGTACAAATAAAAGTAAAATATTCAGGAAGCTTAATTTTTATGGATGGATATAAGATTTTAAACCTGCATGCAGCACTTGAGTTATGTAATTATTCTAAGACTTGAGTTTAATTATAGTCAAAGCTACGACTATTAATAATAATAATGTAAAGTAATTTAACTTCTGACGAAAAGCAGGACTACGTATAGATATTTCGGTAACCGGTATGCGCGGTTTCACGTAATGTGTACCTACTACGTATGAGTACGTATGTCTGAATAGGATTATGTTGTATTTGTATATTATGTATTTTCTAGCCAGATACTGTCTATGTTGTAACCGGCTTAAACAGTTAATGTAGGTATCTGTTTCTGTCCTAATACATTCCTACTGTCTGGGGCAGAAAATATATTTAAATTGATTTTTAACCCAAGAGAATACAGTATCGGGATAAAAATTATCCCGAGAAATGTAAAACATTGTCGAAGACCTTCGGCTTGAGGACAGAAAGAAAGAAATTCGATTCTGGGTTGGCCACTAACTCCTCGACCAATCCGCAGCAGCAGCGAGGTGGAGTATGCTGTAGACCTCCATCAGCTGTGGATGGGGCAGTCTTGACTTAGCACTACAATAAAAGCGTTTTGTGCAATATAAAAGCGTCCTGTGTCTGTTGTCGGGACTCGCAACAGTGGTCAAGATCAGGTTTGTTCCCATGAATGTCGTCTGACTGTAAAAACTTTTGAAATAATAAACCACGGTAATCCTGATTAAACTAACTTTGCAATTTACTAATAGATTCAATTAATTAGTTCGCAATTTACTATTAGATTAAATTAAATAGTCTCTTTGCTTTGTGCGTTAAACTAACTTCGCAATTAACACGCATTTAATTGTCAACTAGAATGATTTTTGTTTAAAATGTTTCTTGTTTGTCTCTTCTTTTTAAATAACTTTATAATTAAAAAAAGTATATATAATGGAGATTTTAACAAGCCTTCTCATTTCGGTAGGTAGATAATTGTACGTTTTTTTTTAATTTGGCCACTGAAAGTGGCCCGAATAATCAACATTGCACATTTGTGTTTAGGTCTCAGAAAATGATATGCACATTTCAATTTGGGTTCAGTACATTTGACGCGCATTGGCCGAGTGTTATATGAACGGGGAAAACGCAATAGTAATCCTTATAAAGGTTCTGTTTTTCAATAGGTATGGAACCCTGAGTGATGGAATAGTACTTATAGTACAGTATAATGATTGATTAAGTGCATAAAATTCCTCTGTAGGTACTTAAAGTAAAAGAAACACTGCGATGCAAGACAAACATCTCTAGGTACTCAACCCGTGGTTACGGTACTCAACACGTATGGGGGCATTCGGCCGGAGACGCAGGTTAATAGAGTAGGCTAGTCGAACTTAGGGCTTCGCACACGCATTAAGTAGTGCGAGGAACGACTCTTCTGAGATTTTTTTATGGATAAATACCAAACCCGCTTAACCATCCACTGGCGTCTATGATAACTGAATCATTGAGCAGTACTCCGAAGAGGATTGAGAGTTAGTCCAGTCAGTAAATGATAAAGTTAAGGGATTTATGGGAAGACCACCTACACTTTATTTTTCGTTATAAACGCTATGGCATAAAAGGTCATTTACCTTTTGGTCGTCCGATCAGGGGTTGCATATCATTTTCATTCTTTTTTCATTGTTAATTACCTTGTTTTTATTAAAGTTGGTAAGTAAATAAACACATTGTTTAAAAAATGACTAATTGCTTAAAAATTTAAATCATCAATGAAATCTGTAGGACATTCACCTGGAACCTAGCTTCAGATTGTTGTTTGTTTGAGTCACAACTCGCGATTGATACTTGAAATATTTATTTGAAGTAGAATAATTATAATACATAATATATACATATAAACAGTTTAGTATCTATCATGCAATAATTTACATTGATCATTTTTGTATCAAGAAAACAAAACGAGACATTTAAATAAATCCTGTGCATTGTGTGCATTTTAGTTTTATGTAAAATCGATACTTTATTTATTTTACCTAAAAAATCATCAATCAACAGATGGATCATACCTACGTGAAATACTAGTAGCATAGATCTAGCCCTGTTTTGTAGGTTGCAGACCCAGAACAGAATTTCTAACATCCATGACCCTAGTACAAATATTTATCTGCCAAATAAATCCCGGTCGGGATTTGAACTCGGGACCAGCGGTTCAGCAATCAGCACCGACAGTCACTACCACGCTAAGTAAAAATTACGACCATTTCATGTTTGCCTATCTACAACAGGATTTGTATGCAAAAGCGGGAATTAGTTTCGGCCGAGGTACATAAAGATAGCAATCAATTAAATTATTGTACAAGAGTGAATGATATTGGAGTGAACAATGGAATTAAGATAAGTAGGTATTATCATAATAACTATACTTTAGTGCATTATAATTATTATCTTCGCTTTAAGATAACTTGTTTTTCCACAAGGAAGTGGACAATGACCAATGACAATATTGCCAAAGTTTCTAGTCTGTTCTCTAGATACGTTGTATTGTTTAGAGTTATCTTTGATCAAAACCGATAATACCTACATAGAATCTAGGAACTCTATTTTTTTAATCGACCGCCTTGTAATGAAATATTAATAACGTATAAAATCGATTCTGTTAGATAGCAATTCTGCACCGTTGTGCCATTATTTGATCGCCGAGTAGTTGATACCACAACCGAGCTACCGAACCTCTATTACTCGACGCGGGCACAACGATTCCAAAATAGATGTCAGTCCAATTTTTTTTTTACTTTTTATTTATTTTAATAACATAAATAAAAAAAATATTTAATTTTGATAACATAAAAAATTAGTAACATAAAAAATATATTTTATTTTGATAACATAAAAATTTTTATAAATTTATTTTAATTTTAATAACATAAAAAAAAGTTTTTTTTCCTTACACGACAATTTCCACCCCTCACACCGCACGTCGGTTAAAGAAATTCGCTACTAAAGATGGAAATAGCCTACGACCGCTGTGGGGACCGCTGTGGGGCGGACACGTCATGCAGACCAAGTGGATAATAGGCTCGGAAAGGTTTCATTGTGACATGCGTCTCGTTTCGTGTAAACACCTGTAATTGTTAAGCTGTTACCGATGTCCCAGATCGGTTGCGCAACGACGACCTGTGTTTTGCCGGTATCGTCTTTAAATAGGCAGACACATCCTGTGTTGTACCATTTTATTGGTTGAAGCTGTATGAATCAGCAAACAATACATACTCGCTTATTCAAATATAAATAATATCATGTTCATGGACATTCTCACATACGGCCATCTGACCCCAAACTATGCGCGACCCTGTGCTATGTGTCAGAGACATACTTACATATATAATTTATAATAGATTATATTAACATCCAGTCCTGAGCGGGATTCGAACCCACGATCCCAGGTAGTAACAGGCAGGGTCACTACCAATTAGTAATTGCACTAACGGGCCTGTAGACGGTTCTATCTATCTATGAACATGGTCAACACGGGGTTCTATTTTTTAACCGTTCGCGTTCGGCTTATTGCTCGATTGCGACTCAAATTTGTTAAATAGAATTAATACCATATTACTTAGACTATCTTTGCACCTTCCTTATAACTCTACGTCTGAGATGTAAGCTTATTCCTCTGTTTACATCAATAACTAATGCACGTTAGTTATTGATTATTTCTGTGAATTGAAGTGTGACCGTTTAGGTAACACTTCAATTCGGGTGCTTCTCGAACGGTTAAATTAAACTGAAGAGGGGTCAATTGAGAGTCAGGTTTGTGCTGTCAAGTTAAAGGATAATAGTGGACGCCCGCAACTTCGCTCGCGTGGAATTAGACATAACAATAGTTTCGTTTACACCTAGTAATATTATATAGCCTATGTCACTCTGTGAAGATGCTGCTTTCTAATGGTGAAAGATTTTTTTGAAATCGGTCCAGTAGTTTTTGTGTGAAAATATTACAAACAAATGTTTTCTCTTTATAATATTGGTATACTTAGATAACCATAGTAGGGTTGTCCATGATAATACTGAAATGCAGTCGGTTTTAAATTTATTTTGTGTATGGTTTTAAGTATTACATGTGAAACAAAGTTGTAAGGTGATAACGAAGGTCAAAGTAGAGCATCCTACTGACGTCATATTGTGTGTATTACAATCCAATTTAAATGGTCAACTTGATTTCTATTTTGCTTGGAAGTCTTGACGAACTGATAAACTTTACTGACCGACCCCAATTGATCACTATGATTTATCGTAACATCGTACGATCGTAAGTATCGTAACCGTTGCTCTTTTCTTTATTTTATTATTTGATATTTATGCTGTGGACATTTACGTCTGTCAATATCAATTATCTGTGATGTAAGATTAATACGTAGACGGAGAATGGGATTAATATGATAAAGCTGAAGAGTATTTGTTCGAACGCTGAATCTCTGAAACTACGGTACCGATTCTGAATAGCTATTCTTTTACTAATAGGGAACAGCGATCAAGCTATATTGGCGTTTTTTTTTTCGGGCAAAGTCACGAGCAGCAGCAGGTATGTACTATAAAAGTTCCTTCAATAGAATAATATGTAAAAATATTCTGAACAAAATAATAACGCGGTACTGAAATTGACAACAATTGGTCTATGATTATTTAAAAATAAAACATGCGTAACGCGTCATGCATAACGCGACATGCGACAGACAAGCCAAAATTTTCACAACGATGTAATAAAAGTTTAACTTTAAGCTATAACGATAACTATTAAGATATAACTAAAAAACTATACGAGTACATAATAGTGAATACTATAATAGTACATTATGATACAAGTGCGGTAAGTTGAAAATTACAGCCGAGGCGATATTGCTAGATATATAGAGGCTGTAATTATCAAAGCGCACGTGTGTCATACGACGTTTTATAACATATTTGCGAGGAAATAAATTAATAAATCATACCTACCTATAATCATTACCTACTTGACGACATTTTCAAATAAAAACAATACAACGAAAAGAAAAAGCGCGCGGAATAATTTTTACTTGTTCACAAATTAACGATGCGCGCGCATCCGCGCTTTTTTTTTAAGGCAAAGACACAAAAACAGCCAGTATTACTAATAAAGTAAATTAATATTTTTTGTTTTTGTTACAAATACATTATTGTAATTTATTGTCAAAATTAATTAAATTAAAGAATTAAATGTTTATTTTTTATATTTTATCTCCCAATAGTATATTTCATTACAAGTGCGGAAAGCCTGTCATTGCAAAGAGTTCCGACAAATGTCTACCCGAGCCGAAGGCGAGGATTGACAGTCGGAACAAGTTGCAATGACGGTTCCGCACGTGTACTGAACAACTATTTTTAATACAGTTGCGAAAAAATGAAGCAATTTAATAAAATAATAAAAACACAAACTAAACTCACATACTAGAACATTTTTGGAAAATGGCGGCAAATTTAAAAGAATACAGAGTATTGCAGAGATTTTTTTTTGTTTTCTTCACCCATTCTGGGTAGGCAAAGGGAACTATGCCCATACAGTCAAGTCTTCAGTAGAATTTTTATTGATAAGAAATTTAATGAGATGAAATGAAATGAAACCTTACCTAACTCATTGAATCAAATCATTAAATCTGATATTGAAACAAATTAGTAGCTTCTTTTTAGAAATATTTGCATGAATCATAAAAACTTCTATGAATTTTTTTTTTAGTAAAAACTTCGTGGTTGGTTTTTTCTCTAAAATAGACATTATTTTGACGGTTGGGAAAGAGAACGCACGAGTTCGGAAAAGGTAAAGAAAAAGCACGAGTGTGTAATAGCTCACTTCCCGAACGCTATACGTCCCTGTAATACGCCACTTTTTGAGCAACTGTATTAAAAAGTTAATTTTATTCATAAAATGTTGACCACTTTTCTGACATAAAAACTCTTTGCTAAGATTGAAAAAAGTACCGTTCGTTTTAGACGGAGCATCTTGATAAACCGTGACCTTTTTAAAAAGAAAACATTACATTACACCACAAGTGCGTTTTACTTTACATTACCGCACAAGTGCTGTAATGAGATACATTACGATATTGAAATTGGTGTAATAAGAGACCCTTTACGAGCAAATGTGTTATAAAGTCTATTTTTTAATACAGTTGCTCAAAAAGTGGCATATTACAGGGACGTTTAGCGTTCGGGAAGTGAGCTATTACACACTCGTGCTTTTTCTTTACCTTTTCCGAACTCGTGCGTTCTCTTTCCCAACTGTCAAAATAATGTCTATTAAAAAGAAAAAACCAACCACGAAAAAAAAAATTCATAGAAGTTTTTATGTTTCATGCAAATATTTCTAAAAAGAAGCTACTAATTTGTTTCAATATCAGATTTAATGATTTGATTCAATGAATTAGGTTAGGTTTCATTTCATTTCATCTCATTAAATTTCATGTCAATAAAAAAATTCTACTGAAGACTTGGCTGTATGGGCATAGTTCCCTTTACCTACCCAGAATGGGTGAAGAAAACAAAAAAAAATCTCTTCAATACTCTGTATTCTTTTACGGTTGGCGCCATTTTCCAAAAATGTTCGCTGCGAGTTTAGTTTGTGTTTTTATTATTTTATCAAATTGCTTAATTTTTTCGCAACTGTATTAAAAATAGTTGTTCAGTACACGTGCGGAACCGTCATTGCAACTTGTTCCGACTGTCAACCCTCGCCTTCGGCTCGGGTAGACATTTGTCGGAACTCTTTGCAATGACAGGCTTTCCGCACTTGTAGCGAAATATACTATTGTTTAAATTTTAGCTTAACTAAGCTAACTTTAAACATCATTCGGTTTCAATGTAAGTTGACGATTTTGTTTTGTGACTGAATTATGTTGAACTTGAAATGGACTTAAATTATTCTTTACTTGCATTCTAATAACTTTACTGTGCCCGATAACAGCGATACATCCATTAATTACTGCGAAAACATTTCTATCAAGAACAAGAGACTGATAAATCCAATGTCACCCAGTCATCCTTTCATGACCTTCGTGGAAAAGGATACCAGACGGGGTCGTGCATTTTCATGATTTTTATTTTAATAACAGATAACACTAACGAAAAATTCCCAGTAGATTCTAACTTTATAATAATGGATTTCCGTTGATTAACGCCCGGTTTCTGAAAGACTGATCAACAGAAAAATTGACTAATCGGCTGTCAAATCTCTTGTTAAGTAACATTTGGGTTGCTAGAAGCTTATTTTAAAAACACTTTATTTCAAAAAAGTTAAGTTAAATTAAGTTATAAATGTGAATGAAAAATGGTTATACAACCTAGCAGAATTTTTTACATTCCAGTGACAACCCTAGTTATGCTGTTTAGCTGTTTACAATCCATGACCTGTTTAGCAGAAAGGCATACTGTTGTCATTGTTTACCTACCAATAGATAAGATTTACGTCAGTTAATCTAGAGTTAGATAATCTAGCAACTTCTACATACCTACTTGCTGAACTTGCTATTGTTACTTTATAACATTTATTTACTTTTGTAACTATCATGTAATAACAATAATTCTGTTCTTATCTCACTCATTTTAGAAATAACGTTACTATAATATATTTTCTAGAATCATCATCATCATTCATCTTCTAGTCTAGAATCTTGTTTAATTAAGAAATTATAGTAAATAGAATAATGGTAATGAATAAAGTATATAAGATTATAATAAGAAATAATACTAAATAATAGAAGTTCCTACTTGTTTTCGGTTTAATTTCAACTAGAATTAGTCTTTCAGGCAGTAAAATTTTATTACTTATCCTAATTTTCAGGACTCATGAACATGATAAATCCTGAAGACTCATATGTTCACTTTTGACAAGTTCAGTAATGAGAAACACAGTTTTAGTACCGAAGAATGATATTTATATACTATGGAAGGGTATATATACTAATATATAAAGAGGAAAGATGTTTGTTTGAATCGAAATGATTGTTTGTTTGAATCGAATAGGCTTCAAAACTACTGAACCGATTTGAAAAATTCTTTCACTGTTGGAAAGCTACACTATCCCCGGGTGACATAGGCTAAATTTTATTTTGGAAAAAATTAGGGTTCCGTAAGATATTTGGGTTTTTCGGACACAAGGTGTAAAAAATCAACCAGAAAAGTTACTTATTTTGCGTACGCTGCCTAAAATATAGAAGATAGAACCATAAAATGTTCTAATTAATTGTAGATCTTATAAATATCTATAAAAAAAACCGCGACACACTATACCTATCTATGTCGAGTGAGGCACAACAACCATTTGTTTATCTTGAATTTTTTTTGGACTACATTTACAGTTTATGTAGATAATATTTGGTCTTTGAATGATTAAAATTGGACGTTTGGTTTTGAAGTGTCTGTCTGTCTGTCTGTCTGTCTGTTTCGCTTTCACGCCAAAACTACTGAACCGATTTAAATGAAATTTGTTACACAGTCTAGAGCCTGACAAAGGACATAGACACTTTTTAATTGGAAAAAAGTGTTGTAATGGGTTGAAAAGGGAGATGAAAGGTTGTATGAAAGTATTGTCATTTTCAAAACTAGAAGCATATAACTTAAATTTTAGGTTGTTGATAAGGTATAATTCTTACTAATCCTATCCTACTAATATTATAAAGGGGAAAGTTTGAAAGTATGTATGTATGTATGGATGGATGTGTGTTACTTTTTCACGTAAAAAGTACTGAATGGATTTTAATGAAACTTTACAATAATATAGCTTATACATCAGAATAACACACAGGCTAAAATTTATAAAGATATTGTGTGAATTGTCCAAAATATGACGATAAGTGTCAAGTAGGTAAGTAGGAAAAAATCTACCATCTGCGAGCTATTCTGGCGTGCGCTGCCAAAACTACTGGACCGATTTCAAAAATTCTTTCACCATTAGAAAGCTGCATCTTCACTGAGTGACATAGGCTATATAATATTACTAGGCGTAAACGAAACTATTGTTATAATCTATATAGGTACATAAAATATGTAAAATAAAGTCGTGTTAAATTTTTATTTTTTTAGTAACCTGACGCAAATAGGGTTTATGTGTGTGTATAATACACATAATTTTGATTTTTATATAAAATACCCGTGCGAAGCCGGGGCGGACCACTAGTATTTTATAATTATACTGTGGTGTTCGATCAATATTCAAATTGTTCAAGTGGCCAACCTTAGTAAGTGGCAACATCGTGAATAATTTGCGCATATCGTCATCCATTTGCATAGCCGTGACACTGCACAATAATTTTCTCTAGGTTTTAGCTGTGCGCGTAAGGCGAAGAACATTGAGGAAGGCAGATAAGTTTATCTGAGTTATAATACTATTTGCCAATCAATCAATGATGATGATGATGATATGACAATAGACTCACCACCTATGGGACCTAAACATTAGTGGTAGTAGTACACACACAGAACAGATAAAAGAGAGTACACACCTCTGGGTACCCCTTCGGGGAAATACTGGCGTGATGTTACTATAATTATCATTTAAAAAATATGTAAATTACACTACGATCCTTGAAAGATGGTTAAATTAGTTATCTTGGATTCCATTACATTGTTATGTAGTTACATACAGGTCAACCTAATAAAAGCGTGTTAAAAACGAACTCTACATGTGTGTAAGTATCCCATAAACCTGCTTTTAGCTATCCCTTCCCATTGGTTGCGGTTGTTGCGGGTTGCGGGCAACCACAGGGCGGAAATAAGTCACTGCGCGTGCGCTCTTCTCTACACCTCGTTTATCACCATTACACTTTTCCTTTCATATGTATTATTGGCCAAATCCACGTTTTTTTGGTTTTCACAAGTTGTCAGTTGGAAATTCATATACTTACACAACTTTTTTTCCTATGTTTGTAATTCTGGAAGATGCCCGTTCTTGTAAGACGCTTAGCCCTTGAGGACTAGATATTCTAATTTTAAAATGATGAGCACGTTATAAACAACAGTTACATAATAGATAAGCAAGTTCATAAGTATAATAATTATCTACCTATTGCAAGCCGTACCAACACCTACCAAAAGTGCACATTACCTACATTACTACATTAAAATACTGACACCAAAGAACCTTGAATAAAATGTAAACAAGATAAATGAAATCAACTGTGAAGTCTATTATGTAACTTGTAGGCAACCGCGCCTTTTTCCAACAAAACCAACCTGACTATATGTACCTACATAGGTACTTGTACAAGTATCAAAGAGTCTCATCTAATTTCTAGTCATTTCATTACTCTCCGAGTAATTTATCCTTTACTAAATGCTTACTGTCTTCTTTTTCTCCCTCTCTAGGGTCTTTCTTCTCCTTCTCAATGAAATAACGGATCGATGTTATTTTTTGCACGGATACGGTCTGGAGAGTGCTACAGGCTACTTTTTAGCCCGGAAGAATACTGTAATAATCGTTCGAGTGGTAGGGTCTTCGTGTATGGTTAATTGAAATCGCGATGGTTTCCTTGATATCCTTTCACACTGGAGGGATCCCAAACATAACCAAAACACGGCGCACCCACTAGATTAGATAAAAGATACCGCGTGCACGCCGTGGACTGGCATACTGGCAGTCGCTGAGATAATGGAGGCAAGACAGGGAGGTGACATTATCTAATCTGTAGTTAAAACATAGGTTTTTAATTTTAAAATACGAAAATAAACATCCGGTATTGTAGTGTAGCTACTACCAATATTAATACTTAGATACTTAATAACAACAGAATAAATAAGCTTTTGTATTGCTAGATATTTATTTTATTTATTTTTTTAAATCTAACTTACATCTACAGGGATATACTTTGCGCTATAAAAGTTATAAATTGTGTAATCAAATAAAAATTTAAATTAAATTAAATACAACCATCAACAATAAAAACCATATTCATAATTATATAAGACATGTGAAAACAGAATTAAATTAAATATTAATACAAAATTATTATTATATTATTTGTACCGTTGCACAGAATACATAATAGCACACTGTATACCTAAGTAACCGTTCATAACCGATATGCTAATTATGCTATCACTATTATCTTTGGGTAAAGTGCCCTTCGAAGCACGGAATCCGAAAGAAACTACTAGTAGGTACTACTACTACTGTATGTAATTGTCTTCGCGTTACGATTTCACTGCGGACTGCAGCGCTGTTTTAATTTTTTTCACAAAATTGTTTCTTGAATTTGTTTACAAACCCCTTGTCTGCCCTAGAGTTCGCATGATAAAAGTTCATCGTAGATTACCTGGGTGGGCCTGGATAAAATAAATGAATTGTATTTTTTTTTTTTTTATTGTGATGGTTACGTTTTGTCAACTGAAAAAAAAAAATTAGTGCTCGTAGAATTCTTTACTTTGGTAAGTGTTAGAATTCAGAACGCTGTTTTATCCTTGAGAAATACCTATCTACCTACGAGTACATGCTTTTGTTTTTCACCAACTGACATTCAGTCATCATTATTTAATTACATCATCTAGCATTACGAATGCCATTCCTAGTAGGAGGTGAAGGTGAATGAAAGAACCGAAGAGGCCAAAGACCTGCGCGTGTGACTCACTCAGTCACTCTTGAAAGTGGTCAGCGTTATCTGTCCTTGTTCCGTACTAACTACTAGCACATACTAGTACAAGTACTACTAGTAGTATTTGTAGAGTCCAAACGTTAGGTCTAAAGTTCTCTTTTTTAACACATAAACGCAAAAAATAATTTTAAACTAAAACCACGAGCTTTTCTTTGCTCCACTGTTGGGCTTTACTCCACCACGCTGGTCAAGTGCGGATTGGCAGACTTCACTGATTTTTTTTTACATTGGATTCTTATATAAGTCAACTAAGTAAAATCTTTGGTGCGTAAAGCACCGCCGACGTCGTATCGGTCCGGGTTCAAACCCCAGCGGCACGCACCAGACTTTTCTAAGTTATGTGTGATTTAAGAAATTAAATGTCACTTGCTACAATGTGCAACCACGTAGAGCGTGGTCTGCCCAGGGTCACGGTCCATCCGTTTGAGCTCCCACTCTTGCTCGCAACCCCAGAAGTCTCCTTTAAAGAAGAAAGAGAAAGAATAAACTTTGTACGTGACTGCAACAAAAACAAAATCTTAACTAAAATATGTTCATTAAAATTTTCTCTGCAGTGATTGAGCTCACTGCAAAAAAAGAAGAAAAGGTCTGAAAAAACCAGCAGCGCTCATTTTCAGTGCAGCCTACGTTTGACCGAACGATGACTCTCAATAGAATACAATATTATTGTAATAGAATACATTAATATACATTAATAGAAATACATTAATAGAATATATTAATGTTAGCCCTTGTTGAAAAGTAATTAAAATACATAATTTGTGATGTTCAGGCGCCTCTTACAAAGCAGGGGCCTAAACCGTAGCAATTCTCTGGTACCCCTTAGACTTATGTTATGGTTAAGTTAATGTAGATTGGAAGCGGTTAGTCAATCGCGTGTTGAAAGTGCATATGCCACTCGGAGATCTTCAAGGTCAGACGGCGCGTATTGGGCCGACATTTAAACTACTAATGTAATACCATAGAGACACGAGTTTCCTCTTACTTACGGCTCATTCTAATGCTAATGAAGTCACTAATAAAAATAGATCAATGTGTAGTTGTGTTAAGCTTCACAGTTGAACGGTTAATTCCGCCGCAGATTATTTAATTAAAATATCATATTGACAGGACTCATGGAAGTAGGTATTTTAAATTACGCGGGTAAAAAATCCTTGCATGGTATTATAAACTTTATTAATATGGTTGTAGAGAGACAATAAACTGTAAGGCTAGCAGAACCAGGTTTTATGTATCCCCAATAATTCCTATTCGTCATAGGATCTTGTACTCTACACTCTAGTACTCTACTCTACCTTTACCCTTCGGAAAAAGATCGTTACACCACGGATTCGCTCTGACATGATGACCAAAATAAATAATCTATGAAATGATAACAGAGACCCAATGTCAAGCAGTGGACCTCAACAAAGGGGGGATAAATCGAATGTCTGTTACTTGCGAGATCTGATGTTCGCTATGCGTCTCATCCTATAAGCGGAGGCCCTGCTGTGGACCAAAGATAAGATAAAGGTTGTTTCGTGGTGATTAATTAATCACTATAAGATGAGACTCATGTCCGAGGCTGGAATGTTTACTATTGATGAATGAAAATTAATTGAATTGTGACGTCACTCCACTTCGGCCCAGTTAGCTGAGTAAACACGTGGACTAATGAGTGGTAAAATATAATACGCGACCGACGGATCTGGGTCATGCGCGAGCAGCTGACGAGGTCGACGACCTCGCTGGGGCAACGACCCTCACACCCCTTGCAGGTGAATGGGATCGGGGTCGTCATCTCGTATGAAATATAAAAGATATAGGGCAAACTGGTTTCTTTGTAGGAAACCTTCATAATGATATATATTAAGCACTGGTCCTTTCGTAATACGATTAATTCTTTTGTACGTCTCTTGGGCATTGTGGAGAGTCCAATATTAACTTTTTAATAAGTCTGGTACACGTGTATTTACAATTGTAAACACCTTTATTGTTAGTAGCAACAAAAGAACGATAAGCGATATAAATACAGGGGGCGTTCGTCGCCCTTTCTCTTTTACTAGCTTCAGCGTGAAGTGTGAAGCAAACGGCCCGTTGCGTTGGCCCTATCGGTAGTGATGTGCCCTGCCTATTACGCCAGGGGTCGTGGCTTCGAATCCCACTCAGTACAAACATTCTTGTGACAAACACTTGATTATCTATTAAAGTATATACATAATTAAAAATATCTAAGTTTGATGTCTCTGACACCCATAAGTGTGTGTGCTCGCGTGTAATTAGACAATAATAGTTTCGTTTACACCTATATTATATAGCCAATGTCACTCAGTGAAGATGCAGCTTTCTAATGGTGAAATAATTTTTGAAATCGGTCCAGTAGTTTTTGTGTGAAAACATTACAAACATATCTTTCCTCTTTATAATATTAGTATAGATGTAGACTTTTCTAAGTTAGAAATTAAATGTCACTTGTTGTAACGGTGAAGGACGCATCGTGAGGAAACCTGCATGCCTGAGAGTTCTTCATAATGTTCTCGAAGGCATGTGAAGTCTGCCAATCCGCACTTGGCCAGCGTGGTGGACTAAGGCCTAATCCCTCCAATTCTGAGAGGAGACCCGTGCCCAATAATGGGACAAAGAAAGAGTTGTGGTGGTGATGGTGGATTATGTAGTAAGTATAATAGTTGAAGAATGATTGACAGTTGAAAAACTAGATTACTCGGAAAATAACAACAGAACAGCCGACATGGATTTCGAAACTTACTGGAACACTGTTCCTCATTTCTAAATAGATATAGAAATAAAGATAACAAATCACAAAAGCAATTAGGCGAGCGACGCTAACAACTATCAGTGGTCGTGCAAGGTAGCCACACTATCGGGCTTTCTCGGACATAGTCGGACATAGCTAACTACATTAGTAAAAACAAACAAAGACACTCGTAGTTTAAGTAATTTGCGACGCAGACCTACACATAACATCTTATAATAACTACCTTAATGCTAATAGATAATGTGATGTTCAATATCATACAGTTGATAAAAAGATTTTTAAAAACAAAAGCAAATAAAAGAAGGTTCAATGCTCTTTTGTCTATGTGTGATTGTATAAGCATGATTGTAATGTAAGCATTCATTCATTCAATTGACAGATCCAGTTGTTATCAGAAGTAAACAAATTTAGATAATCAGTCATCGCCAGCCAGGTACCTACTTGATGATTGTGACTTGTGAGTAATTCGGATTAAGCTAGCTTCCAGGTACATAGATAATTCATTATGTTTATTCACTGCAAAACAATGTACTTGAGTAGTACTGGCATGCAAAACAACTGATAAATTAAAAAAAAACAGACGAGAGAACTAAGAAATTTTAATCAATTATAATTAAGATTGTCATCAGACTTTAAGCAATACACAAGCACTTTGAACCGGTCTTGATAATGCATACTATTCATTATGTAATACCAAATAATAATAGGCCATTCCAAATCCAGACTCCGAGCTGTTACTGGGAATTTCTAATTAGAAAAACCCAAAATCCTTAGCCCGAGCCGGGGAAAGAACCCAGGACCTCCAGCTTAGTAATCGCGCTTACGACTAGACCAACCCTAGTTATCCGGTAAGCTAATAGATGATGGCAGCCCTACTCGCACGTCGCCCGCGCCCAAACAGCTGATTGCGAAGAGCCGCGCTCCCTGCCTCACGTACGCACGTTCAGCTTTGGCATCAGTAGAAAAACACATTCTCATACCTTCGAACGCATGGTTCCTAATCAAAAGCTTTTTTTTTCTTTTTCGAATGGACGTAGATGGCGTTGGCCCTATTGGCCTCTGCAGCGTCACCTATCTGTAAATCGGAATCTATTTTTTTAGTGATGAAAAAAAAATGAGCATCCGCTGGATTTAATTGGTGCAGGATCGGAAGGACTGGCCTCGATTGAGGAAGGCCTATGTCCAGCAGTTGACCCTAACAGACAGGTGGATGAATGGACGGAAAAAGAAATCCCATTCTGACTCATGTTGCTAAATTACGTCGAACCATCATTCCTTTGAGGAGAAGAAAGACAAACCAACAATGAACAAACATCCTTTCCCATTTATATATCAGTAAGAATAATCTAAAAAATCAGAGCCAATGGATTAATAAGTGAAAAATGCTTGCAAGCACATCGTGTTGTTATGAAGGTATATTTACCGATCGTCGAGGCCGGAATGCTTTCAGTTCGGCTTAAGTGAGGACAAGGCCGTGCGTACGTGCGGACTGAAACGCATTCAATGTAATAATTGACCTTGATATTATGTTATTCCCCGAAAGGGGTAAACTATGGGGTGAGCTCTGCCTGGAATGTGAGGGAAGAATTACAATTGCTTCACTCTTTCAAAAGCTGTGTTTATCTTATGTCATGTTGTTATAACAACATTTAATTTTCAATAAAATAATTCAAACGGACACTTGATTTATTTCAAAGGCGTGCGTACGTAGATTTAAGACCATTTAATGATGCCAAGATAAAAATTTAAGACGCATCTACCACCCGCTAGTCGTTCGTAGATATACTTACATGGATTAATACAACGATCATAAATAACAAATAACGATTCCACAGCAGATCGAGTATAGACGTTTTGTTGATAAACATTTGGTTGCCGCCCTAGCGCACTTCCTGTAGCGAACGTGATGTGTTTACGATCTGACCCGTTGTTGCTGTTTGCATACAAAACTACGACCTGCTATGAACTGGTGTCGCTATCATGCTGACGTCGGCCCATTCGTCACAATAGTTACAATCGTAACCCGTCAGAGTGAGGAGTAATTGCAATGTCAGACTTTACACGCCTTCGATAACATTTTCATCAGCTCTAATTTCCGCTACTGGATAGGACTTAACTAAGCAAAGCGTGTAGCTTTGCGTGGTAGCGTCCAAAGCCCAATGGCTCGGGTCAATTCAATGTGATCGAAAGAGTTAAGCAACGACGGGCGCGGTCGGTTTGTGGATGGGTGACCGCTAGTGGCAAAATTTCATGGACGCTACCGTGCTTCGGAGGGCACGTAAAGCCGTCGGTCCCGCTTGTTTTCAATGTTGGAAACTGTCGTTAAGCCTTGTCGAAGACCTTCGGGTGGCTTGAGAACATTCGACACTGGGTTGGCCACTAACCCCTACACCAATCCGCATTGGAGCAGCGTGGTGGAGTATACTATAGACCTCCCGCACCTGCGTCTGTGGGGGAGACCCGTGCGAAGCAGTGGGACGTCTATGGGTCGCAGGGAAGCAAAGCCTTCATTGTTGCATGTGCGTGCTTCATTGTTGCATGTGTTGCAAGGTTGGTTAATACCAACTTTATAAATATAATTTCCGCAAAGAATCTCTCGATACAAATAAATTAACTATAGCCAACGCAGGCCCACCGGGTTCTTCGCCTCTGTTTCAAGTCTCCAGCGGTTTACCGCCATTTTTCTTCAGGCCTTCGCTCCACCTAGCCACCCTTAAGTCTGTCTATAATCATCAGCTCATCGACTCTACATATTACATACGCAGTCCATACATTTGTTGTCACATGCACATGCAACGCAAAAGTTCACACAATCCTCCGCTGACCTTATCCTTAATGCTCAGAATGAGTTGAGTTAGGTTAATATGAACTTGACTTTATAGTACTCTGATCTCAGATATACTTAGCTTATATATAGCTTACAGTCTAACTGTTACTGAGCTAAGGACTGTGCTAATTACTAGTTAAACTTGCTATTTTCTATTTTGCTTACCGCATGCTTAGATGGATGAAAAAAATTGCATAAAAACAAAACTAAAACTTAATATTTTTAAAAGTAAAGTTAAATAATTACACTCGAAAGTAGGATACACCTGTCACTACAGTTACCATGAAAACATTGAAACACCTTTACGCCAAAATTAATTGGCCTACATACATTCGTTAAATTTAATTCTAGAAGTGTCATCTGATGATCTGACAAATTATTTATGACAAAGTCGACAAAGTTTATTACTTTTTTACATTGATATATACTCAATGCTTTTTTACGTATTTTTGCATATACGGTACATGTTTAATGTATAAATGGACTTTGTTTATTGTATTTATTTTTCAATTTGAAATTCAATCAACCAGAAACAACATGCATACACTTTTGACATTTTACAAAAGAGAAATGCTAATTTACAGATAGCTACCTAGCTAGTGCACGTATCTGATTGTAAACAACATTATGGTTCTAAATTTAATCAACTACCACTTTCTTGCGCGTTTGGCATCCACATGAAAACAACGCTCAGATTTAGGCAATGGATGAATGTCTTCTACTAAATTTAATCCTATTACTTATTATATTTTGACCGCGGTTCGTGTCGTGTTGACATCTCGTATTTAGCCATGAAATCCATATTAATTCATCGACATGTTGGCAAGGATTTTTTTAAAGAATATCTCTTTCTGGTCCCACAATGTTATATAACAATTAAGAGAGGAAAGAGGAGGAGATATTTCTCGTCCTATACATATTACATTTGATATTTTTTTAAACTGTGACTTACGCTTTCATCATATACGTCTGCCACCTCGTTACGCAAAGTTGGAGCTATCCATTGCCTTGTATGTACGTCTCCCAAAGTAATTATTGACTCAGGGTAAGAGGTATTTCCTCATTTATGTAATTTGGCGCTTCGGCATTACATATTTATATTATTATATCTTATTTATCTGTTCTACAATTATTAAGCATTTAACTTTCACATTTAATGGCATAATTTTACAAATTTTAAACAACTTTTCTTAATTTTTGTAATAGACTTTTTTTGTTTCAGAATCTACTAATATTTTTGAATCTCATCTGTATGTTTTTTATTTTGTTAAGGTATGGGAACGTTAGTCCATGTAAACTTAAGCCGTATCCGATCGTTGCATCTGCCAGTGCATAATACAGTAGATATACCATATAAAGTACCTATGTTGTGAACCGAGGAATCATGTAACTCGGTTCACAACATACTTTATATGGTCTATCAAGAAAATATTTATCACAAGAATGGTTTAATTTTAATTGCTCAATTTCTTGTGTAAATGTAAAACAAGAGTTCTTGCATATTTGGTCCATAGTTACCTTATCTCTTTGAACATTGATTTTTGTTTGTGTGGATTTTAGACCCCAAATGAATTCGGATCGCGATGTGATACTTGCGGTTACTTGAGATCCCTTTATTTTTATTTCCATGTTTCACATGAACGCAGTCACATCACTTGAATAAACTTATGGCTCAGAAGCTACGTAGCTTTCCGAACACGAATAGCCCACAGCGTGTGGTGTCATATAAATTACGAATCCAACCGACGGAAAATATTTATGAATGGTCTCGTAACAACTTTATGGGCTGCATTGCGAGACGGACGGACGAATAAATTGGACGGTTATCATGGTCTTGGCTCGGGTTAGGTCTGGTAAGGTCCGGCTTTGCCTCGCCTCAATCTCTTCCGTATACTCTTCTAACTAATATCTAATCATAATAATAAATATCTAATAAATATCTTGTACATTCTCACATACGGCCATCTGACCCCAAAGTATGCGCGAGCCTGTGACATAGATATTTTTAAATACATACTTAAATAGATAATATTAACATCCAGGCACAGAACAAATACAAGTGTTCGTCACACGAATATTTGTCCTGAGTGGAATTCGAACACACGACCCCTGGCGCAACAGACAGGGTCACTACCGACTGCGCCAACGGGCCTGTCATATAATAACAAAGGACCATTTAGTTCCGATCCGCTCCGTGTCCCGTGACATCAATTTCACCAACGCACATAAGTACGTTTTCAAAGTTACGTGCATATAGCAGTCAGTCGAATAAATAATGAGTTGTAGAGTGAGAGCCCTACTACAGCTTCAACCCAGGACTGCACTGCAAGGAGATCAAGCTCATCACTACGTTACGATAATCGTCAATTGCGTCGTTGATATAAATAAAAATAACAATTGAATACAATGTATTTGACGAAGGTGTGTCTATGCACAATTAAGCATTATTATGTTCATTGTTATTACAACATATGCAGAGCGCGGCAGACTCCACGTATTCAAAACATATCCCTCTGATTGGTCGACGAGCAAACACACCACCGTAACGCGTCACTACTTATCCAATCACACAGTGTTTAATTACGTTTCTGTGACGCTTGTGTTGTGATCCGTAGTGGTACAGTAGCTAGCTTTTCAAATATCAAATCATAGACTATTAGCGATAAAAAAAAAAATGTTATAACCTTAATGAAGCGTATACAAATATGTACTATATAATGGAAAATAAATTAATCTGAATCCTAAAACATCATCAAGATCCCAAGTGTTCGTTCAGCTACTGCTTTGAATGATTGGTTAATTAAATGTTAAAGCAATTGCTGCCTTTATCATTAAACCGAGGTAACCTTTAACATCATCGGAGTTTTAAATAGATAAATAGAGTTTTCTTAGTCCTTATTTAGAAATATTTACCAATAATAAAAAACATTAGCCGAATGAGCAAAAACGTGTCACCTCCTAACCCAATAAAATATTGCAAAATGCCGAGATTGACATTGCTCGGAATGCTCGGTATGATTTTTTCGACAATTTATAGTGACAGCACCAGACGTGATATATTTGCGACGCTCGGATTGGACTGGCCATCCGCCCGTCACTTGCGCCAGCTTCAGCGTTTGGCGTGTGGCGCAGTTTTGTTGCTGATCTCGGTGAATGATTCGGTCTGTGGAGGGAAATTTAAATAAAATAATGTTTTTGTTGTTTTTGAGTAGTGAAAACATAAATAAATAGTAACATTGTTTTTAACTTGCACACATACTATAGCTTTGTATTCTCTAATGTTTCATTTTAGTTCAGAAGAAGATTTTTTAATAAAACTCCACCATACAACTTTTGACGTTTTTTAAGGTTCCGTACCCAAAGGGTGAAAACGGAACCCTGTGACTCTGCCTCACGTGTCCGTCTGACTGTTTTAGGGCTCTATCACTTGAACGGAAATAGGTAAGGACCTGAAATTTTCACAGTTTTTTTTAATTTAAATTTCCGGCCACTCCCACGGATCGAAGCTATCATCGAAATCACAAGATTGTGATGTGACATATAGCTGCGCTCGGACAAGCAGTCCGTCATTTGCGCCGACTGCCTTGAAACGAGACTTGAAAAAAAAAACTTTATAGTTTAGTTTTATAATCCCCGTGTTTCTTATACTAGCTTGAATGTATCTGCTAGCAGTTCTGCGAAAAAACAAGTGTATAAATACGTAAATACACTCGAAAAATATAACCCTCCTCAGTCAGGTAAAAAACAAGTCTAACCCTCAAGGGTTAGACTTGTTTTGTCACTGGACTGGGATCCATTCCAGTCCAGTGACCCGTTTAGCAACGTCAAGGCGGACCGGTGGTGACCCGTGGGTTTATCAACCTACCCTGGAATTGCAAGTAACCTAACTTTCCGTTGTCTTTTGAATATGTTAGAGACGTGTTACGAAAGTAATAAATAATGTATTAAATATTAACCGAATGTAAACTTTTACAGTTTAATAAGTTAGGTATACCTACGAGTAGGATTCATTAACAAAATGGAGAACAGCTGAGTAAATGAAAATAAATAAATAAATGAAATCATTCAAAGTAGGTACATACCTACGTTGCTCATTATTCAAATTCAAATTCAAATTCAAATTCAAATAATTTATTTCGCTATGAGGTGATTACACACGCTTAACGAAAGTCTAGGTAACTACAAACTACTTAATGCTATTCTAAACTGATTAATATAAAGCAAAGGATGAGCTATTTATCCTTGAATGAATAGCTAATCCTACACAGGTGCCTAACCTGCCTTATGGCTAATTTACAATAATTACCTACCACTAAGCTAAGCTCTAAGTCACGATAGACTATCTACCTGGTCATCGGCTTAAGGAAGAACTTACAATATTCTTATCCTATGCCCTAGTGTAGGCCGAGAGAGAAAAAAGCCGGAGGAAATATTGGTTTCATTCATTTGCATTGTTCGGAAAATTTCACTGGTATGAATCATCTTCAGCTGTAACTATGCTATGCATTGACATTATGTATCGTAACGATGCATACAATTAGCTTCGATTAACAATAACTAGTTTGTTAAATAAGTTGAGTTTTGGTATGAGTGAGTTACCTATGTAATTCTGTAGAGTCGATATGAGTGAAATATAGAATAGATATGTGTTATATAATTAATATTTAAATGTATTATTATGTGTACTTATGTGCTTATGTATTTGCTTATATATATATTGATAATACTACCTACATAGATTCACCTCCTACCTCTTATTACTTGGGGTAACAAGTGACAAGTGAAAATAACCTTTGCCTATCCCTTCCACAACCCTTTCTTTCTCCCACCGTTGGGCACGGGTTACCTCTCAGAATGGCTCTCTCATTCATCCATTCATTCATTCCTTCGAGATCATTATGCAGATCTCTCAGGCATGCAGGTTTCCTCACGATGTGTCCTTCACCGTTACAGCGAGTGATATTTATTTGCTCAAATCGCACATGAGTTAGAAAAGTAATTTGTGCGTGCCGCTTGGGTTTGAATCCGGACCGCTCCAGTGAGAGGCGAGTTTGAGGGTTGAGAAAATTAACAACAAAGTATAAAATTAGAATACGTTATAAAGAACATTTACCCTGAGGTTAGGGTTGCCAACATTTTTTCGTCTAAATATAGTATTTTTCAAAACAAATTATTAAAATATTAAAATTTCACTGACTCCTTAGGACGGAAGCACCTCATTTGAAACCGTAAGGCTGCCAGTCCACCGGAGCGGAGTGAGGCAGTGGAGCCGAGAAACGGAGAAATATTAACCAATAGTATTGCACAAAATCGCCGCTCCTCTTATGTGGACAGACCTATTGGTTAATATTTCTCCGTTTTTCGGCTCCGCTGTCTCGCTTCGCTCCGGTGGACAGGCAGCCTAAGGCGTTGGTACGCAGAATTTGATCGCGGCCGTGTAGATACTCTCCATGATGAAGGCACGCACCAATGTTATGTTTTGTACGGTTTAAGCTATGTGGGGAATGCTGAATGTTAAAGAGTTCTATGTACATTATGTTGTTTCTCAGTGTTGCGAGTTATGAGTCAGTCAATTTGCACTTGGCCAGCGTCGTATGTGGCATTGTCTGTCATTCCTCTCATTCATTGGCCCACAGGTCTCCATGGTTCCGTTGTGTTCGTTCCTAAGATCAACATGTAGTTGATTACGAGTAAAGTTGCTTCAAAGATTCATTCATTCATAACAAACGCATCATCATATTATGAAAACCCTACAATCGTTTCCTAGTGGATCTTGTCCTTCGTCAATGACGTTCGTTCGCTCCTACGTAGAACTTTATGCGGCGTTAATGTACCTCTATCGTAATTTCATAAATAATCCGGCAAGCTCTGGCAGCCAGAGATATTAATAAAAGAAAATATAAATTATCTGTAGCTAGCTGCAAAGCTGAGAGATAAAAATATAGGGTATGTTTTGTGGTACGTTAGAATATTTTGGATAAACGATTTTTAAATGGAGGGGATAGGTATATTACATGAATATTTTTAGCAATACACATGCAATGCACTTACATAGAATATATGTCACAACTCTCTGTTTGGTTCTGGTTTGGTGATAAGAAGATACGAGCATATGAGTATATCTACAGATAACCTGTACAATCAATCTATGGCAGAATCATATAAAATTTGTCACTTTGACAAAGCCAATCGTAAGATGATGGGTCGTCCTATGGATGCCATACACGTCGGGGTTTTGCTTGGGTCTGAACCATGCAAACATAGCTGACATGCAAAACTAAGTTTTAAAAAACACATGCTGCCAGTTCGTAGGTGGATAAATTCTGTATAGGTTTCTACTGCTTTTGATTTTTGCTATTATTACTCTTTACTTATTACATTGACTTTCCCTGAGTGTTTTTTTCATTCATATAAAATTATCATCAGAAAATAAAACTTCTAGAAATAACAGCATCAAACTTATTTAATTCCTACATATTCGTAGTTTGATTCTATGCTCGTATTCGTATCAGATAGAGTTCACGTGTTTTATAGGTGAACAGAGATAAACAATGAACGCGTATGTTTGGCTTCAGAGCACGTACTTGAAAATAGTTTTCCTTCAGACTTGATTACACTGAGGTCAAAGCATTTGAAAGTTGTTTTTAAATATCTCGGTAAGAATTTATAGTACCTACCTATATGTCTATATACTCACAATGACTTTCAAGATCAGCCAGACATCTATGCGTGCAGAATAGTCTAGTAACCAAACCTACTTGTCACTGACTTGTACACAAAACATGAACCAAATACCTATAAACTTACATAGGGTAGAGGCACCAATAAATGAACGGTTAAGCGTTTTTGATGATAAGCAACTTTGAATAGCTATTAGTTTTATTATTCAAGTCAAGTCAAGTCAAATAATTTATTTCGCTATGAGGTGATTAGACACGCTAAACGAAAGTCTAGGTAGGTACCTAACTAAAAACTACATAAGCTACTAACTGATCTATATAAGGCAAAGGATTAGCTATTGATCATGACATGTAAGCTTACTGCATAGTTTCTATAATTTCATGTATTCTCAAGATTGTGTAATTAAAAAAAAGCTGTCCACTACATTTTTTTTAAAGTTGCTACGAGTAGTTGTTAGAAAATTAGGGGTCAGTGTTCAACTATAGGGGTAAATATAGATATAGATAAACACTGACCCCTAATTGTGAACGTTTTGTACCCAATAGTTGAACTAGCATTTTAATAGGAATTAATTCCTAGGTACTTACTGAAGTTAATTTTTATTATTTTATCTACTGTCACTTTAGTTTATGTTCTCTTAACGCAATATGTAGTCACATAGCCACGAATCGCGGTTACTAAATTTAGGTCAATTGGTTTTGGAAAATATCTGTATTTGGTCAGTACATTGACTCATAATATGTATTACTAGGTAGATCTTTATCAGGTATTACTTAGATAACACCGAACAAAGAGGTCTAGATCTAAATGATTGATTGCTGTGCTGCTCTCAATTTTTGATTGATAGCCTGAATTAATCGTATTAATGTTTTTACATGCTTCGATAAGTTAGCAACAATTATTATACATATAAATATAAACTCATGGCAAATGTTCATGAGTTAAATTCATTGTAACAGCGACACAACATTTTCCGAAGACAAAATAACAAAACAAATGACAGTCGAAAAACGTAAAACATTTTCAGAGTATTTCCCATTTTTACAATTCAATAAAAAAAAATTTTTTTAAGTTACCTAGTCGCCATTTCTAGAAACTTTCAGGATGACTCACGTGATTGAGAGCTTAGTAATTCTTGAATTATCTTAATTACTCTGTTACTTTCGTCACCGACACGACCACGCGGTGCATTAAATCTGTCTGAAAGTGCCAGCTCGAAGAAAAAAAAAACTTTTTAATAATACTCAGCGGCAATTTCCTGAAAGCAATGACATCAAACAGTAGGTTATACACAGATAGACATTGGCCGCTCGCCAGTCAATGTTGCGTCGATCTTTGGGTCCATGTGGACGTCGAAATAGTATCGTTATCAGAGAGTTCAATACGAAGCAACTAGCATTCATTTACTAGATTATTATTACGTATATTATTTTTACAGTCTACGGTTACTTACCAGGCAAGCAAAGAGGTAAGTCAGTTCTCATTGTGGTACCCGCAAGCAGCTGCAACCTATTAGCGTCCCACTACACGGGTATCTCTACAAATAAACGGATCACTTATTAACGAGATGATCGCTCATCTTTCACGGTTAATAACGGTTCGATGTACACCAGTTTTCAATTAAACTACAACAAGATTGTAGATACGAAACTGTAATATACAAATAGGGGATTACGCCAGGGTTGGCTTCACGCCAGAACGGATTTTCCAGTCATTCAGTTATCAAACTCAGACGCATCAAGTTGATAAGCTATAGGTATCGGCAAATAATAATTAAAAATTTAAAAGACATACGTCAAGACTCAGCCAAGTTTTTTTCATGTTCAAGTTAGCTTTCATAATTTTTATATACCCGGTGTCACTCTCACAATTGGAAGAATCTAAAACGCCTCTAAAGCTAAAATCCATTAATCCGTTTAGGCTACAGAGCGTGCCAAAGAAATATACATACCTATACACTCACATTGGAAAAACATAACCCTCCTACTGGCGCAATCGGGTAAATAGGTATACAATACAC
Source organism: Carterocephalus palaemon (assembly GCA_944567765.1). Classification (NCBI taxonomy): domain Eukaryota; kingdom Metazoa; phylum Arthropoda; class Insecta; order Lepidoptera; family Hesperiidae; genus Carterocephalus; species Carterocephalus palaemon. Next base: position 11,732,872 of record OX155643.1, read on the forward strand.
CTACTTGATAAAAAATGTCAATAAAACCGTCTAGTGGCGTGAGTTATTTATCAATTTGTTACTTAATTAAATAATTTATACGCGCTACTGCGCAGTTCGTACGAGAAAGGAAAACAACTAAACTTCAACAATAATACCTAGATAACTACATATTGCGTTATATAAGAAATATTCTCAAAATAATTACGAGAGATTAATTTTATCAAACAACATTAGGTCACACACTGGTCGAAATTCGATCACAATTTTTTTATTTGAAACTTCAAAGTTGATAAAGTTCAATTATCAAAAAAAAAATTATATTGTGATATTTCACAAATAACATGCCCTCGTATTCAGATCGGGGTACATGCCTAATTTCCTTTCTATGTTGATTAATTTCTGTGGGATGCAACGAAGTGATGTTTGACCTTATAAAAATAATGAAATTTGTTTATTTTGGAAGTGATTTTCTCAATAATAGCAATAATAGTCTGTATTATACTAAAAACAATTGCATTCTGCACTGCTTCTTATAACCCCGTTAAACGCATAAACCACGAAATAAAAAAACGCATGATTGGTAAACATTACATAGGTAACCTTTTTTTTTATAGATTAATAATGTTAGTCATAGTTGAAATTACCTACATTGCCTAAATTGCCTACTCGCATGTGATTTAAGTCGGAAATTGGCCGACTAGTTTCGATCAATTAGACAGAATGAAGAAACTCACGAATCATTCAGTAATAAAATATTAATGTTATAATCTTCTCTTGTTTTAATCAAGACACCATGTACTTAACTTAACTTTTTGGCTTTCTTTGTGACATCTACATAAAACATTATGTTGGTTGGGTAGATACCTAACCTACCTCGGTAGGTAACTTGTTATATCTTCCGGTCGATAATTTGTAGTAAAATTTTTAATTACTTCCCTGACTTCCTCAAAGTAGTGCGCAAATTAAATTAATGTATATAACAGTTTATAAATAACAGTACATATTTATAGAGTTCAGCTGCCATTTGGGTTGTTAAATTAAATTGATTAGAGCTTTAACGACAGAATTACGATTAGCAGGAATTGAATTAATGTTGTAATTTAAACATTATACGATTGACATTACCATGGCAAGGCAGAGTGGATTTCGTCCTCCCGATTTAGTCTATTTTTATCCTAAGATCGGACAGAAAAAAGCGAAGGAGCGTCTTATTCACTACGCAATGTGATTATGTAACCAAAGACAGTCGCTCCTGCACGGCCCCCAATCTTCGAAACTACGGTGAAATGTTTTAGCTCGGATAAATCATGTTGCTATTTAGGGAAAATGGAGGAATTTTTATAATTTTCCATTACTTGGCATGACTTTCTTTAGCGATCCTAAAACTGAACGCAGAAATTTCAAGCTACTATTACAAGCTAAGTATTTGTGGTTTCACTTTTGCTTTCTGTTGTTTTGTATTTTAAGTCATAGTCCTCCACGCTGACCATGTGCGGAGTAGCAGACTTCACACGCATTCTAGAACATTATGGTATACTGGATGGTGATCACTTATCAACATAAGCGACCACCGTTGCGTTCGCCATGAGGAACACCAGTTAGTTCCCTTACTCCGTTAAAGTTAAGTGCAAATAGAAATGTAATATTAAGTGATTTCAACCCTGATCTATGAGGCCGAATTTTTAACCAATCAAGCACTTCTCAAGTACGAGAAGTATACATATATGGTCCACTTCAATTTAACTTGACTAAATACAACCATTAGTGAGATTAAATAAGTGTTTGAAGATAAATATGAGTTGAAGCAAAGTTTTCATTTGAGCAAACAATGTGTAAAACTAGCCGTGACATTACTGGGGCAAGAAAATGTATTTTAGCTCTAGTTTATTCGAACACGTTACGAATGTAGGGCACTCAGCTTAGAGCCGTGTGTCTTCCTCTGAAAAGAAAGATTGAGTATATTCATGGTAAAATTAATCTATGCAAAACGATGTAGTTAAGTACTTACCATTATCTCGAAGCTTACAAGCCCGTGGATTTTTACAGAGCAAGATCCACTTTTGCACAAAATCCACTTTTGTCTGTGTAAAAGTTTGTCTTGTTAGACTCTGTATTCGATGATGACAGTGAACTTAAAGTAAGTACCTGAACATAGTAATATAAATAGAGAAATGTAATTATAGCGGATTTATTTATAGCCAGCCATGCCGACGTCGAGAGGCGAGCCACGCGCTGCGCAGTTATTTTATGGTTATTTTGGCGGTAAAAGCTGACAGCCAGCGTTTTTAATCTATGCGCACGTATAAGCCATAATGGCTTAAACCAAACTTTTCTTGGTCGGTTCATGTTCACAGGGTTAGTTCTAAAACTGACCTATAAATATGTGAATAGAATACGATTAGGCAGGCACACGAGTTTTAATGTCTAAATCTAAATAAAATCTTTTTAGGAAATCACGTGTGTGAGTATCTAAGGAGGAGGGAGGTCTTCTATTTATGTTCACGAGTATATACTAATAGATACATATTCTTAATAGCTCTTAAGTAGCAGTAATAGTTATAATACATTCCGCGGTAGAGAGAAAAACACAAAATTAGATTTTTTTCATGAAATTCATAAAGGATCTATACAAAGTCCATACACAAACACGGCTACAGTGCAATAAATACGAATAAACATTACTACCTTGCTTTATGTATTTTTACTACTCTTAGGGGTCCATTTTTAAAGTGAAACTTTTATTTTCTTGTGTTTTTTATAAGACCAAGTATGAGGTGAAACCTTTCAAATAAAAAAAAGAATCATGAATACAGAAACAATTTTTCTACAATAAATTCTTTAAATACGACTTCTCCGACCTTGAAAACAATTTATTGTCATTATTTTATAATCCAGATTACCATATATTTTATCAGCTGATGATGTTTGTAATTTAGATACTATTTATAACAGTTTATAAAACTAAAACTTTAAATTTTAATTATCTACAATTATGACAGATTGATTTCCATAGTTGTTAAACTTTGACCACAGTGTGAACGTGTCATAAACAGCGCATTTACACTTATGTAAATTGTTAATTAAGGCGCGTTCTGAGACTGAGACATAATACCTAATTATGTCTCAGTCTCAGATAAAACGTATGTGCAGAGAATATGCGTCAATGCAAACTTGTTATAGTAACCTATTATCGCAAACAAAACAAAACACATGATTTAAAATAATAGAATAAACATTCAGTGAAGTTTACTTTATTATCAGTAGATATGTATACACACGAGAGTTTATTATACACGGTAATCGTTCATAGAGGTCGTGACAGCGCATGAACCTGTGACTATCAAACTCGCCTCTGATTCGAGTGTTCCTGGTTCATATCTAAGCGGCACGCACATGTTAAGTGCGAATTAATAAATCATATGTCACCTGCTGTAACAGTGAAGGAAACATCGTGAGGAAACCTGCATACCTGAAAGTTTTTCATAATGTTCGTGGAGGCTTGTGAAGTCTGCTAATACGCACATGGCCCGCGTGGATGAAGGCCTAAGCCCTAACCCCTCTTCGCCACTTTCCCTAGATCTTTCAGGATTTAGTGAAATTAAAAATGTGATTTGTATACCTATGTAAGGAGGTAGTTGGTCTAGCTAGGTTTATGATGTTGATGCATAAGAAGCTTAATCATGGAGTTTTTGATAGGAGTAAAAAATTAAATGATTTTCTACATTTACTGATTGAAATGCGACATCGAAGAACTCGAGCGGAAAAATTAAGAGTTATAAGTTGATATAAAAAGATAATAGGATATTTACTATGATGTTTTGTTGGAGACTCTGGCACAGATTACTAAATACTTAGTTCGAGCTCTATTTTATTGTAAATTGTAAATAGGTATAGGTACCTGCTACTTCGCTGGTCTGTGTTGTTCATAGAATTACCAGTCGAATTTCGATCACTATTTCATGTTAAAAGCCGCTTCTATATTTTTTTATGTAGCTAACACAAAATATGAAATATAAATGTCTTGTTCAAAGTTAAAGAATAAATTTTCTCGTTTAAAGACAGTCACAGTTTTCATGGGCGGCAGCGGATGGGCGAGCTTTAAGTGTGTTTGCTATCTTATATCAGAATCAGAATCAGAATCATTTATTTGCCAAAATCGTTCATGCAACACAGAAAAATATAATGTACATGGTATGTTTTACAAAGGTTACCCTAAATAATCTATATATATAAAAGGAGAAGGTGACTGACTGACTGACTGACTGACTGACTGACTGACTGACTGACTGACATATCAACGCAGGGCCTAAACTATAAGGGTTAGAAACTTTAAATTTTGCACAGGGGTTCCTTTTATAACGTAGGGGAGCACTAAGAAAGGATTTTTGAAAATTCACCCCCTAGGGGGGTAAAACGGGGGTGCAAAGTTAGTATGAAACTTTGCCGTTTTTGAAGTTAGTGAATGTCTAATTCCACGCGAGCGAAGCTGCGGGCGACCACTAGTATAAAATAAAGAAGAAACAAAGTTCTATGTTGCAGTGACCACTAAATACTATATCCATAAAATAAATTAAAAAAAATCACTATGAAATCGCATATGAACATTAATGAAGTCGTTTTTCTTCCGTGAAGATGACCTAATAATGTAATGTAATGTAACCTTCATTTCGTTTTAAACTAGGTATGTAAACTATTAGGTAAGTGAATACCTACCTAATTAAATTGAAGTAAAATTGCAGTTACAATACCAGCGGAAGCAAAGTTCAAGGAGTACTCGTCGACAAAAAATAACAATGAGATTTGATTTGATTACATGGCTATTAAATCAATTTATTCCTTTAACACTTACCTATTCCTAATAAAATGAATAAGCCGGGTCTTGCAAACGTAATTATTGGAGGCCGGTTTAGACTAACAAAGGTTACTGTCAACGGTGGCTGGTATCTGCTGGTACAGATAATAAATAAATTTTAGTTTACCTACTGTTAAATCCAAAGCAATAGTGAAAAAGGCAATCAAAGCAATGTCTTTATAATTTATTTCTTAAGTCCAAATACCTTAAAAATATCAGGACCTTTTCGCTGGGTAATGCATTTACGCATTCTGCCCATATCAGTCCAAGACAGAGACAGATAGGAATGTGGGGCTGAACCAGAATACCCAGTAAAACCCAGAGCCTCTAGGCCAGAGGCAACATCAGCGTCCGAATGAGACGCCACGGGAACGCATATTATACGCGCATTACTACCGTAACGCCTCGAGGCGCGCCTCGCTGCTCCTGCCTTTTATTACTTAGACTTATACCATGTAATAAATTGTGGCTGAAAAACAGAGATGCGTAGAATCCTATGTCAGTTCAAGCTGAGCTCCACCACCTATTGTCAATTAACTGTTTTTTTTTTTTTAATTTGATTTGAATTCCAGAATTCAATAAAAAAACATCACAGTCTTTTTTCATTACAATGTGCACAAACTGATGCATAAAACGTAAATAAACCTCTTTTGCCTTGCGTGGACCATTCCTACTAAGAAGTTGTGCAATTTTGTCGATATCACTTTACGATATTTTACGTTGAAAAATGTGGTTGAGAATTCTTCCTTTCACTGAAAATGTAGTGGACACCTATGCCGGCATCTCACTTTATTCCGGTTAAGGGGATCTAGTCTAGGATAAGGATAGTTGTCCAGTGCAATGAATGAGACAGGTAATTGGAAATATTATGAATGGTTTACTAAGAAGGCTCCTAAGAGTATAAAGTAGCTTTCTTTTCCTTTTAAGGGGGTGCTGAGTTGAAACTCCGGTGCCTCAACCGAAAAAGCATTATTGGTTGTTAAACCTGCAATATGGTTAAAGACGTCTTTAATTACAAATGTGTCCTAGATATTGTTATTACATATATGTATATATGTTTTAGGTGATTATTATCAAACTCGATCAACATAATTCACAGAAAACGTACGTAGGTACAGTACATTTAAAACTTTTTTTATTTTTTATCAAAACATCCATCAATTGGCTAGCAGAATACAGAAGCCGGAGCCACCGATTACTAAATAGTTACTTTGTAACCGGAACGTTAGTAATTAGTATACTCTTTAACCACCGTCAAATTAAATTAGTTCCTAGCATTAGCATAGCTAACAATATCTAAGCGTGCAGTGAAGTCTGTAGTGCAGGATGTTTGGAATGGCGTTGCGTTTGCGGCATTGCGTTACTGGTTCAAGAATCTCGCGATCGAGACTACTTACCATCATTGCCACTTAAACATCATTATCTGCAGTTCAATTTCAACTTGTCACTGATGCGTTGCTACGCAGAATGAAATATAGGTACCAATTTGATGGTTTTGAAGACGATAACTAACTTAGATAAAACTCATGGAAACGTTAATCAACAATACCAAAGGAACTTTTAATTTTATTGCTCAATATATTTAACTTGTTTAATACTTAATTCATTTTTTACCATTAACTAGCCGTTGACCGCGACTTCGCCTGCGTTAAAAATAGTTTAGGTATGGCACTATTTTATAATGTAGCTTGCGGTCTACTTAACCAGTATTTTCAACAACTACCGTAATATTTCTACGAATTTACAAAAGCCTTAACAAATTATACACCTAAACTTTTCTCAATAATCACTCTGTCTATAGGTGAAAACCGCATAAAAATCGGTTCATTCGTTTTTGATTTGATCGCGTACAGTCAGACAGACAGAGGCGGGGTTTTTATACCACATACTACCTGTAGTCGAGTCAATAGTTGAAATATCAACTATTGACTACTAAGCTACTTTATATCCCATAAAATTGCTCAGTTGCTTGATTTAAAAAAATTCGTCTAACCTCTAAATAGAACTCTACATAGGTTCTCTGTACCAACCGACCTACCAACTAATAATTGCTTGCTTGCTTACATTCATGAGTTCAGGCTTCATTTACTATCTACTTTGAGGGGTTATTTCAGTTGTAGATTATAATGTATTTTCAACCCTCCACGACGAATTAATTCGAGCGAAACCACGGTTAAAGCTAGGAATAATATACGAGAGTTGTTTGCTCAGCTAGGTTGATGGCTACAAGACTTCTGAAATAACTCCCATCATTGAAATATGTACTTTTACTTACGTTAGTACATATACTTCAATGTCTCCCAATAATTTTTCAAAAGGCCTTCAATATGACATTTGAAGATAATAATGTAATTCAATTTTCTCCAAAGGTCATAATAAAACGTAGTGGATCGCGATGAAACTAGTTTGGGTAGAACCGGTGAACGGTGTCCGACAACCGATAACTAGGGCTGCCATGCCACCAATTTAACATTTTTTAATATGCTTACTCAAGAATCGAGATCAATCATATAACTTGCTAGTGCTCAATATAAACAATCCAAAAATCACATTAAATCAGATTGATTTTGCATTCGTTGGCTTGACAACTTTTTTTATTGGATATAAGATAGCAAACGAGCATGCTACAGCATAACAAACCATACGCTGCCTATGACAACTGTGACAGACCGAACAATAATCAAATAGTTGATGGTTACTCTAGTTAGCAGAATGTGTTAAAAATACGAAAATTTGGCGGTCAGTTTTTTAACAGAGAATAGTAACAGTTAGTCCTGATGGTGATACTAATTGTCCTGTTAGTATACATGTAAAAGTGTTGACTGATCTGCATCGTAAAACTATGTGAAGGCTCATTACACGAGCCGCACGTTGCATACTGCAGTCTAGCTCGTATATAAGAAATCTTAGGACGATCGACGACAATATCAGCTTTGCAACACAGTCCTGTCAATCCAAGTTCTTGCAGTCCTGTTTTATCACCCACTTTGGACATCCCTAGCCACACACGCCCTTTGCATAGCCCTAACGGTCGACCTGACCTACTATATTATACACTACATCATGACTTTAAAATTATCGAGAAACTGGTATAATGTCAAAACAAAAACAGAAAGGGTTTGGCAGAAATTCATTTGAAAAACTTAATATTAAAGGTGCTTATTACATAGATTGTGTGAGGGGGAGTTGTTCATATTCATAGTTGATGTTACCGGCTTACTCATGTGTGATTTAAGTCGGAAATAGGCCGCCCCTAGCGCGTTCTCTCCTGAAGATGATCATCGTAATAGATCGAAACTAAACGGCCTATTTCCGACTTAAATTACACGTGAGTAAGCCGGTAACTTCAACTATGAAGATAGACACTCACGAATCGTTCAGTAATAAAATTTTTACCTTGTCTTCAGAGTTCCGTAGTTGTACACCTAAGAATGATCAGATGAATTCGAATTGGATACAACCCCTAGACGTCCTACTATTGGGCACGGGTCTCGGCCACAACTGTGGGAGGTCTAGAGAACTCCACCATGGTGCTCCAATGCGGATTGCTGAAGGTGAAGACGCTGAATTAAAAATTCAGATGAAATTCCCACAAATAACTCGGACTTCGTATTTGTGCCCGGTGTATGGTGAGATTTAATAAATTAAATGTCACTTGCTGTAACGGTGAAGGACACATCGTGAAGAAATATGCATGCCTGAGAGTTCTTCATAATGTTCTCGAAGGCACGTGAAGTCTGCCAATCCGCACATGGCCAGCGTGGTGGACTAAGTCTTAATCCCTCCCATTCTGAGAGGAGACCCGTGCCCAACAGTGGAACAATGAAAGGGTTGTGGTGGTACGTGTGATTGGTGAGTCTAGTACACTACACTACACACTCGTAACCGGTGAAAAGAGGGTGTAAGTAGTAACACCGTCTACGGGGTGTAGAGGCATGATGTTATCATATGTTGCGTCGACGAGGTGGCTCGCAACTCTGGTGGCAATAGCATCACTCAATTGACAGGAATAGCGCTTTGAAGTTTTGGCACCCAGCCCCGCAGCAGGAGATTCACGCCTAAAATTGTTTTATTCATTTTTGGATTGTTAATGATTACCTATTCCTCACGCAATATCTTTCACATCTAAGGTTATTTTAGGTGACTAACTGTTATGTGTAGTCACGAGCAAAAGAAGGAATTAAATTATTTCGCATAGAGGTTTCCTCATGATTTTTCTGGCTTATTGTAAACATCATCATCCATCCATCCATCAGCCTTTTTGGGTCCACAGCTGGACATAGGCCTCCCTCAATCGTCGCCACTCCTCCCGATCCTACGCCCTCTGAATCCAACGGTTTCCCGCTGTCTTCTTCAGGTCGTCAGTCCACCTCGTCGGGGGGCGGCCAATACTTCGTTTTCCGAGTATATGTACATAGTAGGGATTACATTCATATTTTTTATGAGCAAAGAAATTAACAATACATTTTCACAAACAAATCATTCCAGAATCTAAAAGTTTTTGTCACTGACTGCGTTTGTATACCCAAGAATGAAGCCCTCTTGTAGCTCTACATTTCAATAAATTCACGCACTGAGGAATTCTCGGCGGGAGTAAAGAAGACCCAATTGCCAAATCATCCTTTTAAACCCGAAAATATTTTCAATGTCACGCGGTGAATGCACACGGAGAGCGGAGTATGGAGATATTATGTCTGCTTATTTTTATGACCTAACAGGAGTCGTTCGCAAATGGACATGACGTAAGCCCAAAACGAACTGGGCAACCATCCAGATACCAACTCCGAACACATAAACGGACTAAGGAATAGTTATAACAGTGTATTAATTCATTTTTATGTTGTTTTATCGCAATAATATGGATATATAGAACTTCGTTGTCAGGGGAGTAGGCAGTACAGTAGGTAATTAATATGAAGAGGTTTTTTTGTTTTGTATAACAACTACTTATACTTACCTATTTATTAGCATGAAAGGCGAGTCAAATTATAGGAATCCATATATATCTACCATTGTGTGAAATGTAGCGCCAATCGTGTTATTAGCTGTGTAGATCAAACAGACTTATTAACACGCTTCTATAATAATAATAATATAAATTTATTTCGAATTTCTCCATATTATGTGTTAGTGTGATACTCCTGGTGTCGCACGTGTCCATAGACGATGATGACCACTTACCATCAGGTGGTACCATCGTATGTCTGTTTGTCCGTATATATTATTTTAAAAAAGTAAAAAATTTCCTTATATATTCTAGTATTATTAATTACAATTTTTAATTCGAAGTTATCAAACCATCATCCTTCATTAATTCTTCCCGCTATCATTTTACATTCGTATAGAGCAAGATCCCAGTGCCGCCAGACGTTACTTATTTTCTCACAAACAATTTATATGGGATAAGCTAGTGTTAGTACATACTTTGAGCGTGTGCATACTCGCTAGCTTGGGTAGACGGCCAATTCATTGGTATCAGATGCTGAAAATCGAAAATTTCAGTACCAACTTTTCTTATTTTCTCATGGCTGATTTTCACATATGTTTTAGTTAGTTATGTTACAAATTAATAATAGCTATTGCCAGACACCTTCCGTCGGCCCTTACCCTTGCCAGACGCCTTAAAGATCCAGAAAAAATGATGTAAGTTTACTTATTTTCTCAAGCTTGATTTTTATGCACGACACTTGGGGAACTATTTCAACACTGTTAGTCAGCAGCCAGCCCAATTGGATGGGCCAAACGTCCAGCCAGACACATATAAAGTGCCGCTAGGTATAGAGCGTGAGGTCATTATTTGTACGATTGAGAGTGACAAATTAAAGTCTCAGTACTGATTTTAACATATGTTTTAGTTAGTTATGTTACAAATTAATAATAACTATTGCCAGACACCTTCCGTCGGCGCTTACCCTTGCCAGACGCCTTAAAGATCCAGGAAAAATGATGTAAGTTTACTTATTTTCTCAAGCTTGATTTTTATGCACGACACTTGGGGAACTATTTCAACACTGTTAGTCAGCAGCCAGACCAATTGGATGGGCCAAACGTCCAGCCAGACACATATAAAGTGTCGCTAGTAGTCCGGTCAATTTAGAAAATTGAAATAAAGAAAATTCCGACAGAGCCAAATCTTCGTAGAGACCTTAGGTTTACCACAAGGAATAAAGTGTCAAAAGTCCCAATCAGTCCCGTGCGCTTAGGGACTTATTCGGGGCCCAAGGTCAAAATTTTAGGTATTTTGGATTTTTCTCGAAAATGGTAAGTTTTATCGAAAAAGTACCTTAGAGCAAAGTTGTAGATCTTAAAATTCTCTATAAAAATGGTCTCCATGATTTTTTCTCTAAGACCCACTATTTTCCAGATATTGCGCTTGTAAGAATCATGTTCTACATAGTATGCACACATATGCCACGTATACAAGAGAGGAGAGCAGGGGGCAGTAAATTTCGAATCGGTTCCAAAGTATTATTTATCAATTTCCAACCCCAGTCTTCAGGGTTCAGTTCATTGCCTTGCCATGTCTGAACTTGATAGTATACTCGAAACAAATGTTGAGTAGCAGATGCCGATGTTGGAGGAAGACAAGATAGCTGTACTTTCTTTTTGTTTCGTGTATTTTTTACAAATGTTAAATATCTGTTATTCAAGTAGAGGGGATTCGGTAAGGGACCGGCGGTCATTTTAGAGTAAATTTTCTTAGAATAGTATAATGTATACATAAAAGAGACACGAGTAGGCATTTTTGCTTGTTTGAGTACCTAAATATGTATATACGTGGCATATGTGTGCATACTATGTAGAACATGATTCTTACAAGCGCAATATCTGGAAAATAGTGGGTCTTAGAAAAAAAATCGTAGAGACCATTTTTATAGAGAATTTTAAGATCTACAACTTTGCTCTAAGGTACTTTTTCGATAAAACTTACCGTTTTCGAGAAAAATCCAAAATACCTAAAATTTTGACCTTGGGCCCCGAATAAGTCCCTAGGCGCACGGGACTGATTGGGACTTTTGACACTTTATTCCTTGTGGTAAACCTAAGGTCTCTACGAAGATTTGGCTCTGTCGGAATTTTCTTTCTTTCAATTTTCTAAATTGACCGGACTACTAGCGACACTTTATGTGTGTCTGGCTGGACGTTTGGCCCATCCAATTGGTCTGGCTGCTGACTAACAGTGTTGAAATAGTTCCCCAAGTGTCGTGCATAAAAATCAAGCTTGAGAAAATAAGTAAACGTACATCATTTTTTCTGGATCTTTAAGGCGTCTGGCAAGGGTAAGGGCCGACGGAAGGTGTCTGGCAATAGCTATTATTAATTTGTAACATAACTAACTAACACATATGTGAAAATCAGCCATGAGAAAATAAGAAAAGTTGGTACTGAAATTTTCGATTTTCAGCATCTGATACCAATGAATTGGCCGTCTACCCAAGCTAGCGAGTATGCACACGCTCAAAGTATGTACTAACACTAGCTTATCCCATATAAATTGTTTGTGAGAAAATAAGTAACGTCTGGCGGCACTGGGATCTTGGACCAGTACATAGAGGCTTGGATATTTTCTTTCTAAAACACTCAAAACCTATGAAACGCAAAGACTGTAAGAAAAGTCTAGTTCACTGTAACAAGGTGACATGATCTCGATTATTTCACGTCTGCTGAAGCTCAGTCGGAGCCAAAGCTAATCCTAGGATTATCCACTGAGCCGGGCTAAGCGTGGCATTCGACGAAATTTAGTCCAGACGCATCATCATACCTATATTTAGGAAATTAACCTTCCAAATATATAATAAGCTGAATGTTAAAAATGATAAAGTACTTTCTAATTTAATATCGATGCTTTAGTAGGTACATACGGGTGACCGCTAGTGGCAAAATTTCTTGGACGCTGCCGTGCTTCGGAGGGCACGTAAAGACGTCGGTCCCGGTTGTTTTCAATTGTGGAAACAGTCTTTAAGCCTTGTCGAAGACCTTCGGGTGGCTTGAGAACATTCGACACTGGGATGGCCACTAACCCCTCCACCAATCCGCATTGGAGCAGCGTGGTGGAGTATGCTCTAGACCTCCCGCAGCAGTGTCTGTGGGGGAGACCCGTGCCCAGCAGTGGAACGTCTATGGGTCGCAGCGAATTTTATATCGAATTTGATACATAAGTCATAACCGTGGGAATAATTATATCAAACGCTCATAGTCCGAGATCCATTTGTAAAAATAGTCTTCAAATAACGATTTTCGTGGCACGCAGCCGCGCCATACAAATTAGTAATTATTCGGCATGTTTTCATAAACACAAAAAGTGCGGTAGTACATTCCTAAGTGTGTGGAGGGAGTTATTACGCAGCAAAGATGGCGGCTGGGCCTATATAAATAACTCGGTAACCATCAGGATTATGGAAATTTAGCTTATTATAAAGCGTATTGCTGCTTTTATCAGGTTTTTAATGAACCTATTATAATAACAATCGATTTGAAGACTACGGAGCTACTGTCATTCAAGTGAGCGTCGGTATCGCCGATGACGTCATTAGCTGAACCCTTGGTAGTTACAATGGAATACATTATAAGTATACTTACATGCCATTCCCATATATTATACACCAAATTTACGTCTTAGTGAAGACAATGAAACCCTGTTTTGGAAAATTATTACTCCCTACAGTTTTAATATTTCCCTAAGGGGGGTTCTTTGAAGAGTAGACTTTATAATCCTCAACGTACACGGGGGGTTAAGGTTGAGGATTATAAAGTTTACTCTTCAAAGGGGGAAGGCTACCGCGTACACGGGGGGTTAAAGTTGATGATTATAAAGTCTACTCTTCAAAGGGGGGTTTTTAGGGAAATATTGACACTCCAGATACGCGGACTAAATAAATTCCCAAAGTCCCAGATACATAAAAATAATATTAGATTTTAGCAACTGAAAAAAAAATACATGGGAGTGATGAGTGGGAGTGATGTTTAGATATTACCTACTAAAATAAATTTTACTATAAAATTATATTTCCTAAGCACCACTTACAATAAATACATAGTTAAACAAACGTAAAAAATAAAAAAATAAATTATAAAAACGCAAATTAATGTTGAATGTTACATTTATTTAATTTTGTCTTCACAAACAAAAATTTATAACATTTAAATCTGCAATACCAACTCACGCGCGTTAGTCGCGGAAATACTTGTACCTTAATATTTACAATTGTTATTTTAATCAAAGAATAAAGCTTCTGGTTATTTTCGTGAACTACTTACGTCAATAAATAACATTAAATAATATGTAGGAAAAATCACGAACACAAATAAAAATAGCAGAAACCGCGTGGCGATTTGGATCGTATTCACGAATCGTAATATTGTTGTATATTTGGCGCACGCACTTCAATTCGCGAGATGCGTAGAACTGTAAACATTGCAAAAACTGGACGTAGCTACAGACAGAGCGCACGGCCGCGAACTAGGGATGTTGATTCATGCGTAACGTAACCGTATATGTATCCGAAACAGCGTAACAATTAAAATATCCGATAGAAAATTATAATTAAACCATGCGTATAATCCGTACTTAACAGTCATTAGTGGCTTGTCAAGTAAATGATCGGATCACTATCAGTCTATTACCAAAACCTCTTCTTAGGTTTGTAACTAAACACAATCTCAACTCTTTTATGAAACGTGAAAACCTTCGTAAACATTATTCGATAAGATAAAGAAAATTACTGGCTTTTCCTTAAAATATATTCCACGAAAATCGGATAACATTCAAATTCAGAATAGATTTTAGAAGGACGATATGAATTAAAAATTAATCAAAATCTGACCCAGTATCCACATGGGCTATGGATGACCGAATCGTAGGCATATAAAGTGTTCTAATACAACCCTGATGTGCACACATAGATAAATATCGAAATAGATTTGGCTAATCGCCGGGTCCCGGTGCGTCGAACAATGTCGGAAAGTAGGTCGGCAATCTGTTTACGGTGTACAAAAATGCGACCGACGAAGTCGCCACAAACTTTGCCTTTCAATGAAACGTGGTTAGTGATATGCCAGCCTTTTTCCGAATTATCCTACGGATAGTGTCGTCGCCCTGATTCGTGTTAAGCGACACCGGATTGGATGGAGTCATGATGGAGCATAAAATATGACCGGTTATAGTTTTGAACCTCATTAGATAAAAAATATCACATGCCCAAACGAAACCCAGATTAGGCTCAGAGCATAGCAAAATTATGTTCTTTCGCCTGCTTATAATAGTTTGAGATTTCTTCTAGTGATTCTAAGTGATTTTATTCATTTAAACAAATTTATTTTTCTTTATGTCAAATCACAGAAAAATGTGTCAATTAATTTACTATAACATTTTCTTTATAGTAGGTAGGTACTTCATAATTGAGAGAAGAATTACGGGAAGTTCCAAATTAATCACACTAAATTACTGCAGGGTACGAGTAGCTCGCGAAAACACACGGAAGCGAAAAGAAATGGCTGCAAAAATGTTTTTTTCTTTCCGTGTATATCGGCCAGATCAACCGCGTCCAAGACCGCGACGATATCTTCGTTTCCGCATCATTATTTTTTTAGCGATGATAGCAAACAAGTATGCTCCATAGCAATTAACCCTCAATGGCAAGAAATCTCAAGTAACTAACTGCAACCAACCTGCAACTCTGCCATATCACCGTGTGATCCTAATCACTGCCCAATCGCCCTTACATGAAATCTTGGTTTAAATTTAAGACCCTTTATTCTTAGATTATTTGACATATAAATTATCTAAGCCTTTATTATAATTCTCCTTAGTAGAATGGGAATGGGACAAAGAAAGGGTTGTGATGATGATTATAATTCTCAGTACAAAAAAAGTAGGGTAATCATTCATCATCATTCATCTTTCTCTCTTAGTTCTTCAGTTCACTTAGTTCATCATCAAACTGCCTAGTTAAGCGATACCTGATATTATATTGAGAGTATTGTAGGTAGGGTTGTTTCTTACAGAAATACATATACATGTATTGCCTCGTTGTATCGTCGTAAGCGCGACTGCCAAGATAGGGGTCCTGGGTTCGATCCTCGAATTAAGCAACGTATGGGTTTTTCTAACGTGAAATTCCTAATAAAAGCTCGAAGGCAAAAGGCTCACCACCACTATATGGGTCCTAAACATTACTGGTGAAAAGATAGTTTCCTACACATCTCTACACTGCCTACCCTTTCAGGGAAATACAGGAGTGATGTTATGTGATATTATGGTATGCAAGTACCTTATCGTATGGAGGCAGAATATGTTTCTTCTTTAATAATAGGCAGGAACTGACCGTGTGCTGAAGCTAAGAATAGCCTTCCGCATTGAATTATTTTCGCAAAAACGAGATTTTCCAAGTTATTATACATACCAGACTATAATAAATTATTCCAAATTTACGTGTTAACGTTTAATATAAGTACTGAAGCTTTTTCCTGTTTGCGATATCATTTCTGAGAGGAGACTGAGCTCAACAGTGGGACAAAGAATGGGTTGTGTTGATGGTGGTGATATCGTTTATGAAGGGTGATAATCTAGTGATAAGTACTAATTGTAGTATTGTAGTGTCCCTGTTCGGTGATGATGATCGTGCTTCGGCGACTGTTTTGTGGCTATTTAAGCTTCTTTTTCTAAAATTGTGGAGCTTGCCTGTTCAGCTCGCGCACACGTGGGTGACTGACCCAACTTTGGCAGAGAAGGGCCCGGTGGCTGGCGTATATTTTTTAATTGAGAACCAACGCACTCTTGCTAGCTAGCTTGATAGGAAAAAATCTAAGATATTCATAAATCACCCTTCATACTGCACTTTTCTATAGCAATAGATCAGAAGATCTATTTTTGAACCAGTCACCGCCTGACGAGCGAAAAATTACGAGTCTTATCTCGATCGACTGGGGAAATTTAGTATTTTTTATTTTAAAAACTACAATGTAACAAGTTGTATTCGTCACTCGATTGGCGGGGCAAGATATCTATAGACTAAGGAGTCGAGCGATTAAGAATCTTCCATCCATTAATCAAGTTTTCATAACATACCGAAGTATTGAAACATATTCTTCGTCACGCACGATCGCTTATTTTACATCAGAAAATGATGAGTCATGTTCACTTTGTAGTTTCTTAGTGGTCTGTACAGTCATATTGTGATATGACGAAATTTCAGTAAAAGCAACGTAATCTTACCCCAACTATTTTAATTGTCGATGGAAGCTTCGTCTACTAAATCTAGGGGTGTGAGTTATCATAACATACCGAAGTATTGAAACATATTCTTGTCGCACGCGATCGCTTATTTTGGATCATTTTCAGAAAATGATGTCATATTTACTTTGCAGTTTCTTAGTGGTCTGTATATGTACAGTCATATTGTTAGATGACGAAATTTCAGTAAAAGCAACGTAACCTGGGTAAGGTTAGTTTAACTATTTAATTTTCGATGAAAGCTTCGTCTAATAAATCTAGGGGTGTGAGCGGGAGCGCTGAAGATATGATTTACATATTATTAAATTATTAAATACTAGTGGACGCCCGCAGCTTCGCTCGCGTGGAATTAGACATAATAATATATGTTTATTGTACACCCATACAAAAAGTTTACAAACTTTGAATGCCATATTTATTTATATCTAATCAACAGCCTATAATATAAATTTTATGCTTCTAGTTCTGAAAATGACAAAACTTTCATAGAAACTTTCAACCCCCTTTTCAACCCCTTACAACACTTTTTTCCAAATAAAAAGTAGCCTATGTCCTTTCTCAGGCTCTAGACTATCTGTGTACCAAATTTCATTTAAATCGGTTCAGTAGTTTTGGCGTGAAAGCTTAACAGACAGACAGACAGTATGGATCAGGAATGGTTACATTTTTAAAAGCTTTTATTTAACTTCACTCGTATGTATGTATGTCCTGGAATCTTGCAATCAATATTTCACCCACTTCCACTGAAGCTATCGAGCTGAAATTTGGCACACGTATTTGGGTCCGATGACAATGCACGAAAATAAAAAAAAAGTTACAAAAAGCTTTTTTTAAAAAATTTTTTTTTTATAATTCAACTTATTTGTGATAAATATAAAAGACAACCTGCCTTTTGAAATTCATAACGCCGTAGGGGAAAATTTATTTTCTTGGGTACCGAATGAAATTGAATGTTTTAAATAAACATCATATATCACAGGGTATGATTAAGTCACATCAGGTCTCAAGTGCGGCCGCACATGGAGTACTGCTCCCATTTTTAGGCGGTTCTCTGGCTTACCAGCTGTGCTCACATACTCCAAACAGCAACAAGCGACCATTGTTCGTGATCCCAACCTCACCGGTAAATTGGAGTATCTCAAACTCCGGAGAGATATAGGCCACATAGGCTCTCTCTGTGTCACCTACCGTATTTACCTACCATTGTAAATGCTCTGAGGAACTACACAACCTGACATCACCAAACTCATTCCACTATCCCACTACACGCTGAGGTTTGAAGTTTCATCCACGCCGAACTAACTCTGGCATAACTGTGCGCTTTTCACGGTATTTTTACGGCTAACGAGTCTCTTGTGGAATGAGCTTCCGACTGAGTTATTTCTATAGGGCTACGACATGGAGCGCTTCAAGGAGAGTGTTAAACGTTCCCTTCAAGGCTATGCACCTGTGATGGTCTCGCACGTGTCCATAGGCAACGCTGACCCCTTACCATCAGGCCCGTGCGCCTGTATGTGTTATAATAGTACATTATGATACAAGTGCGGTAAGTTGAAAATTACAGCCGAGGCGATATTGCTAGCCCGAGCCGTAGGCGAGGGCTACAAGAAAGCAGAGGCTGTAATTATCAAAGCGCACGTGTGTCATACGACGTTTTATAACATATTTGCGAGTAAATAAATTAATAAATTCATCATTACTTGATGACATTTTCAAATAAAAACAATGCAACGAAAAGAAAAAGCGCGCGGAATAATTTTTACTTGTTCACAAAACGATGCGCGCGCATCAGCACTTTTTTTTAAGGCAAAGACACAAAAACAACCAGTATTACTAATAAAGTAAATTAATATTTTTTTGTTTTTGATAAATTATATAACAGATAAATTATTGTAATTTATTGTCAAAATTAATTAAATTAAAGAATTAATTGTTTATTTTTTATATTTTATCTCCCAAAGTTAATTTTATTCATAAGATGTTGACCACTTTTCTGACATAAAAACTCTTTGCTAAGATTGAAAAAAGTATCGTTCGTTTTAGACGGACCATCTAGATAAACCGTGACCTTTTTAAAAAGAAATCATTACATTACAGCACAAGTGCTTTTTACATTACATTACCGCACAAGTGCTGTAATGAGATACATTACGGTATTGAAATTGGTGTAATAAGAGACCCTTTACGAGCAAATGTGTTATAAAAAAATTAAAACAGTCGTTGAGTAAAACGCTAATTAGTGACTGTTACTGCTCGTTGTCTCTGAGCCAATTTGTGACGAATAAAATGAGTGGATCTTCCGGAAATGTTAGTGTTAAAAATTAATGCTGAATTCCTTGTATTTAACGACTTATTCAACGTCAGACATTACTGTACGAGTATTTATCTTTAGACATGACATGATGTCTTATGTTTTAGGAAACTAATTAAGAGGATTAGTTGGTGTTACTTATACTATAAAGGTATACGACGTCAATTTCTGTCCCATGTAATGGGCTCAAATCTCTCAAAGCACGCATACTTCTAGCTGAATGCTACAAGTGTTACCTAGATTGTTTAGTTAGTCTGTGTACCTACTGTTACCAAAAAAGGGACAGATTGACCCGTACCCTCCTGCGTCTTCAATTTGAACCTCTTTCATTCTTGTAGGTAATTCTTCGACTTAGATAATGCTTAGAAACCGTGTATTTGAGCCCTGTCTTTGTAGATACCCAAATTATCTATGAATGAAAATTATCAATTTTATAGTTACTTAACCTTTACTTACTCTTATGAATAAACACTTAACATAATTACTGTTGCCACAGAGGCGTGCCGGAAGCTGTTATACATAAGTATGTTTTTCCACCCACGTCACACTGATCAGACGACGAATATATTAGCTACTTGTCTTGTCAAACTAGCTAGACCACAAGCGTATGGTAATAACGTCGCAATAACAAGGCTCATTTATTTGGGAAGTCAAGAATATTTGAATTAAGAATTCCACGTCTATGTATAATTTTAATGTGTAGCAGTCTACGTGAATTACTGTCCACCATTTGGTAGCACTCGAAATCTGTTTAAAAAGGCATCGCTACTAAACGATGAATACGCAGAAAGCCTTGCTTTGCTATTTTTCATTTCACCAAGTTACTCTTTTCCTTAGTTAGAAGTAGAATCATCCCCAACAAATTCAAATCTGAGTAACCTATATAACCTATATAACGTTTGAGAATTATCTAAATTATATAGGTACCTACTACCAAAAAACATATATAACGTAATATATTTCCTAGTTTCGTAATTTCGTAATATATTTCATAGGTAACATATTTCCTAGTTTCACGGACTAGGTACATTTTCCTCTGTCTCTCTGTACATACTACAATAAAAAATAACTAAATATAATATAAGTACATAATCTAAACTAGATTAAAAGATATTTAAAAAAATATATTTTCTCTAGATCCTTCATCACCCACCTGTATCTCAGCGCCCACCACTGAGAGTCCTAATCTAAGACTGAATACTTTTAATCATGAATATAATCGCAGACAAAGTGATTCTACCACATGAATTGTTAATATCGACGGATGATTTAAATAAGTAATGACATCATTACTCGATGCTCGCACGCGTTCTACAATACGAGTACAAACAAAGTCAGTCGAGTCAAGTATTCACGGCCTTGACAATGGCACACCTTGCAGTACCTAAATTTAAAAAAAATTGCGGCCTCAGAATTTATGATTTCTCTCAATTTCAAATTGGAGTTCGTAAACGCGCCAAATGACAATCCATACTCCCAGAATAGGTACCGAATAGATTGAAATTTGAATAACACATTTAAGTGGTTTCCGGGTCAAGAAATTTCAGATGTCTGCCAATACTTGAACTGAGCACTCATCAATCATTGTAAGCTTATGTCTTGAAACTTGATATTCTTAACAGATAGAAACATGACCTTCAGTCTATATAAAAATGCATTTTTGATTTGATCTATTGTACGAGTATGTAACAAAATTAGCGCTTTTTCTGAATTTTAAACGACCGGTAAAACGATAAACTACATGCATTAGCAAATTATTTGTCATGCTAAATTAGTCACCTCAGGAGCAGGAAGAGTTTATCTATAGTGGATATTGCCTTGTTTCGCAGTACTATTAGTTTTGTTCACTCGTCTTTAAATCTTTCATCAATCTCTGGGGTTATTCGCCCGTTGAAGCCACATTGTCAGTTATAAGGTTTCAAAGGCAGATAGTTATTCAGCACAAACTATTTCTCCATTTAGTTTACTGAAAAATATATAATGAATGTAGTGAATTTCATGAGAAAAACTCTATAACGTATGGCAAAGGAAAATCAGCGAAATAAACATTGGCGAAACCTTAAGAAAAGTGAACAATATTAATATTAAAATGCCAGAGTAGGTCAATGTTATCGGACTATCGATTTCGGATGCGAACACCAAAAACATAACAGTTCAATACCTACTGATATTCTTATCGTAACACCTGTCCTATCTTAGTTGACCTCAATAATGAAACAAAACTGTGAATTTCAGTTAATATTAATTAATCTCAAAATTTCAATGTCTCCTGTCTGTTCGATTTTTCAATGTAAGTAGAAAGAATTTGTAATACCAAAACTCAGCTTAATTAGTTCAGAAAAAATGCAAGTCCACGGTGTAATGAAAATATGTAGGTACTTATAGATAAAATCACCTGAAATCTGATAAAAAATGAAACGATTACGCCGATGAATAAGATTACGCCATCGCCTAAGATTAAATAATATAGATACTTTCTACCAAATCAATGACCATGAAAAAAAATGTACCTACATATATATAATAAACTAGTGGACGCCCGCAGCTTCGCTCGCGTTACACATTCACTAACTTCAAAAAGGGCAAAGCTTCATACTAACTTTGCACCCCCTTTTACCCCCTTAGGGGATGAATTTTCAATTTTTTCTCGCCGTAAAAACCATCCTTGAACTTCAACGAACATTTAAAAAAAAGAATTGGCCAAATTGGTCCAGGCGTTGTTGAGTTATGCGCTTACCAACACATTTTGCGATTCATTTTTATATTATAGATATAGGTACATACATATATTAGATTAGGTATATGTTGAAGAAATTTCTTTGCAATTTAAATCGGCGTAGATACATAGGTACAGAAAATGTAAAGATAACAAGTTTATTATTGAAGAACGTCATTTATCCGGGTCAAGGTTTAAATCCAGATAAAGGCGGTTGAAAAGGATTACGCAGTTTAATGTAATTTAATTATAGATTCAGGTACTGATTGATACTGGTCGATTGGACTAAATAAGTCAGAATTTAATGCAGTTGTTACACTAGAAGCGACGGAAAATCAAGATGTACACACTTTTTTTTTTAAATAAATAATTTATGCAAAGGAAAAAAAACACAGTATGACCACGCAATAATTAGGACAGTCACAAGTGGTGATTTTGGTATACACAATCGCTGATCGTGTATACCAAAATCACCACATGTCACCTGCATACAATATTAGGAAACTAATACATATTAGTAGGAGAGCTGGCACCAATTTTTCGGTAGGTATTTGAGGCAAGCTGAAAACTTGTCCAACGCCTCTCCTATTATCCCCAGCACGGAACTGCAGACCTGGCTGGTGAGTAGCGGGACAAAATCAACCCCTATATAAATTAAAAAAAAAAAAACTTTACGTCGTTAACACACACATCGGTTAGGCCGTCTGCTTGTAAATTAAGAGTAGTCGTTGCAAGACACTCTTTGCTGGTGAAACAATTGTCTACTTGTCGAGCAATTAAAAGGCGCCGGGCATAGCGCAAGGGAGACACCACGTTGCGTCAGATATTGCATGAGATTGACGGTAGGTCATTTCTGTTCACCGTTGAGCGCCCGATTAGGAGCTTATCTCGAAGTCAAATTTTTCCCGCAGTTTTGTCAATATTTTGTACATTGAATAAAAATAAACATTTTCTCCGAGCTACAACAGCAGAGAAAATTAACCTATGAGTGTCATTTGACTATTACCTATTTAATTTTTAAATAAATTAGTAGCGTGCATAGCCCAATGGCTCACTTCGATTTAATGTGATCGACAGGGTAAAGCAACGACGGGCGCGGTCGTATTGTAGATGGTTTTGTTAGTGGCAAAATTTCATGGAAGCTACCGTGCTTCGGAGGGCACGTTAAGCCGTGTTGTTTTCAATGGTGAAAACAATCGTTAAGCCTTGTCGAAGACCTTTGGGTGGCTTGAGAACATTCGACATTGGGTTGGCCATTACCCCTCCACCAATCCGAATTGGTGCAGCGTGGTGGAGTATGCTCTAGACCTCCCGCAGATTTGTCTGTGGAGAAGACTCGTGCCGTCTATGGATTGCAGCAGCAGCAGCAGATAAATTAGAAATTTGGGTGTTTTACCTATCCTCGCCCTTTTTAAACCCATGCAAGTCGAAAAGGTGATATTTTGCCATATTTTTCAAAGTATCCACTCCAGATTTACTGCGACCCCAGATTTTATTAGACATCAGTAACACAACATGACTTGAAAAGTCAACTAATAAGCATGCAGTAAAACATCGTTTATCGTAAAATTTCCATGTTAGATGCCTGAGGAGAGGTTTGAATTTTAAACTAAGGGAATAGGTTAGTGGCCTACTTCTAAAGGTTACTACTGAATAAATAAACACGAGGAGGAAAAAAACAAACGAAGACGGGATGAAGTTCTACGCAAATTCTGCAAAAATACTTCGATATTTGTAAAGATTTAATGTAGAAAGTTACAAACGATTGACTGCTTCGTTAGTCTAGTCTAGTGGTCATAACCGCGACTGCTAAGCTAGAGATTCTGGGTTCGAGCCCCCGGAGTTCAGGCAACAAATACTAGTTAATGGCTACGATTTAAATTTAAACTTCCACTTGAACTTTTGTCACATTTCCGACAGTCAGTGAATACGCGAAATGAGTAGAATTTTCTAGAATTGTCTCGTATTATTGCCCGCGCATTTAAAACCTGTTTCACTTCGATAAAACTTTTAAAAAAAAGCAGAAGGTGTCCATTGATATTAAGTATAATAAGATATTATAATATAATGCATTATGTATGTAGCTCAAATAAACTTTTCCACTAAAGATATTTGCACAGCCTAATATGTATGTATAATTATACTAAGACCTTGCATGTTATTAACTATCTTATGTGTATACTATTATAATATAGTAGGTAAGGTACCTACTGTAAGATTAATGCGAAATTATTATTATTATTATGGACGGGTCCAGGGGGACGCAGGTCCAACGCGTAGAGACCCCTTTAAGTCGGATACTTACCACCGTCGATTGACTGCACCATCAACTGGTATTTAGGTACATTATGTCGAACAATAAATGTATATTATGACAGTTGGTTTTATAAACGGTTTTATATTTAATCAACCTTGCATGAAATATCATTTTCCAGCACGACTACAATACAATACCATACAATACAATTGCCGGTTATAACTGGATTAGTAATAAGGTGAGTTGGTTATCAAGTAAGTAATTATCATGTCGGTAAGTAAATGCTATTTAGTTTTATATTTTTGCTCCGGTCTTCAACCAGTGCGACCTACTGGCAGACCGTAGCAAAAGTCTCTCTGACTGATCCATCATTCCAACCATCCATTGTCCAACAAACACATTTTCCCTTTTATATAGGTACTAGCAAGGATGACAACAACCTTGTCGAGGAACGTTTCGCCCGCGGAAAATGTGTAATCAAGTTAAGAATTAGTGTCAGCGTCATATGTGTGCTAGATAGCTTTCCAAGCATCCCAAGGGAACAATCTAGGTTATCAACTACTGTTACTACCTACTATGTGTCAAGTTTCATCCGTTTTGTAGTTTTTACGTGATTGAGTATTAAACAAACATCCAAACTTAAAAATATTGACATCTATAATATTAGTAGGATTGAAACTCTAGGGGCTGCCGTCTTTATGGTATCGTCGTCTACTCTTGATCATCTTGCCCGGGGTGAACGGGTTGTCTTTTCGTTCAGAGCTACCTTTCGTGCCGACGTTTTTTAACAGCCCCAAATGCAATAATGAAATACCTGAAATACTGGCCAGTAGGTGCGCTGCTGCGTGTAGCTGCGTTATGCGTCTAGTGTGAAGTCAGCGGCCGCAAATGAGACCAGGGTTCTGCAGACAGCCGGGCGCTGCTCCAGGTCAGCGCTCCCGCCAAGGTGACGCGCGCACTGGACCAGAGCGCCCCCTGTGACACCTCGTCACTGACAACATTGTAATAATTAGAAAATAAGGTAGGCGAATTGCGTTCATTCCAAATCTCTCCATGGTGATCTCAAAAACATCTGCTTACTGCTGCTGCTTCGGTTTGACTTGTTGTAACAAGTGTCCTAAAAATTACAAACAAAATCGGAACGAATAGGGGTGGCCACGAAACTCACCATCAATTGAAAATGGAGCACCATGGTGGAAATCTAGTGCCCTTATTGAGTTGCAGATGCAGCAGTTACAATTATACCGTTCAAAAGATAGTTCTGCAATATTATCCTTAGTGCTTATCACTACAATGTGTATTTGCACACGTTTTATCGCCAGATATAATCAGACCCTTAGTGGGAAGGACCAGTCTTTAGTGAATCGCATGTAAATGAACTTTACCAACTCTAATGGCCAAATAATGGTCGTCATTACGCGCGAAAAACGAATAGATTATTATTATTTCTGTTCTATTTCCAAAGAAAACCGGCATGGACGTCATCGGGAGAGCAAACGGTTCAAGGAAGTGGGGAATGTTTGCCAAATTTATTTTTACGCCTGACCCGACAGATATCGGTTCCTGATTGCGAAACTCATTTCGCTAACAGATGCTCGTTTTTATTAATAACATATCTATTTAGCTAATGTAAAAAACAGTTACGCGCTAAAGCCCTTAGCAACACCGTTCAGTATCAGTAACCTACCATCTGTGAATGGCCCACATAATAATATACCACATTACAGACCTCTTTTATGTGTTCTGTGGGTTTACCTGTGTGGTATACTCAACCGTGCAAGTTTTAAGGAATCCATCCGCAGGATGTTCACTGCTAGACCGAATCATTAGGTAAGTGGGTGTCGCCATATTCAAATTGCCTCATCTAGCCAAGTTTTTATGGATGTAATATCAAACCAGGACGCTGCTTCTCATCTGCTACCGATCATGACATATGTGAATACGACGACTTAGAAAGAGGTCGGGACTGAATAAGCTGTTTATAAACCTCAGTTTCGCAATATTTATAACGACTATTGTAGGAAGCCACTGTAAGTATTATTTCAGGTAGTAATTTTTAGTAATAGTCGAGGTAGTAATTTTCCCCCTTTCTCTACACTATGCAAGGTAATAGTCTAGGAACCTAGTTTCTTATGAACTGTCTTACATCTGTAAGTGTACGTGAATGCGCTTACATCTATTCTATAACTATAAAGGATACTATCTACATTATACACTACATCCTCTTATGATTCCGCCTGTCCACGACACCCCAGTGCCCTGACAGTGCTAACTGGATCGCTCTTGAAACAATTACATCAACCATCAACAACATTGCACAAACAAATCTAATAAAATAAAATGCTGTGAAGGGTGTCATGTCACTACACCTGTTCGCTGGACTTGTTATAGTTTTTATCGATAGATCTAAAGGGTTTAATGTGATTCAATTTGGGGCACCGATGGAGAAGTGACCGAAACTGCCAAACAGGGGAATAACTGCCGCCCAGAGACAGATGCAAAATATACACCAGGCAGGTGAGGTTGCAGTTGTAAAATAATTTCGTCGGTGTGGGTTAGGTACTCTGAGTAACATTGATGATTAGGTATAGTTAGAAATAATGTTCCATTTAAAAGTTGGATAAAATCAATGACGACTACATTGAAATAATATCCGATGATTGAATTTCTTATGGTTTATATCTATCGGTTCATAAAAAGTGGTAGAAGAACAATATGAATTAATATCGAAAGAAATAGGCAACCGTTCCACATAGGAAAAACTTTTTGGCCGTTTAGCGTTCAGGCCCATATGGCGGCCTCGCTTGTTGTAGTTGTAGTTTAGAAGCGTTTTTTTTTTCGTTTTATCTTATTTGTTTTGTTATATTATGTAATTTATATCGGCAATAGAGCACACTGAAACTGCACAGATTTCAAAATAGTTAGATTGCAATTGGGCTTCCTTACAACAACTAGGGGTCGAATGATCAACGACAGCATTCATCGATCGACTTCCGAGCAGATGTAACGCCACCCTAAGCTTGTAATGAAGATCTCCTCGCCACCGTAACCTAGAGAACGACCGGCCGTGACGCCGTAGTTATCAACGTCCTTAGATCGCTAACTGTATTCATAGAAACATTACTTACAAAGAATTATTTATTCAGCCGCACACAATTCTGTAGACCAGGTACCGTGAAGTAACTAAACTAAAACAATATTTCCATGTCGTATTTCTTATATGCTCCATTCCATAGCCTAATTGTCCGCGTCGGTTGTATGTAAGCAACGACAGGCGCGGTCCATTTGTGGATGGGTAAACGCTAGTGGCAAAACTGCCGTGTTTCGGAAGGCAGGTTAACCGGTCCCGGTCGTCTTCAACGCCTCCAACAATCCGCATTGGAGCAGCGTGGTGGAATATGCTCTAGACCTCCCGCAGCTGTGTCTGTGGGGGAAACCCGTGCCCTGCAATGGGGGACTTCTAAGTGTAAAAGAGAAAAGGTAGATAGTGGGTATCTATACATTTTATTATTATATTACATAAGACGGCAACCACCTAACCGTGTTAAGTCACCGTCGCCTATGAACACCCACGGAGAGAACAAAACACGGACAAGGTATACAGACCGGCATCAAAGTTTAGCTCTGACATTGAAGCCGTACTATGTCCCCCGCACTGATACCCCATGCACAGCTATCCACTCCGGATTTCGTTCAGAGCTAAACTTTCTTTCGTCGTGCTGCGAGGAATACAAGGATTACTACGGTAACAGGTATAACCACAGAACAGATAAACCTCTTTTATCTGTTCTATTGGTATAACAATGTACTTGTTTCATAGAAACCGGGGCAGTAGGTACCACCGCCCGCCACGGTACTTAGTACCATTTCTGCCGTGTAGTAATTGCTTTTAAAGCAATTATGGTCCGGTTGGAAAGGTGTGGTTTCCGGTTACACTTCTTTAGAGGCGACCATCTTAGTCCTCAAGGGTAGCAACACATCTGTGACTGATTTAAAATGAGACTCCTACTAACAAGTACTAACTGGACTATTACTAAAACCAACTAACAGGACTAACTATCACTAACAGTCCCCAGTCCTCATACCTACTAACGAACTGACCAACTAATGTTCTAATTAACTTTCTCAACTAATTGGACTAACCATCCCAGTCCCTAATTGAGTGTTGTTCAAAGTCAGTCACAGTTGTCATGGGCGGCAGCGGATGGGTGCTGCTGCAAGCTCGTTTGCTATCTTGTATCCATAAAAATAAAAAAATATATCATGTAGTATTCATAGAAGTAACACAAGACCTAAGCCTCCCTAGCGACTGTCGCCTGTGTGCTTTCGGCCAGCCAGTATGCGCGAGAGCGACAACCGACCGTGACCGCGTTGCGCGGCCTCACTCCGCTTGATGGCTTGATACATCGCTCACAATTGCTGCTAAGCAAAGTGCGTGCGCGGTTACGGTAGCCCATTCGTAAAACATTCAGCATGTCTTTCTGACGTGCGATTTAAGCAGCGTTTTAAGATTTGACTGTGAAATTAGTCAAAACCTTTAACCTGAGCGTTCACCAAAAACAAGAACAATGTGGAGAAGTTAAGCTTAAACGTTTGATAAGTTGTTTTCGGGAAGACATTAATCATGTGAAACCAATCCGCAATGGTCTTGCGCCCTCAATTTTGAGCAAACCCGATTTAGGTAATCAGTAAATAAGCTGCGACGATAATAAATGATAATCATGATTAGATCGTTAGACTATATTGGCATGATTAAATAACATGACTATGATTTAATAACATGGCAACACACAACCTTCCAATTGCTTTCCAACCTTTAGACTTCCAACTTAGTCATGGTTCAGTTCAGAATACTGAGGTTTTTCCTTCGAGCTACGACATGGAGCGCTTCAATGAGTGTGAATCGCTCCTTTCAAGGCAGACAAGGCACCTGTGATACCCCTGGTGTCGTGTCCATGAGCGACAGTGACCACTTACCATCAGATGGCCCGTATGTCTGTTTATCCGTCTATATTATATATTATAAAAAAAAATTACTTCTCCAATTTCTTTGAACACAGATAAAATAGTAGGTATCTACTCTCAACCTAGACATATGTAGCAATAGCAATGTATAGTCGATCCCACGTTTTTCACATGCGCATTCGTCGAATGACCACAAATTCCTTATTCCCCATTCCAGCCATTGGATCTCGAATATAAATACTCAGTTACAGTAAGATTTTTCCTTTAACTCAAATTAGTTATGTATGTAAACTTAGAACTCATTGATAAACACTTGGGAATTGCTATACATTATTTATTAGGTACTTCACCTTCAATCATTATCATTGACTTGTTATCTTGTCTTGACTACCTAGTAGTAGGTACCTCTTACCACTCCAGATAAAAAACAACTTTGACCCATGTAGGTATTTGTTTATATTAGGTTCCCAGTGTGTCGAATGTTCTAAGTCACTCGAAGGTCTTCGACAAGGCTTAACGACTGTTTCCACCATTGAAAACAACGGCTTTACGTGCCCTCCGAAGCACGGTAGCGTCCATGAAATTTGGCCACTAGCGGTCACCCATCCACAAACTGACCGCGCCCGTCGTTCGCTCTTTCGATCACATTGAATCGACGCGAGCCATTGGCCTATGGACGCTACATTATATTAGGTTATAGTTTAAAATGACCTACTTACAAAAGAACAAGATACTAATAGACTCGATTTTTTTTTAAATTGAATTTAAACATTGATTGTAATTGTTTGTTTGTCTCTTATAGGTCTATAAAATAAGTTCAGGGACGGCTTATTTTTAAACGGTTTTATTAAAGAATTTAAATGGTAGGTACCTATACTTAGCTTCTTTTGTTTTTCCGATTCTAAAGTATCATATTATGGTAATGTTATTGCTTTGATTATAACCTAACTTCATATTATTGACGAGAGCTTTGCTAAGATTAACAGCGTCTGTTTGCCTTAAAAAAAGTAAAATCTCAGAATAATATTCAGACTTTATTTTTCTGAACTTGGCCGAAGCATCAGAAGGTCAATGGCATTGACCCTATGAATTCTGGATTAGACTGATCGCATAAATACCCGAACATTATACAACACCCAAGGAAATCAATCGTTTATTTCAAAATGATTTGTTTGCCACATTGTAAATCTGACAGGTATTGTGGATTGTGGACAATATTAACCACAAAAAACACAATGCTTATTATTTTTCCTACTTCCTTTCTTCTCGAGTGGTTCTTTCGTTAAATATAAGCTTTGGTAAGTAGACTATACATACCATTTTTTTGTTTTGTTTTACGAGTGGGAAACCTTGAAAAGGTACCCGAACGTCGTGAGAGCGACGCCGGGTTATGTGGGACTTTCACCCACTAAAACCCACTCGGTGGCCTACTCCGGCGCTACAGGAGGATTCCGGGATCTCTTTTAGAACGCGCCGGTCCCCTCCGGCGCTGCGCCCATGACGGGCTCTTCCCAGCGTCGTTTTTCCCGGGGTCACATGATGGACGATTCGAGCTCCCACTCTCACCGCCCGCAACCCCAGAAGTCCCCTTTTAGTCGCCTTTTACGACAGGTAGGGGCTACCGTAGCACTATTCTGATCCCGAGCTACAGAGACAGACTATACATACCTATAATAATATCTACATTTACACAATATACCTAATATAAAAGGAGCGAGCGATATAAAAGGAACACTAGTGATTTGATCTATGAAAGATTTCCATAACGGTCTAAGAGTACATATAGAAAAATATTAAAAAGACCGTTTTCAAGCCGAAACGAGGACAGTGCCTAATTGGATTGGTAATCAGTCGGTAATAGGCTACTTATGCTGACCCTCATGTCTCAATCATGGCTATATAATGTTACTAGGTGTAAACGAAACTATTGTTATGTCTAATTCCACGCGAGCGAAGCTGCGGGCATCCACTAGTAATAAATATTTATGTAGGTCGTACTAATTAATTGTGGGTCAAAAGTTAAATTAAATTTACCTCACTCAGAGATAGCAATGAGACCGTAATAAAAGTACGCATACAATTTTATATCAGGCGTTAGTGTAGTTAATTATTTTGATGTATCCAGCCAATATTTCCATCAAATAGTTCGTTTATATACATTTTTCAATCTCCTTTTGCGACAAGATCGTTAACCTTATGCAATAATGCTAATTATGTATAAATTTATAGGGAAAAAGTAAAATTATAAAAGCCTACAGACTACATATATATTTGTTACTATTTTTTTCAGAAAGTAGCCAACTTCAATTTCTATGAAATTGACATGGTGAAACGTCATTGTCATGCGACTGCGACAGCTTCGCTTGCTTCTCTCTCTTTCTCGTTTTGTTGTATGTGTGTGTGGTGTGTGAAAAAAAGAAAGAAGTAAAGTGAAGCCTTGCAAATTGCTGCTTTTTAGAATTTGCAATAAATTTTCTTTAATACCATTATTGATTCAATACAGGAATAATGTTTTTAAATTAAAAACTTGTTTATTGATTTTGTTTAAAAAGTCTATACGTCTTGTCTTGTCTTTAAACATATATAGGTTAGCGGGACTGTAGCTGTCAACGTATAGACTTATTTATCAACAGATTTAAATGAATAGTGAGAAGAGAAATGCGCGTGGGAGAGGCCGCGGACGGGGGCGAGGGCGCGGCCGCGGCCGGGGGAGAGGCCGGGGCAAGAAGGTGCCCAAGGTTATGTCATCCGACGAGGAGGACTGCTCCGTAGAAGAAACCTCTCAGGAGGCAGAGGACGCCCCTGAGGAAATCAAGGAGGAGCCTGAACAAGTCGACCCACCGAAACGTTAGTTTGCTCATACCTTACCCACCTCATTTTTCTATTGATTAAACATTACGAAGCCACCTGATCGTAAGTGGTCACCGTCCCGTGAGCACGGTCCTGAGGAAGAGCTCTTTTTAAGCCTTGTTGAGAAGCCCATTCATCAAAATTTATTTGACATTTATTTAATGACATGGGTGTGACATATAGATTGTATTTTTGCTATATCACCCAGTTTACATTGCGTATTGTATAAATACAGTCAACATAGACATTTCTATGTTAAACCAATGTAAAACTATCTATATTCATTTCTGTAAATAAATAAACATGTCCATATGTTACAAAATCACATTGTGCTGAATCAGAACAGAACAGTTGTCATTAAAATTCTTTGTTTCCGGTTTCAAACATAATTTGCAATATCTATTTGCTATTGGATTGGTGGAATAAAATGTGTCTATTATTAAAATAATCAGAGTTATTGCTGTATAGTACCATTATATGTTATTAAAACTATGTTCAGGAGTTTAATTAATGATTGTGTAGATATCAAATTTTCTTTCTGATCCACAGTTGAAGTGCCTTCAGACATCTCCCAATTGGAAGCGCCGGTGTTCACAACTCTGCAGCGTGGCCCTCCCGAGCCAATGCTGCGTCTGGACTGGAGCCACCGGGCCACCCTGATCGGGGAGAAAGTTCTCAATCCTATGATATATTGCTGTGATATATGCTCAAAACCTATTCTCATTTATGGACGGATGGTAAGTACTTACCATAAATTATACTTTAATTTTTTTTTGTTTTTTAAAGGTTATACCAACTTTTTTTTTATTTTCGTGCATTGTCATCGGAACCAAATATGTGTGCCGAATTTCATTTCGATAGCTTCAGTGGAAGTAGGTGAAATATTGATTGCAATATTCCAGGATATACATACATTCATACGAGTGAAGTTAAAAAAAAGATTTTAAAAATAGTGTGTCCTATTAAATTAACTCCTTACAAATTTAAATTATTTATTGAAAAAACCTCAAATGCAGCGGAGCTGTGAGAAATGCTAGTAAAAGAATCTTTATTGAAGGTTTATGCTTCCTTCTTGTTATTAGAGTTTTATAGAATCTCTGTTTTCAGATCCCGTGCAAACATGTGTTTTGTTTGACTTGTGCCAGATCAGATCATACACACTGCCCTAGATGTCGAGAAAAGGTAATGTAATTTACATTTCATAATTCTCTTCTAGGTACCTAAATATACCACTACCTAGTGCTTTAATTTAACTATATTCCACTAAAGTATATAAGTAAAGTTAAGAAATCCCAATGGGCAGACAAGACGGAAAATCATGTATATTCCATCATAATATTTCAATACTATGCATATACTAGTATATATTTGGTCACCACAAATGAATTTGGGCAGGTCACCAATCTATATATATAAAAATGTTATGTTGGTTTGTGTACACTTCAAAAACTCAAAAAGGTCTGCACCGATCAAGCTGAAATTTTAGCATGATATATAATCCGCATCAAGGATTGTTTTTATCTAATTTTTGCATTAGTCTTCAGCCCCTAAGGGGGTAAAACGGGGGTGCAAAGTTAGTATGAAAATTTGCCGTTTTTGAAGTCATGTGAGCAACCCGAACGCGGGCAGACGTCGTTAATGGGTCTAATTTTTAAAAAAACATCATTACAGGTATTGAGAGTGGAACAGACAGGCTTAGGCACAGTGTTTATGTGCACACACTCCGGGACTCGGTATGGCAACACTGGCTGTAGAAGGACTTACCTTTCACAAGTAAATATGATTACTGATAGTTACCACATAATTTTATTATATACGTTTACACCTAATAATATTATATAGCCTATTTCACTCAGTGAAGATGCAGCTTTCTAATGGTGAAAGAAGCTTTTTTTTTTTCGAAATCGGTTCAGTAGTTTTTGTGTGAAAACAAATCTTTCCTCTTTAATTATAAAGAGGAAAGATTTGTCTATATTAATAGACATTCTACATTGACAACTCCGTAGCGTGGTGGTCGGAGCCCCTGACTGCCGAAATTATTTTTTCAAATGCTTTTGCTATTATTCTTACTGGCCTTTACTGCATTGATAACTAAATAAATGAATTTGACTATTGATTCCAGAGGGACCTACAAGCGCATATCAACCATAGACACGTGTCGTCGGGTGGAGATAGTAAGGCGGACACAGAGGCACCGCCAAGTGTCACAATAGTCAAGCCTTTGTCGGTAAGTGTCATCACAACCCTTTCTTTGTCCCACTGGTGGGCACGGGAATAGGAGGGATTAGGCCCTTAGTCCACCACGTTGACCAAGTGCGGATCGGCAGACTTCACATGCCTTCGAGAACATTAAGAAGAACTCAGGCTTGCAGGTTTCCTTCGATGTGTCCTTCACCGTTATAGCAAGTGACATTTAATTTTTTAAATCGCACAAAACTTAGAAAATTGTTTCCTGTGACTGACTTTGAACAAGAATCGAATCACACACGTACACACGAAAAATCACTTTGATAAATTATTACATTGAGAAGAAGAAGGGCAAACCAACGAAAGATTGATTAAATGATGATTATTACAGGTTTTGTCCATTTCTAAGATAACTGTGCAATTTTCCGGGATAAATAAGACTTTTTATAAACAATTAGCCCATGTCACCCTGCAGGTTATACACTATATTTATGCAAAAAATCACGTTGAACCATCATTTGGTTGAGGCGGGAAGAAACCAAGAAAAACACTTATATATTCCCTTCCCATTTATATGTATATTAGTAAGGTTTGCGCCTCTGCCGGGGCAGTGAGTGTGTAAGCGTTTGTGTATGTATTTATAGTCCATTGAAAAGGTACATTTGGGGTTGCGTTTTTTAGAGGACGCAATTTAATTTTTTTGATGTGTCGCTTATAACTTTTTTATTTATAGTTCTACGATAAAAAGTTACTGAACCAAAGTTGTAGAGAATTTAATTTGCAACAAAAATGTTGACAATTTTTTTTTATCAGTTTAAGAGATATATCGTAAAAACCATTTCAACCCCTATTTTCAAGATGGCGGCCGTGGGACAAGGGTGGCGACCCCACAAACTTGGTTTTAGCTTTACACTGACCCCCCCTACACATCAAAAAAATAAAATTGCGTCCTCTAAAAAACGCAAGGTTAGGCCTAAAATAATTATACTGTAAAAAAATTTTTTTTTTAAAAAGCTTTTATAACTTGACCTTGAAACCTAATCGTGGTCAAAGTTCATTACAAGACTTTACCACAAGTGCAAACACGACTATGATACGATATTCCATCATGAAGTTCCAGTTAATATCTTCCGGCTCCATCATCAGATCAGTTCGACAGTACCATATTATTGCATTGTCATCGGAACCTAATATGTGTGCCAAATTTCAGCTCGATAGCTTCAGTGGAAGTGAGTGAAATATTGATTGCAAGATTCCAGGACATACATACATACATACATACATACATACATACATACATACGAGTGAAGTTAAATAAAAGCTTTTAAAAATGTAACATTTGAATGGAGTATTATTATGTGCGGGCAGGTGGGCGGGGCGGCGGGCGACCCGCGCGCGCACGCGCTGTCGCTGGGGGCGGAGCGGCCGCGCGCGCGCACCAACCTCATCACCGTGCCCATACACGACCAGCCCGACTCGCACACCTACTACAACTACTACCAGGTAACACACTACACACACCACTAGTAGCCGGACTCGCACACCTACTACAACTACTACCAGGTAACACACTACACACACCACTAGTTTACTGCAAATGCATACAGTACTACACAATGAAAACATACTTTTAAATTAAAACTACATTTCACCGTCAAATATAATAAATACCTTGGACATTCTCACACACGGCCATCTGACCCCAAAGTAGGCGCGAGCCTGTGATATCGGTGTCAGAGACTGATATACATACATAGATATTTTTAAATACATACTTATATAGATAATATTAACATCCAGACACAGAACAAATACAAGTGTTCGTCACACGAATATTTGTCCCGAGTGGGATTCGAACCCACGACCCCTGGCGCAGCAGACAGGGTCACTTCCGATTGCGCCAACGGGCTGTCAATATGTCTTTTTCTTCGTCAAATCATGTCAGTTTTTAAACTATATTGTATCCACGGAGATAAGTTAAGATAGGGTTCTCTCTGTTACGTAGCCGTAAACCATTTTGAGTGTGCGTCCACACTGCGCTACTATGAATTTAAATTAGCATTCTTCCCACGGCTACTGGCTAGGTGTGGTACAAACACGTTCTTGTTGCCACGACAGGTTGATCTCAAGTTTCAATCTGGTTGATAAGGGACCGCTAGATACCCCACTTATCGCTTGTAGACTTTCATAGGTAGCTTTATAAGTATAGGTAGGTACTTACTTTAAATGTTTTACTAATTATATACATATATGTATATAAACACAAAAATAAAAATAAATAGAAACAACTGGCACGAACCTCCCAACGAGGGCGTCCTGAAAATCAGCGGCTGCGGGCTTGCCACGGCCATTTGCTGAGGGCGTCCCATTTCGGCATCGATAATTTTTACTTATTTAAAATTGTATTGTTTCACATTTCTTGTATGTTGTATGTCGAAATAAATTTTTGTCTATTGTCTATAGACTGCAGCGCGTGTGAAAATCCTTTAAATTCGTCAAAGTGTCAGATTGTGTGTGTGCAGACGCCGCAGCCGGTGCCGCCGCCCGCGCCGCCGGCGTCGTCGGTCGGCGTGCTGCACAGCATGAGCGTGCCGCCGCCGTACTACGCCGCCGCGGGCTACGCGCCGCCCGCGCCCGCGCCCGCGCCGTACCCGCCGCCCGGTCAGTGAGCGTGTCCATACAATGTCCCCCCAGAGGCACGCTATCCTGCACAGCATGAGCGTGCCGCCGCCGTACTACGCCGCCGCGAGCTACGCGCCGCCCGCGCCCGCGCCCGCGCCGTACGCGCCGCCCGGTCAGTGAGCGTGTCCATACAATGTCCCCCCAGAGGCACGCTATCCTGCACAGCATGAGCGTGCCGCCGCCGTACTACGCCGCCGCGAGCTACGCGCCGCCCGCGCCCGCGCCCGCGCCGTACGCGCCGCCCGGTCAGTGAGCGTGTCCATACAATGTCCCCCCAGAGGCACGCTATCCTGCACAGCATGAGCGTGCCGCCGCCGTACTACGCCGCCGCGAGCTACGCGCCGCCCGCGCCCGCGCCCGCGCCGTACGCGCCGCCCGGTCAGTGAGCGTGTCCATACAATGTCCCCCCAGAGGCACGCTATCCTGCACAGCATGAGCGTGCCGCCGCCGTACTACGCCGCCGCGAGCTACGCGCCGCCCGCGCCCGCGCCCGCGCCGTACGCGCCGCCCGGTCAGTGAGCGTGTCCATACAATGTCCCCCCAGAGGCACGCTATCCTGCACAGCATGAGCGTGCCGCCGCCGTACTACGCCGCCGCGAGCTACGCGCCGCCCGCGCCCGCGCCCGCGCCGTACGCGCCGCCCGGTCAGTGAGCGTGTCCATACAATGTCCCCCCAGAGGCACGCTATCCTGCACAGCATGAGCGTGCCGCCGCCGTACTACGCCGCCGCGAGCTACGCGCCGCCCGCGCCCGCGCCCGCGCCGTACGCGCCGCCCGGTCAGTGAGCGTGTCCATACAATGTCCCCCCAGAGGCACGCTATCCTGCACAGCATGAGCGTGCCGCCGCCGTACTACGCCGCCGCGAGCTACGCGCCGCCCGCGCCCGCGCCCGCGCCGTACGCGCCGCCCGGTCAGTGAGCGTGTCCATACAATGTCCCCCCAGAGGCACGCTATCCTGCACAGCATGAGCGTGCCGCCGCCGTACTACGCCGCCGCGAGCTACGCGCCGCCCGCGCCCGCGCCCGCGCCGTACGCGCCGCCCGGTCAGTGAGCGTGTCCATACAATGTCCCCCCAGAGGCACGCTATCCTGCACAGCATGAGCGTGCCGCCGCCGTACTACGCCGCCGCGAGCTACGCGCCGCCCGCGCCCGCGCCCGCGCCGTACGCGCCGCCCGGTCAGTGAGCGTGTCCATACAATGTCCCCCCAGAGGCACGCTATCCTGCACAGCATGAGCGTGCCGCCGCCGTACTACGCCGCCGCGAGCTACGCGCCGCCCGCGCCCGCGCCCGCGCCGTACGCGCCGCCCGGTCAGTGAGCGTGTCCATACAATGTCCCCCCAGAGGCACGCTATCCTGCACAGCATGAGCGTGCCGCCGCCGTACTACGCCGCCGCGAGCTACGCGCCGCCCGCGCCCGCGCCCGCGCCGTACGCGCCGCCCGGTCAGTGAGCGTGTCCATACAATGTCCCCCCAGAGGCACGCTATCCTGCACAGCATGAGCGTGCCGCCGCCGTACTACGCCGCCGCGAGCTACGCGCCGCCCGCGCCCGCGCCCGCGCCGTACGCGCCGCCCGGTCAGTGAGCGTGTCCATACAATGTCCCCCCAGAGGCACGCTATCCTGCACAGCATGAGCGTGCCGCCGCCGTACTACGCCGCCGCGAGCTACGCGCCGCCCGCGCCCGCGCCCGCGCCGTACGCGCCGCCCGGTCAGTGAGCGTGTCCATACAATGTCCCCCCAGAGGCACGCTATCCTGCACAGCATGAGCGTGCCGCCGCCGTACTACGCCGCCGCGAGCTACGCGCCGCCCGCGCCCGCGCCCGCGCCGTACGCGCCGCCCGGTCAGTGAGCGTGTCCATACAATGTCCCCCCAGAGGCACGCTATCCTGCACAGCATGAGCGTGCCGCCGCCGTACTACGCCGCCGCGAGCTACGCGCCGCCCGCGCCCGCGCCCGCGCCGTACGCGCCGCCCGGTCAGTGAGCGTGTCCATACAATGTCCCCCCAGAGGCACGCTATCCTGCACAGCATGAGCGTGCCGCCGCCGTACTACGCCGCCGCGAGCTACGCGCCGCCCGCGCCCGCGCCCGCGCCGTACGCGCCGCCCGGTCAGTGAGCGTGTCCATACAATGTCCCCCCAGAGGCACGCTATCCTGCACAGCATGAGCGTGCCGCCGCCGTACTACGCCGCCGCGAGCTACGCGCCGCCCGCGCCCGCGCCCGCGCCGTACGCGCCGCCCGGTCAGTGAGCGTGTCCATACAATGTCCCCCCAGAGGCACGCTATCCTGCACAGCATGAGCGTGCCGCCGCCGTACTACGCCGCCGCGAGCTACGCGCCGCCCGCGCCCGCGCCCGCGCCGTACCCGCCGCCCGGTCAGTGAACATGTCCATACAATGTTACATGTGAACATGTCTTACTGTATATATATATATATATATATATATATATATATATATATATATATATATATATATAAAAGGAGAAGGTGACTGACTGACTGACTGACTGACTGACTGACTGACTGACTGACTGACTGACTGACTGACTGACTGACATATCAACGCAGGTCCTAAACTATAAGGGCTAGAAACTTGAAATTTTGCACAGGGGTTCCTTTTATAACGTGGGGGAGCACTAAGAAAGGATTTCTGAAAATTCACCCCCTAAGGGGGTAAAACGGGGGTGCAAAGTTAGTATGAAACTTTGCCGTTTTTGAAGTCGTTAGACGGGTAGACGTCGTTAATGGGTCTAATTCTACGCGAGCGAAGCTGCGGGCGTCCACTAGTATATATATATATTTATATAATGTACATATTTATGTATATATAATTTAGTTATTTTATAATTTACTTATAGAATGTAGAATGTGGTGTACATACATCTGCCATCTATTTGCTCGTCTCCATTCACAGGGCTGCTGGAAGAAATTTCTATTGGAAATAAGCAGTTCCTTTGTGCATAATTTAATGTTATAATGTGTTTGAATATGTCTTATCGTGTATGTGCATAAATATTAAATAAATAAATAAATAAATAAATGTCCCCCAGAGGCACACTATCCATATAGGTTAACTAGTGGACGCCCGCAGCTTCGCTCGCGTGGAATTAGACATTCGCTAACTTCAAAAACGGCAAAGTTTCATACTAACTTTGCACCCCCGTTTTACCCCCCTAGAGGGTGAATTTTCAAAAATCCTTTCTTAGTGCTCCCCTACGTTATAAAAGGAAGCCCTGTGCAAAATTTCAAGTTTCTAGCCCTTATAGTTTAGGCCCTGCGTTGATATGTCAGTCAGTCAGTCAGTCAGTCACCTTCTCCTTTTATATATATAGATAGGCACTCCCTTTTTTAATCGTTAAGCTTTGTCGAAGACCTTCGGGTGCTTGTGACACGGGGTTCGCCACTAACCGAATGCTTTCTATAAAATTAATGACTACTTGAACGATAGAAATGCTTGGTGCGATATATCTCCAGCTCCACTTGTTCAATAATAATGTGATGTGATCAAATTATAAAAAATAAATGTAATTGTAAATTTTGAAAAGAGTAACTACCGATTTTCATGCCGTGTTCTTCTCGGTAGCATCAACTTTGTGAACCGGCGGTAGATAAAAAAATTTTAGGACGTTCAATAAGCGTATACAAAATACCATATAATGAAAAATAAATGAATCTGAGTCTGACCCCTCCACCAATCTCCATTGGAGCAACATGGTGCAGTATGCTCGAGACCTCCCACGGTTGTGGGGGATACCCGTGCTTCACAGGACGTCTACGGGTTGTAGCTATTCTGAAGTTAATAAAAATAATAATAATCTTTTATTTCAGGCACAAGGCCCATAAAACAAATACCTCATAGACTAACATACATAATTATAACTTAATTCTAAGTCGCTAATAAGTTAATGTTTTGTTTTCAGGCGGTACAATAACGACGAATGTGGCGGGCTTGTCGCCGATGCAAGCGGTTGGTATGGGCCCGGGCGCGCTGGGCGACGCGGCTCGTTGGCCCGAGGGGTACAGTGGGGCACAGTGGCCGCAGACCCCTCACCACTACTACAGATAGCGCCCGCCGGGGTCCACTTGGCCGGGATAATCGGCAACAGAAACAATGCGATTCGGTGTTGATGTGCAGTGGCAAGCTTTCAAGGAATGGTCCTTCTACTATCACTTTTACTTAATATAGAAATCGGTCTCTTATTTTATCGAGAACGATCGCGCGCAACCCGCTGGGGTCCACGAGACTCTGGCTGGGGTCTACGGGACTTCCGCCAAATGGGTGCAATGGATGCAAGCTTTCAAGGAATGGTCTTTCTACTATCACTTTTACGTAGCAATCGGTCTCTTATTTTATTGAGAGCTAAACGATCGCGCGCAACCCGCTGGGGTCCACGAGACTCTGGCTGGGGTCCACGGGACTTCCGCCAAATGTGTGCAGTGGATGCAAGCTTTCAAGGAATGGTCCTTCTACTATCACTTTTACATAGAAATTGGTCTCTTATTTTATCGAGAGATAAACGATCGCGCGCAACCCGCTGGGGTCCACGAGACTCTGGCTGGGGTCTACGGGACTTCCGCCAAATGTGTGCAGTGGATGCAAGCTTTCAAGGAATGGTCCTTCTACTATCACTTTTACGTAGCAATCGGTCTCTTATTTTATCGAGAGCTAAACGATCGCGCGCAACCCTCTGGGGTCCACGAGACTCTGGCTGGGGTCTACGGGACTTCCGCCAAATGTGTGCAGTGGATGCAAGCTTTCAAGGAATGGTCCTTCTACTATCACTTTTACATAGAAATTGGTTTCTTATTTTATCGAGAGATAAACGATCGCGCGCAATTCGCTGGGGTCCACGAGACTCTGGCTGGGGTCTACGGGACTTCCGCCAAATGTGTGCAGTGGATGCAAGCTTTCAAGGAATGGTCCTTCTACTATCACTCTTATTTTATCGAGAGAAAATCGATCGCGCGCAACATGCTGGGGTCCACATGACTCTGGCTGGGGTCTACGGGACTTCCGCCAAATGTGTGCAGTGGATGCAAGCTTTCAAGGAATGGTCCTTCTACTATCACTTTTACATAGAAATTGGTTTCTTATTTTATCGAGAGATAAACGATCGCGCGCAATTCGCTGGGGTCCACGAGACTCCGGCTGGGGTCTACGGGACTTCCGCCAAATGTGTGCAGTAGATGCAAGCTTTCAAGGAATGGTCCTTCTACTATCACCTTTGCATAGTAATCGGTCTCTTATTTTATCGAGAGCTAAACGATCGCGCGCAACCCGCTGGGGTCCACGAGACTCCGGCTGGGGTCTACGGGACTTCCGCCAAATGTGTGCAGTGGATGCAAGCTTTCAAGGAATGGTCCTTCTACTATCACTTTTACTTAGCAATCGGTCTCTTATTTTATCGAGAGCTAAACGATCGCGCGCAACCCGCTGGGGTCCACGAGACTCCGGCTGGGGTCTACGGGACTTCCGCCAAATGTGTGCAGTGGATGCAAGCTTTCAAGGAATGGTCCTTCTACTATCACTTTTACTTAGCAATCGGTCGCTTATTTTATCGAGAGCTAAACGATCGCGCGCAACCCGCTGGGGTCCACGAGACTCCGGCTGGGGTCTACGGGACTTCGCCAAATGTGTGCAGTGGATGCAAGCTTTGAAGGTCCTTCCTTCCCTCTTCCATCCTTCATCCTTCTGTCAGCTTTAAGGTGATTTCTTCTATCTGTGGCGCGAAATTTAAATAAGAATAGTTTATAGTCCCGCAGCAGTGTCTGTGGGGGAGACCCGTGCCCAGCAGTGGGACGTCTATGGGTCGAAGCGATGAAGCGATTGTTTTCAACTAGTTAGAACATACATAGTGACGTTATTTTTTAATTGTTGCACACGTGCCGAGTAGCGTTGCATATTTCAATGTAATATGCGTGAACTAAAAAAATATGTCACTATTTATATTACATAAATTTTTAATAATTTGAAAAACAAAATAAATTGATCTAAAATAATTTGAAATAAAATTTTACGCCACAGATCTAAGCGTCCACCATTAGTGCAGAATTATTTGTAACTCGCAAAAATAATTCACAGATATCAAAGAGACACCGCAAGTGTATTGATGTCCATAAATAATGGTCCTC
Organism: Carterocephalus palaemon; assembly: GCA_944567765.1. NCBI lineage: Eukaryota > Metazoa > Arthropoda > Insecta > Lepidoptera > Hesperiidae > Carterocephalus > Carterocephalus palaemon. Next base: position 11,776,037 of record OX155643.1, read on the forward strand.
TAATATTTTAATCTTATTGGTTTCAAAATTATATTGGAAGAGCCAATTTTCTGATGTCAATTGCCCTACACAAATGTTCAGTCCATTGCTGCATCACAAGAGAATAAATATAATGGCTTATAAAGTTAGAAGGCAATGTACTGTGTGCATTTTATGTGACAAGTGTAGTTGTGAGAAATTTATGCGCATAATAGCAATAATGTGAATATCGTGTAAGCAAACCCATTCTTTATAATCTCAAGTATTTAGTAGATACGCTAGTATTCCAATAAATAGACACATCAATTTTGTATATGGTTGCAAATTTTTTTGTAAATCAATTTTTAAATGATATATAATTAAATTGTTGTTGTATACTAAATTAAGATGATTTGTGTAAAGACTGGACATTTCACTAAGAGGAAGTTTGTGTTGTTGTGTTGTGAGCTAATATAAAACAGCAATATTATTATATACAACGTCAAAGGCCTTATTAAGAGAAAAACATAAGTTTTAAAGTTCTTCTTTTAAGTGTGTTTATGTGTTGTTCTATCTGTTAGTGGATTCCATTCTTACCAAATAACTGACAGTGATTTCACAAAAATATAATTAGTAAAGCAAGTGTTACCTTCATTTCATGCATAATTGGTTTATCGAATAATTTTTATTTAATTTTCCACACAATAAATAAAACTTAAGTATATATAGTTAATAATGTTAGTATGTTTTTTGGTAAGCTGATACTTTATTATATTATGTTAATTAACTCTCCTCCAATGATATTTCCTTCTCATTTATCAAATTGCCCTTTTTAGGGTTCTGTATCCATAGGGTAAAATGGGCCCCCATTACTAACACTTCGCTGTCAGTCTGTCACCAGGCTGTATTTTATGAACCATGTTTTTTTTTTTATGGATAAAAGATAGCAAACGAGCTTGCAGCACCACCCATCCGCTGCCGCCCATGACAACTGTGACTGACTTTGAACAAGACTCAATTAGGGACTGGGATGGTTAGTCCAATTAGTTGAGATAGTTAATTAGAACATTAGTTGGTCAGTTCGTTAATAGGAATGAGGACTGGGGACTGTTAGTGATAGTTAGTCCTGTTAGTTGGTGTTAGTAATAGTCCAGTTAGTACTTGTTAGTAGGAGTCTCGTTCTAAGTCAGTCACAGATGTGTTGCTACCCTTGAGGACTAAGATGGTCGCCTCTAAAGAAGTGTAACCGGAAACCACACCTTTCAAACCGGACCATAATTGCTTTAAAAACAATTATTACACGGCAGAAATGGTACTAGGTACCGTGGCGGGCGGTGGTACTGCCCCGGGCGAACTCTATATGGAACCAATTAGCTTTCATATAAAACCTATTTGGTTCCCTATAGGCTCTACCACCTAAGATCGATAGACATTTGTAATTTTCACAGATGATGTATATCTGTTGCCGCTGCTATAACAACAAATCCTAAAAAAATCAGAAAAAATATAAATTTAAGGGGAGTGATGTATTTCTTTTGCCGCTATAACAACAAGTACTAATGTGTAGGCGTTAATCGATTTTAAAACGTTATCACTTCAGGGGGGCTTCCCATACAACAGATATGATTTTTTTGCCGTTTTTATTGATAATGGTACAGAACCCTTCATGCGCGAATCCGACTCGCACTTCGATGGTTTTTAAATAGTGTCAAAGTTTTTTATTTAATCAGAGACATCAAATTATTCCTTCTTTGTAGCACTTGTGCCTCTTCATAGAGTGAAATTTAAGTCAGCAATACAACTTTATTGCTGTTAACAACATAGTAACCCGTAAAGGGGTAGTATAGGCGATTGAATAAAAAACAATATAGTGATTGGGTATTATTTATTTAACATTAATCAATATTAATAATTAATTATAATTGTATATTTACAACATCGCCCCATTCATACACTCCAATAAGTCTACTAATCATCAACAAGTGCAATTTGTCAAACTACTAACTTTAACCATTAATTACACTGAAAAATATAATATTGTTCATACACAAAATGGAGAACCACAGTAATTACATGGTCAGGGTGGCATTGCAAATTTTTAAATTCGATATAAATGCAAGTAATTTTATCAACTAAAAAAAAATTTAAGTCGAAACAAGACAAGAGTTTTTATATATACTTTATGTATCTTATTAATAAGCGTGCGTAAATAATGAATGAAGCAAAGTTCTTGCTTTTCTTGGAAGAATGTTAAGTAGTACTAGTAGAACATCTACTAATAGCATAACATTTGATAAAATTATACATACAGTCTTAAGCCCAACGCCCATATTATTACGGGATGTTATTTATTATACAAAATTATATAAACCAGATGAAATGTATAAATGGAAATTCAACTCAATTCTACATTTTACTAAAAAAATGGACGAGAGGCTTAAAGCTTTATTCATATTATAGTATACGTCACGCTATACTTTATGAGGACATTGCATCAAACTGCCCATAGATCAGATAAGTCAAAGATTGACACGTACTATATCAGTTAACGCACACGCACAGATACAATATTTAACTTGAAATGCAAAAACAATGTGTCGATAATATTTATACATGTCAGTATAACAGAACCCTATCTATATACATTTCAAATAGAAGATGTCACTACATCCATGGAGGTTAGAGAGGAGTACAATTGCTACGTGCAAAAGCATTAGAGCGACTGTCCCTAATAATTTGTAGAATTTATCCGCGGTGGTTAAGAAGTATTTGTGAAGTTAGCTGTTTATGAGTACAAGTAGATGAAGTTTAAAAAAAAATGAATTATTAAATATTTTTTATTAAAAAAACAAGCTTTTTATAACTTTTTTTTATTTTCGTGCATTGTCATCGGAACCAAATATGTGTGCCAAATTTCAGCTCGATAGCTTCAGTGGAAGTGGGTGAAATATTGATTGCAAAATTCCAGGACACACATACATAGATACATACGAGTGAAGTTAAATAAAAGCTTTTTAAATAAAAGCTTTTAGAATAAAAGCTTTTAAAATAAAAACTTTTAATTAGATCACAACAGCCCGCTTTTATTTATTCAACTTAGCGATCGCAGCGCCTCAATTATTTTGTCCATATTTCTGGGACACTATTTTCTACAGCAATCGTTCTTTCTCTCTAACCTCCTCGACTACATCAGTGATTAGACAAATTGTGACATCTTAAACATCACAATCGAGAAAATTTATTGGGAAGGGAATGAATAAATCAGTTTAATAATAATAGAAAAAAGCATCGATCATAAATCAAAACACAAACACTCATCAAGACACACAATTTAACAGTGGCGATTTGTCCAATAAATTTCTTAATTCACTAGCTATTTCTTCCTTTTCCCTGTTTTACAATAGTGATCAATAAACCATCTCTGGAATCCCACATTGACAAAACAAAACAATCCTATATATTATTTAATGCTAAAAATTAACAAATATGCAGCCCATTCAATGTATGGGAATACTGCATTTATCGAAAACCAACTAATACTGCGGATGGATTGCAATGAAGTGTGAATTGTGAAGATATGTAGTTGATTTCCAACGACTAAAATTTCTCGCGGAAAAAAATAATGCATTTTTTTACATGTCATATTTACATATTTGGGAACCATACAAAAATGGGAACTTTGGCATGCAAAATTGAATACACAGTTTCTGTGAACACAACGGCACGAAAAACATCGAGTTATAATAACGCCCATAAACCAACGATAGGCAACGCCTAGTTAATTTCAATTACAATGAAAATGTATTTTTAAAAGACTAGCATAACATTCTGCACTCATACGGAACATTATCAATTAAGTTTATTCTTTTTAAATGACTTAGAGACGACGACGTTAATGACGTTATTTCAGAGAGAAAAATAAGTAGGTATAACGCGTACACAAATAACATGACCTGAGTCCGATCACAGCTACAGTGAACAGAAAAAGTTTGTCTTACGTATGGGGTGAAATGAGACAATCGCGTATATTATATTTGTCGCTTGTTGTACAAACAAACAAGGTCGAACGCAAGAGATGCAACTGTTATTGTGAACGCGTATTAGGTACTAGTGGACGCCCGCAGCTTCACTCGCGTGGAATTATAACAATAGCTTTGAGCCTTCCTCGATAAATGGACCATCCAACACAAAAATCATTTTTCAATTCGAACCAGTAGTTCCTTAGATTAGCGCGTCAACCAAACAAACAAACTCTTCAGTTTCATAATATTAGTACATATAGATTTGTAATGGGCTGTTATTTCCGTCAAATCGTGTCAATGTCAAAATGTTACCATGAATCTGGCCTTCGTATTGCGCTGGTATTTAAATTAAACATATAATAAAAACAAATTTATTTCATTGGCATATTTTTGCTGTATTAAATAGAATATTTTATAGGCGGAAACATTTAACAGGTGCAGTTTCAAAAATATTTTCAATTGTCATTGAAATAACTTTCAATGTCTGAATGTCTGATATTTAAACAGTATGAACTCAAACCAATAGAAAAATTATGCAGCGCAAGTATAAACAAAACCAACCAATGAATTGAACCATTACATACAAAGTTGGGTCATTAAACACTTGAGTGGTCAGTTTTTACGGACATGATCCAGTTTCCCTTTCTATTGATTAGAGAGTTTTAAACTTCTCGGTCTGTTAAAACTCGAAGATATACATCAAAATAGCCATATCATGACGTCTTAAACAACTATACCGAATGTACACTTAAACGACAAACTGACAGTCCTACAGCTTTTTGTTGTAACCTATTTATAGTCTAAGATCCCGCTATACAACGACCTTCACCGAGATGTTTATTTAATAAAACGTATTTTATATTCAATTTAATATGTCAATAAATATAGTACATATGGGTTGGCTAACTAATTTCAGTCCAGGATATGATTAATTAATAATTTAAAAAAAAAAATTTTTTAAACATTTCACCGGTTTGATTATTAGACAAATTCTATACCAATCGAAAGTATGAAGCCCACAGATTATGCAAACGTTAGGTTGGCTATTCTTTTCCGAATTCCAGTTGTCGAATTTTTCGAAAATAGCTGAAAAGGTTTACTTTTCCTTTATTATGGGCGGACTTTAAACAGCTGCTATGCTGTGTCCTCTTCTATCGCATGAGATGGTTGGTTGGGACCTCTCAGTCGCACACATTCACTCGCAGCAATATCTCACTTTTGAAAATTCGACAACTGGAATTCGGGACTGATTTTTCGCAGTCAACCCTATACCACCGTGTTCATAATGGAATAATCTTCAATTTCATTTAATTTTAATTCAATAATCAGACCGGTGCAAAATGCGATATCGATCGATTTACCTGTTTATACCTGGCTACTCGAGAGTTGTGACCGGAAAAGAATAGCCAACCTAACGTTTGCATAATCTGTGGGCTTCATACTTTCGATTGGTATAGAATTTGTCTAATAATCAAACCGGTGAAATGTTTAAAAAAATTTTTTTTTTAAATTATTAATTAATCATATCCTGGACTGAAATTAGTTAGCCAACCCGTATGTACTATATTTATTGACATATTAAATTAAATATAAAATACGTTTTATTAAATAAACATCTCGGTGAAGGTCGTTGTATAGCGGGATCCTCTACTATTAGTTAATCGTTTCTCCGGAAAATACTTGGATCATGACCTCTTGATCCGGGCAACTATGCCGAGCGTACACTCAACTCATCATGACAGACCGACCGCTTCCTGTTGCAGCCTATTATTTAGCTCATCATCTCTTCGGCAAATGCACGGATCATGACGTCTTAATCAACTATACCGAATGTACACTTAAACGACAAACTGACAGACCTACAGCATTTTGTTGTAACCTATTTATTTAGTTAATCGTTTCTCCGGAAAAAACTTGGATCACGACGTCTTGATCCGGGCAACTACACCGAGCGTACACTCAACTCATCATGACAGACCGACCGCTTCCTGTTGCAACCTATTATTTATCTCATCATCTCTTCGGCAAATGCACGGATCATGACGTCTTAATCAACTATACGAATGTACACTTAAACGACAAACTGACAGACCTACAGCATTTTGTTGTAACCTATTTAGTTAATCGTTTCTCCGGAAAATACTTGGATCACGACGTCTTGATCCGGGCAACTATGCCGAGCGTACACTCACCTCATGACAGACCGACCGCTTCCTGTTGCAACCTATTATTTATCTCATCATCTCTTCGGCAAATACTCGGATCATGACGTCTTGGTCGTCGGCGGGGCGGGATCGGTGGTGATGTCTACGAGCGTGCCCTCAGGGGGCGCCACGGGCGGCGTGTGCTCCGGAGGGAACTGTGGGATCACATGCGCCTGCGCCTTGCGCACCGCGTCCATGTTCACCGCAGTCGACAGGTTCTTCTGGCGTGTTTGCTCCGAAAGTCGCTCGCTTAACGCTTTGAGTGCGATTTGGCTGGAATTAAAGCGATACAATCTAAATTCTTGAGCCGGAAGTAGGAGCCGGAGCCCTTGTGTAAGTTTTCATGAGATGGACGATGAATTTAATTTCAAAATAATGTCAGACCCATATAAAATCTGTCAGTTTGACAATGCCAATCGTACCATCTCATCCCTTTTCTCTAACAGTTATATTAACTGATTGAAAGAGTTATGAGTACATAATTAGATACATAATTATGAGAGATGAATTAAGAGATTCACATAACTAAGAAATATCATTGGCCCGGTATTTTACGATGACTTAGATAGAGCATGGTTGGTGCGCTTTTTTACAGACATGGTATTTCATAACATAACTGGTCTAGTGGTCGTAAGCGCGACTGCTAAGCTAGAGGTCCTGGGTTCGAATCCCGGGTCGGGCGACAACTATTGGGTTTTTTAACGGTAGCAGCTTGGAGTCTGGATTTGTGCCTTGTAGCGTCCATAGCCCAATGGCTCGCGTCGATTAAATGTGATCGAAAGAGTTAAGCAACGAAGAGCGCGGTCGGTTTGTGGATGGGTGACCACTACTGGCAAAATTTCATGGACGCTACCGTGCTACGGAGGGCACGTAATGCCGACGGTCTCTGTGGTTTTCAATGCTGGAAACAGTCGTTAAGCTTTGTCGAAGACCTTCGGGTGGCTTGAGAACATTCGACACTGGGTTGGCCACCAATCCGCATTAGTGCAGCGTGGTGGAGTATGCTCTGGACCTGCCGCAGCAGTGTCTGTGGTGGAGACCCGTGCCCAGCAGTGGTACGTCTATGGGTCGCAGCGATCCCCCTGGTCAATAAGTGGTCACTCACCGCCGCCTCTCCATGTCCTGCGGCTCGACGCCCGGCATGGAGATGGTGACGCCGCGCGGGCTGAGCGCCAGGTGCACGCGGCGCGGGCTCGGCGCGCACACGCCCACGCGCACCAGGCAGCGGTGCGGGGGGCCCACGATCCCCGTGCCCAGCAGTGGGACGTCTATGGATCGCAGCGATCCCCCTGGTCAATAAGTGGTCACTCACCGCCGCCTCTCCATGTCCTGCGGCTCGACGCCCGGCATGGAGATGGTGACGCCGCGCGGGCTGAGCGCCAGGTGCACGCGGCGCGGGCTCGGCGCGCACACGCCCACGCGCACCAGGCAGCGGTGCGGGGGGCCCACGATCCCCGTGCCCAGCAGTGGGACGTCTATGGATCGCAGCGATCCCCCTGGTCAATAAGTGGTCACTCACCGCCGCCTCTCCATGTCCTGCGGCTCGACGCCCGGCATGGAGATGGTGACGCCGCGCGGGCTGAGCGCCAGGTGCACGCGGCGCGGGCTCGGCGCGCACACGCCCACGCGCACCAGGCAGCGGTGCGGGGGGCCCACGATCCCCGTGCCCAGCAGTGGGACGTCTATGGATCGCAGCGATCCCCCTGGTCAATAAGTGGTCACTCACCGCCGCCTCTCCATGTCCTGCGGCTCGACGCCCGGCATGGAGATGGTGACGCCGCGCGGGCTGAGCGCCAGGTGCACGCGGCGCGGGCTCGGCGCGCACACGCCCACGCGCACCAGGCAGCGGTGCGGGGGGCCCACGATGCCCCGGACCACCGGCTGCAGGACGGTTGGGAAGAAGCTGGAACAGAATTATACGGATAATGCATTTAATCTATATATATAAAAGGAGAAGGTGACTGACTGACTGACTGACTGACTGACTGACTGACTGACTGACATATCAACGCAGGGCCTAAACTATAAGGGTTAGAAACTTGAAATTTTGCACAGGGGTTCCTCTTATAACGTAGGGGAGCACTAAGAAAGGATTTTTGAAAATTCACCCCCTAGGGGGTAAAACGGGGGTGCAAAGTTAGTATGAAACTTTGCCGTTTTTGAAGTCAGTGAATGTCTAATTCTACGCGAGCGAAGCTGCGGGCGTCCACTAGTATGTTATAACTGAACGATTCGTGAGTGTCTATATTCATAGTTGAAGTTACCGGCTTACTCACGTGTGATTTAAGTCGAAAATAGTCCGACTAGTTTCGATCTATTACGATGATCATCTTCAGGAGTGAAGGTGCTCGCGGCGGGCACGGCGTTCACTCATCATGAAGATGATCATCGTAATAGATCGAAACTAGTCGGACTATTTTCGACTTAAATCACACGTGAGTAAGCCGGTAACTTCAACTATGAGCATTTAATATGTTTTAGATAATCCAGATGAAGAATTATTATGGTAGACGATTCTATTAGAAACCAATGTATAATGGATGAAAAGTATTTTATACAGTGTAAACTCTATAACGTCGTTCGTTATAACGAAAAACTTTCTATAACGTAGAAATTAGTTCAATTAGGTTGGTTTACCATAAAACCCATACATTAATTCACTCTCTATAACGGATCAGTCATTCTCTATTACAAAGAAATAATTCCATATTTAGACATCAACTACATATTAAATCATAACTAATCTTTTGAGGTGACGAAATTTCTAAGATCTTAGACCTGAGGTCATAAAGTATGTAAAAAAAACATTGTTGGTGGTTTGGCAAAAATAACCATAACATTAGATACATTCTAAAACTATCATTTACATTTGAAAATAGGAAAAAATGTGTACATGAAAAGGTAATTTTAAAACATGTTTTTCCTAAGTGGATATGCTTATAATCTATCACTAGATTAGATTAATTTCATAGTACACACAATGTTTGATTAATAAATTTGTTCAATGTACTTATGTACTGAGTTACATACCATTACCATGTTGCAGGAATAAAATATTGTAAGGAACCCTGGCTTTCTGATTCTAAAAGGTGACCTTCATCAATGGGTTCATCATTCTCAAATTGGTTCATTTATCTGTGTTATGATAATGGTGCTAGCTCAATGAGTGAAATTCAATCTCCAGAGGATAGTAGAAGAAATGGGGAAGCACCAAAGACTTTCTCACGTTATGTGCATTTTGAGAAATTAAATGTCACACTCTAACAGTGACGGAAGACATGGTGAGGTAACCTACATGCCTAGTAGGTCTCAATGAAGGCATGTGAAAGCCAATCTACCAACTTTGCCATCAATAGAATAGAAGAATGTTCAACAAATGTAGCAAACAAAAATACATAAAAAATAAAGAAAACAATTTAAAACATAGGTAATAGAATTTAAAACAAATAAAAGATGACAGTATGCATAAAACAAATGCACTCAGCTTTGCAGCAGCCATGCTAGTCTCCATGGTTTTCAGTGCATACATCTATTTTGCATGGTTTAAGTAATTTTGAAACTGAACTACTTATATACTGTTATAAATAACTTTAAACCATCACAAATAAATATCTTGTATATACATATATACAAAATTGTTCGTCACACGAATATTTGTCCGGAGTGGGATTCTAACCCACGACCCCTGGCGCAACAGACAAGGTCACTACCGATTGCACCAACGGGTCTGTCAAGCAATCACAAAGCAATGCATCACAGTGGACTATGGCCCTCCTATTCTGGATGCAGACCAGTGAAATAATGAAAGGGTCTGGGCCCTAGGGTGATGGAATACTTACTTATCAAAACTAAAATTATCCCTATTCTGGATGCAGACCAGTGAAATAATGAAAGGGTCTGGGCCCTAGGGTGATGGAATACTTACTTATCAAAACTAAAATTATCTGCCATGTCCCCTCGAGTACCATTGCTGTGTCGCTGCCAGAAGCGAAGATACATCCAGGACAGGATGGTCCCACTGCCCCACATGCAGGGGTATGTGCCTTCGAGGGCACCGACGGCCCAGAGTATTATTGCTGTCACAAGTATTAATAATGGCAAAGACCTATTTGTAAATTTACCTGAAATATAAAAATAATTGTTTAGTTAACAAATATCAATCAATGAAGTAGCATTCATAGCCCATTGATTCAATATGATCAAGAGATAAACAAGTATGAATACATTAAGTTTCTGAAGGAGTGTCTGCTAGTGGCGAAATTTGATTGCTAACATGCTTGGGGAATACGTTAAGCGTTGTTTTCAATGGTGAAAACAATTGCTTAATCAATGACCTTCAGGGGCCTGACATTCCACACTGGGTTGGCCACAAACCCCCTCCCAAAGCCGCATGAAGCAGAGCGGTGGAGTATGCTCTAGACCACCTGAAGATTTATCTATGGACTCCCCCATAGACAAATCTCCACCCATGTCCAGCAGTGGGGTGTCTATGAGTTCTAGCTCAAATTTTAAAAGATAGACATTTTGTCTTAAACCTTTAACTGGGACTTCATTGTAGTTTATTTCAATTATATTCATTAAAACCACAAAATTACGTATAGTACATATTTCAAGCTATGTAGCCATCACAACAATTTTATATATTTCTACCTACAACATATCAAAGAATCAAATAACAAACATTAATGAACTACCTAATTCTTAACTATCATCACCTTATTCACCAATAAGGCATCACAACTTCTCTTATATAAATTTTAATGAATAAAAGAGCTGTAATCATGAGTGAATAATAATAATTCAAACATCTTGTACCTACTGTACTTACCTAATGGAGTTTTAAATATGAGATGATCTGGCATTATCTGCTTCACTGCCACAGACACGGCAGCGAGGTAGCCGGCCAGTCCATGGACATGAATGTCGAATAACAGTGAAGTGTCTTGAGTCCATGCAAATATCACCAGGTAGTAAAATGTTGTGAGAAAAGCCACTCCAAAATTTGTCAGGAAAAAGAACTTCATCATCTCTATTTGACCCCATAACGGCTCTATCAACTTCCCGCATAGCCCCACCGTTATTATATCTATGATTACCTCCCATAAATGTATCTCTAGAAACCAGAACGTGAAAGTAGACCAAAGCTGAAAAGAAGGTGGTAACAAATAGCCTGGCGTCACACTAAGAATGTTCACCACATCATCTGAAAATGAAAGTATGTACCCTATAATGACTACAACACAAATAAACTTCACTGATGGCGATGTATTTCCCAATAAAGCAGCAAATTGTTGTCGTAAATATGGTAAATTACGACTAAATACCCTGAGCGCAGCCATTTTTGTGACGGTTTAGATATTTGTCAAAGTCAATGTCAAAAAAATTGTCAACACTATCCTATTACGTTCGTTCAGAATTCAGTAGTGCTTGTTGCTTGTTGTTCATAGACATTATAGGAATACTACGTAAGTTCTATTCTTGTATTGAAGAAGGATTTTTATTTTAATAAAGTAGGTAGGTACAAAGCCAAAAAACTATAAGAAGAGCACACTAAAATATAATCATTAATCTACTATGTAATAAAGTTACTTTTATTAGTTTAAATTATAATTTTTTATTAAATGTGATTTTTTTCCCCAATACTTACATTCCATTAAACTAAATTATTAGGTGATCAAATTATTTTCGGATACAGAGATCTATGACGTAAAAATTTAAAAATGTGAAAATACGCGATATAACAAACACAGAAAGAAAATTAAAAAGTCTACAGTAATCTGTGACAGTAGTATAAACAAAACATCACAGATTTCTAGGTATCAAAACATGTATAACCACAGAGTACATACATTATTGTATAACTCTTTTTGTAAATAAATTAAATACCTATTTAATATGTGCTGTGCTAAAAAGTCCGCCAGGAATAAATAAATAAATAGTGAATATTTTCAACCGGCACACTGTATAGGGTTAGGGATATATATGAAACCGATTGTAAGTGTAAATGTTATTCAAAGGTCTTTTGAGGAGCGCTATTCTGGTGTGTACCATTTATTCTTAAAGACTTATCATTAAACGTAGTGATTACTTGACTTGCTCAGTGCTCAACATATTTGTAACTTTGCTGTACATCATACAACTAAAGCGATGTAAATATCTGTCGGCTTTCAGCTTCGTATAGCAAATATCATCGGAGGTGGTATGATGGCGAGTGGACAGTGTAGTACGATGAGAATTAACTACTTATCACAGCAAGAAGCTGCAGCCCTCGATCAGGACCTCTTTAATGAGTACAAATTCAGTGTGGATCAGCTGATGGAGCTAGCTGGACTGAGCGTGGCAACAGCTGTTGCCCGCACTTATCCACCCAATACGTATGATGACATGCTTTTGAACTGATCTATTTTCATATAATGTCAATACAAGCAACATTTGCTGCAAAGCAATTGCTGTGCAAACAAGAATACAAGCCAATAGTTGTTAGCGGTACAAATTAGACTCCTTCCTACATTGGCATTATTAAACTTTTAAGTAAAACTTGTAATAAAATTCAGCAACATTAAAATACATGCTGCAAAAAAATTAATACTTATAATACTTGTTAAAATTTAATCTTACACTTTGTTTTATGTTTTCTATTGTTTTATAATTTAGTACTACATTTTCTACTGATTATTACAGGTATGATTCAGCGCTGATAGTATGTGGCCCGGGCAACAATGGTGGGGATGGACTAGTGGCTGCACGACACATGGCCCTATTTGGATACACAGTAGCTGTCCACTATCCTAAACGCACACCAAAACCATTGTATGAAAACTTGCTTCATCAGTGCCAGAGTTTTGGTGTCAATATAGTTGATACATTGCCTCCACCAAGTGAGATAAAGAAGCAGTATAAAGTATTGGTTGATGCATTGTTTGGATTCAGCTTTAAGCCACCCGTTAGAGAGGAATTAAGACCGGCCCTGGAAGCACTAATTGATACAGGGTTGCCAGTGTGCAGGTATCTGAGTATCAAGATATCAAATTATTTTTCTTGATTAATAATTATAATTTCTTTTAAAAAACTTCCTTGCAGTTCTAGCTGCAGATTGTATCACTATGGATTTCAAAAGGTTTATTATTAATAAAAAAACTATTCATTTTTCAGTGTTGACATCCCAAGTGGTTGGGATGTAGAAAAAGGCCCAGGAGGTGAACATGCTCTCAAACCCAGCTTACTAATTTCCTTGTCAGCTCCAAAAATGTGTGCCAAACCAGATATACTAGGCAATGTGAAACATATCCTAGGTGGGAGATTTTTACCACCAAAAATAATTGAAAAATACAATTTAACAATCCCACCATACCTAGCACAAGACCAAGTTGTTGTTCTTCATTGCTAAGCCATAAATAAAATGTTTACATTCAGTCACTTGATTTTTATTAAATCCTCAATTAACCTCTTGATTAACTTCTCATGGCAATTTTATAGCAGGAAACCTTATTCTATTAAATTTACTATAATACTTTAGGCTTCCACTGGATTCCGAAAATCCTATAGCTCAACAGGTCGCGTCAATTTAATGTGATCGACAGAAGCAACGAATTGGCATTGGAGCAGCGTGTTGGAGTATGCTCTTATGTAGTAGGTACTGTATTGGCCTCTATAGAGTCACCTGCTGTAGCATTCATTTTAATTCATCCGCATTAAAAACAAAACTAGCTAGCTAGCGAGTACGCACTTTTATATACATGCAGCTCTTGTTTAGTTTTGGTTAATTCTAGAAGCTGAAACTGGTATGATTGATTGATGTTGTTTTTCTCAAGTTTTTTTTAATATCAGAACGAGTAATACTTTACGATATTCATTGCGGCCGTAAACTCGTTTTTTCTTTAATTTTATGAAAATTACATTTTATTTTCTCTGACGACACAGGTTAGGATTTTAAAAGAGCATACTGAATGAATATAATATATACAGATCTTTGTAACCTATTAACGTTTTTTTTTAGATTTCCGAACGAGTCGAGTAGTTTTGAACTTTTGACGTTTATTTTGATTTGCTTTGCTTGTGTTTCGCGCCGTTTTTTCCCGCTGCAGCCGGCCCTGCTGTGCTGTTGCTGTCACATTATAGTAGAACAGGACAGGCACAAAGGAAGATCTTCTCCAATTTAAGCCTTACTTTTCTGTGATTTTAGTGATAAATCTTAGCCCCTAACATTTTTTTAAGAAATTGTTTGTGAAAAATACAAGAACGTAAGTATTTGGCGTTGATTATTCTGAATCAAGTCTTCAGCGAAAAGACGTCATTAGCGTCCCAATTAGAAGTGCAATAATTTTTGTTACAGTGGAAGTCAGCAAAAATCTAGCTTAGATTGTTAGATTTTCCTTATTTCTTGCAGTCAAACCGATATTGCTGTTGTAACATCCGTAGTACGCTATTTTTGCAGGTTACAATGTTCGAGGCACGCCTTCTCCGAAGCTCGATTCTGAAAAAAGTCCTTGAAGCCATCAAGGACCTCCTAACACAAGCCACGTTCGATTGTGACGATAATGGAATTCAGTTGCAAGTAAGCTTTTTTTAGTCTGACTGTTGATTAGCTTGTTCACATCAAAGTCAAAACACTGACCATCATTAGTACCTACTATGAAGGAACATTCATGACACACATATGATATTTATATATATAATGCAGTGGGGTAAGACTAACTCTGGGGCACACTTAAACTTTAAATATCTCATAAAGTACACATTTCTATGCTAAGTCACTTGTTGGTTAACTTTGAAATATAACAGGTTCCATTGTTTTTGAAATACATAGATCTAATTAATACCTCTCAAGTTTATTACTAAGCTAAGCAAAGCTTCAACCGAGAGACGTCCCACTACTGGGCACGAGTCTCCCCTTAGATTCAGCTGTGGGATATCTGGAGAACTCTCACCACCCTGTTTCAACAAGACTTGACAATTATTTTCAACTTTGAAAATAACTGGGACAGGTGTATCGTGCCCTCTAAAGGATGAAATTATGCCACTAGATTATGTTTTTTTTTGGCAGTTGATTCCTTGTCTATCACAAAGAATCAACACAAGCCATTGGACTCTAATTAGGGATAACAATGTTTCAGGCTATGGATAACTCCCACGTGTCTTTGGTATCACTCACACTCCGTGCAGATGGCTTTGACAAATATAGATGTGATAGAAATATCTCCATGGGCATGAATCTTGGAAGGTATGTTTCTTGTTTATCTTGTTTCCAACTTAATGCATGGTCCAGTCTATTTTATTAGAGTTTAAATTGGGTTAATCATTAATCGATGATGCTACTTTGGAGATTTCATTAACTGCTAATGAAATCTCCAAAGTAGCCTGTTCATTTGAGCACTCACTGGTTATGCCTGATGTATGTGTGGTTAATATCAATAGCAATATTATGACTGAAATTGAAATCAATCCCCACATGAAATTCAAAGATAAATAAAGCATATTAACATAGCTCAAAGAATAAGCAAGCTGAAGTGTGATTGAACAGGCCACTTAGCCAATTAGCTCTTAGAACAATATGGTAAGGCAGGTATTTTCTTTTTTATGAATATAAGATAGCAAACAAGCTTGCAGCACCACCCATCTGCTGCCTCCTGTGATTACTGACTGACTTTGAACAAGACTCAAATAGGGACTGGGATGGTTATTCCAGTTAGCTAAAAGAGTTTATTAGAACATTAGTTGGTCAGTTCATCTGTGGCTATGAGGACTTGGGACTGTTAGTTGATGAATGGATAAATGTGGTTAAAGTATTGCCTAGTAATGGCACCAGCATATTCTATGGCTCATGGATGTCATGTTTTGCAGCATGTCAAAGATCTTGAAATGTGCGGGTGACAAGGACACAGTGACAATGAAAGCCCAAGATAACGCAGACACCGTCACATTTGTGTTCGAGAGCCCTAATCAGGAGAAGGTATCGGACTATGAAATGAAACTCATGAACTTGGATCTTGAACACTTAGGTAAGTTTATGACATAAAAAAATCACACCTACATTTTCCTGAAGAGTTCGGTAGACCCCTCTCTACCCACCTCTTTTTCACCCCTTTTTTGTTTAGATCCCATGTAATATTGGCAGTGAATCGGGATTGCAATCCGGAAAACCGGTCAGATTGGGTATTCCGGCAGATCTGGCATGTTCACTGGGTAGAACATGGTTTAGTGTCCATGTGGTGGTGGTGAGCCTATTGCCATACTCCAGGCAAACATCCAGACTTTGAGCTGCATCAATTATTTAAGGCGAATTATTGATGAATCAACTATGTAGTTGATTATAATATTTTATTCATAAACACTGTATTTTAAAACTAAACAGAATTCATCCTGTCTTGATTAATCTGGCCTATTTGCATATATTTGGACAATTCCAGATTGAGAGCTAATACTGGAAATTTAAAGTTTAAAACCCAGTAATAGTTTGCTCGACCTGGGAATCCAACTTATGACTTTCCGCTCAGCTATTGAGCTTGGGACCATTACCTACAAGGCAGTTGACAGTAATTTTAAAATCCATACTAATATTATAAATGTGAAAGTGTGTTTGTTTGTTTGTTTGTCCGGCTTTCACGTCGCAACGAAGCTATTATATGGTATGGTTTTTGTGTGTGGAGATAGTGAGGAGGGTGGAGAGTGACGTAGGCTACTTTTTTCCGCGGTAAAACATCCCCGTGGGAAGATATCGATTTGCTAGATATTTAGTTCCGGATGTTGTTAATAGATGGCGTACCTTACGTAGGTACCCTTTATCTGCGGTCAGCATTACCTCTGGTTCCTCTAAGTATCTTTAACTGTCATTATTCATCCACCACAAATATGATAAACAACTAATTGTTAATTCCCTTTGACCACGCGGGCGGAGCCGCGGGTAAAAGCTAGTAGCATAATAAATTAAATGTTTTGTTTGATTTCAGGCATCCCAGAGACCGAGTACAGCTGCACAATCCGCATGCCGAGTGGTGAATTCGCCCGCATCTGCCGCGACCTCTCACAGTTTGGGGAGTCCATGGTCATTTCCTGCACTAAAGAAGGTAACATTTGTTTTAACCAGTGTTTAATATCATGGACATTCTTACACACGGCCATCTGACCCCAAAGTAGGCGAGCATGTGATATGGGTGTCAGAGACTGATACACATACATAGATATTTTTAAATACATACTTAAATAGATAGTATTAACATCCAGACACAGAACAAATACAAGTGTTCGTCACACGAATATTTGTCTTGAGTGGGATTCGAACCAACGACCCCTGGCGCAACAGACAGGGTCACTACCGATTGCGCCATTGGGCCTGTCAATGGGAGCAACATATATCTGAGACCTTGAGGAACTTGACATGATTATCAAATTCTTTAGGCTTGGACTCCCTTTAATTATGTGGGAATTTACTGTCCCAGCACTGGTCATCGTCAGCGTCAAAGTTTGGTGCTTCATACACTTAGTATAAAACTATGCTAGTCACTGAAACTGAAATTTCATCTTAATAGTTAAGAAGTATAATAGTTAGAAGGGAATTCTACAACTTATATGAAAAAATTAAGGTTATAAATTCAGTTTAGAATATTAAAGTTACTGATAGTTCTTCAATCAGAATTATTTAATTATCCCCCCAGGTGTAAAGTTCTCAGCGTCAGGCGACATTGGCTCAGCCAACATCAAGCTGGCTCAAACCGCGTCCATCGACAAGGAGGAGGAAGCCGTCGTCATCGAGATGGACGAACCTGTCACCCTCACGTTCGCCTGCCAGTATCTCAACTACTTTACTAAGGCTACCTCCTTGAGTCCACAGGTAACTGGTCTATCATTCGCTGCGACCCATAGACGTCCCACTGTTGGGCACGGGTCTCCTCTCAGAATGGGAGGGATTAGGCCATAGTCCACCACGCTGGCCAAGTGCGGATTGGCAGACTTCACATACCTTCGAGAACGTTATGATGAACTCTCAGGCATGCAGGTTTCCTCACGATGTGTCCTTCACCGTTATAGCAAGTGACATTTATTTTCTTAAAACGCACATAACTTAGAAAAGTAATTGGTGCGTGCCACTGGGCTTTAAACCCGGACCGCTCGAGTGAGAGGCGAGTTCGATAGCCGCCGATATGGTCTATCATTATCATTTGTAAAATCATATAAAAAAATTAAACGCTACACACTCACCCACAATAGGCGAAGACCTATATTGCGAGGGATGGACATAGACATGACACACGAGATAACACATTTTAATATTCATGACCCGAGAGCCGGCTCTAACCGGGATTCGAACTCAGGACCCCTGGTTAGGCAGTCAGTTTCACACCACCTAGACCAGCTGTCAACTGTTGGTTTATAGATTGTTTAATCGATACTTGTAACCATTAACAGATTCATTTATCATCTCTAGCTGGCGGTCATCCTTTAGTTTCCCATTGAAGGCATAGGTATCCTATCATGCTATAACAACCAGCACCAACGACTTGACGTGCCCTCCGAACACGAAAATGCATTAATTGGCAACGTCGACATTGGTTGCCCCCTAACTCTAAAATCTCATTCAAAAAACCATGATCAATTAAAATCGGTAACTTTGGAAATTTATTCCAAGAAACCAGGGTAAAAATATGACAAATTTCTAGAAAAGCCATCATTTATAAACTATTTCAGAAAAAGGTGCCACCTCCTTTCAGCTGTTTGACTGTTTTTTTTTTTAGAATATAGACAGACAGACATACGGGCCACCTGATGTTAAGTGGTCACCGTCGTCTATGGACTGTATGTTTTATTACAGAGTCAAATTGTAAGCTGAAGCAGTCTTGCACATCTATGTTCCATATTACTTATTCTTTTTATTTTATTCCCTTGCAGGTGCAGCTCTCCATGTCAGCGGAAGTGCCTTTGGTTGTAGAATACCGCATCCCTGACATCGGACACATCCGGTATTACCTGGCGCCCAAGATAGGGGATGATGATAATTAAATGTTATGTGGCAAAATAATTTTACTCTCCGGCAAAGCGTAGACAGTGAGACCTATTGGTTGCGTCATCTATTACAAGTGCATATAACATATACCTGAGTCCGATGACATCACAGCATAGCGGCGTGCTCGTACAGTGTACGTACGCGTGCATATACCTGAGTCCGATGACGTCACAGCATAGCGGCGTGCTCGTACAGTGTACGTACGCGTGCATATACCTGAGTCCGATGACGTCACAGCATAGCGGCGTGCTCGTACAGTGTACGTACGCGTGCATATACCTGAGTCCGATGACGTCACAGCATAGCGGCGTGCTCGTACTCGTACAGTGTACGTACGCGTGCATATACCTGAGTCCGATGACGTCACAGCATAGCGGCGTGCTCGTACTCGTACAGTGTACGTACGCGTGCATATACCTGAGTCCGATGACGTCACAGCATAGCGGCGTGCTCGTACTCGTACAGTGTACGTACGCGTGCATATACCTGAGTCCGATGACGTCACAGCATAGCGGCGTGCTCGTACTCGTACAGTGTACGTACGCGTGCATATACCTGAGTCCGATGACGTCACAGCATAGCGGCGTGCTCGTACTCGTACAGTGTACGTACGCGTGCATATACCTGAGTCCGATGACGTCACAGCATAGCGGCGTGCTCGTACTCGTACAGTGTACGTACGCGTGCATATACCTGAGTCCGATGACGTCACAGCATAGCGGCGTGCTCGTACTCGTACAGTGTACGTACGCGTGCATATACCTGAGTCCGATGACGTCACAGCATAGCGGCGTGCTCGTACTCGTACAGTGTACGTACGCGTGCATATCGTCGTCGCTTTTATTCCACTCATGTTATTGTGCACGCATCATAGATGGACGAAACTATACCTAGAGAGAGAAACCTAGTGAAATAACAGCAATCACGTAAGAGACGTCGGTATTTGCTGGTCTTATCGCTAAGATCTTACTATTTTTTTTATTAGTTTTGCGATTGTTTGACACCCAAAAACTTTACAAAGTTATTTAATTTATTAAAAAAATGTATTTTTTCCGCCAGCTTAATTACCTTGTAAAACTTATTACCATACTGGTTAGCAACTGTTTGTGTGGTACTAAGTATAACCGCGTTTTTTATTAAGGCCGTTAAGTGTTTTTTTCGAATAAGAAAGTGTCTCAGATGTCCATCTTACAGGTAAATTAATTCGATTGGTTTCTCTTTCTATGCTTCCCAAGCAAACCTCTTATTTGTAAACATTGATGGAACTTGCTAGTAAATGCGGACTATATTTACCTAGTATTTTTCTATAATTTTTACTTGGTTAAATGATAAATCCTTGACACAACCTGAAATCTAGTAATTTAAAAATATTACATTTAATTTTAATGAATAATGGTTTGTGTCTTTTGGTTTGTCACGTCTTCGGCCGTAATTTGTTTTATATCCTATTTGTTTCATTTCCAATTTATCCAATATCATGTAACTCTCTATACACTGTGTGTATAGAATTATGCAAAGAACTGATTTTGAAAAAAATACATACATATTTTCATTGTATTTTCGTTGTTTTATTTAAATAGAGTTTGAGTCTTGAAACATCATTTGAGTCTGAAAATTCTTGAAATTCTCGAATTCTTCCAGCATTTTCATTCATTTTTTAACATAATAAAAACAAAAACAATGTCTGCAAAATAAATCCTTTGGGAGATTGAAGACATTTACTCACTAATTTATAAGATGCACTGGAAACAAATGTGAGAGGTTATAGAATAAGTGTTAATCAAATTAAAAATACAGACAAAGACAAACAGCATGCATGTTATTAGTTACGAGTATTTTTTTAGTAGAACCCTTTGACCCAAAGAATACTTTGGTAGAACCAAATTGTACCCAAAATATTGCATATCCCAAATAAATATGGTTTCAAGGTACATCAGTATTACAAATAAAAAAATCTCATCCTATTCTATAATATTTTATTCCACATACTATCAGAAAATATAGTACAATTGTGTCGATCATGTTCATGTTTCACATGAGTATTGAAATAAATTATTAATTAAAATGGCTTTCTGCTCTATACAGTAGAAAACAAAATAAATCTTATTCGTTAAAATGGAATGAACTTAAAGCTCGATAATTCAATTAAAAATAGGAAATCCTAAATCTATAGACTGAATACACGCTAGTCTTTGGTCAATGCACGGATAGATGAATGTTTCAAAAGCATGTTATTATGTAATTAATGAAATGATAAAATTAATAACGACTAAGGAGTGTTTTTTTTTGGGAAGATAAAGATAAGTTTTTAGCATAAACATATTTAACTAAAAATTGCTTCAGGCTCAATAGTGTACTGTGCGTTAAACAGTACTCAGTGGAATATTGACCAAAAACCTTTTCATACATTTCAACCCTTATCCTGACTTGTACAAAAGCGATATTTAAATGATACGATAAAAATGACTTAACCCAGTTAAAATACGTCCAAGTTACTTAAAAAATTACAACTACTTAGGGGTAATATAAAAAATAAGTCACTCAATATTAAGTATGACATATTAAAATTAAGTTTTTATATGATAGGAGGGTGGGCAGGAATGGTGCCCGCGACCCGCGACCGCTCTAAATCACAACACGACGCATTTTGACAAATCGTTTTTTTTTAATCTATATAATAAAAATGAATCGCAAAATGTGTTGGTAAGCGCATAACTCAACAACGCCTGGACCAATTTGGCGAATTCTTTTTTTTAAATGTTCGTTGAAGTTCAAGGATGGTTTTTACGGCGAGAAAAATTTGAAAATTCATCCCCTAAGGGGGTAAAACGGGGGTGCAAAGTTAGTATGAAGCTTTGCCGTTTTTGAAGTTAGTGAATGTGTAACGCGAGCGAAGCTGCGGGCGTCCACTAGTAGCAAATAAAATTCCCAAAACCGTTTAGCTGAACTAGCTGCATTTCGATTTTTTATTGATACAATATCAAGTGGAAGAAGAGGGAGATAATATGTTACCTTCAAGTTTCAGTGTTCGCAAATGGCATTTTAGAATCCCTCGCGAAAATCTGCGCATTTACCCAAAACTGAGCAAAATTGTTCTAATTACAGATTCAGCCTATCTATAACACATC
The DNA here is from genome assembly GCA_944567765.1 of Carterocephalus palaemon. Taxonomy (NCBI): domain Eukaryota; kingdom Metazoa; phylum Arthropoda; class Insecta; order Lepidoptera; family Hesperiidae; genus Carterocephalus; species Carterocephalus palaemon. The sequence goes on from OX155643.1 coordinate 11,798,346, forward strand.
TACCTTTTTTACATATAGATTATTATATCGATGGGTGTTTAAATTGTATTTCCTGACAACTCTACTGATTGGGATTCTGTAGTCGTTTTCGTTTCTGAAAAACTGCTGTTGTCATATTTTATCAAGATGCATCGTGTCGGATTAACCTATCCTAACTTTTCTTTTTTTAAAACAATACTAAAAGAAATCGTCAGTCGGTAATTATCTCAACGACGACGGTTGGAACCACAATCTTATATCTAAAAAATGTTTCTATTAGTTCAACACATAGATGTTTACTAAAAATCTAAACTTATTTTTAATTTGTATTACACACATAACACAAAGTGATGCATAACCCATACCTAACCTTTTATACTCTTGGTTTGAATATAATCCACCATTCATAAAAATAGTATTAATAAATGATTATTATTAAAGTATGGAATCGGAAATATACTAAAACCACGAGTATAAAATAAAATCATGCATTTTATAGACACTTAGGTTAAAACTACAATGTTAGTAACAGTTATAAATAATACCAGTAGACATATAACTTACTATTGTTAGATAAGTATTAAGACATTCCCAGTGTTAGAACATTTCAAATGCTATTGTAAAGTAGTTATAAGATGGTATAATATGGTAGTGTTAACTTCAGCTTTTAATGTTTCAATATTAAAATAAAACACGTAAAATTTTATAGTTTAATAGTTTCCAAAATTTAATTTTGAATTTCGTGTCAGTATAAATTGTTTTATACAATTCAATTTTGGATGGAATTATTTAAAATCATGTTTTCTTCAACAAACCAAACATACATCAAACTTGTTATACAATAAATATAGCAGGTTGTACTCCAGTGGTACAGACAGGACATATCGAAGTTAGATTATTATAAGTATCTTAAAACATAAATGCCGCCATTATAACTAAAGACTAGATGGCACATTATTATGAGCCAATATCAGTCGAACATTCTATATGTACATGTCATTTTTCTAAAAGTACTATGGTCGTAAACTCTTTATCTAATTACCTTGATACTTTGGAATAGTTTTTGACAATTTTAATTTATCAAAACGTACAGAGCGTTTTGATGATTTGAAAACGACATATACATACATGAAGACCTTGTATTTGGTAACGGACCTTAAATAATTGAAAAATGGGATGGGGCGTCGGCCTAATAATATTTTATGTAGATTAGACTACCCTAAGGTAATTAAGTATAAATGCTGAAGATGGGCATCACCACCTTAACAAAGTATTGAGTAGAGATCAACTTGCAATGGACCAGCCAAGCGAACAGTTCAGTAACTTTCTGTTGAGAGCTACGTCCTGCCGTAGACCATAACTGACAGATGGATTTAAAAATAAAAAGAAAATAATACATAATACACATTTCCATCTGTAAAACGACGCGACGCCCCAACCCGTAAACTATAACTAGACAACTCAAACAAAACTCACAGTGGTTCTCAACCGTCGCGCTCGGCGGTCGGCCAGGGGTTGTCAACCCGCGGGCTCCCGGCCAGGGGTTGCCAACCCGCGGGCTGCCGGCCAGGGGTTATCAACCCGCGGGCTCCCGGCCAGGGGTTGTCAACCGGCGGGCTGTCGGCCAGGGGTTGCCAACCCGCGGGCTCCCGGCCAGGGGTTGCCAACCCGCGGGCTCCCGGCCAGGGGTCGTCAAGCTGGCGGGACGCGGGCACGTGTGGTCTACTTCCACTTCTTGGCGGAGAAGAGCACGGCGCGCTGCTTGAGGAAGAGCGAGTAGCTCTGCTTCTTGAGAGCGCTCGCGGCGTCCTCGGCGGGCGCGCGTCTCTCGCCGCCGCGCGTCCGTCCGCGACGACCGCGCCTTCCTGCACCGCAGTATACGGTGATTAGGAAACTATTGTTTAGACCAGTGGTTCTTAACCTTTTTAGGTCTGTTACCCTTATGATCTAACTAGGGTCACTGATTTTAACCCTCCTCCCAACGTTGAAGTCAAACAATACGTGTAGCTACTACTGTAGGTACTGTAAGTAGTGTAAGTAGTCGCAAACGGTACCAACATTTTTAAAGCTCTGTCTGATATGATATGATATTCAGCAACTACTTTTTTCCAAAATGTACTTTGTACATAGGTCAGCTAGGCTCATTGTCACCCCTCCGAAATACAAGTTTTACCCCCGCGGGGGTAATTACCCCCAGGTTAGGAATCCAGGGTTAAGACGCTGCGCTAGACATCTAGCTGGCACTTGCCCACTAGCTACAACCCATAGACATCCCACTGTTGGACACGGGTCCACGGGTGGAGAATTTTTGTTCTGAGTGTGATTCGAAGCCACGAACCCTGGCGTAACAGGCGGGGTCACTACCGATTGCGCCAACGCAACGGTTACATGATACAAAGCGATATATTATCTACTAGCTTTTACCCGCGGCTCCGCCCGCGTGGTCAAAGGGAATTAACAATTAGTTGTTTATCATATTTGTGGTGGATGAATAATGACAGTTAAAGATACTTAGAGGAACCAGAGGTAATGCTGACCGCAGATAAAGGGTACCTACGTAAGGTAAGCCATCTATTAACAACATCCGGAACTAAATATCTAGCAAATAACAAAACATCGATATCTTCCCACGGGGATGTTTTACCGTGGTAAAAAGTAGCCTACGTCACTCTCCACCCTCCTCACTATCTCCACACACAAAAACCATACCATATCATAGCTTCGTTGCGACGTGAAAGCCGGACAAACAAACACACTTTCACATTTAAATAAATAAATAAATATCTTGGACATTCTCACACACGGCCATCTGACCCCAAAGTAGGCGCGAGCCTGTGTTATGGGTGTCAGAGACTGATATACATACATAGATATTTTTAAATACATACTTAAATAGATAATATTAACATCCAGACACAGAACAAATACAAGTGTTCGTCACACGAATATTTGTCCTGAGTGGGATTCGAACCCACGACCTTTGGCGCAACAGACAGGGTCACTACCGATTGCGCCAACGGGCCTGCCACATTTATAATATTAGTATGGATGTGTCTGCCTCACCTGCCCCCCCTCCCCTGGCTCAGGCCTCGCGCTTCACCTCCGACGGGCCGGGCTCGTCGCGCGGCGGGCTCTCCTGGTGGTCGTGCAGCGTGCGCAGGTGTCTGATCAGGTTCGACTTCACGCTGAAGCCCTTGTTGCACAGCCCGCAGATGAACGTTATACAGGGTGATATATTATGTGTCCGTCTCACCTGCCCCCCCTCCCCTGGCTCAGGCCTCGCGCTTCACCTCCGACGGGCCGGGCTCGTCGCGCGGCGGGCTCTCCTGGTGGTCGTGCAGCGTGCGCAGGTGCTTGATCAGGTTCGACTTCACGCTGAAGCCCTTGTTGCACAGCCCGCAGATGAACGTTATACAGGGTGATGTATTATGTGTCCGTCTCACCTGCCCCCCCTCCCCTGGCTCAGGCCTCGCGCTTCACCTCCGACGGGCCGGGCTCGTCGCGCGGCGGGCTCTCCTGGTGGTCGTGCAGCGTGCGCAGGTGTCTGATCAGGTTCGACTTCACGCTGAAGCCCTTGTTGCACAGCCCGCATATGAACGTTATACAGGGTGATGTATTATGTGTCCGTCTCACCTGCCCCCCCTCCCCTGGCTCAGGCCTCGCGCTTCACCTCCGACGGGCCGGGCTCGTCGCGCGGCGGGCTCTCCTGGTGGTCGTGCAGCGTGCGAAGGTGTCTGATCAGGTTCGACTTCACGCTGAAGCCCTTGTTGCACAGCCCGCAGATGAACGGCCTTTCACCTACATGCAATTTCAAATATGTTGCATATATGCTGTTGCTCGCTGCGACCCATATACGTCCCACTGCTGGGCACGGGTCTCCCCCACAGACGCAGCTGCGGGAGGTCTAGAGCATACTCCACCACGCTGCTCCAATGCGGATTGGTGGTAGGGGTTAGTGGCCAACCCAGTGTCGAATGTTCTCAAGCCACCCGAAGGTCTTCGACAAGGCTTAACGACTGTTTCCAACATTGAAAACAACCGGGACCGACGGCTTTACGTGCCCTCCGAAGCACGGTAGCGTCCATGAAATTTTCTGCCACTAGCGGTCACCCATCCACAAACCGACCGGGCCCGTCGTTGCTTAACTCTTTCGATCACATTGAATCGAACCGAGCCATTGGCCTATGGACGCTACGAATGCTATACTATACTATGCTGTTGGCTCCAAAGGAAACCAGCAGCGCTGATTTTCAGTGCTGCCCGAGTTTGCAATGTATGTAATCGTATTTTATATTATTACAAACTATTGTTATGTTGTGACAGTAATAAATAGATATTCAAACTCGTTGGTTGTCTAACTGATCCCCATATGGCGACCCTGCCAGGAATCGGTTTAGCGGGCAAGCCACAAATTGTTATTATTGCATTTGCAATTCGTACATGGTTTAAAAAAAAAACATCAATGACCCGAGTACACAAAAAACATCAATAGACGTCGAATTGTTATATATTTTAATTGCAATTATATTTCTAGCTAATACAACATCGTCCTCGCCTGTAAAAAAATATTTTAATTAATTTCCAAGACAAACAGTATTTTGCCTCACTTTTGTTATACGAAACAATACTTAATTTATTCACTTAAAAATATTTTTATACATTTTATATTTTGTGATTCCCCCTATGTCGTTATAATCCCTCATTAGAAATTATTAGCGGACGCCTGCAGCGTCGCTCGCGTGGAATTAGACATAACAATAGTTTCGTTAACACCTATAATATTATATAGCATGTCACTCAGTTAAGGTGCAGCTTTCTAATGGTGAAAGAATTTTTGTAATCGGTCCAGTAGTTTTTGTGTGAAAACATTACATACAAATCTTTTTTCTTTATAATCTAATATATAAAATTCTCGTGTCACAGTTTTCGTTGCCATACTCCTCCGAAACGGCTTGACCGATTTTGATGAAATTTTTTTGCTTATCCGGTATCTATGAGAATCGGCCAACATCTATTTTTCATCCCCCTAAATGTTAGGGGTAGTCCACCCCAAAATTTTTTTTTTTAGACAAAATTTTTAATTTCTATTTTTTTATGATACAACATACAAAAATACATACAATCCTCAATTTTCACCCTTCTACGATCAACCCTTATTTTAGGAAATTATTTATATGGCAAAACAACGTTTGCCGGGTCAGCTAGTGTTAGTATAGATAGATAGATATAATCACCTGTATGTGTTCGCAAATGTATGAGCAGCGACGCGTGCGATGGAAATACCTTGTTGCAATGTGGGCACATCTTGTTCTGCACGCCCTCTGTGAAACGATTGTGACGTTTGGGTGGTGCACTCTTGTTTGCATTGGCCAATTCTAGACAACCGACACCGAACGAACATTTAGATATGGGTCCATTAGACAATGTGCCATGTGCAATGCTCTGGTTATACTGGTAAATAATTAAATATGACGCGTGCATTTAAGCGCTCACCTGTGATAAAACTACAAATTCCTGCCACAAATAAACGGTCATCTTGAACTAGTACCGTACTAACGAAAATAAATTAACCACGGTAAATTTCTCTTTGACACAAGCACTTGAAATTAATTATTACTCTATCGAATTAGATTTCAGTTTAATTTTTTGGTTTAAATAATTTTATTTTTGGGAAAGGAATTTGTATTACTAGGCGTATAGAATTTTTGTTAGATTTAGTTGGGTGAACGATTAAATTGTAGCTGTATTGAAAAACAGAAAATTGCAAGATATTTTTATATATTCTGTGCCATTTATATAACATACAGCTAAACAAAGCATCACATGGATTAATCAGTTCATCTAGAATATAATAGAACATAACTGAAGTGATTATCATGAGTGTAGCGAGGTCAAAAAGTCGTGTTGAACTAATAATGGATATATTAAATAGGCTAAGCAAATAAATATGGGGTTTAACATAATTGGCAAGGTGACTTAGACAGAGTTGTCGAGAATCAGCCACGTACATAACAACCAGGGTTCAGCTATGTTAGTAAAATAAATTATTATTATTAGGTCATGTTAATAATTATAAAAACAAACCAATTTAAACATAAATTAATTTATGTGACCTGATATGATAGTCTAAAATAAGTATCTGTCTACAAAATCTGCAACTTATTTGAAATTGTCGAAGGTAGTTAAAATGTAGTATGTGGGTAAAGCAGACTAGTTACGATCAGTTATGATGACCAGCTTTAGGAGAGTTCAAATATGCATAGAAAACTAGTCAGCTTTAACGACATAATATAAGTTAATAATTAATTAAATTGAGACTTAACGTGTATCATCAAACTTTTAAATTCAAGGACAGGTCCAGAAATCATAATAAACCATAGAAGATCATATAAATCATAGAATGCTATAGCTCACCAAGTGTGACAGTACCTACACACACATTCGAGAACATTATAAAGAACTCTCAGACGTATGCCTGTATAGGTTTCCTCACGAAGATTTCTTTCACCGACACCGCTTGACATTTAATCGCTAATTTTATCTTTTTTTTCCAACGGAGATGGTTGTTGACCTATTGACCTTAAAAACGTCACCGAACTGGTTCTTGTCAATAGTGGTGTGGTCGAACCCATTGTCGAATGTTCTCAAGCCAAACGCAGGTCTCCGACAAGGCTCAACTATTGTATATTTGAGAACTACTGTGCCCAACGGCTTACCGTGCCCTCCGAAGCACAGTAGCTCTTATGAAATTTTGCCAATAGCGGTCACCCGTCCACAAACCGACCGCACCCGTCGTGGCTCAACTCTCTCGATCACATACGATCGACGGGAGCCATGGACGCTAGTCTTAATATGTAATTAAATATTAGGTAATTAAAATTAATTCATAGTTGAATTTACCGGCTTACTCACGTGTGATTTAAGTCGGAAATATGCCGAATACACGTGTAAGCCGTGCCCGCCGCGAGCGCGTTCACTCCTGAAGATGATCATCGTAATAGATCGAAACTAGTCGGCCTATTTTCGACTTAAATCACACACGAGTAAGCCGGTAACTTCAACTATGAATATATACACTCACGAATCGTTTAATAATTAAAATTAATTAATTAAAATGAGGTATGCAATAATTACCTGTCTCTGTGTGCGTGTTCTGTATGTGTCGCACCCACTCCGCCGGGTTAAGGAAATGTTTCTGGCAGAGGTCGCAACGGAGCAACGCCATAGAGTCATCGTCGCTGCTCTGTTGGGGGAAACCGAGTGTTTGACATTGTATATATGCATCTTTGAAGTTACCGGCTTCAATAGGCTTAAATAGGCCGACTAGTTTCGATCTATTACGATGATCAGCTTCAGGAGTGAACGCGCTTACGTACTCACGTACACTGTACGCCGTGCCCGCCGAGCGTTCACTATTGAAGATTATCATCGTAATCGATCGAAACTAGTCGGCCTATTTCTGACATAAATCACACGTGAGTATGCCGGTAACTTCAACTATGAATATAGACTCACGAATCGTTCAGTAATAAAATTGTATACTGCCTCGCTAATCTGATTGGTCCTGGATCAGAACAGTGACTAACTTTCAAACAAGACTCAAATAGGAACTGGGATGGTTAGTCCCGTTAGCTGAGTGTTAATAATAAGCGCAGCCCTTTCGCGCTCGTACCGTCAAATAGACCCAAAAAAACGATTCTACGCAGGTACTCCTGCGTGAAAGCGAGACAGACAGACATAGTTACTTTCGCATTTATAATATTAGCATGGATATTAGTATGGAAGTATGGATATGGATAAATAAAATTGCTTCAAACAGAGCGCTCAACAGTGCATTTCACTATAATATGGTCTTTTTTTTATGGATACAGGATAGCAAACGAGCTTGCAGCACCACCCATCCGCTGCCACCCATGACAACTGTGACTGACTTTGAACAAGACTCAATTAGGGACTGGGATGGTTAGTCCAATTAGTTGAGAAAGTTAATTAGAACATTAGTTGGTCAGTTCGTTAGTAGGTATGAGGACTGGGGACTGTTAGTGATAGTTAGTCCTGTTAGTTGGTGTTAGTAATAGTCCAGTTAGTACTTGTTAGTAGGAATCTCGTTCTAAGTCAGTCACAGATGTGTTGCTACCCTTGAGGTGATATCACTATGCTTCTGTATTAATTATACTAAAAATTGTAAGCAGGTGGCATATGGGGTGATTCTTGGCATACACGATTGGCTGTCTCGTGTCTGTCCTAATCATGTCATGGTCATACTGTACATTTTTCTGTAAAAATTAATTTGAATTTTAAAAGAGTACCGAGAGTTTTTTCCTCCGGCTTTTTTCTCTCTCGGCCTACACTAGGGCATAGGATAAGAATATTGTAAATTCTTCCTAAAGCCGATGACCATATAGATAGTCTATCGTGACTTAGAGCTTAGTTTAGTGGTAGGTAATTATTGTAAATTAATCCTAAGGCAAGTTAGGCACCTGTGTAGGATTAGCTATTCATTCAATAATCAATAGCTAATCCTTTGCCTTATATAGATCAGTTTAAGTAGTTTTTAGTTAGGTACCTAGACTTTCGTTAAGCGTGTCTAATCACCTCATAGCGAAGTAAATTATTTGAATTTGAATTTGAATTTGAGGACTAAGATGGTCGCGTCTAAAGAAGTTTAACCGGAGATCGGTATACGTACGCCGGATCTGAGTTTCCTCTTGCGCGAGTGCTGGTCGGAGTTAGAGTGGCCCTGCACGTGGCGCACCCACGCCGCCGGCACCGTGAACACCTCCGCGCACAGCTCACACGCAAGCGGACTGTAGATCTGGAATGGAGAAACAAACGTTGCAACACGCAAGTAAAGCCGCGTATCCACTAGACAACATCCATTGATCGAAGGCCGTAAGGTAAACACATTAAAATTAATTGCAACCAAAAGTATATTGTGCTAATTCTGAGCAGATCGATTCAGTTTCTTTGATTTTAATAAACAGTAATAATCTCTCTGAGAATTGTCCCCAAAAACACATAAATAACCTATACTGTCATGCGCGACACGTGACGCTCAACATGTAAGTACAGCAACGGTGCACAACAGCGCGCGACGTTGCCAGCTGGCGCGCAACATAACGCACGCAGTAGTAGATGCGTAGACAGACAACGTTGTTCAACAAAAGTTCCGTGCTCTCGGGTAACTTGTTGTGCATGTTGCAAATGTTGCGTAGTGAATACGCGGCTTTACTAACAAAGTTCACAAGCCTTTCTTTGTCCCTAGAATATATTCTAAATTGCAGCAAAATTGTGGCGTCCATAGCCCAATGACTCGCTTCGATTCAATGTGATTGAAAGAGTTAAGCAACGACGGGCGCGGTCGGTTTGTGGATGGGTGACCGCTAGTGGTAAAAAATTTCATGGACGCTACCGTGTTTCGGAGGGCACGTAAAGCCGTCGGTTCCGGTTGTTTTCAATGGTGGAAACAGTCGTTAAGCCTTATCGAAGACCTTCGGGAGGCTTGAGAACATTCGACACTGGGTTGGCCACTAACCCCTCCACCAATCCGCATTGGAGCAGCTTGGTGGAGTATGCTCTAGATGGTGGAGTATCTCCTGTAGCTGTGTCTGTGGGGGAGACCCGTGCCCAGCAGTGGAACGTCTATGTTGTAGCTAGCTATATACTGATGTGAAACTAATAAAATATTATGAGCAAAAGATGGTCTAATTGGTTTGACGTGCCACTTTCCTGACAGTAAACTATTTTGATTTGATCCATGGAGCAGACCTATCATTATGATGATGATAAGATTCTAAGGGCTCACCGGGGTATCATCCTCACTATCAGCTTCTTCCAGCGGCTCAGACTTAACACTCATCTCGTTATGGAACATCTCGCTGATGGACTGGTCTGCATCCTCTATGCTCTTTGTGTCCCACTCAGCGGGCTCTTCCTTTATGTGGACCTCCATAGTCCCGTCTAGCTCACCTTTCATGCTTTGGTTTGATTTTTCTGTAGATTGAACATTGCTGTTATTAATAATGCATTTTGTAAATCAATCGGGCTGTGGTAGGATTAATTAATTGATATTGAAAAAAAAAAACATATTTTTGTTACGTATTCAAAAACTACCATTTTATTCAATTTCAATTCAAATACAATCATACATGCGCATAGAGTATTGAGTAGAAACAAAATTATATTTTTGTGAATACTGAATTCACATCTTATTTTAGGAGATTATCAAACAAGCATGCAAATTTACTCTTACTAAAAATCATTAAGTTAAGCATCATTTAGCTTTAAGGTAACCTTCTGTTAAGTGTGTAAACTGGAAAACATCATCATAGGGTTTAAACCGTCTTTACCCTGCATCCCTGAGAATTCTTCAAAATTTTTTTGAAGCTTTGTGCACTTCAGCCAGGATGGTAATGTGTGGCCTAACCCCTTTCATTACAAGAGGAGATTGGAAGGGTTTTGGTGATGATGGTGTTACTACATACTTACTTGAGCTAGCGGAAGCTGCATCATTGTCATCTGTATCCTTATTGTCTTCTTGCTCCGCAGGCTCAGACCTCTGCCGTTTCCCATACTTCCTCTCCACGCCAGTCTTTCTAAGGATACGGGGAGGTGGAACATCATCACTCGTGTCATCTACCAGTGAAGTTGTTGAGGCTACAGTGATATTTGATGTGGTTGTTGCTACTGAAGTGGTCAGGCTGGTTGAGTCAGAGCTGGCCGCTGGAGCAACTAGAATAGTTTGACCCTTGGAGCCTACCGATCGAAGATTGGCAGTTTGACCACCCCCTTCTGCTGCCTTTATAAAAACTAACTTTGGAGGGCCGTGAATGAACATGGATCTGAAAACAATAAGCATGATAAATTTACATAATATATTTAGTTGTATGATGACAAAAACAAATGGACCTGTGGCTTCTGGAACTGATTTCGATGCATGTAGGATAAACCTCAAACATAAACAGATAGAATTACTACATATATTGAATTCCTGAATTATTAAGACATTCAAATAGTGTATGCAACTAAGGTAGTATATCGCTGCTTTAATTCAAAACTACCACAAATCAGAAAATTGCAAAAACCTTTTTATTCCAAAAATGCAACTGTAACCCCTTATATTTTTAAATTTAAACAAGACACCCATTGATTTCGCATTATAAGTTACAAAAATAACGCAACCGTTACTTTTGAATTTTCGTTTTGAACGCGCGAAATATGATCTAAACCGCCATATTGTGAGTTGTGTGTAGACTACCGACTTGAAAGCACGTTTCTTTTGTGCAAAAGTGCCATATATCGAAATTTAATGTGTGTTACTCATTCATTTTATACAGAAGACGACCATATTTCGGGATACTTCACTTTTTGATTAAAGGATTCACGTAAGTAGGACAATATTTTTAAATCAAAAGAACCATAATTTCAAAACGGGTTGTTTTGCAGAGAAGATAATACTTAAATTAACTTAATTTTTTTGATCAAAGTAAACTAATGAGGCAAAGTGTTCGTTTTGCATTTGAGTTACTTAATTTGAAGTACGGTATTTAAAAATGGTTTATTTTGAATATAAAAAACTACTTTCTATTATTATCATTCAAAAATTAAAAGGGCCTTATTCTGGAATACACTAGTTTTGCTTTTATTTAAACGGAGTTATAAGTTAATCGATAAGTTCATGTTTTGAGATACATTACTTTAGCATTTTTTGTGCAAAACCATATCTATACAATGTTATTTTAATACAATAAAATTGTATATTATTGTAGGTATGTTTTTACGTCTTATACGTAGAAAGTTAGAAACATAGGTACCTACTATTTTATAATTATTATCTATTATTCCGTAGGTTCAATAAATGAAGTTTAATTTAAGGTGATTCAGTATTTATTTTTGTTTACTAGGTATTTATACTGTTTTATGCAGTTTAGTCATTTTATTATATGCCATTATTATTATTATTTATTGTTTTCTTACAGAATGAGTAGAAGAGCACAAAGAATACTTAACATGGTTATAGATAAGAGTAGAACTAATGGCGAAAATGTTCAACCGCAAACTGACTGTCCAATGTTGGATGAACCAGATGTGACTCAGAATGAGTCTTTTGATATTAACTCTATTCCTGACAGTCAGCACGGCCTCGATTTGTCTCTACTTGAAGAGGCATATTTAAAACCAAACGTAGTTGTTCCAGAAAGCGATTAACGATAGCGACGCTTTTGAGTCTACAAGCTCTTGTTTAGATTTTTCTTCCGACGATAGTGTGAAAGATCCAAATTTTCAAATTAGGGAAGACTTAGCTTTAAGTGATTCTGATTCAGATGAAGACTTCACTAAAAATGTAAACCTCCGGCCTAAAAGCAGACTAAAACAATTTTCTCCTGAACCTGGACCCTCTGGTTTATATAAAGAGATTGAAGAATCAGACCGTAGTAATCCGATAGCAGACATTTTTTTCGACATCGTCCCGATGAGACTGGAATCTGAAACTATTGATGCTCAACCAAGTGACTTGGAACCAGCGTTGGTATATCAAGTGTTGAAACGACCTCTCCTTATGTTGAAAACGAAAACTTTGAAAGAAGTGTTCGCAAACGGAAAGCGAATCCAAATTCATGGAAGAAAAATGTGTCGAAGATATTAAGAAACAGTGGCAAATCATATACCTCTATGTCGAAAACGAAGAGAAACGTTGAAGAAAAGAAAATGGGGTCGGTTTGTTCTGATAAATGCAAGTTGCAGTGTTCTACAAAATTTACTTACGAAGATAGACTAATTATTTTTAACGAATATTGGAATACTGGTGATCTGGAAGCACAAAGACAATTTATTTATAATAGTGGACGCCCGCAGCTTCGCTCGCGTAGAATTAGACCCATTAACGATGTCTGCCCGCGTTCGGGTTGCCCACTTGACTTCAAAAACGGCAGTTTCATACAAATTTTGAAGCCCCTTTTTACCCCCTTAGGGGGTGAATTTTCAAAAAACCTTTCTTAGTGCTCCCCTACGTTATAAAAGGAACCCCTGTGCAAAATTTCAAGTTTCTAACCCTTATAGTTTAGGCCCTGCGTTGATATGTCAGTCAGTCAGTCAGTCAGTCAGTCAATCTGTCAGTCAGTCAGTCAGTCAGTCAGTCACCTTCTCCTTTTATATATATAGATAACATGACTGAAATAGAACCAAAATATCGATACACTCGTGTTGGTAGTTCTCGCTCGTAATGATAAAGAATATTGCTCAAAAGTTTTGAATATTTTCTTAATGTTTATAAAGTCTTTGTTTTATTTTGAGTTTTGAAAAACTTACGTTAGTTTTAATATTTAGCTTAGCTAATTTTATTATTTTACTTTTATGTTTTTATTGTTTCAATATAACTTAAATAATAATTGATGATTATTTTAAGCAGTTTCGAAGATTTTTATTTGTTATTTTGAGGGAAAATTTGATTTGTTTGTTTTTTTAGATAGCATTTTAGTTATTTTATTAAATTGCGTGGCGATTTTTATTGTGTTCCTAAAAAAAATTATGGGCAAACATGATTAATACAATAATTTTTTTGACTTATGGTTGTTTTATTCCATATTTAGAATATTTCGCAAATATTTTTTATATTCAAAAGTAACTTATATGCTTATATCTCCTCTAGCATTCAGTTTATTATAAAACTACTTAAAACATTTAATGCTGTTTAAAAATGTGCTTCTAATGATGTATAATACGCATATATATATATATAAATTAAGAAAGCATCAGACAAAAAACACTTTTTTTTTCTTTGTTTGGCTCTCCTGTAAAAAAGTATAATTTTGATTTGTGGTAGTTTCGAATTAAAGCAGCGATATATGCATAATTTTGTATAAATGGTCATTTTATACACCTTATTCAGTTTAAATAATATTAAATAATATAATATTATTACTTAAACTATCATCAATATGAATATTTTAAAGGAATGTTAGTGTAATCTGAATCTCTTAGCTAATGGAGAACTATCTTACACCATAATAACTATTTGTTGTTTTATTACTGCCCAAAGGGTGACTGGCACAGAAAGCTTTAAGCATTAAGCCCCACCTTTTGTCCCTTATCCCATTAAATAAAATTACCCATTAAATAAAAATCTTATATGCCCACCAGTGTTATTTGCCTCGTTGTTGTAAATGAGAATCCTATTAGAACTCTTTCATGTAAATGTTATTCAAAAATAAATAGAGAAGTTTAGTTTTCTTTAAGTAAGATTACATTGTATAATTTGTAAGCATATTTAAACTTCCTATTATTTCAGATTTTCAAATAATTTATATCTTGCCTAGGAACTCCTCCGGATGTCTGAACAGTCGGACCAAAGGTTTTGATGATCTTGTCATCTTTCTTCATGGCAATCTTTTGTACTTCTTCTGCCTTTTTGGGTGGCTGCTTATTGACACTGGCCGTGACCTGGGTGGTCTTCTCGGCCGCGGCGGCGTCCCCTCCAGCCTCGTCTGACTGCCTCCATAGCCCTCGGATTTTTAAAATCTCTCCTGCTTTAAGTACTATATCAAGAATTTCATTGGAAACTGTTGTTTCTCCTGTAACAAACGTAGTGTGTTGTAAATTACAATATTGAAGATGTTTGATACCTAAGAATGTGTTTTGCTTAAAACTCTTAAAAGTAGCCTAAAACGTTCATCACTTCAGACGCTTTCACGTAACTCACTTGATTTCAAGAAAAACAAGCTTATGTTTACAGAGTTGTTACGATTGTTTCGAATTACGAGATCAAATAAATATTTTAAAACAATGAAGAAAAAACTAACCTTTATACATATATTCCACCAGGATCTTCAGAGCCTTGGTGGATATCTCTGATGGCAACACGACGTATATCATGCCTCCCATTCGCGTAACTGACCGCTGCCCCTCAAACAGCGTACTCAAGTAAACGCTGCAGGAGCTCAGAATAAACTTGTGGGCCGGGATCTGCGAGCCATCTAAGGTACACAGCACCACGTCGGTGAACCGCTCCGAACGCAGCAGGGCCGCCACAGAACCGTTTAGGTGCGAACTGTGAGAGTGCCATTTCAATTGGTATGTGTCCGTCGAAGTCATCTTCTATTCGAAGCAGCTGAGACTTCGCGTTACACTTTTACACAACAATCCATCTGCACATGAAAGAAAAGGAAAACGCATAATAATTTAATTTTGTTTACGTTTTTACAACACGAAGTTACCCGCAGAACATTTAGCATTATTTTGCGCAACGACGAACTTCAAGCTTGTCTTGTTTCGTTGGCAAAGACTCTAATGTCACGTTCAATATACTCGTACGTAAAACGAAACGAAGTGCTTTTGTTAGACATTTCCGAACGCGTTCTTCAAAAACATTATTATTGTGTTTGCGGACAATAGTAGGTAGTTAAAAAAAAAGTAAATTATTTTTTATATATTTAGGAAATAAAAAGAAGACCAAATTATTCAAAACAAGTTAAATATTTTTGAATTTTAGATCTAAGAAAATTTGCAGTCGCGCGATTGCATGAAATAATTACCTTACAAAACCGGCAATGGATGTGATCGATGGGTTGCGTGTTCCTCAAAAGCCATAATTATACGCGTCAAAAAATATCTAAACTGAACCTAGAATCTACTTAAAATCGGCGTGGGACCACAAAATGGTGCGCGCAACCACCGCTTGCGACCCTCGGATTTGGTGTGCGGCGACTGCGGCTCCTAAAATCGATGGCGATGGTATTGATTTAACGCGAAGAGCGGGGTTGCGCGTTTATCTCATCGATCCATGGGTGGCACGCGGCGTCGTGCGTCGGTGCGGCGCACGCCTGCGCGCAGCCCGAGGGGCGCCGCGCGGACCGACTCCCGCCCCGTCTGCCGCAGTGCCCTGCGCCACCCTGTTCACGCGCAAATTGCTTTTATACCACGCTTAGATATACTTATATATTGCTACCCTACGCCCTTGCATGCACTCTAGTCTAAATCAAAACGGGCACAAAGCAAAGGTGACTGCATATATCAATGCATTGAATGATTTCGTCTTTAATTCGTATACAAAATGCAGAAGTACATAATTTATGGGTACTAGCACTCAACTTCACTCAAGTAGCCATTTAGGAAACCCCTACATGCCTACTAAAATAAAATTCGTTAATGAAAAATAAATAATGGATAAATAAATACTTAATCATTAACAATCAATCAAATCACATAAGGAACTTGAGAATTTATATGGTATGATTACGGAACATAAGAAATGTAAAGTTCAGCAATACCTAGTACAATACAAACTGTTAGCTACTTCGCTGCGACCCATAGACGTCCCACTGTTGGGCACGGGTCTCCTCTCAGAATGGGAGGGATTAGGCCTTAGTCCACCACGCTGGCCAAGTGCGGATTGGCAGACTTCACATACCTTCGAGAACGTTATGATGAACTCTCAGGCATGCAGGTTTCCTCACGATGTGTCCTTCACCGTTATAGCAAGTGACATTTAATTTCTTAAAACGCACATAACTTAGAAAAGTCATTGGTGCGTGCCACTGGGGTTTGAACCCGGACCGCTCGAGTGAGAGGCGAGTTCGATAGCCGCTGGGCTGTCACAGTTAGTTAGCTACTTACAGCAGTTACAGCTAACCAATAATGTCCTACAACGGGACCATAACGGGACGCTTTCAGCCACCGAATCAAAAAGTTATTTAATCATTTGGATTCGACGGTCGGCCACGGCGCAGCTAATACGAATAGATCCTGGAAGCGCCACATTCTCTTCTCATATAATCGCTCATACTAGTAAGGTACTTAATTACTCTAGTACTTGATTAGCTACAGAAATATCATTAGTTAAGTAATAATATGGTCTTGGAGAAATTTGAGCTTTTTGATTGGATTGTTTGGTAGATAGCGCTAAATACCACACAATTAGTTTTGCGCTACTATACTAAACTTGTATTCCGATTTTTAAGAGGCAGAGTGCAATTCGACGACCTGCTTAAATTCCTCTTCTGATTCTCAGTCCTTCGTGCCTTGCCAAAACAGCTTTTGGATATGCTTCCCTGTCATAAACAGGTTAACTGAGCTTCAACACAAGATCTGGTTGACAAAAATATCGTTATGATATTTAGGTCGGCATCTACCGTTTAGCCATGTATAACTTAACCATTATCTAACACCTCATACTACAACGATCCTGAGTACTTACTAAATATCAATTTCTATAGATAAAGTTTTGTAAGAGTGAATTCAGATTTAGAGGCAGACAAGCAACCAAAAGCCGTTGGTTGTGTATGAAACAGATAATGACAATAGTAAAATGATTGAGTACGTTGTTACCATGTTATTTACAACTATTCTCCACAGAACATTTTACACCCTCACAGATGCATTCAACTGCCGCATGCCGGGAGCAACATGGGATTACATATTTAACCCGACTGAGTGAGTTTGGGCTTCGAATCCCGGCCGGGACAGATAGGTTACTGAACGGCTGTACCTACTCTGGTCTTGGACTTAAATTTTGCTGTATTGTGACACAGGGAATCCTAGTATGGCGTATGAGTTAAGTTAGTGGCAAAGATTTTATACCTAAATAAATAGATAGATATAAGAATAAGAAATGACTACCAACAAACAATATCTTTGCAGTTAATGGCGCAGTTTTAAACACTTTTTTTTATGGATACAGGATAGCAAACGAGCTTGCAGCACCACCCACCCGCTGCCGCCCATGACAACTGTGACTGACTTTGAACAAGACTCAATTAGGGACAGGGATAGTTAGTCCAATTAGAACATTAGTTGGTCAGTTCGTTAGTAGGTATGAGGACTGGGGACTGCTAGTGATAGTTAGTCCTGTTAGTTGGTGTTACTTGTTAGTGGGAGTCTCGTTCTAAGACAGTCACAGATGTGTTGCTATCCTTGAGGACTAAGATGGTCGCCTCTAAAGAAGTGTAACCGGAAACCACACCTTTTCAACCGGGCCATAATTGCTCTAAAAACAATTATCACACGGCAGAAATGGTACTAGGTCCGTGGCGGGCGGTGGTTCTGCGCCGGGCGAACACAATGGCTATTCATAAATTATGTAATACTAATGGACGCCCGCAGCTTCGCTCGCGTGGAATTAGACATAACAATAGTTTCGTTTACATCTAGTAATATTTTATAACCTATATCACTCAGTGAACATGCAGCTTTGTAATGGTGAAAGAAATTTTGAACTGTATTATGTAGTTTTTGTGTGAAAACATTACAAACAAATGTGTCCTCTTTTTAATATTAGTATATTTATGT
The DNA here is from genome assembly GCA_944567765.1 of Carterocephalus palaemon. Classification (NCBI taxonomy): domain Eukaryota; kingdom Metazoa; phylum Arthropoda; class Insecta; order Lepidoptera; family Hesperiidae; genus Carterocephalus; species Carterocephalus palaemon. The sequence continues at coordinate 11,816,607 of OX155643.1, forward strand.
ATAGATAATGAGAAGACACTGGCAGCTGTGGCGCTTTTGTTCACAATCCGAATAAAAAAAGTTCTATACCGAAGTCTCAAGTTCAAAATTCGAAAAACTTTACGCGCGATTCTTTAACAGCATAATTGACGTGCTTATTCGTCGATCGATTGCACTTATGCTACATCGTCATTCGTCAGTACATAGATAAACACGATGATGGAGGGATGGAAGTACATAGTGGGGTGCGTGGGTGCGGACTGCGGATCGATAGGGCCGACTGCGCAAGCGATTCGCGCAACGCGCGCAGCCGCCTCCGCGCGGCTTGCAGCGAGGGCTGTTGCCTAGCCACCTCATTTAGGTGTATATCTATTCTGTGCTAGCTACACAATACTTACGTATAACGTGACTATGCTGTACCTAGATAGCTAATAATCTATATGAAAAAACGCTTTCACACACCTCCGTACCGCATCACACTGCAAACATCGAAATTTAACATCTTTTATCACGTAAAAATATTTATCTGCGAAATAAATATTTAGTATCTGCTCTGGGATTAAAAATCTATGGTTATTCTTATAAAATATATTTCATATAAAATGATGAAATAAAGCTGGTTGCGCAGATTGCGATATTATCAAACGGCCACGGCGGCGCGGCGCGGCAGTTGGAAGGGTGAACAATTTTGATCGATTGTGTGTGAAAAGTATCATCAAGCCATCTTGAAAGACTTCGGCTAAGAACTTCCATCAATAGGATTAACCACTACGTCTATTTATATTTGCCAGTAACTAAAATTTTATTCCTCATTCGCAATGGAGCACCAGCAGCTCTCTCCTTCAGAGTTGTGAAAAGAAACCCATTCTGTAGTTGACCAGTGAATCTAAATACCATAGGACCAGACGAAACCACTCTCGAATATGACTCATGCAGATTAAATTTTTTGCTTCATAGTAACAGATATAACATAAATCACGCGTGTATTTCTCGAAGGGGTAGGCAGAGGAGTGTGTCTCCATTTATATATATGACTAGCTGTCCCGGCAAACGTTGTTTTGCCATAAAATATTTTTTTTTAAAGTAGGAAATTATTAAAATTTAATATTATTACGTTGATACAACTCTTAACAAATGCATTAATTTCGACCAAATTTGATTACCATAAAAACGGTTCTAGTGAGTTAATCTTAAAAGATAGACATATACTGTCGTGGACATTTTTTTAGATCATTTCAAGAGGAATAATTCTTTCATACATATATTTTTGGTATCTTGATCCGTTTTCGCAGCGCACGCAACGGGAGCCCTCAAGGATGAATAATTTTCCCCGTTTTTTTCATATTTTCCATTATTTCTTCGCTCCTAATAGTTGCAGCGTGATGTTATATAGCCTAAAGCCTTCCTCGATAAATGGTCTATTCAACACAAAAAGAATTTTTCAATTCGAACCAGTAGTTCCTGAGATTAGCGCGTTCAAACAAACAAACAAACAAACAAACAAACAAACAAACTCTTCAGCTTTATAATATTAGTATAGATACATATAAATAATAAATAAGCAGAACCTTTGTAGGTACTAAAATTTTGTTACTTTTAACTTTTTTTATTAAAGTGCGCAGTGTTTGTGTACTTATACTTATAAATAAAAAAAATAAATCATGTTGGCCCTATGTTAGCCTTTAAGGTGACATGAAAATTAAATAAAGAAATAATAATAATTAGAAAGGCTGATTCTTGTATAGTAGATATCTAGATGAACAGTATTAAAAATGACGATATCAGTCGACTTTTTCATGAATTTTATAATCCAGTAGATTTTGCGTGGTGTTTATATAATGTAATGTTCAGAGCTATGTTTTGTTTCAGTGTTACATTAGGGATTAAATGACAAAATGTTGTAAAAATTTTATATTCGTATTATTACTTATTAAGTTATTACTTTAATAAACACTCCTGTGTTCAATCAATCTGATTATCTCGAACATTACTTGTCTTCTTCATATTGGAGAAATGTTATCCAACTCTTGGGCAACGAACAAACCAAAGAAGTGATTTGCCGCTTTTAAATTTTTCCTTTCATCGTTAAAAGTTGCTTGAGTACCGACATCTTGGCCGCAAGCACAAACTAATAAGGGATACTACTACGTAGTATCCCTTACCCTTATCCCTTATCCCTTAGACAGTTATATGCAAGACACACAATTGTCTAGTACTTGGTATTGCAAATAAAATCGTCTGTTTGAGTACGCTTATCTTGAAAAGAACTTGGGACTTGTTTGTGATCTCTTTCATCATCAATTTTGTCATCACTACAGTTTTGTATTTTGTATTTACAATCTCCATCTAAAATTACACATTTTGTTTCTCTCTCATCACAGTCATTTACGAGGATTGTTTTTCTTTTACCTGCAATTATTATGAACATTTTCTGACTCATATTTATTCTGTGTACTGACTAGTGACTTGACTTTGACACTTTGACTTTTGTTTTCGCAAGTTGTTTTTTGAAGTGGCTGAATTTGTTTAATTTTAGTAAATAGCTCGAAATTTATAGTAAAGTGATAATAATTTAATCTACTACCTGATTAAATGTGATTTGTTACTCATAAAGGCACAATGGCATCTCAAAATAAGTCAATGGCGCTGTCCGTTGATTTGAACAGCTTCATATACGGTGTGTCTCGACGGAATTTTCAAAATGCTCCGGAGTTAACCAAAATTGGTATCACCCTGCTGAAATCCTTTCCAGCAGCTAGAGACGCTGTATTGGAGTATTTTGCAATGGTGTTTCATGATGCTGTAAATGCTTACATCAACCAACACGACTATGAGGTTTGTTATTTTAACATAATATCAATCACGCCTCTATTTTCCCGAATGTGTGTGTAGTTTAAGATTAAAAATGTTTTTAAAAGAGTATTTTTGAATCCTGTAATTTGACATGAAACATTGATCAAATATTTACCATACAAGGATATCTATACCATATTTATCCAAAATCAGCCAGGTCAGCATCCGTATGCATATGCTTAACTATCAATATATTTAAAAAATAAACATTTTTTTCAACAGCAAGATCCAAATGCAACTGCCTCGATGGAGAGTGTCAGCATGATTGGTCCCGAGCTCTGCAATCTCGGAGAAGCTTGGGCACCATTCATAGCCCCGTGGTGTATTAAATTGATCATGGACATAGCTACTGACAAAGCCAATTTACCAAGTAATTATGTTTTATTTCTCTAATAGTACTTCTTCAGTGGCTTAGACTAAGCAATATCACTAGTCTAGTGGCATAAGAAGTAAACTATCTTATGTATGTTGATTCTAAGCATGAAAGGGTGCTTCTTTCTTATATGAAATTTACTGAGTCTGTGAAGATATCATATCTAAGCTGTACTGGCTTACTGAGTAGACTAATGTGTACCACTAAGCACTGGTGTGCTAGGATGTCATGATGATAAGGGGCCTATTCTATTCTTCTATCACAGAAGAAAAACAGTGGCAAAGTAAAATTGCATTTAAACATTATTGAAGTACTGCATCTAGTTTTTCTTCCATGACCGAAGATCTCACAGTCTTTTTGATTGGTTTTGTGGTTATATCAGGTTTTCCTATAATGAAAAATTAAGTACGACCATTGTATACATACATCTTTAGAGGTGTCAATAAAGTTGTTTAAATGAATAATAAAATAGTAAAAATAAAATTATTTCCCCAGCACTCACACCCCTCTGTATTTCATTTAGTGCTTAACTTTTGCTTCATGAGGAATACTGTTATAAATTTTTACCTCTAACCATTTCCTAGTAACATAACAGTCTATTATTTTCAGATGCTGTATTGCAAAGCACAGAACCTGTCAGAGTATTACTAGATATGACTACTCAAAACTTGACATTATTGAATGCTGAAGAGAGAGCAAAATGCATTGACATGATGTTGGGTAAGTGTTTATAATTTATTCTATACAAAGCCAAAAAATATTGAATATTTAAACGTTACATATTACATACATATTATTATATTCATACATCAAGTTCTCAAAACCTTGATACCAACCATCATCACCCAGGGCTGATTGGTGGAAAATTCTGCATGGCATTAAGTATGCACTTTGTAACAATTTGTGTATGAGAAGCTTAAATAAAAAAAGAAACTTGCATATTCATTGCAAATATTATACAGTAAATTGTGTGTGATTAAAAAAAAAACCCTTGAAAGTTTTAAATCTGTAGCAAATATAATGTTTAATAGCCTATTATTATTCAAATACACACTGTAATTGAACAATACAGTTAAATTAAAATACAGTTGCTAATACATATACAGCTTAAGTGGTTTATCCATTGCCATCATTCTATGTCTATGTAACCTTTTCAAATCTTGCTTGACACATTTAAAACTGCAAGAAAGGTGGATAATGTCTCAAGCTGCTCGACTTTGTTTTATTTCACTTGAGCTTGAGAATTGACATTATTTTGATGCTAGGTTTACATGTAAGCCATAGTTTGGTAAGTCTCAACTAGCTGCAGCACATCCCAACACAAGCTCGCATAAAACAAACAGCCATTTTTAATACTCTGACCAATAATTCGATGCAGTAAAATAACAGATCCAGGGTTGCAAGTCTTTGTCCAAAAAAGGTAAGTGGAGTTTGTAACATTATTTAGAAGCAATATGTCAGTCAGTGGATACAGTATCCAATTATTGGTCAGACTAGGATTGCATTTGTGAACACAGTGATTTGGAAAGCATATTAGTATAGCAGTAGCATACATAGCCCAATTGCACTAATCCTTCTACCAATCCGAATTGGAGCAGCGGTGGTGGAGTATGTTCTAGACCTCCCGCAGCAATCTGAGACCTGAGTCCAACAGTAGGACTTCTGTGTTGTAGCTATAATGTAGTACTAGCTTTTACCCGCGGCTCCGCCCGCGTGGTCAAAGGGAATTAACAATGAGTTGTTTAACATACATGACACATTTGTGGTGGATGAATAGTGACAGTTCCACAATTAAAAGATACTTAGAGGAACCAGAGGTAATGCTGACCGCAGATAAAGTGTACGTAAACTGACTTACTGGAGCAAATAAAAAACATCGATATCATCAAATGGGGATGTTTTACCGCGGTAAAAAGTAGCCTACGTCACTCTCCACCCTTCTCACTATCACTACACAGAAAAACCATACCATTTAATAGCTTCGTTGCGACGTGAAAGCCGGACAAACAAACAAATAAACAAACAAACACACTTTCACATCCATACTATACTTACTATACTAATATTATAAATGTGAAAGTGTGTTTGTTTGTTTGTCCGGCTTTCACGTCGCAACGAAGCTATTATATGGTATGCTTTTTGTGTGTGGAGATAGTGAGGAGGGTGGAGAGTGACGTAGGCTACTTTTTACCGCGGTAAAACATCCCCATGGATGGGAAGATATCGATGTTTTGTTATTTGCTAGATATTTAGTTCCGGATGTTGTTAATAGATGGCCTTAGTAAAATTCATTTGCAAGTTCCTATCTTAGTATCTTTTAATCGTGGAACTGTCACTATTCATCCACCACAAATGTGTCATGTATGATAAACAACTCATTGTTAATTCCCTTTGACCACGCGGGCGGAGCCGCGGGTAAAAGCTAGTTTATAATATTAGTATGGAAGTATGGATTGTAATTTGTGGTTGCACAGACTGCCGGGCCTGCTCGTGGGCGGTGGGGTGGGTGGGGCGCGCCGAGCCGGCGCTGGTGGCGCCGCGCGCGCTCGCGCTGAGCGCGGACGCCGCGCGCGCGGTGCTCGCGCACCTGGCCAACCACCCGCCGGCGCTGCTGCACGTGCGCGCCGCGCTCGTTGACCTCTTTCACGTGAGTGTTTGTTTATTTATTTATCTATATATATGTATATAGCGTCCATAGCCCAGTGGCTCGCTTCGATTCAATGTGATCGAAAGTGTTAAGCAACGACGGGCGCGGTCGGTTTGTGGATGGGTGACCGCTAGTGGCAAAATTTCATGGGCGCTACCGTGCTTCGGAGGGCACGTAAAGCCGTCGGTCCCGGTTGTTTTCAATGCTGGAAACAGTCTTTAAGCCTTGTCGAAGACCTTCGGGTGGCTTGAGAACATTCGACACTGGGTTGGCCACTAACCCCTCCACCAATCCGCATTGGAGCAGCGTGGTGGAGTATGCTCTAGACCTCCCGCAGAAGTGTCTGTGGGAGAGACCCGTGCCCAGCAGTGGGACGTCTATGGGTCGCAGCGATATATATAAAAGGAGAAGCTGACTGACTGACTGACTGACTAAGGGTCAGAAACTTGAAATTTTGCACAGGGGTTCCTTTTATAGCGTAGGGGAGCACTAAGAAAGGATATTTGAAAATTCACCCCCTAAGGGGGTAAAACGGGGGTGCAAAGTTAGTATAAAACTGCCGTTTTTGAAGTCAAGTGGGCAACCCGAACGCGGGTAGACGTCGTTAATGGGGCTAATTCTCGTCCACTAGTTTATTTATAAACGCTTTATTATACCTAAATATGGTACAAAAGGCGGACATAATGCTAAGAGCATTTTCTGCCAGTCAACCTTTGGGCTAAGCAGAGAGAAGCTAAGGCGGTATATTTGTTATATTAATGTATGTACGGACGGATAGATGACTAATGCCCGGTTTCTGAGGTCCTTTTGACGGCAGTTTATCTATTCATTAGCGCTATCGGTTCGATAACTTTTCAAATTGTGTTTCTGAACAACCCAATGTAAGATAAACTCCGTTTATACTTAGATTAACTTAACTGATGAAAGATGGCCGTTTATCGGTTCGTTAACCTTATCTGACGTTTCTATGACAAATTACAAAAACTTTAAAGGTATTATTGCCTAATTACGTGTAAATAGTATTGAATTTTTGCCACTAGCGGCCACCCATCCACAAACCGAACGAAATACCTACTACATCCACAACTATGAAATACCAACCAAATATCGAAATAAATTATTTTACTTTGACTTTTGACTTTGTCAAAAGTGACTGACAATTTCGGTTCTAAACATTAAAATTGTAGATATTGTTCACATTTGACTATGATGCACAGATGCTAATAAATACCAAATTACAATATTTGGTAAATAAAACAAGGTCTTACTACTTACTGAGTATGGAAAAAATATTTCTTACAAATAAGACTATTCCTAGGGTACAAACTACAATGAATATCTATTTTAAACTTGATCTTTTGAAGAGACCCATCTAGTGGCAGTTTAAGGTACTCGTTATCGGATTCATAGTTATTGGAAGGTCCTTCGCGTGTTCAGAAACCCAGTGACAGTTATCCGACATATATCTTACGTTTAACTTTATTGATTCAATAGCTGTTGATAATATAACTGAAGACTTCAGAAACCGGCCATAACTAAAAATCAGTATTGCAGTTTGAACATCTGTAAAGTGGCTACGTCGTTTTTTCTTTAGTGGTCATTGCAACATGTATAAAGTTTTATTATATTTTACAACTAGTAGACGCAGCTTTGCTCGCTTGGGATTAGACGACAATAGTTTCGTTTAGACCTAGTAATAATCCATAGCCTATGTCACTCAGTGAAGATGCAGCTTTCTAATGGTGAAATAAATTTTGAAATCCGTCCAGTAGTTTTTGTGTGAAACCATTACAAACAAATGTTTCCTCTTTATAATATTAGTATAGATGAAAATGTCCATGGGTCAACTACCCTGACAATGTCTTATGATGTTGGCTGTGATGGTGATGTTTTAATAATACAAAAGATTCATTGCAAAATGCATTGCGAATCCTTCGGGTTTTTCTGTAGGTATCACTCAGTCTAGTAGCGTCCATAGCCCAATGGCTCGGTTCGATTCAATGTGATCGAAAGAGTTAAGCAACGACGGGCCCGGTCGGTTTGTGGATGGGTGACCGCTAGTGGCAAAATTTCATGGACGCTACCGTGCTTCGGAGGGCACGTAAAGCCGTCGGTCCCGGTTGTTTTCAATGTTGGAAACAGTCGTTAAGCCTTGTCGAAGACCTTCGGGTGGCTTGAGAACATTCGACACTGGGTTGGCCACTAACCCCTCGACCAATCCGCATTGGAGCAGCGTGGTGGAGTATGCTCTAGACCTCCCGCAGCTGCGTCTGTGGGGGAGACCCGTGCCCAGCAGTGGGACGTCTATGGGTCGCAGCGATCACTCAGTCTACCAACATTCACTGGTTCAATAAGCCTACGTGTATTTTTACAGTCATTTAAATTTGTTGCAGGAGGCAATAAGAGAAGATAGCAAGCCCGAAAAGAAGCGTGACGTAATTCCATATTTACTCAACTTAGCTTCCAAATCGGACATCGTCCTGAAAGCCCTCATTCAGGATATTGAAAAAACATGTAAGATTATTTTAAAAGCTTCACTCGTATGTATGTATGTCCTGGAATCTTGCAATCAATATTTCACCCACTTCCACTGAAGCTATCGAGCTGAAATTTGGCACACATATTTGGTTCCGATGACAATGCACGAAAATTAAAAAAAATAATTAAAAAATAAAAAGCTTTTTTTAAAAAAAAAATATATTTTTAATTGATATTGTATATCATAATCTAATGTTGTGCAGTCTTAATTCGCGAATAGATCACTTGATTGCATTTAATTAAATAAATTTTTAATTTTTTTTTATTTATCCAATAATTTTGTACACACATTTTAAACAACATCTGCCAAACTGTAAGACAGTTTGTCGGCAGTAGCTCCCGTGGATACAGTGCGGTACTCAATTACTAGCGACTCTACTACTACATTACATGTAGGGTCCTTCGCTGACCGCTACACCTTTTCGGTTTGCTTTTGATACTGATTGATATTGATGTGACACTTGATTTAAACTCGAGTAAATGGTTTCAATTAAAGTTATTTATTGCTTAACGTCCATAGCGTAGCGTCCATAGCCCAATGGCTCGCATCGAATCAATGTGATCAAGATGTTAAGCAACGACTGGCGCGGTCGGTTTGTGGATGGGTGACCGCTAGTGGCAAAAAAATTCATGGACGCTACCGTGCTTCGGAGGGCACGTAAAGCCGCCGGTCCCGGTTGTTTTCAATGCTGGAAACAGTCGTTAAGCCTTGTCGAAGACCTTCGGGTGGCTTGAAAACATTCGACACTGGGTTGGCCACTAACCCCTCCACCAATCCGCATTGGAGCAGCGTGGTGGAGTATGCTCTAGACCTCCCGCAGAAGTGTCTGTGGGGGAGACCCGTGCCCAGCAGTGGGACGTCTATGGGTCGCAGCGATTGCTTAACGATTGAATGATTGATGCTATGAGGTGAGCACACGCGGATTCCATGCTACTACCGAACGCGTACTGGCTGGCTATAAAATCCGCGCGGCTCGCGGAAATTGTTGACGCAGCCGAATGTACGACTTGCACCGTACATTACATTACATTACTACTAATTAACTACATTACTAACATTACTACGTTGCTAAACTAACAAAAATACGTTTCAGTGACTGACGAAGTGGTAGACAGACTGAGCACGATATGTGCGTACCAGCGGTACAGCGGGCCGTGGGAGAGCGTGGGCCCCGGCACGCTGGTGCCGCTGCTGCTGCGCTCGGACGTGCACTGCCTGCTGCTGCTGCTGCGGCACGCGCAGCGGAACCTCTTCTGCAGGCAGCTGCTGGGTGAGAAGAGAGCATGACCTTGGCTGTAGGGGGAAATGCAGTGTTTGGGGGCTCGCTGCGACCCATAGACGTCCTGCTGGGCACGGGTCTCCCTGTTCGGTGAAAACACCGAACACCTGATTCAGCGGTCTGGCCACACGTGTAGGCCGTGATCTAGTTCAGCAGCTCGTGGTACGCGAGTAGGCCACGATCTACATTTAAGCTCCTGACTAAGCATCGCGAGACGCGCGTGTTGCCGTCGACGTAGGTTTCCTCACGGAGATGGAATCGAACAAGATCGCAGTCCAAAATCATCTAGCAACCGCGACGCGCAAATCATTAATCATTTAGCATTTTATCATTAGCATTTATCTTTAGCATCTATCATTTAATAGCATTTTAATAGCATTTTATATCAGTGTTTGTTATACTAAGTTTTAGCATTTAAATCATAGTTTATTTAGTTATTTAGCATTAAATCAATTCAGCACAAACTATCTTTGCTATCGAACAACCCCCCAACACTACAAATCCCCCTACACTCCCCCACAGACTCAGCGGGAGGTCTAGAGCATACTCCACCACGCTGCTCCAATTCGGATTGGTGCAGGGTTAGTGGCCAACCCAGTGTCGAATGTTCTCAAGCCACCCGAAGTTTTTCGATAAGGCTTAACGATTGTTTCCACAGTTGAAAACAGCCGGGACCGACGGCTTTACGTGCCCTCCGAAGCACGGTAGCGTCCATGAAATTTTGCCACTAGCGGTCACCCATCCACAAACCGACCGCGCCCGTCGTTGCTTAACTCTTTCGATCGCATTGAATCGATGCGAGCCCTTAGGCTATGGACGCTACTACGCACGCAGTAATAACCGTTTTTATTTTTAGAGTACCTGCTACAAAAGTTGGAGTACGAGAGTCTGTTCCCGGAGCGCGCGCTGCCGTTGCTGACGAGCGCCGGGGACGAGGGCCACGTGCTGCGCGAGAGGCTGCTGCTCGGCAACCAGCTGGAGCGGTACTCCTGCGCGCGGGTGCTCATACTAGTGTGTGAGTACTGCACCAGCTGGAGTACGAGAGTCTGTTCCCGGAGCGCGCGCTGCCGTTGCTGACGAGCGCCGGGGACGAGGGCCACGTGCTGCGCGAGAGGCTGCTGCTCGGCAACCAGCTGGAGCGGTACTCCTGCGCGCGGGTGCTCATACTAGTGTGTGAGTACTGCACCAGCTGGAGTACGAGAGTCTGTTCCCGGAGCGCGCGCTGCCGTTGCTGACGAGCGCCGGGGACGAGGGCCACGTGCTGCGCGAGAGGCTGCTGCTCGGCAACCAGCTGGAGCGGTACTCCTGCGCGCGGGTGCTCATACTAGTGTGTGAGTACTGCACCAGCTGGAGTACGAGAGTCTGTTCCCGGAGCGCGCGCTGCCGTTGCTGACGAGCGCCGGGGACGAGGGCCACGTGCTGCGCGAGAGGCTGCTGCTCGGCAACCAGCTGGAGCGGTACTCCTGCGCGCGGGTGCTCATACTAGTGTGTGAGTACTGCACCAGCTGGAGTACGAGAGTCTGTTCCCGGAGCGCGCGCTGCCGTTGCTGACGAGCGCCGGGGACGAGGGCCACGTGCTGCGCGAGAGGCTGCTGCTCGGCAACCAGCTGGAGCGGTACTCCTGCGCGCGGGTGCTCATACTAGTGTGTGAGTACTGCACCAGCTGGAGTACGAGAGTCTGTTCCCGGAGCGCGCGCTGCCGTTGCTGACGAGCGCCGGGGACGAGGGCCACGTGCTGCGCGAGAGGCTGCTGCTCGGCAACCAGCTGGAGCGGTACTCCTGCGCGCGGGTGCTCATACTAGTGTGTGAGTACTGCACCAGCTGGAGTACGAGAGTCTGTTCCCGGAGCGCGCGCTGCCGTTGCTGACGAGCGCCGGGGACGAGGGCCACGTGCTGCGCGAGAGGCTGCTGCTCGGCAACCAGCTGGAGCGGTACTCCTGCGCGCGGGTGCTCATACTAGTGTGTGAGTACTGCACCAGCTGGAGTACGAGAGTCTGTTCCCGGAGCGAAGGCTGCCGTTGCTGACGAGCGCCGGGGACGAGGGCCACGTGCTGCGCGAGAGGCTGCTGCTCGGCAACCAGCTGGAGCGGTACTCCTGCGCGCGGGTGCTCATACTAGTGTGTGAGTACTGCACCAGCTGGAGTACGAGAGTCTGTTCCCGGAGCGCGCGCTGCCGTTGCTGACGAGCGCCGGGGACGAGGGCCACGTGCTGCGCGAGAGGCTGCTGCTCGGCAACCAGCTGGAGCGGTACTCCTGCGCGCGGGTGCTCATACTAGTGTGTGAGTACTGCACCAGCTGGAGTACGAGAGTCTGTTCCCGGAGCGCGCGCTGCCGTTGCTGACGAGCGCCGGGGACGAGGGCCACGTGCTGCGCGAGAGGCTGCTGCTCGGCAACCAGCTGGAGCGGTACTCCTGCGCGCGGGTGCTCATACTAGTGTGTGAGTACTGCAACAGCTGGAGTACAAGAGTACACGCTGCTAGTAATATTAAATAGCCTATGTCACTCAGTGAAGATGCCGCTTTCTAATGGTGAAAGAATTTTTGAAATCGGTCCAGTAGTTTTTCTGTGAAAACATTACCAAACAAATATTCCTCTTTATAATACTCGTATTAGTATAGAATAGACAAACGACGCGAGTCGTGAGGCTATATGCAAAGCTATGTGAAAAAAAGTGCGTGCGTACAAAGTACACATGTCAGAAGTGAAACTTCTTTGGCTAAATATTCATCACATCCGTGACGCAATAATGCGTCACATCCGCTTCATCCGTAAAAATTTTACCCTTATGCGACTAAAGAAGTTTCACTTCAAACTTATATTCCAGGTTACAATCAGCCGTCGGAGTTCGTGAGCACCATCAGCTACCTGCTGCAGTACTCGCGCGATGACGTCACGCTGGCGCTGCTCGTGCGGATCATATCCGGGACCATCAGCATGCACGTGCCCGGGGATTCGTCTGACATGAGCATGGATACAGAGAGGTAAGGCTGGACCGATTTTGATGAAACTTTTTTGTACTTATTGCATACTCTGAATGATTCTTAGCTATACATATACACTATCGTAGGGTTTAATGTCGCGGGCAAAACTGTGAGGCGATCAATTTGAGTATTAATATTGATATTGTTCAATCAATTTGAGTATTATATTGATTTTGCCGTCAAAATTGGTGAGCACGATCAGTTATATACTGGAGTAATCGTGCGTGGGTAAATAGAAAAAAAAAAACAATAAAAAAGAACACGTAACGCCCAACCCGGCAACGTGTTGCCCAACCCGGGCATCGAACCCAGGACCTCTAGCTTAGCAGTCCCGCTTGCGGCCACTGGACCAACGAGGCAGCACTATCGCATGTAATTGCTGGAAAATTAAATATACCTAGCAATTATTTAAATTTCCAGATATCAGAACTTCGTCACAACTGGCGTGGAATACGGCTTGAGGGACGCCATGATATCGGACACACAGATTAAAAAGTGGTTCGTCGAAGGTGACGTGCCGCAGGACCAGAAGACGTATCTCCATTACTACTGCCTAAATATCATTAAGTTGTTGAAGTGAGTTCATAGGGCCTTAAGTTAATTTATTGCAATTGACTTATAATCTTGTTGTAAATGTTACTGTGTTACTAAATGCTATAGCAAAATTCAACCATCTCTTTCCCTTAGGAAAAGCGGCCCAAGCGACACGCACTAATGACTTTTCTAAGTTATGTTAGAATTTAAGAAATTAAATGTCATTTGCTGTAACGGTGAAGGAAGGTGAGGAAACCTGCATGCCTGAGTTCTCCACAATGTTCTCGATGCCATGTGAAGTATGCCAGCATGGTGGACAAAGGCCTAATCCCTTCCATTTTGAGAGGAGACCCGTGCCCAATAGTGGGACAAAGAAAGGGTTGTAGTGTTTTCCTTAGAAGTGGCTGGAGACTATGTGTTGTTGGTGTATGTATTCATTGATCGCATGTGCACGTTTCCTGTGTGGGAGGGAGGGAGGAGGTGCTGCGTGCATGAAGGTATACATATACCACCATACATTTTTGTTCGTGGATTGTTGCAAAGTAGTCTTTTAGTCCATTGAAATGTTAAATTTTTTAGGCCTAACCTTGCGTTTTATAGAGGACGCAATTTTATTTTTTTGATGTGTAGGGGGGGTCAGTGTAAAGCTAAAACCAAGTTTGTGGGTTCGCCACCCTTGTCCCACGGCCGCCATCTTGAAAATAGGGGTTGAAATGGTTTTTACGACATATCTCTTAACCTGATAAAAAAAAATTGTCAACATTTTTTGTTGCAAATTAAATTCTCTACAACTTTGGTTCAGTAACTTTTTGTCGTAGCACTATAAATAAAAAAGTTATAAGCGACCCCACAAACTTGGTTTTAGCTTTACACTGACCCCCCCTACACATCAAAAAAATAAAATTGTGTCCTCTAAAAAACGCAACCCCAAATGTAACTTTTCAATGGACTATTTGGTTTGTAACTAAATTGTCGGCATCCAGATGGGAGAACACGAGCCGTGTTCCGCACCTAAAGACGCGGCCGATCGGGCGCGCGGTGGAGGCGAACCTGTGCGCGGTGGGGTCCGCGCTGCGCGAGTGCGCGTCGCTGCTGCGCGCGCGGCCCCCCTGCTCCATGGCGACGCTGCGCGAGATGCCCGCGTGCCACGCGCTCGCCGAGGTGAGTGTGTTCAGTTGCGTGAGAACACGAGCCGTGTTCCGCACCTAAAGACGCGGCCGATCGGGCGCGCGGTGGAGGCGAACCTGTGCGCGGTGGGGTCCGCGCTGCGCGAGTGCGCGTCGCTGCTGCGCGCGCGGCCCCCCTGCTCCATGGCGACGCTGCGCGAGATGCCCGCGTGCCACGCGCTCGCCGAGGTGAGTGTCGCAGTGGACCCGTGAGAACACGAGCCGTGTTCCGCACCTAAAGACGCGGCCGATCGGGCGCGCGGTGGAGGCGAACCTGTGCGCGGTGGGGTCCGCGCTGCGCGAGTGCGCGTCGCTGCTGCGCGCGCGGCCCCCCTGCTCCATGGCGACGCTGCGCGAGATGCCCGCGTGCCACGCGCTCGCCGAGGTGAGTGTCGCAGTGGACCCGTGAGAACACGAGCCGTGTTCCGCACCTAAAGACGCGGCCGATCGGGCGCGCGGTGGAGGCGAACCTGTGCGCGGTGGGGTCCGCGCTGCGCGAGTGCGCGTCGCTGCTGCGCGCGCGGCCCCCCTGCTCCATGGCGACGCTGCGCGAGATGCCCGCGTGCCACGCGCTCGCCGAGGTGAGTGTGTTCAGTTGCGTGAGAACACGAGCCGTGTTCCGCACCTAAAGACGCGGCCGATCGGGCGCGCGGTGGAGGCGAACCTGTGCGCGGTGGGGTCCGCGCTGCGCGAGTGCGCGTCGCTGCTGCGCGCGCGGCCCCCCTGCTCCATGGCGACGCTGCGCGAGATGCCCGCGTGCCACGCGCTCGCCGAGGTGAGTCGCTCAACAGCGGGGAAGTCACCGACGGGGTTTACCCCTGGAGCAATTGCCCGGATAGAGGGGATCTCCCCTAATTCCGAATTCCCTCAGCGCAGGAGCGCCTACAGCGCCGCGTGAGAGGAGGAAAGGTCTGTCTGTCTGTCTGCCGAGGTGAGTGTGCTGTGCGCAGATGCGTGTGCGGCTGCGCGCTTAAAAAAAAGTTTTTGAAGTGAAACTTCCTTAGGCGCATGAGGGTAAAATTTTTACGAAGAAGCGGATGTGACGCAATAATGCGTCACGCAGCATGCAACTTTCGTGACGAAGAAGAGGATGGGCGATTAAAACCGATTGAGAAAGAGCGAGAAAGGGCGAGCGTGAGAGAGCTATAGTGTGAAAGATTGAGAGAGAGAGAGAGAGAGAGAGAGAGTAAGGGCGATCGAGAAAAAATACACGCTATTGGTTTGTGTATTCGTTTAGTAGTTAAATGTTAGAATGAAAATTAAATTGAAATTAAAACATATACAGACTAACATTACTTAAGTTTTGTAATAAAACAACAAGACTTTCAAATGAATATTTATATTTTATTCTTTTTTTGTGTATATTTGAATATTTAGCCAAAGAAGTTTCACTTCTGACATGTGTGCTTTGTACGCACGCAATTTTTTTTTTTAAACTCTTAGGTCGACCTGTATGTAACTATGTAATGGAATCTAAGGTAACTAATTTAACCCTCTATCAAGGATCGTAGCGTAATGAAAATTGGCAGCTGTATGTAGTTCTGATGACAATACAATAATATGGTTAAAAGATGGTCCTCTTTCTATGTTGTTGTATGTATTTAATATAGTCGATGCCCGCAGCTTCGCTCGCGTGGAATTAGAAAACAATAGTTTCGTTTACACCTACTAATATTATATAGCCTATGTCACTCAGTGAAATGCAGTTTTCTAATGGTGAAAGAATTTTTGAAATCGGGCAAGTAGTTTTTGTGTGAAAACATTACAAACAAAGCTTTCCTCTTTATAATCTACTAGTGGACGCCCGCAGCTTCGCTCGCGTAGAATTAGACCCATTAACGACGTCTGCCCGCGTTCGGTTTCATACTAACTTTACACCCCCCTTTTACCCCCTTAAGAGATGATTTTCGAAACTCAATAAAAAAACCTTCATAGGTACTGAATTTCATTCGAATAACATAAAAAACGGCAAAGTTTCATACTAACTTTGCACCCCCGTTTTACCCCCCTAGGGGGTGAATTTTCAAATTTTCTTTCTTAGTGCTCCCCTACGTTATAAAAGGAACCCCTGTGCAAAATTTCAAGTTTCTAGCCCTTGTAGTTTAGGCCCTGCGTTGATATGTCAGTCAGTCAGTCAGTCAGTCACCTTCTCCTTTTATATATATAGATATATGTACATATTTAAAAGGAGAAGGTGACTGACTGACTGACTGACTGACTGACTGACTGACTGACATATCAACGCAGGGCCTAAACTATAAGGGTTAAAAACTTGAAATTTTGCACAGGGGTTTCTTTTTATAACGTAGGGGAGCACTAAGAAAGGATTTTTGAAAATTCACCCCCTAAGGGGGTAAAACGGGGGTGCAAATTTTGTATGAAACTTTGCCGTTTTTGAAGTCAAGTGGGCAACCTGAACGCGGGCAGACGTCGTTGATGGGTCTAATTCTACGAGAGCGAAGCTGCGGGCGTCCACTAGTATTAGTATAGATGTCCTGATTTTGGTTGTAACTATTTGCAGGTGTTAGACAGAATCGACCTGTCAGGCTCGGCGGTGCCCTCGCCCAGCGTCGAGGCCATCCTCAAGGTGGTGCACGCCACCGTTCAGTACTTCTTTAGGTGCCTGCACGAAACTGGTAAGTTTGTTTACTCATATAGTTCAGCCAGTATACGTGTTTTGAGTATTTAGTCACAGATAAATTATACTTGATATTGATAATTACTAATTAATTACTTGATATTGATATTGATAATTAGAGACTGGATTATATGCAACATAAAAAGCTTGTTATATGCATGATGCATGAAAAATGCTTGAAATATGCATGAAAATTGGGAAAATATGCAAAATTAAATAAAAATGTTTAGGAACCAAAAAAAAAAAAGAAAAGTAAGTTTCCATTTTTTTTATTTCAAAATCAACATACAATTAGTAAATTATCCATGGATAGACGATAAATAAATAAATAAAAATTATTTTGTATTCTTGTACACGTAAACAATCAAGTATTGTTCCAAATGTTCAGTGGTAAGTGGTAACTAGATATTAGGTAAAATATAATATCTAGTTATCACCGAGAATAGGCTAAAATATGCAAATGCATATGCAAATATGCAAATGCATATAATCCGGTCTCTATTGATAATTAATAAATTTGTACGCCATTTAATGGCTAGGTGTAATGGATCTCTCCTGATTGTACCATCATTATTACCTATACCTAATGACAAATAAAGATTGAATTTGAATTTGAATTTGATGTTCTGGAGTGAAGTTTATATTTTTCGTTTAATTAAAGATCCTTCCAGCCTCGATTTTTAAAGAAATTTATTCTTCAGGTGACATTTACCCTTTGAGTGGCGAGTACAAGTCCCAGCATAGGAAGCTTTGCTAAGTGAAAATGTTATTTCACAATTTTGTACCATAATATGTCGCGTTTGAATCCTTACATACGCCGTAAAAAGAGATGGATATGTTATGTATGTTCATAATAACGTTTGCAAATGGCACATTACGTTGACGTTAAAATCTGTGAGAATACGTCATGTACTCTCGCTAAACTTAGCAAAAGGTGCAAACATTTAATGATATTCACAGGGCATATTGCATTTGACGGGCCCGTTGGCGCAATCGGTAGTCTGTTGCGCCAGGGGTCGTGGGTTCGAATCCCACTCAGGACAAATATTTGTATGACGAACACTTGTATTTGTTCTGTGTCTGGATGTTAATATTATCTATTTAAGTATGTTTTTAAAAATATCTATGTATGTATATCGCGCCTACTTTGGGGTCAGGTGGCCTTGTGTAAGAATGTCCAAGATATTTATTATCATTATTGGGCACATTATTTTTTTAAACTTAATATATCGATGCTTACAGATATAATGATAAAGATCCGCGGCGTCCAGACAGCGTCGCGCATTCTCCGCAAGCTCTGCTTGCACAGTAAGCTCGCGCGCGCGGTTTGCTTGCGCGAGTTGCTCGAGACGGCCATGTTCTGCGAGGACCGGCTGTTCGGCAGCAAGCCCGTCATACCCATCTCGTTGGCATCGCCCCGAGATTTGACCGAGGATGATATGCTCATACATGTCAATAGGAAGCACGTGAGTTATTATTGAAATAATGAATTATTAAAAAAAAGCGCGGTCTGCTTGCGCGAGCTGCTCGAGACGGCCATGTTCTGCGAGGACCGGCTGTTCGGCAGCAAGCCCGTCATACCCATCTCGTTGGCGTCGCCGCGAGATTTGACCGAGGATGATATGCTCATACATGTCAATAGGAAGCACGTGAGTTATTATTGAAATCATGAATTATTAAAAAAAAGCGCGGTTTGCTTGCGCGAGCTGCTCGAGACGGCCATGTTCTGCGAGGACCGGCTGTTCGGCAGCAAGCCCGTCATACCCATCTCGTTGGCGTCGCCGCGGGATTTGACCGAGGATGATATGCTCATACATGTCAATAGGAAGCACGTGAGTTATTATTGAAATCATGAATTATTAAAAAAAAGCGCGGTCTGCTTGCGCGAGCTGCTCGAGACGGCCATGTTCTGCGAGGACCGGCTGTTCGGCAGCAAGCCCGTCATACCCATCTCGTTGGCGTCGCCGCGGGATTTGACCGAGGATGATATGCTCATACATGTCAATAGGAAGCACGTGAGTTATTATTGAAATCATGAATTATTAAAAAAAAGCGCGGTCTGCTTGCGCGAGCTGCTCGAGACGGCCATGTTCTGCGAGGACCGGCTGTTCGGCAGCAAGCCCGTCATACCCATCTCGTTGGCGTCGCCGCGGGATTTGACCGAGGATGATATGCTCATACATGTCAATAGGAAGCACGTGAGTTATTATTGAAATCATGAATTATTAAAAAAAAGCGCGGTCTGCTTGCGCGAGCTGCTCGAGACGGCCATGTTCTGCGAGGACCGGCTGTTCGGCAGCAAGCCCGTCATACCCATCTCGTTGGCGTCGCCGCGGGATTTGACCGAGGATGATATGCTCATACATGTCAATAGGAAGCACGTGAGTTATTATTGAAATCATGAATTATTAAAAAAAAGCGCGGTCTGCTTGCGCGAGCTGCTCGAGACGGCCATGTTCTGCGAGGACCGGCTGTTCGGCAGCAAGCCCGTCATACCCATCTCGTTGGCGTCGCCGCGGGATTTGACCGAGGATGATATGCTCATACATGTCAATAGGAAGCACGTGAGTTATTATTGAAATCATGAATTATTAAAAAAAAGCGCGGTTTGCTTGCGCGAGCTGCTCGAGACGGCCATGTTCTGCGAGGACCGGCTGTTCGGCAGCAAGCCCGTCATACCCATCTCGTTGGCGTCGCCGCGGGATTTGACCGAGGATGATATGCTCATACATGTCAATAGGAAGCACGTGAGTTATTATTGAAATCATGAATTATTAAAAAAAAGCGCGGTCTGCTTGCGCGAGCTGCTCGAGACGGCCATGTTCTGCGAGGACCGGCTGTTCGGCAGCAAGCCCGTCATACCCATCTCGTTGGCGTCGCCGCGGGATTTGACCGAGGATGATATGCTCATACATGTCAATAGGAAGCACGTGAGTTATTATTGAAATCATGAATTATTAAAAAAAAGCGCGGTCTGCTTGCGCGAGCTGCTCGAGACGGCCATGTTCTGCGAGGACCGGCTGTTCGGCAGCAAGCCCGTCATACCCATCTCGTTGGCGTCGCCGCGGGATTTGACCGAGGATGATATGCTCATACATGTCAATAGGAAGCACGTGAGTTATTATTGAAATCATGAATTATTAAAAAAAAGCGCGGTTTGCTTGCGCGAGCTGCTCGAGACGGCCATGTTCTGCGAGGACCGGCTGTTCGGCAGCAAGCCCGTCATACCCATCTCGTTGGCCTCGCCCCGAGATTTGACCGAGGATGATATGCTCATACATGTCAATAGGAAGCACGTGAGTTATTACTGAAATCATGAATTATTAAAAAAAAGCGCGGTCTGCTTGCGCGAGCTGCTCGAGACGGCCATGTTCTGCGAGGACCGGCTGTTCGGCAGCAAGCCCGTCATACCCATCTCGTTGGCGTCGCCGCGGGATTTGACCGAGGATGATATGCTCATACATGTCAATAGGAAGCACGTGAGTTATTATTGAAATCATGAATTATTAAAAAAAAGCGCGGTCTGCTTGCGCGAGCTGCTCGAGACGGCCATGTTCTGCGAGGACCGGCTGTTCGGCAGCAAGCCCGTCATACCCATCTCGTTGGCCTCGCCGCGGGATTTGACCGAGGATGATATGCTCATACATGTCAATAGGAAGCACGTGAGTTATTATTGAAATCATGAATTATTAAAAAAAAGCGCGGTCTGCTTGCGCGAGCTGCTCGAGACGGCCATGTTCTGCGAGGACCGGCTGTTCGGCAGCAAGCCCGTCATACCCATCTCGTTGGCGTCGCCGCGGGATTTGACCGAGGATGATATGCTCATACATGTCAATAGGAAGCACGTGAGTTATTATTGAAATCATGAATTATTAAAAAAAAGCGCGGTTTGCTTGCGCGAGCTGCTCGAGACGGCCATGTTCTGCGAGGACCGGCTGTTCGGCAGCAAGCCCGTCATACCCATCTCGTTGGCCTCGCCCCGAGATTTGACCGAGGATGATATGCTCATACATGTCAATAGGAAGCACGTGAGTTATTACTGAAATCATGAATTATTAAAAAAAAGCGCGGTCTGCTTGCGCGAGCTGCTCGAGACGGCCATGTTCTGCGAGGACCGGCTGTTCGGCAGCAAGCCCGTCATACCCATCTCGTTGGCGTCGCCGCGGGATTTGACCGAGGATGATATGCTCATACATGTCAATAGGAAGCACGTGAGTTATTATTGAAATCATGAATTATTAAAAAAAAGCGCGGTCTGCTTGCGCGAGCTGCTCGAGACGGCCATGTTCTGCGAGGACCGGCTGTTCGGCAGCAAGCCCGTCATACCCATCTCGTTGGCGTCGCCGCGGGATTTGACCGAGGATGATATGCTCATACATGTCAATCGGAAGCACGTGAGTTATTACTGAATAAATACAACCCTCTGTTTGAAATGGTCCTTCGAGCCGATTTTTGACACACCTGTGTAGGATCATACGAGGGACTTGGTAAGAATATCTCTGGATCTATGTATCTACAACACACGTCTAAAGTATTAATGTGAATTAGCCCGCGCGATGTCTGCATAAAAAATTTAGATCCGAATGTTTCCTACACCTTAAACACGCCTCGGCCTGAATAAGTGTATCTACAGCATTTATGGAATTGTAGTTCACTCGAATTTCTTGAGATATGGTCCTTCGAGCCGGATAATCGGCCACAGCTGACGCTGTCTCCCGTTGCGCAGGGTCCGATAACGCAGCTGACCCAGAGCCACACGTCGGTGTTCCACGCGGGGATCATCGGCAAGGGCGTGCGGAGGGGCGGCGCCCGGGACGACAACCGCATCCCGCCCATCCTCACCACCAACAATGAGTTGCTTATGGGCGCGCTCATGGCTTGCATGGTGAGTGATGTTTTATTATGGTTATTAGGTAGCAAGCGAGCAGAAGTATAAAATACTAGCTTTTACCCGCGGCTCCGCCCGCGTGGTCAAAGGGAATTAACAATACACATGACAGTTTAACATACATGACACATTTGTGGCGGATGAATGATGATGACAGTTCCACAATTAAAAGATACTTAGAGGAACCTGAGGTAATGCTGACCGCAGATAAAGTGTACGTAAACTGACTTACTGGAGCAAATAAAAAAACATCGATATCTTCAAATGGGGATGTTTTACCGAGGTAAAAAGTAGCCTACGTCACTCTCCACCCTCCTCACTATCACCACACACAAAAACCATACCATTTAATAGCTTCGTTGCGACGTGAAAGCCGGACAAACAAACAAATAAACAAACAAACACACTTTCACATTTATAATATTAGTATGGACTAGCTGACCCCGCAAACTTTGTTCTGCCATATGAAATGTCAAAGAGACGCGACACTTCATGCAAATGACTTCACGTCAATGAACGACGGTTAATATACAAAAAAACTAAAATCGTGTTAAAAAACCATTTTCCAGTGGACCAAATTGTGAATCTAAACCATTCTCGAATACCCTTGAACACACACAAAAAATTTCATCAACATTTATCCAGCCGTTTAGGAGGAGTTCACTGTCATACACTCGTACACAAGAAATATATATATTAAGATTTGAACAAGTCAAGCGGTCAATTTAATTAAATTTTAGGTGTAGTCTGATCAGGAATGTCTAAGGTGTACTGATAATAATTTTTAACGGACATGCCATGTCAATATTGTAAGTGGAACATAGTGTCATGTGATTGTCGACATCGTATTTATCAGCAAATATTACAGACCAATCCAGACCAATCGGACATCCAAAAATTATGCCTAAGAATATCCTATAAAATCTAACCGGACAGGAAGTATTTTGCTAAATGATAACTTATTAGATTAGATGTATGAACTGACTGACACTGGATTGCAACTGGTTGACGATTGATGATGACTGATTTAGTTGTTAATCTCTAATATAGACCCTTAATGGCTCACCTAATATAGTAGTTTACTTTTAAATAAATAAATAATTAAATACGTACATAAATAAATTGAAGATCCATAGGTAACTGATAGAAAATAGAGTACACCCAAATAAATTGTGAAAAACAGAACTTTTCTACGAGCAAACGAGCACGCTGTACTGCTGCAACACAAAAAAATTATTTCCATCGTTTAGAAAGAGTGGTCCAGTTAACATAAGATGGCTGTAGGAACATTAGCTAATGAGTTTGTTAGTATAAATTAAGCTAATTTCAAGTAATAAAAAAACAAACAGTCCATAGTTCCATCCAGACAAACTTCCATACAGTACATTGAGCGTACATGAAGATATCACAGACAAAGTATAATGCTGCTTCATATTTCATTGAATTATTCCTAACATCATTTTATGAATTCTCAAGAATAATAGCGGTTATATTATCCTACTATTGCCTATTACGCACTTTGCTATGAAATGGAACTAATATATGAAAAAAAATTAATGCTTACAAGTTCACATTTCTATTCAGAACCACCCAAGCACTATTGATGGAGAAGAACACGTGAGTAAATGTTAATTACTTTGGCATCTGTGCTTAAACTTATTCACATATTCTCTAATTCTCCATGCAATGAGTATGAAAATTTCTCATATTATTATGTAGAAATTAAATAGAAAATGTAGATAATAATGTTGACATACATAATACATTGTTGATAAAATACATGATTTGTCATGAATAGACAAATGTGTGAGAAATCTCATAGGAACAATCATCTGGGTACAAACGTTATTGAACGTTTAAATCACAAGCCATGTTATTTAAAATTAGAGCTTCTGTATACTTTGTAATTAAAAATAAACCCATGGTAATGGCTTTAATAAAAATTAACTTGAGATTTGAATTATTTTTCGAAAATTCGCCTGAATTACTTTGTAGAGAATAGAGAATTTAATTTGTTTGTAACCATCCCATAACTTTGTTTTTAATATTTGTTTGTTATACTAAACACTTATCAGTAAATGTTATATCACTATCATTGTTTCACTGTAAATAACTATTTTGTGTCATCATCATCATCGTCACAACCCTTTCTTTGTCCCACTGCTGGGCACAGGTCTGCTCTCAGGAGGGATTAGGTCTTAATCCATCACGCTGTCCAATGATTGGCAGACTTCACATGCCTTCGAGATCATTATGAAGAACTCTCAGGCATGTAGGTTTCCTCACGATGTGTCTTTCACCGTTATAGCAAGTGACATTTAATTTCATATATCGCACATTACATAGAAAAGTCATTGGTGCGTGCCGCTGGGGTTTGAACCCGGATCGCTCGAGTGAGAGGCGAGTTCAATATCCACTGGTCTCTCTTTTGTGTTGATTTTTTTTTTAATATTTGTCTTTTTGCTGTACTAGGAAAACTAACTACCGATTTACCTTTGTGATCGATTTTGTCAACCTTATTTATCAATGTTTTGTAAGCATAAACTTCCGCAATATCTAAATTTCTGTCACTTTGAAGTTTACTCATCCACTGTTCACAATATCGTGATTTTGCAACCTAATTGCATTCAAAAAAGTTCCTTGATCAAAAGAGTATCTGTTATGAAAAAAACGATATCTAATTAATATTATTAATATAAAATTAATTCAAAATTTTGTGTCCACGTCGTAAATTGTTGAGTTCCTTTGTCTGGAGCCAAGCAGGAACCATGATGGTGGAGAAAATTAATCTCCATAGGATAAGTAAATAGTGGTTCAAATTTAACTCGCATCTTGCATAAAAGAAAATTACATATTTGCAAGCTAAAACTTGTTAAAAAGCAGCACTAATAGTAAAAAAAACGAAGAATAAAAGCTAGTAAATACAAAAACTTGTTAAAAAGCAGGACTAATAGTAAAAAAAACGAAGAATAATATTCCCGTTTTTGAACTACCCTCATTCTGTTTGTGTTGGTTATAGGACGGCAACAGTGGCGTGGTAGAGGGCGCCACTTCGATATCGCTCCTCCTCGTAGAGCTGGTCTCCCCGGACGTCATGTACAACGGCCTGCCCTGGCCAGACGAGGACTTCACCAAGGTAAGCCATTGTGACAAGAATAGAGTAATAGTTTCTACAACACAGATAAACAAACAAATGGTATCCTTACCTACGAAATAATCTATTCTTTTAAACTAATATTATAAACAGGAAAGATTTTTTTTTAATGTTTTCACACAAAAACTACTGGACCCATTTCAAAAATTCTTTCACCATCAGAAAGCTGCATCTTCACTGAGTGACATAGGCTATATAATATTACTAGGTGTAAACGAAACTATTGTTATGTCTAATTCCACGCGAGTGAAGCTGCGGGCGTCCACTAGTTGTCAAGTATAAATAAACGTTATTCAAGTTGCAATGACCACAAAAGAAAAAACCACTTAGCCTCTTTCTTTACAGATGTTCAAACTGCAATATTGATTTTTAGTTAGTTATCTATCCGTCCATACATACATGGTTCATCCATTGTCTGTCCATCGTTGTATGCAGGTCTCTGAAAATCAAGTGTTAGCCGTTGCTACCGCGTGTGTCAATATGGGGCTATTATTTATTAGCTGTTTCGTCTCCTTATTCAATCTCAATTCAGAATACGATCGTGACACTTTATAACTACTATAATATATTTATTGATTTTTTATGATATAACATGATATAACAAAATAGCTTGAGCGGTCAGTGAGTTACAAGATTAAACCACAGATCGAGTATTGTTTCGAAACGTATACAGATTCTACAAATACACTATTTAATTTGTATTTCAGCAAGTGAGCATCGAACGCGAGCTATACATACGCGGCGCGGTGGAGCGGTGCGCGGTCGCGCGCGCGGCGCTGCGGCGACTGGCGCGCGCTCGCCCCGCCCTCTGCCTCGCGTCCGCGCTGCTGCGTGCGACCGCCGCCACGTTACTGCACCGGCTGAGGGCGCATCTTGGTTTGTCATCATCATGATCATCCCACTGTTGGGCACCTAATTCTCATTCTCATCGAACGCGAGCTATACATACGCGGCGCGGTGGAGCGTTGCGCGGTCGCGCGCGCGGCGCTGCGGCGACTGGCGCGCGCCCGCCCCGCCCTCTGCCTCGCGTCCGCGCTGCTGCGTGCGACCGCCGCTACGTTACTGCACCGGCTGAGGGCGCATCTTGGTTTGTCATCATCATGATCATCCCACTGTTGGGCACCTTATTCTCATTCTTATCGAACGCGAGCTATACATACGCGGCGCGGTGGAGCGGTGCGCGGTCGCGCGCGCGGCGCTGCGGCGACTGGCGCGCGCCCGCCCCGCCCTCTGCCTCGCGTCCGCGCTGCTGCGTGCGACCGCCGCTACGTTACTGCACCGGCTGAGGGCGCATCTTGGTTTGTCATCATCATGATCATCCCACTGTTGGGCACCTTATTCTCATTCTTATCGAACGCGAGCTATACATACGCGGCGCGGTGGAGCGGTGCGCGGTCGCGCGCGCGGCGCTGCGGCGACTGGCGCGCGCCCGCCCCGCCCTCTGCCTCGCGTCCGCGCTGCTGCGTGCGACCGCCGCTACGTTGCTGCACCGTCTGAGGGCGCATCTTGGTTTGTCATCATCATCATCACCACTTTCTTTGTCCCACTGTTGGGCACGGGTCTCCTCTTAGAATTGGTTTGTCATTATGATTATAACCACTTTTTTGTCCCACTGTTGGGCACGGGTCCTCTTAGAATGAGAATTAGGATTTAGTTCACCACGCTGGCCAAATACGGATCGGCAGCCTTCACATGCCTTCGAGAATATTGTGATTAACTCTCAGACATGCAGGTTTCCGCACGATGTGTCCTTCACCGTTATAGCAAGTGACATTTAATTTCTTCTCTGCCTCGCGTCCGCGCTGCTACGTGCGACCGCCGCTACCTTACTGCACCGGCTGAGGGCGCATCTTGGTTTGTCATCATCATCATCACCAC
Source organism: Carterocephalus palaemon (assembly GCA_944567765.1). Classification (NCBI taxonomy): domain Eukaryota; kingdom Metazoa; phylum Arthropoda; class Insecta; order Lepidoptera; family Hesperiidae; genus Carterocephalus; species Carterocephalus palaemon. The sequence continues at coordinate 11,843,516 of OX155643.1, forward strand.
TTTTGACGGGATAACGTCTTATAAATCGATGAACGCCAGCAACACGAACGAAAAAGTGTGACGTGATTTGTCGTTACCTGACGTCATGAGGCGTTATTGACAACCGTTTCCATGGCTACTAAATAGGGAACAACTTGCTCAGTGTAGGGAACTGTCAAAATAAATATGTAGACTTGTCTGTTGTCTGTTAACTTTGTATTTTCAATTATTCTTTTTTTTTTTTGTATTGTATAAAATAATGATTATGACGTTATCACATAAATCTATCGTCCGTAAACCGACTTTACAGACAACCATTTTTTGTCCCACTGTCGGGCACGGGTCTCCTCTTAGAATGAGAATTAGGCTTTAGTTCACCACGCTGGCCAAATGCGGATTGGTAGACTTCACATGCCATCGAAAATATTGTGATTAACTCTCAGACATGCAGGTTTCCTCACGATGTGTCCATCACCGTTATAGCAAGTGACATTTAATTTCTTAAATCTAACATAACTTAGGAAAGTCATTGGTGCGTGCCGCTTGGGTGTGAACCCGGACCGCGAGTGAGAGGCGAGTTCGATAGCCACTGGGCTGTCAGCGCTTAGTCAGTCTTGGTTTGTACCAACTGCTAACTTGCCCATTTACTATGGCTCACCTATATTTGGCGAAGACTTTAATACTGATCAGGTATCCAGATCATAGTCATTTTTCTCGTGAGCACACATGATTCAATCAATTATTCTGTGTTATCGACAAAACAAATCAAAAATAATATCAAACTTTTTACTTTATTATTACCCTTTAGAATCGTTTCATTCTGTGAAATATCGCCTTCTGTTGGTGACACGATATTTAAAGTATATCCAGCTCGATAAAATACGAATATTTATAAAATGCTATTTTATGATCGTAATAGACTGACACTAATAATACTGTTTGTAGAGAGGTTATATGGTAGCGTCCATCGCCCAATGGCTCGCGTCTTTCAATGTGATCGAAAGAGTTAAGCAACGACGGGCGCGGTCGGTTTGTGGATGGGTGACCGCTAGTTGCATAATTTCATGGACGCTACCGTGCTTCGGAGGGCACGTAAAGCCGTCGGTCCCGGTTGTTTTCAATGCTGGAAACAGTCGTTAAGCCTTGTCGAAGACCTTCGGGTGGCTTGAGAACATTCGACACTGGGTTGGCCACTAACCCCTCCACCAATCCGCATTGGAGCAGCGTGGTGGAGTATGCTCTAGATCCCCTGCAGCTGTGTCTGTGGGGGAGACCCGTGCCCAGCAGTGGAACGTCTATAGGTTGTAGCTAGCTTTAAACTGATGTGAAACAAATAAAATATTATGAGCAAAAGATGGTCTAATTGATTTGACGTGCCACTTTCATGACAGTAAAAATTATTTTGATTTGATCCATGGAGCAGACCTCCCACAGCAGTGTCTGTGGGGGAGACCCGTGCCCAGCAGTGGGACGTCAATGGTCGCAGCGAATATAATAACGATTGTGTTGCTAGACCGTACCCGCATTGGAGCAGCGTGGTGGAGTATGCTCTAGACCTCCCGCAGCAGTGTCTGTGGGGGAAGACCCGTGCCCAGCAGTGGGACGTCTATGGGTCGCAGCGAATATAATAACGATTGTGTTGCTAGACCGTGACACGCAGTCAGCGGAGGTGGCGCTGGAGCTGTCAGCGCTGACGGAGCTGGTGACCACCATGACGCTGGGCCAGCTGCTGCCGCACCCGCTCGCGCACATGCTGCAGCTGGCGCCCGAGCTCACCGCCAACGAGGTACGATACAGTACAGTACTCCCAAATTAATAATGCGCATGCAAATCTTCGCTAATTGTCGTATTCACGGAAACACCCGAATCATTGAATCGGAGAAAGCCCTAAACAATGCACTTGCATTTTGCACCTTGTTCGAAAGAAACAGGAGTCAATGTCATATGTCAAATCATGTGAAACAATTGAAAACAATACTGGCGGTCGGCGGCTGTCGCCGGTCAGTCAAAGGTCCGTCAGTCGTCTTTATATATTGGTGGTGACTGCACGTGTTCTCTCTGTGTGGAATTATATAGAGCTGCTATTACACACCCTTCTTGGTTTTGTTTTCAATGGTGATGAATGCATTATAAATTAATTATGCATGAAGAAAATGCACTTAACCACTCTATATACATATCGTCTTCCGACGCTCGGGGAATACGACCGTTGCCGAGCAGTGACGAAGATTTATATGCGCATTATTAATTTGGGAGTACTGTATTCAGCTGTCGGTACGAATGATTAGCTCTGAACGAAATTCATAGGGGATAGCTGCGCATATGGGCAGTGCTTACTGCCAGCGAGGTACGATACAATATTTATGTTGCACGTCGCACGCAGCCGAGGTGGGCTTGAGCTGTCTAATTCGCCCAGCTCCTCGACACCACGACGATACAATATACAGCTGTCGGCACGAATGTTTAGCTCTGAACGAAATTCATAGGGGATAGCTGCGCATATGGGCAGTGCTCACTGCCAGCGAGGTACGATACAATATTTATGTTGCACCGTCGCACGCAGCTGAGGTGGGCTTGAGCTGTCTAACTTTCCTAGCTTCTCAACACCATGGCGATACAATATACAGCTGTCGGCACGAATGTTTAGCTCTGAACGAAATTCATAGGGGATAGCTGCGCATATCGGCAGTGCTCACTGCCAGCGAGGTACGATACAATATTTATGCTACACCGTCGCACGCAGCCGAGGTGGGCTTGAGCTAACTCGCCTAGCTTCTCAACATCATGTAGATACAATATACATTTGTCGGCACGAATGTTTAGCTCTGAACGAAGTTCATAGGGGATAGCTGCGCATATGGGCAGTGCTCACCGCCAGCGAGGTACGATACAATATACAGCTGTCGGCACGAATGTTTAGCTCTGAACGAAGTTCATAGGGGATAGCTGCGCATATGGGCAGTGCTCACTGCCAGCGAGGTACGATACAATATACAGCTGTCGGCACGAATGTTTAGCTCTGAACGAAATTCATAGGGGATAGCTGCGCATATGGGCATTGCTCACTGCCAGCGAGGTACGATACAATATTTATGCTACACCGTCGCACGCAGCCGAGTTGGGCTTGAGCTAACTCGCCTAGCTTCTCAACACCATGACGATACAATATACATTTGTCGGCAAGAATGTTTAGCTTTGAACGAAATTCATAGGGGATAGGTGCGCTTATGGCATCGATGTGGGGGACATAATACGGCTGACGAACCAATCAGCGCATACGACTTGATTTCGACTTCTGCGCATACTATTCTCGAAGCTCATGTCGATCATACGTGACGAACAGTCGATGTGTTAATGGTTGATCAATGGTGGTAAATTTTCATGGGCGCTTCCCAGCTTGTTATCTATATATATAAAAGGAGAAGGTGACTGACTGACTGACTGACTGACTGACTGACTGACTGACTGACTGACTGACTGACTGACTGACTGACTGACTGACATATCAACGCAGGGCCTAAACTATAAGGGCTAGAAACTTGAAATTTTGCACAGGGGTTCCTTTTATAATGTAGGGGAGCACTAAGGAAGGATTTCTGAAAATTCACCCCCTAAGGGGGTAAAACGGGGGTGCAAAGTTAGTATGAAACTTTGCCGTTTTTGAAGTCTTTAGACGGGTAGACGTCGTTAATGGGTCTAATTCTACGCGAGCGAAGCTGCGGGCGTCCACTAGTCAGTTATAAATGTGTGTTCGCAAATGTATGGACATTTTGCATTGTTTCGCGTTAGTGCGTGATGTATTCAAACGGATTCTAATGCCAACGAAATGTGCCATTTGCGAACACAACGATGGAAATATATCTCTCCCTCTTTTCTACTTCATAAATAAATGAATCCACTCCGTTGTTGTTGCAGATGGTGCAAGTGTTGCGCGACTGCCTGTGGAACTACACGCGGGACCACGTGCCCTCCCCTGCGCTTTTCACCTGCGACTCTTCAGGTATACTAATATATTATTAGTACGAGTTCTAGCAATGATATTTGACTAATGACATTTGACTTACCCGTTGGCACAATCGGTAGTTCTCTGTTTTCTGCGCCAGAGGTTGTGTGTTCGAATCATTATAATATATCATATAATCAAATATTCGTGTGACGAACGCTTGATGTTATCTATATAAGTATGTGAGATAGATTACTACTCGTATATAAGTATGTATTTAAAAATATCTAAGTATGTATATCAGTCTTTGATAGTCCAGACTCATTCTAGTTTGGGGTTAGATGTCCATGATATTTGATGTGAATGCTATCCATACTTACTTTCTAATATTATAAATGCGAAAGTAACTCTGTCTGTCTGTTTAGCTTTCACGCCAAAACTACTGAACCGATTTAAATGAAATTTATTTTATTACTTAACTTTTTATTTGGAAAAAAGTGTTGTAAGGGGTTGAAAAGGGGGTTGAAAGGTTCTATGAAAGTTTTGTAATTTTCAGAACTAGAAGCATAAAATTTATATTATAGGCTATTGATTAGATATAAATAAATATGGCATTAAAAAGTTTGTAAAATTTTTGTAAGGGTGTACAATAAAGATATATTATTATGTCTAATTCTACGCGAGCGAAGCTGCGGGCGTCGACTAGTATAAAATATGTGATTTACAAAAGCTGCCCAACAGTTAGTCAACTAATTTGTTTTAATATTTCCCAGGTCTGCACTGGCGTGACCCATCCACTTGCAAGCCGCCTTCGACCTACACAGATACGCTTCGGATAATCATTCAAAAAAGAATCTCTAAACTGGGTCACCTGTATCCTATTATGTTCTTGAATCTAGAAAAAGAAAACAATTAGTGTGCATAAGAATTGTTGTATCTCGTTGTATATATTGTAAATACAGAATTATCATCTTTATGAATAAGAAATACATTAAATTTTCTACCTCATGTTTTTTTATTTTACCGACTTATGTAATACTGACGAGATTCTCACCTATTTTATAAAATATCAGTTATCTATATATATAAAAGGAGAAGGTGACTGACTGACTGACTGACTGACTGATTGACTGACATATCAACGCAGGGCCTAAACTATAAGGGCTAGAAACTTGAAATTTTGCACAGGGGTTCCTTTTATAACGTAGGGGAGCGCTAAGATAGGATTTTTGAAAATTCACCCCCTAAGGGGGTAAATCGGGGGTGCAAAGTTAGTATGAAAATTTGCCGTTTTTGAAGTCAAGTGCCAACCAACCCGAACGCGGGCAGACGTCGTTAATGGGTCTAATTTTACGCGAGCGAAGCTGCGGGCGTCCACTAGTTTTAATAAAATGTAGCTAATTTAGAGATGCTTTAACCTATGGCCACAAAGTACGGCGCGGGCCAAGCGTGGGCTGTAGCCCACGTCGCTGGTGCTATGGTTCCGTGTTATCTCTACGTTATACATGTCCTGTCATTTTTGGAATGAAACTCTTGGGCGATTTGGGCGCTCTAGCGTGAGGGAATTCGGATGTAGGGAGAAGAAGGAAGTAGGTTTTTTTATGCGAGCCGGTTAGTCGACGCGCGCGCGTATCTGCTAGTTCTTAGTCGCCATCGTTCTTAGTGTCATCGGCGTAGTAGGCATAAATGAGTGGGACAAGCGGGGCTCCCCTGCGGCAAGCCCGCGTGTTTGGATCGGGGGTCTGATCTGATTTGCTGTCCTCGACCAAAACTATGATTAGAAAACGTCAGTTGAGGTGATAACTCAGTTAATATGAATTGGAGTTTTTCTACTTCACTACTCTGTGGATGTGATCGTAGACCGTATAATAGTGTTGAGTAGGACATATAAGAGGCACTTCATTTGTCCCGGACATGACGTAGAAATGTAAGAGCGGCTCAAAATTTTATTACGTACTACTTCAAATTTGTTGTCGCGGTACGTTCAACACACACAATGACGTTTAAAATAAATAATAATTATTACCATTATTATATTACCAAGTCATTCTAGTTACTTCAAATGTATCGCGCGCGACGAACACCTCGTCTCATTTGAAGTGCGACATTGTAGTACAAATGTATCGCGCGCGACGAACGCCTCGCCTCGTTTGAAATGGGACATCGTAGTACAAATGTATCGCGCGCGACGAACGCCTCGCCTCATTTGAAGTGGGACATTGTAGCGGCTCAATACAAAAAAGAGGCTACTCTTACAAACTCATTTTTATTTCGTGTCCTACTCATCACTACCGTATAATCAAAAATCGTGGACGCAGAATAATTGAACGATGTGAACTGACAACACAGATTAAAAAATGACAATTATAGTACTGTGTAGTACTGGTGATGGGGCGGAGAGCACAAAGAATATTCTGTAATTGCTGTATGACACGTTTATAACTACGCAATACGAACCTATTACATTTACAACGCGCGAGCCGCGGGAGTCTCTCGAGTATTAACTGTCATTCCCCGCTCGCTCGCGCCATTCGGCCTAGTGGCAGAGAGGGGCAACTCCCTACTTGGGTTGCCTGCTCTAATAATGGGATACCACACGTTAGACAGCGCTATAAAATGATGTAATGACATTTGTTTTGTCTTGTCAATGTCAAGTGTTTGTGTTGTGTTGTGATCGGCGAATTGCGATGCGATATTTAGTTTTTTTTTGGATTAGAGCAATTTTTTAGTTTGTTTTATAAGAATTAATGTTAAGTCCTATCACATAAATTGATTCATTACGTTAAACAATTGTTGTCTTCGACATGGAACTGGAAGAGGAAGTAAAGAAGCCTGTTTGCATGATTATTTTAGGTTAGTATGTTTCTGTTGTTTCAATTCGTATTTTTATTTCTTTTACGCTTTTGAGGATTCTCTAAATCAAATTCAGGTAGACAGGTGTGCTCTCTGAGAACTTCATTAGACCTAGATTTGATGGAAACAGCAAAATTAAGTACTTGTAATGACTTCATTGGATAAATTTGCAGGAATGGCAGGAGCCGGGAAGACTTCGTTTACTCGCCGCTTAGCTGGAAAAACTGTTAAGTCTTCAAGGCCTTACCTTATTAACCTAGACCCTGCATGCCGAGAAGTACCCTACCCAGCTAATATAGGTAATTCTTCCATCCTTGACCCTTTGGAAATCTACTGAAGTGGATATTAAACATTGAAACACCAATGAAACAAAATATGTGATTTATATGACAACTTACGGTCATATTAGGTTAGCAGCCCTACTGCAATAATTCCAAATACCTACTCTCATCATCAATAGCTATGGCTTTATTGGGAAATGTACTAAAAGCAAATAATTTTCAGATATAAGAGATACAGTTAATTACAAGGAAGTGATGAAACAGTATGGCCTTGGCCCAAATGGTGGCATTGTTACGGCCCTTAACTTGTTCTCAACTAAGTTTGGACAAGTTGTAGACCTGATTGAGAAAGCTGGCAAAACACATAAGTACTGTGTTATTGATACTCCAGGTATGTATTGTTTCTTCTTTAGGTCTTTATGAGTTGACCAAAATTGTCAATTTTAGTGCTGAGCACAACAGTAGAACTCCTGATTCTCAAATTTTGAGAAAATTGTGTTAAACTAACCTATGTTTAATGGGTCAAAAATTTACAAATAGCCTTCAATATAATCTGGAAACTTCGTAAACAAATGCATAGACAGAAAGATGGACAGATTCAAATGCCACTGCATGTAAATTTTGAAAATATTTTTGATGTGCAGAAAAAGTATCTTTTGTTGTTTATAGTGTTTTATTATAGCATATACCTTCCGTCAACAGGTCAAATCGAAGTGTTCACATGGTCAGCATCTGGTACGATTATTACGGAGACACTGGCATCATCTTGTCCTACAGTTATTGTGTATGTAATGGACACAGTGCGTAGCGTGTCACCTGTCACCTTCATGTCAAATATGCTGTATGCCTGTTCCATACTGTACAAGACTAGACTGCCTTTCATTGTGGTCATGAACAAGGTAACTAGATCTGATGATGAATGAAAAGATGGTGTTTTTCATGAACTTAGAATAATTTTGCATGTATCAGAACTATTCAGAACATGTTGACTGTTAAGTATATAATGAGATGACTCTTGAGAAGGACTGTTAACTGGTACTGGCAAATAGGTGAGGATGAAAAGTCTGCAAATGGAAACCACATCTCAGAAAAATGAGAACAGGTTGCCCTTTGACAAAATGGACTGATAAACTTAAGAAGACTGCGACTCGCTCGAATCGCTGGATTCAAAAGGCACACAATGACAGTGGACCTCAAAAGGCTGATGGATGGATGGATAGGATGACTGTCATCAGTGTCCCTGTCATGACTTCATAGTCACTGTCCATACAGTCCGCTTGCTATCTAACTCTACTCTTACTCAAGGGTGTTTGGTCTGATTCAAATCATTTTAAGAAGTCAAATGTTAAATTTACTTTATGATCTACATAATTTATTTTGTTATTATTAAAATATTATTGACAGGCCCGTTGGCGCAATCGGTAGTGACCCCGTCTGTTGCGCCAAAGGTCGTGGGTTCGAATCCCACTCAGGACAAATATTCGTGTGACGAACACATGTATTTGTTCTGTGTCTGGATGTCAATATTATCTATTTAAGTATGTATTTAAAAATATCTATGTATGTATATCAGTCTCTGACACCCATAACACAGTCGCCTACTTTGGGGTCAGATGGCCGTGTGTGAGAATGTCCAAGATATTTATTTATTTTTACATCAGACTGACGTGGTAGACAACGCGTATGCGGTAGAGTGGATGCGCGACTTCGAGGCGTTCCAAGAGGCGTTGGACGCGGAGGGCGAGGGCGAGGGCGAAGGCACCTCGTACGCCGGGAATCTCACGCGATCAATGTCGCTCGCGCTCGATACTTTCTACGAGGGGCTGCGATGTTGCGGCGTCAGCGCGCACACCGGAGCGGTAAGGCAACCTGCAAGCGATTTATGCACTCCTGGTACTTTGCAGCTACATATGTAGGAGACAAAATACTGCGTTTCTCGTGAAATGGGACTTCTGGGGTCCAAGTGTGAGAGCTCGAACCGTCTAGAAGTGACCGAGAAAAGAGAACGGTGCCCTCGTTAAAGCGCCGAGTTAGACCACCGAGTGAGTTAAAGTCTAAAATAATCCAACGTCGCTCTCACGATGTCACTGTACCTCTGAAAGGTTTCGCAGTCGTTACACAGCGCCACACCTAATCTATATATATAAAAGGAGAAGGTGACTGACTGACTGACATATCAACGCAGGGCCTAAACTATAAGGGTTAGAAACTTGAAATTTTGCACAGGGGTTTCTTTTATAACGTAGGGGAGCACTAAGAAAGGATTATTGAAAATTCACCCCTAGGAGGGTAAAACGGGGGTGCAAAGTTAGTATGAAACTTTGCCGTTTTTGAAGTTAGTGAATGTCTAATTCCACGCGAGCGAAGCTGCGGGCGTCCACTAGTTCTTATATATTGGTGGCCTCGAAGTGATTTGAACATGCTAACCTTGGTAAAGGAAAGGGTGTAGTTTCGATTAATATGTTGTTCTCATTCCAGGGTCTGGATGAGTTCTACAAGTTAGTAGATGAAGCGGCAGAAGAGTATGAAAAGTAAGTAGTTCATTTAAATACACATAATATTTGACGCGCCCGTTGGCACAATCGGTAGTGACCCTGTCTGTTGCTCCAGGGGTCGTGGGTTCGAATCCCACTCAGGACAAATATTCGTGTGACAAACACATGTATTTGTTCTGTGTCTGGATGTTAATATTATCTATATAAGTATGTATTTAAAAATATTTATGTATATCAGTCTCTGACACCCATATTACAGGCTTGTGCCTGCTTTGTGGTCAGATGACCGTGTGTGAAAATGTCCAATATACTTAATAATGGTTTTGTAAGAGAAAATGAAAATTTAACAAAAAGTTCATACTTTAATTACATTATAGAGAATACAAAGCAGATTGGCTGAAAATGCGGGCCGAAAAACTAGAGGAACAAAAGAAAAACGAAGAAGAATTGAAAAGGACAGAAGAGAGTGAGTTATATTGTTTTAATATTATTTTGTCTTGTCCTGTTAATTTGTTTGTTCGTATTTTGTACGCTGCCATACAGTTTATTCGATTAAGATTTGCTGCGAAGCTTGGTACAATCATTCATTGGATCCCAGAAATGGCTTGGAAAAGTTTTAATCCTAGAAAATTGTGTTTTCTGTCTATCTACTTAGGAAGACTCGGGGTACGGGTATTTCTCACAGACAACTGCGAGAGGTCTAGAACAAACTCCACCACGCTGCTCCAATGCCGTTTAGTGGAGGGGTTAGTGGCCAACCCAGTGTCGAATATTCTCAAGCCACTCGAAGGCCTACAATTTTTTTAACCATTGAATACAACCGGGACCGACGGCTTGAAGTGCCCTACGAACCTGAGCAGCTGAGTCTGTGGGGGAGACCTGTGCCAGCAGTGGGACGTCGTATGGGTCGCAGGGATGAATAAAATATATTAAAAACGATAGAATGTATGGCTGCAATTAACTAACTGTTAAACGCTGGTATATGTACTTGGGCAGAGTAACCCCTTACTCGTCTAGGTTTCACACAGATCACTGCTCCGCCTACTCGAAACATGCGCTTATATTGGGAAAATCTGAGTCAATCCAAAGTCTAATAATATTAAATTAATAAGTGTCTGCCAATCTGCACTTGGCCAGCGTGGTGGACTAAGGCCTAATCCCTCCCATTCTGAGAGGAGACCCGTGCCCAACAGTGGGACGTCTATGGGTCGCAGCGAGCGAGAATAATATTAGAAATAAGTCTATAAATCAATAAATGATTAATAATGATGTGTTCCTTAACACATTAAATTAATAAAACTAGTAATTAAAGTAGGTAGATAACAATGCTTCCTAATGGGGCAGTGCGTAACAAATATTTGTTGTTACAGCTAAGTCAGACACGGTTATAGAGAAGCGTAGTCTGATAGAAGAGGTGGCTGTCGGTCGCGAGATCGGCGACGTGTACCTCAAGCACCCCGGCGACGACAGCTCCAGCGACGACGAGGGCGAGGAGGACGTGCGCGCGGACGCTGAACCCGGTACGGCCCACTCCCACTGTTGGGATAGGCGTCTGATAGAAGAGGTGTCTGTCGGTCGCGAGATCGGCGACGTGTACCTCAAGCACCCCGGCGACGACAGCTCCAGCGACGACGAGGGCGAGGAGGACGTGCGCGCGGACGCTGAACCCGGTACGGCCCACTCCCACTGTTGGGATAGGCGTCTGATAGAAGAGGTGTCTGTCGGTCGCGAGATCGGCGACGTGTACCTCAAGCACCCCGGCGACGACAGCTCCAGCGACGACGAGGGCGAGGAGAACGTGCGCGCGGACGAACCCGGTACGTCCCACTCCCACTGTTGGGATAGGCGTCTGATAGAAGAGGTGTCTGTCGGTCGCGAGATCGGCGACGTGTACCTCAAGCACCCCGGCGACGACAGCTCCAGCGACGACGAGGGCGAGGAGAACGTGCGCGCGGACGCCGAACCCGGTACTTCCCACTCCCACTGTTGGGATAGGCGTCTGATAGAAGAGGTGGCTGTCGGTCGCGAGATCGGCGACGTGTACCTCAAGCACCCCGGCGACGACAGCTCCAGCGACGACGAGGGCGAGGAGAACGTGCGCGCGGACGACGAACCCGGTACTTCCCACTGCTGGGATTGCTTGTCGCTGCGACCCGTAGACGTCCCACTGCTGGGCACGGGTCTCTCCCACTGACACTTCTGCGAGAGGTCTAGAGCATACTCCACCACGCTGCTCCAATGCGGATTGGTGGAGGGGTTAGTGGCCAACCCAGTGTCGAATGTTCTCAAGCCACCCGAAGGACTTCGACAAGGCTTAACGACTGTTTCCAGCATTGAAAACAACCGGGACCGACGGCTTTACGTGCCCTCCGAAGCACGGTAGCGCCCATGACATTTTTGCCACTAGCGGTCACCCATCCACAAACCGACCGCGCCCGTCGTTGCTTAACACTTTCGATCACATTGAATCGAAGCGAGCCACTGGGCTATGGACGTTACGGGCATAGCTTACGGATGAAAAAATATTGGTTAATGCATGTTAGCGCAAATCGTGTCACCATAAAAGGAATCTCCGCTCACAGTTCCGGGAGGTCTAGAGCAGGGCCGGATTTAGAGGTGTGGAGGCCTCGGGCAACAACGGAGTGGAGGCCCCCTGGCCACAAATTATTTTACAAATGAGATGAACAACTTTTTTCAGTCGAGTTTTTCAAGCAATTATTTGAAATCAAGTAGATTATTTTAGTATTTAACAAACATAAAAATATAAATATAGATAAATAAAATTAATATTTAAGAACAAAATAATCATGTTTGTACAAAGCTGTACAAAGGTAAAGGTGGAGGTAAAACAGCGAAAAAATAAAACAAAAGTTGTTTATTAGTCGGAATATGAAACTTTTTTTTTTCGTATTGTTTTGTGGCCCCGGTCGCCCTCCTAAATCCGGCCCTGGTCTAGAGCATACTCCACCACGCTGCTCCAATGCGCATCGGTTGAGGGGTTAGTGGCCAACCCACACAATCGCTATCCTTCTCTATTGCATGAACAAATAGCATGCGCGCTCTCTTTCAATTTTTAATTAATAATGATTTGTCCAGGACTTTTTTAGCCATACCACACGCAATATATTTTTTAACATATTACTCAATTTTATACAAAGTAATTTTTATCAATTATACGTCATGGTGATTGTAATTTCTAATCGTATCCTCAATATTAATGAAGTGCCTTTTCTATTTGCAGATGATAAACCTGAGGACGTCAGGGCATTCCAAGAATTCCTAAATAAGCATGTAAAACCAAATAATCTTGGTGGCAGCAGCAGTAATACTACATAGTATTAAGCTTTTATCTTTTATTGTGTTAAAGGTGATATTTAAGTATGATAAGGAATAAAAACAAAAACAGAAACGTTTGTACATAAAAAAATAAATATTTCATAATTCAAAACAACTGGGTAATATCATTATTATATCACAAAAGGAACACGTACACTAAATAAAATTACATGTTATAAATTCCTGTAGCAATATAAGTAACAATTTAAGAGTCAACTTTAATGGGCTACGTTGATACTATACTCTATTAGGTATGACAGGTGTACAATTTTCTACTGACTCGTGGAATAACTGTTAAGTTCAACTCGTTGTATCACGTATAGTTTATTATTAGGACCCATGCATGGTCAGGACAGGAAAATAATATGGAATAGGTAACTCTAACCATATTGGATGGATGCCTAGAACACATTATTGAGCATTTTGTACACAGCACAGGAATAATTAATAAGAGCTAGAGTCTTATATTAAGTAGCTTAATGTGCCTTTATTGCAATAACAGACAATTTGGTTTTAGTGAAAAATGACATTGGTTTTATTAGGTAATTTTCTTAAAATTACTGTTTTTGACCGATTCACATTAACCAAACAGACACATTCCTAATAAATATAACATTAAATTTAATAAATGACATAATTCCTTAAATAACGTATTAAAATAATTTAAGATAAATTAAAATAATAATCTAGACAGTAGCAAAAATTTGCCAACTGTATTTATAGATTCAGTATTATTCGGTATGTTAAGCCGGGTCCAGATATGTATCATTTGTCCGATCCGATAACCGTATCCGTATCACCGACGCGTGTCATGATCGCCTATGACTTATTTTGTCTACTGTCCACTTTGAGAATAAATTATTTTTTAGCTCCCCCATTTTTTCACCTATTTTAAAACCACTATAAATTAAATGATTATTATGAGCTATATTACCGGAGATTACATTAATTATTACATTAAGATTAATTCCAAACGAGACTTTTACAATAACTCGCAAGAGTTAACTTGATAGCTGAGCGCAGTAGGATGCCCCCTTTTTTTTCTGGGTCTCTTACCGCCCCCCTTTAGGCCTGCAGCGCCCACAAGGGGGCGTTATCGCCCACAAGGGGGCGTTATCGCCCACAAGGGGGCGTTATCGCCCACTTTGGGTAAAGCTAGCCTATGTGGACGACGATCAAGACACGCGGTCTTGATACGCCGCACGATACGGGCTGAACCATGTCATGTCGGTTTGGTCCGATCATCAAAGGAAATACCGATAGGCAATATCCAAGATACGTTGCATATTGTATATATAAAAATAAGTCGGGTTTTCCTTCCTGACGCTATAACTCCAGAACGCACGAACCGATTTCCATGGTTTTACATTCGTTGGAAAGGTCTCGGGCTCCGTGAGGTTTATAGCAAAGAAAATTAAATTAAAATTATTTATATGGCAAAACAACGTTTGCCGGGTCAGCTAGTTGTATATAAGTTGCATTGATACGAAGTAAACAAAAAGCGTCCACAACTAGATACGGAGCTTGATACGGCGATAAAAATACGAGGATCGTATCGGGCATTTGATACATGTATGGACCCAACTTTAAAGTTTATGATGCAAATTTGCAATTAAAATTTAACGTGATATTTACAATCGATAGGGAATTAAAATGTTTTACATTTAGAATTTTTATTAAAATTTATCCTTTGATTTGAGTATCGAAATTTAGTTAAAAAAAATGGTTGTCTGTAAAGTCGGTTTACGGACGAAAGATTTACGTGATAACGTCATAATCATTATTTTATACAATACAAAAAAGGAGAATTGAAAATACAAAGATAACAGACAACAGACAAGTCTATATATTTATTTTGACAGTTCCCTATTTCGGAGCCATGGAAACGCCAATGTTGTCGTGTGTAAAATTAATTTAATAAAATTAAAAATTAATTAAATAAAAACACTCAGGCGGAAACGGAAGCGGAACGGGATACACTTTTTCATATGCGCTGTTCATCAATTTATAAGACGTTATCACGTTAAAAAGTGTTCTTTTAAAATTAATATGTTCATTGTCATAAACGATTCCTTAAATTGTAGTCTAGTACAGAGCCAGCTTGTAAAAGTTGTCGATCCAAGTTCAATTACTGATTTAACAATGTGATCATTATTGAAGCGTTTGTGATACGTTTGTTAAGCAACAGTTCACACTTTAGTGTGAACATTTTACCTCTATTGTTAAGTACGTATTGTACATTATTCTACGTTTACACGAGATTAGTAACTAAATCACTTGACACTAACAATTTCACGTTATTTAAGGATGTCGACTAGTAAATACTAATGTCTCTTCTTGTGGTGCCCGGATACTTTATTTTAATATCACTACATTACAGCACTATGGTAAAAAGTTCTTGTGGGGTCCATAAAAGGCGACGGTAAGAAAATCTCTCCAGAACATGTGAAATATTCCTCTGTATAGTACACCAGCCATGGTTATCAACAAACACTGACAAAGATACCAATTAGCATTGGCTATAAGCTATTTTCATACGGCTACAGGCGGATAGATGAAGATAAACATAAACGGTTATTTATCTTGTAGTTTAGTACTAGCCAATCACAAATACTAAGCTCGTGTAAACTAACCAATCATTAATGGATATGCTGAACGTTTTTATCATCAGCACCGTTGACGTGAGAGTGGCCGTTGACCTGGCCACTAGTGGCTTTGGCTGAGTCATCGATATCGCCGTTGCAGTTTTGAAGGCCATTCGGTATGATTTGGGATAGGGTAGGTTGTCCAGAGTGTTTGGTAGTGGGTTGGCCATTAGGGCCAGTGTGTTTGGCAGAGGGCGAGGCGCGGCCGGCACGCTCCAGCGCGGCGTCGGCAAGGCACCACGCTGGTTGGTAGCCGTCGCCAGTGGCTAGTGCCGGGTTCGGTCCCGTGTTGTGGGTGCTGCCGATTGACGTGTACCTGTTGACAAGTTGGTCATGATATATGACGACCTGAGGTGTGGATTCGAATCCCGGTCGACATTTATATGGTTGAAAAATAGTTGTACTTGGGTCAGCCACTCCATTTATAAGTATCCTAGTGCTTACGCAAGCCCAAAGGTCAGGAAATAGATTCTACCTTAAATACTGTATTTCGGGGCTCAATTGTAAAGAGCCGATTTCACGAGAAATCCATACTTATATTATACATACTCGTAAATGCGAAAGTAACTCTGTCTGTCTGTCTCCTAAACTACTGAACCGATTTGAATGTAATTTGGTACACAGATAGTCTAGCTAGAGCCTGAGAAAGGACATAGGCTACTTTTTAATTGGAAAAAAGTGTTATAAAGGGTTGAAAAGGGGGATGAAAGGTTCTATAAAAGTTTTGTAAGTAGAAGCATAAGTAGAAGTAGAACCATAAAATTTATATTTTAGGCTGTTGATTAGATATAAATAAATATGGCATTCAAAGTTTGTAAAAATGTTACCCATAAGGATGTAAAATAAATATAGGGGATAACACATTTATGGATTCATTACAAATTTGTGGAGCTAAAGTTAACGCGTTGAGAATAATCTATTATTATATCTAATTCCACGCGAGCGAAGCTGCGGGCGTCCACTAGTAATGAATAATGATAATTAATACTCATTCATATTTCCTAAATACTCCGATACACTCCGACCCGTCCTGAGCTCATTTTTCCGATTTTAGACCACGAATCAAAGACCACCACTTCCTTTCATCTTCCCCACAATCCATCCTTCGAACGACGTGGCCTGCCCATTGCCACTTCAACTTGCAAACTCTGCGAACTACGTCGGTAGATAATGAATACTCACCCTTTATCATATAAGCTGCAATAAGACACCCGCCGCTGTAAGATGTACCTCCAAATCTGGTGGTAACTCCAGTTCAGTAGAGGAGACACGCGCACTATTTGAGGCCAATTTGGATCCGTTTCCTGAAATATTGATTGTCATTAATTTATAGAACTTCAGATTACCCTCACAACGCATCATTTCTTACTGAGCAGAGGAAAGTTACCGGATATGGAATAGTGCCCCAAATACGGAATCTAACCTGCATTGCGGAGGACATACGATAAAATTCCATATTTGGTTACTTTCCTCTTCATTCGGCTTTTGAAACAGTGACAAGTGGGATATATACTAATATCATAGAGTATTATAAAGAGGAAAACATTTGTTTGTAATGTTTTCACATAAAAACTACTGGACCGATTTCAAAAATTCTTTCACCATTAGAAATCTGCATCTTCACTGAGTGACATAGGATTATATAATATTACTAGGTCTACTAGGTCTAAACGAAACTTTTGTTATGTCTAATTCCACGCTAGCGAAACTTTTTTATATAATATAGACGGACAAACAGACATTTTGGTCCTTACTCTATGCTGATGGTAAGTGGTCACCGTCATCTAGTATGGACACGTGCGACACTAGTCTTATCCATAAAAAAAGTCGGTCATGGTGTTAGCATTAGTAATATAGTCCGTGGTGTTAGTAATAATCTACTAGAATATAATAATTTTATTAAGAACTTCTGTTCTTCATCTCAATAAAATTTTTATACCTACATGTTAAATTTCCAAAACCTCACCGCGTATTTCAGGAGGTACGTTTTGTCTTCACCCATTCATAATATGCTTCTGCGACCCATAGACGTCCCACTGCTGGGCACGGGTCTCCCCCACAGACACGGGAGGTCTAGAGAATACTCCACCACGATTGGTGGAGACGTACATTCATAATATATTTACAGATAAAACTAACCTGCATAAAACTTAAATGCTCGCTATACGGATCTGTTCTCCTGGTGCCCATTAGACATGCTTTTAATTTCCCGTCTTCCTTTAATATGCTTTCTAGAGCTTCCTTCATTTCACCTTCCGTTACAACCAAACTGACTCCATAATTATCTTTAATTTCCTCTACAAATTCTTCTATTTCCCTAAAAGGTCCCTTTGTACGTATGTATACTACTTTGAGGTCTTTACCGATGTCGTCTCGCCGGTGTATCTGTTGCAACACGTTTATTGTGACATCCAGGAGCACTGTGCAGTCTTTGCCTCCGTTGAACGATAAAAAAACCTCGTCTAATTTGAACTGTTCAAAACATTGCCTTAGTACCTGAAATACATAGCTTGGTTATTTATGGCTGTATAATGTAAACACCAATGTCCCACTGCTGGGCATGGTCTCTGAATGGGTTTCTACGGATTGGTAGACAAATATTAATCACGTCATGAATACTCATGATCAGTTAGAGATACACAATGTATGATAAGAAATTAAGCAAAAACGTAGTTAATATTTACATCCAGTCTTATATTTATCATATAGTATGTACATTTATATTGAATTAAGTATTCACAATTTCTATCAAAATTTCAATTTGCCGACTCGGCACGCTGGTGAGTTATCCGACCGTTTCCTCGTGGTCATACTACTTACGCTGACTGTCGAACCACGGGTCCCGGATTCGAACCCCGGCCGGGTCAGATATTTATTTCGCAGATAAATATTTGTAGGTACCTACTCGGTTCATGGATATTAATGTGTCTGTATTATGTATGTGGATATTCTGTGTCAGTATCCTTTATAATATTCATTTGTTTTTATTATTTTACCTAGAAATAATTCTACTACAGGTAGGATTCGAACCCACAACCTACCCATCGGTACTGGGATTGGTGTAACCGCTGAGCCACAAATTTGTACTACCAGCAGTGAAATTGTTCAAGGCATTTTATATTATTTATGTACCTACACGACATCATCACGACAAGGTTGTCTATTGTATCAGTTGATGGTTTATGCAAAACTTAGTAAAACGTATTGTCGCTCGCTTGATAAGCGTCGTGTTTACCTACGTAGGTAGGTAAGCACTTACATACATTTTCTTTATACTCTACCATACATGTCATGCGCGCAGGTTTGCCTTCTATTTACATAATAAAGAACTCAATTCCACGAAGTTTCCCTTCACAGTTAAAGCCAGATTATAGTAAGTAAGATTGCTATATCCATAATTGTTAAGTGGCCTAAATCACTCGAGAGGATTCATATGACATCATAATGACTTTTCTAAGTTCGTTTTAAGCAATTATGAAGACTAGTGAAGAAAAAATAGTTAAGAAACTTGCATTCCTACAGTTCTACATAATGTTCTAGAGGGCATGAAACGACTACCAATAATCAGACCCCACCGAAAACTCTTACGTATGTAAGATTCCTCACAATGTTACACACTTAATTACTTAAACACCTACATAGGTATGCAGATTTAGTAAATTCATTAGTGTGTGTCCGATACTTGAACCCGGATCTAGAGTGAAAAGTCGAATTCATACTCTCTGGGTTTCTCTCTCTCGGGTATCTGCATAAAAAGAATGAAATGGAATGAAAAGATTACTAAATTACTATTTCACATGTGGAACCAGTACTAGTACACAATACAGAAGTAGTACTGTATATGTATACTCCCTGATAGTCTGGAGCATATCTCACCACGCTGCTTTACGGACTGTCGGAAGTTTTTAGGCCGCACGAGACCTCCGATGGCCTAAATACTGTCACGATACGATGACAACCGGGATCGACGGCTTTACGTACCTTCAAAACTTGGCAGCACTCAAAATTCAAACCACAAGCAGTAACCCATTCAAGACCAAGACAAATTATTATTCTGTAGTCTACCAACCTGTTCTGTCTCCTCTAAAGCGGCTGACACGTCAATGAGATCCATAGCAATTCCTTGGGTACTTTACTTGTACGTGGTGAACTGCAAAATTTGTATGCAACTTTAAATATTATCCTCACAAATATAAGGTTCTTATTTCTTTAAAACTTTAATATGTCCGTTCATATCGAGTGTACCCAAGATAATGATGTGATGTGTGTGGTGCTGTACTGTATAACTGTTCTGCCGTCATGCGAAAATTGTGGAAACAATCAATTGAAAGCCACATATTGAATTCAAGGTAAAACCTTGTGTGTATACATAATTTTTTGCAGATTATCTCATCAACAAATAGCTACTATTTCAGTAAATACTGTGAGTTTACTTAGGCTTGTTGTATTGGAAAGGTGTTTGATTAATACTCACAATAAATTGAACATTTTTAGAACAATGGGTACTGGTTGATGCATAAGAGTGAAGTAAACAAAAGTAATTTAAAAAAAATGTAATTAAACAAAATACAACTCTATGTACAATGTAGGTAACTTAACAATCAACAAAGTATAAGTTTTATTAAAGATATAAGGTCTTGCAGTATGCAAGTTATCTACAACTTCAGTTGATACCTGATACGATAAACCCTAGTAAACTAAATTAGGTTAGGTCACTATCACAAATCACAATGTCACTCAAGTAAGAATTTCTGATAGCTACAAAGTTACTTAGTTCATGGACTAAATCCACAGTGAATTAAATTAACACATCATTAATGAAATGACACATCTTTTTGGATGGAGGTGGACTTAATTCTTCATCTCTCTTCTCAGCAGTGCTTAGCAATACTTCTTTAGTCAATTTAAGGGTTACCTTCATCATATCTTTTTTGGGTGAAACATTTCTTACATTGAACACATCTTGTATGAGAGAAGTGACATCCATACCAATACTGTCATTTACCATCTGTTTTGCAGTCTCAGTAGGGTTGTCACCTATAGCAAAGCAGTACACATAAACTATAATATCATGGTTAAAGTTATCCAATAATTCTTTATTGTCGATCAAGCCTATGAAGTATTTTAAAAATTGTACAGCCAAGGCTGGTAAATTCATGGTTACATGTATCTTTGCATCCCTAGGGACCTTTTCATTTCCTTTACAAATGTCTATTATAAAGTTTTTAAAGATTTGACATATAAAATCTTTGCCATCCAAGTTATAAGATTTGAACAGTGATAATTTAACTTTATTGTATTCAGCATTGTGAAACAACCATTTGAAAGAGTCCGGATTAAGATCATTGGCAAAAACTCTGCACTTTTTTTTAGCAGCAGGCACTGCGAATGGTCCAACGCCACAAAACACATCAAATAAGATATCGCCCTCCTTCATGCAAGACAAAACTCTCTCATGTTCTTTACAAAGTCGTGGATTCCAGTACACCTTTGAGAAATCAAACTGAAAGTGGCAATTGTTCTCCTTTACAGTCACTAAGAAGTCTTCATCACCGGCTAGCACCTCCATTTTGAAGTTGCGATATGTATTATCTATAACATCATTCTTATTTATTACAGTTCGGCATGTCTTGATTTTGTCAATGAGCACTGTTCCAATGAGAGTTTTATAGTCCAGTAAGTGTTCTCGCAGGTTCAGGTGGATTATATGACCAATTTGGGAGAAGCCACTTATGGTCTCCTCAGCTTGTGGTAACACTGCTTTGAAAATATCATTGTATTTAAAATTGTCATATGACAGCTGAATTTCTTTATCATTCAAATTAGCTTCGGTGATATCGTGCTTGTTAAGCAAATCACGGTCACCCTCAGATATATCCTTCCAACACGTAACCTTTGCAGGATTCAAGTGAATGCATCGGTCAAATGGATTTTCCTCGTTATTACACTGCACCGGTTTGAAGTTCTCTATCTTGAGGATATAAGTCTTGCAGATGGACAAAACCTTCGACACTTTATCACTTGGCAGGTTCAACACGGGAACTCTTATGTTACGCAAGAATTTCTCACGATCTAAATGTTTCATTCCCCGCACGATGTCAGGCACTAATGCAATGCTGGATAAACTTGACATTCTGATATTAATATCGGCTAAAAAACCACGTAACCTGGCGAAAATCATCGCACAAGCAAACAGCTACAAAAATGCATTTTGTACTAACCTATATCTCGGTAGTTAGCTTTGTGTCAAATCAATTTAATACTTCAAAATTGTCTCCTAGGTGCTGATGTAGAAATGAACCATGAACCATGAAACTTTTTGTGAGATAATTATGGAAAAAAATAAAATCGAAATCATTAAAAGCAATCTGAGACTGTTTTGTACTCGTGGGTTGTGACACTTTGTTTGACATTTGACGTTGACAAATGTTTGTCAGATTTCTCTTATTTCTGACCATGGATTTACTGACTACATAACTGGATTGTTTTGCAAAGAACAGTTTTAATATTGCTCTTTGTAAACATCGTACTTAAAAGTAAAAACGGGCCGAAAAAAACGGCCCGTTTTTACTTTGTGTATATAATATAAAAATGTATAAACGGGATCCAAGAAGTTATTTGAAATAACTTTGTGGATCCCGTTTATACATTTTTACCCATTTGATATCTTTTTTATATTTTAGCAAATAAATTATTTCATTCTTTCTTTGTTTCTTTCTTTAAAATGACATTGTCCATAAATAGGAAATGGAGGAAGGAATGTGATTTATGAACCTTAGCAATTGTTCCGTGTACCATGTTTATTTTATTTTATGTATTAAGTTGTACAGAAGAGCAATTTTATATGGATTTAAAGTTTATATTATAACTAGGAAAGTAAATAGTAACGCAAAGATTTTAAGCCTAATAATAACTTCAAAAGTTATAAGTAAGAAATAATAATAAGTTCGTTTTTTTTTCAGATACAGGGGCAATATTTAACGAATTTTAATTTAACAGAAAAAATGTGTTTTTAACCAACTTCGTAAAAGGAATATAATGCTCCTGCATCTAAATTTTGATTAAATATACAAATGTGTAGGAAAGTGCTTCAAGTACTAATAAAGTAAGGATTACGAGATACAAGACCGTGGAATCAACTATTTTATTATGTTGCCATTTCAATCAAGTCATTTTTCACCATGTCTTACTGGTTTAATTGTACTGTCCAAGAGCAATAGGAAATAGTCCACAATTTTAAGAGTCTCACAGTGTTTTGCACTAACATGGTCATCCTACTAAAAAACGTTAACGCGAAGTTTCAAAGCCTCTCTTTTTAAGGTTCGCTTAAGCTTAGTAACATTTCGCTGTGTTCTTTGTGGAAAAGAAGATATTAAAAAAAAGCAAAAAAAAGCATAATATGTTTATTAATTATTATTTGTTAACGAAATAAACGTTACACACTCATACCCCTGCGGTAGCCGTAAGCCTGTATTGCGGGTGGCGGCGGACACACACAGAAAACAACACAATTGAACATGACCCGAGTACAAATACACGGCATAGTGATATGGGGGAATATTTATCTGCGAAATAAATATTTATCTGTGGCAGTAATTCGAACCTGGGACCCGCGGTTCGACACACACCACACCGTGCCATGGAGTCGTCAAATATGTTGCTGACATGATATTATCAGGGCTTTGCAAACCAATCGACGTAGTTAGCGGATGCAATTTACAAATAGTACCTCATGATATTACGTATTCAGTCAGTCGTCAGTTTGCATCGGATTGATTTTATAAAGAAACTCGACCGTTCGAAGCAAATTTATTTAATAGTACATACATATTAAAGCGCCGAATAAATAGCTACTTGATTTAAAACACTCGTTTCGCAGTTCGCTCAACCGCAGTCGTTATACTTTAGCACGTTTTACACCCCTGATTCTTTATTAAACTTGCGAACGCAATCGTCAGGGTTGTCACAAAATTTTTACATTTTTTTTGCCATTGAGCTTATTTGAGATAGGTAATTCCACATCTCCCTAGTTGTAAGATGACGCTCATAATAAGTATACGATAACGATATACATAGTGTTACGACCTCACTTTTATATCCTCACTGGCTGTTTTTTCAAAAACCCAGAAAGAAAATCAGGCATGGACAAGACCACCTACTTTCTTTATTCCTTTCGTTTTTATTATATAAACCTGCCTCATCTTCTCACCATCGCCAAGGATTGACTGGTAGTGAATGCGGTTGGGCATTACGTCCACTTTATGTAGCCTTTTGGCTCATTAAAGGTTAAATTAAATTAAATTTGCATGTTTTATTTATTATTTATCCCTGCGGCTTTGCCCGCGTGGATTTAGGTTTTTGAAAATAGCGTGATGGGCTAGCAAGATGGGCTGTAAAATACAAAATAATAGGTAGTTCCGTAAGAAAGACAAGTACCTACCTAAAAAAAAATATCTCCTAAGATTTATTGTTACTGAGATGAATTTTGCAGATAATAATAATCTTTTAATAATAATATATCGAAGGAAGGGCACATCGTGAGGAAACCTGCATGCCTGAGAGTTCTTCTCATGTTCTCGAAGGCATGTGAAGTCTGCCAATCCGCACTTGGCCGGCGTGGTGTACTTAGGCCTAATCCCTTCTCTCAGAGGAGACCCGTGCCCAACAGTGGAACAAAGAAAGGGTTGTGATGATGATGATGAATAATATATCCTTCGAAATGTGATTTGCAGCCCTATCGGTGTAGCATTTCAGAATGCGACGTGTTTCCTAGTCTCGCTCGGAAACTTTCAACGACTGGTGTCTTCTCGGGTTTATTGCACCTATCGACGTTGATGCTCGCTTCAGGAGACGAACTGCCGTCTCTAAAATAATTGTATAGTAGTACGATACTGATATATATATAAATACATAATATTTCTTACAATATATTAAATTATCGTGGCGCTCTAATAATAAGAAATGAGTTGTATGATTTCTTGCGTAACTAGCTGTCGGAGTGCAACATTTACTAAAAGCTGCAACCCATTGACGTCCCACTGCTGGGTTGTGCAAAGTCAGGTTCCTGTGTTGCTTTTTAAAATTTGAAAAATTGCCTACCTAGCTAGCTTGTGTTTAAGGTAGACCTGTTTTTTTAATAATATTTTATGTAGGTCATTCTAGGCGTAAACTCAAAAGACACTGGGTCACTCAAAGAAAAATTCTGACTGTATCACATTTCACGGTACCATTTTAGCATATGTGGACTCTGGAGTAAAAAACTGAAAAACACCTAAACATTTACCTACACTTACAGGACGGATTTATTACCTACTTCCATGATCTACTGTTACCATAGATTTCAATTCGTTAATCATAGATTTATTACTATAAGTTACAGTCATATTTAGTGACTTCCACGTGACTTCTTCTTTCGTCCATGGAGTGTCGATGACTTTTCAATAAAATTGGATTCTAATATATTAAATACACTGTTAGTATTTTTATACAAATAAATACAACATTACACTACATTTTCTGGAAAAAAGTAGGTAATCTGATTTTATTTGTAATCGAATTTATCTTTTATTTATTCCGCTTGCGCCAAATTCGCGCGACAATTTGGCGGGAATTTATGTAATTTATTTCGAATCGAAAAGTCACTGTTTGCATTCGTACTGGTGGTTATTTATTTTTTAAATTTTCATTCACAGGCTAACGAACATTTTACAGTCGACATGTAAATTATGAAATTGTTATTTTTACGTTACGTCCAGTTTGCGGGTGATGGGTAAAATAATCCTTCGTTTTTACAAAAACCCTCCACGTTTTTTACCATTAAGGTACTGTGAGTGTTTTTTATTCACCACCCACATCATTTTTTTACTAAAAATTTGTGCGGATTTTCTGGCAATCGTTTACAGATCCAAAAATGATAAAGCGAGATTGATCCTAAATCCATAACTATTCGTAAATCTTTCTAAACAACCATCGTGGTACCTATGGTACAAAATGATGATTATGGGTAAATTACCTACCTATTGCGTAGTATAAGCGCATTTTAACATTCTTTGGCCACGTGTCGCGAAGAGATGAGGGATCCATCGAACGGCTGGTTGTACAGGGCAGGGTAGACGGTACAAGACCTCGCGGTCGATCACCGATGCGATGGACTGACCAAATCAAGAACGCACTGGGTGGCCCCATAAGTGAATGTACCAGGATGACGGCCAACAGAGAGAGATGGCGGGACGTCGTGAGGCAAATAACATCTGCCCACGCCACCACTACGTGATGACCACGACCGCTCTGCCAAGAGCGATTCGGCTGAGAAGAGAAGACCTACCTATTGAGGATCGGGACAACGAAGTTTTAATATCACGGAACACAGAGAAATGTTCTAGAGAACTTTAAAAAAATTTAAGACTAAAATAACTTAGCGTTCTTTCGAATTTTGAATTTTGAATTTTCCAACTTTGAAGGTGGCAAGCTTGAGCTTGAATACACTTGAGCGTATTCGACTGATTTTTCATTTCAGACCATAGTAAAAGAAAATACGTAAGATATTTTGTATGAGGTTTTAGGTAATGTGGCTTTAAAACATAGTGATAAAATATGAAAATGCTATGAACTTTATGTTTTGCTGTAAACACTTCAGTATTCGCATTTCAGCCACGGCCCGATATCAAAGGGAATCTCCGCGGGAAGCGCTCCAGTGTTTGCTTGGCAAACACTTGGCAAGTGTTCAGCCGAATGCACAGTTGTCTTTCACACGTTTCGATAAACTCTGTGCTTATGTTTAACAAGTGGACGCCCGCAGCTTCGCTCGCGTAGAATTAGACCCATTAACGACGTCTACCCGTCTAAAGACTTCAAAAACTTCTTTGCAAAGTTTCATACTAACTTTGCACCCCCGTTTTACCCCCTTAGGGGGTGAATTTTCAGAAATCCTTTCTTAGTGCTCCCCTACATTATAAAAGGAACCCCTGTGCAAAATTTCAAGTTTCTAGCCCTTATAGTTTAGGCCCTGCGTTGATATGTCAGTCAGTCAGTCAGTCAGTCAGTCAGTCAGTCAGTCAGTCAGTCAGTCAGTCACCTTCTCCTTTTATATATATAGATAGATATCAGTGCATCGTTGCCGGCACTGAAGTGTTGTCGAGGCGCGATATTTGCTCTAGGCACAGGAGGGGAGAGTAGGAGGACACGAAAAAGCTATTCGTTTTCACACGAAAAATTGTAATGTGCTTTTTCCACAGAGGATCGATCTGGTTTTTTTATATATAATATGTCTAAGCACAAATATATATATAATATATAATTATATATATTTAATAATGTGACCTAGTGTTTACATTTGTCACAATTTTTGTGTAGGCACTTTCCATAGCGTAGCGTCCATTGCCCAATGGCTCGGGTCGATTCAATGTGGTCGAAAGAGTTATGCAACGACGGGCGCGGTTGTTTTGTGGATGGGTGACCACTAGTGGCAAAATTTCATGGACGCTACCGTGCTTCTCGTAAATTATACTCTAAATAAATATGTGTCTACTTTGGACATTTAAAACTTTGCTCAATGCATTTAGCCCGAGTAGGGCATGTGTCTTACATAGCTCACCTCTTAACATAAAACATGCTTCTGATACTTTTGAAGGTTTCCAATCGTCTCATCACAGAAAAAGCAAATTTTATGGGTCGCTATAAGAACGTCACATTATTTATTCTCTCAGAATGCTCATAAACGTGAGGGTTAGTCGAAGGGCAAGTAAACAAGCATGTGTTTAGAGTATGTGTTTGGAGGCCGGGACTCATAGCATTGGAACATGGGCTTCGGTAAATGTTTACTGCGACCGATATTGCAAACCGCGCGGTTGCTTTTTGCTCGAGGCGTTTGCCAACCCTGGATATTTGAAAGTCGCGATGTGTCTTTATCCTTACTGCTTGGGAATTACAAAAATGTATGTGTATTTTCATGTTTTGAAACAATTAGCTTGAGATTAGTTACGTGCCGCGCGTGCGATATTACGGTGGACCTCCAAATGTATTTATATTTCTTTATTATAATACGTGAATCAATAACATCGTACCCCTTTTTGTGAAAATTACGTGGACGGAGGTGTATGGAATTTGGCACAGTTAAAGTTTATATAGAGAAGGCGTGCAGACAGCTAACATTATAAATATGCATTCGAAATAGATACATTAAATTAACAAAAGATAATCACTAACATTGGGATTGGCACTTTAAGTCTATGGTTGGTTATAGAGATATTTAGGTATAGTCTTTGACTATCAGTAAAACCATATTCAACGTTCAAACTTACAATTTAAAAATTTCGACCTCTCGGCGACCATTAGTTATACATATACAATCACGATCATAACAAATATGAGATACAGGCATACTGGCTACCTGAGGGGTCACCATCACTTGTGGACTGACACGTTACGTCACTTACTCTCTGATGTCTCGTATCTCAACTGTTTATGTCGGAGATAGAAGCGACCAGTAGCTAAATATTCATATGGTGTGGGTCACTGTGGGTTGACAAGACATGTTGGAAACCTTATGTGCAAATGAATAACTTAAAAAAAAATTGTAGTTTTTAAATTCAGCTTTGGTGGCTGGTTTTTTAAGAGCTCTCGTCTTGATATACCCAGCTCTTGGACCATCTTAGGTCGGCTTAATAGTTCTTACAGGGTTTGGCAGTTAGTGATATTGCAGGAGATCAGACAACAATTATTTTTTATCTATATTAGACCGTCAAGAACGCGACCACAGACAGACATATTAAGTTAGTCTAAGCCCGCGACTCTGCGTTTGAATCAACGAAGTGTTTTATGTGTGTTATGTTAAAAATAAAGCCTTGAGGCATCATAGAAAATCAGCGCTTGACGAGAGATACTTTTTTGAGAGTGGGACATGCGACTCATGAAATTAATAAATACTCGCCTGCGACGGATGTAGTCGTAGAATGAATTACGAAAAAATGTTTATGTCAGTAGATATGTCAATGCTTCGGTAAAATTTGTTTTTATCTAATAAGAAAAACGTAGTGATTACTTGCTCAGTGCTAATAAGCTCAAGAAACTATATTATAAGCCTGTAAGCTTATGTATTACAACTTCTTATATTAATGATTATAAGCAATGTCTTCATCAAATGTATCGGAAGTTGCTTCTCCTGTTCAGACACTATTCCATAATGTCTTATCATCTTCTTCATCCGAGGAGCCACCGATGGAAGAATGGTCGTCACTAAGGAAAATTGTAATCACTGACAACCCTAAACTGGCTCTATTCAGCGCGGGCCTATATGACCCTGGAAGTGGAAATATATGTACCAAGTATATTCCTTTATCAGATAGTGAAGTGTTTAAACATCCTTACTATAAATTTCCTGGAGTCAAAGACCCTGGAATCTTCAAAGCTTTGCTGGGTTCAGGTATGAACGACATTAAGATAAAACAAGGACTAGTCAAAAATATAATGTGCAAATTCCGGATCTTTAAATACAAGGACATTCCACGGCATCTATATTGAAAATGAAGCACCTAAGCGCGCCGAACCGCTCGTGCATACGTGCCTCACGCACACATTTACGTTATAGCACGCCGGCCGATCGCCATTACGCGGCGCGATAACAGCTGTGTAGGTACTATTGAATACACACAATTATAACTGGTTCAGTGCTTCACTTTCAGTGTATGCAACGCGGAGTCCTTTCTATTTGTACGTCCATGGTACAAATTTAATAATTTGAATTGGTTTAATTTGCAGAAGATCAAAAAGTTTATCCTCAGGACGGACAAGAGCTTTATTTAGATTTATGCAAAGAAATGAATGTAATACCTGTTAGAAAGTTTCATCGTGGGATGCTTGGAGATAATATTGATTTGAAGGCTAGTTTTTACCATATGTTTCTCATTAGTTATGGTCTCTGCCATCGGGTGATATTCATGATATTATGGTAAAAGCTAATGTTTATTTTAATTGTTAGCGATATATGAAGCTTTTTTTTACTGTTTATTTATTTATTTATTTATTTATTAAACCTTTATTGCATTATCTACAATGAGCGGACTTAATGCTAAAAGGCATTTTCTACCAGTCAACTCTTGGAGACATAGAAAAAGTTCAATATTCTACCTGTAAATAAGATCGATATTATTTTTGATGACATTTTTATACCAGCATGTGGATAGATATCATTAGTTAGAAGCTTCTCACGTCACAGCACTCATTATTTCGTACTCAAAAAGACCGATGATGAGGACCAACGGCTTAACGGGCCCCCCGAACCACGTTAGCGCCCATCAAATTTTGCCACGGTCACCCATACATCGACAGAGCCATTAGGTTATGAACGCTACAACACTAGGGTATCTATATTTATAAAAGGAGAAGCTGACTGACTGATATATCAACGCAGGGCCTAAACAGTAAACTATAAGGGTTAGAAACTTAAAATTTTGCACAGAGGTTCCTTTTATAAAGGAGGGGAGCGTCAAGAAAGGTAACATTTTTGAAAATCAACCCCCTAAGGGGGTAAATCGGGGGTGCAAAGTAAGTATGAATCTTTGCCGTTTTTGAAGTCAAGACCCGAACGCGGGCAGACGTCGTTGATGGGTCTAATTCTACGCGAGCGAAGCTGCGGGCGTCCACTAGTTGTTAATATATATGTATGTGTTTCTAGTATTACGGAGTAAACCCAGTGGGGATCAGAGCAATGAGTATGGCGCTCTCTTTCAACCGCCACGTGCGAAGGCTGGACCTCACTGGCAACGCCCTTAACGACGACGCCTGCTATCATCTCGGGAAACTGCTCGGGGAAAGTCCGGCGCTTCGGGAATTAGTGTTGGCTGCTTGTCGGTAACTATATTTCCCAACTAAAGTCGAATAATCAGGTTTTGCTTGATTAGCTGGTGGTACACAGCCACTTTTCACTTTCAGGGCAATCTGATCACTTTCATCGATCAATAGTTAATAAATAAATAATAAATACAAAATACCATGGACATTCTCACACTCGGCCATCTGACCCCTAAACTGCGAGCCTATACTATGGGTGTCAGAGACTGATATATTTTATATTTTTAAATACATACTTCAATAGATAATATAACCATCTAGACAAGTGTTTGTCAGACGAATGTTTGTCCTGAGTGGGATTCGAATCCACGACACCTGACACAGAAGGCAGGGTCACTACCGATTGCGCTAACCATGTCAGTCTTAAATACAGAATGTGCAGTAGGTACACTAAAGCATCATGATATTAAAACATCATGATGGCTACTATTCTATCACCTATTCTACAATCCCCAGAGATATCGGTAAAAAAGGTTTATATGATAGATATCAACGATTTGTCCTGAAAGCCTACGTACCTCTCGCTCCAAGTTGGAACGGCTGGTGTTATTTGATCCGTTTTTAAGACGATGTTAAGTTACTAACGTACAACATTTCAGTATACAACCAGAAGGCATGCGGAGACTAACTGCTTTTATTTCAAAACGCGCTATGGATCTGTTGGATTTATCTAAAAACCGCATGGGAGACCTAGGGTTCCAATACCTCGCAGATCGGTTGGAACAGGGAACTGTAGTAAAAAGGTATTCAAAGCATATTCTTTTGGCGCTATCTCCACGGACGAGAAATTAGCGAAGATAGGTTCGCCGTGCCAGCGAATTGGAAACAAACCCTGTTATTCACAGTATAACGGTTGTTGAGCGGTTAGAACTAGGTAGTCTGCGGTAGTGCGCAGGTATAAGTGATATTTGGGTCTATTTGATGGTATGATATGAAACACGGGAGCTTTCTTTTTTTCACTTTCAGCACATTTGAAAGTCGCAACGAGGCGACCATACGCTGATCGCCATCCTTCGACAGCGACAGACTCGTTGCGATCTCTCGTCCATAGAGATGGAGCCTAAGATGCATATTGAAAGGAAAACTTTAGGGATGGAATTAGTAAAACAGCATTTGATTTCCAGGTTGAATTTAAGCCTCAATGATTTGGGTACCGACTCCGCCTTGGCGTTCGCAAAAGCCATCGAATTTAAAAATACTATAACGCACCTGGACCTTTCGTGGAATAATTTGTCGTCTCCCAATGGTATGCATAACCAGTTTTGTGTCTGGATCCACCATCCATAGTTTACAATTCAGTTATTTTGGTATTTTAACATAATCTAACAGTCCCTACCCCCGTCCTTATACCCACAAACGAACTAACCAACTGCATGTTAAAGCCACTCCACCGTCCTATCATAACCTCGACAAACTTTGTAAGAAACTGTTCTTAGTAACGTGGTTTCTGGTAAAATTTCGAAAACAATAAAATAAATCAGACTAAACACGACTAGCGAAAATACACTGGACTAACAGTAAAGGATAGATACGTATACCTGTGTTGTTTGAAACCGTTCGTAAATAGAATGGGTAATAAAAAAGTTGTGTCGAAGCATAGGGTAGGAAAGGCCGCGGGGAACGTTTAGCGGGTGAAAGTTTGATTCTCTCAGCGGCAACTCGGACTAGCACATAAATATTGAAAGGCAGACTGTTCGCGCCCGAGTTAGGGTTCCGTGCGGAAAACGGTACCCTTTTGTCAATATGATCACAATAGGAACTAAATTGGAAACCTTTTTTTCCAGTCCAACTAATGTTCTTAACACTCTGCTAACTGGACTAACTATCCTAGTCCCTAACGAGTCTTGTCACAGTAGTCATGGGCGGCAGCGGTTGGGTGGTTTTGCATGCTCGTTTGCTATCCATTTATATCCATTTCCGGGATTTGTTAGACGCCAACCCGATTGTCTGAAGATTACAACGCAGTGTTGTAGCAGTTGTAGCGCTCAAGTAATTATCTGTAATTCATCATCATTGATCATCACAACCCTTTCTTTGTCCCACTGTTGGCATGGATGGGAGGGATTAGGCCTTAGTCCACCACTGTCCAATTGCGGATTGGTAGACTACTACTAGTATCTGTAATTACAATTTGTTAGTAAGGCATTCTCAGCTTCTCAGCCAGCGCAGCCAATATAATAATTAGAGCACGTGTTACCACTTAAGCTAATAGGTGACATCTCGAAACATTCTTTTTATTTATTAATATTGACAGTATACATTGGCATCTTAATTTTGCCAATCTGTAGATCAGTTTGTCTCTCAAAGACCTTTATTTACGCGGATCCGTCACAACATTATTCTTTAAATAACAAAGTAAGCCTTATTTCTCGTTTCAGAACACTATAACTTTTGCAACTCTTACTTGACTTTTTTCTTCTAGAGCTTTCTTCTTTGAAACTAAGTATTTGTGTTGTAAATTAATGAATAAGTATTTCTATAAAAGCTTAGTGGTTTGCTAAAAGGAACGGTTTTGTACGATTACAGTGTTACAGTTGGACGATAGAATAAAAATAATCCGCTTTATATAATAACCTCCTTTATTTTCTAAAAGTCTGCCCATCGAGACTTCGCTGCAATATTGTAACGTAGGTTGTATTGAAGGTATTCTTTATATTCATGTTTTTTAAACTTATAACTAGCTTTTGACCGCAACTTCACTCGCGGAAAAAGTATAATCAAGTTAAGAATTAGTAGATAACTTTCCAATAAACGTGCAAAGTATAAAGTAAGGTAACATATTTTTGGGATTAAAAGAATTCATGTGATAATCTAGGTTATCGTCTACCTAACCTACCTATGTGCTTTATCTAAATGCGTTTTGTATTTTTTTGCGTGACCGTGTAACTTAAGTCAATTATTGTGACCTAATGATATTCGGAAACCCTATTCGGTATTCTTTTACAATAACAATTATGCAACTACCAATATAACCACAAATATAAAATAAAAATATTAATTCAATCATATGAAAACTCACTTTACGTTTCTTTACGTAACTTGGCCGTTACGTAACTGTTTACGTAACGGCCAAGTCCCAGTCCAAGAAGTTTTTGATTTATTTTTTATTTTTGAGTTATACCTTTTTAAATATTTTTTAGACATTTATTAATTAATTGTAATGAGTATAGTAATTATTAATTATAATTTTATCTTGCTGATTACGGCTACATTTCAAGTACAAATCAAGGTGTGCAAAAGTTTTTTAATTCCGTTAGCATTTTCAGTAAGTACTTTGTGCTCTGAAGTCGCCTAATTAGGTTTTATCGCAAGATTTCCTT
This sequence comes from Carterocephalus palaemon, assembly GCA_944567765.1. Taxonomy (NCBI): domain Eukaryota; kingdom Metazoa; phylum Arthropoda; class Insecta; order Lepidoptera; family Hesperiidae; genus Carterocephalus; species Carterocephalus palaemon. The sequence continues at coordinate 11,877,215 of OX155643.1, forward strand.
GAAACTATGTCACGTAATTACAAGCTTCGGAATGCTGTTGGCGGTTTTTCTCGCTCCGGCTGAAATCTCCCCACTTCTAAGTATGCTGAATAGCGGGTGCAGTAATATTTTTTGCAAGGATTTCTTTCAATCTCTCGGGGCTTTATTTGCCTATTTTGCCTTCATTATATTTAATAAGCAACGATAGCCTTCAATCTATAAATATATATATTCAAATAATCAAGTGTTCCGATTTGAATTATATTAAGGTTTATGTAACTCTAAAAATTTTAATTTTAGCGCAGGAAAAATTCTGTTCTGAGTAAAGTATTATATTGGTATTAATATTATTACCAATTAATTTATATTAGTACCTACTTAAACCCGTGTTTAAACTGGCGTTTAAAATTACCTAAAATAGTTAAGTGAAATAGTTTTTTTTCTTTACCTATTTCGAATGACAGTAGTAAATAATTATTACGACTTTTTTTTAATCAGGTATCAAAAATTTAATTCTACAGCTAAGTCTTAGCAAAGTCTTGGTTGAGCTGAACTTGGCTTGGAATGCACTCAACATTGGCAGGCCACTAAGGAATTTATTCATAGTGCCAACATTACAAATCATAGACTTGAGTAATAACAGGCAAGTAACATTCGTATGCGTGATAAAACATAAAGTATTTATTTATTATGATTTGCAAAAGTTGTAGTAAAAGTATTATTTTATGAGTACCTACCTATTTACTTGGGTACCTACTTGATGACAGATGAACAAGATGACATACAGATAGCTTGCTTAAATTACAAATATGAATAGGTTCCTTTAATGAATTTAAAACGTCAATAGAGATATTTAATTTTTTCACTTTTTAGTTTTTTTTTGTTTGTTACTTAAAGTTTTTATTTTAGTTTTTCTATTACTATTGTGGATTTGATCTTACATTGGTGTCAACATTTTATTATTTCCAACCAGATTATCAACTCCAGCAGCAAAGGAAATAGCACTGAAGCTGCAGGCAGCGAAACACTTGGACATTTTAGACCTTTCTTTCAATCCTCTCACACCGTCTGATGCATTTACTCTCTTAAACAAGATGGGAGACAAGGAAGTTCGGCTGAAACATCTGCTGATGGAGGACGTTAATGTGGAGAAGGAATTTGTCCAGGTTTTAAAAATATAGTCAGATTATTAATTTTAAGGGAATGGCAGTGGCATGCTGCAGGGCTCGTAGAACTTCATTACAGTCGTCTAATTCTGTACATTTTTTATTTTCTCTTCATTTATGTTTTCGAGTACAACTTTGTTGATCACTAAGATAAGCTGCAATCTATAGACTAATAGAATCTGCGGGAGGTCTAGAGCACACTCCACCACGCTGCTCCAAAGCGGATTGGTGGAGGGGTTAGTGGCCAATCCAGTGTAGAATGTTCTCAAGTCACCCAAAGGTCTTCGACAAGGCTTAACGGTTGTTTTCACCATTCAAAACAACTAATTGCTGATTAAATAAAACGCTAATTGTTGATCACATCATGCCTTATTCTTAACATTATAGGAACTAAACAAGATATTACGAGTAGATCAGAAAAGGACACTAAAAGTAACCTACGGCAAGGTGTTGCGAGATTACACACTGCCAGTTTCAGACATTCGCAGTATAATTCTGAAGAGAATGGACTTCTTGACTTCAAGGGCTACCAAGAAGTGCCGTCTTGATACGGCGTGAGTTTTTAGTACAGATATTAGGTTGTGCTCTTGAAAGAAGTAGTCTTGATAACATTAGATCACGGTGGAGAACCCATTAGTTTTAACATGTTCATTTTACAATAAAGAGAAAAGATTCAGAGTAACAATTAGACAGTATAACAGAGTAAATCTGTTATACTATCGTGGTAGTAATTGACATCATTGCATTGCATACGGCTGCCGGATTTTGCTCAAGTTTTAATTACACTTAATATACTTTTGGCGGTTTATCATGGGGCTGAAACTTCAGTTTCACATTACACATTACACTACATTCTAATTCTATCCGAAACAGGTTGTATTTCCTCCAAAAACTCAAGGAGCGTGAGTTGATGCAACCTCGTGAGATTCTTCGAGAAATGAAAATGGCGGGCGCGCCAGTAGACGAGGACTTGGTCACGGGGTTAGCGATGGCGTTTCCCGGTCCCAGGACTGACAAAGGAGGAATGACCATTAAGTTAGCTGGTAAGGTTGAATCAGCATCCATACCTTGCAATTTGTGGTAATTGAAAAAAAATTTATATGCTTAGTTAGGCTTAGTTCTTGCTCTTCTTAGTTCTTGCGACAAGGTGAATTGACGACCTGAATAAGACTGCGGGAAACCGCAGGATTCAGAAGGCACAGTATCGGACAAATTGGCGTCGCGCCTCGTTTTTAGGAGACACCTGTGTCCAGCAGTGTATCTCTAAACGATGGATTTAAAAAAAATATTGGAATATATTTTTCCAAATAGCGAAATGCCGAAAGAAAACAACCTCCATTATAGTAGTTTGTAAAGATATTTGGTGTTCGACAAATCTACACGATTAAAGAATTTTGTGGGATTATTACGTAAAAGATCTTTTGTTTTGTTACGTAAAAGATTTTTTTTTTGCTCTACCAGGCGTCGTAGACATGATTCAACGTTTGTGGCCAGACAAAAACCTACCTCCAACGCCACCAGAACCAAATCCAAGCCAACAAGTTATTACAAAGGATAAGAAAGTGAAAAAAAAGAAAAAAGTTTAGACCAGAGAGTAAAATCGCTTTGACCAAAGATTGCAAAATAATTGTTTGAATTGAGTTTGATTTTGTTAATGTTCGTGATAAGAAAACTTACCCTTTGTCTGTTTAAGATTTACGTTGGCGAATATCAACTTTAATTTAAGGAAAGAATAAATGTATTTTATGTTATTGATGTTTAGTTATCTATGACAAGTAATTGGTTTCAATAAACATGTTGTTATTTGTGAATTAAGCTGTATTTGTACTTGTAAACATTTTCTTTTTTCTACCTTTTTTCTACTTACTTACTTTTTATATAGATACTGCGACCCATAGACGTCCCACTGCTGGGCACGGGTCTCCCCCACAGACACTTCTGCGGGAGGTCTAGAGCATACTCCACCACGCTGCTCCAGTGCGGATTGGTGGAGGGGTTAGTGGCCAACCCATTGTCGCATGTTCTCAAGCCACCCTAAGGTCTTCGACAAGGCTTAGCGACTGTTTCCACCATTGAAAACAACCGGGACCGACGGCTTTACGTGCCCTCCGAAGCATGGTAGCGGCCATGAAATTTTGCGACTAGCGGTCACCCATCCACAAACCGACCGCACCCGTCGTTGCTTAACTCTTTCGATTACATTGAATCGACGCGAGCCATTGGGCTATGGACGCTACTATATGGGTATACTATGTACCAACTGGTATACCCTGTATATGGTCCCACTGGGCTAGGGGCTGTTAGTCCAGTAAACTTGTACTAACGAGACCAGCCCTTTGTTTATCATTAACCACACTGTTGGGCACGGGTCGCCTCAGAATGGGAGGGAGTAGCCCTTAGTCCACCACGCTGGCTACATGCGGATTGGCAGACATCACATGTCTTCGAAAACATTACGAAGAACTCTCAGGAATGCAGGTTTCCTCACGATGTGACCTTCACCGTTATAGCAAGTGACATTTAATTTCTTAAATCGCACCTATGTTAGTGGCCCGGACCGCTCGAGTGAGAGGCGAGTTCGATAGCCACTAGACTGTTGCTCTCACCGCTAATAACCCTTCTTAAATATAAGGTTACGTGGAACCCCAGAGCAATCATAGGTAGCACCTGAAAACGGCCGTGAGACAGGCAATAAAGGTTGTATGAAACTGAGTCGCCGGCTGAAATTACGGAAACAGTTCCCGCGCGTTATCTCCGAGCTTATAACCGTCACAATTAGAGATTATGAGCTTTAATGACAATGGTTTACTTTGTTACGTGTTACGTACTTTTGTTCCTACTTACTGGTTGTTCCGAAGACATTTTTGTTCTACTTCCTTTCCATAATGGGTACCTTTGTACACAGAAGGTACTTACTAGAATTTAATAGATTTTTACCCGTGTTAAGCCGTTTTAACCGAAATATCTCTACCATTTAAAAATATAAAAAGCCTTTTTGGACAGCAGTGGAGTGAACGTAGGATGTATATGGGCCTTTATTTGAGATTTAAAAATAATGTTTTATCCGGTAAGCTGAATTGTGAAGGTAGACCGAGTCTTGTACCAGTTGTACCATAAATGACCATCAAATTTTAGTAATTATAATAAACCTAGTGGACGCTTCGCTCGCGTGGACTTAGACATAACAATTGTTTCGTTTACACCTAGTAATATTATATAGCCTAGTGATGATACAGCTTTCTAACGAAAGAATTTTTGAAATCGTTCCAGTTGTTATTGTGTGAAAACATTACAAACAAATCTTTCCTCTTTATAATATTAGTATAGATGAGCAGAAGAATAAGCTGTTAAAGTCCGTTAGCGTCAATTTGCCTTAACATCACCGATAATAATTTATTAATAACATAATTCGTAAGCGATATCCGTTTCTGCATGAATATGTAGGGTTTTATATCCCAGGGGAACGTTCAGGGTGCGTTATCTTAGGGGCGTATAAGCGGCACAATGAGGGCTTATGAGTCGTAATGAGAACTGCGCAATTTGTCGCTTCCTACATCCTTTAATCTTTATACTGTTGTTGTGAGCGCGCGACATTTACTCCATTGTCTTTTAACACTTGACGTTTTCATAATACTCAGAGCATTTACTGGCCTACCGGCTTTATCTTTGTAAGCTCTAGTTTTATACTCCTGTACCTGTCGGCCATCAGAAACTCGAGAGTCACTCAGCGCGCGGTTATGTAGAGCTACGATCGGTTTTCCGCTAGGTACGCGATAGAATTAATATTGAAATCTATATGGCCCGACAAAGACTACAAGTTTGCGCAATCATTTTTGATAATTTCTTCTTAAGTCTCGTTGATAAACTCGGTGGTAAACTATCAACGGGCTCTCAAAAAAAGCCTAAAAATAATAATCGATAAGTCGGAAAACTTACACCGAAATTCTCATAGATTTATCATTACTCTATGAAATTCTTGATAAAATTTGAATGATTTCCTTCAGGCGAGTGCCTTTTATAATGAAATGGATTCTATTACATTGTTTTGCTATAATTTTTGTGGGGCTTCTATAATCCCTTGTCTTTTCTTTTGATAGGACTTACATATTTCTTCTATACTTACTTAGTTTTCGTCCTTACGCTCACAAGTGATCAAACACGTGCAACATAAACCTGGATCCGCGACGAAATGCCGATTCGCTATTGCCATTACGAAATATAGTTTAGGCCGAACAATTCACGATCGCAAATTGATAAATTACGTCGTGTCTTCGTATTTTATCCTTCAACGTATCCCAGGGGGGAAACTGTGCGACCATCAATCGTAAAGTTTATTTACCCCTTCCCGCGGTGCTTTTTCGGGTTGAAATATATCTCGGGATTCAGGTGTTTGATACATCTTTTATAGATTTGCCACTTGAAATATGTCTTGACAGTTTTTTAACCAAATATTAACATAATAAATATATGTAAGATACACAAAAAATATGATTATCAGTAGGTAATTGTTTGTTATATATGGTTCAAATACTAGCAAATATAACTTTTCTGGGCGTGGCTACATCGATTATCCTTCTCAGTAATTTGCGTTTACAAAATTAAATGACTCAGTAAAATAAAACAAACATGTTATTCCAAAATAACAAAATAAACAACACCTATAACTAAGTAAAATAGTACGTACTGTTAGAAATTAAATTAATAATACAGAGTACAAAAAGTAAAGTAGAAATATTAACCTGACTGTAACAAGAATCTGTTTATCCTTTGAATTTGAATGTACCTACGGACCTATATACCTCAAGGTACGTTAAAAAATAAGCACGAGTCACGCTAATAGCCACTTAAATGAGACAATGTAAATCTACGCACAAAACGATGTAACATATGACGACACGTCACCAAATCGAAGTAGCAATAATGACCCTTGCTTATCACGTCTAGACTCTAGCCGTTCATAGCACAGAGATAGGCTAGATATTTTGGGTTAAACCTTCGTACAGTATTAAACATCGTATACACATGTACCTTGTATAGTGTACAGGAAATTAAACCCCATTTACTGCTTCCCTGATGTCACTACGGACAATTTTTGCGAGTGTTCTTCACCTGGATTTCGCAGTAACCTTACTATGTGGAGCACAGTGGATAATCTACTCTATTCGGTGTGTTTAAGGACTCTTTCGTAATGTGGTTGTAAAGTTTGAACTCTTTCCCTGGTGGAAGACAGTCCGGAGTATCGTCGCAGGGTTACGATCGCCTGTTGTGCACTTAAGATACTGCAGGGTTGTACCAAAATATTAACACATTTTTTTTTGTTTTATAACATTAATAATTGAAAAGTCGTCTTTAATATCTTATTTGTCTGTGACCTGTGTAAAATGAACCACGCGTGATTGTGAACATTGTTAGTTGATTAATATTTAAAAACCATTTATGTTCACTTTTTATCAAATTTTTTCGGTGTCGTCGCGGTACCTTTTAATTAATAAGATTTATCTTATTAATTGGTCACTTGTAGGTTTAACTCACTTTTACGTTTTAAAAATGTGAAATAATTGAATTAGGTATGCTTAGTTGTCCTTTGATCGGAACATCTAAGAAGAACTTTGTAAATTGTATTTAGGATTTAGTGTGTAGTATTTTTGTGTTATTTATTTGAAGTGCTTATCTAGTTTTAGTATTTTTATGACACGTAATTTTTCGGGTTATCCTGTGTAGGTATTATGTGTGTACAATAATAACAACTAATTAAATTAATAAATTACTACATCGCGCTGGCGAGGACTGGACTGGCTGATCGAGACACACCAAAAATTTATGATTTTTTTAAAATTTAGTTTATGGTTTAATAAAGATAAATAAATATATTATATTGTAAGTGACAGCCCTATTCTGTGCCAGTATCTTTGCCCGTTGCTCACTCCGGTGCACTTGATGTCACCGGGAGCTGTTTTCAGCGTTTTTGCTCTTTAAACATGTCTTCCTTGTATATTTATTTAATTATCTTTACATTCAGGGATCGTGGTTCGTTTCCAGCTCCAGAGCGCACATAAAATAATATGTTACCTCTTTTTCAAGTCAAAAATATTAACCTGTAGATTGTTCTCTCGGTGTTTCAGCAGAAACCGAGAGTAAGAAATTACCGTATTCAGTAGTATGTAGGTACCATTTTGGTATAACGAGTGGGAAACCGGTACCCGAACATCGTACCGACGCCGGGTCATGTGGGATTTTTACCCACTAAAATCCGCTTGGTGACCCAGCTCGGCACTGCATGAGGGCTCCGGGATCTCTTTAAAAAGACGGTGCCCTCGAGCGCTGTGCCTTACACAGGCATTGCCCGGTCTGTCGACTGGTCGACTGGGTAGTCGGGTAGGTGGGTCTACCCAACGCTGTCAGACATTACTCGGTCTGTCGACTGGGTAGTTGGGTAGGTGGGTCTACCCAACGCTGTCACACATTACCCGGTCTGTCGACAGGGTAGTCGGGTAGGTGGGTCTACCCAACGCTGTCAGACATTACCCGGTCCGTCGACTGGTCAACTGGGTAGTCGGGTAGGTAGGGGTCTACCCAACGCTGTCAGACATTACCCGGTCCGTCGACTGGTCAACTGGGTAGTCGGGTAGGTAGGGGTCTACCCAACGCTGTCAGACATTACCCGGTCTGTCGGCTACCCCTACCCGACGCTGTGCAGCCACACACAGCGTCGTCTTTCCCAGGGTCATCGCTTGATGGACGCTTCGAATCACTCTTCCTACTCTTGCCGCCCGCAATCTCAGAAGTCCACTTTAGTCGCCTCTTACGATAGACACGGGCTACCGTATCACTATTCTGGTCGGAGCTAAATGGACCTAACTACAATAAGAATGGGTTGTGGTATTTGTATAACAAAGTTTATCCTTGTATAACAAAGTTAATCCTCGCAGGTAAACCCTCACCCGATGGGTCGACTCGACCCTTACACGATTGTTTTATCATTTTGATAAGTTGATTGTAAAATATGTGACATGTGGGGCTACTAATAGGGCGGTTTTTATTCCCTGCGGCGCGCGTAATTAGTGGCACATGCGACCGCCGGTTAGCAGGCGGCGAGGGCGATCCGTGAGGGTTATAAAGACGCCACTTCGGGACGCAACGCGGAATAGGGTTAACTAGAGTCGCTTGGTTTTCCATGTACCTACCTGTTTTATTTCTAGATATAATGTGATAATTTTATTTAAATCAATTTGTTTTAATTTATTTTAGACTAGTGGATGCCCGCAGCTTCTACCAATCTGCATTTGAGCAGCGTGGTGGAGTATACTCTACCTCCTTTACTGTGGCTAACTAAGTACTATTTGTTTTTAAATGTCATGAAAATTAAGAAAACTGTTGTGACGAAATATAGCGAGTTCATTTATGTAATAGAATGAATAAATGAACTCGCTATGATATTTAAGTTTCCCGTGTTACTCCCAACAATTAATAACATAGCTCGACATGTCCCGCAAACGCGAAAGACAAGGCTCTTCATTAAAATTTATATCTAAAGGTACCAGCCCGGTTCAAGGCGACTTATTAAAATGGTCGGTTTAAAATACGACGCTTGAACAATGTGATGCATAGTTACTGTGGATACGCGGACCTTCCAGTCAATAAGATTAAAGCGTACCCACGCCCACGAAGGACTGAAGAATTAATTCAATCTCCATACAAAAAAGAGTAATTATAGTTATTAAACTTCCTTGTTATGCTTGTTTTGCTCAGCATACCAAACGCCGACATGACTTTCATCGACGCAAGGTGCAGAGATATTGTGACTGGACCATACTTTGATACATAATATATGTACCTATACGCTCTAGACTACAGTCTACTAGACTGACAAAAGTCTAGAGCGAGTTAAGAACGAGACTATTACTAACTGGACTATTACTAATACCAACAAACACCCTTAATGACGTCCTCCTACCCACTAACGAAAATATACAAATACTTCATATCGCTGCGACCATAGACGTCCCACTGTTGGGCACGGGTCTCCTCTCAGAATGGGAGGGATTAGGCCTTAGTCCACCACGCTGGCCAAGTGCGGATTGGCAGACTTCACATACCTTCGAGAACGTTATGATGAACTCTCAGGCATGCAGGTTTCCTCACGATGTGTCCTTCACCGTTATAGCAAGTGACATTTAATACTTCATATATTATGTATCAAAGTATGCTCCGGTCACAATATCTCTGCACTGAGGAAAGTCTTGTCGGCACCTGGTATGCTGTGCAAAACAGGCATCACAAGGAATTTTAAAAACTATAATTACTCTTGTGTAGAGATGGAATTAATTTTTTTCACTAAATCATTACATGATAATGTGACAGAAAATGCATTCTAGCGAGGTGTAGATATATTGTGACCGGGCCATAATGATAATGGAAACAGTTGAGAATAAATGTTATGTCGAACAATCAAACAGTCAATGTCCAATGTACACACCCGATATAAGATAGCAAACCATTGTAAACCATTGATTTCGTAGCATGGGTTTCGTAGCTTAGTTCCGTAGCAAGAGGTTCGTAGCATGGGATTTGTAGCAGTAGTTGTTAGCACGTGGTACGTAGCATTGGCTGTAATGTGGATGCTGATATTAATTACCTGCAACCCATAGACGTCCCACTGTTAGGCACGCGTATCTCCACGCCTTAGTAAAATAAAGGTGCAATGATATATTAGTACAGGTCAAAGTGAAATGCTGTCATTAAGCAGATTCCAGTATTTTATCAGAGTAAAAAGAAAACAAAGCAAATCTATACAATTTTTTATAAAAAAAGACATACGTAACGAAAACAATTAGGTACAGTGTTGTATCACGAACTCCTGAACATAGAAAACCAATTGGTATACATTGTTGTAACAGGGAATTTGTACCAAACAAATATATTCAACTCTATTTGCAAAACAATCTCATTTATAGTTAACAAAATTACCGAAGACTGTTATTTTTTTAAATGAAAACATTCTACTATAGTTCTACTCATGTAAAGTAATTAGACGGCCACAATTTGTAATGTGTTTTCTAAACGAAAACATTTCTTTCTATTAACTCTCACAAGCAAACAGAATAGTCTGTATCTTTATGAACTGAAAAAACTGATCCCATTTCAATATTTGATGGTAGCATTCGTTGATTACCTTCTCGTTTACCCTTTTGCAGATCGAATGAAACAGTAATACTATCGTCAAAATCTATTATAAGTACTCCAATATTCCCGATATTGAAGTTCTTTTATTGCCCTTATGAATATTTCAATAGGGACTGAATATGGAGGTGGAAAGATTTCTAATGATCGCCTGTCTGTCTGTCTCTGTGAAGTTACTCAAGTAAACTTATAAATATGAATGCGCACATAAAATAAGGTCACCTCTAAACTTGGATATAATATTCGAGATTGGTCGGCGAGGATCATTATAAACTTAAGATTTTATGACGTCTCTAAAGTCATAACTATGTTCAGTATGTAAGTCATAAAGTACGTTACAGACAGACATGTGAAATGCCAAAGATCAAACGTTTAATATCTACTCTTGTCGACTAAAGTTACAAGCGTCGAAGTTACTTAGGCGAGCTGAGATGCTCATGAAAATTTGCAAGTGGCAACCATTTCGCTCAATTAAATTTCTATTGCCGATGGATGGCCTCGCTGGGCTTCAGTGTGGGCGGTCTGGACACAGTACATTACATAAGCCGTGTGGGTCTCTGACACACGTCAAGCCGACGTCAAAATAATTGTTATAACCGCTCTACGTGTATCAGTCCCCTGTGGACTGATATTATGCCGTTTAGTCTTTGGTATCTCGTTTACGATTATGCCATGTTATTTAGAAATACAAATTAAATGGTGTTAGCAAGTAACAAGCATGGGACTTGTTACCTCGAGGTAATAAGTCACAGTATCCGCATTTAAAATTTACTTGGTATTACATGTTTTCTATGAAAAGGCGGCCTTTTCATAGTATTATAAAGTAAAGTAAGTATATAAGTATTGTAAGTTAAATTAAAACACAGTATGAAAATATCATCTTCTTCTTCTCCTTGTTCTTCGCCTATTTCCCATTTCTTTTGGGGTCGGCCCTCCTAATCTTACTGCGTCATTCTAAACGTGACTGGGTCAGGTCCGGCTGTAACGCCATCGTATTCATGTCCTTCCATATTGGAATCTATCCAGATTGGAACAATCCAAGATGTTGGTGGTCTACCTCGGCCTCTCTTATTTCATTTACCTCAACATATCTACATATCTGTACATATCGGGCCATATCCACGTGACACCAGCGCTCCGCAGGCCACGAGTGCCGGCAATGGGCGCGACGACGGGAGTCCACCGCTCGCAATTTACGATACATCCCGCCCGTATACTACGGCGACATTAAATTCGATCCCTTCCGATCATGAATACAGAGATCTAATGATATTCCCCGAAGTATTCAAAGTTCAAATAACTCTATAGCTTAGCAGACAAAAGAATTCAGTAATATTTACCCTTTCTTTTCCTAATCTGAGCACTTACTTATGTCTTACTTATGTATTTTCACGCCCCTGCCTTTGTTATGCAAGTATTTTGATTTAGTTCTCGTCATAATATTGGTTATTTTCTGTGAAAATGTTCATTCCAAAATTTAAAAAAAAAAAAAGTCGACATTTTGTACATATTATACCAACCAAACAAACAATATCTGATATATAATAATAAATAAATGCTAATATATACGCATAATTTTTTACACATCACACATACTACATAAGTATATACAGGAGCGTAACTATTGTGGGACAAAGAAAGGGTTGTGATGATGATGATGATTGTAATATTAATAATAATATTATTTACTCGTATATATTCGTTATATTATTAATAATATGTAATGATAATATTATTAGTAATATATTTATAATAGTCCGTACTAGAATTATCTAGTTTCTAGCTAGCTTGCTTTCAGTTGATATCAAGTAATCCTTCTGTTATGTTCTTACAATTAGCACAGAATAATAGTACAAGTAATTAGTACCAAATTTACCTCTTAAAACAGTGATAGTTCTATGGTTGATTCCAAAATTAAATGTGTTTATAATGAATGTCAGTTTTGATTAGTTTTAGTAGTTTGTATCAATCCTAGAATTCTCATTTAAGTTTAGATCTAGCTGTGTTCTATTTAAGACTGTTCTATGAATAATTTCGCACCAACAACAGCGAGTTAACACAAAATCTATTACGGAATGCACTACCTAGTAATATTTTATTGGCCTAGTACACGCTGTGAGGCATGCCTCAGATGTCTGCATATTTTCGATGCCATGTGAAGTCTTCCAATCCGCAGTTGGCCAGCGTGGTAGACTATGGCTTAACCAAGCCCCCATTACGAGAGGAGACGAGACATGAGGCAAGAGAGAGAGGAGGCAAAGAAAGAGTTGTGGTAGATATTGGCTCGAGCACTGGTAAATTTCCCTGCGACTCTATGCACTCAGTTGCTTCCTAAGTTCGTTTATTGGAATTCTTATCTAAGTACATTTGAATAGTTTTGTTGTATAGAAGACTGCGCCGCTTCGACCGAACTTAATTGTTTAGTAGACAGGTTGGGGAAGATCGACGTCTATATTGCGTTTATCGGTTCGTTTTTTCCTTCGATTGTCTTTACTTTATTGAATACTTTGGTGGGGATGGATTCCAGAGCAATTGTTTATTTTATTTATTTGTTTAATTTATTCAACTTTATTGACACTTTTAGAGAGATATACAATGGGCGGACTTAATGCCTTATGGAATTTTCTTTATGCTTATGATATGCCTTTGAAGACTTGAGATTGACACCAAAACCCTGACATCAACAGAATACTATAGGACTTTAATTTGACGTTAAATTGTAATTGTAAATTGCTGTAAATTCTGATGCAGTATGTGACTATCTATGTCTGTGAACATTTTTTATTTTTTCTTTCCGACCCACAGACGCCAATGAAATTATCAAAATGTTTAAATCATTAGAAATTAAGAACACCACAGATCTTTGGGGTATATCGGTTAAACTTATAAGTACAATTATAGATGTAATAGCACCCCACCTAGCTTTAATATTTAACAACTGTATTAAAAGTGGAGAGTTTCCTGACCTAATGAAGCAAAGCAAAGTAATACCTTTATTCAAGTCCGGAAATAGCACAGATCCAACTAACTATAGGCCGATTTCCATTTTACCGGCTTGTAGTAAGATATTTGAGAAAATAATTCTCCAGCAACTTCTTAGCTACTTTACAAGTAATAAACTCCTACATAACAAACAGTTTGGCTTCACAAAAGGCCGTTCAACAACTGATGCGGGAGTTGAATTATTTACTGATATTGTCAATGCTTGGGAGAATTCATTGGATGCTCTGGGCATATTCTGTGATTTGTCCAAGGCATTTGATTGTGTACAGCATGAAACCTTAATCAGGAAACTCAATCACTATGGCATTAAAAATACCGCGCTGAATCTTCTGATTTCTTATCTCAGCGAAAGAACTCAGAAAGTCGAAGTAAGCGGTACAAGATCGTCTGGGTCTTTAGTACAGATGGGGGTCCCACAAGGATCGATTCTGGGTCCGTTCCTGTTTTTAATATATATTAACGATCTACCTTATATGGTAGAGAATAATAACGAGATTGTATTGTTTGCAGATGACACCTCATTAATTTTCAAATTAAACAGGCAACAAACTAACTATGACGATGTAAACAATGCTCTCTCTGAAGTAGTGCATTGGTTTAGCGTAAATAACCTACTCTTAAATAGCAATAAAACCAATTGCATAAAATTTTCAGCACCTAATGTGAAACAAGTAGATAAGCAACCGGAACTAAATGGTGAAAAACTGAACTTAGTTAGCTCGACTGTTTTCCTTGGAATCACCATTGATGCGAAGTTGCAGTGGGGACCCCATATCTGTCGACTGGCGGATAGACTAAGTTCTGCAGCTTACGCGGTTAAAAGGATACGCTGTTTGGCGGATGTCGATACCGCTAGATTGGTATATTTTAGTTACTTTCACAGTGTAATGTCCTATGGCATTTTACTCTGGGGTAATGCAGCTGATGCTAATATTATTTTTATTTTGCAGAAGAGGGCTATCCGTTATTTATACAAAATGAAAAGTAGAGACTCCCTTAGAGAAAAATTTAAGGAAATAAACATCCTAACCCTTGCGTCGCAGTATATATGAGAATATTATGTATATTCGTAAAAATAGGCATCAGTTTGTAAGTCGTAGTGACCTAAATGCCTTACGCAATGTAACACTAAGGAATGGCCACAAATTAGCGTTTCCTAAATGCCGGCTTAGTAAGAAAAGTCGTTCCTTCATAGGAATGTCTATTCTAATATTCAATAAAGTCCCGGCTGCGGTTCAGTCTCTGCCTTTACAAAGGTTTAAAAAAACCATCAAACAAACATTATGTCGAAAAGCTTATTATAATATTCAGGAGTATTTGGATGATATAAAGGCATGGGACTGAATTAAACTCTGACAGGCTATCACTATGCTTCTGTATTAATTATACTAAAAATTGTAAGCAGGTGGCATATGGGGTGATTCTTGGCATACACGATTGGCTGTCTCGTGTCTGACTTAATCATGTCATGGTCATACTGTGCATTTTTCTGTAAAAATTAATTTGAATTTTAAAAGAGTACCGAGAGTTTTTTCCTCCGGCTTTTTTCTCTCTCGGCCTACACTAGGGCATAGGATAAGAATATTGTAAATTCTTCCTAAAGCCGATGACCATATAGATAGTCTATCGTGACTTAGAGCTTAGCTTAGTGGTAGGTAATTATTGTAAATTTATCTTAAGGCAAGTTAGACACCTGTGTAGGATTAGCTATTCATTCAATAATCAATAGCTAATCCTTTGCCTTATATAGATCAGTTAGTAGTTTAAGTAGTTTTTAGTTAGGTACCTAGACTTTCGTTAAGCGTGTCTAATCACCTCATAGCAAAATAAAATTATTTGACTTTGAACTAGTCTAAATGCAATGTGTGTTTTTGAGGAATAAATGGCTATTTTTTTCAATGCCTTTGAAGGATCGATAGAACTGAACGCTAGGTTAGGCTAAGCTACCTCCGTCTCACTGTTGGGCAAGAGTCTCCCCCACAGCCAAACCTGAAGGAGCTCTAGAGGCTTAGACTGAAGGCTTAGCGTACTCTTCGAAGCACAGAAACAGCCCATGAAATTTTTGCCACTGGCCAATCTACGAGTACCTACATACCAACTACCGATCGTGCTCGAATTACTCAATTCGATCTATCGCGTATGACCGTGTTTGAGCGTTTTAGGACAATTTATTACAATTATTTAGTATTATGTCAATGAATCATAGTGTTATTTTGCGAAGAATTTGAATTGGATCAAACGACAAACCATAAGTAAGTAATTTCGCCTATCGCCCGTTTTTTGTGGTAATTTTAAAACTATTTTATGCGATCCGTTACTTCTTTAAACACCATTGACATTGCCACCCATCGTAACGTCGTGCAGTTTTATTTGAGTTTAACGCCTGCAACTTTCTGTGAACAAAAAACTACGGTCAACTAAATTGACTAGTACTACGAAATTTACTTATCTTTCTATTCTCTTTCTCTCTCTAATGGTCATGTTCTCACCAAAAGGCACATGCTTAGCGAGATTCCTTTATACCTACAACGAGGATAACTCCCAACCAAAGCTTAATAAGAAAAGAGATCGGAACTCAATTAAGAACATTTACTCAAACAATTCCAACACTGATCTGTGTTTAAACAGTATTATTCCTAGTCGTACTTACAGTAAGCGCTTAAGCGCATGCTGTGTGCTCCTGAGACACATTCTGAGAACAAAGGGAGTATTTAATGGTTAATATCAACCCACGCTATCTCAAATTGCAGTCTTCATATTGAAAATTGTAAAAGGACGAAAGTGTTATAAGTAAGCACTAAGATTTAATTTTATAAACAAATGGATCCTTCTGATAGGTATGTAAAAACACGGTGTGCATTTAATAAATTCAAGATATTTTCTAGGTGTTTATTGCTTGGCCTAAAAACTTCTGACGATCGAGTTGGTCACTAAACCCTCCCCGAACCGAACAGGAGAGGCGCAGTTGTGAGAAGAACTGACATTACACCGACAAACTGAAAAAATCATGTTCCTCCGCGACATTTATTTTTTATTTATTTAAGTATTTCTTTTATTGGTAGGTATACATATAGAAGTTAACACACATATATTAAATAGCTAGCATCAGTAAGCCACACTGGTTTGTAGTACATGCTAACCTATGGGCTAGAGTTAAGTCTAGGGTAGGTAGGTTCACTACATAACATTAGTGCAAATTAAGACTAAGCTACTAACTAAATACTTTGTCCGACCTGATGATCCATTTACCTACATCAATACCTACTGTAGTTACAATTTAATTGCTTATTCATTGATGTTTGCGAGGATTTGGACCTTCCGTTTCTATAACAAAATTGATTTAACCGTCCCAATCTTCTTCTACGTTCCATATCTAGACTAAGTAGTTTAGAGTCTAGGCTACTCCAAGCGGACTCTTACCTCGAGAAACAGAACTGCTGTACGATTTCGAGTGATTTCAGCGCCAAATCGCTCGCACGTGACCCGCTTTATTAGAGTTATCTACGACGTCAGCAAGTTAATCACGAGGTAAAGTGGGTTATACACGTACATAGTTCGTTAAACTTGTTCGCAGGCATGACACCGTATGTTCTAGTTTCAGCCGTTTGAATAACTCGAATATCGATGTGAGATCCCGGGACAAATTTATCTTTGTACTAGTGGACGCCCGCAGCTGCGCTCGCGTGGAATTAGACATAACAATAGTTTCCTTCGACATAACAATAGTTTCGTTTGCATTAAGTGTTTATAGCTGCTTTGGTCAAAATCAAGTCATTTTTACATGCAATACAGAAACGCATAATTGAAGAGAAGGAGAGGATAGAAAACGAGAATAAACGAAACATCTGCTGAAGCGACAATACCTACTAAAGATTATCAAGTGTTTCTTCTGAATATGTTTATTTTGCGAAAATTTCTTAAAGAAGCACGAAGTTATTCAGCAAAATATGGAGTTTGGAGCTAAGCACACGTTTGCTGCTGTACCTACAATTGAATCATGCAATTTACATAACATTCTCGTAATGGAGCTAACGCATTCGATTAGCCTCTCTACTACATATTATCTTATGCGACGCTCGAATTGCCCTGTTATGTAATTCCAGCTAAACTCCCGTATTACTGTTGATGTGATTTATGTCCCTAATTAGTAATGTAATTAGTACGTATACTTATCGCTTGGCTGGAAACCATTAGCGGTATTTACGGTTAAAGGCCTCGAGTTACCTCAGCCACGATGGTATAGGGTTATGAACAGTCAAGAGAACAAGTCCAGAGGTTTGGCAGTGATCACTCATCATAGCCATGGATGGCAAACTTGGCGATTGAGATGTAGCTAAAGTTTATATTTCCTTATTAAGGCTAGGTCACGATGTCAGACGGTGCATAACGAGGTAATCACGCAATTTGCGATCCTTGAATTACTACATTGGGATCTTAAACTATTTCGACCGTTCCTCTGAACAGTTAAACAATGCAGGTAATGGCTATGGCATAGAATGCTCTGTAAGACGTGTTCTTCAAGATTTCGGTTACACCTTGTTGCTGGTTAGCTGCCGTGTTGCAACCATGATGATTGGTCTATGAGTGACCCACTATTTAGCAGAAGGCTTAGGACGAAAAGATTAAGGCATTGGACATTCCAGAAGTATCTAATATTGATTTCAAACTAGCATTACATGGCAGACCCTGAACAAGAATCATAAGAGCCTCGTTCAAAGACGGTCGCAAATGCGTTGCTGAGGCTTTAGAAGTCTTTAGAAGGCGGCCTATTACACGACAGAAATGGTACTTTGGTTCCTTAGTACATAATGTACTGTAATGGTAGACTTTATACAGAAAATGTCTAGAATATTCGCTTCTTGGCAAAGACATTGTGGTCACGAATCAAATAACAGTTTATGGAACAGCTTTGTGACGTAACTATGACGTCTCGCTTGAACGATTATTTGTGGCAGTTACAGTGTGTGTACGTAATGAGGTAGATATACCTATAATCATATTGACACTCATGGAAGCGTGCATGGTTAGTTAGGATTGATTGATGAACAGCCAAATGGCTCGAATCGATCGTATGTGTTCGACCTCCCGCAGTTGTGGTTGTGGGGTAGTAGCACTGGTAGACCGTAGAGAGAGAGAGAGGGGGGGACAGATAGAGAGGGGAGAGAGAGAGAGGGGGGGACTTCACATGCTTTCGAGAACAGTGTCCTTCGCCGTTATAGCAAGTGACATATAATTTCTTAAATCGCACATAACTTTGAAAGGTCATTGGTGCGTGCCGCTGGGGTTTGAACCCGGACCGTTCTAGTTGAGAGGCGAGTTCGATTGCCGCATTTAAAACGTGCATATGCTTAACATACAAAAAGTCATTGATAATACTACACTTGGATTTGAGCTCAAGCCCTCTAATGAGGCGTGTTCGATAGCCACTGAGTTGTTACCACTGGTAGTATTTACTATTTCGCATGACCGCTTCGTTTAAAGTAGATTATTACCCATAAAGTGTACTTAAGTGGCGTGGGGGCGGGGTTTGTTTACTCGAGACCGGTACTTAAGTAGCGTCGGGGGTGTGCCGTAATTCCAGTGACTAACGGTTTTCTATGTCGCCAGTGACACCATAATGGTTACCAAGAGATGAGGCGTATGGAAAAGTTATGTTTGACTGCTTAGCTAAGCTGCAACCCATAGACGTCCCACTGCTGGGCACGGGTCTCAACTATAGACTCAGCTGCGAGGTTTAGAGCATACTCCACGACGCTGCTCCAATGCGAGTTGGACTCTACCAACTAACCCCTCCGGCTTAGTGTCTGACTGACTCGTTGTGAAGTTGTGAAGTTATATAGCGATAGCCAGACATTTAATTTTTATTCGATTCCTAGAAGATTAAATTAAATAAATAAATATCTTGGACATTCTCACACACAAGTGTTTGTCACACGAATGTTTGTCCTGAGTGGGATTCCTCCACGACCTGTGGCGAAACAGGCAGGGTAATTACCGATTGCGCCAACGGGCCCGTCAATAATCATAATGAAAAATTATTGCCTATTTTAAAATAATGGCAATAGTGACAAACCTACGTACGTGGGCAATGATGTCTCCTATGGGACCGAAGATCATTTACTATATTATACTGTGGTCTAATCCTTGACGCGAATGCATTTTAAAATATCGTATTTTTTTTATATTTCTCTATTTAGCTTATATAACACACGCAGGCTACCTATAGGGAGTAGGAGTACGGCTCTCTAACCTTTATCTGAGGCGACCTCTCCTGGGGAAAGAGGCGCAAACTTTGGCGGTCGACTGGTAGACTTTATACAGCGACAATGAAAGGCTTGTGGTAGTGTTCTCACCACTTTACCGTGTGTAGACACACACAACACAACACACAGCTCCAGAATAGAGTTGCACAACGTGCGTGATCCTGAGCAATACTCGTAATACAATAGTTACTCTTCACACAACATGTTATTCCTTATGTTCCCTAATAGTCACGTCCCATTGTTTTTGGTCCCGTGTAATACCACTATCAGGAACCGCTTTCGTCTCGTGTGTTTGACGCCTAAAGCGGATTACTGGTTTTAATGCTGCGATATTTTTCTTCCCAGACTGGGGAAGTTTAAAATAAACGGTTCTTAAGTATTAAAGGACTTCGTTCGTGTAAATAAGACTTAACAGGACCGAGGTTTGAATCCAGATGGATTGTTGTGATGATAGAGAACTTGGCTTCTGGTTTTCGAGAGGCGATACACTTTTGACAGGAAATTCCCAGTAGTAGATCGGAGTTTGGAATTGTGACCGGTGTAAAGGCTTACCATTTATTACATGGGACCTGAATATTATTGAATAAAAATGGGTCTAACAAATTATTACACGGCAGAATATGAAGGGGTGTTGGTAATGTCACTGGTCATACGGTCGCACAACTTCTGATCGTATCCGTATAAAACCGCAAACATTATTAAAAAAGTTCTCAAGCCTATCGTTTTCATTTGTGAACGTTACCTATCGTGTTTGGGGATAGCAGCTGATGCTAACAGTTGAAAAGTTTTAATGTTTTTTGTTTGTAATTTTAATGAGGACGGTCCGGAAGCGTAATTTCAGTTAGGACTGCCGCAAATTGGATCCTGGGGCTCTAGTTTCGATTGGGTTCTGCCGTAATTTGACAGACAGGGGTCAGGGGCAGTCATTATTGAGTTCTGCGATCATTTATTAATCCTAAGCCAACACGCTGGATCTTCGCTTTGACAGGGTCGGGAATATAATATTGAACGCGTGAACTGTATTAGCTGGGGCGACTTGTAACATTATCGTAGTGTGCGACCCATGTTGGGTTTTAGTATTTAATCGATGGTGGAATTTAGATGGCTGCTGAGAATACGTTTGGAAAAGGGATTCCGTATCTTAATGTTGTACTATTATTCTGTGGTTTCGGTAAAATAGAAGAATGAATCCGTCAAGTTATTAGACTGTCAGTCACACTTAAAAAAGAGTACAGGAAAGTAGCCAAATATGCCCATAATATGGAATATTGTCGAAGTTCCTATGTAAACGAAACTATTGTTATGTCTAATTCCACGCGAGCGAAGTTGCGGGCGTCCACTAGTGAGTCATAACTTACAAAGATCTCTAATAGAGAGCTCTCTCTAATTACAGCTCTGGGTATTAATATGTCATATCCATTAACTAGGTATTATTATAATCTATTCAATTAAATACCACTGTCATCAAATCATTTATGAACTTCTATTAGAACTTCTTAACTAGTTCTTTCTTTACTTCTTTGCTGCCAGAATAAAACAAGCTGTATTATAAATACAAATAAAGCATATTACCTCCTATTATTTGCAACGCTGAGTTACCAGTGCAGGCCGCAGTCAGAATAGGTGTTTATCTCCTCGGCCGATGGCTCTGCTTCGTAAAACTGGGCGATTCGCCTCGCGCCGCTGCGCTAAGTGCACTAATGTTCTAGTTGAATGTGTTTACCTATTCACAACTGTTTACGGAAGGGTAATTCGCTTTGATTTAGTTGGCTGGTTTATTTAGTCCCTGATTTTATTATCAAATACAGCTTTAAGCTTTGAAACTCTTGGTTTTAAACACAAAATGTTCTATGTTATAAAAGGAGTTCTCAATACTCTCAGGACCGAGGACTTAGAACAGTATAAATACATATATTTAGTTTATTTTTAATTTAAAGTTGAGTATTTACAACAAAGTCTTAATGTTTGGTAGCGTCCATAGCCTAATGGCTCTCGTCGATTCAACGTGATCGACAGAGTAGCAACGACGGGCGCGGTCGGTTTGTGGATTATAAATAATCTAAGGGTGACCGATAGTGGCAAAATTTCATGAGTTACCGTGCTTCGGAGGGTACGTTAAACCGTCGGTCCGAGATGTTTTCAACGGTGAAAACAATCGTTAAGCCTTGTCGAAGACCTTCCGGTGGCTTGAGAACATTCAATACTTCTCTAACTCTACTCTACTATTCTAACTCACTAACTCCTAACCAATCCTCATTGGATCAGCGTCAGCAGCTTAATGTTTATGGGCACACAATCAAAAAAGATCGTAGGATCATCCATTGCAGTCTCTAAGTCTTGTTCAAAGTCTGTCATGACAACAATGTCATGGGCAGTAGCGGATGGGTTGTGCTGCATTCTAGATCCATAAAAAAAAAAACTGGGAAATAGCATTCTTTCAGTTCCAGTATTCTCGCGATTTTTGTCGATGTAGGACGAAAGACGAAAAAAACCCACTCAAGTGAGTTGGACAAGTAGAGACTGTGTCACCGACCGACATTAAACTCTAATTATTTGGTGAAATAATCAATGAAAAACAATTCGGTCAAATTGAATAATTTTAATGTAATTACATTACGAATTGGATACGAAACTCTAAAAATCATGAGACAATAGAACTTTTAGATATATCTGCCACAGCGAATTCTCACAGCATTATGTTACAGATTACTAAATAGTTAGTTAGTAAATTATATACGCAGACTAACCCGTATTGTTGTAACTTAACCGTGTACTAATAACTGGTGAAGCGTAAGCTCCTAAGAAGCTTTGTAAATGCAATATTGCTACGTTCGGAACGAAACGTAAGCTGTTGGCGTAAAATCAATTTTCTAATAATTCTCATGGGATCTGTTATGTTCAAAACAAATATAATGTTTTAAAATCATATGCGGATTGAAATCCCGCATTGACCTTTCAAATTTAAAAGATTATCAATGACCTGAAAACATCATTGCTTGAAAATATCTACTATAGAACGTAGGCTAAAAATTCATGAAATAGCTCTTTTCTCCGGGGTTTTCAAACGCGTTATATTTTTTATGTAGGTAAACAAGTAGAATGCATGAATGCGAGTTTCCTTCTCTAAAATACTTAGCCAAACAACTACTTTGAAAGCCATTGAATCCTGAACCACGAAAGAGCTTTATAAACTTTCAGCTCAAACCGCTTACATGGATGGAGTTTGCAGTATCCGAATTTGTCTACATTTAAATCAATCGGCAAACATTCGATACGATACCCCATTTACGTGAGTGTTTCCTGCAGTGTCCATTTCGATATTGAAAACTCGTATGCATGAAATAGTTTAGATAGAAATCGGCGTAATATGAGCAGTGGAACAGATTGGATACTAGTCGCTAGTGTGAAAGGATAACAGTAATGCAGTGGTTGGCGTGAAATATAAGTTAAGAGTGGACGCCCGCAGCTTCGGTCGCGTGGAATTAGATATAACAATAGTTTCGTTTACATCTAGTAATATTATATACCCTATGTCACTCAGTGAAAATGCAGCTTTATAATGGTGAAAAATTTTTTGAAATCGGTCCAGTAGTTTTTGTGTAAAAATATTACAAACAAATGTTTCCTCTTTATAATATTAGTATAAGCCAATCAGTACAAGACTGTCACTATCAATACGCTGTCCCACTGTTGGGCACGGAATCAAGCTGGCCAAGTGTGGATTGGCTGACAGACAAATCTCAGACAGGTTTCATCACGATGTTCGACTTGACCCGTGCAGTAGGTGTCATTAATTTTCTTAAAATGCAAATAACTTCATCATAGGATTGTGTAGCTTAGATTTGAACCTTGACACTTCCAAGTGAAAAGCCGTTTTAAACATACTTTATTATTTCAAGGCAAACATTCAGTAATTGTGACTTGAATTGAAACATTTTAATTAGGTTGTTAAAATTGTCACTGTGCTCTCGCCGCTGGTAAAGCCTGTTTGTTTTATCTTATATCTTATATATCTTATCTTTTTTAGCTTGCCTTGTTTGTTTATTCATCGTATGCCTGCTTCCTCAATACTAGGAGCTTGGCATGCTGTTGCTGCAACGCATATACGTCCTACTGCTGGGCACGGTCTTCCCCATAGACAATTCTGCGGGCGGTCTAGAGCATACTCCACCACGCTGCTCCAATGCGGATTGGGGGCTTAGTGGCCAATCCAGTATCGAATGTTCTCAAGCCTCCCGAATGTCTTCGACAAGGCATAACGACTGGTTTAACCATTAAAAACAACCGGGACCGACGGCTTAACCCTCCGAAGCACGGTAGCCCATGAAATTTGCCACTACCACCCATCCACAAACCGACCACGCCTGTCGTTGCTTAACTTAACGATCACATTGAATCGACACGATCCATAGGGCTATGGAAGCTACCAGAAGCTTAGCATACTCACAGTCGAATCTCGTATGTAAGACTTCCCGACGTTTCGTCATAATCCAGCATCCATCCCTTCGTAAATACGTTAAGATATTACGCGATTGTCAAGTTTGAGCAGTACATCGTAAAGCATCCTTACAAGCCGACAAATTAATGTTGCTTGTACCCTTCTACATTTTGACAGTCATAATTTCCCGTTTAATGTATTACAGAGCAACAGGGATACTTCGATACGACCACCATGCGACCCTTTATTTTGATAGCGTTCAGTGTGGTAATATGTTTTCGTAAATAAGTAATATATAGAAGGTCGTAAGCTTGCTAGTGAAAACCCATAGGCGTCCTGCTGTTGAGCCACAGCCACAGCTAAAGGAGGTCTAGAGCATACTCCGCCACGCTGCTCCAATGTGGTCTGGTGGAGGGGAAGGAGGCCAACCCAACGTCGAATATACTCAAGGCACCCAAAGGTTTTTGAGAGGGTTTCTGAGTACTAATCGAGGTCTCACGGTTGACATGGTCGGCAGTTATCGTTGCATACTCGTTTGCTTTTATCGATAAAAAATATTCACCTATCTGACCAAGAGCCTTGCCCTGGTTTCGAACCCAGGACTTGTCTCGTCACTAACGCACCACAGACAACAATAAAAATGAAGAAAGTATTATTTCGTTGCTACAAAACAGATTTCCTGCTTGTTCAATTTCCGCAGCGATATGTTATTGAGGGTGTTTACTTCGCCTTACCCTACCACAGGGTAACTTAATTATGAAAGGCTGCAACCCGGCTAAGCAAATTAACAATTCACACGCCAGTTCATATTGGTGGCTGAATTCAATGTGCTATTTGTCGTACAGAGAAAGAGTTAAAGTGACTATCATTCTAGGTATACAAATTAATTTAATTTGATAGAAAGACTTACATATTTTTATTGCACTATTCATAGTCGAAAGTTCACGTTCATAAAATTCACACCAAATAAATTTTAATTATACATCATGTTTTAAAAACTGGTACCTAGTACTTGGACACGATATATGAGTAAAGTTAATGAGAGGATGAACCATGAGACCACTTTTCGATAGTGCAGGTAGGTAGGTGTGTACTTATGCGACTGTGAAGATTGAATGTTACAGCTGGAAGTCCACATAAACAACCAATCAGGGATATTTATAATTTTCATGTATCTACGTATGAAAAAAAAAACCATTCACATACAGGAAGAACACTCGATACACAAACTCGTTAAAACAAAAATCATAAAAATTCATCATAAAAATCTATCTATCGTGAACCTATGACTATGATTCCACAGATACACACAAATACACAGATACACATGTCAAAGTACCTACACGTAAATACACACTATGCTACCAATACGAAATGCGCAACACGGGTCTTGATCACGGACAACGCTGAGTGCGATCTCTGTTGTAAGCAGCATGTACTTCGACTATTGTTTTAAGTTTTTGTGTTGTTTCTTTTTGCTATGTACAACTTTTGTCCTTTGCAGTACTTCTTCCATGTCAGGGGTTAAAAACCTTTCAACCACTGAAACATGTTTGCAATATGTGTACTACGTATTTTCGCATGTTCATTGTATTCCTAAACAGCTGACCCACCGCACCGCTCACGGTACTGAAAAACTGAATTACACCCCAACGCGTCATACCCGCTCATCCGTACTTATTTTCTGTACAGCAAACCAGAACACGTCCCCATAATTTGGACGCGGAGAAACTTTTGTGGCGCAGGCACGCCGAAAGTATACTTAACACGTTTTTACAGCTCGCGAACTTCACAGATAAACATTTGTTGCGGTACTTGGTGCGTTTCTCCTGGTTTATCCCAATGTCGCTTGGTTAGAAATTTTGGATCTATTCCTTTGCGAGTCCACTTAGATATCTAAGATATTTATATACTTTTTTGGTTTAAATTTGATGAACGAATGATTGAATGAATTTTTGTTAGTTTACCATTAACTTAACGGACCGACAGACGCATTAAGCCAAAGCAACAAGCGTTCTAACTAAAGAAACCCAAGAAAATGGCCAATAATAAATGTTGAAGGGTACGAAATGAGCGCGCAGCGTAAATCGTAAAACAACCCTCAGAGCCCTTAATTACGAACTAAGGCATATTTATTTAACCTCTTTACGATTTCAAGATAAACGCGCAATCAAAACTCCAGACGTTAAGAGGCCTATCAAATATGATTCAAACCATTACTTCATTTGCTTACTTAACGACGTGAAGGCAAAGTTGTGTCTCTTAGTTTCGATACAAATATAAGAATTTTGATTTCAAGTTACTCCACAGAGACCACCAACTAAGTATTATATTGTATTGTGCTTGCGAAATTGTAACAATTTTACAAGAGTAACTACTGATTTTGGGTTCTTATAAGTAAATAATATAAATTGGTTCTACTTAAATAAAATTAAGTACTTAATGAATAATGGTCGTTTGTATATTAATGATAAATTATAATAAAATATCGGTATACAAATATCAAAAAACCGACAGCATTTGTGGGCACATCACATGTCTCGCCCACAACCACAGGTCGAGAGCATACTCTACCACGCTGCTCCAATGCAGATTGATTCGTTTATTCATGTAATATTTTTATGTCACGCTGGAAGCATTATTTCAATTTAACATGGAAGCCGGCCTGACTGAAATAAACATAATATCAGGTAGTTTATTTATTTATTTTATATTAAAAAAACACCAAACTCACTCTCACTTTATTTGTGGTTGCGAATTTACCGACATGATGGGAGAACACAGGACTTAGATTACTAAGTCCTGTGTTCTCTCTGTGTCTCTCTCTGTCATTAGACAGCGGATGTTTGCGCAGAAAAGTATGATATTTTAATTGACTCTTAAAAATAAAATCCAAGCTTTGCAAAGGCCATTGTTTACGATTTATATTACCGAAAAAATAATGCACGATGAATAAAAGTCTATATTAAAACATTTATTCAAAAGGGGCCGCGATGCGATATAAAACGGGCGATTTCCATAAAAACAAAAAGAGATCCGTGATTTTTATACGATTTTAATGTCGCCATAAATCAAAACGATAAACTGTTATATCTGTTATGAACTGTTATATCTGATCCATATTCCGTGTATCGGTGTGATGTATGGAGGTTTGATTGCGGGACTTTTATATCGTAGAGAATAATGTGAAGAACTGTGAGATAAGTAAGTATTATGTAAGTTATAATGGTCTCTCGTACATGTAGAATCAGCACTTAATAATCACATAAATATCTACTCTGTTTGAGAATACACCGAGAGTTTAACGGGAAGCACTTGAACTTAAATACTTAAATGAGATGATGAATCACTAATTCATTTTGTCCGTTCTGAATACTACCGTCACTACGCCCGTATTACCCCAAAATGATGGGCAAAAGTGTGTAGTACGCCAACATTTCACCAGTACACACCGGGAATTCGAGACAACTTAAAAAAATCCCTATACTTTTAGTGCCTTCATCAATAAATATTTTCGGCAAAATAACTTTCTACTTAAATCTAACTCCATTCCTTTCCTCTTAGATCAGACTTATCTTCACTGACTTGAATCTGAGAAAGTGGAGAAGTTGAGTCAGTAAGACATGACTCGTCGCTACTACAGCACCTCAAAATTTTTGTTTCAACAAAAATAGCTACAATCCATAGGCATCCTGTCGGGCACGGGTCTCTCCCACAGTTTCAACTGACGTGACGTCACTTTGGTCGTTCACGTTTTTTTATGGATATAAGATAGCAAACGAGCTTGCAGCACCACCCATCCGCTGCCGCCCATGACAACTGTGACTGACTTTGAACAAGACTCAAATAGGGACTGGGATGGTTAGTTCAGTTAGATGAGAGTGTTAATTAGAACATAAGATGGTCAGTTCGTTAGTGGGTAAGAGGGCTGAGGACTGTTAGTTGGTGTTATCTAGTTCAGTTAGTAATTGTTAGTAAAAGTCTCGTTCCAAGTCAGTCACAAATGTGTTGCTACTCTTGAGGACTAAGATGGTCGCCTTTAAAGAAGTGTAACCGGGAACCACACAAGCGAGAGCAATTTAAGTGCTTCCAGTTTCAAATATTGGTGATAAACTTAAATTAACTTAAAACTGACAAAGAAGTTCCGAATGCTCCAAATCTAAAATGGGATCCTCAATTCGGGGCGCCCCGGTCTCAGTAAGCCGATAGTGTTGGCGGTCGCGGGAGGAAACCATCCATATTGACTAATGTTTCCTCGCTGCCACTTTATTGCATACCGCCGTCTAGCGGCTTGTGCTGCGAAGTATAAGCTAGCATTCTGCTGACGAATTTTTTTGCTGTAGGTAGTAAATACAATTAGAATAATAATAGTGAACATTTACCACTTTAAAGGTAGGTAGAAGCAATTTGTTAGTTTTAAGTTTATTTATAAGTTTTAAGTAAGTCGCCAAGCGTTCGAAATATGACCGTATTTAGATTTAAGTTTATTGTAATTTAATAACAATAGTGTTATATAAACATTTGTCATACATCAAACATTCATAGATGCCGCTCTTTGCAAAAAAAGACAACAACTAAGGTTCTCTCATAATTCCTACTACCATGCTTTATTTGGTAATAGTTTTGTCTTAAATAATCGATAGGCAATAAAGTTATTAAGCCAATGCTACATGGTGCTTTTTATCCACAATTATAAAAATCTTAATTTCAACCCTTCGCTTTTTTAATATTGGTTCCACACAAAATATTTAAAAAATACGCGCCATAAGAGAATAATATTTTCAGCTTTTTAGTAAAGGCAATAATCGTCAGACAATCAATATTTAGCCCAAATCATCATTCATACAATTTACTTTCTCATTTCACAAGATTTTTTCACTCTTCCGCAAAAAAACATTTATTCATTTAATGGGATTCTTAAAAATAATAATAATACAACATTATTTGGAACAACAAGAGGTTACTTACTGACGAAACTCACTAACTCGATGAAATAATTCAGTATTTTACGTAATAGTTTGAGTAGGTAAGAGCAATCCAAGTTTTTGGAAAGCTTTTAGCTCTTAGCATGTGACTTGACATATTTGATATATGCTCTAACTTTTAGCAAGACAGCCGGATCGGTCTTAAAACTGAGTCATAATACCGGGAAGAGTACAATATTTTCAAATGTAAAAGTTTAATACCGAAAAAAATTATATATATCAGACAGGAAATAATACTTATTATTAAGTTATATCAATTCTTATTTATACCTTTGAGGTCTTTCTCTGGTTACTTTCCTATATCTCTGCTCTAAAGAGTAGCAATGTGTCTGTGACCAACTTTGAGAGTTATGAGTCTTGTCACGGTCTGTCACAGTAATCATGAACGTCAGCGGATCAGTGCTCGTTTGCTATCTTATCTCTTTTTTTTTAAAATGTATCAGGCATATGATAACAAATGACTGTATTTTATTTATTTATTAAAATTTATCGAGGCACACGACTATTATGCCTGTATAAATGTAATCATGATATGTCAATTGAAAATTACTCATAAAAAGATCTGCATAACAGCAATGATATATTCCGTACAAAAGGTCGACGATAGCATCGCAATTTGCGCGCAATTCGGTAGGAAGTGAACCAACACGCCCACCGTGCCTTGACCGTGCACTAATCACGGCGCGGTCCCACTGTTTCACAATAAGCCAGGCATTGGTCTAATGGGATAAACGATAGCTTGGAGCAAGGTTGTGTCACTCCCGTCCACGCAGTGCCGCGGGCTCTGCCGCTCTGAGCCGACACTACATCCAGCAAATTGATAAATAACACCACACAAACGCGTATCCCCCTCGACTTAAGACAATTCAGATCCTTCAGTCTACTTTGCAACTCGCGAGAAACTGGTGCCCTTAAAACTCTCGTGGGAATTCAGTGCATGTATTAGTGCCAGGAACTCGTCGCTCAGACGCTTATTGGAGGAGACGGGGCCGCGGTAGGAAGTGGACAAGATGACATTAGATAAGCATTACCCTAATGGACAATGTGCGAAGGCTGGGTGCAGCCTTCCGTAGTTTAGGTTTCTTATTAAATTTCTTTGGGAGACATTCACTGACACCATGAACGGTATAAGCGTTGCGGACAAGGCGGGGACTGCGGGGGAGACGCTGAAGGACCAAGCGAAACCGAAACGAACCAGTATACGGGAGAAGCTGATGCAAATAAAATCAAACATCACAGTAGAACCCATCATAGCTTGTTACATCATGTCAAATGTGTTTTCAGGCTTAGCAGTTCAGAACTTGAACTTAGAGAAGGCATGTCGTGTGAACTTAGGTTACAGTGATGAAGTGTGCTCGGCGTTAAATAGGCGGCAGACCGAGAATTATACATTGGAAGAAGCCGAGGTACAGAAGCTGACAGCGTCTGTTCAGGCGTGGAAGAACATAGCTCAGACGGCGTTCCCTTGCATATTAGTGCTGTTCGTTGGTTCTTGGAGCGATAAAACAGGAAAGCGGAAGGCGTGTATCCTCCTGCCAATTGTCGGGGAAGTCTTGTGTTGCACCAGCTTCATACTGAACACGTATTTCTTCTACGAATTACCGCTGGAGATCACGGCCCTCTCAGACTTGTTTCCGTCGCTAACCGGAGGATGGATTACGGTTTGCGTGGGCGTGTTCAGCTACATTGGTGACGTAACGACAAAAGAAATGAGGACATTCAGAGTGGGAGTTGCAAATTTGTGCATGTCCCTGGGAATACCGCTGGGGATGTCGTTGAGCGGTATTCTTTTGCAACAAATCGGCTATTACGGCATTTTCTTCATCTCGAACTGTTTGTACCTCACCAGCTTGATTTACGGATACATTCGGCTCAAAGATCCTGTCATATCACCGGATAGACAACGAGTAAGTGTTAATGTGTGTAGAGAACACAGTTACACTTCTTTAGAGGCGACCATCTTAGTCCTCAAGGGTAGCAACACATCTGTGACTGACTTAGAACGAGACTCCTACTAACAAGTACTAACTGGACTATTACTAACACCAACTAACAGGACTAACTATCATTAACAGTCCCCAGTCCTCATACCTACTAACGAACTGACCAACTAATGTTCTAATTAACTTTCTCAACTAATTGGACTAACCATCCCAGTCCCTAATTGAGTCTTGTTCAAAGTCAGTCACAGTTGTCATGGGCGGCAGCGGATGGGTGGTGCTGCAAGCTCGTTTGCTATCTTGTATCCATAAAATAAAATAAAAAGTAGGCAAACGGGTATACGAGGCCACGTGGTAAGTGGTCACCATCGCCTAAGTAGGTACACGTGCTAATTATAATCATAAATGTTCGATGTTTAGTTTATCTACAAGATTTCTAAAAATAAACGTACTCTAAACTTGTTTTATAAACCTAAAGAGACAAACAACTGATTTAAATAAATACTGCCTGGTTGTTCTGGTCGTCGCAAGGGCGATTGCTAAGCTTGAGGTCCTGGGTTCGATCCCGGGTCGGGCAACAATTATTGGGTTTTCTAACGTGAAATGCCCGGTAGCTCAGACGTTATGTTATGTGATGATGTTATGTGGTTAAATTAAATTAAAAACAAAACGATCATGAATCGATCAACCAGTAGGTACCTTTTACAAAACCCCAACCCGTGGCAATTCCTACTATTACCTAAGGCTAACCAACAAATAGTAAATAAATAAGTGCGATGTTTATTTACACTGTACCAGTATTACCAAAAAGTTAAACTCGGTGCAGTTCTGACCTACACGAGCGTCACGCGACATATTTTTAATTAATTTAAATAATCTCCTAAGCTTTACTTTACTAATACAAATTTTACAAATACAAATATTTTACAAAATTTTACAAATACAAATAACATGCCATAAAGAACAATGTTAATCTTCATAAAATTTTCTTGATAATACCGCTCATATAACTGTTTGAATTTGGATAATTATTCATCAATAAATACCTTATTGTGATTTATATATAAGACTTAGTGGTATCGCAGACTTTTATTTAGATGGAGGAAAGATCTATGTTTTTGTTACAACATTGTATTAACCTAAGACGGCGCACGCGGTTTTAGGATTTTTAGGAGCGCTTGATCTTCCGAATTTCTTCCCCATAACTACGGCCATCTAATACAAAAATATTTTTATAACACATTTGCTCGTAAAAGGTCTCTTATTACACCAATTTCAATATCGTAATGTATCTCATTACCGCACAAGTGCGGTAATGTAAAGTAAAACGCACTTGTGCTGTAATGTAATGATTTCTTTTTAAAAAGGTCACGGTTTAACAAGATGCTCTGTCTAAAACGAACGATACTTTTTTCAATCTTAGCAAAGAGTTTTTATATCAGAAAAGTGGTTAACATCTTATGAATAAAATTAACTTTGGGAGATAAAATATAAAAAATAAACAATTAATTCTTTAATTTAATTAATTTTGACAATAAATTACAATAATTTATCTGTATCAAAAACAAAAAAATATTAATTTACTTTATTAGTAATACTGGCTGTTTTTGTGTCTTTGCCTTAAAAAAAAAGTGCTGATGCGCGCGCATCGTTTTGTGAACAAGTAAAAATTATTCCGCGCGCTTTTTCTTTTCGTTGCATTGTTTTTATTTGAAAATGTCATCAAGTAATGATGAATTTATTAATTTATTTCCTCGCAAATATGTTATAAAACGTCGTATGACACACGTGCGCTTTGATAATTACAGCCTCTGCTTTCTTGTAGCCCTCGCCTACGGCTCGGGCTAGCAATATCGCCTCGGCTGTAATTTTCAACTTACCGCACTTGTATCATAATGTACTATTAAAATCTGACTTGCTGATCCAAAGATAAGCGCGTTCAAGGAATGAAAAAATCTCTCCCGCTTTATAAAATTAGTATAGATAATAAATCTTTAACTGTACATTGAAGCGTTTAACAATGTGATTTCAATACAAATTCAGCGTTTTTTTTTTATTTTCTTAAGCTACACAGGGTTGAAAAAGGGTATCAATATTTTCAATAAAGTAAAGTGAACTAATTATTGTCCAGGCATCAGGACGAATTTTTTACTAAAAAACTAAGTCGTCTTCGGATCAAAGGCCAGTAAAGTTTGTCCAGTAATGTTATTGTGTCTTTGAGTAGGATGATACTATAAACGAAACTACCGTAATGTGTCTAATTCTATGCGAGCGAAACTTACTTCGTTGAATTTTGAAAATAGAACATATCAACAAACATACATTCAAAATTAAAATATCGAAATCGATCGTGACCAAATCCCAAATGCAGTTATACTTTTAAAAACTGAATCAACAACAGCCGAATAGTATTGCTGTTGCATAAATCCCCAGATATATCAGTCAGTCATATTCGCAAAAAAGTAATTTATTTCCCCGAGAACAGTCCCCTGATACGAATCGCGAGGAAACGTTCAAATCGGCAATTTATCAGGCAATTTGTCTACTAGAAGACGTTGTCCTACGAACATTACGAATGTAGACACCTATCTGGGCCTCGCGTGAAACTGATCGCGTTACGATTCTCCCCTTGAATTTGCGTAGCGGGCAGGCAATTTATCACTTACGTAGCATTGGGTGTCAGGACGCCCATGTCAGCGCTTTATCGCGCTTTGAGTCGCTTGAACCTTAGACTTTCCAATGGCAATATCAAATTTCAGTAAAAACCAGCAGACTAATAATAAGAAGATCGAGGAGCAATTAATTATGCTCCAATTTATCGCAAAGAGTAAAACTGGTTTGAATCCTAGACTTTCAATTGCCAATTTGAAATTCTAATGAAAAACTAACTAACTAGAGTAATGAGGAACAACATTTGATGAGTGGAATTATTAATGAGACTGGTTTAAAAACAAACATTCGATTTGCAAATTCAAATTACAGTAAAAACAGAACAAATCTAATCATGAACACTACTATCAATTGGAGAAAAATATGAAGAGAACGCTTAATTCCATCGCTAGAGTTTTCTCGAAGCTTAGGAGTTTTCTCGAAGCTTAGGAGGTTTCTATATAGATATAATAGAGCTATTTTAAGGAATGCTTTCGGTAAAGTAAAGTATACTTGAGTAAAGTCTTTACTTATGAAGTCTGTCGCCGATGACTAGGTAAAGGAAACTGTTGTAATATCTAATTTCAAGCGAGCGAAGCAGAGGAAGCCAACTAGTAGTTATATTTGTAGCGAACGAATATTTGTAAAACTCTCAGATTTGCAGTGCGCCTCAAGATCTTGTCCTTCGCCAGAAAGCAAAATATTTATTTGTTTACAGCTCACATAACTTGGGGAAACTTTAGGTGCGTGCCTGGCATTCGAATTGAGCCCAGAGGAGAATGCCGAAATTTTAACTTTATCCTAAATTATGATTTGCGTAAATTTTAAATGTTATTGCATCTCTATTTATATATATCTTTTTTTACGTTTTGTAACAAACAGAAACGTATTTTTAGGTATCTGGGTTTACAAACAAGAACGAAAGTCAAAAATAATAATCATACTAACTTTTTACTTGCATTTTTTAACGTTAATTTATGTAACTACGACTAAATAAACGTTTAACAAAACAGATTTTAACCTGGTAAAGGAAATCTAATTTATCACATGAAAAGTCGCGGTAACAGTCTAGTATTTCCGCAGAATATCTGCTGGGTCACACCGCCGGTGTTTACAATGTGCATACGGTAAGTTTATGGGGAAAACACTAACTGCGCTTGGGAAATCCTTCCTGAACTTGGACACCTGCCAAATAGCTTGCGAAAGTGGAAAATGTGGTCGACGCTGAAAAATAATAAGGAGATCAATTCATGATAATGTTCACCTTGTGTACATAAAATAAAATAAAACCAAACTTACATCAGGAACGAGATAGGATTAGCTGATCCGTTCCCAAGGACACAAATGAGCTGACTCAATTCTTTACTCAAGGCTTTTCTTTTTTCTTTTCAAGAAATATATACTTAATATAAACTTTTATAAAAATACATAATAAAACGAATAATTTAACTTGATCTACTGTGAGATCACGGTATCTGATCATATTTAATTTCTACGTTTAATAGTTTAATTATTTGCAATATTTTAACTGTTTTTTTATGTTTTTTTATGGAGTGGCATGGGACACACACACAGATTTTCTCTTTTCAGTTAATTATGTTTAAGTCGTTTTTTTATTGGAAATTTGTTTTCTAATAATAATCTTATTAATATTATAAATCATATTTAGATACCAGAGTAAGGTATTAAGGTCTTCGATTGAGCTAACTAAGCAATAAAAAATATTATCTT
Source organism: Carterocephalus palaemon (assembly GCA_944567765.1). Taxonomy (NCBI): domain Eukaryota; kingdom Metazoa; phylum Arthropoda; class Insecta; order Lepidoptera; family Hesperiidae; genus Carterocephalus; species Carterocephalus palaemon. Next base: position 11,912,549 of record OX155643.1, read on the forward strand.
CGAATATTGCGAACTCATTATAGTATCGATCGAACATCACATAGAGTATATGTGTTCTGTGGTAAAAGTAATTTGTTAATACCAATGCCAAACCTGAAGGAATTGGCATGTCTTCCTAGATGAAATGGTAATATGAGTAACTAGAGCCCATTATGAGCCGGTAAGCGAACTGCAGAACTGAATTCAGATTTGAGTAGTTGTATGCAAATGAATCGCCTACTCGAAAGATTGGGTATCTCGCGGTGTGACTGTGTCAGCGCAGTTGGCCCAACTGGGGCCCAACTGGGGCCAACTTCGGCGAGTGTTAACTTATTATCTATGACAGCATTAGTCTACCTATTCGAGCTAAAAGTTGCATAACTCCACTTTGGCTTGCGAACTTCGTAGTTATGTTTGGACTGTTGATTATATCTTCTCTGTTCGAAACATTTATGATTTTATTTGATACCCACTGCTGGGCACTGGTCTTTCTCACAGCCACACCTGAGTCATGCCTAGATAGAGCATACTTAACTACGCTGCTACAATGCAGATTAGCGGAGAGCTTAGTAGCTCACCCAGTGTCGAATGTTCTCAAGCGAAGGTTCTCGACAAGGACAACGACTATTTTACTATTGAAAACAATCGGGAAAGACGGCTTAGCGTGCTCCCGAAGCACGGAAATTTTGCCACTATCATCCAAGTGCCGACCGCGGCCGACGTTGCTTAACCAACTTACGATCGTACGCGGATCATGGGACGGTTTAGCCAGGAAATAGATAACTTTAACCAGAGATGTCAAACTTCTGACACGCACTAATTGCTTGAATGTGGCACTCGCCGACTACGGAATACGAACTAAAACCCAGCGGCACACTCAAAGTTGATTTGAGACGCCACGGGATCGCTTGCACATTATTACCGTATCTTCTCGGCGCACGCTCTTCCTTTATTTTACGGGGAGGGATGAGACTCATAACACAATCTCCTTCTCTCCTCTCTCCTTATCAAAGCTACCTGCTATTATAAAAGTAAAGATAAACAGTGATATCCTTAGGCTAGTCTTTTCCAATTCTTAACAATCCATCCTTTAAGGGTCCACTGTTCGAGGCCGTCAATCGAAACCACTCCAGATCCTACGCCCTCTGAGTCCAGCGGCTTCCTGCTGTCAAGTTCAGGTCGATGGCCAATATTCCTTTTTCCGAGTCGTGGTCTTAATATTTTTAACAATAGCAAAACTATTTCAGGAGCAACCCGTCGGCTGCCGAGGTTGGGTGTGTTCATTCTTCGACGCGCGGCACGTGAAAGAAACCCTTACGGTGGCATTCCGGAGCGGACCTCGGCGACGGAAGCTACGGGTCTCGCTGCTGATAGTCGTCGTGTGCGTCATCTTCGGACCTCTGCATGGTGAGCTACTATGACTATCTCTCGCTGCGATCCGTAGACGTTCCACTGCTGGGCACGGGTCTCCTCCACAGACACTGCTACAGACAGGGCCAACCCAGTGTCGAATGTTCTCAAGCCATCCGAAGGTCTTCGACAAGGCTTAACGACTGAAAACCAGCATTGAAAACAACCGGGACCGATGGCTTTACGTGCCCTCCGAAGCACGGTAGCGTCCATGTAATTTTTCCACTAGCGGTCGCCCTTCCACAAACCGACCGCGCCCATCGTTGCTTAACTCTTTCGATCACATTGAATCGACGCAAGCCTATCTCGCGATGACTATCTATAGAACAATCGATTGGTTGCCTTAGGAGTTTTCGTTCTAGAACAAGACTGATAATGACGAGGATAGTTAGTCTATTTCGCAGAGAGAGTTACTATGAACATTAGCTGGTCAGTTCGTGGGCACGAGGACTGCGACAGGGACTGTTAGCGAGTTAGTTAGTGTAAGAAAATTGTTAACTGAAAATCACCTAATACTAAGGTAAAAAAATATTTTACAACAGTAGCACCAAATAACAATGTAACGTCGCTGCTGATTTAAACTCCACTTAATCAATATTGCAAAGAATTGAAATGCACAAAAGTTTTTAGAACTTCAAATCCAGCTCAACGAAAATAATACTGAATTTAAGCGAGCACAAAATTATTCTTGGTTGAAATCCTGCGGAGCTTTCAAAACTAAAATAACGCATTGTAATCGACTCATTAGTCTGGCAGACAGACTAATATGCTAAAAGAATTTTGTCTTAGTCACCACATAAAATAATTCTGGTGTCTTCTGTTGATACCCACCCTTATTTTTTTGTCCGTTAGTAACATTTACGTGGGGCTATTTTCACCAAGCTCGTGGATCTATGAAGAGCTTTCTATTTTACCAAAATTGTCCCAACAACAAACTAGGTTGAATAAATTGAATCATTTGATCCAATCAAATCCAATAATCAACGAAAACAAATCTTTGATTGACGTACACTACATTACTCAGACCACGTAGATTGTAGTATTGTGCAGCTATTAAGGCTAAATCCAGACAGCGCAGAACTTAAGTATAGGTATTAAAATTTACTATAATGGTAGTCCTTTAAAGTAGTTTGACTGTCGGCCTAATTCACAAGCTCAAAGTCGCCCAACGTGTAGTGTGTGGCAATAGACGAAGAAAGGTAACTTAAAATTAGAGAGTGATACTAGTGAGGAACCGGGTTTAAATCCGGCGACATGTACCTATTACTTTTTATGAAGTTATGTGCTTAAGAACTGTAAATAACGTTGAAGCATTCAAAATAACACATCATCATCATCATAATGTTCTCGATGGCTTATAGTCTGCGAATCCGTACTAGACCAGCGTTGTCTGTCAGCCCTTCCATTTCCTTAAACCCTCTCCCAACAGTGGGACATTGAAAGTGTTGTGGCGGATGGTCGGTCGGCAGTTGCGACGCTCAGTGCGAACCGAGCCTAAGCAAACAGGAATAATGATGCGAACTGTGCAAGCAGGACACCGGTCCCTGTACATTGCGATCTATTGTGATTCAATCACTGCAGTTGCGCTGCAGTCGGATTCCACCGGACAGCACCAGCTAGGAGATAATGACTGATGGACTTGCAGGAACAGTTAAAAATGCTTCATTTTTTATTCAACTTATAGTGTTAATTCCAGAGGAGATCCTTGGAATAAATTTCCAGGATTGTCCGTTTAAATATCTCTCATATATATGTTACCACTTTACAAATTTAAATACGATCATCACGAAATTAAATCTTCATGTAAATAAATCTTCATAAATACGAAAATAGTTAGCACCCACAGGTCAATCGTAGATTGAATGTTATGAACACGTGTTGTTTATTAATTTCAACAATAATAAGTCTTGCCTCATGTCACAGAATAATATCATGTGTTATATTCTTACCCCAACTCACTATACTTATATTATTTTAATGGGTTTGTACTGTCACGAATTCACAAAAGTAATATTCAATGTGAACTATCGAACTCGCCTCTCACTCGAACAATCCAGGTTCAAATCCAAGCGTCACGCACCAACGACTTTTCTAAGTACTGTGTGGTATTTAAGAAATTACATGTTACATGTTGTAACGGTGAAGGAAACATCGTGAGAAAACCTGATTGCCTGTGAGTACCTCCAAAATGTTTTCAAACGCATGTGAAGCCAGCCAATGCGCACTTGGGTAGCTTGCTGGACTAAGACCTCCCATACCAGAGGATACACGAGCCCAACAGTGGGACAACGCAAGGGTTGTGATGGTGGTGGTAATTCACTTTTGTTGGTTCCAGGCGAGATGAACGTACTGTACCTGTTCATGCGATACCGATTCAACTGGGACGAAGTTCAGTTCAGCATGTTTTGCACCTACAGCATCATCACCAACCTCGTGGGTGAGTAGCATAGACATCAAGTGAAAGAGAGGTAGATATGTTATAGAGGCTTCCCACGGACCGCAATTCTTCAGATTATCACGGACGGTCGACGACGCCGGACGGACTCACGGCTACAACTTGCGCTTTTACAGGCGACATATTTTCCGAGACAGACAAACAGGCATATGGGCTACCTGATGGTAAGTGGAGCCCGTCCTCTATGGTTACGTGTGACACCAGGGGCATCACAGATGCGTGCCTTGAAGGACGCGATTAACACTTCTTTTAAAGCGCTCCATGTCGTAGCTAAATGGAAATACCTCGGCTTTAAGCCCACAGGTGAATCTTTCGCTAAAAAAAATTAGCTATCGTTAGCAACGAAGGTAGAGGTACAATATAGTTTAGGTATATATTGTCTGTAGTGTGGGTATCTGTACGGTGTAAAAATACAGTTATTTTGTTTTGTTTTCTTAGTTTGTTTGTGCTGAAAATTGTAATTTTATCCACTCAGGCTCGTCTTGATGAAAGTTTAATTTTATTATATTGCAAAATACATGAATATTATTTTGATTAATTGTGCCAGAAAGTAATTATAGAAAGAGAATGTTTTACTTATGTGTAGGTACGTTCGTTATTTTGTGGATCGCTTGTTTGATTTTACTTCTTAAAAACAAGGCTCTACAGACTTGTAATTTGATTATGTTCAAATTTTATTAAATACTCTAAAGTTTTTAATAAAATGTAGACATAATGAAATTACAAATTCCATTTTACCTAGTAGGTATAATATAGAAACTCTAGACTTGTTAGTAAAACTGTTTATTAGATATTTATTGAGCTTTATGGTAATTGATGCGGTTTACCATCTTGAAATGTTACGAAATTTTGTTACAATTGTCAAATGGATTTCAAAGTGTTTTTAATTGTAAAATAATGTCAGTTGGCAGCACTTTTTGTGGTACTTACAAGATAGCATGCAGCACCACTAATCCACTGCCATCTATGGCAACTGTGACAGAACAAGACTCTCAAAGTCGGTCACAGTTTCATTGAGGACTTATAATGGTCACCTCTAGAAAAATCTAAACGGAAACCACACCTATCCAACCGGAAATATTCCACATGACAGAGGGTATGTCCCTAGTCTATAATGCAAAGAATTTTCGGAATCGGATTTTGGAGATAGCGCGTTTAAAAAAATAATATCTTTTAGTTACTTCAGGAATACTCGTAAAAGTTTATGCGGTAGGCAATCTCCGATGGGACAAGCTCCATACTCATTTGAGTCCATATTACAAATTCTCAGCATACATTTTACTGATAAATTGTTGTGCTCATGTTAAATTGTAGGCCGACTGCGGGGGTGTGTGGAAGTGTTTTTTTTCAATTTTTTTATAACTTTTTTTTTTTTAAATTATACAATTTTATTGACACCATAGTTGAAGTTACCGGCTTACTCACGTGTGTTTATTGACACCGTTAAAGAGATAATAATATACAATGGGCGGACTTAATGCCTTATGGCTACTCTACCAGTCAAACCCGGGGTTGACTGGGGAAATGTTGCGGTATGTGGAAAAGCAAAAAACATAAAAATAAAAAAGATTACAATTAAGTACATATTATTATTAATGCAATTTATCTGCTAGGTTCATTATTTTGTAAATATTAAAAAAAAAACATTTCCTTAGGAACGCTGTTCTCCATTGGCATCTTCAGCGACATCATGAAGCTGGACGACACTGTAGTCGGCATCATCTCCTGCACCAGCAAGATCCTCGCTTCTTTCATATTCGCCTTCGCTACAACCACCACTGAGATTTACATCGGTTTGTTTTCGCTGTTTCTTTTTTATTATGTTTAACATTTAAAAGGAGGACTTGTTTAAAAAAAACAATATTTCATAGCAACTTGTTCCCGACGCTTTTGCTATGGAGAATCAGTAGGCTCAGTTATATTTGAAACCAAATTAAAATTTATTGAATGATTGATATTTGTTTGCACTATCTCCTCCATCTTTATTTACTGTGCAATACAATAAGCAATACTAGAGCATACTTCGCCACACTGCTCCAATGCGGATTAGTGGATGGTTTAGTTGACAACCCAGTTTCGAATGTTTTCAAACTACCCGAAGGTCTTCGGACAAGGCTTAGTGATAGTTTTACAATTGAAAACAACCGGAACCGACGACTTTAACGTTTCATCTGTCTAAGAAAGATCACATCTCTAGAATTATTTTACTTATTAAGTACTTCCTTGAGCCTTATAAAACATAGACGGTAAAACGGGACCTTATTACTAAGGCTCCGCTTTCCGTCCGTCTGTCACCAGGCTTTATCTCATGTACCGTGTTAGTTAGACAGTTGGAATTTTCACCGATGATGTATTTCTGTTGCCGCTATAACAAAAAATAATAAAAAACAGGAAAAATAAGAAATTAAGGGGGTTGTATTGGAACAACAGACAAGATTTTTTTGCAGTTTTTAAAGATAATGGTATGGTACCCATTATGCGCGAGTCCGACTCGCACTTGTTTGTTTATTTATGATGTCATAACATTACTGCAGTTATATAAAATATTATATTACAGCCCCACTGGTGGAGATATTCAACGGGACATCGTTCATCGCGATGCGATCTATTGCGTCCAAACTAGTCACGAGTGAAGAACTGGGTGAGTTGAGAGACGTTTTTCAATGTGAGACAGCAATCACAGCAATCACATTTCACATAGGTAATATATGTTAAAAATACTAGCAACGAGTATACTTGCAAAAACCACAACGGTTTATTGAGTTCGAACTCAGTGTCCGGTCAGGCGAACTGATATGTCGTGAATTTAGGTTCTCTGTTTATTTGTAGCCTGTGCTGTGTATCAAAATATTCTATGTTATTTTATTTTTATTCTTGTTTATTTTTTAAGATTATAAATTGGTCTTCACAACGCGACTGGTTTTATTTTAATTTAATTTATGCAGTGAATGTTTCTGACCTATAGCGTAACCAGTTTTGCTGGTTGCACCATAATATGGATGCTTGAAGAGACTTAGTAGTAGTAGGTAAAACATTTTTTCTTAGCAATTGTACTCATTATATAACGTTAAAGTTGATTTGCTGGTTTTAGTTATATATTTCACCGCAAGATTGGAAATATCGTTAGATTGTATTATCTCTATTTATCTCTAAACTGTCGATATATGAACATGCTGCTTATAATTTTCAATACAATACAAAAGTACTTTTTGTAAACCAAAAAGAAAGACATAGATAGAGGAATAAAAAAACACGTAGGTGAAACAATTGGCGGTTTTATCGCTCAGAGCGATTATCTCTTCCAGACAAACATAGTTGGTTACTTAACATATACATTGACGAGAAAAAGAAAGTAGGGCAGCAGCGTACAAATAAATACATAAGGTATTACGCAATGTCACGAAACTAATACAAATACGTGAACATAGGATTGGTTTATAATAAATAATTAATTATAGACATAAATACAAATAATACGATGAGTCCGATGACACATAATAACTAACTTTAATGTGTATATAACACATATTATACACAAGAAGTAGAAACATGATAAAAGCAGGAGAAAATAAATGGAGAATTAGAGATTTAACGCATTATTTTTCGGTAGATTATAATCTATCAAAGTTAAACTATTAAATCACAATCTGTCGCGCGTTAAATTGTCAAAATTAAATTGTGATGTTATGCAAATCACTGTGCGTGGCAGGGCGGGCTGTAGGCCAAGAGACGAAGCTCTTTCGTCCAGTTTTATTCGTAGTTTGTTATGTTATGTTTCATTGTTTTAGATAGTCATTGCGGTTAGCTTTAACCGCATTTTATAATCATGCATAGTTGAGCGAAGTATCTATTGAATACGTATCTACTTGAGTTTAACATTCTCTGCTAACATAAAAACAGACTAATCATGTAAGTCTTAAAGCAGTTATATATTTTTTTGTAAAATATTCATTTTATTTCTAGAACTTTGTAATAAAATTCGACAAAAGTCTTAATGTATATTAAGGAGGGAAATTATTCTAGCACATACTTTCATTTGGCAAGTTAAGAAATGAAATAAAAATAATGTGGTTGGAATAATGAATACCTACTAAAGGAACAATTTTTAAGCTTAAATGACAACGCGTAATTCAAATGAAGTGAAAGTATCGGTAAGGTGAATGAACTTCTGCAAAAATAAGCTTCAACATGGTCTTTCCAGCTAAATAAGCTTAATTCATTGAAAGCTATGCACGATTATTAAATTATCATATTTAAAAATCCTCTTGAGAATATGAAAGAAACATGTAGGTACCTGGATTTTTTTATTTGTTGTAGTATAGTAGTAGTAGTAGTATCAATATTTTAATCCGTAACTTTGACGTTTTGACATAATTAATTCTAAAATGGAACAACTTATTAATTCAATTGCAAATTCTTTCGTTCTGTCCGTCTTTAAGTTTTGAGTCATTAATTTAATTTACCTCTGTTTTTACTTATATTTCTTAGGTATTTCGTGGTCATTGGACATTGTGGTCATTTGAAGGAGAGTACGTCCTTCAAATGACCACAATGTTCGCTGAAAAAAGGTATCACCCATGTTTGACTGATCACGACTAACGTATTAATACGACGACACGACTAACCTTTGATACGATATCCATTACAAAGATCTGTAAAATGATATATAAATTTTGTCTTTAACATACTTAGTTTCGTTAGTGGTACCTATAGATGTTACCGGACAAACCCGACAAGGACAAACTATTTTGGCCCAGGCTAAACTAGTTCTTCCTATACGCGATAGGATTAACTAGTATAAACTGGTATGGCCTAGTCTAAACATTATAGTATATCTAGAAAGTCAAATTAAATAGATAAACTGATTTTTTTTTTAAATATTACGTAAGTAATTGGAAAAAGTAATCATATTTTTTAAAATCATAATTTAAAAAAATTAATACCATAAGGCTGTGTTGTGTAGTTGAAAAATCATCTTCCAGGCAAGGTGAACTCTCTGTTCGGGCTGGCAGAAGCCATGATGCCGCTGGTGTACGGGCCACTGTACTCCAGGGTCTACATGGCGACTCTGAACGTCCTGCCTGGAGCAGTTTTTCTCCTCGGCGCTGCAATGACTGTACCGGCTGTAGCTATCTTTGGGTAAGTTGAAATTTATAAATTTTCGACTAAAATCCTTGATTTTTAGCATCATTAAAATACGAAACTCAGAGTAGTTACTTTACTCGTAAATAACACGATGAAAAATGTGTATTTCAGGAGTACCAAAATTTTAATTATATGCGCTACTGAAAGCTAGTCTAGGTACACTTAATTTGCTGCTTGTTTAACTTTTATTTGGATCACAAAATGTCAGAGAGAAACATCTAAACTTTGGCCGGATTCATATTTTATTTAATATTTTAACGAGCTTGTTGCCGTGACTGAAATTTGGTCGGTGTCATTATTTCAAGAAAAAGGATTGACAAAATGTAACTAGGTGGTTCATCTGACTAAAGTTTAGTTATGTTAGTCAGATAGCAGAGAGATTATGCTTACTAATATAATTATAAATGGGAAAGTGTGTTTGTTGGTTTGACATTCTTCTCCTCCTCAACGGAATGATAGATCGATGTGATTTTTTGCACAGATGTAACACAAAGTAGAACAAGGTACTGGAGAGGGATATAGGCTACTTTTTATCCCAGAAAAATGTACGGTTTCCGTGAAATACACACACACTGAAACAATTTTTCGATTTTTAATCGATGATTAACTATCGATCAATTTTTAATCGATTCGTGGCTACCTCGGGTTATGATCGAACGGACTGCGGGGAAATCTAGATGTAGTTTACAACAGTAATTTTTACGTGCCGCAGGTATTTGACCCAAACATCTTAACTACGAAGCAGAATGTTTCTTCACTGAGTTCTCTCAGTCCACATTAGTCCACTGCTGGACATAGGCTTCTCCCACGGCATGCTACTAAGCACGACCTTCCGCTCTCCTCATCCACTTGCACAACTCAACCTTGCACAGATCGTCGCGCCACCAAACAGGAGATCGCACATAACGTTAGTAAATTTTGACTACCTCCAGTCTCCACCGAGTTAGTATTCATCATTAGTATAATATAATTGTAAAATTAATTGCCTACCATACCAGCTAGTCAATGAGCCACAGCGGACTCGTTTACATACCACTTGCGGCCGGCTCAATATCAACTCTCAGCTATAAATTTTAAAACAACCGAAGCGCGACTGAAGCCCCGTCAGCCTCCGAACATAATTACAATTTTAACACTATTTAATTAATTGGCTTTTAAATATTTTGCCGTGAAATATCAATTATTATTACGAGAGTTTAAAAACTACATCAAAAATATTAATTTGTTTCCCGTGAATTGATTTTTGCTTTTTGAAAGCATAAATTTAGAACTTCTAGACGACACTCGATGACAATTCATAAGACTTACAATAAAACGAGGTGGATTGATAGCATACCAACAACTCTCACAATATATGTACTCATTTTGTATGAATAGCAATCGAAGTTATTGTCAAACTAACTTATTGTTCTCAAAGGAATGTGATCTCTGCTTAATCTCCACAGTTCTCCCATTCCGAGAAAAGACCTGTGCTCAATAGTGGGACATTAAAAAGTTTTGGTATGATACCGCTTTAACTCAATGAGTGAATCCCTTTTAGTCCAATGTTAACATTATAATGTGGAGACAAAAGACACACACTTCATTTTAGTGTTTATGTCATTGTAACAAGGTCTGCATTGTAATTCTGGTTCACGTCTGGCTATAAAACGTCTGCAATCAATCTACAAGGTACCTACCTTAAATGTCAATGTCATTACCACTTGAGTCACAGTTGACGAGACCATTGGTAAAGGACTGTGCACAATTGTGCTACCAAGCGTAACATTACATAATAATTATTGTGTTTGATCGTATTTTATTCGAAACAAATGAATAAAAGTAATACAGTAATCGGACTATATAACGCAGTATGCAAACGTAAAAGCCCGTTATCTTGTTTGAAGAAACGTCTCTGTTTGAACTGCTTATAATAGAATATGACAGATAACTAACTAACTTTTGCGTAACTTACTTTTACTAAATATAATCTTTGTTAAACGATTTTGAATATGCACTCTAAAGTATCTGTTCGCCCTTGGCCTGATTCAACAGTTTAGTCGGAAATTCTCACTTGGTGCGTTCAGCTGTGCTGTTTCAAATTCCGCGAATAGTTATCTTCCCTTTACCTGTCTTTAAAGAGAACACAAGTGATATAAGGTTAATACAGAACAGGGATAATGGTATGAAATTGACAACCAGAACAGGGATAATGGTATGAAATTGCAGCCTCCCGTTCAACATAAACGCTGACAGCAGTAAATTTTGCTGATCTTTAATCCATGATCAGAGCACAAATATTTATCTGCGAAATAAATATCTAATAATATCCAGTGAAGATACATGACAATAAGATTTAGCAGTCAGGTGTTTGAGTCTGGTTCACCCACCAACGCACCATAGAGTGGCCAACACGTAGCAATGATAGCACAGAGAAAATTGTTATGACGAGAGTCCTAGACGTCGCTTTAATGTTAACAAAGACGAGTGTGTGATGCTCGGGTGGGAATGGTGGGTTAGCATGATGATGTAAGGCTGATCATTACATCAAAACTTGTGTAAATTTTGAGCTGTGAACGAATTTTGAGTCGGTTTGGATGTTTACAGAAATGGACAACGCATTTTGAGACAACAGAACGCAACTTTCGCAAGTGAAAAAATTCAAATCCCAATAAAAAAAGGCTTGTTTGTGTGAAATTTTCAAGTGTTGAACGTTTGTGAAAAACGCTCCCTTCAAGGCAGAAAAAGCACCTGTGATACCCCCGGTGTCGCACGTGTCCATAGGCGACGGCGACCACTTACCATCAGGTGGCCCGTTTGTCTGTATGTCCGTCTCTATTATAAAAAAAAATCAATACGCACTGGACCAGCATGGAATCCATGCTGCAAGTACTTTATTCAATATCCAGCTATTCGTGCAGCCGCTTCCGGTACACGAATTGACCACTAGACCTTTCAATCTGCGCTGGAACAGCGTGTTTGAGTACGCTCAAGAAGGTGAGCCCTCATGCGGCCAAAAACCTTCCGACGCTCGAGTTGGCTATTACACCTTCCTTTCGATCCGTAGTGGACCAGCGTACAACATACAACCCTGTCTCTCAAGACTGTTAATCTTGATCATGTACCTAGAAAATCCGAACTAACTTCCATTTAAGGGTAATCGCAGACGGTTTGTTCTTCGAAGCATCTAAATTAAATGTTTCCTGTACAATTGCTCCTACTCAACCTTCCAGACTAATTCTATCTCGTATCTACTTGGCTGGATATGAAGACAGTGGACATTTCTGAATCTCTGTGGTCTCTACAAAAATTTGTTATGACCACAACAAGATAATTAGTAAATTATTTAATTACTTTGCTAATATTAAATTGAACCTATTTAGAATTTGATACGAATTCTGAGAATTTCCTACCTACTTACTGGTCACGGTTCTTAAACTTCAATGTGTTTGAGCCATAGTTCACTATACTGCACTATGCTTGTCTAATTAATGCGTCTTAGAAAAAATACCTAGTATTTCCGAACTCAGAGGTTTGTTTGGGTCAATAACTGAGCAATAGCGAGGTCGAAGTCTGGTACTGGCTTATTAATTTTTTGTTGTATACCTTCTTTGTATTTTTTCATGATTAGTTAAAAATAAAGCAGCTAATTGTTATAGAAAAAATAACCTACAAGAAGAAACTAAATGAACGTTTCCATGACTTTGTTGGTAAATTGATTCTTGGTACGATCAAACGGACCTTACAAGGTTGGACAAAGAAAATATTTGGATTACGTTATGCGGTTTTTGTATTGATAGTTTTGCAAACATCATTCTATTAGAGCCGGACATAGCCGTAGCTTAGTGGGATAAACAGAGTGGAATAAAAACACACAAGTGCGAACTGTGAAAACGTAAAGCAAACAATTCGGGGACTTTGCCGGATTTTTAGTTTGGTCAGACATACTTAGTTCTTTTTTGTCTTCGTCGCAGAGATGTCTTAATTTTAGCGTTGGTTGGCGTGGAAAAACCTTGCGAATAAAGTAATTTAGATACGTACTTTGGTAGTTATATTTACAGTTCTGGTGGGGACAGGTATCGTCATTTAGTTGTGCGATTTTATTTACATTTTGTTACTTTTGTAAAGATTTTATTATGACTATTTTATATATAAAATATGTCTATATATAGTTGTGTTATGTGTTGTTATAAGAAATATATTTATTCTATTTAAAATGATAACATATATTCCAATTTATACTGTGTGTTCAGGACTCTCTTTTGGCTGCTTAATACCGCATCTTCATTGTTTTTCTGTTTAGTATGACTTTTATAAGTTATGTGCGATTTATGAAATTAAATGTTACTTGCTAAAACGATGAAGGACACATCGTGAGGAAACTTGCATATCTGAGAGATCTTCATAATATTATTACATATAATATGCCAATCCGCATTTGGCCAGCTTGGTGGACTAAGGCCTAATCCATCCCATTCTGAGAGGAGACCCGTGCCCAACAGTGGGACAAAGAAAGGGTTGTGATGACAGTGATTAACTGGTAGATAATGCATTATGCATTAAGCGCGCCATTTGTCCCACTTAATTGTTTTTATTGTGGTTCAAGAAAGTTTATATAAATAAATAAATAGCGATAACGAACATGCAGCAATTATTTTAATTTAAATTACAGTTTAGAAACTAACTAATTGGTAGAATTCATAATAATATATTTAGATACCGGATAGAGCGTTAGTCGTTAGTCGTTTCTTACTATTTACATTTCTATATTTTTCCAAGTTTCCTATTTATTTAGGTACTTATAAGTCATTAGTATAACGAAGCGGAAAGAAAGTAGTTATAACGCTTAGAGACGTATAAATGAACCGGTTTTTATGCAAGATGCTTTAGCGATTGGGACTCGATGTTGCAGTTGTCATGAGAGTACGTTTGTCCTTACAGTCGACAGTTAGCCCCAGTAGAGGCCGCGTGTAGTTAAACCAATGTGTGCTCACTAACGGACGTTCCTTATTACAGGTGGATGTATTTCGAACAACGAAACGACACCAAGCAAGTCGAGGAAATGGACAGTGTCAATAAAGATATTCAGTGCCTTTAGTGTAAATAATTTCAAACTTTATATATATATTGAGTGTAGTATGAGTGAGTACAGTAAAACTTGTGTGTTCTGTTTATAAATGTTCTAATAAAAGTTTAAAGCGACGTCGGTAGCTTCATTCAGTTCTACAAACCGTTTGAAAATTGAATAGGAAGCCAATTTAGCTGCAGCTAATTAAGCAAAGTTAAGATTGTCTATCCTTGTTTGATTTGTATGTAGGTTGAATTTACTTTGTTTTGAATTCGGTGTGCTGTTTGTGGATTCATTAATGATTGATATGACAACATAGGGGTGTTTGCTTACATAAAGGCGAACAATCGAACAATAGTTGGTTGCCGTCTTCGTACTAGTCCAATACTCTCACCGCTCGTCTATTTATCTTTGGCTTGACTGAGCGTGCTTCTATCGTCCACAATGTGATTGAATATTAAAGGATTTTAAAACCGACGCCAGCAGGACTGAGGTGGCGAATTCCGTCTCTCTTTATTGAACTTTTGATCGGAGAATGGTCTCATCGTAAAGTTTTATTTTGGACTCTCAAAAGAATTTTTAAACAAAATAAATACCAGAGAGAACCAATACAGTCCGCGACAAAATGGAGAAAGATCTGAAAAAATCCGAAGGAACAGAGGAGGTGAAGATGCCAAATGATTTCAAAGGCATGACCTGTCTGGAGAAATTCAGATATGTGAAATCTAATATAACCGTAGAACCGGTTTTGGCAATGTTTGTGATGCCTAGCGTACTGGCGATGCTTGCGACTCAGAACCTTAACTTGGACAAGGCTTGCAGGGTGAACCTAGGATTTGGGGATGATGTGTGTACGGATCTTCGACTGAGGAAACGTGCTAATCACACATTTGAGGAGGATGAGGTGCAAACGCTGATAGCTTCAGTGCAAGCTTGGAAGAGTGTGGTGCACACTGCCGTGCCGACCTTGCTCATGCTGTTCATCGGGGCTTGGAGCGACAAAACTGGGAAAAGAAAAATATGTATGCTGATGCCGATCTTCGGAGAATTCATGACGTGTATCCTAAATATGATAAACACGTATTTTTTCTTCGAAGTCCCGGTGGAACTGACCGTGTTCATGGAGGTAGTGTTCCCGGCTCTCACGGGAGGCTGGTACACAATGTTTCTCGGCACTTTCAGTTACTTGGGCGATATCACGTCGAAGAAATCAAGGACTTTCCGGCTGGGAATACTGAGTTTGTGTATGACAGTCGGGTTTCCCGTAGGAATGGGGCTGAGTGGGGTGTTGCTTCGCTATGCGGGATACTACGGGGTATTCTCCATATCAGCAGCATTTCAGTTGTTAAACTTCGTCTACGTATTTTTTATTATAGACGATCATACGTGGCTTGAGAACAAGGAAAAGGTTGGTAAATTACTTCTTGTTGCTGTACTCCTAAGCTGATGAGATGTTCTTAATTGTGTTTTTTGTTTTTAGAAAAAGCGGACAGGATGCATTGGATTCTTCTTTGAGTTCTTCGACTTCCACAGCATTAAAGACACGCTGGAAATTGCTTTCAAAAGAGGACCTAATAATAGAAGACTGAGAATTATTCTGATTTTGACCGTGGTGTGCCTGAGTTTCGGGCCTATGTGGGGTATGTATTGTTTACATCCTTCTTATTCATGATTTTTGTGTCAAGGGAAATATCGAGCATTTGACCATCTGGGAATGTAAGATAGTAATAATGTATGAGAATATAAATGTCAGCATAGTGTCTATGTATTAAGTATATTAAGTGCACGCCGTGTTTGTCACTGTGTTGTGTTTTTGTGGTTTATGTCGATTACAGTAATTGTTCATGGTTCGCTGCATTTGAAGGCCGTGTGTGTAGCCATATGAATTAATGTTCCCTAGTCTATCACAACAGTCACATAATTTCACTGAGGTTTCTCGAAATGCTATAATTTTATTTAAGTGGCTTGTTTGCAATTAATTTAATTTACTTCTAATTTTCTTTTCACATGACTCGAACCAACTTACGAAACATTCAAACCGTTACTTATTAGGTACATTTTATTAGTTTTAAGGCAGATATCGTTAGTTTAGTTAGTCTGATGGCGTGGACCGGGTGTCATTACTTTCGAAATTTTGAGTATTTTAATATACATACATGATAATAATTGATGTCTAATGATGAATTGATGATGATAAATTATAAATTTAGCTTTAATCAATAAATAATAAAAATAAATATAACTTTCCATCCTCACACATGGCTATATTACTCCATACTAGGCAGAGCTCGTATGGGTGTCAGAGACTGATATACAGACATAGATATTTTTAATCACATACTTATATAGATAACTAGATTTCGTCCGCGACTTCTCTCGCGTTATAAATAGGACAATAGTACCTACACCTTGGTGTAACATTATATCTAGATAGCTTTATAGATAGATAGATAGATAGCCTAGCTAGAGCCTTCCTCGATATTGGACTATCCAAAACAAAATTATTTATTCAGTTCGAATTAGTAGTTCCTGAGATTAGCGCGTTGAACTAAATAAACAAACAAACAAACTCTTCAGCTTTGTAATGTTACTATAGTCCAGTAACCAGACACAGAACAAACACAATTGTTCGTCACACAAATGTTTGTCCTGAGTGGGATTCGAACCCACGACGATTGAGCCAACGAGCCCGTACACTATTGTAATAAATTATGATAATAGATAGTTGCTAAGAAAATATAAAAATAAATAAATAAATATCTTGGACATTCTCACACACGGCCATCTGACCCCAAAGTAGGCGCGAGCCTGTGATATGGGTGTCAGAGACTGATATACATACATAGATATTTTTAAATACATACTTAAATAGATAATATTAACATCCAGACAGAACAAATACAAGTGTTCGTCACACGAATATTTGTCCTGAGTGGGATTCGAACCCACGACCTTTGGCGCAACAGACAGGGTCACTACCGATTGCGCCAACGGGCCTGTCAATATGTAGGTAGTCATAGGTATCTACTTACGACTACAATCTAAACAATATTGGTTGGTACTTCAATGACTGGTTCTGACTGCAAAGTCATCGATCCTTAAAAAATAAAGATCGTTGATACTATACCTATAACATAAATAAAGATCTTTTTTTTTAAAGATTGATGCGCTAAATCTATAGATATTTTTAAACGTAGCCTTTACTTCTTTGTCCCTTTAAGGCAGTCTCTTTTTGTTTTATTCAAAACTCGTTCAGTCAGGCTAAGTATAGAACAGAACTTGTTGTATGTAAATTAAATACACAAGTGAAGATTAAAGTTGTATGCATGGGGCCATCGGAATAGGAAACTGTAACTACACATAACAATGGCGAGTATAGGATGTTGATGGATATTACTGGACAAACTCTACTCAGTAAAATACAAGGCAACCTCTTTATTTCCGGGTCAGGTCTTCCCTAGACTCTTACTCGACTAACAAACCCGAATAATTACATTAAATCGTCAATGGGATATCTCTAGAGGCCTAGAAAAAAAAATAACAACAAACAAGATAAAAAAAATAAACGGTTTGTCGGGAAAAGCTTTGCCTGTACGGGCACAAAATAAAGTTTTAGAAGTTAATTTGGAAAATGCCTATTAAAAAAAAACTGCGTCTTTGGCTATTTCCTACTGTCTATCACTTTGGATGTCTGCAGCTTCGGTCACATTAATTAGAAAATAAAAAAAAGGTTTTATTTATAACAAGGTAGTTCCTCTTCATCTGATCAAATACATTATTTTTTCAACACACCAGCAGCCTCAGTAATAGTTATTATTCACATTGAACTAAAAAATGTCAAATTTGATTAAACATGCATGCTTAGATTAGTTATATGCATGGATTTGCTCAAAAAAGGTGACAAGAAGTGTCAACTTTTATTTTATTTTATAATTTGACTTTAATTTTCATTTCGCCATTCATGCTTATATGTCTTGGAAATGAGATTAAATAACAGCAAGCATGAGCCGTATTTTTTGCATACCAAAGTTGCAAACTTAACGGTACTGTCAGTCACGGAATAAAAAATTATGCAGGATGGATTGAATTCGTAGAGCGAGAATAAATTTATATGTCATGTGAATTGTGATTGAATCACAGCACAGTTCAATGACTTACTTATGTAACAAAGCACAGGCGTCCCTCGGCTGTTTAAATTGGTGTCATTTCAACAATGAGGAATATACTCATTCAGTGGGCCAGCATGGTACGATATGTACGAAATGGTACGTTGGTGGTTTTCGCATATTTGTGACTGAATATGTTTTATTAGTACCATGGAGTAAAGTACTTATTACTAACATAACTGGTGAAAACTCGGTGTAATACTTCATGTTGTGTCTTTAATTTAAACATGGTTATTTTCGGATATTACCTTTATTAATTTCTTAATAAAGGTAATATCCGAGAAAAAGAGCTACCCCAGCGAAGACAGAGAAGTGGATTCTAAGTCTCTGATCTAAAATAAATGACAGAAAGGTCTACCTACAGTGTAGTCGATACTGTCATTATCAGTCCCTTTCCCTAATGATTTTGTTATCACCATCTGCTGTCTATCACGGTTGTAATGGGCGGCAGCGTGGTGCTGCATGCTCGTTTGCTATCTTATATCCATTAAAACTAGACAGGCGGATATGGCGACATTACAAAACGTGTCCTTTATAACTACGAAAATCTAAAAAATACTGCTAACTTAGGTTTCGTTAGAGATTTTAGACTTGACTTCAAAAATGGCAAAGTTTCATACTAAATTTACACCCCCGTTTTACCCCCTTAGGGGGTGAATTTTCAAAAATCCTTTCTTAGTGCTCCCCTACGTTATAAAAGGAACCCCTGTGCAAAATTTCAAGTTTCTAACCCTTATAGTTTAGGCCCTGCGTTGATATGTCAGTCAGTCAGTCAGTCAGTCAGTCAGTCAGTCAGTCAGTCAGTCAGTCAGTCAGTCAGTCAGTCACCTTCTCCTTTTTTATATATAGATTAAAGCTTGTTAACATGTCATTTGGAATGTAGCAGAGAAACTTGATATTATGATTAATATAATTAATAATAATATAATATAATAATATAATATAATATTCAATAACATTTCGGGTAAAATGTAGCTGAGTTTTGAGTGTAGGTACGCAGCCATGATTTTAATTAGTTTTATTTTAGAAGTATTATTTTAGAAGTTTTATATTAAAAGATTTTTTGCTTTACCTACAATATGAGGACTATCCATAATTTATTTCTGCATTTAAATTTAAGAAATAGTACTTGTTTACTACAAAATTGTTTATTTTGGATCCTTATTTTTAAATTATAATTATTAAATCATATTTAATGAAATGTAAATATTTGGGGTTGCTGTCAAAATTAAATTTCATAAATAGAACGATTTGACTTCAAGAGATTTGACTGTAAAACACATTGTATAAAACACTGTAGTAGGTTACAGTTTCCATATTACATTTATTTATTTATTTATTCTTTATTATACCATAAAGCTTGTGGTAGAAAAGGGAGACTTAATGCTAAAAGCAAATACAAGTAAATACATTGTTGCGCTCGTATACGGCATTCCTTTTTAAAGCATTCTGTGGATTGGGTCATCTTACTGACTTATTTTAAGAATACAGGGTTAAGATTAATTCTTTTCTCGCTTCACTCAAGAGGAATGAAATCAAAGAGTAGACATAAATTGAGTCCCTCTCAATATAAAAACAAAGTGAATGTTAATTCAATGTAACAATAATTAAATCTTAATTATAACAGAGCGTCCTGTACTTATGTAGCTATGTATTTCTAAGCACTTAAAGATAAGGTATTTGGAATTTATATAAATACATACTCTATCTCTTTGAAGATATTTAAAACTCATTAACGCGTAATAGGTGGCGAAGAGTTTATTAAGGATTGAGTAAAACACGATATAATTGGATAAATAGGTAGATATACATCTCTCATCTCATCACCTTTAAAAGATGTAAGTATACTCACAACATAGATAAATATTGGTCAGAATCATTAAGACAATAATTTCAATTACACCGTTAAATCTGTCGTTTCGCTACATGATGATTGGAAGTTCTAAATGAAATAAATAATTACTTAATTTAAAAATATTTAAAAAAAAAGCTTTTTATACCTTTTTTTAATTTTATTTTCGTACATTGTCATCGGAGCCTAATATGTGTGCCAAATTTCAGCTTGATAGCTTCAGTGGAAGTGGGTGAAATATTGATTGCAAGATTCCAGGACATACATGAATACATACATACGAGTGAAGTTAAATAAAAGCTTTTAAAAAGAAGTCTTCAATTTCTTATCTCTGACTGGGGTTTTGATTAATTATAGTAAAGTGTCACATTAAATTAAATAACCATGAGATAACTACATTGCAGGATTACAGGATAATTAATGTGTTTCTTTATTAGATAGATATATGAAATCACCAACTTCTTTTATTTAAAAAAAAATCATCAATGTGCATTCCTTTCAAAAGAATTTTTTGCTTCAAAAGCTTGAAATGTATGCAGACCAAAAAAAAATTTATTCCTTACTTTAATGTTCTTCTCTCTCTTAGTAATTTGCCAGAGAAAGGTAATTGAAGTAGTTTCTAGGCTTCTTACGGATTTCAACGAATTAGTTTAAGTTGCTAGAGGCACTGAACGTTGCTTTTTTTTAATTCCAATTGATTCTGTTTAGCTCGGGTCATGAGTTCGTTTATAGAGAAGCTTAGATGTACATTTTTACCATTTAGATTTTATAACTATTAAAATAGGTAATAAAGATTTTATATCTATAAAAAAGAAGTCACCAGATCAGTAATCAGAGTATTCAGTTTTCGCAAATGGCACATTTTGTTGACATTCAACAATTTCCAAAAAGATTACTTTCTATTAGAATTTCGCTTGCATTTGACCACATAAGTACCTACCTACAGTAAAAAAAAAAAACAAAGAATAAATAAAAAAAATACATATTATTTTGTGATTACTTCTTTTTAAATATTTCTTTGTTAAGTTTTAGTTTTATTAGATTATTTATAATTTTATAAATACATATACCTAATGTAAATTTGTTAGAAAAATTAATAACATTAGTAAGGTACCTACTTAGTTCGAATAACATCAATATAATTATGAGAAAACATTATATTTCTTAAAAAACTAATTATATTTAACATCCGTGTCATCTGAAGGCTATCAGAATACGCGCAAGAATGCAAAACAAAGCCATGGTTTATGTCAACATACGAATCAATCCGTTTCCTTATTCGTACGATAATCTTCATTGAGTCTTTGATTATCTGCTACTACTACATTTCATTTCATTCACAATAATGCCACCTGCAAAACACCGGTTGGACTTTGGAAGCTAAGCTAAAATACAACAAATAGACGTCCCACTGTTGGCCACGGGTCTCTCCCACAGACAGCTGTGGGAGATCTAGAGCATACTCCACCACGCTGCTCCAAAGAGGATTGGCAACCAATCCCTCCAGGTTTAGTTCTACCCGGAGTTAGTGGCTAACCCAATATTCTAAAACCGCCAAAAAGTCTTTGAGAAGGCTTAATACTTGTCGAATTATTAACAATTTAAAAAAATTCTCAAAGAACTAAACTTTATTGAACAGTAGACAGTGGAAGAATTTGTCCGTCCAGGCCAGCAATTACCATGTAGTAAAACATGTCTGCGTGAAACGCTTATAGTCGTGTGATCGATAATAGTCAATTTTTGTTAGGTAGTGGAAAACATTTTATTAAGATATTGTTAAGAAAACAGGCATGTTAAACTGTCATCTCCGATTATTATCTTAAGGTAACAGACTTTCAGCCATGTCCAAGGCCTTCGAGCAGGACTTTTTCTGATATTTGGGGAGGCCACAACTCTTCGCCAATCCGGTGGGGTATGCTCCAATCTTTCTCAGATAATTATGAGAAAGTAGTGGGGCGATGTTTGCATCTAAAACCTATCTACACTAATTCCATGTATTGAATTAAAAAAGGATACGAATAAGGTCATCCTTCTTTGTTTGATTTTATATTTATGGGTGACAGTAGTTAAATGTGGTTCTTGAAACGAATACGAAAACCATCCCTGCCCTACATTTCGTCAAAACCAGTTATAAAAATATAAAGATTTTTCACAGTTCGCTCTTTCACCATTTATTTTCAGTGGTTGGTTGAGTGTAAAATGAATTTAATTATTTTCCCCCAGGTGAACTGAGCGTGATGTATATTTTCGCTCGCTACCGTTTCAACTGGGACGAAGTGAATTACAGTATTTTCTCTACGTATAGTCTCATCACGCACTCGTTTGGTAAGTAAAGCTGTCTTTACATTACTTTTATGTCATCTTCCATTTAAATAAAAATTACTCAATAAAAATACTCATAAAAAAATGGTGCAGTTAAGCACCACCACAACCCTTTCTTTGTCTCCTCTCGGTAAGGGAGGAGTTAGCCCATAGTCCACCATGCAGGCCCAGAATATGAGATAAGCGAATATTATGAAGAACTTTTCGGCATGCAGGATTCCTCAAGATGTTTTCTTAACTGTTACAAGCCGCCGCTTCATATCACTATCGATCTACATTATAAACTTCTATACTAACACCATCATCATTATCAGAACCCTTTCTCTGTCCCACTGTTGGGCAAAGAGGAATTAGGCCTTAATCCACCACGCTGGCCAAGTGTGGATTGGCACACTTCACATTATGCAGAACTCTCAGGCATGCAGGTTTCGTCACGATGGGTCCTTCACCGTTATAGCAAGTGAAATTTAAAAGTTATTGGTGCGTGCCGCTGGGGTTTGAACCCGGACCACTCGAATGAGAGGCGAGTTCGATAGCCACTGGGCTTTTACTAGTTCGATAGCCTTACGATAGATACTTACACCATATACTTTACTTATTACCTGTTCACTGATTGTCTCACTGTCCAGGCACGATGTTCTCGATCAGTGTGTTCAGCAAGAAGTTTGGAGCAGACGACGCGGTCCTCGGAATGATATCTACCTCCAGCAAGATCTGTGGCGCCTTAGTCTTCGCTTTCGCAAGGAACGGTTACGAGATATATGTCGGTACGTGGTTTTGAAATTAAAATCAACCAATTTGTTATAAGTAGGTATACATAATTATTAATATACTAGTGGACGCCCGCAGCTTCGCTCGCGTGGAATTAGACATTCACTAACTTCAAAAACGGCAAAGTTTCATACTAACTTTGCACCCCCGTTTAACCCCCCTCGGGGGTGAATTTTCAATAATCTTTTCTTACTGCTCCCCTACGTTATAAAAGGAACCCTTATGCAAAATTTCAAGTGTCTAACCCGTATAGTTTAGGACATGCGTTGATATGTCAGTCAGTCAGTCACCTTCTCCTTTTATATATATAGATTATATTAGACTAATAATATATTAGTAATCTTGACATAATCTTATTTATAAAAGGTAATATAATTAACAATACAAACATTTTTAGCTACGAAGAAAAAGATTTGTCTGACGAGATAAGAGAAATTTGACAATGTATTTAATGCAAATTTTAGTGTTATACGTAGAGCTAAGAACATCTTTGGTCCTTACTCTATGGTAACATGTAGGTACATTATTCTTTTGACTGAACTTAGTCTTAGTTAAAATTATCATTATGTATCATAACTTAAGAATTGTTGACTTATGCAAATTAATTAGTTTTAATTCGTTTAATTATTGGATGATATTTTTGCAGCTCCGTTGGTTGAGATACTCAATGGGACAACGACTATTGCTCTCAGATCTATTGCGTCCAAATTGGTGTCACATCAAGAGCTAGGTAAATGTTTACATTTAATATGTACGAGTACTCTTTAAATTTTCGTTATTTTTCTTAATTAAAATAATATTTGATGTTTGTTATTCTGTTTGAGCTTGATTAAATTAATGTTGATTTTAAAGGAAAAAATGTTTAAATATATCGTTTAGAGATAGATGCAAATGAGCCTGAAAGGTATTTTTTTAAATTTAAAACGACTTAAAAATTATAAAAACTAATTATATTTCTAATTTTAGGTAAGGTATACTCGCTCTTCGGTGTCGCGGAAACAATGATGCCGCTGATTTTCGCGCCGCTGTACTCCCGCGTGTACATCGCCACGCTCCAGGTGCTGCCCGGCGCCGTGTTCCTGCTCAGCGTGATCGCCACCATACCGGCTTTGGGAATTTTTGCGTGAGTCTAGTAAATATGACGCCGCTGTACTCCTGCGTGTACATCGCCACGCTCCAGGTGCTGCCCGGCGCCGTGTTCCTGCTCAGCGTGATCGCCACCATACCGGCTTTGGGAATTTTTGCGTGAGTCTAGTAAATATGACGCCGCTGTACTCCTGCGTGTACATCGCCACGCTCCAGGTGCTGCCCGGCGCCGTGTTCCTGCTCAGCGTGATCGCCACCATACCGGCTTTGGGAATTTTTGCGTGAGTCTAGTAAATATGACGCCGCTGTACTCCCGCGTGTACATCGCCACGCTCCAGGTGCTGCCCGGCGCCGTGTTCCTGCTCAGCGTGGTCGCCACCATACCGGCTTTGGGAATTTTTGCGTGAGTCTAGTAAATATGACGCCGCTGTACTCCCGCGTGTACATCGCCACGCTCCAGGTGCTGCCCGGCGCTGTGTTCCTGCTCAGCGTGATCGCCACCATACCGGCTTTGGGAATTTTTGCGTGAGTCTAGTAAATATGACGCCGCTGTACTCCTGCGTGTACATCGCCACGCTCCAGGTGCTGCCCGGCGCCGTGTTCCTGCTCAGCGTGGTCGCCACCATACCGGCTTTGGGAATTTTTGCGTGAGTCTAGTAAATATGACGCCGCTGTTCTCCCTAGTGATAGTAAGTAACAGTCCAGTTAGTGGTTGTTAGTAAGGGTCGATCCAAGTCAGTCACAGAGCCATGAGCTACACTTCTTTAGAGGCGACCATCTTAACTCATGGTCTGTTATGATGGTCGCCTCTAAAGAAGTGTAACCGGAAATTACACCTTTCCATCCAGACCACAACTATTAGTAGAAATGCTACCTAAATAATGCCGTGGTTAGCAGAGGTACTGTCCCGGGCGAACTCTTCATATAATGCAATAAACAGGTTCTATATGAAACCCTTTCTGGTTTCATATAGGCTTTACGCAAGCAAGCAAATTTAACAAACATCGTGCATATTGTTCCAGGTGGTTCTATTGCCGGCACAAGAAGGATAGACAGAAAAGGTTGGCTTTGCCCGATACGCAGCCGCCAGCACAAACCGTACCAACCGTCTGTACCAGTGCGAACTGAATCTGTGATACTTTATAATATAATAATAAGTTTTGTGGATAATATGCTGTCGTCATTGAATTAAAATGTAAAAAAGAGGTTGGCATAATCTCAGAATACAGAAAAAAACAGAAGGACCGTCTCGTAGAAATTATTATTTAATTACGTAAATTATACTACGCATTGTAACTGTTGTTGTTTGCGCACCGGACTTTACAGCCAAATGCTGTCTTACTGGTGCGCCCTCCCACGTTTCGGCCCATGTAACCGCAAGGTTGGTAGGGCCATGGGTGGTTGGCGGGTTGTTGTTGTTTGTTGTTGAGAATCGTAACCAAACCTAAAACAGTGGACACCGTTCGGGCCCCGCCTATTTTCGATAAACTATTGCAAAATATTGCTAGCTCGAGGAGATCATGTTCATCAGTGTTTTTTGCATTATTTTGCATCATGTTACAACTGAATGTCGAATTATTAAACTACTCCATTTAAGTGTATTATTTATGGTATTTTGTGGCTTCATTTTCCGGCTTCTGGTTATTTCTGTATTCTGAGGATTATATGTTACATCATCATTCAATGTTTGCAAAAGGCCTCAGAGCAATGTGAACTTTTAAAAGTCACATTTCATTGACATTAGAATCGGTGAGAATCGTCAATTACTGATACGAAACCTAACAAAAGCTACGCAAATTTGATCTAATTCAGTGCAGAAAACTGCTCGTAATAATTAATTTAATGTAATTAATATAATGTAATTAATCTTCAATGAATAATAAATATTTATTTTTCATATTTTAGCAATGGCTCTATAGTCCTTTAGGACATCAACGCAAAATTGGATTCTAACAAAAAAAAACATGAAAAAGTGTCATGATGATTTTGACACATATTATTGAGACGAGTAGCAATAAGATCTGATTAGTATAGATTTTTAAGCATCGGTTCCGGTACTCGTAATTAAGTACATATTAACATTTTGTACGTATGCATTGTTTCCGTAACATACAAGTTAGGTAATTGTTGTCGTCGATCCACTGTTTGGGTGCTTACATCGTAGACGTAGACCAGCATTTGACACTTGACATTGAGTTCGCACTTGACATTGACATTGAGATCGCACACAATTTATTTTTTTACGTTGGCTACTTGCTGATAGAGTTTCACATATCAAAAGACGCGCTTTTTAATAAGGACCCTACCAGTTTAAACGAATCCTAGAAAGCCACAAATAAAAAATTAGTTTTTAGTCTATAAATCAGCGAGAGGGCTTGGTCGTCAATTTGACAACCTTGTCTTGCCTTGACGTTTACATATCTGCTCTAAAAATCCTCTTTCCTAAATTACATTCCTTTTCAGATTTTTCATGCAGCAATTTGTAAATACTTACTACTATTTTATATATCACATAAAAAATGTGTTGTGTGTGTTGTTGTTGTAAAGTATTTTGTTAAACATTCAAATGCTCGCTACAACTTTTAGTTTTATGCTGCTACAAATACAATTTATTTATTAAACGAAGCGCATACTGGCTAGATTTGTTTGTTTTTCTGGTTTGTCCATATAGTTTTGAATACTAAAAGCTATTTTTCCCCATTCGAATAGATTATAACGCGGTAGGCAGGTTACAGTTTTATAGTAACGGTTTCACTGTAAGCGAGAACGGAGCAGCTTCAATTTATCTAGATATTCAATTTATCTAATACTAGTGGACGCCCGCAGCTTCGCTCGCGTGGAATTAGACATCATAATATATGTTTATTTTACACCCTTACAAAATTTTTACAAACTTTGAATGCCATATTTATTTATATCTAATCAACAGCCTATAATATAAATTTTATGCTTTTAGTTCTGAAAATGACAAAACATTCATACAACCTTTCAACCCCCTTTTCAACCCCTTACAACACTTTTTTCCAAATAAAAAGTAGCCTATGTCCTTTCTCAGGTTCTAGACTATCTGTGTACCAAATTTCATTTAAATCGGTTCTGTAGTTTTGGCGTGAAAGCGACACAGACAGACAGACAGAGTTACTTTCGCATTTATAATATTAGTATGGATTTAGCAGCTTGTATCTAACAATCTTTCACAATTTATAATCACTGCTTGAAAAATTCAAGTCGTAAAGTCGTCGTCTGTAAAGTCGGTTTAACGGACGATAATTTTACGTGATAACGTTATAAGAAAAAAACCTTTATCTGAACTGATTAATAAAATAAAGCTAATTATTAAGGTACGAAATGCTTTTAACAATAAATTAAAGACTGCAACAACTTACACTTGTTTGAATCCCACTGCAAATTTCAGCCACCGTAAAGAAAGTAGGCCGCGCAAAAATATTCAATGTGATCGATAGAGTTAAGCAACGACGGCGCGGTCGATTTGTGGATGTGGGTGACCGCTAGTAGCGAAATTTCATGGACGCTACCGTGCTGCGGAAGGTTTGTTAAGCTGTCGCTATCGGATGTTTTCAATGGTGAAAACAATCGTTAAGCCTTGTCGAAGTCATTCGGGTAGCTTGAGAACAGTCGACACAGGTTTGGCCACTTACCCCTCCAACAGAGCAGCGTGGTGGAGTATGCTCTAGACCTCCCGCAGATTTGTTTGTGGGGGAGACCCGTGCCCAGCAGTGGGACGTCTGAGGTTTGCAGCAAAGCTATATCTTATCAGTTATCGTTCATCGCTTTCAGTGTGTCTCGCGACAAATCTCCATAAATATAATAGAAATGTCAAATACTGCGTCGTTGCGACTTGCGTCCGTTCGTAAATAATGGTATTCGGGCCGAACACTGCAGTGAGCTATGAAAGATATATGACATATACTGTAGCCGTATATAAAGAGGAAATGTGCAGCCGCTGACGGATTTTGCTCAAAACATTCTCTGTGGGAACCAAACAAAACTATAGAAATATGTTTTACACGCACATGGCTATATGTTATAGGATTCAGATTTGTTAAATTTGAATTAATATTTTTTTTATAGCATTTAATGTGAATTATTAAGACAATAATTACATTCAAAATATTCAATTCTAGATTAATGCAATGGTCACTAGCCAAAAAAGTATATTTTCGCCATAAAAAGTCGCCAGATTCCAGAATACTCTGTCATAGTATGTGACTGTATTGTTGAAAAATAAAGTACGTAAAAGAATTCAGTTAAAGAATTTTCCCTTATTATACGGCCATTTAACTGTAGAAAAATTATCTACACTTATTACCTACGAAATAATGATGATATTAAACTTAGGTAATCAATTTCCAAACTACTTATTTTACTCTCGAATAATCGGATACAGGATGAAAAGCGTCTCTGTTTTAGTATAGATCTGTGAAGAACTGATCTGCTATGTGAAAAGATATGCATGCTTCCATATAGAAATACCGCGACGTACTTGAACCAAAAGTTTCTCCTAAAGTCAGTATTGAGTCAACTCTGCCCGCAAAACAACAGGCCGAATTTATAATTGTACGTAACGCGGCCATTATTTAGATTTAGGCAAATCAGTCCGCGCAAAACATTGCTTTTCACTTACACCCGCTCGTTTGTCTTGAGTTTTTGGGCGCGACGGCATTGGTATGGGAAGTTGGATATAGGGCTGGGTATACTCGGAGCGAGCGAGAATAAATATCAAGCGCGATAAAGCTTATAATTTTCAGGGATGCTATGATATCCGTGCTTATAATTTTCAGGGAAGCTATAATATCTGAGAAATATCAGTGCTTATAATTTTGACGGGAATAGCTTCAAATAATAGAGCAAATGAAAGAGCGTACATCTTAATCTTAATATATATATTTCTTGTGTACGTGTGTATGTCACTGAACTCCTCCTAAACGGCTAGATAGATGTTGATGAAATTTTTTGTATGTTCAAAGGGATTCGAGAATGGTTTAGATTCACAATTTGCTCCACGGGAAAATGTTTTTTAAACACGATTTTAGTATTTTTATTTTTACCCGTCGTTCATTGAAGTGAAGCGTCGCGTCACTTTGACATTTCATATGGCAGAACAACGTTTGGGGTCAACTAGTTTTATGTAAATTTGAATATTTCTATCCTTATTTATCCTATTTAACAGTTCGTCTATAAGAATAAAAGAGTGTACATTTTATGTAAATTTGTATTTTTCTATCCTTATATTAAACAGTTCGTCTATAAGTAGCGTAGTAGTACTGGCTCGCGTCGATTCAATGTGATTAAGCACAATAAAGAAGGTATAAAGGTGCGTGGGTGCTCCCACGCACCTTTATACCTTCCCTCAGGCACTGCTTAATATTTATTTCACGCATACATATTTAAATTTATTATAAACGCGAAGTTGTATTTTTTCTGTGTTTTTTACCGGGAATTTTACTGTGTTTGTAAGTGTATTTTTAACAAGCTTTTATTAGTTTGATATATGTATGTATGTATGTATGCGTATATAAGCAACAGAATCTTTGAACGTAATTTTCGCGAACTTTTAAACATTGGATTCATTTGTAACTTTGCACACTTATCATGGACCGATGACTATGCATTAATAAAAATTAAGTTTATTTTTAAACGATGTTGTTATTTGTATACTATTTACTACACCTAGTAATTTCCCGGACATTCCAAATAGTACTTACAATGCAAGAAAATCACAGAGCCACTGTTAAGAAACTAAGCTATTAGGATTTTTTTAAAGCAAATAAAACGCTGCTAATTCGAAAACGGTGTAGCACAACCCTTACGTAGTAGGCAATTATTTTCCATACGCAGTATGGAATTAATTAAATTCGCATTCCACATTATTGCTGATTAACTGTGTCTTTGAATTTCGCCAGATTCGAGATCAAGTTCATTATGAGAAGTTGTGATAACACAGCACGTGAGCGCAAATTGGCTTTTCGTAATTAATATATAAGTTGGGGTGTAGATATTTAGTGTGGAAATATGCTTATACTCTCACAGACTTGCGACAGACCTAGGCTTGTGTTGCAGAAAAAACCCACAGATAACAACGCAGTTTAACTGAATGAATAATTAATATGGAAACCGTCGGGAATTCAAACCCGGGACCGGCGGTTCAGGAGTCAAGGTCTCTCGCTACCACGACACAACCAACGACCCTTTCTTTGTCGGACTGTTGAGCACGTGTCTCCTCTTGAAATGAGAGAGATAAGTCCACCACGCTGGCCAAATGTGGATTGGCAAAATTCACATGCAAGAACATCATAGAAATTTCCTCACGATCATTTCCCGTTATAGCGGGTTACGTTTATTTTCATCATTCATTCATTATTTCAGTTACTTACATCTTAGAAAAGTTATTGGTACGTGCCGCTTGGATTTGATACTACACTGTCTCGAGCGAGAGTCACCCAGACCATAAAACAAAATTCTTGGTTTTGTTTACATAATTTTAAAACGGAACACAAAGAAAAGTCAAAACTTTTTACGACGGATTTCAATATGTAATAAGATTTTGATTAAGTTGACATAAAAATCCGTCAATAGATTTTCTTACGAACATCTTAATCTTAATGAAAAACTAACGCATCTGGGACGGAATTTTTAAAGAGTCTTGTACACTGTGGCAGCGGATAGATGGCGCTGCATGCTCGTTTGCTGCGTCATAAAAACATTGTCGTTACAATTTAACAGTGAGTCAAGTGCCTTAAATTGATAGCATTTTACCATATTTATTAAAATAAATCCTGAAGCGCACGCCTCTCCGCATCTAGCATACGTGCGCGGGACGAAGTTTGGCGCATTTTAATTACTGGGCCAACCGGGGTCTTATTTTTGAATCCCACGCCCTTGCGAAATGTCGCACGACAGGCTGCAGTACCACAGATCGTCTCCTAAGAACTCTAGCAACTCCAAATGGTTATCCGATGCGTCACCTTGGAGAAGAACTATTTTTGCAGCTGTTAGAATGAAGCTCATTCCACAATAAAGAGGAATGAAGCTTATTCATTTTCCAGGAACTTTTGCGCGGAAGAAAACAATGGATCGCCTAGCGATAACATTTTATCGTCATATTTAAGTGTATATATTTTTATTTTTTTAATTAAAAATAAAATTTAAAATGAACAAGATGTAGTGTTTACGGTTGATTAATTTAAATTTATCTTCTTTTTTTGTTTTACGAGGGGGAAACCTTTTAAAGGTACTCGGACATCGTGGGAGCGACGCCGGGTTATGTGGTATTTCCACCCACCAAAACCTCCTCGGTGGCCTTCCTCGGCGCTTGTGGAGGGCTCCGGGATCTCTGTTAGAACGCACCGGTGCCCTCCAGCGTTGCGTCCATGACAGGCTCGTCTCGGACGACAAAGATGTCGCTACAACGTTGTGCAGCCACACACAACGTTGTCTTTCCCGGGATCACTGGATGGACGGTTCGAGCTCCCACTCTTGCCGCCCGTGAACGCAGGGGATACCGTAGCGCTATTCTAGTCCCGAGCTACAGGGACAATTTAAAGTTATCTACAATTTAACTAGTTAAATAGTCGCATGCGAAAATGTTTCGTATACGATTATCTGAAATCATATTGGTGAAATACAAAAATAAGGGCTTTGCTGCATGTTTCTGCGCGTTACGTGACTCATTCATATTTACCTCTGTATCTGGGTTTTGCTAAATTTCATTTACCAGGGCACTGCCTTTTGTCTTTCGCCAGGATTTCGATTATACAGCCTCTTTCACGTCGTAAAATATTCCAATTACCACGAGCTTAACAATGTTATGTGAGCGTTAGAGAAACATCACTTTTTGATAAAATAAATCATTTTGTCGAATACAAGGATGACAAATCGACTTGTTAATTAAACAAGAAAATTGCCAAAAATTTAAGATTAATCCATATTATTGTTTCATCTCAGGTCAGACGCCTATTATAAAGTTCTTGCCTATTAAATAAATATTGTGATTATTACGTTGACCTCTAGTTGTATTATTTTACCAGAACAAAACTTCCATTCTTAGGTATTCCCAGTGGCGGATTTACAAATTTTCCGCCAGTAGGCTATTCAATTTTTTCCGACCCTACTAACCTCCGAAATTCGATACCCTAGTTCGCTATCATACCTATTATTTAATAGTTACGTACATTTATTGTGTCAATAAAATTGCAATTTTATAATTAGTGCTCTAAAATTATATTTTAAAAAACGTTTAGTACTTTTCATATTAGACGTTACAGTGTTCACTTGTTAATATACAAAATATTATGATTTTTTTTGTTAAATTTTCGAGATTCATTTTCTCTATGTATATTATATATTTTTTTGTATGTAAGACAAAACAATTTAAACCAAATTTGCCGCCCCCTAAAATCTGCCGCCCTAGGCTCCAGCCTACTCAGCCTGCTGGTAAATCCGCCACTGGGTATTCCCACGGACTAACATACTTACTAAAGTCCTTGGTCCTTACTCTATGGTATTACTCTACTCTACTCTACTCTATGGTATAGTAGTGTATTATTTAATGTATATTAATATCCTACCAGGTGTTATAAAACCGCTCGTCTTCCGACTTATCCGGAAAGCTTAAATTTTTTTCTGTAATTTTTCAGATATTCCATAGTAGTATTTAAAAATATTTTTAAATATAATAATGATCCAAGATGTAAAATAGTTTCAGCGTTATCTGGGTTAGTTAGTCAGTGCGCTAGTAGTTGTGAGTACTGGTTTGAATTTGGAGTGAGGCATTTGTGATCGTTAGTTATATTGATTGTTGTTAGTAATAGACAAGAGTCACGTTCGAAATGAGTCACAGATGTGTTGGCACCCTTGAGGACTTGGTTGGAGGATGGTGTGAAGTGATGTGTAACCGATCACATCTATAAATCATACTTTTATGGGTAAACTAACAACTCGTGCAAGCATCAAAGGCTTAAAAACACGACGCGAATGATAATGCAATCCCAAGCTCCAAAACGCTGGGAAGAGAAACTAAAAGGTCGGCCATTTTGCATAAATAGAAACACTTGCAAAGCGAAAAGAATTTAAATGAAGAAAAAAGCCAACTGACTAGTTGGTGTACCAAAATATTATTTAAAACGGGGAAAAACATTTTTTGAAAATGGAATGCAGGGAACTTCACATTTATTTTCTTTGTAGTGGTAGACTTGAATATGAATTGAATAAATCCTATTACTCCACCAATCCGCATTGGAGCAGCGTGGTGGAGTATGCTCTAGACCTCCCGCAGAAGTGTCTGTGGGAGAGACCCGTGCCCAGCAGTGAGACGTCTATGGGTCGCAGCGAAATCCTACTATACAAATGTACATATATGTATGACCCGTGCCTAAGCACGGGTCTCCTCTCGGAATTCCGGCCACCACGCTGGCCAAATGCGGATTGGCATACTTCACATACCTTCCTGATTATTATGGAGAACTCTCAGGCATGCAGGTTTCCTCACGATATTTACTTCAGCATTACAGCAGATGACATTTAATTTCTTAATTCGCACATAACTTAGGACAGTCATTGGTGCATGCCGCTTGGATTTAAACCCAAGCCGCTCGAGTGAGAGGCGAGTTTGATAACCACTGGGCTGTTGACGCGGTGACCTAATTTAATCTATTACAGACTTGAAAATCTTATTCTATTTTTATTTAATAATTTAGTTCATAATATTAAGTGATATTTTTACTAGTTTATAGTTTTTAAATTTCTTTATTTTCAATTAAAAGAAAATTTACTCCCGAGAAATCCAAGTTATGTTAAAAGGCTTCTTTCGACTCTTTTAACTTATTAGACTTTAAATCCTTTGATGGCCTTGGAGGAAAGCTGAGTAGGTTTGATGTAGAATACTACTAGAAAATTAATCGAATTTGAAGCAGCACTTTCTTTCAAGATATTAGGCCAATTCCAGACTGACTTTACTAACAAATTTTGATTTAAATAATTTTCCCCTCTCTGGATATAAGTAAATATTTTTTTCGTAATGAATAGGGCCCGAGTGACATATTTTATTTAAATTTAAGCTATTAATATAAGGTTAAATAAAGAGGTTTCAAGAATTCGTTTTTAAAACATTCTTTAATTTTTTATCAACTTATCAATTTATGATCGATCTTTTGCTGTTGAACTATATTGTTTTACGCAGCCCATACGCATACGTATAATATTGTTAAAAATTCCATAGATAATAACACCATTGTACATTGCTACACAAGCTAAAACCTGAAATTTTATAATTATTATTAACTTATTATATCTACTTGTGATTGTTTACTTGATTTAAATTGAATCAAACAAAGTTATAGTCAAACAAAAATTAGTACATTAAAACGCTGGTATTGATTTCGAGCGCGGACCTGGATAATATGTTTTTAGTTTAAAACGCTTGAACCTTTAACAACCACTACTTATTATGAAGTCCATAAAATAAATTGCTCGATTCATAAGTAATCCAATTACCTGAACTACCTACTAAATGAAACCGCATTCATCACGAAAACGCAGTCAATAAATCACGATGTTTTTGATTGCTTTTGCTATAATTGAACTCCAATAAATTTGACTATCATTTTATAAGTAAATGCCCCCCCACCACTACATTAATTACTGCTTCGTTTTGTTATGAAAAGTTAAATGTGCTGTAATTTACTGTATGTATGTGTTTTTTGCTATAGTGTTCACTAAATTATTTTTGTATTATATTGATATAAAATGACATCATTATATTTCAAAAATATATGTGATGTATGTGACTACCCTCGACCAATCCACACCCTGCACCAATCCGCATTGGAGCAGCGTGGTGGAGTACGCTCTAGACCTCCCGCAGCAGTGTCTGTGGGGGAGACCCGTGCCCAGCAGTGGGACGTCTATGGGTCGCAGCGTATGTGACTACGATGGATAATTATTCTACTTTTTTAAATAAGGTTACAATTTTATGTATTGCAAAGTTTTATGTAATACGTAAAATGTTTGCTATGGTTATAGAAAAATTGATAACGTATGAAAAATATTGAGATTTTATGATATTAGTATAGAATATTATTTATATTCTATACTAATATTATATAATCGTGATAACGTCTCATAAATCGATGTACGTGTGAAAAAATTGTGTGACGTCATCCTCCCGTACCGCCAAATGTTACGCCAAGTGTTACTTGTGTTAAGTGTTGTTGATATTTCCTTGAGAAGGACAGTAACTATAAACGAAACTTTCGTTATATCTAATCCACGCAAGCGAAGATGCGGTCCACGGCAAAAAGATGAAAAGTCGGCAGTAGAGGGTCAGCCTCCATTTTTTAAAGACCACTTTTTATGCAAATAAAACTTTCTATATTCGTAGGCGACAGAAAAGTATTCAGTGTAAAGTCGTCAATGTATGGTTAGCCTTAGACGGTCGCCCGTGAGAAATGCCCTAACCGCGTGACGTGCGCTACAACCGACACAAAGCCGAGCATCACTCAGCCGCGATCGTTAATTATTTTCAAAACAGCCTTTAAAATTGGGAAACCTCATTAAGATCCCCACACATAAAGCGGTTTTGAAATAAAACAAAAGGTAATTTTCGCTTATTCACTAAACGTAATTAAAAGGGGAGCGATAATGATGAGGCCCGCAAAATTAATAACGCGCTAAATAATTTAAGTTAGGGTTGATGTTATGAGAGATGTGTCATTATGGGTTGAGCGGTTACATTTAAGTGCAGTTTATGATTTAAGCAAACATGTAAAAAATCGAATTTTAATATTTCGTATGACAATATTATCAATTAAATATATTTTAACATATATACATGCTCATTTCTATTCTAATATTTACTAATGTCGGTTAAATGACTCGTTCCACATTATACTTGTACAGTTTTAATAAAGGAGATTCATAATCACAATTCGTTTGTTCGTATTTATTTTATACGCTGACATACCGTGTTTGCGATAACAATTTTACTGAGAAATATTTCTAAAATAATGCGTTGGATCCCAGATACTAGGTCAGATTCCTATCCTACCTAATATTTGTTATATCTTAATCTTGGAATATATTAGACTACAGGATGACAGATTGTTTGAAATGTTTACGAATTAATTAATGAAACCATTTATTCCGCCAAACATACGCCGTACTCAATTAAATATATCAAACTCCATAAGGACTTCTATTTGACTAACTAGGTGAACCCAAAAATAGGAGAGTAGACTGAACACAAAGCAAGAAGAGACCGCACTCAGCTAACGCTTTGAGTCGTGTATTTTATCGCAAGACTTGCTTGAGTGCTGTCTTTAGTTAGAATACCTACTTGTTAAGCTTTTTAGATGAGTCTGTGATGCTGTCTAGCGTTAAGTCAAAAGACGTCCTCATTATTGTATTTGCGACGTTATTAACTGTAAAACACTGTTAATAACTGTACAAGATGAAATTAAAATTTTCTAAATGATTACTGAATGAAAATTCTAAGGAAATTTGATTGGTCGTAATTTCCCTATTTGCGGACATCACGCCTGTATTAAGAGGTAGGTACGTATACACCCACATCTCATCGGTTATGTTTAGGTCCAATGTAATATGTGGTGAGTATTGCCCAAGGCCGGATTTAGGGGAGGGCAACCGGGGCTATAGCACAAAGTAGATATTCTACTTTGTGGCTATAGGGCCTCCGCAAAAGAGGAGCCCCTACAATAGACTTCGGAAAAAAAAAGTTTCATATTCCCCCTAGTAAACACTAGTAAACAACTTATCTTTTGTTATTTAGCTGTTTTACCTTCACCTTTACCTTTGTACAAACATGAATATTTTTCTTAAAATATATTAACAGAAATAATTTATCTATAATTTTATGTGTTTGTTAAATACTAAAATACTCGAGTGAAAAAAGTTGTTCATCTCATTTGGTAAATAATTTGGGGCTAGGTTTTTTTGTTACCCGTTACTCCATACCTCTAAATCCGGCCCTGGTATTGCCACACCGGGCAAAAATCCAGACTCCGAGCTGCTACCGAGTATTTCAAGGTAGAAAAATCCATTAGTTGTTGCCTGACGCGCAGATTGAACCTAGAATGATTGCAACTTACGTATTCGTAAGAACGGTGGAGTTATAACTAAGCTGATGTAACGTATATAGTAATTTTTATAACACTGCGTGGCTTTAATCACGCTTTTCCGTGAACATAGTATTTATTTAAATTAGGCACACCAACATATGATACACGACACAGTATAAAAACAGTATTTTACATTACTATAAGTTTACAATATACTCGTATATATTTTAAAAGCATACGAAAAGTTTTATACGTTTTGTTTTCACAATCACAAAAAAGCGTGACAGTGAGGGTTTAGATTATACAGTGCTATAATAATAGTTTACGTCATAATAATAGTAAAAATAATGGCATTGTTTTTGCTATTACTATGTGACGTGTACAGTATACTTTACACACGGCGAGAATGGTTGCAGTAGTCTCTAAGCCGTCTAGTGCGTGAATCCCAGTCGTAAATCTCCTTATCGGGCCAGATATAGTTGTTAAATATAAGTAGAGTTTACAATGATATATCATGAGCCAATACCAAGTTTACTTAAGCTATTTGTTCATGGCTATCTTGTTTGTTTCTTCTTAAATAATACGGTTATGTTCGTCGATGGCTCTACTGGTAATAACAATTGTCTGTCTCTTTGTTAGAAGAATATTTGCTTAAAATATGTTTTTACAGAATGTGTATAAAACACGTTTTCACTTTATCATTTTGTTTTTAATAATAATGTGGTTCGTCTCAGACGGTATATTATATTTTTGTCGCGATCCTTCTCGCTTTAGGCTGATGATAGAAATAACTATGATTCTTATTGTATCATATATTTTTATTAGATTATTTTTTTTTATAAAAAAATAAAACTTAAACATTTAACAATGAATTCGACGTCAAATCTTAAATTTAACAGTAGGTAAAATAAAGATGGTCACAATCTAAAGGATGACATCAACTCAGCATCCAATAGATTGATGTGTCAAAAACTTGCTTCAATCTTTGTACAAACATGACTGATAAGAACTTATCATGTCGTTCTAAGAATCACAACTCAATAGGGAGCTTAGAAAGGTCAGTAAAATACGGTAGATCAGTTAAGCCCAGACTTTAGTTACTTAAAGGCATAGATAGGAAAACAAATACTACCATAAACCAAACAGTAGTTTAGTAAGCTTTTTACTAACACCAAGACATATCAACGTCATTTTTGGAAATTGCACAACATTTTGTATGAATACTGATATGATCTGTAAATCTGATACGTTTGAAACGTCCTTGAATTGTTATTGTTTAGTTCACATACAGCAAGATTAAGCGAGAATCGGCAACGAGGCTTTGTGATGTAACTTAATGATATCGTTTACTTTGAATTTGCTTTGTCGTTCTTGTGAACTGTGTTGTCTGAGCGAAGTCAACACCCGCACTCAAACATACAGACAACAATAAACATATGTACTAGCATTGGAAATAGTCGATTGAACAGAGCTATGCAGCAAGTGGCATATATAAACGGTTTAGATTCCTTCGCGTTAAGAGGGTGCTACAAGAACGCTGATCGTCGTGTTGACCAGGTTACCACTGCGCACTTAAGTTAGCATTTATTAATGCCATATCCGATCCAGGCTGACGTAAGCGGTGCCAGCATGGTACGCTCTAGCGGCGGCCTCGAAGCGCGAGCGTCTTCAGGCCCAGCAAAACCTCGCCCTGCGAGCAATAATAGGTACGGGGAGCTATGTCCGGAAAGTGTTGATCGCGCACCACTGCAAGCTGGAGTCGCTGGATGACTTTGTGGTCGTGTTATGTATAATCGTGTTGACAATGGTCCGCATCCCCATCTAAGGTGATAGCGCCGTTGCATGCACGCCCCCCTGAAGGCCGACCGCTCCCTAGAGAGCTGTTGGACCTTCTTCCCACCGACCATCAGGAGGGAGATAGCGACTAACAGCTGCAGTTTGGCGCGCGCGGTGCGACGACCACTGACTCCCGCGCTCAACGGGGATGTCACCGACCGGGTTCGCCCCTGGAGCAATTGCCGGGATGGAAGGACCATCCTTCCATCCGAATTCAGTCACGCAGGAGCGCGAACAGCGCCGCGAAAGAGGAAGAAAGGTTTCGTTCGTTCGTTGTATTTTTACACAAGTGTAACCGCTTGATGAAACAGTCCTAATTTTAGTACATTGGAAATATTTCTTTTGTGGTTACATACATTCTTCAATACAAAAAACACTAAAACGTGTATAAATTATTCACAGGCAAATCTGCTAAGTAGGTTGAAGCGTGAGGATTGTAGTATACTACAAGTATACTTTTAATATAGTAGACACGACACTGTAGGTACTGCTTCATTCGATAACTTATATTTTATCTTTTTTCAGTTTTTGTGGCAGATGTTTTACTATCATCATCGTTTAGATTTACATCCTTCTTCTGTTCGAAATACAGCCATCTGTAATGATCAAAATTATGGGTTTATATTTAAGGATATTATTATCATAATATGCTATGATTTTGATTACTTTTCTTATGATTAAAGGACTGGTTTTTAAACATATCCGAAAAACGCATAAAAATTAGTAAAGTGTTTAGCTACAACTTATTGGTGGCCAACAGCAGGTATATTTCACGATAATAACCTGGTCGATTAAATTAATGTCCCACTGCTGGGCACGGTCGGACTACAGACACAACTGCGGTAAATCTAGAGCATACTCATCCATGTTGCACCATTGCGGATTGGTGCAGGGGTTAGTGGCCAACCCAGTGTTGAATGTTCTCAAGCCTCCCGAAGGTCTTCGACAAGGCTTAATGATTGTTTCTACCATTGAAAACAAGCGGGACCGACGGCTTAACGCGTCCACCGTAGCACGCGCGGTACGCCCATGAAATTTTCCCATGTACCCCATAATGTTCATGAGTAAAACACATTCAAAAACACAGTCAATACGCGATACCTAGGCTTAAAATGAAAATCTTTGTACATAAATCATATTTTAAGATTTTGTTTCCTGCTCATATTCTCCTGTGTACATAAATGCAAATAAATAAATAAAAAAATCATTTGATCGATTATGACCACCTTAATACATATATTTTGATGCCGCTACAACATTGTAGGCGTTCCCAGAAAATAATAATGGTCCCTTGGGATACGGGCTGGAAGTTTATTAGAACATGTCGTAGAGTATAGAATTGCTTCTTAGTTGCATCAAAGGTTTATAGTTGCATGAGTAAAAATAAAGGAAATAAGGTCATCATTATCATCAGCCTCTAGTGGTCCACTGTTGGACATAGGCTAAACTGAAAGACGCCACGACCGGTCCTGTGTTTTCTGAATCCAGTGGTTTCCCGGATATGTGGGCACCTACTTGTTATACTTAATACCTAACACCCGTGGAAAATTTACGTTACCCTTATATAAATTATTATATCTTCGCGTAACAACCGCTAATTACATTAATGAATGAACGATAAATTTAATCACAGGTGTACGTCATGCGCTCATAAATTGAATGCAAGAAAACAAAACTTTTTGCTACAGGGAAGACAACAATAGGTCTTACCCAAGTATTATAATCGCAGGAACAGTCAACGCAGCTCCCACGAGGAATACCATGCCTGGTAGAATCTCCAACGAGGCCACGTACACCCTAGAGTACAGGGGACCGTAGAAAATTGGCGTCATCGCTTCTGCCAGGCCGAATAGTGAGTTCACTTTTCCTACAAAGCAGATTAGAGAAGATTAGATAGAGTATAATAAAAAGAAATTAGACGAAATTTAGAAACAAAATATACCTAATATGTAGGTATGTATGTTATATAGAAATAATTAATAATGTCATATTAAGTATGTATATTAATTTTTTTCTTAAAAAATATCACGTGTATCACAGAGTATCAAAATAAAGGGTTGTAAAAATTATCGAATTGTAATTATTGGAAAAACCAATTGCGTAAATAGAAAAAAAAAAACTTAATAAATGAACTGAAAAAGAGAAACAAGGTAAAAATTAAACTTTTTTTTTAATTTGAATGATCATGATAGTATTCACAAACATAGTTAGAGGCATCATTTGATAACAAAATAGAAATCAAAGTTAAAGTAACTTATAAGTTTCAAAATATTTTTTCAGTTTACGCAGTCGGTTTTTTTTCATTTCATTTATGTTTTAGTTCAGATTATTTATAATATATAATGTTATAATACTTAATCTCAGGAATTAGATTAGATACGTTTGTGAGTATTCCACTTACAGCTGTACCTAATTCGTAAATAAGGAAAGTAGATTACCGAATTCTTGTCCATTAACCAGCTTCGTAGCTATAGATCGCATCGCAATGAACGATGTCCCGTTGAGGATTTCCAAAAGCGGTGCTGTTAACAAAAAAAAACATTTTAATTAGTCTCCAAAAGCGGTGCTGTTAACAAAAAAACATTTTAATTAGTCTCCAAAAGCGGTGCTGTTAACAAAAAAATCATTTTAATTAGTAAAAAAACATTTTAATTAACAATGGAATATTCCATAACAGTACACAGTACATACAATTGCCTTTTGTTAGCACGGGAATAGAATACTGCTACGGTGACCCATGGTTGTCGTAAAAGGGGACTTCTGGACAACAATCACACACTGTGTGTGATTGCACAGCGCTGCGCATAGGCTGTCGGCTCAAAGTCTAAGACTGGTTGAGCACAGCATCGGCGCGTTTTTAAAAGTGATCCCGGAGACTTCATGTAGCGCCAAAATGGTTTTAGTGGGTAATAATCCCACGTAGCTCTGCGTCACTCCCACGACGTTCGAGTACCTTTTAAAGGTTTCCCACTCGATAAACAAAAAAAAAAAACGCACGGACTCGCACGAAGCGTTCCGTACCATTATCTATAAAAACCGCAAAAAATAAATTGTGAGCCGTCACGGGACGCCTGGCAGATGTGAAACATCGAAATTATTTTGTACAAGTAATATGCACAAAAGAACAGATTATGGCAGGAATTAAAACATATAAGAAAAAGAAACAAAAATAATAATAAAAAAAAACAAAAAAAAAACAAAAAAATTAATTAGGTATTATAATTTATTAATAAAATAATTTCCGACCGTCATTTGTCGGAGCTGTATAGTGTTTAAATTCCATATTCGTCACGCTCGCCACGCTCGCCACGCTCGCCACGCTCGCCACGCCAAAAATTTGGTTTCCCCAGACGCCTAAAGATGTTTCACATCAAAATCATGTCTTTTGTTTGGGTACGGAACCCTAAAAATGGTAAAAGGTGTATTTTCACATTTCTTATGGCGTAGAAAGGAGTCGAGGATCGACTAAGATCGAGACTCTTGTAAGTACCCATAGACTAAACATAGACAGTCTATCCCCTGTTTACAATTGCGTCTTAAAAAGGCAATCTTATCATATTTTAATTCGAATGTAACAGAACAAACAAGAATTATTAATCATCACTTGTCTTATCTGCTGCGTGCTAGATCGCAGTAGTTGCGATCAACCGATTAATTTAATTAGGCGAGTGATAACCTTCGGGTATTAATATTCTAGACATGTCTGCTCTGGTATTTCAATATAAACTTTTCTATGAATTTTTCATTCAATTTTTTGATTACCCCACACTGCTCGGCAACACTCCACAGTGCACCGGGAGTAACCCGAATTACCCAACCCAAGTTAAACATGACTGGTGAAAAGTACGCACCACTGCCTTCCCTTCGGGAAAATATAGGCGTGTCATGTTATGTTTATCGTGTGAAAAATCACACTAAAATAGCTTATTGACTCAGACTATTGTTTGCTCGGTAGAGACCCTGCCTGTTAGGCAACGGATCGTGGCTTCGAATCCCACTCATGACAAACTTTCGTGTTGCGAACAGTTGTGTTTGTTCTGTGTCTGGATAATAATATTATCTATTTAAATATGTATTTAAAAATATATCTATGTATGTATGTATATCAGTATCTGAGATCCATAGTGTACAGGCTCGCGCCTACTTCGGGGTCAGATGGCCGTGTGTGAGAATGTCCATGATATTTATTTAGTATTTAATTATTATTTAATACCACTGGTATTATACTACAGTAAATAGGACTAGTAGTGTGTTAGTAGATAGTTTAATCTATTACATTTGCAATCACTATGGCAGCCTATGTGCGATTTAAGAAGTTAAATGTCACTTGCTATAACGGTTAAGGACACATCGTGAGGAAACCTGCATGTCTGAGAGATCATCATAATGTTCTCGAAGGCATGTGAAGTCTGCTAATCCGCAGTAGGTCAGCGTGGTGGACTAAGACCTAATCGCTCCCATTATGAAAGGAGACCCGTGCCCAGGAGTGGGACAAAGAAAGGGTAGTGAAG
Source organism: Carterocephalus palaemon (assembly GCA_944567765.1). Taxonomy (NCBI): domain Eukaryota; kingdom Metazoa; phylum Arthropoda; class Insecta; order Lepidoptera; family Hesperiidae; genus Carterocephalus; species Carterocephalus palaemon. The sequence continues at coordinate 11,956,223 of OX155643.1, forward strand.
ATAGCATCCTAATAAAGGGTTAAATTCGTAGCTTACTAGGTATACTATGAAACGATGAATGATTAAGGTAATTGTGGCCATACCCGTAATTGTATCTTGCATGCATTACCGAGTCTCATAGAACACATACTCGTACATGTTAGGGCTTATAACTGCTATATTATATAGTGAATGTTGGAGTTCCCTAACAGCGGCTGATTGAATCAGTGTTTCTCACAATTAGATTTCCCCGCCCTATCCCGAATAGCTGAGGGAGAGAGAAAGGTCCTATAAAATGTCTGTAGGACATTCAGGCTTTTCAAACTAATTTTATTTTTTATTTGGAACGAATAGCAAACGAACATGCAGCTACGTAATTGCTGTAGGCATGTCACATATTTTAAATTTAATTTTTTAGTTAGACACACTTGAGCTTTGTTTGTAAAATTCGACACTCAAATGTGACATCCGTCCTGCTAGTACCGAACGAGTGGTATGTAGTTCGGTACGGCTGCCTCCCCCCCCGCCAATGAGAACCCCGCTCGATTGCTGTTCAGACGTGTCCGATACACGACATTATGAAATACTAGTCGACGCCCGCATCTTGGCTCGCGTGGAATTAGACGTAACAATAGTTTCGCTTACACCTAGTAATATTATATAGCCTATGTCACTCAGTGAAGATGCAGCTTTCCAACGGTGAAAGAAATTTTGAAATCGGTCCAGTAGTTTTTGTGTGAAAACATTACAAACAAATGTTTAATCTTTATAGAATTAGTATAGATTACTAATCAGGCTATGATATTACTAAGACCCTTGCAGATGCTTGCAAATAGAATGTTCTACGTATTGTTAAGTCTTTGATACAAACATACGACGTATAACTCCCTCGCACTAATGCTATGCTCTCATCGCATTAGCGAATGCGATACCTATCTCTATAGGTACCTACTTAGTTACATCGTTACGTCACTCCGTACGCAAACTAAATTCATTGTCATGCAAACTTCAAACCAGAACTCCGCAGCAGTTGGATGCAACTTTCGCATTTGGTTTGAGTTTAAACAACGAATTAGAACCAAGTTTGAGTGGACCGTCCCATCGGGTATTAGTCGAACGCTTTGCAAAGTCCAGTGTTGGATAAGTATGTTATTTATTTTATTATTGTGTGTACTAGTAGCGGTTTACTGCAAGATTTCTTACTGTTTAGTTATTGACGCTATAAAGTATTTGGTTCTATCGAACCACACCAAACACACCTTTCAATATGGCATGGCAGAAATGGTACGTACTTGGGACCAGAAATGGTTGGTGGTCTCATTCTAGGTTCGATTTCCAGTAGCACAATACATCCACAAGCATTTATATGTCCGACTGCTGGGCACGGTCTCTCGGAATGGCACGGCTTGGGCACAAACCGGGAGGAGACCCGTGCCCAACAGTGGGACAAAGAAAGGGTTGTGATGATGAAGGATGTGCGTTTAAATAGTTAAATAATACTGGTTGTAAAATTACAGTTGTAACGGGCAACATTATTATGTCGTCGACATAGCTAGTAAATATTATAATCAAGCTCACCCAAGTATATCTCGAGATCGTTCCTGGCGAAAGCATACGCGAACGACGCAACGATCTTGCTGGTGCTCGATATGATGGCCAATATGGTGTCGTCCAGCTTCAAGTAGTTGCTGAATAGACTGATTGAAAAGGCAGTTCCTGGACATGACAATTAAGTTAATTTGGTGGTAGAGCCTATTTGTTGAGCTTGCCCAGGGCAGTAACCCCACGGTACCTCGTACAAAACAATTGCTACACGGTACCGTGTACAGTTGCTGTAAAAACAATTGCTACACGATACACATCTGTCTCCCACTTGGAACGAGACTTACTAAACAACTATTAACTAGAGTAACAATAATTAACAGGACTTACTACAACTAACACTCCCTACACCAGTCCTCATGCATTGTGTTCATATTAACACCCACTGTTAACCGGAGTGACCAGCCCAGTCCCTATTTGAGACTTGTTCAAAGTCGTTCACAGTGATGGCCAACAGCAGATGCGTGGTGTGGGACTGAATTCTCGTTAGTTTTCTTATATCCATAAAAAATAAGCTAACACATGGAATGGACCCAGTCACACTCCTGCATTATAGGACAACCATTTCAACAATATGATTATATTGCGATGTCAAGCAACCAAGCATGCAACCAGTATTAAAAATAATCCATTGATAAAAAATAAGGAAACCTGAATGCCTGAGATTTCACTATGGAGTTCTCGTAGGCATGTGAATTCTGCCAACTGGCCAGTGTAGTGGACTAAGGCATAGATAAACCTTTTCGTTCGGAGATGAGACCCGAACCCGGAAGTGGGGCATAGAAAGGGTTGTGATGGTGTGGTGGTGTAATAGTACTTAAGTACTAATATAATTTGAGAGCAATGATTTGAAAACACATTTTATTTGAAAGTGAAAAATAAATTCAAATCAAAGCCAATGTCGTCTTAAAATTTCTTAACCCTTCAGACTATAAAAACAATTTATTTCAAGTGATACTTCAGTGTCACAGCACTTCGCTCCATCAAGGTTGTCAGAAATAAATCAATTAAGCTTCAACTATTGGTATTGGTATCCAGAGAACTGTTTTAATATTAAACTAATTTTAATTACATTTTTTTATTTCACACTCATCTTTGTAATTGAACGAGCCAGTCATATTGTTGGATAAAAAAAATTCTGGAAAATACATGTATTTAACAAATATCTTGTATGTATTTATTGAATGGTGTCGAAGCATATAAATATATTTTAATAATATTGTGTAAATCCTGTTGTTATGATAACAGAAGTATATTGATGTTGTGGTACAATTTAAAAAAATTGAGTTGTCAAATGCAATAAAGATAACATTTTTTTGTCGCAATGGACGCGTTTATGCGTCTTCCTTTCGTAATTAGTGTTGATAGATCATTGTTATGATAACATTTAAAAAAAGATCAAGATCAGTTTCTTGAAGGACTTAACGCGTTCTAGAATCTAATGTCTACCAGATGTCCTGTAAGAAGCGTTAACAATAAATGTCATTATCATCACATAATCTTTGGCTAACTGTTGAGCTTGGGCTTCTTGTCTGGCAAAACTACGGTCACTGTTCACCAAGCTGGCCAAGTGGGTCGACAGACTTACCATACCTTCGAGAACAATATGCAGAACCCAAAATCCAGACTTACGTGCATTATTTTATTTACCGATTAGGTAGGTAAAAGTGCTTCATCATCATCATTACAACCCTTTCTTTGTCCCACTGTTGGGCACGGGTCTCCTCTCAGAACAGGAGGGATTAGGCCTTAGTAAAAGTACTTATTTCCAAGTAATTTTGAAAATCCATTTCTTCCCCGTGAATTTGAACCGGTACTCCCCAAGCGAGCGGCTACCACCACTTCTCATCGAAAATAAATCTTTTGTATTGTACAACACGCAAAGATCCACATCACAGAGTTTATTAGTCGTTAGATTTCCAAACAATTGGTGTTTAAATTTAATCTCGTTAGTAAATTGCTCAAAGGCTTACCCAGCAAATTGGTAACGATGCAGTATGTCGACCACAAACTGAATTTCACCTCGTCCCAGTTGAATCGGTATCGGGTAAACAGGTACATTACAGTCATTTCACCTGCAAATATATTTTTACATTTGTCTATTATTTTAGCTAAATACTAGCTCTCTTTTGAAAACTGATAGGTGCCAGAGAAGTCGACTAATTTTAGGAAGGACTTAAAAGCTCTTTGCTCGAGGCCTTCTCGATTGTGAGCAGACTTAAGATTATGCCTTCTGTGTGTCAGATTGCCGCAGACAAAACTTGCTGGGTTCTCATATCTAGGCAAAATTCCTCAAAACTCAAAACTTAAAAATAACCAACTTTCAAAAAAGGAGGAGGTTCTCAATACGATTGTTTCTTGGTTGTGTATAATAAGGGCAGTAATTTTGATGATTATTATTTTTATTTTTTAAATTATAAGATCCTATCACCGAGCAGGTTTTATATAAAATTTGAAGCAAAAATCACCCCTAAGAGTAGCAACAGTGGTATCAAGATATATTTGTGTTCATTGCGCTGAAGCAGTTTTTGAGTCAGGAATTTGATGATTGTTTTTTAAATGAAGGTGTTGGAAACATAAAAATATCTCTAAGCCTGTAGCTAGTAAGTCTGTGGCCTGTGGGTTGTCCACTCTATTTTTTCCCTGTGAAAAATGTTAATTTTTACTCTGTGCTACCGATGTATGTACGTCCCTATTCGTACATAAGTGGTCCTTCGAGCCGTGAAAAGTGTAAGAAGATTGCTGCAATATTTTAATAATATTTTTGCTGGTGCAACAATTGCCGGCCGGCGTAAGCGAGGTGACGCAATATCGACACCTCAAACCTCACTCAATACAATAAATAAAAATGTCTGAAGATGATAAGAAGGTACGCTTAGTGCGAAAGCGCACCTACTTGAAGGGGATTTTAAGTCGGCTGCAGAATGCCGCTTTCGACACTGACCAGCAGGCGTCCGCTACACTCGAGGTCCTGGAAGCCAAGAAGGAGAGGCTGCAGGCAACGTTCGCCGATTATGAGGCTATACAATGCAAAATTTTATGCTTAGACGAAGAAGATTCGGAGGTGGTAGCCGATATGGAGGAGAAATATTACACCACAGTGGCCTGCATAAACAAATGCATAAAAAAACTGACGGAAACCACCTTGCCTCAACCTATTCAGGACTTGCACGATATCCATAGCAGTAGTTCGAATACCAAGCTGCCAAACATAGAAATGGAAATCTTCTCGGGTAAGGACATCACGAAATACAAGCCATTTGTAGACATGTTTACGTCAATAATAGACGGGAACCATGCAATAAACAAGGTACAGAAACTTTACTATTTACGCAAATATTTATCAGATGAAGCACTTTCTTTAATAATTAACTTGCCTTTAACTAATGACTCATATGATCAGGCTTTATCTCTCTTAAAGAAGAGATATGAAAATAAAGCTAGGTTAGTGTCAAATCACATTAATATCATCCTTGATTTGCCAGTAATGCAAAAAGGAACTGCTTCTTCTATAAGATCCTTTGTTTCTCGTGTTCAACAGCAAATACAGGCTCTTAAAAACTTAGAACAACCTACTGATAGCTGGGATATGCTAATGATTTCAATATTGTCAAGAAAACTTGATTCATATACTAACCGTGCATACCATCTGGAAAGAAATCCAGATTGCATGCCAACTTTAACGGATTTCTTTCAATTTTTACAAAAGCGTGCATCTGCATTTGAGGATAGCTTAGTACAAAAAGATTCCTTTTCAGAAAAGGTTCAAAAATCTGTTTCATCAAAAGTAAGTAATTTTGTATCACAGAGTAATAAGCAATTATGTGGATTTTGTGACAGAACTGACCACAAATTGTACATGTGTCCAAAGTTTAAGACAGTACCTGTTGCTGATCGTTATGAATTTGTAAAATGTAACAATCTTTGCCTTTTATGTTTAAAGTCCCATAAGGATTCATGCAAAGTCAATTTTAAATGCAAGGTTTGTACCCAAAAGCATAACTCCTTGTTACATGGTTTCGATGACACAAAGGATGCAGTTGCTTTGCATTCTAATTTGTCAAATATGAATGTCTTATTACCTACAGTGAAAGTAAAGATTACAAACCATGCAGGTGAAGATTTTTATGCTAAAGGTTTATTTGATTCAGGAAGTCAGGTGTCATTTATCACATCAAACTTATCAGAAAAATTAAAGTTATCTAGTTCATTTGAAAATACAAATATAATTGCTGTTGGTAATAGGTCATGCAAAGTGGATAAATATGTTAAATTATCTATATCTTCACTTCACAATGAAGCTAAATTAAAGGTTAAGTGTTACATAGTAGATGCTATAACATCAAAACTACCACAAAGCTGGTTTGATTTGTCACTTATTTCTTTGCCAGAACATATTAAGTTAGCTGATGACAATTTCAATGTACCCACAGAAATTTCTTTATTGTTAGGTGCAGACTGCTATTTCAATGCTATAATTGATGGGCAAATAAGATTATCAGAAGGCCCAGTGTTACAGAATACATTGTTTGGATACATTGTTGGGGGTCCAACTGACTTTAAATTTAACTCTAAAAATCTTGTTTCAAACCTTGCTGTGCATAACAATTGTGATGATTTATCTGAAATAATGAGTAAATTTTGGCTGTCAGAAAAAATTCCAGAGGAAGCAAGCAAGGTTCCCCAGGAATTTGAACTAGCGGAGAAGTGCTTCAATGACACTTGCATATTAGAAAACAATAGATTTACAGTGGATATGCCATTGAGTTCTCCACTGGCTCAAGTAAAAATAGGGGATTCCTTCTCTGTTGCCTTGCAAAGATTCTATTGGTTAGAAAAAAAGTTTAAACAAGATTCAGAATATTTTAGACAATATAAAAACTTTATTGAAGAATATGTATCACTGGGACATGCCAAATTTATTGACATTTCTAACTATGATGTTTACAACAGCCCTGTTTATTTCCTATCACATCATGGTGTTATTAATGAGCAAAGTATAAGTACCAAACTACGCGTTGTGTTTGATGGTAGTATGAAGAGCAAACAAAAAGTATCATTGAATGATCTCATGTTAAATGGACCTGTAGTGCAAAAGGAGCTTTTTGATATTCTCATTATATTTAGAACATATTGTCACACACTCATATGTGACATTGAGAAAATGTTTAGGCAGATATATGTTAACCCTAATCAGACAACTTTGCAAAACATTTTGTGGAGAGACAGTACAACAAAGCCTATTAATTGTTTGCAACTGCAAACAGTTACCTATGGTCTCAAATCCTCCACATACTTAGCAACTAGATGTCTCTTAGAATTAGCAGTTAAAAATAAAGATAAATATCCGTTGGCTGCAGATGCTATAATAAATAACACCTATGTTGATGACATAATTACTGGTGCTGATACTGAGGACCAGATCTGTATCCTGAAAAAAGAACTAATAGAGTTATTAAAATTAGGCAGTTTTACATTACATAAATGGTGTTCTAGTTCTTATGAGTCGCTTGTAGATATACCTGAAAATCAAAAATATTTTAAAGAAATTAGTATGCATAAGGATAATATTATAAAAACACTAGGATTAAAATATGACTTACTTACCGATAGCTTCACTTTTTCTTCTCCATCAGCCAATATTAAAGAACTCAATACTAAACGAAAAATATTAAGTTTTATAGGAAAAATGTTCGATCCCCTTGGATTAATTGGTCCTATACTAGTTACTGCAAAACTTTTTATGCAAAACCTTTGGCGTTCCAAACTGAGCTGGGACACTCAGTTGCCTCAACCCATGTTAGATGATTGGAATAAGTTTTTAAATAATTTAAATGAAATGGGTACAGTTAGGATTAGGAGAAGGATGAAAGGAGTAGATATTAGTTCCATACAGCTAATAGGATACTGTGATGCATCATTAAAAGCCATAGGTGCTTGCTTATATATGAGAATTCTATATAAAAATGGTTCGGTTGAGGTCAATCTATTGTGTTCTAAATCAAAAGTAGCACCAATTAGCAAGCCAATTACCATTCCGAACTTAGAATTAAATAGTTCACTATTATTATCTCAGCTTGCAGATAGGGTCTATAATACTTTAAAAGGTTGCTTTCCTATGAAGGTAATTTTGCATTCAGATTCTCAGATTGTGTTGGCATGGTTAAGCTCTGATAAATTAAAAGGAACCTATGTTTCAAACAGAATTAGAGACATTAAAAAATTAACTAGTGACTTTCAATGGTGCTATGTTAAAAGTCTGGATAATCCTGCTGATATTTTATCAAGAGGTATAGTGCCACCAAAACTTAAAAATAATAAGTTATGGTTCTATGGGCCTCAGTACTTACTGGATTACAACTATGAATTTCCTGTTAATGAGAATAAATTCACAACTCCTCACAATAGTTTGTTTGAGTATGCTACCAATGTTTGTACTACAAGTGAACCACAGATAGTTCATAACATTTTTGAGAGTTATTCCAGCTTAAACAAGCTGCAAACAGTTATTAGTTTAATTTTAAGGTTTAAAAATAACTGCTTAAACCCTAAAAATAAATTAGTTGGAGCAATTTCTCCAGATGAATTAAGCAATTCCCTAAAACTAATAATAAAGTATAACCAAGGCATCTTCTTTCACAATGAAATAGAGTTATTAAAAAACAATAAATTTATTAAGTCAAGTTTATCCAACTTACATCCATTTATTGATGGACTTGGAATATTAAGAGTTGGTGGTAGGTTGGATAATGCTGTTAATATTAGCTATGATAGAAAACATCCCATCATTTTGCCAAAATCAAGCCTCATAACTAGGTTGATAATTGAAAAGGAACATCTAAGACTTTTACATGCCGGGCCAAAACAGATCTTGAGCTCACTATCACAGCAGTTTTGGTTGGTTAATGGAATTAGGGAAGTAAAGAAGGTACTTCATAAGTGCATCACTTGTTTCCGTAACAAGGCTGATGCAGCTAAGCAGTTGATGGGTTCCTTGCCTATTGAAAGAATTTCAATTTCAAGACCTTTTCAGGTCACAGGTATTGATTTCTGTGGTCCATTTAACATGAAGGTAGCACGAATTAGGAAGCCAGTCATTACTAAAGCCTATATTGCAGTGTTTGTCTGTTTTAGTAGCAAGGCAATTCATATAGAATTAGTAAGTAATCTTACTACGGAAACATTTTTGGCATGTTTACAGAGATTCATAGCTAGAAGGGGCATGCCTACAAAGATTTTTAGTGATAATGCCAAGACTTTTAAGGGTAGTGAAAATTGTTTAAACGATTTGTACAAGTTGCACTCAAGTAAAAAGCATAAAGAGTCTGTGGAGTGCTTCTGTTCTCAAAGAATGATTTCTTTTAAGTATATACCCAGTTATTCTCCGGAGTTTGGGGGCCTCTGGGAGGCCGGGGTCAAAAGTGTAAAGTATCACTTTAAGCGAGTAGTATCTAATTTGTGTTTAACCTTTGAGGAGCTATATACAGTTGTTACCCAAATAGAAGCAATCTTGAATTCTCGTCCGTTACTCCCTCTGAGTTCAGATGTAAATAATTTTGAATATCTTACCCCTGGCCATCTACTCATAGGTGCCAGTTTGACAAGTTATCCCGAGATTGACCTCTCTGATAAAAATATAAACACCCTACGCCTTTGGAATATAGTCTCTAAATTAAAGCAAGATTTTTGGAGAGTTTGGTCTAGGGATTACTTGACACAATTACAAAGTAGACCTAAATGGAAAATTCCATATAAAAACATGTCTGAGGGAGATTTAGTTATTGTAAGAACTGATAATACTGTACCTTTTGAATGGCCTATGGGCCGCATTGTAAAAGTTTATCCTGGTAGAGATGGGAAGGTGAGAGTTGCAGATGTAAAGATGGGTAAAAAGATTTATAAAAGATCTTATTCAAAATTATGTCCACTACCATTAAACGAAAAAGATTAGTATTAAAAAATAAAAAATAAATTTAACTATATTATTAAGCATTAACTATATCATTAAGCATTAACTATATCATTAAGCATTAACTATATCATTAAGCATTAACTTTAAAAATTTAATCTCATATGTGCTGCCCCAACTTATGTTGGAAACATAAAAATATCTCTAAGCCTGTAGCTAGTAAGTCTGTGGCCTGTGGGTTGTCCACTCTATTTTTTCCCTGTGAAAAATGTTAATTTTTACTCTGTGCTACCGATGTAAGCTAAGCATATTATATCTGTTCTATCTCTATCGCTATTGTCATGCTATGGTGTACAATTTCAATTTAAACTTATCAAAAATAAATTACTATCCAAGAAAATCAAGACTTTTAAATGTACGTCCCTATTCGTACAGAAGGTGCGCAAGGTAAACTGAGATGCTCCAGTAGGTAGAGTACCAACCCATGGAGAGAAGAGAGCGAGAAAGAGTAGGTACACGACTTACCCATGGCGGGTCCGAATACTACACAAACTGCGATCAACAGCATACACATACGAAGTCGTCGGTTATTCGAACCTGACTTGAAAGCCACCTTAAACGTCTCCATGACCAAAGAGATGTCGAAAAACTCCTTCAGAAATCCAATAAGGCCAGGTTGTTTCTGAAAAATATAGTTGTCTCGTTATAATCCTATACTAAACAATTAAACAAATAATAATTTTGCGATAGTAATTTTTTGGTCAAATAAGCTTTGATGAAAAATTATACTGTAAAAAAATTTTTTTTTTAAAAAGCTTTTATAACTTGACCTTGAAACCTAATCGTGGTCAAAGTTCATTACAAGACTTTACCACAAGTGCAAACACGACTATGATACGATATTCCATCATGAAGTTCCAGTTAATATCTTCCGGCTCCATCATCAGATCAGTTCGACAGTACCATATTATTGCATTGTCATCGGAACCTAATATGTGTGCCAAATTTCAGCTCGATAGCTTCAGTGGAAGTGGGTGAAATATTGATTGCAAGATTCCAGGACATACATACATACATACATACGAGTGAAGTTAAATAAAAGCTTTTAATAAATAAAAATACTCATTTTTAATCGATTTTTAATCGATGGTTGGCTATCGATCAATTTTCAATCGATTGAAAAATCTCGGATTATGACTGGTCGAATTGCGAGTGCATCTAGATTTTGATAAGTAATCTAACTTTGGTGTATCATGCCGTTGATACAGGATATACCTACTTACATATACCTAATTATTATTTATTTTATAAAGATGCACGTAAAACGATTTGTCACGGGAGGAGCCGCGGGGAAAGCTTTTAAATATTTTTATGAAAGTTTCTGTATACAAAAGTTACGTTATAATTGAGAGAAACATTTAAATAAATAAATAAATAATATGGACATTCTCACACACGGCCATCTGACCCCAAATTAGGCGCGAGCCTGTATTATATGTCAGAGACATGCATATATATTTTTTAAAACATAGTTAAATAGATAATATTAACATCCAGACAGAACAAACACAAGTGTTCGTCACACGAATGTTTCTCCTGAGTGAGATTCGAACCCACGACCCCTGGCGTAACAGGCAGGGTCACTATCTTATGAATCTTTAAAAAAATGTTGACAATAGTAGTTATGACAATTTTTGTCACGTGATCAGGCACGGTGTAATCGCAATAATGAGTCTCTTTTATCAACTTTGTTTTGGTTAGGAGCATTTATTACTCGATCATGTTAAAGCCTTAAGTTGAGGTTAGTTTTCTTCAGAGTACCTACAATTAGATAAGTAATTAAAATTAGCTTAAATATAAATAAATGGAAAGAGTACTTACGTTTTCCAAAACTTTTTTGTTTGGCTCATGTATGCATGAATAACCATAAATTAAACTAAATAAATAGAGAGTAGCTGACAGCGAAAATATACCATAGTAACCAATTTGTTTCAGTAAAACCCCGCTCAGAGCACTACCTATCGGATATCCCAACGTCATACACAAGTTCACTATGCCGACTCTGTAAGTTCTTTCTTCAACAGTCGTTATATCACCGATATAACTGAACACTCCGATAAAATTGGTGTACCAACCGCCCGTGATGGCTGGAAAGAAGGCCTCAGTCAAGGCTGCAACTTCAGCTGGCAATTCATAGAAAAAGTACGTGTTAACTATGAATCCAATACACGTTAGTAATTCTCCAACGATGGGCAGGAGAATGCAAGCTTTCCGTTTCCCAGTCTTGTCACTCCACGCTCCGACGAATAAAATAATCATCACAGGGATAGCCGTTTGAACAATGTTCTTCCAGGCTTGAATGCCCGCTATAAGTGTCTGGACGCTCTCCTCATATTCCGTGTAATTTTCGGTCTGCCTCGACTTGAGTGCATCGCAAACTTCCGTGCTGAAATTCAGATTCACTAGGCACGCTTTTTCGAGGTTCAAATTCTGTGTGGCCAAGGAGGCTAGTACGCTAGGCATGACGTAGCATGCCATAATTGGCTCCACCGTAGTATTCTGCTTTATTACTTTAAGTTTCTCCAGAAATGTTCGTGGCTTCTCATTTTGTACTTTCACGTCTACTTCACCATGTTCCTGTTTTAAAGGACAGGTCTCATTCTCCTCAGTGTTTAATTCGACATCCTTTTCTGTCGACGAATTTAATTTTTTGCTCGCAGCCATTGTCGTTTAAAATAATTTATCGTGCACAAAAATGAAATTCAACTTTTAACATTTCTAGGTAGCTAACTACAGGAGAGTCAAGCGTAAACTAAATTAGGCTACCGTACAACCTATATTTGTGTTTCAGCGTAATAAAATGCGTATAAATAAATCTCACGATTTATTGTTCAATATTTACGGAGTGATAGGTATAGTGATGCAATAAAACTATTGATAAGGAGCATCTTAACCAGATACAAGGTACTTTTATATTTGAAGTACGCTCTGAAGAAGTAAAAACAAGAATGTTATCACTTATTTATTTAAGGGATATTATTAATCGGGCGAATAATATTTATTTATTTATTCGCATCTGTGACAGAGTCCAACTTATACAACACAAAATTATGTTAGGTTAGGTTCAGAGTAGGCTTTTTTAATTTACACAGAAAAAAGACATATGACTGTATTGTGGTTGTCTTTTAAAAAAATGTTCCTTTACCTTACCTTAATTTGAATATAATGTGTGTTGTCAAATTGTCAATAAAATAGTATATTGTTCGTTTATTCGAATTATTGTACTGAACGTTTTGAATATTATGTTATTAAAATTTTGTATTCACCCGTTATTAATATTTTTTTTGCTGTCCACAGTCTGTCACCCAATTAGTATTTCAGTAGTAACGAGTAGTAATTATTCGGTCAGACGCCTTGTTGACTTTAGATAAGCCCGTTTAAATACTACCCTTTGTTTAAATTTATTTAATATGTTTACTTCGTTACATACTGGCATTCCTATCCTGGCTATACGTAACACTTGTAACTTTACATTATTTCGCAAATACCATAATTGTCTTTGTGAATAAAAATAAAGATTTATTTTAATTTATTATTTTATTATTATAAATAAGAGATTTTATTGTGACTATCACTAATATCTATTTAGCATTTTATAAAATTAAAAATTACGGCACTGAATCGTTTTTCTTTTGAGTGTCATAATTCGAACAAATATTATTTTTATTTTCGACAATATTATCATACATTTTATTTCTTATCACTCGGAGATGTTATCAAATGATTTAACTGTTTCTCGGATTTTGTTTTCCCAATTTGTTTTCTGTGCTCGTAGAATAAGTACCTGTAAAGAAAGAAAACAAATAGTGAATTTAAGGTAGACAATACAATACATTTTTATTAAAGAGTATTAAAAAGATAAAAGAGCTCTTTGTTTTTTTTTTTCGAACGCCCCTATCTCTAGGGGTCGAAGTTGCATATTCAACAGAATGATTTTACCATAATGTTAGATGCTTGCTCTTTTCAAAAAGTCAAAGTACACGCGGACAAAGTCGCGGAAATCGTCTAATCCATATCCATACTAATATTATAAATGTGAAAGTGTGTTTGTTTGTTTGTCCGGCTTTCACGTCGCAACGAAGCTATTATATGGTATGGTTTTTGTGTGTGGAGATAGTGAAGAGGGTGGAGAATGACGTAGGCTACTTTATACCCCGGTAATACATTCCCATGGGAAGATATCGATGTTTTGTTATTTGCTAGATATTTAGTTCCGGATGTTGTTAATAGATGGCGTTAGTAACATTCATTTGAAAGTTCTGTATTTCACTAACAAATATGTAAATTAATTTAATTGAATTAAATTTTGAATTCGGGCTGGATAAATTGTTGTTTTGGTTTAAAATTAATATGGTAAAGGAATAAGACAAGGCAAACAAAAAGACAAAGGCTTTGATTTTGGTTTTGGTTCGCTTCTTGAATTGGTATTGTCGACTGTTGTTGTTTTGGCTTAAAATAATAATTGTTTTTAAGGAATAGTTAGTAGGTACTTCAGATATTTTATGAGTTTTATAAACATTTTGTATTGTAGTTTTGTTTGAGTTTTTGTGTAATTAGAATTTGCTTTATTTTTTACTTTGAATAGTCAGTCAGTACTTTAATTAGTTAGTAGTAGTTATTACTTAGTACCGCGGGTACAAGCTAGTTAATATTATAAATGCGAAAGTAACTCTGTCTGTCTGTCTCGCTTTCACGCCAAAACTACTGAACCGATTTAAATGAAATTTGTTACACACATAGTCTAGAGCCTGAGAAAGGACATAGGCTAATGTTAGGCTTTTTAATTGAAAAAAGTGTTGTAAAGGGTTGAAAAGAGGATGAAAGGTTGTATGAAAGTATTGTCATTTTCAGACAAAAAACAAATAATCATAAAATTTATATGTGAGGCTGTTGATTAGATATAAATAAATATGGCATCCAAAGTTTGTAAAAATGTTACCCATAATGTAAAATAAACATAGGGGATAACACATTTACGGATTCATTACAAATTTGTGGAGCTAAAGTTAACGCGTTAAGAGAAATCTATTACTAGGTATGTCTAATTCCACGCGAGCGAAGCTGCGGGCGTCCACTAGTATTCAATAATTGATTGAAAGGATGATAACACAGATAGGTATATCATTAGAGAATTTCGAACACATATCTAACCGGTATAAGTAAAGTACTAAATATTTGATTAGAAGCCAAGTAAGTCAAATTGAACACATCTGCAACGCAATAAGTCCGAAAAGAATTCCGTCAGTGAAAAATGGCGGAACAAGACTAATGGACAATTACCTCATTACCGTGAATAGTTAAACGAGCGGAAGGATTCTCCGGGAATGGTCGCAATTACTGGCACAACCTGCTAGTAACTGAAATGACTACTTAGTATTTAAGATATAGAAGTGTTCATAACACTGCAGCTTATTTTGTGTGGCCAATAATACATATACATAAGCTTATACAAGCTTATTAAGCGTTGTCAACATTTAAGGCGTATTTCTTTATAAACAGAAGGTAACAAGAAAAAGTGGATATCTAAGATGTTTTTATATATAAATGTATGGTAAGCCCGCACTCGACTTTCAGGGCACTGTTAAAATTAATCCGACAAACCATATGCAGATTTCTGTTCTGAAGAAACTTGCAAAAATATATGAATATGCTTGGAAAAAATAAATTTTTTCTTAGCGAAAAGATCTCACGTGAAGACGATGACTGCTGGAAGTGTCATGGCCGCTCCCATGAGGAAGGCAGCGCCAGGCAGTGCCTCCATGGTGGCCGCGTACACCTTCGTATACAGAGGTATGTATAACAGAGGCATCAGGTTTTCTGCGACGGCGAAAATTGAATTCACCTTTCCTGCATGATAATAAATATTAATATTATAATTCGATATTTTTGTGATCTTTAAAAAAAACTAGGTACCTACTTACAAATTAATTTAAATTTATCTTCTTCTCTATCTGTTATCTTTAATAATTTAGTTACTTTTGTTTTATTATTTTATAATAATATAAGATAAGGTTTCTTGTAAACTTCAATGAAAAAAGGACGTTCAAACATTCGGACTCGGAGTCGGACTCGTGATCCGTACCATCGTTCCGTACCATTATCTATAAAAACGGCAAAAAAATCATGTCTGTTGAATGACCCCATTATTTTTTTTTGTTATAGCGGCAACACAAATACGTCATCTTATATGAAAATTTCAACTGTCTAACTATCACGGTTTATGAGATACAGCCTGGTGACAGACTGACAGACCGACCGCGGAACCTCAGTAATAGAGTCCCGTTTTACCCTTTGGGTACGGAACCCTAAAAAGTAGTTTAAAATAAATAAACTACGATACTTTAATCGTCCATCAAACTGATATAAACATTTGTAGATATGTATTGTCTATGAAATTTTTTATTTCCTTTTATTATTACCTAATTCATCAATATCAACCAATTTTGATACAATCGATCGCATGGCCAGCAGTGACGTGCCGTTTAAAATGTCGACGAGAGGTGCTGTAAGAAAAAAATAATCATAAGATTAACTTATAGAACATACTTTTTTGACACGAAATCGGAATCGCACCGCCGCGATTCCGATTTCGTGTCAGGTCAAGTATTTGTTTTGCATACGAACATTTTGACATTGGTCGCCTGAAGGATTCATCAATTCATATATTATAAAAAATATTACCATTAACCGTTATGATTAATAAAAGTTTATGGTCTTCAGAAGGCTTCAAAGTAAATAACATGTCTAATTTGAATCCAACCAAAACTAAATTCAGGTACACGGCACCAGTGGCACCAGTCTCCACTCGTAAGAAGTAAGTTCACGTCAGGTCAGATCTCTCTTCAAGTCAGGTCATTATGGAGAATTTTCGGGAATCCAGGTTTCCTCATCCTCTTCCATTCACTGCAAAACTTCATTATTCTCTTTGAACTTTGCTGTCACACGGCCGTGTATCTCGATGCAGATAAGTCACTGGGACTTAAAAAGTCAAGGATGCCTTTGCGACGTAAAGTCTTAATCACAATATTTTTGCGCTTATAGTAATAACTTACCAATATAAAATATCCTCTCATTTGGAGCAAAACAGTAAATGATGGACGCACCAATCTTGCTCAGTGTGGAAATGATTCCCAGGACAGAATCGTGCCACTGCAGGTGTTTACTGAAGTACAATATAGAGAAAATTGTACCTGGAATTAAAATTGCAATTATTCAATTAAACATTACACTCGTGGTCGCATGACACGTGATAATATTATCTACCGAATGACCGCAAATTCCGCTCTGTTAAATATGCACAAAATATCCTCGAAGACGACACGGATAACAGAGCACAGGTCGCCCAGATGGACTGGTGAACTATAGCGGATACTTAGAGGGAATCTGCTTGAGTCGAAGGCCACAGGACCAGAAGGATTGGCACCGATAAAAGGAGTCCAAAGTCCAGCAGTAGTTTACAATCAGCTGATGGATGCATGACAAATGTAAAATAAATAAATTTTAAATATTCATCTTTAAATGGTCTACAAAAATGTTGATCTTCACTCCACCTGTATAAAAGTCCACGATACCATATCCCCATCTCTTATATATTGTAGACAAAAGGGTATCTTGTTGAGGAGATTAGCAACTATAAACGAAGCTTGTTTTTAACCCCCGACGCAAAAACGACGGGCTGTTATAAGTTTGACGTGTCTGTGTGTGTCTAGTCTGTGGCATTGTAGTTCCCGAACGGATGAACCGATTTTGATTTTGTTTTTTTTTGTTTGGAAGGTGAATTAGTCGGGAGTGTTTTTAGCTATGTTTGATGAATTTCGGTCTAAGATGGCCGCCGCCACAAAATGGCGGATATCAAATGAAAGGTCTTGAATTGGCGGTTTTTTTTAATAAATTTTTAATTGTTATCAATAGTTATGTTTAACTCCATGCAAGCGAAGCTGCGGACCGGCCACTAGTAAAAAGATTAAATAAAAAGGGGCAAAATGATTGTACTTACCTATAGTGTGAGCAATGAAATTATAGGTTTGAAATATGCTGAATTTCACTTCGTCCCAACTGAATCTATACCTCGTTGATATGTATAAAATTGAGAGTTCACCTGAAAAATAAATTGTGGTCCGGTTGGAAAGGCGTGGTTACAGTTCTTTAGATGCGACCATCTTAGTCCTCAAGGGTAGCAACATCTGTGACTGTAGATCAATTTTTTTCTATGCAATTCCTCATACCGTATTCCTTTTTCAATTACCTTGATTCTATTTTGTATTATCTTAGCAAATACAACGCGGAACTAACGTAGATTTATTATTATTTACTTATGATTTATATTGTTGCATTCACAGTTATATTGACATCGTAAAAGCGTATTGTTTTTACATTTACAAAATATTGGTAATATTTTAAAGACAGGATACTGCCTGTTACCATGGGTTACCCCGCTTAATTTATTGTGATACAAATAGTGTGGTGGTACAAGCCATACGCATCCCACTGTTGGACATGTTCTCCCACAGCTATACCAGGACTATCAGGACTACCAGGACTCTTGCAATACTCTAACACGCTTCGCTAATGCGGATTGGATTGAGAGCCATACCACACTTGGCAATAGTACTACTATATCCTCTTCAATTTTTCCAACTATGCCCAACATGGGAATTCGAAAGGTTAGGGGAAAGGGGCGGTGCTTACCGTGCATGGGTCCAAACAGGATGCAAGTAACAACCAGCATGATAATCATACGAGCACGCCTTCTGTTGATCCCGTTCCTGAAGACCACACCGAATGTGTCTCTCACATTCGACAGATTGAAGAATGAACGAAACAAATGGCAGAAGCCATTTCCTGTGTTCTGGAATAAGTCAGAGTTGATTAAAAAACTATGGATCGAGTCGATTGTACGTTATCGACCGAGTTAAGCATCGTCGGATGCTGTCAGTATCTGGATGTTTGACCGAAAACAAATGAACGCTTTCCTACTTTGGAGGGCACGTTAATACGTCGGTCCCGATTGTTATAAATTGTAAAGCCTTGTTGCTCTTCTGGGCGGTTGAGGAAATTGTATACTGGGTTGGCCACTAACTTCTCCACCAATCTGCACTTCAGCAGCGTAGTAGTCCGGGTTTTATGCCTACACCCTCCTGGATGTAGGCATAAAACCCGGTTGTTTTCAACAATCGCTAAGCCAAATTCGGAGGGCTTGAGAATATTTGACACTGGGTTGGCCACCAACCAATCTGCATTGGAGCAGCATGGTGGAGTATTCTCTAGAACTCCCGCAGATTTGTTTGTGGGAGAGAGAGAGTGGTGAGTGGAGATCATGGTGGGCTAATGCAAACCTCTCGCCCACAGAACAGATAAAAGAGGTATCTGTTCTGTGCTCTCGCCCCTATCCCATGAGACTCAGCGGAACAGTTGTAGTGAGTAGCAACAGTTTCAAATTGAAAAAGCGACATATTGACATATTGATATATTTCACTTGCGAATATTTTGTGCTCGTAATGATGATTTGAATTAAATTCCATGATAAGATTATGTATTATAGTTCTAATACATGGATACTTCTTATTTATGACATACTTAAAAGTGATAATACATAATTGAAATAATCCGTCAAAAGAAATGAATGAGGAAATTTATGTATCTAGTTACCTAACACTGTAAAAGATGGGAAAAGACTGAACCCTGTTAGTCTGCGAAGTGAAGACACAGACTCCTGTTAGTTGGTTTGTTCAGTTTTTTTTAAACGCTATAGACTCACACTCCCGCTGTTTTGTCCTAATCCTGTGTTGCGTGCGCACACGCGCACACATACATAAAACAACACAATTTAACATCCAAGAAGTGAGCAATAATATCTGCGAAATAAATACTGTTCGTTCTGTTTGTACCCCGACCGGGGTACGAACCCAGAAACCACGTTTTGGCAGTACGAGTCTCGGAGACTTCAAAGTTTTACTTAGCTTTTGTTATCAACTCATATTAGCGAGCGCTTTGGCTACGGAAAACAGCATTTGGCTGATTAATGGAAGAGACATGTGACATTGTTCCGATGTAACCGCAGACACAAATGGCCTTGCTTGTTCGTTTGCTACTTAAGAATGCGATCGCGCTGCAGCAGTCAAATGATTTAGTGCAGTAGTTAACTAGAGCTGCCTGATAAATGTTCGTGTCGCCGATACAGAGTCTCTAGATCTCTGCCGCCGTCTAGAGTGCTGTAGTTTTTCCCGACTTCAAGCTTCCAGATGGCCGGCTATTAAGTGGCGTATTCGATTAAGCGACTGCCACATTGGTGTAGTTTTCATAAGTGCTAAGCTAGAGGTCCTGGGTTCAAACCCCGTGTTAGGCAAAGTGCAGGAACCAACTTCAACAGTGTTTAAATAACTACTGTTATTGCCCTTGCCCTGGAAAGGGCTCGGTTCAAATTCCAGCGGCATACTTGCCGCATTACTACTGTAATGGCTTATGGGTAACGTTTTCACTTGTCACCTGAAGGAACGAAAAAGTCAAATGACTCAGGGTGAAAAAAGTCGCGACAAAACATACATGTCTGAGAGTTCTACATAATATTCTTTGATTCACGTGCGAATCCACGTCCAAAATCCAAATCTTGTAGTACATTGAATAATAACGTTGGATTAAACTTGGAATAACCTTCAGACCATATTGGTAATAAATGACTACTGCTGCGGTGGTCAGTGACCCTGATTGCCGTAGTGCGGGTTCTGGGTTCAAATCTCGACCAGGACAGATTTTGGAAATAATTATTTAGACTCCGATTAAGCATGTAAGTTGTATTTATGTCCGCCACACGCAAACGTGTAGCGTTTAATTATTATTTAATAAAAGAAATAATTCATATAACAATTCTGAATTACTCACCTTTTTCTGTTCCACCGTCTGGTCAGGATCCTTCAGGCAAAATATGTTGTAGAATAAATTTATCGTGTGCAGAAAACCTGATACGCCGTAACCACCAACGTAGCCCCAATTCTTTATGATAATCCCACTGCACCCCATTCCTACAGGAAATCCTACAGTGAGACTAAAATTAATCAAGCCCATACGAAACGTCCTATTCTTCTCCGTCGTTATGGCACTTATGTAGGCAAACATCGTCAGAAAACAAACGCACCAGTTGCCACTGAATCCCTCCAATATAGCTTCACTAAACACTAAATGTTCCAACCTTAGCTGGTAGAAAAAATACGTGTGAATAAAACCATTCAGGCAAGCAAGAATTTGACCTACTAAAGGTAAAATGATGAAAATTTTTCGGTAGCCAGTTTTGTCAGACCAAGCCCCAACGAACAGAGCTATAACGCATGGCACTGTGGCAGTTATGTAGGTCTTCCATGCCATCGCCTTTGTTATAAGTCTCTGTACATCTCTCTCGTATTCATTCTGTCCTTCTATCGACTGTAATCTTAGTGAATTGCAAATTTCATCTGTGAAATTAAGGTTAACACGGCAAGCTTTTTCCAAGCTCAAATTTTGCGATGTGAGTATCGTCAAGACGCATGGAATTATAAACAAGCACATTGTTGGTTCAACCGTAACATTCTTAAGCATGTGGTAGAACGACTGTATAAAGTTTCTTTCTTCATTTTCTTCTTTTCCATTTTGAATTTTTTCATTGAGAGGATCCTCTTCTGTGAAGTCTCCTGATTTATTTCCAGTTTCTTTATTTGATTTGATTGTCATCGTGACTATTTTGAGGTTGCTAAAATTAATATTATCATAAAACACTGTTCAACATTATCGATGTGTAGCGCGTCAATTCTCGAACTGTTATTATCAAACGTTTGTATGCAAATGTACTTGATTACTGACTTTAGAGACAAAACCTAATCGAACTGCTGTTATTATAGTATTTTCTTAGATTAAGTTACGACGGATTACAGGCTTTATCGTATTTACAATCATCGGTATAAAATAGATTTCCTTGATAAATATGCTTTGCTGTTGTTTTCATTTTACAGAATTTTAATGTCTACTTATTTAATGCAAGGTTTTCCTTATTGGGTTACCTTCTAACACTAATCTAATAACTTACCAATTGAATATGTACAATACTAGCATTCCCTGCGGCTCCACCCACTTTCCACCCACAAATCGTTTAACGAGCAGAACTACGTCTACCCCCAGGGATGTTTAAAAATATGATACGTATAGCCATTATCATAGGCAAGCTACATCAAAGACTAAAAACTAATCAAAGTATAGCTCCACCCGCAGTCCGGCCGATCATAATCCGATATAGCCGTCAATCGATTAAAAATCGATCGAAGCTATCGGATGGCTCACGGAAACCGTGCAATTTACCGAGATAAAAAGTATCCGTTGTCACTCTTCCAGCCAAATACTACATCTAGGCAAAAAACACTTCATGTTGAGGTCCTCCGTTGAGGAGGAGAACATGAACAAACCAGCAGACCAACAAAAAATCGATTAAAAATCGAATGATTAGCACAGGTTACTAACCGTGCAATTTTCCGGGATAAAAATTACGTAATAATAATTATTCTCCAGCCCCTACACTACGAGTACATCTATGCAACACACGTCGATTCATCATTTCGCTGAGGTGGAGAAGGACAAACCAACAAATACACTTTCCCATTTATATATTAGTATGGTTATTGCATGATCT
Organism: Carterocephalus palaemon; assembly: GCA_944567765.1. Taxonomy (NCBI): domain Eukaryota; kingdom Metazoa; phylum Arthropoda; class Insecta; order Lepidoptera; family Hesperiidae; genus Carterocephalus; species Carterocephalus palaemon. Next base: position 11,978,422 of record OX155643.1, read on the forward strand.
TTTATGACTATGAATTATATTTAACTGAACATGAAATTGCTGCGTATTTGTGGGTACGGTAGTGTCAAAAGTATATAATCTAACACGAATATGTTATAGGGCAACCTGGATTTTTTAAAAATACTTAAAATTATTTATTTTATATCGTTCATACAATCTTATAATTTTTCATCATACTTGTTATGCTTCAGTTTCAGGTCACTTCATTTACTGATATCCATTGAAATGCCAATTGGAACGTCTCAATAATTTTTATCAGTGAAAATATTAATTTGCTGATTTGTTCGTTTTGCTGCTTGTGTTCAGATCCATATGATAGATTACATAAAGATAGGGCATACTCTGGATGTAGATACGAATACGTCAATTAATTCTTTATGTAAGTATCATTTCAGCTGTGTGATTATAATTGTTTTTATGGTATTGTGTTCTAGGTGGAAGAGCAGAGCAGAGCAAGGCAACTATTTTAGTCCTCAAGGGTAAAATAGAATCTGCGACCAGCTTTGAACATACATTTAATTAAACAAATACAGATTCTGTCACACTTGTCATGGGTGAGAGCGAATCGTTTATGTTATGCTGCATGCTTGCTATCTTATTTCGATAAAAATACTACAGAACAAACGATCGTTGTTTACAATGCACTATATCCATTTATCAATAACATTGTCTGTAGCTTTTAAAGGGTTTCTGAAAACATACCTTTGATGAAATGCGTTCTGCGTTCTAACAAACAACTTCTTGATTGGGTAAATGGTACCATGGTACCGTCCCGGTAAGACCGGCCTTGGTACCTATTGCGCCGTCACATCCTAATCAACTCACACATTATCAATCACCTTAATACGTCAGCGAGACGGTTTCTACTCAAATTACGGTTTGTACTCAAATTGCGAAATCTTAAGATCTTATCAGTTGATCTTAGTAGAATTAGCTATACAGGGAGTACTCAAAAGACATTTATGATCGACCATAAGCCTTCCCACGTGCTAATCTCAATTGCGTACAACTTAAGCATCAAGTTTGACGGTTAATTTTTACGATTGGCAATGTCAATTTGACAAATTTACAATGGATCTATAATTTTTTGAAAGAAATAAAGTTTATTTGGGCTGAATATTACTAACTTAACTGTTAACTTAAATGTTGTGTTTTAATAGTACCTAATCATTATTGTGTGCACTTTTTTTTAGAAAGAAGAAAGGAAACTATTTGATAACGTTGCAGTATACAGGAACAAATGGGTCACTGGCACTCAGCATAATTGTCATGGATCAGAAATAATCCATGATGCTGTTTTTCAGTGCGGCCCTTGGAGGGTAGGATTATTACAGCACCATTTAAATCAAATTTTATTAAATATACACTTACACTTAATATGTATATGATTTTTTGTGACATACTTATTTATTTATACTTACTTCATGTTTTGTGTGTAGCTAAATAGTGTCCTTTATAATATTAGGTTAATATATGGTAGTAATTGCTATACAACTAATAAAAATAAAAATAAAATAAGCAAAAATAGATAAAATAAACAGTAAATAAAAACGAAGTGGTTGGAGTTAGGCAAATTCATTTTGTTCAAGTATAACAAATAGATTTTATATTTATACTTACATATTGAAATTACATAGTTTAATCATCCGTCCATGAAATTACGCAGCACACTGCCGTGTTAACTTAATCAAGCATTTATCCTTTTTTACTGATTTCTGTATTAATAACACCCACGAAGTCGTTGGCAATAGCTAAGTTATTAACATAATTTAGCGAAGGGATGAGAGATCGTTGGGAAACCCTTATTTGTGTTGCCAAGTGCGCAGTCAGCCATTTTGATTTTTGCCAATTAGTGCTGTTTTATACGAGCTACTCGTCGCACTCGTCAATACGAGCCCCTGTTAGTAGCCGTGGCGTTTGTCAGCTGGGTTATTTTGTTGGAAACAAAAACAACTTTTCATGATTACCTACACCGAGCTAGGGTAATTCGTGTGACTAATATTTATATATATTGTGTTTGTTCTGTATCTGGAAGTCAATATTATCTATTCAAGTATGTATTTCAAAAATCTATGTTTGTATATCAGTCTATCTATGGCACCCATAGTACCTACTGGTTCGCGCCTAATTTGGTGTCAGATGGCCGTGTGTGAATGTCCATGGTATTTATTTATTTATTAATATAATTTATTTGAACCCATTCGAATGAGATTGCGGTGTTGAGGTTTTCGTCTACCTTCAGACGAAGCTTGGCTCAGATACTCGTAGTATTAAAAATTGTCTTGAACGTTATCCGTGAGTAATAGAGCTTCTGATATATTATGTAGAAATGTTTGTGTATTATTTAAACAAACGGTCGCGCGCCTCGAGACTTGCAAAAAGACAGTTAACCATTAAACCAGTCTCGGTCATCTCTTCCGTGCTTTGGAGGGCACGTTAAGCTGTCGGTTCCAAATTGAAATTAATATCGTCGCTTCATAAATTTCCGATAATCGGGTCGACTAACCAATCCGTACTAGAGCAACGTAGTGAAGTATGCGTCAGGCCTCCAAAACAGTAAGAACAGATTCGTGCCCGGTAGAACTTAGAAGAATGAAAATGGGTTCAATTCAATACGAAAGCCAGCAATGGTCTAATATCTACCCAAAAAAAACTCTTTTAAAAGTAAGATGAATAAGAAAACAATATTTTTCATATTTATCTTTTTAATTTTTCACGTAGCGTTAAATTTTCATCATTTTCTTACATACCTACGATTTTTTAATGCATCAATTATAATATTTAATGGTTAAATTAGGTAAGAAAAGTTTCTCTTAGTTAGATTCCATTTTTAATTTAGTATCGATAGAACTATTTAATAGTAACCAAAATATCATACACCTCAAAAGTGCATTTGTTCAGTAGAAGTCGTAATTAGGCGGGAAAACTTGACAGATAAAAAATATGACAATGGTGAGGAGTAGCTAATGACAGTTAAGTCAAATAAATAAATAAATACCTCAATATGCAATTTTTTTCTGTATTATTTAGTATACAATAAACAATTTTTGTATTGTATTGTAACATAACATCATACCTGTATTTCCTAAGCGGTAGGCAGAGTTGTGTATGTACCCATTCTTCACCAGTTATATTTACAAATACAAATTTTATTTATTGTGGTTGTGAATACTGGTGTTAATTATTATATAATGTCCTCTATGTCCTAGCAAAATGGCGTACAATAATGGTTAAGGTAGTTATTTAAACTAATTACACAATTAAAACTAGGCATTAAAACATTATTTTATTAAATTTACTATAGGTAAATTTAATAATACATTATTTCAGCTCAAAAAGTAATTTAAGAAAATCTGTAAAATTAAGTATAGGTATTTGAAATTTTAATCACTAATGAACCTACGGTTATATTTTTTTTGAGCAATTCAATTTGAGCTATTCTTCTGATCTGTCCTCATTACTTACATAGTGGTTATTGTGTGAATAAGAGTGACGTTAAACTATTACACCCAATGAAACACATTCAAAATTATCAATATTTATTCATAATTAATTTCTATTCGATGAATCAGGTGGCAATTGCCAATTTAATTCACGTTCAAACGGATTAGCTTCGGATTAATTTATCTATATCTGTTTGAATTATATTATAGGACAGCTTTCAGATAAATCATTCGTTGGACAACAGTAAGTATCGAGCATTAGTCCGTTTAGTGGAAATCTATAAAATATCAATAAACAAAATATAAATCATTACATATATTAAGAAGATATTAACTTCCTTATGAGTTATCTTGAAACTTTAATCGGCATAAAGACGAGGAAGTAAAAATTCGTTTCAATAGTGAAAATGTCACCAAGAAACATTGGTGATTAGAAAGTCTTAAAAATACCTATAGAACCTTTGTCCAGGATTAGCTTGTAAAGACTAATGGACAAAAGTAACAAATGAATCTCATTCGCACGCGTCATAATCTGTAAATCAATACAAGTAAATTATTTATTCCTATTTTATGCTCACTCAATGAATGCAGTACACGAAGTCGTCTTAAATATGTAACTGCATTAATTAATTTCAACGCCTCTATAATTACACCATATCATTAACCATTGCTTGTAGTTTAATTGTTTAAAAAAACGAATTATATTATGAATTTGAGTTATTCGAGCACCATTTTTGTTGTGATTTAATTACCATGTAGTCCAATTTACGATGACGTTTATAAAAATTAATAGAAAACATATGTACCAATTTATTTATATTGCCCTTCGTTGACTAAAATAACTTAGTGAATTTTACTTACGACTAGGAACAGCGTTTTTGCCGCATAATGTTCAATCAATACAAAATATATCGCGATAAAAAAACCGCTAGTGTGAGCGCATGTACTGATTTCTTTTGATCACAACTGCTAAAAACCGTTCGCGGTTTAAACGTAGTGCGGCATAAAACCGCCCGCGGTTAACCATAGTGTGGCCTCGCGCTATAATATATTCTGTGACCGCGTAATGTCACAATGACATTTATAGTTTAGAAACTAACTATTACTAGAAAATTAACTAGTAAATAGGTAAATTACTAAAGCGTTTGCAAGAGGGTCAATTTTAGACGACCATATTTAATTTGTTCAGATGTTTGGTGAATGCAAGGGTCTATCTTACGATTGGACTATTCCCTTCAAGGTAGTAAGTTGGCAGTTGACTAGCGTGGCTGCTTCACCCACTCACTGGGAGACCGCTGATTGTTTGTTAAAATTATTTTGATATCATAAATTGACTCATGTTACTGGCCAAACCCGATTTCAGACCAAAATAGTTTATCTTAGTCCAAATCTATCGTGTGTCAGAATATAGGTTAAGGCAAACTCTGGCATGCAATAAAATTTTTAGTCATATTTACAATGAATATTTTCTCTTAATATAATCTTCTCTTCTCTTAATATAATAATATTTTACAAAACAAAACCATTAAATTTAAGGTTCTAATAACCTAACTTAAATTAGGTTATTCTCCTCTTATTCTGGTGGATGAGATTTTTTAACTGATTCCATCGCCTCCGCTTCCTTCTTTTCTTCTGCATCCAAAGCAGATTTTCTTGCATTCCGATATTCTATCCTGTGATTTACAAAAAAGGATCTGAAAAATAAAAAAATAAGTTTTAGTAACATGCTAACCACAAATTATGTAGTCCGTGGTACAGCTAATAAACTTTTACTCAGAAATTCAGAAATGTTACAGAACAAAAGATACCAAAAGAGGTAGGTTTTTAGTGTATGTTCCATAACCGAAAATCAATCTTTATCGTAGGTATATCATACCAGATTCATATACCGTATATGAATCTGGTACTACTTATGCTAGACAAAGTCATAAAAATAGTGTCAATCATTGACGTGCTGGACACCTTTTATGATACTTCCATGGCTGTATAGACCTCACGTGGTGAAAGTCATAGGTTAGCCACCTAGATCCAGTCAGAGGGTTATGAAGTATAGAAAAATTAATGGTTGTCTGTAAAGTCGGCTTATGGACGATAATTTTATGTAAATGTAAATAAGAGTATTGCGAAAATACAAATTTACATATTATCAAACAAAAAAAAAATATCGCCATCTATGCACTGCCGGATGAATCAGTTCCTCGATGCGTAATGGTACACAGTCATATCTTGTTTGTTACTACTGAACTAGATGGCGCTGCAAAATTGTATTAAGAAACACGCAATTTTAAGCCGGTGTCATTTTCATGCACACTAGGTGCATGAAAATTACACCGGCATGCATGCACCTAGTGTGCATGAAAATGACACCGGCAATGCAATGCAACCGATTATATTCGCTCAATTACAGACTACAGTAATACTTGGCAGTACGCAATGGCGTAACGGGAGCATGACGTCACACTTTTTTTCGTATATGTAGACGTTAATCGATTTATAGGACGTTATCACGTCAAAAATATAGGTATTCCTACAATCATTCTAAAAAAATCTATATACCTACTACAAAATTCGGTAGGTACCTAATCAATGTTTACCAATAAAACAATATTAGGTATAATCCCAAATTACTGAGTCTTCAACAATTTAATGTTTCCTTATCCATTCATATCCATTTTTTATCCATTTCTATCCCGCGAAGTAGGAGAATTACGCATATGAGGGCAATGGCATTTGAGATAAAAAACGACGATTGTCCCTTTGGCTACAAATTTTGTGTATAGTAGTAGGTATATTTAGTTGTAATTACATTATTATTATCACTAATTATATCTTGAATGGCGGTGATTTCCCTGTACGAAATTTTTATATAGCTTTTATATTTATTCTACTAATAGTTACTCAAGCTACTGCAATAAACGTCAAAGATTTAAATCGAAAACCAAACCTTCCAGTCAAACAATAAAACAAAGTCCGTACGTGCGGCTGAATTCGCCAGATCAGACCCTAATCTAACTAGTTTAAGTTTAATTAGAGTTTGAGCACACAAGAAGTTGGTGCGAGTAATGCTCTGGCGTAGACTAAAGCCGCGCTGGAGTAATTCCACCTATAAGGCGATTTACACACATGAAACATTGATCTCCGCTTTATTTAATAAAAATCAGTGAATTTTGTGGTCAAAGGCGAAAGTTTTCGTGTGTGTTTGTAAGTTTGTTACTTTTTCACGCTCAAACGGCTGGATCTATTTTAATAAAATTTGGTATAGAGGTAGCTGATACTCTGGATTAACATATAGGATACCTTTTATCCGATACTGTATCCCCTTGGAATTAAAAATCAATTTCAATATTATCAATTGTGTGACACACCATTGAACTTGCAGAGTTGAGACGCACGGCTGTGGCTTAAAGCCAAGTTCAGTAGTGATCTCACATTTTATGTGAAGTGTTTGTTTTTTTTTTCTGTGGCTGCAAAATATTGGCACCGCACTGCAGGGAAGAGGTCTCTTCTCATAACATTCGAATAGGTATTAAATCTATCGATAGAATAACTAACTATACGAACTGTTTAAGTCAAGTACTTTACCAGAAGCATACTCCACAGTTGTGAGGACTTGTAAGCTCGTATAAGTAACACTTACATGAGTATACAAGCTGCCGGTACGATAAGCGCTGCGCTGGTGAGGAATACGGCCCCTGACATGACTTGCAGCGTCCGCATGTACAGCCACGAGTAGAACGGCTGGAAAACCAGCGACGCCACCGTCTCCGTCAGGGAGAAGAGCGAGTTCACTTTAGCTGAAAGAGGTGTAAAGGTTTGGTTAGGTATCAATATGAAAAAAATACTTATTACTTTAATAACAACCAAAAATGTTTCTCTTTGTTTATTTCATAACAACGCTACAACATTTTATAAAAAATAAGTTAATTGTAACCTAAATTATGTTAATCAAACTACAAGGTAAACATGAGCGACACATGCCATCAATAAGTACAAAAACAATAATTATACTCTAAAAAAAATTATTTTTAAAAAGCTTTTATAACTTTTTTTTTATTTTCATGCATTATCATCGGAACCTAATATGTGTGCCAAATTTCAGCTCGATAGCTTCAGTGGAAGTGGGTGAAATATTGATTGCAAGATTCCAGGACATACATACATGAATGAATGAATACATACGAGTGAAGTTAAATGAAAGCTTTTAAAATACACATTAATAATAAGTACATTTTCTTGCACAGACATAACGAATGTTAAATCTAAAGAAAATCGGTCCTATTATTATTCATACAAGTCTATTCTTTACCAACCGATGTCTTGTTTTTCCACCAGCTTCGTCAATATCGAGCGAAGTGACGTGAATGTTGTGGCGTTGAGTATCTCTGCCAGGGGTACTGCAATGGGAAATATTTTACACAATTTTTACTTTAAAACTAGGCATTTGACATATTTTGTAAGGAGATTCCATCGTATCTGATTGACGGAGTTAAGCAACGACGGTTGCGGTTGATTTGTTGATGGTTGACCGCTAGCATCAAAATTTCATGGGCGCAATCGTTCTTCGGAGGTCACGTTAAGCCGTCGGTCCCGGTTAATTTCAATGATAAAAACAATGTTTACGCCTTGTCGAAGACCTTCGGGTGGCTTGAGAACATACGATACTGGGTTTACTAACCCTTCCACCAATCTGTATTGGAGCAGCGTGGTGTAGTATACTCTAGGCCTCCCGCAGCTGTGTCTGAGGGGGAGTCGTGCCCGACTGTGGGACTGCTATAGATTTTAGCTTTATGGAGCTTCCCCTCAAGTCAAATCTCTCTTAATATAGATCATTGGGTCCACATTATATATGAATAAAATAATTGCCTCCTATAGGAAGAGATATATTGTTTTCGCATTATTACTAAGCCATCGAACACTTCCCGAAATACATTTACCAAATAATATTAACTAGAACAATTAAAGGCGTTTTCGTCTATGACATGATATCAGGTCAAGATCTGTTGCTATCGGTGTGACATTAATTGTGTAGATAATGACGTCTGAGAATACGACCGTAATTATCTTTATTGCTGCATTTTGTATATTTCCAATGATCCATTTCATAGATAGAATGGTAATGCCAGGGTAATAGTATTTAAATAATGTCTACTGTTATGAAGTTATGAAGTAATCTGTTTAGTCTTTCTTGTCTATTATCTGTTTAATTATTACAAAAGAAATAATACATAAATACTTAAAAGTATTTAAACAATGTCTACTGTTATGAAGTTATGAAGTCATCTGTTTAGTCTTTATTGTCTATTTCTCTGTTTAATTATACACAAGAAAACAAAAAGAAAAAATACATAAATACATAAAAGCATAGTCAAAAGATTTTTTTCGATTTAGGAAATTATTTTTCATTATGATTGATTGACTACAAAATATATTGTTGTTAGCTCTTGTTGTTAGCGTTGTCAGTCGTTTGTCAGTTCTATTAGATTTTAGCCTAACGAACTATCAAACGAGTCATGGATTAGTAGTTAGTGCAAAAAGTGGAAAAGGTTTTGGACGGCTGCTGCTGCTGCGACCCATAGACGTCCCACTACTGGGCACGGGTCTCTCCCAGACACTTCTGCGGGAGGTCTAGAGCATACTCCACCACGCTGCTCCAATGCGGATTGGTGGAGGGATTAGTGGCCAACCAAGTGTCGAATGTTCTCAAGCTACCCGAAGGTCTTCGTCAAGCCTTAACTACTGTTTCCAGCATTGAAAACAACCGGGACCGACGGCTTTACGTGCCCTACGAAGCATGGTAGTGTCCATGAAATTTTGCCATTAGCCGACCCATCCACAAACCGACCGCGCCCGTCGTTGCTTAACTCTTTCGATCATATTGAATCGACGCGAGCCATTGGGCTATGGACGCTAATCACACAGTAGTGCACAGATATAAAATTGCACAACAACGTGAAAAATGGAAAGGTTTTGCGGGAATGCTTTTTGTGGTCGCTTGAATCACTGTCAACCGATCGCCAAAATCTGGCTTACTGGCTGCACCGGCCGTTGGATGGATGGCTAGCGTCATCAACTAAATTTCTAATTCTCACTATTTTCTATACTAATATTATAAAGAGGAAAGATTTGTTTGTAATGTTTTCACACAAAAACTACTGAACCGATTTCAAAAATTCTTTCACCATTACAAAGCTGCATCTTCACTGAATGACATAAGCTACTCGTATATAATATTACTGGGTGTAAACGAAACTTTTATTATCTCTAATTCCACACGAGCGAGCTGCGGGCTTCCACTAGTAGTATATAAATGGGAATGTGTGTGTGAATGTTGATTGGTTTGTTGGCTTTATTACTCGCATGGGGTCAGAGCACTTTTGTGTCACTAAGAATTAAGTTGTTAATGATTATCAAACTAAACTCACTCAGGTACATTTCAAGGTCAGTCTTGACAAAGGCGGTCCAGATGGAGCCAGCGAATTTGCTGCTGACGGAGATCAGGCAGAGGAGAGAGTCGTCCACCTGCAGCTTTCGGCTCAGGACCGTTATGGAGAACATGGCACCTGGAAGATAGGAGACGTAAGCAGCGTTTGACGGATCACTCACACTCGTTGACAACATGATATAATAATAATAAACACTACACAATCACATCCCCGGAATTTTCATAATTTAAAATTATATCGCGTGATGTTCCGCACAACTTAGCGCCGAAATATCAAACTACCTACCTTACTTATGTGAAGTATTTGTGGCTTTTTGTGGCTTCACTTTCCTACGCGATTGCGGTTCCTGTTTTTTTGTCAGTAAATCGAATAGTATGTTTAAAAAATCCCAATTTTAAATTTTGATTTAAAAATTTACCTATTAATTATTAATTTTTTAATTTACTTATTAATTTTTTTAAGCTGCGACCCATAGACGTCCCACAGCTGGGCACGGGTCTCCCCCACATATACAGATTAAATTCAAATTCATCTTCCAATATGGCAATTCTTCACAAGACAGACGTACCTACATAAATTTTAAACCTTGACTAGAATGAAATAGTTTCAAAACTTCGCCAAAACGTTCCCATATAAAAGTGACAAGATACTCAATTTATTCAGCGCTCGGTATCGCAATATAAATTGAAGATAAAACTTATTGAAACGAACACACTGCTGTATAAAAGCTAAACAGAGTTTTGACTGGACTGGTGAGATTATAGGAGAACTAGCTTTTGCCCGCGGCTCCGCCCGCGTAGTCAAAGGGAATTAACAATGAGTTGTTTATCATACATGACACATTTGTGGTGGATGAATAGTGACAGTTCCACGATTAAATATACTAACTACTTAACCACTATACTAACTACTTAACTAAATTGTACTAACGCCATCTATTAACAACATTCTATTAGCAAATAACAAAACATCGATATCTTCCCATGGGGATGTTTTACCGCGGTAAAAAGTAGCCTACGTCACTCTCCACCCTCCTCACCATCTCCGCACACAAAAACCATACCATATAATAGCTTCGTTGCGACGTGAAAGCCGGAGAAACAAACAAACACACTTTCACATTTATAATATTAGTATGGATAGTATGGATTCGGGAAGAATAAGTTTTGCATGCGATGCTGCCAAGTAACTTCTCAAACTCGAGCGTATTTTCGAAACAATGTGCACAGATACGAATTCCAATTGAATGCCATTTTTCTGACACACGTGTCTCTCTTGGGTGGGACTCAGTTAGTCATGCTAACGAACGCCAACGAGTCATCGATGTTTTCAACAATGAATTTAAGTAAACAAACTACTTAAACGAATTTTGCCTTTTACGGCATACCTGAGAGGGAACAGGTACATCTTGAGAGGTAAAACACATGATGGATGCACACTATGCATTGTTGAAATAAAATCCAATTTGAATTCACTGTTACATCTAACTTTTTACAAGTACCTAACTAGTTGCAATAATTCTAACGTTTTCTATCTTTGGAAAATAATGTTTCGAATTTCAAAAGTAGAACAAATTAATTAATTACGCAAAGACCCATGTCCAAGTACTTAATCCGTAAGCATTTAACTACATCGTAATAATTACACGATAGTATGTATTTATTCCATGACTTTCGTATATACTTCCTTATAAATTACGACGACGTGTGTCGACATCCTATAGCTTCAATAGGAATTTTAATAATTTAAAAAGCAAACAATTTATTCAACTTACCAAACGAATGTAGAATGATAGAGTAACTCGTGTAGAGGCTGTATTTCACCATGTCCCAGTTAAGGCGGGTGCGCACAAACAAATAGAATATGACATGTTCCGCTGAAAACGATATAAACAGTTTTAAGATAAAAAGTTATTTTATTATGACATTTTTGTACTGAAAGTGTAATGAAATCAAATTATCGGTAAAACATTTTTAAAGTAAAATAAATCAGATACTTAAATACAACCATAAATAATTTTAAAACAGCAATTTCACTGTTTTATTAATCTATTTATTATTGTGGTATAAATGTTCTATTTTTTAAATTGTCATTAAGAGAGAAGAACTGCGTTTAAGATAAAAAGAAAATGATTGAAGAATAAAATCTGGTTACCCTTCTCTCGAGGCAACCGTCTTATTAAAGGCAGTAGGACATATTATAAAATATACATACGTGAGTATCTTGGAACAAGACTCATGCTAACAGTTTCTACTTTCTAGCACGGGACTAACTGTCACAGAGTTAACGTCCTTTTAACTACCAACGAACTGTTAAACTAATATTCATATTAAATGCCAGTGCTAACTGGATAAATCATCCCGCAACAAAGTACAAATACTAAGTCTCAGTTGAAATTACTGGCATACCACGTATGATTTAAGTCGGAAAAAGGCCGACTAGTTTCGGTCAATTACGATTATTATCATCAGTAGTGAACGCGCAGAAACTAGTCGGCCTGTTTCCAACTTAATAGACACGCGAGTAAGGTGATTTCAACAAGCTCGTTAGCTTCCCATAAAAAAGTTATATTTTTTTTAAAAGCTTTTATTTAATTTCACTCGTATGTATGTCCTGGAATCTTGCAATCAATATTTCACCCACTTCCACTGAAGCTATCGAGCTGAAATTTGGCACACATATTTGGTTCCGATGACAATGCACGAAAATGAAAAAAAAGATATAAAAAGCTTTTTTTAAAAAAAAAATATTTAATAATATCACGCTTACCCATAGTGGGGCCGTACAGTATAAACACGGCGAACAGTGCTAGCAGTACTTTTGTACGCTTGTCATTGGGCCGTTTCTTGAACGCTACCGCTATCGTGTCCACCGCATGCGTCGTGTCGAAGAACGAGACGCCATCGCTGCCGGGCCTTTCTATCTGAAATGTACCATCGTAAGTATGTACCCTGTCGCAGCGGTGACAGCCCAGTGGCTATCAAACTCGCCTCTCACTCGAGCGGTCCGGGTTCAGACCCAAGCGGCACCAATGACTTTTCAAAGTTATGTGCGATTTAAGAGATTAAATGTCACCTGCTGCAACGGTGAAGGCAATACCGGAGGAAACTTGCATGCCTGAGAGTTCTCCATAACGTTCTCGAAGGGATGTCAAGTCTTCCAATCCGCACTTGGCTAGCGTGGTGGACTAAGGCCTAACCCCTCCCATTACGAGAGGAGATCCGTGCGCAACAGTGGGGAAAGGGTGGTTGAAGTATTAAGCCAAGCGTCGATTGTATGTGATCGGTGGAGTTAAGCGATGATAGGCGTTTTCGGTTTGTGGATGGGTAACCGCATTTGGCAAAACTTCATGGGCGCTATTGTGCTTCGGAGGTGTGTGTCCGCTTATGGGCCAGAATTAAAAATTTGTCGTCGTCACTCAACGTCGATAGTTTAAAAACAATTATTATCAATATCAACAAGATAATAAAATTTATAAGTAGTAAATTATAAGATTACGTTATCGAATCTAATGTTGTGTTCAAACGTATTAATACTTTATGAGGTGTGCCATATCACAGTATACAGCTGTGGTCATATGGCGCTACGAGTATATAGAGCCGAAATCAAGTGATTCGTCGAGTATTGTCGATTTGACGACTCCGTCGTACAGTGAGTACCTGACTGACTCGATTAGATTGGAGAAAGCTCCAGTTTCTTTAAACTGTGTATTTTACTGTGGGCGTCTGCCACCCATCTGCCAACACAGTAGTGCGCTAACTGTTCTACACAGATTAAAATATATTGTTTCACTAAAAGTAAAAACAGATTTGCTATTCTGCCTTTTTTTCTTAATTAAGACTAATTTATAGTATATTGAACGGGTCTTCGAAGGAATATTCACTATAAGCGAATATTCCTCTACCTCTTAAAAATCTCTCTACATTCTGAAGTGAAGGGGCGAACTTTCAGGCACTGGGATGTGAGCGCTTCGTATAATATTATACAAACTAAGTCACGACCGGCTAGTTACATCTGTGGGGCCGCGTGGACACGACACGTGCGACGGTAATGATAATTGGACTCGTTACGGACAACCGAAATGAAATATTTTTAAAGTTAAAAACCGCAAATTTCGCAAATTTACTTTATGACTAATAACACAAATTAAACCACCGACACCGGGATGAGTAAATCAATTAAAAAAAAAAATGGTTATAAGATAGCAAACGATCTTGTAGCACCATCTATCCGCTGCCGCCCATGACTGCTGACTGACATTGAACTAGACTCAAATAGGTGCTGGGATGGTTAGTCCAGTTAGCTGAGAGAGTTCATTAGGACATTCGTTGGTCAGTTCGAGAGAGTTCATTAGGACATTCGTTGGTCAGTTCGAGAGAGTTCATTAGGACATTCGTTGGTCAGTTCGGTAGTGGGTATAAGGACTGGGGACTGTTAGTGATAGTTAGTCCTGATAGTTGGTGTTAGTAATAATCCAGTTTGTAACTGTTAGTAAGTCGTTTGACGTGCCAGTTGCAAAACGTTATATTTTAATTCAGGGGGGAGGAACCACCATATGTAACTGACTTGGAAACGAGACTTCCAAATCAGTCACAGATGTGTTGCTGGAAAAGAGACTACACGTCGGCACGTTTTGCTCTTTCGCATTAGCACTGGACGAATTATAATGTCAATGATTGTCGTGAGCTCTGTGTTCTATGGAAGTAACTTATAGTTAAAGTTACTCGTATCATTATTTGATATTTAAATTAATATCAGGTCAAAACTTGACAGAAGTTATTAATTCATTCGACCGTTTATTGCAAATGTGTTTGCAATAAAATCTTTTCGTGGATGAAATGATATATCTCATTACCAAAACAATTAAACATTAGGGATATGGACTCGATCCGGTCAATTTCGGTAATGATAATTTGAGGTCGTTATGGATAACCGGAATGGCTTGTTAACGAGTATGTGAAGTTCAAATCAATAATGCAAATGTTGTACGTTTTAAACCCTGCACCACATATTACAGGATATTTCTGATTTGATGTGATTGAATCTAAAAATATGATTCACATTGAATACGATAATAAATGTTAACATGCAGCGACCCATAGACGTCCCACTGCTGGGCACGGTTCTCCCCCACAGACACAGCTGCCGGAGAGCATAATCCACCACGATGCTCCAATGCGGATTGGTGGAGGGGTTAGTGGCCAACCCAGTGTTGAATGTTTAAGCCACCTTCTTCAGGAAGGTCTTCGACAACGCTTAACGATTTTTTCCAGCATTGAAAACAACCGGGACCGACGGCTTTACATGAAATGTTGCCACAAGCGGTCACCCATCCACAAACTGACCGCCCCCGTCGATGCTTAGCTCTTGCGATCACATTGAATCGACACGAGCCATGGGGATATAGACAAATATGTTAACATTACATTATTGTTATACTATATAATTATTGTTAACGTTACATAATATGTAATTATGTATTATAATGTCACAACAATAAAACGGAATGAGTACTTTATTTCTATGCAGAATTTTATACTAATCACTGTCCTGACCTAAATTGATATTACTGTGATAATGTGATAATATGTTATACAAGTTATGTGAATTAACATTCAAACATATATAAATAATTTAACGATACGCATGCACTGCGGTGAGGCATATGCCTGTATTGCAGGTGGCGAATACACGAAAAACTGAAACTGAAAACTGAAACTAAAACCTGTAAATAAAAACCTGCTCTGGCCGGGATGTAAACCCAGGACTCGCCACCGCGACAAGGAGTCGTCAAATTAAGATTACGAATGTATTTTTGGTGTGGTATGGTATGGTATGGTATTGAGTAATAAGGACGATAATTTAGATGGCAGTGATAGTGAATTTCAATTGTAAGAGTCCAATGGCTCGCGTCGATTTTTGCAAAATTTCGTTCTACCGTGCTTCGGAGGGTTATGCCGTCGATCCCTATTGTTTTCGATTGTGAAAATAATCGTTAAGCCCTGTCGAAGACTTTCGGGTGGCTTGAGAACATTTGACTCTGGGTTGGCCTCTAACCCCTCCACCAATCAGCATTGGAGCAGCGTGGTGGAGTATGCTCTAGACCTTCCG
The DNA here is from genome assembly GCA_944567765.1 of Carterocephalus palaemon. Classification (NCBI taxonomy): domain Eukaryota; kingdom Metazoa; phylum Arthropoda; class Insecta; order Lepidoptera; family Hesperiidae; genus Carterocephalus; species Carterocephalus palaemon. The sequence continues at coordinate 11,994,419 of OX155643.1, forward strand.
TAGACTTGTATGTGGGGGAGACCCGTGCCCAGAAGTACGGGAGGACGTCTATGAGCTGCAGCTTATTACTATACTTATTACTATACTATTCTGATTTGAGAATGTTATAGACACAAAACGGCGGAAGCATTTATTGCTATAAATTAACCACAACTAAAAGTAAAACGGTTTTGTACAATACGGTAATTTATTTAACATTATTACTACTCCCTTGACTGTTACAGTCAATTGTCTCTTTAAATCATTAAATACATCATATTTTATGTCGTTTTGACTTTCTTGTTTATGGGTTATCAGCTGAAAAAATTAATCAAGTTTAACAATTGCTGCTTGTTTCTGTAATTTCGGGTAGTTTATTTCTATTCTTATTTTTTATTGGAGAACCCTTTACACTTTTTAATCTTGAATTGTTGTTGCTTTATCGAATGAAGTGTAGTATTATTTATAATTCTCATAAAATAAATGTTAGTAACAATATTTTACGGCGTAATAACTTGATAACAAAGCAGATAGTGTTTTGTCAAATACTAGTAGTAAAATTAAACTGACTGCAAAGTGATAAGTAAATTTTTTGGGTTTTTCGTATTCATTTTTCATCATCATTGTAAAAAAGAATGTTATCTCATTGTCCGATAAAATAATTGGCATGGCTGGACTTATTATTGCAAAGATAACAACGACTTATTAAAATCATTCCATTGTAATTCCAACTACTTCCTCAAAACCCAACGTTAATTAAAATTCAAAGTAGGACAATGGTCTACATTAAATTGTGTTTCCTGACGTCCAACGTCACTCATGACACATTAACAGCTAATTTATTTAAAATAATAAAGGCCTGTAGAGTATTTATTCGGCAATATTGGAATATTTTTCGCAGGATCGGGAGGAGTGGCGACAATAGAGGGAGGCCTTTGTCCAGCAGTGGACCCAAAAAGACTGAGGGATGACGTATTTTCCCGCCAGCCAGGTCCGACAAGTCTTATGACTGTTTCTTATAATAATAATAATATCTTTTATTTCAGGCAACAAGGCCCTACCTTAAAGACTCTATCTAACAGTAACTAACTGGATGATAGTAATGAATGGATAATAACCACTAATGATAATAATAAAGGTTAAAGCACTTACAGGGGTTAATCCTTTATTCCGTAAAAGCACATCGGGCTCCTTCAAGCAGAAGCATCCATATGTGAGCATGATAGAAAACATCACGGTTGTCATAGAGAATATTCCATAGTACCCCATCCTCTGCACGAGAATCCCGCTTATCCCTATTCCTATAGGCAGACCCGCAGTGGTGCAAAAGTTCACTAAGCCAACCCTAAAGGTTCGAGATTCTTCCGAAGTTATATCACTAATATAACTGAAAACTCCAAGGAACATTGTCACCCATCCACCAGATATGGCCGTGAAGAACGTCTCTAAGAATACTGTAACTTGAACCGGAATTTCATAGAAGAAGTATACGTTTATAATGTTGTTAATTGACGTTGCCAATTCTCCGCATATCGGCAGTAAAATGCATAGTTTCCTCTTCCCTGTCCGGTCACTCCAGGCACCAAGAAACATGATGATGATGCACGGTAAAGCCGTATGTATCACACCCTTCCAAATGTCTATCGAAGCTATTAACTTTTGTACTTCTTTCTCGTATACTGTGTAGTTCTTGTTATTTTTCCGTATCAAAGCTTCGCATATTTCGTAAGGGAATCCAAGATTGACTTTGCAAGCCTTATCCAGATTGAAGTTGGTCATAGCAAACCTTGATATTACACTGGGAATAATTAGTCCTGCGAGTAAGGGTTCCACCGTGATATTGTCTTTTATGTATCCTAATTTTCCTCTTATTGTCCTGTCTCGGAATGATTGATGGTTTTTCTGTTTGAGTGGCTTCTCTTCTCTCTTCTCCTTGGATTCCTGTTTTTCGTTCGCCATTTTGCTTGGGTATTTAGTACGTTTATCTTCTATAGTTTAAATTCCATTTTATGTCAACACAATGGATGCGCGTCTAACTGTACGGTTGCAATGTTTGTCAGGACAGTGAACATCAATGTATATTCAATATACAATAGCTGTCTTTAATATTTACTCGTCCGATATAATTGTTTGATATCAATTAAGCGTAGATAATGATAAAGCGAAGACTGTAGATAATTGGCTTGAGGTTCGTATTGGATGGATCAACGCGTGTTCTGTTGACTTTGTAGGTTATGATATTATATATAGTTTATAGTAGTATTATATAGTTGTTGTCTATTAACCTAGCTATACGTAATAGAATGTAATACTAGTGATTAACCCGTGAATTGATTACATTCACTACGGTTTCTGTCATGTTCTCATACTGAATTGAATTTAAAATATCTAGTCTTTTCTAGATTATCCTGTTCAAAGTGCTTAGAAAATCATATTAACTGCAACAAAATTAAATATTGAATTGGAAATTACAAAACAAAGTCACGGAAGTCAAGGAAATCACATGTGAACAAAAAAGTTGTAAATTTTTTATATTCTCAAAATTTTTACATTTTACCAGTGTATTGTATAACCAAACTAATGGAATGACTAATACGACTGCTGATATGTCTGTAGAAATATTGTCACAACACAACATGTTGTTGTCATAACACAACGTTATGTTGTGGTTTGGTAAGGAAATAATATAGCTTCGTCGTAGAAAGTGAAGAAAACACAGTGCAAAATGTCTATTTCCAGTGTGTTTTGGAAATCTAATATTACCATATTTAATACAGGTGAATTTGACGGGCATAAAGTGCAAATTATTCCTCCATAACTAGTTTGCACATTAAGAATATTAAGGTACAATTTAATATAAGTTAATACCAATAAGTAATTTGTTCGGGGTTCGTGGTTCTGTTTAGAATGGTGGTAGGGTGGTAGCTAAGTAAACCTAGACGGCATTGATAGTTGAATATTGATTTTATTATTAACCAAATATTGTAATTTCATATGAGGCAGGCAAAACTAATTCCGATGCATAATGGAATCTTCGCCTGATGCATCCGGCGCTAAATGACGTCCGCCAGTTGAACGTCGGTATTAAGCAATTTTCATCAATTACCGTCATTTCAATGCCATTGAATTTTGCCGATCATATACCGTGACATATTATTATCATTATAAGTAAGTACTGATTTTTCTATCACTAATAAATGTGTAGGTTTAATAATTATTGGTACATGTTCTCGTACAGAACACATATTCATGTACAGGTACACAGGGTTTTGCATTCATTTATGTAGACGGATATGTAAATATTTTGAGTTCCGCCACCCAATGATTTACATTGAGACTTTAGAATATCATTTTTCAAATTTCTTTAGCTTTTATTCTTCATCAATGCAGAAGTAGTCTATATTCTTAAAAATTGTTTGTAGTCCAAAATAAATCAATGTCTTGAATTTCGAATATGTTTTGTATATTTTTAATTTACTATTTTTGAAATGTTGTGAATTATAGTGGAAAATAGAATCCTGCTAACTTAATCAATAAGTCCTCTTGATATTACAGAAACAGCGGTGACAGCTCAGTAGCTATCGAACTCGCCTCTCTAATGAGTGGTCCGGGTTCAAATACAAGTGGAACGCAATGTTATCGAAGCCATGTGAAGAATGGCCGCCCATGGCCAGCAGGGTGGGCCAACGGTGGGAGAAAAAAAGAGGTTTTGGATATTAAAGATGACGAATGTTTCAATATCTTCTTTCGTTCGATTCCTATTATAACTATATATAAGTTTGTAACCAAACTTTCTTTGTTTTGTTGATATCGATAGGATATATAAAACCGTTTAAAAATAAAAAATATGTATTCCCAAGTGCCAAAATTCTGATAGATTCCAGGTTTGTTATTTTGTACCTAACATCAATATATAACTAGATGCTACCCGCGGGTTACAGTCGCCTTTCGTCCCCAAACCTAATTTATTAAAAATATTTACCCATGGGAACACAGTATTGGGATTAAAATCGAGTGTCAGCTACCTCCATATCAAATTTTATCAAAATTAGTCCAGCTGTTTGAGCGTGATAGTGTGATATAAAAACTTGGTCTAAGTCATAACTAGAAATAAGAAAACTAGAAATCATGCGTGGGTTAATTGGAATGAAAAAAAAACCATGAATTTACTATAAACTTAAAGGGCTAATTCACATAAATATTATATTTCTTACTTTTTATCGGGTAAAATTCTTCTGGGTTGTATTTATGAAATTTATAATATCATTTAAAACGAATGAAGTAGATCGCTTAAAATCTTGATTTTCAAATTTCGTCGATCCATCCAATTTGGCACGTTGATCCTTCCAATTACAGAACTTTTATTTAATAACTTAAAATTAATGTTAAATGTTAGTTGATTTTTGTTATAGTATATTATTTTTATATACATATTTAACATTGTGATAAATTTACTTTACTTTTTTGTTGTTGTAACATTGTTTTTGAAGTATAAACGAAAAGTATTTAATACCATTTGTTGGACAGCAATGGTCCGTACCGCGTCGAAAAACCTTGTATACTCATGAAAGAGTAAAAGCGTATGCTCATCTAGCCAGCAGGTCTTAAGCTCACAGGTTCAGGTTTTACCAAGCGCGATAGACTTATCGTAAAACATTTCGAATTTCTTACTGTAAAGTTTACAGTTTACAGTGTAAACTATTGGACGCTCGCTATTTCGCTCGCGTGGAATATGACAAAACAACAGTTCCGTTTTGATACACCTACGAGTATGCATTTATAGACTAGGTACTACACTATCGAACTTTATCCCAACCGAAACTAACGGGATAAAAAGTAAAATCTATCCCTATTATTTTTTTATTAATTCAACTGGTAAACCCTTGTTGCAATTATGAAACAGTTGATGAAGTCAATGAAGCTTATTTCATGATTTACAGTTCAAGAAAAGGAAGAAGTATAAAAGCTTTGTGCGAATCGTTTGAAGAACTTTTGAGGTCTTTGGTTTCTGTCGACACCAATGGGATACAAGCGTGAGTTTATGTACATGACATTGTGTACTTTACTGTTGGTTCAAAGCTCACGCTTCCGTCTTAATTAAAATATTAGAATAGTTGGTAGGAGAAAAAAAGTTGTTTCATTATTTAATTCATTCATTCATTATTAATTTAGATTTTTTTTAAAGATATATATTTATATATCTTTAAATACATTAGATGTATATCTATAGATATATAGATATATTATTTTTTTATCTTTAGGTAGGTACTATTCAGTTACAAGTTATAATTACTTTTCTTTAAATTCTCATTATGGTTTTTCTTTTAGTTAATACCAAGTACCTAATAGCTTTTAGTGAGTACAATTCATATCAATACAATTCAAGCTCAATGATTACCGAGCCACTGTTCCCGGGTTCGAATCTCAAGTAATTGATGTGAAATTGTGATTTTATTCATTTATTCATTTTATTATGTGTCCATCATACCTGTACCACAGGCCTCCCTCGGGGTTGTTAACGTTTACATAAAAAAAACTATTACAGATTTCTGTCTGTACACTTGCCGAAAGTGCAACCTCTGCCTTAGAATTATTCTTGTGGATCCACCGATTGCCTACTTAACCAATTTGTGGCTGTCTGGTCGTCTATTGTACTACACAATCATAGTAATAGCTTCTTAACTACATAGTGCATCCTGGAGCAAATGGCAGGAGAATAATCTATTCTTATCCGACGTTAAATGGCTTGTGTCTTCCCTCAGTATCAATATATCCGATCAAAAAGGAATTGTTAAATCAATTAAAAGTTTTGATTTCAACTTATAGGTTCATTAAACCTACGCAAAATGAGATCTAAATCTCTATCAAGCAGTATTAATATCATTTAATATACCTACGTAATATATTAAAAGCTGCAACCCTTTGAAGTCTCACTGCTCCACAGACAAATCTGTGGAAGGTTAAGAGCCACCACGCTGCTCCAATGCGGATTGGTAAAGGGTTAGTGGCCAACCCTGTATCGAATCTTCTCAAGCCAAAGGTCTTCGACAAGGCTCAATGACTGTTTTCACTATTGAAAACAACCGGGACCGACGGCTTTACGTGCCCTCCGAAGCACGGTAGCGTCCATGAAATTTTGCCACTAGCGGTCACAAACAGACCGCGCCCGTCGTTGCTTGACTATGCCGATCACATTGAATCGATGCGGGCCTTTAGGTTACGGACGCTAAAATACGTAATATATTACTATATAGGTAAGCATTTAATTTTACTTTATTATATTTGAGAATAAAACGCTCAGTCTCAGTTAAATTATTTTATTGAATTTTTAAATATAATTTGTGTACATAACTATTTAATTATAACAACAGTTAATTAATTTACTGATAAACGACTTAAAACTATAAATGATATTTACTACATTAAAAGTACCTACTTATTAGTAATTAACCAAAAAAAAAAAAACGCTCAATACATTTTTGATGCATGTTGCTAAGTAAAACAACATTGATAAATAAATAATTATACGCGATACGATCGACGTGAGATCTTGCATAATTGTAATATAAAAGCTACCACACCAACTACACACAGTGATATTATATTTTATCGTCTCTTAACATACGAGTAGATATTAGTTATCTATTTGTTTGAACTCTACTGTTGTTATTGACTGGAGTTGAGTTTCTCAATCATTTTTCTTTAAACATTATGTTACACTCTTACAAGTATGTATGTGGGATATTGCAGTTTTTACGACAAAGAACATTTAAAGGTGGTGTTGGATAAAGAAAGATAGGGTGGAAAGGTACCTGGTTCGACTGTACCCCGCGTCGAGATGGTGATGACGCGTCGGAGCTCCGACCTTTCTTAATCGTCCATATGATGATTTTGCTTAACACCAATTTCACGTATCACTGTAGATGCACTAATACGTGACACTCAAATAATGTTTTTGCTACTTTGTAACTTATTCTGCGGCGAAATCGAAGGGAACACGGGAGTTCGACCGGACTTGACGCGCGTAGTCGGCAGAAGAGAATTGTCACCTCCTACCCCCCAAGTATTTGGTTTTATTTGACGGGAAGGAAGTTGAGATGAGGGTAGGGTATCGGATCGGTTGCGTTCGGAAATAACCATCAGGTGGTCTAGATAATGAAACATGGACCGAATTGGCTACTGCAGAACTTTACTAATAAACATCTGTTCAGAATATCATCATCACAACCCTTTCTTTGTCCCACTGTTGGGCACGGGTCTCCTCACAATTTACTTATATTATATTGTTATTTTAGGCAGGTACTTACCTAAGTACCTATATTATTTATACGTAACGTATGCTATCAAATTTGCTGAAACATCAGAATATGAACTTACATGAACACAAATAATTCATACGTTATTATTTGTAACACAAAAATACTCTTCGCATTCCACACATTTACACATTCTTAAATGTTTCAAATAGGTACTTAAAATAGTTATTTGTATATAATATGCGTTATATAATATACGTAATGACGCATTATATAAAACTAGTGGACGCCCTCAGTTTCGCTCGCGTGGAATTAGACAACAATAGTTTCGTTTACACCTAGTAATATTATATAGCCTATGTCACTCAGTGAAGATGCAGCTTTCTAATGGTGAAAGAATTTTTGAAATCGGTCCAGCAGTTTTTGTGTGAAAACATTACAAACAAATCTTTCCTCTTTATAATATTAGTATAGATTGTCTAGCTAGCTACAACCCATAGATGCCTACTGCTGGGCACGAGTCTCCCCACAGGCACAGCTGCAAGCGGTCTTGATCATATTCCATCAAATGCGGATTGGTGGAGGGGTTAGTGGCCAACCCAATGTCGACCCAATGTCGAACCCACTAACTACTCGTAGTTCTTAACACTTGTCTTCGACAAGGATTAACGACTGTTTCCGCCATTGAAAACAACTTTACCGACGGCTTAACGTGCCCTCCAAAGCACGGTAGTGTCCATTAAATTTTGCCTCTAGCGTCCGCGCCGGTCCTTGCTTAACTCTTTCGATCGCATTGAATCGACGCGAACCACTGGGCTGTCGACGCTACACTTAATCATTGGCTTCACTGTCAATTTGCCATTTGCAAACACATGCTTAAGGTGACATATTATTATCTACCCCATTTTTATTTGATATAATAATCATGATAGTCAATCATCCTTAACGTATGTTAATCAGATATTACACATTTTGTACTGTTACAAAACATTTTGTATTGGAGTCTCCGCTATTTTCCTTTCTCCAATGCTTCTACCGTGTCTTGTTTTACCGCTGCCAATATCTTCCTCTGTTTTTCCTCCAGCCGATGTCGCGCGAAGATCCAACTGTAAAGTGAAATGTTAGTAAGTTCGATGCATTTCAGTTTTTTTTTAAATTCAGTGAGTATATTTTTAAATGAATATTATAATTTTATGGGTCACCCATATTGGAAGCAATACGCCCGTTATTTGATAGCTGGTGACCAGGGAGGCCCTGTGCCCACAAACGAATTACTATTATTTCTGACTTTATAGTTTTGAAGTCGGTTTTTTGATATTTTAATATCGTTAATTTATTTTTAAGTCGTTAAAGTATACATGGAAGCTCGTTAATCATTTGCATGAGCGTATAGTCACCATAGCAATCCGATAGGGGGCAGCGTCATCGCCGCGCTGAATAGGAACACAGTTCCAGTGAAGACGGCAAGGGTGCGTGCGTAAAGCGCGGAGTACGTAGGGTCGAACATCAGAGCTGCCAGGGTTTCTACTAGGCTGAATAGAGAGTTTATTTTACCTGTCAAATTAAAAATATTATAAAAAACTGTGACCGTGTTATTTTTGACTTTTATGTTTTGAAGTCGGTTTTTTGATATTTTAATATCAATTTGACTAAGTACCCATTGACATGGGAAGTAAAAATGATGTAGGTAAGTTACCTTTATACAATTCAGTGCTCGCCTGTCACATTTTTGTTGAAATTAGAATTCGTAAGAATAAGTACTGACAAGAAACAAAGCAAAAGGTGCACGGCCTAAAGAGACTGTGCCACGGAATAGAGAGGGGGGAGGGGGTATGCCTAGTAATATTTTGCTTATTCTGAGGTTTTATAAAGCATTTTATACTTACCCATCTCTTCACTCTGCACTAATTTAGATGTCATCGATCTGAGTGAAGTGAATGTCGTTGCATTTAGGATTTCTATGAGTGGCACTGAAATAAAAATAATACATAATAACATGAACATTGTTTATTTACATATTTATTTTATTAATTTAAACTTTATTGCGTCAAAACACTACAAAGAACGTATGCCCAACGGCATTCTCTACAACAGTATATCTGTGAATGAAGGTTTGCTGATTGGAAGTAAAAATATCGTGTGATATTAATTTATGTTTATTTTGCTTCGGAAGTTTATTATATTGGGTATTACAATATTTACTTGATATTTCACTTTTGATTGTCACTTTTTATTAATTAGTATTTCTGTTGTTCATACGTGCTTTGGCATTTAAATAATCTAGGAGAAATGCATAGGTAATAACGAACTGAGCTTATAAGTAACTACTCATGTTCTTATTAACCCGCTGTGCTAGCTGGACTAACCATCCCAGTCCCTATTTGAAATTATTCAAAGTTAGTCGCAGTGGTCATCACGGCAGAGGATGGATGGTGCATGCTCGTTCGCTATCTTATATCTATAAAACATAAATAGTAATCGAGGTACGTTTGCAAACCTCTGTAAGCTGATGTTGATTTAATTACAACCGCTTTTAATTCCAAGGCGCCCTTTGAAAAATTATTTAGCAATACAAATCCCTCGAGTTGAGATGGCTGAGATCAAATTAAAATTTATGATTTTTTTATTCTTTGATTACACCTAAATGGCGATTTAAGGAGTTTTATTGCCTTAATTTACTCTTTCTGTTATTTTGCCTTTTGTATTGTCAGTTACTGTTGAATAAATCCGCATTTCAATGTTCATAAATATTTCTTTTCGCGAAGGGCATGCTACGAGTAAGTGTAAGAACTCAAAGATTTTTTGAGTGCTTCGGTGCTTCACAGAGTACAACCCATCGTTCCTAGTTGTTATCGGAATATACCGAAAGAGTAAGCACCAGACCTTTCTGCGAAAAGGGATATGTGTCCTCCAGTGATAGTGGGCTGCTTCTAACTATCCATCAAAAAGGTATAATATAAATAAATAATAAATACCATGGACATTCACACACGGCCATCTGACCCCAAATTAGGCGCGAACCTACTAAGGGTGCCAGAGACTGATATACATACATAGATATTTTTAAATATACATATACATAAATAGATAATATTGATATCCAGACACAGAACAAAACTAGGGTTCGAATCCCACTCAGGGTGATCCCACTGAGTGGGATTCTAACACTACCGTAGGGTCACTACCGATTGCGTCAACGGGCCCGTCAAATGCATGGTTACGTCATATATATATTGTATGGTTACGTCAAAATGTACCTTTACTCCATTCCTTCTTTTTACGATACAGCAGATCTCGCCTAATTAAGCAATTGCTTAGAACGCATTGACTTGGAAACACCAGCATGCATGAATCCTGATCCACTCTAATGAGCATCTGAATTTCTTACTGAATCATTACTCACTCATAACTTACCCATAAACATATCCAGATCAGTAGTCACGAAGGCGATCCATACAGATCCAACGAGTTTGCTTACGATTGATATCAGACACAGCATCGAATCGTGGAAGCCCCACCGCTTGCTAAACACCGTTATCGAAAACAGGGCCCCTAAACAAAATAACAAAACCATTATTCCTTTTTAAGGTTTCATGGTCACTCATAGCCGACCTTACGGATGGCTCGCTATTGACAACGTCACTGCGACCCATAGACGACCCACTGCTGGGCACGGGTCTCCCCCACAGACACGACTGATGGAGGGTCTAGAGCATACTCCACCACGCTGCTCCAGTGCGAATTGGTGGAGGGGTTAGTGGCCAACCCAGTGTCGAATGTTCTTAAGCCACCCGAAGGTTGACAAGGCTTAGCGACTGTTTCCACCATTGAAAACAACCGGGACCGACGGCTTTACGTGGACGCTACCGTGCTTCGGAGGAAGCACGGTAGCGTCCATGTAATTTTGCCACTAACGGTCACCCATCCAAAAACCAACCGCGCCCTTCGTTGCTTAACTCTATCGATCACATTGAATCGACGCGAGCCATTGGGCTATGGATGATTGACAACGTATTGGCACGTTAAACCGTTGGTCCTAAATGTTTCCAACTGTAAAACTGTGCGTGTTTGAAGGTTTATCGATGCCTTATCGCCTTAGGGTGACTTCAGAACATTCTACACTGGGTTGGCTACTTGTCCCAGAAATGTTAATCACGACTCGATTCACTACGTTTTCGATTAAAGTACAAACACCAATTTCCTTGAAAAAAATTATTGGTTGATAAAAGATGTGACAGGAAAAAAATTGACAAATTTGACCACCGGTCGAATTGTTGAATTAAATTTCTATTGAAGTCGGGGTTTTCTATCGAACAAAATGAAAGCATCGCAGGAGCGTAGCGTAACCTGCATTTATTTTTTTGCTTTCGAACTTGGAGTCATCCCATTGTTGAGTCGTGTGGAATATGGACGTAATTAAAAGTTCAGTTTCCATACGAACTGCTCTATACTGGAGTTTCTCATGAGAGTGTTGAAGTCTTCATTATATTAGCGAATGATATTCATGCCTTTGTTTGTATTCTGTTTGGATTGAGAACAATATGGTTGGATTTGTCGGTAATTTGAATTTTTAACGAATCTCGGGCCATTGTAGCGTTAAATCGTATGTGGAAAGCAGCTAGTAATTCAATGGAACTTAAACGCGGGAATTCATAATTCTCAAAACCTCATTTATCGTGAAATTTTCGTGTGAATAATAATAAACACACTCACAAATTCACTTGCGCGCACACCAGTGTCTGTTTGCTCCACAATATTTAATTAAAGGAACTGCACAGCGTGCACATACAGAATCTCAAAGTCTCTGTTCCGTAGAGAAAATGTATTAATTATTAGATAGTATTATTGCCATGCATAGATTGTTATAAAGGAAAATTAACTAGGTTCTTATGTACTCACTTCTTTTTAAATTTTTTTTTGTTATGTTTTAGGTTATGTTAAATATTGATTTGTTCGAGTTATTAAATGTATATGGTTCTTAGGTCCTACATAAATCCAGACCTGAGATATTAGACCAGTCGGAGTGGTGTCGTTTGTCAGGCCTATATCCAGCAGTGGACATTCATGTTCTTTTTTGGTGTACAAATAAAGAGTACCTACTCGTACTTGTCTGTCCGCAATTTTGTTGGAGTTTTGTTATAGAATCTATACTAATATTAAAGAGGAAACATTTGTTCGTAATGTTATCACACAATAACTACTGGACCGATTTAAAAAATTCTTTCACCATTAGAAAGCTGCATCCTTACTGAGTGACATAGGCTATATAATATTACTAGGTGTAAACAAAACTATTGTTATGTCTAATTCCACGCGAGCGAAGCTGCTGGCGTTCACTAGTCGTTGTATAAATTCAAGGAATACTCTAACCTAACAAATTTCACAAATTAATATGTTATACTAGACAAAGGACTCACCCAGCGAGTGTGTGATGATACTGTATGTAGAGTACATGCTGTACTTCAAAGCATCCCATTTAAGTCGATATCTCACGAACATGTATGTGACTATCCTTTCACCTGTTGAGGGAATAAGGTCTTGAAATATTTACATCACAAAGCAACTTGTGGGATAGAATGTAAACGGTATCCGGGTCTAGTTCATCCGGTGCTATTTCTACGCAGAATAACCGTTTCGTTTCGAAAGCTCGTTCGTTCGGTCGAAAGCTTTCGATTACCAGCAACTAGGTAGGTATACGATATTAAAGTAAATGTTGTATCTAAATTTTATGAGAAGGCATAACGAAATTTAAGGCGTTAATGTTCTTAGAATGGTGTAAGTATAATTTATTAATTTCTACTTTTTGTTACATATTGAATATTTTGTTAGTGATGTATGAGTCAACCCTAAAACTGAAAACACTATTTTCTAAACGAAAAAACTGCATAAATATTAATGTTAATTGTCTATGCTTTACAAAAGAATAGAAAATGAAATGTATACGTACGCATCTATGTAATAACGTCATATAAGTTCAGAAAGTAATTGTTACTAAGAATCTCGTTTCAATTCAGTCACAGACTGAAAAGTGGAACCAAAAGTTGCATTAAAACAATATATAACAAGGTAGAAATGGTACTAGGTACCGTGCGGGCGGTGGTACTGCTCCGAGCGAACTCTAAATAGTGGTTCTTTATAGACTCTACCACCCAAAGAACATTATCACAATACTTTATTACAGTAGTGAAATACAGGGTACTTAATCGAATTGGAATAAATGGTTTGAGTTCCAACTTTGACAGGCTGCTATTACCCAGAGACCATTATCATTTATTAATTTTACAGTATGGGTCACTTACCGTGATTGGGCCCATAAATTATGCCTACTATGGTTAAGGCGATAATGAGCTTCTTTCTTCTATTACCGTCACGCTTTTTAAATGCAACCATTGTTGTTTCTTTTACGAACGAAACTAGATCTGATAATTTTATTGGATCTTTCTGTAACAGACAATATTAAGTAGTAATAACAAAATTAATAACATATAACAATATACTATTTCATTTAATGAAAATATTACTATATTGAAAATATTAATATACAAATACGGTAGGTATTTTGATTTGCTTTCTTACACTAAATATTAGTAAAATTATTACAAGATATATTTTTGGACCTATGCAAAACTGCTGAGACAAATTACTTTAAATTATTGAACAAAAGCATGCCTGGTAGTTACTGTATTTGCTATTATTATTTCAAGAATAAATACCTCAGTTATAACAAATAATCTTCAACTTTCTTTAGACCCATTTCCACGAAAAGTCGGCTTAAATATTGTATATTATAGAGTTTGTAATCTCGGGGTTAGATTGACACTTTAACGCTCAGTGCAAAATAACACCCGGGTAACTAACCTGACTTTTCTATATTTGGGAAAATTGAATTGTTTATGCACTTCTAATGTAATCTGACCAAAAATGATTGAATAAAGTTTATCCTTTATTGAATGACAGTTAACGTCGTTTTATTTCAACCGTATCGTCTCGTATCATTTGACGTTCTGCAACCATTCTGTCGTAAAAGCTTTCGTCAAGTCGTTTATAGTTTCGAGAAGTCATTAATAGAGAAGCGTTTTTCTTCCGTGATTAAAAAAAAAGATTCACGCAGTATCAATGACTTCTCATTCATAATCAGAAAATAAAAAAGACACTACAAAATAATTTTATCAGGAAGTACCTAGTACTTCTCGCGGCTTAGCCCGCGTGTAATAGAAGGAACTGAAAAAATGTTGAAATTGATTTTTTATCCTAAGAAAAAACAAAATAGGAATAAAAAGTATCCCATATGTTACAGCTACCATAAGATAGCTTAGCTTAGGTTTCAGCTACCTCAAGATTAAATTTAATCAATATTGGTCCCGCCGTTTGAGCGTAAAGAAGTAACAATTATACTTATATATACGTACATAATTAACACACACTCACAAACTTTGATCTATGTAATATTAGTGTGTTGTGATTTCATGACTTCAAAATAAGATTTGTGTACGTATACCTACTCCAAGTTAGTTTATACCATAAAATTCAATAATCCAGAGTTAAGTTAATGTATGGCAGGTTAAATAAAAAAAAATCAACATTAGGTCTTCTTCTAACTCTTTAGCATTTAACTTTGAGTCAATCAGTCAACCCTGGACCGCGCTAGTAGGCTTAAATATTTTTTCAAATATAGAAGTGAAGAAGAATTGAATGAATGAGAAAAAATTGAAGAAACAGATAAGATAAGGCTATTCAATTTTAATCTGTGCAATTATTACCTTTTCTTTGTCAGTGACTCCGGGCTTTGTTCTGCTCTCCAAATAATATAATCCATAAGCGCACGTAATTAAATAAATCAAGCCGGATATAGCAAAAACGCCATAATATCCCAAAAGTTTCAAAAGAATTCCGCTCAGAGCAGTACCCACGGGAATTCCTGCGGTGAGACACAAATTTACGAGGCCCACACGAAAAGTTCTGGATTCCTCGTCAGTTATGTCACTTATGTAGCTAAACACACCCAAGTACACTGTGACCCAGCCACCTGTTATTGCAGGAAAGAATACCTCGAAAAACATCGTGACTTCAACGGAAACTTCGTAGAAGAACACAGTGCTTAGAATATTACTTATGCACACGAGGAAGTCACCGAAAATTGGAAGCAGGATGCACACTTTTCTATTTCCCGTCCTATCGCTCCATGCTCCCATGAAAATAACGAAAAGTGTTGGTACAGCTGTTTGTATAATGCTTCTCCATGCTTCTATGTTGGAAATGACCTTTTGCACTTCTGCTTCGTAGCTTGTGTTTCCAGTCCTTTGCAAAAGAGCGTCACAGATTTCGTCTCCATACTCAAGTTTAACTCGACACGCTTTATCTAAATTTAGATTCTGAACAGCAAGTCTTGAAAGCATTGTCGGTATCACCAGCCCAGCCAAGATAGGCTCCACAGAAATTTGAGATTTTATGTAACATAGTTTCTCAAAGAAACTTTTGTTCTGTAGCTTTGATTTCTCAGCATTCTCATTCAGAGGTTGTGATTCTGGTTCTTCGTACTTTTCTTCGTCAATCTTCGACATTATGCTTTCAGATGTCTCGAATGAAATGATGTTGTTGTACAATTATAGCATGATTCAAATTTATCTGGCAAACATCACATGTTTACGAGTATATGGCCTGTTCTAATTTTAAAATGAAAAAATATTCTGTATCACATAGGTATCATTTTTTATTAAACAATAAACGAATTAGTATATTTTGACATAGTATCAATACTATGTCAAAATATACTTTTTTTTTGACCAATCCATGGAATATTCCAAGGTTTGGTCTTTGTCATAGATCTTAATTTTTATCGTATTTTTCTTTTATCACTCTTTTGAATGTTGAATGTTGCGTATTGTATATAAAAAATAAATAACTTGTAACAAACGAGTTGTGTTGTAACGAAGCGTCCATATCCCAGTAGGTCGCGTCGATCGTATGTGATCGACAGAGTTAAGCAACGACGGGCGCGGTTATTTTCAAGTGTAAAAACATTCGTTAAGTCTTTTGGGTTGTCCACTAATTCCTCCACCTACCTGCAGTAGAGCAGAATGGTGTATCATGCTTTAGACCTCAATCAGTTCTGGCCGTGGGAGCGACCCGTGCCTAGCAGTGGAACGTCTATGGGTTGTAACCAATATTTTTTTTTATTAATATTTTTTAATTTTTAAACAACCTGTATATCACTTATTTATCGTTATTTAACAGTGGCAACTAATTACTGTTTGCGCAGGGTATTTGATACTGTACTTTCGACCGTGAGGTAGAATATGATTGTAAATTACGTCTGAATGCATTGTTTGATAATTGATACGGTAGACGCAATTTTTTTAAAAGTATTTGCCATGTTTGATAAGGTACAATATAAGCGCTAACGAGAACGCAGTTATTGACTGTGATGAGTTTATAAACGTAGGGTCTTATTCATAACAAATAACAAATATTTTAAAATAATATGTCTTTTACAGCTATAAAGTGCTTTGTTAGCTTCTGTCAAATTCTAAATTGAGTTTGAATATAGAATACACACTATAGAACAAGTTTATCAACTTGTTATGAATAAGGACTTGTGCTGAGCATTTACTAGGTCAGGACTTTCAACAGATAAAATTATATTAGAGTTCTGTTTATATTGATGAACACAAAGCATTAATTGTATTCTGGTTCGCAGTTTAACGCTCAAATGATGTTACTTACGAGTAATTATAATCTGTTTGGTAATTAACTCCTCCGCCGATCCACGTATCAGCGCGGTGGAATAAGCACGATCTCAGTTATGCCTTATGTTACACTAATGGGTCGCAACCCTAACTAATAATCGCAAGTTAAATAAAAGCTTGTAATAAAACGGGCCTGTCATTGTGTTCTAGCAATTCCTTCACTCGTATATCTATTGTTCTTCGCTCCGTTACCTTATTCACAAATGTTCACGTAACGCTTCAGGGAGCGCTGTAACATTTAGGATTCAATTACATACGCGTATGTGAAGGTATTGGGAAGGTTACTTCGTAAACGAGTTGTTTTCTTCTTGTTGTATTGTGTAACTGGGGATTTTATTTAGTTTTTTTATTTGTTTTTTTTTCTTCAGTGTTCTAAGACCAGACTTCAAGTGCTATCCACGAATGAATAAACTTATCGGGATTATTTGTCCCCGTACTCAGAATACAGAAACCCTGAGCACAATACACGAATCTACTTAATTGATCCTGATAAAAACTAATTAAGATACGAGTTTATTAAATCAAGAGTGTTTTTTTATTGAATTTTAATTATCACTGATGTTGTTATTAGCAAGTATTTTTCGTGTTTGAAATTAAATGTAATGACTTTATTTTTCGAACAACATAATATATCTATAGTGTTTCTGTTAAAATTTCAAATACATAACTTTAAAATTATACAGAAAAGCTCAATATTTCAAACTGCTGTACTACAAATTTATTGTTATTTGTTAATGATATAATTAGTATATAATATGATTTGAAATGGACTAAGCTCAAGAATAGTGCTGTAATTTTAGAACAACGTTGAAAGATGCTAGCACCAACACTACATATCTCACAGCGATTCTGAAGGAGCGTAGGACCCAAGAGACTGCAGTACGTACTGCCTCTGTCTAAAGATGCAGTTTATTTCAAGAAGGTTTTCTACAAAATGTAACATGTAGAATGTCAGTTTTTTTTGTGTCGCATGCTAGTAATGTTAAATTTAGGAATATTCAAACATCAGCCATTATATAAGCGCAAATTAACTAAACATGGATTTATAATGTAATGATGATTATGATAATAATTTTATGCTATGCTGAGTATGCTATACTAGTGGACGCCCGCAGCTTCGCTCGCGTAGAATTAGACCCATTAACGACGTCTACCCGTCTAACGACTTCAAAAACGGCAAAGTTTCATACTAACTTTGCACCCCCGTTTTACCCCCTTAGGGGGTGAATTTTCAAAAATCCTTTCTTAGTGCTCCCCTACGTTATAAAAGGAACCCCTGTGCAAAATTTCAAGTTTCTAGCCCTTATAGTTTAGGCCCTGCGTTGATATGTCAGTCAGTCAGTCAGTCAGTCAGTCAGTCAGTCAGTCAGTCAGTCACCTTCTCCTTTTATATATATAGATGTACAATATAAAAAAAAATTTGTTTGTTACTAACCCACAATTTCGAAATAAGTAAACCTTAATAGGTTTTTTCAAACCACCAATAGGTTAGGACAAAACACTTAGTCGTACCTAGGTAATTACACTTTCACTCACTTTATATTTTTTTACACGATTTTATTAGCTTTGAAGGTGATTTTCTCCCACTTCAAAACGCTGGATTTTGAAACTATGCACTCTTATCAAAGACCAATGACAATGCAAAAAAATTCGTGTTGAGTTAGATTTAAAGAAGACAAAATAAATATATTCCTAGCTTAATAAAGAGTTTTGTAGAGTTAGAATGATGTATTATGAATAACTAATACCTCTTACCTACACGGTAAGACCTTAGTTAGGATATAGTCAATAATAAATCATTTGACACGGGAATATCCGCTTTGACTCCACGTAATGGCCACCGCATCCTTTGTTATGGAACATTGAAAAATTCCCAGAAAAAATTCGCCTTTCGCGTACACCGCTATTGTTTCTAAGGCTAATTTACTGCTTAAACTCAGGAGTTTCTACGGCCGCAAAATGTTTAATTCTTTTAATTTCGTACCTCGCATTGTCAGTGAACATGGAAAATCTAGCGTTTTTATTATGTCTCGAATAAAACTTAATTCAATACATTCATTAATTTCGTTGAATAACGTTATAAGTAAGTAAGCAATCGTACACTCGAGCGGTTCGGGTTCAAATCCAAACGCCACGCCTGACTATTCTGAGTATTGTGCGATTTAGGAAATTAACGGTGACGGAAACACGTGAGCAAACAGTGATTAATTATATCTACTTTTATTTTATTTTAAATCAGTGTAATATCGTACATATTCAGATTTAGTATAATTTTAGCATTGTATTTATTATTATTTATTATAATTATTACGTGTCATTTGTTTTATGTGTCATATAAAATATAACATAAAAAAAATAAACATTTGTTGTCCAAGCGTAACCTACGTGATGTCACTCCAATCAAGGGATCCTGCGGAAGATCAGCGCTGGTCGTTCTCGAACTTCCAGCACATGCTGAGTAGGATCCTTTTTGTTAGTAGTATCACTAAGTTATTTTATGTTTTAATGCAATAAACGTTCTTCTTCTTCTTCTAATGATTTATTTGTAAAATTTATCTTTAGGAACTGTAACGTGTGTACTCTGACGAATAAACTTTATTCAATTCAATTAAATTCAAAATACTAGGTACCCTGGCGGTCGCTGGTACCCATGGCGAACTCTTAAACTAACGAAACTAAATTAACTACAGGGTAAAGGTTCGTCTTCGACAAGTCTAGCTTCAAAATAAACTCCTACCAAAAGGAATTCCATTTAAAGCTACCGTACGGCGTTTAACAGACCATGAACCGTATAATGTTGCAAAGAGACTCAGTATGGCACCTTCAGGTAGCTCGAACGTTGGTTAGCTTCAGCCGGTACAACACTGCGGAGTTGTGCATTTAAGTCGAGAATTAAAATATACTGATACTTATTCTGTGGTTTTACTAACGGTACCCATATAGTTTTGTCATACAATATTTAAGTTACCATAGTAATTTAATAACAGATACGAACTGTTTCTATAATTACGTAGGTACCTACTTATTAAGTAAGTTTATAAGTTTATAATAATTCAGGGTACAGTTAGTTCATTTGTAGCGTCCATAGCCCAATGGCTCGCGTCGATTCAATGTGATCAAAAGAGTTAAGCAACGTAGGTCGCGGTTACGTGCCTCCGTGCTTCGGAGGGCACGTAAAGCCGTCGGTCCCGGTAGTTTTCATTGCTGGAAGCGGTCGTTAAGCCTTGTCGAGGACCTTCGGGTGAAGAACATTCGATACTGGGTTGGCCACTAACCCCTCCACCAATCCGCATTGGAGCAGCGTGGTGGAGTATGCTCTAGACCGCAGCAGCGTCTGTGGGGGAGACCCGTGCCCAGCAGTGGGACGTCTATAGGTAGCAGCGAATTCAGGCTTCGAAGGAAAAGCATGGGTGTAAATAAACCAGAACCACAGATTGCTAAATAGTTACAACGTAATCAGAACTATTAATATTAAAAATCAGTCACCCTCAACTTAAGCTACAGCGGTTCTCAGCGAGCCGTGAACCGTATAATGTCTCAAAGCGACTCTCAAACTGCATCGCCGGATGAAGTATGACACCTTCAGGTAGCTCGAACATTTAACATTAACTTACGGCCGAACTTCAGCCGGTACAACACTGCGAAGTTGTGCCTTTAAGGCGAGAAATATGACATTTATAGCTATTGGCGTCGTTTTCTCTCCTACTTATTTAATTATAACAAAAACTGTTTGTTTATTTTTTCAGTCAAGAAGTATTTTTTAAGTCATGTGAAGTCTGTGGACCCGCATTTCTACTGTTGAATTTCCTTAACTACTATATTTATCCCGTTCCGTTTTTAAATGTAAAGTCTAAACATATCTACATTATAAATTTTTATAAGTGAAACCAGCAACTATCATCGTTAGTGGGATACATACATACAAGTGTGAGCTACTTGCGTGATGTTATTACGCTTCGTCGCCATTTTGTAATCGCTGTATTTAATGAGCAATCGAAGTACAATCGAAGGATCAGTGAACTGAAGTGACAATGGGCAGGCCACGTCACTCGACGGACTGATAACCGTTGGGTAAGAAAAGTCCTTGAAGTCCGCGGCTCGTAAAACGAAGTATTGGCCGCCCTCCAACGAGGTGGACTGACAGACAGCGGAAAACCGTTGGATTCAGAGGGCGCAGGATCGGGAGGAGTGGCGACGATTGAGGGAGGCATATGTCCAAGCTGATGGATGTATGGATGGGTTTAATAAACGTTATTCAGCTATTTAATTACTTAAGTAATAAATAGGTACATACTTGGATGTTATTTTCTTGGATACAGTGTTCGCTGACGCGAAACTGTGTGAAAGTTAGATCAGATGTGCCCATGGAATAGTTTTTCATGATTATATTGATGGTCAAGCACTGTTATATTGATGTTCAAGCATTGAAATATAGAATGCAAGTAGCTTGATTTAATAACATCATTTAAAAAAAAAAAAAACTGAAAAACACATTTTGTTTAAAATTATTGTATTGTCATCGGTCGTTGATAATTGTAAAAAGTTTCAAATTAATCTGATGTTTTAAAGTGGTAGAAACTCACGTTCAAAGATTCCGTTACATAAATAGATACCTACCTACATACCAAGCTCATAAAAGCGTGTTAAAAAAGGTTGTATTGTAACGACTGCTCGTCTTTGTCTGTTTCTCTGTCATTTAAACTTTACTGTACTTGAGCAGCAGTACTTACCTGCTCCAACCGATGTAAACTTTGTTGCAGGGAGGTTGCAGGTGTCTACGGCGGGGCAAAGTTTCGTGATTCTGAACAGTTTGTGTTCAAACGTCTTTTAAGGAGAAGATAACAAAGTTGCTTTTAGTCATTTCGATTTGTTTGACGAGGGTCCATTTCTGGAATCCATGTTCAGTACTGAGGTTCAGTAATAAAATTTAATTTGTATATTAGTATGAAGGCCGTGACAGCCCAGTAGCGATCAATGTTTTAGATAACAAAATTATCTAAAACATATGTTAAAATCAGTACTGAGACTTTAATTTGTCACTCTCAAGCGTACAAATAATGACCTCACGCTCTACACCTAGCGACACTTTATGTGTGTCTGGCTGGATGTTTCGCCCATCCAATTGGTTTGGCTGCTGACTAACAGTGTTGAAATAGTTCCAATGCATAAAAATCAAGCTAGAGAAAATAAGTAAAGGATACGATCAATTTTGGGCCAAACGATGTACCGAGGTACAAAGTATTGGTAAAAATTCCTTACAATATACTAAAACTAATGGTCGATCAATTATTTTTAGAATCCTTATAGTTAGCTTGTAATAAAATAATAAAAAATACAACATTTCGTACCACAAAACTCCACATAGTAGTAACCACAAACTAATAAGGGATACTACGTAGTAACTACTCTGCACTGTTTATGTAATTTGCCAACTTCAGTTTTAATGACAGACGTCAGTCACACATTATAGGTTTATTAACCTGTATTCAATTTACAAATTATTAGGTACTAGTTTAAAAACGATTTCAAGAAATAATTAACCTTTAATGGTAATTAATAGAATATTTAAATCAATCTAAGATATTATGATTCTGTTTCTTAAGCTAGTTTATTAATACAATGCGCTTATTGTATATTTTGTATATGGGTATAGAGTAATTACAGATTTAGTAACAACCGAAACGCAATGTTATGATAGATTGAATTAGATTGCCATAACTTGCAGTGTTGCAATACATAAATTATCTTTTAAAGTTAATTTTAGGTGGTACAAATGCAGTAAAAAATCGAATTTATTTTTTTAATAAAATAACGCATTTTTTTCTCCAAAAATCAATTTTTGAATCCGAGGTACAACTCTTGGCCCATGTTGTATGGAAAGATAAACGTGTCCTTTGCATCATTTTTTCTGGATCTTCAAAGCGTCTGGTAAGGGTAAGCGCCGACGGAAAGTGTCTCGCAATAGTTATTATTAATTTGTAACAAAATGATCTAAAACATATGTTAAAATCAGTACTGAGACTTTAATTTGTCACTCTCAAGCCTACAAATAATGACCTCACGCTCTACACCTAGCGACACTTTATGTGTGTCTGGCTGGATGTTTGGCCCATCCAATTGGTCTGGCTGCTGACTAACAGTGTTGAAATAGTTCCCCAAGTGTCGTGCATAAAAATCAAGCTTGAGAAAATAAGTAAACTTACATCATTTTTTCTGGATCTTTATAGCGTCTGGCAAGGGTAAGCGCCGACGGAAGGTGTCTGGCAATAGTTATTATTAATTTGTAACATAACTAACTAAAACATATGTTAAAATCAGCCATGAGAAAATAAGAAAAGTTGGTACTGAAATTTTCGATTTTCAGCATCTGATACCAATGAATTGGCCGTCTACCCAAGCTAGCGAGTATGCACACGCTCAAAGTATGTACTAACACTAGCTTATCCCATATAAATTGTTTATGAGAAAATAAGTAACGTCTGGCGGCACTGGGATCTTGGACAAACCTATAACTAATGACAATAAAAATTTATTATTATTATTATTATAATACATTTTATTATTATTATAATGTTTACTTCAGTCCTAAGTTCTTAATCTCAATAAGTTTATCAATCTCAATAGGTTTATCAATCTCAATAAGTTTATCAATCCCCAATTTCAATGGAGTTTTGATAGGAGAGGCAACAATCTAATCAAACACTCACCGAAACCTTGCATAGCGGCCCAACCCTTTCGTATCCGTTAACGGCCGTCCCTTCGGATATACGCTACTATTATACCATACAATCCAGTAGAAGTGCCTCACATTTCTGCTGAATTAATGGTCTTGCTGCCGTCCGTGTGAAAAAATGTAATTACGCTTCAAGTATTCCATTATATTGAAACAAAATGTTAAACTATCTTCTTGATTGGTTTATTGCATAGAATTAATGTAATCGTTGGCTATGTATGAGTTACAATGTAGCGATAGTTCATGTACTGAAATCGAATATTATAAACTTAGTTAGAATACGAAATCTGCAGAAGATTTCGAATCGACGTCTCCGTGGTACGATAGTGGTTGACCTTATGCCACTGTAGACTGCGGGTCCTACAGTATGACTATTATCTACTAAAAATAAGCAGATCAGTAGTAGTCCCTTTCCAGACCTATACCTAGTGTGCTATAAAGTCGATTTTGTACGCGGAATGACAATGGTAGTTACTAACGTGATACTTGTTTACATGACCTTATTTTTTTCCTGTAAATTCCGCGGTTTATTCCTTCAGCTTTGACGGAGGAACGTAAACAGGCAAATAGGGTAGGTAAACATTTTACACTCTACTATCTTTATGGCAACGCATTTATATACGAAAGATTATCTCAGAAACCTTGGAATTCGGGATGAAGAGACTCCCAAAGATTAGAATTTCTACGTCTCACAATACAACTTTAATTCGAGCCTGCCTCTGATGTTGAGAAACATGAATTTTGTGCTCATTGCGCAACATAAAATGGAAGGGTGATTTTTTATCAAATTCTACTATTGTTACGTCAATTCCCACCAAATTATTATATTAGTAGGATTTTTATGTCGGGTAATTAAAGACGATTGTGGGTCAAAAATAAACAAAAATGTTTTATTTTTATAAGTTTATTCAAGAGACTTCGTCAAAAGAATTGCAATACATTTGAGCAAAGTAACAGAGAGCATTTATTGTATAAAATTTATTAATATATTCTATAATATAAACTAACTTGTCCGGTTTAATTACTCAATTGCACACTCAATTGAAACAAACAACATTCGCATAAAACTATCGCAAAATTAGGTTGTCATGTACTAAAGCGCCATTTTATAAGTTTTTGATCAATGACATTTTAACAAAACAATAAAAAAAATTAATCATCTCTTTTTCGGGAACGGTACCTTAGCTATGTATAGATGGGTTTTAACACATTTAATACGGTTTTATTTACAAAATTATTATTGAAATAAATTATTAATTATAGCATTCCGTACTATGATGTTAAAAACAGTAGATTACATTAGAAAAGTATAATTAATATCATAAGCAATAGATTTTCTCTAAAACCTTGAAATTATATTTCAAAATTATTCAAACAAGCTTACTTAAGTACATACAGTTTCCGTTACAAGACTCACATTTTCCTTACTAGCATTATGTAACGTTACAATTACAACCCAATGTTTTCTTACACAAATATTGTCTACTTCTCCCATACTTACTTAATTTAATTTATAGTAGGTAATTTTGTTAAAATTTACATGTAATACTTCTTTCAAAACCCACATCAGAAGTCGAAATACTTTATGGAAATTAACACTAATTTAACACAATCCATGTTGTGCAAGTTTAAATTTTAATTTTATTTAGGTATCATACATTTATTTCACAAATTATAATTATAAATAAAATAAACATAAGATAATTAATCGAACTAAACTAAAAAAAAAAAAACTTTAAATACAATCAAACAACTTTTTGTACAAAATTATCATTAATGGAATAAAATATAAGAATTGCTATCAATAAGGGTGTGTATCTTTGCCACTTGAAATCTCTACATACTGTAACTGAAAAAGTTAATTTATTTTGTAATAGGTTTTCACGTTGAATCGCAATATGTAGTTGTTATTTATTTAAATTGATACACAAATTAACATTAATCATTATAATCTTATCTTATCTTTCTATTTTTCATTTAACATTTCCAAATGTGTATATTAAGTAAGTAGTAAATAAGGATCAGACTCATCAAGTCATTAAAAAAATATCTACCTACCTACATAATGTGTAATGAAAAGTTTTACACAAATTCGTAATATTCCGTACACCAACAGTTCATAGTTACTTACATAAATCGTTCGTAATAATATTTGTTTTGGCTAAATTCTCTACTTATAAATACATTCTACAAATCACACATTATGATGAGAACATTAAGATCAGTTTATATAATATAGTTTTATCATGTATTATACAAGATATTTACATGCACAATATGAGTATGCTAATGTTTTCATAGAGCTTAGTATTTACTAGTACGAAATAAATAATTTGCATAGTTAAAAAGAACCTGACTGCAAAACAAATGATGTGATTATGAAAAATTAAATAAATTGTTATTTATGCTTTACTGTTATTTAAAATGGAACCTCGAAATGATTTTAACTTCGGTAGCTGTAGTGGAGGAGGGAGGAGAAAATTAATAGTCAAACGAGAATAACCTGAAAGACGTGCATGGAGTTCGCTACGCACACGTCTTGTAGATCGATCGCCTCGCTCGGAACATGTTCTCCAATCGCTAGTGTTATAAAACTATAAGTACATTAAAATGCATTGAGTTTAATGAGTTTCGAAAAGGAACCACGTAATATCTGACTTAAGACTGGCTATGTGTGCAAATGCAAGATTTATGCGAAGTGTTTGAAACAGAGCTATCTGTCAAGTTGTCCGAGCTCGGACAGATAGTCGACGGTGGCTGTAATTACATTTCACGTGCAATCATGGCAACATCGTGATTTTAGCGCATAACGTCTGACTTGGATACGTTAGGAACATAAATTCGTGACAATTTTACAACTTTTTTACAATATACGAAAGTCTAAGCAGATTTTGGTAAATTGTAAAAAAAAATAAGCACCAATGAGTAATTTGATTATAATCTAGTTTACTGTAGACTCATGTTCATATGGAGTATCTTTGATTTTTACAACGAAGTGGATTAATAAATAGACAACATTTATTTGAAATTCAAATTTCAAGGCCGTTAATAAAATAATATTACTAAGTATATCAAGTAAAGTAAGTAAGTAAAGTTTCGTAAACACTTTTTAAATGTTCTTTAATCTGTACGGATCTGGATTCTTTTCTGTTTTTAATTCATCCGATTCCATCTGATAGTTAAATTGATCGATTCTATTGTATTAAGCACAATGTATTACTTATTTAGGTATAAGAAACCACAGAGTCAGTGTGTTAAAACTTTATAAAGGAATATATTCTAATAACGTTTTGTAATTTCGAATGACATTTCAATTATTTAAGAAACGGTACACATTTATTTCGCATCGTCCGATGGAACTACCTAGTTATCTTTTCGAAATACTTATCATTCTTATTTAAACCCAGAAATTCTCATCAAATTACATTTCTCTTACTGCCAAGGATTATTATGGAGTTATATTATAAAAGAGTATTATAAAAGAGTAAAACACCATATTAAACAGAGAGCGTTGCCGTCATTACTGTGCTATTACGTGGATAAGCAGTTGCGGGTTGAAAAGGTCTTTTCGAGTTTAAAATAAATTCGGATGCATTCGCGGCTTTTTTATGGCTGGCTGTACTAGAAAAAAAAATGATTAAAACCTACAGTCGTATTTCTACCATATATCTTGGTAATAGAGATGAGATTGCAATGAACAGACGATGCTTTGAGTTGCTCGTATTTGGACGAAATTTATTATAGTCGCTTCTAGGAAGAAGGAAGCTTTGCTAAGGAACATTATGAAGCGAAGGTGGGACTCACCCGTACATCAAGTCTTATTCAGATAAGTCTCCTTTGTTCTCTGGCATCCTACACAGAACTTGGGACAAAATAGACAGAATGGAACTACATATTATGACAAATGTTTCATTGGCTTACCAGACGCATTGAGACATGCATATATATATGTATAAACATACTTCAATATATATAATAGTTTGACAGTTAAAAAATTATTTTTAATGGACAATTAAAACTTAATGAAAAAAGGAGTTTAATGGAGCATTAGTGTCTAATGTCGGCATTAAAATTTAATGCAACTTTCTTGCAACTGACTGTAATGAAAAGGATTCAGTTATCGTAAACACTTCTGTTTCCTATTAATTATTTTTTAATATAATTTTATTATAATAGGTACCCTTGTACCATTTTAATCTTTTGTTACTCTATTTATGTATTTTATGCTGAAAAGTGTTTAAATAAAATAAAAATTATAAATGAATGTTTGTCAGTTTGGATGTTTGGATGTTTGCTACTCAATCAAACGAATTGAATGAAAATCAGCACATAGGCAGATTGGCAGGCGTAAGATACTTTACACGTTTATTAGAAATTTATCTAGCACACCGTCAACAGATGGCGTTTACACTAATTCTTAACTTGATTACAGTCGGAGAAAAACTGATTATAATATTATAGTACCTACACAAAAAAACAATATCTATGGTTCTTAATACATAGTTCAAAACTAATGAAATATACTTATCTTTGTAATCTTATTTCACATAACCTTTATAATGCTCTCTTTTTCACATAAAAAACTTAACGATATACATCTAAAATTATTCCAAAGTAAACCCTATGTAACGATCAAACATAATACATGTTGTTTTATAACTTACAAAGTTTATTAGTTTACAAGGTTACGCTAGTCCAAGAAACTTCTACTTTCGTTAAATGGACCGGGCTTACTGCTAGTGATTTGATTCTCAACCATCCCTTAAATGCTTTAATAGTTGTCGATAATTATTTATTGAAAACCGACTAATACGCAGCAATGGAGCAATGGAGCCGCTGGAAGAAACCAACAGATATAGCAGCATAACGACTATTGTATGCGCCGGAAGCCTTCGCTTTTAACGAAACGGTCAATAGTTAGAAAAATGTTACGTGGTAAATGCAAAAAATCATGGAAGGAAGGTGATTCAAAGGGTACTCACGCAACCGCCGTTGTAGAACCAAAAAATCCACTTTTTTGAGGGGCCCACTCAACACACATTCAATGTTCTATTTAAATTGTCTTTACTATGAGTTTGGAGAACGTTCTTCACCGGTAATCACACCGCACATCAACTTTAACACGATATTTCAAGGACGGTTAGGCAGCGATGCGTCCGCGCACCATCCCTCAATCACGTTAATTAATTTGACATTGTATGTCATCTGGGCCTTCAAATTAGCAAGGCCGCAGAGCGCGAAGTTTTGAATGATGACACTTGGCCAGTCAGCGTGCGATTTAGGAGCAGGGATTATGAAAAAGGGATACATTGTATTTACCACATTTAAACTAATATAAATTGACTAGTGGACGCCCGCAGCTTCGCTCGCGTAGAATTAGACCCATTAACGACGTCTACCCGTCTAAAGACTTCAAAAACGGCAAAGTTTCATACTAACTTTGCACCCCCGTTTTACCCCCTTAGGGGGTGAATTTTCAGAAATCCTTTCTTAGTGCTCCCCTACATTATAAAAGGAACCCCTGTGCAAAATTTCAAGTTTCTAGCCCTTATAGTTTAGGCCCTGCGTTGATATGTCAGTCAGTCAGTCAGTCAGTCAGTCAGTCAGTCAGTCAGTCAGTCAGTCAGTCAGTCAGTCAGTCAGTCAGTCAGTCAGTCAGTCAGTCAGTCAGTCAGTCAGTCACCTTCTCCTTTTATATATATAGATTTAATTGGCGTCAACAACTATTATATACTATACTATAATGACTTATTATTACAACTAAAAGTAGTAATAATAAGTCATTGGTAAGCAGGGACCTTCTTTTGTCAGCTTATAAAACATGTTGTAAATCTTGGAAGGTTTGAGAACAGATACTGAGTTGTCCAGTATGCAATCCTCATTGGAGCAGCGTGGTGGAGTATTGTCTAGCCGCAATTGTGGGTGTGGGAGAGAGACGTGCCTAATAGTGGGTCTAATGTGGTGGTGGTTGTGGGCCTGGAACTTATGTACTACCACTTTGCAGTTATAGTAATAAAAACAGTAATTTGGGTCCTTCCAGTCGATGATAGGATCTTCTAAATGTGGAATTATGCGCGTTCGCTCCTGAAGCTAGATGGTACTCGTAATTGACCGAAACTAGTCGGCCTATTTCCGACTAAAATCACACGTGAGTAAACCAGTAATTTCAACTATGAACATGATTTTTAGTTATATAAATTATAAAAAATAAAAAAAACTTGGTATTAAAAAAAGTAACCAAATATGGAATAGTACCTACCCCAAATATAATATTATTTTATCGTATGTCCTACCGCAATACAGTACTATCCAAGTACCTAATAAGTTGATATTATTATTCCGTAAATTAACTTAGTAACAAACACAGATTTTAAATACAAATAACCCACTTAAACTTTATTTCTATGAACATTACTTTTGTAATTTGTAGTATGGCAACACTTACATTGTTATAAAATATAATCTTCATTCGAAGTCAAGTCGGGCTATGTGGTCTGTGGACACTACGCTTTACCCTATGGTTACAATACTACTGTTATTTAGCACGATTTTAAACTCCTATTTACATTGGCGGTGTCAACTTCGTCGCCAGAAGCGGACATCATCGCAGGACGTGTCTGAAAGAAAAAATGGTTTTCTTGAGATATCACGAGACGTAATCAAAAGATGGTGTCAGATGGCATATTCTGATAGATTAAAAAGCGCAAATGATTATGTTTTTCAGAGCAAAGTTGTCGTTTGGTGTAGTAGTATAAGTGAATTTTATTTATTCCGTATGGAACTATCGAATTATTTAAAAGGGTCACTATACGAGAATTAATAAATTATTTTACTCTTTAAATTTAAAAAGAAATTTAATACTTATATGCAAACATAAAAACGTAGCAAGTGCTACGCTTTTATGTTTTAGTATCTGAATTCGGTAATTTTGACATATTATTATTAATAGCACTTTGTATGCAAGAAATTAAGAGTTAGGTACTAAGATTTTTTCAAAATCAAAATCGATTCAATTTTGATAACTACAGTTAGGAATATATCCTACCTAGTTAAGCAAAATTATGATTATTTTCCTATAGTACTTTCCAAAATTCATAAAAAGATTTCCAATCCATGTTCCATGCAAAATGTTGTTCCATTTTATGGCAGTAGTCTCATGTTCAAAACCCTGTACGTTTATAATTGCTTTAACTATTTTTAAAATAACAATACCTTTTAAATATCAGGTTTTATTTAATAACATCAATATGTCTACTATTACAATGACAGCTGAAAACACAATTTCGCACTTTGTAATAAGTAAGTAAAATTACTCTTTAAATCAACCATGAATTAATTTTATTTCGGAAAACATACCTCCTTCCGAAGGACTTCATCAATAAAGATTAATTTTACCTACGTGCCATCGAACGAGCCTCAATTTAGACGGATAAGTAATCTACTTCTGAGCTTGTTTAATGACTTTGATTGTAAAATTGACTTAACGATTTATACTACTCAAATTTATTATTAGAAAACGATTATATTGAGTCAATCTTTATGATTTCGCAACTGCCTATATGGCTGGGTCCTATAGTATGTACGAGTATGACATCCGCTATCACATCCGCCGGTTATGTAAGGACGAATTGTGTTATTATTTGAGGAAACGGGTGTGGGCCATAACGCCCACAAGCCACTGCGACTTAAAAGGATATATTGTAGCTAACGAATTGTGTTTACTAAGCATTGATTCAAGTGTTATATAGATTCAATTTGTTAGATTATGATTAGAAATCAGTTTAAGAGCAATACTTGAAATATTAATTAATCCACATAGACTTTATAAGAATATATTTTAAAAGCTGATTCATCCAAATGCGATTGGTACTGCTGCTATTATAGCATATCGTTCAAGGATATCAACTTATAAATAAGTACATATTACTAGTTTGAACCTGATTAGGTACATATGTATATATTCTGGTTCAATCATCCAGTAATATACCTACCTTATAATAATATACATACCAACCTCCACAACTCTTTTTTGTCCTACTGTTAGGCACGGGTCTCCTCTCAGAATGGGAGGGGGTTAGGCCTTAGTCCACCACAATTTTTTTTCCTTCGAGAACATTATGAAGAACTCTCAGGTTTCCTCACGATGTGTCCTTCACCGTTACAGCAAGTGACATTTAACTTCTTAAATCGCATATAACTTAGAAAAGTCATTGATACATGCCGTTTGGTTTTGAACCCGGACCGGTCGAGTGAGAGGCGAGTTCGATAGCCACTGGGCTGTCACTGGATACATACCTTAATAAATTACAAATGGTAAGCACAGAGCTCACTAGAATCAGCAGTATAGACGCTGCAACTGGACCTGTGAACAATAATTTGAATTAGTTTCATATTTCGAAGACTACATCAAAATTGCTTGTACGAGTACGTAGCAGTATGATATCAATCATATCATACTGACTGTATGACTGTATGATGACTGTATGATATGACAAAATGTCATATCATACTGACAAATAACGAAAAAAATCACGTGAAATAATCAGCGAGCACTAGTTACATAATAGTCTGAGTGGTTCACCATTACTAAGCAACAAATGACATGTTATGAGCTTAGTTCCCTAAGCCGCGCTCGGGTACTATGTAAGCGAGAAATCATCCATTCTGATCGCGGCCTATATTGCCTCTTGAGCGTTTACCCCACAGGGTTTATACACTGTTATTTCAGCAACTCGCGAACTTTTATCCTGTTATCTCAAATTCCATGAAATATCCCTATTGATATTTTTTGATCTGATATCATATACTTATTATACCTTTATTAATGTAGTATGCGCTTAAACTGATCCATCGTAACAGACGTTAGTTAAAATTAACTTTTAGTATACAATTAAATGTAGCGTTCATAGCCCAATGGCTATGGCAAATTTCATGGGAGCTACCGTGCTTCGGAGGGCACATTAAACCGTCGGTAAACCGGGACGCCATTTCAAAGACCTTCAATGGCGTTGCAATGTAGATAAACCCACTTTTCACCAGTTATGTTTAGGTACCATGTAACCAGTTAGGTGGTGAGCCAATTGCTATTCACCGGGCACAAATCCAGACTCTGATATACATAATATTGACTCTGATCCATAACAATATGTTGATATTTTCTAGTATATTAACACGAAGTGAGTATCAACGTACCTAAATGTTCACCAGATGTCGGCGGATCCTTATTTAATAAACCTGACCAAATGAACAATAGATTCGGGCACCGAGAAATATGTTACGCCCAGACGGACATTATGAAAGGCGACCTTTCTCAGTGGTATTCCATATTAAAGAAATAAGGATTGTATTATTTTTCATATTTATTTAGATTAATTTGAAGTACGCTATACCAACATGTGGTAGCAATACATATGGGGTCCGCTTTTTCTATGAGTGTTTTGCAATGTTAGTGTGGCTAAAGAAGGCCTTACAGCTCATTAGAAGGGGACTAAGGTGAGTTCCACCAATCCGCATTGGAGCAGCGTGGTGGAGTATGCTCTAGACCTCCCGCAGCTGCTTCTGTGGGGGCGACCCGTGCCCAGCAGTGGGACGTCTATGGATCGCAGCGAAGGTGAGTTCAAGGTGAGACAAGGTAAGAGAGCTAGGTGATGTATGGTGCACAGGAGCTGGAGCCAGTCTTAGAGAATAGATTCTAGCCAAGAAAATTGTCTGTGAATGTATACAAAATCATACACATAGGTACGCGTGTGAATTTTGAATGAATTATTTCTTACAATTCTTTCAATTTTATTGATGTTACCCTGTTGGTTTGTCTAAAACGGAGTAAAGGTTGTATGTTGTATTTTTTGGGTCGGTATACATAGATATTTTAGCTGCGAAAGAGAAACAGACATTCCCTTCGAGAATTTTTCGCGACATGCGCGCCAAACATAGCCCTGTTTGCGTATGAATCAGTAAAACAAAGCGAGCTAGCTTCATTGTATTTTTCAACGATAAAACATTAAATAATCTAGCAAGAGACATGCAGAACGAAATCCGGAAACCGACTTATCTAAGCTACTTGTTATATTTCATGTTCGGTCTTTTGACAAGAAAATGACTTTCTGGGGATCCTTCAACAAATACAGAACGTTGCCTTATGATAAAAGCAAATATAAGAGAAATACGCAATAAATACTGTTTTATCTTCATCTTATCCACTAAACAAGCAGGCTGTATAAACAACGGCAGCGGTTAGGCTCTCGATGGTACACCGCGGGACAAATTAAGTATAACTTTACGCAAGCATTTATAATGTACAGTTAAACCGAAAGGACTGGGGTTTCAACGGGAATAATAATACAGCGTACAGGCTGGCCTTTTTATACTGTAAATTTGATCCTACCCCACTAATAACATAAAAAAAGTTAAAGCAGCAATCCATTGGCGTCCCACTGTTGGGCACGGGTCTCTCCCACAGCCTGAGCTGAGGCAGGTCTAGAGTATACTTCACCATGCTGCTTCAAAGCGGTGCAGAGGTGTCAGTAGCAAGCCCAATGTCGAATTTTCTTAAGCCACCCGAAGGTCTTCGACAAACTTAGGATTTTTTTTTAGTTTTGAAAAGAACCGATACTAGACTACCTAACGTGTCCTCTGAAGGACGGGCGTACCTTAGTAATTAAGATAAAGATAAGATAAAGATATTATTTATTTAAAGTAGTAAGTTTTAGTAAGTTTTAGTAATTGTTAGTAAGAGTCAAGATGTGTTCCTACCCTTGAGGACTAAGCCGGTCGCCTTTATAGAAGTCTACAGGGAAAAAGCAAAATCAATAAGACTTTAATCCTAAATAAATGACCTGTCCCATGTTATTCAGAAATTGTGAGAAGATTAAGAATGATTCATGTTTTCACCTATAGAAATTGGGAAATTTGAGACATATTTGGATTCATGTTAGTTTTTTTACAAATAATTATTTTATACGTTTTAAAAACAGAGTAACTATCAACTTTCCCGATTCAATTCAGACTTTTTTTTGGTGATTTTAAAGATGTCGATCTCGTAGGCAATATAAAATCATTTTTATTGTTTTTCTCGCGGATCTACTTTCCTGACACTTATGAACCGCGGGTTCAATGTCCCATACGCGGTCGGGACGGATAAACCTGTGTAACTTAGTGAAGATATTATAATATTAAATGTATTGAAAAACCAAATTAATAAAACCCTAAACAACTCCTAAATATGTTGGCTTTTAAGCACATTTATGGGACAGACGCAACACAACTGACTCCCACCCAAAATCGCCGTACAATGAACCAACCAATCGTTACCTCTGAAGAGCGCGCATTAATAATACAACGCAATAACAACACTAACAGGACTGTGGCGTGCCACTGTTATTACTTCCTCCCCCTTTTCCTCCCCCACTTTCGTCCCACTATTCTCCCTCAACCCACTACACCCCCCTTACCACGGTCCTCTATACCCTCCTACCTAATGCGACATTCTTACGTGACAACGATTTATCCAACGTGTATTGTCCCCTAATTTATGGCCCGGCTTAAAACCGCGAACGAATTATTTTCTCGTGTTCAAACAAAAAATAATAATGACGTCCAGACCGTAAGGCGATGTTCCATTGGTTCGCAATGCCCATTCCTTGCAAACAAACATAAAATGATGGATGTGAAAGATACATCTATGAAAATAAGAGCAAAAGAGCACACAACTCTGCCTTCTCATTATGCCCAACACAATCTGTAACAAACATCGAATACTACTCAGAAAGGGAATGAGCCATTGCAGTTCGTTAAGGTGTGAGAAATATGTTGGGACTGAGAGTCAGAGTTAATAGACTACTAGGTATAACTACAAATATTACCAAATGGACTATTAGGTAATAGTCCACTTAGTATTTTTTTATAAAGGACTACATATTTGTTCTAAAAAAAATATCTAAATTTTTGGTCAATTTATTTGTCGTCGTTATATTATAAATAACTAGTGGTCCGCCCCGGCTTCGCACGGGTATTTTATATAAAAATCAAAATTATAATACACACACATAAACCCTATTTGGGTCAGGTTACTAAAAAAATAAAAATTTATCACGACTTTATTTTACATACATAGACAACAATAGTTTCGTTTACGCCTAGTAATATTATATAGCCTATGTCACTCAGTGAAGATGCAGCTTTCTAATGATGAAAGAATTTTTGAAATCGGTCCAGTAGTTTTGGCAGCGCACGCCAGAATAGCTCGCAGATGGTAAATTTTTTCCTACTTACCTACTTGACACTTATCGTCATATTTTGGACAATTCACACAATATCTTTATAAATTATAGCCTGTGTGTTATTCTGATGTTTAAGCTATATTATTGTAAAGTTTCATTAAAATCCATTCAGTACTTTTTACGTGAAAAAGTAACACACATCCATCCATACATACATACATACTTACAAACTTTCCCCTTTATAATATTAGTAGGATAGGATTAGTAAGAATTATACCTTATCAACAGCCTAAAATTTAAGTTATATGCTTCTAGTTTTGAAAATGACAATACTTTCATACAACCTTTCATCTCCCTTTTCAACCCATTACAACACTTTTTTCCAATTAAAAAGTGTCTATGTCCTTTGTCAGGCTCTAGACTGTGTACCAAATTTCATTTAAATCGGTTCAGTAGTTTTGGCGTGAAAGCGAAACAGACAGACAGACAGACAGACAGATACTTCAAAACCAAACGTCCAATTTTAATCATTCAAAGACCAAATATTATCTACATAAACTGAAAATGTAGTCCAAAAAAATTCAAGAAAAAAAAATGGTTGTTGTGCCTCACTCGACATAGGTATAGTGTGTCGCGGTTTTTTTTATAGATATTTATAAGATCTACAATTAATTAGAACATTTTATGGTTCTATCTTTTATATTTTAGGCAGCGTACGCAAAATAAGTAACTTTTCTGGTTGATTTTTTACACCTTGTGTCCGAAAAACCCAAATATCTTAAGCCTAAAATTTAAGTTATATGCTTCTAGTTTTGAAAATGACAATACTTTCATACAACCTTTCATCTCCCTTTTCAACCCATTACAACACTTTTTTCCAATTAAAAAGTGTCTATGTCCTTTGTCAGGCTCTAGACTGTGTACCAAATTTCATTTAAATCGGTTCAGTAGTTTTGGCGTGAAAGCGAAACAGACAGACAGACAGACAGACAGACACTTCAAAACCAAACGTCCAATTTTAATCATTCAAAGACCAAATATTATCTACATAAACTGAAAATGTAGTCCAAAAAAATTCAAGAAAAAAAAATGGTTGTTGTGCCTCACTCGACATAGGTATAGTGTGTCGCGGTTTTTTTTATAGATATTTATAAGATCTACAATTAATTAGAACATTTTATGGTTCTATCTTTTATATTTTAGGCAGCGTACGCAAAATAAGTAACTTTTCTGGTTGATTTTTTACACCTTGTGTCCGAAAAACCCAAATATCTTGTAACCCTATTTTTTTCCAAAATAAAATTTAGTCTATGTCATCCAGGGATAGTGTAGCTTTCCAACAGTGAAAGAATTTTTCAAATCGGTTCAGTAGTTTTGAAGCCTATTCGATTCAAACAAACAATCAAATCTTTCCTCTTTATATATTAGTATAGACAACTCTAGAAACTAAAATTTCATTAAAAGTATTCGTATTAGGAAATAATGGAATAATTAATTCTTTTATATTTCTTAATACACCTTAAGTGAATAAGTAGAGAAAAATATTTAAAAAGAAATTAGTTTGATCAAGTCATATTAAACTTACTAGGAAGCGCGACGATCTGCGAAAGATGAAGGGAAGAAAGTGGATGAGAAGAGCCGAAGGTCAGGTTCAGTGGCGTGTATGTTCTATGTTTAGCAGTGGACTAATGTGGGCGGAAGAAAGAGAGAAATATAAATAGTAAATATAAATAAATATCATGAACATTCTCACACACGGCCATCTGAACCCAAATTACGCGCGAGCCTGTACTATGGGTGTCAGAGACTGATATACATACATATATACATATTTTTAAATACATACTTAAATAGATAATATTAACATCCAACACAGAACAAATACAAATGTCACACGAATGTTTCATAATTGAAGTTACCGGCTTACTCACGTGTGATTTAAGTCGGAAATAGGCCGACTAGTTTCGATGTGATCGATCGACTGACTCACATATCAACACAGGGCCTAAACTATAAAGGTTAGAAACTTGAAATTTTGCAAAGGGGTTCCTTTTATAATGTAGGGGAGCACTAAGAAAGGATTTTTGAAAATTCACCCCCTAAGGGGTAAAACGGGGGTGCAATGTTAGTATGAAACTGCCGTTTTTGAAGTCAAGTGGGCAACCCGAACGCGGGCAGACGTCGTTAATGGGTCTAAATCTACGCAAGCGAAGCTGCGGGCGTCCACTAGTTATGAATATAGACACACGAATGTTTGTCCTGAGTGAGATTCTAACCCACGACCCTTGGTGGAACAGGCCCCTGCCTGTTCCAGGGTCACTACCGATTGCGCCAACGGGCCCGACATATAATAATAAACTTCGTCAAGTGCGTAACGTGTATGAATGGAACATCGCCCCATGCAAGGGCCAAACGGCCTGTAGCCCGCGCTCCCCAGACGGGCCCCAATGCCCCGATGTTTGTTATAGTACTTGCGTTGCGAGTGGATTTGTTTTTATGTAAATGTTTGAGGAAATGCCGCGTTTGTTTGTAACACTGTATCCTGTAGGCGCCGGCCCGGGACATCCTGTGGGCGCGACTTGTATGGGATTGAGTTGAGAAATTACGAATTGTAATGGCAAATAAAATATTTAATTGCTTGCTTTAGTTATTATTGTGTATGTTTCCCTTCTATCTCAAAATCAGGCTATTATGTGTTCAGTTCAGTGTATTTATAGAAAAATAAGTTGCTAGTTTATTTTGTTTTAAGTACCTATTGTTAATAGTTGACATACATAGCTATTTAGTATAAGATTAATTAATGCGGTAAATATAATAATTAGTTAATACTTAATACCACTCAATGTGTATGTGTAGGATAGGTTCAATAATGATCAATATGTTCAGGAAATATGTGCTGCAACCCATAGACGTCCCACTGCTGGGATCGGTCACACAGACAAATTGGCGGGATGTCTAGAGCATACTCCACCATGCTGCTCAACGCGGATTGGTGGAGGGGTTTGAGGCCAACCCAGTGTCGAATGTTCTCAAGCCACCCGAAGATCCTCGACAAGGCTTAACGATTGTTTCCACCATTGAAAACAATCGGGACTGACGGTTAAGCCCTCAGAAGCACGGTAGCGCCCAAATGTTGCCACTAGCAGTCACCCACAAACTGACCACGCCCGACGTTGCTTAACTGTATCGATCACATTGAATCAACGCGAGCCATTGGGCTATGGATGGTCCTTTAACTTAATTAAATTTATTTTGGAAACTATCAAACGAAACTAATATTGTTTAATTCCACGCGAGCAAAGCTGCGGGCGTCCACTAGTGAACTAATGAATAATAATTCTGCTGATTTAACGCCTCGTCTACCTGATAATACAAACGTAAGTTGCAAACACCGCACTGTTTGCCGTAACTCCCTAAAAGTTCATCTCTGCCCCCCACGTAGCGTTTTGAGCTGAAACCTAGGTCAAACTCATTTATCCCGGGCCCGGTATAACACAAGTTTATAAGTCTCGATCCGAACTAACTTGGCCGAATATAAACTTGGTCGGCACGCGAATGTGGTAACATATCTAAATTAGTGCGGGAATCTACATATCGACGGGCGAATAATTTAGTTCGGAACATACTTGACTAGTTTATTACATGATTTGAATATCCTACTTACGAGTAAGTCCGGAATTATGTTGATCCTTACTGGAAAATTCGAGGAAATCTTCATCGGTGGACTTTATATGTGACAACCAGACTATAATCCAAATTTTTTCTATAGAGCCAATTTTTTCACAGGGACTTCATGGAGTCAATGAAACTAATATTTACAGACATTTTGCTAGCCCAGAACCGCTGCGGTGCAGAGTTCGCTCTGGTCGCAGATGTTGGGATACAATGGACAGCATAAAAGGTGTGATATTTTTTGAGGGTAGTCACCACAATTACAATCAATGCAATCGAAAGCGATTCAAGCACTCATAGCCCAATGACTCGCGTCAATCGCGCGATCGTATCATCGACCTAGTTAAGCAACGTGGGGCGCGGTCAGTATGTGGTTGGGTGACTGCCAGTGGCAAAATTTCAACAGCGCTTCCATGCTTTAGCGGACACTTCGAGTGTTTCGAGAACATTTAATTTTGACACTGGTATGGCCACTCAGAGTAGACCTGTGCCCAACAGTGGGCCAAAGAAAGGGTTGTGATGATGATGATGGCCACTAACCCCTCTAAACCCTGTAGAGTATAATTATGCTCATAACCTCCCTCAGCGGTGGCTTGGGATCCATGCCCAATAGTGGGATACCGATGGGTTTCAGTTTAGTAATATGGGCCGCAGTGGTACCTACTTCTTCAAGATATGCAGGTTCTACCATCCGAATAGAAACGTTTGTATTGAAACTAGTTAAAATACGCGCAAAGCCCGTCAGTTACCTTGATTAATGTAGGGGATCGCGCTTAAATCCTTGTAACGCCTACCTAATGACACCAGTTAGCAAGAATTAGGGTTGTCAAACATGTGTTTGCGTAAGTATAAGACCCAAGTTACCCGCCCACTTGTAATGGAATAGACAAAGTAAAAGGGCCTTTTATGTTAAAATGCTTTATTGTCGTTGTAATTAATGTCTATGTTTATTTTGAATACTTTAATTTTCAAGGTAGGCTTCAGATATTGTCAACCGATCGTCGATTCATATTTTGACGTGGCGCGGTGATGATTGAACCTGACTGTCGTATTACGGGTCCCGGGTTTGAGCTCGGGGTAAAGTCACTGGCTGACAGCTGCTTTTTGAAAAAAAAAAATTGTGGGCTTCCGTTACGGAAAACCGTGACACACTTTAGAACTTTAGACCTTAGTAACTGAAATTATTAATTTCCGCATTTTTCTTATCGAACCTCCAGCAACAGCGGTGTGGTTCGCAACACTAAATCGTATATCTTTTCAAGTGCTCAATAACACAAAAACGACAGTAGATTTTGTCATGAAATTTGAGTATTTTTCGAACCTCAATAACTCAAAAACTATATGTAGTAGGTTTTGTCATGAAATTTGGAATGCTCGCAGTATTTGGGAGTCTTCATAAAAGTGCAAAATTTAAAGTCAGTAAGTCTTATAGTTCTTTAGTAAGAGTGGGTTCAAAGGTGACTCGGAGTGGTTCGTGTTAAGTTACACACTGCCGTCGCCGTCGCTGTCGCCTGTACTTGGCTAAAACCCACGCCTGTGAGTCTCGAGTTAGAGGTGACATTCTCAGTTTTCAAACGTACCAACATCTGTGACTGACTTGGAACTAGACACTTACTAACAAGTACTAATTGGACTGTTACAAACAACAACTAATAGGAGTAATATCACAAACAGTCTCTACACCAGTCCTCATACTTCAGACTGGAATAAACATCCCAGTCATTAGATAAAATCTTTATCTTTATTTGAGTCTTGTCCAAAGTCGTACACTAGTCATGAGTGGCAGCGGATAGAAGGTGCTGCACGCTCTTTTGTTAACTTATAACCATAAAACAATTTGCGACCTTACGTAGAAACACAAAGTTTCAAAGGCTTTTACAATACCTACTTATTAAATATCTGAGATCGGACAAGACAAAAAGCTCTGTGAAACCCACCAGACCGCAACCCAATCATAATTCAAAACTTAGCCGCGCTTAAATTGAATTAAGACATGGCGATAAAAGCGTAATTACCATAAAAATCGGGTATACTTATTGCAGAAAGAGGGAAATAAGTTGATGGCAGGGGAGCGCTGAGTATAATTATGTGGACCGACCTTTATTCGGGATTATGATTATGTTCAACGCAGAAATTACTTCGATGTCGTGCCGAGTGGGCGTCTACCCTAATTTTTTTGTTCTAACACTTTGTCTGAACACATAAATCAACTGTTTCATCTTTGGAGTTTAAATACTTAGTTAAAAGTTAATTAGAAACCTCAAAGCAAGGACTCAAATTTGTAAGGTACGTTTTTCTATTGAATAGATTTTCTTATACAAAATCTAGTAACAATGAGAAGTGATTTTCACTATAATCTGGGAGCTGGTACAAAGCCGACTGGCGAATTTATCACCTTTATTGTGCAAGCAAGGTTTCTATGAAAAAAGGAAATTCTATTCCAGCGCTTAGTCTGCTTGATATAAAAGCGTTATTAACTTTTCTTTTATGTTTCAGGCTGGCGCCGAACAGACAGGCTTTAGTAGGTCTAGTCTAGAACATGCAACAGCTACAGATTATAAGAATATGTAAGTATAAATAAAATAAATAAATACCCAACTAGTCGAGCCTGTAGTATGGGTGTTAGAGAGTAATATACATACATAGATATTTTTAAATACATACCTAAATAGATAATATTAACATCCAGTACACAGAACAAACACAAGTAAAAATAAATTAAATTATGTGAGGTTTTTACTAAAACCCCCTCGGCCTTCAGCGGCCTCCGGTTTTCTAGGACATTTAGGGAGTCTCCGGGATCTCCTACGGAACGCACCGGTGCCTCCCTTGCACAGAGCCCTTGGCAGCCTACGGCTCGTACAGTGTGCCATATATGATCCCTATCTACTGTTCCAACAAATTGTTTACTTACGCATTAAAATTGCGCGACGGCTCTGGCGATAGCAGATAATTATGTAATGTGATATTTTCTACAATATAAATTTGCTTATCCTGATATAATACGATAATTTTAATATAATTAATTATCTTGTAGATACTACTTGTGTTTATTATTATCGGTTATTATAAAATGAAATCCGGAATCTTAATAATTTTTAGTTCCTTTTTCTCGTACTTTCCAATATTTTGTGACTGCGCGATAGCCCAGCGGCTAAGAATTTGGAAAGCTTCGGGTTCCTATCGTGGTAACTAGTCCCTTATCTGGATCTTATGCCTTCAAACCAAATAAATTTTAGATAGGAAAGTCTATAATAGAGTTTCTTAATTTTTTCAGTTCACGGACCCCTAGGAAATCAAGCTAAATTTTAACTTAATAAAAATCTTTTCATTTCGATCAATACATAAAAGGACAGATGCTGTTTTCAATGTAATATTGAAGCTTATATCATTCGGTAACAGAATCACTAATGCTGTATGTAATGCGTGTAGCATTGCATAGGTACGTTTGAAATATATTGAATATAAAAGTACTTCGAAAATCCAAACTACGAGCTCCTATGTCCATTAATTGTTACGTACGCCAATTCAAATTCGAATTTCAAATGCAAAATTCAAATGTAAACCTTTTCACTTTAAATTATTGCGATGCGTTGCATGTAATATTTGAAAACAGAACACGTACTAGATTTGTGTATCTGGTATTTAGAGCAAAACAATGTATCGGGAACAATACCCACACCCACGCTCACCGAAAATGTTCATTTGTTTTGCTTAATACGGTTGGGAGGTAAAACTTGTACTTTTCTGAAATACCACTAGTCTATACTAATATTATTAAGAGAAAAGATTTGTTTGTAATGTTTTTACACAAAAATTACAGGACCGATTTCAAAAATTCTTTCACCATTAGAAAGCCGCATCTTCACTGATTGACATAGGCTATATAATATTACTAGGTGTAAACGAAACTATTGTTATTTCTAATTCCACGCGGGCGAAGCTACTGGCGTCCATTTTTAATATTGTTGTACCTAAAACGTTCTAGGAGGAGACCACGATCGCAAAAAGCACAGGGTCCTCGATGGGAAACCGTTGAATTCAGAGGTCGTAAGATCGGGTGACGTGATTTAGCAGTATCTAAAAACATCATAGATTGTTGTATGCATAACACTTAAACTACTGTTACACATGCCTCGCTCGCTGCGACCATAGACGTCCCACTGTTGGGCACGGGTCTCCTCTCAGAATGGGAGGGATTAGGCCTTAGTCCACCACGCTGGCCAAGTGCGGATTGGCAGACTTCACATACCTTCGAGAACGTTATGATGAACTCTCAGGCATGCAGGTTTCCTCACGATGTGTCCTTCACCGTTATAGCAAGTGACATTTAATTTCTTAAATCGCACATAACTTAGAAAAGTCATAGGTGCGCGCCACTGGGGTTTGAACCCGGACCGCTCGAGAGAGAGGCGAGTTCGATAGCCGCTGGGCTGTCACTGCTTGTGTTACACATGCCTACTTATATGAAAATCGTTAATGCATATAATCCATCTGTGAATTTATGACAATAATAAGATAAGTTAACATACAATTCCAAACCAATCTTCATGGATAGTCCCTGTCATGCGCAAAGTAGGTGAAGTCATAACCGATAACGAATTCCCGGATAGTTATTCTCCTCGCCTTAACTGCTTTTGCTCTAACCCAATAAATAATAACCTCGAATATTGACCATAAATTCCGTCTCCCAGCGAGCATACGGAAAAAACACTTACGATCCAAACGCCACCGGTATAAATGACAAAAAAAGTTAGTTAGGGGCAAAGACAAAAAGGAACCCCGAGCGCCTAATGGGCTCAAGTTCGGGAAACACTTTAGCTAAACATTTGCTAATGGAAATGGAAGGGAGCCAGCGGCGTAGTGTAGTGAGCGGGGAATCACTTGTTTTTTACGCACACTTCGTGCCAAATTGCGGGTCGGGCTAGGGGGAGAAGCATTCGTCGCCCCGCGGTTTTCATTAGCGCTCCGCTGCGTCTGTAGACTAACTGGTAGAACCTGCAGGTATACGGTTCGCATCGACAAGTCAAGTTAGTGCTAAATCCATTAATGCTTATTGATAATATATTTTGAGAAGAGTAACTAACCGAGTTTCTTGCCGTATTCTTCTCTGTAGCATCAACTTTGTGAAATGTTATGAAATATACAAAATACATATAATGAATATAAATACAAATACCATATAATGAAAAATAAATGAATC
Source organism: Carterocephalus palaemon (assembly GCA_944567765.1). Taxonomy (NCBI): domain Eukaryota; kingdom Metazoa; phylum Arthropoda; class Insecta; order Lepidoptera; family Hesperiidae; genus Carterocephalus; species Carterocephalus palaemon. Next base: position 12,039,226 of record OX155643.1, read on the forward strand.
TGAGTCTAAATCTGAATCTGCTTATACACCCTTTTTGGCAGGCTGTATAACGTAACTACGGATTTAACATCCATTTCCCGGGTATATATTTATCTGCGTTAATTGTCTGCCCCGGCCGAGATTCGAACCCAGGACCCGCGGTTCGGCACTCAGGGTCACTCACCACCACCAGTCGTTAAAGCAAGTAACGACAACTTCTATTCTGCCGAGAACATTAAGAAAGTGACAGCACCCACAGTAGGAACATAATACAACAGTACACCGTAGCAACGTACAATCCTTGGACATCCCACTGTTGGGCACGGGTCTCCCTCCCAATGCGGATTCATGGAGACTGTGGGGAGTGGTGAAGATTGTGGAGAGTGGTGGAGATTGGTGGGAAAGAGCCGTAAGTACCTAGGTAATTACGTGAAATTAGCCCGGTTTCATTTATATAGTACCAACTTGAAAAATTTCAAGTCGACTACAGATGCAAAACTGTATGGTTTTAAGCCTAAATTATTGAAGTGAAGATTGTGGAGAGTGGTGGAGATTGGTGGGAAAGAACCGTAAGTACCTAGGTAATTACGTGAAATTAGGCCGGTTTCATTTAAATAATACCAACTTAAAAAATTCCAAGTCGACTACAGATGCAAAACTGTGTGGTTTTAAGCATAATTATTGAAGTGAAGATGAAGTCTTAATAAAGCGAAACGAGCCGAACACTCCCCCGTCGTTACGGGCCGCTTGCAAAAAGAAACAAAGTGAGATTTTAGCAAGTTGTCGAGTAAATCAGAGTAGCAGTTAGGGGCACCTGATAGCGGGGCGACCTCTTGAATTATTGCCTTTTGCACTTTTTTCACTCGGCCACATTAAAACTTGCAAACTTCTCCGACCGTAATAATCCTGGCCTTGATTAATATTTATTTTGAAGCCGGTCGGCGGTAAGCTGAATAAGATTTTTAACCGCGTTTACAAAGTTTAAGACTACAGCTAACTTTTATATATATCTCATTTTATCTTTGGGGTATTTTTAATAAAGGATAAGAATAGTATTAAAAAAATAAGAGTAGACATATGTTTAACTCGACACACTTCCTGTTGACCCTACTGGCCTTAACAGCGTCACCGAACAGGAAGGTTATCTAAACCTCCTGCGAGGTTCTAACCTCGGCTTAGACAGTCGCTCTAGTGAAGGAATCGGGATGAAACGGCTCTGTTTTACTTTTACAATTTAGCCACCTAAAGTTTAAGTAAACGAATGATATAGCCACGTAACATTAAATATATGTACAATGATATACAGAAAAAAACACGAGCATCGCAATACTTTTTGAAAATATTCACATTTCATAATCCGTAGAACGTTTATTTTAAACATGCGACCCGATTATGAAAGTGGATCCATTTACGGATTTTATTAAAAAAGTTGAAACGCAATTCACACCTTCCAGGGAAAAACAAAAATAATATCACGCAAATACCCCACCACCGGTGACACAATATATCCCCAAAATCTATGTTTTACTCTGAATTTTTTTAATATAACAAAAGAGTTCACAACTGCCGGCAGAATTGCCAGAGTTCTGTATAATTAATGTTCCGTTGTTTTCTCCCCAACTAATACTTCACGAGTACATTGCGCGGTATTGGAACTGAACTTTTCGTTATTTATTTGTAAACAGACCGTTGAAATCGCTCGCACTTCACAACTTCGAAAATTAAATATGTGGGTTATAACACTTGACCTTTGGGATTGGTGCCGGTTGGTTGTCGCGCTGCGTCGATTGGAATTTTGTTACTTATATAGTTTTGTTTTGTACCAGAATTGTTGTTTCTATTTTTAATTATTTTCCGATGTTCCGTTCGTGTCGGAGCTAATTCTAAATTGGTTTTCTTCGACCTCTATTTCTACGAAAGTTTTTAAGTTACCAATGTCCTTTGGTGGTGCTAGACCAAGTATTTGATTAATAACGCCTACGCCTTTACTCTACTTGAGATTAAAAGCTTTTTATTACTTTAATGAAATATATTGAGTTTGTTACTCAAAGAGTTTTGAAAAAGAAAGTAAAAGAGTTTTTAGATCGTGTTATTTCCAATGTAACCGTTGATTCACATGATACATGTTTCGTTTGTGCAATGTGGGGACACATAGTATGTTATATGTTTGACTAATGAGTAAAACGCACGCTAATTACACATGGATTGATTAGGCCAATTAACAGTCTATCCTGTTTTAGATTAATTAAGCGTCTTCTCTGGAGACAGCGGCCACTTGTCATCCTATCGGTATACATAATTATATTGTGTTAGCTTGCTCCTGTTACGTAACTGGCAGGCTACAATCATCAGAATCTAACTACTTGGGATAACTGACTTCACTGATTACTTCTAAAACCACGTATTAATATTATTATTCCTATGTTGACGTATAGGTACAAGTTTTTGAGAAGAATCATCAACGACAACACATGTGTAAATAAATTCATCTATAAAACATATAATTATTTAAAATACTGAGTTGTTATTGTCCCTAATAAAAATTAAATATATTATGTATTATAATAATATTAATTTTGAGTATTAAAAGTCTTCGACCACAAAGTTTAATTTTAAATCCATTTTTAACATGCTTTTTTATATTTAAGAAAAGCGACGGAAATAGCAACACAACTCCTATCAATCAATCAATTTTTTTTTTAATTTTATTTAAGAGACATTGAATGTGGAAGTCTGTTAATGAATAATTTTGTTAATCAAAATATCTAGGTATATTAAAATTATAAAGCGGGAGAGATTTTTAATGTTTTGTTTTTTTTTTGTGATAAACTCGCTAACCTCAAAAAATACTTCACGAAGTATCAGTCCGATATAAAACATTATTTTTGTAGGTACTAGATCGCCACATTTATGTTGAGAAGGATAGGAACTAAAAACGAAACTTGATATTAAATATATCCGTTTAGCGTTTACTAGATTTTATATGCTGTTTTAAAGAACAGCTTGGATTGTAATCGTGTTTTAAAAGTTGAAAAACAAAATGTGGATACAGAAATTTAATTTACTTAGGTACATAGGTAACGGTATAACGAAGAAAATACTTTCCACAGTAACTTCTGAACTTAACAACTTCGATTTCACCCGTCGAGTGCATGAAAAACAATTTACAGAGTAACAATTTGCTGTATAAAATTGTTTTTGTGTGCCATTGTTTAAAACTTCCATAATAACTCTATCGGCGCTGTCAACTCTGGAACTAATAAAATTATGCAAAGTCGAAATCCACGCGAAAGAGGCACAAACACGGCATCGCTTAGGCTTATTTCACACTAACATCTTATTAGGTTCAGTTTGACAGTTACAAAATTAAAGTAAATCTTTAATTTTATTGACATAATTACGTTTATATAAATTATACAAAAAGCACGCATAGTAAACAGAAGTTGTTATGAGTTTAAGGAAACCTGTGTGAAAGCAGTTAAGAAATCATTTTTCATCAGATAATTATTGTTGATTGTAATTAGATATAATGGTAACTGTCACCTACTCCTCGTAATTTTTTTTGTTCTTCTTTAGATAGGTAATATGTTTTTACCATCTTCATTTATTTTGGTGTTATGCCTAATAAACTAACATTTATGACATAAGTTATCGCTTATTAATTCAAATTAATGATAACAAAAAGTTGTCGACATACTAAGCTTTAAAAACGAAAACTATAAAAAGAAAATAAAAAAATAAAAAAACTTTGAAATAAATAATATACTTAGCTATAAAATAAATTGTTGATGATATATAATTTTATTAATAATTCATTTAAAATCTCTATCAGAATTAAATACAAAAAGATTCATTACACATAAGGATTGTGAGCCCGTCCTTATATTTTATTCGCTTAAAAGACTGAAACACACGTACGTGACCATCAGTTTCGCACCGCTCGAACTTACATGCGTTAAAACATCCCAGTGTGCACTCACCCTTAGATCGCAGTGCTTCATGTATATTAAGCGGGACGCAGCACTTTAATTCATCTAACAGGGTGGAAGTCACGGCTTCATTGTACAAATGTTTGTTTTTAATTTACCGTCTCCTGTCTCCCTTAAATATTTTTAAACGTATTTCGGAGTGAATTGATTAACGGTGAGAGTAAACTTGATGATTAAATTGAACAGGTTACATTTTGTATGTTCAACGACAGCAGTAGGGATGGAATAAAGCAATCTTCATTTGAAGAATGAACTATGAAATCTGAATTAAATTATGAGATTTATAAAATGGAATGTATGGAGATAAGACATTGATGTCGGATTTAATGACCAGGTAGTAGATATTTAATAGGGAAAATTTTAAAATTTGATATTTATTTGAAGAACATTGATTGCTCTTTCGTTAGGTGACTTAAACATAAAAGTAAAGTAAGAGTAGTATTGGATAAACATACCTACGAAGCTGTGTTGCTTTTATTGCCAACAACGAGTACTCACATCAAAATCATGTAAACCAATAATAAAATATGGTTTATAAAAAAATACTTTGTTAATTTGACATCCTAACTGGGATAATAGATTGCAGCAAACACTCATCCCGCATGTAAGGGTCCCATTAAGGTGCTCTAGAAATAACATGCAATTATTCCACTCCCCTCAAACAAGAACCAATCATGCACATAGTTCAGCTCATTGCCGTATTGTAATCAGTACTACCCGAATTTAACCCTTTTCAACTTAAGTAAATCATCATTAAAAAATGAAATTAAAAGCACTTTTCGTATAAAAAATATTCATACACAACCACATCCATTATTTATGTACATGCACACATAAGCACACACATAATGTATAAACGCAACCGTTCATATACTATATAGTATGATCTTACCTAATATCTATCTATATATATAAAAGGAGAAGGTGACTGACTGACTGACTGACTGACATATCAACGCAGGGCCTAAACTATAAGGGCTAGAAACTTGAAATTTTGCACAGGGGTTCCTTTTATAATGTAGGGGAGCACTAAGAAAGGATTTCTGAAAATTCACCCCTTAAGGGGGTAAAACGGGGGTGCAAAGTTAGTATGAAACTTTGCCGTTTTTGAAGTCTTTAGACGGGTAGACGTCGTTAATGGGTCTAATTCTACGCGAGCGAAGCTGCGGGCGTCCACTAGTCTGTTATAAACCGCGTAACCATAGTATAAAGAGTCGCTCCAGTAGTCTTTATTCTATGGCGTAACCCATTATTGGCCATAGTATGCATATCAAAATATTGTAGTAAATGTTTTATCTTTACCGCTGTTGGATTGCGTAAATAGTTAAATAAATAAATATATTCTTGTAATTAACTTATCCATACTCAATCTTACGCATGTGACTCAAAAGAAAATAATATCAAAATATGCTTAGGAACGCCCATAATTCTTGTTAAAACACGATTTACAAGTCCTCCACTGATACATTTCGCAAGAAAGTTGGGCAAAGTAGCATTTAAAATGCAAGAACAAATAAATCCGCGTAGCACGTACGCGGATAATTTGACAGAGGAACAATATACGAGAGAAGAGAACCCATTGCCAGCGCGTAGTTTAATTCAACAGATTCTCGTGCAGTGACAAATGTTAGGTTTTTTCACGCCCGACACCAGCAAGTCTAACTTGGGGCCCTGAAAGTAGCGATTTCGCAAGATAATTTATCATCTAACTAGGTATACCAGGTCGGTCCTGTAGCTCGGGACCAGAATAGTGCTACGGTATCTGCCTGTCGTAAGAGGCGATTAATGGGAGGCTTCTTAGGTTGCGGACGACATGACTGCAAGCTTGAACCACCTTATGATTAAAATTAACAAATTATATAGAATGTTAATTAATAAACTCCGCCATATTAAAGGCAATAAAAAAACGAAAAATGTATAATGACGTCATTGCTACGTCACAATGTAGATTCTTTTTACCACCATGTATAATTAATGTTTTAAATTGATGTCACTGATAAATAAAACCGTTTAAAAAGTCATTCTACGAACAGAATAGAGTTTGAAAGGCAAATGACAACCAAAGAGTTACATAAGCAATATGCGTTTTCATCCGTACCGTTAATTGTATAGCTGTAGGTATGTAGGTATTATGTATTTATACGTATTATTTGTATGTTTTGTATGTATGTATGTATATGAGTATATTTGTATGTATTCAATTTATTTAATTGTAAACTGTTTTTTTCTCATCTGCCGCAACTTTCCTTTTTTTCCCCACTCAACCAGGGTTTGACTGGTAGCAAATGCCATTAAACATTAAGTTCGCCCATTGCTTATCTCTTTAGAGGTGTCAATAAAGTTGTATAAATAAATAAAATAAAATAAACATCACAGACACATAAAACATAGGTAGTAGCAATATTTAAAATTGTATTTTTTATAGCTGTTCTATTATTTATGTCCAAGGCACACGTTATTTCCGCTGTATCTATGGCCCTGGCGTAGGACTCGCAAAAACCGTTCCTAAGCGGAAATTCAAATTGAATGACAATAAGATTGACGGGCCGCGGCTGATAGCGGACCCATTTCATTTCGCTAAGGTTTTATGTATGGCTTAAGAATGGTATTACTTTTTCCATCTTTCCTGCGAACAAAGTCGAAATGTCTACCGAATGATCAGTTTCCGATAGAAATTGTATCAGTTTATCACGTTGGAACGACAGAAAACGGTCGATATTTTGACTACAAACAAAGCAAGTAATTCTTTGGAATGAATTATTTTTGGCGGAGCAGAGGTGGAAAAGATCTACCTCGGAAATAGTAAAAATACTGAAATTAAAAACTATGGAATGGAACGCTTTCGTAAACGCTGACGTGAAGTCATCTACATGAAGTGTCGCGTCACTTTGACATTTCATATGGCAGAACAACGTTTGCGGGGTCAGCTAGTTTATTTAAATAATACTAAGTGACGCGACATCTTCTTTAAAGTTTAAACTATTTAACTAACCATATAGGTTACGTTAAGTTACGATCTATTTGTACATTAACATAGATCTCTACATGATCTTTGAAGTACCTACAAAAACTAAAATGTCATACGGACATCCAACTTTTTTTATCACTACTGCAAAGTAACAAGTGTTTCATGGGAAATTTAAAATTACTAGGTACCGCGTCTTAAGACAGCGATGGTACGTAACCCTCGCATACCGCGCAACCCGCTGCATACAGTTAGTATAATAAAAGCATAGTTTCGTATGAATATGACTGTTCTCCCCCACTTGCAAACTGCTTCATTGGTCACACGCGACATTTGAGCCCTGAGATCGATACCCAGACAAAGAATCAATGGGGTTTTTCTAATTTTGTATCTGAAAATTCCCAGTAGCACGGCGTGGACATGGGATGTATGACATAACTGGATACACCTCTGCCTACCCTTTTGAGTAAAACAAGCATTATTGTAAATTAGTACTTACAATACATGATAATTAACAGTCGCATTTTATTTGAGGCATTACATGAAAAAACCGCCTGCTTTTTCGTGCTTTAAAAATAAAAATTAAAACTTGAATAAAAAACGAAAGATATTTTCGTTGGAAGGCGTGAGTGCAATTTGTATTGCGTATGAAAAGTTTATAGTCCCATACACTCCGGTACAGAGCGGTGGGCCGTACCAACTGTGCGCTGGATCGTATCCAACTTCTTTACAAAAATATCGACGCGACGCGAAAAAGTAATGTAAATACGGTTAAAGTAACGTTACTACTGGGTTTTATTCAGTCATTATGGATATCTGCAACCAAGCGGAGCACATCATTGGCTGGGCTGGAGCGCTGCCACGTTACCACGCTGCTCCAATGCAGATTGGCGGAGTATTAGTTGCATAATACCTTCAGGCCGCCTGAATAACACACGCTAAGCCCTCAAAAGGGTTTAGCGAGAGTTATGACGATAACAGGGACCGATGGCTTAAGGCGCCTAGTGGTGCAAAATGACCTTGAGAATCGGTGCACACATTCTCACAAACGACAACAGCGCCTCTAACGGAAAACCTCAGAACTACCTTACAGAGCATACAATGACATGTCATGAGGTACTGTATTAATCGCCTGTATAACCCGCGCAGATAGAGAATAGATCTGAAAATGGCACTTAAAATACAAGCACAACACACAACACAAGCAAGGGTACTTAAAACACTGGATTGTAAAATTTGCCTTTATTAATTGTGACATTTCAGAATCAGATTATAAAAATAAAGAACAATAGGATGGGAATGGTATCAAAGGTTTTATAAACCGCTTGGTCCAGCAGTGTCCTGGTCATCTGTACCCATTACTGGTTCAATTCCCTCCATGAATTGGTTAAAATCTTCCATGGACTGGTCAATTGTAAAATTTGCCTTTATTAATTGTGACATTTCAGAATCAGATTATAAAAATAAAGAACAATAGGATGGGAATGGTATCAAAGGTTTTATAAACCGCTTGGTCCAGCAGTGTCCTGGTCATCTGTACCCATTACTGGTTCAATTCCCTCCATGAATTGGTTAAAATCTTCCATGGACTGGTCACTTTCACAGTCCTGGTCTTCAGAGTTGTCACTTTCATCTTCGGTGTTGCTGTTCAATTACATCACAAAATGTCAACGTTCGTAACAAAAACTTAACGAAAATAAATAACAATCAAATGTAACGCAAACAAAAACAACAATATCAACGAAAACAACAATTACTCGGAGTGCGTCAAGTAGCTTAGAAAGCGAATCCCGACTGATTATTTGTTTGCAGCTCGTACTTCACTGTGTGAGTATAGACAGCGATAGAGAGTGAGCGAGAACGCATGCGAGAGGACGCCATTTTCAAATCTATTCTCTATCTGCGCGGCTTATACGGGGAAGTGTTTCAGTAGATGGCGTTTATTTTAAGTAATAATTGACCTAACAAAAAATTTATAGGAAGGTACGACAACGTAATGAAATTAGATTTATGCAATTTTTTTAGTTACTTAAAATAATAACAAAAAAAAAGTCATAAAAAAATAAAGAAAAAATTGAAAAAGAAAGGAAGTGTAACTGGAATTTGAACCCGAGTCTCTAGAGCGAGATTCTTACTCACTGCTAATGTCTATAATTTCCCCGTTATTGATATTATCTTTGGATTCTCTTTTCCTGTAATAAATACATATTATGACATATATAAATATTATTAGCTTTTTATTTCATTTGCATAAAATAATAACAAAAAAAAAGTCATAAAAAATAAAGAAAAAATTGAAGAAAAAGATAGGAAGTGTAACTGGGATTTGAACCCGAGTCTCTGGAGCGAGATTCTTACTCGCCGCAAACTCCAATTACGCCATTTACAGCTATACGATTAGGGTTGAAAAACTGTGTACGTATCTATCTTTTTGTACTCTGCAGGATTGCAGAGAACAATGAAAATTAATAAATGTTTGACAAAATTTAAATCTTTACGTCATTCATGTGTGTGACGTTTGCTTTATATGAACACTTTTGATTTATTTCCCATGTTTATTTACAAAATAGGAGTCCGTTTACGCCCTTCTAACTTAAAAAAATACTTATAACGTTAAATTATTTATATAAATTAACCTAATGTAATAACCAATCAATAAAAGTAATGAAATAACGTTGGAATCTTGCAGAAATTTTGCGGCAGAAAGCGCGACACGCCCGTCTAGCAAGAGGCCTCAGCCGCGACTGTCGGTACACGGCGTTTACACACACATGCTCGCGAGTTATGTTCGAAAACACTGCGCAAATGAGAACAAGGGTTTTTTGGAAATTCTACAAAATGGATTTAAAAAGTGGTATAACTGATATATTGTATTTATTGTGATGAAAAATATATGTTAAATTGAAAAAAAAAAACACGTATTTTAGAAGGGATTTGATTGTTTAGAAGATTATTTTAGAGGTATCTTCGTGATTTTTTTCTATCGAGTCAACATTAATGTATTATGTTTTGAAGGCCGTAGCAATCTAACATATATCCCCAAGAATACCATATATTTTTTTTATTTGATTCTCTGCAATGGTTCGTGTGATATCTTGTTTATAAAACTCGCGTTTAGCCTCTGTAGTCCTCTTAACGTGCCCTCCGAAGCTTTGATTGGCCAAAAAATGTCGTTACTAAGCGTCACCCGCTCCGGTGGATCGAATTGGTGTCTTTAACTTCCGCTATTATATTATAGTTTTGAAATATTTTTATGAATTTTTCAAACATCTAAATTGTATTATGTGTAAAAAGCAATTCAGTACAAAATATACTGCTAAAATCTAATAAGTATTAATCTAAATCGAAATTAATACTAAAATCTTTCAAACTAAAATTCTGCATATTAAACAGTGCCCAGAACAGCGTTTTTTCACTATTTGACAATAACGAGTTATTGTAATGACACATTTTTTTTAGAAAACAGCAAAATACAGCGTTGCTTACTTCCAGATACTTTTGAAGATTAAAAATAAATACTAATATTATAGATTGTGTATTTAGCTTCTCATCTCAATGAAAAGTAACTGAATATCCAATTAAATTTCAAGTAAATACTTGAAATTTAATAAAGGTATAATTATATATACTATACTATACCTTTGGCCCAGGTTGTTATTAGATCTCTCAATATTCAAATTTTACGCTTCATCAATCCACTCGGAAGGGATTTCGTGGATTAAGTAAAAAGTGAGTCGCCACCCGTTTATATCCAATTTAAAATCAAATTAGAAATAAAATATACTTTCTATTTCATTCTATCACGTGCGAGCGTCGAGCCACGCCGTCGCGGGGCGCTGTGAGGAGAAAATTTGCCCATTTGCCCTACACCGGGGAGATTTACCCTAAATCGAATTCCGTTCTTGAATAGCCTTAATTTAACGGACGAATTTGTCTAATTCCAATTCTTATGCTGTGACAAATGTAGTGATTTTTATTCTGGTAGCGTGTTTTTTAGAAACGCAATCTTCGGGTATCCTTTATGGTATGGCTCAGCCAGCATTTTCTATGTTGTGACAAAACGATTCGTCTCAAAAAATTTATCTAAACGGCTACCAGTATCACTGAGAAATTATACATACACATATGACTGGAGTGACTCACGCATAAACTTCGTTCATACTAACCAATTGAATAGGAGAAATAATTGCAAGGCAAGAAACTCGAGTAGGCACATGAAAGTTTTTGGTATCTATTAGCAATAGAAAAAATTATATTGGTCAGTTTTAGTTCAATTTAATCAGACATTAACCCATTGAGTTAAATATACTAGAGAAGCAAACCTCATCAGAATGCCTCAAATATAGCGTAACCACTTTTTAAACGCGACGACGTAGCTTTGAAATCACTAAACATTTGAATGTAAACATATATATGTCTCACTTACACAAGTCACAATAACAATACCGTCGCGTAGATTAGACAAAGATCGCAATATTAACATGCAATTACGGGAATCGGCGCGACAGGGTTGCCTACCCACGCGAAGTTTTACCCAATTTTTTTAAGCCATAGAAAAGTTTTAATACTAAATTAAATTAACTTTAAAATATTTGAATTACATATGTAAATATAATTTTGATGATCTGAAATTAATGAAATCATACTCCGCTTTATAACATAAGTTTTGTATACAATTGCCTTTTAGACTCTTTTTTGTAAGTTTGAGTAAATAATTTCCTTTCGTAATACAATCTTATTTTAAAATATTTGCAAATTATGGAATCTATACTAATATTATAAAGAGGAAACATTTGTTTGTAATGTTAAAACACAGAAACTACTGGACTGATTTCAAAAATCTTTCACCATTAGAAAGCTGCATCTTTACGTTCTGACATAGGCTATATAATAATATTATACATTTGTGTTTTTGAATGTATGTTTGTAATGTTTTCACACAAAAACTGCTGGACCGATTTCGAAAATTCATTCACCATTAAAAAGCTGCACCTTCACTGAGTAACATCTTTACATTTAAAAAAAAATAGGGATCCTTAATAAAAATGCAATAATATTACCCAAGGTGTGAAAATTACCTAAAATATTCTTTACATCGCGTGCGCTGCGAAAACTATTAATGATAGAATAAAATAATGTACTACGACTTAGCAGATCACATCATTATTTACAAAAAGTCGCGATACCATATGTCCAACTACTGTAGTTATTCCACTATAACTACTTTTTTACATTTTAAAAGTTGATAACAGTGCCGACAATAATCAAACCATTATTATTCATAACTTTGAATTAATCCTTATCCCATTAAATATTATTATATTAAAGACCGTTTCAATACCTGTTAAATACTTATTAAATTATTAAAATCCGAATAACGAATAAAAAGATATAACGAATTTAAAATGTCAATCTAAAGAAAATAATGCAATAATAAAATAATACGGTGTGGGTGGCGCCGCGCAGCGTAGTCTTAGATATATTACTTAAAAGATGAATAGAATTGATGAATTGCTTCATATTAGCGACAAATGTTTACAGTTGAATTAATTAATTAAAATGTAGGATATGTAGGTACTTTTCATCTCGGAGGGTGGCAACTAGGTGTAAACGAAACTATTGTTATGTCTAATTCCACGCGAGCGAAGCTGCGGGCGTCCACTAGTTTGCCACCACTAAAAGGGAATGATCAACTAGTATTGAGGATATGTGATCTCCCGGGTGTATCGCAAATTCTTTTAATATTTTTTAAGTAGCCAGTCTGTCTCTTTTCTCAATAATCGAATTATTTCCACCCACTTATCACGGCGTGCTGCATCTTTAGGTACACTGCAACGTTGTTATTATTTAAAAAAAAAAATATTCACTTATTCCATAATTTAAAATTCTCCCAGAATTGTGGGGATCTAAAACTAAGTTTTTAGTGGTCACACTGAACCTATATTTCAAAATTTTACAATTTATTTATTTTATTGCGTTTTTACGTTGATGTAAACACAGAAATAATAAAATTACGTGTGGAAAGTAATTCTAGTGGACTTATTAAGTTTTTGTGATCTTGAATCGCACATTTACACTGTGCATTTGCCCATTTTGAAAATATTTTCTGTCAGTTCAACTCGGCCGGCATCACACAGAGCACTGAACTGACGTTAGCTACGCATACGCCAGTTGGCGTATGGCCTGTGGCAAGGCATAAGCGCGGTGATTGCTAATCTAGTGGTAACATATATATCAATGCATTAACCTACCACGATACCAGCTTAGCAGTTTTCGGGTGTTCTGTCAGTCAATATTTGGTGAAATCTGTCACTATTACAGACGTGCGTGACTGCGTTGTTTTTATTTATAACCAGTCACATTATTTACGTGACGTTCCTTAGTTAAAATAGATTTACCATAAAATCAACAACAAAACAACACACAAAAAACTGTTCATTTCACAACATAGGGCTAATCGGGCTGATATTTACACAATGATATTTAAACAACAAAGGGCTGATAGTTACAAAAACAAATGCTTAAAAAATGCTAAATAGAAAAAATAACAAAAAGTACTATCAAAGCACAGGTGCAAGTTACACTTATAAAGCTGTTGTGATCCTCACCCGCTGCGATGCAAACAATAATTTCGCACGGATAACCGGCCTGTGTTGGCTAGGGCTAGTGTAAAAATATCAGATTTCGCCACGTTAATTAAACCGTTTTATATAATGCGGCAAAGCTCAGCTTTGGAGTGAAAATTTGCGAAAATTTACTCTAAATTCGGTGTTGGAACAAATAGAGAGGTACCTGAACATCGCCACGGCTTATGTGTGGTCTAAGTTACGAGCTTGAAGCTTGCCGCGTATATTAGTTTTTTGTATGTCAGACTTGCGTTCAAATCCTGACTTTAAGAGCCCCGGAGACGATCAATGGCAATTAATTATATATATTGCCTTAATAGATTATAGCCCTACTAAACAAGCTGACGTGGTAACCTAATGGTACCCTATAAATATCAGAAGAAACGCCAATACGTCGTTGGCTCTGAAGGAGTAATCTCCTAACTGTGTTTTAGTATTATAACCACGAGATAAGGACGGAAGTATAATATCGCTGGTTCTGTTATCCGAGCAAAGCTCACATTGAACAATATGGGTTGAAATTTTTGCGAGGAATACAATACAATTTATGGCTTGCAGTAGGTAATTCGTTAATGGGTTGTTAAACTCAGGCGCGATTAAATGCATCGTATCATTATCAATATCCAGTATGATCATCAGGGTATAATGTGAAAATATTTATGTACAATTTTATATAAATAATGGACACGCGAGTACGTTATATATAAATCATTAATAATATAATTCGGTAATAAATCAAAATAAATTCGGTAATAAATAAAAATAAATACGGTAAAAATAAATTTGTGCAATGCATTTAATTCAAATTAGAAATAATTTAAGTAAGTAACAATATTGTGGAAGTGCATGAAATTGCAGGTTCTTTATTTTATTTTACAATCTGGTCGAAAATTGAAAGAGGTTAATTGTTTGGTGCGACATCTATCTCTGGATATTTCCGGTCAATCATTGAGAACTTTTAATTAACAATAAGAAACGTTGCCATTTAGGTAGAGGAATAGTGTTCACTTTTACGTATGACATAGAAATTAAGGGGGTGCATCGCGAAAAATATAGTTTTTTTCACCAGCACAGTCCTATAGAAGTGTAATTATAGTTAATGAAAGATATTAAATGTAAAGTAATATTTTATATTCAATCGCATGATTTAAGCAGGAGAGTTGAAGAGTTGAGAGTTGAGAAAAAGGAGAGTTGAAGATGAACGATAGATTATTGATTGGATCGTTCTTTTTTCCTACTCTGTTGGTGGATATAAAAAAAAATATTTTACGCAATACGGCTGTTACTTGCACCAAAACTGTTCCGGAGTTGTTTACGTTAAACTAGTTCTAAATCCGAACATACGAGTAGGTATAGTTCGAGTTTGCCGCAGTTATATGCACTTCCACATGCACTTGTGGAAATTAAAGTTGAATTGAGTTTGATTCTATATTTGATTGGTAGTATCTGCAAGTTAGGATAAACACGACTGAACTCATGTAGAACTGAGCACTTCGAAGCTGTCATTTTGCATCAATAACCAATAATGGTCACCTGACCGTTTTAACACGTTCACTGAATCACGTGAATCAGACAAAACTCAAAATTGAACTTTTATTGTTAAAACGTCTTTATACGTTTACCATCTGCAAACGTATAAATACGTAAAATACGTTTTAACTAGATAAATTTTAAGATCGCGCTTTATACTGGACCAAGGGGTTTTTAATATTGGAGTACCTACCATAACGGTTACAATCTGACTTTCTCATCCATCCATCAATGCCTTTCGTAAACCAATTCTGGACATATACCTCTCGAACAATGCCTCACGGTCCTGTGCCCTTCCATCCAGCGATGTCTACAGGCTTCGTCAGGTCATCGGTCACGAAGCACAGTGCTCCGTTTTCCGAAAGTTGGTCTCCACTTGATGACTTTTCTACCCAACAGTTGTCAGTCCTACGAGCGTCAGCATGCTAACTGGCTTTGTTCATCGCGTAATTCAATTTTAATGAATAAATTATGAACGCATTCATCAAACATTTCATGTCTAAGTAAATTTTAATAACCAAACTGATTGGTTATTAAAATTTAGAGCGTAGTAGCATAATGCTGATAGTAATATTTACTGTAACGATTGGTTATTATCAATTCGGTCCATTGTTTATTTTGCAATGTGTTTATACAGGGTGAGTTACGGCTGGGTTAACTGTTAATAATTATCGTATTATGAGCACATGAACTTAAAACAACACATCTGACGTATTGAATCAAACAACACAATAATTTACTTGTTATGTTGTGAGTTTATTGGCAGTTCGGTAATATTTTGCACAAACAGAAAAAGAACATCAGATAGGCATTGGATTAGTTAACTACCCCCTATTTTCTTTATTACACAGACACACAACGCCGCGCCGTGGTCGCTGTGTGACCTACTTCAGTTAAATCTCTTTTCACAAGTGTCTCGTTCTCAAAGAAAGGACCGCGAGAAGAACTAAGGCCTGAAGTTGATGCTGTATGGGTTAAACTTCCTACCTCAGTCCCTTAATGAATTCTGTTCTGCTATCTGTAGATTGTTAATTGAAAATAAAAAAAATAAAAAAAGCTATGTATATTTATATTTTTATTTTCGTGCATTGTCATCGGAAATAAATATGTGTGCCAAATTTCAGCTCGATAGCTTCAGTGGAAGTGGGTGAAATATTGATTGCAAGATTCCAGGACATACATACATACATACATACATACATATATTCATAAATACGCACGTACATACATACGAGTGAAGTTAAATAAAAGCTTTTAATAATAAGCCAATAAATCTTTTCAGCTAAATTAATAAAATATTATATATCGTAAAATACTTTTATGGAATTATAATATCTGTTAACGATTTAAAAAATAAATCCTAGCCACAAAACCTCGATAAGGTTGATTGACAAATGGCGGGCTGCCGTCACCCGCGCCACCGTTTGAATGGCTAAACGATTTCTAAAAGCCATTTACTACTTTTTCGATGCAGCATAAAAAGTTGCCTATAGAAATCAATGACGTCTATTTGAACTGGATATAAATTGGCTTAGCTGAAAACTATTAGCGACTCACTTTTCTGTGTGATCTGCCTAAAATTGAGTATTCGCAGACATCTGGAAATAGTTTTGTCGTCGACGATCACCGTCGCATTTCGCCATGATATGTGACTAAACAAGTAGGTTTTGGTTCGAAAGTACCTGGTCGGTATACCATCCAGTCAAACATCAGCATTCAAAGTCTAACTTTAGATGTTTATCTTCCCCTAACATAAGGAAGGCGTATTAATAAATATATATTAATAACTCCACTAAGGCTATGTTGATGTTTGTACAGAGGTTCATTAAGCGTATGTATTAAAAAGTATAAAATAAATATTGCTACCTCTAATCTAATTAAATAATACTGTCTGCATAAGTACTAAATTGCCATAAAATGTTCCCAAAGAAGGGCCGCTTTACATGTGGGAAGAGCACTTCATACTTTCCACTTTACATGCGGGGAAATACCCTTTAAACTCACCCTTTCAAGTACAGTCCTTTTCGGATTATGGACCCTAAAAATGTAAAATCTAATTTAAAGTAGGTTCTGGCTGTTAATACGGCGGCAATATTGCGCTCGTCATGTTTCGCAGAGAAATGAAAGAATTGTATTCCTACCCGCAACAGTTGTTGAAAATGCTCCCACGTCCTCCGTGCAACTTGCACTTACTTACCAGGCGCAAATTAACTAAATTGATAAACTTGGTTGCATTTCATTACCAACATGGAAGGTGTAAAAGTATTTTAAACAAACCTAGTAAAATGATTTCTTTAAATTGGCTTGGCCCCTTGGCGCAATCGGTGACCCTGCCGTCCGCGTGGATTCGAATCCCACTCAGAACAAACAATCGTGTCATGAACACTTGTATTTGCTCTGTGTCTGGATGTAAATATCTACTTAGGTATGTATTTATCAATATATATGTTTGTATATTAGTCATTTTATTGGAAATGCATGACTGTGTGATTTTGTTTGCTTAACATTAGATGCTGTCCACGGAATTAATTTCCTATTTGTATCGTAATGAACCGATTCTGGATCATTTAGGTCTATGTGATGTTACTTCTATAAGTGGCTATCGAACCCTCTCTGTTACGCTATTGGTCGTGGGTTCGAATCCCACTCAGGACAAAAATTAAACATTTACATTTTACATTTTACAAACATAACACATTTACAGATTCATTACAAATTTGTGAAGCTAAAGTTAACGCGTTAAGAAGAATCTATTATTATGTCTAATTCGGGCGGGCATCCACTAGTACCTAATATATAAGTATAGTATATAAGTAAGGATAAGGATTGTCCGTCAGAATTAATCAGTTTTAACTCGATTATGGTTCTAACGGATGAACGCACTTAAGGTTGATCTGCATAGAGACGAACAAACCAACAAACATTCATTTTGAAAATTGGATTTAATTTACTGTCATTCCAATGATCAGTTGTTTCATGATAAACACGAAACAAGTGATGTACGAGTACTAGTTGGTGAACGTTTGACACGACTACTCTGAAATTACCGACCCGAACGATTTCGCATCATTTGCTCCGGTGTTTCGCCTCGCCCGCAGTAGGTATACATGCTTTGCGTAAATTTGCTGTGTTGCTCATCTCCTCCGGTCAAATGCTGATTGGATTAGTGTTTAGTTTACCTACATATTATTACTAGTGGACGCCCGCAGCTTCGCTTGCGTGGAATTAGACAAAATAATACATACTTCTTAACGCGTTAACGTTAGTTCAGTAGTTTTAGCGTGAAAGCGAGACAGACAGACTGAGTTACTTCGAGTTAATTTCATATCCGCAGCATATAAACGAGTTTTTAAATGAATGTTGTACAACATACATTTAAAAAAGAAAACACTAAACATCACCGATATTACAGTAGGTATGCGAAAAACGTGCCGCATCTTTGCCAGAACATCGTGCAACCTAAATAAAAATTTTATGTATACCTCTTACTTTAAATTATTACTCAGATATAAAACTCATTATATATTTAGTTCAAAATCTAAAAAGCATAACAACTGCACGGCACTTAAGCCACGGTTGCCTACCTACCTTATTACTACAACATTGTACGTACATTTCATGACCAATATAGCTTGCAATCACATGTCCCCGATGCCAATTGCCTAACATTTGACGCATCCTGGCGAATTTAATTTGCAATGTGTACCAGCGAAACGATTTCAAATTATTTGTGACGATATTTCGATACTATTGGAATACACGATTCGGAATTCGGAATACACAATGGAGGATATCGAGCACCTGTATGATACTCGCTTTTGTTACCTGTGGTTGTTACTAAGTGAAGTGAAATGTTAATTCGGTAATATTACACTGTCAAGTAGACAAACCTTATGTACCTACTTATGCCAGAAGTTTTCCCCCATTGATACTGAATGTAAAATGCATTTTGATTATTGTTAGTAGGTATGATTAGTTAATTAAGAATTTAGGCTATGGTGAAATTGGCTGATGCGTCCATAGCCTAATGACTCGCGTCGATTCATTGTGATTGACAGAGTTAAGCAACGACGGGCGCGTTCCGTTTGTGGATGGCTGAACGCTAGTGGCAAAATTTCAATTTTTACAAATTTATGGGGAGAATATTTTGCTTGCACTGAAAGAAAAGTATAGTTTTTCAGGTGAATTTTTCTGCTTAGTTTTATTTTATTTAATAACAACAGCATTGAAGATAAAATATACATCATTTAATGTAAGTAGATTATCATACATATTTATCAATCGCAAAGGACGTAAAACAATTTAAAAATATCATCGTACGTTCAGATTTAAACAAAAGTAAAACGCTTTGACAAACTTAATTTGAGACAATCCACAATCTCTGCAGAAACTAGATTCAAAAGAGAGGTGCGTTATTTTTTTCTTTTGAATTTCCTCAAGTCGCGAAGAGTTCGCCGCGACTATTAAAATTCAAATTTTCGATAAAAGAACGGCGAATCCTTTATGACGTAATCAGCATAAAGAGTATTTTCTCCACGGCGAGAACGTAATAATGATCGTGGATTATTATGTAGATACATTCGTCATATCGGGGATTTCGCGTGCGGCGAAGCTTTTGTTCTACCGCATAATCAAGGAAACTGAGAATAATATAATGCTGAACGTTCAGCGTTCACAAAAATGGGGACGTTTTACTCAATACTTTGAATGGTGTGAGCGACATAGGCTGAGGTGAAAAACGGGTAATGTGGTTGTCTATAAGTTTTTTATGATTATAATAATATGATGCATTTAGTCCGACCGAGCAAAGTATTATTGGCTTTTTTACATTACATTCCTTCTAGTTAGCTCAGGCAAAAATACAATAGATACAAAAATAGCTCAATTCAAAAAGTCACTGAATTTTGACAATAACTTTTTTTTTCAAAGATGAACTTAGAACAACCTTACTACGTGAATTTCCAGTATTTAGCCGAATATTGATCAATATCTCTGATACTGAACTTCTGAGTAAACAGAATTCAATAATCTGTAAACTGTACAGATTGTACATTGATAAATTAATCTGTAATCTGTACAGCGAAATGCACAGTATGTTAAACATTGTAATTTGGCCACACATTTTTTGCATGTCCTTCTTTCTGACCATATTTTCTCACAATAGATGTCGATGCGAGCCCAGGATTTGAACCCTGGAACTACTACCTACTCTAATTAGAAGGGTAGCGCAAATTTCTTTGTAACATTCAAGAAATTGCTAAAATTAGGATTCTTTAACCTAAACCTTTCAGTTGTAAAACTTTCTCTTTTATTTTGTCTAAAATGTAATTTAAGGTAACTTACTCATTTAGGGTGGGAGGGCATAATAAGAAATGTCTTAATAAAAAGCTTTGTTTAGCGATTTGGAGGGCGTCCTGGGGAATCATTAGCGTTACAACAGTAATCGTCGAGGTTGGGGCGGTATGCGCTAGGGATGCGGGTAGAATATCGATATTATTTATTTGCAATTTAATTTGTTTATTTAAAAAAATTAAGCAAACAAAAAACACAATTAAGTTTGACAAAGAAATGTTTAACTGTTAAACTTTGATATTTTACTTCCATAAATTGGTTAAATACATATAATATTCAAGGAATAAAGCACAACCGAGAATGGTGAGAATATCTTCCTGGTCTTGAACGATCAATCAGAATCGAAATCTGAAAGTAAAATTCTGTCTATTCCTTAAATAACAAGGATTCCCGAATCCACCAGTGAGCCTGTGAACTTCACTTCGAGAATATAATGGTGTAGGTAATCTCTAGCTGATATGCACGATGTTTTAAATCGCTGTAATATTAGAATAAATTATCAGTACATCAATATAATTAATGTAATTATTCACATTTATACTTATTGAGCTGTCACCGATATGTTATGAAGACACAAGGACCAGATAATTATTGGTATCGACAGCACGCCTGAGATACCGCGTACATCACTAGCGTAGTTAAAAAATTATCAAGTCAGCAAGATTTTTCTTTTCGCAAAGAAAGGCACCGTGATAATGCCTCGTAATGAATATTTAGTTATTGTTTTCGCTTTTACCATAAATCTGCATAATTAATTAATTGCTTTACACGTTTTTGTACTATCTTTTTGAGAGGTAGAGCAAGTTATTTTATTTTTACATACTTCGTTTTGGCGCATAATGAAAAAATAATAAGAGAGATTTTACGATGTAGGAGGGGAGAACAAGAGAGACCACCAAGAAGTGGGTTTCCGCTGTCGTGGTAGTAGGTGTAACTATATGGGCTTTTATCATTTTTTTTTCTCCATCGTCACATCTTCATACAATCCACCTCATTATCAATCAATTGATAATGAAAGTTGGGAAACCGTGACCGCTTCTATTTTTATCTTATAAACTTGAAGTGGAACATTTTGATCTAGCCAATTTTTCTTTCCAATTAAAAAAAGAAAACCCGCATTAAATATAAGCAGCCACTTCAATAGACTTGATTGATATCTTACTGATTGATCAGATTGAAAGGTAGTATTTTATTTCTTGAAGTTAAATTAAATCATGTTCAATTAAATTCAATTCCTTTGCAAGGCAAAAGTAATAACGCAAGATGTGATTAAGAATATTTTTTACAGGCAAGCAAGGAGAAAAAAAGCGTACCTCCGCTTGGAACAACCCAGACGGGCTTATTACGGTAAGCATCCTAATTAATTAGAATTTACGTGAAATTAGACATAATAACTAACTTATTTATAATTATTTTTATTATTAACTTAACTTAACTTTTTTATAATAACCCTGTGGATTTAAAATACAGAGTCGTAAATTCAGCTTAAATATCTAAAGCTGAATTTACGATATCACTATATTAATCAATTATTTCCTCTAAATATTAAAATCTATGTACTCTTATAGATACTCTAGACTAATATTTAAATAACTGTGTAGGTATGTTCAAATGTCAATCGATTCTTATGGTTTAAAGGTACGTAAACTTAAACAGTATGCTATACTCTTCATTCATATTTATTTATTTATTTCTTCACACAAATTTATTGACAACCCTGAAGAGATATACAATGGGCGGCCTTAATACATATGATGAGTACCTACAAGCAAGCAAGAAAAGTAATATTCATCGTTAAGTCGAAACTGTTCCGTTAAATCTGTACATTAACGGTATTACACTGGCTTTACATGCTTTATGAAGGCAATCGTTCATGTTTGCTCAGCGTCATACGTCCTGCCGTTTGTCGACTCTGAATATTCCGGTCGAGTGATCAAAGGTAATGTATGAAGGCCTGCGAACAATGTTGGTTCAGCATTCAGCAAATACGATACAGAATATCTCGTTGTTAACGCATTGACGCCTTGACGACAGACAAGAGGACTGGCCGGATGCAGGCAGATGTACGCAATCATAGAGTTATTTATCTAGTTATGGACAAGAGACGGCAGGTGTCGAAGCAAAGCGAGTCTCGTTTAGTCTGAGATGTATTAGAACGCCACCAAAACACTTTCAATGTCCTACTGTTGGCACGGGTTTCTTAGAATGGGTGGTCTTCGTCCACGCTGGCCGTGTGCTGTTGGCAGACTTCACATGACTTTGAGAATATTATGGAGAAATCTCAGGTATGCAGGCTTCGATGTTTCGTTCACCGTTACTGTAGTTGAGGTTTAATTTCATTTTCATTTTTCATTTAATTCAAATCGCACATAACTTAGAAAGGTTATCGGAGCGTAATTGTTGGTCACTTGGAATTCGAACCCGAACCGCTCGGGTAAGAGGAGAATTCTATAGCCACTGAGCTTAGATAATAAAGGTGAATGTCCTTGCATAGAAACGTACATACTAAATAATTATCAGATCTTATTATGTAATACATAATCAGCTGTGTGTGTTTAATAATTTATAATTAATGTAAGTTTTATTTCTGTATTCAATGTAAAAGTGTAATTTTATATGATATTGAAGATTAACAACAGTCTAAATTAAAATCTGTTAGATTGGTAATGTATAAAAATTTGCATGCCTTTAGGTTAAGAAAGAATAACACCTATTATGTACCTTTACTTGTGGCAAATAAAGAAATTGAAATTGTGATGAACAAGTTATGGATATAATGAGGCAAATAACGAAGCAAGCAATGAAACTAACTTAAATTAATCTCTTTTTACAAGCATATCAGTATTCATTTGTGTATGGTTCAAAGTTTGTCACAATTGTCATGCGCGGCTGCAGATTGTTAATACTACATGCACATTTGCATTCGGTTCTTGGGATTACGATTGCATTGTATAATGACTTCATTTCACGTTTAACCTAGCTTGCATAAACACAGCATCAATGATTGAGCGTAGGAACAGTAGGTACTGCTAGGTTATTGGGCATCGAGAAATCCCTATATCCCACTTGAAGCTTTGTGTGTAGGAGCTTTCAGTCGTATATGAAGGCAATCATTCAAATGTTCGCTGCTAGCGGAATGCAACGTTGTCACAGCGCTTTATGACTTGGCTTAGAAATAAGGCAAGCGTCCGATAAAGCCCGATGCAAAATCTTGTATGTAATTTGTCGTTGTCGTGATTTAACACGTAACACATACATTTATGTTTGATAATTTTGCTGGTCTTGGTGACTACACGGTCCTAGAGTATGTACTCTAACTACGGAAGGTTATTATTGGATATATTTTAAAAATTAGGAAATAAATGCTTATTTGTAATGTATCCAATTATCTGTTTCGGCCGGATTTGAACCTGGGACCCGCCGTTCTGCAAATAGGGTCACTCACTACCGTGCCTTGGAGTCGTCAAATTGGAATTTAAAAAAATTACGGTACGTGTTGTTGGAAACATCAGGAGACATATAACATTTAATTTTTACTATTAATTTTACCATTACCTTACTGTTTTTTGTTTTTGTTTTCTTTCTTTTTTGTTAAATATTAAATACTACACTTACGAGTAGTAGGTAAATGTTCCAATATTAACTGCTACACATGCGTCAGAGAACAACGAAATACAAGCTTTCATACTTTCTTTATTTCTAATGTATATTTTTTTACTGAAAGAATAACTACTTTTACTTTTTCTTAAATAAGTATATTTTATCTCAGGCATCCCTAGGAGCTCTATACGTATTTATACAGTAGCAAGAAACCCGGTCATGGTAACACAGGAAACACTTCAATTGATTATTCACTGAAACATGAAATTGTTTTATTGGATATCACTGGAATACGATAAGAATTTCCAAACCTGCGTGCCAATTATACATTGAAATGGTTTACCTTATCTGAATACGAACAGAGCTTATAAAAGCATAATAATATAATTTAAAATATTGGTAAATACACTGGCCTGAATTCCGCTTTACATTTTTCAGAATATTATATCGTACACAAGAAATATATATTGAATTAAGATAATTAGAACTGTGAAGTACCTACAATACAAAAAAACAGCCAAAAGATTGCCTAATAATTATGTATTATTTCTAAGACTCAGAAAGGGACTGGATTATTAAAAAGTGTGACATCGCATGCTCGCTTTCCATCTTTCATCGTTCTCGTGTTCTCCATGAAAATAGAGTACGATGTTACTACAAATCCATCTTAACGATGTTTACACGGATATCAAAGTCATTTTTTAGTCGCAGATATTTTATTCAGATCGCAAGAAGCATTCGCATTTCACCCGAAAGTTCTCCCGAGGCAAATTGCAACGCAAGTCAGTTGCAGCAAATATTTGAATTGTAGAGTGGGATTGGTTTGCTTTCACGTATTCAAAGGCACTGTTTTCATCGAAATATAAGAATTCCTCGCTATTTGACTCGGCTTAGTAGTCCGGTCGAGACGAGGCTCGATAGAACTGCATTTTTTCATGTGGTGTTTATTGTTTGATAAACAGATAACTATTAGTCCAAGATCCCAAGGCATCCAGACGTTACTTATTTTCTCATGAATAATATAAATAGGATAAAATACTGTTAGTACATAATATGAGTGTGCGCATACCTGCTAGCTTGAGTCGACGGCTAATTCATTGGTGGTTGATAGATAAAGACAGTGCTCTCTTTCCTTAAAGTCTCAGTACTGATTTTCGCATATTTTATGTTTTAGATAATTTTGTTAGTACAAATTAATAATAATTACCCACAGACACTTTCTGTCGACGCTTACTCTCATCAGACGCTTTAAAGCTCCAGAAAAAATAATGTTTTTTTACTTACAATATCAAGCTTGATTTTTATGCACGACACTTGATGAACAAATTCAACACTTTTGGTCAGCAGCCAGACCAATTGGAGGGGTTAAACATGTCTCATCATCATGAAAGAAAAAATAATTAAATAAATTTTTTACGACCACGGAGTATAGAGATTTTTAAGAAATTAAATGTCACTTGCTATAACGGTGAAGGACACATCGTGAGGAAACCTGCATGCCTGAGAGTTCATCATAACGTTCTCGAAGGTATGTGAAGTCTGCCAATCCGCACTTGGCCAGCGTAGTGGACTAAGGCCTAATCCCTCCCATTCTGAGAGGAGACCCGTGCCCAACAGTGGGACGTCTATGGGTCGCAGCGAGCGAGGTATAGAGATTGGTTACCGACCTTCCTGAACATTTTTGCACTCTATTGTATTATATCTGCTCAATACAGGATATGTTATCAGTTACCTAGTCGATAGTGTATTTGATCAAAAATGTTTCGAAATTAATTGGCTGTAAGCAAATTATTCCCAGCGAATAGGGCCGATCTGTAAAAAGCTATCTTATATCGAATTTCCCTTTACATTGGATAAATAGGTCATTCATTATTTACTTTTTATTCAAAAGTAGTGAATTTACGGTAAGTAAAAGTAATTAATAACATACCTGCTTATATTGTATTCACTAGCCATCGAAGATTTGAAGTAAGTATAGACCTAGTGTAGTTAGATCATCCAAATATCTGCTTTAATATAGTTAACATCATAATTGACACATCAGATCATTGATATATATGAGTGCATCAGATATCATCTGCAGAAACCACAAATGTTGTGTCAATGTCAACTGCGGTTCGAGGAATCGGAGCGTTAAAATTGCTTGCTTGAAAATCGATTTTTTTATTTTGGTGAGAGTTATCATGATTGAATTCGCTGCTACAAGAGAGATACCCACATTTGAAGCTATACCCCCAGTTCTGGCCCCAAATTTGGTGGTATATTTGATATAGTCCAACTACTTGATTCTAAATGTGCCAATGTGTAATTCTACCCAGATCAGTCCCTAATGATTCCTTTTAAAACTATTTAAACCTACTTATTCCTGGAGTAAAATCCAGATGCGTTTTAGTAGGAGTGACGGTGTATGCCAATAGGCTCATCACCCTAGCAGTATTATTCCTAGTCAGTATTGAATTTATGTCCGGTGCCAATAGGCTAACCACTTGGGATTTAAACTTAACTTATAAAAAGTGAAGGAGGTCCTACGCCCTTGCCTTCCTCTTCGAGGGTATATAGGCGTGATGTTATGATATGATATAAGCTATAAGGCTTTTTAATGAAATAGCAGAAAGGTTAGTCGACGTCACAGGAGACCGAAGAGCTGGCAGCTACCTCGGACAAAGAATTAGCCTAGCTATTCAAAGGGGGAACGCTGCCAGTATCTTCGGAACCTTGCCTAAGGGGACTTCTTTTAATAATATGTATTAGTTATTATTTTATATTTTTCAAGGTTTTTTAGTTTTAGGTTAATTTTAAAGTAATTATTTGTTCATGTATAAATTTTAACTTATTGATTAATAAATTACTTTCCTCTGATATGATTGAATGGGCGACGTACCTGATGACCGGTCCCTCGTCCCCAGGACGGACGCGATCTGCGGCCGCTCCTCGTTGATGACCAGCTCGGCGCGCTCGCTGTACACCGAGTGGACGGTCGAGATGCAGGTCAGCCGCAGCTGGCCGCGCTCGAAGCTGTCCGGCCGCACCATGAACGACAGCTGACTGATTGACGCCACCTGTTAATACAGTATAGGCATGTATAAATCAGCGTTTAATATTCTAAGTGGTACGAATATTGTGTTGTGTTGTTATATAAAAGTAAAATAAACTTTCTTTCTTTCTTTCTTTAATTCTTTCTCTCTCTCTTTCTTTCATTCTTTCTTTCTATAAGGAGCGGTACGAAAATGCAGCTCTGACCTTGAATGCGCAGAAATCGAAATTTAAAATGGTTCACCAGTCGTATAAGTGTAGCTCAAGTAGCTCCATTTAAGGTAGCGTGTTACCTGAATGATTCGACAACCGTATTTGTGTCCTCCGCACTGATATCCGATTTTCGTTCTGAGATACACTTTCGTCTTCACTTTAATACATAGCCCATTAGGTATCGAACTCATGGTATGGTTATGTTTCAAGCCTTGAATACAAAATATAAGCATTAAAGATTACTGTTTAGAATACGATTCCTGTCATAAGCCTCGCTTTACATGTTTCTATGAGTTTCAAATTCTATGGTCTCTTGATCTGCTTTCTTCGGATCATTCTGTCCATGTTAACCATATTATATTCTTCTTCTTATTTTTTATTCAAGTGAAACCAGAAGAGGAGGGTAAAAATGATTTTTGGAAAACAAAGACTAATATCGTTACCTTTTTGGATGTTTCGGAGGTAGGCATGGGATCTGTGACGTCATCATCTAACGAGCTATCTGTTTGCCTTGACGTTGGAAAAACTACAGTGTCTTGGCTGGCAAGTAGATCTCCATCCTGTAGTGGAGAAAAACAAAGTTAATTATAAACGTCATATTTTATCTCTGGTATTATAGCAACCATCATCATCAAGTATGTTTTATGAATAACATACATTCGTTACAGAAGAAAAGTTAGTTTGAAATAAGCTAAGTTTCGTGAAGGAATAGTCATTGGTATATTATTTACAAATTAACATCTGTATAAGTTATCCCTTAATGAGGCTCATTCCATATCTATTGATAAAGGAACTCTTAGTGATCTGCTTCTCATCTCGCTTTCCAACAATGAAAACATTATACCAGATAATGAATATGTTTAAGAAAGCGAAATGTTTGCGGATGAAAACATCGGTCGTTGGCAAGATATCATTAATCAACGTCGTAAACCAATTAGAGAATAATAATTGTTCAAAGAAAATCTCGGATTTCTGGTGAATTTATTGTTTAGCAAGAATTAGTTGCAAGAAATTTATGGGAAACCTCAAATTACTTTGGTTATTAACTGTCTGTAGTTTCCGCAAAAAATATGACAGAAAAAGAAGTTCCGGTATAAATGTTCTATAGTGCTGTTCTAATGTGTCGAAAGGTGTATTGTTACTTTGAAGAGCAACAGTAATATTTGAACATAGGATTGTCAGCCGTTATCAGTAGCACTCAATTGACTGCAAGAAAATTAGTAAGCTGAAAGAAAGAGTCAACTGTTCGACTCGATTTTCTTCTATCATTTCAAACAATGTCTAAAAGCTAGTAGGATTTACCGGGCTTAGCCTATTAAAAGAGCTGGAGTGCTGTTATTAGTACCATACGAGTTTCATGAGCCTTCAGAAAGATTCAGATTCTTCTACTACTCTTTAGTATATTCTAGTTTCTGGTGATATATGGATGCTTTCGTAGCGTACATAGCCCGATGGCTCGTGTCAATTATATGTTATCGACATAGGTGAGCAACGAAAACCCGTGCCCAACAGTGGGACATTTATGACTTAGCTTTTTATGGATGCTTTCCAATACCTGTATAGTATCTACAAAAGGGCCGAATGCCTTCCAAGGGCTGAATATGATGTTGCTGTTCTCGTCCCCCGGCGCCGCGGTGCTGCGCGCCGGATTCGGGATGTCAATGGACACGGCTGGGCTGGGCAGAATCCTCCGCTGGATTATTGGCTTGCCTTGAATCTGAAATAGAATTAAACTTAGTAGAGCAGAAGTCGTATTGGTAGTACCAATTAGACCAGAAGTCGTACACAGCGGTGACTGACTGGAGTGGTTATCGAACTTGCCTCTCACTCGAGCGCTCCGGGTTCAAATCACGTTACGCACCAATGACTTTTATAAGAGCGATTTACGAGTATGAACTTATCACCTATCACCCGATGTAATGGTGAAGGAAACATCGTGTGGGAACGTGCATACCCGAGAGTTCTCCTCGATTGGCAGTCTTCACATGCTACACATACGTTTTAAATAGTATCAGCCATAGAAGTTTTGCAAAACCAATTTCAATACAGATAATATCTCAAATTAATCTGTGCATTAGCCGGGAATTGAATCGAGAACCTATCTAGCGACAGGCTAAAATCCAGCCACTGGGCATTCACCACAGTGCGTATGACATCAAATAATTTGAATTTTAAGCAACATTCTTTATTTATAATATTGTATTCTTTTCATTGTATTATGTCGTTCCATTTATCTTATTCAAGAAAAGATTTTGTGGAAACGGTCACATGACGGACTAACTTAACATGCAGTAGATTGTACGAAAATACTGCTTTTATGATTTATGGCTCATTTGTAAAAGAACTTTTATTCTCATAAAGCAACCATTATACTCGAATGTAAAAAGAACTACCCGCTTCAGTATGTTCGTGAACATATTAAATTATAGCCAATTACTTCTGACATTTCTATTAATTCCATTCGTTGAAACGTAAAATACTTATAAAATTCGAATGGAACATGCGATTCGTGGAAACCTGGGGACATAATAAATCGAAGTGTGCGAACAAATAACATACTCGTATGTGGACGTTACGAAATTCTATTACGGTCCAGACTCTTGGGATACTGAACGGCCTTTCCTACCTTTATACGTAACTGGATACGGACCAAACGATTTGTACCGCAAGCGAGGAATCGACATTTAATTTACGATTATTAGACCAGTGCAGAAGCCTTTAAAAATAATAAAAAGTGAAAAAAAATAATAGTAGAATATAACCTATTAGAAAAGGAGGAGAATATTATAAACATTAAAGGAAAAATAAATTCCGGGCGATCTGAGGTAGGGAACGGGAAGGGGGGGGTGTTTAAGGGGAAGAAACGGTTTATGTCGATTTCCGGCAAAACTAAAAGTCCTATGGAAAAAAGTCAAATGGCAAAGTTGTAGATAGTAAAAAGATCTAAAACTTTTGTATTTACACTTTTTTCACATAACCTCAAAATGTATGTGAAAAGTTCAAAAAACCAAGTTTTTGGTTTTTTATTTTTATCTTTTACAAATAATTTTTCTTTTTCACGAAATTTGGTGAAAACTTACCTTTTTATGTCCCAAATACGCTGTAATTTATTTGATTAGAAATATTTATTTTTTCAACCTTATTTTGAATTAATATCGAAAAAGAACCCTAATTTTCAATCGAAAATTCACCCGTCAAAATATCAGCTTTTTTCAAAAAGTTGGTATGCTTTCTGTTCGTTAAAACCTCTACTTTCCGATGGTAAAAAAAAAATATATCTTACTATAGTAAATCTTCTCAGAAAATGCAATCTTTAATTACTTCTTTTCCTTCCTTTGCTTTTTTTTGTCTTACACATATACATTTTTTACATCACTATACACTTTATATAGATTTATTTTAAATAATATTTATATATTTTAAATATATTAAAAATCTATAAAAAGTGAATAATGATGTAAAAAATGTATATGTGTAAGACAAAAAAAAGCAAAGGAAGGAAAAGAAGTAATTAAAGATTGCATTTTCTGAGAAGATTTACTATAGTAAGATTTTTTTTTTTTCACCATCGGAAAGTAGAGGATTCAACGAACAGAAAGCATACCAACTTTTTGAAAAAAGCTGATATTTTGACGGGTGAATTTTCGATTGAAAATTAGGGTTCTTTTTCGATATTAATTCAAAATAAGGTTGAAAAAATAAATATTTCTAATCAAATAAATTACAGCGTATTTGGGACATAAAAAGGTAAGTTTTCACCAAATTTCGTGAAAAAGAAAAATTATTTGTAAAAGATAAAAATAAAAAACCAAAAACTTGGTTTTTTGAACTTTTCACATATATTTTGAGGTTATGTGAAAAAAGTGTAAATACAAAAGTTTTAGATCTTTTTACTATCTACAACTTTGCCATTTGACTTTTTTCCCTAAGACTTTTAGTTTTGCCAGAAATCGACATAAACCGTTTTTTCCCCTTAAACACCCCCCCCTTCCCGTTCCCTACCTCAGATCTCCCGGAATTTATTTTTCCTTTAATGTTTATAATACTCTCCTCCTTTTCTAATAGGTTATTTTCTACTATTATTTTTTTTTGTTTTAAAAGCTATCGAGACTGGTCTATATAGATAGAGTGAAACCATCTTTCACATTTTAATGAATACTTAATTACAAAATGGTGTGAACAGTGTAATTAGTATCAAGCTTGTTAAAAATATAATTATTCAACAATTGATTAGTCAATACTAGCTTTCCCCATGGCTACGCTCGCGTTAAATCGTGAATTACGTACCTCTAGCATCAAGGGATGTTTTAAAATACTAGAATTGCCTTTAACAACAGAACTACAAACTACACCAAATAATATAGTCATTTATCAAATACCGCTTCACCCGCAGTTCGATCAATCGATTTCAACCGAAAATTGATCGGTAGTTCTGTTAATTAAAATCGATTATTTTAAATTTTCTATAATAAATTTTTCCGGATAAAAAGCAGTAGCCTATATTACTTTCCAGGCCGCGTTCTACATTTCTTGCAAAAACACATCGATCAAGCAATTCTTTGAGTAAGAGAAAGAATCGCATGTATCCCAGAAAAGTAACAGTTGTGTTCAATTTGGATTTGAATCCTCATCCCCTCGCATGAGAAGCGAATTTTATAGCCACTGGGCTGTCAGCGCCATATTAAACTTTGATCGGCTATATTCCCTCGAAATCCTAGTCCATGGCGTGGTGAAGGCGTTGTCACTGATTAAGTGACGTCATCGCTCATCGAGCTCGAGGCGGATCGGTGAAAGCTGACAATGAAATAGATATCCACCGCGTAATTTATGAGGAATTGTAATCGAAAGACGATCACGTATAAACTGGATACGACGGACATAAAGCGATTGACTTTGAACGGATAAAATATTGCAAACAAGATCAGTTCATGGAAATTATTATCCATGAACTGATCTGATGAAGTTTTTTTTTATTGTTTTCTGCGCAGATTAACACGAATTTGAATTAATGAATGATTGATTTATTTTATCTATCTGATGAATATAATTTTTTGGTACATAGCATATTATGCATATTATGTTAGGTACTCACACATAGTATCGTTGACAATCTTATAAATGTTAACGATTAAAATAAATTGTTCATTAATCATTGAATTAATTGTTCAAGTAGCATTCCTGCTAAATCTAGGGCCAATCTGCCCATTTTCCTTTAAAAAATTGTAATCCATTATAATTACTCTTATTAAAAACCTGAGTTTCAAACGATACTCGATGCGTCTATTAATTACGATAATAGTTAATTTATTCAGGACATTACATTGGCCATAGATAATTTATTAATTTTAAGATCTATATTACTAAAGGATTTGAACTAGTTCCTCCGTGTTAAAGACATGCGCAAAATTAATGCGGCATGACCGCTGTTCGGCAACCTACCCTCTGTCATATTACTACTGACCCCAAGAGGTTAATGACAGCAGAACAAAATTCCATTAGCCTCCAGAAAGGGCTGGAGCGGACTCGACTTGAATTCTAATGCTTCATGCATACCATCCCTGTTGAATTTATGGATGATCTCAGCAGACCCGTTACAAGTTATCCTCTTAGGTAAGCAATAATATTTCTTTTGGTATGTAATAAGCAAAAGGAGTCGCAATGGTGCCAACCTTGTCTTGCCAACCTCTACTCTCTGTTACCAACTAGAACTTTTTTTTAAGGATTAATGTCTTCGACATTATCTTGGGCATTCTTACACACGGCCATTTGACCCTAAAGTAGGCGCGAACCTGTAATATGGGTGTCAGAGACTGATCCACATACATAGATATTTTTAAATACATACATAAATAGATAATATGTATTAACATCCAGACACAGAACAAATATAAGTGTTCGTCACACGAATATTTGTCCTGAGTGGGACTCGAACCCACGATCTCTGGTGCAACAGACAGGGTCACTACCGCTTGCGCCAACGGGTCCGTCTTAACAAACGACTACGCATCATCAAAAATATTTGCTGACGCCCATGACAACGAGTTTCTTATGAGTCTCTTTCAAAGTGGGTCACATACCTACACATATATGGACCTTAACTTACGCTTACATTTAGTACTAAAGTCGCCTCTGGAACACAGGTCAGTTCAGTTAAGTTCAATAAAAATAGTTTACACCGGTAACTTTGAGCATAACTTTTGCTTGTTAACAGCAAGCGAGATAAATCCTATGCATGTAAATCTATTAGCCGCGTAATGGACTTCATTCAGGCACACGACACATCGAATGTGACTGTAGATAGAGAGAAAACTGAGAGGAATGCGTAAATAATACGAACAGCGAGACGCTATACGCATACCAATGACTCGGTGGCGTCCATCAAAAGCACAGTCGTAGGAATGGAAGAGAATAGCCAGTGAACAGGCACCGTAAGAGCATGTTCACACGGTTTCCGTTTAAAACAACGCATGCTAATTTAATTTGGGGGAGCAGAAAAGATTTTTCATGTATAGATCGAAGCATGCAGCACCATGCCATGCAACTATCCGATGCTATCCATTACAAATTTGACAGACGTTGAACAAGATACTCACGGGGACTTAGATGGGTAGTTCTGTTAACAGAGAGTGTTATTAGTTAGTTTGCTAGTTAGTACTTAGATAAAAGAGTATGAAGAAGAAGAAGCATGGGAAGTCTGCCAATCCACACTGGACCAGCGCTGTGGACTGTTGCCTAAACTTTCCCATTCGAGAGGAGACCCGAGCCTAACAGTCATAACTGCTTCAATGAACGCACGGGCACTATCAGTCACATTAATACAGATACCAAAAGATCGGCCCGGCCACCGTTCGTATGAAAAGGCACTAATAATGCAAATACGGATTTTTGGGCGTGAATGATTCTATATCGCCTTCTGGGTCAAATTTTCGCTCATCTGTAGGCAGCGCGCGCGTGCGGCGGCATATAGGTACTTATTTAAGGAAATTCTTTCAGTTTGAGATGTGTGTTGTGCTATTTTTGTTTGATCGTTCTTTTTTTAAATCTGGTTTGAAATTACACTTATTATGGTACGAGTGTCCTTACTAATTGTATAAATGAAAAAGTTGACCAAATCTTGTTGGTTTGTCCTTCTTCTCCTCAACGGAATGGTCGATGTGATTTGTGCATAGATGGTACGGCCTAGAGAGTGATATTAGCTACGATATCCCGGAAAATTGTTTGGTTGTGAAATGGATAATCACTGAATTGACTGACTTGGAATAACACAAATACTAATATATTATGTTAGGTTGCTTACTAACAATTAGTTAGTTACACTAAATAATAGGATAAGTTGTCAATAACCATCCCTACCCCAGTCTTCACACCTAATAACGATCTGACCAACTATACTAGGCTTACTTAAGTAGACGTATCATCCCAGTCATGTGAGTCTTGTTTGAAATCTGTCGCAGTTATCATGGGCGCCATCGAATGGATACTCGTTTGTTATCTTATTTCCATGAAAAAATACATTGTTCACTAAAAACATATTCAAACAAAATACATTGCAATATTTCAATGATTTCTGGCCTCATTTCATTGTTTTCTTAGCAAATGATTTTGTTCCGGAACATATTTGCCCTCAACCACGTGAGTAGATAATTTATACGTTTGTTTGTTGAGTCGTAACTCAAATTTTATGGTTTCAACATTACGCCGTAGGTTTCACGCCAACTTAATAATTGCATTGTTTTCAAATTAATAAATAGGTGTTAATGTTTTGTTCGTTTCAACATGGATAGTTTTAGTTAAGTAACCAATTGCATTTACTTCCACGGTACCATTTGTACCGTGTAATAACTGTTTTTAACTCTCGCCTGAGTGTCCTTCATAATGTTCTCCAAGGCATGTGAACCACAGCGTGGTGGATACTGAACTAACCCTGCCCATTCCAATAGGAGATCGGAGCTCGACAGAGTAACAAACAAAGCAATGACGTCATCAGGGTTTTTTATTACTATCAATACAATACGTAAATTATCTAAAACAAAGAAATATTTAAAAAGAAATAATTACAAAATAAATAAGTCATCCAGAAACAGACCTTGTGGCATTGTACCCAGAACGTAGTGAACGTATTAATAGTAATAAAAAACCCTAAAGACGTCATTGCTACGGCAGAAAAAAAAACAAATAAAGGGTTTTGATGGTGGTTGTAGTGCAAACGAGCTTCATGGACATGCCCATCAGTGTAGGTACTGCAGATTGGTATTTTTGCGCACTGAGATTCGAGGCATTTTAATGCCTTTCAATCTGCAGTTAACGCACATGGTGGATTTTCTGAGACAGTTTATCGTTCATGTTCGTTTGCTCTTGTGACCTATATATTTGAATACTCTTATTGCCACAGCAAGCCGAGGTTTATACCAAAGCTTTACCACTACAGCTTTGACTCGCACCTCAGAATCCCTAACTAAAGCAGAATCACTAAATCCCTCCCAATCCTCTATTTACTGCAAACAAAATCAAATTTGGGAGTCTCTCGTAATTGGAGTCTGGAGCGTTGCGTTTGACTGACTCCAAATAATTTGTGGCGAGTTTGGCAGATAATGAGTTTGACCTTTCCCAAGTTAAGTTGCTTAGCCTCTTAACAACAAATTGAGGTTTTCGTACGTTTTTGGCTTTGGATTCTTGTTTATGGTCCTTAGAATCAAAAGATGCCCAATTAAATACCTTACCATTAAGAAATGTAATGTAAAAACAATATTGTTTACCTGTAATTATTATTAGTAACAATTCAAGTGACAAACGGACTATTGTTTTAACATTAACCCCCGAAGAAAAAAGAGAAGTCTTATAAGTAGAATATGTTATTTTTGGCATCAGAGCTCCAGAGAAATTAATGAACCTAATTTTATTTTATTACTTTTTGGTTTTAGATGTGACTTAATAGCTTAGCTTAGTTTCGTTTTTGTCTTTGTGAAATCAATAAAATTAATTGGTATTGAATTTATATAGCGTTTTTGTATTTTCAACCTCCAAACTGTTAAATAGGCTATAATTTTTTTTACTAAAGTTATACATTAAAGGCATATATATACATTTAACCCCGTTTTCGAATTTAGATGTTTTGTATGTACTTGGGTAAATGATTACGAACGATTCAGGTATTTTTACTGGTTACTTTACTTACTTTACTAATATTTATAAAAGTTTTATAGAATAGTAGGAATACTAATTACCGCTTTAATCTAAGGTACGTATGAACCACAGAACAGTTAAAAGGAGGTATGAACATTATAACCCTAAGTAACATTATGTATTCTTACTTTTACTATTTATTAAATTACTAGCTTTTGCCCGCGGCTCCGCCCGCGTGGTAAAAGGGAATTAACAATGAGTTGTTTATCATACATGACACATTTGTGGTGTATGAATAGTGACAGTTCCACGATTAAAAGATACTAACTACTTAACCACTATACTAACTACTTAACTAAATTGTACTTACGCCATCTATTAACAATATCCGGAACTAAATATCTAGGAAATAACAAAACATCGATATCTTCCCATGGGGATGTTTTACTGCGGTAAAAAGTAGCCTACGTCACTCTCCACCCTCCTCACTATCTCCACACACAAAAACCATACCATTTAATAGCTTCGTTGCGACGTGAAAGCCGGACAAACAAACAAACAAACACACTTTCCCATTTATAATATTAGTATGGATTTATTAATGATAATGTAATAGTAATATCGAGTAAAAAATTCAAAGTTTCGCCCGTTTTAGTGGAATTTCTAATAGATCAGTAAGCAACAACGCGATCTTTTAATTATATTCACGGCTCAAATTTTGCTCGGAGCGGCACACTGCAGGGTGTCTGAATGCATAATAACGAAAATTGAATTTGCTACACAATTTTAGTTACTGGTCAGACGGAACTGCATTGTGTGGAATAATAGATTAGGTTTTCAGCACTTTTAGATTTCGTATTTACGTAGGTACTGCTTTGCCATAATTATCTTTTTACTTCTGCAACCCATAGACGTCCCACTGCTGGGCACAGATCTCCCTCACAGACAAATCTGCGGGGCGTCGTGAGCATACTTCACCATGCTCCTCCAATGTAGATCTACCTACTCTATTTACAACCGCAACCTTATTTAATGTTTTAGATAGTTTCTTAATGACTAAGTAATTTGCGATGTATCACTGCAACCCATAGACGTCCCACTGCTGGGCACGGGTCTCCCCCACAGACACTGCTGCGGGAGGTTTAGAGCATACTCCAGCACGCTGCTCCAATGCGGATTGGTGGAGTTGCGATGTATGGCATGCATTAATTGAGAATTTCAAAAAGTATTTCAATAAACATTTAACTTTAAATCACATTCCATTGTTTGTGTGCCTATGCCCAGTTAATGATTCAAAGTTAGCCTTGAGATTTAAAAAATAACTGCAATTAATTATACCTACACGTTTCGAAATCCAGCTGTCTATGTGGTTCAAATCGATTCGATCGAAGTTTAAAATAGTAATAAAACTTATATTTACGAAGCTATTCAACTTTTGATATTCCAAAGAAAGCAATAGAAATTCTTTCAGACTCACAATGTGGATCCGAAGCGAGAGTCGCCGATCATATCAATTGTTGTTGTACACAAAACCATTTCACGGCGAAAGACGGTGCACTCAACATTTGTTCGATGGGATCGTACTCACTCAAACATAAAGGCTTTGTGAGAAGATATGGATTCGTTCCAATTTCGCTCTGTTTTGTTAAATAGACTCTTCGATACTTCGTGTATGGTGCGGATACCAAGATCGTTTTCTGTACCTACCTAAGCTCTTCGTATCAACCAGGGTAGGTTGGGCAAGAAATCACAAGGTAGGTACTAAGCCAGACCGTAAAATCGTAGAAACTGGAATATCCTGGGAAGAATCCTGGGCAGAATCATTGTAACGACCATCCAGTCGATTTAAGTGTATAATTACTGTATTGGTTTATTCCCAGTAAGCGAAATAAGTCGTCGAATACACTGCAAGAGACTGTTCGTCCTTGATATGTCTTTGGCTATATAACATTATTGCTATTTCTATTTACATAAAATACCAGTAATATCTAGAAATACAGCAAATTTAACGCAAAATCGCGGTTTCAAAATGTGTTGGATGATTTTAAGGAAGATATTTGATAAAGTTGGCAATTAATTGTCGAATCCAGCTAGGAGAGAAAGCTTAGGATTCCAAGCTTGTAATAAACTAAGGCGCCATGAAATGCAACAGTTCAAGTTGCATTTTTAAGGAAACTCCACGCGAGCAGCTTATGGTTATTGGATAAGATTCTCGTACATACTCTCAACAAACTTGCAGTTCAAATTGGAACAATTTGGAACAAATTTGAACTATTTTCTATGCTATTTACAGTTCCGGTCTCGGAACAAGAAAAGTTACGTGGTTTTACTGTTCCTGGAATTGTGGCATTTTATTACCTTGTCTAACTTCATGCAGATTATTAACGATTGTGATTACCGCAAGGTACAGACACAAGCCTGATAAAAAAAATGCATCTCTATATAACTATTACCTAGTAAAACGTTATAAAATGCCTTTTGGCAGCATTTTTGTTTCATAATTCAATCAGGGCTTCACAACAAATGTAAAATTAGCAATCTTGTTAAATAAACCTAAATCTTTAGGGAGGGCAAACCTTTTCTAGGATGGACTTTTTATAGAATTACTTCTACCACTTCTGCTATTACTATTTGATCCATACTATGATAAAAATATTTTATCTTTCAATATCTATTCGTGAGTAACTGGTGGACGTTTTGTTTTGTCAGTTAGTTCAAAAAGTGATCGACATTGAAGAAAAAGGTTATATTAATATTGATGAGAAGTAATACTTTCGAGGCATTAGCACCCTCATTTATCAAGCAACGCCGACGTCGCGATGTAACGTCGACGTCACGTTGACGTCAGCGGCACGGACTTGCGACTAATTGATAATTATTTCAAGCCAGTTTAGTGAACCGTGAATCTCACGGAATTTCGTGGAATAATTTAAAGGAAGGTGGAATCGATATTACGGTTATCGGGAAATTAAAATGAAGATCTTTGGGGTAATCAATATCGATTCAGATTCACAGTATGAGAGGTACTAGATTATGATTATGATGGCAAATATGTATACAGGATATTATAACATCAAAATTATAATGACAGCAAATCTAGTTCAGGGTCGTCGACCACCCAGGTTTTAGTGATCTTGAACCTTAAAACTTTTTGACTATCAGGTTGGCCACTAACTCCTCCAATATGACATGATTCAAGCCTTGCGTTATAGTAGATCCCCCAACGCGTTGCATCAATATACGTTTAGTTTTCATATTCCCAGAAGTTACAAGAGTGCAGTAATTGACTCGAGCATAGTAGATTGAAGCTGGAATGTTGATGAAAAACTTATTTTTCGTCCGTCAAAGCCATGACAGGAAGCAGGAAAAATACGTATCAACAAGCCAGCCATATCCTCTATTACAGCAAAAACTCAGTAATGGATCTATGAAATATATTTTAAAATTAAAATATTTTAAAAGCTTTTATTTAACTTCACTCGTATGTATGTATGTATGTCCTGGAATCTTGCAATCAATATTTCACCTACTTCCACTGAAGCTATCGAGCTGAAATTTGGCATACATATTAGGTTCCGATGACAATAAACGAAAATAAAAAAAAGTTATAAAAAAAGCTTTCTTTTTTAATTTTTTTTAATAACTTTTAAACATCACTTACATCTCGTCCATTAAGCAGCCACGTCAGATTGGCAGGGGGGTCTGCTGGTGGCGAAGTGCATTGCGCTCGAAGCGAATCTCCTGATGCATACCAGCCCTTCTCAGCTTTTATCAATGGCTTCTCTGGTGGCAGTTCTGTGAACAAGATTGACGACATATTAGCAGTTTTGCCTAACGAACAAGCATTCGGGTAATTATAAGTGATTAACGTCTCCAATGAATACGGACAATGTCTTCTCGTATTGCGTCGTCGGCCCTTTCTCTCTCTTTTAAAGACTCCCAAGGCATACTCGAAGATATAGTTTCTTAAATCATGTAGTCATCTCGTCAAATATTTCTAAGTAACTTATTTTTATTTCATTATAATCTAAATAATTTATTTTCTAATTTCAACGCTGGGCAGTATCCTGTTTTGAATAGGATGTTAAACATTGAAATAACCAAATAAGTTGAAAAATGTATGTTTGAAGCAATTTTTCTTTTTGCTGAGCTCAAAGGGACGTCAAAAGTTACAGAAATAAACAAACACAGACAGGCACAATGTCAACACTCTCGACCCAGTGATGTTCACGTTAACGAGTCGAGTCTAAGCAAAAGAACTAAAGATACGACAAACATTACTCCTATCAATTACAGATAAAAACGCAGTTAAGAACTGAATCCTATGGTTTTATCTTCATTATCATCTTTACTTTCTTTGTCCCAATGTTGTCCTATGGTTTGCTCAGTGATAATTTTGTACACCTTTTTTTTAAATGTGGAGGAATTTAAAGTCTGGCATAGTTCAAGTTTAAAATTTAAAAATCTTGTGCAGGTTGGTTAGAATGACTGTACAATATATGTTAGAAGTAATTGATAGTTACAGATACTGGCACTATAATGTCTGTAACAAATCGGAGATAGATCACATAGACTTTACAGACAACCATTTTTTTAAACTTTAACTTTTTGATTTTAAACCACTTAAAAGTTCAGAGTTAAATACATCCCAAATTGCAGAAATAAACAAATACTGGCAGGCCGTGTCCAACGAACTGACAGTGTCAACACACTCGGGGCGGGAAAGTCACGATAATGAGCCGTATGCTCCGGGGCTCTCGTTAAATAAAATTTCAGTAAAAGGAGTATGCCGTATGCCGTATGCCGTACAAAATATACGAAGTATTTCTTTCAGATGACTGATTTCTGTCTTGGATGTTCAATTCTTTTTTGTTTTATAAGTATGCGAAAATCTATCTGCGAATTAGCACACTCACAATAAATACATTAAAACACGGTCAATGACATGGACACAAATCTGACTATACGGTGTAATATTTAATTGAATTAGAATTAAAAGATAATTCACGCTAATTTCTGAAATACCTAAAAATCCTTTACACAGTTCAATTCGTTACTATTACCTATGTGCTATTGTAATATTCATGTATTTAATATACATTATTTATTTATGTTGTATTTAATAGTTATTTTATTTGAATTTATATAATTACTAGCTTTTGCCCGCGGCTCCGCCCGCGTGGTAAAAGGGAATTAACAATGAGTTGTTTATCATACATGACACATTTGTGGTGTATGAATAGTGACAGTTCCACGATTAAAAGATACTAACTTCTTAACCACTATACTAACTACTTAACTAAATTGTACTTACGCCATCTATTAACAATATCCGGAACTAAATATCTAGGAAATAACAAAACATCGATATCTTCCCATGGGGATGTTTTACCGCGGTAAAAAGTAGCCTACGTCACTCTCCACCCTCCTCACTATCTCCACACACAAAAACCATACCATTTAATAGCTTCGTTGCGACGTGAAAGCCGGACAAACAAACAAACAAACACACTTTCCCATTTATAATATTAGTATGGATAGTATGGATTTTGAATTGATTATATAGCTATAATATTTGTATTTGAATGTAATGTATTTAAATTTATATCAATTTATAGAAATTATTTAGATTCTTAATTTAATTTTCTTAATTCTTTGTACATTAAGATTTGAATTTACGACATACCGATCACATGAATAAACATATACCAATTCTTACTCATGTGATTCCGATGACGTATTGGCTTGGTACTATTGTCATTGAGAAAGCTGCTAAGACCCATAGACGTCTCACTGCTGGGCACGGGTCTCCCCCAAAGACAAAGCTGCGGGAGGTCTCGAGTATACTCCGTCTCCGAGACCGCGTCTCCTCCGTGAGTTGAGATTGGCCGCCCCCCGATGAGGTGGACTAACGATCTTAAGGACACAGTAGGAAACCGTTGGATTCAAAGGATGTAAGGAGGATTGGCATCGATTGAGGGAGGCCTATGTCCATCAGTGAACCCCAAAATATTGATGGTTGGATCATCCCAAGCCATATATTTTCCTTACGAAGAAACTTACACGAATACTTCTCTAATATACTCTTATGTATATGTATAGTGGACGCCCAGCAGCTTCGTTCGCGTGGAATTAGACATAACAAGTTTCGTATACACCTAGTAATATTATATAGCCTATGTCACTCAGTGAAGATGCAGCTTTCTAATGGTGAAAGAATTTTTGAAATCGGTCCAGTAGTTTTTGTGTGAAAACATTACAAACACATATGTATTTCCTCTTTATAATATTAGTATAGATTGACTACGTATGACGACTCGTCTCTGACAAGCGAAAGAAACGTTCCGAATTGCAGAAATAAATAAACACTGGTAGGTGGTGTCCAACGAACTGACAATGTCAACACCCTCGACGCAGGGGAGTTAACGAGGGCGCTCGAGGCGCGGCAAATATTATTTCGGCGCAAGGAATACACGCCATATTGGGTAACGTGAATATTTTAAGCTCATATATTTTATGAACTCCTAGTCGTTGATAGAGAGATTTGGGCGAGATGTGAGATACATATCATCACGCCTGTATTTTACAAGGAGTAGGCAAGGGTGTTGCAACTCACTTTACACTGTACACTCACTTTTTAACGATTATCTATACTAATATTATAAAGAGGAAACATTTGTTTGTAATGTTTTCACACAAAAACCGAAAAAACTAGCCGGATTTCAAAAATTCTTTCACCATTAGAAACCTGCATCGTCACTGTGTCATAGGCTATATAATATTACTAGGTGTAAGCGAAACTATTGTTATGTTCCACGCGAGCGAAGCTGCGGGCGTTCACTATATACTAGTGTCTCGTAGGGGGACATACTTAAATGAAACTTGTACTTTCTTGAGATTTGATATATTGGAAGTATTTAGACGTGTTGACAATGGTTTACAATGAATTGTTAAATTGGCTTGCAATTAGTGCCGGCACAAACAAAATGGTGTGCTAGAGAGAAAATCTAGACAAATTCTTAATGCGCAGTAAGCGCGCCACAGAGTAGAGAGCGCCTTGCACAGACCGCGCGTAGCCACAGACTCTCAAGCGCCGAACATAGAACTTAAAGTAGAGGGGGCGCGCACATCTTCCCCGCCGTTAAAATCGCCCGATTTTAACCCTCTGCTTGCTCCGTGGCCGGTAGAGGACAAAGTCTGGTGAAAGGTCTTCGAAAGCTGCCTCGACTCGTCTTGACTTCTGCCACGCGACACACGCCGTCTGGACCAGGGAATAGCTTGCTAATGCGCCCCGCGCGCCAGCACAATGGAGGCAGATTTTCTTCTTGCAGGAGTACCAGGTCGCCTTGTCTTAGATGGTTGACCTCAAGAACGCGCCACTTAGACCGTCGTTGTAGTTCGGACAAATATTCGCGCTGCCATCTCCGCCAGAAGTGTTGACGAATTTGTTCGAGCCGTTCGTAGCGTCGGAGATTCGTAGTCTTGCAGTCGACGAGATCCGGTGACGGTAGCGCAGTCAGCGGCCGACCAAGCAGAAAGTGCCCCGGGGTAAGGAAATGAAGGTCATTGGGTGAAGAGGACATAGGACAGAGGGGACGGCTATTCAAAATGGCTTCAACTTGAGCAAACAAAGTGCCTATCTCCTCAAAGGTCAAATGTGAATTGCCCATGACGCGCTTGATGTGAAATTTAGCGGATTTTACCCCGGCCTCCCAGATGCCCCCAAAATGGGGGGCGTAAGCAGGGGAAAACACAAATTTAATCTCTTCCTCACTACAAAAGGAATTTATGGAGTTCCTATTAGTCTTTAAAAAGTTGCCTATTTCCCTTGCAGATGCTACGAAATTTCTACCATTGTCGCAAAAAATCTCTGCAGGCCTTCCGCGACGGGCTATGAATCTACGTAACGTTGAAATAAAAGCTTCTCTTGAGAGGTCACTTACGGCTTCTAAATGTAAACACTTAAATCTTAAACAAATAAAAATACATAAATAACATTTTGTTGTCTTTGCTCCGCGACCCTTCCGATTCAAAATGATGAACGGGCCAGCAAAGTCCACACCAACACTACGAAATGGGAAGTCCACCGTGACACGCTGTGAGGGCAAGTTTCCCATCAAAGGAGTTAACGTCTTGCCTTGCACCGTCCTACACTGTGTACAATTATGCAAAGTTCTCCTAGCGAGGTGGCGGCCATTAATGGGCCAGACATAGTTCCGAACACTCGCGAGGAGAAGCTGTGGACCAGCATGTAACTTATGCAGATGCTCCCGCTCGAATATTAGTTTAGTAAGATGGTGTGACGAATGCAATAAAATAGGATGTTTACTGTCAAATGGAAGCGACGATTGATCTAAGCGGCCTCCTACACGTATTAATCTGCTAGCGTCCATGAAGGGTGTAAGAGCAATGATACTTGATCGAGAACTTATTGATTTATTTTTAGCTAACAAGTCGTATTCGACAGGAAAGGATTCCTGCTGTGCTACTCGACATAGAAGATGAAAAGAATCCCGTAACTCTTGTAGACAAAGGTCCTCTAGATACTTGGATTTAGGAGTCCTCA
This sequence comes from Carterocephalus palaemon, assembly GCA_944567765.1. Lineage (NCBI taxonomy): Eukaryota > Metazoa > Arthropoda > Insecta > Lepidoptera > Hesperiidae > Carterocephalus > Carterocephalus palaemon. Next base: position 12,084,202 of record OX155643.1, read on the forward strand.
GATTGTGCAGAAATCGCAAAACATAAGCATATACTCGCTTCAGTCGATGTAATTTAGAAAAGTTGTTAAATGGAATTATACATGAACTGCTATTGTCTAAATTTGCAATGTTTGCCTTTACCTCTAAGTCAATTAAATCTGGTGGAGCATCTCTAGATAAAGTAGGCCAGGAGGATTCTTCTAGCAATAAAAACTCCGGACCTGACCACCATAAATTATTATTCTTGAGGTCCTCAAGATACGCACCGCGAGATATGAGATCGGCAGGGTTTTGCGATGTGGGTACATAACGCCAACAGCCAACATCACTCAATTCTAACACCTCTGCCACTCTGTTTGCCGCAAATGTTTTTAACTTCCTAGAGCTAGTGCGTAGCCACGCAAGAACGACACTAGAGTCACACCAAAAGATCTTGCGTTTTATAGAAAATCTTAATGAATCTACGACTGCCTTGCACAATCGAGTTGCTAGCACAGCGGCGCACAGCTCCAATCGAGGTATAGTGCAGGGCTTCACAGGTGCCACTTTAGACTTGGAGCACAAAAGATTAACAAAAACATTGCCTGCTGCATCTATAGACCTAACGTAAACACATGCACCGTATGCTCTTTGCGAGGCATCGCTAAAGAAATGTAGTTCCGTCTTAACTGGTAAGTCGCATAGAACCTTTCTAGGTATAGAGAGTGAACATAAATAATTTAAACTATTGTAAAACTTAAACCAAGCCTTTTGCATATCATTGGATATAACGTCATCCCAACCGACTTTGTCGAGCCATAACTGCTGCATAATCAATTTAGGTATAATCATGCAGGGGCTTACACAACCTAGTGGATCAAAGACTCGGAAGGATGTCGATAATATAAAACGTTTGGTAATTCTATCGGTACTAGGAGGCATCTCAAAAGAAAAATACAAATGGTCTGCTTCTGAATTCCACCCTAAACCGAGGGCGCTTGCAGACTCGCTTAAAACTAGTTTGTCAGTAGAGCTTGAAGAGCAGGATTGTAGAACTAGGGAAGAATTAGATTTGTATTTGCGTAGATTAAAACATCCTGCCTTCAAGGCATCCGACACCGAAACTTGAATGCATTGTAATTCACTTTCACTATCACAACCAGTAATTAGGTCATCCACGTATAGATCATGTTGTAGAATGGTTTTGGTGAGTGGATCCTCGCACTCCTCCCCCAGCTGCCAAAGACACCTCGTGCTTAAATAGCTAGCGCTTGCGAATCCGTAAGTAACAGTATTGAGCCGCAGGGTTTTGAGGCGCTCACGCTCGTCTTCTCTCCATAATATTAGTTGTAAATTGCGGTCGGACTCGTGTACCATAACCTGCCGGTACATCTTTTCTATATCCGCGGTCAAAATATACTTGTGGAAACGAGCTCGAATTAATATGGAGAAAAGCGAGTCTTGTATTGGCGGCCCTACCATCTGGATGTCGTTGACAGACATGCCGGAAGAAGTGCGGGCAGACGCATCGAACACCACCCTTATCTTAGTTGTCTCACTGTTCTCCTTGAAGACCGGGTGATGCGGCAAGTAATAACATAAATTGGACGTAGGATTATCTAGCGTTACTTCAGAAAGATGACCTAATTCTGCATATTCTTTGATAAATGCTACATATTGAGATTTAACCTCGGGCTGTCTCTTAAAACGCCTTTCTAAATTGTAAAATCTTCTCTTGGCTATATTGTATGAATCACCTAGACAGTCAGGTGACTTAGTTAAAGGCAGCCTTACACAAAATCTACCACTGGGTAAGCGACAAGTGTGTTGCAAAAAATGCATTTCACATGCCTGTTCGCTATTGTTCAAAAAAGTTGTAGGGGGAATTTCCTCGAGCTCCCAAAACCTACTCATACTAGCATCTAGATTATCATTGTGTGTAGATTTGGTAAGAACCGTATTACATTTAACTGTATTATTAGTTTGATTGTAGTGTGGCAAGGGTCCACCAATTAACCAGCCTAGCTTCGAGCTGTGTAATCTAGGATGCCCAGGGCCCAATGACTGTTGCTCGCAGCCTATTATATCCCAGAACAGATCCGAACCAATAAGTATATCGACTTTAGATGGTTCATAAAACTTGGGATCCGCTAGGACTATATTACTAGGAATGTTAAGTGACTTAAGGTCAAAACTAGAATTAGGTAGAGAACCAGTAAGTTGGTTCATAACATAGAAATTAGATATAACACTAAAGGACGTATTACATGATTTAATTTGAACAACACAATATTCTGTAATGGTTCCAGAATGACTATTACCAAAGCCAATAACATTAGTGGAATTTAAAGGATAGGTTTCTAGTGATAATCTTTGTACTAGACTTAAAGTAACAAATGAGGACTGACTGCCACAATCCAACAAGCAGCGCACCATTTCTGATTTACATGTCTTAGGATTAACTACCTCAATCAGAGCAGTTGACAAAAGGACTTGATTGACTGGCTCATTACAAAAATTACTCAATGTGTCAGGTGGGCTAGTGTTGACTATAGCACTGGTTGCATTGCTTTCAGTATTTGCAGTAAGATGTAGCAGTGAGTTATGTCTTTTCTTACACTCTCGACAAGAACCGAAACGACACTGACGGGCAAAATGGCCTCGCCTTAAGCAATTCTTACATAATTTTAATTTAGTAGCCTCTGCTATTCGTTCACTAACGCTCATCGCCTTAAATGATGGACAATCAAATATTTTATGCTCGCTGGCCTTACAGCAAGTGCACACATTAGAAAAAGAACATACAGTAGAAGGAAACTGCCCCTGTAGATCATTATTAGTACTAGTGTTACTAATGCACGCATATGACTTCAATTGTGAACGTTCCGCTTTGGCATTGGTGGTAGATGTGGTTCGGTGCTGTCCTTGATTTAACCTAGAGGCACTCTCTGCCTTACTGCGGTGTACTGACTCTAGAATGGCCGCACGATCGTTTAGAAACTTATAAAAAACCTTGAGTGTTGGTGTGTCAGTCGACATAGCATTACGGTGTTCCTCCCATTTCATGAATGTGGTACTGTCTAGCTTAGATGAAACTAAATGAATAACAATAGCATCCCAATGCTCGGTTGCCTGTCCCAGACTGGACAATGCACGCAAATTCTTAGTGACGTGGTCCACTAGAAAACGTAAAGACCTCTCAGACTCCTTGTGTAGTGCATTGATGTTAAACAGAGAACTGAGGTGATGATTTATCAATAAACGTTTATTGTCATAACGATCCAACAAAAGGTTCCAAGCTTCCTGATAGTTATCGGTGGAAACTTCGAGATTTGCAACAGTACGGGCCGGTTCTCCTTCTAAATAAGATAATAAATAATGAAACTTGTTCACCGGACTGATTCTACTATTTTCATGCACTAAGGACTTGAATGTATCTCGAAATTCCATCCACTTAAGGTGTGAACCATCAAATTTAGCAATATGGATTAGTGGAAGCCTGAAACCGGTTTCATTTTGGTCGCAGTAGGTTGCATTATGACAAGTACTAGAGTCGTGGCCACTGTCAAGGTGACTGTGCACCTGCAACAGGGATTGTGCCGCTACTATGCTGCCAATAAAAGCCGCTTCAATGATTTCTCGTTCCACAAGTTCCTCATCTAGCTTACTAGAATTAATTACTTCAATCTTACTTTGTAAGTCGTCAAACTTGGCTGATAATGCTTCAAATTTACCTAACCTAAGAGTAAGTTCTGCCCTTTGCATGGGAGTAAATGTTTTTAACTCTCCTAACTTATCAATATAATTCTTAAACTTGGTTACCTGACCCTTGACAGAGCTACGCCTGGTTGTTAGCTCTGCCAAGTTTTTCATGTCTGACTCCATTCCCATTGTAAAAATGTGAGAAAGAAATTAAATTTAATGTATATGTTTAAGTAAACAATTAATAACTATTAAATGTAAAGGTAAAGATTTAAATAAAACAAATGAATACGCTCACGCCCCAGACTGGGGGCATCTGCCGCACGGGAGGTCGAGGCGGTGCCTTACAGGGCACAAACAGCATGGGCACACGGCGCGGCATGATGGGAACCTGGAATGTTCGGCGGAATGCTTACCACACAGAAAGAATAGGGAATTTATTGAGCGCGGGGCATAACAATAGTAGGGCTTGTAAACAATATTAAGTAAATGGAAGGAATATAACCGTAACCTAACCTTAATGACAGCCGGTAATGCGGCGACACATTTCACTAATTATGGCTTTGAAATTGAGTGCTAGAAGTATTATTTTACTTTAAATAACTACGTTAAATGCATATTTGACTGATATTACTGGAGAATTACTTGTATTTTATGAGAAATTAGTCTAACATGTTGGATGACGCAATAACCTACATTGGGTACATGGATGTGAAAATTAATCAAAAAACATTATGACATTATGGAAAGTAATAGAATAATAAAGAAAGGAGGGATTGAGGAAGGTGGGAGCACTTAGCTGCGCTTGCGGAGTCCAAGATGTGGCCCGGCGACTGCTCATATGATCTCCATCTTCTCATTTTTTCCCTCGCCAGGTTTTGTCCTGTCACGGTCGCCAATATATGTCTCGTAGGGGGACATACTTAAATGAAACTTGTACTTTCTTGAGATTTGATATATTGGAAGTATTTAGACGTGTTGACAATGGTTTACAATGAATTGTTAAATTGGCTTGCAATTAGTGCCGGCACAAACAAAATGGTGTGCTAGAGAGAAAATCTAGACAAATTCTTAATGCGCAGTAAGCGCGCCACAGAGTAGAGAGCGCCTTGCACAGACCGCGCGTAGCCACAGACTCTCAAGCGCCGAACATAGAACTTAAAGTAGAGGGGGCGCGCACAACTAGAATAACGAGACAATCGAATTTAAATTTAAACACATTGATTTCTGACTTTTTTGACGTACATAGTTTTTTTGAAAGTACTTAGTAGTATTATTAAACACTCGACTGGCGGGACGAGTAAAAGACTAAAGGTAGGTACAGAATTTCTTTCGAATAGTCGCAGTCGAGCGGTTTAGTCATGCGAGCGATTCAAAAATAAAGTTCCAGGTATTTACTGAGATTAAGTCTGTTTTAATATTATTCTGTACAGTTCTATGCTGAAAAAAGAGGGACCGAGAGAGATACACATAAAGAATGCCAATATTAATTTTCTCTTTGTTCAACTCGTTCGCACATATGAGTACCTATTCCTTTCACGTTTACCCACTTAACTAGAACTTTAACTGAAGTAAACATACGTGGTATTTGAAAAGGTCAAAGTATTAGCCGGTGGTTGTGTGAAGATTCCTTATAATCCTCCGAGGGATTTGAACCGTGACTAAGGTACGCTGTTTGCAATTATGGAAATTGTTGACGCTTTGTTTAAACGAACAACTTGGAGCTAACAAGAGGTCTTGAGGAGCTAATCGCCAACGTTTGCTTACGCTTATGTTGCCTTTGAAAAATTTGCGTAATTGTATCTTTGAGTTGACAAGAGAACAAAAAATGGTTATCAATTCGTCTAAATCTTTTTTATGTTTTTGTTATCTGGGTGGCACATTTTCTTAAGCAAATTTGGTATATGTACCCTATTTGTTTACTTAGTAGGGGCTACCACATGTTTTCAATGGCAGAACTTGTGGCAGACAGTTACTCCATAAAACAGCAATTTAATATGATGTTTCATATTTATTTTTATATTCAAAAAGAGCTACCTAATCCATACTAATATTATGAAGAGGAAAGATTTGTAATGTTCTAACACAAAAACTACTAGACCGATTTAAAAAATTCTTTCACCATTAGAAACCTGCATCGTCACTGAGTGACATAGGCTATATAATATTACTAGGTGTAAACGAAACTATTGTTATGTCTAATTCCACGTGCGTCCACTAGTTACCTATAAAGCATTTATTGAGCTGTCAAATGCATTCAATAACTTTATGAGCTGCAATGCATACACTGAATGGAAACTATTTCATGAGACGCAGAATATGCTAAAATTATTCCAGCTTAATTTGTATGTTCAAGAACAATCTCAAGTTCACTATTCACCTATCTACTGTTAGATGGGAGTGTGTTTATTAATGATCGATAACAAGTTTCTCGAATCAGACCATAACTTCAGTAACTCAGCATCCAGACTACTTACCTACATCCCAGTAGGTGCTTGACTAACCGATCACTCAGACCGCAAGTAATAGTTAGGACTCGCAAATTCAATTAATCCAGATTCAATAATGCCAGAAGGGGTTTCAAACTCCGCCTATAAAATGTTCTACATCTCTGCTGTTCCGATACTCATTAAACTCACTAGTAAATTATATTATTATGGCATTGATCGAGTATGTAATACTTAGGTAAGGATGTACTTGCACAGCAGTATTTAAGGACCACAGTAAAACTACTGTGGTAAAACGAAGATTACTTATTAATAGCTTTAGCCGGAGTTTCCAGGTTTGGCCAATGCGAGTTTGTGATCTGCAGTTGACGTTGTCACCTCTTAGGATTCTAGTGCTTATAATGCCTGTGATATCGATTGATAATTCCTTTTCGAAACCCAATTTTCTTTAATTCTTCGCTTTTAAGTCACGACCTATTCCTTATCATAAAACCTACAATACACACTAACAACTACAGCAAATTAATAAGACGCAATAGTTTCAGTAAGTAGTCATAGGATTTTCGTCTTCTAAAGGAAATACTATACCTCTCTGACTCTTACCTTTCTGAGTTAAAATTCCATGTGAAACACGCAAAGTTTCAAATCTGTGTTGAAACACTAAAGTTCCGGCCGCAAATATGTTTTTCTTATTACCTACACGTTTGATATTCCGTCCACTTTGCATTCACCGGACGCCCGGGAAAGGCCCGCGGATGCCAAGTTGCTATGATATGCGATCTTTAGTTCGCTTAAATAAAAAAATTTCTGTACATTTTATAATGTATCTGTACGAAATTGTTAAATTGTATACTTTGAAAAGTGTCTACCAAGTTTCTTGCCGTGTTCTTTCCGAACTTTGTTTGCGAACCTACTACAATAAATAAAAAACTTAATGATTCATTTCATTAATAAATTTTGTTTATCATCTTTCGAATACATAATATATAAATAAATATATATAAACATAATATTTATATAATGAGAGGAAAGATTTGTTTGTAATGTTTTCTCACAAAAACTACTGGACCAATTTCAAAAATTCTTTCACCATTAGAAAGCTGCATCTTCACTATATAATATTATTAGTGTAAACGAAACTATTGTTATGTCTAGTTCCACGCGAGCGAAGCTGCGGGCGTCCACTAGAGAGTCAATAAAATGGCGCCCAAGAGTAGCTACAACGATTTTATCCAATGCATGCAAGAAATCTGCAGGCGATCGAACGACATGTTATTCGATTCAACCCGAGTGATTTATCGGATCGATTGCACCAAGCGTCTCGCTCGAGCTGTCGCGATAATCGATATCGTCGCTCGGTTTTTCCGTTTCCGTCGAGCCGTGACAACATGACCGACCGAGGGTGCAACTCGCTGCGTATGCTGTAAGTTTTAATTTGGAACTTGAACGAAGACACTTTGGATTCCAAACTTTTGCGCCGATTTCAATTATTACAATTTTAAAGATTGGCCGTTACAAAGCTAATAAGTAGGTACTTAATTATTATTTATTAAAACTTTACTGTACCAATACAATACAAGGGACAAAAGGCGGACTTAATGCTTAAATCCTATCTAATAATCCTATTCTGAGCTTATAGCATTCTGTGCCAGTCAAATTTTGGGCAGTGGTAAAACAACGAAGACGGTTCTTAACACAAAAAAAATGAATAACAGCATCGTTTGAAAAACTAAAAAATACGCTTTTGTAGATAACCGAACTTAAATGTAGATTTTTTTAAATTATTGCAATCTCATAGGACCTTGCTAAGTGTGCAAAGTTTCAAATTAATCCGACGTATTGAAGTGGGCGAAAATCACATTCAAAGAGTCCGTTACAAGCCTATACCTAAATAGGTATGCGTGTAAAGGAATCTTTGGTAAATACATTTGATAATACTTAATCCAAGTTAGTTAAACACCTATGTGCATACATACCGTGCTAATAAAAGCGTGTTAAAACATGCAGTAGAAAATGTAAATTAATTATAATAATACTAGCTGATCCCGCAAACGTTGTACTGCCATATGAAATGTCAAAGTGACGCGACGCTTCACGTCAATGAACGACGGTTAAAAATAAAAATACTAAAATAGTGTTTAAAAAACATTTTCCAGTGGACCTAATTGTGCATGGTTTATTCTCGAAATTCTTTGAACACACACAAAAAATCAACATCTATCCAGCCGTTTAGGAGGAGGTCACTGTCATACACACGTACACAAGAAATATATATATTAAGATGTATCACGGTAGATAGCAAGTAAACTAAGTATTCGAGTATAAAACCTTATTTAATTTTATCCAAAGTAACAAGTATGTATTTAAGTTCTTTCTTGGTTTATAAACAACTAGTGGACGCCCGCAGCTTCGCTCGCGCAGAATTAGACCTATTAACGACGTCTGCCCGCGTTCGGGTTGACCACTTGACTTAAAAAACGGCAAAGTTTTATACTAACTTTGCACCCCCGTTTTACCCCCTTAGGGGATGAATTTTCAAAAATCCTTTCTTAGTGCTCCCCTACGTTATAAAAGGAACCCCTGTGCAAAATTTCAAGTTTCTAACCCTTATAGTTTAGGCCCTGCGTTGATATGTCAGTCAGTCAGTCAGTCAGTCAGTCACCTTCTCCTTTTATATATATAGATATATTTGTATCTAACAAAGTATAGTACGCATGTTGGTACAGTAGGTACTAGTTCGTTGTTGGCGAGAAAGGAAGGTAAGTAAGAAAGTAATAAGTAACTCGCCGTGAAGCAATTGAGTTAATCTATACCTTGATGGTCTAACAATATATCCCGGGTTAGTTTAATGGAATAGACCAAGTGGAACGAACTTCATGAAACAAGCGAACGGCAAATGAGCTTTGTGTTCGAGCCACGAGCGGTATATGAAGTTATTTGCCGTTAGTTATTTCTTGAAAAGCTTACAAGAAAGAAATGACAGTACTGTGATGATAGTTATAGAAGAAGAAAATGATCTTTATGAGTATACTTCAATCATTCATCATAAATCCTTTGAAGGTACACTACCGAGTAGGGTAACCGAGTTACCTGCCGTATTCATTATTTTAATTAGTTAAGTCTATTTATTTATTTTTCTTAGCGTTTTTTGTCTTCTCGCATCACTTGTAGCATCAAGAAAAATTATACCGTTAAATTTTTTTTTTAAAAAAGCTTTTTAATACTTTTTTTTTATTTTCATGCATTGTCATCGGAACCAAATATGTGTGCCAAATTTTAGCTCGATAGCTTCAGCGGAAGTGGGTGAAATATTGATTGAAAGATTCCAGGAGATACATACATAGATACCTACATACGAGTGAAGTTAAATAAAAGCTTTTAAAATGGCGTTCATTCCTGTTACCTGAGACGTTCTACGCTGAAGCGTAAACAAATATCGTATTATAGGGAATAAAATAATCTCAATCTGTATCACTGCTGAACACAACCACAGTATACCGATCTCATGGAATATTCACAAACATTTACTTTCAATAGCCCGTAAAAATGTGATGGTGAAAGCATCTGAGGAAAGAGTCATTAGGGGACTAGCGGACGCCCGCAGCTTCGCTCGCGTAGAATTAGACCCATTAACGACGTCTGCCCGCGTTCGGGTTGCCCACTTGATTTCAAAAACGGCAAAGCTTCGTCATACTAACTTTGCACCCCCGTTTTACCCCCTTAGGGGGTGAATTTTCAAAAATCCTTTCTTAGTGCTCCCCTACGTTATAAAAGAAACCCCTGTGCAAAATTTTAAGTTTCTAACCCTTATAGTTTAGGCCCTGCGTTGATATGTCAGTCAGTCAGTCAGTCAGTCACCTTCTCCTTTTATATATATAGGTAGATAGATTTTCAATGATACTGCCAATCCGCAGTATTGCTTATATATGGGAAAAAGATCATCATTCGACATCAGAAAAAAGACTCATCCATTAGTATTTTTATATTAAGAGGATATCAGTCGACCGTCACTTTTGAAGAATAGGTTTTTACCAAAAATATTGCCGTCGCGCTGAGCCCCTTAGCGTGCGATAGAGAGAAGTGCAGTCTCGAACTGATTTTACCTACGTAAAATTAAGAAAATCGTCCTTTCGTAATCCCCTGTTTCCTCCTCGAAATCTAGACCGATTTCAATATTTATTTCAGTTAAAATGTAGAACAGGGTCTAAGCTATGCCCGTACGTTTTGCTTTTTTGGGATATGTTAGTAATTACCAGTTTGCTTGATGTTTGAAAATGTATGTAAAAAAAGTCGATTTTTTTGATTTTAAATGATTTTTTTTCTCTTCTATTTATCAAATTATGAAAAAAAACAAAACGTACAGTCATGGCAGAGGTACGTATAATCGTATGGTATTTTTTTCTCTTCTGTAACTTCTTTATCCTAGGAGGAAACAGGGGACTACGTTTGTATGGAAAAAGTGTCGACTTGTTCGCTTGTGATATCCTCTTAAGCTCGGAATTTAAGGTGTGTGTGGCGAATTATCGGTGTAGACGAATCATCACGGGCCCTTTTCACACTAAAAATAATCCCGGTTATCTATAGTCAGGTTTATTTTACATTGAAAAATGAAATATGATTTATTAAGTAAAGCAAACAAATATCAAATTAATTTATAAGATACAAACAATAATTAAACACACAATAATAAAATACATTGCAAACAATATTACAACTCTGTTAAAATTGTTGTATTGTATTGTATTTGTTTTTCATTCAGGCAAGGTATTTCTCATACAGTTATAAGCAATCTTATTCATATTAACGTTTTCTTTCTTCATTAAATTACGTTACGTTGCTTTCAAGAATCAGAACTGGTTACGTGTGGCCTTTGGATTTCAGAAATGGGTTCCGTATTTCGCTGGCGACACGAGCCTGAGTAAGATTAGTGTGGCAGTCGCATTATGTAGTATTTATTGCGCGCGGGTTTATGAGAGCCATAGTTTATACGCCTGTATACCGGCTGTTAGCAATGGTCGCGTCTATGGATATATTTTACGGTCTTCTGATTTAGTACACTTTTCGATCTCTGTACCTGCTATATTAAGTCATCTCTCTCTCTCTCTTTCCGTTCATGCTGGAATAGACAGATTGAGAAGACTTTTTCTTTCCTTTTGACTTCTTACACAGATTTTCGACATACATATTGCCAATTAGGAGGCAGTCATTGTTTTCAACTGATGTCGTTTCTTCTGCAGTTATCAAGAACAGATTATCTAAATTAGAATCTTGCTTTCGCGGTGGATTATAATAACAGGTCCCCAAGAATGGAGTGGTGTCATCATAATATCTTAAAAACTTTTTATGAATATTATTAATAATTCCTCGTTAAAGTAATAGTTTGTGAAGCTTGTGCTGATGTTTACTTTTAATGTAATTAATGTTGATTGGTTGACTGGATAGAAATCACATAAATGTTATTTGTAATAGTGATGGTTATTAACATACATATAAGTAATAAAATAATAATTAATCGGATTCGTTCAACCATTTATTTTTCAAGCAAACAAAATTGACTACAATTTGTTATTTTTGAGTAGGTTCTCTGACAAACCATCAATGGCCCACCACAGGTATGGTTGGTTGCAGACAAGAATTACTATAAGTATAACTATGGAAGGCTATAGAAACTTGCCATAACAGTGGCAACCTAGTGGCTTAGATTCGATCTCTTTTGAGAGGGCATGGTTTCAAATACTAATGGTACCCATCAATTTTATGACATTTCAAAGAAATTGAATCGTAAAATTGAGGGTAATCCTATAACGAACGATGAAGCCAAATATTATAAGGGGATCATCATGCTTGTAATTTTTCCATAAGCTTTTCGAAAATATAGGTCAGTGACAATCCGCACTCAGCCAGCGTGGTGCACCTTGGCCACAACTTCCTCATTTCAAGAGTAGATACATATCAGAGAAATCTAGATTTAAGAAAAACCATGCCTTAATCCTAACCTATTAGTCGAAAGTGTAAACGGTTAACAAACACTGAATGCTAGAGTTAAGTATACACGCTAAGTTGAAATGCCAAGTAGACATGTAAATTATGTTCCTAGCACCGTGATCACATAACATCAGGGACACAGTAGAGCAATTAGTAATGCAAATAAGACACTGATATGTGGGGTTGGCAAAGAAATTCACTTTTATGTGTATTCCTGGCATTTCACAAAATCTGTTACGTAATCTTTATGGATGAGAACGTTAGGTTGAAAATGAAATGATATTGGGGACATCGTGAGGTGCAAAAACTGGAAATTATATAGTGGATTTAAATTGCAAATTGGGTTTCAAGGCAGACAGCGGAGGTGCATTAAGAACGTATATCAAATGAATGCAGATTTTGGACCTCAAATACAAAAACACATTCGTTTCCTTGTCAGACAGAAAATATTTAAATTTCTTATAGGTACATTATTATACAGTAGTGGTAGTTGAGTTCTCTGAATTCCGGCCACGACCTGTGTATCCACTTGTTACATAATAGTCACCTGAAGACCTTATAGATGGCGCTAGGCGTACATTTAAAATGTTTGTTTGATTTATGTATTTTTCACAATTAATTTAATTATGCTTAAAATCTACTTCATCTGCATAAAAACTTTTTCTTTGCCAAATTTTACATTCCTCCTTCCTCCCATAAGTAAAAAACGAAACCTTTAAAAATATTTCCTTCGTGTTTTATTGTAAGTACTAATGGATCTGTAAAATCATCAATATTATTTATAAGGAGTAAAAAATCATAGTATCGAAAATATTTCAAAATAATTGCGTTCGATATTTAGTGTCATTTGCTGTGGTAAATGCCTCATCATTTAAATACGGGTTCGCTCTCCAAAGTAACTATTGGTGAATTCAGACTTTGATTAAACATTGGATTTGTGATTCTATTGGTTAAGACTTAAGAATTACAATTGCTGGCAGAAAAGTATTTTTGGGAACAAACATTAGTCAGAACGGAAGGTAATCCGTTTGTCAGTTGGTGCGGCATACGTCAGTTAAGTCGGCAATTCTTCTAGCGCTGATTGACAGCGGTTGATAAGCGTATCTTCTCTGAAGGAACGGTTTACGTTAGAAAATCACGTGATTGATGCCGGCGAGAATCGACGCTCGATGCTAAATTACGGCGATAACAATACGAGATGATTGAAGTAGTTAAATGATTTGAATTCAATCAATTTAATCATATTCTGAGATAAAATGTCAGGAGGAACTCTGATTTTGTTACTCTATGAAACCTTTTGTCTACCAATAAAGTCAGAAAATATTACATACAAGTTCCCTTAAGATCGAGCCCGAAGAATAACAATATCATTATTATACACGTAACTGCTCTTACCGGTCGGGAGCGTTAAAAGACTCATAAACAAAGATAACAACAAGAAGACTTCATGATGAAAATGGCGATAAATCACGAAATTCCTAAAGAAAATACTTATTCTGCACGCATTAGCCCACAAAATTGTTGGCTCCATAAAAAATCGACCGTCATAACGTAAGGGGACGAAATTATTATAAATCTTCATGACATTACCATGGAGTAACTTAGGAAACTTTGCTCTTTCGAGTATTCGTTCAGTAAGTGGCTGTTATTCATTGGTGCTTACCACATTATAGTTTCATGTTTTTGATTCTTACTCGTTAAAAAATTAAGTCTAGTTCTGTTAATCTTTAAAAATAATGTCGATATTTTTAAAGATCAATTGAAGGCAACATGGAAGAAAACTGTTTTTAAGACTGAAATATGGAAACAGATACTACATCTACTTGTCTATCAGCATTTTAGAGTGGCATAGGCTACTTCTAATTTGATATAAAATCAATAAAAATAAGTGCAAAGTTGGAAGTATGTAGTAAAGTAAAATTATTTTAAAACATAATTCTCAGAATATCAGAAGAAAGTTCATTTTTTTTAATTCTTTTTATAATATATTTACTTTTCATTTTTCTGTATAAATTGTAGAGATGTCTATGGTAGGGGACATGATGAATGTATGTCGCCAACTATTTCTGTAGGGTTGCAAGTGAGAAATAACGCCAATCCCTCTTACTGGGGATGAATTGGAAGTTTTGCTTGGTCCAGCGGGTCTTTATTGTACTCGTAGCTTTTTTTGCACGGTGGAGTATGCTCTAGAACTTACGCAGCAGTGTATGTGGGGGAGACCCGTGCCCAGCAGTGGGACGTCTATGGGTCGCAGAGAGAGAGCTTTTTTTATAAATATTGCATAGCAAACGAGCATGCAGAACCACTCAGCTGCTGCCATGACAACTGACCAACTATGAACATGTTTCTAATAGGGATTTTTGGACTAACCATCCCAGGTTAGTCCAGTTCAAAGAGGGTGTTAATAAGAACATTAGTTAGTGAGTTGGCTAGTACATGTACTAAAGGACTGTTAATGATAGTTAAGTTCCTGTTAGTTGTTGTCAGATCTAGATAAGTGTAACCGGAACCTTTTTAGTCAGAACACATTGCCACACAATTTCCCTAAAAGCAATTGTCAAACGGTAGAAGATACCGTGGTGGACGGTGGTAATAACCCGGGTAAACTCTATAGATTCAAAAACTATACAAAGACTACCACCTACCACCTACGCTTGCCACAGTCAATAGTAATAAGCCATCCCACTCCCCGCCGGGCGTTGAATGGGTGAACACAAGTGGCATTTTTCGAGCGTTTCTGTGCTTTCGAAGGTATCGTTAACCTAATGGAATCTAAGGAGATTCCATTTGCTGTCGTAAAATATCCGTCGTTAAGCCATAAGACCTTCGGGCGACCTTAAAACTTCCGACAGTCAGATTTGTCATAGTTGTGAGAAGAGTGAGCTCTGCAGCGGGATGCTAATGGTTTGCAGCCAGCTGAAAAATTGCAGACGAATAGTGGACTGGTAGAAGTGGTTGAAATTACGAATCGATGACGTTGCTCTATTTGGCGGGAGGAAAGTAAACGAATGAAATTGAACTGACACAGATCGAAAATTTCATGCTAAATCATTGTTCTCTCCTTGAAATGACAACGTCGATTTTATTGAATACTATAATAAGGACATCCAACATGTATACGATTAGAGAATTAGAAGAAGGAGATGAGATGAGATCAGATGAGATTATAGAGTGAAGAAAACTATTTCTGATATCTAGATCTTTAATTTGAATGAAATCAAAGCAGGTGATATTCGAACGCATGGCCTTCTCATAATTAGATTCTGGGAATGCTCCATAGAGTCTCCACGATTCGCTCTACCAGCAGTAAAATTCTTCAATGCATACGTCTTACCGTGAAGTTTTACTACAGCTTTGCATGTTAACATATTTTGTTTGTCCGTATTTGGTTATTCTTTTGGCACTTATAATAATTATTATAATGCTTACGACAGAACGAAGTTACTTCATAATTTAACTTCCATAACTCGTGTACAGAATATTTATCAGCGATATAAATTTCTGTCCAGGTCCACCCACGGCAGGGTCGCTGACTACCACTGAATCGTATGATATTTGAAGCGTCACAAACTCATAGCATAGCTACATCAGATATGCGACAATATCCATGACGAATGCCGTAAAAAATTGAATGTTTTCACTCCATCCACCGAGGTAACCATTTAAACGTGCACTCGATAGAGTTGCAAAAACGGACGCATTTCGATGAAAAATTTACGAATAAAATGAAAAAAGAATCTTTAAAAAGGACCTATTGGATTGCCTCCGTCCATTGAACTCAAATATGGCAACATTGGTTGTTGGCTTCTAATGTAATAACGTCGATCTGGTCAATAGGCACCCTACTCGGCACATTTCATATTCCAACAATATTTTCACACGTAGCTGAGATCAAAAGCGCAGATCCGAACAATATTTTGCCGGCTTGTCGTCACTGACGTTACATTTTTTGTTGTCTATCGACAGCGTTTATTTTATAGTGTGTATTGCAAACAGTGAATGTTGTTTTCAAATAGGTTTGGATGTGCAAAGGTAGTCTGGTTTGTGATGGAATAAAATGTACGGAATAAGTTTTTTTTTTTTTCATTTTACGGTCTGTGCTGCACGCTCGATGGTTGATTTTTTGTTGTTTACTTGATCATTTAATTTTATGCACACACAACAGGGACAAAAATAAAAACATTAAAATAATAAATGACATTTGTTTATAAAGGACTTTCATATTCTACAGGAATCTCTTCCAGCAGTCCACTCAATGGACATTTGAATATGAATAGTGAATTTATTTTCAGATTATTACTCATATTCCAATTCTACCAGATAATCCAGAGATCCAATTGTTTTTACGTAATTTACAATGAACAATATCTACTCATTATTGAAAATTAGCAGAATGGTTTTATGTTCATAAACAATTTATTGTTTGTATCTAATAATTAAATCAAACGAAAATTCTGTAACGACCAAAAATAGTATGAAAGCCGCCATTTTCAAAAAAGTTAAGCGCAT
Source organism: Carterocephalus palaemon (assembly GCA_944567765.1). Classification (NCBI taxonomy): domain Eukaryota; kingdom Metazoa; phylum Arthropoda; class Insecta; order Lepidoptera; family Hesperiidae; genus Carterocephalus; species Carterocephalus palaemon. The sequence continues at coordinate 12,100,804 of OX155643.1, forward strand.
TGGCAATTCAAATGAGGGTTGGTTTCAGAAGGACCCGACGCCCCTCGGGAAATGCCCTAACTAGGGTGTGAACGTTCGCATCGATGATAAGAATCGCATGATAACAAAGGTTGATTTTTACTTATATTTAGGCATTGCGGGCTTATGATGAGCTTTAAACATATATAAGACGACTAAACACATTCATTATCCGTGTACTAACTGTAGTTCACAGGCTATTGTTACTCAATTGTCATAATTTCTTGGACAGTTAAAGTGTTAAGCAATCTTTCTTATCTTTCTTCCTATTTCTGTATATTTATGGATCATCAGTCTTGTCTGCTGATTCCTTGTTTTCGTTTAGGTCAGCTGAATGAATTATTTTTTCGGAAAATACTTATATACATTATTACTCTTGTACGTCCATTGTAAACAACACACAGTAACACACTTTATAGCGGTTTTTTTCGCAGATAAAACCTTTTAAAAGTACCCGGGTATCGTGGAAGCGACACAGGGTTTTGTGGGTTATCACCACCACTAACTAGTTACAACCCATAGACGTCCCACTATTGGCCACGGGTCTCCCCTACAGTCTCAGCCGTGGGAGGTCTAGAGAATATTCGACCACGCTGCTCCAATGCGGATTGGTGGAGGGGTTAGTGGCCAACCCAGTATCGAATATACTCAAGCCAGCCGAAGGTCTTCGAAAGTCTTGTTTTTTCCATTGAAAACAACCGGAACCGACGGATTAACATGCACGATAACGCCCAAGAAATTTGCCACTAGTAGTCACCCATCCACAAACTGACCGCGCCCGTCGTTGCTTAACGGTTGTTTGCACCTTTAATAAAGTGTCAAACACAAAAACCGACACTTACACAAAAAATATTTTTAACTACAATATAAAAATTTTAATAAACACTGTATACCTTTCATATGGATTAAGTAAAAGTTTTCTTTTTGTAACTCGCTTAAGAAGCGTTGTGCCTTGTCTCTACGATCTCTAACACGGTCCTTGAGTTCATATCGGGGTTGATCGCGGGTCAAAACGATTCCGTATTGGTAAGGCTGGTCGCTCACTGTCATCGGTACACGACACTAGCGACTGTGATATAGTATAGCTGTCACTAGCAAATTGGAAATTTTACGGTTCAAGGTAGGGAAATAAGAAGATGAAAATGATAAGTTTATTTAGAACAGAATAACGGTTCGTAAGCAATGCGTCTATGATCATACTCAAAATAATACCAACCAGCCAACCCAGTGTCGAATGTTGTTAATCAACCCGAAGGTCTTCGACAAGGTTTAACGACTGTTTCCACCATTAAAAACAACCGGGACCGCCGGCTTTACATTCCCTCCGAAGCACGGTAGCGTCTATGAAATTTTGCCACTAGCGGTCACCCATCCGCAAACCGACTACGCCCGTCGTTGCTTAATTAACATTGAATCGACGCGATCCATTGGGCTATGGGTGCCATTTTTGATATTATGACTTCTCATTTATCTACCAGATGATATCCACTGCAAGGCAGACCTCGACGAAACCTCGAGATAGAGAGATAGAGAGATAGAGATTGTATTGTGTTCAAATCCACTAAAAATCTGATTATACGAGTATCTAAAACAGAAAGAGAGAAAATACATTTATTGGGAACAGCAGCGTTGCAGACAGAAAAATGTTCCTAATTACATTAACAAATCTGAACTTTACAATGGAATTGCAAATAACGATCAAGATATTTCTGATAAAATTAAATAAAAATATCTCGAACAAAATAAATGACCATAACAGTTATGGCTCGTGATGAAAATGTAAGCAATCTGTAGAGGTAAATATTTCAAATCCTGCCCCGTCTTATTTCAATAAAGCAGTCTGATGGCTCCACGATTTCATTGCCCTGAATATTAAATAAGGGGCATTAAACTCCAGACGTCGGGGTTGCAAGATGTTTTGGGGTTGTTAATTATTAAATATCGGCTTGTCGTGATTTAAATAGTACCTACTGCGCAATGATTCAAGTAGTAGACACTCATTATTGATTATTTGAAGAGAAAATTCATTACGTCCAGTGAAGAATTTTCTCTTCATGAATTTTTATTTTATTTTATGACAACAATACATTTCTAAGTCGAATTTAATGCTTGTCTGTAAATTCGGTTTACGGAAGATAATTTTACGTGGTGACGTAGTAAGAAAAAACCTTTATCTGAACTGATAAATTAAATAAAGCTAATTATTTATTTACTAGTGGACGCCCGCAGCTTCGCTCGCGTAGAATTAGACCCATTAACGACGTCTACCCGTCTAACGATTTCAAAAACGGCAAATTTTCATACTAACTTTGCACCCCCATTTTACCCCCTTAGGGGGTGAATTTTCAAAAATCCTTTCTTAGTGCTCCCCTACGTTATAAAAAGAACCCCTGTGCAAAATTTCAAGTTTCTAGCCCTTATAGTTTAGGCCCTGCGTTGATATGTCAGTCAGTCAGTCAGTCAGTCAGTCAGTCACCTTCTCCTTTTATATATATAGATAGATTTATTATTTATTATTAAGATACCAAATGTTTTAAACAATAAATTAAAGACTGGAACCTTCGATCAATAATGTACACAAAGTAAGCCGCGCAAAAATATCACTAGCGCAGCGCCATCTCTGCACTGCGTGAATCAGTTCATCGATCGATCTGGAGTGGTACACAGTCATATCTCGTTTGTTACTACTGAACTGATTCTCTGGTTGCTCACTAGATGGCGCTGCAAAATTGTATTCTGAAACAAGCAGCTAAGACTTATTGTAGAATACGTAAATGTGAATGTTTTTAAGCCGGTGTCATTTTCATGTACTATAATTAGTGCAGCCGATTATTCGCTCTACCTATATCTATTGATGAAAGACTAAAATTGAATGAATACGTTTGGCTTAACGCGATGGCGTAACATTTGGCGGTACGAGAGGATGAATTCACACTTTTTTGTGACGTCATCCTCAACTGACTCCCGGTTTTAAGAAAAAAATAAGAGTGAAATAAAAAAAAAAACGAAAAGAAATATGACAAAATGCAATAATGAAATCAGTTGAACCTAATAACAAAACAAAAATAGGAGAACTAGCTTCCGAATGAATTAGAATGTCTCAGCATCTTTAATTAACAATATAACCTTTGGTCACAATTTATAAAACAAGCCCTGGATCGGTGGTAGCTGGGAGCTCGGGAGAATTGAGCAGAAATTCCTGTCACGGATTGCGACAGCCTCGGAAGGAATTATAGAGCGCGGCGGGCGCTTCTTGAACCAATTTCCTTTCTAAATCCGTTCGCAGCAAATTAGTCGGGATATAGGGCAGTACAGCACGACCGGAGAACAAATTGTCTATAATTTCGTTCTGTGTTTTTTCTCGATTGCAAAGTCTGATGGCATTTGGTAATACTTCGCTCCTGTCAGGTGTCACGTAAAAAAGTAGAGAACAATTTCATAATGGTTTAGGCAGAAGTTTTTCCCTAGGATTACTTCATTATTATTTCTATTTTGAGAAATTCCTTTGTCTGACGCAAAATCTAGGTGTAAAATCAAGTAACATATGCAAAAATATGCGTTTGCATGCAAACTACCCAAACCAATATTATGTAAAATATTAATTGCGTGGGATTCTAATTCCACTTTATCTTTAAAGTGGTTCAGATCTAGCTTATTATTTACAAGTACATAATTATACTACCATATTTAATTAGTTTGATTGAAAAAAAAATATAGCAACGGAACTTCCGATATCATGTTCCGTTTTATGTTCACTAAATTTTCTTTGAGTTTATTTATCTAAGAAAATCTCCTCAATAAACAATCTAATTAAAACAAGATGTTTCCTTCTTCCGATATCCTTATACATGAGATCCGTCCACTTCAATTATATTATCTTAACGCTTTGAAAGGATACCAAATTACACGAAGAAAAACAGACCATTGTTTTCTCAGATTCCGGAAGATACAGAGAGCCATTAATCATTTCATTAATAAATCACTAATCAAACCCGAATCTCGGGTGGCTGGACAAAAGTCGCCATCAATTCGACCAAAGCTGCTTGAAATAAGGCCGAGAGCATACTTGTGTGCCGACAGCGATGAGAAAAAGTATAATTAGAGATAGATCAGCCATGTTTGACTAGCTTCTTCAGTTTCGAAATTCTTGTTAGCTGTAATAACATGTCGATTAATTTAACGTTAAAAATTTCAAAGAACGTGTGATTCGAAAACACCCGCGGACTATAGATTGGTGTTATAGGATACGAATCCATAGTGGTGTAGCCCCGTCGTCACGCAAGACAATTATGTCACGAAGAATTATTATTTGGATGCCGGTGAGACAGATGGCAGTGGCCTCGGAAGGTCGTGTGTTAGAATCCCACCTGTGGGGAATTTAATCAAGGTAATATAAATTGTTATTATAACTGTGGTTGTCATATAAATTAAATCATCACTGAGCATGTATGAATGAATGAATAAGCATGAATCAACTCATAAAATAATAAAAGTTATGGTCATTCCACCTCACTAGCTAAATGCAAACTGGCACATTTCATTTGAATAAAAAAATACTATTTAGAACTCGTACTGCTTTGTAGGGTTGAAGTCGCATCTCTGTCCCCGGTGCAACCGTGGCCTTAACGTTCGAACCTAGAGACATCATCCTTGATGTCGAGGGAAATGCTGGCTTATCAATTTAGCAGAGAATAGAATGTGAGGGAAACTCCTTTAAAGTGGAATTACGTTGATTCGGGTAGTCGCCCGTAATCTCGGCCAGAGGATTGATTTCATTACGTTTGGGTGGCTCGGGGACCTTTATAACATATACTCAAGTGTATGTTAGGCGGCTCCTCTACGGGCGAGAAAATCGCGGCGATAGTCTCGCCGCATGATAACACATATCCATATTTACACACATATCCACATTACACATATTCATACCTTTCCCTCTACTCAAGTATATGTTAGGCGGCGCCTCTACGGAGAAAATCGCCGCAATTTTCTCGCCGCATGATAACACATATTTCATACGTATACGTATTTATAACCAAAAATAATGTTAATTAAGTTAAAGCAATAAAATAGGTAAGAGTTTAAAACAATTATTACACGAGAGAGATAGCACCGTGCCGAGCCCGGGCAAACTGGGACTCTAATTTTGAACCGCTCGCTTATGGACTTAATAGCTCGACTGCGACTGGCCCTAGTATTTGTGTAAATTACTTTATCCATCCATCCATCAGCCTTTTTGGGTCCACTGCTGGAGATGGGCCTTCCTCAACCGACGCCACTCATCCCGATCCCGTGCCCTCTGAATCCAACGGTTCCTTGCTGTCTTCTTCAGGTCCACCTCGTCGAAGGGCGACTAATACTTCGTTTTCCGAAACGCGGTCTCCACTCGAGGACTTTAATTAAATTACTTAGCTTTGTGATAAAAAAATACGTTTTAATCAACGTTCTCTTTTGTGCCGATTAATACACAGAAGAGAGGAATTTAAAAATATTTTTTATCAGCAATTTCACTGACAATCGAACCACCTTCTTTTGTTATTTTAGCGTGGGGAGTGACGTCACGTTACTTACAGCCAATAAGATCGTTATTGTAGTGTCTTTGAAAGTTTAAAAATTGATTTTTAATATTTTTGCCCTTTGATATAAAAATAATAATGCTCTATACAAGAACCTACTTAACTTTCTATTAATTTAATTCAAGATAAGTCGATGCGTTACATTTTTCTAATTTATTTTGTGTCAACTTAAAAGCCTACTTTTATCGACATATTAATTTTTATTTTCAAAATAAATATTATGTTCTTATACAGGGTTATTGGTAATTCGACGTATTCCCATTAGGAGGTGATAGGGGTGACTATTTGTGATAATTTTAACCCCCATATGCATTATGCAAAAGTGAACCATTTTCGAGTTATCAAGCTTTTCAGCGTTTTTCAAAATAAGTCAAAAATGCAACATCAAAAATTTATTTAAAAAAAAGTATCAATTGAAATCAATTTTTTTCTTCTGATTTATAAAAACGATTAAACAATGGTTATTTATCATCATTAAAACTACAATTATCGGTCCAACTCTAAAAATGCGAGACGATTAACGATATTACTTCAATATTTTTTGAGAGTTTTGTCCACTAAAATGCCTTAAAAACAAAAAAAACTTATATCAAACTTGGCTTGCAGATTATTTTAAAAACATAACCGTTTTCTTAGCTTTCCAACAAGGCATAACAACTATGAACTTATTTAAAAAAAACTGAGAAAAAACGATCACAAAGGAAACAGGCGGAAGTTTGTATTCGAACTAAACTTAAGGTCGTTCTTTAAAATTTCCAAAAAATTATTTAATAACAATGCCCATTGTAAATAAAACAAAATATATAAATTTAAAATTAAATTTAGAACCAGTAAAAGTTTAGTAATAATAACAATTAATAATAAGTAACAATTAAGACATTTTGTTACTTAGCCTAATTAAAGTTCTTGCTCGAAGGGACTTCCTCTATTGCGTACGCAGTCTCATTCTTTTTCTGAGGTGTAAATTAACTACCAAAATGTTCAAATTATTCCGAATCACATTTGAAGGATATCTGTCTTGCTAGTATATCATGTTTTCCCTTATAGCCAAAGGCACGCCTTCAAGCATTTCATTTGGTAAAAAAAATTCGTAAGCGAGCAAAATTGGTTCATCGATAAATTCTTGCACATATTGCATATATAGCAGAATAATTTGACTACTTCAGTAGTTAAGTTACACCTCGGAAAAATAATGAGACTTTGCGTACGCAATAGTCCCTTCGAGCAAGAACTTTAATTAAGCTAAATTACAAAATGTCTTGATTGTTATTTATTATTAATTGTTATTATTACTAAACTTTTACTGGTTCTAAATTTAATTTTATATTTATATTTTTTGTTTTATTTACATTGGGCATTGTTTTTAACTACTTTTTTTGAAATTTTAAAGAACGACCACAAGTTTAGTTCGAATACAAATTTCCGCCTGCTTCCTTTGTGATCGGTTTTTCTCAGTTTTTTTAAAATTAATTCATAGTTGTTATGCCTTGTTGGAAAGCTAAGAAAACGGTTATGTTTTTAAAGTAATCTGCAAACCAAGTTTGATATAAGTTTTTTTTGTTTTTAAGGCATTTTAGTGGACAAAAATCTCTAAAAATATTGAAGTAATATCGTTAATCGTCTCGCATTTTTAAATTTGGACAGATAATTGTAGTTTTAATAATGATAAATAACCATTGTTTAATCGTTTTTATAAATCAGAAGAAAAAAATTGATTTCAATTGATACTTTTTTTTAAATAAATTTTTGATGTTGCATTTCTGACCTATTTTGAAAAAAGCTGAAAAGCTTGATAACTCGAAAATGGTTCACTTTTGCGTAAAGCATATGGGGGTTAAAATTATCACAAATAGTCACCCCTATCACCTCCTAACGGGAATACGTCGAATTACCAATAACCCTGTATATGCATGAAAAAAAATTATAACGAACTTTTTATCCACATAGTTTTTATACATCTGGCTGAAGATTAGTAGTAGGTACCTTTGGTTTTTACTGTATGGAGTATATTCTAGTATTATAGACCCGAAAATCTAGAGTAATCTAGACTGATCACCAGGCCCACAAAAAAATCTACATTGCAGAAACCCCCTTAGCAGTGGAAAAGCCTCGTGCCCAACAGTGGGACGCCTATGGCTTGTATAGCTACGAAATTAATAATAAGTATTTCTTACCTTTTAGTTCTGAAGTCGGATTTTTGATATTTAAATGTTGCTTCCTATTAAAATGACGAAACAGCTCATATATATTACTTTAGTACTGTCATTTTATTTTTCCTTAGATGAACTAAAAACAAGTTAGAAAAACCCAATAATGCTTTGCTGGAGCCGAGAATCGAACCCGGGGACGTCTCGCTCAGTAGTCGCGTTTTCGTGAGCTCAACAGGCAGTCACCTGCTATATTCCACTCATACCAACAAAACTTTGTACAGTGAGCGACAGAAGTTTGCACCCCCTCTTATCTAAATTCCAAACACATTTCCATCGCAACCTCTCGCAGCGCGTGCCGGACCAACAGTTACTAAATCACTTAGTGGAATGTGAAAAGTCTTTGTAATATATTCAGTACAATCGTCCGACCTTGCCGCGTGATGATGGGAAAAATCCCCCGACATTAATATTCATAAGCAAAACAAGAGGTCCTTGGTGTTAGGCGTTTAGGGCAAGTGATGATGGTGGATGGTGAGTTGTAATGAGATTTTGTTATAGGATTTTTGGCTTTCCGCACATTGTTTTTGGTTTTTGGCTTTTCTGCAAAATGAAGTAGCAGTTTCAAAAAGTTGTCGCACTTATGCCCTTTTTCTATGAATGAAGCCACATTATATAAACACGTACATTACCTTTATTTCGTGTTGATCATACGCATCTGACGTCTTACGGACTAGTTACACTATGCTGTGTTTTTGTGTGCGTCACACAAAATTAAATCTACGCAGAACTGTGCAAGATATACCTAATCTGGTACAGGCGAATATGGCCTTTGCCTACTGTAACTATCATTATTTTATTTTATGCTGTACCAAGCTTCGGATAGGACTCTGTACTCTTTTTAACCTCGACGAAAAAGAGGGCTGTTATAAGTTTAGTTGTGTCTCTGTGTCTCTTACCTATGTATATGCTCCCAGACCATTTTGCTTACTTTAGCGTCAACGGATTTTTAGTTTTTCAAATTTTTATGTCATAATGGAATTTAAGCAGGACAAAAGTCTTTTATAGGCGTCGCGATGGACTGTACCTTTTGGGTCTATCAGAGATCCCAGAGTCCGCACTGAGGAAGGCTCCCGAAAAAGTTTAAGTGTACTAAAAATCCTACGTTTTCCAGTTTTGCTCCCACAGTATAGAGTACTTTTGGAAGGTTTCCTCCTATGAAAGATTTATATTTTCTAGAATGCAATAGGTTAACATATAACAGCTAATACAAAGCCTAGTGTGAAAGAACGAGTTAAGCAACGACGGGCGCGGTCGGTTTGTGGATTGGTGACCGCTAGTGGAAAAATTTCATGGGTACTTCCGGACTTCGGAGGGCACGTTTAGCCATCGGTCCCGGTATTTTTCAATAGTAAAAACAATAGCTAAGCATTGTCGAAGACGTTCGAGTGATTTGAGAATATTTGACACTAGGTCGTCAACTAATCCCTCAACTAATACACATTGGAGCAGCATGGTGGAGTATGCTTTAGACCTCCCGTAGCTCGGGCCGTGGGTTGTAGGAATGTAGCAGTCAATAAAAGCAGTCAATAGTTACAAAGGAAAGGATAAATACCTAAAGCAGCACAGGAAGGACTTATTGATCTCATCTATAATCGTGTGTTGGCGATTTATTTCCAGACGTCACGACATGATGTACGATGCGAGTTTCGTTCACAATGTAAATGAAAATTTATATGCTCGATAATTTCGTTACATTTAGCTGCAACTGTCCGTTGTATACTTTATACCTAAGGCTTTAAATTATGTGTGTCTTCAAAGTTGAAGTTGTAGGTACCTTTTTTTACCAGTGTTAGACCTTGAAAAGGTACCCGAACGTAATAGAAGTCACGTCGGGTTCTGTGAGACTTTCACCAACTAAAACCCGCTCGGTGGCCTACTCCGGCGCTACAGGAGGGCTCCGGTATCTAAGGCTTTAACTTGAGCTGCTTCTGCAACCCATAGACGTCCCACTGCTGGGCACGGGTCTCCCCCACAGATAAAGCTCTCCCGCAGCGTTGTCTGTGGTCTAGAGCATACTCCACCACGCTGCTCCAATGCGAATTGGTGGAGACGCTACTTAAATTGAGTATCTTAAATATCAGTAGTAATACAGCCAATATCTGTAATTATTTCATCTAGCAACATGTACTGACCACATCCTCAGTGCTTGAACAAAACTTCAAAACGCAGCGTTATTTGATATTTGTGAAGCCCGCTATCCGAGCCGAAGCCACCGCATGTTATTAACTTTGTTAAGTGGGCGGAGTATGGCGGTCCGGGGCTCAATTTGTGTTGAGCAAATTTTATGGTAACGTTTGATCTGGCCGGGATAATACATCTATATAATTTCTCCGAGGCATAAAGGAATCTTTGGTAGAATAATAGTACGTTCTTAGGAATTTGTTAAAAGCGAAGATGTACACGCCTTGTGTTTTGTGGATTACATTATGAGTAAACGATCATTTTGATCAGATTTGTAGTTATTTTGGGACTGAAATAATTATCAAAAACGATTGGTTTAAGTTTAACAGTCGTGTTGTAATTTTCTTCACACCTGTAATTTTGCCGATTGGCTTCTCTGTCCAATCCAAGTATTTAATTTTTTAATCGCTCGCGTAACGTCATTTATACGTCACATTTTAAAAAAGGTTAAGTGTTAATAAAATACGTCACTCAAATGTGACACTCGACCTGCTAGAGTAAGTGAACAAGTGCATGGTACGATACGTCCCCACGATACGATTGCTTTGTCAAGACGTGTCCGATGGCCGATTGTAGGAAATAATATTTATTACGCTGTGCTATAAGCAAGTACATCATAATAAATGATAAATAAATAAAAAACACAAAATAATAAATAATACCTATAATAATACACTCACACATTGCAACATACTCGTAGTGAAGGGTGCATAGTTTTCGGATAGCGGATTAATTTAGTGAGCAAATATCAAACAAATACAGCGTTCCAGCGGTTTTGTTAAAGCTTACCTTAGCTCGTTCCGAGTTTGCTTAGCATCTTGTTAGTTTAGCGATGAAAGAGGACTTATTTGAATTTATTCTGTTTGAAATTACTAGTATAGAAAAGCAAATGGGGATAATAATGATGTTTGTATTATGAAAGAACTTACTTGTGACAAATTTCAAAGGATATCATTTGGCACTAGAAGGTTTATAGAGAGATGTTTCCCTTTGGAAGCAGATCAAGAACGAAATCATGTCGACACTAGTCGAAAACACTAGTCGTAATATTAATATGGAAGTTTCATAACGTCATGAATTCCAACAACCCGAATTGGTAAAGTACTCAATACATAAATAAAACGTTATATCAAAAAAATATTTTCAGAGTTATGAAACAATTTAGCTCACCTTTTATTCCCGGGGAAAATACACGAAAATTGAGTTGTCTGAGTTACGAAGATGAACACACTTTTCGCGGGAAATCGAGTTCCTACGGCATTAAAGGGAACTCCATCCTAATTGGAATAAGGGAGGATATAGGTACCTATCCATTCTGATGATCGACTCGCCAGGAATTTGGTCCTGACACAAATTTTATTGTAAGCGTATTTAAGTGAAATCATTCAACCTTTTTCTTCCAATATTCTCGTGATATATTTTAGGGTTTCGCTCATTGAATTGCTGTGCGGCTTACAAACGGAGAAATATTAAAAATAAGACTGTAATATTGGTTACGTGCATCGCATAAGGTACGTTTCACGGTTTAAATGATATCCCATACTTTTTAGAGCATCAAAATTTTAAGATAAAATTGTTCATAATTTCTATGAAGAGCAGAAGTACCGAATTAAGTCAATCGTAATTTTCTATATGCCTTTATTATCATAGTATATATGTACTGTTATAATTTAGACTAAATATAATAGGCAGTAACAACCTAACAACCGCAGCTCAATTCAATAGGCGTACAATTACCTAGATTGTTACGTATTAATATACGTACTCGAGAATGATGCTGAATCTTGAGAATGAATTAATGAACAGATGGATGAACACGTGAAGATCTATTCTCCGATGACAGCTGTAATTAAGGTGGATAGTCGCTTGTAATCTAGAGAGGAGCGTCTTAAGGCTTATCGCACACTGGAAAATTTCGCGAGGGACTTCAATTCTTTCGTACTTAACAATATGTCAAATTTATCAAATTTGGTACTTAATCATGGTACTATCTGTACTCTTACTGATATTATGACAATGTGCATTCATCAAAATTTCCTTTCATTATTTCAAAAATGCTACAAATGAAATGTAATTTTTCAACCATAAAATAAATATAAATTTCGGCTTTAATTTTAATTTTTTTTTTTAATAAAAGCTGAAATTTGTCATTCGAAAGTTAAAATGTTGTTTGTATGTAAAGAAGATATAAAAGTGCCTGCATGTTGCGTTGATCTTAACCGAGCTAAGGGGCCTGGGTGTGAATCATCGCCGGAACTAATAATTGTTTCTTCGTTAATTAGATATCTGTTTTCGGCTCATAATTGTTAGTTTGTATTCTATGTTAACGCAATGTTATACAGCACACGCAACCCTACGGAGTAGGTGTGTTAGCGTTAATAAATAAAATCAAACATTTAACATGACGCCCGTGTGAGCTGTCCCTTACATTTCGCACTACCTCTAGTAATTTGTGTGAAATTAAATTTCCCACATAAAAACATGTTTTACATGTCGCCGGGAAATGTAATAGCGGCCTACATAAGCAGTTCGAGTGCTTCCTTCAGGGTGGCTGTAGGCGTATTAAGGTTTACGATTTGCGTAAGTATGTGTTGTGCAATTTTCAGTGGTAGCTGTCTTTTTGCTTAAATGAGTTTGATGGTTTGACATGCATTTTGCGGTGATGGTTTTAATCATTAATTTAGTTTATATTTTACAGTATTGTATGCCATCAACGCTGGAAGAATATGTTGTTACTAGTGGACGCCCGCAGTTTCACTAGCGTGGAATTAGACATAACAATAGTTTCGTTTACACCTAGTAATATTATATAGCCTATAATACTCAGTGAAGATGCAGCTTTCTAATGGTAAACGAATTTTTTTAAATCGGTCCAGTAGTTTTTGTGTGGAAACATTAAAAAAAATGTTTGTGCTTTAGAATATCAGTATAGATATAGAAGTATAGATAATAAAAGTGTATAGATAAGTAGATAAGGTAAAAAAAAATCGAGGGACCCCTTTGAAAAATAACGGGGAACTGTACTTGTACTGTAATTACTTGAAAACAACTATATCATTGAAAAAAATGCTAGTTGTTTGGTACCTTGGCTGACGTTGGTTCCACCACGTTTAAACACTTTACACGAAATATTGTCAACAGTTAAATTTTACGTCAATTTTGTTCTCAAAATGAAGTACTATGGAGTATCTCCACAGTAAATCCAATTGGTATCGATGCTGGAACGTAACGAAGTTTTCCGCGCAACTGTTCCAACTCACGACATGATAAAACTAGGTATATCGGTCTCAAGATATTCAGATTTATTCACATGATAGGTACGTAGGAGTAAGAGTAAATGTGAAAACATTACAATAAAAATAAGAGTACTTTTCTAACCAGTAAAACTGAAAAGCTTCAAAAAACCATTCAATTGCGAGCAAGAGTGGGAGCTCGAACCGTCCATCCAGTGACCCTGGAAAAAACGTTGCATGGCTGCACAACGTTGTAGATGGGTGTCGACGCCTTTGGACGACGTCCGAGACGAGTCTGTCAAGGGCACAGCGCTGGAGGGCACCGGTGCGTTCTAACAGAGATCCTGGAGTCCTCCGGAAGGCCACCGAGGGGGTTTTAGTGGTTGGAAATCCCACATAACCCGACGTCGCTCCCACGATGTCCGAGTACCTTTAAAAGGTTTCCCACTCGTAAACAAAAACATAAAAATAAACTCGCACACCTACCACCGAGCGATACCTACATTTCACGTCTATAATCAATTCATTTTTTTATTTTATTTTTAAAGGTAGCCAAGGACAATTAGATTACCTAATGGTTAACAGTCAATGCCGCCTATGAACATGAGCAACACCATAGAAGTCGCTAATGCGTCGCCGGCCCTGAAAGAGAGCTACTTTTACGCTTTTTTGAAGAATCCCATGTCATAGCCATAATATTAAATTAGATTATTATTAAATGTCAAGTCTTCTAGTCTTATCTAGTTCAAAAGCCCATACACACATTCCTCATAGCCACTTCACCGTACTACCATACCTCGACACACTTTGTCAACGTCAAGAAAGAAGTTCTCGTTTTGTGTGAATGGAGAAAGATTCTCTATTATCTATTTGCTTTATTTATCTTTTATTTCGAGTTCGAAACGTTCCAATGAGAATCTAGGAAACTTGAGAAATATGTGGAGAACGTTCTCTAGTTGTAGACAACTAGAATTTAGGAGTAGTCCTAGATTCCCATGTATGCCAACATGGTGCATCACACAGCTTCATTCTGTGCAGATGCTGATCAAATCTGCCGTGTCCAGTAAGTACTTGTGTGAGATACTTAACCGGCCAGAATTGTAAACATGCCCAGCGAAAGAAGGAATCACTTAAGAAATCTAGTAGCTAGGTCACGGAAGACGGTGAGGAGGAACACCGCTGGGTTTTAGCCGGTAAGAGTCCGGCATAACCCGACAGCGCGCCTGTCGGGAATCCATGAGGATTTTCCAGCGATAAAAAAAAAAGGTCATACATCCGTCGGACCGATACCGATGAGGCTAAACCCTATGATCTGTTGATAATGTTTGCCCTGTGATTACGACCTGCTTTTTACATGATAGTAAAGTTATATGTTCCTATAAAAAATAAAGTTTAAGGTCAAAATCCGCCGGATCAACCTTTCCCCACGTTTTATACTCTTATTAATAAAAGCGAAAAACTTATGACAGTATTTTCGGCCTTATTATTTTATCTTTAGTACCTTTCCGTGCAAACACGCCCGAGATTATGAATTCGTGTTTCGTATAAATAGGTAAAGAAATGCTGGACCAAATGTAAACTTAGTGAAATTGTGTTGGTTTTCGTTTCACCAGCTTAAGACTTCTAAGTCTTAATATTAGTTAGTGCCTGGAAATTGTGTCACAGTTAATACTCTCAATATTATGACGTGATAACGTCACTTATAAATCTATGAACGCCTACGTACGAAAAAGTGTGACGTCATCCTCCCGTTCCGCCTAGCGTTTCGATTTTAGTCTGTAAGCAATAGAACGAATAATCGGTTGCAATAATTGTAGTAAGTACATGGAAATGACAACGGCGTTTCGGGAGTCATTCATTCAATTTTAGTCTGTAAAACATAGCAATAGAGCGAATAATCGTTTGCAATAAATAGTACATGGAAATGACACGGCGCTATTGTTCAACGTAATGAAATCAGCAATGCAAAATTTGAAAATATTGACATGACTTTTATGACTTGAAATTTAACTTTGGAAAATGAGCGTAAATAAATGTTGCGTTCCTACTTGTGATTCCAAAAAGGATAGTGGCGTCTTGTTTTATTGTTTTCCGACCACCGACTCCATCGTCCGATGCGTCCATCACCCACCATACACACCTACCCAACACAACTGTAATATAAAGAAATAAAGAAACGCTCACACACACGTTCTAGGCCCGGACCTGTGTTACGGGTGGCAGACACAAACAGAAAACAATACAATTTAACATCCATGACCCGAGTAAAAATTTTTATCTGCGAAATAAATGTCTGCTCCGACAGGGATTCAAATCCGGGACCCGCGGTTCGGCAGTCATTGTCCTTGCCTTCTTTGAACTAGACTCATTAGAGTTTCTGTAAAGGCAGATATGTTGCTTATATTATTTTAATTTATTTCTGACTTTGTAATTTTTTATCTCACAAAGTGAACTTGCCAAGACCGTGCAGAATAATTCCTAGTTAGATTTTAAAACTCTTTGGTATGCTTTAAAATCCTAGCTTCGAATGTCGTGTGGAGGCAGACTCCTTTATTTTCTGAGTTTAGAGTGGAGCAATAATAGAGTAGAGTGGTGGTGGAGTAAGAGTACAGTGGAGGAATAAAATCCAGTCGATAAAATAATTTAAACCTCTGCTTTGCTAATCTCAAACATGACAGATGGTAAAAGGTGTCCCAAAACATTGGTACAAACAGAACAAATACTATATTTTAGAAAAAAATTAAGATTAACATCTCAATATGCTGAACACTCCTGCACAAGACCCCACTGTCTGTGGTAGAGACCCGAGCCCAACAGTGGGATGTATATGCGTTGTAGCCATGTTGAATACCGGGACAGAAGGCTTGACGTGCCCTGAAGCACGGAAGAACTCAAGACTATGGACGCTACACTGCCCATATTTTAACTGAAACTCGTTAATTTTTAAACAAATACTTAAATTATAAGTACAGTAGTACAGAAAACTATTCCAATACAAGCCCCATTTCCGCCCGAACTAAACTAGTTAGGATCACAATAGCTCGAACGTGTCACAACTTTTCAGTCGGGAGAAGGTCCCCGTCTTACTTGAAGCGAGTAAAGCGATTCATAAATAATATGTAAACGCTTACATACCTTGGTATTAGGATTATCTGTCTGCAGATAGCGAGACACGGAGATAATCCTTACTACTGTAAAAAGTGTATTTGTTGATTTGTACTTATCCTCAACGGAATGATGGATCAGTGTATTTTTTTGCATATACCCATATGTAGTACAAGTAGGTATACGCCATGAAGCGTGAGATAGGCAATATTTACTTATTATTCCGAAACATTGCATAGTTACTATGAAATAAAAAAAAAACAGTCCTTAAAGGTCGATTTTTAATGATTGATCGATATCTCAAATTTTTACTAGGCGAACTAGAAGAACTGGTTATAACAAAAATTTTTTAGTTATCTTTGATATAGCTTGCTATCTGCTATCTAGAATTATTAAATGCTCTATTGAAAGATAAAATTATTATGCATTATGTATGCTTTATAATAATCAATTTAGCTTAGATATTAATAATCTAAGCAATTTAGAATAGCATTATATCTCTTTTCTTTTAGAAGTTTGTAGTTACTTAGACTTTCGTTTAGCTTGTCCAATCACAGCGACATAATTTATTTGACTTGGCTTTGATTATTGTATAAATTATGTTTAAAGATGTACATTGTATTACAGAAAAGCAATCATTGTAGGTATTTGTGTAGGGTTTAATTACAGTTTTCATTCTATACAATTTCATAGTAAGTACACGTAGGTAACCACTATTATTCTGTGACGTAACTAAGAATTAATATCATAATAATATTCAAGAAAATCTGTTCAGCAATTCGGTTTTAGTGGTTGAGTCGGGATTTTAAATTGATAAGTATTCCCATCTATATTGTGGTTGCTTAAAAGCGATTTCTTGTAAACATTCAATATCATACCTTAATCTTATTTTTACATTTCGAAAGAATCCGCCAGAACTGAAACGTCGTACGGATTTCGTATTCGAGGCCCTACTCGCAAAACCCTTTGGAGACAAGACGCATGGTTAATAGTAAAAATCTGTTTGGGTATATTTTTTGCAGGAAAAGACAATTTTCTCGGGCGATTGCCTGGCTATAAATAAATCCGGGCGGAATGTAAATATTTCTGACGCACGACCTACGGCTACGGGCTACGGGCCTACGACTCAACGGATCTTGATGATTTATCACCACGCGAGACCCTATTTTACAAATCACTGGCTTTCTTGGATAATGTTTATATAAAGAAGAATTATCCATTTGTTATTATAGAAAAGAGTTATTGAGTTGTGACTTTTTTTTTACATCTACACTAATATTATAAAGAGGAAAGATTTGTTTGTAATATTTTCACACATAAACTACTGGACTGATTTCAAAAATTATTTTACCATTAGAAAGCTGCTTCTTCACTGAGTGTCATAGAGCATAGACTATATAATATTAGGTACTAGGTGTAAACGAAACTTCTGATATGTCTAATTCCACGCGAGCGAAGCTGCGGGCGTCCACTAGTTATTTATCATAAACAGAGTATAAGTAATAGCAGACAGTAGACCAACTTTTCATCTGCTATGTTTAGGTCCCATAGTAAGTGGTGAGGCTATTTCCATACACCGGGACATATACAGATTCCGGGCTACTGGGAATATCAAATAAGAAAACCCAATAATACTTTGCCCACCCGGGAATCAAACAGGACCTATAGCTTAGCATTCGCATTTAAAACCACGTCACCAATATGTCTTGTGATTAAAATACCGGCCAAGTGCGAGTCGGACTCACGCACGAAGGGTTCCGTACCATTATCTATAAAAATGGCAATAAAATCATGTATGTTGTTGGGGAGCCCCCATTAAATTTTTATTTTTTCTGCGGTATAAAGATAGATTTTTTCAGTAAAATTGCAACCAGTGTAAAGCTGGTCGCAGATGCGTTGCTACCCTTGACGGGTAAGGCAGACCTGTAGTCACCGCACTTGGTCAATATTATGAACCCTGATCGCAGTTCACACGTACTGCAGAATGCGTAATGTCTCTGGCAATATCCTAGTTTTTTCTATCACCAGTCTTCTGCAGGAAGAAAAAAGATTGCGCTGTCTACTTAATCATATCTTACTTTGCATCAAGGACCAATTTAAACCAGTTCACCTAAAGTAGAACCTAAACGAATAAAAAATTCAATATCCATTTAACAGACTCGTGGGTTTGAATCAAATAAATTCGCCGGAATACATCATCGCATTACTGAACTTTTTGCCCTAACAAGTGTAAGTGCAAGCTTGGCTATGAGCCAGCCACGGGGCCAGGTAAGCCTCGAACCGTTAAATAAACCGATCACATTTTAAAAATGCACTCAAACTACAATTCCCAGTACGAGATGTCGATTCGAGATATCGAATCAAATTCTCGAGAACAGCTGTTCCTTTATTGGTTAAAAGCAGGTACTTAAGGGTACCTACGTTTCTCGAATACCAGTGGTATATGATTACTTTTTATTTTGTAATTTTCTTATCCTTTCATATCCTTACTAATATATAAATGGGAAAGTGTGTTTGTAGGTGTAGTGTTTGGGTATCCATTATAGTAAATAAAACACGCCTTTGATCACTCAATAGGTGAAGTAGGTAATGCGTTCGGCCCACGTCCGTACTGGCTCACCGCTAGCGCGTGACTGACGCCGGCGCATACACTACAGTAGGTTTGTTTGTTTGTCCTTCTCCACCTCAGCTAATCAACGATAAATAAATATCGATCAATCGATAAATAAATATTATTTTTTACAGGTGCCTTATGCGACATCAAGATCCATGCTCGTTTACTATATAAATAAATAAGAAAACAAACTTGGTTTATTTTCCTCTATAAGTGCGCGTACAACAACAACAACGAACAACAGGTAGTTTCACCGTAGGAAACAAAGTTATCGTGGTAAATTGCATACCATTGACCGATAAACGACATAATAACCAAAGTAACCCCCGATTCTTTCACATAAGCCACGCTTTTTCACGGCGTACCTATAGGTAATCCTGAACATCGAAGGTAGCCATCATGCTTAATTGCAGTCGCGTCGTATTGTTAGACCGTATCTCTACAAAGAAGAATTTAAGAAATTAAATGTCACTTGCTATAACGGTAAGGACACATTGTGAGGAAACCTACATGCCAGAGAGTTCTTCATAATGTTCTCGAAGGCATGTGAAGTCTGCCAATCCGCACTTAGCCAGCGTGGTGGACTAAAGTCTGATCCCTCCCATTCATTCTGCCATTCGTGCCCAACGGTGGGACAAAGAAAGGGTTGTGATGATGATATCCACCAAGAGTAAATTGTTAGGTCACGTCTCCACAGCTAGCTAATTAGCGGCTGCGGCTAAAATTATTTTCAATCACTATATTGATATCCATTATAATAATTATGATATTTTGGTTATTGAAATTACTGGCATTCCGTGATATATGGTTTTGGATATTCGCTTTTGGTACACCTGATGCTTATCAATCTCGTTAGTACATGTGGTTTTGTTAAACGCAACATTAGAACACGTCTGAATATCTTCGAAGGCGTAGTCAAAGGTGTGTTACCTAGCTACCTAACTATATTTTACACTAACGTATTGTAATGTACGTTCGTTCGTACGTATGTATTTTGAAATTAAATTCAGATTAATATTTTACATTGACAAAAATCAATGAAGGTGAGATTTCGTACGCACGACCTTCCCATAGGTACCGCCCGATAAACTCATATAAATTACCGGTGGACCCACCGCTATGACAAACTGGTGGGTCCACAGGTATTTTTTCCCCCGTAAACTCATAGACTCTACACAATTCTGCAAATCTCGGGGTCTACGGGTTATTTTTTTCCCCGTAGACCCTCTATCCAAGTAGCAAACGCAGTGAAATTAAGTGGCAATCGCCAGTGATAGTGAAATTTGTCATCCCACTCAAATACATTCGTATCGCAGAAGGCAATGATTTTAAAATATATCCGGATTCAATTCCATTCACGAGCTATTTAACGTAACCCCTATTCAATCCCGCACGTCATTGAAATCTCATATCGTCACAGTAATGGGCAATCGCCTGCAGGATTGTACTGCGTCAGGCGTTAAATCCCATATTACGATTGTACAGTTTGGTATCGCACAAAACCTATTTTTGTCGAAAATGGCAAGCGAGTAATACAGCTTCACTCTTCACTTTTAAATGGCTTTTAAATACTATTGCACATCTTCATTATTACTTACATGACAGAAATGGGTGGGGATAGGTTCTACCAGGTAAAAAGTAGGCGTTCAGGCGTAAAATTGGATTTCAAATTTCAATTGGAATTCAAAAGGAAAAAAACTGAGGTTAACGAATTAAGTGTGAAATTAAATTGTAATGACGAAAACATTGATTCAATTCAAAAAACCTTCCACGGCAGTCTCCAAAGCCCATTTTAGTTTGAAATATGAGTGCTTGAGTAAAATAGCTCAGTAAGGTAATATTCAGATACTTACATATAATGTATGCAGAAAATATGATACAACATCCCATTGCATCGGTAAAATGCTTACCACGAGACTACTGGAGTCTTCCGTAATTTTCCCAAGGGGAAGTGAAAAGACAACCTTTTCTAACAAAAAATACTACTCGTAGATTCGAGCAAAATTACTTGCCGACTGAAAAACTTGCGGATGCAAAATTTCATAATGTCCGTGAGGTATAACATAACATCACGCCTGTATTTACACTAAAGGGTAGGCAGATGTGCGTATAACACCCACTTTAGCAGTTATGTTTAGCTCAATACTAGCTCCCATAGAGATGGTGTGACTATTGCCATATACTCCAAAAAATGTTGAATTCTTAGTAAGACCAATTTTTATTCGTAATAAAACAATAAAATTAAAATAAATGAACTAACAAAATTGTTATTAAATAAGACATAAATATGAAAGCTATAAAAATAAATAGTAGAGAAAAAAGCTTAAAACCCAGGAACCGGGGAAAATAAACACTTTAATTAGCTCAGCTGTTTGCGTCATTAGTGTCGCGCTTAGAACAGTGTTAGAGTCACTCGTCCCTGGAAGATACGTGTTTACTTGTGTTTCTACACGATTTTCTGGAGCACATTCGTTCAAATGGCATCCTTTTTTGTCCCTCGTATATCTGTGTGTAATTATAATTACTAACTAAATCACAATAATTATTAACGAAATTTTGAAATCGGTCCAGTAGTTTTTATGTCAAAATATTACAAACAAATGTTTCCTCTTTATAATATTAGCATAGAGTATAGAAGTATAGAAATATATTATCTCTGACTTCTATAGTTTATGATTTCTTCATACTGTCTCACAAAAAAAGCACTCTGTATAACGTTCTTCCCCAACCGATATAAACAATAATTCGTATCACACCTTCTAATTTCCTCTAGCGTCCTAAACAGGGCAGTTTTGCCAGAACAAATTAAATCGGCAACTTGGATTACCAGGGCAAACAACCCAATTAGTGTTCGGTGGAACCGGGGAGACAAACGGCAACACCTGGGACCGAACCTGGGACATTGTTTACGTCTTCACTGCAGATGTAATTTTAAAACCTAACCTGCCGTGTAATAATTGTTTTTAAAGCAATTATGGTCCGGTTGGAAAGGTGTGGTTTCCGGTTACACTTCTTTAGAGGCGACCATCTTAGTCCTCAAGGGTAGCAACACATCTGTGACTGACTTAGAACGAGACTCCCACTAACAAGTACTTACTGGACTTTTACTAACACCAATTAACAGGACTAACTTTCACTAACAGTCCCCAGTCCTTATACCCACTAACGAACTGACTATAGTTGGTCAGTTCGTTAGTGTTCTAATTAACTCTCTCAACTAATTGGACTAACCATCCCAGTCCCTAATTGAGTCTTGTTCAAAGTCAGTCACAGTTGTAATGGGCAGCAGTGGATGGGTGGTTCTGCAAGCTCGTTTGCTATCTTGAACCCATAAATAAAAGCCCTTCAGAGAAACGCAGTTGTGATGATGTTATGTTACCAATATCAATCACCCAAGTGCACCCATTCCACCTATCTCAACTTAAGCGTGCGACTGTACGTTAGAATTTTAGAGCGGGCAGTGATTAGGGGGAATTATGCAAAGGGAAGCTGCAAGTCAGTCGCAGCCACGTTATGCGTTATTAATGCGATCTCACACTCGATAATTGCCCGCACGGATTAATGCGGTCACAGTTCTCGACAGAGTTAGCTAACTGTGTCAACGTTAGATTATATGAGTTTTGTACCAATTATTACATTTTCATGGATGATATTATTACTAACAGCAGTAACACATCGAACAATTGACATCGATTAATTGACATTTTCACGTTTATTGATAGAAATGTAATTGGATATTAATTTTTAAAAAAACTTGGACATTCTCACACATCACCCCTCTTCTTACTCTTATCTATACTTATCTTACCCCAAAAAATGGGTGTCAGAGACTGATATACATACATAGATATTTTTAAATACAATTTAATAATTTTTATGGCTAATTAAACTAAAACTAAACAAAGAAGTATATAAAAATTATTTTGAAATACTTATTTTATTTTAAATACATACTTAAATATATAATATTAACATCCTGACACAGAACAAATACATATGTTCGTCACACGAATATTTGTCCTGAGTCACGATCCCTGGCGCAACAGACAGGGTCACTACCGATTGTGCCAACGGGCATGTCATGATAATATACAACCACAACACTAACTCCTAACACCTAACCGTCTTATTAGGACGCTGTGAGTGACGCCGCGCTGGGTCATATGGGATTTTGATCCACATAAGCCCGCTATGTGGTGGCGAAGCAGGTTTCCAGGATCTCATAGGCTCCAGTCCTAGATGTTAAATCGTCACCAGCATGATTTGCAGCATTGTCGTACCCGTTCTCACTTGATGATCACTTTGAGCTCCATCTCTTGCCGCTGGAGCCCAAGAAGTCTCCTTTTTGTAATCTCTCAAAGGCATGCTAGCGTATCACTATCACATAATTTACTATATTAATTATATTTGTCCCAAAAAGCGGTAACGGCCCAGTGTCTATCGAACTCGCCTCTCACTCAAGCGCTCCGGGTTCAAACCCAAGCGGCACGCACCAATGATTTTCTAAGTTATGTGCGATTTAAGAAATTAAATGTCACTTGCTATAATGTTGAAGGATACATCGTGAGGAAACCTACATCCTACCTACAGCCTTGGAGTTCATCATTCATAATGTTCTCGAAGATGTGAAGTCTGCCAATCCGCACTTGGCCAGGTGGTGGACTAACGCATAATCCCTCCCATCCTGAGAGTAGACCCGTGCCTAACAGTGGTACCATGAAAGGGTTGTGATGATGATGATGGGACAAACCCATAGCGACACGAGAGATCAATACTCGCTCAGCTACGCCACTGTTTTAATTAAGCGCAGCGAAGTGGTGAACAGATGGTTTTTACTGAGGAGCTGCGATGCGATATTGAAAATTTATTCCGGTTACCGATTGAACGCTGCTGATTGGAACTGAAGAGAAGTTTTTGGTTTTATTGTTTATTAAACCAGTCATCAGACCCCATATAAACTCCTTGTTGTAATCAATATAATATAGCGACCGATAGGCTTTCTGTAATATGCATCATTGAAATAATTTAAAAACAGATACGTGGAAAAATGACACAGTCGACAAAATTTAAGGGCATGTAATTCTTTACAGAACATAACCAGACGAACAAGCTGATTGGCCACCTGAAATTGTTACCATTACATTTCGTCCATTTCACGGGAACTGTACAATTTTTAGGGTAAAAAGTAGCCTGTAGTAGGCAGGTCACATTCCATACCGTATACTACATCTATGCAAAAAATCAAAGCGATCCATCAATCCGGTGAGGCGGAGAAGAAAGGCAATCCAACAAACCAACAAACATACTTTCCCATTTATATAACGTAAGGTTACATACAATAATGCAAAGATAGATCACCAAACTTAACATACAGCATAACGTACAACTTAATTATATTAGATACGAATGAAACCTTGGCGAGTTAATTAATGCAGCCCTGCGAAATATTACCCGCAAATTGGTCTAAATTTTCACTAAAACTGCGCTCTCGGTCTATAAATTAGGGTTGAACATTAAAAAACACTAATGCGATGCGACATTACTCGAACGCGTTAATTGTCCGCAGTAATCACCTGTTATATCCGGTTATATCCAGTTATATCCGCTTGGCACCCGGTTAACTGTTATTGCCTCCCGGAGTGGTTTATTGCCCGACGTATGCTTTATGAGTTCAATTCCAACGGCTTTTGTGTTTATCGCTAAGTTGATCATTTGATTCGAAGCTACATGATTCCTACTGTTTTACGGGACACACCGCGAAATGCTTACACATGATACGTTTATAATATCATATATTGTTTTCCTAACAGATTTCACGCACAGCACAGATCACTCGTAACAAAGAACTAAAAGCAGAATTACACACTCTCTCAAAAGCATAAAAATTACCTACATTGCTGTGATACAACATTTCTAAACAATTAACTTATGTGTTTCTTCTGCAAAATCAGTCTACTGAACCTACGAAAACTGATCCTGGGGTCGACTGGAGAACAGGAGTAAGAATATGACTTGTGTGAGTGAGTAACGTGTTTGTACCAGAAACAATGCTGGAAACACCCACGGTCCCACACCCCCATACTAGGGGATCCCCAAATGCTGGGTTGTTATCATTACAAGTTATATTAACACGGATGATGATACAAATACAACTGACGTTAAAAACGACGCTGTAGCATGGTTAAGAGATGAAGAAAATATTTTTAGCTCATATGGGTCGAGATTATCGTAAAATCTTCCCAAATCACACGCGAAGTGAAGTAGAAAAGTTATTAACCCCTGCTAAATTGAAAATTCGCATCTCGAGACGAGGTCGAGTCGAGTCAACATCACAAAAGCCGCTATTACCCGTTTCCCACTCTCGTGCAGCAATCTCCGAATAAGGGATATGCCAAATCACATTTAAATATACGGCAAAATATTAAACAACTTCATGTCGAGATTACATGCGAGGGCACTTGTCGTGGGGGCGAAATTGGCATCGTCACGATGCAATTACTTACGTACTGGGGAAAGGGTGGTTTTGACAACGCCTTAACGGATTTCTTAATGTGAGGCCTAACTGCCGAAATTTCCATTAAAAAACAAATTTCCATCCATCCTAGCCGCAGAAAATTGAAGGCGCTGGAATAACAATTGCCGCTTGGATTGTTTTTGATTTTCGAACGCGCGCGCCTTGGCGCGAATATTCTTTTACCCCAAATAAAGAACAACTGGAATAACAGAATCAGGCGAGTGTAAGAGCGGATAGTGTTGCGTATGGAACAATAATCATAGGTCTCGATAGACAGACAGATTCACTCGAAAATAAAAGAGCGAATATGCTTAATTTATAAATTCAGTGATGTGAAGAGTGAATGAAGGCACGTTTTAAGGGAGGAGTATATTTGATTTCATCATAAATTCAATTTACAGCTAATCTCATTTTAGATTCTTGAACAAATGAAATTTCACATGCCGTTGACTCCCGGCTTAGTCAAATGATAAAGGTGAAAGAGTGGATACTTGAGAGGGAGATAAGGGCGAGTAGAGAAAGAGAGAGAAGGGCATCAATATGACTAGTATTAGGCAGATAAAAAAATAATACGCAAGGCTATCAATTTTGTTAGTATAATAACTATCTTAAACAGTAAACTTTTGATTCTGTTCTTTCTATGCAAAAAGAAGGGATGCTTCCTTCTGCATCTTTTTTGAACGGTTTTATTTTGTCTTGCCCAGTTTGTTTATTTTTCTTTTTTTTCGCTGTCGGATTTTACGAGCCGTCAAAATCCCAGTGCCACACGTTTCACACGTGCACAGAGTTTCTCAAACATTACATCTCATTTAATACTTGCTTCACTTTTGCTACTGGTGATTGGGATCACTAAATCAACCGACCCCGCGTAGTAATTTCCAGTATGCCGTAAAATTTTTGTCCCTGTGATCAGTATCGGTGGTGATCAATTTTACGGGCCTATACCGGTCTCCCGTTTCGTACGGTTGTAACTTTTTAGTGCTCCTTTTATTACGACAAACGATTTTAATCAAGCGAGTTTTTGTTCAAAGCGAACGCCATTAGCGCCCCGAAGACGGAATAAAATTCGAAGTTAAGTCGCATTCGAGACTCGAGAATTTGCTTTAACTTCGTTTGATTGGTCGCTACGGAGACGTTAGTGACCTTACGTTAGGGTGTTATATAAATCCGTATCAAACGGCGTTTCAATTTTCAATATACGGTTTGGCTTTGTTATTTAAAATCCTTTTAAAAGCCGAGACAGATTAAAAGATGTTGGATTGAAAACTTGGAAATAAAATAGAGGTATTGATGTTGGTATATGGAATATTCTAAAGCAGTTATTTAGTACATAATATGACCATTACATCATATTACTTTAAGCAAATATAAAAGCCATATCTTATATTATTTTTGAACACCAACGAAGAAGCACTTCCCATCTTCATAATACGATACAAAGTCTATGAAAAATTCTTTAAAATACAATGCATATGACATAATAACCGACAATAAAAGCGAGCGAAAACTTAGTATCTACAAAGTGGGGAGAAATAGTCTCTATTGGCTTGCATACGAAGTCTCCCAGGAACATTTTGCAACATAACGACTCTAGAGTATTCCACATTATTGAGCTTGTTTGTTCCAAGGGGAAATAAAAATGTGGCGGCGTGCAGCTCTCTATATATTCGAGGAAGCGACTCGTGTAACTCTCATTTGGAGCAACTATCCCCAAAATTGTAAGAACAAAGTTTGGCGTTTCGCCGGCGACCGTGTAAGAGTTTTCAAACTAGTCTGGAAGGAGAGAAAATCATGCTTCGAAAATAACATTTCATGGAACTGTTGTTGTCAAAGCAATGAATGACGTGACAGAATTATTACCACTTCATTGGATTGCCACTGGATGATGCTTAACATCATTGTGATCGGAACCTAATGAAGTAATTTAAAACATCGGAAAGAAGAACTTTCCTCTTACGCTAAACAGAGAACTGAATTAATACTATTATTTTTAGTCGGCTAGGAGATGGGCTTGACCGTCAGAAGCAGGATAAGGTTTCATTATGAAAAAAAAAACATCCTTTAAAAATCCCCCCACAGACACAACTGCGGGAGGTTTAGAGCAGAGAGAAATATTGGTGTAGGGGTTAGTGGCCAATCCAGTATCGAATGTTCTCAAGCTACTCGAATGTCTTCAGTAAGACTTAACGATTGTTTTTAACATTGAAAACAATCGGGACCGACGGCGTAACGTGTCCACTAAAGTGACCGTGAAATTTTTCCACCAGCGATCACCCATCTACAAACTGACCGCGCCCATCGTCGCTTAACTCTGTCGATCGCATTGAATTAACGCTAGCCATTGGGAAATATGAAATTAAACAATTTTTAAACAAATAATCATGCCGTACCTACTGCGAAGTAGGTACACGATTTAAACACAGCTATAGGCGAACAGAAAATATCTGAACTAGGGTACCAAGTCACTAATTTGATGAACGAATCTTCCGCCTACACATCAGAACAGCAAAAAAAATTGCGGTGTCTAACTTTCGGGTGTATTCAGTCCAAGCAGTTCCAGATGTGAAGGATTACACATCTCCTTACATCCAAGCAGTTACACGAAGTGTGTTGGGAAGTGTGAATCTTGGAGTTAATCTAATCTTGAACCTTTACTAGGTTGCGGCGAACTCCAAGGTGTTATATCCTAGCATTCCTAATAATAAAAACTAACAATGATATACGAGTATGTTGGGATAGCCCACACAACCCTACTCTCGGTAGATCAAGTTCCTCAGCAATTTATTTTGAAGCTTCCCCGTATAAGCTTTTATTTAGCTCGATGTGGGCTCCAGATAACTGTTTTACTCTCTTATCTATCTACACTCCTCCCAAAGCTGTTTAAAATTTGTATGGCAGTATGCAGGGTGGTATTTGTTATTTTGAATACGTATGTATGAAATGCATGTGGGACAAACGAAAACTAGGTAGGTACCACATACATTAATCAAGACGGTGTACTGGGCACATACCCCGTGCCACAATCTTGGCAATCTTGCAATATACTACAAGATATCTCGCAAGTTCGATCAGTGCCCATCGATATTTGTTATGGTACGTTATCGATTTGATCACAACTAAAACGAGTGTTTCACCTCACTAATTACTATAGTGTGACATCACGATAAGAAGAAAAGATTCTACAAAATATTTTAAAAAAATAGTTTCCTTTTTCTGAGAGATAGAATTCTGGACTAGGAAAGCCTATGACAGATCTCCAGGCCGTCACCACAGATAATATCATCAGGATATAACAAAATGTAGATGATAAAGATATAATTTTTCTTGCTAATTTTGTTTCATAAGATAAGCAAAGCTCGTAATCTTTTTGAGCTTGTTAAAAATACTCTGTCACTACCATAATTATAAAAAAAATGAGATTTTGTTTGACAAACATTTCCAATTATCTGAGATTACGTCCCTTGCTAAGCTAAAATGCCGCAGAGCACAAAAACACGAGAGAAAAACAATGGAATCTATTTTACGAGAGACATATCGCGTGTTACCCGCGAAGTGGGTGAAACTAATTAAATTTTTCTCCTTTGACCTATTTGGGTAAGTTACGTATCGTATGTTTGCTATTTGCACTGCACGGCTTTTCAAGTCACTATCTATGTAATGAATTCTTTTGTCACTGCTGACAAAGGACCCAAATCGGGATATGTAGGCTGAATAGAAGTTGGAAGATTTATAAGTGACTTGTTACACCGTTGACCAGCTAGCGTATTGGATTAATGGCAAGAATGGAATTGTTTTACTTGGAATACTTGCTTTATAAATTAGCAAACGACCATGCTGTCGACTGCCTTATCTCAGATCAGCTGTGGTGAAAAATTGGCAATCAAGAGTCCACACAATCTTATTAACACCCTCTTTTACACAGTACCATTTTGAGTCTTGTTCTGAGTCGATCACAGTTGTCATGAGCGGCTGTGGATGGGTAGTGATGCATGCTCGTTTGGTATATTATATCTATTGGTATGGTATATGATATTTTTATCCATAACTGCCCACGCGAGATCTCTCCCTCCTGAGGAGTGATTATTTATATGAGGCTATCGTATTTGCTGCAACTTATAAGCGTCTCAGTGCAGGCCACGGGTAGGTAATCGCTACGCTGATTCAGCTCATATTGATGGAGATGTTAGTTTCCAAAGCTATTTAAAAAAAAAAACCATCTAAATCTATATTTCGGCTATAAAGTTAATTTTAATCCATTTTGCAACAACCTGCAAGGTGCATGTAGATGTATACTTTCATGCATATAGAGCCTCCCTCCCTCCCAGATAAGAAAGCATGCACATAAAACAATGAAAATATAATCAACACGAGCATCGCCACCAATACGTCGTCTGCGACGGTTACTGGCAAGGTCTTTCAAAGTCTGGCAAAGACTCGAAGGTTGTTGCAAAGTAGATACTTACCTTAACAATCGATTTCCGCAAAGAAACACCTGACACAATTATGCTTATATTTCGAAAAATATTTCTTTCCATATTAACTTGTATGAGTTATTGATAAATGATTAGCAATTTGAATTTTGGTAACCCAATTAATCACTGCTCTTTGACATAAATAGGTCGAAAGGGGTGACGTTATCAAGGACCGTGCAG
Organism: Carterocephalus palaemon; assembly: GCA_944567765.1. NCBI lineage: Eukaryota > Metazoa > Arthropoda > Insecta > Lepidoptera > Hesperiidae > Carterocephalus > Carterocephalus palaemon. The sequence goes on from OX155643.1 coordinate 12,130,904, forward strand.
CGTTTAAGTGCCCGTAATTGAACCAAAATACCTAGTTCGTGTAAACTATATTATTATATTCTGAATCAAACAAGCTTATGAAGAGTTCTCAGGTAATTAAGGGCGGTAATTCCAGGGCCTATCGTACTTATTGCAATTAACGTTTCATAAAGATAAAAAATACAAGTAAAATAGAAAGTACTAAAGTCTTTTTTTACTTATAAATAACTAGTGGACGCCCCGCAGCTTCGCTTGCGTAGAATTAGACCCATTAACGACGTCTACCCGTCTAACGACTTCAAAAACGGCAAATTTTCATACTAACTTTGCACCCCCGTTTTACCCCCTTAGGGGGTGAATTTTCAAAAATCCTTTCTTAGTGCTCCCCTACGTTATAAAAGGAACCCCTGTGCAAAATTTCAAGTTTCTAGCCCTTATGGTTTAGGCCCTGCGTTGATATGTCAGTCAGTCAGTCAGTCAGTCAGTCAGTCAGTCACCTTCTCCTTTTATATATATAGATATACAGGTTTGTAAAACTACGTACATACTTTTTTTTTAACTTTTTTTGTTTTACGACTTTTTCGTAGATCATAATATTTTCATAGGAGAACAGAGACAGACAGAGAACCCAACTCTCGCGCTATAGAAGTTATGTCGGTTTTAACATTTTTCTTAAAAAAATTTGACATCCACCATTATTCTTTACATTTTTCGAAATCGACATAATGTCTACGGCGCGAAAATTGAGTCCCAGATAAAAAAGCGGCCTTTTCCTCAATGTTTATAATTAGCATCTATAGCACAAACCCACCAATTTTCAACCCAACTCACTTTAATACTAACCACTACCCAACCAACTCGCTTTCATCGTATTTTCGTCGTTCACAGTTATCAGTAAGACAAGCGAAAACTCGCTGTATAGAAAGTTAGTTCTAAAGTTCTATATTGTTTTTTTACAAGTGATTTGTTGAAGTCGTGACCCGGTTGCAGCCAGCGCAGGCATTAGTTGGCTGTTTTGTCTATACAACATTTTAAGTTTTTATTTCCAATTAAAACTATCGATATGACTTGAAAAGCGAATCGCTTGCCTTTTTCAATTCATTTGAATATACTTGTTTATATTGACATGATCAACGTTTTATTTGGATAATTACCATCATACTGCGTGCAATAACCTATTACATAAGCAACATATATTTTAGCTTAGCTTTTAGGCTATCCCACTGTTGGGCACGGGTCTCTTACTGATTTAGTAGGTATACTCAGCCAATCCGCACTTGGCCAGCGTGGTGGACTAAGGCCTTATTCCTCTCATTCTGAGAGGAGACCCGTGCCCAACAGTGGGACAAAGAAAGGGTTGTGATGATACCCAACCACGCTACACCGATGCGAACTCCTGTGGCCCTCCAATAACCGCAACTGGATAAACGCAGTGGACTGCGCTCCTTACCTCTTCAGTGGAGAATAGAACCCCGTTCCTGCAAAGGGCCTTAATGAGTTGCAGCAATTTCCTTTGAAAGCAGAACATTGAACACTTGAAACATCCTTTTATAAAACCAGAAATAAGGAATGCCAACAATACGCGCACTGACGAAGCGTTCTGGTTTCTGCGCGGACGAAGAATTCTGAGTTACATCATTCAAAGGAAGTGTTATTGTTTAGAGGATCGGAGGAAGCTCTGCTTCATTTCATTACGTACAATTATATTGTGAGTTACCGGAAAACTTGATGCATGAACTAAAACTGGATAATTAGTCTTAACTTCACAGTATAACTACAGTATAATGAAACACCTTTCCTATCTTTCCCCTGTGGTATGACTGAAGTAATAATGAATGCTTACACACTCGTATAGCGGTGATATTACCATGTATGGATGTGCCCTCTGAATCACGAAATAAATTAAAATGAAATAACTCACGTTCATTAAAAAAACTTCAAGCGAGATTTATACAACCTTGCCGATATGATTAATTATAATATTATGGCCAATCTCAATAAATATAGCAGACCCGAAGCACGTATAGAAGTCACAAGAAGTGAAATAATCATTTGAACAACATATTTACACACGCGGTTCACTTTGACTAGATTGTGACTCACAAACATTTCTATATACGCAGTCAATAAACTAAATTTTATCAACTGAATTGATGATTTTTAACGTACAGAAATTATATAATTTTTTAATATTAGGAAATTATTTGACTTGTGTTCATAGTAAAATCAAAATAAATTTCCTAAGGAAATACATGTAAAATTTTGTTGTTTGTTAACTATGTTATAATATTACCTTCGTAAATCAGTCAAAATATTGAATACTCGTATTAAGTAACCCATCAAAGTATCTTTACAGATGAAACTACGACAATATAGCAATAGCAATACTTATAAATCTTAGTTCGTATTCCGCCAATATGTAAACTAGAGGTGAGAAACTTCTTAAAAATTCGAAAGTATGGACTGTGTTGAAATTGCGAGGAAATCTCTTCACAACTGAAATTTTTCACAAAGACCCTTAAAAGTTTTTATATGGAACTTTATCGTTGTTTGCTTTATATTCAAAAGAGTGTATATATTCTCACAAACATTACTTGTACATTATTTCTATTGAAATCTGATAGAAAAGTATTTAATCTTATTATTTATTTAAGTGAGACCAACAAGATTAACATCAACATAACATAAAAAAAAACTACACCGATTTAAACATACGCGTTAGTTCAGTTACAGGTGTTAACAACTTTCTAATAAAAAAAAACGCTATAATATCAAATTTTGTACAAAAACTATAAAACCAATAGATATACGCCCGGTTTCTGAAAGGCTGATCAACAGAAAAATTAACTAATCGGCTGTCAAATCTCTTGTTAAGTATCATTTGGGTTGCTAGAAACTTATTCATAGATTTGATTTGATCGGATAGTCAGTTGACAAGTCAGTCAAATCATGCGCTAGAATCCTATGTCAACCGCAATTTTGAGTTTCTGAAACGCTTGTTACGCGATAAAAGACAACCGAATGTCAAATCAAATTAATCATACATTAGTAAATTTTTCTCTGATCAACGTTTCAGAAACCGAAATTGATTTGACAGCGCTGTTAAGTTAACAGAGCTGTTAGTTGATTTGAATTTTGATCAGCCTTTCAGAAACCGGGCAATAGAATACTAGAAAGATTGGCAATAGGAACATCAAAGCGAGACCAAAACTTAAATACACTAGTGTGCGTGTAATGTGCACACATGCAAGGAAAATAGTGTTGCGCCATGCGCCTACCTATGATTATCGATAAAAATTGAAGTGGTTTTTCGGTTGCTGATTTATTGTATTTGCACAGTAATAATGTCAATAACTAAGAGAAATTAATAATAAAACTACAGTTAAAAGAACAATGGCGAACTCCCATACAAGATTTTAGTTGAGATGTAATTTCGACGTATATGAATGAAAAATATTTCAAAAAATTATGTATTCATTTCTGAGTTCAATTCAATAAGAATTTTTGATTTTCTTAATGGAGAATTTGAGATAATAAAGTTTAAACATTTTCAGATTATGTTGATATGTTGAATGTTGAAGTGTTAGTTTTTGACATTTTGAGAAATAAAATAAGTAGGCACCTATCATTTTATTTCACAGAGTACTTTGTTGTTTATATATAACTCAGACATTTTAATACTGTTAGGAAATCTCATGAAAGTAATCACAAATAAAACAAGGTTCTTTACATTAGAAAGAAGAAAGAAATCTTTATTCACACACACATGGACACAGACATACAGAATTAATAATAAATAAACACAAACACAAAATAAAAGCAAAATAAGCATATTAAAAGTGAAAAAAAAAGAAACAAAAACAAATTAACAATAAACAAGGTAAACAAAACAAAATAAACTGTTGGAAAGTTTCTTATAACTAACATAGTACTTAATACATAATGTCCTGTGCCGCAGTTGTGTGAAAAGGCCACCACTCAGCATATGCTTCGATTCATTTTAATGAGTCGTCATTAATTAATTTAATCTTCATAATCTTCTTTTAGCATGATATTATCTAAAATTTCTGCATGTGCTGGTATATTTTGTTCATATCTGGCCCATCCTAGATACCAAACCAATGTCATTACATGTGCGCAGCAGCCTACAGTGCGCCGACCAACTAAGCAAATAAAGCAATACTCAGTAATTCCGGTCCAGCCAGGAATTTTATTTTCTATTAAAATATAAACATAATACTGCTTCTGCTGTGATTTTATTTTGCCTGCCAAGTCACAAAGCAAGTTCGGTGTCCAGAAAGAGAATAGCAGTATGTATCGTAACGGGAAGGAAATATCGAAGTTCATAAGCTGTCCGGTTGGTAAAAATATAGGTAAACGATAGATAACAAGCACAGCACGAAAGCAACACACAAGAACTCAGCAATCCAAAAGCAACAGTCTTTATTTGTTTATCTAATGTTGCCATAACATTTTTGTAACTGCTGCTGTAGTAAAAAAACTACATACTTCAATAAATTTTTTTTTTAAATGTTAATTGAAATAGAATAATAAAATCGGATACAGGACAAGAATTAGTTTAGCCTACTTATTTTAAATATTTTTATTTGGTCGTAAATGTGATAATATGACTTTAGTGATAATATGTAAGAATTATTAATTTTAACAAATATATATAAGGACGCAAAGGTACCAAATACACACGGTTGGATATAAACGTATGCGTTGCAGTAGCAATAATATTATTATTCGTATTGCAAACATTAACATTTTATAATTAGGAAATAACATACGGGCATGAATAATGTGGGTATTGAACCAGAACGCAACTTCACTCTTTGAGAGCTCCTATTAAAAAAACATTTTGGTTCAAAATGTCTGCTGCATATAGATGAATATTTTTTAGGGGTCCAATTTTCTCTATTTGTCATCTTTAACCATTTTTGGCGAACATCATTATTTTGAGGGAATCTGAAATATTTTAAATTACTTATTATATCCTAGAATTAATGAAATAAAAGCACTGTGAGAATAATATAACATAATTAAGTCCGCCCATTATATATCTCTTTAGAGGTGTCAATAAAGTTGAATAAATAAATAAATATAACAATGCTATTTATAAAATATAAATTTGTGAAATTTTAAAAAGTATAATTAAATAAAATGCTCTATGTACGATACACTTGTCACTTTACATATCGATAAGCGGTTGTCGATATGTCAATCTCTACAGGATTGTGGTGAGAAATACTAGAAATTCACGTATTTGATAATATTTTATATTCAATTCCTATGCATTCAGAGCATTTATATATTAAATTGTCACATTATTGGCCATCCATTTGTTATTAACTTCTTTTACAAAGTTCTCAAACATTGCAATAGGAGAATAAAATCTTTCAATCGTACTTACATATGAAATGTATAATTCTGTGGATTTTCTTGCTTAGATGAGTTACATCCTGGTACTGCACACGTAACCATAATTATTTACGTCTAAATCACACCAAACCTACGCTTTTAAACGTGGGATTTAGAAAAATAAGCCAAATTTGTTTCGTTCACAACTGTCGTTAGCCTATCCAAGCCTATAGAGTATTCTCAAATGGTCTCGCCTATCTATCTCACTCTAACATATGAGTATCTATGTTCTTTCTCTTTCGCATTGCCGATCTTTCTCTAGTATAGAGTACTAAATCTATGATAAAACCTACTCTGAAACGTCTATACATTTTAACCATTGAGTTAAATATACTAGAGAAGCAAACCTCATCAGAATGCCTCAAATATAGCGTAACCACTTTTTAAACGCGACGACGTAGCTTTGAAATCACTAAACATTTGAATGTAAACATATATATGTCTCACTTACACAAGTCACAATAACAATACCGTCGCGTAGATTAGACAAAGATCGCAATATTAACATGCAATTACGGGAATCGGCGCGACAGGGTTGCCTACCCACGCGAAGTTTTACCCAATTTTTTTAAGCCATAGAAAAGTTTTAATACTAAATTAAATTAACTTTAAAATATTTGAATTACATATGTAAATAGAATTTTGATGATCTGAAATTAATGAAATCATACTCCGCTTTATAACATAAGTTTTGTATACAATTGCCTTTTAGACTCTTTTTTGTAAGTTTGAGTAAATAATTTCCTTTCGTAATACAATCTTATTTTAAAATATTTGCAAATTATGGAATCTATACTAATATTATAAAGAGGAAACATTTGTTTGTAATGTTAAAACACAGAAACTACTGGACTGATTTCAAAAAATCTTTCACCATTAGAAAGCTGCATCTTTACGTTCTGACATAGGCTATATAATAATATTATACATTTGTGTTTTTGAATGTATGTTTGTAATGTTTTCACACAAAAACTGCTGGACCGATTTCGAAAATTCATTCACCATTAAAAAGCTGCACATTCACTGAGTAACATATATTACATTTAAAAAAAAATAGGGATCCTTAATAAAAATGCAATAATATTACCCAAGGTGTGAAAATTACCTAAAATATTCTTTACATCGCGTGCGCTGCGAAAACTATTGATGATAGAATAAAATAATGTACTACGACTTAGCAGATCACATCATTATTTACAAAAAGTCGCGATACCATATGTCCAACTACTGTAGTTATTCCACTATAACTACTTTTTTACATTTTAAAAGTTGATAACAGTGCCGACAATAATCAAACCATTATTATTCATAACTTTGAATTAATCCTTATCCCATTAAATATTATTATATTAAAGACCGTTTCAATACCTGTTAAATACTTATTAAATTATTAAAATCCGAATAACGAATAAAAAGATATAACGAATTTAAAATGTCAATCTAAAGAAAATAATGCAATAATAAAATAATACGGTGTGGGTGGCGCCGCGCAGCGTAGTCTTAGATATATTACTTAAAAGATGAATAGAATTGATGAATTGCTTCATATTAGCAACAAATGTTTACAGTTGAATTAATTAATTAAAATGTAGGATATGTAGGTACTTTTCATCTCGGAGGGTGGCAACTAGGTGTAAACGAAACTATTGTTATGTCTAATTCCACGCGAGCGAAGCTGCGGGCGTCCACTAGTTTGCCACCACTAAAAGGGAATGATCAACTAGTATTGAGGATATGTGATCTCCCGGGTGTATCGCAAATTCTTTTAATATTTTGTAAGTAGCCAGTCTGTCTCTTTTCTCAATAATCGAATTATTTCCACCCACTTATCACGGCGTGCTGCATCTTTAGGTACACTGCAACGTTGTTATTATTAAAAAAAAAATAGATTCACTTATTCCATAATTTAAAATTCTCCCAGAATTGTGGGGATCTAAAACTAAGTTTTTAGTGGTCACACTGAACCTATATTTCAAAATTTTACAATTTATTTATTTTATTGCGTTTTTACGTTGATGTAAACACAGAAATAATAAAATTACGTGTGGAAAGTAATTCTAGTGGACTTATTAAGTTTTTGTGATCTTGAATCGCACATTTACACTGTGCATTTGCCCATTTTGAAAATATTTTCTGTCAGTTCAACTCGGCCGGCGTCACACAGAGCACTGAACTGACGTTAGCTACGCATACGCCAGTTGGCGTATGGCCTGTGGCAAGGCATAAGCGCGGTGATTGCTAATCTAGTGGTAACATATATATCAATGATTTTAACAGTAAAAAACATTTTCAATTATTTTTCAGTATGAACTATAAATTTCAAGCGGGCGAAGCAGCGGACAGCAACTAGTTTTAAAAATTAATAAAGTGAAGTTTTCCAAACAAATTTTATTATATTGTTATCTCGAGAAAACAACCAAAGGTAATTTTTTACTATCCTTCACATGAGCACCTTTACAATCATTAACGTTAGAGACATTATTGCTTGAAACTTGGCAAATACAGATTTATTTTACCTTGAAAACCATCGCAGGTGTAATTTAAACCTGCAACCTACCCATTAGACAGACAGAGTGATTTTTTGTTTTGATTATATACAGGGTGTTTGGTTCATTTCATAATATTATATCCTAAGAATAATTTAAATATATTGTGCAAATTCATTAACTTAAGCATGTATTGTATAGGGTTTCTATTGGGTATATTTGACACTGTAACATCTTAAAATACCAATACACAGCAAGAAATAATTTGAATTTTGAATTCGAGTTACTTGTACTATCCGGAACTCTGCACGCCGTGTTACAATATGCAGTTTATGTAAAATATTAAAAATGATGTATGGAAACTGAAAAGCGGAAAAAAAAAATTAATTCAGAATGACGAAGTGTACATGTACGTCAACTGTGCTCGATATTTACAAAACATCCTGTATAAGTGTTCGTTCCCTATCATCGATATTGGGTAATTTTCACGGTGCGTCATTAGCCGGATTTGCAGAGATACCGTTGGTTGTGGAATAGCTTCGCGCTAAATCGCCTGGTCGGCAGGTGGCGGCGTGCCAAGCTGCCAGGCTTAGTTATGTTCGCCGCTTCCGGTCGAGTTGCTTTTTAAGGTAGTTGGTACGGGGTATGTCTGATACGGTAATCACAACTCTGTATAATTTTTCAGGTAGGCTTTTTAGTAGGTTTTTCGGAAACTAAAGTGTGAAATTGTAGATTGTTATATACCTAAATGCGCTTTGAAAGTGGCATAAAATATATTTTTCCCTTCCCCATTTATATTAGTTTTGCGTTAGTACGTACATTATGTTCTCTAACAGATTATAATGTCAAGTAAATGTGTTATTTGCTATCACTGAATGCAATGGTTTCATTTGAAGACTGTGCGAAGAAAGAAGTGGATAGAATTCTTCTTGGAAAAAGTATTGAGGATCTCTGTATCCTTTACAAATTAATAGTAAGAAATCAACATATCTAAATATAAAAAGTAAAGTATACCTATTGAGTTGCGGTAGGTACTATCGTCTCTTACATATGGCTGATTGTCTTGGGTTTTAAGGAAGGAAGACGAAAAGAAAATTGCTGTTAGTCAAAGAAAAATGGAAAAAGCACGATAGTAGTACATCAAATAAAATATACAATAAATATGTAAGATATATAAATAAACTAATTAATGCCATAGCAAGGATCAAAGGGCGGAAGTGGGGTTGGGCGGGACATATGAGTAGGTATATGTAGAATGAACAGCTCAAGGTGGACGAAAATACCTACAGAATGGGTATGCGTATGTATGTATATGTATGGGTATGTATGGGTATGGTATATACAAACAAATAAATTAATAAAATAAATTCTCATTTTTCGTAAAGCTTTATAAATCTGTTTGAAAATGTTTCTGTCATGAATGATAATGGAAACCGACAATATTCGCAACACTTTGGATGACACAACTAAACTAAAACTAAACTATTTTTTTAATAAGCCATGGCTCTTTTTGGAAAAATGTTAGATAGATTGAAAAACGTTGAGATATCATTCAATGTATGTAAGTCGGAATTATTGCCATGCATATTCGTCATATTCCGTATAATACAAGTAAGGACACATAAATTCCAACCAAAAACGAAATAATGACCTTTTTTTGTAAAGGTACAATTAAAATTGGTGCTACAACTAATCTTCCCAACAAACGCTCGCTTAAGTGACAAAGCGCGTTCCTTATCTCTGCCTCATTTTTCCAGTGGAGTGTGTAAAAGAGACAGAGAATAACCCATCTGGGTTAATATCTTGCCGAGGATGTATTGTCTAATTAATGAAAGAGAGTTTTTTCGTCACTCTTAATACAGACGCCGTTTCTTACCGTCGTCGTCGCCGTAATGGCTCTGTACGTGTGAAGCTTATCAAATAGCTGCTTAGGTTGTGGAATTTAATTCGTTTGAATGGATACATGATAGCAAACGAGCATGCAGCAATACTCAGCCCATGATACTCATATCAGACTATGAACGGTTGGTTAGTTGGTTCTGCGCATGTTTCTATGCCTATAATTTGTCCAATGAACACAACTTTTTCTTGGTATTAGCTTTTATATCATACGTGATAAGAAATATGAATTGGGCTGTATTTTACATTTCAACCTCGTAAAATCGTTATGTAATGTCTACAAAGTAACACTATTAGGTGTCAAATAGCACGTCAACTGGTTTCCTTTGGAGCCAACAGCATATGCTAAGTGCTGACCCTTTTAATCACAACACTGCTGCAACAACCATTGGTTAATATTAAGTACATTTTGTTGTAGTGAAGTGGTTAAATAAATATATTTTCTTTCTTTCTTTCTTGCTAAAGTTATGTAAGTAGAATAAGTTTTATGAAAAATACGTGGTGTGTTTTACTATACAACTAAGTTTTCTACAAACTAGAACAAAACGCAATATTCAGGCATTATAAACTGGGCACTATTCCCAAACGTTTTATATGAAACTAGTGGACGCCCGCAGCTTCGCTCGCGTAGAATTAGACCCATTAACGACGTCTACCCGTCTGACGACTTCAAAAACGGCAAAGTTTCATACTAACTTTGCACCCCCGTTTTACCCCCTTAGAGGGTGAATTTTCAAAAATCCTTTCTTAGTGCTCCCCTACGTTATAAAAGGAACCCCTGTGCAAAATTTCAAGTTTCTAGCCCTTATAGTTTAGGCCCTGCGTTGATATGTCAGTCAGTCAGTCAGTCAGTCAGTCAGTCAGTCAGTCAGTCAGTCAGTCAGTCAGTCAGTCAGTCACCTTCTCCTTTTATATATATAGATATCAAGTGAGAGGATACCATATTTTTATTGAAGTAACTTGTGCTGATAAAACACTTAAGTTTTTGCATAGAATTTATTAAAACTTATGTTGGAGTATGGTAAATCAATTCACCTGTCAAAAACTTAATGAATTATGTAAATAAAATTTTAATTTAAGAAGAATCATAAACTGCGAGCAGCATGCAGATGTTAATAGTCAGTTATATCCTATCAAACCATCGTCATAAACAGGGGCCTTTTTATAGATACAAGTTAGAAAACGAGCTGGTAGCGCCTCTGATTCACTGTTGCCCATGACGACTGTGACAAACCCTTAAACCATCGTCATAAACAGGGGCCTTTTTATAGATACAAGTTAGAAAACGAGCTGGTAGCACCTCTCATTCACTGTTGCCCATGACGACTGTGACAAACCCTTAAACCATCGTCATAAACAAGGGCCTTTTTATAGATACAAGTTAGAAAACGAGCTGGTAGCACCTCTCATTCACTGTTGCCCATGACGACTGTGACAAACCCTTAAACCATCGTCATAAACAGTGGCCTTTTTATAGATACAAGTTAGAAAACGAGCTGGTAGCACCTCTCATTCACTGTTGCCCATGACGACTGTGACAAACCCTTAACCACTCATAAGAATCTCGTTTATTCGAATCGCGCAATCTTTCAATCGCTGTACAGTTTGAAGATCGCACGAACAGGTAATACAAGAAAATCGAGACTATGGCGTCGCTACCAACGCTATTAGTTATTAAATTCTTACTTTGAACGCGCAGCGTGGACTAATGCTGCAATTAAGTTAACATATTGAGTCGAGTGTAGTGGGGAAATTCTTTTATCTTACAATGAAATTTAATAAGTTCTCATTCGTCTGTTCATTCTACAAAAATAATTAATTTACTGCCTTGTTGGCGTAGTGGTCGCCGGCGCGACTGCTAAGCTAGAAGACCTGGATACGACTCCCGGGTCGGGCAACTACTATTGGGTTTTTCTAACTTGAAGTGCCCGGTAGCAGTTCGGAGTCTAGAATTGTGTCCGGTGTATGGCAATGGCAATCCACACTTAGCCAGTATGGTGGACTAAGGCTTATATAGCCTCCTATACTGAGATACCCGTGCCCAACAGTGGGACAAAGAAAGGGTTGTGATGATGTTGATAATGATGAGTCTCCTAACGAAAAGAATAGAGCTCTAAACCACCTGAGTTGGACCACACCCGGATTGTACTCCGCCACGCTGCTTAAGTGTGGGTCATTAGGACGCCTGAAGGCCTTCGACATATTGTCTAATTGACAGAAAACTGAAGAAAGCTGAACGTGCCTTCTGAAACACACAATTCGGAAGCACTCAAAATCTCAAACTTTTTTGTCAGTTAACAGCCGGCCGAGACAATGCGGCTAAACATTATTGATCGCTTCTGTCCACACCACTAGACAACATTTGCTGTAAACCCTAGGCTGCTAATTGGTGCGGCTCAGACTGAACAGAACGCAATAAATTTAATATGCCGTTTGAGGCAACCAACATAGCCATTACAATCAGAGTATTCACAATTGAGTTATTAAAAAATCATTACAATGAACTCTCAACTATTATCTATGAGACAAAACATACGACTGCATTTAGTTTTAATCCCCAACAAACTGCCATCTGAGATCAATACGACCTAACATTTTCAATCAGTTGCTACATATTTGTTCTTCTTACAACTATCATTAGCTTAAATCAGATCCAAAATCAATATCAACTTTAATTATATTCGAAATCAATTACAAATAGCCTCAATTTAACGCTATGTAAAGGAGGTCAGTCAGCTGCAATTATTAAATTTTTAGATGGAGCGTGCGCGGCGAGCGAATGTTACAATTGTATTAAGTCGAGTGTGCGGTGTGGGGAATTTAATTATCTCGCTTGAATTGCGGTGCGGAATTATCATGTGTGAGCATTTAACCTCTCACAATAAAAATATGTGTTAAAAGATTCAGCTGGCTCTATACTCTTTGGCTAAACTGCTTTTGACATTTTTCCCCGGCTTACAGACAGATGCCTGGCTAAGCTTTGCCGAATGAGAGGTGCCAGGTTTAGTTCCTGGGTAGGAGATTAACTTATATTTGTCTCTGGTATGGTTATAATTAGTTTCAGTACACTAGACTCGTCAAGCCGAATAAAGTCGATACGAACAAACTCCAGAAACTAGAATAGGTATATTATTTTAAACTAGCTGGTGCCCGAGACTTCGCCCGCGTTAAAAGTAGATTGTGGACTGGAGGGCACATAAAGCGGTCCATCCCGTATGTTTTCAATGGTGGAAACAGTCGATAAGCCTTGTCGAAGACCTTCGGGTGGCTTCATTCGACATTGGGTTGGCCAATAGATTAGAGAGTAATGATAAATCTATGGGTTGGCCACTAACCCCTCCACCAATTCGCATTGGAGCAGCGTGGTAGAGTATGCTTTAGACCTCCCGCAGCTGCGTCTGTGGGTTAGACCCGTGCCTAGCAGTGGGCCGTCTATGGGTCGCAGCGAATCCACTTACAATATCAGATATTACTTTTACTTGTTTTCATTCAGAATCCATTCTCAAATAAGAATAAGAATTCTTCTTATACCTTTTATTTGTTTTCATTCAGGATCCATTCTCAAAGCTTACCTTATGATCAAAATATCGGTCAAGTGCGAGTGGAACTTGCACACTTAGGGTTCCGTACCAACGAACGATATTAACTCTAATTCATCATCATCATCATCATCATCATCGCAACCCTTTCCTCTCCTCTGAGAGGAGGCATTAGGCCTTAGTCCACCACGCTGGCCAAGTGCGGTCTGGCAGACTTCACATGCCTTCGAGAACATTAGAAGAACTCCCGTTACAGCAAGTGACATTTGATTTCGCAAATCGAGATCGATGACACAACAGCACAAAATTCGAATTTGTATGTTGATGGCACGTAGAATTGGTCCTAGGTGTTGTCGTAGATACTCGTAGCAGTGACAGCCCAGTGGCTATCGAACTCGCCTCTCATTTGAGCGGTCCAGGTTCAAACCCAAGCGGCACGCACCAATGACTATGTTAATAATTAAATGTTCATATCACTTTAGTAGGATTAAATACCTGACTGGGTATTTTAACGTTCATCTAAGATTGGTAACTCTGTGTCAGCGTTGCAATAAACTTGTGTGCTATGAAGCATGACTAAAGCCTGCCACAGATCCAGCAATAAAAAGATTGTACCCATAAGAGGAGATTGCATAAGCGTTAGGTTTAGTGTAAGCTGCGCTCGCAAATTGTTTGTAGACAACGAGGGATTGAAGTGTTTTTCATACTTTTTATCCGAACGCCATTTTGAAGGATTAAACCGAAGCGTTCTGAACACAAGCTTTTGTGGTTTGGTTTGGCTTGGGTTATTATGTAATAACACTTTTTGTGTACCACTGCTGGGTACAGGTCTCTCGGTTTAGGTCATAGTCCACCACGCTGGCCAAGTGCGGTCTCGTGGACTTCATGTGCTTTTGAGAACGTAATGAAGAACTCAGGCATGCAGGCCACCTCACAATGTTTACCTTCATCGTTACAGCAGGTGGCATTTAATATCTTAAAACCCACATAATATATACCGCTTGGATTTTAGGTCAGACATAATGAGAGACTTATTCATTCGCCACTGGGCCACCATAGCTAAGACCCATTAATGTCGTTCCACTATTGGGTACGGGTCTCCCCACATTTATGTCAACTTGACATAAATCAATGTGAAGTGATTATCGTTAAGATTTTTGACATAGAATCGCTCGACTGCTACTCATTGTTGTTAAAAAGAAAAAAATACTGTAATATTTAGTCTGTGGCCCACCAAACGAACGTTTAATATTTGTTGCATTTTAGTGACTCAAAAATACGGAATGTCACTGTCGATCGAGATATGACGCGTGGTTTTTCATTCGTCGGCTGGCGAGCGATTCAAGAAAAGAGCACTTGGTCTCGGCTGGCAGTAGAAAAAATGTTCTAGGAGACCAATTTGAAGAGAATTTTCACATTTTCCATACGCTCCGTACAAGAATGGCATCATAATAAGAATATTTAAATGGCGTTAAGAAAGTGCAACGTACAGGAAGCGCTACTTACGCCCTCACAATTGAATGCATTATTGAGTGAAACATTGTAATATACGAGTAACTTAACTCGCGCAATATGTATTGGAGTTCTTACAGTCATATTTTGCACGGCTTGCAATTGGAGTGGGCTGGAAGAAAGTAATGGCCCTTCATGGTAATTTCTCTAATACTGTTTCTTTTTATCATATCATTGGTGTATTCGAGATTCGAGCATTTTAGCATTGTGCGCTGCCTTTCATTTCAAAATTAATTCCTAGGAGCATCTAAACTAAGACACACTCAGGAGGTAGGCAGAGACTCCAGATTTCAACTGACCACACAATATTCCAATACAAATTACACAATAATCCAAACAACCTTTCACTTACCTACTTTTTCAATTGAACAGTGTGTTTTTTTTAAACGGGACAGTATGGTGAAATCTGACTATAAAAGATACAGATAGATACCTAATCTTTCTTATAACACATACACTGTTTTATTACTGAACGATTCGTGAGTGTCTATATTCATAGTTGAAGTTACCGGCTTACTCACATGTGATTTAAGTCGGAATTAGGCCGATTTTTTCATATCTTAATAATATACATACATAATAAGATACAGAGGTATCTTCTATGGTTTCAGATTTCCCCGTAATAATAAATAGGTACTTTAATGTTGCTAGCGTGTTATAATTGAAGCTGGTATAATACTAGTCTTGTATAAAAAAAGCTACAAGTCTATAAATCATAGACATCCCACCGTTTGGCACGGGTCTCTCCTACAATAGCATGTGGTCTAAAGGATACTCCACCACGCTGCTCCAGTATGGAGAGGTTAGCTTACCCAATGTCAAATATTTTTTCAAGTCATAAGAAGGGCTTCCCTGTATCTTCTATGGTTTCAGGTTTCCATATGGCTTAAATAATGTTTACTATTGAAGACCAGTAGTTTTGATGGATTAACGCGCCCTTCAATCGCTAAAAGCAAAGTAGCGCTTCCATCCATACTGACCGCGACCGACGATGCTTAACACCTTTGATGAAGCAAGACGTTAAGCTATGAGCAAAACATTGTATCCAAAGCACAGGAATTATAATATAGTAAGCGCAATTACTGCGGGTATAATTCGGCCGAGGTGTAGCGGTGGCTTTAGGGCGGCCGCACCGGAAGCGCTGGTTGCGCCACTTCCGCCTACGCTCTGGCGCTCACACATCACCTTTCGGGTCACACCTGTCTACTAGACATGCCTGCGTGTAGCCTAAGATTATCTATATAATGACACTAGTGGACGCCCGCAGCTGCGCTCGCGTGGAATTAGACATTCACTAACTTCAAAAACGGCATAGTTTCATACTAACTTTGCACCCCCGTTTTACCCCCCTAGGCGGTGAATTTAAAAAATCCTTTCTTAGTGCTCCCCTTCGTTATAAAAGGAACCCCTGTGCAAAATTTCAAGTTTTTAACCCTTGTAGTTTAGGCCCTACGTTGATATGTCAGTCAGTCAGTCAGTCAGTCACTTTCTCCTTTTATATATATAGATATACTCTTAATAAAACTACTATAGATTAAATAAATCTAGAATTGAATATATCTATACTAATATTATAAAGAGGAAAGATTTGTTTGTAATGTTTTCACACAAAAACTACTGGACCGATTTCAAAAATTCTTTCACCATTAGAACGCTGCAACTTCACTGTTCATAGGCTATATAATATTACTAGGTGTATACGAAACTATTGTTATGTCTAATTCAACGCGAAGCTGCGGGCATCCACTAGTATTGTTTATAATATATTGAAACTAACTCCATTTATTGTATGTATGTCTGTCCCTACGAATTGCACATTCATGCACTCAAAAACTACCGAAACAATATTGATAAAAAACGCTGTCATGCTTTCAACCACTAGACCAACATTTCATCATTCAATAGATACAATTTGACATTTGTGATCGCCACAAGTACGTTATGCCAAAGCACGTATGCAAGTGTTTAATACTGAACGAAATTCAACGCAGAGATAATTCCGCCGAGGTGTCGCAGGGGCGTTAGCGGAACACAGGAAGCGGTTGTTACGCCACTTCCGCTTGCGCGACGCCAACGCCACCTGTCGGGTACTTAATGCGCCATTATTTTTAACAAGGCGTGTGATTAAAAATCATTTTCGTGATCCAAAAACGAAAACAATTTTAGAGACATTTATCTTCACTGTTTGCGAGTTCCGGTGACTAGTAGCTAACTCGATTGTCGGAAGTTTTAGGCCGTTCTAAGACTAATATAGGATTTATTAATTTTATCTTACAATTGCGATTGGAAACGGCGGTTGAACATGCCGTCTGAAGCACGGACGCGTTCAAGAAATTTGACCAGTGGTCACCTATCCAAATCCTGAGCGAGACGGGTTTAGCTTGACACTATCGATCGATGGATCGGATGATATAAATTGATGACTAGTGTACGCACGCAGCTTCGCTCGCGTGGAATTAGACAAAACAATAGTTTCATTTACACCTACTTATATTATATAGTGAAGATGCAGCTTTCTAATGGTGAAAGAATTTTGTAAATCAGTCCAGTAGTTTTTATGAAAACATTACAAACAAATCTTTCCTCTTTATAATATTAGTATAGATATATCATATCATCTGAGTGCCTCTTGCAATCAGATGATTAGACTATTAACGCAAGCGGACTGCTGGATTCTAGTACAACTTTCGTGCCGATAGCTGTACCCGAAAACATTGTCGTGCAACACAACTTCCCATGCATAGGAGGCGATAACGACTTTTACTAGTTCCTAGGCAAGCGATTCTCACGATTGATTGCAACAAGCTTGTACCGGACTGAGCTCGCCCACTTTGCTCAAGATTAATTCTCAGCCGGCTTTGAGATATTAGCGAAGTTTATAATTACTGACGCAGCGGCGCTGCATTCCTCGGGCCTCGATTGGTGCTCAATCTTCGCAGTCAGCTTTGACGGGATTGGAGCGGAAGCGATGAACTTGTCCCATTACGTCAGAGCGATTACTTTGTTTGACTTTCATTATAATTATTTTTTACTAGTAGACGCAGCTTCGCTCGCATGGAATTAGACATAATAATAGATTCTTCTTAACTTTAGCTCCACATGAATCCGTAAATATGTTATCACATGAATCCGTAAATATGTTATCCCCTATGTTCATTTTACGCCCTTAAGGGTAACATTTTTACAAACTTTGAATGCAATATTTATTTATATCTAATGAACAGCCTAAAATATAACTGTGGCTGACAGAACCGCAGGTCGTTCGGGTCATAGATTTTAAATTGTATACTGCGTATGCCATATATGTATAATGAAAGATAAATTATACCGTTAAAAACATTTTTTTTTAAAAAGCTTTTTAAACTTTTTTTTATTTTCATGCATTGTCATCGGAACCACATATGTGTGCCAAATTTCAGCTCGATAGCTTCAGTGGAAGTGGGTGAAATATTGATTGCAAGATTCCAGGACATACATACAAGTTAAGTACATTATTATTATTATTATTATTTATAGGACGGGGGTGTGGGCAGGTATGGCAGTATGGCAGGCCCACAAGCCACTGCGACCTAAAGAGATCTATTGTAGCTGGCCCCCATAGGTTCAAACCTGATCCCAAAGGCCAATCGCTCGGATAAATCCCAGGATGCCTTTGGGGTCAAGTTCCCTGATTGTACAAGGTGTGACTAGGCTTCCGCCCAGTTTGCGACTTCTATAATGGGCCACTGCAGGACAGTCGCAGAGGATATGGATGGGTGATTCCTCCGCCTCATTACAGAATCTACAGGCGCCAGTGATGGCTCTTCCTATCGTATGTAAGTGTTTGTTTAACCTACAATGTCCAGTGAGGAGTCTGATTAAAATCCGCAACTCGGTGCGGTTAAGGCTCAACACTTTTTTCGAATGATTAGTTAAGTACATACGAGTGAAGTTAAATAAATAATAATTATCCTACTCTAAAAAATTTTTTTTTTATAAAGCTTTTACAACATTTTATTTTATTTTCATGCATTGTCATCGGAACCTAATATGTGTGCCAAATTTCAGCTCGATAGCTTCAGTGGAAGTGGGTGAAATATTGATTGCAAGATTCCAGGACATACATGAATGAATACATACATACGAGTGAAGTTAAATAAAAGCTTTTAAAATAAAAGCTTTTAAAAAAAAACTCTTTTTACTTCGTTAATAAATTTCTCTTATGTCGATATAAATTAGACACTCATTGTTATTATTTGGTCAGTGAATTAACTTAGATGTGCACGTCTTTAAAATGAATTGTGTAAAAGTTGAAATCCATAAATTATTATTTATTATTATTATTACATTGTAATGAACAGCTACCTTTTAGATTTATCCATATTAGGTGGTTCAATCTGAGTCAATTTGTTCTGACCCTTCATCTGCGTTTGACTAAAGCAATAATATTACTCAATCAACCATTTTCGTTATTCATTACTTGTATTTGTGAGGCGCCTATCATAGGCCTGATATTAAACTTGCCTTAATAATTCACACGGATCTGATTGATTTTAAATTGATTTATTTGAAATTGATTTGCGAATTCGTCAAAGGATTCACAATGAAATATTGTATTTATTAAATAAATTTTATTCTTATTAAGTTGCAACCCACTGTTAGGCACGGGTCTCCCCAAAGACAAATCTGCGGGAGGTCTACAGCATGAAGTATGCTCACGCTGCTCCAATACGGATTGGTGGAGGGGTTAGTGGCCAACCCAGTGTCGAATGTTGACAAGGCTTAACGATTGTTTTCACCATGGAAAACAACCGAGACCGACGGTTTAACGACATCCACAAACCGACCGCGCCGTCGATGCTTAACTCTGTCGATCACATTGTATGGATGCAAGCCATAGGGCTATGGACGCTACCCCTATTTTTAATATTCTTATTATTGCTTATCAAATATGTGGACGAAATATTTGGATACCCAAATAAAAGAGGACTCAATTCAAATCGCTTTAGCAAAAACAACCTCCCTTATTTCATGTTGGTTAAAAAAATTAAGTGAGTGTAATGTTGAGCAACGAATGAGTGGGCAGTTGAAAGCGTGAAAACACGAGTAAAATATAATACTGCAGAATTGAGACAAGGCACAGAAAAGGCTGGTTGCGTGATGGTATGAAATAGGTACGTTTACCTTATAGTTCACGGAATTCTTAATTTTTATATAATAGAGGTCTTAATTAATTTATTATTATTATTTTTAAATTAATCGTTGCGCTCAAGGGTTCTAATTATGTACCTCGAGGTTTCACTGATAGATAGTTAAATCACTTTTTTTTCATTTCTCAAGTCTTATTTTTTCCCTTTTTTTACAGTTAGTGATCTATCTCACCTGTACTTAAAATGTTTCATGCTCACGCCCCAGACGGAATGAATATAATTTAATTACAGACTATTCATCTTTGCACGCTCAGGATTCTAGTTGTAGTGGACCAATGAGAAAAACACGAGAGGTTCAATTTTGTAGTAAAATAAACAGTTCAGACGTGCAACGAGATGTATACGCAAACATTACTTGCACATTTATAACGTCCAAATTAACTTTTTTTTCAAAACTCACAGTTCATAAAAATTACCCACTTACTGAGTATACTCTGGATCGATTGACTTTATAAAAAAAATATGTTTGTCTGTAAAGTTTACTGACGATAATTTAACGTGATAACGTCATACATAAGAAATAAGAGTATTGCGAGAATGAACAAAAACGAAAACTAAATAAAAATTAGTTAATTCCTTTTCGAGCTAATACGAGTATACACAATGGATACACTTGTCAAACTCGTTTTGTTTTTGCTTTGTCTGAGTTAACAATACTCAGCCAGTATCAGTTTGTGTCACCTGTAAATAATATTATTTACGACCTACCCGCTACTTACATTCGAGCAACCCCAGTAAATAAACCTGTTTTATTGTGCCCATTTCTCGGCAGACGAAACTCTGTATTTTGTTTGCTTTTCAGTTTAATTTTTTTTCGTTTTGTTCGTGATCTCACCGAAACAGGTCAAACTCTTCGTTAGAAGCATAAAAGTGATGTTCATGTGAAAGCGGATTTCTTTTCAAAGATTCTACAGAAGTTTACGTTTGAGCCCTCAAGGTTGAGTTTATTCAGAACGGGTTGAGTCGAGCCTAGTTTTTCAAAGGGAAATTTCCAGCCGAGGCTCGGTCTCATTCTAGCATGGCTAATGGCTAATGGAATGTAGAAGAGAGATCACGTTTTAAAAGTAAACCACCACCACAATCTCCAATCCACAATATTCCACTGTTGGCCACGTGTCTCACATTGGCCAAGAATGGATTTGCAGGCTTCGCATGCCTTCGAGAAGATTATGGAGGGCTCACTGTATATCAATTCCCCGTTACTTACACCACAATATGCATTGTGAGAAGTTCCTCGCATATACTTTTTAAGTCGTATTTAGAAATCTCTAACATCCAGAGATGTTTAAAAATAGAATAAGTATTGCCATTATCAACGGCAAGCTACACCAAAGATTATAGCAGTCCGGCCGATCATAATCGCAGATAGCCATCAATGGATTAAAAATCGATCGATAGTTAAATAACGATTAAAAATCGGACGATTATTTCAGTGTTTTGTTCAATTTCACGGGAACCGTGCCATTTTCTGGTATAAAAAGATCTTAGCTCGCTATTCTAGCCGTATACTACAACTCTGCTAAAAAAATCACACCAATACAACATTTCATCGAGGAGGAGAAGAAGGATAAAAAAATCGATTAAAAATCGAATGGTAATTACAATGAATTTGTTTTTTCTATTTCCACAAAAACTGTGCAATTTTCTTTTGTCACTCTCCAGACCCTACTACATCTATGCAAAAAAACACATCAATCCATTATTTCGTTGAAGCGGAGAAGGAAAAAACAAGAGACCAACAAACACAGTTTCCCATTTATATATTTGAAAGATATCTTTATAATAATATACTCACCGACAACGTGTATGTAAGCGGAACGAACTGCTGTGTGAAATGAGGGGGCATCGGCCGACACCTCGCAGCGGTAGCGACCCGCGAGGGCGCGCGTGGCTTCTCTCAGCACCACCTGCTGAGACGTCGATCTCGACACCTGAGAAGAAGAAGTCTCTTTATAAACGCTCATAATAGTCATATTTCCATCCCTGCACTCATTGAAATCTAGCTAGCAACCTAAGCAATGATTTTATACTACAGATAGTAATTAAATGCACAACCAAAACAACACAATTTAATGACTCCGAGCAATATTATTGCTGAAATAAATATTATCTGTAATTAAAAAACACATCGTATTCTAGTATCCAGGCTTTTTTTAATTTAAAATAAGTATTATGAAATATATAAAAGTACCTACTTTCATAAAAATTAGTTAAATATATAATTAGGTAATTATTAATTAATATAATTGATATAATAATATACAATAGTAAAATATCCCGCATGCACGCAATATAAATTGTATAGGAATTGTGAATAAATATTATTAAATTTCTATATTGATATGTGATAGGATCATAATGTATTAAATATAAACACTAAAAAAGAAATTATTTAAAAAACAAATCCTAACCTGTCGCCGTTATTTATACAAAAATGATAATTATTTGAATTGAATTTAAGTTTCTACGTATCCTGCTTTTTAAATTGTTAAAATCTCAATACTGAACTTGGTCCTGCCAGGTTCCCCAAACATATTCTTTTTTAACAGCCATCTATTTTCCTTCCAATCTAAGCAAAAGGTTTTTCATTCGATTATTTTTGAATTTCAAAACAAACTCATTTCGGATCGCACCGAAGGTTCTCATTATCTCGCACAATAAAAGAACTAGGGCGGATTCAATTGTTTATTGTAAGATCGATCCGTAATGTCACTTTTCTTTTTCCGTCACAGAATACCTATTGCTTTATTGCTTTGTTCTGCTATACAATTTCCGACGACACGCCTAAATTGGCTGGCTTTGTGGTGTTTTTAATTGAAATTTATTGGTAAGGGGTGTTCAGTGAAACAGTTCCACTATGTAGTTAAGGTATTGAAGTCGTACAGAGTCAGGAAATAGGTGCTTATCAAAAAAAAATAATGGTTGCCTGTAAAGTCGGTAAGATAATTTTACGTGACAACATCATACGAAATATTATTAGAAATTGTAGCCTTTTTCTGAATCACACTATCAACGGTACTGTGTAAAATAAATTAATATCTCAGTACGCCCTAGTAAACTAGCTGTATTTCTATGGATATAAAAAAAATGGAATAAATACGCTTGGCGTAACAATTGGCAGTACGGGTGGCGTAACGTTTGGCGGTACGGGAGGATGACATCACACATTTTTTAATTATTATACGAGTAGGCGTTCATCGATTTATAAGATTATCATGTCAAAAGCTTAAGTTTCCCACAAACATGAAAGGCAGCCGAAGGAGCTGGGAGTGGAGGAGGATAAAGGAAAGGTTCATTCTCGATTTTTGCTATATCCATAAACATAAAAAATAGGTGACTTTTAAAGACTTATTTTGCTTGTTTGGTATAAACTAGAC
This sequence comes from Carterocephalus palaemon, assembly GCA_944567765.1. Lineage (NCBI taxonomy): Eukaryota > Metazoa > Arthropoda > Insecta > Lepidoptera > Hesperiidae > Carterocephalus > Carterocephalus palaemon. Next base: position 12,154,309 of record OX155643.1, read on the forward strand.
CTTTTTAACAAATAATCTTATTTACCAAGGAATTTATCTCAAGATGTTAAAAATCCGTGCTTTTCAAAACAATCTTGTGTTTCTAACCTGGCTCTGACCCATTTCGGCCCCATTTAAAAAAAAAGGAATTAAACAAAAGGCGCTAAAGAACCAGCAGAGCTCAATTCCTTTTGACGCCTTCCCCTCACCTTTACGTCACGAGACCGTTAATAGAGGGGCTTAACAAGGTTTATACATTTACTGTGTAAAGAAGAAAATGAGATGACAGTTTAGTGATATAAAATATCTCTAGTCTTTGTGTTCGCTGTTAAAACAATCAGGGTTTAAATAAATCAATAATAGTTCTACTGAACATTTAAATTTAGACAAGATTAGTATGTTCCAATTTTTTTTAAAAGCTTTTATTTAACTTCACTCGTATGTATCTTGTATGTATGTCCTGGAATCTTGCAATGAATATTTCACCCACTTCCACTGAAGCTATCGAGCTGAAATTTGGCACACATATTTGCTTCCGATGACAATGCATGAAAATAAAAAAATAGTTTTAAAAAGCTTTTTAAAAAAAAATTTTTTTTAACGGTATAATTATTTTTAAATAAGACCAGCTCTCAAAATAATCGTTTTAGGTACGACGTCATTCAAAGCATCTAATACATAACAGGAATGAAAAACATGTGTTGTGTGCCAAGTTGCGCTAATCCGAGTCTTATTCTTGTTTAATAGTAGGTACTTTGAACATTAGTGAAACTTTTCTTCCGACGTGTCCCTAAGCTGAATACTTGCATCCAATGCACTTAAGAAATCTCAGCGTTTTTATGTTTAAACAAAAATAAACTTAAGGAAAACCCGAGGAAAGTAAAAACGTTGAACCGAAAGCGGTTGCATCCTGCGCTTAGTCCGAGCTCCCAAGGATAAACTCGACTACAATACATTTAGATGCAAAGTTGCACGCTTCAGTTTTTTTTTAAGTAAAGAAGACAATACAACAGACATACGACTTTACTACAAAACTTGATTTGAATCACGGAGTCGTTCAATCATTTTAGATTGTAGTATCTACATCATAGAACCTATAGGTAGAGTACGTCTGTTAATTTCTCAGCGGTAAGTTGGTACAGCATCGTTTAACCTTTAATTAAAATAACAAAATTGTTTAAAAAACTAAAAAACACGCTTTTATATATTACCGAACTAAAATATAGTTTTTTTTTTAATTTATCTTTTTTAAATTTTTGCATTGTCAACGGTCCTTGATAATAAGCAAACGTGTTAAAAATACGAAGTGTAAGAAATACGAGCATTAAACGACCAAAAATATTTTAGGTTAGGATTTGTTTTTCAAAAAATTTGTTTTTTTAGTATTTATATTTAATAGGTTATGATTCCATGACATATAAACATAGATTTTTAATTATATATATTCACAATTTTTATACAATTTATATTGCGTGTGCGCTGTTTGGATTTGAGCCGGGACCGCTCGAGTGAGAGGCGACTTCGACAGCAACTGGGCTGTCGTCGCAATAAATGTCTCTGCCACGTATTCGACCGTGTCTGTTTGTTCCCTCATGCGATATAAAACGTGTCTCAAATATATCAGCTGCAGCTTTTATGTGCCGTCGGGCATATAAGGCAGTCGGTACGTAATTAATGCGTGTTTTTTCCATGCGAATGTCCAGCAATATCCTGCGCCCTACTTCGCTTATTGGAACGACATCGGAAAATGGCGTCACACATCGTAAAAAGGCCAAGCTTTTTAGATTGAATAAATAACGTAGAATCCTATTGCTTGAGTGTGAGCGTTTTTTATCGATAGAATCAAGCTGTTCATGTTAGTCATATCCAAGTTTAGGTACTCAATAAGAATGCCTAATAGTCATAGAAATTAATTTTAAGAAATTATATTTTATTAAAACAAATCTGAGGTGTTTGTTTGTTACAGTAACAAAAGAACAATTTGGAATACTCGCTAATAATTTTCTAACACCTGTAACTTACTAAAAGTTTGGATAAATGGTACGCTATTTCTTTCGAATTGCATATTTAAAATAAACTTCTAATTGCTTAGTCATGCGTGAAATCTACGATGGTTAAAAATCTTCTTTTCTCATTTCAAAATGTTTGATTTTGCCTTATTTATTATTAATCATTTACGATGCCTTTTAAGGAGCATTGGAAACACCGAATAAAAAATCAAATTTTAAAATGCCTGGACTTTGACTCTGCATGACTGCCTACGATGCCTTCTGATGAAGAGCTACTACCAAAATTGTAATCTAATTTTCGAAATTTTATTGGATCCTGACCGAAAATTTGCGAGATATTTTATAAAGCATTTTATCTAGGTAAAGAAATTATTATTATTTTTTAATAAATTGCATGACTCATTCACCGATTTATAGTACAGATTTACACAATCTAAATAATATTATGAATATGATCAGAATAAAATAAAATGAGGCGCAGAAAATAATAATATTGTAGGTACGTGACATTGACTCAGTGCCCGCTCGCTAGTTTGGAGCGTCGTTGAAATATTTAATCTATAGTAATATTGGAGAGTTCATTATGATAACGATCAATCTCTAAAAATAAAAAAAGTTGAATAAAATCAGCTTGGGGACCTGAATAAAAAAATAATGGTTTTGGTATCGTCTACAGATTTTAACAAAATATAATTTTGCTTGAGGTTTCACAACTATGGTATGTATCATTTTAAAATGTATAAAAGCCAAAATCAGTTTTTTTATTTATTTAAAAAAAGCTTACACACCTTTTAGACTTGCTTGTGTTGCGGTTGATGGACACAACAAGAACATAATAAAAATTTTCATCAATGTCCCGCCTATTCGACATTGTAACCTGCGAAATAAATATATATCCGGCCGGGGTTTGAACCCGGGACCAAAAGTTCTACAGTCAGGGCAATAACCCACCGTCATAAGCGCGATTCTTCATCGAGACTTTTTTTTTAATCATTTTTAAGGGGCTTTGTCGCTAAAGCGAACATGCCGCCCTGGTTAAATAAATAAATAAATAAAATAGCCATTTATTTCCTCAAAATCACAAATTTGCAAAGTTCTCAGACACAGACTGCACTTTAGTCAATAGCGCTTGCTCAAATTAATAAAATAAGATAATGTCATCAATCGTTCGATAATATAATGTCAATCGTTATAATAATATAATAAGATAATGTCAAAGTTTAATGTAATTTTCAATGTACATATGTCATTTTGTTAAACATTAGAGTCAGAGTTGCAGTGCTTGTCTATACTATATTAATTAAAATGTCATAAATGTGTCTTGTCATGTCTATAAATTAAGTTATCTTGAGGACCCCTCTTCGGGTAAAGGCCTCCTCCAGAGCTTGCCAGGTTTCTCTATTTTGTGCACTTTCAATCCAATTTTTTCCGCCAATCGTTTCCACCTCGTCTATCCATCTTTCGAGTGGTCTCCCTATCGCGCGCTTTGTCCCTGGTCCCCGCCATTCTGTGACTGATTTGGTCCATCTCTGGTCCGACGTGCGTGCTAGGTGGCCAGCCCATCGCCACTTTTGTTTCTGAGCATACTTTAGAGCATCGATTAAATTTGTTTTTTTGCGAATATCAATGCTTAGAATCCTGTCCACCAGCCTAATGCTCAAGAGACTTCGCTCCATAGCTCTTTGACATTTTTCAACTAACTCTCTATTAGTTCTGTTGAAAAGCCATGATTGTGAACCATATGTTAAGCAAGGAAGTATGCACGTATCCATAATTTTTTTCTTTAAATGTATTGGTAGAGCCGATTTTAAAATTTCCTTGTGCGACCAGTACTTACTCCAGGTTATTGTAATTCTTCTGCGGATTTCGTCTGTATGTCTGGTTTTATTAAATGACACTAGTTTCCCCAAGTAAACATATTCATCTACGTATTGTAAGGGTGTATTGTTGTAAGTAATAGGTGATTGTATACTATTTGTCATAACTTTTGTTTTATTAGCATTTAAACTCAGCATGATTTCCTGGCTGACTATGCATAGCTCATTCACCATAGACTCTATCTCCGGCGCTGATTCCGAGAATAGTACTATGTCATCCGCGAATCTCAGATGTGTAAGCCTTTTCCCATTGATGTTGATGCCTTTCGTTGTCCAGTTTAGTTTTTCTAATATATATTGTAATAGGGATATGAAAATTTTCGGAGACATAGGGTCGCCTTGTTTCAAACCCCTTCTTATTGGGAAAGTGGGTCCTAGTCTATCAAGTTTGACTCTGCTAGAGCTCTTATGGTAGATATCTTTTAAAATATTGATGTAGATGTTGGGTATATTTTGGTTCTGTAGAGCTGTCCAAATACTATTATGCGAGATAGAGTCGAATGCCTTCGCGTAGTCAATGAAAATCAGGTACAGAGGCTTCTTGAACTCTATATATTTTTCAATTACCTGTTCCACGACATGTATATGATCTATAGTACAAAATCTTTTGCGAAATCCAGCTTGTTCGATGGGTTGATACTTTTCAATTTCTGCACTAATTCTTTCCTCTAAACAGGTGGCGAAAAGCTTGTAAATAGTAGGGAGTATACTTATAGGACGATAATTACCAACATCTGTGGGGTCGCCTTTTTTATATAGTAAGATGATGTCTGATTTTGTCCAACTTTGAGGTACTCTTTGTTCTTCTAATATTCTATTGAATAGGTATGTTATTGGCGTTATTAAAATATGTTTAGCTAATTTTAAAATCTCGTTTGTAATGTTGTCATGGCCGGGGCTTTTGTTATCTTTTAGCTTTTCTAGCTTTTTTAGTATCTGACCTTCAGTAAATGCTGGCACAACTTCATCCGTTTGAAGTGGCTGGTAGGTATTTTGATGTGCATCCTGCATGCTGTATAGGTTCCGATAGAAAGTTGTTGCAGTGTTTACTATTTCTAATCTTGTTTGACTCTTTCGTGGAACTTTTTGTAAGCAGGGGATCCACACTTTGTATTGATCCAATTGTTTATAGGCTCTTTTTGCACTGCCAGTTGTAGATATGTATTTGTTAAATATATCTAATCTGTGGGTGATGTAGTCTCTCTTAATATTTTTTGATGTTTTTTTGTAGAGTTCTTTAAGTTTTTCCTTGTCAGAGCGTGTTAGAGGTTTTTTCTGTTGTAGTTCTGTTCTTTTAATTATAAGTTGTTTTGTTTCATCGCTAAGCACGCTATTTTGAGACTTTACAGTTGTGTTCGATTTTCGTAAGCAATCATGTATGTTTTTTTCAATTTTTTGATAGTAAGCGTCTAGGTCTTCCTTTTCGTTGTTACCGAAATCGCACTTCTCCATATGTTCAATAAACGTAGATTGAGACTTCTGTGACTTTAGAGAGCTAGGCATGTTGCAGTAGTTGGTTCGGGATGGTTTCATTTTTTTAATTCTTAATGTACCTCTTAGTAGCCTATGATCGCTAGGGTATGTTAGGTTATTGATTACCTCTAAGTTTGTAAAAAAATTGGGTTTATTTGATAATATGAAATCTATTTCGTTTTTTACTTCTTTATTCGGAGAGATCCACGTCCATTTACATTTCGGATTTTTTTTAAATAGTGTATTAATTATAGTAAGTTTGTATTGTAAGGCATAATCAATTAGTTGTTGGCCCCTAGCATTCCTTTGACCATAACCATAAATGCCTGTGATAATACGTTCTGAGGTGGTCGTTTGACCAATTTTTGAATTAAAGTCTCCCATCAAAATAATATTGTTTCCGGCGAGTTGGTAGGCTTGAGTAACTTTTTGATAGAATGACTCTATTTCATTGTCGTTGGAGCTGCTTGTGGGAGCATATACTTGTATTAGTGATAAAGATAGATCATTAATTTTAAGATTTAAAATGCATACTCTGTCACATATGCCTGTAAAGCTCTCTACATTTGTTCTGAATTTCCTTTTTAATAAAAATCCTACTCCGCGTTGGCCAGTGTTTTCTCCAAAATGGCAGAGTATGTGGTCATGGTCTTCTATAATCATACTACCAGGTCTTCGTACTTCTGATAAGCCTATTATGTCATATTTCAAATGTTTGAGAGATTCTTTGAATTCAATCAGACGCTCATTCGATAGGAGTGATCTAACGTTGTAGGTACATATGTAGAGATTTTGCTCTGGAGGGTTGTAGTCATGATTTCCCGCGGTGACAAGCCGTATTGGGGATAAGAGTGGGGTCGCAATTGATTGCTATGCTCCAGTGGTTTTGCTTTGTACTGCGGTAGTGTTGTCTCTTGTTGTTTTTGTTATGTAATGTTGTAAGTCTGTCTTATTTCTTTTGGGTACTTGTTTGGAAATCTCGATGTGGTGTCCTTGGTTCCCTTTGGTAGAGATAGATTGGTTGTTTTGAGGCGATAGAGATAGGGGTCTTTTGTTATTGGTTGGTTGCCTGTCCTTCGTCGTTTCTAGTTTGATTATCTTATCATATTTTAAAATTACTCTTTCACCCTGCTCCAATCTGCGTTTTAACTCTGGAATCAACTGTTTACGAGTTTCAAGTACGCTACGTGGGAAATCCTCTTTAATATAATATGATGTTTTCTCGAGGCATCGTTGATTTTTTAAAAGACTGATTTTTTTGCCAAGGGTCTTAAGGGTTATAATGACCGGTCTTGGTCTGCCACTCGGCTTCCCAACTCTTCTAAGGCTTTCTAATTCGAGTTTTTCACATGGCACTTGCATGGTGGTGTTAAAAATTTTTAGAACTAGATCCTCAAGGTCGTGATAGCTATTTTCCTTTTCTTCGATTCCAAATAGTACAATGTTTCTTTTTCTTAAAGTTCTTTCCATAAATTCAATACGATTTTTCTGTTCTTTCAAGTTTTTCTCAGTTTGTATATGGCGTGCTTCAAGAGACAAAAATTTTTCATTTATGTTTTCGTTAATTGTTGTGGTTATGCTTTCCTTCATACTTCTTAATTCAGTTTTTTGAGTGTTTAGATCTTCCTGTATTTTCTTTAGCATCTTGGTGATTTCTTCCATCGTTAAGAGTTGAACAGTGCCCTCTATGAATTAGGTTCGGTCGACTTGTTGCATCAATCTCCACTAGGTGGCGCTATGAAGCTTAACTTGGTGCGTATGGCACTAGATTTTCGTTTGCTTGTTCACTTGATAGTGACAGATCCTTGTAATAGATGGCGCTGGTGTCGTAACTTTGCAATGTTTAATTTAAATTTAGCATATTGTCATTTTTTCTTATAAATAAGCCACTTTCAATAAACTTTTTGTAAATGTTTTTGTACTCGCACACTTTGGAACACTTTTTCTTGGTTTAACTAAGACTTCTGTGATTTTTCGATGAATGAAAGACCAAGACGTTACAATATTAAATTTGAAAATTTTGCACTTTTTCCTTGATTTTAGCACTGGTCTCAATGTTCAGAGTTCGTTTTAGTACGTTATTGTTTATTTTTTTCACTTTCCACGATGTAAACAGCACTTTGAATATTTTTACACAATTTATGTTTACGGAGCCGGTGTTTACTCGAGCACCGTGGCGCCCTCACTGGTTACATGCATCTATGTAAGACGAATTTTACTCATCTAACAATTAATTTAACAATCTTTCTTGCACAGTCTGACAGTGCATCTGCCAGTATAGTATTGCACTGTCCATACATAAGTTAAGAATATGAAATACAGCGTCGTTGATGACACATGAAATAAGTCATCAACGACGTTGCAATAGTCAATAGATTTTTGACATGCAAAGAGATACAATCAATTTTTTTAGTATGAGTCAGGGCGTATCAAAGGTTTATATTATTAGAAAAAAAAATCAGTTAAAAGTGTTTTATAGAACAGTATAGAGCATTAATATGTGTTGTCGAACAATTCGCAGAATTAGTCGTAGAACGAATCCGTCCCTGAAATTTAGTTCCCTCTGTTCTGTGCTCTTTGTTTCAATACTGATTCCTGCAAGCGCAGGGCATACCGGGGTAATTCTGCCTAATTGGAGGCCAGATGTACGTGATGTAGACTGAATTACAAACCGAGAGTAGACAGCATAGCTGAAGCTAATAAAAGACTTAGCTTGTTCTGTAAATGCAGATAAGTCAGTGAAACCTTCTTCTCAGAAATGTATATTCAATCGTTCTAAATTTTAGAATGATAAATAACCTTTTGACGTCATAACGTCTTATAAATCGATGAACGCCGGCTACACGCACGAAAAAGCGTGACTCATACTCATGTTGCGCCTAAGCCGAGCGAGAGCGCGGCACAAGCGATAGAGAGGCACGATCTGCCAAAGCGTTAGGCTTATGACGCATGCATCTCTCTTCCACTCTATCGGCCGATGCGTCCGAGTAGAATAGAGAAAGCGGCAGCACACAACCTACACGTCAATTGTTTTATCAACGGTTTATAATGTGAAGTGAAAACATGTTTTTGTATGATTTTATCATGTAAAATTATCGTCCGTAAACCGATTTTACAGGCAAACATTAATTTTTGTCTTTTATATTGGTGATTTATAGAATAACATATGTATACCTCTTGCTTCATTATAATAATTATTTATGGTGCTTATATCTACATAGATCATCGATATAAATCATAACCGACAAAATACAAATGACCTCACACGATTAAAATATCAATAAAAACTATTTAAATAATAACTTTAAAGAGTTTAATTCGGAATAAAAGTAGGTACAATTAAAACGTGAACCAAAAAAACTAAAAAAACGATCACATGATTACAGGGTAGCAAAAAATAAAAGTGGTCAGCAAAAAATAACGATACTAAAATATCAACTAACCAACTTCAAAACTAAAAAGTCAGATATAATAATAATTCGTTTTTCCCTCTCACAAACATAGTTGAGGGAGGTCGAGAGCATACTCCACCACACTGCTCCAATGTGAATTGATTAGTTTATTCACGTAATATTTTTCGGTCAGGCCGAAAGTTTATTTCATATCAACATGAACGTTATGTTTATTGATATTTTAATATCGTTATTTCATTTGTAATCTATGAGTGATCCTTTATTATTTAAGTGGGAGGTTTCGCCCCCGCACCGCTCATAACCTCTCTCTTTCATTCCGGTGTAGAGAGAAACACACCGTATGCTTAATTGTAACTACTTAGGGGTAAGTTTTTTTGTAAGAAGTGGGTGAAATATTGATTGCAAGATTCCAGGACATACTTACATACTTACATACGAGTGAAGTTAAATAAAAGCTTTTAAAAAGAATAGCAATTTTTCTCTACACATTTTGATGTGAGGATTTATAAAGTTGGACCCACCTACGTTGAGTCGAGTCTCTTAATATCTAAATAACGAACGTACTTTATTGAACTTGCCAATCTTGAATAATCTATGATTAATCGTAATCAAATACACGAAAGCAATCAATCATTTGTTCACTCATTCATCAGTGAGACTGGGCATGCAGCCGTCATTCGATTTTAACTATTTTCGATTTCAAACTATTAAATTGAGCACGAATTGCTCCAATGAATTTTATTAAAAAAATACTATAGAACAAGCAGAATTATTTATGTACACACTTTTGGAATGTAAGAGAATTTCAATTTCATTTAATTTCCTTTATTTGAAATAATCCAACTGGACCGTTTATAAATGCACTATACCCGTTCTTCTCGCAAGAGTCATGTTAAATTTAAAATTAGTAATACCCTGAATAAAATACATAGTTAAATAGCTAAGAGCTAAGTTACTACCCATAGACGTCCTACTGTATGGTACGGGCTAAAGCATACTCCACCACACTGCACCAAAGTTAGTAGCGTCTTGGCTGACAAGGCTTAACAATCGACTTCGAAAAAGGGAGGAGGTTCTATGTTTGACTGATTGTATTTTTGTATGATGTACAGCGATAACTTAGTCGTTTAATAACCGATCTTGATGATTCCTTTTGTGTTTAAAATGTTGAAGCATTCATGTAAGTATCTTGTCGATGATAAGAAATTTGTAAGAAATTTTCTTGATGATTGTTTTTTTTAAGGTTCCGTACCGAAAGGGTAAAACTGGATACTATTATTAAGGCTCCGCTGTCCGTCTCCCCGTCTGTCACCAGGCTGTACCCCGTGAAGCGTGATAGTTAGACGGTTGAAATATTCACAGATGATGTATTTCTATTGCCGCTATAACAACAAATAGTCAAAGACAGAAAAAATAAGAATTTAAGGGTGGCTATATGACAAACAAGATTTTATTGCCATTTTTATAGATTATGGTTTGGAACCCTTAGCTCGCGAGTCTGACTCGCACTTGGATGTTTTTTAAGCATTCTATAACTGGCAGTCGCATTCAAAAATGCTCCCCCAAAAAAAAAAAACTATCATCCAAAAATTACAAAGATATTTCTGATAATCAACGCTATAAAGTAAATGAGAGCCGCAAAATCCCAGTGTTAGTCAAGATACAAGCACAGAGTGCTCACAGACAAAGTAACTGGCAGTCACGTCAAAAACAAGAGATCGCGGCGTCCGGCGGCGCAGCGTTACAGACCTTGTGCGGACGGCTAAACTAAAACTTTTACATTAGATAGCGTTTCATTTCCTGCACCAAACAATAGCCGTGCCCCGAACAGACTGTTAACTGTTGGGTGAGACTTGGCGTTAGAGTTCCGCGTTATCGAAACGAAGTAACTACTAAATAACGAGTGTATTGAAGCGTTCATTGAGAGATACATTATTTCTTCAGCTACTTCGTTGTACGTTGGCTTAGAAAATTCTTCATTTTTTCTGGGGCATATTCGCGCTTTGGAGGATACGTTACGCCCTTGGTCCTTTCAATTCTAAATCGTTAAAACTTGTCGAAGTCCTTCGAGTGACTTGACAACATTCGACCACTAATCTCTACCAAACTGCATTGGAGCAGCGTGGTGAAGAACGCGCTAGACCTTCCGCAGCTGTGAGAGAGACCCATGCAAAAGTGGAACGTCTATGGGTTAGTTAGTATAAACGCTGTGTTCCAATTCGATAAATGTCTCACATTATTTAAATTATAATGTTAACACCGATAGGTAAGCCAGCAATAGCAACACGAAGCCGACATTAAAAGAAGCCATTACAAATTACGATCTTATTCGAATCCAAATGCGATGGGAATTGCAATAAACAGGCAATAACCCGACCACAATGAAGGTGACAGTAATCGTTGTAGGCGTAATCGTCCCTATCTGAATCGAAACGATTTAGAATCGGGGTGATATCGATTCCGCTGGCGTTGTCTCGGTTATTACGATGCGGTGAATCGTAATTCGATGCGACGCTTCAATATTCGGGCCTAGATAAAACTTTTGTGTAAGGTTGTATTGAGGCTCTACTGACAGTCGACACGTAATGAATCAATCGATAAAGTTAAGCCGCACCGTGTCGGGAAACAACTAGGTGTACTAACTTTAAATGCCCGGTAGCAGCTCGAAGCCAATTTAGTGCCCGGTGTATTGGCAACCAAAAATAGTTAAAAAATTATGTACCTACGATAATTTACAAATGAACCCTTCAAAACGACCTAAATTTATTGTTAACTTACCTAGTGAATTACCAGAATGTAAAATTTGAACTCCGTTCCACTTTTCACGCGCGTTTAACGACATATTATTATGTATTTTTCAACTTTCCATTACTTCTTAAACCGCCGCTTTATTATGTTAATATAGATTAAAATGTTGAACAGCTTCAATTAAACGGGATATCGAGGGCTTATATCCTAGAGGTATGCGATTTTAAGTCAATGCAGGCTTTTGTTTGTGAAAAAAAAAAGCTAAGTACATCGATATTTTGTAAACATGTTTTTTTTATAATTTTTATGTTAATAAACTATATCACTATTTTATTATATTACTAGCTTTTACCCGCGGCTCCGCCCGCGTGGTCAAAGGGAATTAACAATGAGTTGTTTAACATACATGACACATTTGTATAGTGTATAATTTGTTAGCGAAATTCAGAACTTGCAAATGAATTTTATTAACGCCATCTATTAACAACATCCGGAACTAAATATCTAGCATATAACAAAACATCGATATCTTTCCATGGGGATGTTTTACCACGGTAAAAAGTAGCCTACGTCACTCTCCACCCTCCTCACTATCTCCACACACAAAAACCATACCATATAATAGCTTCGTTGCGACGTGAAAGCCGGAAAAACAAACAAACACACTTTCACATTTATAATACCTATTAGTATGTATGGATATATTATCTGTGGTCAGGTTGGAAATGTATGGTTTTCGGTAACACTTTTCGTCGCGACCATCATAATGAGTAATGTTCACTAACAGCCCCCATTGTCCTTGTGATGGTGATGATGATTTTCAAGACGTATCCTGACGGCGACCTGTTAGCGCCTGGCATGCACTCGAAATGGCTAGCAAACGATTGGTTGAAACTGGAACATTATAATTGTCCAACTTTGTGCGTGAGTAGTGTGTAGGAGAGCTTAGGACGAAGTTAGGGCCCAGTTCTTAAACCAACTGACGACCTAAACAACGAACTAAATCAACCAACCATCTCAGTTCCTTTATCATTCTTGTTCAAGGACTCTCACAATTGTTATGAGCAGTAGTTAATCTTGTTTGCGATATTATATCTATAAAAAAAAAGTTAATTAAAATTAATTTATTTCAGACTGAAATAAATTAACTGCAGCGGTGAAAAAAAAAAGTAATTTTACCGCTCTGTCAGGAATGAGCCTAAGGTATATGTTTATACCTGTCGATGTCAGGTACAACGTAGCAGTTTGCGAGCGCAGGTCGAAGTTTGCAACCGCAACTGCCAGGGCCGGACTCTGGCGGTCGTTGCACGTGACGTTAACGTTAACGCTGACGACGGCTCGTGGTTTTTTAATGCTCAATTAACGCTGCTTGTTTTGTTTATTATTAATCTACTGTTATTTTCTATGTAGAGATGAACGAAGCTTTAGGTTTTTACTTTTTGACGTTTAATTTTGTACCACAACACTTTCTTTGTCCCACTGTTGGGCTCGGGTGTCCTCTCGGGTAGGCCAATTCGCGTTGGCCGCGGATACTTAACAAGTACGCCACAGATTTTTTAAATTACATAAGTCTTTTATGAATCTAAATTCAATAAACATTATTATGTACGAGTATATTTTTAAAGAACTTTTTGTCATTTTGTTGTAAAGCAATTTCGGAACTTAACCCAGACCAAACCAATGCTAGTTCAATTAAAAATCACCATTATTGAATTCCATTTATTTTCCCTCGAAAATTCAAGTAAAACCAAATTCTACTTAAGTTTTCCCAAAAGTAAACCAAATTATAATTAGTAATTTAAGTTTTACAAAGTAAAAACAATTTGAAATTTAAACACTGCCTTTAACATTTTTGCATTTTTATGCAAACATCGGAACGGCATCCAAGTGTTTAAAAATGGAAACGATATAAGCGAATTCAATTCATCAAACATCAAACAGACAAATTCGACAACTAAAAACTGATTGGTTTCAAATTTGGCAAACGTGAGATCGGTTTGTATTGAATCAGAATTGATGGTGACTGAAAAATTGGCCATCAGGAATGAAATTACTCGGCAGCTGGTAACCAATATCGAATCAATAAGTTCGTTTTAAATATGACGCGAATTCTTCATCAAACACAATCATTCAAATATATTCGAATTTTGTCTTAAAAATAATAATTTACAATTTCACAGTAGGTACCTACTTGGCATAGAAGGTTTTAGAACAGGCCGGTTTACGGCTTCCGAAGATAAATATTAGTGCTGACCCACAACATCCCGAGATTATCTTGGCCGTTAAGGGTTTTGAACTAAAAGTTTTCAGCCCTTGTACCTACTTAACATTTAGGAATGGTTAATCCATCTATATCCATCTCGTTATACACAAACTTCCATGCGTAGTAAATACTGCTGGAAATATAGCTTTATTATAATTAGAAATTATAATAAAGCTATATATATAAGCGGTGACAGCCCAGTGGCTATCGAACTCGCCTCTCACTCGAGCGGTCCGGGTTCAAACCCCAGTGGCACGCACCAATGACTTTTCTAAGTATGTGCGTTTTAAGAAATTAAATGTCACTTGCTATAACGGTGAAGGACACATCGTAAGGAAACCTGCATGCCTGAGAGTTCATCATAACGTTCTCGAAGGTATGTGGAGTCTGCCAATCCGCACTTGGCCAGCGTGGTGGACTAAGGCCTAATCCCTCCCATTCTGAGAGGAGACCCGAGCCCAACAGTGGGACAAAGAAAGGGTTGTGATGATGATGATAATTAGCAAACGCGCATGTTACCACCCAAACGCTGTTGTACTGTAGGTACCTACCAGACTTTGAACAAGGCTCATAAAAATATATTTGGAATGATAAATTTTCACTGGTCACAGTAACCATTTACCCTAAGGATGGTCGCTCGATGATTGGTGGACATCAAAGCAAATGGATATAGTGGTAAACAAAAAATAATAGAGATATCTAAATCGAAATAGTTCCGGTGAATAACAAAAGAAAAAGAGAAAAAACAAATCGTAAAATGTTATGTGTTTATTGAAACACAAAGATTCGTTTCATGAGATTCGGTGAGTATTAATTACATTTTCCGCTTTCATGCTTTTCGCTGTAAGTATCTCAGAAAGAAAACAGAAAGCCAATAAATATCCTATTTTAGAAAGTCTAATTTGGGCCAATTTGGTCTTGAAAACATTATTTTATTATTAATAAAAATCCTCTCCTCAGTCTTATTTTATTATTAATAAAATAATGTAGCTATAAACATTCCATATATTCAAAGGGCCTCAATGCTATCGTAATGGTTGAACAAAAATGTTAATTTGACTGAAATTAGATGTTTTATTAAATGTTATGTAATAAACAAGATATTATTTAAAAAAAGCTTTGGTAACAATTATCAAAAGGCGACCATCTTATAGGTAGCAATACATCCTTGACCATATAAGACTGAGAGGCTTATTCACATTCTGTCACTGCTGTCATGGGCGGAAGCGCATGAGTGGTGTTGTGAGAGTTTTTTACTCTTTATCTCCCTCTTATTCTCTTCAGCATACATTAGAAATCTACTGAGCCCGATCGTTGGCTCACTCATCTTGCTTAGGTAATCCTATGTGAGATTACCTAAAGTCGCAGTTTCCACCCATCCATAATCCATCCATCAGCCTTTTTGGGTCCACTGCTGGACATAGGCCTCTCTAAATCCTCTCCTCAGTCTTCACTGAGCACTTCTACTAGCATTTATTCACGTCAGCAGATTGGCAGTCTATCCGCAAATGTTTCCACTGCTATTCCAGCTTGCTTGCAGTTTGATCTCCATTCTAATTATAACTCATAGCATAGCATTGCTCTTATGGCACGTTGAGCGACATTAAGCGTGCGAACTAAGCCTCACTGTAAGAACTGATTACAAACCTAAATAATATCATTTACCCTAAAACCATTCTGCAAACCTTTATCTGCCAAATAAACAAAGCTTGAAAATACAATCAAACTTTTGCTATATACTACCTACTTAAATATTAAATTTATTCGATACTAAATTTTTCGAATAAATGGATGTTTTACAGGTCAAATTTCCTTTGAGATAAGAAGATTTTATGCCTTGGTTTATTGTTATTGCCTCGGATTTCTGCATAATGTTCTCCACGTGTATGAGCCAATTCTAACTTGACCCACTTTGATATTCAAGTGAAGTAGCTTGTATTGGCTGCAACCCTTTGCCGATCTTCTGCAAGGCACAGATCTCTTACAACTGAGAAGGCTTGCTTCTCCACAACGCTGCTTCAGAGCAGATTGAGAGGAAGCGAATTACAGGCCAAACCGACTGTCAAAATAGATATTTAGATTTAGAAGAAGATGAAGAATATAATTTATTTTGCTTAAAACACAGTATGGTACAGAATATTATTAAGTAACAGTATATGTAGGTTATTTCAGTTTTAATGCAAAATTGAACCGCACTCAGCATTATGTCATGATCTTTAAAAATCATGACGCTGATTTTCAGTGCGGCCCTGTCGTAGAACTATTTAAAAAAAAAAATAACCCTGTGCCAACACGTAAGCGTATTGTGTTATAGTAGTAGGGAGTAGTAGATTTAGTATACACAAGTTGGTTTTAGAATAATGGAATAATGAATGGATTGGAAAATTGCATGTTTACTGTTTACTGATTAGTCGGTTAGTCCGTGATTAATTAATCAAGTTTATATTTTTTACAGATATAAGACAGCAAACGATCTTGCAGCACCACCTATCCATTATTATTTATTTAGTCACTAACTTAAAAACACGTAATCCATACTAATATTATAAATGTGAAAGTGTGTTTGTTTGTTTGTCCGGCTTTCACGTCGCAAAGAAGCTATTATATGGTATGGTTTTTGTGTGTGGAGATAGTGAGGAGGGTGGAGAGTGACGTAGGCTTTCCGCGGTAAAACATCCCCATGGGAAGATATCGATGTTTTGTTATTTGCTAGATATTTCGTTCCGGATGTTGTTACTAGATGGCGTTAGTAAAAATCATTTGCAAGTTCTGAATTTCGCTAACAAATTATACACTATACAAATGTGTCATGTATGATAAACAACTCATTGTTAATTCCCTTTGACCACGCGGGCGGAGCCGCGGGTAAAAGCTAGTATATTTATAAGTAAATAAAAATGTTTTGTTGCTTTATTCGGTTATGATATGATTATTCGGTTTTTTTTTTTCTTTTAGTAGTTTTTTTTTGTAGTTAGAATTACGTTAAATTCATCTTTTTTAATGTGTTTGTAATGTTTTCACACAAAAACTACTAGACCGATTTAAAAAATTCTTTCACCATTAGAAAGCTGCGTCTACACTGAGTGACATAGGCTTTATAATATTACTACGTGCAAACGAAACTATTGTTATGTCAAATTCCACGCGAGCAAAACGGCGGGCGTCCACTAGTCAATTATAAAAAAGAATAACATAACATAACAATAAAATAACACGTAAGGAATGGTATCAGGTACAGAGTTGGGTGATGGGGCTACTTACTACTGGGGCTACTACTACTGATATCATGGTAAAGAAGTACGAGTAGGATTGCCAAATTAAAAAATGTATTCAGCGCTGATACCTATGTATTCGTGGAAGCTTTTGACTGGCTGACAAGCATACAGCATCATTTACACAACATACTTGATTGTAGTAAAACAAGGGATTTGTCGACAGTAGGTAATATGGTATGGTTTTAGTGTGGTCGTAAACCAGATCTTCCTAATAAAGGTCGACAATAAAACATCAAAAGTGCGTTAACGACCGATAAACTCGTGTTTACTGTATATCATTACGCTGTGTGCGTGTATCATTATGTTGCGGAAAATTGTTTAAATTGGCTCACGGTTCAATTGTACTAGTTTATAATACGCTTTTATCAGCTTGGTTTGTATGTATGGTAGCGCAGTAGCGTCTATAGCCCAATGGCTCGCTTCGATTCAATGTGATCGAAAGTGTTAAGTAACGACGGGCGCGGTCGGTTTGTGGATGGGTGACCGCTAGTGGCAAAATTTCATGGACGCTACCGTGCTTCGGAGGGCACGTTAAGCCGTCGGTCCCGGTTGTTTTCAATGGTGGAAACAGTCGTTAAGCCTTGTCGAAGACCTTCGGGTGGCTTGACAACATTCGACACTGGGTTGGCCACTAACCCCTCCACCAATCCGCATTGGAGCAGCGTGGTGGAGTATGCTCTAGACCTCCCGCAGCTGCGTCTGTGGGGGAGACCCGTTCCCGGCATGTCTATAGGCTGCAGCTTAGCTATGTAAGAAAATATATGACTCCTAACTTGCCAGTATTCGAAGAACTTTTAAACAGTTTAGAAAGCAACTGTTACAAGTAACAAATTGAATTTCCAAAGCAATCGCCACACGTAACTTGTAAATGGTTGGAAAATTGTTTTGAGAACGATAAAAACACAATCGCCGTTTTTCAAAGATGAAATCAAGGTTTTGTTTTTAAGCTTGCGAAATGTGAATTAAAAATCTATACTAATTAAAAAGTTAAGGAGTAATTTACTAAGCCATGAATGCTCTATGTTTAGTTTTATGTTATCGAAATAACATGTACAATGTAAGGCACATTGTAAAGATGTAGTTTAAAAAAAAAGGGTGGTCATTAACGTCAATTGAACCAACCAAACAATTAAATTTTATCACTTAGGTAAGTAGTAAATTCAATTTGTTCCCAAAAAATTCAAACTAAATTTCATCTTGCTAAGACTAATAAATTTTATAAATAACATCTTATTTCTAGTTGATAACTGGCATTTATAAAATATTGGGTGTTCTGAAGAAAAATATTTGCTCACAAAATTCCTGTTATTTTTGTCATCGCTTCTAAACTTCAAATTCCAGTAATTTTCTGTTAAGACGTGTATATTACGTTGCCAACCTAAAATATAATACTTCCTAATGTACAAGCTTTTAAAAGTTGAACACTTAATTCCAAGACCCGATGAAGGTATCCGTAAGCCGTAATCATTTTTCAAATTGTTATTAACTCTAGTCGAGTTACCCACTTCGCTAGTTATTTTAATGAAGGTCCCGTATTTTCATGGAATTTTTATGACCCCCAAGTTTTAGTGGAGATGTTTTCCGATGAAATTTATGACATCGTTTCCTAGAAGTTTGCGACGTATGCGATCTCCTGCTTCGTAAAATAACGATATTCAAACTTTTGATATTTTCACCAGCTAAACCAGTTGTATGGGGGTAATGGATTTTTGATGCTATTCTTACGTATTTAGAGTTCCGCAGTACGTGGCTGTAACCTATTAGCTAGATAATGCATTTGACAGGCCCGTTGGCGCAATCAGTAGTGACCCTGTCTGTTGCGCCAGGGGTCGTGGGTTCGAATCCCACTCAGGACAAATATTCGTGTGACGAACACTTGTACTTGTTCTGTGTCTGGATGTTAATTTATCTATTTAAGTATGTATTTAAAAATATCTATGTATGTATAACAGTCTCTGACACCCATATCACAGGCTCGCGCCTACTTTGGGGTCAGATGGCCGTGTGTGAGAATGTCCAAGATATTTATTTATATTTATTTATATTTAATGCAAGTATGATGTGTTATAGTCCGCCACGCTGCTCCAATATGGAATGTTGGAGAGGTTTAATAACAAAATACTATATGTGCGAGCTCCCGAAGATTGTTTATTAAATTTATGTTTTAAAAATGGAACACTAAAAAGTCGTTACGAATCATGTTGAAGTTGAATGTTTCAATCTTCGTTACAAATTTTGAAAATAATCTTTGGTTCCATTTCTAGCCAGTCGACTCGTCACTTTCTAATAGAAAGCTAACCGTTTACCATAAAATTATGTTTGGCAGCAGTAGAAATGGTACTAGGCGCCGTGGCGGTTAGTGGTACTGGTGAACTATATCTAGAACCTATTTAATTCCATGTAGACTTCACCAAAAAATATAAACTCATACGAAACTACACTCATAGACCAAACTAATCAATCAGAACAGGTCCGTACTGAAAATCAGCGTCATGGCTTCATTTCGAGTCATGACATAATGCTGAGTACGGCCCTATTTTGCTTATATTTAAAACTAAATATGTTATATTATAACTGTGTGTGTATTCTTATTATAAGCAAAATAAATTATTTTCTATTCTATTCTATTCTACATACATCGACATCGATCCCAGGCTGCGCGAAGATCCTCGTAAACGGGTACTCCTTGGGCAGGTAGCTGAAGAACTCCTGCCGTCCGCGGTACCACTTCACACTGTACAGAGTCTCGTTGCCCTCCAGCGCCCACTTGCAGCCGAGCAACACTGTGTCGCCTAGCCGCACTGCAGAGGGCGCTATTAGCTGAACGTCTCTTAACGCTATCGTATCTGGAACAAGGAAAGAGTACTATACAATTTTGAAATTAACAAAACATAAATTGAATGAGAAAAGCGTCTCGAAAAAGACTGATTTTCAGATAAATACATCTGAAACACTAAGAAATACAGTTAATATTATATATATATATGTACATCAGTTAGGTAGCATTGAGTAGTGCGATGGTGGAAAACTGCCAAATTCACTTTAATAGTTGAAGGCGTAAATATGATCAACAGTAGCGACAAAAGCTGACCGATGGCACAAATAAAATACCGGCCATGTGCGAATCGGACTCGCGCACTAACGGTTCCGTACCATCTATAAAAACGGCAAAAATATCATGTCTGTTGAATGGGATCCCCACTTAAATGTTTATTTTTTTCTGTTTTTTAGTATTTGTTATAATAGGGGCAACAGAAATATATCATGTGTGAATTTTTTTACAGCCTAACTATTACGGTTCATGTGATACAGCTTGGTGACAGACGGACAGACGGATAGCGGAGCCTTAGAAACAGGGTGCCGTTTTACCCATTGGGTACAGAATCCTAAAAATGACACCACAAGAAATAGTACATCACAGTGAGCGTAGTGCATTGCAGCTAAGTCTTACTCATAAACATATTTTGATTAGTTCAAGATCTCATCATCCACGAGTACATAATAAATGTTATCAGTCATAGGAGATAATTTTCCTTACTTCTTCATGTATTAATATTAACCACGGTTTTGTTTCAAATGTGATTTCTAGAGTCACTATTCCGCAGTATGCTTTCCCTAATTCCGCACCAGAAGTACTTTCAAACAAAATATCGGTCGACCAAAGAAGGTAACAGATAAATTCATAAAACGCATATAACTTCGAAAGCTAATTAATCGGTTTCATTGGTATTTAAACCTGGGCCCTCTCGAAAGAGAGACCAAAATACCACTGAGCCATCTCCTAACTACATATAAGAAAAATCATGCTACTAATGGATTAAAACCAATCAATGAAATCAATCGTAAAATAGATACGATTGATTGTCCCAATGCTGCTACGATAAATTAGCATTGGCCGTGCATGAAAACAGCTTTTTTCCCTAACCAATTTGTCACTGACGTAATTTATCGTCCTAAAACGATGAACGTTATCGACTAAAACCAATTGGTTGGGTAGATTAAATAAAATACTAAAGGTACGATTTTGTGAAAAATGTTTACTGATTGTGCAATCAATTAGCAGTAGAAAATCGTACCTACTGATGGAAAACATTATTTGATTGAGTGCAGTTTATTTATTTATTAAACTCCCAAGGCTTTGCTTTCACCTTTACAGCAGGTGAAATTTAATTTCTTGAATCGCAATTAACTCGGATTTGCGATTCCAGAGCCCAAAGTGTGGGGCTGTCACCGCTGTATGCAGAAATCCACTCAACTTCAATCAATAGCTCCAATAATTGTTTGGTGCGATATTTCAAATCGAGCTATAAATCAGAGATACTACACAAGTTTCTGAAACTTGGTAAGCACTAACGCCAAATACTTCACCCCAAGTTTCGTATACACAAAAGCTTAGCCGAGAATTTAGTAGAAAACAAATTTTGTTTGTCATTTTATCGCATAAAATTTGCTTTCAGTGAATCCTTCGTGACACTTTTATTCGAGCGTAGTGGTATTCTGCGTCTTCTGAGACGATTATCCATATTTTATTGAAAATTGTAATCATATTGCACCCATATCCCATATATGATTGATGGCAACAGCTTACAAAAGCAAAAAAAAACTGATTAGACAAAAAATCTGAAATACCACTTGACCGATGAAACTGATATTTTTGCCAGGGCGGTAGTTTTTAAAAATGAGACACGCACTAAGATACTGTTTTTTGAAATTCAATCTCTAATAGGGTGAAAAAGGGGTTAAACATTTAGATATTATTATTATTAGATATATTGTTTGACCTTATGTTAGGCATGTGAAAGATGACCTGATACAAGGTTTTTAGAAAATCACTCCCTAAGGTGGTAGAATAGGCTAACATAATGCTTAATGGCAATTTCTACCAGCTTTTCTTTTTCTTATTTACAGTTATCTACTCGTAGCGTTAAATGTATGGTCTGTCCAATAAATAAAAAAATCGCCCTTCAGTGGTAATATTCGTCGTTGTGGAAGGATGTGTATTTTTAATCTCCCTACAATCTCATAATTAAGTAGGTAGGTTTACACATACTATGAAAATAATTGTACAACTTACCTATTATTCAGTACCTGGCATTATTGAAGCTCATCTTATAGCGCAGACATTAAACAGACACTATCAGCATACGCGATCTCATGAATCTCGTATCAGCAAATAAACATTCCATTAAGTCGGAAAAACTGGCGTTCTGCCACAAGTAGGCTCGTTCGTAGCTAACAGGAATCCGAGATCGACGGGTGAAATTTATATAAAACATAATTGGCTTCCCATTGGTCAGAGTGGCCAATTCGGTAATGGACTCTGTCAATGCTTGGCCCAAATATTTGGTGTACGTGTTTGAGAAACTGTCACGTAGTGAGTTATCGTCGGTATATTCCGTTACATACATACATACATACATGCTAAGCTAATGCGTGTTTAAAAGACAAAATCAATGAGAATCCATGACGTTTATTCAGTGGGGCCTTATAACATTTTAGTGTTCTTCATTTGAAAATGGCATTCGAGCAAGTGTTGGTAAAAACAGGTATACCTACTTACATAGATGGCTTTCGCTTTTTTAGTGTTAGTATTTACCAATTTAAATTGCGATCCGGTTCATAGGGCTAACCAAACGGGAAAATAGTGGATTTTTGATGTAAGGGGAACAATTTATAAAATAATATCCCGGGATTCCCATGTTTTTTTTTTACCGCCGAATAACGTCAATGATCCGTCCGGCTTCCCGGGATCGAATCACTTGGAAATGTGATTTTGAATTTCGCATTTATTTGCACGAATTGCGAATGCTCATGCGAGCTATCGTTGTGAAAGCCCTTTAGGGTCAGTTAGGCGTTTAAATCACGAAATGATTAGTGCTTTTTTTTAATAGGATTTTTAATTGGAAATCTTTACATAAATGTGTCAAGGGAAAGCTACACGGAAGGAAGAAGCGCATTATGCCATAGTTAAAGAACAATTTAAATGACCTTTTCCTATCATTTCTTGAGGTCAAAGCTCATATGTACATGAAGTACTAAAACGATTTAAAAAATACATGGATGTAATAAAACAAACATATACACATCTATATCGGGCCATCTTTCACCTATGGTGATTATTTTGATGCTTGCTTGCTTAGATGACGGTTTTTAACACGCATTTATTAGCTTGGTATGTATGTATGTATGTAATGGAATCTCGAACGTGATTTTCGCTCACTTCAAAACATTGAATTAACTTGAAACTTGGCACACTTATCAAAGGACCGATAATGCAATAATTTAAAAAAAAACGTTGTCTGTAAAGTCGGATATCAGACGATAATTTTACGTGATAACGTGATAAGAAAACATCTTCACATCACTTTATAAACAGTTGACAAAACAGTTCAGGGTGTGTGCTGCGGCCACTGCCGCTGTCTCTATTCGTGACGCCGGCTGTACGTAGGTACAGCCGGCGTTCATCGATTTATAAGACGTTATCACGTCAAATCATTGATATATATGTTACCACTAGATTAGCAATCACCGCGCTTATGCCTTGCCACAGGCCATACGCCAACTGGCGTATGCGTAGCTAACGTCAGTTCAGTGCTCTGTGTGACGCCGGCCGAGTTGAACTGACAGAAAATATTTTCAAAATGGGCAAATGCACAGTGTAAATGTGCGATTCAAGATCACAAAAACTTAATAAGTCCACTAGAATTACTTTCCACACGTAATTTTATTATTTCTGTATTTACATCAACGTAAAAACGCAATAAAATAAATAAATTGTAAAATTTTGAAATATAGGTTCAGTGTGACCACTAAAAACTTAGTTTTAGATCCCCACAATTCTGGGAGAATTTTAAATTATGGAATAAGTGAATATATATTTTTTTTAATAATAACAACGTTGCAGTGTACCTAAAGATGCAGCACGCCGTGATAAGTGGGTGGAAATAATTCGATTATTGAGAAAAGAGACAGACTGGCTACTTACAAAATATTAAAAGAATTTGCGATACACCCGGGAGATCACATATCCTCAATACTAGTTGATCATTCCCTTTTAGTGGTGGCAAACTAGTGGACGCCCGCAGCTTCGCTCGCGTGGAATTAGACATAACAATAGTTTCGTTTACACCTAGTTGCCACCCTCCGAGATGAAAAGTACCTACATATCCTACATTTTAATTAATTAATTCAACTGTAAACATTTGTTGCTAATATGAAGCAATTCATCAATTCTATTTATCTTTTAAGTTAATATATCTAAGACTACGCTGCGCGGCGCCACCCACACCGTATTATTTTATTATTGCATTATTTTCTTTAGATTGACATTTTAAATTCGTTATATCTTTTTATTCGTTATTCGGATTTTAATAATTTAATAAGTATTTAACAGGTATTGAAATGGTCTTTAATATAATAATATTTAATGGGATAAGGATTAATTCAAAGTTATGAATAATAATGGTTTGATTATTGTCGGCACTGTTATCAACTTTTAAAATGTAAAAAAGTAGTTATAGTGGAATCACTACAGTAGTTGGACATATGGTATCGCGACTTTTTGTAAATAATGATGTGATCTGCTAAGTCGTAGTACATTATTTTATTCTATCATCAATAGTTTTCGCAGCGCACGCGATGTAAAGAATATTTTAGGTAATTTTTCACACCTTGGGTAATATTATTGCATTTTTATTAAGGATCCCTATTTTTTTTTTAAATGTAATATATGTTACTCAGTGAAGGTGCAGCTTTTTAATGGTGAATGAATTTTCGAAATCGGTCCAGCAGTTTTTGTGTGAAAACATTACAAACATACATTCAAAAACACAAATGTATAATATTATTAAATAGCCTATGTCAGAACGTAAAGATGCAGCTTTAAAGATTGCAGATTTTTGAAATCAGTCCAGTAGTTTCTGTGTTTTAACATTACAAACAAATGTTTCCTCTTTATAATATTAGTATAGATTCCATAATTTGCAAATATTTTAAAATAAGATTGTATTACGAAAGGAAATTATTTACTCAAACTTACAAAAAAGAGTCTAAAAGGCAATTGTATACAAAACTTATGTTATAAAGCGGAATATGATTTCATTAATTTCAGATCATCAAAATTCTATTTACATATGTAATTCAAATATTTTAAAGTTAATTTAATTTAGTATTAAAACTTTTCAATGGCTTAAAAAAATTGGGTAAAACTTCGCGTGGGTAGGCAACCCTGTCGCGCCGATTCCCGTAATTGCATGTTAATATTGCGATCTTTGTCTAATCTACGCGACGGTATTGTTATTGTGACTTGTGTAAGTGAGACATATATATGTTTACATTCAAATGTTTAGTGATTTCAAAGCTACGTCGTCGCGTTTAAAAAGTGGTTACGCTATATTTGAGGCATTCTGATGAGGTTTGCTTCTCTAGTATATTTAACTCAATGCGTCAAATCTACATTTTGATTCGGTTATCTACAAAAGCGTGTTTTTTAGTTTTTTTAAATTATTGTAGATGATGATAATATGTACATAATGTACATAAATCTTAATTATATTCATGCAATTACGGTCAGATTTCAAAGTGAATTTGCCAATAACTAAAGAAACTGTTAAGTAGATATTTTTTCCAATACAATTAATTCAAAATCCATTGTATATCTATTGTTTTTTTCGGTCGATATTGCTGTTCAATTTAATTTTTTTCATCTGTTCCGTGCAAAGTGGCACGTCATTCTCTTTTAAATGCAATGGACGCAGATATTGATCGCCAATATACGTAACCGAATATACCGAAAGCATTCGCCGAACGTAACCGAATATACCGAAAGCATTCGCCGACGTACGGAGTGATTCAATTTGGAATCGCGGACAGTTGTCTGCACAATGTTGCAAACGTTGCTATTGACAAGTGAGTGAGGGCTCCGAATTGTATGTTTTCGTGCTTCAGCATTGGAATAGTTAAAACATAGCGCTCGATAGCTATACTTTAACAAGTTGTAGCCATTTTACATCATTCGCTTGAATTACAACATTGTGAGTGTTAAATTTTTCAATTTAAAAACTAAATAAATTTTATCACTTTATGTTCCAAGTAGGACATTTCTGCATGTTGGCATTTAATGAAACAAAAATTTCATTATAATAATATTTTACTAGCTGACCCCGCAAACGTTGTACTGCCATATGAAATGTCAAAGTGACGCGACACTTCATGTAAATGACTTCACGTCAATGAACGACGGTTAAAAATATAAAAAACTAAAGTGTTTAAAAAACATTTTCCAGTGGACCAAATTGTGAATCTTAACCATTCTCGAATCCCCTTGAACACACATTAAAATTAATTATTTTTTAATTTTAATTTACACTAAATTTCATCAACATCTATCTTCAGTGACATTGGTGGTTATGCTATAAAATTGTAGCTTATATTATGACACATGTGTAGGTATAACATAGCAGCGCCATCTATTGATTACTTACTCAATCCAGTCAACAGATATCGCCATCTGTTAAAATCGTTTGGAGTTAATAGATAATTGTGAATGTCAAATAATAGACAAATAATTTGCAATAAAATAATATTGCGGCTATAAATTAAGATGTAAGCTATCCTATCTTTCAAGTTGGATCAAACTGCACACGGTGTGCAAATTAAATTTAAAATCATTAAGTAGTTTTGGAGTCCATCGAGGACAAACAACGTGACACGTGACTTATATATATTAAGATTATATTTTTTGAGTAGTAGCCAGTAGGTACTACGGAAAAATTTGTCAAAAACACGCGCAAAGGGTAGTTTAGAGACGTGTTTGTATAGTTAAAAGTATAGAAAAAAACGGAAAAAAAGCTCACAACAGACAACTAATAATGACTGACTTGTCTGTGGCATCTATAAAATAAACTGTTGTTGGCCTGTCTTTAAAATATTACATGAATAAACAATTCAATCCGCATTGGAGCAGTGTGGTGGAGTGCTCTCGACCTTCCTCAACTGTGACATGTAAGGAACTTGTGCCCACATATGAATTAGCGTTGTATGCCCACCCTTATTCCTTGTTTTAAGTTTCAAGAGTAGCAACGCATTTGTGACCATCTCCTGATGACTCTGCAAACTGGACCTACATATGGCCTATTTGAATTCCTCTTAGATTAAGCTGTTACGGATGATAGTGCAGCTCATTTGCTATCTTCAATTCATAATAATATGATACATCCTAAAAAACGTACCTAACTAAAAATTAACTTAAATCCCTTTCATGGCGTCATGTTTTCGACATAAGAAACCACTTAGAGAGGCACATTCCTTCAGGAAAAAGGTCACGTTCCGGATCGTCGAGGCATTTTCTAAAGGATATTATTTGGATGGTTCACGAACCTAATAAGAGGTATATAAGGTTTGAAACTAAGAGTTACGCTTAAATCCTGATAGGATTAAATGTAGCAAACATATTCATCAGATTAAGTTAGTCCTCTTATAAAATACGATGTTTTTACCTTCCACGGGAAAATGTTTTTTTAAATACCTACAATTTTAGTATTTTTGTATGAACAATAACCAAATATTTTAACCGTCGTTCATTGACGTGAAGTCATTTACATGAAGTGCCGCGTCACTTTGACATTTCATATGGCAGAACAACGTTTGCGGGGTCAGCTAGTATATTATATAAGTAGCCGCAACCTTTGCCGACAGATAAATGAAAAATTTCTTGAGTGCTACCGTCTTCGAAGTCACGTTAAGCCTACAGTCCTGATTATCACAACAGTCATAAAGCCAATACGGAGAGAGCATACAAACTTCCGACAATCGAACCCTCAGCCAATGCGCATTGTAGCAGTGTACGCTTTAGACTTTCTCAGACTGTAGTTGGGCTGGGTTGCAGGAAAACAAATGAACTTAAAGTAGCATCTTTATGAAATAGAATACTCTTAGCGACCCCGCGTGAAGGCTTCGATCTTCCAATATACCTAATATTAAAGCGCTGCGGAAACTTCAATATTCGAGAGAGACCGCGTTATTGCGTTTCGGTCGGGACGGGCGTCTCCACTTATATCTCTGGCCGACAGGAATGTACGCTATAAACATTTTCCCGACTGTAAATTGTTAAATATTATGCTTAAGTCCATGTTATTTAACATTTTGTTTCAATAAAATGTAAGTACCTATGCTTATCAAATGTAACATTTCTATTTTTATTGATTTTATACTTTTATCCTTCTGCCAACCCCTTATGACGCAATAGTAGCGTCCATAGCCCAATGGCTCGCGTCGATTCAATGTGATCGAAAGAGTTAATCAACGACGAGCGCGGCCGGTTTGTGGATGGGTGACCGCTAGTGGCAAAATTTCATAGACCGTCTTTTTTTCGTAATTTGTCGTTTTTTGTCTTTTGTCGTAATTTCATAGACTTCGGGGGGCACGTAAAGCCGTCGGTCCCGGTTGTTTTCAATGGTGGAAACAGTCGTTATGCCTTGTCGAACAATGTTCAATGTTCTCAAGCCACCCGAAGGCTTGAGAACATTGGACATTGGATTGGCCACTAACCCCTCCACCAATCCGCATTGGAGTAGCGTGGTGTCGCTCTAGACCTCCCGTAGCATAGTCTATGGGGGAGACCCGTGCGCAGCAGTGGGGCGTCTATGGGTCGCAGCGAACTCCTCACGTAAGATGACTTGACGCGGGCGGAGTCGCGGGGAAAGCTAGTTAGACATTAATATAATACAAACCAAGAATTAATCTACTTTGCAACAATCCGCGAACAAAAACGTATGGTGATGTATGTATACTTAAAGTAGGTTACTTAAGTTACTTAAAGTAGATTAATTCTTGGTTTGTAATAATGGACGCCTGATACAATTAATTATTAATATAATATTTCTTTACAATGAATTAAAATAAAAATTAAATTGTGTGGTTGTATGAAACCACGGTAAAAGTGAAACTTTTTTTCAGATTACAGACATTTAACTAAAAATTTTTGAAATAATATATGGTATATTATTTCAAAAAATTTTAGCGGTTCGAAATATAAATACATATCTCTAATTTTCAACAAATTCTATTAAGTACGCTTGTTCAAACGGTCGAACGGTTGGTAAAAACAACCTTCTACGCCGAGAGTCCCGGTTCGCTACCTACCTCAACAAAATTTTTTTTTAGATTCAATTTAAAATGTAATGCGACATGTGTAATGCGACATGCGACAGACAAACCAAAATTTTCAGAACGATGTAATAAAAGTTTCACTTTAAAAGTATTATTAAATGATTTATAGCCTAAAGCCTTAACGAACAGAGAGCAGAGAGTCACCGTCGCCTATGAACACAAGCAACAGATATGAGTTGCCTCACAAGCCCTGACGTCATTACTACGAAAGTAAAATAATTAAATAATTTTATTCTGTGCTCGTTTGCAAAAATGCCTTGAAAAGTTCTACCTAAATCATTGCGCTAGAATTCATCCCAACATGGCCGTTCTCAACGTGGGCTTACAAGTAAAGGAAATACAAAACATCAGCGCCCGTTTTCTTTTCCCGCAAAGACATCCGGAAAACTTAACTAATTTGCCCGTTTAAAATAATTTACAACACCGGAATCCTTGGTTCGTTTCGAAGTCGCTCAAAGCCCGCAAAACACCTGAAATACCCAACAAATTTTTGCGGAATACCGCCATTTTGGATCGCAAATTAAGAGTTTGGGATCAGAGTTTTCGACAGCATCTTCAAAGAAACTTTTGATTTTAGAATAAAAGCTTTTCCGATTTTATATTATTATGCGTGGTAATTTTTTGAATATTTATAAGTATATAATCTTTCTTAATTTTGAGAGATTTCATAAAGGCAGAATCAAATAAGTGTATTGAGTTTTTAAATTGTACACGTAACAAATAGAACTTGAAATTCTTTCAATCCAAATATAATCACATCTTAATAGCTAAAAGGATGAATACATTAAGGACTGAAAAATCATTCTTCTGAAATGAAGCTTCTCTCTACGAAACCAGCGCTTATGCTGAATAAACCACTACAAATCGCATTCGATTCGCTTCTAGATCCACGTCTATTGAAATTGAAGCATTCACACAGCTTTATCTACATCAGAATGAGTCTTCTTTATGTTCATTTATAAATTCAAATATGTATTCGAATTTGTGATACAACTACTAACGCTCATTCTCACACCTCCGCGCTAGGTTACTGGCATATGTTTCGTGTGCGGACACCATATAAAAAGAAAGAGTACAATTTCTTCTAAATAAATATCTGCCCGGCTTCGAACCCGGAACCCGTGGTTCGGCAGTCATGTCTCACCGCGCCACGGAGTAGTCTCAATGAATTCTCGTCGAATGATCAAACAAATATCGCATAAAACTCGATCTTCGTCATTGAAGATGATTCCTAATAATAATGATTCTTAATAAACCGTTTAAACAATTAGATTTCCCTCAACGCTTAAATTCTCGTGTTTATCCAAAGCCACCCTTTTTGGATAAGCCCTTGAATCCTTTCTTCTTTCTATACGTCTTTTTGAGAAGATTTTCACTGAGAACTACAAAATTGCTGTGTAAAAATATTTTTCTTATTGGATTTTGTAGCCCTTTGTGAAAAGTTACTTCCAGGACTACAAAGAACAATAGTCCGTCTCTTACAAAAAGGAGCTCTAACTTTTAACCTTAGTAACTTTAGTATCTGTAATGTGATGATTTTTTGCAATCCTGCCTTGCAATGTGCCGGTAATCGGTTGTTCCATCTTAAGGAAACATTATGCTATGATAGAAAGTTCATTATAATTCCAAATAGTTCTTGGGCGTAAATAATGCTAATGTTTTTATGGATGTAATTGAAATTACAGAACTATCCACTGCCGCCCATGAAAACTGTGACTAAACTGAAAAAGACTCAGAACTCTTTTAACCACCAACACTTACGCGTTGCTATCCTTATAGACCAAACAATTTGTGGATTTGGAAACGGTTTTCAATATCATCTAGAGTGTTATTCCCGGAAAGTTTATATGCAAAATAAATGCTTTTATTACAAGAGAATTCGCCTCCCTCGACTAGAACAATAACCGAATAAGACAGTTGTTGGAATCAAACATAATAACCTAATGGATGGATAGGTTGACGAGACAATATTTCCTTTTGTTTGTGTTTTTATTCAGATAAAAACACACGAGTAAAATACTCGTAAATCTAATCCAGACGTAACATAAATCCAAAATTAACTCGTCTATTCCAATTAAATATGTCTTTGGTCCGTCGAGATCAAAGGCAAGTTTGACATGGGGACTGTGTGTAAATCATCCCGGGTTAATCCATAGAAACAGGGTGGGAGCCCTGTTACTGTAATAGTGATTGCTTTGTTGAGGGCGGAGTGTAGACGAAATGCTTATTATTTTATGATACAATTGCGAGTGAGTATGTATAAAAGTTAAATGTTATCATACAATAATGTTAAAATATCAAAAAGAAACATGTGAGATCGTTACAATTTTCGCAAAAGAATAAAAACATAATCAGTATTTTTTTCTTTCAAACGATTTTGCTAGAAAGAGACCAACACACACGAACGATCAAGACCCTTTTTTTTTTGTTTAACGAGTGGGAAACCTTGAAAAGGTACCCGGACGTGTGGGTCTTTCACCCACTAAAACCCGCTCGGTGGCCTACTCCGGCGCTACAGGAGGGCTCCGGGATCTCTCGTAGAACGCGCCGGTCCCCTCAGGCGCTGCGCCCAAGACGGGCTCTTCCCGGTTTACACAACGCTGTACAGCCACAAACAGCGCCGTCTTTCCCGGGGTCACATGATATGGACGATTCGAGCTCTCACCGCCCGCAACCAAAATTTTGCCACTAGTCTTCCCCCACATTCCGAAAGTGCCCGATGTTACCTTGGTTGATTGCGTAAGATTGACGCGAGCCACTGGGCTATGAACGTATAGTTCTTGAAACTAATTCCATTTAGTCCTGTCTTCCACCTTAGATCGAGGAAACGTGCACACGGCAGGTAAATCCATTGAAACAAGATATGTTGTCTGTCACACTAATTGATTTCGTGGAATCATTAAAACGGGATTGACATCGGCGTCGCAGTGTGATGTCAGGCGCTTATAATACTCATACGATTGCTGGTTCGTTGGTCTAGTGGGTCAAACTATTTTGCTAGCTATGAAATATTTTGAGTAACATTGGGTACACAAAATTAGTGTGTAACCAATTTGTTGTTATTTTAATGATTAGATTGTTGTGTGTCAGGTATAAATTATACAGGCGGTCGTTACGTTTTTTAACTGTTTATTTTATATTTTAATAAACTTTATTGACACCTTACAAATATAAAATGTACAAGGGGCACGCTTAATGATGGCATTCTCCTAACCCTGGATGGTGTACAAAAGGTGTGGTATGTGTAATAAATTAGAATGTATATAAAATTATTAGACTAATAAATACAGATATAATTAATATATTTATATAGATACATAGCATTCACATAACTAAGTAGTAGATTTCAAACAAACTTAAAAACTCATATAAGATAAACAATGTAGAAAGATAATTTCTGCAACGTGTCAACAACACAATGTCATTCCTACCTAAATAATAATTTAACATGAAGGAAGAATTTGATAAGTTTTGTCCATCTTTCTTAAGCTATATGTAATGTTAAATATTATCGATATAAGATATTGTCAGTAGCAGTAATTGCTTAGCGGAAGCATTAGGCGGTATCAGCTACGACGCTCGTAGCCCAATCATACACACATCCTTTCATGAGCCTCGCTCGCACATTGAGCTACATAGTGTATATATTCAAGTTTATTGAATATTTAAAATAGCTAGAGTATAATAAAAACATTGCTTTAAATTGTATTTATTTTTTGTTTATTGCTTTAAATATTTATTTATTTGCCTCGAAAAAATACATAATTCACTGGGTTGGCAACTAACCTAATTTTTTTCTACATGCACTGTCTACATCAAATATTTATTTATTTACCTCGATAACATCGCAGGTGGGATTCAAACCCACGACCTACACCACCACACCTTAGCCCGTACCCCCAACACTTATACCTCATTGTATGTTCTTGGGTTCGAATCCCACCTGCGATATTTTCGAGTTAAATAAATAAATATTTGATGTAGACAGTGCATGTAGAAAAAAATTAGGTTAGTTGCCAACCTAGTGTAAAGTTCTCAATCTACCCGAAGGACTTCGAGAGTGCTTAGCAATTATTTTTACCATTGCAACGAAGGCTTGATGTGCAATTTTGCCACCAGCAGCCACCCACAAACCGCCCGCGCCCGTCGTTGATTAACTTGGTCGATCACAAACATCGACTCAAGTCATTGAGCTAGGTATGGACGCTTCACCATGTCTTAAGTAATGGCTATTGCCATACACTCCGAGATACTACTGGGAATTTAAAGATAGAGAATTGAACCCAGGACCTCAAACTTCGCTGTCACGCTTGAGTCACAGACTGTTAATAAATTTTTTTTTTTTTTATAAATATTTTTTTGGTCATTCTCACACACGGCCATCTGACACCAAAGTAGGCGCGAGCCTGTGTTATGGGTGTCAGAGACTGATACATATATATTTTTAAATACATACTTAAATAGATAATATTAACATCCAGACACAGAACAAATACAAGTGTTCGTCAAACGAATATTTGTCCTGAGTGGGATTCGAACCCACGACCCCTGGCGCAACAGACAGGGTCACTACCGATTGCGCCAACGGGCCCGTCAACTGTTAAAATAGCACCTATTTCTTAAGGCACGGTTTCAACGGATCAATGTTCCAGAGAATTATTAGAACTACTTACATAAAAACGTCGATGTCGACGTTATCGGGTGTTGCCAGCCGTCCGCAGGGCACCCGAATAAATATGGATTAACCGGAGGATGTATGCGAACATCGTCCCTTAAGCCTTCAATGCCTTAACAATATTGCGGAAATTCTAAGGCGTTGTCTCGCTTTTTTATTTTTGTCTTTAATTTTTTGTTCGCTCGAATGACCATTTCTTAATTGTGGTGCCCATGGCACGCGTAAATCTTTTGTCGGGCGCGGTCGGTATGTGGATGAGTGCTAGAAGCAGTTTCATTGGCGCTTCCGTGCTTGAAGTTTTTAAAAGCTTTTATTTAACTTCACTCATATGTATGTATGTCATGGAGTATTCAATATTTCACCCACTTTCATTTAAGCTATCGAGCTGAAATTCGGCACACATATTTGGTTCCGAAAACAATGCACGAAAAAAAAAAAGCTTTTTAAAAAAAAAAATCTAGCAGTATATTATTTTACGGTTGCTTTCTATTATAAAACAATTTCGATGATTGGATTGATCACTTATCCCTCAACCAATCCGGATTGGAGGAACCCCTTTTTGTACCCCTGGAGCAATTGCCCGGATAGAGGGGATCTCCCCTAACTCCGTATTCCCTCAGCGCAAGAGCGCCTACAGCGCCGTGCAAGGGGAGGATAGGTCTGTGTTGGAGCAGAGGGTGGAGAAATCTCCAGAATTCCAATACTCAGAATATTCCAAAATTCAGAATACTCGTACATATCACTGATATTAAGTAAGTCGGTCGACTTTCTTAATAAATCAATAAATACCATGGATATTCTAACACCGCCATCTGACCCCAAATTAGGTGCGAACCTGTACTATGGGCGCCAGAGACTGATATACATTCAAATATATTTTTAAATACATACTTAAATAGATAATATTGACATCCAGACATAGAACAAACACAAGTGTACGTCACACGAATATTTCTCCTGAGTGCGATTCGAACCCACGACCCCTGGGGCAACATGTAGGGTGATCGAACCCGATTAATTCAAGATCTAAATTAAACCAGAGATATTCTAATCCAATCCACGTTACGTTATTCGAATCACAGCAGTCACGCAGGCAGAGGTAACTCTATACTATTGGCATTCATTACTCGACAATGACACATTTGCAGGTTACTTGGCAGCGCTCCAAGACCCATAAATTGCCCCACTACCCATATATTGCAGGCACCATGTACGCTCCCATCCCGTCACGACAACACATTGGCGTTAGTGGCAGGGGTTACGTCTTGATAGCTTCGGACGTATTAGTTGCTTTCCTTAGCTTTGGATTAGGTGATCACACGCGACCAATCTATACTAATAATATAAAGAGTGGATTTGTTTGTAATGATTTCACACAAAAACTACTGGACCGATTTCAACAATTCTTTCATCATTAGAAAGATGCATCTTCACTGAGTGACATAGGCTATATAATATATTACTAAATGTAAACGAAACTATTATTATGTCTAATTCCACGCGAGAGAAGCTGCGGGCGTCCACTATTATTCGATATTTGCCTAAGAATAACGCGTATATTGTTGAAATCATAGTAAAGAGAGCTATGCTCGGCATTCCTCTGCGACAGGATTTGCTATGATGAAATCCTTGGACGAACAAAGGTTACATAACTCGAAGGATTAGCAAACTGAAGACGATCAGTAAACTAAAGAAGTTTACTATATGAATATATAGATGCAATCATATTCTTATTCTTAGATCCAACTACCATTGAAACACAGACTCGTCTCATGAAAAGTGTAATCAGGAACCATTTCTTTCAAACCACAACAAAATGGTTTAATAACCCTCCTTTGCGTCGCGCAGTCTGCTTAAAATAATCATTAGCTAGTAATAGTACTGTCCCGCGCAAATACTGACTGACTGACTGACTGACTGACTGACTGACTGACTGACTGACTGACTGACTGACATATCAACGCATAGCCTAAACTATAAGATCTAGAAACTTGAAATTTTGCA
Organism: Carterocephalus palaemon; assembly: GCA_944567765.1. Classification (NCBI taxonomy): domain Eukaryota; kingdom Metazoa; phylum Arthropoda; class Insecta; order Lepidoptera; family Hesperiidae; genus Carterocephalus; species Carterocephalus palaemon. Next base: position 12,190,193 of record OX155643.1, read on the forward strand.
CAGGGGTTCCTTTTATAACGTAGGGGAGCACTAAGAAAGGATTTTTGTAAATTCACCCCGGAAGGGGATATAACGGGGGTGCAAAGTTAGTATGAAACTTTGCCGTTTTTGAAGTCGTTAGACGGGTAGAGCGAAGCTGCGGGCGTTTACTAGTACTTAGTATTGATGGGGATATGATTTAAAGATATGAAAGTAGTCTTGATAGCACTCTCGCTATAATATTGGCTGTCATTACTCGACACTGACACATTTGTCGTCACCTTGGCCGTACTCCAAACCATATTTCGCTCAAAGACCTATTATATCGCACGCCCCGATTTATTAGGTTTGACGCCAGAATAACTTACCAATAAGAAAGGCCTGGCGACATTTCAAACAGTATAAATTAATCTGTAGTAGCGTCCATTGCCCAATGGCTCGCGTCGATTCAATGCACGTAAAGCCGTCGGTTCCGGTTGTTTTCAATAGTGGAAACAGTCGTTAAGCCTTGTCGAAGACCTTCGGATGGCTTAAGAATACTCGACACTGGGTTGATCACTAACCCCTCCACCAATCCCCATGGAGCGGCGTGGTGGAGTATGCTCTAGACCTCCCGCAGCTGTGTCTGTGGGGGAGACCCGTGCCCAGCAGTAGGCCGTCTATGGGTCGCAGCGAGATTAATCTGTACTTTGCTAATTTTTATTGATATTTTTTCGTTCGGACGATTATGGACGACCATAAAATATAAGAAGGAAATATAAAGCCGCGAAGCGTGGCAAAATAAAGGGTTTTGACGGCTCTGTGGCGCAGTAGTGAGTGACTCTTGGCTATCGGAACGCGGGTTCCGGGTTCGAATCCCGGCCGAGGAAGCTCGCATATAAATATTTGTAATCGGGTTAAGTTAAATTGTGTTGTTTTTCTGAGCAATTCCGCCACACGTAACGCAGTTTCAGGCTACTACATCACAAAATTCTACCATTACCGTATGGAATAAACGACAATGTTTAATTTTTTCCCACAACCAGAAAGAACATCAAACAAAATGTATAAGTATGTGGCGGCCTTGCGCGGGTTGAACGACCGTGCGAGGGCAACGACATAGCAACAGCTGAGCTCGCGCCTCGCACCGCCCGCGCCGCGCTTGAACCCGGCCCCGCCGGCAGTCGGATCATCGCTACGACGCCGAGAGGCCGCGCGCGCGCTACTAGATTTTCGACCTTTGACCGTCCGATCGTGCCGCCTATTTTAGCTTCCGTTTTCTTTCGTGTAGACGCTCTTATCTGTTCTCTCACCCTTTGTTTTCTGTATTGTGCTTGCCCCCTTCTTTCTATGTGTGTGGATGTAAATATACGTGAGTTAACAGTGAACTTAGTTTCATTAAATTTCCGTAGACAGACAACGTACACATCCCGCCATAACTGGTGACCCAGCTGAACACGATAGTGAACTTTAGTGAAGTGAGTGCTAGTTTTAAAACATTTAAACTATAATGTCGAAGGCAAGCGTGAGTAATGTTCCTGATGAAGTGTGTCGCGTTGGAATAAAAGTGCCGCCATTTTGGCCGAATGAACCGGCGTTATGGTTCGTACAACTGGAAGGCCAGTTCGCGCTTTCAAATATAACGGCGGACGCGACCAAGTTTTATCACGTTATCGCTAATTTAGACCAAAAGTACGTGTGTGAGGTAAAAGACGTTATAACAAAACCGCCGGCGGAAAACAAGTATGAGAAACTTAAGGCGGAATTAATTTCTCGATTGTCAGCGTCGCAGGAGCAGCGGGTTCGTCAGTTATTGACTCACGAGGAGCTCGGAGACCGCAAACCCTCACAGTTTTTAAGGCACTTGAGGAGTTTGGCTGGAGCTGAAGTGCCGGACGACTTCATACGGTCACTGTGGACGAGTCGGCTACCCAGCCACATCCAGGCTATCATAGCTGCGCAGGTGGACCTTCCATTGGACTCCGTGGCCCAGATCGTGGACAAGATTCACGAGATATCTATCCAACCGGGCGCCCAGGTGGCCGCGGCCGCTATGCCGCCCGCGCCACCCTCAGCTGCATCATGTCCGATGGCAGCTATAGAAAAGCTATCGCGCCAGGTCAACGAGCTTACGCGGCAGGTGGCAGAGCTGTCCACTGGTTCCCGCGCGCGCTCGAGGACTCGAGCGCAGTCTCCGCGGTGGCGTCGTCGGTCCCGGAGCCGCTCCAGTGCTGGCCCGGGGCACTGCTGGTACCATCGACGATTCGGCAGCAACTCGACGAAGTGCCGCTCCCCGTGCTCGTTTCATTCGGGAAACGGGATGGGCAGTCAGTGACAGCGGAATCGCGTGACTGCAGCAGCGTAGTGGGTGGCCGCGTTTATGTGACAGACCGTAGTACCAAAGTACAGTATCTTATAGACACCGGTTCTGACCTTTGTGTGTATCCGTATAAGTTTATTAGTGATAGACAGTGCGTGCAAACGGATTACAAACTATTTGCCGCCAACGGCTCCACTATAAACACCTACGGTTGGATCAACCTTACATTAGACTTTGGACTTAGACGTGCATTTGTTTGGCGATTTGTGATAGCTAACGTCACGAAACCTATAATAGGAATCGATTTCCTATCACATTATAATTTGTTAGTAGATAGTAGGAATCATCGCCTTTGTGACAATGTTACTTTGTTAAGCGCTTTTGCTAGGCCCGCATCATCATCTGCTGTAAGCCATGTGAAATCAATTACAGGCTCGTCGCGCTACCACGATCTACTCTCCCAGTTCCCGGACCTCACTCGGCCAGCTGGAGACCTGTGCAAGCGTGAGGTGAAACACAACACCCTGCATTACATTCGCACGACGGCGGGACCGCCCGTATCCAGCCGCCCCCATCGGTTAGCCCCAGATCGACTGCGCGTCGTGACTCGTGAGTTCGAGGATATGGTAAGAGCAGGTATCGCTCAGCGATCAGATAGTCCATGGTCGTCACCGTTACACCTGGTACCTAAGAAAAACAATGAATGGCGACTGTGCGGCGACTACCGTGCTCTCAACGCAAGGACCATTCCCGACAGATACCCAATCCGACACATCGGTGACCTTGCCCACAACCTGCATGGCCGTTCGGTATTTTCTAAAATTGATTTAGTAAAGGCATTTAACCAGATCCCGGTAAACCCAGCGGACGTGCCTAAAACAGCGATTATCACGCCTGCAGGACTGTTTTCATTCCATTTTATGGGATTCGGCTTACGTAATTCGGCCCAAACGTTCCAACGTTTCATGGACGAGATACTGAGAGACCTGGAATTTTGTTTCCCATATATTGATGACATCCTGGTGGCTTCACAGAACGAGACTGAGCATCGAGAGCACCTGAAGCAAGTGTTCCAGCGCCTGCAAGACCATGGTGTGGTAATAAACGCATCGAAGTGCGTTTTCGGTGAGCCACAGGTGGAGTTTCTCGGCTACGTCGTGTCAGCTGCTGGCACCCGACCGCTCCCGCAGAAGGTTGAAGCGATCCAGAGCTTCCCGCAGCCAAAAACTATAAAGGAGCTACGCCGATTCCTGGGTATGGCAAACTTTTATAGACGTTTTGTACCGAGGATGGCTAGAGTGCAAGCGCCATTACACAAGCTTTTATCTGGCCCGCCTGTCAAACCCAGCACTCCCATCACGTGGTCGGCAGAATTGGACGAAGCCTTCGCTGCATGCAAGTCCAGTCTGGCCGGTGCCGCTCTACTAGCGCACCCAGATCCAGCAGCCGAATTAACTCTGTGGACGGACGCTTCGGACACATCAATAGGTGCAGTATTACAGCAGACTGTGGATGGCAGCCCCTCGGGTTTTTCTCAAAGAAACTCAGTACAGCCCAGAGAAAGTATAGTCCCTTCGATAGAGAGCTGTTAGCCATCTATGAAGCAGTTAAGTACTTTCGGCACATGGTGGAAGGTAAAGTTTTCACGGTATTTACAGACCATAAACCAATAGTATCGGCATTTAGAAAAGCATCGGAAAACTGTTCACCACGGCAGTTCCGGTATTTTGATTTTGTATCTCAGTTCACAACAGATATAAGACACGTCGCCGGAGAACAGAATGTGGTTGCCGACGCTCTCTCGCGTACTGAAGAGATTACCAGTGCGATCGACTTAGACGCGCTTGCAAGCTCGCAGGCAACAGATAACGAGCTTCGAAAGCTCTTACAAAGTGACTCTTCGTTGCAGTTACAGAAAATAAAAGTATCTGGCTCCGACGAACAGTTATATTGCGATATGTCTAGTCCATCACCGCGACTCTATCTCACACCATCGTTTCGCAAGCAAGCTTTCGACTGTATTCACGGATTAAGCCATCCAGGAGTAAAAGCTACAGTCAAGCTTATGACTCAGAGTTACGTGTGGCCAAATATAAAAAAAGATTGCAGCTTATGGACCCGTACCTGTCTCGCATGCCAGCGTTCGAAAATTACTAAACATACTCGATCGCCAGTACATGCATTTGTTCCTCCGTCGAACAGATTTAGCCATGTACATATAGACCTTATAGGCCCTCTACCAACGTCACATGAATTTAAATATTGTTTAACTGCTGTCGACAGATTTACACGTTGGCCGGAGGTGATGCCGATCCAGGACATGAAAGCTGACACGGTGGCGAGTGCATTTGTCACTGGTTGGATATCACGCTTTGGGTGTCCAGAGAAGGTAACAACGGATCGAGGTAGGCAATTCGAGGCATATTTATTTAAGGAGCTAGCAAGATTGATTGGTGTGAACCATCTGCGGACGACAGCGTACCACCCAGCTGCAAACGGAATGGTAGAGAGATTTCACCGTCAACTCAAAGCAGCAATAATGTGTCACGCGAACGACGACTGGTACGAAGTACTACCTATAGTCTTACTGGGGATACGCACAGCTTGGAAGGAGGACATAGGCTCATCGTCAGCTGAAATGGTGTACGGCGAAACGTTACGCCTGCCACAAGCGTTCTTTCATAGCGCTCCGACAGAAGTTGTGGACTACACCGACTACTTATCTCGCTTACGTGCTAACATACACAAGCTAAAGCCGTCTCAAGTAGTTCGCCACGGCACCGCTCCTGTATTTATCAACAAGGATTTATCGTCAGCACAACAAGTGTTCCTGCGGAACGATGCGGTACGGAAGCCCTTACAGGCACCGTACACAGGACCATACACTGTGGTAGAACGCGGCGATAAATATTTTAAGATAGACGTCCGAGGCAAAGCCACAACGGTATCAATTGACCGTTTAAAGCCGGCATATATCCTAAATGACGTCACTCCAACACCACAGAAGCAGGACGAGCCTCTACGAACGAGATCTGGACGTGCGGTGCGATTTCACGACGTCATTTAGTACATGAGCCTAAGCTTTTTTTTTTTCGATCTTAAAGATCTCCGGGGGGGCTGATGTGGCGGCCTTGCGCGGGTTGAACGACCGTGCGAGGGCAACGACATAGCAACAGATGAGCTCGCGCCTCGCACCGCCCGCGCCGCGCTTGAACCCGGCCCCGCCGGCAGTCGGATCATCGCTACGACGCCGAGAGGCCGCGCGCGCGCTACTAGATTTTCGACCTTTGACCGTCCGATCGTGCCGCCTATTTTAGCTTCCGTTTTCTTTCGTGTAGACGCTCTTATCTGTTCTCTCACCCTTTGTTTTCTGTATTGTGCTTGCCCCCTTCTTTCTATGTGTGTGGATGTAAATATACGTGAGTTAACAGTGAACTTAGTTTCATTAAATTTCCGTAGACAGACAACGTACACATCCCGCCATAAGTATATGTATGTACTCTATCCTTATATTTCTTATATTTTTAATAAAAACATTCGAAAGACGAACGCAAAGAGCAATCATTTGAAACGTTGAAGGTCAATACCGAGATATTACATCAATAGCACATAAACGGTACGTTGCAGGACTCACGAGTAAAATAAGAGAAACGTGTTGGGCCACGAAACCTGTTACGCTTCAAGCGGTATGACTTATACAATGTATGTACGTAAGAGCGGTGATAGCGGTGACAGACCTGTGGCTATTCTGCCACTCACTCAATGATTATTCAAAACTAAAAGTTTAGGAAACTAAATTTATTTACGCCTTCCCTTAGTTAAACAAGCTGTCGAAGCTACTATTTTTATCTTATCAAGTAATAATCATACGTACTTCGGAATCTAAACTAATTTAGCTTGTGATTAAAAAAAATTCAGTCCACCGTTATTAGCCGGGAAAGTTCACTACTTATGAATAGTTACTAATAAATTAACTATCGACAAGCGCTAACCCACTTGTACTCGTAATTATGGTGGATGGTATTCTCGGTCACGCTGAGTGAACCAAACGCTAATGAAGGCGCTCCAAAGGTAGAACGAGGAAGAGCTTAAACCGTATTGTCTTCTTGATTATTCTTAGTCATACAGATACATAAATAAATAAATAAATAATTAATTACTTAAAAATATTTAAAAAAAAGCTTTTTATAACTTTTTTTTTTCGTGAATTGTCATCGGAACCTATTATGTGTGCCAAATTTCAGCTCAATAGCTTCAGTGGAAGTGGGTGTAATATTGAATGCGAGATTCCAGGAAATACATAAATAGATACATACGAGTGAAGTTAAATAAAAGTTTTTAATAAACGCTTCACACACACACCCCCGTGATAGGCCTATTGCCTGTGTTGCGAGCGACGGACATAGAATTGTAACCCGAGAGTATTACTATGGCAAAAAAGTTTATTAGCACCAGTTGGAAGTAGTTGAAGCCTTCACAGGCTTTTATTTTCCGAGCAGTCATGGTTCGTATGACGTGAAACTTTTTTCACTTTCATTATATCGTGTTTTATGGCCCCGGTAAAGGGCAATTGAAAAAAGGAGAAATTCTCGTTATGTTCAAAGCACAACCGACGTTTTAACTTAGGAAATAAGGTCCTATTTAGGTCGTGTAGACCACACGTCAATATCCACTTCAACCCGCCGTGCTCGGGGACCACACGGGGTGATTTATAGAAAACATAATTGGTTTTGTTTCGGTCAAGGTTTGGTTTAACGATTGTTTTATTCGTCTAATGGGTGCAATAAGCAGCCTACGGTTGCTTAATGATTGCGTGCGGCGAGATTTAAGTGACGTCCGCACCGCAACCAAGTTTATATCAGCGTCGTTAAATGTTCCGAGAATTCGCGAGTGCCAGAATGGAGCAATAGAAATTAAAATCCATTCGTTTAGAATGCCATTGAGATTTTCATGAGTCACCTACGTATTTATTGCATCAAGAGTTATCTGCGTATTTATTGCATCAAGAGTTACCTACGTATTTATTGCATCAAGAGTTACCTACGTATTTATTGCATAGAAAGAGCCTACATGGAACCAAACAGGTTTTATATGAAACCTAAACCTAACCTAAACCAAAATAGGCTTCGTATAAGATCTATTTGGTTCCCTAAAGTCCCTAAAGAGTACGAGGCAATACCACCGCCCGTGGCTCTAGTACTTAGTAGTACCATTCTACCGTGTAATAATTGTTTTTAAAGCAATTGGGGTTACTAAGAGACGATCATCTTAGTTCTTAGGTAACGCATCTGCGTTTAACTTAGAACGAGAGTCATACTAACAATTACTTACTTGACTATTACTAACACAGAACAGATATTACTAACACCAATTAATTAGTCTAACACCATACCTAATAGTCATCCTGCCGGGTCCTAATACCCACTAAAGAATTAACTATCTAAATTTCATATTATTAACTTAACTTAACTTTTTAAAACAGCATAATCTTTACTTACTGATTGATATTCTTCAAATATTTAATTACAGTGATCAGTATTTGTGCTTTTGAGAGTGATAGGATTGTAAGATCTGAGAGATGGATAAGCCGGCTATAATAGATCGCCAAATTGATCGACGGAAGAATGATGACATCTCGATTCCCACAGGAATTTATCAAATCAGAAAATTCTGATAAGCTCTTTGCCATCAGTTACCTCATACATGTTATGTTTTGATTGGTGGAACCTACCAGATGTATATTTAAATCAAAAAGTTATAAATAAATAAAAATATTGTTTAGCCGCAACCCATAGACGTCCCACTTCTGGGTCTACCCCACAGAGACATCTGCGGGAGGTCTAGAGCATACTCCACCATACATACTCCACCATCCATCCTTCATTGCGGATTGGTGGAGGGGTTAGTGGCCAACCCAGTGTCAAATGTTTTCGCCACCCGCAGGTCTTCGACAAAGCTAAACCATAGTTTTCACCATTGAAAACATACGAGACCGGCGGCTTAACGTGCCCTCCGAAGAACGGTAGCGTCCATGATATTTTGCCACTAGCGGTCACCCATCCGCCCCCATCCCATGATAACCATCAAACCAAATCATTACCAATAAAATATGTAATTACGTCGCAAATACATGAAATTTATTCGCATAAACTGTGTGTGGAAAATACAAAGCGAAATCATCGCCAGTGCCAAGATAAAAAATAAACATTCATCGGTCAAAGGAAACTTCCAAATTTTCTTATCGACGAAACTAGCGGCGTATAACAAGAGGAAAGTTTCGCTCAAAAATATGGGTCACTCAGCTGTAAGGCGATAGGTAGTATAGGTACATCTGAATCCCCATTGTGTGAGGGGGCATGTTGATATATATGTTTTGACATGGCGAGTCCCAAACCCTTTTTTGTCAGAATCGCTAAGCCGCCGGCATATTTCAATGATGTGCGCTTGTTACCCCCGCTTTAAAAGGGTAAGCCTACGCACGACTTAGTTTCTACTGAAATTCATGCAGTATAATAGCGGGCCTTCCTTTTGATCGAGATGACTGTATGGCTGTTCTGAATTCAAACCGAAGCGTTGATTTCAATAAATACGCTAAAAGCTCGTATGTAAATATTCAGTGCCTTTTAAGTATTTTTCATTTATAAATATAGATTTTTTTTAAATCACATATTTGAACAGGTCTTCTGGGTCATTAGCATCATCTTAAAATGTATTGTTCAGTTTGATTTTGTCAAGTGTGGATGAGCAAAATTGAGAAAGTATTTTTTCAAAGTTATAGCAAAACTATATCAAAAACTAACTTGCCTTAATTTGCGACTTACTTTAACTAGCTACGAATCGTATAGCTGAAGGAGATTAAGAGCATACTGCACCACGCTGCCCCAATGTGGTTTGGTGGACGATTTAGTGGTCAACCCAGTGTCGAATGTTTTCAAGCAACCCAAAGGTCTTCGACAAGGCAAGGCGATGGCTTAACGTGTCCTCCGAAGCACGGTAGCGCAAATGATATTTTGCCACTAGTTGTCACCCATCCACATGCGACCGCGCCCGACGTTGTTTAACCCAGTCAATCACGTATGATTGACGCGAGCCATAGCGGTACGACCGTTTCAAAAACTAATATGCTTTAATTTGCAGACAGACTTATATAACACAAACAAGTTCACACAACACCAAACACAAAACCCTGTTTGTTCTGACAATCTGACATAATTTGGTCCCATGGCGTAGTCGAGGTCACGCGCTCGCATGTAAATGACGGTCAGACAATTTGAGGCCGGTTCCAGTCTATGTCGTAAATCAGAAAGTGTTGACAAGAACAAAATAAAGTATCTTAAAAGCAGAGGTAGAAATCTTCAAGGGTTCGACAAGATTTTATTGATATTAGAATCGCCAGGCGACGAGCGAAAAATTATGAGACATATCGCGATGGACAGGGGCAATGTGTTCTTGAGTCACTAGAATGCAATGACTGATGTTGAACACTCGATTGGCAAGTCGAGTGATAGATTAAATACTTCGGGATTGTTTCTATTTAACGATAGTGAGACGCAGTCGAGCGATTAAATCATGCGAACGATTCAAAAACAGAGCTCCGGGTCGAGACATTAACCTATCGATAATCGCTCTAAGTCGCGGCCGGCCGGTAGACCCCTAGTCATTTCCTGAGCGCTTACATGCCTCCGAGGGCACGTAAATCAAGGGACTCGTACCATGATCTTCTTTGGGCTTAAGAACAGCCATCCATCCATCGGCCTTTTGAGGTTCACTTCTGGACATAGACCTTTCCTAAACGACACCACTCCGACCGGTCCTGTGCCTTCTGAAACCAGCGGTTTCCCGCCGTCTTCTTCAGGACATCTGTCCTTGTCGAAGGGCGACCTGTGCTCCTTTTTCCGAGTCGTGGTCTCCATTCGAGGGCTTTTCTCCCGCACCGGATGTCAGTCCTTCGAACGACGTGGCCTGCCCATTGCCACTTCAACTTACAAACTCTGCGAACTATGTCGGAGAGCTTTGTTCGCCAACGGATTTCATTATTATTTGACTTGATTCGGTCTCGTAGCGAAATACCAGTCAGCCAACTAGAATCGTAGGCGAAGTGATCAGAAGTAGCAATCTAAACATCTGGTACAACTAGAGGAGTATTACGAAAAATGGTTTTTACTTTGTATTTAACCCTTACGAAATATGTGTATCTTTTTTGTCTGGCGGAGGCTCTCAAAAGAATGAGCCGATTTTGGTATTTAGTGTGATTAGGTCTTTTTCTGTGTATGTATACCACGTCGTATATCGGTATGTGTAGTCTAGATAAAAATTGGGAGGTCGTAGGTTAATAATAGTTCCACTGAGTTTCAAAATTATAATAACGATTTTATTAATTTAATTTGACGCAATAATTTCCATAATCTATAATACCTTATAGCGGTGAGATCCCAGTGGAACTCGCCTCTCACTCGAGCGGTCCGGGTTCAAACCAAAGCGGCACGCACCAATGACTTTACTAATGTGCGATTTAAGAAAATAAATGTCACTTGCTATAACGGTTGCACATCCTGAGGAAACCTGCATGCCTGAGAGTTCATCATAATGTTCTCGAAGGCATTTGAAGTCTGCCAATCCGCACTTGGCCAACGTGGTGGACTAAGGCCTAATCTCTCCCATTCTGAGAGGAGACCCGTGCCTAACAGTGGGACAAGGAAAGGGTTGTGATGTTGATGATGAAATCGCTATAATTTGTTACGTTGTTAATACCAAGTCTAAACAATTCGGTACAAAAATACAGACTCGGGAATAATTACGCAGTTATGTGACTGTGGATAAAAAGGGAAGTTGATATTTAGTGACAGCGGTCCGTTCCCCGGGCGCTCGGGATCCTGCTGGGATTTAACAAAAAATCGGATCCGACCGACTTACGCCAAAATCGTGATGGTGAGATCGTGCAAAGTATCACGCACAACATGTGCCCCCAGCTCAACGGTAAAACGATTTGGCGGGAGAATGTTTTATTACGTAGCTACTAAAGTTACTTTGCTACTTACTTACTTACTAACTTAGCTAGTGCTAAGTTAAAAGTGTTTTAACTACGTGCTTGTTTGATATGCACTTTTTTTATAGATGTAAGATAGGAAAGTAAACGACCACACATCCGCTGCCGCCCATGATAACTGCAACTGACTTTGAATAAGACTCTAATTGGGACTGGGATATTGGTTATTCCAATCAGCAGAAACTGTAATATTAACATTAGTTGGTCAGTTCGTTAGTTGGTGTGAGGACTGGGTCAGGGACTGTTAGAGTCCAGTTAGTCTTCGTTATGTGAACGTTCCTGAGTCTCGTTCGTTCAGTCACAGATGCGTTGCTCCACTTGAAGAACTAAGATAACCACAATTGCTTTAAAAATAATTATCACACTGTAGAAATGGTACTAGGTACCGTGGCGGGCGGTGGTACTGCCCCTGGTACTGGTGGGCGAACTCTATGCGTTGCGCTTAAAACCATTAGACCAACGAGCCTACACAACTGGCTTAAAACCGGATTACTTCCTACTTCTGCGAATTTCAATTAAGAAACACCGAATAATACTTTGTCCGCTCCAGCTTGTCACATCTCTTGCGATTGAGACCACTAGAACAATAATCGAAATTGGAATTTGTTATTCAAACGTATCCGAATGTTCTCTCGTTCAAGCTTAATATGCCATTGTTTTTTTTATTAACAACTGCGCGTGACCGAAATTAAGTGGCGTGTGACGTAGCCAGCCTTTGACTGATTTTTCCGACCGTACACTGTGGGAGCCAGCCAAGCGAGTTTTCACAGCAATCGTCCTTATTAAATTTACCAACATAAATTCTTTGACACAGATAGACAGTTCAACCACTATTACGCGTTGCTTTTATGAATTTCCAGAATACTAAACCCATGATACGGCGTGAACTAACAATTATATGTACTCGTCTGTTCCGAACAATGTTTCGGTCATAAATTCATTCTTTCGTAATAAATCTGCCTCTACAATGTAACTGAGTTATAGTGAAGTGACAGCAGTAACTTTTATGCGATAATAACAGTAATGTAGTTAACGAAATTGTTAAAATGTTGTTAACTACAACCCACCGACGTCCCACTGTTGGGCATGACAGACAGCGGAGGAGATCTAGAGCATATTACACCACGCTTTTTGTTGTTTCCGTTATAAAGGTTTTGTTTTTCTAAAGAAATTAACGAATAATTTCCCCTAGCACCTCAGTTGTATTGTTTTATTTTTTTATATTTTTTAGCTTGTTATTTTTTTAATGTTCCAGTCTTCTATGGATTCAATATTCCCCATACTGGACAGTATGGGGAATTAACATTTAAAAAAAATTCACTTTACGCTTCCTGAGTAATTTAAATAAATCCTATGTTTTTATCAAGAAATATTATAAAAGAAACCATTAAATTAATAGCGTCTGACAAAAAGTTTAACATTGATTTGGCTTGCTCAACATATTTGAAATATTAAACGCCAACTCGTATATCTTGGCAGAAGATCCTTCCTTTTAAGTTGATAACTACGTCCCAACTTACATCCGTGTGCCTCGGCAAAGCCCAGTTAATAAGACTGAAATTTCTTCAAAGAAAATCATATTCTTGCAGCGAGGTAGGAGCGAGACTTTCTCGCTAAGCTGGGAATATTTCGGCCGGATATTTCAGAACATTACAACTTTACCTAAACCCTAACTACAGCGAGTCCCGATGGAGCACTCCGTCTTTGTTCCTCGCATCAAAACGCCACAAAAACTGATATTCGTTTCTGTTTACATGTATTTTTTGCGGTCAGGACTTCGCGATCCGGATCGTAAATTTTTGCGCGTAAGTTTCCGTAAAAACTTGTGCCAATAACGTTTACTGAATTGGCCTAATAAAGCTGCGGAGGGTCGGTCCCGTGCGGGCCATCCTCTCTTTTCGCGTTGTATATTACAAGCCACAAGCAATTTATATGGAAAGCGCTTCCAAATGTATCTCGTTTGTGATACGATCAGCGGCATTACAGCGCTAGATTGGTTGAATGGGGGATTTGAAGTCGCGTCTATTAGCGCCTGGAGACAGGCGCGGACTTCTTCAGTTGGCGGCATTTGCTTATTCCATATTTTTCAGTATACAAACTAAATAATCAGAGATGGGTTGACTATAGCCATGAGCATAATCTGACAATTTTCATAATTATTTTGAGATTACTCGTATATTATAGAGCAATATTTTTTTTGTAGCCTCCGTGAACATTATTACTTGTGAGTTTACCTTGTTCAATGTCAAAGCATTATTATAAGCAGTATTTACTTACAACCTTACATATATACCCCGTATACATTTTCTGCTTCAGACTTAGTATCAAAAAGGTCTTAAAATCCGCCATTCGTACCTCGTTCTTGGTAAGTCAAGTCCCTTAGCATCGTCACATTACTTCAAGTTAGCCCAAGAAACGGTGGTACTATGAAGAAATATGTTCTGCTTACTTTTCACTTAAGTTCTAAAGGAGCGACGATAAATAAGTGAGAAAGAAGACGGATAAATAACGATTTTGTTCATTACATTGTCTCCAACGTAGATACTCTGTGTTGTAGTAAAGTTTAGTGCTTTTTATGTCCTCTGTGAGTGGTTGTCGGTGACCTTGTTGACCCATACGAAAACTTATTGACAATGGTCTTATGCGGGAGAAGAGCTGACCAAGCATTGGTCACAGATGAAAACTGTTAATTTATCTGCCTTGCAACCTCACACGCTAATTACAAATTTATGTTACGTCGCACTAGGGTTCGTAATAAAATGCCAGTAATATTCCATACCGCACGTCACTTTACTGTCCTCTTGAACAATATACGGGCTCAAACACACGCACAATAACAAACACCACTGTATAAGTGCACTCGAGTTATCACGGCACTGTTCACCACTAATTCGCACTTTACTTTATTGCTGGGATCACGGAACTCCCCGTGTAGACGGCGCGATCGGCTTATATACCCCTGAGAAGTTTCTCGAATAGAACAGAACTGCACTTTTCGAACATACTCCGGTTCATCCATCTCTCTCACGAATGTTCTAGAGGACGTCGAATTTGAATTTGGAACGTATTCGTACAAATATCTCTATTAAGAACGTACTCAAGTTCATCTTGTCCCTTTCAGGAATGTTCTGGAAGATGTTACTTTTGACATTGCCACGCAAAATGACATATAGTTTATGCACAGTGGTATTTCCGCAGAGTAGTGAAAGTATGGAGCTTTAACTTGAGCGGCGTAGTAACAATAAAATGGCTATCTTTAAAGATATAGGTCACAAAAACTTTATGTAAATAAGTTATAAAACGACAGAAATTAAATGTCTATCCATATATACTATAAAAAAACTGAATATGATTTTTTTCTGTGTTTTTAATGGTTTTTTAACATTTCAATTCGAAATCGAAAATATTGTTAGTCTATCTGTCTGTCTAGTCTGTCTGTCTAGTCTGCCTGTGCATCACGTAAAAACCCGTAGACGGTTTCAGATAAAATTTGGTAAAATTATTATTCATATTCTGGATTTAGGATATCCCAAATGTATTCCGGAAATTAATGTAGTTTAATTTCCGGTTTGTGTACATAGTTTAATTTACGGAAAATAAACAGGTTCCCTTGGGATAAGGTATAAAAGTTTGAATGGATTTTTTTTACCAAGCGGGTATGTCTTGGTCAGTTTTTCTATATTTAGTAAAAAAAAGTTAAATTAATGCAGATATTTTCAACTACTCAAGGCACGCCCCTGAATGAAAATAGTATGTTTATGACCTCTCTGTCTCTGTCTCCAGTACAACGCTAGTGATTTTGTATTTTGTAAAAAAAAGTTTCCTTAGGTATTACCTACTGGGTAGAGTTTGTCCAGAAATGTCCGTGATTAAAATTGATAGCAGCTATAAATACTGCAGTGTAAATCCACTCGAGTTAATCTGCTGCCCCTAGTTTCCTAATAATTTCCCAAGTACAATGACGTACACAGAAAAAGTCCCACCTCAGTTATTATAGCAAAAACGTTGACATCATTAGAGAAACTAACTTTCTCGCAGTTTGTTATAACTCTGCCGTTTAGCGGTACGCGTGACTGAAATAACTTTACGCGATCGTTGGTAGTTCGCTAATTGCGCTTGGCTCGAAAAATTACCCGAAAAATACCTGATACATTATGCAGGTCAGTGGTTATCAAACTCGCCTCTCACTCGAGCGAGCGGGTTCAAATCCAAGCGACTCGCGCACCTATGTATTTTCTAAGTTACGAGTATGTGCGATTTAAGTCACTTGCTATAACGGCTAGGACTCATCGAAGGAAACCAGAATGCCTGAGAGATCATCATAATGTTCTCGAAGGCATGTGAAGTCTGCCTATCCGCACTTGGCCAGCGTGGTGGATTAAGGTCTAATCCCTCCCATTCTGAGAGGAGACCCGTGCCCAGCAGTAGGACAATGAAAGCATTGTGATGATTATCTGGTAGTAAACTGATTTGTGTTGCAATCTATGATTGCAATCTATCGATCTGGTCATTCATTAGTCATTGATAGCCCACATACAGACAAATGTCTGTCTTTTGGAGCTACTCCCAGTCCTTATCTGGTAGTTTCTTTAATACTGGACTTCGCTCCACCTAGTCATTTTTCTAAGTCGTGTTCTTCATTCAAGAACGTTTCTTACTCATCAATTGTCGGTACTTGACGGGCCCTTTGACGCAATTTGTAGTGACCCTGCCTGTTACCCCAGGGGTCGTGGGTTCGAATCCCACTCAGGACAATGGTCAGGACTGGGGTCAGATGGCCGTGTGTGAGAATGTCCATGAATTGTCAGTGTTACAAAGTCTCCCCTTTACCACTTCTTCAGTTTCCTAGATCGACGAGCATTGTTAAATTGTCGTAGAGAAATACAGAAGCACGGCTTTCTCCAATTGCAAGCGTACTATTTACTATTCGTACAATTTATCCTTCAAGGGAAATACAGGCGTAATGCTATGCCGGCCTCTTCACTCATAACTCGACGCAATCAGTCCAGAGTGCTACGTCACGATGCTTGCTCACGACTGCCTGAATTTCAAACGGACATTGGCACCATCGAGTCTCTCGTGATAAATCGCTGACGTTTCACACTTACATATTGACTATACATGAACTCGGATTGGATTACGTATGAACCGTTATATTTTAGAAGTAGCGACGCGTTTGCGATCAATTTAAGAAAGATGTATGTTTGGTTCATCATAGCGGTGAGAGTCTATCGAACTCACTCGAGCGGTCCGGGTTCAAACCCAAGCGGCACGCACCAATGACTTTAGCCCTTATAACCTTTCTGGTTTCAGGTATGGTTGGTTGTTTTTCCTGGCTTAACTATATAGTTCATAGAAGAGAAATATACAATATCACTCCCAAAGAAATAATAGTCATCCACATCGAACATTTGTCATTGGCTTATTTCCAAGTCTGGCTGTGCTCGCAGTTCGATTGGACCCAGGAATGGTTAACTTTGTCAATCATGTCCTTATTCTCCTGTGAAAAAACGTATCGTATGGTAGGCAAATAGCCATTTATGATTGATCACATTACATTAGTAGCAGTTGCAGTATTGAAGTGCCATTTAAAAAGAAGAAGAGACCATAAGTAAGTCTTTGCAAATGGTACGTAGGTACAATCGTAGTACACCCGCTTAGCACCAGTGGTGTTTAGGTCCCATTTAATAGATACGTCGATGAGCTGTAGATCGTCGATAGATATCGATAGATAGTCGGTAGATAGAGTAGTTGGCCAATGTAGAGCTGAGTATTCTCGCAGAATGACCAAAGTAGGTTAAGGCCATGGTTAGATCTACTGATCAAATACGGTAACACTCTTCGATAACATTTTGGTATTATTTGATTCATCAACATTTGGATTTAGGG
This sequence comes from Carterocephalus palaemon, assembly GCA_944567765.1. NCBI lineage: Eukaryota > Metazoa > Arthropoda > Insecta > Lepidoptera > Hesperiidae > Carterocephalus > Carterocephalus palaemon. Next base: position 12,207,406 of record OX155643.1, read on the forward strand.
TGACCTATGTCACACTAAATCATATGTTTTTTTTATGATTTTGACTTCAACGTTACGCCTAGTAACACATGAAGAGCAGAGATTAGGGAGTTTTCCCGCCTTCGAACTGGTAAAACAACGCTGACTAAACTTCAGTCCTATTATAGCAAAAATAAATCGTACATAGCATAGTTTTATTGTACGTTATCTCGGGCATAAATTACACAATATTTAGAGTTTAATTTTGCAACATCATCGCTGAAATTTCATCTAATGGACGATCGTCTATTGGACAATCATTATAGCTTTCGCTTTATACATTTGCACAGCTAAGCACAGACTATGCCTAAAATGACAGAAGGTTGGTTGTTATAGTGTTGGCCAACGAATAAACAACCTACAATTTCTATTATCTATAGCCCTCATACTAGCAAATAAGAAGTAACTGATATTCTTATCGTCTTACATTAACTGCACTATTACTCATTTACATTTTAAGTTGTTAAAGAAGATGAGAGTGAGTCGAGATGAGAGAGAGATGAGAAGAGAGTCTAGCTGAAGTAGTAGCTTGCCCGTTTGCTATCTTAAAATAACAAAATATATAGAATCCCACTTTAGAGATCCCACTTTAGGGCCACAATCAGAGGTCTGGCATACATACTCCACCACGCTGCTCCAATGCAGATTGCTGGATAACTAATCCGTAACAAATGTAACCATTCACAATAGAAATTTCCATAAAAGAAATATTAAATACAAATTGGTACCTAAAAGTTTTCTTCATTTGATTTAACATTTCATATTCTTGATTTAAGTAATTTCTATAGGGCCCTCAAAAATATTTATTCTCATCGCAGTTAATTTAAAGGTCGAAGCGGCCGCTTGGGAAATTCAAGTTTCAAGTATAATTCTAATGAGGCCAGGCGGAGCTCATTTCTTGCGGGATTATAGGTAAAGTTATCGTGACGAAACAGTGACAGATTAAATCCAAATGAAAATGTCGTTGGAACTGTAATTTATTCTAATAAGAAAAAATAATGATAGACCATCAAGTCTATAAATTGGAATTTTTGCAAACATTGTTGACCTCGCTTTGAAATTGGTTGCTCAGTCTAATTGAATATAATTTTTATCTTAGACTTATTTATTAAATACAGTCTTATTAATTGAAATACCATAAATTCAGTAATTTTGATGCTTTTAATTAATAATACGAGCAAGAAATATTAGAGAGAAACCACCAATCTGTGACGGGTTGACCAACGACACATAGAGAACTAAACATTGTCTAAACCGGTGGAGAAGAGTATTCTTCGAATGGAGAATACAATTTGCTAAAAGGAGCACAGGCCGCCCTTTAGACTTCCAGGAGAAGATGGCGGGAAGGTAGAGCATACTGATAGCACAAAAGCTCTATTTTGGAATCGCTCGCCGCCGGACGAGCGAAATATTAAGAATCATATCTCAATCGACGGGGGTAATTCTGTATTAAACTCTCGTATGGGGTCCAAAAGATAGGCTAAATTAAATACATAGTATAGAATGGTTTCTATTCAACGACAAAAAGCTGTTGAGCTATTAAGACACGCGAGCGATCCAAAAATGGGGCTCCTGGACCAGTCGAAGTGGTAACGTTAAGGTACCCATGTTTAACAGCGGATCCCAAAAGGATGATGACTACACGTTACATAAAAAAATCAAGCTAAGAACCATAGGCGTCCCACTGTTGGGCACGGGGAGCATACTCCACCAATCTTAGACAGGTTAGTTGCCAGTATAACAAGTATGTATGACAAGGCTAAACGATTCTGAACTTTATAACTGGTCATTTCCGCATACGAGTACTTAACCGTATCATAACAAAACAGGTTTAATAATCTATTCGACTGAAGGACGCCATATCTCATAAAATGCACCAATTCACCCTCATCTGGTTATTTCAGCGTATAACGTCGGTGATTTATCACAAGATCAATAGCCGAAACCCTTTGTATAGTGGAGAGGAGATTCTAATACGAATCCCATTCAGCTTGCGAAAACTGTTCGATAGCATTCTATCAAGTTCAGTCTCGATTTATTTTATTTTAACACAGTTGTAAAGCATACTTTGAATAATAACACATCAAATATCAGCTTAAAATAAAAAAGATCTTTATTAAACACGTAATCCATACTAATATTTTAAATGCGAAAGTAACTCTGTCTGTCTGTCTCGCTTTCACGCAAAAACTACTGAACTGATTTAAATGAAATTGGTACACTGATAGTCTAGAACCTGAGAAAGGACAAGCTACATTTTGCACGGAAGACGATCTTTCACGCAAAAACTACTGAACTGATTTAAATGAAATTGGTACACTGATAGTCTAGAACCTGAGAAAGGACAAGCTACATTTTGCACGGAAGACGATTTCAAGCGGGCGGAATCGCGGGATAAAGTGAGTACTCCTTGCTGATAGGCCCGTTGGCGCAATCGGTAGTAACACTGCCTGTTGCGCCAAGGGTCGTGGTCGTGTGACGAACACTTGTATTTGTTCTGTGTCTGGATGATTTAAAAATATCTATATCAGTCTCTGACACCCATATTACAGTCTCGCGCCTACTTTGGGGTTAGATGGCCGTGTGTGAGAATGTCCAAGATTTTATTTAAAAAAAATATATAATATATAATATACTTTATTTTATTTATTTTATTAATATTTGGGAAACATACAATATATTAAAAATGTTAAATATAGAACAAAGTAGTGATGCAGATATCAGCGAAGTTTCCACTATTAAATAAAACAGACTAAGTTTGGATACTCAATGCACCTTCTAATTCTCAGCTACACACGTAACCTTCCGTACAAGCCATGACAAAGTGAGCAACAAAAGTTACCGAAAGCCAATACCCAGCGCGGTGGAACGCATAAAATCACTTTTTTCGACCAATCCTTTCAACCCCTGGGATAATATTTTTACTCCTTTCAAACACCGGGGGTTGTTTTCACGCAAAATATTTTCCTTGGCTTGCGAATTAGCCGTTAAGCTGGGTCACAAGTCACAACAACGGGGCACGTTAGTTAATACTAATGTGATAAATGTCTCTTGAACTTTATTGTGTTAAACGATAATTTGAAATATCGCATCGCTGTATCAAATCGTCCCACTGCATGGCATTCCCCCTTTCTCTTAGACGTGGTATTGTACTTTCTCAAAACAAAGAATTAATTGAACATAATCCACAGTACTGATCTAGTTTGATTTGAAATTGAAATTTTTATTTGCCTTCAAGCTGATTGCACCTACACGTATACATATATCTACACTATTAATAATATTTTCAAATTATCTACGTTTCTAATTTCATCCATCCAACAGCATTTTAAGGTCAAAGTCCTTTAAAATCCCTCAATCGACACCTATACTCCCGATCCTGCGGCCTCTGAATCCAGCGTCTTCTCGCTGTCTTTAGTTCATCAGTCCACTTTGTCGGAGGCGGCCAATATAAGTCTCCACTCAAGGACTTTCCTTACCCATCCGTTATCAGTTCGTCGAGTGACGTGGCCTGCACATTGCTACATCAGTTCGCTAATTCTTTGAGCTATGTCGGTAAACTTTGTTCGTCTATGGATTACACCATCACGTAACCGGTCACGTAGCAAAATATCGAATGTGTAGAAGTCGCGACCACTAGACCACAACTAGATTAACGAGGCAGTTTATTTAAATCATTCCATATTTCAAGCACTTCCCTGTGAAGAACAACGGACGGATAGACAGACAAAATATCTTTCAAATTCATTCGCGGCCGCTCAGGTGGAAAATGCAAAATTCTCTCACAAAAGCCTTTATTGATGAGTGCCTTCCCAATAAACGCAAGGATAGAGTGAAACAATATTAAATTCCAATACTTCACCGCCACATAATGATAGTCAGCTTACCGTCAGTCAGTAAGCCTTTGACTAGTCATCCACGCATGTAGGGGAGACTTTTTGTGGGGCAGAGCGTTTAAAAATGAATGCAAAGAGATTAAGTCTATTTACTAGATCACTGACTAGTATTTTCTAATAGAAATTGTATAAAAAATAATATTATGTTTTTTATAAGATTTACTATCAGTTCTATCTAGAATTTAGCTTCACCTCTCTGCTTGCCCTAAATATTGATATTTGTTATGCAAGTTGGAAGGGCCAGCGCTCCTAAAAATTATTAAGTTTGCTATCTTATATCCATGTAAAAGATTTAAAGTCAGTGGTGAAATTCTCATTTGCTAATCGTATCAGATGTTTTTTTTTCAGATCACTGTTTTACTAACATTGCAAACGGCATGTCTACTCAAACAGCCATAATCTATAGGTGTTTATTTATCTGCGTGTATTCTGTATTCAGCCATCGCGATCGGATAGTTCAGGAAACAATTTGCAACTGACGTACCGATCTTAAAGTTACCACGCTACGCTACGTGATAAAATTACGAACACGCACGAACAGTCTTCTAAATGAATTGAACAAGCGCGTTTTTATAAAGGACGATGCGATTACTCCACGACCAACGAATTCGAATGTAATTTTTCCCTTTTAGGTTTTCCCTTACAGGTTCTTGTGGACGCCCTTCTTACTCGCGTGGTATTAGGTAGACATACTCGTACTGGGCAGTGTAGCGTCCATAGCCCTGATTCAATGTGATCGAAAGAGTTAATCAACGATGGGTACGGTCGGATTGTGGATGGGTGACCGCTAGTGGCAAAAAATTCATGGATGCTCAGTTCGGACGACACGTCAAGCCGTCGGTGCCGGCTGTTTTCAATGTTGGAAACAGTCGTTAAGCCTTGTTCAAGACCTAAGGGTTGCTTGAGAACATTCGACACTGGGTTGGCCACTAAACCCTCCACCAATCCGCATTGGAGCAGCATGGTGGAGTATGCTCTATACCTCCTGTAGCTTTGTCTGTGGAGAAGTCTGGGGTGGGACGTCTATGGATTGCAGCTAAGCATACATTGCGTTAGTATTATAGCATTGTAATCAAAATAAAAAGTTTAATTAAAAGTTAAAAACACAAACTTGATTCATACAGTACATATTTATGAGCCAGAAACATTCAGAACGTCCGGAAACGCTACCAATCTGATCAATGATTTCGGAACACACTGAGATTATTCATGTTATTGTTCTCCTTTCTATACATAAATGCTAATAAACAAATAACTACACGTTTTAGAAATTGTCCTTGGGGATTTTTCTTTCTTTTATTAATTTTTGGGATCCATACTGTTTTTATTTTGTAAAGTTTTTAAACACCTGACTTTTGAGTTGCTTAATATACTTAGATCCAAGAGAAATGGTTTTATTTATATGACATAGTATGGTGTAAAGGTATTTTTGTTAAGCGCGCAAGTTCAAATACTTAAACCACGTATTTGGTTATGAACAACTTTACATTGAATTTAGATCGTGTATTACGTTTTATTTAAAAGTTGGCTTCGGTCGTATACCATCCTCTTCTTCAACTTTCATGTTCGTCTCAGTTGGGGCTAACATTCCCGGGAAGGGATGTAACACGAAACGCAATTAGATGATTCCTTATAATCTCAATGGCCTACTCTTTAAGCTATATCTTGTCGAGAAACCAGAGATGTTGCGCCATGCTGGCCAAGTTCTGATTGACAGGCTTCAAAATCCTTTGACAACATTCAGTGAAGCTTCTTTACAATATTTCTCTTATCACGCTGAGTGTCTTAAATAGTCTCAAAACACTCATACCTTATCGAAATCGGATAATCTGAAAACCCGAGTCTGTACATTAAGCACATTTAACAATTATCAGCGGATGATAATCGATATCAATCCCAGAGACTTTTAATGAATACTTTTAAGCTTTGAAAAATATTTATTTATTTCATTTAAACGATATTGAACCACATAAAAAAGTGGAACAAATGGCGAGCTTAATGCATTATCTACCAGCTAATCACTGTACTAAACAGAAAAACAATTTAATATTGAGAAGCTCACTTCCCGTGGAATAGAAGACGATAGTTTGTATGGAAATATTTTTAAATATCAGTATTAGATTCAAATTTACAGCCCATAATATCGAAGTTCTATAGATATAGTCATCAGAATCAGAATAAGTAATGAGCAACTCTAGCGCAAGCTATAACTCTTTCGTTAATTAGCAGTTCCCCGCTTTCACGATCGTTCCAAAAATGCATCAATTTTGAAGCTCTTTCCTCACTAAATGGAACCGGATATACTCACCTAGTAAAAGGCACTTTTGAAATATCCACCTCTCTGTCAGCAATCTAGTTAGGACGTGTCAATTATTGCAAATGAAGCTAGATCACACATACTGATTTATCGCATGAGAAGACCACGTCATGTTATGATTATACGAGGTTATTGAGAATGACAAAGCAATAGTTTAATAGCAAATTCAAATTGATTGCATTGTTAGCCTTGAGTACTGTCACAAATTTAAAATGATCGCTTTGGAAATGTTTTGGTTTTTGGAGCGTGTTACGCTGTTCGATTTGAACCCGGATGTACTTGAGTGAAATGCCAAATTTCATTTCTGATCTATAATAATATCTACTATTTTTCCATATTAATTAAAACGACAATAGTGGATTAATTTGTGTCTAATTGTAGAAATCACATCAAATTGATCATGAGAAAAATTCCATACGGTGATATTTTGATCTAACCTAGGCAAATGCTCAATTATCATCGCTAGAGACAATATCCGCAATGCAACGGGTTAACTAAAACAAACGTGAAATTTACCAGACTATGGTTTTTCCGGGATTAGTGAGAGGGTTAAAAATGCATTTCGGACGGAAAAAAAAAGATATTTCATCGAGGTTTTTAGCAATTCAAAATTATACCGACGAGGGACGGGTGGCATCATTTAAATTTTCAATCCTATCTCGTTATACTTGCACGGCTTATGTGTGGGCTTGGATTATCGGGAATATCAATGTTTTTGGGATAGGAAGATTCGCAATTATCAATATTGAGTCTGTAACGGGACTCCCTGTGGAGGTCCCTTTATCATTTGTTCATCATGAAGCCTGCCAATCCGCACTGGGCCAGCGTGGTGGACTAAGGCCTAATCCCTCCCACTCTGAGAGGAGACCCGTGCCGAACAGTGGGACAAAGAAAGGGTTGTGATGATGATGTACGACTGATTCCCACCGCATTCGAACTTATTGCACAATACCATCGCGTGATTGGCCGATTCTTGGAAGACCATCGTGGCCACCCATGGAGATCGTTGCCCCGCAACATTGGAGTACTCTTGTGGAAGCAAGCGGTCGCCTCCTGCTGGTTCTCCTCCAATCGCGTCGACAGATCGTAGATAGTTTTATGTTAGGATAAAGTTTATCTTTGCATCTATTTCCTTATGATAATATCCTTCTTGCTTTCATTTAAAACCTTCAGTGAAGCTCGACACCAATAATTACTGTGCCCACAAAAATATTATTGTTTTTTAAATATATGTTTTTCTTTTAAGTTTCAGTTTGGTGTTATATTTTAGTTATGTAGTGTCTGCCTTTTTTTAGAATTTTTGTTTTTTTTTGTTTTCTTTGATATTGGAAAGGTAGGGGAAGGCACTAACCTTTCATAACACAGCGCAAACTAAAGTGCAGGGAAGGGATCCAACTCTAACCAATCAATAAAGATTTTTGTATAAAAGTTTTTTTTGTTTAATTTGATAATTTTGTAATAATAAATTTCTATTGCTACGAGTACGTCTTGTTTAAGTATTATTATAACTTCTACAAAGCACAGTAGCGCCCGTCGATTTGTCACCGATTCAAAAACCGATCGAGCCTTTCGTTGCTTAACTTTGTCGATCACATTTAATCGACTCGAGCCATTGGGCTACGGACGCTACATAGTAATTAATATTTATTTCAATTTTCTTTGATAGCTTCAATCCCCTTCATTTTTCACCCTGTATACTTAACCGCTCGACTATCTCTGCTTGGAATAGTATTCTAGCCATTAATTGCGCCATGTCTCATTAACACGGTTCTGACGAGGGAGTGAATAATTGGAGGGAGCTGTATGTAGGGGCTGCAATGCGTAAGTGGCAGTTCACTTATATAATTACAGTATACCATTTCGTAAGCAATGATAACTTAAAGGTCAAGCGTGATCAATTAATTTAACCAACTAGCTATTCATAATTAAAGTGAAGATAATTAATTCTAAAATATCAGTTAATACTTATGATCTCCAAAATATATTCAAGTTTGTCTGTCTGCTTGCTTGCTCGATTCTTCCGATTACAAGACTTTAGCGTAAAGTAGCTCTATAAAACAAAATAATTTATTGTTTTATAAAGTACTAGTGGATGCCCGCAGCTTCGCTCGCGTAGAATTAGACCCATCAACGACATCTGCCCGCATTCAGGTTGCCCACTTGACTTCAAAAACGGCAAAGTTTCATACTAAATTTGCACCCCCGTTTTACCCCCCTAGGGGGTGAATTTTCAAAAATCCTTTCTTAGTGCTCCCCTACGTTATAAAAGGAACCCCTGTGCAAAATTTCAAGTTTCTAACCCTTATAGTTTAGGCCCTGCGTTGATATGTCAGTCAGTCAGTCAGTCAGTCAGTCACCTTCTCCTTTTATATATATAGATGTAAATAGAAGAGGTACTAATTAAATTCATATTTACAATGTGAAAACCTCGTGAAAACACAAAAACTCAACACGGGCGGAATCGGAGGTAGAGCTAGCTTTAAAATGCTATACAAAAACATCTGTGTGAGAGTAGGTACCTGCGTTAAGGAAATGATATTAACAATGTAGATATTATTACATCAAAAATTCTATCCGTCGTTTGATAGACGTGTAACGTTGAGCTCGTGCGTACGACGTGAAGTAATTTGTTCAACACGTGAATATTTAGAGAATTTCCATATACAGGGCGGTTGAGCTATTTCATGAAGATGACGCGAAAAGCTTAATATGTTTTCACACTATTAGCATCTCACCTTGAAAGACACTCTACTAAAAGTTAAAATGTAATAAAAATTTATCTATTTTATTATGGTTTCATTAAATTTACATCCAATAGCTCCACTCTGCTCCAGTTTTGGGAAAACCTCTGTGAAGACATTTTCTTTGGTATAACAGTAAGTCCAAGAAAGAAACGCAGTAAGTTTTCTCTAGTACCGATCACTGAGTGGTCACAGATAAAACTGCGTACCGAAACTAGCACGACGAAATTCATTCAAACCGTGGTAACATATATATCAATGTTCAAACCGCACACTATGTTGCTGCATAATCGTTAGTAGGTATTTCGAAGATAGTAGGTTATGTATGTAGTTAGTTAGTAGGTATTTAATAGTTAGTATGTATTTAAAAGTTAGTAGGTATTTAATAGTTAGTAGGTATTTAATAGTTAGTAGGTATTTATTGGTTAGTAGGTATTTATTACGTGAAAATATTTTTTATGTAATTTAATGGCTTATTTAATGTTTTTCTCTGCTCATAATCACTCAGCCAACATTTAATATTGTCGTCAAGAAACGTCACAAGAGATGAGTTTTCTTAACTGGAATTAAAAGAGGTTAAGCAAAAGTGTCCAGTGTCTGATATTTAGAACAACTAGTTTATCAACGCCCGTCCTAAGCTCGGATAACAGAGAATTGTGAATTTCCTCGTAAAAACATTTTTAGCAAAGAAATCCTTTTGCAGTTTTAAGAAGAACTTGCAAGTGGTACCTACTTGCATTAATTAAAATTGTTGCACAAGTCAAAAAGTATCAACAAACCAACAGTATTTATATTCAGGGTCAGTCAGTAATTTTATAAATAACATAACATACCAAATGGTAGGTATATGTATTAAAAATAATACATATACCTTCCATTGGTATGAGCACAAAAGCAGTTTTTAACGCATAGAACTTCACATGAATTTTTGAACGGAAAAACGTCAGCATCATATCAAAAATTTTTCGAAAAAATTATAATAAAACCAGCATATTTTGTCTCGTTTACAAAAATACACGGAAAAAATAAAAACGGAAATCCTTACAAATACAACACAAAGGTTTCATAGCCGGTAAAGCGCGGTTTCGAAAATCTACAACGCGAACGCCAAAAAAACCATGACGGTTAAAAAACTTGTATGCGGCAACGTGACTAGAAAATGCGAGAGAAATATAAAACATTGAAACGAAGCAATCGCATAGCGATTCCCATGCATCATATTGTTGGTCAAAACACGTCAACAGGATAATAAGCACGTACGGGAATAGCTCTGATATAGCAGGACTGGAAAGAGCAATTCTATTGTAAAAATTATTCACTTCTATTCACTTATTTAACGAGATTCAGATTTATTTATTAATATATAAATAAGAATTTTGTAATAAAATGGGGGTCCTATTTTTTATTTAATATATATAATATAATTTTACACTACTGAATTTCTCTATTTGAACCACGTTTGGCTCGTGTACTGGTATACATTTTGACCTTGATCAATCGAACCATAAATTTAAAAGTTTCGAGAATAAGATAGCACAATTTTAATTAAATTTAAATTAATTAAAAACAATGCTGATTCTCCTATTTAGCGAAATTTCAGCGCTGCGATTTAAATACAATGGCGTTTCGATACCAAGTTGACCAGAACAAGATGAGTGTTACGACAATCATATTAAAAGGATCCGGTGTTCAACTCGCAGTAGCATGCGCCAATGACTTATGCGCGTTTAAAGCAACTGAATGTCACCTCCAGTAACAGAAAACATAGATAGTAAACGTACATGCTTGAGCGTTCGCCATAACATTCCCTGAGGCATATGAAGTCTGTTAATATGTACTTGGCGAGCGTGGTAGACGAGCCTTAGCTCTCTATCTTCGAAAGAAGACCCATGCCCAACAGTGAGACGGTGAAAAGGTCGCGACGATAAATCGAATGAATAGTGTTAACAATGAAAATATTATATAACACTTCTAGTAACAATACATCTTTGGCGTCGGTTAGAGACGCGACGCTCGCTCTATTTGACGACGGCATCGAAATATAGTCGGAGCTGACAGACAAATATCTCACAAAATAACCATTATCCTACAGTGTACGGATAAGAATGCCCGCTTTTATTTTTCCGGACCCCCGTCCCCGTAATAATATATGTATAAGGGACAAAGGTAGTCCATGATACTTACTATAACACTGCCTTTGTACGGCGTCTCCCCCTTGTTTAGCGTACCGTGTTACAGAGAAGATAAAAGATGTGATAAAGAAAGATGGAGGATGTTCTAACACCTTTTTTTATTTGGTTACTCGTTTGTTCCAGTTGGAGTACTAAGTTCGTAAGTTTCAGTTAAAGTACTAATCGTGCGGAGTTCAATAACCTGGACTGTTGGCCATTTGTAATCCCGGCCGGGGTAAATATTAATTTCACAGATACCTAATATTGATACAGACATTTGAACTCGGGATGGATGTTAAATTATATTGTTTCTGGGTGAGTTTGCTACTTGATATACAGGCCTAGTCTTACACCGAGGCTACGAATAGTAATTAACACGTATCTACTAAAGAACTGACACAAAATTTTCTTATAAGAACAGAGGGTGTTAACTAGACTAACCATCCCAGTCCCTATTTGAGTCTTTTTAAAAGTCGGTCACAGTTGTAATGGGCGGCAGCGTGTATATCCATAAAAAACAAGTTTCTAAGCTAACGCCAAGTTTTTAAAGTGAATAACTCCTTATAGCAGAACTCAGCAAGACAGATCGTCAGCAACATTATTCTTAGAGAGTGTAGCTTTATACCACTCGTAGATCGATCGCAATCATAGATATTTGGATAGCGACGTCGATGCAATAAATTCCAGCAATTGCTTCCGCGCAAACACGGCCGGTTTCGGAAGAATAGTTCTTTACGAGGGAATGGACGAAAAATACTTTTTTTAAGCAATAAAACATATTATAGGTTCCTGAAGCTCTGTAAGCTATGTCTTTTTAGTGATTATTAAGTAAAATTAATTGATCCTCCACCCCCACCCCACAGCTACAGCTAACAACGGAAATAATGGATCGCCTTTAAATTGTGGCTTAGCTTTTATTTACAGTCATCGCTGCGACCCATAGACGTCCCACTGCTGGGCACGGTTCACCCCCACAGACACTGCTGCGAGAGGTCTAGAGCATACTCCACTACGCTGCTCCAACGCGGATTGGTGGAGGGGTTAGTGGCCAACCCAGTATCGAATGTTCTCAAGCCACCCGAAGGTCTTCGACAATCTATCAATATTATGTTATCATATTTTTTGTTGTAAAAGATTAAATTCTACTGAATGAAACTACAAATTGACAAAGCTATAATTTGAGAATCTTACAAGATAACACGAGTATTACCTACTTAATTCTACCATACTGAAGATCTTATACCAGACGTAGAACCCAAAAGTTTGTGTGGATTGTCAGCTATTTGGTCACTCACGCAAAAACGACATTACGGATTCTCATAAAAGAACTTGCAAGGTGTAAAATAAATTCGCAAAAAGGATTAGAAAACTTCAAGTTAAGAATAATCATCAGAGGCACAAAGTACATAGCGCTGACTACATGGTAAGAACCTACGCTGCGACTCATAGATGTCCCACTGCTGAGCACGGGTCTCCCTCACAGACACTGATGCAGGAGGTCTAGAGCATACTCCACCACGCTTCTCAAATGCGGATTGGTGGAGGGGTTAGTACCAACCGAGAGTCGAATGTTCTCAAGGCACCCGAAGGTCTTCGACAAGGCTTAACGACTGTTTCCAGCATTCAAAACAACCGGAACCGAGGGCTTATCGTGCCCTCCGAAGCACAGTAGCGTCCATGAAATTTTGCCACTAGCTGTCACCCATCCACAAACCGACCACGCCCGTCGTTGCTTAACTCTTTCGATCACATTGACGCGAGCCATTGAGCTATGGACGCTACAGTAAGAATCTACCTACAGTTAGAACCTACCTAAAAATAATATACCCACGCAAAGGCGCTTACGCGGTCATACGTTTAAAGGGCTGTGGTCGCACCGATTATCTACTGGTAGGACCACGATACAGACTTATGACAGATCAAGGACTCGCATTGACACTGTGGATGCCATTAATGATTACGAAGGCCCGAGAAATTATGTGTGACATAAACACTGTCCTGGGCATAAAAAACAGATTGCCCACGGGATCGCAGTACGGGGATGTAAGTATGTACTTAAGCGTTTGTTGTGGCATGTATGTGTAAGGTATAATATTGTGTAAGCGTAAAAGTGTATTCACTGTTGAGTTACGTACAAGCAAAAATCGCATAGAACCTACAACTTGCCATACAGGGTCACTTACCACTACGCCATGGAGTGGCGTAGAAGAAGAGAATAGAAGAATACAGCATAGCACAATAAATGAATTCACTATGGCAAGTTGTAGGTTCTATGCGATTTGTGTCTGTATTAGTAGGTTAGTAATGTTTGATACATTCCTAATAGACTGAAATACTGACTGAAATATGGTTCCGCGGTGGTCTCATCAGAAGGATAAACCAGTGATATACACAAAAAAAATGCATGTAGAGTAAGGATCACCGCCTAGTACCAAACATTCCTATTAGGGTGAATAAAATACCATTTTCCTATTAAAGGTTAACGTCGGTAATGTTCTGCCGGTCCGGTTAAGCGCCCGCCGCCTGCTTTTTGCTAAACTTTTTCTTCAGCCAGATGTATAGCGGCACACATTTCAGCGCAGATCGAGGTTTTCTCGCCATTCGGGGTTTTCAGCAATTCCTCTCTGTCGAAACCTGCAGCGAGCTCCATTTGGAGTTTATTAAAGTAGTAAACGCTCTAAGTTCTGAAGGTTGTTCGATTAAATTTTTATTCGTGAACAAGTTTTGATTTGTTGAACGATTCCGTCATGTTTGAAGCTGAATTACAAAAGAAATATGTTCATTAAATATATAAAGATTAAAAATTTATTATAGAAATATTAAATAATTGGAAACGATCAAGGAACAAAAAATATTTGACGACCTAAATAAGTCTAAGCTAGAGTTATGGTATGTGCCAACAGTGGCAATCTCAATACCAATGGTATATAATGATGCAGTGTGGAATGGCAAATCCATCCATCCATCCATAAACCTTTAGAAGTCTACGGCTGGACTTTTAAAAGAAAGTAGGCCTTTTCTAAACAACACTATTGCAACCGATCCTGTGCACTCTAAATCCGCTGGATTTAGAGTGCAGAAACCTGCCATCGTTTTCAGGTTATCCGTATGTTACCTGGTCGAAGAATTCATAATCCAAGTCAATCATTTATTTAGCATTATATGTATTACATTAAAAAAACAACTTACAATGTTAGACTATGTCCTTGTGCAGGCCGAGAGAGAAAAAAGCCGGAGGATAAAATCTCGGTATTCTTTTAAAATTAAAATTGTTGTAAAGACAAAGACTGAACCGCAGCCGGAACTATATTGAATATTAGAATAGACATTCCTATGAAGGAAGGACTTTTCTTACTAAGCCGGCATTTAGAAAACGCAAATTTGTGGCCGTTCGATACTTTTTGTGCAAAGGCTTCGTATGAAGCCTTGACGTTTGAGTGGCAATTATTATGAGTAAGTATTACATTGCGTAAGGCATTTCGGTCGCTACTACATACAAACAAATGCCTATTTTTACCGATATACATAATATTCTCATAGATTTACTGCGATAGTTAGGTTTTTACTTCCTTAAATCTCTTAGATAGTCCTTACATCCCGTTTTATATCATTATATCATCCGCAAATAATACAATCTCGTCATAATTCTCTACCATACATGGTGGATCTCTAATATATATTAAAACTAGGAACGGGCCCAGAATCGATCCTTGTGGGATCTCGAGCGGAGCTGAAGAAGTTGAAGAGCAGCCTGTGCTCCTTTTTTGACAAAAATAGGCAAATATTTTAATGTAATTTTTTCGATTCAAGTAGGTTTACCAATAGATGTTTCCGGGTTAGAAAGGTGTTTAAACTCCAAAAAATATGTGCCAAAGGCACACACGAGGCCGGATGGCACAAGCGACGCAGAGGAATTTACATAAGTGACAAAAACCGTAATAAATCGCAGGCAGCAGCACTCAATCTCGTCTTCACTCATTTATTGAGGTTTCACTCGAGACAGGCAATTTGTTTCAGCTGCGCTGGCACGATGGGCGTCGGGTTACGCAGTAATTACTCCTGGGGCATACTGCTCCAATGGTAATTGATATTCACATTTTTATGTGCAAGGGGATGCTGTAACTGAACAGGGCATTACAAAGTTTGGTTACAACACGTGTCGTTGACTGCTGATCTAGAGGTTCGGGGTTCGAAACCGGGTGGGGAGGAAGGATTTTTTTTAAATTGTAATTCCCTGTAGCTGCTCTATCGGCAACTATTACAATGAAGCTAAACATTACAAGTGAAATGAGTTATCCACACACTGCCTGCCCGTTTGGGTAAATGCAGTGGTGACGTTTTATTATGTCAAATCTAAAATTCATAATTTCCCTTGTAACTCAATAATTATAGACATAGCAGTAGTCCTATAGCACCTTATGCATTTAATATGCCGAAATTCATACATAGCACACAATAATTTCCACAACGCCAAACCTCCGATATAAAACATAACAATCAAACAAATGAAATAATACTGCAAACTAAAGTTACACAAAAAGTAAAAGCAAAGTTAATCATCTTTTATTTACATTATTGATTCTGTTTTCTATGCACTCCGCCAACCAATAAGAAAAACCGACGTAAGTTTCCTCCTGGGAAGCTGATTAAAGGGAAATTCTCAAAGGAGACGAATGAACGGGAAAGGAATACGAATACGAGTACACATAGTAGGTACCTACGTCACGTGAGAACAGAACATGCAATTTAAAAGATAACATTGATTGGGCTCACTGATAGATGTACTTTCTCATTGGTCTATTCATCATTAATGCTGCTAATAATATTATTATGTTTTCCTAAGTTGTAGATCCTTGTAGTTTAGTGGTCTGTCTGTGTCCGGTGAGCATATTACTATAGGCTCTTCACCTAATACAACCTGGTACTTAATCCTCATTAATATATAAATTTGAATGTGTATTAGTTAGTTTGTCCTTGTAAGTTTTTTTATGAAATCTGTATTTAGTTTCAGATACAAATCTATAATTCTAATCGTCGCCCAACGGCATTCAGTTTGAATAAAACAATAAATTTAACACATAAGGTAAACATGTTTCTTTAAAAAATAGTAATGTTAAATAATTAAATTACATTTTTAACTGTTAATAATAGGACTGATCAACAATATCTGACAATTCATAGCAAGAAAAGGACTTTGTTGACTCACTTATTTAAAAATATTTTGCTTAAACAACAGTATTTAAGGTCACGACATTCTAAAGGACCAATTGAATATAATGTAAATCTGTAACTCTGAACTGCTCAGTAATTTATCTTCAGTAACCATCAATCATGCTTATGTATTTTGTCTTGAATTACCCTTGCGTTCACAATGCGTTACGCAAAGTTGCTATGAGAAATCCGGATACTTGGGAAGCTAATAATGAATTGCCTGGTATCTTTCAGTTTCCGTCCTCTCGTTTTAACATTTACAGAAATTAATTATGAT
Source organism: Carterocephalus palaemon (assembly GCA_944567765.1). Classification (NCBI taxonomy): domain Eukaryota; kingdom Metazoa; phylum Arthropoda; class Insecta; order Lepidoptera; family Hesperiidae; genus Carterocephalus; species Carterocephalus palaemon. The sequence continues at coordinate 12,224,037 of OX155643.1, forward strand.
AATAAAATCTTTTAACACTATCTTTCCACGCGGCTCCGCTCGCGTCAAATCGTTTTCCGTGACTCGAGAATTATCTCTCGTTTAAGTTTAAAATATTATAAGAATAGATCCATCCTTTAAAAAATAAAAAATCTAGCTTCACCTGCAGTAGGTACGGGCTATCAAAATCCGAGATATTTATCAATAGATTAAATATGGATCGATAGATCAAATAAAAATAAATCTATTATTTCAGTGTTGTGACTATATCATCAATTTTTCGGGATTAAAAATAGCTTATCTCCAGGCTCTGTACCTAGTGAGTTGTGAGTTGAGGTGGAGCAGAAGGACAAAGCAACAAACCAATAGACACACTTTCACATTATATAATTAGTATCGATAATTTCATGTTTCTAACAAAACCTGGCTAACAATTTAGAATGCACAATATCACATTAAATAATTTTCTCGAAAACTATTGCCATTATGTAAATACACAAACTTACATTTAAAAAAAATAACATCACGCTTGTATTTTCCCGAAGGTGTAGGCAGATTTTTATCATAACATAACATGTACACATGGGTAACAATTAAACATAACGCCTGTATTTCCTCGGGGTAGACAGAAGTGTATAGTTTTATAATGTCATAGGCGGTGATCCTATGGCGGGCACAGAAAAACACAAATAAGAAAAATTCTATAATGTTTTGCTGGACTCGGGGATCGAACCTCTTGCTGAGCAGTCGTGATTACGGCCACTAGATCGACGAGACAGTCTCATAATTATCATCATCAGCACATTCATCATTACTATCACATAAAGCGCTCTCGGTCTCACGGCTTGAGGCAATTATCAATCGATCGACAGACCCCGGGTTATGCCGGCGTGTTCGGTGAATCAATGAACATGAATACGCACGAATATGCAGATACCTCAACAATCGTAACATTAACAAAAGAACGCGAGCCGCAAAAACATCATAAAGGAAGAAAATTACAAGCACCCAATCCTTTTTTGATTTCCAACGAAAGGCGCTCAAACGATTTGTATCTCCGCACCGTCAATAATAAGCCCGAAAGGAGATAAAAGGAGCAACTCGAAAGCATCTACATCACAAAGCCGCTGTTATCAGGTAGTCTTTATCGAATCCTTTGAAGATATAAACACAGTTTTTCTTTGTGAAACACATCGTACATGTGTCTTAGCACTCGAGTAATTTACCACTAATATTTGGTTCAATAGTAATTGTCTGATCAAAGTATGGCAAAACGTTTCAGCGATTCCGATTGATTTTAATTGTAAAAACAATCGTTAAACCTGCCTTATCAAAAACCTTCGGATGGCTTGAGAACATTCAACACTGGTTTGGCCAGTAACCCCTCCACTAATCTGAGTTGGAGAGGCAAAGCTTAGACCTCACGCAGCTGGGGATGTTGGGGAAACCAGTGTCTATCTAGATGCCTATTTTCCCTTAGTTATATACTATGCCAACTTAGCTCACGTTGAAGAAAACACTCATGTTGGATGGATGTTGGATCAAATAGCTGTAAACCATTAGCGTCCCAAAGTGAGAATCATACCCCTAGACAACGAGATTCCCATTTTGAGAGGAGGCAAGGCAAGGGTCTGAGAATGAGCATATTCCACCACGCTACTTTAAAGTGGTTAGCGGAAGTTTTTAGGCCGCCCAATGGCATCTTAATGACCACTATACCGAAGCCGGCTTACAGTGCCCTCTAAAGCATGAAGCATGAGGAAACGCACAAAATTAATATGTGCTTTGTATTGACCACTAAACATTTTACCCCTAACTAGTACAGCTTATGCTAACTTATTTTAAGCTTAATAAATTACTAAGTGATTAGAATTTTACATATCGAACCATCAAAATTTGTTGTCGGTTAGTAAAATCGGAAATAAATCACTCAGACCACATGAACAACGAGTACGAGTAACATCGTAAAACAGTCGTGTTTGTCCGAAAACAAAGCGGACAAGATTAACTGAAACTGCGAGAACAAAAAACGAACGCGCTGCAGATTTGTGTGGTACTCGCGCGAAATACACGCGCGGATCCGTGTAAAATGACAAAGTAGTAACAAACAAGATAATAATATCACATCGATCGAGAAACTGTTTCACCCGGCAGATAGCATAGATGGCTCTAGCGATAGTTTTTTTGTTAGTAAGCTAATTTGCATTCTCGCAATACATACCTAGTCTTATTTAATATTATTTTTACTAACAAACTGACCATCCTATGTTGTAAATAACTCTCTCAGCTAACTGGACTAACCATCACAGTCCCTATTTGCGTTTTGTTTAAATTCAGCCACAGTTGTCATAGACGGCAGTGGATGGGTGGTGCTGCAAGCTTGTTTGGTATCTTGTATCCATTAAAAATATAGATTATGAGAAACTTTGGAAAATAAGTGTAAATAAATGTTGCGTTTTTTCTTATGACGTTATCACGTAAAATTGTCATCCGTAAACCGACTTTACAGATAACCATAATTTTATTTGTCAGTAAAAGCAGCGTACTTAACATTAATACAAGAAATAAGGATAAATTGATTGTACTAGCTCTTGACTAAGTAAAGTATCAAAATATTTTATGGGGAACTGTGTTAGCTTCTAAAATAAAATACCCGGAAATATCACTTGTCTCTCAGAGAATAAATTTAAATCTTACATTTAACTAAACCTCCTTAATAAAACTTTCTATAAAATAAATGACTGCTCAAACGATAAAAACTCTTGGTGCGAAGTATTTTTAACTCTACTTCAAGTTCAATAATAATGTACCTTGCACAAATTATAATTTTGTAAATTTTGAAAAGAAATTCATCGTGCTTCTTGCCGTATTTATCTCGGTAGCATCAACTTTGTTAACCGGCGGAAGATAAAAATGTAGGTAATGAGGTTCTATTAAGCGTATACAACTTCCATATAATGAAAAATAAATGAATCTGAATCGTCATCTTCATCTTCTTTCATCTTCTTCTGAATAATTTGACAGCTTAGTAATTATGCTGATTCAGTAATGACGGCCTTGTTGGTCTAGTGGTCGCAAGCGCGACTGACAACTAAGGATCCTGGGTTCAATCCCCGGGTCAGGCAAAGTAATATTGGTTTTTCTAGTTAAGCAACGACTGGCGCGGTCGGTTTATGGATGTGTGACCGCTAGTGTGGTGGAGTATGCTCTAGACCTCCCGCAGATTTGTCTGTGGGGAAGACCCGTGCCTAGTAGTGCACGTCTATGGGTTGCAGCATAGCTTTTTACTCACCATCATACGAATAAATCAAGGGTTGCGTGCAATGCATTGTAGATAATTCTTAATTTGTTATCTCTTCTGTTCTTTTTCTTGTGCAATAACTCATTTGTATTGAATTGTATTATGTCCCATGTTATAAATAAATAATTATAAATTTCAGGTACATTTCTACTTATTTATTTATAACATAGGCGGACATAATACAATTTGTTCTACCAAGAATGACGGAACTTCCATGATCTCCATAATCTCAATGAAATATGGGTTGGTATTCCATAAAGGTTTGATTTGTAAGGAAATAAAGTTACCCAATTTATCTTATCAGTAAAATTTAATAACGGTGAGTGTCGGATTTCGGGGATTTCTAACACGTTTCGGGAAGTTACGCGAGGCCCCTGATTTTATAATTTCACCGATACAACTTTAGATTTTCGTATACGGAACCTTATGTTCTTATTGTTAACTCAGTTGATAGTGAATCAACACAATAGATCGTTTATTGTTATATCGCCTATATACTTTCACTGTCCGTGAAAGTGTTAACTTATGCGATATGCGTATGAACGATCCTGTTACAGAAAAATTCCTTTGTTAGTTTTAGGGGCAGCCAAGAAAATTATATCGCCTTTGTAGTTGACTAGAACGCGGTAGAATACTCGGTATCGAAGGCTACAAATCTTTCGCTCGAAATATTGGCAACGCGGAATAATACTAATAATGGCGAAGCTGGGTCAAAGAAAATCATTTTCGTGCCGGCAACTTTGTAAGAAAGAAAGTTTCTTCAATATAACGAATTATTGGATTTGCAGACGTCGTGGGAGAATAATCATATCGGACTTCCGAGAATGATATCTTCTTACGCCGTCACTTGTTTGAGTTCGCGGGTGATTTCGGTTTGAGCGTGTTTTGTTTGATTAACATGACTCTGAACACTGAAATTATTGTGATGATGATAATGAGGTAGTTGGGGCCGTACAATTATAATTTTAATCATGGATATGGACAGAAGAACTGTATTAATTATTAATTGTTAACAACTAGTAGTCTGTGTCCTTAACTAACGAATTGAAAACGCGAACTTTAACATTTTTGTATGTGGCGTGACACAAGAACATACTATTTTATACTATTTAGTATACATATTATGTACCTATACCGGCAAGAGATGAGCCATAGCGAACGAAAATATGCTTTCATCCTTATTAACTTGAGGTAACAAGACACTCAGTTTGAACGCCTCCTTAAAATTATAATCTAAGTGTCTGTATGAAAAGGCCGATATATGCGGTGACAACTGACACTACAATCAAGTCCATATTCCTATTTGTTTGAAGTTTTCAAGAAAAATTATCTCACAACCATCCCATGTACAGTCTCCGCAATCAACTCAATGGTTGGCGCGTTAGTTTCGTCTCGAAAGTGTTTTCTTTGATTATGTATGGAAGTTGTGTTTTATTTATCCTTGGGAAATTATTCTGATCTCAATCGGGTATAATTCCTTTATTCTTTCCTACACTCATCCTTCCGCCGGCCCCAGTTTTCGTATTATATCCTCTCTAATACCATCCTCAATCGTTGATTACTTATGTACTTATAACAATGAACGTTTTTCATTATCCTCTTTGTTACTTTTATTCGCTTCTCTCGTTGTGATTTTATTCCTTACTTCATTATACAAAAGATCAACTAGACACTTTCAGAAGATTATCTCCTGCAAATATTATTTCAGCAAAAACATGTTGCGGGGGCGAAGTCCGGTTAAAATAAATTCAGTGTACTCAGGCACTAAAAAAATGCTCTGAGGGTTATTTAAACGGATACCAACACCTGGTAACTTATAAGTACCTGATTGTGTCTGTACTAATATTATAAAGAGGAAAGATTTGTTTGTAATGTTTTCACACAAAAACTACTGGACCGATTTCAAAAATTCTTTCACCACTATAAAGCTGCATCTTCACTAAGTGACATAGGCTATATATTATTACTAGGTGTAAACGAAACTATTGCTATGTCTAATTCCACGCGAGCGAAGCTGCGGGCGTCCACTAGTTACCTAATAACATGTTACAATATTTTCATGCTAATGTAGTTAGCTGAATACAAATTACTGTTACATCATTATTTTAAGACCTTGATTGTATGTATTCAAAGCAAATAAAAACCCTTGAAACTTGGTATCAGTCGTTTCATTGCCAGTCTTTTCTCTCATCAGTCTTTCACAGCCGTTTCTCTAAACATATTACACATTTAATAACTAATTTTTGTTCTTTGATGCTGAATTATTTAATTTCCGAACTTGACTAACAATTTTGTGGATTTAGGTTAGGCGAAAATGGCAATCTTCACCTTTTGAACTGTTTGAACCGGGGTACAACTAATTATAACATAATGTGATGGTGTTGGTTTTAAGCTAGGCAAATTGTAAACCGCTTCTACCACTCATAAAACATGTTCTTTATAATCTCGTAATACAGGTACCTACTGTCAACATTTCAAGCATCTAACTTCAAGGGTTTGGGTCATTGATGGATCAGTAGCAACTCGCCACACGCCAACATACGTTCTCATAATGCTACGAGTAAATTGAAACCATAACAATATTTTTTTATTTTATTTATTTTATTTTATTTATTTATTTATTTCAGTCTACATCTTGTTTACAGTTTACCTAACCAAACTTATTGCTCAAGTTCATCTGAAATATTACTGACCAAAGTATGGTATTGGATGGTGACCAAAGCATCCGAAGAAAGGACTTATTGAGGTATTAAAATGGATGACAATTCTGAGTTTCGGCGTAAACCATTGGATATAAATGTTAGAGGAACTCGCACACATAATCCGTCTACTCACTAGACTTACTGTTCCCGAAGTAATGTCTTCATTAGGTCCCATTCAAACTCGGGGACTCACTGCTCGGAATATAACTGCTAAACAGTAGAGGTCTAATTGCCTTGTAGCTTGACATTGTGAGCACAGTGGAATTAAGGGTCAATAAACTTTATCACGACACAATAATAATTTGTCTATTACTGAGTTCCTTAGAGTCACAACAGTGTGCCAATTTTTCGCCACTAGCTATGTACAGAGTAGTATTCAGATTACAGTAGTACAGTATAACAGTAGAGTATAACAGTTCATTGATGAATATCGATAATGTTAAATGAGTCTGAGTGGGCATGTTATGCCAGTAGAATATTTTTTTATTTACGAAAATAAATGGCGCTGTTATATGTATACTTTTCTTTATTTTTGAACTTCTTCACCATTTAACTTTAACTATGCAAGATTATATTTATTTTCGTATTTTTTTTAAATGGGCATGATTTTTCTTTACTATTCTCTACTAATTCACATTGGGGCAGGCTGGTGGAATATGCCTGCTTTAGCTGTCGCTGACATACTAATGTATACGTAATTAATACCAGTTGGATACTAATCTCAATGAATGCCATTTGCGAACACTGTGTAGGTAACATAATTATAGTCATTTTAAATTAACCACTGTTTTACTTGATTAGCCTAAGTTCATGACGAATTTGCATGTTCAAAGAAAATGAAATAAAATTGCACGCAATTTCAAGCTCGTGTTGAATCGTATCTCGAACGTACGATGTCATTACATCCACTCTGATTGTTCGTTCTAAACCAGCAAGCGGGTCATGTTACCGAGGCCGATTGGCGACGACTAGTTCAATTCGCTTCGAATTTCAGAACTCACCCAATTCCCGTGTACGGTAACAACGGGGCAAATTGAGTCGGGCGTCGCAGCGGTTTGACTGACTGCCGCCCTCTCTAGTCTGTTCTAGGAGTTGCGGTTATCTAATCTATTTCTGAGATCGATTAAATTTAGGGCCTTATTTTCAACATTTTCTGTCAAATTCTGGATTAAATTTGAATAAGGAAGACAAAACGCTTTATAGCTAAAATAGGTTAATTAATTTGTTTTGAACAAGGTTTGTTTAAGAACGGTATATTTATCGTGTTACTAACTTTCCCCGATGTTAATTTTTATTTATTGCCCGCGACAAATGATTTCCTAGAAGGAATTCCTTTACCATCAAGGGATTGCTTATAATGTAATTAGCCTTTATAAATCAAATGGAGACCACGACTCAATAACAACGTGAGAAAAACGACCACAGGTCAACAACAAGGTGGACCGACGACTTGAAGATGACGGCGGGAAACAGTTGGTTTTAGAAGGTGCTAGATCGTTCGGCATCGTGTAGGAGAGGTCTATGTCCAGCAGTGAACTTCAAAAGGCTTGGATGGAAGGATGGAGCCTTTATCAAGGGCAGTCTACATCAAATATAACCACTAATCAAAATCTACATCCACAGTTCGGCTAATCATAATCCGAGATAGCCACAATTGATTAAAAATTAATGAATAGTTAAATCGACTAGAAAAATGTGTAATTTACTTATTTCAGTATTTTGTCCAATAACGTTAACCATATAATTTTTCGGGATAAAAAGTACCATTTGTTACTCTCCAGGCCCTGTACTACTGTACACATCTGTAGAAATCACTTGAACCATCAGTCTTGGCTTTCCTGAAGGGTACAATTTTATGGGAAGGAAACATTAATAGGGAGATAGAGCCATTTACAACGAAAATTTACGATGTTTTGAATTTTATTATGATATTTTAATGTTGCATACTCACTTGCTATCCATAAAAAATATTATAGAGAATTATCCGGTAGTCAGAGTTTCTGAACACAGAATATGTTTCGGAGGTCATTCGGAAAAAATCAGGCGTATCTGCCTCTGTAACGACTGGTTACAATGCAAATTGATACGAGAAGTCTTGGTCTCGTGAGACGAGTGCCATGTTTCAATTACACGATTGCCCTACATTTATCCCGCTTGAAACTAGCGTCTATTGGAAATCTAGGCTATTAACTAAATTTCCGGGATTCGAGGAACTTTCTAGGTTGATAGGCAACAGGTCTAATTCAGTTTCTTTCTAGAAATCGTTCAAACTTTAATAAAACAAGTACTTCAGCTGAACTGATTTTTGGATCCCAATATCTAGGTGACATAAACCGATTCAGTATCTGTAGTCTCTGAAACTCAACATGTTCTATGTCGATTGTTGTGTAACGAAGTAATTATTTAAAAGACCACATAAAATGTCTATAATTGCCAGCAACTTCGTCCTCGTGAATTTCGAATTGCAGAAAATAGCGTTCTGAGCGAGTTTACCTACCTGAAGAATAGTGACAAAAAGATCGCTGGGCCCACTATCGAAATTGGCTGGTATCGTTTGGACTTTTTCAGTTTTATCTAGTTAAATCTTTTAAATTTGATGTTTCATCCCTAGGCAAGATATTTTCGGGATTAACATTATGCTATGAGGTTATCCAGGATAATTATTACATAATTTTATATTTATTTTGACCAGTGGTTCAGGCTGTCTGCTGTTTAATGATCGATCTGTGCGTTGATATATGTCCAATTACTTGGCCACTTTGGATAATTTATTTAATAAAATTACTGAACGAGTGAGTGAGTGTCTATATTCAAAGTTGAAGTTACCGGCTTACTCACGTGTGATTTAAGTCGGAAATAGGCCGACTAGTTTCGATCTACTACGATGATCATCTTCAGGAGTGAACGCGCTCGCGGCGGGCAAGGCGTACACTGACCAGTCAGCCTATTTCCATTTTAAATCACACGTGAGTAAGCCGTTAACTTCAACAATGAACATTTATTTAATGTTTCCCATAGCATTGTGTTTTATTTGATAATAAAAATTAGTCAAGTGTTTACAAACTACATGAATAGTATGAAACAATAATTCAATGAATTGTGTTGTGATGTAGTTTGATGTGTGTTTATAGTGAGCCAAAAATTCTGAATGATTTTAATAAGTACAAAATACCCTAAGCTGAAAAGCTGTTAAAAGCAAGATTACTTAAACAATTTTAATAAAGATGCATAAGTTAGGAGGATAATGGTCTGATAATAGCGTTTAAGTAAAGCAGTTTATTTAAAGAGCTGCAATAACTTGCAGAGAAGCTGCAAGTTTTATCTTTATCATATACTTAGCAGTTGTTAACAGCACTTTAATTGTGGTTTACAGCGTAAACTCTTTTAATGAAACCAAATTGTCGGGTCATTTGTGTAGTCCGCTGTACTGTTTTGTATTTCGTAGAGTATTACAGCTGGTCGCTTTTTTATATTGATAACTCGGAGTATTCAAGTGTTAGTAATATAAATAAAAAAGCTAAGCTACAACCCATAGGCGTCCCACTGTTGGGCATCCGTCTCTCTTTCAGCGACAGCTACGTGATGTTAATACGTAAGGAAAGTATGTTGGATCCTTTTCAGGGTGCATGTTTGAACCAAGTTTGAATAAAATCAGTTTTTTAGTCCATCGCGCAATCTGTCTGTCTGTCTTAGGAACAGACAGACAATAAATTGAAAAAATAATGAATCTGTATTGAAAACTTATCAACTTCTGATAGTTTTTTAAAAATATTTATTCAATATACAGACGCGGATTTAACACGCAGGTAAGTTAGGTATATAGGGGATTAATGAACTCCGAAGTCATTTTGGATCTATGGCGGGTGTCACCCCTAAGAAGAAAAGCACAAGCAATTTTAATCAGACATTAACTCTAATTGCGTTATTCATGATTTATGCTCTGGAGCGCCTCCAGGTTTCGTTGAAAAGTTAATCAGCTGAAAGCCTTTTTGCTACTTGGATTAAGAAACGAGTTAGCAAATTAATGTGGAATTGAACGCAATTGTTTGTCATTTCTTACGTTAATCAGAACTTTGTGATTCATTTTCCTTCATTCACTTTGTGTGTCCCTCCCGTTTTGAGAGGAGCCTCGTGCCCAACAGTTGGACTAAAAAGGGTTGTGGTGGGATTCATTTTCAACTCTTTGGTCGTGTCTTGTCTAACAATGAACTTATAGGAAAGCAGGTAACTAACAGAGTCAGCTCTAGTTTCATTATTAGACTTAAATATTGATGTTTGAGCCTTTTGTCAGGTTTGAAAAGTTAACAATGAAACCGGTCAAAGGCATCGGACAATTCTCCAAGGAGATGTAGGAAGATAAGTACATTAAAACTACATTCCACATATTCCCAGAGAGATATAGCAACTATATCAGTGTTTCAAAATCCGTCGTCAACCGAATTAAAAATTAATATTGACAGTCAACCCCTCTAAGCAAACCGTGTAGTGTCCTGAGTGTGCCCGTTTGGCCTCGAAGACAAATGACGAGGGTAAAGGGTAAAGTGTAGATTTTGGAAAGGACCATGCCGGACCGGTTTACCACAAAACCACGCCTCACCTACACTATGAAAAAGAAACGACTGCAATGGCAAGGTAACCCACAAATATCAGTGTTACAGACTGTTGTTAAGTATGACTTGATTGAATATTACAATTTAAAATCAACGATGGTCGAATTGATTCTTCAACTGATTTTCCAACGAATCACCATTTGGAATTTGACAAAGAAAAATGACAAAAGTTATTTTTCATGCGACGCCCTAATTGCCTTCCTGAATTAATGTCATGGTGTGGTCTGTCATCTCAGCGAAATGCATAGAGCATCACATCGTAGAAGGGACAATGAAACATGATCAGTACTGTAATGTATGCGCCGGCATCAGTCACGCGCTAGCGGTGAGCGGTGAGGTTGAACCTTTAATCGCAGCAAAGGGTGGCAGCGGTAACACTAACTAGTAAAATTGATTTTATTAATTAGAATAGAATAGAAAATTATTTATTTTTTTCGCCTACGAATACAATCACAGCAATACTTATATAAAAGTATCACATGGTAAGTCGAAAAATGCGGAATGCACTCAGCATTTGCTGCAACAAAGATGCTACAGCGCTGGTTTTCTGTGCATCCGTTACTGTCGCGTTCTTCGGGCAATGGCAACTTTGGGTGCAATTAACAATTCAAAAATTCAATTAAATTCAATTCAAAAATAAAATAATTTACATACATAAACTTTTTATTTTAATATTATATAATTAACGTGGTTTTATGATTAATAAATAGAATACATAAATACATAAAAATACACAAGAAACCTACAACCGATTTGTTAGAGAAATTCTAATAACTCTGGAGGGGCAGGATTGGGTAACCAGTGCGGTGATATCATCGTTTTTGCCCAGTTAGATTTAATATCACCAAATTATAGCTAACCACGCTAACCAACGTAAATAGCTGGTAATCCAGTTTATAATTAATTGTAATTTAAATTGAAATCTGATGAATGGTATGTACCGTTTGCGGTGTGCGGCGAGGAGGTGTCTACCGGATGTGCGGTGTGTTGATGCCAGTTATTGGTACTCGTAGTACAGTAACGCCTCACAATAATATTATATTACTACCTTTTCCCACGGCTCTGCCCTAAATGTTAGAATATGTGTTAATAATTATTAACACATATTCTAACATATAAGGGATGGTTTAAATAATGTGAAATCAGTAGCAGTAAGCTCGGTCAATTTAACGAAAGTTGAAAGAATTAGAGAAAAGAAGAATAAAAAATTAAATAACTACAACTACTAAACTATCGCCATCTATTTTTACTTAAAGTGTACTATTCTCGCGCTGGTTTTCAATTTAAACCAGTTCACACATTTACACTTTTTTCTATACCCTTGCCATAAAAACCTCAACCCAACTTACCGGTAATCCAGCCGAATGACAGGAACGCGATCACCTTCACAACACTAATACTTAGCGTCCCCATCATGCGTCTGTCTCACTCACTCACACTATGTTTCACACTCGATCTATGATGTTCCATCTCTCTCCTAGTGCCCGAGATGGTTCACGTCATAGCTGAGAAGGGTCCTTTGTGACCTGCAACAAAGAAAACAATTTTCAGATGTCTGTCAGGTTTTAAATAAGGTTATTTATAGTTTTGTGTGGGAGAATACATTTTGTAAGGTATAATGGGTATAATAATACTTGAAGCGTCCATAGCCCAATGGCTCGCGTTAATGTTATCGACGTAGTTAAGCAACGACGTGTGCGGTCGGTTTGTGTTGTCCTTCTGGTGACCCCGGGAAAGACGACGTTGTGTGTGACTCCCCGACGACGTGTGGTGTCGACCTCTTTGAACGTCTCCTCTAAGACGATCCTGTCATGAGCACAGCGCTGGAGGGCACCGGTGCGTTCTATCAGATTTCAAGAATCCCTCCGCTAGCGCTGAAGAAGGCCACCGAGAGGCTATTAATGGGTGGTGTCTATGGCCTTGATGAATAAGAGGAAATAACAAGACTCCTCTGAGTTCTGGTGGACCGGGCCTACGAGTATCTTCAAGCTCTTATAAACGTAGCTAAACAGAAAACGTATATATATTTAACTACTTAATCGAATGTTTCAATGTATGTAATTAAAAACTGAATCGAATCCTGGACCTGCTAATCATGATCCGTCAGTCATGACCATGCAATGGACTCTTCATTTCCGGAGTAATTAGCGAATTCAATTTAAAAATGCTGTAAATTTTTGGGTTTCTCACGAACCCCACAAAATTAACTACGTTTAAAAAAACGTACCTACTGAGGGTTAAGGCGGGATCGTTGACGCGTACACCGTGAATGATTGATAGCGACACAATATACAGGATGCTTTACATTTATTACTACTGAATATAATATAACTTTTAACTTACAAAAATCTAAATATTTTTGTCGTGTTAAAATGGTAACCATGCAAATTTAAAATAAACATTAATTCTAAGCAAAGGCTCGTGCTCTTGTTCTTAAGACTTTAAATAAATTCGGGTGAAATGTTTGCGAAAAATATTATTAAGTATAACCCCAAATAATTGTAAGTCCCTAATCTGTTTAGTATCTACTTTTATTTTGTTACTTACTTTAAAAGGTTTTTAATGTATTTGACGTGATAACGTCTTATAATTCGATGAACGCCTACATATACGAAAAAAAGTGTGACGTCATCCTCCCGTACCGTCAAATGTTACGCCACCCGTACCGCCAAGTGTTACGCCAAGCGTATTCATTCAATTTTAGTCAGTAACCCATAGCAGTAGGCGATCCGGCCACATCATACTCGTTGGATCTCAAGAGAGCACGGAACAGTCACGTTCAGGATGGCGCAAATGCTTACTGGACATGGCTGTTTTGGAGAATATTTACACCGGGTCGCAAAACGAGAAGAGACAGCTGCCTGTCAGGAGTGTGGCGCACCTGAAGATACCGCGCACCATACCCTCGTTGAGTGCGCTGCTTGGGGGCCACAACGTCACACACTAGGGGCTATCGTGGGAGGGGATCTCTCGCTGTCGAGTGTAGTAAATTCTATGCTAAACAGCGAGAGATGCTGGCAGGCAATGGCCACCTTTTGTGAGCAAGTAATGCAACAAAAGGAGGCCGCGGAACGGGTTAGAGAAAACAGCACACACGCTAACCCGCTCCGCAGAAGGAGACTTGGGGGCAGAAGACGGCGCTATGCGCATCTCCTCGCCCCACCATAGACGAACACTAGCAGGCAGATGCCGCAAGGCGCGCGTCGAGGCGCTACGGTAGTGATGCGCAAGCGATCCCGTAGCGTCTCACTTCGACGCTGAGGGTGCCGCTGGGTTTTAGTGGGTATTCCGTAATCGGCGAGTCCCACATACCCGCCCGACCTTATGGCCGGGTGGGATGCGTAAATTGCATTTCCCAGCGATAAAAAAAAAAAAAAAGGGCTAGTTAAAGAGGGCGATCTGAAATATTAATGTATTTTACACAGTGCAGTTGTACAATGCTACAATTTCTAATAATAGTTCTTATGACCTAAAATTATCGTCCGAAAACCGCCTTAGAGACAACGATGTTTTAAATCTATCTATTGCCTTAGCATGAGGTTTTGGATTTGACTGCCGAAATAATATGTCAAATCTAACTGCAAAACAAACTGATAAAATAAGTCAAGAGAAAACAATTCTATGTAAAGAATATGAGAATCATCCTTGTATAGATATGACAGAAATAATGATAAGAAATCAAATCTCATAGCTTGTAAAAAGCGTCAAGTTTTTCATCTTCCGTGAAATTTATGACGCTATGTGTTGACGCGTAACACCGTGAATGACTGATCGTCCTAATCGTTGTATACAGGGTGTACCAGTATACAACGATTGAACCTTTACTTCGATAATTATGTTGAATGTCGTTAGATGCCACTTTTTTCTTCCTACGGCTTAGCGACTATTATTTTAGGATGAAAACTTGTACCCACGGTTTGCCTTTTGAAGCACAAAAGCATCCAAATGCCTCATTTACTCACAACTTACAACAATTTTGCATATAGCGATACCTAACGCCGATATTTTCCCAAAGGTGTTCCCCTATATTTGCATGATTAATCGCAGATAAAAGTTATATAGAGATACTACGCTTCATGAACGTCACTGAATCATCTATAGCACAATGGCTGGAGTCGATCGTATATGATCGACCGAGAAGCAGAGAAGCACGTATTGTTTATGGGTGACCGCTAGTGGCATTAATTCATGGGCGCTTCAGTCCTTCAGAGAGCACGCAAAGCCGTCGGTCCCGTTAGTTTTCAATTGTAAAAGCAATCGTTACACCTTGTCAAAGACGTTCGGGTGGCTTGAGAACAATCGAGTTGGCCACTAACCCCACCACCAATCCAAAACTGCAGCAGCGTGGTGGGCAGCTTTAGACTGACTATGGGAGAGACCCGTGTCCAACAGTGGGACGTCTATAAGCGGTTGCTAATGTTCGTCATATTTTTCATTAGTTACTTTAAGATTCCATGCATATTATACACGTTTTGGCCATACGCCTTGCACCAAATATCGAGCTAGAGGCAATATTCATTCAAGAAAGAAAAACCCAACGTACTTTCAACAAATACTGCACTTTAGGCAAAGACCAATATGCCACAAACCAAAACACCCTAGACATTGGCATTGGCACTACCGGCAATTCAAAATTTTAAAAGCTGCTATTGAATTCAAATACAATACTTGAATGAAAATACAAGTCGTTCTACTGCACTTTAAGTCTCATCACATTTCAGCTTCCTTATAAACGCCGTTTAGTCTACCCGTTTCAATCTATATCTTTACTGCTCCGATTTATATAGCAGGCAGGGGTTTCTCCCACTTGACAAAGAACGTCGTAGTCGATCTACGACAATAAACCAACCGATATTGTGTCCGCACAATGCCCCGACCCGAGCATAAACCGTATAAACCGGTCATAATGTCCCGAATAAGTTAATTAAATAGATTTGCCATCCGACCGGGCCATTTTTCAATCGGGTAGACTGACGAGAAGTGGAAGAAACTGGAAGAAACGAAGCGCTCACAGCAATGACACTTGTGACGATGTGGTCGGTTGTAAAGCAACTGAGGCCTATTAAACTAGATTAACTAGTATTTGAACTAACCAGCACCACTTATGCACATACCATGACACATCCAGAACGTGATAGATCCAGACTTATAAAGAGTCTTATTACAAGCATGTGACATCAAAAACGTAGTACAATCACAATACAAACACGAATTCAGACGTCAGAATCATCCACAGAATTCATCACATGTTTCAAAATGGACGTCGAAAATATCGTACAAACCAAGTAGAAACACAGCTCTGTGCGCATGCCACTGTCATTGGTGGCGCATCTGCTGTCTGAAGGGCGGTTCCCACGCGAACGGACGAAGATTCGCGCGCACGACGAACTGTGGGTAGATTTATATCGACTGTAAAAGCGCAAGCAAGTTCGTAGCAGTTTGTCCGTGATAATAGGCAGAATCACGGATCGTGGGAAGCCGTTGAGTGATTCGCATAGAATCAGTGAATACTCTTTAAATCTCCAAAGTAATCAAATACTTAAATCTTTAAGAATATTATTGTATTGAACTTGCTTCCGCTTTTATCTATATATATAAAAGGAGAAGGTGACTGACTGACTGACTGACTGACTGACTGACTGACATATCAACGCAGGGCCTAAACTATAAGGGCTAGAAACTTGAAATTTTGCACAGGGGTTTCTTTTTTATCGTAGGGGAGCACTAAGAAAGGATTTTTGAAAATTCACCCCCTAAGGGTGTAAAACGGGGGTGCAAAGTTAATATGAAACTTTGCCATTTTTGAAGTTAGTGAATGTCTAATTCCACGCGAGCGAAGCTGCGGGCGTCCACTAGTAGTCTATATAAATTTTCCCACAGTTCATCGTGCGCGCGTATCTGCGAGCGTCTGCGATACACACCGTATATTTAATCGTTGAGTTGAGCTGCATATATAAGCTGCATAGATAGCTAAGAGGTAGCTATCTTATTCGCATAAAAAATAGTAAAACAGCGGTGACGCGACTCAATACACTGAGCTGGGCTAATTAGGTTAAAACCCGTAAGGAACGGTGCCAATGGCGCCCACTACGCTTCACACATTAGTATTGTAAAATGTATGTCGGATTCTATTACCAGTAGGTACTATATCTGTGAGAAGGCATTTATTGTAGGTACTGATTAATGAATAAACTTACAATAATGAATACACTTTACAAGAAATATATTTTTAAAGATTTTAAAAAACTAAATCTTT
Source organism: Carterocephalus palaemon (assembly GCA_944567765.1). NCBI lineage: Eukaryota > Metazoa > Arthropoda > Insecta > Lepidoptera > Hesperiidae > Carterocephalus > Carterocephalus palaemon. The sequence continues at coordinate 12,240,885 of OX155643.1, forward strand.
GAGAAGGCATTTACTATAAGTACTTGTTAATGAATAAACATAAATTAATGAATACACTTTACAAGAAATATATTTTTAACGATTTTTAAAAATTTTACAGATTGGCTTCGTGGCGGATTTGTTGGTATCTGCCACTCTCTTCTTCATGTCATCTGTACATCTCGTCAAAGGGCCGCCTCTGCTCATTTTTTTTTCTTAGTCGTGGCCTCCATTGAAGGCCCTTCTGACATAGTCGAAAAGCAGTACTGATAAGTTCTTCAAACGACGTGACGACGCAGCAACTATTACGTGTTAATTTCGATAAAAAGTTTACATTATAGCATTGTTACCTTTGTAATTTAATACTTTAAACTCAAATTCATTCGTTATCTTGAAAAGATTTATTTTTGAACGAATGTACCGGCTAATAGTAATAAGTTCAGTTGAGCGATTTGTCCGGATAATTCCATGTTGCTCGTAAATCCTTTTATTGGACACTTGTGTCGTCTGCTGAGTTCAGTGGCTTCAAGAACTTCGTGTTGGACCGATACTATCGTCGCCTGAACAATTTCTTTTAGTTATAGATCCCGGAGCCCTCCTGTAGCGCCGGAGTAGGCCACCGAGTGGGTTTTAGTGGGTGAAAGTCCCACATAACCCGGCGTCGCTCCCACGACGTTCGGGTACCTTTTCAAGGTTTCCCACTCGTTAAACAAAAAAAAAAAAAAAGGTATTTAATACAAACAATATTTTACAGCATTGACTAGATACTGTGATAAACTTTAAACAAGAAACCCGTGAGAGTTATTCGGGTTCTTAAAGGTTGATAAGAATATTAGTTGTACGTATGAAGACCAAAGAAACAGTGACTCGATCGAGAATCGATACTGATTTGGTATTTTATTGCTGAACGCACGACGAGCAAATCAAAAGCAGAGCTTTTGTTTGAACAACGTACAAATAAACTTCCTAGATTTCAAAAAAGTTTCGTTGACATCAATGTCATTATTACTTACAAATACATGATTACTTGTTTATAAAATAAATAAAACACAAAAATTCACACACACAAATTCTTGAAATGTTTTGAAGACGTACCTACTCTATCACCTTCAATAAAAAAAATTCAAAATCGATTAATAAACGACAAAGTTATCGCTATAGGTACATACATTAAATAAGTACAAACAGTCAATCGTAGAAACTCCTTCTTTTTTCAAATTCGGTTAAAAAGCGAACAAGATATAAGTAATTGTCTAACTTCGTACCAGGATAACGGCAAAATCAAACGAACCGTATTCACGCAAGTTCGCCGTAAGAATTATGGGCCAAGTTAGATTGATACAAATAACGAACGCGGGCATTCCTAATGCCAACGGGTTGGATTGATGGCACAATGTGTCATGCAAGCGGTTCAAACTGGTTTAGGTGGTAGAACTTGTGTATGGTTCGACATTTACAATAGATTGGTGTGGTTCCCAGTTACATCTTTCTAGAGACGACCAACTTAGTCTTCAAGGGTAGTCTCTCTCAACTCAACTCTTACTAACAATCACTAACTGGACTATTACTAACACCGACTAACAGTATAAATATCACTCCCTGCCCCAGTTCTCATGCCCACTAACCAATTAATGTTCTTTTCTCCCGCTTTCTCCAACGCCAATTACAACTCAGTTTTTTTTTATGGATATAAGATAGCAAACGAGCTTGCAGCACCACCCATCCGCTGCCGCCCATGACAACTGTGACTGACTTTGTACAAGACTCAATTAGGGACTAGGATGGTTAGTCCAATTAGTTGACAGAGACTAATTAAGAACATTAGTTGGTCAGTTCGTTAGTAGGTATGAGGACTGGGGACTGTTAGTGATAGTTAGTCCTGTTAGTTGGTGTTAGTAATAGTCCAGTTAGTATTTGTTAGTAGGAGTCTCGTTCTAAGTCAGTCACAGATGTGTTGCTACCCTTGAGGACTAAGATGGTCGCCTCTAAAGAAGTGTAATGTCATGTGCTGCATGGCATGAAGTGTAATGTCATGCAATTGTCATGGGCTGCAGCCAATCGGTGGTGCTTCCGGATCATTGCTATCTTTCATTAAAAAAAGTTCTAAACCTTATAAATATCAATAGAGTAGATAGTAAAATGTCATCAACAATACAAAAATCATTGAGTGATAACCATCCCTATCAAACAAGCGATCAATAATAAAAGTCAGTAGGTAACTATGCCAAACAAAATTGTTATCAATAACAGATATCCCGAAGTTTCCAAGTGCTCAGCTATACCGAGCGAGCGTGCTTTATCTGAAGCTTTTAATCTGTCCAATAAAACTTCCAGATGATACTTGATAAAAACATTATTGAACGATTTGAGCCTTTATTTCTACCCGACTACTCCAGGAGGGTTATTTTTTTCGATTGTTTATATGGATGTATGTATGTTTGTGTGTAAGTATGTATGCACATATATAAGTTTATTTATTTGGCACACTCTGTAGCCTAAATGGCTTGTTGAATTTTAGCTTTAGATGCTTGGTTAATTCGTCTCCGATTTTTGGCGCTATATTGTGTTCAAATAATTTTTTTAATCAAAACTTTTGAGAGGGGTATAAAAATAAAGAGTTTCATCAAGAGCTTGCAATAAATATAAATTTATTTACAACAAAAACTAACTAACTAAATAAATATTATTGAAACATTACCTACCATCTCAGTCGCTAACTCCTCCAGGTATGTTTAACGATTTTGCGAACGTACGAGTCGTCATCATGAAAAGGAATAGGTATTTATTGTAAGTTGGTATATTACAGACATGTTAATAAAAACACAATATAATAACCGTGACATTACAAGAAGGAATTCGAAATCGAAAAGCTGCCCTGTTAAACGTTAAGATTAATTGCATACGTTTAAACGCGGCGCGATAACGCCATTCGCAATCGCAGCGCCTGCAGGTGCGCGGAATTACCTACGGAGCCTGCACACGATCGACTTTTCCACTTTCCGACGATTTTATAATATGAACTGACATGCCGTTGGGATCAATTCTCGGTTCGAATCTCACTCTGCACAAACATTCGTGTGACACTTGTGCTTGTTCTGTGTCTGTATGTTAATTATCTATATAAGTATGTATTTAAAAATATATATGTTTATATATCAATCTCTGACACCCATAGTACACGTTCTGCCTAGTTTGTCAGATGGCGGTGAGTGAGGGTGTCCATGATGTTTATTTATTTGTAATAAATTTTACAACTGATTTAGTGGATTTCACGAGATTTACCTATAAGTAAACATGGGAACGTTTCCCTTTACTCAGGATTTGAATTTAAAATTGTCAATAAAATAATGTTTAGGCACAGTTCCTCAAGCGTTGCTAAAGACTCAAGACAAGTCGTCTTGCGTATAGCTGTTAAGATAAGTAAATGTACTGTGTAATAAATATGTTACACTAGTAAATATAATATATTCATGTAACCGAAAGATTGTCAATTCATTTTGTTTTTAAGTATTGTAAAAAAGAAATCTGTTTGTTTCCTTTAATTTTGTCCTTTGAGTTGGTGATGAAATTGGTGAGAAGTCGATCGTGTGCGGAGACCCTTAACACGCGGCAACGGATGCGGGAATTTAACCAAAGGCACGGGAGATAAAGCTTGCATTTTGTGAACCTCGACATTGCTATGAATAGTCCCCTTGCAGGTTATCATGCATTGTAACATAACATCATATTAGAATTTTGAATCTGAATGCTAAAGCGCGGGTCCTAGGTTTGAATCTCGATGCGGGAGATTTTTATTTCAAAGATAACTGAATACTGAATAAACTGAATAAATATTTGTATTCGGGTTATCATCACAACCCCTTCGAGAATATTATGATGAACTCTCAGGCGTGCAGGTTTCCTCGCGATGTGTCCTTCACCGTTATAGCAAGCGACATTTAATTTCTTAAATCGCACATACTTAGCAAAGTCATTGGTGCGTGCCGCTTGGGTTTGAACCCGGACCGCTCGAGTGAGAGGCGAGATCGATAGCCATTGGGCTGTCACAGCTTCGGGTTAAAGATTGTCAAATTGTGTTGTTTTCTGCACGCCACATTCAATATAATATCCTCCTCTAAATCTAATTAATTAAAATATAATTCCTCAGTAGTAAAAACGTAAAAAAATAATTAATCTTAATTTTAAATAATATATTTTGTCTTTCATTGCGTGTTATTCAAACATTTATTACATGAAAACCTAGCTTACTATGACGTGTAAACCATTCGTATTGTAACTAGATACAGTTTACCAGTAAAAGATGAACCGAAAGTACAGAAGACACGACAGTTCGTGGGACTGAATTATTGTGGATCGTACCCTTCCGTCCCGCCAGCGCAGTGTATAATTCAAATTCTCCTGAGCTCAAGATAAATTTTGCGAGAGATGGAAATTTCAGCCAATTCTCTGGCGTATATTTTGGTTGAACTTTTTAGACTTCGCTGAGCTTAAGCGGGTAATACACCGGAGGCAATTAACGAGGAGAAATGAAGGAGAAATTGCTGGACAGGAAATTAGCAGTCACGTAAGCGAAATAAGCATGGTGGGGTTACAGTTTGGTTAAATATCAGTGGGTTGTGCATGATTTTTACTTAAGTATTGCATGGCAATTGCTAGGTGGACAATTCATAAGAAAACAATTTACACGGGCATTACTAAAAGCTATTTACTTGCCTATCGGCTTTAATGAATCTTTTTAGTATAGATAGCCACACGAAAAAGCTGCCAGTCCACTAGAGGAGGCACCGATGCAAAAACATTCCTGAAGGAGAGCTTTTTATGCAACTTTTAATGAACACTCATAGTCTACCGAGAAAACATCGGAAGAAAGCTCAATTCTAGCTTTTATTAACTAAAAGTTAGCTATTAAAATTTTTATAAACCCCCGATATAACATGTCATATTTAAAGTCATGGTTATGTTATACGGTGCCAAATTCGAATCGATAGGACATATGGAAGGTAGTCAGATCCCCTCATTAACTAGAAAAGAGCTGATGATCTTCAAACGGCTGAACAGATTTTCATGAAACATGGCTAAGAACACTCGGGGGCACAAAAATAACTAACTAAACGAAAATCGGTTCATACATTTGGGTGCTACGATACCACAGGCAGATACACAAACAGACCCTTTAAACTTATAACACCCCTCTCTTTTTGCGTCGGGGGTTAAAAAATGGAAAACTAAAGTTAATTATCAACAAATGTTTGTCCCGACAGCTGTACCTGTGTCCTGATAAAGGCTAATCGGGACAGTTGCATTTTAGAATATTAGTCCATTTTCTCTCTGCGCATTTCCCCAAGCCACCTGTGTTGTTGCGAGTGGTGTTATCGCATGTTTAAAAATTGTACTTAATTATTCTTAACATCTTCCATTTTTGTTAAATGACGCTATCTGTATATAAGAAAAAATACCTACTTGATAAAGTCCTGGCTTTTTATACAAAGTTAGTCCTAATATAGTAAGTATTTAACAATTCTCAGGGTCTAATCATTGTTGGTGGCAAAACAGTGGCAATATTTTTCCCTAAACAACATTTCAATCGAAGGATAACCGAACAGTATCATCAATGAAGAGTATTGTGTTTTTAATATGGCTTTAGTCATTGTTTAGTTTTGCTTAAAACCAATAGGTACTTACCATAAAATTTTATTTGATCATATCGCTCGGATATTCTTGCAGTTTAAAATTCAAATTTTAATAGTAGCAGGTAGGGATTTCATAGTATGGGTAGCTATGATACTGAGCGTCTTACTGGTCAAAACTGTTACTGCTTTTGCAAACTTCTGGAACATCCAACTTGTCCGGAGAAAAAAGACAGTATTTTAGATAGGTACTGTATTCAGATCACAGCTTCATTTTAAACTTGGTTGGCTTTTTATTACCTTGATTAGTTATTTTTTACGAGAATGCAAAAACACAGGCAGTAGTATGTTTTAGTAGTTAATAATTAATTCCTCATTCCAATAAATGACTCATTCTTGTTAGTAATACAAAATGACTTATGACCTATGTTAGTATTTAAACCTAAAAAACTTAACTCTAAAACCAAGGTGTATTTCAATAACGGTGGTCATTTTGATCTGCTAGGTTCCTCCGCACAATTGGTGTAATATTTCGAAAAGTAAGGTAAGATAAGCAGCTGAAAATTTACTATAATAGAACTGAGTTAAATCGGAAAACAAGTAAAGTAAATAAGGAAAACTAAACAAAATGACTGGATTATACACACAGATGATTGAATTATCATACAAACGTTATACATCGAAGAAAATAATGTTGGTTGATCACGAGACTGCGAGCCGCATTCGCTTGGCATCTGAAACTGCCGAACAGATTTACCTCGCGATTGAATCGAGTTTTGATTTAGTTCACGCTCATAAATTGTGGAGTTTAGTGGAACATTGTGTAAAGTTTGCGATTTACAGGTAAATTGAAATACAATATTGCCAGATTTAAAGGATTCTCTATCGGATTCGATGTAATTTTCGGGTGCAGATAAACACTGCGATTTGTTGCTTTGCTTACCACTCGTGCCGGAGATATGAAGACAGTGTTCTTATGCAGCGAGATGTTACTATTTTGTGGTTTTCTTGTTGTTTTATGCATACATTTTTTTTCAATCCTCATTTTACCAGTTTCAGTGGATTATTTTCTTTTCCTTTCAGTCCTCATCTAATTAATAGTTTTCGAGAGTGTCAAAACATTTGAGTTTTTGTGTAAATATTATTTCTGAAATTTTATTTGATTTGCGTATGAATTATGTTATTTAATTATTTACATAGGTTGGAATGTAAGAATGACAAAAAGCTCGTTGCCTAGGATTTATCAAATTCAAAAAAATATTTTAAAAATCTTTATTAACTTCATGTAAAATACAATATTTAGAGTTGAATCCCTTCCCTCCTTAATGTACATTGTATGAATTTTATGTTATTTTGTGCAAAAAAAATTAATCTCCTTTACCCACCTAAACGGTGAAGGTTTTATTTCGTGTATTTGAATCAAAAATAAACGCTAACAGATTAACACACATAACTTATCCACATTTATACAAATAATGACAATCTATTATTATAACCACCCCTACGGTAGGCCTATCATGCGCATACACAGAAACGAGGTCCATTATACCAGTAAGTTAAAACAAAAAAAAACAATGTAACATTAGATGTTGTTAGATGGACTTGAGTACAAATATTTATCTATAAAATAAATATCTGTACCATATATTCGAACACAGGGCCCTCGGTTTGGCAGAGTCACGGCGCGACAGTTTCGTTAGAAACATAGAATCGAAAGTTTGGAGACAATTAATTCTACAGGCGTCTGAAACCGCAACGATCAGAGCGGGCCCCAAAATAACAGTCGAATCGTTAAGCCGGCTAATGCTTAATTTAGGGTCAAAGCTAATCTAGCGCTTGGCCTCAATCGGCTGGTGTTCAATTAATTGAAAATGTCGACACAATGGACTGGGCACAGTTCAATTAAAATATTTCACACAAACTTTGAATCTATATAAATATGATACGAATATTCTGTTTCATAATAGACTGCGATAGAAAATAATTCCCAGGGAGTGGGCACTAGATTATTTTGTACCAACTGGGGTCATCTCAACTTAATTATTAAGGGAGTTACTCGTAGATGTTCAACTTCATTTGTTTGCTTTCTTATCTATATCTTAGTCAGTCTTTTTAGGATACTCTTTAATTGAGCAATATTAAAAAGTCGCTTTAAATGCCCTTTTAAGTAAGTCCCCTAAAAGTACATAAAAAGTCAGGTAAATTAGTTGGGCATTAAGTACCCATTTAATATTTTGTAGATGTTTAGTAAAATAATGAAATAAAAACTATATTTTGTCAATATCAAAGACATACAAATTTTAACGCACGGCACTTGCGTTGAATAAAAAAAAATCTTAAGTAATTATAAATACACGCAAAATATAATGTTGAACTCACTGTGAGGGGTGACCCTTGCTTAATATTGCACCAGTGATTTGTGATTTGACGAGTCGTATTACTGAAAAATATGTTAGTTCACATTGGTAAAGATCAGATATTAAAAGTTAGCACTAATATTTCAGGGTGTCACACTTAGTAAGCGCTACACCGAAGTTACAAGTCTCCTTAAGGCGGCGGGCGTCGAGACACTTCAGATAAAACGCTGCAGCGTGAGAAATGGCTGCGTCTGTGAGTGGCTTGACACATCTGTACAGAAACAGCTCGTTATTTATGTAATCAACATGTGCTTACGTAATCACATTTATGTAATTACAGTTAGCAGTTATTGCGGACGTTGATTCCTTTGTGCTGTCTGAATTCTGCACTTGAGTTATTCAACGACCAACTTTGTCAAAAGTCCACTTAAGACGGCACGAAGAAACTTCACTGATAAAACACTATACTCGTAGCATGAGAAATGACAAACGAATTGGCTTGAAAATTATGAAATATTGCAACTACATATCTTTATATTCACGCGAAGTTTGCCCATCCGTCATGGCCATCTAATTCTAAACACAGGTCTCCCCTTAACATTATAGGGTTAGCCGCAATGGCCAATGTGCATTGGTGACTAACGGTAGAGCGGTAGGAGACAAGTCCACTTAAGACGGCGCCAAAATATTTCGCAGATAAAACACAGCAACATGAAAAATGGTGGGAGCAACGAAATGGCTTGAAATATCGCAGCCGAGTGCAACACTGTTCTTTATATTTCGCGCCGCGGTTTAGCGAAATTTTATGTGCATTCTGATTAGCTGTCGTAATGAGTAATATTCAAACGAGAAATCCGGGCGGGACGGAAATGTGCAAATCGCAATTTTATTAACTTCTGACTTTGAGTTAAGCGCGAGATGTGGAAATAAGAGAATTATTTTTTGCTTTTATTGCCAAAAGAGCGTTAGTACCTACCATATTATAATTAAGGATTTCTATCTAGTAGAATTGTCACTATTGCTGCGTAATATACGATCAGTACCTGCACAGGCGGCTGTTGGATGGCTACTGGACCGTCCTAAATTACTTGAAAGCATCCGTTCAACAGAATGTGCGTTTATTTATCGGTCTCGGTTATTATGGGTGGCAGCGGATGGGTGGTGCTGCAAGCTCGTTTGATATCCTGTATCCATAAAAAAAAAATTATCTTAATATTATAGTCGTTAAGCTTTGAACGTCTTCAGACGGCTGAAAACCTTTTGATAATTTTGTTGGCCACTAACCTACCTATTTGCATTGGTGCAGCGTTTTACGGTACCATCCAAGCCTTCTCAGTTGTGGGAAGATATCTACCCTACAGTGGACGGACCACTTATTCGTTGCAGCTAAGCAATATATAAGAAATCCTTCGAAAGATTGAAGGTTATGCTACTGAACTAAATGAACCCACATACAAAATAATGATGACCTACAATATTCAAATAAATACACCTCACTTCAAACCCGTGATCATTATTAATATAACTTCCATTAGAGCTGAATGGATAATTTAAACTTCATTAAGTAACCATAACGAACCAAACTTCGCGACCAGCCATCAACCATTCTAACATTAGCTCCGTTTCTTTTCACTAACTTCGCGGGGAAAACATCGTTAGGAAATCTGCACTCTGCGGAAGCAAAAACGCGAAAATATTTGAATATTTATTTAACAGGTCGTTCGGCGGTGGACCTTATAACTTGTCACGCTTTTTTTACCTTTTATCCTTTTATCTTAAAACGTTTATATTAGCTTGGTATGTATGAAGGTATGTGGTGTATGTAAGTATGTATTTAAAGGAATATTAGAACGTGATTCAAAATGTCGGATTAATGGCAATGCAATAGTAAAAAAATTATATATTTTAGTTCCTACAAAAGCGTGTCTTTAAGTTTTCAATTGTAAAAATAATCCGCGTCGAAGACGATCAATCCGCATTGGAGCAATTTGATCGAGTATGCTCCAGACCTCTCGCAGCTGTGGCAAAAAACAAGTTGTTCTACGCTACAGAAATAAGCTCTGGCTAATTAAAGACCTACTATCTACACAGATTCAGACAACTATCATTAAAGGCTCTTTCGCTTGGAACAAAAAACGACACTTCTTAGTAGATGAAATGAAAAATACTCTCATAATATAAATTATTTTCAAGAGGTGATTCACTAAAGACTACAGAAGAGAAAGAATACTACGGAAATGTTAGTATTTTAATTGGCAGTCTAAAAGCCTTTATAAGAAAACTCCTTAAGGCATAAAGACAGTTTTTATGCGAGAAAAGGGAGAAGTGAAAAGTTAACAGTTCGTCGGATAGACTTGAGAATTTAAATGTGATTTAGTATATCGAATGACTTGTTGCATTGATGGCTATTGAAAGAAAGTGTTCAAGTTATAATAGCAGCTCTTTGAGTTTGAATAAAATGCGGTTTAATCTCAGAGTGACTTGAGAATATGGAGACTGGTCATAAATTCAGCGGTGAAAACCTAGTGGCTATTGAACTCGCCTCTCTTTTGAGGGGTGTGGGTTCATATCTAAGCTGCACGTACCAATTACTTTTTTAAGCTATGCGTGATTTAATAAATTTTATTTTACTGAGTACCATAACCTATTTTGAATGCAGTACTTTTATTATTTTGCGTAATTTTTTATTACTTTGACATACTAGTAAGATGCCCCAACGTTAACGTGATGGTGTTTATTTAATGGTAACGAAGTCCATTTTAAGGTATCCATGGATGTCGTCATTTCTCACGTAACAGACGATGTTCCCGAGTACTTCGTTCAGGATTTGCCGTATAACAGCATGTTTGTATGCAACAGCTAGTCAAAATTAAAAACAAACCCTCTCCATTTCTGTCCCAAGCATTGTCAGCTCAACGTAGTTCGGATAAAAAAAGGTAATGGTTCGTGAAAACGAGCTTGTATCGCGTCAGACCGAGTTTAGTCCAACAGCGCAGAAACGAGTTACTATCTGCGTGGCATTGATTGGCGTTCGGCCGGACGCCGCGGGCTATTCACATTCAAGTTGAAATACTTTGCACGTGTTTTTTAACCGAATTACAGGAACAGGGTAACTCATTATCTAAATATTGACGTGAAGCAAAAACTATGTAACTACCAATGATATTTTAAGAAAGATACTTCACGTTCATACTGCACGCACAACATAATTGTTCCGCGACACATACATACATAATTTAATAACATTGTATATCTACACAAATACACAAAGCGTAAGAGTGAAAGAGACAGCTATTTGTAATCAGTACAGGTAGCGCGCGCGCTCACAATGACAAGTCACAGCTCGACTGACTGCAATGGTCACAAGTAACACCATTTCACGGCACGCGTTTGTTACGTTGGTGACGTTATTTTTACCCATTATTATTATACTATACGAAAAAATATCGTTTTAACAATAATAATTAACTAAATGGCCAATAAAAAATTAACCAATATTATACAAGAAGTGATAGACACAGTATTCCATATTTAAATTTCTATAGTTTCTATCGTTCATAAGTGTAGAATAATAAGGATTTTTGAAAATTCACCCCCTAAGGGGGTAAAACGGGGGTGCAAAGTTAGTATGAAACTTTGCCGTTTTTGATGTTATTCGAATTAAATTCAGTACCTATGAAGGTTTTTTATTGAGTTTCGAAAATCATCTCTTAAGGGGGGTAAAAGGGGGGTGCAAAGTTAGTAGGTATAAAAGTTTTTCGTATATACCTACATTATTTCAATGAAATTTTGTATTTAGGTTATGTTACGTCTAATTCATTTTGTATTTAGGTTATGTTATGCGAAGCTGCGGGCGTCCACTAGTTTTAATATAGAGCGAGTGCAGAAAGCTATAGTTTTAATACCTGAATAAGATGGCATGTTTTTTTTTCACATGTCACTTTGAACTTGGTTTGGATGAAGTCTATGATTATAGAGATGTAAATCTTATTCATAAAAACATATTATAGATTATAGAGATGTAATTCTTATTCATAAAAACATATAGATACTTTAATAAAGTGATCAACAAACATGTTCACCAAAAGTATTCAATAACGGTTCCATAACAGCAGGCTGGACCTGACCTGGATAAGAACTAATTAAATAATAAAATGGCTTCATTCGGTGGACAGCTGATTGAATTAGAAGTAATTTTTACCGACATCCAAAAAACGGAGGAATTTCTTTATCTTAATCCGGCTATATGTTTTTTTATTCGCTAAGGAACGTTTCATCATGAAACATGTACTTCAGTATGTAATTTTGTATCATTGAGTAGCTATATCAGAATCATTGAAAATGTAGAAAAACCTTAAATTATTAAAAAAATTATTAATTGAAAAAGCTAAAAACTAACCTGTGACCTGTAGCTTCAGTCTTTCTTGCGACCTCTAGACCAACAAGACAAATATCGCTCACAAATTATCCTTTTGATGTCTCCACCGAAGCCAGCCAACTCGTGTGACCAAACAATTTTCCGAGCGTGACTTGCGTATCAGAGGTATGGATTTATGATCCAATTAATACGCGGGGATATAGGGGAACGGACAACTAATTAGCAACGAATCCTGTAGTTTGTAAGATGGATGGTGGTTACTGGAATCTTCAAGGACAAGTCTTTATAAATATCGCTTGACCTATTTGACTTTAGAGCACTTTCGAGGTAACTGTATAGAGTTGTAGTTATATTTAACACAAGTATCCAGTTACCATAGATTGTAGTAGTTTGTTTTTTTGTGAAGAGCACAGCCTGATATTCTTTCCTACAATCGTCAATAGACAGGTAGCCGGTCTAGACTAGGCAGAGCAATCATAGCATAGGGTTCGCAGGACGTGAGGGGGAGGGTTATCGTACCTAATTACAAATCACTCGTTCGGTACTAACAGGTCGAGTGTCAGTTTTAAGTGACGCATTATCTATACATAATTAGAGTAAAAAATTAAAACATTTGTGACATCCCTGCAGAAATTTAGTATCTCTAGAAAATAATTCATAATTCATTCAAATTTAATTTTCATAAAGTAAAGCCTCACACAATCAGCTATTAATTCTACCTAACTAAATTGCTGATCAAGCTTAATTTCGCTGATGACTACACTCTAATTATTCGAAAGAAAACAAAGTCGAAAATCGATCGATTACAATTATAACTTTTCTCATTAGCATTTGTAACATCGAAAACAAGTCGTTTATTACTAGTGGAGTTGAAAACACGAAAAATTCCCCATCTCTGATCCCGGCTAAGTGTTGAATGGCCGGCTAATTGTCGCTGCGAAAACTAATAAGGAATTATGGGCTCGTTCGTCTAACAAACAACGTAGTTAGCTAATTTATTTGGACGCCAGTGGCTGGCACCGTTAAACGGGTGACATTAAGGAATGCAGACATTTTGCAGTGTTACTTTTTACCTGAATTTTTCTTCCTCAATTCTGTGGGTAAATTATCAGTGCCGGATCCAGAGTTTTGATAAGGGGCTCGATCCAACTAAGTGCTACTGTATTTAATTTTAAGGTGTGAAAACTTTAAATAACAACTTCAAACTAGTGCGATCGCCACTAGGCTGTTACCGTTGGTAAAGTACACTAGTCTTTCTCACTTGTGAGGAGTCTAGTAGACGTCAAGCTAACAGGTTGTCAGAGAGTATAATAATGAAAACCTTCCTACCCACGTAGTTTCATATGTCAACTGATATACATAAGTCTGTGGCATTCCCATAGTCCGCGATTCTGTAGATTATCACGGACGGCCGAAGACGGACGCATCGCTACGAACATGTCTTCGCTTTTACAGACGACATATTATCTTGCGTCGTACACACAAAGCCGCGTTCATGGCTCGCTTCGATTCAATGTGATCGACAGAGTTAAGCAACGACGGGCGCGGTTGGTTTGTGAGGAGGAGAAGGAAAATCCAACAAACAAACTTTCCCATTTATATATTAGTAAGGATTTTAACAATTTCATAAAATGTAGTATAAATATGGTCGTTTCACTGTCCACTACCGTTTCCATCAGCGCGAAGTAAATCCGCTTATTGGTATCCGCTTATGGCTATTACGATGCGACTTAACATTATATTTTGTAGGAAACAAAGAGCTTTAAAGTATTAGTGTTGCCTTTTCATACAAAAACTTTGATCTCGTGTTTCACTATATACAATCACAAAACAGAATCGTTCATTGCCTAATACTTCCCCTTCGCTGCGACCCATAGACGTCCCACTGCTGAGCACGGGTCTCCCCCACAGACACTGCTGCGGGTGGTCTAGAGCATACTCCACCACGCTGCTCCAATGCGGATTGGTGGAGGGGTTAGTGGCCTACCCAGTGTCGAATAATAATAATAATATATAAAACTTCTCCTTATTCAAATTCAAATTAATTATTATGGCTATAAAGTGTTTTAAATTTGTTATTTGGCTGAGAGAGTTAATTAGGACATTAGTTGGTCAGTTCGTTAGTGAGTATGAGGACTAGGGACTGTTAGTGATAGTTAGTCCTGTATCTAACAGGTGTTAGTAATAGTCCAATTTGTAATTTTTAGTAAGAGTCTCGTTCCAAGTCAGTCACAGATGTGTTATCCTTGAGGACGCCTCTAAAGCAGTGAAACTGGAAACCACACCATTCCAACCGGACCACAATTGCTTTTTAAACAATTACACGGTAGAAATGGTACTAGGTACCGTGGCAGGCAGTGTTACTGCCCGGGGCAAACTCTATTTGGAACAAAATAGGATTCATAAAAAACTTATTTGGTTCCCTATAGGCTTTACCACCTTTGGAATGGAATTTGTATAAAAATATATAGCTAAAATAGGTTTGTTATTTTTTTATGAATAACTTGGATTTAGGTAGTATTTATTTCCTTCATTTCGAGTTAATAATACTTGTATAACATGTGTTATGAAGTAACATGTCTTTTACTCTTAATAAAACCATATCATCGCTATTACGATACCTCATCGATCATTTATTCTTGAGATAATCATCCATTATTGCACAAAATGGGGTAAGTTAGTCGTAAACAGCGCGCTTGGGCAATGCAATGTTTGATAAATGGAAATTGAGATACAGAGAAGAGAAAGAGAGAGATAGAGATAGAAGTAAAGATAAATCTTTATCTAAAGATAGTGATGATAGAGAAAAATATAGAGGTCAAGGGATAAAGATAGAGATAGTGGTAAAAGCTGAGATAGAGTCAGAGGTAGTTACAGATAGAGGAGATACAGGTAGAGTTAGAAATAAAGTTAGAGATAGCGGTTAAGGCAGAGGCAAAGGCAAAGATTTAAATAGAGAGAGGGATAGAGATAGAGACAGAGAAGAAATATAGATAGAGGTAGAGAAGAGATAGAGAGATAGAGGTAAAAAAATAAAACTTTGATATTTCCTTTAATGCAAAGGAAAAATGGGGTGTATTCTATTAAATTATTTTGATACCAAACCTCGGAGATCAAGTAACTAAAAGTCTCACTCAGTATCACTCCCTTATGCCTTAACAGCCATGACTCCAATAGATTCTGATGGCTGAACTCAAGATTATTTCTTCGTCGTTAGATCAAAACGAGCCGGCGACGATACAACCCCGTTTTTCCAGTCCATTGCCTTTTTCATCTGAGTGAGCGAGCTCATTAGACCCGTGTCAGAAATTGAAAGAACATGACTTTAAATTGTTATGACATTTTGGTGGCAATGTCCTTTCAAGATAGAAGTAGAATCTGCAATTTGTTCACTAAAGATTAGCCCAAAGTTGCGATGCATCAGACCTTAAATAACAAGCGTTCCAGGTACAACTCCGTACCCCCTGTGAAAACTGCAATAAATGTGCACCTTTTTATTTTTAAAACTTATGTGGCAGTTGAAAAAAATACTGAATGCATTTTTTTGTGTCTAAAGATAGGACAGTACGAAACATCATTGAATTTACTCAATTTTTGTTTGCTACAGTAATGCCCGGTTTCTGAAAGGCTGATCAAAATTCAAATCAACTAACAGCTCTTATAACTTAACAGCGCTGTCAAATCAATTTCGGTTTCTGAAACGTTGATCAGTGAAAAATTAACTAATCTATGATTAATTTGATTTGACATTCTAGTCTAAGATCCCGCTATACAACGACCTTCACCGAGATGTTTATTTAATAAAAAGTATTTTATATTCAATTTAATATATCAATTAATATATTGCATATGGGTTGGCTAACTAATTTCAGTCCAGGATATGATTAATTAATAATTCAAAAAAAAATTTTTTTTTAAACATTTCACCGGTTTGATTATTAGACAAATTCTATACCAATCGAAAGTATGAAGCCCACAGATTATGCAAACGTTAGGTTGGCTATTCTTTTCCGGTCACAACTCTAGAGTAGCCAGGTATAAACAGGTTAATCGATCGAAATCGCATTTTGCACCGGTCTGATTATTGAATTAAAATTAAATGAAATTAAAGATTATTCCATTATGAACACGGTGGTATAGGGTTGTTTGCGAAAAATCAGTCCCGAATTCCAGTTGTCGAATTTTGAAAAGTGAGATATTGCTGCGAGTGAATGTGTGCGACTGAGAGGTCCCAACCAACCATCCCCAACTGAAATTAGTTAGCCAACCCATATGCAATGTATTTATTGACGTATTAAATTGAATATAAAATACGTTTTATTAAATAAACATCTCGGTGAAGGTCGTTGTATAGCGGGATCCTCTACTATTCGGTTGTCTTTTATCGCGTAATAAGCGTTTCAGAAACTCAAAATTGCGGTTGACATAAGATTCTGGCGAATGTGTTGACTGTCTTGTCAACTGACAATCCGATCAAATCAAATCTATGAATAAGCTTCTAGCAACCCAAATGTTACTTATTGACAGCCGATTAGTTAATTTTTCTGTTGATCAGCCTTTCAGAAACCGGGCGAAAGACTTTTCAATCTCTATTATCCATTGCTGCCGCATCCCTGACGTCTCGTGAATCGATGTCTAATTTAATTTACTAGTAAGCCGTAAGCCCATTTCTAGTCCATTACTCCAACAGTTACTCGACCCAAGTGTCGCTCATCTCGAGATAACCCTAGCGGAATAAGGAAACAAAACAGCCCTACTTGATCCTATCGGGCCCCGCGAACGAAACTAACTGCCCCGTCTGTGCTGCTTAAGACCGAATCCAAGGAAAACTGAACTCTTACTGGATAAGATAAGGTTTCTTTTAGAATGCTTCAAACTCAACAGCTCCTTGCGCCGTTCACATCAGAGATAAGTTGGGATAGAGTATTTTAGGTCAGAGAGAAACTATGCTTCCCCTTAAATAACGTATCGGGAATGCTCAAGACAGTTAGTATTACTTATTGAAGTTGAGACAAAGTATAGATTATCGATAAAAGCTAACATAAACTTGTTGATTAAACAGATATTTAGTGAATGAAAAGTAATTGAAAAACATAAACTAAAATTATATAAATATGTAATAGAGGACATTAAAGAAAATATATATAATTCGCATTTAATAACAGAACATAATGTGATGTAGGTACTTAAATAACAGCAAAATTCTAAGATCTAAGCTCACTTAACTTTCCCTTACGCAACATCTATGTTGTTTTAATCTATTATGTTTTTAACTATTAACTATTGTGTTCAGTACTCACAGAATGTTATTAATCAATCTGTTGAAATGCAAAATTGAAACTTTAAAGACTATTAACTAAAACTTGTTTATGATAAAAAGCTGTAAATAAATCTGATTCCTTATTTCGCTACTACGGTTATTTCATCAGAGACATCTTACCCGGATAATGAATTGTTTAGGAAACGGATGCGATTCGACAAATGACACTTATTTAGTAATGGCTGAATAACAACTTAAGATACAAGTCAATTAGATCAAGTCCGGGTTCAAATCCCAGTAAAGGGTGAAAGTAACAATCGAAATAATTAAAGTAATACCTTCTGAGTGTGAACGTTCCGAGGGTGAAACTCTATTCTAAAGTGAAACTCCTCGATCGAAACATGAATAATGCAAATAAATCAAATACTATGATATTATTTTTACAGTAACCAACTTCACCACAAACCTTTTTTTGTCCCACTATTGGGCACGGGTCTCCTCTCACAATGGGAGGGATTACGCCTTAGTTCACTACGCTGGCCAAATGCGGATTGGCAGACTACATATGCCTTCGAGAACATTATGATGAACTCTGAGGCGTGCAGGTTTCCTCACGATGTGTCCTTCACTGTTATAACAAGTGACATTTAATTTCTTAATCGCACATAACTTAGAACTGTAGTCAATGCTTGGGTTTGAACCCGGACCGCTCGAGTGAGAGGCGAGATCGATAGCCATTGGGATATCACAGATTATGTTTACAGTAACAGTGTAGTGAAAACGATGTGACTCAGTGGTAAGAGTATTCCCAGTACAGTAAGGTACGAAGTAAGATCACTTTGAAACCCACTTTCGGTGAAATTTTTCAAGGTAAACTAAACATATCTAAATCAAATAAATTGTTAAGAATATACTCAATGTTATAATCGTTTTTGAACTAGGACTAGTGGAGGTTTACACGAAAGTAGGTTAAACACTTGGCAACGGTTCTGGAATTACAGAGTGCCACCGCAAAGGGTTTACGAGTTACAAGTAGCGGAAGATTTTCTGTTAAATTACGCAAAAGTAATTTAACTCGGTCAAGTCGTCGATGCTATTAAAAACATTGAACTTGATGCACACTTCAGTGTGCCTACTAACATTTTTATCCGTGTCAAATATAATTTTAAAACACAGGTTATGTTATTTTCAATCTTTGGTAAAATTATCTATAGTATAAAGAGGAAACATTTGTTTGTAATGTTTTCACACAAAAACTACTGGACCGATTTCAAAAATTCTTTCACCAATAGAAAGCTGCTTCGTCACTGAGTGACATAGGCTATATAATATTACTAGGTGTAAACGAAACTATTGTTATGTCTAATTCCACGCGAGCGAAGCTGCGGGCGTCCACGAGTATTGAATAACAAGACTAGTCATCTCACAGTTCCTTCATTTACTTGCGAGTGACTAGGTAGTCCCTCATTCAAGCTATGCGAATTGTTGTTATATGTAACAAGAGCAGTCGAAGGGTGGAACAAAATGTTCGTTTGCTACTTGATGAAACAAAAAATACAGTTAATTGCAATAATTTTATTTCTTGCATTGTAAAAGTAAGGAAGCAAGAATGATTAATGTATTATGTTGCATTCGCTGCAATAATTAATGGGAAATTAATAAAATAATCCACCAATACCTTTTGTCTAGCTAAAATTACTTTGCGCAATTCAAAATTGTATATCGAAATCAACGTTCATTTATTTATTGTTTACACTTTAATTTTTCTTCACTGTTTAATACAAGTTATTTTTTTGTTTAATCCTGTTTTTTTTAAATTTTTATGTTTATGCTTTATAGAGTTAGATTTAGGAAATCAATGATTTTTATATTATATCTCTCCGCTATATGACATCAGTAATGGTTTATTAAAACGTTCCTTGAGAACTCACTGTTGTATGTAAATATAAAGTTGAACAACAACAACACAAATACAGTAACCATAATTGCGGAGCTCTGAACAACTTGCGGCTCTCGAGAAATACTTGGAGTGTGTAAATATTTGAGGCTGTATTCCCTACCGTTTGAGACTGAAAAAGAGCTTGCGGGATAGATAAGTGAACATTTGTTTAGCTAGTAAGAAAGAGATAAGAGATGTAAGGAAGAAGATAATATGAGAGATAAAAGAAACTAACTTCATAATGTTATATAGGTAATCATGGGATTACGTAATACGAAGTTGTTGATGTAAGGTAGTAACCGACATGCTCTATCAGTCACGGCGTGCAAAAATTACGTAACTTAAATTAATTACATTCATTTTTAATTTCATAAAACATTAAATCAACGAATATTAGTGAAACTACCAAGGCACTTACCACCGTGCTACGGAGTCGTCAATATAACAGTAGTATGCTGGAATTATAGACAAGCATTTTAGTATGCACCTAATATTAATGGTAACGTGAATAAACTATAGTCACTATAGTTTATTCATGTTACAATCCTACTAACATAGAGAAATGTACTCGTAGTCATTGCTACTAATATCATTATATATTGGGAGTGACGTCACCCATGCGGGGCACTTCCTCGAACGCTAATTAGATGTTGAAATCAGTGGATTACAACTACTTTCATGTATACTACCAGCAATCTTGGTATATTAGTTGTGAAATAATTATAGCAGATACATGGACATGATTCAACTTTGACACTTATATAATTTTTTGATTCGGATAATAAATGTCAAATTTGCAAACTACAGTTTTAATTAGTTAGAACATAATGTTACATATTATTTAGGATGTTTTACAGAGATCTTAAAACAATCTTGTAGTAATTTTTTTTTGGTTTTTAGGTAGTTAGTAATTAGTTGGTATGTAAGCTATATCGGACGAAACATTTCACAGCCGTAGCAGTTATGTATCTCATCTATATTCTTGCTGCTCAAAGGTGACTCGGTATCTTAGACAAACCTTGTATGGTTTATTGGATACCAAATATTAATGTAAAATGTTGAAATGTTGTTATTAAATAAATATTAAATAAATAATTAATAAAAATAAAATATACATATACATTCTTTTCCATTTTTAATTTTCACCCAACATTGGCACACTACGTGCGCCCATATTGGTGTCGGCACCAATGCCGATCACAGCACGAATTAATATGTATGTAAATATTTAGGGCAAATGTTTTCCAAAACATTGGGCATTGCGAACCAATATTGCTGCCATTAATCTTGGTTACGCGAGCTTAGCCGGACAACGGTTGCACATAGTTTCCGTTGCGATTCCAATAAGAGCGCTGGCTTCGAGTGTTTGCGAGCAGTCTTAATACTGGCAGTGTGCGCTGCTTCTGCTGCCAAAATCAAAGTCAGCGTCTACCAATGGCTCCATACATGTCATGTCTAGATGGAGCAATCAATATTCAAGTAAAGAAAAAAACAACAGTTGATCCTATTGGTCGAAATTTTTCAATGCGTGTTTCAACATGTTATGTCTATATTTCTTAGAAAGGATAGGCAATGGTTTGTTTTACGCACTTGTGCGTGAATGGTACACTTTATAGCATTTAAATGGTAAAATTAATGAGGTGATAAATAAAATAATTTCAAAGACAAACTTACTAAGTTGCATGAACGTAACTTAATTTTTGATATCGATGTTTAAAAACATACAGCTCAGTGAAAAATCTCTTATAACATTTTGTAATGCACGAAAACAATAAGTAAATTTTCCAACTCTAGCAAAATCCTAGATGCAGTCTGAACGTCAACTGCCGTGATAGATCCACATTGCCAAGATGGTGGTTAATGCACGCTGGATAACAAATGGCTTCTTGTAGTGAGGTGATTGCTTTGTATAAAAATATCCGAAACATTTATATCTGAATCAATGTCAATCAAAAAATCTTTAAATTTAATGTTATCATTGCTGCATTAATCCTATGATAGACTGCAGAAAATGCGTTACCCGTCATTAAGGTGCATTAAAACTTTAACGAATATGTAATTTTTTTAAGGGCACGTAAAGCCGCCCGCAGCCACCCGTTGAAATCGTAAGATAAAGATAAAGATTTTTATAAGATAAAAGTGTTTAAGCCATATTAGAAGCCTTTGGACGGCTTAAAAACTGACAATCTAGTTGACCACTAATCCCTTCACGAGTGGCGGAGTACACTCAAGTCCTTCTCAGTTATGAGAAGAGACATTTATGTCCCGCAGTAGAATGCTTGTGCTGAAACCACTTACCGTACCCGTTAGTATTAAAGTATACATATATGAAACGGCACATCACTAACGTGGCGTGTCGTACTCACGACATTAAAGCCGCGGTCGCATTCCGCAGGTGATGTAACGTGTCACAAGTTAGCGTATGTATATAAGTTATGCTGATTACTTGCGACAAAATCGACCTGTGATTTCAGTACCCAACCATCCATTGTAGCTTCATACATTAATGACATCACAGGGCGGGTAGTTTGATATGTCAGGTTTTATGTTACCTTTATTAAGGTTGAATAGCCCTTTGGAATCTATAGTAGTACTAACCCGGGCAAACTCTAAGTGGAACCATTTAGAGTCCGAAGCAGTCCTTACCGCTCGCTACGATAGCTAATAACATGTCATAATTACCATGTCATAATTTGTTTTAAAGCAATAGTGTTTCAGAAGGATTATTATGGTTTCCGGTTACACTAGAGGCGATTTTTTTGAAGCGACAAAATAAACTTTCTTTCTTTCTTAATTCAGAAGTGATATTTAATTTTTAAATTGTACATGACTTAGAAATTTCTTTGGTGCGTGCCGCTTGGATTTGAACTCGGACCGTTCGAGTGAGAGGGGAGTTCGATAGCCACTGGGTATCGCCGCTATTCAACACACACTATGAACAAACCACTTTCCCACTCGTACATAGAGCCATCATAAACTGAACATATTCTATAAGCAATACAAGCGAGTTCGTAAATACATTACCGTCACGGAAATATCACGTCGCAAATGTCTCAAGAGGCAAACGTGACGTCATCACTGCTACCTTTAAGCGAGCAAGTTTATTAGTTGATTCGAAATGCGGTTAAGGAAACTTCACGTGACGTCGGGGCTGTCTCTTGAGGTCTAGTGGTCGTAAGCGTGACCGCTAAGCTAGAGGTCCTGGATTTTATCCCTGGGTCGAGCAAAGTGGTATTGGGTTTTTCTAATTTTAAATTCCCAGTAGAAGTTCGAAGTCTGGTGTTGAGGCTGATGTATGGCTATATAAAGGACTAGTAGACGCCCGCAGCTTAACTCGCGTGGAATCTATATATATAAAAGGAGAAGGTGACTGACTGTATGACTGACTGACATATCAATGCAGGGCCTAAACTATAAGGGCTAGAAACTTGAAATTTTGCACAGGGGTTCCTTTTATAACGTAGGGGAGAACTAAGAAAGGATTTTTGAAAATTCACCCCCTAAGGGGGTAAAACGGGGGTGCAAAGTTAGTATGAAACTTTGCCGTTTTTGATGTTATTCGAATGAAATTCAGTACCTATGAAGGTTTTTTATTGAGTTTCGAAAATCATCTCTTAAGGGGGGGTAAAAGGGGGGTGCAAAGTTAGTAGGTATAAAAGTTTTTCGTATATACCTACATTATTTCAATGACATTTTGTATTTAGGTTATGTTACGTCTAATTCCACGCGAGCGAGGCTGCGGGCGTCCACTAGTTAGACATAAAAATAGTTTCGTTTACACTTTTATATGCATTTTTATTTAACTTTTAATGTTTGGAAGCGTATTCGTTATTATTATCTTATTCGTAGATCACAAAACTCACAATACTATGGCTTACAAAGAAATTCTTTAAGTCTGGTACGATCTTTCTTGCCATATAGAGTACAACGAGTGCAAGTAAACAGGTGTCAATCCTCTTGTTCCTTTGTAAATGTTCGGGTTCCGCAAGCCGTTTTTATTTTTAGTGTACATAAATGATCTACCCTTTACGGTGGAAAATTTCTTGAAAATCTTTTTGTTTGCCGACGACACGTCACTATTAAGAAACAATGAAAATTTTGAAAAGAGAAACTACCGAGTTTCTTGCCGTGTTCTTCTCGGTAGCACCAACTTCGTGAACCGGCGGTAGATAAAAAAATGTTATGGCGTTCATTAAGCGTATACAAAATGCCATAGGTATAATGAAAATAAATGAATCTGAACATGATTTATCTTATACACTTGTAACCAGGAGCGTCTATCTATGCAATCGTGTTGGCCTGAAGTTATTAACACATTCACATATAACGTGCATATTCTATAAGCTATACGAATACGAGTGAGACCGTGAATACTGTCACGTGAATATGTCGCTGATATCTCTCGGGGGCTGCAACGTTCGAGACTGCAAGATTATTAGTTTGCTGAATTCTAAATATGTTTAGAGAAAACTTTCTAAGATATAATGCAATAATATGAATATCCAATAACATTCCAATGGAATTAAACGATGAGATAGTATACGTGGCGTAGCGTCCATAGCCCAATGGCTCGCGTTGATTTAAATTGATCGAAAGAGTTAAGCAACGACGGGCGCGGTCGGTTTGTGGATGGGTGACCGCTAGTGTCAAAAATTTCATGGACACTACCGTGTTTCGGAGGCTACGTAAAGCTGTCGGTCCCGGTTGTTTTCAAATGTGGAAACAATCGTTAAGCCTTGTCGAAGACCTTCGGGTGGCTTGAGAACATTCAATACTTGGTTGTCCACTAACCCCTCCACCAATCTGCATTGGAGCAGCGTGGTGGAGTATGCTCTAGACCTCCCGCAGCTATGTCTGTGGGGGAGACCCGTGCCCAGCAGTGGGACGTTAATCTACACGGCTTAACGATTATTTTCACCTATGAAAACATCCGGGACCGACGGCTTTACGTGCCTCAAGCACGGTAGCACCCATCATATTTTGTCACTAGCGGTCACCCATCCGCAAATCGATCTCGCCCGTCGTTGCTTAACTCTGTCGATAACATTGAATCGACGAACCACTGAGCTACGAACGCTACACTGTGGTTATGTAAGGGTGTATTATCATTACTCAACTCATTTTACTCTCGTTCATAATCCCGTCAGCACAATCCCAGGGCTACAGGACACCCAGCCACTGCACAGCTAGATTAGATCTATTGTATCACCGAGCGCATTGTTTAGACTGAAGTTTATAAATTGATTTTTACTGGAACAGCGGTTACTTACATGGGTTTAATGACCTTAGTGTGTAAGTACTTGTGAGTGCAATCACCTTTATATTCATGTCTTTAAGAGGGTGCCCCGTAAAACGTCCAATTTGGGCACACGTGTGTGTTGACTTGATACAGAACTTGATTTTTATGGATGAAAATTAGCAAACGAGCTTGGTGGTATTCGGATCAAGGATATGTATTAAATTGTAATATCTTCTAATATATAAAATTTCCATGTCACAATGTTTGTTGCAGTACTCCTCCGAAACGGCTTTACCGATTTTTACCAAATTTTATATGCGTATTCAGTAGGTCTGAGAATCGGCTAACATCTATTTTTCATCCCTATAAATGTTAAGGGTAGTCCACGCCAAAAAATTTTTTTTTTATTTTTTGACGAAATTTTTTGTTTTTATTTTTTTATGATACAGCATTAGAAAATACATACAACCCTGAATTTTCAACCCTCTACGATCAACCAAAAATTATTTATATCGCAAAACAACGTTTGCCGGGTCAGCTGGTTTTCTATATAATCCCGCTCGACATGGTGCTTGTGAGGGCGTTTATTTATTAAATGTCTATTTATTTTATTTATTTATTTATTTAATAAGTTACACCAACAAGATAAACACCAACACAATAACTTAAAACATGCACTGATACGAGTCTAGAGTTATTTATTTTTATTTACTGTATAAAACTGGTGGTTTATTCTTTATTTCAGTCTTCACTAGATAGCGTTATAAAAGTAAGTATTTCTTTTCTGCTCTGTCTTCTTGTGCATATTCAGAGGGAAAGGAAAATTGACTTCACATTATTAAAACATGCCATCGAACTGGCCTACCACTTTTAACTAGCTATAGCTGCAAATCAATGGACTTTTTTAAAGAAAACAAGTATTGTTCTCAAACAAAGTTAATTACAAAGGGGGTTTATAACAACGGAAAAGTTATTCCTGATCAGGAACTACAAAGCCCGTAGCAGTTACGTAGCTCGTAGCAGCTACGGAGCTCGTAGAGGGTTACGAATTAAACACTTGAAGTTAAACTAACCCACAAAGCATGCATGGTTAGTTTTGTAATTTGTAACATTTACAAAAGCGGCGCGTGCTGTTGAAATGTAAACTTGGACTCTTCGGAGTGATATTTTATATTTATGGATCTTTATAATTACGTATTACTTCCTAGTAATATTATAAATGTGAATGATTGTATGTTAGTTGCTCAGTTACGCAAAAACTAAAAAATAAATAGAGATGAAACTTATATAAGATTAGGTGGATGATAACCTTAATTGAAATATAGGATACGTTTGTTGGAATGTTGTTGGGCGCAACGATTACAGATGGCGCTAGCACTAACTCTGAAACAAGGTGACTTTATGCCGTTCGTTCGCCGATTTACTGCCATTATTTGATTTGATTTAAACCATGTCTTAAATGTATTTTTGAAGTTTGTTCTATTTTTCGTTCTTATAATTAATTTTATAATATTACTAGCTGACCCGGCAAACGTTGTTTTCCCATATAAATAATGATCGTAGAGAGTTGAAAATTTTTCCTAATGCTGTATCATAAAAAAATAGAAATTAAAAATTTTGTCTAAAAAATAAAAATAAAAATTTAGGGGTGGACCTAACATTTAGGGGGATAAAAAATAGATGTTGGCCGATTCTCATAGATACCGGATAAGCACAAAAAAATTTCATCAAAATCGGTCAAGCCGTTTCGGAGGAGTATGGCAACGAAAACTGTGACACGAGAATTTTATATATTAGAATTTATATTCATAAACAAGTATTTATTTATGCATATATAAATATGTTATTTAATTTTTACTATTAATTTATTTATTAGCTCCTTCTTCGATCGTTTTAGCTTTTACTTTTTAATTCACTTTTTTGCCTTCTTCGCATCTACATGCTTGTTACAAAGGTCGACTGGTAGATAATGCTTTTAGCATGAACTTCCTTTTGTACCACAAGCATTTTGTATAAAATTGAATAAATAAACTAACTTAAAACCGACTTATAGTAGTAGTAGGTATACTAGTATTTTAATACATATTTTCGTTCAGAAATTGTGAAGCACAAAGTTTCAGTTCAGCATTTTTTATTCAGTTCAGATTCAGATCTCGGGGGCCAGTCAGTTGGAACTCCAAAAGCGAGACTAAAAACTAGAAATATTTTCCCGTGGCTTCTCTCAGGAGCGACCTCTGAAATACCTTCGCGGGCATTCAACAGTGAAATTAATGTTCGGGCGACCTCCCTAATTAGCGGCCACTACTTCAGAATTAATATTTAATTAGTCACTCTGGCAAATTTGAGTGCTATTAGCATCATCTTAAGATTTATGTTCCTTTGAGAGAATGTAAAAGAAAATTATTTCTTTCCAGTTAGGTTTTTTTTTAATGTAAATTGTTGACTGGAAAATAGTAATTGTGCATGACTTCATATATTAGTTAGTAGTACTTTGTAGTTATTATCCATAGGTTATTATAGTCCTGCGAACGATGTATCATGTCCATTGCCAATTGACGGGCCCGTTGGCGAAATCGGTAGTGACCCTACCTGTTGCGCCAGGGGTCGTTGGTTCGAATCCCACTTGGAACAAATATTCTTGTGACTAACACTTGTGTTTTTTCTGTGTCTGAATGTAAATATTATCTATTAAAGTATGTATTTAAAAATATCTATGTATGTTTATAAGTCTCTGGCACCCATAGTACAGGATTGCGTCTTGGGGCCAGAGAAGAACCTGTGTGAGAATGTCCATGGTATTTATTTATTATTTATTTAACTGCTTAACTTACTTTAACTTACTTCTTACTCCTAGTGCTGCTGTTAAATTATATACTACAGTAAAATTATTGGCCAGCACAACATAAGCAATAAGGGTCGAGATTTTAGCCACGGAATTATAATGAAAGAAACGCTAGAAATGATATTCCCAGGAGGTTTCGCACAGCACAAAAACAAGGAAGCGCATTACCTCTGCAAGGCTTTTGTAAAAATGAAATTAATGTCCGGTTCACCGGCTAATTAGGGGCCTAGTCTTCTACATTAACATTTCATTACGCTTTTTAAAGATAAAGGAAAGCTTTAACCATAATCTTAAGATATAACTCATTGTTTACCGCATGGAGTAATAACTTTGTTTGAAGGATTTTTAAATTAGAAATTTTATCCTATAATCCTTAAAACTCTCTTTCGGTATCATTCTGAATAAAGTGGTACTTTATTCTATCACAGAGAAGAAATTTGACCACTGTACAGTATGTTGCCTAACTGTCTGTTCATTCACATAGTAGATTTTATAAATGACGATCCTCTTCTCACCATTTGGGTAAGGAGCCCTAATAAAACCAAGAAAGTTCATACGAAAAGTATAAGTCGCAGAGCTCTACTCCCTGATGTCATTATAATGTCATTTCGCAGAAAATTATTAGATCACTTCGAATATTGTACGACGCATGTATGATGTTAATGCCGGATATATACGGTTAGTAACTGACTCCAACTTCGAAAGTCACTGCTTACCCGATACTGACATTTTGTAAATAGATTTTTTTTTATTGTAAGGATTTGAAGTCAGTACAGACAAAGCCAATGGATATTCTTTGCTACTATTAATTTAAATGTACAGATTAAAAAACCTTTAACCATTCACTGTCTCATGCACGGGTCTCGGAATGGGAGGGGTTAGGACTTAACTTACCACGCTGGCCAAGTGCGGATTCACAGACTTCACATTATGGAGTTAGTTATGTAGGTTTTCACTGTTTCCTTCACGATGTTCAAAGTACGAGGCATTTAAATTCATACATCTGGGAGGCCCGTTGGCGCAATCGGTAGTGACCCAGTCTGTTGCGCCAAGGCTCGTGGGTTCGAATTCCACTCAGGACAAATATTCGTGTGACGAACACTTGTATTTGTTCTGTGTCTGGATGTTAATATTATCTATTTATGCACGTATTTAAAAATATCTATGTAAGTATGTGTATCAGTCTCTGACACCCATATCACAGGCTCGCGCCTACTTTGGTGTCAGATGGCCGTGTGTGAGAATGTCCAATATATTTATTATTTATTTATTTATACGTAACTTAGAAAAGTCCTAAGATTTCAGTAAGAGGCGACTTCGCTCAATAGCTATCTACTGAGCTTTCAGGCTGTCTTACTTGTTGTTACATCTGCCATACAACCTAAACTACAATCAATTACCGTTGGCCCCTAAAGCTGGACTTAGTTAGACATCCAATTCAAAAGCAATCTGCTACAAGCATTGTGTAGCAGTTGCTATAATTCCCTTAGATGCAATGTGGCTTTGATCTACATAGAGAGATTGTGTACACCACTTATACAATACAATAAAAATAATTTATGGCACTAAAAATACTTTATATTGTCCTACAATGTCTTTATACAAATATAGCTAACTCAATAATAAATAACTGAACAACATAACTTAACATCATGACTTTATTTCGCCGAAGGAGTAGGCAGAGGTGTGTAGTTACTACAATACAATACAACACAATACAATACAATACAAATACACTTTATGGTACACCACAAGACAAAAATGAAAAAACAAAAAAATTCGAGCTAAATTCTTACTGTTAAACTTGAATTCTGGAGAAAACAGGAACAGTTCCATTCAATTCCTACCTTGTGACATGGAAATTGAAGTTCTTGGAATACAAAACGCTAATGTTTATTTATACAAGAGAATTGTTCTTCGCTGCTACTTCCCAGTCCTCAGATTAGCCTAAGAAGATTGGTTGATAAACGCTATTCATCTGAAAACTTACTGTACAGAGCTTAATACGAAAATTCTACTTTTAAATTCGAACTGAGTTAAATCTTTTCAATATTATTTTTGCTTTTATGCAAGTGATGTTCCTGGTCCACTTTTATTCGTCAGACAGAAGGAGAATAGAAAATCCCTCTTGCTTTATAAATTTGTTTCAAATATTCCCTACCAAGGTTGACTTTATCCAATGATGTGCTCACAAAGCAACAGTTTAATTTAAAGTGGCTGGCCACCCACGCGATCGAAGCCCCGAGTTGTCACTAATACAAAACTATTTTATAATTACATTCGAAGACGATAGAAGATAAAAAAGCAACAAGCATGTAATAAGTAACGCCCTACTTTTAAATTAATTACTTTTTACCTTATGTAGCGTGTTATGTACTTTTAAATTAATATTTTGAAATAATTTGATAAGTGTAGTTGAGTGACATTCATTACGTTTTATATTATTAAGAGCGGTGACAGCCTAATAGGCCTAATGGCTATCGAACTCGCCTCTCACTCGAGCGGTCCGGGTTCAAACCCAAGCGGCACGCACCAATGACTTTTCTGAGTAATCCCCAGTTCTGAGACACGTGCCCAACAGTGGGACAAAAAAAGGGTTGTGATGATGATCAATATATTTGTAGTTTTATCTGTTCTCTACCACCAACTATTACACATATTTATGACAAATAAAATGATTTGATTTGATTTGATTGTCCATAAAGCAGCCTTTAGTCTGGATACGGTTTAAAATTTCATTCGTCCCAGCGAGAGATGCCGAGACAATTCATAAAGTGAGCACAAAGAGTCTCGGCGCCCGGTTTTGTTCATTCTTACTTCTATTGTGTTCGGTGACCCATTGTCTGTGTTTAAGCGGAATAAGTTGGTGGTGCATTGGACGGAGTGATAACACATCATCTTTACGTAGCTACATAATGTATTAAGCCTATTAAAACATTGTTATTTTGATACTTTTTCCTTTGTATAGGTTTTTTTTATGGATATAAGATAGCAAAGCTTGCAGCACCACTCAGCAGCATGCTTTGCAAGATCGTTTTGGCCAATAGTGTTGCCTGACCCGGAAATCGAACCCAGAATCACTACACCAACAACGCAGTAAAACGAAGATTTTCCTTGAAAAAGAAGATTGACTTCCATGTTATCACCGAAGGTCGTATAACTAATTCAGGTAAGCAGCATCTTCAAGAGCAATGAACTACACGACAATATCAAATCAAGAGTAATCATCATAAGCAAATCGACGTAGTAATTGAAGGACATTAAATTTGTTTGTATCGGCGAATGAAGGTCGACAACTCATAGACGTCCCACTGTTGGGCACGGGTGTACTCCACGCACTCAGCTGCGGGAGGTCGAGAGCATACTTCACCACGCTGCTCCAACGTGGATTGCTAGAGGGGTTAGTGGCCAACCAGTGTCGAATGTTTTCAAGCCACCCGAACGTCGACAAGTTTCTTCGCAGGTTCAACAAGGCTTAACGATTGTTTTACCAATGAAACTTGCCCTCCAAAGCATGGAAACGCCCTCATTTTGCATTTAGCAAACCAACCATATCCGTCGTTGCTTAACTCTGTCGATCACATAGAATCGATGCGAGCCATTGGCCATGGACGCTACCGCATGCGAACTCAAGAGACCTTCTGTACTACCTGATAAATACAGAATAAAATTATCTGTGAAAATCTGTGTGCCAAGTGCCCCAAGCAAAGTGAGAAAATAAAACCTATTATGGAGACATAACGGTCCTTAAAACCATGCAGTAGGCATATCAAAGTTTACACAGTTCACTGGGGCGGCAGTGGAGATGTGTTGTTGTAAGATCATTTAGTAAATACATACAAGATGTATATTTATAGACGAGACAATTTCCAATATGTTTATTGTACACGTCACAAAATTCAGTTTTGAAAAAAAAAAAAATATGAATGTATCAAAAAATAATACCGCGTATATACAACTTTCCTACTGAGTGAGCAACACATTTTACTACCCATCTTCTGATAGTCACCACTTACTTAAAACGGTTTCCTATTCTTGTACGTTAGACCTATCTAGATTTTTATAAAATCCCGTTGAAATAATACTAGGCAAAGTAAAATAAATTTAAAATGTTAAATTTTTAGTGTATGAACAAATGATTTATTCACTTGTGGCTCTGGGTTAAGTGGAAACTCGTCGAAATATTTTATGAATTCACATTTTAAAATCTCTAGCTGTCTTTTGATAGAACGAATGAAATTCGGCTCAAAATCATGAAAGCTAACATATCAGCAGCCCTCGAGGAGTAAGCGTTGGTATTTAAATATATTACGAGCAGTAAATTGTTCATGATATTTGCCTACAAATTATATTTTCCCATCACGCTTCTCGGCGTATACGCGTATATAAATAACTAGTGGACGCCCGCAGCTTCGCTCGCGTAGAATTAGACCCATTAACGACGTCTACCCGTCTAAAGACTTCAAAAACGGCAAAGTTTCATACTAACTTTGCACCCCCGTTTTACCCCCTTAGGGGGTGAATTTTCAAAAATCCTTTCTTAGTGCTCCCCTACGTTATAAAAGGAACCCCTGTGCAAAATTTCAAGTTTCTAGCCCTTATAGTTTAGGCCCTGCGTTGATATGTCAGTCAGTCAGTCAGTCAGTCAGTCAGTCAGTCAGTCACCTTCTCCTTTTATATATATAGATTAGTGGACGCCCGCCCGCAGCTTCGCTCGCGTGGAATTAGACGCAACAATATGTAGTTTCGTTTACACCTAGTAATATAGCCTGTATCACTTATATAGCCTATATCACATAGTGAAGAAGTAGCTTTCTTAAGGTGAAAGAATTTTTGAAATCGGTAAAGTCGTTTTTCTATCTAAGACTTGAAAGTTACTTTACAGCATTGAACGGTACAAACAAATACTATGTTAATCCAAACAGTTACATATTGGTAAGTTTTTACTTGGATTTCGACATAGCAATGGGCGATTTGGTCTATTGTCTATTGTGATTATATGGAGCAACATTTTTATGTGACCTATTTCTTTTTGAAATCGACCCTGACCCTAATATCTAAAATTTTGATGAATAGCTTCTACACAACTAGCTTACCTTGTTTGACTCTTGGAAAAATGATGAGTTAATGAAAAGACACTTGAAGCCAAGTGTATCTCGACTCAGGACAATCTGAGCCTCTCAACTAGCAAAGTAATAATCATTCTCCAGACCCAAGTGGTCCCTTGTCCCCTTTCCCGCCACACACGTTACCGGTCACAATTACACTTGACTCACTTCTCGGGTAACATTACACTTGACTCACTTCTGTAGTAACGAGCTCGCGAGGCGACTCTCAGGTCAGAAATGCATGCAAACAATATAATCCTATACAAAGGAAATTTAGGAGCTCCATACTAAGAAAAAGGTTGTGAAGACTTTCTTAGAAATATGTAAACACAGTGGTCACGGCCCCACGCTGACCCACTATTGGGAACGAGTATCCTCTCAAAATTCAAATGCTTGGAGGTTTAGAAGGAGTTTGAAATGCGTCTATTGATTGCGGCGATCGTATGTGATCGACAGAGTTAAATGACGACGTGTACGGTCGGTTTGTGGATGTACGAGTATATCATCTCTGACACCCATATTAGAGGCTCGCGCCTACTTTGTGGTCAGATGGCCGTGTGTGAGAATGTCCAAGATATATTTATTTATATTTATTGTGAAAACGGATTCACACGTGTAAGATTTCGTACAGGCGAGTGATTTTTTAAGATTTCTCGAAATTAAATATCCTTTGGTAACTTTTTAACAATTTTTTGCGATTGCGGCCAAAGTTACACACATTCTGTGATAATTTTAGGTGTCTACCTATTTGCGTTCAAGAGCCTTATCCCAGAAAGACAGATTGAACCGTATTGGAATTTATTTTGCACCCTTTGGCACGAAACCCTAAAAACCATAGGTCTTAAACCGTTCATATTAAGGTTTGTTCGCATTAAGTTTCATAAGTCGCCCCTTTACTCGTATAACAAAACTAGTGGACGCCCGCAGCTTCGCTCGCGTAGAATTACGTCTGCCCGCGTTCGGGTTGCCCAGTTGACTTCAAAAACGGCAAAGTTTCATACTAACTTTGCACCCCCGTTTTACCCCCTTAGGGGGTGACTTTTCAAAAATCCTTTCTTAGTGCTCCCCTACGTTATAAAAGGAACCCCTGTGCAAAATATCAAGTTTCTAGCCCTTATAGTTTAGGCCCTGCGTTGATATGTCAGTCAGTCAGTCAGTCAGTCAGTCAGTCAGTCAGTCAGTCAGTCAGTCACCTTCTCCTTTTATACAGGGTTATTGGTAATTCGACGTATTCCCGTTAGGAGGTGATAGGGGTGCCTATTTGTGGTAATTTTAACCCCTATATGCATTATGCAAAAGTGAACCATTTTCGAGTTATCAAGCTTTTCAGCTTTTTTCAAAATAGGTCAGAAATGCAACATAAAAAATTTATTTAAAAAAAAGTATCAATTAAAATCTATTTTTTTCTTCTGATTTATAAAAACGATTAAACAATGGTTATTTATCAACATTAAAATTACAATTATCGGTCCAACTTTAATTGTTATTAGTTAATTTACACCTCAGAAAAAGAATGAGACTGCGTACGTAATAGGGGAAGTCCCTTCGAGCAAGAACTTTAATTAGGCTAAGTAACAAAATGTCTTAATTGTTACTTATTATTAATTGTTATTATTACTAAACTTTTACTGGTTCTAAATTTAATTTTAAATTTATATATTTTGTTTTATTTACAATGGGCATTGTTAATAATTAATTTTTTGGAAATTTTAAAGAACGACCTTAAGTTTAGTTCGAATACAAATTTCCGCCTGCTTCCTTTGTGATAGTTTTTTCTCAGTTTTTTTTAAATAAGTTCATAGTTGTTATGCCTTGTTGGAAAGCTAAGAAAACGGTTATGTTTTTAAAATAATCTGCAAGCTAAGTTTGATATAAGTTTTTTTTTGTTTTTAAGGCATTTTAGTGGACAAAAATCTCAAAAAATATTGAAGTAATATCTTTAATCGTCTCGCATTTTTAAAGTTGGACCGATAATTGTAGTTTTAATGATGATAAATAACCATTGTTTAATCGTTATTATAAATCAGAAGAAAAAAATTGATTTCAATTGATACTTTTTTTTTAATAAATTTTTGATGTTGCATTTCTGACATATTTTGAAAAACGCTGAAAAGCTTGATAACTCGAAAATGGTTCACTTTTGCATAATGCATATGGGGGTTAAAATTATCACAAATAGTCACCCCTATCACCTCCTAACGGGAATACGTCGAATTACCAATAACCCTGTATATATAGATTAAAAGTATTACGCCAAACAATGCCTTTACCAAATACCCCTATACTCTGTAATTAAGCCGGGAGTATGCGAGGTCAATGGTTTAATTTTACGAAATTCCAGGTCTTAGATTTCACGTCGAGCTAATTGCTTATTAAGTTTTCGAATTTGGATAGAAATGGCGGCGAGATTATTGTGTAACCCTACACACCCACTTAAGATTAATTAAAATGTTCTCTTACGGTGTGTTATTGACATATCATTAGGATTATAATTTATGATATGGGTATCCAGTATCACATTATGCCTGTTTGCTGCTTCTAGTTGAAATTGAAGTTAAATGAAAATTCCAGTCGTTTTTTTCCAACGTTTGTCGGTAGTACAGCAGATGGGCCCCGCCCATATCCTTTAGCTTGCTAGCTTTAAGAGCAATTTAGGAATAATTAGAATGAGTGACCGCTAGTGGAAAATAAAAACAGTGGAAAAATTTCATGGACGTTCGGTTCCGTTCAGCCGTAGGTTCCGGTTGTTTTCAATGGAAATATTCAATTATGCATCACTATTATTATCTAATAATTATACTCTAAAATTTTTTTTTTTTAAAAAAGCTTTTATAACTTTTTTTTATTTTCATGCATTGTCATCGGAACCTAACATGTGTGCCAAATTTCAGCTCGATAGCTTCAATGGAAGTGGATGAAATATTGATTGCAAGATTCCAGGACATACATACAAGATACATACGAGTGAAGTTAAATAAAAGCTTTTAAAAAAACAATCGTTACAGTCCATAGGTACCTTCATTAAAATATGTGATCGCTTTTTCGTATCCATTGTTACGTCAGTTACGTATAAAGTAACCCTCTACCTACACAGAAAGCGGAACAATGTAAGAAGTAGCGAACTTTCGATTGTAAGCTGCCATTAATTAATTATGAAAGTTTTCATACTTTATCTTGACTTCCGGAATATGTATCGGCTGTTTGGATCTTGTTATACATTTTTAGTCGTTATTAAAAATATTGTATAACTTACTATGTATAACTCACTCGTATAATCCAATGTAGTACAGGGCCCGGAGAATGTCACAGGCTAATTTTTATCTCGGAACATTGCAATGTTTAAGAGAACTAGATAAAACACTTTTTTAATCGATTGACCGATTAATCGATGAAATCTATATCTTGATCGGATTCGGATCAGCGGGTAAAGCATGATTTTGATAAGTATTTGGTGCAGTCTTGTAGTCTTTGGTGCAGTTTGCCGTCGAAAAGGCTATGTAGAATAATCAGTAAAGTTCTACAGAGAGCACGATTTTGTTACCAAGCATTTAGTATTTACAAGTATTTTGCCTTTCTAGAGAGTAAATATCAATCATCTATGGATGGATATTCATCAAACCTTACTTACAAACTTTCCCATTCTCACCCAAGCGTGTCTGATTCCTCTGATTATACCCATTTCCTGTGACATTTATATCAAGAGCACTTCCCTCCATAATCGGAAAACTTTCCATCACAGAATAACCGAAACAATTTTCATTTCGACTTCTCACCATTGTCATCAAAAGTTCTTCGGTCAAACAGTTCTGAATGACGATTTTATCACAGTACCTACGGAGATATTAATTGAAAGCTAAAACTATAACTGAGGCCCGATTAGACCTCAATTTAAGCATATTATTTGTGTTAAAATCAGTCATAATTACAATTTCCCGATCTAATGAATTATTTAATATCAGATCAAAATTGCGCAAGGTACAGCTAAGCTCTCTTTAAAGTGAGTACATACACGATGCCTTGTGTTGATTTGGCGGGTACAACAAAAAATTTGATAACCAAGACTTCAGTAAGTATATTTATACCCACGGCTCCGCCCGCATTAAAGCCTTTTCTGTGCAGAGCTTTATTACTACAGCTACCATTAAAGTATTGTTAAAATATGAAAAGTATAGCCCTTATCCAAGACAGACTACATCAAACTACGTATCAAAATCTAGCTTTAACCGCAGTTCCACAAATCAGAATACAATCAAGATTTAGATTTTATCGATCAGTTGATTAAAAATCAATCGATACTTAAGAATCGAGTAAAAATAAAACGATTATTACAGTGGATTATTATTACTTAGCCCATTATCCGAGATAAAAAGTATCCTATGACAGTCTTCAAAATCATATCGATCCATCATTCCGTTCAGGAGGAGAAAAATGACAAACTAACAAACCAACGTAAGAATTTAGCAAATAAATGACTGCACCATACGCGGAGGAACGCGAGACTGAAAGCTCGGTATTCGGGGGAATTTATAAATACGGTTCCATTTATGCTGAACCTTTATTACTTATATCAACAAGTCTTATCACCAGCTTTCCTGGTGAAATGACAAGCTGTAAATACAACTTACGGGTCATGCTATAATCTAGCGACCTATTGTATATTATTTTCTTGTCGATCGCTTTCGAAACATCTGATATCGCCTGGTGATGGTCGCAGGACGCAGAATTGTGGGGTTGGATAGTCGAATTGCTTTCATTAAAATCGTTTCCAAAAGTTATAATTCAGGAAACATTTCCAAATATTAGTTTCCATTCAAAAATAAACACCTATCGAAGTAACTTTGTGTATTAAATTGAAAGGGAAATTCCGTTGAATAACACTTTGCTCAAGTTTCTTCATTCACTTTTCACGTTACACAATAAATTCTACGTTTCAATAGATTTAGATGTTGCAGTTTATATATGTATATGTGTATATGTATATGAGATAGCAAACGAACTGCACTCTTTAGCACCTAGCAAATGTGATGTATAACTTTGGGTGATCAGTCAAAAGTTGTCTGAATCAAGGACCGGACCCAATTACGTGATGCGAAATTTACAATGAAATTCAATGTATGAGTATGTACGGCAGGTGCACTGTTAATTGCACTCTCTTCCAGTTTTACTACTTGACTCGCACTTGACCGGTAATTTTAAATTCTATCTATTCTATTATCAAGCGCAAAATCCACTGCCAAACGCGAAATCGTTAATTTCATTATTTTCTTTTAAACCGATCAATAAGATATTTTAAATTCATAATCTCCTGTCTAAACGGTCTTCGGTCAGTGAACGACTTAGTTTAAAGGAACGCCAAAAGATTTCCGTCGTCGATAAATAGGTACAGGATTGGGTTACTAAGAATTTGGGTATTAGAAATATCACCGCTCAAAGCTCTTACGTCTTGAAGAAACAATAGGAGTGAGATCGTTGATAGGACACAGTCTGCTATCGAATATCTTTATGTTATAATTTAGAGCCAAGTTATTGCACATACTTCAAATATTATTATGTGCTGATAAAGACAAGGTATGGTTAATGGGTGCCGTAAACAATTACAACCTATACTGTATCAGATGATAGTTAAATTGAACTATCATTGTGTAATTTTATGGTAGGTAATATGTACGAGTATTATTGTTCAACCACTGAACCACCCACCATACCCTTGGCCATACATCTTGTAGGGCATAATTTATTCATTAATATAACAACCCTTTCTTTGTCCCACTGTTGGGCACGGGTCTCCTCTCAGAACAGGAGGGATTAGGCCTTAGTCCACCACACTGGCCAAGTGCGGATTGGCAGACTTCACATGCATTCGAGAACATTATGATGAACTCTCAGACATGCAGGTTTCCTCACGATGTGTCCTTCACCGTTACAGCAAGTGACATTTAATTTCTTAAAGCGCACATAACTCAGGAAAGTCATCGGTGCGTGCCGCTGGGGTTTGAACCCGGACCGCTCGAGTGAGAGGCGAGTTCACTGTCTGGGCTGTCACTGCTGTCCAGTCCATAAAGTGGGGCATAAACTTACTACTGACTACTAATCTTGTGGGTGTAGAGTGGGACCATAAACTATTTAGCAATAGCCGATATACACCGAGCCGTGCCAGCCAAGCGCATCCCTCGTCAAGCAATTTATTGGACGGTGCGATTCAATTCAACTGGATGCGTTTCAATCGACGCGGTTTAACCGAATCCCACTGACTTGTTTGTTTATGTGTCAAATATTGTTAACGCGCATAATAGCAGAGAAATTGTTTCTGTATCAACGTCTAATATACACACCGGCATATTTAGCGGAACACAAAAAAAAGGTCCATAATTAAAAAAATATGGTTTTATTTTAAAATCTACTTACTACACTTGTTTTGTTATTTAAAGTTTCATTTGTTTTACTTAAAATGAGATCACATTAAGAACAGATTTTGCGAGTAAAGGCTATTTGTGAAAAATTGTACATTTTTGAACTTTTCATGTAACCGGGAAAAGTGAAAATTAATATTAAAATAACAATTAATTAAATTAGAAAAATTGTGATTAATATCGCGTATTTCCTCCACATGCTCTTATTAAAGTTTCTACCCGTCTAGGCATATTGAGAATGATGTTATCGATGGTCTCCTGGGATAGTCTCCGCCATTCCTCAACTACGGCGATTCGCAGTTCACCCACGTTGGCAGGAGCTGGAATTCTGGACTTAACTTCTCTTTTCAGCAAGTCCCAAACGTGCTCTATTGGGTTCATATCCGGTGATCTCGCCGGATACTCCATAACAGTGATATTCATATCATTAAGATAAGCTTGAGTTAACCAAGCGGTATGCGGCCGAGCATTATCCTGCATTAAAAAAAATCGTCACCGATATATGGGGCAAACGGTACGACATTTTCTTCTAAAACTTCTCTGATATAGCGGTCTGCAGTCAGACTCCCTCTGTCAATCACCACCAAGTCTGTGCGAGCTCCCAAACAAATGCCCGCCCAAACCATTATTGATCCACCACCGTATGCAACTGTAGTTTCAAAATTTGTCTGAATGTATCGTTCTCCTTTGAGTCTGTATATTCTTTGCCTGCCGTCAATTTGATTTAAGAGAATTCTGCACTCATCACTAAACAATACCTTACTCCATTGCTCCGCGTTCCAAAGTCGATGTTCCGCTAAATATGCCGGTGTGTATATATTGTATGTCTTAGAATCTTCTTTCTATATTAATTTTTTCAGGAACCACTCGAGATAATTTAGACACTACTACGAGCTTGTTGAAATAAAATTGAATAGTAATTTGAGTATATAGTAACATGAGTACGATGACGTCCGCAGTACCTATCAGTGTATGCACTCTCTTACATTTACTTATGTTTGATTTGATCGGCCGAGTTCGGCCGTTGACGTACGAGCATAGTTCGGCCGATGACGGATTTGGTGTATCTCTACCGTTAGCGTTTCATCGTTGTGACTACTGGAAGTTACAACCGCTTTGTAAAGGTGTAAACTCCTGTAAACCTCAAGGAACTCCCAAGAAGCGTGACCTACAAGCTGGCACCACTTGGCCGCCAGCCACGGCGAGCCGCAACCTTGCGCAACCACCATAACTCCATAACCTTTGGCAACGGCACGGTTACCTCAAATCGGAACAACGTAAGATACACGCTAGATGTGTTGGCAGCCTAAATAGATCGACTATGTAAATGCAGAGTAAATCGGTTGAACGTGTAACATGTTTTAGGGGTAATAAAATAAATATAACAATATTTTTAAGTCGTCTAAAAGCTACTGGAAATTATTCAGTGTATGTTACAAAGTGTAAAATTGAAAGCTTTGTAATGTTTACACTATACCTATATTAACTAATAGTGGACGCCCGCAGCTTTGCTCACGTAAAATTAGATCCATTAACGACGTCTGCCCGCGATCCGGTTGCCCACTTGACTTCAAAAACGGCAAAGTTACATACTAACTTTGCACCCCCGTTTTACCTCCTTAGGGGGTGAATTTTCAAAAATCCTTTCTTAGTGCTCCCCTACGTTACAAAAGGAACCCCTGTGCAAAATTTCAAGTTTCTAACCCTTATAGTTTAGGCCCTGCGTTGATATGTCAGTCAGTCAGTCAGTCAGTCAGTCAGTCAGTCAGTCACCTTCTCCTTTTATATATATCCATACTTAATATTATAAATGTGAAAGTGTGTTTGTTTGTTTGTCCGGCTTTCACGTCGCAACGAAGCTATTATATGGTATGGTTTTTGTGTGTGGAGGTAGTGAGGAGGGTGGAGAGTGACGTAGGCTACTTTTTACCGCGGTAAAACATCCCCATGGGAAGATATCGATTTTTTGTTATTTGCTAGATATTTAGTTCCGGATGTTGTTAATAGATGGCGTTAGTCAAATTTAGTTAAGTAGTTAGTATAGTAGTTAAGCAGTTAGTATCTTTTAACGTGGAACTGTCACTATTCATCCACCACAAATGTGTCATGTATGATAAACAACTCATTGTTAATTCCCTTTGACCACGCGGGCGGAGCCGCGGGCAAAAGCTAGTAGATATATAAATGGGAAAGCATGTTAGTTAGTTTGTCCTTATTCTCATCCTCGACGAAATAATAGATCAATGTGATTTTTGGCACAGACGTAAGCCAGCTCAGTGTGTCTCAACTCATTATATCTTATTAGTGAGTTATTAATGAGGGATGACGCAGCCTCTACCAATACTCAATAATAAACTAATCTCATAGGATTCTGTATAGCCTTAAAATAGTATACTGTTAAGTCATAAATTTTCCATTGTAAACTCTAGCGAGCTTATAACATTTTATACAACCTACATAAAAAACAAAGTAACCGAGTGAGATGTTATGAGTTTGTAACAATTACAATAGGTTTATATTCATTACGATTTATATGAAAAATGGTTTTAATTATGCATTGCAGATGAACATAATTGCAATAGTTATCCAGGCATGTTGCAGAATGTAAATAATAATTGAATTTAATATATATTCATAGGAACGTACTTTCGTATTCGTATAAAAATGACAATCATTGCTTAGCCTTTCATTTTATGAACTTTTGTTATCAATTTTAAGTTATTGTGTTAATTTACACCTGACTAATTCAACTTTTCAAAAAATCTCCAATATAGTGCAATATTTATCATATATCACTGGGATCACAATACTCCGATATAAACCAATCTAAACAAAAGCGCTTGTAAAATGTAACACGCCAAACAAATGCTGGGACACAATAACGGCTACTGCTTACTTAGGGCAGGTGAAAAGATATGATTAATCGGGCCACCGAAAATGTTTGCTACCCCTGGGATCGAAAATAAATTCATCAATCTTGTTTTACAAATTTGTTTTCTTCGTTTTGTTTTACAATATACCTAATACAAGCATTTATATTAGGTATAGAAAGTGAATATAATATAGTGCGTCAAGGGGCTAATTCGCGTGATGCGTTTTTAATCAACTCTTCGACGCGTGACGTTAGTTAGTTAGTTGTAAACGTGTAACGTTTATATGAATACTAGTGGACGCCCGCAGCTTCGCTCGCGTGGAATTAGACGTAACATAACCTACATACAAAATTTCACTGAAATAATGTAGGTATATACGAAAAACGTTTATACCTACTAACTTTGCACCCCCCTTTTACCCCCTTAAGAGATGATTTTCGAAACTCAATAAAAAACCTTCATAGGTACTGAATTTCATTCGAATAACATCAAAAACGGCAAAGTTTCATACTAACTTTGCACCCCCGTTTTACCCCCTTAGGGGGTGAATATTCAAAAATCCTTTCTTAGTGCTCCCCTACGTTATAAAAGGAACCCCTGTGCAAAATTTCAAATTTCTAGCCCTTATAGTTTAGGCCCTGCGTTGATATGTCAGTCAGTCAGTCAGTCAGTCAGTCAGTCAGTCAGTCAGTCAGTCAGTCAGTCAGTCACCTTCTCCTTTTATATATATAGATTAAGAAACATAATTTATTTTACAACATATTAATACTATAGTTTATCGAATCGAAAGACCGAAAATGTTTACCATCCCTGGGTTCGTAAATAAATCGATCAATCATGTATTCGTGTTGTTGTTTTACCACACAACAATAATTATTTATTGGCAAGTGCTACACATTGACTAGACAAGTCACTGTATATATTAAAGGTGATTAGAACCGCATCAAGGGGCTTATTCACGTTATAACGAAGCGCCGCTGAAGCTGTTGTAACGCTAACTTTCTCTTTGACATGTGATTTAAATTAAGCATTATTAGTAAACTTATACATACATAGCGGTGACAGCACAGCCCCAGAAAAGTCATTGG
This sequence comes from Carterocephalus palaemon, assembly GCA_944567765.1. NCBI lineage: Eukaryota > Metazoa > Arthropoda > Insecta > Lepidoptera > Hesperiidae > Carterocephalus > Carterocephalus palaemon. The sequence continues at coordinate 12,283,985 of OX155643.1, forward strand.
TGCGTGCCACTGGGGTTTGAACCTGGACCGCTCGAGTGAGAGGCGAGTTCGATAGCCACTGGGCTGTCACTGCTTTTAACACTATCACTCGTTTGATAATGTCCCTAACCGAACAACCACGAGCGCTCTATAACATATTGCTATACAACCCAAGAGTGACGTAATGGCTTAAAAGCAATTTAAAAGCGTCGCCCGCGTCATTTACATAATCCATTCGTATTTATTTTCGGCAATAATTCTCTTTGAGGTGGTTTTTTATTTTCAAACATCACTTAAAAGCGGATTGTTTGTTTTAAATTGTTTGCAATCATGTTGTACTGGTTCCATTTTTAACAGGCAAATACTGTTGAAGACAGTTAATGATTTCTCATCATCACGGACAGTTAATTTACTTTTGAGCCATACTAGACTCTTATTTACCCCACTTAACTCCAACATCCACTGTTATGATATATGTCGTAGAGCCTTTAGGGAACCACATTAGTTTCGAAATAGAATTCACGCGGGCCGTACCATAGGTGGTATGGTAGAATAGGATTCTACCGTGTATTCTAGTCCTCAAGCAACGCATCTGTGACAGAATGATTTAAAACGAGACTCTGTTAATACTATTATTATTAACAATTTACAAACTGGACATTACTAACATCAGCTAATAGGACTAACTATCATTAACAGTCCCTACCCCAATCCTCAAACCCACAAACGAACTGTTCTTATAAACTCTCTTTGCTTAGTCACTCAAATAATGACTAAGAATCCTAGTAATTATTTGAGTCTAGTTCAAAATCGGTCACAGTTGTCATGAGCAGCAACGTAGGCTGCAAGCTCGTTTGCTAATCTTACATCCATACAAGTACTGAGAACTGGCACTGGCATTGACAAGTGGAATGGCCGTGTGGATCATTGCTATCGAAAGATAACAAGCGTTAAGTCATAACAGAGGCCTTCGGGTGTCTCTAAAAATACTTATATTCGGATGCAACCCCTCAGCAAAATTGCACTGGAGAAGCATGGTGCAGCATGGAACATACTCCATGCCTTCTCAGTTGAGAGAAGGGACCCCTGGCCAACAGTGTATGTAAAACCTCAATCTACGTTTACGTACAAAAATAAATAACACGACAAGTGGACGCCCGCAGCTTCGCTCGCGTCTAATTCTTAGACCCATTAACGACGTCTGCCCGCGTTCGGGTTGCCCACTTGACTTCAAAAACGGCAGTTTCATACTAACTTTGCACCCCCGTTTTACCCCCTTAGGAGGTGAATTTTCAAAAATCCTTTCTTAGTGCTCCCCTACGTTATAAAAGGAAACCCTGTGCAAAATTTCAAGTTTCTAACCCTTATAGTTTAGGCCCTGGGTTGATATGTCAGTTAGTCAGTCAGTCAGTCAGTCAGTCAGTCAGTCAGTCAGTCAGTCAGTCAGTCAGTCAGTCAGTCAGTCAGTCAGTCACCTTCTCCTTTTATATATATAGATATACAAGCTGCTTCCTTTAATAAGTGACGCTTCGAAACGTCCCGAATTGCGACGATTCCGGACGTTTTATGTTCACTTTGCAAGGCAATAAGCAGAACGCCTCGTTCATTTGTTAATTATCACATTTTTAGATCTGAATTCTATGAAGGTGGCATCTATAGCAACTCTATAGTATAAAATAATACGCTGAACTTTATTTAATCCCGTTCCGGACCAATGCGATGTCAAATGCCAATATCAGATCAGATAAAGTCGTTGTTATTCTGAATGCGTGAGTAAATCGGATTTATATGCATCCAGTCAATGTATGTTCCCCTAGTAACGAATGCAATCATTTCAGGTTAAGTGAATTTAACAAGCAACGATGACAGCCTATATCGGACTCGCCTCTTACTTGAGCGGTCCAGGTTCAAATTCAAGAACGTACCTACCAGTGACATTTCTACGTTTTCTGCGCTTAATTAAATATGAACTGCTGTTACGGTGTCGGAAACTTCGTAAGGAAAGCTACATAGGTTTTCTTTTGTATTCTACTGTTGTCCATAATATTCTTAAAGTCATGTGAAGTCTGCCAACCCGCACATGACCAGCGTGGTGGACTAAGGCCTAACCCCTCCCATTCCAAGGGTTGTGGAGGTCGTTGGTTCTTACGATCATACGATTAATCTTACTATCACAGTTAGTTTCTGCATAGTTGAAAATTACAATCAAATAATTTAACCTTGAAATAGTTTATGGCGGCATATTCAGATCTTTGTAAAATAAAGATTCAATAACGTATTCTTATTCCGAAGTTCTTAGATTACATTTCCAACTTTTTTCTTGTTTTTCCGAAGGGAAAAATAATAATTTTAACAGATACCTACTCGGATTTCGTGGGAGCGATACCTGGTTATGTGAGATTTCCATCAAATAAAATCCCCTCGGTGGCCATCCACAGTTATATGTTATTTCAATAATCACAAGGATTACACCATATTTGCACGTGGACCCTGTATCCCATGATCCCGAGAAATCCCTGTTAGTTTTCCACTTCAATGAAATAACAAACGAAGAATCGATGAGTGGCACCTAAATAAACAATAAACAAAACATCGAAATAATATCTAGAAGAACTTCGTAAATAAAAAAGATGGAAAGCGATTTGGTGAATAGAATAATATCCCAACGCAATTCTTATACAGTAATTGAGTTTATGTTAGCGGATTACTCACGATACGTACTAAGTATAATATTATCTTTTAACTGGGAGCGACGGGATAACTTGCCTTCGAAGTACGGAACCGTCCATGAAATTGTTCTACCAGCTATATTTATCCAACCCGACTGCGCTCGTCTTTGCTTAACTTGGTCGATCCAATACGATCAACATAGCTATTCCGCTAAGGACGCTTCAATTTCCTGACAATAACTGCAGTAAATTTTAAGTAAAGCAATGAAAACAGAACTTTTCATTAAGGATTAACAAACTCGAATGGCAAGATTTTGAAATCCCCAACTTCCAGTTCCGTTCCGCGAGTTACTTACCCGATGGATAAGTATACTATATTTTACTCTTGTTATTTGCTCAAATGGAACTCAAATCCGCCTTGCGATGCAACCGTAGAACACAGCTTAATAGTTCGACTGGCTTAGAATAGCTCATGTTTTATGACGGTTCCAGTGTAGCGTCCATAGCCCAATAGCTCGCGTCGATTAAATGTGATCGAAAAGAAAAAGCAAATAGCGAACAATTAATAATTTCACGGAATAGAAAAAGCTGCAACCCATAGCGTCCCACTGCTGGGCACAGGTTTCCCCCACAGACAAATCTGCGGGAGATCTACACTCTAGACTAGAAAATACTCCACTACGCTGTTCCAATACGGATTGGTTGAGGGGTTAGTGGCCAACCCAGTATCATATTTTCTCAAGCCACCCGAAGGTCTACGACAAGGCTTAACGATCGTTTTTACAATTGAAAACAACCAAGACCGACGGCTTAACGTGCCCTCCGAAGCACGGTACCATTAGCGGTCAACAAACGCGGCCGTCATTGCTTAACTCTGTCGATCACATTGAATCTACGCGAGCGATTGGGCTATGGACGCTATTTCACGAAACAAATGCATGTAATGTTCCTCTATTATTATTCAGCATCTTCTTTTTGTTATTTACTGAAATGGAATTCAAATCCACCTCGCAAATGCAACCGCAGAATAAAGCTTAATAGTTCAACTTCGTAACTGTGAGAATACTAAGTCATATTTTAAAATTGTTGGTCCTGAATATGGAAAGAAGACAGGTAGGTACGTCGTATTTGTTTAGTGTATATACCATACTAGTGGTCGCCCGCAACTTCGCTCGCGTGGAAATAGACATAACAATAGTTTCGTTTACACCTAGTAATATTATATAGCCTATGTCACTCAGTGAAGATCTAATGGTGAAAGAATTTTTGATATCGGTCCAGTAGTTTTTGTGTGAAAACATTACAAACAAATCTTTCCTCTTTATAATATTAGTATAGACAATGCGTGTTTAAAGAAGTATAGTATCAAGATAGAGAGATCAGGTAGAGTATCAAGTATAAAGACCAAGAATGAAAATGGGTAATGTGCTTGCTCTTTTGATATCTTATACCCATAAAATGTATTTGGCACCAAAACTTGATTGATGTGGATTTATACCATGAATTACAATAAAAATAATAGAAAAAGAATAATTTATTGTTTAGCTTTTTCAGGTTCATCATCATTCAGGATCAGATTTAACTAAATGACAATTTTAATTAAATAAATTAATTTATTTAACTAAATTTCTTTGATTTAGTTTAAGGTTAATATTAAATAATTTACGTATTGTATTGATAGTAATAAAATAACCTTATTAAAAAAAATTTACTAGTCTCAGTTTTTGCTAATGCAGGGCTAGAGACTCGTGTAGCGCTGGTTTTCATAACCTGAGGTGGAAGGCGGATGTGTATCACCAACTAATACTAATAGCAAAACTAACTGTCACTAACAGTCCATGCTAACTCCAAATACATTTAAAGAACTGACCGATGTGGCAGTTGGACCAGCCTCACACTCGAGGGTTTCTGGGTTCACATCCAAGCAGCAATGGCATTTCTAAGTTACTTGTATGTGCGATTTAAGAACTTCAATGTTAAATGCTATAACGGCGAATCGATCAATAGGTATACTCGTAGATACGAGTATTGTGTCCCTTGAATAATAACTTAGTAATTTTTCTGTTTTTACAATAAAATCTGTGATATGGTAAGGAAATCCAGTTATAATGGAAATTGATTAAGTTACGTGATTTTTTTTTATTTGATAAAATTAAAATGCCTTTTTTCTTGTGTTTCTTTTACTACTTTTTTTTTTGGTATTCAGGTTGGGAAGACTCGCTTGGTGTTATTGGATCCAAAGATTTTGTTTCTCACATTCTTAATAAATCATTAAACCTATTATAGCTATAAAGTTTCACTTTCTTTCTAAATCTCAATTAAGTTTGAATACAAAATTGTAAATTTTGAAGCCAGTCTCTACTGAGTTTCTTGCCGTGTTCTTCTCGGTAGCATTAATTTTGTGAACCAGCGATAGGTAAAAAATGTTATGAATTTAATTAAGCGTATACAAATAAAATGAATTGAATCTGAATGAAAAATAAATTAATCTGAATCTGAATTAGATGGCAAAAATGTAAGCCCGACTTAGTTTTTTTATAAATTTTTTTTCTTTGGATAAAATGAAAAAGAATCATCTTAACTGTGATTAATTTTCGTAAATAGAATTAAAATAATCACTCAATTTTATTCAGAGTGCCTTTCAAAAAAATCTGTAAGGTCCCTTTCCTTCTCCCGATGTAAATTAGAAAGAACAAATTCTTGTAACGACACGAAGATAATTCAATTTTCCTCCACTCGTACTGTCAAGAAAGACTTCGAAAATAGAGTAACAAAATCATTTACAAAATCCCCTATACAAGCAATGCATAATTCAGAGCCGTACGCATCTTCCATTGATAATAGATTTGTTTTGGTTCACTGTGATTTATGTAAATGGAAATGTTCCTATTCCCAAAACAAAAGAGCAGCGGCGATTCCGACCGATTATTTTATCTACTATATAAAAATAAGTCGGGTTTTCCTTCCTGACGCTATAACTCCAGAACGCACGAACCGACTTCCACGATTTTGCATTCGTTGGAAAGGTCTCGGGCTCCGTGAGGTTTATAGCAAAGAAAATTCAGGAAAAATTTCAACAGAAAAGCGGGAAAATCTTCAGTAAAAATTATTTATATGGCAAAACAACGTTTGCCGGGTCAGCTAGTTACTTATAAAATTCTTCGTGAAAAATGTACGCGAAATATATTCAGCGTCGTCTCACAAGCGTCGTCAAGCCGTGTCTTACCTGAGTTCGTATTCACTTCACTGCACAAACACTGCACTGATATCCACTGAACTGTCACTTTATTTCGCGGGAACGAAAAGCGGATTTTAATACGTACCGCTCCAACAGCCAGCGTCCGTAAACTGAGTTATCCTCTGTCGGTAGTCTATGCCGCGGCGCGCGCACCCGTCTACAAAACGGCAGTTTAAACACATTTATCAAGATAATTTTGTGAATTGTACTATATAATGACATCGGGATGGCCTCTGGACCTTGTGCAGTGAATGGTGGAACATCATTTGGTAATAGAGTTCTGAAGTTGATCATCTCTTGTTGTTAAAACGTTGAGCGTATCGGGTGTCAGGAGTCTTGAGAGTGGTTAAAGCAATGTTAGTCATTTAAAATAGCATCTTTTTATGGATATAAATAAATACGCAGCAACATTTACTGCCGCCCGTTAATCCATTTATGAATAAGGTATTCATCAATAAATAAATACCATTTTCTGTGCAGTACTTTACTACTACCTCAACCATCAACTTTCCGGAGTCAAAAGTAGCCTATGTCACTCTGCAGACCGTATACTACATCAAATATATGCATAAATTCACTTAGATCCATAGCAAACACACTTTCCCGATTATTATTAATAAGGATGAAGGTTCTATAGGCCTAACCAGTCTAAAGTCAACACGTTAAAAATATACATTTCTACTAACCTACCACATAACCTTTCTACTTCTTCATAGTATAGTGATGGGATTACAGGCAATTACTTTAAAATGGCCGGTCTATAGCCAACTTCGCGAAGACTTGGCAGTTTATTTTTTTACTTGGATCCCGTAGATGCGGGCTCCTTTTGATACGTTTGAGTGCTTTTCGATTTAGTTCAATAGTATAAAAATAATTGAATGGATTATAACAGGTAAAACTTGTACCTAATGTATAAAATTAGTAATTAATTCAAATCAAATTAAAACTAAAATTAGATAAAAATTAAACTGGCTAAAAACAACGATAAACACATCACAAGTATTGCATCAAGTATTTCGATTAATCCATCCATCAGCATTTTGAGGTTCACTGCTGGACATAGGCCTCTCCTAAGCGGTATCCCGCCGTCTTCTTAGGACGTCTGTCCAACTAGTCGAAGGGCGACCTATACCCTTTTTCCGAGTCACGGTCTCCATTCGAGGACTTTTCTCCCCCACCGGTTATATTATCAGTCCATTGAACGACGTGGTCTGCCCACTGTCACCAGTTGAAATAATACAAATATAGGATAGGTACGTAGTTTTTATCCCGGGTAGGCAATTTCTCTTGGGATGAAGTTCGGATAAAGTTCAACGGTAATGAGGGGGATGGCAAGGTTTAGGTCAGGTGTAAACAAATCCATTATCATGTCCACGGGAGCATATCTGCGGGGGTCCACGAGTAGCGAAATAAATTTTCATATTCCATTTCACTTTAACCCGCCATATGTCTGAGACCGGGTGGTTGGAAAAAACAGAATATCTTTTTCACCCGCCATCAAATTGTGTTTTGTTTTCGTATACTTACCACAATCCCCGTCCCCCACTATAAGTCTAACCCGCGCTGGAAACGTGGATAAAGATCTCAGAGTTTTAGCGACAACGCGGTCTGAGAGACCGGGGTCACAGATTACCTATGTCAATTATTCATTAATTAGTTTTTGATAACTAATTGTATTTATTTTAGATATATTTTTTATTGTGTAATCAGTAAATGGTTTTGTATTTTAAACGGTATTTCATTAAAATCCTTACTTAGGTATACCTTGCCTAATTCATAATTTCTAATGTTCTAAGTAGTTTTGTGTGAAAATTAATAAACCAAATCTCATTAGTTAATGATAAATCCTTGTTTCATTATTGAAAAAAATATGTTATTATCATTCCATTAAGTAAAAATAGCTGGGAATACGGCTTTTAAAAAAAATCTTAGGTTATAAAACCCGGTGCGTAGGACCGACTTCACCAAAGTTGCAAGTCAAATTCACGTCACAAATGGCGGGTTAAAAGATTGGTTTTATATGGTCAATGTAGTAATGACGCTCATCCAAGTTTATTCCGTGTTTACCAGCTCGAAGCGCAGTGCAGCCAGTGGATAAAGCGTGTAATCTTTCAGCCACAGGGATATCGCTTGCGGCCATTTTCTTTTTCATCTTTTAGACGGTAGGTAAATGTTTTCTACTGGATACAAAATTTAGTGCTCCATCTCGCCAAAAGCTGTTCTTTGCTCATGAAGTAGCTTGAAGTATTTAATATTGTATAATTAAATACTTCAAGCTACTACTAGGTATAAGTAATAAAGTTTTCATCTCCCAAAGCCTTAAATTGTATAAATAAAGATCTCAGATGTCTGTGATGAAACAATAATCTATTTATAAAGATAATTTTGTTTGTAATGTTTTACACAAAAACTACTGGACCGATTCCAAAAATTCTTTCACCATTAGGAAGCTGCATCTTCACTGAGTGACATAGGCTATATAATATTAGGTACTAGGTGTAATCGAAACTATTGTTATGTCTAATTTTACGCGAGCGAAGGCCCACTGTAAATAAATAAACAAAAACAAATTTTATTTATTTATTCTTTCATCAGGATTTCCTAAAACTCTACATGCACATGTGCAATTGATAGTAACTTAAACCTTTAATATTTCAGGTTAATAAGGTCGCTATGTTTGTAGCGGACACCAATACAGCTGTTGGGAAATGTGTTTACATAATTAATTGATATTCCAATCAATGATAATTGTTTGTCGAGGTCCCTTGCTGTGGCTTTTTCTTGTTGATTTTTGATTTACGCGGCTGTTTCAATATGAGGGGTTGCAAATTTAAATTCAGGTTTCAACATTTTGGTGTGAAATCCTTGTGGTGTGGTCAATGTGCGGTTAAATTTCTTGGAACAATATTTTTAACTGACAACATGAAGATAAAATTAAAATTAAATATAAAATTTTAATGGGTCGCAGCTAATGATTATTATCATGTTATTATAAATTAAAAATATTTTCTTCCATAAAAATCGTTTTTGTCACCTTTATAAATACTCGTACAACCGAAACATTACCTTCATATAAAAAGTTACCTATCATTTTATCGGTTTGTTTATGCAACGAACGTAGCCGACGACGGACGGAAAGACTGTTTACTTTATTAATTGATATTGCGCAATCAATTACAGCAGTTTGTCGAACTTGCTTCAACTGTGGTTTCTGCCGTTAAATTGCATTTGTTCGTCTCGCTCTATAAGACTAATGGAAAACGGCCAACTTGTCACAGCATGCGAGCCTACCAGAGGAATGGTACTTCTGTATTCCTCACAAAATATAATGAGTTGCTTTTATGAGTAACCTACTGAAGTTTTCTCAATGGTCTATGATTTGTGGATTTTCTAAAACGGCGCGAAAAGAAATGGCTTTCAGATCCAGCGACAGATTAGCGATTCGTCAAGTTTTAGGTCGTATTTATAATGAATGCTGACAGCGTCCATAGCCCAATAGGCTTGCGTCGATCGTATGTGATTGAAAGAGTTAACAATACATCGTCATAGAATTACAAAACAATGTCATTAATAATATATCTGTCTGTGTATGTGTTACAGGTAATGCAATATAAAATAAAATCCATGGATCGGGAGCTACGCGCCGATAGCTCTCGACAATTTTCCATTTCAATTACGTCACTTCACAAAAATTTATTTACGCTGCATTATTTGAGATCCCGGGTATCGGCTAATTGTCTCAAATGATATCATTGTTAGTGTCGATTTATGTTCTTGTTTCTAGAAAAACTATATTGCATTAGCTGCAATTGGTTGCAGCTTCCCACTGCACCCACAGACGTCCCACCTTCCCCTTATCAACATAATTTTATAGAAAATGCAACTAATTCTATGTTTTTACCTGAGGTTTTTATGTCTAACAACAATATGAAGGCAATATTGGCTGTTCAACAGGAACTGTCACTGTCAAAAGTTTTGTCTTACTAGTGTCAAGTCCTTGAATCAAGTGATATTTTTGCATGTTTAGTATGCAAAGAGATTAATGCAACAACCACGAGAATATGTACCATCTCAAAGAAATCAGCAACAAGAAATTTCATATCACATTGCTTAACTCGGTCCATCACATACGATCGACGCGAGCCGTCGGGCTATGGACGCTTCATCACCCGCCATTCCAAAATTAAATCATATTAAGATCTCTGCGAGCTCGTCGTACGCCAACATCCAAAGAACATACAGAGCGACTTTTATATGAAAGCCTCTTTGTAGAAGGAATGAATTAAAACAGTGGGTTAACAGACGTGTCACGGTAATTAGACGAGGTTCAAAGAGAGACTCATTTAATTGCGTCAAGCTCACCGAAACCCCGTGGCAATTTCAACTGAGAAATAATTCAAACTGCAAAGTCTATCTGGGCTCAGCGCTTGCCATTCAAATGGGGTACGACTGCGTGTATTATTAGAAAAGATTAATTGTTTTAATGTTCTAATGTTAAAATTACGTTGGTAAGCTTTTCTCGACAATGTGTTGCCAAATTTAATACATTTAGAATGGTTAATCAAAGAGATAACCGTTTTGATAACGTTTTTGTTAGTCAGTCGCAATTATAAAGTAAGTTTATTTAAAAAAATCGACTGTATATTATTTGTAAAATATCAGTGCCGGAAGCATCGTGAGAAATATGTCATGGGTGACTATGGGCTAACATCTATAACATATAACAAAACTCTAATGAGTCTGTACATTGAATTAATATAGAAAAAAAACTATTAGATGATAAGTAATCGAAACAGATCCGAAATTTTTTTTATTCTGATTTACTGTCTTTCTGTTTGTCGGTCTGTCCGTCTCTTTGTCTTTGTCTAGTATAAAGAATAATTAAATAACTGTAGATAATTCTAATTTTTCAAGAGGTGTTCCTGGGGACACCAAAGTTTTTTGTCCAGGATTTAAGACGAGTAGTCTTTAATAAGTAACTGCAAAATTATATATTAGTCACTCAGTATTCAGCTACCGCGTTGCCGCGCTGTAGATAATAACTCTGGAGCACCAACAAGTTAACGGTCGCGTCCTATGTACACACCGCCTTATATTGGCATGGTGTTTGTTGTATTGTGGGTTTTGGCACGCCTGAAAAAACATACGCCGAAATTAATTTATGATGAAACAAATTAGGAAAAATATTTTATTTCAATTTAATTCCTTTAATTTGTGTATTAATTTTTAAATATCAGTTTTTTCATGCATACTAATATGTATTTTGTGAAAGTATACTGTTACGCGTAACTAAACACGACATATCCTTTCTTTAACTGTTCTGTGGAAATCTCTTCGTCTTTTATCTACTCTATGAAATCATATATTTAAATTTAAATTCAAATTTTCAGGAATGGTTTGGGGTTAAATTTGATATTTTTTACAGATATAAAACGCTTGACGTAACAAATTAAGTTTAGTATTAGTTTAACTGGTACTTGTAAGTTGTAGGTACTAATTAAATATTTTTTATTAATTTATCTTGAATATTTAAATAAATAAGTAAATAAATACATAAATAAATAAATATCATGGACATTCTTACAAGCCATCTGACCCCAAGATAGGCGCGAGCCTGTACTATGGGTGTCAGAGACTGATACATACAAAGATATTTTAAACCGATTCAGCCAACGGGCCATTTATCTATTATTTATCTATTAAATTTTTTTTAAGGTGGTTATCCTAATACAACAAAAGGATACCTTTTGACATAGAATTCCCCTGTGCAACATAATGATTAATCGATATATCAATATGTTGATAGTCCTATGTACCTACACTTCATCATATTGGTCTCGTAGAATATTGCTTTTCGCCTAAGAAAACATTCTCGGAAAATATTGACGTTTGGTAATAAAATAATGGGAGTGATAGCCGAGTTTTTAAGGAAACATCAAACCATAGTGAAGTCTCGGGTTCGAATGTGGTTTTAAGTGTAGTGGCTGAACAACCCGACTGTGTTATCGCGTGTAAAGTATCGTACATTGTATTTATTTAGGTAGGTTGTAATGTTAATCTCTGGTTCAGCTATCTCTATACAAAAAACACGTCCATTCGTTGCTACTGCAGCTTGAACATGCAACAACCAACAGGCTTAGAAACATCCCTTATTGAGTCTTGTTCAAAGTCAGTCACAGTTGTCATGGGCGGCAGCGGATGGGTGGTGCAACAAGCTCGTTTGCTATCTTGTATCCATAAAAAAAAACATCCTCCTTAGAACATAAACGTCTTCAATGGTGTTACGTTACGATTAATCGCACTTTTATTGTTAACATATTTATTTAACGACTACCTTTTTCCCGCAGCTTCGCCCAATTAAACAAACGATCATAATTTTTCTAAAAAACATGTTCGTCTACCCTAAAAAAGTGATGGAAAGGATTTCGTAAGTAGGTTGCATCATAATCCTATTATTTGTTAGAATGTTAAGAATTAGTTTCAGCGCCATCTATTGATATTGTGCCTGACAGCTATCCAATAAACGTGAAAAGCATCACAAGGAAACATTTCCGAAATGAAAAGTATATGTGTATATGTGCTAATCTAGATTATCGTCTACCTGTTTGCTAATTTTTATCTAAATCCATCCTGAATACGTAACATTCTAACAAACTTTCACATTTATAATATTTGTAGGACATAACTTGACATCTTATAGTTGTTAATTCTTGTCAGACATACCGTAAGAATCAGCCCTGTATGAGATAAAATCATCCGACATTCATATTACATTAGGGTACGGTACGCCACTTAGACTTATGCAGCCAACAATAGACTCAGAATGATTGTATCCTACTGAAGTACCTCTGGAGAATGCTCTGCAATGCGAACGATTGCATATAAATACCCAATCTCAACTATCCAACAATTTCCTATTATTGTGCGTTTGAAATCGAATTCAATAGGAAACTTATTTGTCAACTTTGCCTCACTTGCTGGGAAGAAATCTAATCTTATTAATATTTTATCGAGCTTCTTCTATCCATTTGCCGATCGTCGCAATTCCATTTTTATTTACAATTTGATTTGTTATATTAAAGGTATTTACTGTTTTTAACATGCTTTTATGTTAAAAACATTTCAAACTTCAAAACATATTTACAAACCGTCTAACTTATTACATTAGTATTGAAAATAATGACGATAAGGCTTGTCGGTGGCCGATGCCACTGAAACTAACAATAGAGTGAGTTATCATTAAAAGTTGTCAGAAGATATAGAAATACTTAATTACATAGTTGCAAACAAGCCGTATCTGATAAAAATCCTAATACTGATTAATTAACAGAATACTTTGTTCCTTAAACCAATGTTGCCTTAATTAGAAGTTTACCACTATTATGCACAGTGTTTAATCTTCATTTAAGAACAATAGCAGAATCATAGAACAAAAGGATCTCCTTTACCACTTTATAATATTTGAAGTTCTGTTCAAAGATTTGCATATATCAAAAGTAAAGTTAGAACAATGAATGCAAGTATCGAAGAAATAGAATTTTCTAGAAATGCTTAAAGTTTTATATTATTATGTATGTAAATCATATTTACTGTTAATTTTAATAAGTGTTTCAATGAATTTCTAATAATTTTAGTTTTAAAATGAGTTTTAAAAACTGTGAATTAATTGTAAATCAATTGTGAGAGAGATGAATTGATAGATTTTATATGGGTCACGTAACCTGCAATAAAGATTTTATTTATTTATATATAAAAGGAGAAGGTGACTGACTGACTGACTGACTGACTGACTGACTGACTGACTGACTGACTGACTGACTGACTGACATATCAACGCAGGGCCTAAACTATAAGGGCTAGAAACTTGAAATTTTGCACAGGGGTTCCTTTTATAACGTAGGGGAGCACTAAGAAAGGATTTTTGAATATTCACCCCCTAAGGGGGTAAAACGGGGGTGCAAAGTTAGTATGAAATTTTGCCGTTTTAGAAGTCAAGTGGGCAACCCGAACGCGGGCAGACGTCGTAAATGGGTCTAATTTTACGCGAGCGAAGCTGCGGGCGTCCACTAGTTTATTTATATATGGGTCTCAAATTAAAGTAGTACTCGTTCAGTTGGCTTCAAGAATCATTGTGGGTATTAAGGCCCATTTGTTTTAATTGAGAATTAGGTATCATTCTGTAAAAGTTGTTTGTGTAAAGCAAATTATGTAAAATAACACATATAACACATGTACTTACACGGATACACGTTGAAATAAAATTTTAAAGCACTACTTGTGCTTATAAGCAACAAAAATTTAAGACGGGGAAAGGGTCGAATTGAATATCCGTATAAGTAACCCTAAATTGTCGTGGCAACATCCAGAATCCCTGGGGAAAGTGGAGGTTTACCTTCTTGCGACCGGCAGCAAAACGTCAGGAAAGAGTAGTAATCGACAAAAGCTTTTAAGAGATGAGATCAGCGCCGACCGGCGTAACGCGTTGGCTTGCGATTGATTGGATTCAGTTTTACCTGCGAAACCTTGCAAAGGATTATAATCATAATAATAAACAATTTCATACTCTCAGCGTAGACACCTTTTTACCTCTAGTAGGTGGATTATTTCGTGATCAAGAATAAGGTAGCTCATGAATAAGGATAAGGTAGCTCATTGATGAAGGAACATACAGATAAATGAAATCACAGCATACAAATTGAAAGATTCAAATAGTAGAGCCTGTATGAAACCAAATAGTAGAGTTCATCCGGGGCAGTTTCACCACCCGCTGTGCTAGTACTATTTCTCGCTGCGACCCATAGACGTCCCACTGGTGGGCACGGGTCTCCCCCACAGACACTGCTTCGCGAGGTCTAGAGCATACTCCACCACGCTCTCTAATGCGGATTGGTGGAGGTTCTGGCTTGTGTTGCGGATGGTACAGCAAAATAACCAAATATGGATTAATACCCCTAATATGGAATTCTGTCGCATTTCCTACCGCAATACAGGTTAGGGAGGTCTTTATTTGGGGTGGGTCATGACAGACTTAGAATAAGACTCATTAAAGTCTCGTTAAGTCGGTCACATATGCATTGCTACCATGTGGATTAAGATGGTCGCCTCTAGAAAGGGTGTAGGTAGACATGGTGTGTGTGAGTAAACGTTAAGCAATTGTTTAAATTATTAATTAAACTTTGGTTCCAATCAAAAATCGCCTAGTAACGATACATACTTTATACTAGGTTAACCAAAACAAGATAACATACATAGCATCATGCTTGTATTTTCCCGAAAGGGTAGGCAGAGGTGTGTAATAAGGTGGTGAGCTTATTGCCATACACCGGGCACAAATCCAGACGACCTACTACCGGGTAGAAAAACCTCAAGTTAACCCTAAAACTAAAGCTCAAGTTAAAAAAACCCAATAGTTGTTGCCCTCGGGGATCAAACCCGGAACCTCTGGCTTAAGGCGCCTAGTGGTGCAAAATGACCTTGAGAATCGGTGCACACATTCTCACAAACGACAACAGCGCCTCTAACGGAAAACCTCAGAACTACCTTACAGAGCATACAATGACATGTCATGAGGTACTGTATTAATCGCCTGTATAACCCGCGCAGATAGAGAATAGATCTGAAAATGGCACTTAAAATACAAGCACAACACACAACACAAGCAAGGGTACTTAAAACACTGGATTGTAAAATTTGCCTTTATTAATTGTGACATTTCAGAATCATATTATAAAAATAAAGAACAATAGGATGGGAATGGTATCAAAGGTTTTATAAACCGCTTGGTCCAGCAGTGTCCTGGTCATCTGTACCCATTACTGGTTCAATTCCCTCCATGAATTGGTTAAAATCTTCCATGGACTGGTCAATTGTAAAATTTGCCTTTATTAATTGTGACATTTCAGAATCAGATTATAAAAATAAAGAACAATAGGATGGGAATGGTATCAAAGGTTTTATAAACCGCTTGGTCCAGCAGTGTCCTGGTCATCTGTACCCATTACTGGTTCAATTCCCTCCATGAATTGGTTAAAATCTTCCATGGACTGGTCACTTTCACAGTCCTGGTCTTCAGAGTCGTCACTTTCATCTTCGGTGTTGCTGTTCAATTACATCACAAAATGTCAACGTTCGTAACAAAAACTTAACGAAAATAAATAACAATCAAATGTAACGCAAACAAAAACAACAATATCAACGAAAACAACAATTACTCGGAGTGCGTCAAGTAGCTTAGAAAGCGAATCCCGACTGATTATTTGTTTGCAGCTCGTACTTCACTGTGTGAGTATAGACAGCGATAGAGAGTGAGCGAGAACGCATGCGAGAGGACGCCATTTTCAAATCTATTCTCTATCTGCGCGGCTTATACGGGGAAGTGTTTCAGTAGATGGCGTTTATTTTAAGTAATAATTGACCTAACAAAAAATTTATAGGAAGGTACGACAACGTAATGAAATTAGATTTATGCAATTTTTTTAGTTACTTAAAATAATAACAAAAAAAAAGTCATAAAAAAATAAAGAAAAAATTGAAAAAGAAAGGAAGTGTAACTGGAATTTGAACCCGAGTCTCTAGAGCGAGATTCTTACTCACTGCTAATGTCTATAATTTCCCCGTTATTGATATTATCTTTGGATTCTCTTTTCCTGTAATAAATACATATTATGACATATATAAATATTATTAGCTTTTTATTTCATTTGCATAAAATAATAACAAAAAAAAAGTCATAAAAAATAAAGAAAAAATTGAAAAAGATAGGAAGTGTAACTGGGATTTGAACCCGAGTCTCTGGAGCGAGATTCCTACTCGCCGCAAACTCCAATTACGCCATTTACAGCTATACGATTAGGGTTGAAAAACTGTGTACGTATCTATCTTTTTGTACTCTGCAGGATTGCAGAGAACAATGAAAATTAATAAATGTTTGACAAAATTTAAATCTTTACGTCATTCATGTGTGTGACGTTTGCTTTATATGAACACTTTTGATTTATTTCCCATGTTTATTTACAAAATAGGAGTCCGTTTACGCCCTTCTAACTTAAAAAAATACTTATAACGTTAAATTATTTATATAAATTAACCTAATGTAATAACCAATCAATAAAAGTAATGAAATAACGTTGGAATCTTGCAGAAATTTTGCGGCAGAAAGCGCGACACGCCCGTCTAGCAAGAGGCCTCAGCCGCGACTGTCGGTACACGGCGTTTACACACACATGCTCGCGAGTTATGTTCGAAAACTCTGCGCAAATGAGAACAAGGGTTTTTTGGAAATTCTACAAAATGGATTTAAAAAGTGGTATAACTGATATATTGTATTTATTGTGATGAAAAATATATGTTAAATTGAAAAAAAAAACACGTATTTTAGAAGGGATTTGATTGTTTAGAAGATTATTTTAGAGGTATCTTCGTGATTTTTTTCTATCGAGTCAACATTAATGTATTATGTTTTGAAGGCCGTAGCAATCTAACATATATCCCCAAGAATACCATATATTTTTTTTATTTGATTCTCTGCAATGGTTCGTGTGATATCTTGTTTATAAAACTCGCGTTTAGCCTCTGTAGTCCTCTTAACAGTAGTACTAACGAGCACTAGTTCAAGCAGTCGGTACCGTTTAAACCTCACACAATGCCTCGATGAGTACAACGGACAGTTAAAACAAATATCTATTACAATATAAGCGCCGCCTCTCCACGCTAATGGCGCAATCGTTCGTCTAATGATGCGCTAATTTCTGGGTAATGGACGTCATTATAATGATTGTCTGACAGCATTCAATTATGGTTAAGTTATTGTTATACATAACTTATGTTTATGATAATTGATATATACAACTTGCTCGCTTTTCCGGCGCATTATGGTTGTATGTATTAAAAGTCTAAATAAAGTAATATTAATTGACAAGCCCGTTGGCGCAATCGGTAGTGACCCTGTCTGTTGCGCCAGGGGTCGTGGGTTTGAATCCCACTCAGACAGAACAAATACAAGTGTTTGTCACACGACGTTGTTAATATTATCTATTTAAGTATGTATTTAAAAATATCTATGTATGTATATCAGTCTCTGACACCCATATTACAGGCTTGCGCCTACTTTGGGGTCAGATGGCCGTGTGTGAGAATGTCCAAGATATTTATTTATTTATTCAAAATCGTCTCTAGCCACGAAATTTTTTCACAGATATATCCCGTGCCTAACGTGGAAACAGGACGCCCGATAGCAGCGGGTTCGGTTCCTACAAAACATTTATTTTGCGTCGGCTTAAAAATATTTAGGAGTCACAAAAACGCAACAGATTTGAGCTATTCCCATCGAACGCACCGCACGTATTGTTCATACATTTTTCGGGTGAGCCGCGTTGGCTGGGGATTACCGTGGCTCGGGTTTGTTAAGGTAGCTCTGTCTGTTATTTGGAGAATAAAACTAAAAGGGATGGTTTTATGCACAATGAAAGCAAACTGACTGTGTGCAGCTCGTTAGCATTCCATTGCACGGGTGTCTTCTTGCTATTGAGAACGCCTGGAGCATACTCGCTTGACCCATAGACGTCCCACTGCTGGGCACGGGTCTCCCCCACAGACACAGCTGCGGGAGGTCTAGAGCATACTCCACCACGCTGCTTCAATGCGGATTGGTGGAGGGGTTAGTGGCCAACCCAGTGTCGAATGTTCTCAAGCCACCCGAAGGTCTGTTCGAGCATTGAAAACAACCGAGACCAACGGCTTTACGTGCATTCCAAAGCACGGTAGCGTCCATGAAATTTTGCCACTAGCGGTCGCCCATCCACAAACCGACCGCGCCCCTCGTTGCTTAACTCTTTCAATCACATTGAATCGACGCGAGCCATTGGGCTTTGGCCGCTACATACATAAATACTTACATAAATATATACCAAGCTAATAAAATCTTGTTGAAAAAAGGTAAAGTTCGTAGTCAAAACACGTTATCCTCCGAATAGATTCGATAAGCGTCTAGCGTCTTCGTATCTATATTTTATCACTGCAATATCATACGTTCACAGTAGAATGTTTCATGTAATGGAAAGTATTTGACAAAATACACTCAAATACGTTTCATATAAAGTGAACGTTGCACGTATTCGATTGCTTGTACAATAGCGCTGGTTCAATACATGAACGAAAGCATATTATTCGTAATTATCGATTATAAAATATATTTCTAAACTAAATACTAAGCAAAAGACTAGCCAGAGAAAGTCAGTTTAGGGTTGTCAATTACAAAAAACTAGGTCCTAGGTAAAAACTAGGGAATCCTTGGTCGTTTCAACTTAAGGGAAGATGGCAGGCGGTGTGAGCTCAGACTGCCTTAGCTGCAGTGGAAGTGAAGAATGGGTATTACTCCCCCGAAATTGGCCATTTAGGCAATGCGCAATGGACGCAGCCCGTGCAGTGTGTTCCCTAGGAGATCCCGGAGCCGCACTATATGCGCGGCAGGCTGTGGGGTTTTAGTTAGTAGGATATGATAGGATAGGATACATAGGATTTCGCCAGCAAATAATTTCTAGGTCACCACACTATTATTTACTTGAACTTACAGTTTGTATCAATTTTAATGAGAACTGCCATACTGCATCTTCGATCACGGAACTACTGCATACCTTAATTCTGATAGAATACAATCATAAACGAAAGATAAAATCGTTTAAAAAACGGCGAAGTTTTTAGCTGATTCAAACGCCGTTTCTAACCTAACTCGCAAAAAGAGGGAGGTTATAAGTTTTATAATAATTAAATCAGTTTCCGCTGCCATCTGATAACTTGCACATCCTACTAAAGATGCATACAGCAACACTTCAGGGAGCCAGGTGAGAGTACAATACAAGTGGATCCCGACGCGTGACGGAATTCTAGACAACACGAACAACAAATGTAACCGAAAACGCTTTATTCAACTGCAACCTATTAGCGACAGAGGCATGAATGCTCTCACAGCTTAAAATGAACATACTCTAAAGTACAGATTATTTCACAACTATAGTGGAAACTAGCTTTTACCCGCGGCTCCGCCCGCGTGGTCAAAGGGAATTAACAATTAGTTGTTTATCATATTTGTGGTGGATGAATAATGACAGTTAAAGATACTTAGAGGAACCAGAGATAATGCTGACCGCAGATAAAGGGTACCTACGTAAGGTACGCCATCTATTAACAACATCCGGAACTAAATATCTAGCAAATAACAAAACATCGATATCTTCCCACGGGGATGTTTTACCGCGGTAAAAAGTAGCCTACGTCACTCTCCACCCTCCTCACTATCTCCACACACAAAAACCATACCATATAATAGCTTTGTTGCGACGTGAAAGCCGGACATACAAACAAACACACTTTCACATTTACAATATTAGTATGGATTTATAGTGAGCGCACTTCTTTGAGCCGGGCGGATGGCTCGCATCGATGTATTAGAATAGATATACCCTCTTAAAAGTCCCACTGCTGGACACGGCTTCACAGACAAATCTGCGGTAGGTCTAGAGCATTCTCCACCACGCTCCAATTCGAAGGGGTTACTACTAAAACTACTTTTTTGATTGAGTATCCTACAAAAGCCTACAAACGATTTTAAATGTTGTAATGCCGCGCCTGAGTAGGTACATCTAAATAATATGATTATGACAGACAGTTGACATTTCGTGCGAGCGAATCATTTACTCGTGAATTCCACTCGTTATATTGACAGCTTACAAGCTTAACGCGAGGCGGTTTTTCTCGGAATTTCTTTCATATGTAGGAGCTACGTACACTGAGGAAAAATATCTTTATATAGGTATACTGGTTCAGTAGCTAAAAATTCAGTAACTAAAAAAAGCCTGTTCTAGTGGAAAATTTTCATGGTTAAATCATTACGCCTAGTCTTGAAAACATTCGACACTGGATTGGCCACTAACCCCCCACCACTGGAGCAGCGTGTACACATAATTTTGCATCTATGACAAGTACAATTTATTTATCTACGAAATGAATATCTCCCCCGGCCGAGATTCAAACTCGGGACCCGCAGTTCGCCTGTCGGGGTAATTTACCACCGCGCCACTGAGTCGTCAATTACATTCGGCATTGATAAAGTGACAGTGTTCCAAATTCGTCACAAGCCGTAACACTTGTTAGTCGGAGCCCCACCGTCCGTGTTTATCAACCCCACTTAGAGCAAGGTGCGTAGCTAGACGACAACACGGCAAAGCTTTTAAACCATCGGTCATGTGGGCCTTTCCGATGAAAAGTAGCCACTTACCTCGTCAAATGCCAATCCGTTGCGACCCCGCACTGCGGGGACGTTATACTTCGCTGCGCAACGTCAAAGATTATGACGCAGAGTGGCATATGCGTTCTGAAATAAGACACACTGAATATGATTTTTGTGCACTTAGTTTCCCGTCAGTACGTACGTCAGTATTCTAATTGATTTTAATGACGATATGTACATTTTGCGTACATTGAATACTATTAAGGAAACATATCAACAAGGTTTATAAATACAGTCACATTATAATTATTATTCTTATTGTGCGTCCGCAGACTCGCTAAAAACAGACACCTAGATAAAATTATCGACTCTCCAGAAAATAATAATGTTTCTCCCAATTACTTCTTGTAAACTATTCTACAAAGTAATAAATAAAATGGCTATTTAATTTTTATTTATTTATTAATCTACAAAGTTTAGTTAAATAATGGTTTTATGGAGCCAAAATGTATGATTGTAAAGAAAAAAAAATTTATTCCATCGGGGCTACCTACATTAAATCAATAAGCCTTTGTATTACCGCATGGTATTTAAAAGAGGCATATATATAAAAACAAAATTATCCATAAACTTTGAAACATTTAATAATTTCAACCAGGCGCCTCTGACCATAGCTAATCACTATGATTGTTTCCGCTGGAGTTTCTGAAGCACACGCCAGAACTATTTCATATCCACGTGTTCAGACTGGTGGTTCTGTTACATTTATCATTTTCGACAAGCTTTCAACTGGATTCGGAGCCTCGCACTCGCATTAGTGTTCTCAAACTGATTAGTTTGAGTCAAAACTCATTAGTAACCGATTTTAATTAGGGTGGGGGATGAGATTCTTCTTTTTCCACTTTTTAGTTAATTTTCCTCCCGGGCTGTGCTTCTTTGACGTCGAGGATGTAACGTCTCGGAATATGACTCGACTGCCCAGGGACTTTGCGACCGCTATCAAGGATATAACTCAGGGTTTACCCGTGCATTCCTTAAGTATTGTTAGGGGGAAAACCACGAGTATAAGGTAAGGTAAGGTCTTTTCACACAGCTTAGCCTGCGTCGAAACGTTTTCCGTGCAGCATTCCTCTGCGATCAAGGAATTGTTTAAATTATACTAAGTATTGCCTAAGACCCAAGATTACTTTATATCTAAATCTTGCTTCACTCGCATTTTGGCCGATCGTAATCCAAGATACCCATCAATCCATTAAAAATTTATTGATGCTCTAGTTCTCACTATTATAGTTGCTATTCTTCTTTTCTCTAATGTTTTTTGTACACTGCGTTTTGTCGAAATAATAACCGTTTTTCTATTTCTATTCTAGTTCTAACTATTATAGTTGCTATTCCAGTTCTATCCATTATAGTTGTACTTAAAGTAAAAAATCTTGTTAACTAATCATAGATTGCAAGCATAATATTCTAATACAGGTTGCAAGACATGTTTCAATTGATGAGCCTTCTCAACGCAAACAACATACAAGTCATTAACTTAGATATCATGACGCCGAAGAATAAAGACAGAGTAAGTTATGTTTCAGTCGTACCGTTTGTTTTTTGTACATTTTTCATGCTCTTAACTAGTACCGAAATATTCTCGTAGAATGACCGTGTTGACCAAGGCACAGTTAACGAGTCAGGTGAACGTATATAGGGCACGGGTCCGTTCTCACTACTGAGCAAGTCTGGAGCATGCTCCACCATGCTGCTCCACTGCGGATTGACGGATAGTGGCTAATACGATCGACGACGTATCTATACTAATATTATAAAGAGGAACGACTTGTTTGTAATGTTGTGAAAACTACTGGACCGATTTCAAAAATTCTTTCACCATTAGAAAGCTGCATCTTCACTGAGTGTCATAGGCTATATAATATTACTAGGTGTAAACGAAACTATTGTTGTGTCTAATTCCACGCGAGCGAAGCTGCGGGCGTCCACTAGTCTTATGATAAAAACATCTGCCAACAAACAGTTCTGCAGTTAGGCAGGAATTAATATTCTACCAATTTAAAAAAAAAACCGACGGCTTTCCCAAGCACGGAAGTGGTCCAGATATTTTGGCAGTTACAGTCTCACATCAACCTGCCGACCGAGACCAAGGCATCTTAACACTATCGATCGATTAATAATGTCAATGCATAATTTTAACTCGTGTTTCAGTATTACAAATTTCTAAAAGTGGGTCTGGATACATCGGATGAGCGTACAAGTCTGATTCTATGCGAGCCGGATGAATGCGAAAATATACTTTCAGAGGTGAATCACGAATTGGTACTCACATTAAATAGATTCAATATTCCTTACGTAAGACCAATATGACTTCAACTTTGAGAGGCCCGATCGGGTTGGCTACAGTACTTCCCTTCCGCCATCAATCATGTTATTTCTTGAGATAAAGAATGTAGCATAATTAAAACTAAATATTTGTACAGTGGTATAGATTCAGATTCAGATGCATTTATTTTTCATTATATTATGGTATTTTGTATACGCTTAATGAACGTCATAACATTTTTGTATAACTAGTAGAGTCGCTGCGACCCATACACGTCCCACTGATGGGTACGGGTCTCCCCCACAGACACTGATGTGGGAGCTCTAGAGCATACTCCACCACGCTGCTCCAATGCGGATTGGTGGAGGGGTTAGTGGCCAACCCAGTGTCGAATGTTCTCAAGCAACCCAAAGGTCTTCGACAAGGCTTATATTATTTAAACATGCTTAAACAAATAAATACATTCATTCTTACAAGGCTTATGGGTTTAACCAACACCCCCTCCCTTTAAATAATAATAAGTTCTTGTTTCTATCGTTTTTAGGTGACCGCCCACAATTTGATCCACCGATCTATCCTGTACATGTTCTACTGGGCGCATGGAAGTGTTAGCGAAGACTTTCTTCGCACCATGAAAGAAGCTATGAGGGTCGTATTGATCACCAACCCTAGGACGAGCGTGTGAGTAGCCCTTTATGTTCATACGTATAGGTAGTGCGTTGGTTAGTCTCTCAAAAGCGCCGCGTATCATGTTCAATGACCGGGACCGTCTAATTTTCTGTTAGATAGAAATTTGTTATTTATTGTTATTGTTGTTTTCTCAGTTTAATCTTTTCAGTTCATTCATTAGGTACTTAAGTTTGAAAATAATGTTTCAGTTTTCGAAGTCGGATCTTTTGTATTTTTTTTTCCAACAATATTTCTACGTAGTAAATTAAAAAAAAAATTGATGACATAGCGCCAAAAATGGGCCATGTTAAATTTAATATTTTTGAAATACTTAGTGCTCGTAATTGAGCTAAAGCTAAAATCCATCAAGCCGTTTAGGAAACAGAGCTTACCAAATAAATATACATACATAGACATACATTTACATATACATTTAAAAAATAAAGTCTAATGTAGGTATTTTCCAATTTCTAAAGCTCTAATTACAATATTGTGTTACAACGCGCTACTACGAGTATAAATCAATACAGTAAGACCGCATCGTAAATCACGCACTTCACTAAATAATACTGAATAGACCGCAACGGCGAAATCATTACTAAAATAGTGTAGTTAGGCAGAGCTGGGGAATTGAATCCCGGTCGAAGCTCGGCTGGTGCCGTTTGGGTGACAGAGTGAAATTAACTAGCGTAATGATAAATACAATTGGTCGCCGATAGGTCGACATTTGGCAGTATTGCTTTAGCTTAGATTCAAATGTATCTTCTTTCAATACTTCCATAAAGTTGTCACCCCAAGCAGTCATAGATGGAGCTAGTTGTACATTCTTTATGTTTTTAAACGGTTTTATTTTACTTTCTCATTCTACGTGTCTACATTTCTACTTCCACGCAATTTCAAAAAAAGGGGTACAAATTTTTCTCTTCACTTATTATTATACAAATTATCATAACGTATGTCGGTCATAGAAATTGCTGAAACTTGCCAATACATTTCGAAGGGACCCTTTGCAGCTCGCACTCTTCGTAGTAATTTTTCATAGTAATGGCAAAATCAACATCATATTATTATAGACGACTTAACCAAATAGTACTGCAACGGTAATGGAGACATCGTAAGAAATTGTATGTATGTATGAAAGCTATGTATATTCAAGAAGGCATGTGAAGTCGCACCACCACGCCAGCTTAGTGAACTATGGTCATACCCTCTAAGTCTGAAAGAAGATTACCAATTAAAGTACTCCAGTGGGGGTATTCCATTAATATACTTCGATCTTTGAACTAGTCTATGTGTCACCTTTATACGGCTGAAGAAGACGTCATCGGGAAACACTCACTTGATCTCTCCGAATTTATCACGTTTAGATAAACATAGTGTGGAAGGACCTGATGCTTGGTGTAGCGTATGCGGCACCGGACAGTCACGCGCTAGCTGTGAGCAAGTTCGGATGTGCGCCGGACTCATTACCTACTCCACCTATTGAGTGATCAAAGGCGTGTTTTATTTATCCGGGTCCCTATACTTGGTGGCGCGTGGATCTTCGCAAGGCTGCGTGGAGCAAGTTGATGAGAAAAGCCGATGATGGCTCAGTTGCATGCCTTGGTAGAGCCAATTGGCCTATGTTCAGAGAGTGACAGTGTTATCAATAAGAAGTAGTGAAATTAAGAAACACAATCCAAGAAAAGCTTAAGATAAAATGTAGTAATGACTCCACGACTCCTCCACGACCACACGACTCTGTAGGCTTTGGGTATAGTAACCAGAAATTTCATTACCCGATGAATGGTTTCCAAAGCGAAGGTTATTCAAAGAAATTTAGTTTATTACTCGACAAAGTTTATTTCAAACTTGTCACGCAATTTCAAATGGAACAGTAATGAAATTCACTAATTTTTCGGCGAAAATTTTATAAATTTGATTGCTTTACATTTTCATATCAGCGCCACAAATTCGTTGTAGCTCAAGATAAATGTGAAAAACTTTGAACAAGACTAAGAAATGGACTGAAGGAGTTATTCCGGTCAGCTTGACCAATTCGTTAGAAGTTATTGAGACTGTAGTAGCAGATAGCATAATGATAATCTTTTGTTTCTTCAACATAAGTTCTGTCAGCTACAAAAACTAATTGTTTGACACCTAATTAATTCGTACCTACCTAGTTTATGTCTTACACACAATTCCACACGAGCACGAGAAAGCCCTGATTGCCTGTCCGTCCGGACAGACAGACGCACCCGTGCGTCTCACGAGGACAGACGAGGACAGACGAGGCCGACAGACAAGCTTGTAATCCAATATCTGATTGTCGTAACTGCGACTGCTAACTCTGGATTTTTGCCCAGTGTATCACCGCCTATTTCTTCTCACCGCCTATTACATGGGACCTAAACACAACTACAGCGGTGACAGCCCAGTGGCTCTCGAACTCGCCTCTCACTCGAGCGGTCCGGGTTCAAACCCAAACGGTACGCACATTGCTAAGTTATATGCGATTTAAGAAATTAAATTTCACTTGCTGTAACGGTGAAGGACACATCATGAGGAAACTTGCATGCCTAAGAGATCTTCATAATGTTCTCGAAGGCATGTGAAGTCTGACAATCCGCACTTGGCCAGCGTGGTAGACTAAGGCCTAATCCCTCCCATTCTGAGAGCAGACCTGTGCCAACCAACAGTGGGACAAAGAAAGGTTTGTGGTGAAAACACAACTAGTGAAAACTGGGTGTATACACACCTCTGCCTGCCCCTTTGGAGAAATACAGGCGTAACGTTATGTAACGATAATTATAAATTTATTCCAGATCGAGATACTTTTTATGTCAATAGAAGATTTAATTATCTATGTTAGTGTAGGATTCATGTGAATGGTAAAATCTATCTTTTTTATTTTCCTTGGCACTCATAAAATAATGTTTCGGCCAATTCACAATCGGCGTTCTAACCAATCGAATTACAAAGTACGTGACGGTCCGAAGCTCTGTACTAACACGGCGAGCTGAGCTCTGGCGAGAAAAATTTAATTTTTAGAAATACTCCGCCAGGTTCTGCAATCAGGTGTAACGTACGCTGGCGGGATGGAATTTGAAAAATATTATCAAACTCGAATTTTAAAAATTTCTCCTCGCAAAATGTCGCCGTAACGAGTGTCATAAGGAAGAAAAAATGGTTTGGCGGAACAATTTTACGTTATGAAATCTTCATGTAGCCTTGTTTTGGTTCTTTTAACTACTACCTAAGTAGTATTTTTTATTAAAAGCTTTTATTTAACCTCACTAATCAATATTTCACCCACTTACACTGCTGAGATTTTGATCTATCGAGCTGAAATTTGGCACACATATTTGGTTCCGATGACAATGCACGAAAACAAAAAAAAGTTATAAAAATCTTTTTTTTTTAACTTTTTAACTCTATTGTTCCATACATATATACATTCTGGAACTCGCGCTTCGACAGTCAGACTCACTCATCACTGGGCTACAGAGCGATACCAATAGATAGTCGACCCACTGCTGGGCACGGGTCTCCCCCGCAGACAAAGCTGCGGGAGGGCTAGAGTATACTAACACGCTGCTCCAATGCGTATTGGTGGAGAGAACGATAAGAGGCCCATAATTTGAAGCCCGCCTATAATGTAAATACCCACAGACTACCTAGACTATGTTACTATCAAAATGTTCTTACAACCTATGTTGTAAGGAAATATTAAAAAAATAATTAATTAACACGTTAAGTGCGAAGCGAGGCCTAAATCACCCCTGATGCAACTTCCCTGTGGTGCGGCAAGCAAAAAAGTGAATTTCTCTGTGGTGCGAATGGCATAACTTTGGTTTGGTCCAGTGTAGGAAAGAGATAATTATATATTTGAGATCACTAATGGTTCCCGGACTCGGTGGTGTACCTACCTTGGTACCGGATGTCTTAGGCCTCGTGCCGCACTGAATTAATATAATTTTAATGCAGTGCGGAACGAGGCTAAAACGTCCCATATCCCCCCTGACCTCGTACCGCACTCAACGCGAGCTTCCCGCGACCAGTGTTGTGCATCACGTCGATTGGAGAGCACGTCCTTTAAAACACTCGTAAATAAGTACAACATATATATTGAGATTTTTATAAAAAAGTATATTGATACTGATTTTTTAATGTTAATTCAAGTTCTAATAATTGTATTTTTAAAGCCCGAGGCAGAATAAATAGGACAGTTTCTTTTCTACTTCTGGTTGCCTTTTTTTTCTATTCTGTGAACCGCATTAAGATTTTCATATACAAATAGAAAGATAAACCTTATGCATAAACCGTAATCCATTATTTTCCAATAATAAGTCTGTAATAGGTGCCTCTTAATGGTATAGAATGGAACGCTTCGTGCGCGAGTCCGACTCGCACTTGGCCGGTTTTTTTTTCTTTATGGCGCCTTCAAGCACAATTTAGATTATTTAAAAAAAAATGTATCCTTTGATAGCTTTGTGTTGTTTTGCCAGGTTTTGCCCTTAAAACGATCTAATGAGATATAATTGATCAAAATCGGTCAAGTCGTTGCGTAGTTAAGACAGTTTAAAAACGTCGATATTATTTTTCCCATCACTAATCGCAGCGAAAATTTGCCCTATTTCAGTGCGTTACGAGGTGTATAAGATCCCATATTTTGTTTTGCTAATAATTCCTAAACTAGCCATCAGATCCCGGGGCGACGGTGGATTAGGGTTCATCAATTGACTGTCTATATCAATAAGGACCAAAATTCTCATTTATCTTTGATTTCGCGCCAGAAAATGGATTTTAGTCTGTAAAAGGAGGTGGGGTCTAATAGACCGCGTGTCGCCCTAACGTCTGGTCACGGTACGGGCCGATTATACCTCGTGCCGCAGGAACGGAAAGTATGCAAAAATTGGTGCCGCAGCTAACGTGTTAAAAAGTAAAATACATTTGCGGGATCAGAACTTCAAGGTTATCAACATTTTAAAATGTTATTAGATCAAATTCAATGTTAAATTAAATTATTTATTTTTTCTTATTCAGTTCACAACAAAAGATTACATAACCATCTTTATCAATGGATAGCAATGATTTTGTTTAGATAATGGTAATTATTTTACACTATAGACCTCCACCTCCCTATACTTCAGTGCTTAACATGAGCTCATAAACAAATGAACATGTTTTCATGTGATCTGCTTCTTTTTACAACTTCTCTATCTAAGTATTGATTCTGGTTGTATTTTTAGGTTCCGAGTGTACTATAACCAGGGAACGCCCCACCTACTTCACCACCTATCCCTGGTGAACTGGTGGTCGGGACGCCTCTACAAGTCCCCGCTGCTGCCGCCTGCCGCGAAGGTGTATCAGGACTTCCGGAAAAGGGTTTTTGATGTCCCTGTATTGCATGTAAGTAAGGCAATCGCTAAAGCCGATTGCGACTTGTCTAAATGTTTTGACCTCAGTTTGACGTTAGGAAATATTTTAGTAGTGCCAGTGAAATACTTTGGTTTTGCAATAAAAAAATTTAAGTAAAACTGTTTTATTGTAAAAATAAACTACTTTTATTTTATTTAAGTATTAGTTTTATTTTTATTAGAATCTATATTTAAATTTTATTTTTATATACCTTATAATATAATATACCTTACCGGGACGATGTGGTCGCCCAGCCATTTAAAAATTTAAAAAAAAAAACTTTTTTTATTGAGTATTTTTACTCAAATCATAGTAATAACATCGTACATTTGCTACTCTTTTTGTATACGGAACAGGCTCCCCCGTGGCACTTCGTGAAATACAAAAACGATTCCTCCGTCAACGTGACCGGCGGACGCGATGACAAGCTCCTCTCTTTGCTTGCTCACAAGCTCAATTTCAGGTAACATATACACTGCAGGCTTAAGAGACATCGCCCCATAACTCGGGACCGGAATAGTACCTACTGCAGTATCCCTAGCCAAGTAAGAGGCGACTAAAAGGGGGCTTCTGGGGTTACCACCGCCAAAAATCGTAGATGTCGCTGCTGGGCAGGAGTCCTGCACAGAAAAATCTGCGGGAGTTCTAGAGCATATCCCATCCACCACGCTGCTCCAATGCGGATTGGTAGAGGGGTTAGTGGCGAACCCAGTGTCGAATGTTCTCAAGCCACCGGAAGGCCTTCAACAAGGCTTATCGACTTTTCACCATTGAAAACAACAAAATCACTGCGATCCAGTTTAACACAACTTAGTATTTATGACCCGAGTACAAATATTTATCTGCCGCGGCCGGGTTCGAACCCGGGACCAGCGGTTCGGAGCCTCTCACCACCGCACCGAGCTGTCGTATCATTAAAGGATGGTTTAAAATGTAAAAAGCACCTATAGCCCTTTCCAACGGCATGCTACACCAAAAAACTACTTATCAAAATCTAGCTTTACTCCAAATTTAGCAGTTCCACAAATCAGAATACCATCAAAATTCATTGATTAAAATCGATAGATGGTTAAGAATCGAGTAAAAATCGAACGATCGACGACCGGGCCAATCAACAATCATAATATCCCATTTACAGTAAGGATTACTTTCAGATATCGGTACTATGACCCGCCCGAACGAAGTCAAGGGTCCAGTATTTCCGGGAACGGAACTTTTAAGGGAACTCTTGGACTTATTTGGAAACGCGTAAGTTACTTCTTTTTTTAGGTCTAACGATTTTGTTGAAACTTTTTATTTAATTGAAGATAACAAACTGGCATGCAGTAACATTATCCATCCGTGGCGCCCATGACAGCTGTGAATCAGTCTTATAAGACCAACAATTTTTCACTTAAGCCCCATAATAGCCTTTCTTAGCGCCTAAGGCTAAGGCCATAGAGAGCTCAAATGCACACTGTCTATTTAATTGAGGTTCTATGTTTGAAACCATGCCAGTTGTGTTTTCTTCGCAGAATATTACATTTATATTTATTTACTGAATGAAATTCGCCAGCAACTTCTTTCACCGTTCACTTGATTTTTGACAGAAGGCAGATTTCTTCCTCGGTGACGTGACTATGACCTGGGAACGACTGCAAGCGGTGGAGTTCTCCTTTCTAACTCTGGCTGACTCAGGCGCCTTCCTCACTCATGCGCCGGCCAAGCTGAGCGAGACCCTGGCCATCATCAGGCCGTTCCAGTGGGAGGTCAGAGCTTCCAGAGCAACTTGACTAGGATGAGCCGAGTGGCTGTGTAATTTAGATTTCGATCTCTTACTTGAGAATGTCTTGGGATGGATATGTATCGCGAAAATACTTGGGTGTTCTAGCTAGTGGCTAAATTTTTTAAGGGTTTACATGATTTTTACGGCACTGAACACTTCCATCCATGCCTTGCAGTGGGATGCAAATGGGTTGCATCCAAGTGTGTTGCAAGATTTCGAATGTGAAATCCACAAAACGGCGCTTGCCCTATATAGAAGCCGTGCCGTACCTAAGAATACTGTGTTTTCAAAATCAAAGTTTAGGTAGTGGTGTTAATAATTTTGAGTACTGCTGCGTAAAGTTCCAGGTGCCAATGGTCCTCTTTCAGATGCTTGTTTAAGAGCCTTCTTCAGTTGCCATTATATATGTCTCTTAAATTTTGTTACATCCAGGTGTGGCCTCTTGTACTAGCGACGCTGCTGGCGACAGGCCCAGCGCTGTGGGCAGTGGTCGCCGCGCCCTCTCTCTGGCAGCGCCGGCGCCGGGACCAGGTGCGGCTGCTGAGCGACTGCTGCTGGTTCACCACCACGCTGTTCCTGAAGCAGTGTAAGATATCCCCGAGCGTGGTCCGCCGCAAGCGACGCTGCTAGCAACAGGCAAAGTGCTGTAGGGGGTGGTGGGATCACCTGGGATCACCTGGGAGGTGCCATCGGCTACTTGTTATTGCGGAAAATCACTTTTTCCATGGGCTGAGGAATGAAATACCTGTATAAAATATACAAGACAGAATATATGAAAACATATATGATAAATAATAATTAGAGTTGCAGTATCCAGGACCTATGTCCGTATCTATATACGCCAAACCGCGAAGCAGTGTACTAAGCGCCACTCCATCTGTTCCTGTTTCATCTACATGTAATAATATTCTAAGATTTTCTTAAAACCTTGACTTCTGGAAAAACTTGGCTACTAATATTTCTTCTGCTTACACATTTAAGTGCGCTGTGGTAAAACCAGTCCTTAAAAGTTTTGCTGGTTGGCAGTGCTTATGAGAGATGGATTTAATAAACAGTTTTATTATTAAAGCTGCAACGTTATTAGAGTTACTATTTGAAATGCTAAAATCTTTATGAAAAAGCGTAATAAACTCTGAAGTTGATTTTTTACTTATCGCCTGCATAAAATCTCTGTTTTTATTAAAAGAAATATAAGAGTAAGTATACCTAAACCACTGGGAAAGCTAATTTAAACATGAAAGAGTGTCTGCTCGTGGAAGAAAATTGATCCGAGCTTGGTCATAACTTTTTTTAGTTTTCTACGTAGTACACAATTGGTGCATAGAGGCATAATAAATGTTTTTGCTCCCTATAACATATCGAACTTATGGACGTAAATTTTGTTTTAAAGAAACGAACCAAGGGTACGTAACTGAACCAAAAATGAATTTGCAGGTTTCCTCACGATGTCGTCCCTGTAGCCCGGAACCAGAATAGTGCTTCGGTAGCCCCTGCCTGTCGTAAAAGGCGACTAAAAGGGGACTTCTGAAGTTGCGGGCGGTGAGAGGGGGAGCTCGAACCGTCCATCTTGTGACCTCGGGAAAGACGACGCTGTTTGTGGCTACTACACGTGTGTAAACCGGGAAGAGCCCGTCTTGGGCGCAGCGCTGGAAGGCACCGGCGCGTTCTACAAGAGATCCCGGAGGCCTCTTGTAGCGCCGGAGTAGGCCACCGAGTGGGTTTTAGTGGGTGAAAGTCCCACATAACCCGGCGTCGCTCTCACGACGTCCGGGTACCTACCTTTTCAAGGTTTCCAACTCGTAAAACAAAAAAAAAAAAAGGTTTCCTCACGATGTGTCCTTCACCATTACAGCAAGTGACATTTAATTTCTTAATTCGCACATACTCGTAAGTTATAAAAGTCATTGGTGCGTGCCGCTTGGGTTTGAACCCGGACCTCTCGAGTGAAAGGCGAGTTCTTAAACTGTTTTACTTGTTCAATAATAATGTAATGTGATCAAATTATAAAAATTGTTAATTTTAAAAGAATACCTAACAAGAAACTCGTTCTTGCCGTGTTCTTCTCGGTAGCATCAACTTTGTGAACCGGCGGTAGATAAAAAATGTTATGACGTTCATTAAGCGTATACAAAATACCATTATAGTGAAAAATAAATGAATCTGAATCTGAATCTGTTCGAAGGCTGTCACAGCTTTTCATACCCACACATATGATACCGTATTAGTTGTATTGTCTAAATTGTTTTATTTTATTGCTTCGTTTATTCAATGAAATTAATCATCGTTCCATTCCGCTTTATCTGCCAATCCGCACTTGGCCAGCGTGGTGGATTAAGGCCTAACCCCTCCCACTCTAAAAGGAGACCCGTGCCCAACAGTGGGACAAAGAAAGGGTGGTGTTGAATCATCGTTCTAAGTAAATATTTCCTCCAGCTTCCAGCAAGGAGCCATCCAACTCGCACAAGGCGCGACTAGTCTCGGTGCTGATATCACTCGGAGCGACTTATGTCATCGGCGACATGTACTCAGCTAACCTGACAAGTTTGCTCGCGCGACCGGCGCGCGAGAAACCGATTGGAACGCTGCAAGCCCTGGAGGAGGCCATGAGGGATAACCAATACGAGCTGGTGGTGGAGCGACATAGTTCTTCTTTGACTATTTTACTGGTAAGATGTTGAAATACTTAAGATTATAATATCCATACTTAATATTATAAATGCGAAAGTAACTCTGTCTGTCTCGCTTTCACGCCAAAACTACTGAACCGATTTAAATGAAATTTGGTACACAGATAGTCTAGAGCCTGAGGAAGGATATAGGCTACTTTTGAATCTATTATTTTGGCTATTTCCACGCGAGCGAAGCTGCGGGCGTCCACTACTAATTATATAATTAAGATATTGAATACTACTACCAAATAATATTTGGGTGCATGACGTAAATTTGCCTATATACTTTTTATCGTCCATTAAGCATCCAATGGTTAAATTAATCATACCAATCAGAATTTGTATTTAGTTTGAACGTCTATGATATGTTTACAAACACCAAACTTTTGTTTGGTAATATTTCACAATAAAAAATAATACTTAACACATAATTAAACTAAAACTAAACATACACCTACTCAAGGTATTAATTGTATAAATAAGGATGTGTTAAATTTATTTTTTAGAACGGAACAGGTGTATACGGTCGTCTGGCACGCTTGATGCGCCGTCAGCGCATTCAGCGTGTACGCAGTGTGGAAGTCGGAGTGCGAATGGTGCTGTCGCGTAAGCGCGTCGCCATTTTAGGGGGACGGGAGACGCTCTATTATGATACTGAAAGATTCGGTGGGTAGTTTGATTTACATATAAATCAATTATACATATAAATCAAAATGTTAAATAACTTTGAATGTGAATAATACCTAAAATAAAATAAAATAAAATAGCCATTTATTTCCTCAAAATCACAAATTCACAAAATTGCATAGTTCTCAGACACAGACTGCACTTTAGTCAATAGCACTTGGTCAATATAATAAAATAAGATAATGTCATCAATCGTTCGATAATATAATGTCAATCGTTATAATAATATAATAAGATAATGTCAAAGTTTAATGTAATTTCAATGTACATATGTCGTTTTGTTAAACATTAGAGTCAGAGTTGCAGTGCTTGTCTATACTATATTAATTAAAATGTCATAAATGTGTCTTGTCATGTCTATAAATTAAGTTATCTTGAGGACCCCTCTTCGGGTAAAGGCCTCCTCCAGAGCTTGCCAGGTTTCTCTATTTTGTGCACTTTCAATCCAATTTTTTCCGCCAATCGTTTCCACCTCGTCTATCCATCTTTCGAGTGGTCTCCCTATCGCGCGCTTTGTCCCTGGTCCCCGCCATTCTGTGACTGATTTGGTCCATCTCTGGTCCGACGTGCGTGCTAGGTGGCCAGCCCATCGCCACTTTTGTTTCTGAGCATACTTTAGAGCATCGATTAAATTTGTTTTTTTGCGAATATCAATGCTTAGAATCCTGTCCACCAGCCTAATGCTCAAGAGACTTCGCTCCATAGCTCTTTGACATTTTTCAACTAACTCTCTATTAGTTCTGTTGAAAAGCCATGATTGTGAACCATATGTTAAGCAAGGAAGTATGCACGTATCCATAATTTTTTTCTT
This sequence comes from Carterocephalus palaemon, assembly GCA_944567765.1. Taxonomy (NCBI): domain Eukaryota; kingdom Metazoa; phylum Arthropoda; class Insecta; order Lepidoptera; family Hesperiidae; genus Carterocephalus; species Carterocephalus palaemon. Next base: position 12,319,421 of record OX155643.1, read on the forward strand.
TAAATGTATTGGTAGAGCCGATTTTAAAGTTAATAATACCTACTTAGCATTAAATAAAAAGTGAAAATATAGTACATACCTAATAATTATTTTTTACTGTGTAATGAAAAAGGTTCCTAAACAATGAAATGTTCATAAGTTATAATTCCAAAGACTTTCCGACTACCATCTTTAATATTTTGCTACCTTCACATTACAATAACAAAACTATATTATTACGCTGTCATATAACGGGAAAATACTGCCTCATTCGCATTGGCCCACAAGGGTAATTTACCACCGGCGATAGCGGGAAAGTTGGGAAGTTCTTATCAGTTGAATTCACCGATGAACTTATTTTTAGGTTCGCACAACTTCCATTTGAGCGAAAAACTCTACACTCGGTACTCGGCCATCGCTCTGCAGATCGGGTGCCCTTATCTCGAGACCTTTAATAGCGTGTAAGTATATCACTCAATGAAAAATGAATTGATTGCAATGTTTTACCGTTGCATTTTTTTAATAATGTTGCATAGGTACTCTTAACAGAACTATTATATAATGAGCTACAGGCTCTGGGTTCGATTCCCGGGTCGGGCAAAGTATTATTAGATTTTTTCTAACTTGAAATTCCCAGTAGTAGCCTGGAGTCCAGATTGGAGCCTGTGGTGTATGGCTCACCACATGTTACATGGGACCTAAGCATGGTGAGAGTGGATGTACTATACCTTCTACCCCTTCAGGGAAACAGGTAGGTTGTTATGTAATAATATACAGGGAAAATTTTTCAAATGGACCATTAAAATTTTCGCCAAACTGCTAAATCAACTATACGGCTTTTACTATACGGCTATTATCTTATTGAAATAATAATGGTCAGTACTTGAAGATTACGAAATGAATGTAATTGTCACTAAGATTGGAAAATAAGATTTTTGATTTCACAAACGCATTACGAAAACCTATTAGTTAGTATAATGGAAATATGAACGAATAAATACATAATATAAATCTATTTTTCTAGGGTGATGACTCTATTCGAAGCCGGCATTCTATCCAAGGTAACGACAGATGAGTACAAGAACTTACCAGAACAATCGAGAAGATCCTTGCCTGTAACAGAAAGTGACCAAAAAAGCAATGACGTGACCGATAGTTCCGGTACCACCTCACAGGTAATATCAGCCGAAGTTAATAAAATAAATAAAAACAAATCTTTATGATTATAACATAAGAAATTAAGTTTTTATTACTCCTTCCGTGGTTTTTTTATATAGGAAGTAACTCAATTGGAGATCTATGTTTCAGCCTCCAACAGAATCGACCATAGGGCTGGAACCAGTTTCTCTGACGATGCTTCGCGGTGCATTTTGCCTCCTAGGAATTGGATATTTTCTTGCAGGTTGGTACCTACACTTAAACGTGTTAAATTGTAATTATATATACATCCAGCGTTTTTACGTATAGCATAACTCAACAAAATTGTTAACTGAAAGTTATTTGACAAACATTAATGTGGAGGATACAATTGATACACTTTTTGCACAGGTAAAAAAAAATTACTAAAGAATAAGTTACGTCTAAACAGACCTAACATATTCTTTAGTTATTTTTTTAGATTAAAAATGTGGTTAAAAACATCACCTTCCTACTACACATTGCAGTTGAAATATGTATTTATGATAATTCAACCCATTTTTGTACCCCTGACACTAGATTAGTATGAAAATGTGGTTTCTTTCGTGCTTCATCACTCCCGTCAACCATAAATCCTAGGAACAACGATATACACATAACAATCTATCCAATTGATTCTGTTTCAGCAATTTCTCTCGGCGTGGAAACCCAATTGCACCGACGATCCTCGCAATGTGCCACGACTGTATCGAGACCCCCCACGCGGAGTTGGTTTAGTAGAGCTAAGAAGCGCTTTAGAAGACAAGTTAGGAAAACTATTAGAGCCATATATGGATACGTTGACAGAGCTTTGGGACCAGGACATGTGTGATTCGTTTGATCGCCATCCGTCCACTAATGCTAGTCATGCGACAAAACATAACACTAGACAAAGTGAGGGATAGGTCCACTTAGTTACATAGAGATAAGTGTATTGGGACATTTCCATTACGTATTTAGCCTCACCTATTAAATAGCATGCGCGAGTAGCAACGTTTGAGCTTGTTATAAAACGTGAAAGATGCATAGAACGACATTAATTATTTATGCAATTATAATTATTATGATTACCTTGAAGGGAGGGGGAGTACGCAAGGTGTGCGGGCTCAGACTATAAGATACTGTGACCTAAAAAGGTCTATATCGCTGCGACCCATAGACGTCCCACTGTTGGGCACGGGTCTCCTCTCAGAATGGGAGGGATTAGGCCTTAGTCCACCACGCTGGCCAAGTGCGGATTGGCAGACTTCACATACCTTCGAGAACGTTATGATGAACTCTCAGGCATGCAGGTTTCCTCACGATGTGTCCTTCACCGTTATAGCAAGTGACATTTGATTTCTTAAACGCACATAACTTAGAAAAGTCATTGGTGCGTGCCACTGGGGTTTGAACCCGGACCGCTCGAGTGAGAGGCGAGTTCGATAGCCGCTAGGCTGTCACCGCTTCAGAGAGAGAGCTCCGGAGAGAGGACAGGTATGGACGCCAATAACAGGCATGTACAACATTCACCCAAATGGACATTCACACAAGCAGGTGACGTCATACCTATATACATGTTGGTAGGTAGGTACTTGCACAATCGAATGCCTAATTAACTTTATTGCACTTTTTACATGTTTTAAGTGCATGGTTTCTGCAAGTTGCTGATATGTAGAATATGATAGAATGTGAAGTATTGTGTAGAATATGTATTAAATAGTATTATCGTTAATAAATAAAAACTATTTTTGAGTTTGACCTGAAAAAACTGACTTATTTACGATGGTATGGAGTCAAGTCTTAAAGTATTACCTATTTCAACTGTATTATTTAATGTATGCTCTTATGAACATTATCATTAGCACGGTCTAATAGACCCCGGGGAGACATTTCCTCTAAACCTAAATTACTATAGCTCTCGGCAGTCATACCTTGCACAATTTATTATAGGTACTGGCATATTTATTATACAGCTATAAAGCGCTATATACCAACCTGAAATCAAAATATAATAAATCATAGCGAAAAGTCCGTTAAGGTGATAGTATCGATATAGTTCAGTATTTTTTATTAATAAATATTTGAAAATAACAATAATTTTTCACCATTTCTGACTAACGTACTCGAAAGAAGGGTGGGAAAATAATTGCATAAGAAAGTATAGAGCTGAGACCCTGCTAGCCCTCATGTATTTCTACGTAATATTCAGTTTCAACTACAATTTTTTACGTATTTTAAAACCGTTGAGCCAGCAGTCTCTAGGAATTGCGTGCATTACCTAGGTAAAGTATGTAATGGACAATAATATTCATACTATTTCATACATTGCCTGGACGGCTCAGGCATTGCCTAGATTATGTATAGAATACCTGAATTACACAGATTGCCCGGCAACAGATAGATGGATTGTTTTACAATTTCATCACAAACTGTATATAACTATACAGCTTATAACCAGTTAAAGTTTTACCTGAATATAAAACAAACAACAATTGGCAGTCCGCTATTAATAAGGCTTACATAAAAGATTCACAGCAAAAACTAATTTTAAATCGCCTGTGCAACAAGTTAATTACGGGCGTAGGTTATCAAATCCTCATTAGGGGAAACGGGGAGTAAACAGCATTACAATTAGCTCGGCTGGTTTAGAACCCCAATACATGTAGGCCCATTACAATGTGGACATAATAAGACGTAACACTCCGTTTTTTGTACGCCAAATTGTACATAATGATTTAAATAAATAAATAAAAAGCAATGCATCTTTGACCGACTTTGAACGAAACTCTTAGGAATCTTAAAAAGGATCTGCAGGTGAAAAGAAATTCATAAATTTAATAAATAAGTACTCATTAGGCTATTAATTTAAAACCTAAGTTAAAATGGATATTATTCTAGTATTTATTGACTTAATGTTCAGTAGATTCAAGTGATGAAATATAAAGAGAACATTTACGAGTATGTCTTATTACTTGAAAGCATCAGCTGAATCTTACGTACCTTAAAAATTTTAACATCTCAATAAGACTTTTATGCTCTTTTTCAAGGACTATGTAAATTTTTTGTTTTTACAACTTAAGATTAAAGAGACGCGTGATATCTAAATTGGTGAAAAGCAAAAAGATAAATAAAATAATAACTGAAATTGTAGGCACTTCTATAAATCGAAGTGACTGTTAGAATAGAATGTGTAGTACCTATATGAAGAAAGAAGTTAGGTTATGAAGTAATATGCTTTGGTTAACTATGGATAAGAATCATCCGACTCCGTGGTGCGGTAGTATGTGACCGTGACTGTCAAACCGCAGGGGTTCAAATCCTGTCCGGGGTATCAACCCCGGAATATTTATCGAAATAAGTATCTACTTAATTCGATAAATATTTTCAGTCGGGTATTTGTGGCTGCACGACGTTTTTGATGAGTGTCGACGTCTTTGGACATCTTCCCTGAGACGAGCCTGTCATGGGCACAGCGTTATAAGCTGAGATTTTTTCCAAGCACAGAAAATACAGCTTACATTTACATTAAACACTCATCAACGGATAAAATAATTACAAATAATTAAACATTTGTAAAAAAGACTTGTTACATATTTACATATAATAGACATATTATACAAATGTAACAAGTATTACAAACTGGTGTTCGGTGTTACAAACTCTCATATTTCTTTGACATAACAACTATCGGCATGAAAGTATAGCCCTAAACTTGATTGAAAATACACCTTCTTGCACGGGGCGAGTGGGTTACAATCACTCAGCACTTACGGCTCTTCAGCCGTAAGCGCAGTGGGTCAGCCGTATTATATCCCCCGCATTGATACCCTATGCGCCAGCTATCCCCTCCGAATTTCGTTTAGCGCTACACTTTCCTGCCGACAGATGTACAGTGTATTAGAATGTCACGTGCTAACACGAAAATAAGCAAAATGTATACACAAATTTGATTCGATTTAGTGTCACTATCAGAGCATTTAAAATACCTCTATATCTACCTTATTTTACACTTCATATAACAATTGAAGCGGTACGAGAACTCAATACTAGCTGTAAGATGAGCTAGCTAAGCGGACTGACCGTGTGTCAGCAGAATTGACCTCATTGAATTAGAAAGGCGTCGCGAACTCCTTAATGAAGTTAATCTGAAGCCGGGAACATCCGCGTCACCCATTAACTTTATTTGCAGCTCCATTATATCACGCGGGTCTATTGAAGGACTAAATCTAAATTTAAATTATGAGATTCGTGCTTCGGAGGACATGTTAAGCCAAAGTCAGCCAAAGTCAAAGTTTATATTTGCAGGAAAAGGAACAGTAGGTATTAATGAGCAGGTATTATTTTAATTCTCTTATCCTAACCTAGGGCATGCAAACTTTAAAATTAATTTGGTATCTAAATACAATTCATGAAATTAACATTAAATGAAATTCGTCAAAATAATAATAGTATTGATAAGTCGTCGCGCGTCAGTCCTTGTAATCGCTAAGCCATGTATGAAACCATAAGGATACCTATAAGGATAGAAGGACTAGGAGTTAGGCCTTAGTCCATCGTGCTGGCCAAGTGTGGGTCTGCAAATTATTGGTGCGTGCTTGGATTTGAACCCGGACCGCTCATGTGAGAGGCGAGTTCGATAGCCACTGGCTGTCATCGCTACACACTTCACATGTGTGCTCGATTGAAATGGAACTTTTACTAACAAAAAGGAAAAGTTTAAGTGGACTAATGGTGTGATGGGCAAGGATGGGCAAAATATATTGTTACTTACTCTTCAAAGGGTAATTAGAACGTTTATTTTTGAAATTTTTAGTAATCATTGCACCCCCGGCTTTGCCTTGGTCGTCTGTGAATCGAACCGCGTTATCTTTTTTTCAGCGTATATATTCACCATTCTCGCTATTTTTCAAACCGTTAAGCCTACTGTCCGGATATGCCTAAAGTAAGATTACAGATGTAAAGCTATTTCTTTTTTCAGGGGCCCCTATAAACTTCCTGGAATTGTTTCATTTAATCTTTCTAACCACTGCACTGTAATCTATAGGGGGCAAGTCCTAGATATAAAATCTTGTAGGTGCTTAATATTTTGAACAGTTACCAACAAATAAAACATAACTTATATACCAATTTCATAGTGAAATTTTTACACTAACAGTGATAAATACACATTTATGCGAACCTACTGGGAATGCTCTAACGTCACCGCTTACACTTTATCATACATATAGGTCGTTTTGAATAGAAGTCGCCTTTGATCCATTGTCAACGTTTAGTACTAAGTAAACCGGTTATTCAAGCCCCTAAAATCAGTAGTGCCATATTTGGGGCAGATTTGCCGCTACCTTTGAGCAACTACAGCAGCTCCCTTGTTTATTACAAAATATGGCCGCCACGAATTTGCATACGAGACAGGGCGAGGCGATTTCACACGAATTGCAAAAGCGTACTTTGTGCAGGATTTCAGGAATCCGAATAGAATTTCCCGTAACAGACAATCTTCCTGCGCAGTTGCAGCTCGTTCGGTGTACAAAATCCGGGAAATCTGGTTTAAAAATTGTGTTCACATGCAAGCGTTTAAGAGTTTGAGTATTTGTAGGCTAAAATAGAAGAGTGCATAGATCAAAGTTGTAAAGTTATTTATTTATTTTATTTATTAAATCTTTATTGTAGGTAGTACTGATAAAATATTACGGAAAAAGGCGGACTTAATGCTTAAAGCATTATGTGCCAGTCAACCTTTTGGCAGTTATAAAACAACTAATACAGTATTCCAATCAAATAAATAGAATAATCGTAGACAAAAAAAAAAGAAAATCCAATACATACATTATTACAAAAATACATAATAAGGTTATGTAAATATGAATGGATGTACCAATTTTTCTTAGTACTCAAACATAACATTATTTGAATCGCTTATATCAATATCAGGATTCTGGAAGACTGGAAGAGCGAAATCAATATATTTTTTTTAAAAGCTTTTATTTAACTTCACTCGTATGTCCTGGAATCTTGCAATTAATTATTTATTTCATCCACTTCCACTGAAGCTATCGAGCTTAAATTTGGCACACATATTATGACAACGACAATACGCGAAAATAAAATAAAATAAAAGTTATAAAAGCTTTATTTTTTTTTAATATTTTTTAATTAATTTATCAATATTTTGGGTAAGTAATCAAGAGAGACATAAATTCAAAAGCCAAAGGTCTCCATTATATTGCTGGAATTTAATAAAGTTTGTATCGCATTCACTGTCTGACTAGTTCATTCATCACTCGCTCACCCGGACGACCGCCCGACCTGTGCATTATTAGACAACATCATAATAATTTACGACACTCGGACGGAACTACAAAGTCGGCTTTATAATTAATTTGTCCGAATGTACTGGCTATAACAGAAGCTATTCAGTGCCTCGCGACTGCCTAGCAACTGCGTCACAACTGCCTAGCAACTGCGTCGCAACTGCCTAGTAACTGCCTGCAAATGCACCGTTGTGTAGATTTCGTAAGTGCGACCGTTGAGCTGGAAACCACACTCGATTTTGATTCCCTGGAGTTATTGGGTTTTCCTAACCCGAAATTGCCAGAAGTAGTGATCAGTATATGGCAACAGGCTTACCACCTCAATATATGGGACCTTATCATACCTGTTGAAATGGGTGTACCACAAACCTTATGGTATTTTGTTGCGAGTTCTACTTACGATATAGTGAACTTCATCCATCGTTTTCGTATTGTGCAAAAAAACTGCTTTCAAACCCAGCAATAGTTCAGATTCACTAAACAATGAACCACAAAATCTTCAATAAATCAGTAATTATTGCTGTCTCGTATTTAAATATAACTAGCACACAATTAAGGGTTTATTTTGAAAATAGAAATTGTTTTAACACGCACGAATGAACGTTTCATATAAAAGCAAAATGGGCCTTTTCAACTAGATGAGAGTCAAATATGAACATCGTGCAGCGCCACCGCGTCAAGGAACGGCGCTTTCATGAACTTCTACAGTAATATTATCTCTTTAAAATGCGTTTATTTAGTTATTAAACAAGAAATAATACTTATATTATTATTTATTTATTAAAGAAGAAATAATAATATAAGATTAGTTGCCGATAGCAATGTTTACAAATATCTTTTTAACTTTTTATCATAATTGTTGCAGCCTCTTATAAAACAATTAGTCATTTTTATGACGAAATGGCCTATAAGACGCGTTGGCCTAAAAGTGATGTTATAAGGTCAGTGCGCTGGGGGCATGAATAGGGAGCGTTATAGTAATAGAAGAATAAACATTAATAAAAAATACAATTAAATCTTCACAAAACCGTTATGTACGTAAGTGTACCTGTGACATAATTCTGCGAGGTATGATTAATTGGGGTTGCTACTGTTTTCGGGAGCGCGGCACACCGCACTGCTTTCAAAATGTACGTCGAATGTATCTCTCGTACATGGTTTTTAAGTGTTTTAGTGCAGTTTCACTTAGCGAGTGAAGTATTACCGCGCACACGAATGTATTTGATTTAAGATTCAGCTTCGTTAAAACAACAAGGTATTTTACGCTTATTTTTTGACTTTAATGGATGAAATTAATTAATCTATGTATCCATGAACATAATTTACATGAATTTATATGCTAATATCAAAACCATATTTTTTTCTCAACGGAAGTCTATCTAGATTATTGATTTCCGACATAAGACTAATTAAGATAAATGATATAGTACTAATTCAGAATGTATATGCATATGACATGTATTTACATACAGATACATTAATATTACAAGCTAATTTTTTTTTTTATATTAACAACATCGATTTTAATAAAGATAATTATTTTAATTCAATAGAATCCCGAAATATTTCGTGTATCTTTGGTTATTCCTGTCTGAATTACTTATTCATTATAAGTGAGGTACTTATAATGATTTTTGACCTCTGCCAACTTGTCACTCCCCTGACCCATCTCAAGCTTGTTCAGTGTTACGGGAAATCAAACAGGGCCGCACTCAAAACTTTCATGGTACGCGACCGCCAAATACTTATATGTACTTTGGGCGGACATGCGGACATCTGTCCTCAAAGTTTGCGGAATACATCAAAACTTGTTCTCTATCTCCCGACCTGTTGGCGTCCTTTATTAAGGACGAGATACGAATTATATAGTACTATTGGACGCCCGCAGCTACGCTCGCGTGGAATTAGACATAACAATAGTTTCGTTTACACCCAGTAATATTATATAGCCTATGTCGCTCAGTGAAGATGCAGCTTTCTAATGGTGAAAGAATTTTTGAAATCGGTCCAGTAGTTTTTGTGTGAAAACATTACGAACAAATGTTTCCTCTTTATAATATTAGTATAGACAGTGTAGGACATTTTTAATGCTAATAGATATAGCGTAAAGCGAATGTATGTATGAATTATGTAATGTTATGAACAAACATCAAAAACAGCATAGAGTTGTTAATATTGAAGTTAGTCAAAAATGATTATTTAATTCATAAAACTCTGTAGATATAAGATGGCAAGCTGTAGTACCACCCATCCGCTGCCATCCATGACAACTGTGAGTGACTTTGAACAAGATTCAAATATGGAATGAGATAGTAAGTCAGTCAGTAGAGGGTGTTAAGTCGGTCAGTTGAGTCAGTTGAGTCAGTTCATTAGTAGATATGAGCTCTGGGGCAAGGATTGTTAGTGACAGCAAGGCAAACAAATTCGTAACCGACATTGCTTTTGCAAATAATTTTGCTTCGTTCTGCTAAAAGAATTCGCTTCGCCACAAAACACAAGTTAGTTATGTAAACAATAAGAGAAATTTATAGCAGTAGTTGTTTCTGGAGGTGACATTTTACGGCCACCCGGGTTTCTGGCCGAAACGGCGTTCATTTTAAAAGCAGTAATTTAAATATGGCATTTCACCTAAAAACTTACTTGTCTCAAAATTTTGTTGCTTGTGTAGTTTTATTTTCTTTCAATTAAGTTATGGATATTATAGAACAGATCGTTCCAGTTGCTAATCAGACTTCGGAGGGCACGTAAGGCCCTCGGTCCTGGTAGTTTTCAATGGTGGAAACAGTCCTTAAGCCTCGTCGAAGACCTTCGGGTGGCTTGAGAACATTCGACACTGGGTTGGCCACTAACCCCTCCACCAATCCGCATTGGAGCAGCGTGGTGGAGTATGCTCTAGACTTCCCGCAGCTGTGTCTGTGGGGGATACCCGTGCCCAGCAGTGGGACGTCTATGGGTCGCAGCGAATCAGACTACTTCTTACAAAGCCTTTGCCACTTTGGTCCACTGCTGGACATAGCTCCTTAACGACGCCCCTCCGTACGGTCCATTTGAATATATTTTCTCTCTGACGCTAAAGCAAGTGATATTAAAAAGCTGTAAACATACTGCTGGCACTGGGAAAACATAAGATGACCGATATACTATATCATCTCCGGCGCAAACCGAACGATACGAAGTTGGAGGGTCCAATTGGAAGAGCCGATACGATCTCGGCGCCTTAATTAAACACCTAAATTATCTACATTCAGAATCTCGTATCCAAAAGGCAATATTCGATTTATTAGTTCGCAACTTGTTGAGATTCGTATCCAAATTAATATAAACGTTAACGCAATACGGGCGTAATTAACCGGCGTGCAACACTGGCAGTGGGGAAGCGATATGCGATGTTAAAGCTGTAAATAATGTGGTAGACCCTATATGGATTTGTCCAGGGCAGTACTATCACGTGCCACGGTACATAGTACTATTTTTTACTATATAAATTGCTTTTAATGCAAACGTGGTCCGGTTGGAAAGGTGTAGTTTCCGGCAACACTTCTTTAGAGGCGACCATCAAGTCAAAGTCAAAGTCAAATAATTTATTTCGCTATGAGGTCATTACACACGCTTAATGAACGTCTAGGTAACTACAAACTACTTAAAGAAAACAGATAGTATAGTGCTATTCTAAACTAATCAATATGAGGCAAAGGATTAGTGATCATTGAATAAATAGCTAATCCTACACATAGCCTAACCCGCCTAACCATCAAGGGTACCAACGAATCTGTGACTGACTTAGACTGAGACACTTATTAACAATTACTAACTGAACTATTACTAACACCAACTAGCAGGAATAACTATCACTAACAGTCCCTGCTCCTAACTAGACTTACCATCCTAGGCGCGTTCGCTCCTCGGTTTCGGTTGCTTTTGAGTGGCAAACAATAGCTAAGCCTTTTCTAAAACCATCGGGTGGCCTTAACATTTGGCAATCCGCTTTGGAACACGTGAATATGTTATATTTCCGTTGCTGTTGGAGACACGCGTGCCCTGCAGTGGGATGTTTATGAGTTGTTTCTTTCTTTCTTCGTCATCATTGGAGACCATAGTATAGAGATCTTATAAAGTCCTCGAATGGATGGACCTCGACTTGGAAAAAGGACAACAGGCCGTCATTCGACAAGCTGGACGGACGACCTGAAGAAGGCACGGGACCGGTTGGAGTGGCCTAGGATCAGCAGTGGTCCCACTAAAGGCTTCTTGCTGATGATGATGATGATGATAGAGAACTTATACAATCCTTCAGAACCATTATTATTATTATTATTCTCCTGCTTCAGCTCCAATGCTGATAGGTTGCGTTAGTTTCGACAAGGCTAAACGATTGTTTTTATAATTGAAAACAACCGGGACTGACGGTTTAACATGCCCCTCGAAGCGGCAGCATATTTTTTATTTTTGCTTCTCTACCTACCTGATATCCATAAAATGTCTTAAGAAATACGAAGGAAAATTTCTGGATATAACTGAAAGCTTGAAAGCTTTGATGGATGAATGCGCGGGTAGACTGCCAAATCAAGTCAAATTATAATGACATGGCCCACGTAATACAATCCCACGAAGTATTCAGCGCGCGAACAATTCGTTAAACACCCGGTAACCGCAATCCCGGTAACCGTGGTCCAGGTAACCGCGATCCCGGTAACCACGCTCCGGTAAAACCGCAACCACGACCGTATCATGCGGTGAAACCGTAAACCCGCATGCGAAGAAACTACGCACTTTCTCGTCAAGAAAACGTATTTTTTTAACTAAAAATAACAGTTTTTGCTCTCTGTTGCCCCGATAGGGGTGACACAAGTCCCGGACATCGATAATTTACAATTTGAATCCCTTTCTTTGAATAATAAACATTTACAAGCGGCTCGGATTCGAATTTATTTCCAATGACTTGTTAAATGTAAGCCAGCTTTATTTTGAAAAGGGATGGCGTCCCCAAATTAATACGGAGTAATTGTTTGTTAAAATTTTGCCAATTTGATTATATTGTGCGCATTAAAAATGGTGACACAGAAATTGGCATTGGCAATTTCTCGCTGGGAAAGAACAATTTTGTTGAATTCAATGTAATTTAATAAAAGACAGATTAAACACATTTTACATTCGCTCCTGTACCATCTATATGTATACTCGATTGTTTGTTTCATACTTTTACACACCTGCGTCTGTCTTGTATGAACACAATGTTTCATTTCATTTGTGTTCATTTCAATTCATAATTTAAGGGTACCAAATACCATATTTATTTTATATCTAATTTTTATTTTATTGTAATTTTAATCTATACTATCTATACTATTATTATAAAGAGGAAAGATTTGTTTGCAATGTTTTCATACAAAAACTACTAGACCGATTTCAAAAATTTTTTCACCATTAGAAAGCTGCATCTTCACTGAGTGACTAGGCTATATAATATTACTAGGTGTAAACGAAACTATTGTTATGTCTAATTCCACGCGAGCGAAGCTGCAAGCGTCCACTAGTTTACTTAATAAATTAAATATCTACAACGTCGCCTTTCCCGGGGTCACGGAATGGTTCAAGCTCCCTCTCTTACCTAGAAGCCCTCTTTTAGTCGCCTACGACAGGCAGACTAAAAGGGGGCAATCTACAAATCTCATCGTTAAAACTCCAGTCACGTAGGAATGATTGGTGACAAGTAATTTAACACAGGTCTTAAAACAATTTGATTATTAAGGTGCCGGTGTCGCATTCCGTGTAAACCAGGCTCGGATTAAACATTCCTACATACGATTGTCCGGCCCGAATGCCGATGTCAATGTTCCCGTGAAATAGGTGAGCGTGTGAATTTTACTACGTAGGTTTTTATGAAATATCCTTTTTAAGCCGAGCGGAATAAATGTTGACCACAAAAGTTGGTAGCCAAGAAGCCTTCCCGAGAGGTCCAGGATTTAAATCTTAAGGAATTCTGTCTTTGTTAATGGTAGTTAAAGATATTCAAACGCATCACATCACATCAGAAGGAATTTCGATGCTTCGGTGAGCACTTTAAGCCGCCAATCTCGGTTGTATTCAGAAAATAATATCAGCCTTGTCGAATACATTCGCTTGGCCAGCGTGGTGGATTATGGTCTTAACTCTCTCATTCCAAAAGGAGATCCGTACCCTAAAGTTGGACAGTGAAATGATTGTCATGATGATGGTGACTGGTGCCTGCCAACTGTTAAGCCTTTTGCTTATACACTATGTTTAGATTCTGTATAAAAAAATATTTGATTCAAGCACTGAACATAATAAGACAGTAAAATCCAGTAGGGAATAACGGTTTGTGGATTATGTGCATTTCGGGCAGGACACTGAAACAAATTAATTAAACAACTTAAAGAAAGATAAATAAGATATTTTTAAACGCGCACGAATTCACTGATGAAAGTTTTAAATGACCGGCAAAAAACAGGAATTGCTCCTGACCTCGTTATTTAGATCAGCAAATCGCTTGCCGCTGAAAAAAACCTTTCCTTTCGACTCACGTCTTTATTACGAGTGAATAGAGCTCACATTGATGCTGTTTCCATCCTGTTATTGTTGTGGTGTACCAGAACTTTTAAAACCTTTTTTTAATCCCACCAAAACAATGGTTTGTGAATTTCATGAAAGAACTCAGAAGCGTCGACAACACGGACAGTGTCCGAGATTTGGACAATTAATCTCGGAGACGAATCGAACTTTCCATTCAGGCGCGATCACTGCGAAATTTGAAACTTTTTAATGTTGGAAAGGGCCCATAATTTTCCTGTTGCAAAATTTTTTGCTTGCAAAAACTTCCATGGAAGAGTTTTGACTTCAACTCTTGAAGGGTGAAAAAATATTTTGTTTTAAGGCTATTGTATTATAACTACTGGATTATAATTACTTAAGCTATATCAATGGATTCTGTCAGGATAATGTTCGTAATTGGGTAATCTGTAATTTTCATTTTCATTCGTTTTTCGAACCTACTCAAAATATAGTGCCTCAGATCAAAACAGTTGATGTACTGATCAATTTACAAATTGCCATGATTAATGAGAGGGTGGCGAGGCCCCATTAAAATAAAAAAGTAAGTATTACACTTACCAATAAAATAACGATATTAAAACACCTAAAAACCGACTTCAAAACTAAAAATTAATAAATAAATTCGATTGTCTCCCCAAGCTGAGGCCACCCTCGAGAGAATACTCCACCACGCTGATCCAATGCTGATCAATTAGTTCATTCACATAATATTTTGAAGTCAGGCCGATATTTAAAAATACCCATTACAATTTTGGCAATATTCAAATGAGAAATTAAGAGTTCTGAAGCGCATTTCGCCACTAGCGGTCACCACATACCGACCGTGCCTGACGTTGCTTAACTCAATCGAATACAAAAGGTCTTTATGAAACGTACTTATGGCTGTGAGAGCTAAAGAAAAATATTTGTATATTTTCAGTATTAGAATCTACACCGTACCGGGCAGCGTAGAATCTAAGTAATTTTATACCAAAATACATCCTTTCATGAGTCCGGCCTAACAAAGGTCAGCAAGGGAAATCTCGCCAAGTAGCGTCCATCGAGAGCTCTCGAACCGATTTACATACGATCCGGTTGAAGGGCGGGAATTTATCCGGCCACATATAAGTTACCCAATTTGTTAACGCTGTTACCCAAGCACCCTCGTCCGGTCCGGACCGCTATTAGGGAGCTAAAACTAAACAGGTAACGCAGCCTTATGTTACCGGGTTAGTTTAAAAATATTGTGTGTAATCAATCAAAACAAACATTTTCTTATGCCTATTTGGCCTAGTGGTTGTAGCAAGTGCTTTTCTGGGTTCGATCCCTGGGTCGGACAAAGTATTAATGGGTTATTCTACCTTGAAATTCCTAGTAATATCAGTGAGTTTTGATTTTTTTCTCTGTGTTGACAATAGGGTCGACACCTAGTACATTAGACCTATCACGTCGCCTGCCTTCGAGAAAATCTAGCGTGATTTTATGTTATATTAAGCGAAGCTGCAACCCATAGACGACCCACTTCTGGGATCGGGTCTCCCCCAATCTGCGGGAGGTCTAGAGCATATTCCACCACGCTGCTCCAATGCTGATAGGGGGGGTTAGTGTTGAACCCAGCGTCGAATGTTCTTAAGCCACCCGAAGGTCTTCGACAAGGCTTAGGTAACTATTGTTTTAAGGATTGAAAACAACCGGGACCAACGGCTTTAGGTGATCTCCGAAGCACAGTAGCGCTCATGAAATTTTGCTACCTATTCACAGACGTCTATGGGTCGCAGTGGGGTTATCAAGCTATTTATAAACCACGTCACGAGAGCTGTCTGTGTTCGGTTGAAGATAATGTAGCTGTTGAGACTTCAGCGGCATCGCACCGGGCAGGTTTTCCCCAGGCGCCGGTAGCGATAACCCGGGTTCAAACCCGCTGTATTGAGGAGATAAAGTAAATTAACAAATGCGTGGAGGCAGACGCAAGAATTAGGGGTACATAGCACAATGCCTTGCGTCGATTTTACGTGATCGACCGAGTTAAGCAACAACGGGCGCGGTCGATATGTGAATGTTATATGCTGTTCCTAGCAAAATTTCATGGTTCATCGGAACGCATTTTAAGCCTTCAGTCCTGGTTGATCACAAAACTTGTAAATAAATTAAACCTTGTTTAAGACCTTTGAGAAGCTTTAGAACATTCAACACTGGATTGACCAGTAACCCTTCCACCATTTCCGAATGGGGGCAGCGTGTTTGAATATGCTTTAGAACTCCCTTAGTTCAGTTGGAGAAGACCCGTTCCCAACAGTGGGACCACTATCTCACCCTTTATTAAAGTCTTGTCTTAGCTTTAGCTTGATATAACACACCTTAACATAATATGTTAATATAAATCACCAACAACAGATACTTGTATCCCTAGTATTAGTATGTCACGTGACTGTCAGTGTTCAGGTGAAGATAAAGTGGCGGCTGAGACGCAATATGACGCGATAGTATTCCCTTCAGGTATTCCCCCGGGCGCCGTGCGGCTGAGCGATGGCCCGGGTTCAAACCCGAGGATTTATTGAGGAGATAAAATAAATTAACGGGTGCGTGTTACAGTTCTATAAGCGTAAGAAGTATAGCATTTAGTAAAGGTCGTGAACCTTACAATTTAGATTGTGAACCTTTGTTGAAGGAAAGGTGTATTGGAGCCCAGCAGTGGAAGAGGGGGATAAAGCTTACAAAGACAACCTGCCAGCATGTCAAATTCTCTTTAATTGTTTGTTACTTGCAACTCAGAACGCACTGCCCATTTTACCGTAATAGGCTCTCGGGTCAAAACAATCATTCGTGCAATTAATAAAGACCTCAGCGTAAGTCCATACATTAGATTCTGTAACCCTTGCAATGTTGGGCTATTACAAAGACAGATTGTGGGAGAAATTAATCAAGGTCGGGGCAAGCCGAAGTTCGGACCGGTTCATTCTTGGTCATTGTAGAGAAATGACGATTAGCTACAACTCATAGATGTATTATAGATAGGTCTACCACAGACAGCTGCGGTAGGCCTAGAGCATACTCCGCCAAGCTGCTCCGATGCATATTGGTGGTGATTCTCAAACCCAATGATAGGTATTTTGAGAAAGATACGTCACGTTCATACTGCATGTACACATGCATACAAATTTAATAACATTGTAAGTAGATTTACAATGTTATTAAAACACGCTATAAGTGCGACAGGAAATACACAAAGCGTAAAAGTGAATGAGATAGCTATTTGTAATCAGTACGGGTAGTGCGCGCGCTCACAGCTCGACTGACTGCAATGGTCACAAGTAGCACCAATTCACGGCACGCGTTTGGTGCGTTGGTGGCGTATCTACCTCTTGTAATGTATATAATATCATTGCTCAAACCACCCAAATGTCTCCGATAAAGCTTAACGATTGTTTTTACCATTGAAAAGTAGAAATGGGTTGTAGCCAATGCTGCAATTCTCTCCGCCCCTATAAAACGGCACGTACATTTCCTTTATCATTGCTCTTTTTAAAGAATTACCATTTTGTAATCCTCAATGTGCATAAGATGAAAGAAATCTCCACAAGACTTAAGTGCATGCAAATCTACGGCGGGTAGGTACTCTCGTGCGCTGATTGCAGTTATTATGTATTCAGCAACGAACCCTATATTAAAGTCTGGGTTAATATTTAACTAGCCTTCAGTATAGACGATCGAGATTGAGAATTTAAATTAAAAATTGATGGATGAGGATACGGGCACATTATAAAGATAGTAATATTAATATTTTATGTTTTGACTCTTTTAAGTTATTTTTAGTATTTCCATTATGGAATCCTAATGGAAATACTAAGACCAGGCGTATTATAAAACAAAGTCCTCAGCCACGTCTGTCTATACGCGATCAACTCAAAAAACCCACTTCAATTCACAGTTGTCACGGGCGGCAGCGGATGGATGGTGCTGCAAGCTCGTTTACTATCTTATATCCAAAAAAATACTTACAATATTAATCATAACTTTACTTACATCTTACTAAGAGCACGGACTACACCTAATAGTAAATTTCTTTTAGTAAGTAAATTCTTTTTCTTTTTACAAAATATTTTGAGCAGTAACCCAGGTTGAAGACTGCTATTTCACTAGCTTTTAATAAGATTTAGAGTTATGTTCCCGTCTACACCAACCGTGTTAACAGCTCGGCTGTTAAACAGCGAATAGGGATACTACTACTTCCGTTGGTAATATCCAGGACCATATCAAAAATACGATCCTAGACTAAAAAGATTATCTTCAAGGAAACGACGAATTAACGAACCTCCGCGAAGAGACGTCATGCGATTGTTTGGAAAAAATATAAAGTTACACTTGATGTTACATACTTTTTGTAATATTTGGGATATAAAATGAATATTTGTAACTCAGAAAAAAGCTCTTGTAAATAGCCAGGGACAAACAGCAAAAGGGACAGACAGGCAGGCATATATTTTATTATTATTAAAAGCTTTTATTTAACTTCACTCGTATGTATGTATGTATGTATACATGTATGTATGTCCTGGAATCTTGCAATCAATATTTCACCCACTTCCACTGAAGTTATCGAGCTGAAATTTGGCACACATATTTGGTTCCGATGACAATGTATGAAAATAAATAAAACATAAATGTTTTTTAATTAAAAGCTTTTTAAAAAAAATTCATTTAATTAATTTGTTTTATTTACCATGAGATCTCTGGCAGGCACAGTTGTCGTGCGCGGCAGTGGATGGGGGCTGCGTGCTCTTTTGCTATTTTATATCTTTAAAAAAATACTATAACAAATAAAACACAATGAGCTATTTTCAAATCGTTGCGAAAACTACCCGTCGTTTTTTTCGATAGAGGGGAACACCTCAATCGAACCTTAGACCGTCGGGCAGACGCCGCCCACCAGTGTCCACGTCCCCGGGAGAAGCCAGCCACAGGCTGGGTTCAAGAACTTATGAATCGCTGAAACTCTAAAGAAATAATCATAGTTGACTATAGAAGTAGCTAAAAGTTATATTCAAGTTATATATATACTCGTAAGTATTATAATATGTATACGATAGTCGCATCGATAATAATTTGCTTTTAATATCTGTCTGCGCAAAAGGAGACGGTCAATGCTCCATTGGATTAAAAAGTTTATTAACACTGATAATTCTGAATTATACGACGTTTTAACGGCAAACGCTGTAAACCAAGTTTATAGGTATACTGCTGTATATGAGGTACTACATAAATTTCATCATCACCTATTGCCACATACAACCTTTTATCGTTAGCGGATTGACAGAATTTACAATGTCTTGGACAAATGAGAAATAGAATTAAAAAAACCCTCTATTTTATAATAAAGAAAGGAACTTAAAACATAAACAAAAAGATGCTATAAATACAGTATGCAAAAAACGAGCTCACTCGGCCTTTTCGCGGCTCGAGAGAGTTATAAGAGACGTCTTAACAACTAGGCCATCACCATCACAATGAAATCACAAAATCTTCAAAATCAACAATACATCCCAAAGAAATTTGTCACTGATCCCCAGCAACTCAAGGAGTCAGGTTTTAAAGGGTTACTTTCTGAAGGCGTCAAACGTTACGTAAATCGTCGAGTCATCCCTGAGGTGTCGTTTCTATGTGACAAATTTCGTCGAAAGCCCGGGTTATTACAGGGAGGGGCCGATCTATCAATCAGATGAATTTTCGGCGTTTCACCGTGGAATCTCAAATGAGATTTCAAACAACCGTATCGAGTAAGTTGGAGATAGTAGACGCTCTATTCAGACTCGGGTAATTGATTGCGTTGAATGATTTATGTTCTATTTCACTTGTAGAATAGTCGAGTAAATGTGCAGAATAATTGAAATGAATAGTCGACGCGGATTTAAAAGCACTTCTAGATAACGTTCGACGCGTTCTCATCAAATAAGTGCTCTTGCTCTTTATGTTGTTTTGTAATTTGAAGAATTCTTAGCGCATTGGTCACTGACCTTTAAGGTTCAATTCCGATCCACCATAATGGAATCCTTTACTGTCGAAAAAGTTCCGTGTTCGAAATCTGACTAAGTTTAACATCGCGCCTGCATATCCTCCAAAGGTAAGCAGAGATTTGTAGACACCCAGTTTTATACCGCAGTCACGCTTGCAACCACTAGACTCAACGACCAATTTTTTAAAGCAAAACACATCTAATACCTGACTTAAAACTTATGGACAAATAAATTCGAAACCCTTTCAACAGTACATTGGGATAAAACATTGCGTTTTTCAGAATCCTAATCCTTTGTTATTGCGTTGCCCCTCGACAGTGTCATCCTCGACGGCTAGGACGGCAATATGCCTCGCTTTGACACAATTAGTGCGGACAGCTGGCTTATAGTGCCGCTTTATTGCATGCAGCTCAACATTTTTGTTTTCAATTATACAAACATCGCAGTATGGATGAACGACAGCGTAAAAAAGATCGACAGTATTTTAAAAGCTTTTATTTAACTTCACTCGTATGTATCTATGTAAGTATGTATGTATGTCCTGGAATCTTGCAATCAATATTTCACCCACTTCCACTGAAGCTATCTAGCTATCTAGCTAATTTGGCACACATATTTGGTTCCGATGACAATGCATGAAAATAAAAAAAAAGTTTTAAAAAGCTTTTTAAAAATAAAAAAATTTTAACGGTATAATTATTTTGCTTTTTTTCTCATGCACATTGCCACTGTACCTATTCAAATAAAATCAAATTTATATATTGTGATGCTTAGACGTATGCTATAGCGTAGTTTAACGATATTACTTTTGTAACACAGTTTATCTACCTATTTCACACCCACTTATTGTATCTGCCAATTATCTGATACCATAAATTTATCATCTTTATCCTGTACTAGCTTTTACCCGCGGCTCCGCCCGGGTGGGAAAAGGGAATTAACAATGCCATCTGTTAACAACATCCGGAACTAAATATCTAGCAAATAACAAAACATCGATATCTTCCCATGGGGATGTTTTACCGCGGTAAAAAGTAGCCTACGTCACTCTACACCCTCCTCACTATCTCCACACACAAAAACCATACCATATAATAGCTTCGTTGCGACGTGAAAGCCGGACAAACAAACAAACACACTTTCACATTTATAATATTAGTATGGATTGATCTCATTAGCTATGGATATTGGATTATATAATGCAGCTAATGTGAGCTAGCTACAAAAGTGTGTTTGTTTAGTTTTTTAAACGATGTTGTTAATGCACATAGAATGCAAAAACTACGGTAGCAAGCAATATTGGACCACGTCTACACTGACTCGCATCGTTTTTTTTTTCAAAGTGTGCATAAAGCACTGCATACTGCCGACAAACTGTCTTACATTTTGGCAGATGTTGATAAAAAGGAGTGTACAAAATTATTGAATAAATAAATAAAATAAAAAAATAAAAAAGCAAGCATATAAGCAAGTCGGTTTTTAGTGAATAGGACCTAACTAGACATATGCAACGAAGCATTCGTGTATTATTAGAAGCTTTTTTTCTGTGATAATCAGTCGCATTAAGTACGGATAAAAAGAATATGGCAATCAGTATTCGAGCCAAGAAATCCTTCACAACCAACGAATTTATACACACGATATAAATTCGCCCGGAAAGATAAATACACATCCATTATGTCGTAAATTAACATTTTATCGCTGCTTCACTCCACACCGCTCGCATTTAATCTCATTGGGGTTATACAACGTAATTTATCATTGACAATAATCGAACCTGCAATAAACACATTAAGTTAACCTGTTATAAAGAAACAGTAACACTGAATCTTTCCATACCATTTTGTAAACGTTAAAAATTTTCGCGAGATCGCGAACGCGGGAAAAGCGCTTAATCAAAAATAACGCAGCTCCAAAATTCAATAAACGACTCATAAAACACGTTATCATGAAAAATATTAAATTCCACAGACAAAAATATTGTTTGGTAAACGTGTTACTTTTATTCGCCGCGCGTTCACATAAATAATTTAATTTGAACGCGCCCAAAACTTTGAGATTTGCCCCCGTGCAAGTCGGGCTAGCGGCACAAAGTAGATATTAGGGACAGAGGCTAAGCTTCTTAAGAACATGCAAAATTGTTACCTATTTTGGTAGGGTTGTCACAACAGGTTAAGAGAAATTAAAGAAATCATGTGTTAAATAGTTTTATTATTCAGAATATAAAAAGAATACTACAATAAGAACCAATACAGAATAGAAAATAGAAAATAACATACTTTACAAATTTCTTACTCTAACAATTTTATTTTTGTAATTTTTATTTTTTAATATTTTATTATTTATTTTTATGGTATGGAAAATTCTAAATCTAATATATAGTTTTTTCAAGTAATGTATCAGGAAACACTCACATGGCATATCAAATCCTAGCTGCAGCGTCAGGTTATAATCTATCATATTATTGTACTGTCACATAAGTTACGCAGGAAAAATTTCAGTTCAATAAGACATCTGGATGTGGTTCAAATCTCACTTGCAATACTTAAATTTAAAACACATAGTACGTACCAACCCACCCACATAACTTTTTTTTTTTTTTTTATCGCTGGGAAATGCAATTTACGCATCCCACCCGGCCATAAGGTCGGGCGGCGCCGATTACGGAATACGGGATCGCTTGCGCATTACTACCGTAGCGCCTCGACGCGCGCCTTGCGGCATCTGCCTGCTAGTGCTCGTCTATGGTGGGGCGAGGAGATGCGCATAGCGCCGTCTTCTGCCCCCAAGTCTCCTTCTGCGGAGCGGGTTAGCGTGTGTGCTGTTTTCTCTAACCCGTTCCGCGGCCTCCTTTTGTTGCATTACTTGCTCACAAAAGGTGGCCACTGCCTGCCAGCATCTCTCGCTGTTTAGCATAGAATTTACTACACTCGACAGCGAGAGATCCCCTCCCACTAGCTAAATTAGCTCGGAAGCAGTACACCTTTGCCAGCATCTCCGCTTGGAGTTCCCATGGAGGGTCGCTTGCAAGAAGCGTCGCCGCCGTCCAGGACACCGTACGGTACCCCCTGATTGCCCTCACCGCTATAACCTTCTGCGGCCTACGCAGTAATCTCTTGTTATCAACGGTGAGCGAATCCACCCAGACTGGTGCACCATACAGTGCCATGCTCCTTAGTATTCCAGCATAAAGACGTCTGCAAGGCGACCCTGGTCCTCCTATATTCGGCAGAAGTCTGCTAAGGGCGCTGGCAGCACTAATTAGCCTAGGCGCTAGCTGGGAGAAGTGTGCTCCAAACCTCCATCGACTATCAAGGATTAGGCCAAGGTATTTCATTTGGGCTTTCACCTCAACCCCAACGCCATGTATGGTTATACATGCGCCGCGAGGTACGCCTCTGTGTAGCCCGTGGAACAGGACTGCCTCTGTTTTATGAACAGACACCCGTAGACCCAGCAGTTCAATTCGTTCTACGACAAGTGATGTGGTAACCGTGGCCAGACGAGCTGCTTCCTCATAGCTTCCTCCGCGAGCTGTGACAAGGGTGTCATCCGCATAACAGATCACCCTCGTCCTAGGAAGGAGTGGAGCTCGCAAAAAACCCACCCACATACCTACAAATGTTTAGTAAAAGCTTGTAATAATAATAAAAAGGTAAAAACACACCGTGTAGTACACATTTCTTATTAAAAAAAGGATAATTCCGTAAAATAAAGGTACTTACTTGAAAAAGTAATAATCAAATATTTACTTACCTATTGCACTCCTTGGGATAGTTAAAGTATGATATATTTTTATTTTTTCTAGCATTATTCATACACACAGTACAATATACAACCATTATTATTAATACCACGTTTTTATATTAGATATTCAAACTTGCAACTAACAAAACCAACAATGTGCGTAGCGATTACCCTGCGATTTTCAACTTGATGTGACAGCGTCAACCGGTTTTTTCCAGTCTCGCCGCGTACGCGACAAGCGGCCAGTGGCCACACATAGATGTCCCGCGTGCTTGTAGGAGTGCAACCGATTTGCACGTTCATATGTAGCTTAATCTCTGTCCCTAATATCTACTTTGTGCTAGCGGCGCGGCGCGCACGGCCAATTTACAAAAAGCCGGAGTCGTTTATATTAAACAAACGCATAGTTACTTTAAAATAATTCTTTGGTTCATTTAACACAATGACAATGCGCAGCTGTAAATTATATTGTCATTAGTCATTACACACATCTTTTTTTTTTTCCTCTCGAGGGGGCAATCTTCGAAAGATCCCCGACCACTTTGGGGGAAGAAGCCGGGGTATGTGAGATTTCTACTCACTAAAACCCCCTTGGAAGCCTTCTAGCACATGGATGCTCCGGGATCTCCTACGGAACGCACCGGTGCCTCCCTTGTGCAAAGCCCTTGGCTCATCCCAGGGCTAAGCCCTAGTCATTACACACATCTAATACTAACTGGAGTAACATTACCTACTCTATTAGTTATTAAGAGGACATCGGGCTAACGGGACCGTTGAGAAATAGGTATTTACTAAAACCATTGCAGCTAAGTTCTGCCGATCGGCTTTGTCGTGCGATAAAGAGAACTGCAGCTCAAACTGATTTTACCTACGTAAAGTTGAGGAAATCGTCTTTTCGTAGTTCCCCTGTTTTCTCCTCGAAGTCATGACCGATTTTTAAGAATAAGTATAATGTAATGAATGTCAGAAATTTTGTTATAATTTCTTTATTTAATATAGCTTATTTCAGTCTATAAACTAATTATAAATGTACGTAGCTTATCAACCTATTTATAAAATAAAATAGAAATCGGTTCATCTGTGGGAGCTGCGATCCCACAAACAAACAAAACGTAAAAAGATTCACGCGTATCTTTTTTCGTCGAGGCCTAAAAACAGTAAAGACCGAATTATTCGCACATTTAGAAAGATGCCACAATTATCATATTTCAATGCACCAGAAAACTCATTGTCGAACAACTCTTTTCTCTTTTCATGCGCAAATATATGCAATCGTATGCAGGTTGTTGCATATGCGAATATCCCGGGTTCGCGTCATTTGCAATTAGTCACCACCATTCAATGGGCTGTCTCGAGTACCTACGTGAAATGCAGATTTAGCAGGCGGTTGCTGACAAACGGATTTTTGTCTGATAACATACATATTGCATTACGCTCGTGTTTTTCCTAAAGGATAGGCAGAAGTATGTAATATCTTGTGGAATGTCCTGTGTCATGGCGTTGATAATCCTGTAGCGAAGATTCAACATTTTTTATTTATTTATTTATTTTCTTTATTGTACAAAAACTAAATGTTTTTACAAAGTTTTTAACAATTGTTTTTAAAAAGTTTTTACATTAAATATCTAAATATATGTATACATACTATTTTATTTTACTTATTTGCTTACCTTAAATATGCGTTCATTTATAAATGTATAAATGTTATGTATAAACCAAGAATTTTCTGACGTCTGCATACTACATAATGTAATAAATGTTTTTTAATTGTACTAAATAATAATAAGTAATGTTATACTAATGTTATAGTAATAGAAATAATAGAAATAATAGAAATAAAGAAAAGAAAGAAAAGAAAGAAAAGAAAGAAAAGAAAGAAAAGAAGAAAATAAAACAATATGTAAACCTACCGGTCATTTCATGATGAAATGTCTACCACCAGTCATAAAATAGTTTATGTCTGCTTTATTCCTGGGATTCGAATTCTGGTCCTCGCGAGTTCTACCGAAATAACCACACAGTCAATACATCCCAAAACAATATAGAAACTCAAGTATTTAATGGAGTTGATTTAAATATGTATATCCCACCTGTGGCTCGAGAGACATAATCATAAATACGTCCAAAACATTGTATAGTACGAGCACCGGCTTAATAAATTCAATCCCGCATGAAGCGGAGAAGTATTACAGCCATTACGACAATGGCTTAGCAGCATTACCCGGGTTGTTTAAATTGAACTGGCCTTGTCCCTAACTAATGCTTAAGGTGGCTACACACGGCCCTAAAATCAGTGGCGATATCGGAGAGTGATGGTGGGGATGAAATCGGCTACTACTCTACACAGAAATCGGCTACTACTCTGCCAGTTAGTACGTAACCGACTAAAAATTAAAAATAAAAGAAAACGCGTCCTGTTCTCACTACGCTTGCACGAACGAACACTGCTCTGAAATCGGACCTGATTTCGCTACACACGCACTTACAAAGCTCCCTAAACGATAATCGGCCCTAAATCGTGAGCTCGCCCGAACCAATTTCTGAGTTAGGGGTAATAATAATAATAATGGTACGATTTGCCTACACACGAGGCGATCTAGGGAGCGATCTAGGGTGGGGGCGACCTGTCGCTGCCGGGCGTCGTGAAAGCCATGGTCGGCAGCGACAGAGCGTGGAAGGCGGTGCTCCGATTCTGCGAGGCAGTAATGGCGCAGAAGGAGGCGGCGGAGCGGGTGAGGGAAGACGACCCTCTGTCCAACCCAATCCGCCGTAAAAGAGTGGGCCGGAGGCGCCTGGCGCTTGAGCGCCGCCTTCCCCCATAAGGTGGGTCTCCGGGCGGTGGAACCGGGGGGTACCATCGCCCAGTTGGAGGAGACCCCCGAGACGGCTGGCGTGTCCCGTGTTCCGGCACGCCAGGTTGAATGGTGAGTGGCGCCACAAGATGAGCGCCCCACAAGATGGGATGGGCCCCGAGTCCCGGGCAACCGTCGGCGGAGCAGCGGAAGTGTGCGAAAGCGTTCCCGCAGCTCCGCCGGAAGACGGCGAGGAGGAACACCGCTGGTTTTTAGCCGGTAAGAGTCCGGCATAACCCGACAGCGCCCCCCCGCGCATGTCGGGTATCCATGAGGATTTTCCAGCGATAAAAAAAAAAAAAAGGGAGCGATCTAGGGTGCTCCCCACCTCTTCCCCGATATTGCCTCTGATTTAAGGGCCGTGTGTAGCCACTTTTATGGTTGTAATTCAGCTTCAATTATAGCGGAAAAGCCTTAAGACTGAAGTTCCGCCATAAGTTTAGACAGTAGAACCTATTTACAATCTCTATAGGCACTAGGAGTTCAGAGTGGGGACAGTACCACCGCCCATCGGTACTATAATCTGCCGTGTAGTAATTATTTTTACAATAATTGGGTCCCAGTTGGAACTTCTCAAGAGGCGACCATCTTAGTCCTGAAGGATAGCAACGCATAAGTGACTGACCTTGAGCGAGACTCAACAACAATTACCAACTGTTCCAATACTGACAGGACTAACTATCACTAACAGTCCTTATACTTACCAGTAACGAACTGATCAACGAAGGTTCTTATTACCATATCGGTGGGATACTGTTTGTATGCCATCTATATTATTTTAATTATGAAGTTTGTATGGGAGATCGGCAGTAATTATCTAGAAAATCGACGTAGTCATAGGAAAAGCTAGTTAAATAACAAAAGCTAGTTTAACAAAGGAAGACAAAACGAGTTCATAGTGAAGGTAACGACAAACTGTCACTAAAACATTGTGACACACAGTACCTACGCCAATGAAATAAAATATCTTTTTGATTTGAAGTCCCAGCGACGGTTTTCCTGTAAATGTCTCGTCGGATACAAGGCACATTATAACTTCAACATGGGTGATACGTGAGCCGTATGTTATGGGAGGAAATATGTTTTACCCTTCTTATTGTTACTTTTTGCGATTAACCCGACCCGCCATCTGGTGGACGGAATAGCCTTAAAAATCTACATCCCGTATGGTGTATGCCAATACATGTTACATATGTTTATAGAGCGGGAACGCTCATAGCCTCGTTGACGTAAGTCTCGTGACATTGTGAACCGATTGATAATGTTTAGGCTGGGAATACACGTCAGATTTTTCTCTCCGATAGTCTGATCCGATAGTTTTCCTTCCTACAGTTGGATGGATGACTCTGCGTTGAGTTGTTAAGACGTTGATCCAGGTTGTTATCGTAAGATAACAGTCGTTTGATATGTCTTTATAAATAACTTCCTATAATCGGGTCGGCTACTGCTCCTTACTGGAGCAGCGTGTTGCGGTATAGCCCGGCCCCATAGCTTTCTCAGCTGTGAAAAATGACAGCCCAACAGTGGGACTCATATATCATGTACATATAGCATCTATGTATAGCTATATCGGCGAATTCGTTTACAAAAAATTTAAAAGATATAAATATTATGTATCATACACTTATATTGTAATATTATACTATATTGCAGTGGGTCAAGACACATAACATTTATTTAAACATTACACAAGGGGCAATAACAACTCTAACTCTAATTTCTATTATTATTTACCATTTATCCGGGTAACCGTACCCGATATCGTTGTTGGTTGTTTAACCAGGTTGATCCTCCTAATAAATAATTTTATCGCTACATCATCACTAATAAATAAGACGTATTGCTTCTTTGTCATTCAGCTGTGGATGCAACATATCTTTTATTAATTACAAAAAAACGTAATTTTAACACACATTTATATTCATTTTAATTGTTTATTTTATAATGCATTATTATTAATCTAATGTTACGCAAACATTCCTATTTTTTATCAAACAAAATGCTTTTAAACCAAAGAAACCAAATTTGTGAATGATAATAACTGAATCTGAATGTCTATAGCGGTTCCCCGCTTTCCTTATTGTGTATTTTTTGCGCACAGGCGACATCTGGCGGGCGGTCTGCGCATTTTAAACATTACACGCGGATGTGGGATTATTCAATGTGACTATTTACGATTCCATTATTCAGTCCTACTATTTGCCTTTTGGGAATGTATTGGCTTCTAGCTCTGTAGCTGTTGTTAGGATACCAAAAGTCAAATAAATAAATATGTTATTAGCTTTAAGCTTTAACGAAATAAAATATTTGATATATTTTTTATTTATTTATTTATTTAACTTTATTGACACCTCTAAAGAGATATACAATGGGCGGACTTAATGCCCTATGGCATTTTCTACCAGTCAAACCCTGGTTGAGTGGGGAAAAGTTGCGGTAGGTGGAAAAATTATTTTATTTATGTTTTATTATTACTAACCCCAGACCATTTCGAGTTTCTTTTTAACTGACTTCGTTAAGGAGTTTCTATGTTCGACTGTTTGTATTTTCTTTTTTTTAACAATCTGTGTTTCTGTGTTTCTTTTAACTGACATGTTATCTCTGCGAATCTTTTATTCGGATTCGCACGGAAATTGGATTGAAATCGCACAAAAATAATGGCCTATATTTACATGGTTTGTATATTACGAGCATTTCAAAGGATCCAATTGGTGAAAAATGAAGCTTAATGTTCATCTGAATTGTATTGCGATTTATAGTTTGATCTAACAGATGCCAACTGAATTTGGAGTGAATTAAATTAGGACTTGGCGTTCCGACGGGAATTCTATTAGGCGACCCCTTCATCAGCTTTGTAACAAAAAATATACTTACAAAGATTTTTCTAAAAGCATTTTTATTGTAACTAACTTATTCTTGATGGTAGGTAATTATTAGTGGTAGGTAATTATTGTAAATTAGCCATAAGGCAGGTCAGGCACCTGTGTAGGATTAGCTATTCATTCAAGGATCAATAGCTCATCCTTTGCTTTATATTGATCAGTTTAGAATAGCATTATATCTCTTCTCTTTAAGTAGTTTGTAGGTACCTAGACTTTCGTTAAGCGTGTGTAATCACCTCATAGCGAAATAAATTATTTGAATTTGAATTTGATTTTTATTTAGTACTAGTGGACGCCCGCAGCTTCGCTCGCGTTACACATTCACTAACTTCAAAAACGGCAAAGCTTCATACTAACTTTGCACCCCCGTTTTGCCCCCTTAGGGGATGAATTTTCAAATTTTTCTCGCCGTAAAAACCATCCTTGAACTTCAATGAACATTTTAAAAAAAGAATTGGCCAAATTGGTCCAGGCGTTGTTGAGTTATGCGCTTACCAACACATTTTACGATTCATTTTTATTATATAGATCTGCCTTGTTTGGTCAATGGATACCTAGCCCGATTAGTGTAAGTAAATGTAAAAAATTATAATAACTCTATTCAGACAAAACTTTATTATGAAAACACAAGTGTAAGCGCTCAACATGTGCCATGGGAAGCCGCTATCAAACTTATCTGTCAAGTGTTACTTTAATGTAAAACCTCTGAGGCGCGGAGTCAGCAATTGATACTCGCAGCAGAGAGAGTATTAAGTTACTCGTGACATAAATAAGAATTACTTATATTTTTGTATACGTTAACTTCGTTTGATAGATCTTGTAAATTTACAATGTTGCCGCATTCCTTTCATGCGTCTACGACGTAGAACATCTACGACGTAGAACGTCTACGGCGTAGAACGTCTACGGCGTAGCAGTTCTACGTAGTTCTGGGGTAAATCGGAAAATATGTTATAAATACGGTGGCGGGCGGTATTTCTACCGTGTAATAACTTTTATTTATTTATTTATTTATTTATTTATTTATTAGGAAATCCAACAGCGTTATAAAACTTACAATAGGTTATACAATATAAACAATATGCTAGGGCCAAAAATGGATTACACTGTTAGGTATTAAAAACGATACTAGAAAAACGGTTACAGATATTCATCATCATCATACATCATGTGTAAGAAGGTGTATGTGTGAGTGTGTGTGTGTTAAAGCAGTTGTGGTTCGGTTAGAATGGGTGGGTTCCAGTTACACTTCTTTAATGACGACTATCTTAGTCTTCAAGGGTAGCAACGCATCTGTGATTGATTTGAAACATGACCCTTACTGCCCCTAAGTAATAGTCCTCAGACCTCATACCAACTAACGAACTGACCAACTAATGTCTTATTTGTTCTTATTAACTGTCTTGTATGTTCTTATTAACTCTCTGCCAACTGGACTAACCACCCCAGTCCCTATTTGAGTATTGTTCAAAGTCAGTCACAGTTGTCATGAACGGAAGCAGATTGGTGGCGCTACAAGCTCGTTTGCTATCTTATATCCATAGAAGAGATTGATCTCTTATAGAGATAAGCTCGCCCTTGTAATGTCTTTTCTATAAAATAAGTTGTTTTTTTTGTGTGTACAATAAAGAATTAATAAAAAAGAGCAATGACAAGTGATATTTGTGTATGCCTAAAAGTTCTCTATAAGCCTACCAATAGGTAAGAGAGTCTACCAATAGGTTCTTGACCAGCGTGGCTCGTTACGGCCTATCATACTTCCTATGAGCGTCGTAAAATACTCGCTCATTCATTCGCCCTTTGCACGACTGATAGTATTTTTATTTCATTGCGAAACACCCGGTTATGTTTTGAATAAAATATTCGCCAAATGTCCCCCACTCGCTGTCCCAGCATACTTTGTGTTCTTTTGATATAATGTTGAATATTTTTTATCTGCGCTAAAGGTAAAACCGTTTTATTAGTACGAGTATCTTTAGTCTATTTTTAATTTAAATTCAGGCTCTATTTTACGTTTAACGACCAAAAAATGATCAGGAATCAAAGTACACTTCACTCAGGTGTGAAGTATGCCAACCGGCAATTAGCCGTAATATCTATGTTAATCTTTTCATAAAATAGACGCATATATTTCTCCAAAAAGGTAGGCAGAGGAGCGAATACGATCACTTTTCACCAGTCCCAGAGGTCCTGGGTTTGAGCCCCAGGTTGGGTAAAGTATTTTTGGGTTATTCTAACTTGAAATTAATGTCAGGATTTGTGCCAGGTGTATCGATAGGCAATAGGCTAACCGCTTTTTTATCCATGGGACCTAAACATAACTGGTGATAAGTGAGTGTGTCTGAATGAGCCTGCCATTTCGAGCCTGATGTTATGTTATGTTTAACACTAGTGGACGCCCGCAGCTTCGCTCGCATAGAGTTAGACGCATTAACGACGTCTGCTCGCGTTCGGGTTGCCCACTTGGCTTCAAAAACGGCAAAGTTTCATACTAACTTTGCACCCCCGTTTTACTCCCTTAGGGGATGAATTTTCAAAAATCCTTTCTTAGTGCTCCCCTACGTTATAAAAGGAACCCCTGTGCAAAATTTCAAGTTTCTAACCCTTATAGTTTAGGCCCTGCGTTGATATGTGAGTCAGTTAGTCAGTCAGTCAGTCAATCAGTCAGTCAGTCAGTCAGTCAGTCAGCTTCTCCTTTTATATATATTTAAACGATATAGTTAAAAATATCGAGGTCGAGGTATTCATTTAGTCCCTTAAAACCAGATTGTTTAAAACGCACATAAATAAAAAAAGTTATTGACGCGCGCCATTGTAATTTGAACCCGAATTCTCACGTATGGAAGACCGAATCTCAATCCGTAAGCCGCCTCAGCACAGAGCCGTCATAATGTAGTCAACAAACGTATTTGTAACCGAGAATCTTGCAGGTCACGAAAGAAATTGGTTACATAAACCCGGTCAGTCTGGTGACGTTTTACGAGCCATGCAGATGGCCCCGGCTAAGGTGGGAGGTATAAAGTTTCTTTAAGTGTCAATATCCTAGTTTTACGTTTGATCTCCCGGATTTTACGTTTTTGTTAGCATTAAAATGGACAAATTGCAAGTTTGAATTCAGGATTAGCTTGTGTTCTGATTAACTTTTGTACTTAAACGTGATTGATAACTATCGAGTCTCACTGCAGAGCCCAGGTCTCACACTGAATAGCATTTATATGTTTATTTATGTGGGTGGTACACATGTCGCTCCAGGTCTACTAAGCTATTTATTTTTTGGAGCCCCACCGCAACGCTTTCATTTTCCCACTGTTGGGCACGCGTGTCCAATCGTAATTATGGGGGCCTTAATTCACCAAGCTGGTCATGCACAGATTGGCAGTTCAAATGCCTTCGAGAAAATTGAACTCTCAGGCATGCAGGGTTCCTTCACCGTTATAGCAGGTGACATTTAACTTCTTAAACCGCACATAACTTTGAAAAGTGATTGGTGCGTGCCGCTTGGATTTAAACCCGGACCGCTCGTGTGACAGCTGTCAGGTGACTGGGCTGTCGCCGTTATTTTATGGAGCGACACGATAAATCATAGTTTGTGGAGCGCATATTTCTTAAAATTAATTCAGGCAAAAATATGTTTTAATACCATCGAGAGACTTCGAGAATTTAATAAAAAGTGGAATTTATTTTCCGAATTCACGTTCCCGTAATCCATGCTTAATCCAAATAAAGTTGGGAACTATTCACAGACGAGATGGTGCCAAATTCCTTGAGAAACACTCCCACGGAGTTGCATAGACCAGGGGTCAGTATCATTTTTTAATCTTCGACCGTACTTGGTTACCGGTTATGTACAAAAAACCGTATTAGGTTTTGCTTGTTTTCCCCTGAGGGCAGAGATATGTATATACCATAATGTATAATATGTCACTAGTAATACATGAAGCCACAGTCCAATGGCTCGCGTCGATTCAATGTGATCGACAGAGTTAAGTCGGTTTGTGGATACCGGTGACCGCTAATTGTAAAATTTCATGGACGCTACCGTGCTTCGGAAGGCACGTCAAGCCGTCGGTTCCGGTTGTTTTCAATGGTAAAAACAATCGCTTAACTTTGTCGAAGACGGCCCGTTGGCGCAATCGGTAGTGACCCTGCATGTTACGCCAGGGGTCGTGGGTTCGAATTCCACTCAGGACAAACATTCGTGTGACGAACACTTGTTTGTTCTGTCTGGATGTTAATATTATCTATTTAAGTATGTATTCAAAAATATATACGTATGTATATCACGTATATACCATATGTCTCTGACACATCCATAGTACAGGCTCGCGCCTAATCAGATGGCTGTGTGTCATAATGTCCATGATATTTATTATAAAACTCCTTTATAAATCGATCCACTTCAGAGCAAATTTTTTAAGAGTCCTCTGTTGGTAATAGGAATCACGCACTCGACTTCTAAGTCGAGTGCGTGATTCCTATTTGAGAGATCTATCTCTCAAATATAGTAATGGAAAGTAACTTGTTTATGTAAGGTAGCAAACGGGTACGAGCAACACTCATCGGCATGACAACTGTGTCTAACTTTGAACAAGACTAATAGAAACTAGAATATTGATTAGGTGTTAGTTGGTGTTAGCAATAGTGCAGTTATTAATTGTCAGTAAGATATCGCTGCACTCTCCTAGCCTACAAAGTCAGGTGGCAGGCTATCAGTTAAAAGGCGGCAGTTGTAATTACGCGCAGTATCGACATTCCGACGCCATGATTGGCCGGGGAATGCGCCCGATCGGTCCTGGCCCGGGATTCTTGCTAACTCCAATGCTGTACCCGCTTTCTTGCACTCCGTTTTAATCAAGGTGTTGGAGACGAATCTCTTTGATGCTAATATTGGAGTCTTTAATGTTTTTTAATGAATATAAGATTGGAAATGAACACTATTTACACACTAAATGAACTTATCCGACACCACGCACGACGTGACTTTGAATAAGACTCAAAAGAGTCTCGTTCAAAGTCAGTCGTTGTTACCCTTGATTACTAAGATCTCGTCGAGAAAAGTGACCTCAACTGCAATATCCACCACTATAATCCTTTCTTTGTCCCGCTGTTGGACTCAGGTTTCCTCTCGGAACGGGATGAGTTAGGCCATAGTCCACCACGCTGGCCAAGTGCGGATTGGCAGACTTAAAATAGTAGGGGAGCACTAAGAAAGAATTTTTGAAAATTCATCCCCTAAGGCGGTAAAACGGGGGTGCAAAGTTAGTATGAAACTGTCGTTTTTGAAGTTATTCGAATGAAATACAGTATGAAGGTTTTTCATTGAAAGATTCGAAAATCATTCCTTAAGGGGTAAAAGGGGGGTGCAAAGTTAGTAGGTATAAAAGTTTTTCGTATATACCTACATTATTTTAGTGAAATTTAGTATTTAGGTTATTAGTTCCTAATAATTATTATTTGAAGAGGGTGGCAACTAGGTGTAAACGAAACGATTGTTGTCTAATTCCACGCGAGCGAAGCTGCGGGCGTCCACTAGTGCTACATAAAATTGCGAGATTTAATACTAGATCAACTTCTCAACTGAAACTCTCGTATAACTGAGTCATTCGCTAATTTATATAATTGAAAAATACACTTATGAAACATATACTGAAACTTCATTAGACGAATTCAAACATCGCTCTAAAGGCATGTGCACACTAGTGCGCACGAGTTTTCCTTTGATTGTATACTTCGTTTATTTTTCACTTCTCAAACTTAGTATACGCACATAAAATACATGCTAGAATAGAGTAATATATAGCTAGATATTTTATTAAATAGTTATTATGTCATACCAAACCAAACGTTCTAAAACGATCTAAGTAATGAATTTATAATAAATATTGAATGTTAAACTACCATGTTACATTTTCATAGATACATAAATAGTTTACATAGGTATTTTTATTTTATTTTAATATTAAGTAGGTATTGTAATACTAGACGTTAGACTCAATCTGCTGTACGAAAACTCGCGATAGTGTGGACATACCTTGACTGTGATACAAGAACTTCTGTCTCAACTGAAAAGCAAGCTGAGAGTTCTCAGCTGAGGAACTCACAAAGAACTTGAGCTCATCAGATTTTACCGACATGTTTTCTTGCTTGTAGGCGCCTGCATTTCTCAGGCAACAGACAACTAAAACTAGCCTGCGAAACAGGGGCTCGCAAACATGAGATACGAATGAACTTTTTATGAGATATAAGATAGCAAACGAACATGCAGCTGCTGACAGCTGTCCATGACAACTGTGACAGACTTTGAACAAGGCTTCTTTCATAGAACGTCTTATATCTATGGAACAAGGGTCTGGTTCAAAGTCAGGCCCCTGAGGACTAATATGGTCGCCTCTAGAATAGTGTAACCGTAAACTACAACTTTCCAACATTTACATTTTGTAATACAAGCTTGAATTTAAGACATTTATTTTTCCTAAAACATTAACAAAATTATATTTATAAGCTTATTGAAAAAAATACAAAAATGTGAGTTTATAGCCAAAATCTTTTCTATACTAATATTATAAAGAGGAAAGATTTGTTTGTAATGTTTTCACACAAAAACTACTGGACCGATTTCAAAAATTCTTTCACCATTAGAAAGCTGCATCTTCACTGAGTGACATAGGCTATATAATATTACTAGGTGTAAATGAAACTATTGGTATGTCTAGTTCCACGCAAGCGAAGCGTCCACTAGTATTTAAATATTCGTGGTATAGCGAAAAATATTAATCAAATATAACACATTGTAGTACCTACAAACACGTTTGAAGTTTGACCAGTTATGTTTAGGTACCATGTAATAGGTTAGAGCTTATTGCCATACTGAGGTTAGAAGAAACCCAATAGTTGTCCGACCGTCTGACCCGGGGATTGAACCCAGGACGACTAACCTAGCAGCTGCTTTTGCAACCACGGCACAACGAGGCAGTAACTTTACTAATTGCATCGCTAAACGTGAACTTACTCGTATTTGCTTACTTAACACGGGTACTTGTATACATACTGCGCGAACTAAAAACTTGAAGCAAAGATCTCACTACGAGCACAACTTTGGTAAGTATCTCAAGATAATTTTCATTTAATGGATATAAGAAAGGAAACGAGTATGCATCCGCAGCCCATCACGACTGTGAGTCTTCGACCAACACTCAGAAAGGAGTTAGTAGTTAGTTCAGTAAGTAAAATATGTTTAATAGGTTTATTAGTTGCTCAGTTTGATGATAGTTGGTTCGTTAGTATGAAGCGAGATAGAACACGAAAACAACTTAGATTATAAAAAAAATTTGCAGATATATTTACATAGAAACGATTTTTTTTTAGGTAGCATATCGAACTTACACTGGCCGCCTGACGGTATGTTGTCACCGTCGCCTATGGACAAAGAAATAATGTAAATTTCTCTTAATATACATATTATAATATCAATTGTTGAGCCCACTATGATCAGTAACTGGCTCTGTAACTTTTTATTCCCATCTGTAGCCCTGAGGGCACAGAGCAGGGGGAAGACTGGAATAATTCCGTACTAGTAAGCATTTTATAATGCCTGTAACACTGGAATCTTCTCTTTCTTTTCTCAAAATTAAAATGTTAAGGTCTATGTCTATTAACGAATAGCCTCTGGAGGTCGTTGAATGGATATCCATGGACCTACAGTTCAGAATGGGTGACGTCATAGTAATATTTGTAAATACAAGTTGAAGTAGCGAATTGAGTTCACTCCCGACTGACTCCTAGCCTTCTAAGTTTCGACACATCCAATTACACCTGAAATTCCCAGTGTATTAACTTTTGAATTAATCAAATGAGAAAATTTCAGAGATGCCTGCTTCGAATCTTCGAAGTAATCCGTTATAAGCGAATTAGAGCTAACTGGATGAGAAAAGCACCAAATCGAGTCCAGGGAATAATGAGGAGCGACTCTCGCCAACACTAACTCAATTACTGAACTTAGCGCGGCTGGTTCAACTTAAACTGTAACTTGCTCTTACGTGAACATTGGATTTGAAATCCCGTTCTCTGCTTTGATTACAATGATCTTCAAACTCATATCTATCCTAATGTACCTACACTTAGTAATGTAAGACGTTGCAAATGGTGCTCAAAATGGATGGACTGTTATTTAGACATTTATTAATTTGCTTTGAAAAAAACGCACATACAATACATATCGAGCTGTACATATCAGCTAAATATTAGCATGCAAATATTTTCGAAAGTAAAATTATATGTACCTACGTACAATTTCTTAATACATGACGTCAATTAATAATTAATTGGAATTATTATATGTTTAGCTTCTTTATGATTTTATGAATAAAACCGTTATCTCGTAAGTTTTTAATATGTTTCATAGAACATTATATATATATAATATATAGTCACAATATCTGTGCTCCAGCGCAGCGCTCTAGTGCGGTGTACAA
Organism: Carterocephalus palaemon; assembly: GCA_944567765.1. NCBI lineage: Eukaryota > Metazoa > Arthropoda > Insecta > Lepidoptera > Hesperiidae > Carterocephalus > Carterocephalus palaemon. Next base: position 12,357,381 of record OX155643.1, read on the forward strand.
AATAAGCATCACTACGAATTTTAATAATTACAATTGTCTTTTATGGGTAACTATTGGTAACTTAAGTTTTCTTATCAAATATATTATTGATTTTGAGATAGAATATGCATTACAACGAGGTGCAGAGATATTGTGACCTCACAACATCTACTATATAAAAATAAGTCGGGTTTTCCTTCCTGACGCTATAACTCCAGAACGCACGAACCGATTTCCACGGTTTTGCATTCGTTGGAAAGGTCTCGGGCTCCGTGAGGTTTATAGCTAGGTTTATAGTTTGTAGGGGTAGTGGTAGGGGTAGGGGTAGTGGTAGGAGTAGTGGTAGGGGTAGTGGTAGTGGTAGGGGTAGTGTTAGTGGTAGGGGTAGTGTTAGTGGTAGGGGTAGTGGTAGTAGTAGTGGTATTGGTAGTGGTAGTTGTAGTCCACACACTTACATGAAGTTCTCCCAAAATATTCAGTAAAAATGATTTATATGGCAAAACAACGTTTGCCGGGTCAGCTAGTACGTGATAAAATTAATGAGCAAAAATATAAAATACAAATGGCAACCCCGCGCTCCTGTTGCGGTCAGCAGATGGCCGAAGCGGTTTGTCACACCTGGAGGCCTAATTATTTACCTGGAAATGCTTTGTTGGAACAAAATAGGTACCTACTTTATCTATATATCGTCGCCTTGCTGGTAAAACCTGATAAATGCACTTTTTGTCGAAATTGAGTTAAAAATGCAGTTATATGTATTTTTTTATGCTCTTTCTACTGGTAAAATCGAATAAATTCTAAGCCCTGCCGTTGCAGAGTTACGAAGGATGAAAACCTTACAAATACACACCTTTAGGATAAATTATACAACTAAAACACCATAAACAATCATATCCCATAAATGCCCAAAGGTATGTACAGGCATATAATCTTAAATATGTTTATGAGTTTTTACATCACGGATTGAAACAGAGGCTCAAATAGGACGTTTGCAGTGAAAAACTATAAATACATTTATACATATTTTTGAGTGACAATTTGACCAGCAAAATATTTTAAAGTAATTTAAATGATTTTACCTGTAGTAAATTTACTTCTAAATTGCTCCATTTATCTACAATGAAAACCTCATAGATGCATTATAACGGTTTTGCTTGTAGGAAATCTTGGGACTGTTCCTTAAATTGTCTTCGCTGTAGACTCTCTGTAAATCTCTGATATTCATTTTGACGGTTTTACTTGTTGGAAATCTTGCGACTGCTATTGGTTATTCGGCTTTGAACGGCGGCGAGTACGCGCACGTCCACAGTTAACGTTACTCTACTGTGACTTGGTCTCAGGTTCTGTAGTAATAATTTTGCAGTGAAATTAGATGTTTCTTATTCTGGGTTTTGAGCGAAGTTTCGTACAAAAAAACCGATGTTCTCACGTTTTGTTTATCTCAAGAAATTATAAACTGTATCAAAATCGATCAAGTAGGGTAGTAAATAAAAAAGAAAAATACCTATATAAGTATAGATTATTGTTTAATTGGTTAACTTTATGAAGGAAGTTAGCTTATCTACGTATATTTATAAACCTGTAGTTTGTCTGTATGATTGGACTGATTTTGATAACAATATTAATTATAACTTAAAAGCTATATTTTGACAGGCATACGTTGATTGGGTTGTCTACTTATTATGCTGTAAGTAACTATAGACCTATAGCCGTGCTGTCCGTGTTTGGTAAGCTGTTTCAATCAAAATTTCGATTGTGAGCTGCTCCAAAGGGATATTTCCAACATTGTGTGGAGTGGAGTGTCCAGAACAAGCTAATGTTCAACAATCACAAGTGCTCTGTATTGACATTTGCTCTTAAAAGGAACCCAATCACCTATCAATACAAGCTGGGCAGTGTGGATCTAACACATCTCTCCTCCGTCAAGGACCTTAGCGTCCTGTTGCGAGGAGATATACACTTTCGTGAACACATTGAAGCTGTATACGTGAAGGCATACAGGTCCCTGGGTTTTGTTCTGAGACAAGCTAAGCAGATTGACAGTTTTGCTGCTGAAATTTTATACAATAGTTTTGTTAGGAGTGTATAAGAGAATGACGCAGTTATCTGGAGCCCACATGAAGCTAAATACAAGCTCATGTTGGAAAAGCTTCGGTACGGTTACTTTGATCCCCGCCGCCTTGCGCAGATCGTCGCGCCACCTAGCAGGAGGTCGTCCCACACTACGTATGCCTATTCGCGGTCTCCACTCGAGCAGTCGTTTGCTCCAACGATTGTCGGTCCTCCGGCAAATGTGGCCCGCCCATTGCCACTTCAGCTTGCTATCTTTCAGAGCTATGTCGGTGACTTTTGTTCTCATACGAATGATTTCGTTCCGGATCTTGTCCCGGAGAGAAACACTGAGCATAGCTCTTTGCATGGCACGCTGAGCGACCTTAAGCTTGTGAACCAACCCTACTGTGAGTGTCCACGTTTCGGCTCCGTAGGTCATTACTGGTAGGACGCACTGATTGAAGACTTTGGTCTTGAGGCTTTGCGGTATAGGCGACGAGAAGATGTGACAAAGCTTCCCAAATGCTGCCCAGCCCAACTGAATCGTTACATTGCTCAATGACTGATTAAGGCTCTGACCTTGCTCAATGGCTTAGTGGCTTGGGACCGAGATATTGATATCATTTTTACACCTATTGCCGTGTTTCATAGGGCAGCAGGAAAGTATCTGGAATCACTTAGCAATCAAATTGAACAACACTGTTAAGATTGCTAAGTCTTCTTTATACTCCAAGAAGGAAAGAAAGAAGCGCAAAGACTCCGAAAGAGATCAACTGTGAAAAATGTTTTTATAAGTGTAATAACATTTCACAAGAAGAAAGGGAGTCTTTATGTCGCCATTACTGGAATTTAAATCTTTAGCTATTATCGCAGATTAGATTCTTTAATTTCTTTTCATTTTATTTCATTAATTCTTAGCTTTATATGGATATAAAATTCATTATATTCCAGTAACATCCGTTGTATAGAATTTCGTTGAATAAGGTGAAAAATTCTACAAATTATCTTCAACGAAAACCTGATAAATGGCAAAACAATTACATTTTTAGCTCCATTTATTACTAAACGCAAAGTTTGAATGCTGCATTTAATCACAAATAAAAAAAGCGGCATAGTTATATTCAAATTAGATTACTTAGATGGTAAATCCCGAAGATACAAGACATTTTCAGTTTTCAGGTAAAACCTGATACATGCCCACCCTTCTTGATTAAAATTAAATTTAGTACAGTTTTTAATATAGCAACACAACTAATAAACATTACATCCTTAAAGAAGAATAATTACTGCAACGTTTTGCATCAAGCATTTATCAGCCATGGAGTTCTTTAATGCTACTAAAGGAGCATGTACTTTCAAATGCGTTTTACTCGAAATGACTCAACCGGCACTTATCAGGTTTTACCAGCAAGGCGACGATATGTATATAAAAGGAGAAGGTGACTGACTGACTGACTGACTGGCATATCAACGCAGGGCCTAAACTATAAGGGTTAGGAACTTGAAATTTTGCACAGTATAATATTTATAACGTAGGGGAGCACTAAAAAAGGATTTTTGAAAATTCACCCCCTAAGGGGGTAAAACGGGGGTGCAAAGTTAGTATGAAACTTTGCCGTTTTTGAATTCATGTGGGCAACCACAACGCGGACAGACGCGACAGAAGCTGCGGGCGTCCACTATTCTATACTAATATTATAAAGAGAAAATATTTGTTTGTAATGTTTCCACACAAAAACTACTAGACCGATTTCAAAAATTCTTTCAACATTAGAAAGCTGCATCTTCACTGAGTGACATAGGCTATATAATATTACTAGGTGTAATCGAAACTATTGTTATGTCTAATTCCACGCGAGCGAAACTGCGGGCGTTCACTAGTGCTCTATAATATAACATCCCTCCTCTTTTCCCCGGTTATTTTTAGGTTTTTTTTTTTTTTCTTTATTTAAAAAAAACAAAATGATTTTACAAAAGTTACCGCCTGGCGGCATTCTCTACCAGCCATCCCAATGAGATGGTGAGAATACTCGTAAGTGGCAAGTTTTATATATTTACATAAACATTATGAATTCCTTCTATACAAGGCATTCTATGCCCCTAAAAAATGGACCCTTTTTTTGTTTAACGAGTGGAAAACCTTGATAAAGGTACCTAGACGTCGTAGGAGCGACGCTGGGTTATGTGGGACTTTAGGGGCGTAGCACTCTTCTGGTCCCGAGCTACAGGGACAGCGAAAATGGACCCTGTGTGCATTATTTCGCAGCCATTGCTGACGTGCTCAGATCAAAACGTTTCGTATTAAAGTCATGATCAATGCCAAAACCACTATCCCGGCTTTGCAAAATATTTGGAGCACACTAGCACCGATCACTGCCCAGTATGTCTGTAACGGTTTCCAATCAAGCCCCGGCCATTACCTACGAACGTACGTATGCATAAGTAGACGCAGGATAATAGTAGGTCTAGCGCGAACGACTTGATCGATTCGAAAGCGAATCTGAGCTATTAGATTGAGTATAAAGTTTTTTTGAGGCTTTTTGAGCGACGTGAATTCAATTTGGTAATAAACGTAAAGATACAAGTTTGAAAATACCTTCACTAAAACGACTATTTGTCGATATGTATAAAATCGAGAGTTCCATCCATCCATCCTCAGCCTTCTGAGGTCCACTGCTGGACATAGGCCTCTCCTAAACGAAACCACTGCGACCGGTCCTGTGCCTTCGGCGGTTTCCTGCCATCTTCTTGAAATGTGGTCATTTACCGTCGGCCTCTTGCACAAGCTCAAAGTCACTCACGCGCTGTGGAGAGAGCTATGCTAGGTGTTTCGCTACGAGACCTCATCGGGAATAATGAAATCCGTAGACGAACAAAGCTCACCAACGTAATTAGTAGAGTGTCCACAATACACAAATTTAGAAAATATTTTAACTAGAAGGAACACAGTATGCAATATGTTATTATATTGAAAATCGCATTTGAACTCAACTAAGCATCTACGTGTTTGTTATACTCGTATGTAGGTACCTCCAGCTCTATAATGAATACATTTAAAAATCGAAACACGTCGACACCTGCAAGGAAGAACATCGTAACTCACTTTTTGATGAATTTGAGTTACAATCATATTCTTTATTAAAAAAAAAAGCTCTATTTTTTGCACTCACTCCCATATCTGAATTATTTCTAATTATGTTTTTAGCCAGTATTAAAGCATTGTAAGTCAACGTTTACAGAAAATGATAAAAATGTATATTTAGTTACTTATTGATAATTTGCCAGTAATTGATAATATTACTAAGAAAAAATTGCAATACGAGATACCCTCTTGTCTTTCGCAAGATGTTGTGAACGTGAACGTGAACGTTAAACAATCTTTCATTGCAATCTTAGTTACAATGTTTTCATTCTCAAACGAAGATTAATATTTTCGATTCCAAAATTGTAACATTTTAAAAGATAGCGATAAACACCGAGCCAAGCACTCGTGATTCTGTTGTAGCAGCTTGTTTCGACTTACAAAAGATCTTGAATACTCCACAGTCGGAAGTATCTCTGTTTTATTATAAAAGAAAACTTGCTACATATAATTTTACGATCTATGATATGGGCACCATCCATCCATCCATCCATCAGCCTTTCAGAGTCCACTGCTGGACATAGGCCTCCCTTAATAGGTGCCACTCCTCCCGATCCTGTGCCTTCTGAATCCAGCGATTTCCCGCTGACTTTTTCAGGTCATCAGTCCATCTGGTTGGAGGGCGGCCTGTGCTCCGTTTCCCGAGCCGTCGTCTCCACTCGAGGACCTTTCTAACCCATCGGTTGTCCGTCCTACGAGCGACGTGGCCTGCCCATTGCCATTTCAGCGTGCTTAGTCGACGAGCTATGTCGGTAACCCTCGTTCGTCTACGGATTTCATCGTTTCGAATCCGGTCTCGTAGCGAAATACCGAGCATAGCTCTTTCCATAGCGACACTGAGCGACTTTGAGCTTGCGAATGACGCCGACGGTAAAGGACCACGTCTCGGATCCATATGTCATCACTGGCAACACACACTGTTCGAAAACTTTCGTCTTCAGGCACTGAGGTAATCTCGATGAAAAGATATGTCGTAGCTTCCCGAACGCTGCCCAGCCGAGTTGGATTCTTCGAGTGACCTCTTTCTCGAAGTTGGCCTTACCCATCTGGACCACTTGTCCCAGGTAAATATACTCGTCAACAACTTCGAGTGCAGCGCCATCAACAACAACTGGTATAGGTTTGACATGCACATTGGACATGATCTTAGTCTTGTCCATGTTCATCTTCAAACCCACCCATTGTGAGGACTGGTGAGGTCCCCTAGCATAGTGTTGAGGTCGTCCAGCGATTCTGCCAAGATAACTATATCATCGGCAAATCGAAGGTGTGTGAGGCGTTAGCCATTGACGTTGATGCCTAGTCCTCCTTTCCACTCCATCAGCTTAAACACGCCTTCCAATGCAGCAGTGAAAAGCTTCGGGTAGATAACGTCCCCTTGCCTAACACCTCTCTGCAATTGAATGGGGTTCGTGCTTCTGTCGTGTACTCGGACTGTCATTGTGGCGGCTTCATATATCCACTTCAACACCTCGATGTACCTATAGTCAATCTGGCACCGCTGCAGAGACGCCAACACTGCCCAGGTCTCGATAGAATCGAAGGCTTTCTCATAGTCCACAAACGCGACACACAACGGCTGGTTATACTCCTCGGTCTTTTGTATAACTTGCCGCAGTGTCTGTATGTGGTCCATGGTGCTGTAGCCTTTTCGGAAACCGGCTTGTCCGGGAGGCTGGAAGTCGTCAAGCCTGCGCGCAATGCGATTAGTAAGAACTCTCGAAAACAACTTGTAGACGTGGCTCAGGAGCGCAAGGGGCCTGTAGTTCTTAAGAAGGGTTTTGTCGCCCTTCTTGAAGAACAACACAACCTCGCTCGCGCGCCACGCCTCTGGGGTGGTTCCGCTATTGATGACAGTATCGAACAGCTTCTGGAGCGCCACTAGGACAGGTTTCCCACCAGCTCTTAGCAGCTCTGCTGTGATTCCGTCATCACCCGGTGCTTTGTTGTTTTTCAGTTGTTTGAGAGCCTCCCTAATCTCGTACAGGCTGACGTCCGGGATATCTTCGGTATAGTGCCGGGTTAATCTAGCTCGCTTATCGTGAGCGCCAGCTGGAGCTGGGGCTTGCGAGGAAGTGTACAGTTGTCCGTAATACTTCTCAATTTCTATCAAAACTTCAGGTTTGGACGAGACTATGGTACCGGAATCTGTCTTCAACCTTGATAACTGGCTTTGCCGTTTGCCCAATGCTGATGATCTCGAGCAAACACTTTGGAATTAATAATGAATAATTAAATTATTTCACTTGTTTTACTTATATGGTAACTTCAAATCAAATTAAAATACATGTTGCGCATTGTATGTCAGACTTACAATTTTTTTTTTCTATGAAGCAAACATAGGCGTACAATTTTGAATTGTAAATCTGAGTTACAATGTCATTTTATAAAGTTTATAACGTGCAAACTCATTGTAACTCATAAAAGGTAGTAAAATGAACGTAGTAATAGCATATTAATCATACAGTAATATAAATTATCCCTTTTTGACTACAACTTTCTAGTGTGAATGGCGTTAGGACATAACAGAACTGACTAAGAATTTTTTTAAACTTTAACGCGCTCTCCTGTAAAGTTGCTAAAAATGAGTTACGATGTTCTTCCTTGCAGGTGTCGACGTCAGTCGTGTCGCGAATCGTGTGAGTTTCTCGTTAGATTATCAAGTGTGATCAAGTGTCGTCTCTAATGTTTGTGGGTGCTTGAGTTTAGTAACCATACACAAATGCAATCGTATCAAAAATAGAGCCGAGATAGCCTCAATGGCTACTTCGGGTTCCATTTCGAACGAACACCAACTTTGGCTTGATAATTTATTTATTTTATTCATTTATTCAACTTTACTGACACCTCTAAAGATGTATACAATGGGCGGACTTAATGATAATATACATAATATATGCGTTTTATAAAACGTATGTATTATCACGCATCATATCTTAATCTTAATATAAATATATTTCTTGTGTACGTGTGTATGACAGTGAACTTCTCCTAAGGCTGGATAGATGTTGATGAAATTTTTGTGTGTGTTCAAGGGGATTCGAGAATGGTTTAGATTCACATTTTGTTCCACTGGAAAATGTTTTTTAAACACTATTTTAGTATTTTTAATTTTAACTGTCGTTCATTGACATAAAGCGCCGCGTCACTTTGACATTTCATATGGCAGAACAAAGTTTGCGGGGTCAGCTAGTATCATATATAATCTTTTTTGCTTGGATTTGAACACGGTCTTCTCAAATTAAAGATCGAATAACCACTAGACTTTCACTGCTACATATTTCCATTTTGTGTATCTAAGCTAAACCCTTCTGCAAGACAACTTCTAACCATTCCTATACAAGGAAAGCCTCTAAATGATTATTTTCTTCCTATGATGCGTACTACTCTTGAGGACTTCGAATAAACGAAGCTAGCGAACGTTAGAATGCACGACTTCAGACATGAATTCGATAGTAATGCAATGAAAGTTTTCAGATATAGATGACGCAATATTCATAAGATCTGGGAATACGGGAGCTAGAGTAATCAAGAGAACACGAGTCGCGTCCCACAGTACCCGTATCGGGGTATTCGGATACTGGATAAAGTTGTTACTTAAACACAATCATATTTGAATATTAACCAACAACATAGTATCCTGAAAAATTACTTGCTACATTGTAGTGGTGTATTCCTGTGTATGCAATCTATATTAATATTATAAAGAGGAAACATTTGCTTGTAATGTTTTCACACAAAAACTACTGGACCGATTTCAAAAATGTTTTCACCATTACAAAGCTGCTTCTTCACTGAGTGACACAGGCTATATAATATTACTAAGAGTACAGAAAAATAAAAATAGGGAAATCGTGCAGCAAAGTATGCATATCGTATAGCCAAGTATGGTTGTGTATGTATACCTTCATGCACGCAGCACATGCCTCCCTCCCACACAGGAACATGCACACGCGATTAATGAATACATACACCAATGAGTAGGCAACGTCTCGGATCCATATGTCATCACTGGCAACACACACTGCTCGAAAACTTTCGTCTTCAGGCACTGAGGTAGTTTGGATGTGAAGATATGTCGTAGCTTCCCGAACGCTGACCATCTTCTTTATCGAACTGGGACTTACCCAACTCGACCAATTGTCCCAGGTAAACATACTCGTCAACAACTTCGAGAGCAGCGCCATCAACAACAACCGGTATAGGTTTGACATGAACGTTTGACATGATCTTAGTCTTGTCTAGCTGTGCAGATTTTCCTAATCATATTCAAGAACTTTTTCAATCATGAAAATTACAAACAAAAAATCTAAATTGGTTTTTCCGTTTGCCAACTATCTAGCCACAGACAGCTCCAGACAGCCACAGATACAGTCAAACATTATGACACCACTCGTTTATCGTCGGAGGTTAATAAAGAAGTAAATTCCCTTTTATGATGACACAAACATGTAGATACCATTCGACCCAAGTCCCAATAAACTTGCAAAATAAATTTCTACTCAGAATTTCTACTCGGAACCCCGTACACTATTAGTTAGCATGCCGACATGGCTGACTCGTCTATGCTATTGTTATTTTTATCAAACGTGATCTCCATGTTGATATTTCAAGAGCCTGGCACCCTATTTTCGAATCACTCGTCGCGCATCGTGCGTTTCACAGCGACTCATTTTCATTCTTTAGAGACAATTCTCTACTGTTTATTCTAACGCCTCGCCCCGAAAGACAAGTGCCAGATGCCACTCGTTGCTTTTGGTTGGCAGAAATGTATATGACGCTGTTGATCATGAAATTACTTGTAATTTATGGCTCGATTTACGGCAAGGGATTTAAAAATAGAGCGTTTAAATATATACGTTTAAGTAACTATATATTATTTCTAACTATATATCTCAATACTATACGATCGTTGGCGCCTGGGAGATCATAAAGAAAATCCTTAAGAGTCACGTCCCGCATACCTTCACCACTCACTGAGTGTTTACGACTATGCGTCTGCCAACGCTATTTCTAAAACAATTAAACCAAATCTACGCCGAAAGCTCGTACTCCACGCAGATCGAATAAGTAATAGACACGGTAATTTGTGGTGAGCATATTAATGTTACTAAAATAAATAAATAAAACAAAAATAGCATAAAGTGTTAGTGTTAATCTTATTTCTAACATATTATGCAATATGGATTATGCTTTGATTTAATTTAAAGTAAATTGTAATTTATGCTTCAGCGAAAAGAAAACTTACTAAAAATAAACATAAATTGTCATAAAATTCCATCCGAATTTGAAAGGCGCGAGCCTCTTTGACATGTCTACTTAGTATTAATTCTATGGGTATGTTGGATGCAGAGGTCGACGCTTAGATAAAAGTTAAGAAAGGTTGAACACACCTTTGTTTTGGGTTGTGACTAAACTAACAATGCAGGGGCAACTATTTAGAAACCTTTTGTGGAGAAACAAAGTATTTACATTCGTTTGATGATAATGAACTCGAACGTAGAGAATGGTTGGTAGAATAAATTGTATCGTATCCTTTGTTGTCTTGATCGAGGTAGCTAACTTGTGCTTAACTTAATTTGTGGAGCATTAAATAAAGTAAAAACTGACTCTCTAATCTAATCTGTTGAAATTGTACGCCTTTAGAAATTGACTGTTGTTGTTACGACTCCTGTATTTCTCCAACGGGAAAGGCAAGAGAGGTGTGTCCACTTTTCAACTGTTATGTTCAGATCCTCCATTAATCCACATTGGAGCAGCGTGATGGAGTATGCTCTAGACCTCCCGCAGCAGTGTCTGTGGGGGAGACCCGTGCCCAGCAGAGGGACGTCTATGGGTCGCAGCAGCATGTTCAGATCCATTGTGATAGGTGGTGAGCCTATAGCCATAACTCATATAGGTACGTGTCCCTGTAGCTCGGGACCAGAATATTGCTACGGCAGCCCATGCCTGTCAAAAGAGGCGATTAAAAGGGGACTTCTGGCAGGCAGTAAGAGAAGCTCGACCCGTTACCAGGTGAACCCCGGAAATAAGCTGTTTCTGATCGCAGAGCCTTGGACACCGGCGCGTTCTAATAGAGATCTCGGAGCCCTACCAGGTGCAGTGTGGACGGAAAACGTCAAGTATTGTCAGTCAAAAAACGTCATGCAAATGACGTCTTTTGACAAGGAATATATGTATATACTCAGAGTACTAAATGTATGATATACTCGTAGAGAAGGCGCGACACAGAGTACCTAAAACATAAAATAATTGCTCCTGTTTTTCTTTTTTCTATTAGATAACTTACCTATTGATATTCTCTGCACTCGCACTACTCTGTGCAAGGTTTGACCCAACCCCATTATTTGCATTTTTAGAGTTTCTTATTTGCCTTAATCTTCTTATTTATATTTTGCAATGAAAATGAAATATATCCGACCTGCGATACTTCAATGCTGACAAAGTTTGACAGAAAATCCATTTTAGGAATAATTATTTACTATGTTATTTCTTTCAAATTACAGCACAACTAAGACCTTATTTAAGGATTGAAGTAACCTAAACAGATCTTTTTGTAAAATTAACATACGATTTGAATCATCTTAATAAATTATAAGCACAATATCATATCAGTTCCTACGATCCAACAAAAAGGACGGCACTCAGAATACTTGATTGATATTAACCCCACGGGAGGTTACCAGAAATAGAAGGATATCATTCAAAATGCCTGATTGGAGACTTTATTGCTACTACCTACCTACGAGTAGGTAGTAGCAATAAAGTACCTACGTACGTAGAAGTTATACCAATACCTTCTAATGATCTAAATAATTTCTATATATTTTTTATAAAGTAAGTAAAAAATAAGAAGACCGTAACACAACGTCTGGCTGTCTCGAACTTTCTCCAGTAGAAAAAACTTTGTATACATTTTTTAAAGAGACTCTTAACAAAGTTTTCCTTGTAAGTAGTTGCCTTTTTAAACAAGTTGAACAGTTTTGAAGAGTAGCAGATTCTAAAAAGGCATTCGACTTGGGAAGTCTGATTGTCCCCCCAGACACTTTTATCTACCCCCACAAATATTTTGCTAACATTTTATTCTGCCTGAAAGATTCATAAAAGGTATATTTTAGTAAAATTCTTTGATGTTCACTTATTTATTTACTTTAACTAAAACGGTTTTACCTTACTACATTAATCTGAGATGCTAAATATCTTGAAAATACTGTTATTCTCTAGTATAGAGTAATAAATCTATGACTGTTATACATAGGTGTCGGTTGCAAAGCTTTAGAAATACCTAAGAAATAAACTTTAATATTCATATATTATAACTTAGACTTTAGAGTCTAAAGTTAATATTCATATATTATAACTTAGACTTTAGAGTCTAAAGTCTAAGTTATAATATATGAATATTAAAGTTTATTTCTTAGGTATTTCTAAAGCTTTGCAACCGACACCTATGTATAACAGTTTAGACCATTAATCCAAATTCAGGTCAACTGCATAAATGGACGTTATATGTACGTCATGTATACATGGAAAACAAATTTAATTTCAAATCCCTTGAAAATGTCTGGTCAAGCTTAGCTGACTGGCTGGAATTAAGAGTTCGTAATACGTAATTGCTAGGCAGTTCAACTTACGACAGTAAACTGCCTGGAACTATGAGCTCATAATAGGCCCGCTGGATATATTACAGCGTTACGGCGTATTGTTCTATATATCGGCTTTCTTCATTCGGTTTAAAACTCAAAAGTTCAAATAGTTCATGTTTTAAATTCACATGTAAAACTTATTTGATCGCATTAAAGGAAATGAGTTTTTAAAACATAACAGACATGATATTTTCCAACAATTTTCCCGAAAGCATAATGTAAGGTCTACCCAAGAATGACCAGTGTAGCGTTTATAACTCATCTCTAAGGAAATACCTATATTCAGTAGTTACTAGCTAACCAGTTAGTTCTGATGGTGAAGATTTTGGCTGAATCGAAGTTGTTTACATGTTAAGAAACTGCTCAATTAAGTGTGGGTGGTTAATCAAGTGTAGGTAGGCATTTTATTTGATCCTTGGGGCGAATCAAAGGATTAGATACTTCCACTAAGGTTAACGCGCCTATAAAAATATTTATGTTCTATCCACGGAATTACTTTATCGAAAACATAATGGCGTCTTCCACTAAGCTTGAACACCCACTAACTCCGTCAACAGATTAGACATTATTCATAAGATATTATTATAGCAACAAATCTATTAAGGCATAGAGCCGGGGCGCACAAATCAATTACGGAGGACAAGGCGGCCCGTGTTGGGTGGGCAGCCCATTTCTGGGGACATCCATCCTATTTTGGCGACAGGCCCCGGGCTGGGGCAATCGTCCGCGGTTTAATTCAAATATTACTTGTGGAATTGAAGATTGGGGCGGGCCAGGAGGTCTGCACTTAATGCGGTTCTATTTATTTGTGAAGCCGTATTTTATTTTAATACGGCTTCACGTAATTATCTACTAACACAACTGTATCAATATTCTCTGCCAAACGCCAAACGCGCCTAGTCGCTTTCTCAGCGCTCTACTCCGAAAACGGTTAATATAACAGAAAAATGCAACAGGCATTTTATGTAGATAATTTCACCACAAACAATTTTTATTATGACCTCTATTGACCACCGAGCAATAGGTCACGAGATATTTGCGAAAAGCTGATTTTTGTGACCTTTTGACCTTTGTAAATCTTTTGGCGGGCACGATATCAATGTCAATTTTTCACATCTTCATTACAACGCCGTAATAAAGGTGTATACAAAAATTCGTCCACTACGAATTTTTTCGCAGATTAAAAGTCGACTGACTAAAAAGTCGACACAATCTTCGCGTAGGTCGTTTGTACAGCAAGAATATAAAACATTTTTTAAAACATATTTGTGTCAAAATATAACGATTGCTGAAATAACTTAATAAAGAAAACTCTAAACCACGGCAACATTGTCCATTTGGGCTGCCATTTCGTTGGCCCGTCCGCTCCTGAGCCACTCAATATTTACATAAAACCAATTAAGTACGGGTCACCGGCATCGACCATCGCCGTTAAAAATCAAAACAACATAAATTGCATTAATATACAAATATATGCAAAAATTGCGGTTCGATGTAGCAATGAAATCTGTCGTTGCATATTAATAAGTTTGATTTTTCTGCGTTTAGAAACATAGTTTAATTTTCATTGAGGCTCGAATAGTTTAAATAAACTTATTAACAATAGAATAGATATGAGATGAAATTTAAACTAGAGGTAACCACCTAGTCATCAGGTGTAGTATCTGTGGCAGACTTGGAACGAAACTCTTACTTAAAAATTAATAACTAGACTATTAATAACACCATCATCAAAACAAAACTCTCTACTCTAACATACCTTTCCTGCCTACTAACAAACTGATTTACGATTGTGTGAATAGTAAGTAGTGAATATTGTGTGAACAGTATTAAAGAGTTTTGAATGATAAATCTATACTAATATTATAAAGAGGAAAGATACAAATCTTGCCTCTTTAATAATGTAATGATTTCACACAAAACTACTGGACCGATTTTAAAAATTCTTTCACCATTAGAAAGCTGCATCTTTACTTAGTGACATAGGCTATGTAATATTACTAGCTGTAAAAGAAACTATTGTTATGTCTAATTCCACGCGACCGAATCTGCGGGCGTCCATTAGTCTTCCATAATTCTATAAATTGTTTAAAATGAACGGTAATCGCGTTCAATTTCCTCCCGGTTAAATCAACCGCAGTTTGGCAAGCCGGCTGCCACAAAATTATTTACTTTCTCCGACATCACAATGTTTCAGACCTTAATGGTTCTCAGGGTCGTACCTGGAAGTCGAGTAATGAGCCCGGACGATCGCTCACGCTGAAAGACTTTCTATATAGTTTTTACAAAAGTGATTCTTCAATGTAACTTTCCTGCCTTATGAAGAGTATCAAAATACAGTATCTGTAGTGTTTGTGGTGTCCATTGGGTAAATAAAACACACCTTTGATCACTCAATAGGTGAAGTAGGTAATGCGTCCGGCGCACGTCCGAACTTGCTCGCAGCTAGCTCGTGACTGTCCGGCCGATGCCTGGACTGGACCCACATAATAAACTACAGTATCCATTAAAAATACAGGTAGTGTTCTCCACCCATCCACTATTGCTTGTGACACCCAGAACCCAATTGCATTGAAAACAATGGTACGGTAAGTAATGTACCTTTTATTGCGGTGATACCTACTCTCAAACAAACAAATTCCTATTAAAAAACCTCAATGAACTCTGTCCATCGAACAAAATATCAATCCAAAGAAACAGAAATGATTTTTCGTTACAATGCAAGGATGTTATGACAAGGGCCGTCGGCTAAAAGCACCTGAGTACAATACTGACCGCGACCACTCAAAACCCGAAGTTGGTTTTCAAGTGGAACGTGTGCTTGAGTTGTCAGTTATATCTGGGGCGGCGTGGGAAGTAGCGTGCAAATACAATCGCACGCGCGAGCTCAGGAGACCGTTCCTTTTGGTACTAGAGATTGGTTCCTGCTAGATGTATATAATATAACTTAGACTTAGAGCTTAGCTTAGTGATAGGTAATTATTGTAAATTAGTCCTAAGGCAGGTTAGGCACCTGTGTAGGATTAGCTATTCATTCAATGATCAATACCTAATCCTTTGCCTTATATACTTAGATCAGTTAGAATAGCATTATACTTGTATCTCTTTTCTTTAAGTAGTTTTTAGTTACCTAGACTTTCGTTAAGCGTGTCTAATCACCTCATAGCGAAATAAATTATTTGACTTTGAGTTTGACTTAACTTTTAACTAACAGAGTGAGAAGTTCTCACTCAATGATGAGCCTATTGCATTACACGGGGCAAAAATTGAGAAATAGAAATAGGAATAGAAATAGAAAATAATATAATTATAATAATTATACTTATATTAATAGTATAATTATACACTGAAGGACACAACAAACGCACTCACACATGATGTATGATGATGATGATGAAAGGAACTGTTTTTCTAGTATGTAAGTAAAATCATTTTAGTAACTGTGTAATCCATTTTTAGCTTTAGTATATCATATTATATTGTATAAACAATTGTACTTTTATCGCTGTTGGATAAATAAATAAATAAATATACTATAATTTAATGTTTTATAATTTTCATGTCACCTTATAGGCTAACTTAGGGCCAACATAATGCCTAATGGCTACCAGCCAGCCCTGGGTGGTTACACATAATTTACAAAACCATACTCCGAGAAACTACTTATAATTTCAAATTAAAAAAAAAACATATAATACCTTGACCCAAGAACTCTGGCTCAACAGTCGTGCTATACTAGACAAACAAGACAGTACGTACTGAACGAGAAGGTATTGAAGAAGGCTTTAAACGTACCCAGACACACGGGCACACATGCATTATAAGTTACCATTGATTTACTACCTAGCCGTTTAGGCTTAATTTTCCGGTATAAGAATGGTATAAACATTGGCACAAAAGTGTAGCTCCGAACGAAATTCGGATGGGATAGCTGCCGAGGGGTATGCAATGCGGGGCACATATACTGCTGACGAACCAATCAGAGTTCACGACTGACAACCGCTTCGCCCAGCGCAAGACGATACCTTAAATTTCGAATTTGAAATTTTGAATTTGACCTTGAATGTGTCAAGGTCAGACAAGTCAGAGCTAGATTTTCGTGCCTATGTTTGTAATATGCAAGTGAATACGACAGAAGCCAAACGCGAGCCCCAATTGGAACGAACCACAAGCGCCGCTCGCGTACTCAGTGATCGCTCGTATTTACTCTGCTTTAAAAACTCCCGTCCGCCTGAAATTGCTTTTATATAAGACAGAACTTGTGCACTATATTAAAATTCAATTTGTACGAATATCTCGCAAGACTCGCCTCGACTAGCTTCCTCCTTCATTACATTTTAAATTGTTAATGTATCAAGACGGATTTGCAAAAATGTTCTTAATTTTAAAATTTTAAAATTAATGAACCTCCTTTTGAGCACACATTAGGTAGCAAAAAAGATTAAGGTTTAGATACAGTTCTCAGAATTACGAATCAGTAACAATCTCTGTCTATCCCTACAAATTAGTGTTACCCTAAAATTAACTGACTAAATTTGTCTGAAGTCGATGGGTAAACGTGACTTCCAAAGCACGAAGACTCACAAAGAACAGGATTACCTTTTGTTATTTAATTCAGTTCATTTTTGGGATCGAAGTAAAGTTTTGCGAATTCCCGTTCTGTCTTTTATAAAAGTGTGACCCACGTCACGGCAGAACAAGACCCAGCAATGCGCAACAAAATGGCTGCAGCGCTCACAGCTTGCTCGCAAAGCAAAAAGGTAATAAACAAAACCCTCTTCACAACTTCAAAGTCCGAAAACGTTTCCAATGCAACGGAATTTCGTATGTCCAACGTAAAAACCAATCGGAGCGCAAATTAATTTAGAAACTGGCGCGGACTCGGGCGGAAGGGTGTTTGCGCGACACTCGATACAATCAAAGAATGCGAGTGACGCCGACACAATCACTGCAGCGGGCGCAATCAGACAATCAACGGCTTGAATATCTCATATTTGGAAAACGTGAATGTTCTACTAAAAGATCAAAGGATACGTTTTTTTATTTATAGATTATAGCCTAACGAGGCCTATTAACATGGGCAACTCCAATTATAGCTTAAGGAGGCATCTGACAGTAAGTAGTCATCATCGCCTATTAGCATACATGAGCAAGACCAGATGATTCGCCAATGCGTCTTTTTTCGCCATTTTTGAAGAACCCTATGTGTAGATATTGCTCTGCGACAAATTTATTACCGCTAGCACTATCTTCAAAATGAGCGGAATAAGAGCTCTCCTTTTAGCCAGCGACTGCGACACTGGCAATCGCTCTGATGATGATTTAGAGGGTAAAGACTGGAGAAACTCGATACAATCAAATAATGTGAGTGACGCCGACACAATTCCTTTATTGGGTGCAATCATAATTATGTATATACTGCATGTAGATGTAATATTCGGAAAGCATGCATGTTCTAATGTTTTATTGATATCTATAAGACAGTAAATGAACATGAAGTACCTCTCATGCAAGCTACTGAGTTTTGTTCAAAGTTTGTCACAATGCCTTTGAGTAAGGCAACTGTGACAAACTTTGAACAAAACTCAGTAGGAGTAGAAACTAGTAAAAAACACAATAGTTAAAAAAATAAAATGTAAAATTTTTACATTAAACTGAAAAACCTCTAGGTAAAAGGACAGCAATACCCTTAAAGGACAGTAGTACGAGACGAGAACGGACGTCCTACCTACCCTAAAAGGACACTAGGGTACTAGGTAGAGAGCTAAGTAGTAACTTAGTTCTAGTTTATTTACGATTTTCTTGGACCTGAGACAACAGTTCGAAGGAATATTTCAATGCAACTATTGCTGCAAGCAGTGACGCCAGGCAACGCTAATCAAATAGTGACGTCAGACGTGCAGGGTTGTTTGTCAAGTCTCTCGTGTTCGCTGCGGCAATCACGTGTCGCACGGGCGTATCGAGACGCACCGGCAGCAGCGGCCACGCGTGCGGTTTATCAGGGACGTCCCGAATACCCGAATATCAGAAAGTGAAATATTGACATGAATCGCACCTACAATTTAGGTTTAACAGGAAATGCAGTTTAATAGGAATGTTACGCCCCGCCCGCTCCACGTCGCACCTCCCAGAGTTCGCCATTGTTTTTACAGCAAGCGACGCAGATTAGTCTCGTTTCTCCTTAACGTACGTAACGTAAGACGTTAACTTTTTTGAGACTGTACGAGCACGCAGCTGTGACGTCATCGGATTAAGGTCTCATGTTATTGTGCATGCGTTAAACTAGACGCGTGGTAGGTGAACTGATTAGTTCGTACCTATCTAATTCGAGGTAAATTCTAATTCTGAAGTAATTACTTTTCTAAGCTAGCTATGTGTGGTAATACCTATGCTTATCCGCCAAGGTGACTTGAATAGAAAAATTAACGCTCTCACACTTATACCCATGCAGTAGGCCTAGGCCTGTCTGGCTGGTGGAGGACATACACAGAAAACACCGTTTAACATGCATGAACCTAGTAAAAATATCTACTAGGGTAATCTGCGTGATTGGCTATTCGTCTCGGGTCATTCACCACCTCGCCGCAAAGACGAAATTGTATGTATGCGTGTCATTGCGCGTTTCCTGCTGTAACGATGAAGGAATCGTGTGCATGCCTGAGAGTACGCCATAATGTTCTAGATGGCGTGCGATGTCTGCAAATACATATTGGCGTGGAGATCTATGGCCTAACCGGTCTAACTCTGAGAAAAATTCAAATGGATAACCAAAATTCCGATATCCCATGCAAGTTGGTAACACTGGTCGACAGCTTTGACGCCGCCATTACTAGAACCGAACTATCCTTGAAGCGGTTTGTTTGTTAATCAGTGTGTTGGCTTCCTCAATTACGGCTGCACTGAGAATCAGCGCTGAAGCTTGCTTTGAAGACTTTTTTGTCGTACGATTGTAGAATTGGTACGATTGTGTTTCTATATGAGTGAGTAGGTACCTATATCAATCTCGGTATACTTTGAAATGTTTACGTGTATTTTGAAAGTGTTAAAATGAAAGTGAACACTCACTTCATTGTCTTTATGAGAATTAAAGTTCTTAAACCATAAACCATAAGATTATAAAACATAACATTACGGCTGTGTTGAAAAGGAGAAGTTTGTAATTCACCCATTGTTCAACAGTTATGTTTAGGTCCCACGTAATCTATAGGTACAAATACATACATATTATAAAGTGGGATTTTTGTTTAAACGCGAAAAACTCTAGAAGTACCTACCAAGCGATTTAAAAAGCTCTTTTTTAACTAGATATCTAGATTCATAAGGAATTGTTTAGGGCATCTAGAATCAGGCTTAACTTCTCAGCTTGCCCTAAATATTGATATTTGTTAAGCAAGTCGGGGCGCTCTTAAATATCCTTAAACCGCGTGCACCGTCATACTGCTTTGTCATAGGTTCGAGAACAACATGCAGGTTTCCTCACAATTTTTCCTTCACCGTTGCAACTGGTGACATTTAATTCCTTAAATCGCACATAACTTAGCTTGGGTTTGGATTTGAAGTAAGGTGAAAACGTGACCCAACAATATTTCAGGTCGTATTACATGTCACAAAACCTTTTAGTTTTAGGCACATAACTTAGAAAAGGAAATCCTTCATATGAGTTTAATTCAAACCCATTTCATTCACATCCAGAAATCTTGTCTTACCATATAAATTGTATGACAAACAACCATTTTCTACCTTTGCCAAGAAAAAATATCCCGTTACATTTCGCCGCCCATACCTGACCCGCTAGCCGTTCTCAAAGTGAGTAGTGTAGTGCGACCTTACGGATTTTTCACTTTGAAGGAAGCTGTATGACATCCGAAACATTTCATGGGTGTTGTCTGGATATAAAACCCATTACATTCCTTTTGAAGCGCTCATAGCCCTACCACTCGGAAGTGTTCGATCCGGTGCAGCATTATTCAATTTAAAAAATAATCTATTGCCATACACTAACTACCTATGAACTATCAAACATAATTACTGATATAAATTAAAAAAAGAACGAAAAACACAGTGAGTGGCGAAAAACTTTGAGAACCTCTAACGGCCAGTCACTAAAATTGAGCCAGTATTTCTTGAAGATTTAATAGGTTCGACTCCCTATTCTATTTCATATAAAGGGGCAACTGCCAAGACGTACGGACCATCTCAATTTAGATAAGTTATCTCCAACGAACCGCAGGCGGTCTTGCCAGCGATCCTGTATCTTCATATTGTGATATATTTGTGAAATTGGCCCGTCTATTAGTTGTCGATGTCAGGTACCTACCTTCGTCTTGACTCGCCAGAATAGGTCGCCAAGTTTTGCAATTAAATTTCGTGTTAGAAATATAGTGTTTACATCTCGGGGACTGTTCAGCTGTGCTATGAGTTGAGTCAATAACATTTATGTAGCCTTCACCTGAGAATTCTTAATTATTTAGAATTGTCTCACTTAAGATATGTAGGTAATGTAACTTAGCTTAGCAGCTTGTAGCCAAGAGTACTACCGTTGACGCGGAAGTGGCGGAAGAGGCCTAAGCTAGGCCTTGCGGATTGTGGACTGTATTTGTGATTATATGGGCTGGAGGTTTGGAGGAGGTGAATCGATGGAAAGCCACGCACGCTTACCTTGTTACACGTTGAGGTGGCTCCCCGGCAGGGGGCGCCGGATAATCTGGCCGAATCCAGATATGTTCAGGCACACAACGAACCACACTTCACTAGGGATCCCTGTTCCTTTTTCGGCACTAAAACTAGTATATTTTTAGGTTTTTACAACTTATTAATTTATATTTCTATCGCAACGTTTTAATTGCCTACGACCGGCGCGGGAGATTATCGCAGACTGATTTTGACTTCTCTCTCTTATTGCGAGTGCATCGGCTTTAGCGTGTGTGGGAAAGGGATAGGGATATGTGTCAAAGTTATCAATCCACAACCGTATTACGGCGGCAACAATTTAGCTACCTATAAATCGGTGAGCGGTATGTAAAATGTACCTACTCTGTGGCCCTGTTATTGGCACTGTCAAAGTGACAGCCTTATTATGGATCTGAACAAAGAAATTGGAGCTGCCTACATACTAACAGTTCCAATTTCTTTGGATCTGAATCGTGTCTGACATAATATTTATTAGCTCATGGAAGTAATAGATCCTTAAGTATGTATATTTTATTTAATTACGTGTCATCATCATATTATTAGTGTTTGAGTCTATTATCAATGAAATCGATGATTTATTATAAACCATTTATGTGGTCACCTACTGGTATCCCTTTCACATAATATAACATACATCACGCCTGTATTTCTCCGATAGGGTAGGGTATGTAGAGGTATGTATATGTATATTATATACCCACTTTTCACCAGTAGTAGGTGGTGAGCCTATTGTCATACACCGGGCACGAATCCAGACTCCTACCTACCGGGCATTTCAAGTTAGAAAAACCCAATAGTTGTTGCGCCTACGACCACTAGACCAATTTGAATTTGTACACGCAGAAAGAAATACTTATAGTATGAGATAAATAAATAATACAAAATATCTAGGATAGGGAAGTTCGTTCATTCAACCAAGACCAATAAATTTATGTTTAACCAAGCAGCAAATGTCCAGAGCAAGGGTACCGAAGTCGTAGTTCAGCTAACTTAGTTTTTTGTTCGCAAACTAAGTAATACAACACCCGCATTTTCAGTGGCAGAAAGAGCGGAAACTTTTTGAGTACACCTCTATCTTGAATGTAGACTGTAGAACGTAGTTCCGGTAGATGTGGAGCTTTTGGGCGGGAGTTTTCAAAAAAGGAACGTAAGGTTCCAGCGAAGATTACCTACTTATGAAGCATTTGTGACTCTTCCTTTTATTATGCTTCCACAACAACCCTTTCTTTGTCCCATTGTGCACGGGAATGGGAGGGATCAGGCCTTAGTCCACCACGCTGGTCATGTGCGGATAGGCAAACTTCACATGCCTTCCAGAACATAATGATTAACTCCAGGCATATAGTCACGATGTGTCTTTCACCGTTAGGTACAGCAAGTGATATTGAATCTCTTAAATCGCACATAACTTAGAAAAGTCATTGGTGCGTGCCGCTTGGGGTTTGAACCCGGATCGCTCGAGTGAGAGGCGAGTTCGATAGCCACTGGGCTGCTAGCGAATATATATAACAAGATATTACAACGAGGACAAACTTTCCTTTCCTTATAATAAATTAGCTCACTAAATGAGTTTTTTCTTAAGTCTCTAGAAACTAAATAAGAAAAGACCGCACTTTAAACCGCACATCTGCGGTTCAAACAGAACCAATTTTTTGCTCCGAAGTCTGAGAACTACTTACGTACGAAGTAGGTAGGTACGTATAAATATAGTGTCCAATTTCTGATAATTTGCATTTCAACAGTATAAGTTTATAGTTTTAAATATTAGTAGTAGGTATAGTTGAAAGTAGTATAGTTTATAGTTTTAATTATTAGTTAGTATTAGTTTATAGTTTTTAGTTTATAGTTTTAAGCGCTTTCAGAAGCATTATCTAATTAAGTTTACATTAATTACTGCATTAATTGCTTCTTCTATTTCCAAAGGTGGAAAGTTCTATAAATGTTCTATAAAAATATGTGCATTAGGTATATTAAATTCTTTTTCTGTTCTATTTCTTACTTAATATTATTTCTATGTCAAAAAACTAAACTCTTTCTCTCTGTTGCTCCCTACCACATTATTTTACAAGTGCCCTCATAACCAAGTAAACAGGCTTATTGAACAGTTTACCTGTCACAGAGTAATGAATATGTACGAGCACGGACTACAGGTAGGTACGAGTAAGTCATTATACTGTGCTACTATAATAGTAAGTATAAATATCGTACCCAAATTAACGGACGAAATCCTATAGATTTCGGAACCTCTTATCTTCCCAACTCCACGTGCGGACTGGACACTCAATCGCGTACTACATCTAAATTCATCTAATTACCAATTTTCCAGTTAACTGAACGGTGAGCGGGAATGATTGACCGATTTAATCAGACTCACTCCCGGACCGAACGAGGACGGAGACTGGAAAAAAATTGATTGCGTTGAATCAATTCATTTGCGGTGTCGACTCTCCCGCCGTTTTTGTTGACACCTTGGCCCGATTTTTTACTACCCTTGAGTTATCAATTAAGGGGATACCTCGCAAATTTTCGATGCATTGAACGATGGTCGATCGGCGACGACGGTGACAAGTGACTATAAGAATGTAATTATTAAAAAAAAAAAAATATTTCGATGATGACCCCGTGGCAGTGTTGAGTGGCACTAACTATGCCGGGTCCCTAGCAGCTGGACTGGAACCTAGCAGATTTTTACTTGGAAGATAAATTCGGATAATGGATGTTAAATTTTGTTGTAAAAAAAGATACGTCTACAAGATTCAAGTACTTATAAAATTTATTTATATCTGACATAGTTTTTCCACCCTTAGCTTGGTTTCGGCATAGCCTACCCCTTGTATGGTTTAATAATAGTGTTAATGTAATAGTCTCAGACCTAGTTATAAGCTATATAATCTGTAACATAATGAAATTACTGCGAGGCATTAAATTAAAGGTACCTACCTAGGTACCTCCTATACGACAAAAAAGCGAAATCCAGCTTTCCGAGATATCCCCTTAAGATTACGGCACATAATGCTGTTAATTTTAAATCCACACGGGTCCAAGATCAATTTTTTCACCCAATGCGGCTTAATCTGTCTCATTCATAACGGTTTTACTCGACGTTCGGCGTTTTGCTGACTCGGCGTGTTAATTAATAGGTACCCACTTTGATATGACAGGTTTTCTGTTCATAATAGGCAATTCCCCCTTTATGTACTTAATGTCATAACAGGGAAGATCCGTAGGGGGTCATAACAAAGGGTTCTCCAGTGACCATAGAGGTTGAATACAGATACTGTCAGTCTGTCACTATTCCAAATAAATTGGAATTTCACCTTTCACCATAAAAAAATCCAATTACCGCATCCTACTGTTCCCAAAATTTTGTTTGTCAATTTAATGCAATTAAATAAGTAAGTTCAAACCAGGGTTGTTGCGAATATCAGCATCAGCATCAGCATCAGCTGATTATCAGCATTGGTTTCAACATCAGCATCAGCATCAGCATCCGCATTAATCGATGCTGATTTTATTGCTGATATTCCAGTTGTGACATGACCGTTGAAGGCGGGGCTTAGCTATGACGGCGTGGGTTTTTGACCAATTAAAGGTCGTAAATAAAATTGTCAGTCGTTCTTCGAGCGAACTTCACTTGTTCGTTCGAATGTTAGTAAACGTACACAAATTTGACTCATTTTAACGCATTTTTTCACAGTATTAATATAATTTCCCTTTTATTTAAAATGCCTACGGTAAAGTCACCTAATTCCGCGGTATTTTCACGATAACTAGAAAGAACATAAAATATTAAGCATTTATATTGCCTTTCTGTTGTAATTAATAGTTTTATCCAAAGTATTAGTTATCTTATTTTTGAAATATGTTCAATGTTTCACAATAAAAGTTGATTAAAAATGTAAAATTAAATAAAAACGAGAAAAAGTGCGAAGCGCCTAATTCCGAGGTAAAAATCCTAATTCCGAGGCATTTGGGTCCTAATTCCGAGTTTACAAAATACAAAGGAAAAGGTGGGTGAGAATCATTGAGAATGTCATGTCAATTCAAAAGTCAATCTATCTATAAAAATCTATTTATTTCAGTCTGTTCTTTGTGATGATTAATGAAATGGTCACGGTTTTTAATCTATATAATAAAAATGAATCGCAAAATGTGTTGGTAAGCGCATAACTCAACAACGCCTGGACCAATTTGGCCAATTCTTTTTTTAAATGTTCGTTGAAGTTCAAGGATGGTTTTTACGGCGAGAAAAATTTGAAAATTCATCCCCTAAGGGGGTAAAACGGGGGTGCAAAGTTAGTATTAAGCTTTGCCGTTTTTGAAGTTAGTGAATGTGTAACGCGAGCGAAGCTGCGGGCGTCCACTAGTTGTAAATAAAATCACATAACTTATAAGAACGTAATATAAAAAATATCAAAATCAACATAGAAATTACCAACAATAATATTCACATAAGATTATTTAAGTTACTAAAACCTTACATAATATGTTTCCTAATAAGCTGTGTAAAATACTGAACACTCTCTATTTAACGTATACCGATACCGCGGACTTAGGGTTTCATATAACCTTATTCCGACTTAAATACATCGGAATAGATTTTTAATTACTAAATCAAGTTTTCTAATTCTGAGTACTAAAAAGTAATACATTTTTTCATATTAAATAAATCAACTCAAAATTGATTACTTATATCTAGGGCTGCCATCCGTCCGGGTTTCCCCGGATTTGTCATAGTTTGGAGGGCGTCCGGGGAGCGTCCGGGCGGGGTTTTAATTTTAGTCCGGGTGAAACCCGGACTAAAATAAATGTCCGGGTTTTCGATCAGATCCCAGATAATTTATGTAGGTACCTAAATAAAAACTATGGGTTAGGTTTAAGCATGGCATGTGTTCGCAAATACATAAATCGACGGTCCCTACGTACATAAGGTCAAGTCAAAAACCGAGGTTTTCAGGAGAGCGTAATTTGTGTTCAACACGCCCTAGAAATAATTCTATGACAAATAATAAATATTTTCTTTCTACAATATTAAGTCCGCCCATTGTAACATCTTTTTTGGTGTAACAATAAAGCATTAAATAAATAAATAAATATTTTAACAGTTTTAAGAGCTTTATAATGCTATTTACACATATTTTATTTTTTTACATTTTCTTGTAAAAACTGATAGATGACCGTTTCTACGCCGATAATAAAATAGAAGTATGTCAGTCATGTCTATGTTACCTTTTTATACGCAGGAAACAAAAAAACAGTGTCTGATATAGAATTTAAATAAAATGTTTTATGAAAATGTAGGATTATGTTACTATTTTTAAATCAATACGTTAAACATCCTGAAATCGTCACCCATGGATAAAAAAAGTACTTCAATGACGACATATCACTTTATACGTGGTTTTAGTCATTCGGGGTAGGACTATTCTTGTAATGTAAATAAAGACAAGTCTTTTAAAATTATCAGGTTTGTGTTTTATTAAATAAACAAGGTTTATAATTTATAAATTCAACATTATTTATTATTAAAAAACAATCTTCTTAGCATCTAAATAATAGGTACATACCTATAGACTCACTGAAGTAGGAACTAAACATAAAAAATCACTAGTTCTTTTAAAACTAAAGAAAATATTCTTAATTGTACGAAAAAATAAAAAGTTAAACATATTTTCATTTAATTTTATTAACTGAATAACTAATATTGGGTTTGTTTATCTTTTATTTAATACCTAAGGGAAAAAAATAAGCAAAATTACTCAATTGACGTCACAAGAACGATTAAACATACTATTTCATGCAAAAGAGGCTTAAAATTAAAGTTGTTTTTTTATCGAGTATGGAGTAAAATATATTTTAGTGAAGTTGTAAGTGGTTGAAAAAAGTATTGAAATGTCCGGGCCGAAAGCTCCAAAATCCGGGGAACTTACGCCTCCGGTCCTGGGGGGCAGGTTTTAGAGATGGCAGCCCTACTTATATCAGATCTAAAATCTTAAGAACGTAATCATAAAACTGCTTTCGAAATTTGAAAAATATGTGACATCTATGAAATCATTTTTCCGTGGTATGCCTCGGTAATTAGGAACTACCTAAAATATTTGGAATCTAATGCCGCGGTATTTTAAAATCTCATTTTCTCCTCAATTAGTAAATAAAATATTCAAATGATAAGTATTTTCAATACAAAATATATCCCTTCAAATATTTTAACCAAAACAAACA
This sequence comes from Carterocephalus palaemon, assembly GCA_944567765.1. Lineage (NCBI taxonomy): Eukaryota > Metazoa > Arthropoda > Insecta > Lepidoptera > Hesperiidae > Carterocephalus > Carterocephalus palaemon. The sequence continues at coordinate 12,385,113 of OX155643.1, forward strand.
CTCGCACAGTGTAAAACTACAATGTAAAACACTATTTAGAAAAATAATTCACGTGCGTAAGGTCCAGAATGTATGAAGCAAGCATTCGAGTCGGCTGCTTGCGAAAAACTTATCGTTTATTTTAATATGTTCTCATACTAAAGCAATTTTTCGCATGTACAAATATGAAGAGATAAATTATTTATTGAATAATGTTAGTTGCAAGCAAAATGAACTTGTAATTTGGCCGAAAATACGGATTTTGTAAATACCTCGGAATATGGTGCCACTTTTGGAACCCCGCGGAATTAGGTGACTTTACCTTAATAAAGTTATCACTTTTACCAACAACTTCATAGTTTCAATTTCATGTTTCAATAAAATCAGCATCAGCATCAGCATCAGCTGATATTAATTTAAAAAATCAGCATCAGCATCAGCATCAGCTGATATTGAAAAAACCTACATCAGCAACAACCCTGGTTCAAACCCCAATGGCACGCACCTATGACTTTTCTAAGTTATGTGCGATTTAAGAAATTAAATGTCACTTGCTAAAACGGTGAAGGAGACATCGTGAGGAAACCTGCATGCCTGAGAGTACTTCATAATGTTCTCGAAGGCATGTGAAGTCTGCCAATCCGCACTTGGCCAGCGTGGTGGACTAAGGCCTAAACCCTCCCATTCTGAGAGGAGACCCGTGACCAACAGTGGGACAAAGAAAGGGTTGTGATGATGATGATGAAATAAGTAAACCTGCATGCCCGAGTGTTCTCAAAAACGTCCTCGATGACGAGCTTGAATATCAATATGACATGTTAGTATATTATGTATATGACCATCAAGAAACGGCCGACTTGGCCTTCTGTAGGTATTTTGTAAGATAAAGAAAAAAAATTTCAAGACAGTCTTTGGTTGAACCATGGCATTATGATATTCGGCGTTTTAGTATTTTCAATCCACAGAGTTACGAATATTCTTCAAATTTTAATATAATTGTTTCATATTTCAAACAAGTTTTAACCACTTGAATTACTAACAAAATAGACAAGAAGGTAGGTTCTCTTTTTATCCCGGGCAAGTTCTTTTGAGATAATGTTATGGTGTAACTGTTTTACGGGTGACAGGTGTAAACGAAATTGTTATAATGTCTAATTCCACGCGGCGAAGCTGCGGCTTGTAATAGTCTTGAATAACGCTCTCCACAATTTTGCACTTGGAACTTGAGGTAAATTATTTTTACTGGCGTTTTGCGTGTAAAAGGATTCCTAGTTCGGATATGTATGTAGGTTCGTACACGTTCGTAAACGTAGACACATTATATGAGCGGCTATCGCCCTGAAACAAAACCTGCTCAGCTATGTTCAAAGGTTGACCTCTAAAATGTTTCCACCACAACATTTTCTTTGTCCCACTGTTGGGCTCGACTCTCATCTCGGAATGGTAGGGTAGGCCCTACCACCACGCAGGCAAAAGGCGGATTGGCATTTTTCACATACATTATGGAGAAATCTCAGGCATGCAGGATTCCTCTGTTTTCCTACACCAGCAGCAGGTCACATCTTAAATCGCATAACATAGAAATGTAACTGGTGCATACAGCTTGGATTTGAGTGAGAGGTGACCCATAGGCATAGTGAATGTTTATAAACGGGTTAATGCAAAATAAAAGTCAGTGTATTATACAAAAACATGTTTAATCAAACTACACATTGGCTGGTATTAAGTCATAAATTGGATAAATATTCACTAGCCAAATAAAATACAAAATACAAAAACATACTTCAAATGAAATCACACAGTATTAAAGCTAATTATAAGTATATCAATAATAAATCGTACATTCATCGAGTCATCAAAAATTACATAATAATTAATATATTAAAGTTACTATGAAAATTATAAGCGAAGTACCTAAAAATATGATTAAAAATGTAACTCATTGTCTATTCAACAATGTTATAATTACTCCATTAATTTTTAAAATTATATTACAAGTCATAAAACATTTATACTCTTTTCAGAAATCACTTTAAGCTAAGACCATTTTAGTTGACCTATTAATATTTCTTATATTTTTAATTTGTCAGGGCTTAAATTAGTCTAGTAATAGTTACAATGTAGCACAATGACAATCCTTAGTAAGTTAAGTCAAGCAATAGGCCACGTGGTGTGTTACTGTTAAGACGATAGGCTTCTCTGAGGTAAACATTAGCTATACTTATTTGTCGCATATTTCACAGGGGCATATTTAACCTAAAAAGTTTCAAGGTTTTCGTTAAATAGACCAACAACTGTAATAATTGTTCGATTACTAACTTGCCAACTTATTTCCAATTTGAATGATAGTCTATGTTCTAATCTAGGTTATCATCTACATAATTATGTCAAGCCGCATCACAATCCGTTTTGTAGTTTTTGCGTGAGCAACAAACATACAAATATACAAAATTTCACATTTATAATATTAGTAGGATTTTTAATTAGTATTTTAATGGATTAGAAATGCCACTAAATTAATATTAATTTAAAAAAAATTAAGGATTAAATTTTTGCACTCGAATAGCGCTTGGGGCTGTGCTGCTTAAACATAATCAACCGTTTGATAAGTGTTAAGCTGCACCTGTTTACGCCACTTTTGACAGTCGGGTCACTAATCCCTCCGCCAGCCCACGCTGGAGCAGCGTGGTGGAGGCTGCTCCACGCCTTGATGATGAGAGTCATGTCTCGACCAACATTCAAATATTCCATCGTCAACAAAAATACTTTTGAAATATATAAATTTTAGACTAATACTACGAATCAAACTTTGCTTAAGATGACAGTTTTACATTTGTAACTTTCAATTTACTTGATGAAATTAAAAACAAAATTAAATGAATGATGACAAAAAAAAATCATTTTACTAAAATACTCAAGATACACGCAACAATACAATGCGATGTCAACGTGAAACAGTTTTTCAAACAATTAAAATTTTTGGAGCCTTTAGTCATGTATGTGCAATATTATCTATATTAATTTGCGAATTTCTTAAACAAATTTCTTAGTTACCACCATAATCACTAAAACGTAACACATCATACTACCTTACTTCTGCTTATTTACAAGTTATAACTACATATTCACTAAAACCACATGAACTCGACTTATAAAAATGCAAAAATGCCGTACAAATAAATTATTACATTCAAAGGCACTGGAAGTTTACAGAAATAGGCAACATTTTAAGATGTTTATCTTCTTTTCTTGTTAGCTCATTCGAAAGTTCCCGAAAACTTTTGTTTGCAGCTCAGTCTTCTTAAACGTTAAACCTGCAATTGTATGAAACAATAAACTATTTTAAACAACATGGTTTTAATAAAGGTATTTACTTAGTTGTGTCGCATCCCCAGTCCTCATACCTACTAACGAACTGACCAACTAATGTTCTAATTAACTCACTCAGCTAACTGGACTAACCATCCCAGTGCCTAATTGAGTCTTGTTCAAAGTCAGTAACAGTTGTCATGGGCGGCAGCGGATGGGTGGTGCTGCAAGCTCGTTTGCTATTTTGTATCCATAAAAAAAAAAAAAAAACATTAAAGTTCTTTGAAGCGCATGGGGTGTTATGGCTTTAGCTACAACCCATAAACCTCCCTCTGTTGGGCACAGGTCACAGACAGCTGTGAGAGGTCTAGAGCATACTCCACCACGCTGGTCCAATGCGTATTATTATTAGTGGCCAACGCAACCTAATGTCGAATATCTTCTAAGCCAGGCGGTTTCCTGGGTGAACTCTATATGGAACCAATTAGGTTTCATATAAAACCTTTTTGGTTCCCTATAGGCTCTACCACCTACCAAATGTTATACTTTACTGCTGTCTGTACCAATACATACTGCTTTACTGTGAACATACTGGCAGAAAATGCCAATAGACATTAAGTACGCCCATTGTAACGCCTTTTTTTTGATGTAACGATTAAGTATTTAAATTAAATTAAACATACCTATTCATTCATTACATATGTAGCGTCCATAGCCCAATGGCTCGCTTCGATTCAATGTGATCGAAAGTGTTAAGCAACGACGGGCGCGGTCGGTTTGTGGATGGGTGACCGCTTGTGGCAAAATTTCATGGACGCTACCGTGCTTCGGAGGGCACGTAAAGCAGTCGGTCCCGGTTGTTTTCAATGTTGGAAACAGTCGTTAAGCCTTGTCGAAGACCTTCGGGTGGCTTGAGAACATTCGACACTGGGTTGGCCACTAACCCCTCCACCAATCCGCATTGGAGCAGCGTGGTGGAGTATGCTCTAGACCTCCTGCAGAAGTGTCTGTAGGGGAGACCCGTGCCCAGCAGTGGGACGTCTATGGGTCACAGCGAGGTTTCATATAAAACCTATTTGGTTCCCTATAAGCTCTACCACCTACTTTACTGCTGTACCAATACATACTGCTTTACTGTGAACATACTGTCAGAAAATGCCAATAGGCATTAAGTCCGCCTATTGTGACACCTTTTTTTTTGATGTAACGATTAAGTATTTAAATTAAATTATATTAAATAAACTAGCTTTTACCCGCGGCTCCGCCCGCGCAATCAAAGGGAATTAACAATGACTTGTTTATCAAATTCAAATTCAAATTCAAATTCAAATTCAAATAATTTATTTCGCTATGAGGTGATTACACACGCTTAACGAAAGTCTAGGTAACTACAAACTACTTAATGCTATTCTAAACTGATTAATATAAAGCAAAGGATGAGCTATTTATCCTTGAATGAATAGCTAATCCTACACAGGTGCCTAACCTGCCTTATAGCTAATTTACAATAATTACCTACCACTAAGCTAAGCTCTAAGTCACGATAGACTATCTACCTGGATATTATCATACATGACAAATTTGCCTATGACTTCATTATTTTTACATGTATCATTTGCATTTGCACATGTAGAACTTGCCAATGAATTTTACTAACGCCATCTATTAACAACATCCGGAACTAAATATCTAGCAAATAACAAAACATCGATACCTTCCCATGGGGATGTTTTACCGCGGTAAAAAGTAGCCTACGTCACTCTCCACCCTCCTCACTATCTCCACACACAAAAACCATACCATATAATAGCTTCGTTGTGACGTGAAAGCCGGACAAACAAACAAACACACTTTCACATTTATAATATTATAGTATAGTATAGTATATATAGTATAGTATAATAGTATATAGTATATACAGGGTTATTGGTAATTCGACGTATTCCCGTTAGGAGGTGATAGGGGTGACTATTTGTGATAATTTTAACCCCCATATGCATTATGCAAAAGTGAACCATTTTCGAGTTATAAAGCTTTTCAGCTTTTTTCAAAATAGGTCAGAAATGCAACATCAAAAATTTATTTAAAAAAAAGTATCAATTAAAATCTATTTTTTTCTTCTGATTTATAAAAACGATTAAACAATGGTTATTTATCAACATTAAAACTACAATTATCGGTCCAACTTTAAAAATGCGAGACGATTAACGATATTACTTCAATATTTTTTGAGATTTTTGTCCACTAAAATGCCTTAAAAACAAAAAAAACTTATATCAAACTTGGCTTGCAGATTATTTTAAAAACATAACCGTTTTCTTAGCTTTCCAACAACGCATAACAACTATGAACTTATATTTAAAAAAAACTGAGAAAAACCGATCACAAAGGAAGCAGGCGGAAATTTGTATTCGAACTAAACTTAAGGTCGTTCTTTAAAATTTCAAAAATAGTAATTAAAATCAATGCCCAATGTAAATAAAACAAAAAATATAAATATAAAATTAAATTTAGAACCAGTAAAAGCGGTGACAGCCCAGTGGCTATCGAACTCGCCTCTCACTCGAGCGGTCCGGGTTCAAACCCCAGTGGCACGCACCAATGACTTTTCTAAGTTATGTGCGTTTTAAGAAATTAAATGTCACTTGCTATAACGGTGAAGGACACATCGTGAGGAAACCTGCATGCCTGAGAGTTCCTCACAACGTTCTCGAAGGTATGTGAAGTCTGCCAATCCGCACTTGGCCAGCGTGGTGGACTAAGGCCTAATCCCTCCCATTCTGAGAGGAGACCCGTGCCCAACAGTGGGACGTCTATGGGTCGCAGCGATGTGCAAGAATTTATCGATGAACCAATTTTGGTCGCTTACGAATTTTTTTAACAAATGAAATGCTTGAAGACGTGCCTATGGCTATAAGGCAAAACATGATATACTAGCAAGGCGGATGTCCTGCAAATGTGATTCGGAATAATTTGAACACTTCGGTAGTTAAGTTACACCTCATAAAAAGAATGAGACTGCGTACGCAATAGGCGAAGTCCCTTCGAGCAAGAACCTTAATTAGGCTAAATTAAAAAATGTCTTAATTGTTACTTATTATTAATTGTTATTATTACTAAACTTTTACTGGTTCTAAATTTAATTTTATATTTATATTTTTTGTTTTATTTACATTGGGCATTGTTTTTAATTACTTTTTTTGAAATTTTGAAGAACGACCTTAAGTTTAGTTCGAATACAAATTTCCGCCTGCTTCCTTTGTGATCGGTTTTTCTCAGTTTTTTTAAAATATAAGTTCATAGTTGTTATGCCTTGTTGGAAAGCTAAGAAAACGGTTATGTTTTTAAAATAATCTGCAAGCCAAGTTTGATATAAGTTTTTTTTGTTTTTAAGGCATTTTAGTGGACAAAAATCTCAAAAAATATTGAAGTAATATCGTTAATCGTCTCGCATTTTTAAAGTTGGACCGATAATTGTAGTTTTAATGTTGATAAATAACCATTGTTTAATCGTTTTTATAAATCAGAAGAAAAAACAAGATTTTAATTGATACTTTTTTTTAATCAATTTTTGATGTTGCATTTCTGACCTATTTTGAAAAAAGCTGAAAAGCTTGATAACTCGAAAATGGTTCACTTTTGCATAATGCATATAGGGGTTAAAATTATCACAAATAGTCACCCCTATCACCTCCTAACGGGAATACGTCGAATTACCAATAACCCTGTATAGTATATATGGTATATAGTATTATAGTATAGTATATATAGTATATAGTATAGTATGGATTAAACATACCTATTAAATCAGGACCATCGCGCAGTCGAGTCGCATCGCATCGCATCGCGTCGCATCGCGTCGCATCGCATCGCATCGCCGTCACTTCCTCGGCGGACGCATGTACGGATGCGCCTGCACCCGCTCGCGTCCGTGCACCGCTTTAAAACCCACTGACTTTTGAGTGACATTGCCCTTTCGCTGGCCCCCATCTGTTAGTTTGTTAATTGGTGACGTCACAATAACAACACAACACAAAACATGCTAGTAAACTAGGGGGACGCACCCAAACGTCAGCACTGCACCAAATATTCAGCACCCCGGCAAAAAAATTTAAAACATACATTACTGTATATGGTGCTAACATTGCCAAGTGAATAAACAAACGGCAGAATTTGTCTTTATAACAATAGCAATATTTTTGATACAAAAGCATTCAAGATAGCGTCAGCAAACTGATTCAAAAAGTCGTTCTACAGTTATTGCAATTTTTTGGCCATTTTAATTCGACGGCGGTAAGTTCGTACTTCAATTAAACATTATATTTGTAGTGTTTTAGAAGGTTGTAATGTAATTGTAGTTTTTTATTGTTTATTAAGATTTACTATTATCGATCTACTATTATTATAGTGTGATTTTAATACTCATGTTATTTTTTGTTACGTTTAAGCATTATTTTCATGTCTGGTTTTTGAAAAAAATATATTTTAAGTTGTGCCTTAACGTAACACGTTAGGGAATTTTGAAAAAAATACCTACCGATCGATCAGTTAGAGGTTAACAATTCTATACGTATTATAAAAAAAAAATTACTATAACTATTTGTAGAAGACATTTATTTGCTTCAATCTTAGTGCTGATAACTGGCAACAAGCATGCCAACAAATGGGGATACGATCATTTTTCTATTTCTTTCATTTATTTATTAAACTGTTAACATTATCTTCGAAAAGTTATACAAATATAATTATTAATAAACAAGACATTTTATATTCACAGTAATTCAGCTGATATAATTTGTTTTTAATATTATATACCAATTTGAAATACGGCAACCGCTTAAAGTGCTGATAATTGGGTCTGTCACCCTACATAAGTTAAATTCAGACGGACACGGTACAATACGCACATAACCATACAATTACACCCTGTATACCTTGTATTTATATTATATTATATTATATTGTCTTATCTATCTAACCAATATAATATTATCATCATAATATTAAATTTAAATAAATTTATCATTTAAATATATTATATACATAATACAGATTAATAAATTCATTACAAAAGTTAGATTAGGTAAAATATGAATGGACGCATGCAGTATGATGATATTGATCAGTTTGTTCGAAACACTTGAGATAGATAGAGAGTGAGAATGGATGTGTTTTTGCTCGTATATGTGGGTACTCGTATGTGTGTGTGTGTTTGCTTGTATTTGTCCTAGAGTAAAATATGAATGGACGCATGCAGTATGAGTTGATCAGTTTGTTCGAAACACTTGAGATAGATAGAGAGTGAGAATGTATGTGTTTTTGCTCGTCTATGTAGGTACTCGTATGTGTGTGTGTGTGTTTGCTTGTACGTGTTCTAGATTGTTCTACCTTGCACGACGGGGCGGGCGAGCGGCCTGCCGTCGCGCGACAGGTAAAGGATTAGGTAAAATATGAATGAACGCATGCAGTATGAGTTGATCAGTTTGTTCGAAACACTTGAGATAGATAGAGAGTGAGAATGAGTGTATTTCTGTTCGCATGGTGTGGGTACTCATATGTGTGTGTGTGTGTGTGTGTGTCTGTGTGTGTGTTTGCTTGTACGTGTTCTAGTGTTCTACCTTGCACGACGGGGCGGGCGAACGGCCTGCCGTCGCGCGACAGGCTGGAGCCGAAGCCCGCGGGCGCGGGGGGCGGGGCGACGCGGCGCTGCGGGAGCGCCTTGCCCACCACTGGCTTCACTATCCTCGGCCCTGCTGCCATAGGTTACGTTGCACTAAGTAGACGTCCCACTGCTGGGCACGGGTCTCCCCCACAGACACTGCTGCGGGAAGTCTAGAACATACTCCACCACGCTGCTCCAATGCGGATTGGTGGAGGGGTTAGTGGCCAACCCAGTGTCGAATGTTCTCAAGCCACCCGAAGGTCTTCGACAAGTCTGTCTTAACGACTGTTTCCACTATTGAAAACAACCGGGACCGACGGCTTTACGTGCCCTCCAAAGCACGGAAGCACTAAAGCTAACGCCACACGCGCAATTAATTTTGTGCTAATGCTACTCGATTAAATTTTAAATTTAATACTAAAACTATTATATATGTATATAATACTGCTTTTTGATATATTTTTAGGACTCCATTAGATTCAGATTGATTATATATGATAACTAGCTTTTACCCGCGGCTCCGCCCGCGTGGGAAAAGGGAATTAACAATGCCATCTGTTAACAACATCCGGAACTAAATATCAAGCAAATAACAAAACATCGATATCTTCCCGTGGGGATGTTTTACCGCGGTAAAAAGTAGCCTACGTCACTCTCCACCCTCCTCCCTATCTCCACACACAAAAACCATACCATATAATAGCTTCGTTGCGACGTGAAAGCCGGACAAACAAACAAACAAACACACTTTAACATTTATAATATTAGTATGGATGAATCTGATGTGTGATCTTTTGTGTGCTTACACTGTGTTAAAAACCAGTTTGTACAGTCACTTACCTTTGTCATTATAGTTCAAAGTCCGCAGCACAGTATTGGTCCTATCCATCAATCCCTTCTTTATCGGTTGCGTCATATTCTTCATTCCCATCTTCCAATCCTCCATTTTCATCGGCAGTACAAAAGTAGAGTTCAAATCCTTCAAGTCCACGTTATAATTTTCAACATCCATCACTACATTATCTCTCTTTACTTTCTTAGCCGAGTTCAATATGTGTGTAACATCTAAACTCTCCAAGGAATCGTTTATTATTATTGTCGCGTTATTTTTTAATTTTATCGGTGTGCCCTTACGTTTCTTCGCTGGTGCTCGGTTCTCGATTTCGTTCAAATCATCACTGTCAGTTACAATGTCAATGGTGCTATTGACCATAGCGTTGTTATCACCATTCTTTAGTAGACTATGTTCGGCAGCCGTGGTAGGCTTTTGGAGGTCTAGTGTTAAAATGAATTTGAACTGCGAATCCGTCTCAAGATCTTTATCCGACCAAGTTATACCTTTTGCAGATTTCGCTTTCTTCATTATATCCATGTACTCTTCAGTTAGGGAGGGAGCAGCCTTGTCGTACCCCTTTAGAGTCAAGTATAACTTCTTGAGCATACTCGGCATATCACACATGTATTCGGTGAATGCTGTTATTTCCTCGTTTTCTATCAACAGCAGCTTGTATCTCATATCATCGCTTGCTTGAGACTGCCTTAGTTCTCGTTGCAAATGTATTGTTCTGACATAGTCCGAGAGCTCGGGGCACTGTTTCCGGGCCTGGTCGAAGAGTGATTCCATTTGTTTCCGGCTCTCCTCCCACTTGGTCCACACAGCCATTATCTGACAGTCCAGGTTTAGGGACTGCTTTAAGTAGTTCTCAGCTGCTCGTTCTTGCCTTGGTATCTCTTCAGTGCACATCTGGTGACAAAATTATTATTTTTTTAAAAGCTTTTATTTAACTTCACTCGTATGTATCTATGTATGACATTTTATAGATTTAACACCAAATAAGCGCCCAAGCTTTTATTTATAGTAATATGAATATAGAAATACCCAAGTCAAAGATACATACACAGAACAAATACAAGTGTTCGTCACACGAATATATGTCCTGAGTGGGATTCGAGCCCACGACCCCTGGCGCAACAGACAGGGTCACTACCGATTGCGCCAACGGGCCTGTAGAATAACATTACATTTAAAGTGTTGATAACAATTAAAAGTACTTTTACTAAGTTTTAAAACACCTTATATTGTTTGGATAATAACGGGATAATTATCCGATAGTTATCAGATAATTATCCGATAGTTATTAGATAGAAGCGGTGACAGCCCAGTGGCTATCGAACTCGCCTCTCACTCGAGCGGTCCGGGTTCAAACCCCAGCGGCACGCACCAATGACTTTTCTGAGTTATGTGCGATTTAAGAAATTAAATGTCACTTGCTGTAACGGTAAAGGACACATCGCGAGGAAACCTGCATGCCTGATAGTTCATCATAATGTTCTCGAAGGCATGTGAAGTCTGCCAATCCGCACTTGGCCAGCGTGGTGGACTAAGGCGTAATCCCTCCCGTTCTGAGAGGAGAAAGGGTTGTGATGATGATGATGATGATGATGATGATGATGATGATGATGATGACGACGACGATTGCCGTACCTGGTCCATGAGCTCGGTGGAGGAGCGGTGCGCCAGCTCGGCGACGTGCGTGAACGCGCGCGCGCGCAGCCGCCGCCGCAGCGCGAGCACGCGCGCGCGGCTCATGAGCGACAGCAGCTGGCTCTCCAGCGCGCCGTGCGCCAGCTCCTCGTCGCCGATGATGATGATGATGATGATGATGATTTCCGTACCTGGTCCATGAGCTCGGTGGAGGAGCGGTGCGCCAGCTCGGCGACGTGCGTGAACGCGCGCGCGCGCAGCCGCCGCCGCAGCGCGAGCACGCGCGCGCGGCTCATGAGCGACAGCAGCTGGCTCTCCAGCGCGCCGTGCGCCAGCTCCTCGTCGCCGATGATGATGATGATGATGATGATGATGATTTCCGTACCTGGTCCATGAGCTCGGTGGAGGAGCGGTGCGCCAGCTCGGCGACGTGCGTGAACGCGCGCGCGCGCAGCCGCCGCCGCAGCGCGAGCACGCGCGCGCGGCTCATGAGCGACAGCAGCTGGCTCTCCAGCGCGCCGTGCGCCAGCTCCTCGTCGCCGATGATGATGATGATGATGATGATGATGATGATGATGATTTCCGTACCTGGTCCATGAGCTCGGTGGAGGAGCGGTGCGCCAGCTCGGCGACGTGCGTGAACGCGCGCGCGCGCAGCCGCCGCCGCAGCGCGAGCACGCGCGCGCGGCTCATGAGCGACAGCAGCTGGCTCTCCAGCGCGCCGTGCGCCAGCTCCTCGTCGCCGATGATGATGATGATGATGATGATGATGATGATGATGATTTCTGTACCTGGTCCATGAGCTCGGTGGAGGAGCGGTGCGCCAGCTCGGCGACGTGCGTGAACGCGCGCGCGCGCAGCCGCCGCCGCAGCGCGAGCACGCGCGCGCGGCTCATGAGCGACAGCAGCTGGCTCTCCAGCGCGCCGTGCGCCAGCTCCTCGTCGCCGATGATGATGATGATGATGATGATGATGATGATGATGATTTCCGTACCTGGTCCATGAGCTCGGTGGAGGAGCGGTGCGCCAGCTCGGCGACGTGCGTGAACGCGCGCGCGCGCAGCCGCCGCCGCAGCGCGAGCACGCGCGCGCGGCTCATGAGCGACAGCAGCTGGCTCTCCAGCGCGCCGTGCGCCAGCTCCTCGTCGCCGATGATGATGATGATGATGATGATGATGATGATGATGATTTCCGTACCTGGTCCATGAGCTCGGTGGAGGAGCGGTGCGCCAGCTCGGCGACGTGCGTGAACGCGCGCGCGCGCAGCCGCCGCCGCAGCGCGAGCACGCGCGCGCGGCTCATGAGCGACAGCAGCTGGCTCTCCAGCGCGCCGTGCGCCAGCTCCTCGTCGCCGATGATGATGATGATGATGATGATGATGATGATGATGATTTCCGTACCTGGTCCATGAGCTCGGTGGAGGAGCGGTGCGCCAGCTCGGCGACGTGCGTGAACGCGCGCGCGCGCAGCCGCCGCCGCAGCGCGAGCACGCGCGCGCGGCTCATGAGCGACAGCAGCTGGCTCTCCAGCGCGCCGTGCGCCAGCTCCTCGTCGCCGATGATGATGATGATGATGATGATGATGATGATGATGATTTCCGTACCTGGTCCATGAGCTCGGTGGAGGAGCGGTGCGCCAGCTCGGCGACGTGCGTGAACGCGCGCGCGCGCAGCCGCCGCCGCAGCGCGAGCACGCGCGCGCGGCTCATGAGCGACAGCAGCTGGCTCTCCAGCGCGCCGTGCGCCAGCTCCTCGTCGCCGATGATGATGATGATGATGATGATGATGATGATGATGATTTCCGTACCTGGTCCATGAGCTCGGTGGAGGAGCGGTGCGCCAGCTCGGCGACGTGCGTGAACGCGCGCGCGCGCAGCCGCCGCCGCAGCGCGAGCACGCGCGCGCGGCTCATGAGCGACAGCAGCTGGCTCTCCAGCGCGCCGTGCGCCAGCTCCTCGTCGCCGATGATGATGATGATGATGATGATGATGATGATGATGATTTCCGTACCTGGTCCATGAGCTCGGTGGAGGAGCGGTGCGCCAGCTCGGCGACGTGCGTGAACGCGCGCGCGCGCAGCCGCCGCCGCAGCGCGAGCACGCGCGCGCGGCTCATGAGCGACAGCAGCTGGCTCTCCAGCGCGCCGTGCGCCAGCTCCTCGTCGCCGATGATGATGATGATGATGATGATGATGATGATGATGATTTCCGTACCTGGTCCATGAGCTCGGTGGAGGAGCGGTGCGCCAGCTCGGCGACGTGCGTGAACGCGCGCGCGCGCAGCCGCCGCCGCAGCGCGAGCACGCGCGCGCGGCTCATGAGCGACAGCAGCTGGCTCTCCAGCGCGCCGTGCGCCAGCTCCTCGTCGCCGATGATGATGATGATGATGATGATGATGATGATGATGATTTCCGTACCTGGTCCATGAGCTCGGTGGAGGAGCGGTGCGCCAGCTCGGCGACGTGCGTGAACGCGCGCGCGCGCAGCCGCCGCCGCAGCGCGAGCACGCGCGCGCGGCTCATGAGCGACAGCAGCTGGCTCTCCAGCGCGCCGTGCGCCAGCTCCTCGTCGCCGATGCGCCGCCGCCATTCTTGACGAACTGTGCACGATATATCAATCTATATATATAAAAGGAGAAGGTGACTGACTGACTGACTGACTGACTGACAGACATATCAACGCAGGGACTAAACTATAAGGGCTAGAAACTTGAAATTTTGCACAGGGGTTCCGTTTATAACGTAGGGGAGCACTAAGAAAGGATTTTTGAAAATTCACCCCCTAAGGGGGTAAAACGGGGGTGCAAAGTTAGTATGAAACTTTGCCGTTTTTGAAGTCAAGTGGGCAACCCGAACGCGGGCAGACGTCGTTAATGAGTCTAATTCTACGCGAGCGAAGCTGCGGGCGTCCACTAGTTATCAATATAATTCAATCAATCATCATCATTTTCACCATAAGAATAGCTTCGCCATCGCGTTTCAAAATTAGTGTCAGCGCCATCTGTTATCCCTGTGCAAACAACTTTCAAATTAACATGTGAGGCATCCCAAGGGAACATATTTCCGAGAAAAGTCTACTCTAATAATTATCTAAGTCAAAATTTCTATTCGTATTTTTGGCGTGATTGAATAACAAACATCTAAACATACAAACTTTCACATTTATAATACATATTAATAGGATAATTATCACTAGTTATAATTATCATCCTCATCACCATCAATTAACATAAACATAAACACATTCATCATTACCACCAATTATCATGATCACCAGCATTACCATCATCATCAAAGTCAAAATAATATTTTTTGTTTGCTCTCAGATACACAATCAACTAATGTCAATAATAATAATAATTTAATCTAATTATTTAAATCAAGGTTAACAAAACCATGCTTGGAATCCAACATATAGGCCCTGAAGTTATCATGGTTCTATTTGCAGTCTGGCAAAGGCTCGGTATATTTCCCTGTATGTGTTATTAAATAAACTGGGCCCGGCAACTACCAACTTAGCCTAAAGTGCAACCAACCTTTCTCCTTAGCAGGATCAATTTCCCTTCCAGCTGGCTTGGCAGCCAACTTAGCTTCCAACTCCTTAACCTTCTTCTTCAGCTCTTCATTGATAGACACATACTGTGACAGTCGCATGTCACCGTCCACAATATTCTTCTTAATACTCAGCTGGATCTTGTTGGCTCTCGCTGCGTACTTGAGTGTGTTGTAAGTGTCTTCATAGGAGACGTTTGACGGTGAGATGTTTGCTATCATGACTGTCTTGCAGTTGCCGCCCAGGCTGTCTTTGAGCAGCCGTGTCAGCTTCGAATCCCTTAAAACACCAAATGGTTATTAGTTGTATTATTATGATAATATGATTTGATTTTTGCATCTATTACTATGTATTGATTTTATTTTGACATGTTGTAAGGATAGAAATGTAATGTAATATAAGCAACACTAACAAATTAGGTTAGCCTGTAAGGTTAGTGATGTTTTTGGATTGTTTGATTAAATAAATAAATAAATATTGCAGCACCACACTTCCGTTGCTGCCCATGACAACTGTGACCAAACTCAAACAAGACTCATAAGAGTCTCGCTCATACTTGGATCCATCCCGTCCATCCAAATGGGTTACATGGTACTACCCTGAGTGAACTTCAAACAGTACCAATATAGGTTCGATATACAACCTATAAAGGATCTATAGTTACCACCTAGATTTTTTTCTATTTGACTAGATTTCTTTCTTGAATCTTTAGAGGCAAAAAGAACTCTCAATCCGCAACACATTGGTGACTGTTGTTGGGTATTATTGTGATATTGAACGTGCCTATAGGCGACAGACGATAAACACCATAAATTGACAATATCCATCACTTTGAAAGTATTCGACTATAATCCTGGCCCGACTTACGGGGGGAAAGATGGACGGTGGACAATCTACTGAATGTATTTTAGATATACCTACCTATAGTATTATTGAGATAGTATAATTTTAACAAGCAAACTATGGTCACACAACACAACATACGCGTACATAGCACAAACACAAAAACCGATGCTGAAACACAAAACCACATTTACAAGGTGAAATAGTTTTCCCAAATCCAGACATAAAAATTCATTTTCTACATTCGAATTTTAAGTCAAGCTTACTGCATAACGGTTTACTCGCAAATTACGGATAAACAACATTATTTAAGAGGGTAGAGCTTATGTATTTGCATTAGTAAAAATGAAAATGGTAAATACCCTCAACTGCGTCATTTTACGGACTGGTCATAAATGTCCTTTCACTACTGATTCCGTTTCCTAAACTAACATTTCTTTTATTTACTCTATAAAATTGTATTCGTATTTGTTTTATCTATATTTTTATTTTGTTTTATCTATAATATTTTTACTTCTGGGCTCGGGTCTCCTCTTGGAATGGGAGAGGATTGGTCGCAGTCCACCAAGTTGGCCTAGTACAAATTTTGTACACAAATGGCAGACTTCACATACCAATAGGATATAGGTTTAGGTATCCTATATGTATTTAAATACTTAAATCACAATAAAAAAGTAATAATAATAATAATAAATATCTTGGACATTCTCACACATGGCCATCTGACCCCAAAGTAGGCGCGAGCCTGTGATATGGGTGTCAGAGATTGATATACATACATAGATATTTTTCATTTTAAATACATACTTAATTAGATAATATTGACATCCAGACACAGAACAAATACAAGTGTTCGCCACACGAATATTTGTCCTGAGTGGGATTCGAACCCACGACCTTTGGCACAACAGACCCCTGTCTGCGCAATCGGTAGTGACCCTTCAATACCGATTGCGCCAACCACAAAAAGTCTTGGTGTGTGCCCTTTGATTTGAACCCACACTAACCTGTAGGGAATGTACTTGCTGCCATCCGCGAGCTTGTTGATGCAGTTCCCGAGGGAGAGCAGGCTGCGGTTGATGTTGGCGCCCTCCTTGAACCGATCGCCGGAACAGCCCGTGGCCGAGGCCCTCTCGCTGCCCGCCAAGTCTATCATAGACAGCTTGACCAGACGAACCTGACTGCTCGTCTTGTAACGCATTTTCACGTACACCTGCAACAAAATTAATATTGAGGGCCAAACCCGAAAGACATGGGAGAAAGACACTGAAGTAGATCGAGCGATAAGATCTGGATGATCTAGGATTGTCGTAAAATTATGTTTCTTTAATTAAACAGGTCGCTCGCTGCGACCCATAGACGTCCCACTGCTGGGCACGGGTCCCCCCACAGCTGCGGGAGATTTAGAGCATACTCCACCACGCTGCTCCAATGCAGATTGGTGGAGGGGTTAGTGGCCAACCCAGTGTTGAATGTTCTCAAGCCACGCGAAGGTCTTCGACAAGGCTTAACGACCGTTTCCAGCATTGAAAACAACCGGGACCGAGGCTTTACGTGCCCTCCGAAGCACGGTAGCGTCCATGAAATTTTGCCACTAGAGGTCACCCATCTACAAACTGACCGGGCCTATTGTTGCTTAGCTCTTTCGATCACATTGAATCGACGCGAGCCATTGGGCTATGGACGCTACATAAATACAAATATAAAACGTCTTAATATTGGAAAGAATATTTGTACAGTAAGGGAAGAATTTGAAATAGGTACTCAGTAATATTTGACCTGAAAGACAGCATGACTCCTAGAGCTCTCGGCATTAGCATCAGTTGGGTGCTGTGTCCTGTTCTTATTCCCGCTCTCCAGCATATTGAGGAGCTCCCGGGCAGTCTTGATGTAGTTGAGTGTGAGCCCCGCTACCATGACCCCAAACTTGGAGTCCTCACGCAGTTGTAGCGGTGTTTTGGAAGGCTTGAGTAGGTCAAAGACATTTTCATTGTACACCTGTGTGATAGAAAATGTTATCTATTTTTATTAATTTATTTGCTATTTTTATTGGCTCGAGCTTATTCACAGCCACAGCCAGTCATAGTTCAACATAGTCCTACTCCTGAAAGAAAAGCTAGTACTAGCGATGGCGATGGTTTTGATTCCATCTGGCTGCAATTCATGTTGATGATGACTCCTCAGGCATCCAAGAGCACAGCATTGTGTAATGAGGTGCTCTGGACTCTCCTGGCCTTACATGCAATACTAGGGCAGTTTATATCAAACTGCCCTAGTCGTGAATAAAGAAATGCAGATATTTTTATACTAATGTACTGGTACAACCAATAAGTAAAGTACTGGTTCTTAGTTAAGTTCTAGCACTGACATAGACATGGACAGACCTAGCATTATTTTGATAATTGTTTATTTATTTATTTTACGCTTTATTACGGACTTAATGCCTAAAGGCATTGTCTACCAGTCAAACCTTGAGATGATGGATGACTGCCAGTAACAAAATTTCATGAGTGCCCCCGTGCTTCAAAGGGCACGTAAAACAATCGTTAACAAGCTTACAATGCTTTTCAAAGCACAGATCAAGCTTGTTGAGATTTCTCTTTTAGTATTCTTAAACTTCACTGATTTTGAGCACTGATTGCACCATTAAAACTAAGCCGATTGTTGGGCAGATTCTCATGGAATATACCTGAATCAAACTGATATTTTATAGCAGGTATTTAGGTAATCATTATGCTAATAAGACTAAGACCGCCATTTGTACTACCACTGTTAATTTTCTTATTTTTGTATGTACTTGTTGTATGTTGTATCTGTGTCCTTTTGGTATACAATATAGAAACTTATCTGTCTGTCTAATACTGACCTCAATGTAGGAAACTCCAATTTCAAACTCCCTTTCATTCACATACGAATTTATCGTTATAAACAAATGTTCCATAGTCAAGTAGGTGATACCAGGGTGTTCACTGTTCCCGATCATTGTGAAGGTCTTCCCCGCACCCGTCGCACCGTACACGAACACCGAGCAGTTGTATCCCTCCATCAATGCCGCCAATATGTCCTTAGTAGTCGTCTCAAACACAGTAAAGTTTGTAGCATCCTGTCCGCATACATTGTCAAACACGAACTTCATCTCCTTGTGCGCGCGTTTCAAGAAGCTTTTGTTAGGCTGCACACCAGGACCGAAAAACGGCTCCTCTTTCGGGTCAAATACGAGCATCTTATCGTCCACGACGTCGATGACAACGCGATTGTTAAGTGTCTTCTCTTTCTCGTTCATGGGCCGCACTCTTACCACGACTTTTATGTTCGCAGCCATGTTTTGTGTAGAACCACTCCGCGAAGGCGCCGTAACCGCTTTAGTCTTGGAAGCGGCCCCATTTGGGCCTTTGTCAATCCTCACCATTTTCGTGATGCTCAAAACATTGGATGAAACGAAAACCAACTACTGCAATGTACCCGTCTACAAGCTCGATATTTGCAAAAGCTTCTCCTCACTTGATTCAGAAGTTAAATCGTTCGATTTTATATACAAAATTATAAAAAGTGTACTTCAATCGTAGTCAACACAACATTTGAAATGAACGAAACTTTTGAATTGAGTTCCTCAACCGTCAAATATTTGAATTAATTTGAATCGACGAGTGACATACGACGCTGTGCGTCAAAAAACCAAAGATAATAAAACAAGCGTCAAGCGTCATGCGTTCGGAAATACTTCTAAACAAACAATACGAAGTTCAATACTCGTCCTTCATTATTGATGTATGTATTAGCTCCCTCTACCAAGAAGGATAATTTAATCATGTAAGCATTGACCTAAGTGTAAGTAATAGATCCACCTTGCGCATATCCTGAGTCAACCTAGAACTAAATTTTAGTGTCAAAATAAAATATGTCATTTATGAGCACAGAGTACATTTTATATAACTGTATAAGAGGACATATCAAATTATTTATGTATGTACACAAACTAATATTTTGTTCTTTAGGCATGTAATCTGTGGTTTGAAACATATTGACTCATATTTGGTGGACGTACTTAACCGGGTACAAGGTATCCCACTGTATATTAAACTTACGCGCTTGAGTATCCCGCAAAATCCCCTCTTGGGCTCCCCTACTAATATTTGTTTTTGTTGATAATTCATTGATGTTTTTTTGTACACCGTACCACAGCGCCGACATAACTTCATCGACGCGTCAGGTGTACTTGTACTCTGGTGTACAGATATATAATAATATACGTATACGAGCTATACATACGTATTTAAATATAAATTATCTAAGTACTAGATATTTTTCGTATTTTCTTCCTTTCCTACTCTTTTATTTATTAACATAATCCTTGCTTTCCTCGGCGCCCGTTAATTATGCCGAACCAAGTGTTTCATTCAATATCAATGGCAGGCCAGCGTGCGTACCCGAAGCATCGGATGAATGCAAAGGCTCTCTTCGTCCAGATAAGATCGCGACGGAAATTAACCGGAAATTGTATTTGTTTCTTATACTAGGACGGGACAATAAACACGTCTCAGGCGCTGTATAAATAAACGTTAATTTTGTATGGGATAAGCGGGATTAGACAGTTTTGTTTCGACTATATCAAACTCGGCGTTGTCCCTTCATTGTTATTTAAGGGGTATGTATTTGTATATATAGGTACATCCAAATAAGCCATATTTTGGATTCAGAAGGTGAAAGATTTTTTGTTAAGGATATGTGGATCTATGTAGATACGTCTTCGAAAATTAAGAAAATCATGTAAGTGCATGTCTAAGGTGGTAGAAAGGTCCAGTGGGCGACCATATGGAGGGAACATGGTATATCGTAAATTCGTAACCTAAGCGTAAAAATGGATTCCCACATAGCTTGACTTACTAGTCTTTTAAATATATATTTAAAATCGTTAGATACAAAAGACAGACTGAGTTTAATTGCGCCAAATAGGAGAGGGCTGTGTTCAGCATTGATTGTCTCTGTGTGACTGAAGGATAGATACTAAGAATACTGGTTGTAGCCACATACCGCAGTCACTGCAGGTCTAAATTCTCGATTTTTTAAAGACTAGAGCACAGTAAGCATCTGTTGGCAAGTGATCACTGAGCCCAATTATAAACACGGGCAGCGTCAGCGGAATCGCTAGTCTGCCACTGATGACTTGACGAAGACAACTGGAAGTCGTAAGATACAGAATCTTAAGGCTCTTACTCGAAGAGTACAGTCTGGGTGTATTTGTAAGATATTTTAACGCAACCGAATAGGCGGGCTACAGCTTGTTTCTCTTTAAAATAAATAAGTAGGACAATTTAAGGAATATCATAATTGCATATTACCTACACGTCATGCTAGTTAGATCATAGGTATATGTATGGTAGAATATATATTATTAAGTATTAAGGATTATATTTCTACGTTATAATTTAATTGAATGTATCCTATTAATCGAGGAAATATCGTCACCTGCTTCTGTACAAATATTCCCACGTTAATTATAATGCAACATCAAATTCAATTTTAAACGTCTTATAAACGTTAAATAAGGTATTACTCAGATCATATTGATAGTGATCACACAAGTTGGAATTAATAGAAGTTAATTCAAAGTTTTACTCAAAATATGTTTGTATTACGTTCATTAAAGAAACAGTTAGATAAGGTACTCCACTTCTTTGAAGATACCAACCATCCGCTTTTATGGCCATCTCTGAAGCTCATGAAATTGATCGGTCTCTGGCATCCGATAATGGATGGGATTGCGAGGTTCAAACTCATCATCTTGTACATGATCATGGCATTCTTCTGCAGCCTGTACCTTAAATGCTGCATCCGGGGCACTCTGCAAGCCTTCAGACTTTTAATTCAGTATGCCCCCTTCCACGTGGCCATACTCAAAGCCGCGTTTTTTATAAAAGACCACGAGAAATGGTGTGAGATATTTGCCTACATATCATCATTGGAACGAGAAGAGTTGTCGGCAGAGGATCCGAAGATCAAACGAATACTAGGGGATTATATAAAATATAGCCATCGTCTTACCTACTTTTTCTGGATTATAGCATATTACTCAAACTTCAGCTTACTTTTCGATGTCTATCAGAAGGTTTATGAGCACGGGAATGTGACCGAGGAGTACATGTTCGATGGATTTACTCCCTGGAGCCAAGAACCTCCTAGCAATAGTAGCAATGGCAAACACTATGATTTTATGACTCAAACTTTTTTTGCTCACGCGTCAACTTTTTATGTACTTGCTTGGGACCCGTTGGCAGTTGCCATTATGATATTTTTTGCGGGACAGCTTAAAGTTTCTGGCATATATTGTGAGCGAGCTATTGATTTAAACAGTGTTGAAACCAGTCGTCAGAATATCGTAGAGTGCCATAGATTTCATTCCACGCTAGTCAAGTAAGATTTTTTATTTGTCATCCTAATCATTATTTATCACTTCAACCAAAATTAGAATTTGAAACATTAATTAAACTTATCATATATGTATAACTAATAGCTAAGAATTTTAACTTATCATATATAGCTAATAGCTAAGTTCTAAAAATTTCCTAAGGGGCTCAAGAGGACAAAACGTCCTTAACTATTTCGATTTTCTCAAGTCGTCATTTTCATAAAGTAGCCGTCTCAAGGCTCTCAAAGCCAAAGAAGACAGGAGATGAATAAGATTATATTAAATTGTCTTTTCAGATATCAAGAGGCCTTCCACTCACTTATATCGCCGGTAATGTTCGTGTACCTTATTGTAACTTCCGTCAATCTTGGCGTCTGTATCACTGACATGGTTGAGGTAACATTCAAATTGCCCGGGAGTTTATGCTTTTACTAACATTTATAAAATTAGCCTGAGATTTCAATTAGAAAAAAAAAAATTAACTCGATTCAGTTTTGTCAATAAAGTCACCTAGCAGTTGATTGGATTACCAGGTGATGATGAGAATGATAATCATATTCTGTTTCCCAGCTGCAAGATGACCCCACAGCGCTCTTGACGTATTTCAACTACATTTTTGCGTGCTTGATTCAACTGCTCCTCTACTATTGGCACAGTAACGAGGTTACTGAAGAGGTTTGTCCTGTTTGTATGGGCGGCTCATCATCGTCATCTGCTAACACTGCTAACCAACCTACAAAGTGGCGGGAAGATTGTTGGGGCTATTTTTATAAGCATGGGCATGAAATGTATTCCTGAATGCAATATGAGTTGATGGCAACTGAGAGAATGAGATCGAACTCGCCTGACTCACTCGAGCGGTCTGGGTTTAAACCCAAACGGCTCTCTGAGAGGAGACCCGTGCCCAACAGTGGGACAAAGAATGGGTTGTGCTGAAAGAATAATCGTGGATTCTATCTCGAGTCAACTTTAACAACATGTATGGAACGCCAGACACCCCGAACAATACTCCTAATAAAAATCATACAACTCAACTAACATGTTCTTTTTATAAATTTTGGGGGCATTATACGGCTGGCGAACCAATCAGCGCTTACGACTGACCGCTCGCCCGCGAAAGACGATACCTTAAATTTCGTGCCGCTAACTGTAGCTGGACGATTGTCACTAAAGTTACTTCCACCTATTCCAGAGTTTACGCGTGAGCTACAGCACGTTCAAGAGCGACTGGGTGGGTGCTGACGTCACAGTGCAGAGGGAGGTTGCCTTACTGGCGCACGTTACCAACAGGAGACTCGTGTTCATGGCTGGGCCGTTCAACGAGATGAGCCTCACCACTTTCGTATCGGTACGTAAAGCTGTCGGCAAGAAACGCGGAACGAAATTCAGAGGAGATAGCTGCGCATGGGGGCAATACGGCTAACAGTGATTACGACTGATAGGTTGTCAATTCAGCTTCTGCTTCATGGCCAGAGCTAGACTTTGATGAAGGTCCGTATGCCTACCTGATGTTGCCTGTGTACACCTGATGGTTCTAAATTTCTTGGGCACTTCAGTGCTTCGGAGGGAAAGTCAAACCGTGGGTGTCGGTTATTTTTTGTAATAGGCTTTGCCCAGGACTATTGGGTGGCTTGAGAGCATTCAACACTGGATAATTATGCTTCAGCTGTGGAAGACCCACGCCCAACAGTAGAACTCTCAGGAGCCATCAGGAGCTCTTATAACGAGCGGTATGTTGTCAAGTGCAGAGGGATGCCATCAGTAACTCGTCTGTATGCAGTCTAGTACAATAAGGAAAGGGTATTACGGATTTATTATCATGGCTTCAGAAATACTTTAAGGAGTATTTATTAGCCCTACATCTAGTGTTATTCTTAATCTGAGATTATAACGAACTCTTTAAACTCTTTATAATTAGAATTCGCCCGATAAATCGCTGCACCTAGCGCAAGATTAAAATGTAAACATCAATTTTGTTGCAGATCTTGCGTGGTAGCTACAGTTTCTTCACTCTGCTGAATGAGACTAATTAAGCTCCCGCATGGAACGAGCGAGAACGTCTTCGAACAAAGCTTCGAGCTCTATGCAAATATGCAATAACACTACACATCGAGACATAGTTAAATAAGGAATTATTTCCTCCATGCTAGGTAATCTTTGCATCAATTAAATCATAATTACATTATAGAATACTTGCAATAAGAGTACGTAGCGCATTACAGTACCTATAATCAATCACCAATGTACTAACATAGTAGGTAACAGTAGTTCAATGACGTAGCGCGAGGGTGTGAGCATTTATTAAAAAATGTTGTACCTTCTAGAAGGTACTTAAACATCTAAATGATTGGAGATTGGAGGACGTTTACGCTATTTTTAAATTGGCTACAATTGAAAAATAGCGTCTTAGTTATAGGTACCAAAATAAAACTTGTAATATGAAGTTATAACCGAGCAATTCCTGTTCCATGCTGAAGATTGAATACGATACAATCAGAGCATCATTTAACTCTCACGAACTCCAAACTGTTCTTGCCAAGAATCTATTTGAAATCGGTTTAAGCTCGAAATTTCTCGTTAATCGATTCTGATTCAGCAAGTTCTCGATTGCAATGAAATTGCGAATTTGGATCCGATTAAATGTTGGTAATGAAAGTAGCAGATATCGTGTTTGTGCGGTGTCCCTCCTGCAAGTGTCCCTAATTTTAATCGGTTAGATTCAGAATGCTCGGTCCAGTTCATTTGTCACGTGCACAGTTGGTCGTGCCACTTCTAGATTGCTGCAATATACTTTAAGTGCTTTGGTACCATGAGGAATAAACAGACACAATGATGTTTGATAATATATTTCCATATGCACTATTAAGTACCACGCAGGAGGCCCATAATTCCTCTATAATAGTATATGTTAAGTACATAAGCTTTGGTACTCCTGGATCCCAAATAGTAATCGAGTTCTGTTACTTCAGACAAGACCCAAAAATTGTGGTGCATGTAATGTACAACAGTAGTCTGTAAGGCTGATGAATGGAATTATAAACGAACGAAATTCTTTTGGAAATAGATCTATCTACTAGCTTGGTAAATAACAATAAAGTTGCCTATTAAATTAGCCTAGTAATTAGAATGGCGTCTTAACCAACTTGATTCTTAAAACAAGAAGGTGCCAACGTATCTATTATTCAGAATTCCATAATCGCATATCTGGGACAAAACAAGGTTGGGTGTTAGGAGTGGGTAATTCTGCACAGAAGCCGAGTCCACACCAGAACATACCAGCTGAATTAACATATAAATTGTTTTGAATCCACCGTCTACATCGCGTTAAATTATTTCGCGAACTTCGCAAATTTACATGGTAATTGCTAAAACTCAAGATTTGTTGTTGAGCCCGCGATTGTGCGGTTAGACAAATCTCGGGATTAACGAGTTAAGAAGTGAATAGGTTAGATGGATCGACTATATCTTTGTTTAACGCAATCCGCGGCTATGTCGCGCCGCTTGGTTTTGTTTTGCTACTTAATTTTTTTTTAAATACCTTGGACATTCTCACACACGGCCATCTGACCCCAAAGTAGGCGCGAGCCTGTGATATGGATGTCAGAGACTGATATACATACATAGATATTTTTAAATACATAGTTAAATAGATAATATTAACATCCAGACACAGAACAAATACAAGTGTTCGTCACACGAATATTTGTCCTGAGTGGGATTCGAACTCACGACCCCTGGCGCAATAGACAGGGTCACTACCGATTGCGCCAACAGGTCTGTCAAAATGTCGGTAAATGTTGTGGTGGCTAAGACCATGATTTTCTTGCCAACATCGGTCACCGATCAACAAACCCACCGCGCCCGTCGTTGCTCAACTTCGTCGATTACATTGAATCGACGCGAGCCAGGCTTTGGACGCTATACCTACTTAGTACCTACCTAATTAATAGGCGCTCTCAAAGGCATCTCATAGACCTTAGCTGTTGTTGAAAAGCCATAAAATTTCGCTCTATCGAATCAGGCAACACCAAACGCCCTTTTCCCATTACACTCAGAGAGCATATTGTATTACAAGTTGTTACCACATAATTTCCCAACAAAGCCATCAACCCAATAAGTTTTGCCAGTAAATTGTGCGCGTGCCTTAACGAGTTTGGGCTCGACTCCGATCTGGATCTAGAAATTAACGCCACCACTGTAGGTACATTATATTACTTTAAGCTACCTTCGGGGAAAAACAGGCGTGATGTTATATCTATTATTTATTTATTTAATTATAAACGTGTGAACCGACCCAAATACCCAAAATAATGAAGGTAGGAAAGTTGGATAGTATAGGAAGATACCATTAATACCCATGGTACTTGTAGTACTTGTATGTACTTGTATAAATCCTATCTGGCTCCATATAGGCTCTACCACTTAATCATTCATAGGCATACGATTCGTCCATAGTCCAATGGCTTGCGTCGATCGTATTATCGAGATCTAGGGTGGTCTCCGCCACAGAACCTCTTTTAACTGTTCTGTGGACTGACTGACTGACTGACTGACATATCAACGCAGGGCCTAAACTATAAGGGTGAGAAACTTGGGTAAGGGTTTAAAACGGGGGTGCAAAGTTAGTATGAAACTATGCCGTTTTTGAAGTCAAGTGGGCAACCCGAACGCGGGCAGACGTCGTTAATGGGTCTAATTCTACGCGAGCTAAGCTGCGGGCGTCCACTAGTATAATAATAATGCCATTTTTCCAATTATAATTGGCATTTACTAAGTATGAATCATTTATTAAGGTAGTCGTTCCAATGCCCGGCTAAATTAAATTTTGGACGTAAATTAGGAAACTGCTGAGATGACAGGTGACGACGGTCCGAAGGTTCCTTTTGGAGTTCCGTGATTTAAAAAAAGTTTTGTTTTAAAACAGAAATAACCTTTATTTAACTGCCTCGTTGGTCTAGCGGTAGCGAGCGCGTTTGCTCAGCCGGTCCTGGGTTCTTGGGGTATTCTGACATGAAATTCACAGTCTCAGAGTCAGGAACTGTGTCCGGTCTATGGCAATAGGCTCACCATTGGACCTGTACATAACTAGTTAAAAGTGGATATACGTTAGAAAACCACAATAATACTTTGCCAAGCTCGCAGTCGCACTTACGACCAATGGAACAACGTAGCATTAAAAAAGTGCCTACCTACCACAAAATAGTGTACTTCCCCAGTAGTATTCTATCTCTCCGATATTGCCGTACGGGCCCACAAATTTAGTTTGCAGTACCCTCTTGTCTACGGTCTGCGCAGGTCCGCTGGGTTCCTGCCTCCAACAATTTTTATACCAACCTGTTTATTGTATTTGAAAGCACGAGAGCACTTCGCCTGAAGGGAACTAAATATAACGGGGCTTAACTGGACTGTGAGTGACTCGGGTCTTTTGTGACCGTAACTACAATTAGTATTATTGCTATGTCGGTTTTATTAGTTGTTGACGGTCGGTGGTTTTCTATTTCATGCTAGCTTACCTACTCTCGAAGATCTATCCATCCATCCTTACTAATATGTAATTGGGAAAGTGTGTTTGTTGGTTTGTCCTTCTCCACTGGAATGATGGACCGATGTGGTCTTTTGCATAGATGTGGAATACGGCTTGGAGGATGACATAGGCCACTTTTTATCCCGGTAAAATGGCTTTTTGACTTTCACTTGAGGTTAATCCTCCGTGTAAAGTGGTCTGTCTAGTGCCACTACATCTTGCTAACTCCACCAGCTATGTCGGTAACTTTTGTTCGTGACGTTATATCGTAATTGTTCTACATGAATAATCTTGATCTTGGATCTGAATAGAATCGCACCACTCCCATTTAACAGCAATTTCATTAGCCATCTTTTAAAATGCACTTAACTTTGAAAAGTGAAGCGGGCCGCTTGTATTTTAACCCTTTTTTTAATGGACTTTGCTGTATGGTCATAAAGACCTTTACGGCGTCACCGTATAGGACATTTGAACCCAAACCTCGAGTGAGAGGAGTTCGATAGCCACAGAACTGCCACCTGTAAACACACTGTATATTAGCTCATCATCATCATCACAACCCTTTCTTTGTCCCACTGTTGGGCACAGGTCTCCTCTCAGAGGGAGGGGTTAGGCCTTAGTCCACCACGCTGGCCAAATGCGGATTGGCAGACTTCACATGCCTTCGAGAACATTATGAAGAACTCTCAGGCATGCAGGTTTCCTCACGATGTGTCCTTCACCGTTACAGCAAGTGACATTTAAGGGGATATGAGTCGACACTTTTTCCATACAAACGTAGTCCCCTGTTTCCTCCTAGGATAAAGAAGTTACAGAATAAAAAAAAATACCATACGATTTATACGTACCTCTGCCATGCCTGTACGTTTTGTTTTTTTTTCATAATTTGCTTAATAGAAGAGAAAAAAAATCTTTTAAAATCAAAAAAATCAACTTTTTTTACATACATTTTCAAACCTCAAGCAAACTGGTAATTACTAACATATCCCAAAAAAGCAAAACGTACGGGCATAGCTTAGACCCTGTTCTACATTTTAACTGAAAGAAATATTGAAATCGGTCTAGATTTCGAGGAGGAAACAGGGGATTACGAAAGGACGATTTTCTTAATTTTACGTAGGTAAAATCAGTTCGAGACTGCACTTCTCTCTATCGCACGCTAAGGGGTAAGGTTGGGGGTCAGCGCGACGGCAATATTTTTGGTAAAAACCTATTCTTCAAAAGTGACGGTCGACTGGTGTCCTCTTAATTTCTTAAATCGCACATAACTTACAAAAGTCATTGGTGCGTGCCTGAACCCGGACCGCTCGAGTGAGAGGCGAGTTCGATAGCCACTAAGCTGTATACTAGCTACATAGACAAAACTAAACAAACTGTAAACTATGGACGCAACCAATTACTTAACTCTCGCGATCGAAAAATCATAACTCGACCAACTTCATCGTTTCATAACATGCAGGTATGCAGCGGTAGATGAAGTTGCTTTCATGTTTATCGCGAACTTCGTTGACTAAACTACTCGGTCACAGTCAAAGTTGGCCAGTCCTTGCTAGCTCTAATTGAAAAACTTGTTGTGCTAATAAACCTGACTATTTCAAACTAAATTGTCACTGTTTCTCTATGAAAATAAACTAAACTTTGCCATTTAATACGAGACTGACCTAATTTATCAATCCGTGGCTAACCTAATTTTTAAACAATGCTTCCATTTGCTGAACGTCATTATTCTGGGTGAAGGCTCGATACCTTCGGCCAGATTCCTTAATTGGTAAACTTACTGCAACCAATGTTGAACTTTGAGGAGTTAATTCAACATTCTAATCTATACAGATGACCCTATGATAGGAAATACAATATATAAATTTTGATTGATGCAATAAGATCAATTTCCTATGCATCAATCAAAATATAGCCTTCTAGGCTAAAGATACTAATTGGGACACTTACGAGTAGGTACTCCTGCTGGACTTTCCGCGTTTACTCCAGCTCAGCACTACAGTCCCAAATTGATCACTATTTCATTCTACACTACTGATACTACTGTCCGTACAATACATACAATACATTTAAAAACGAACACATGCATCGGGAGTTTATCAAGGATATATGCTATTTGATTAACAAAAGTGAGTGAGCCCTTTCTCACATTTAAACGTTTTTTTGACATAAATGTGTTTGTATTGTTGTTTGTGCCTCTGTTTGCCACTCTGATCACAGGGGGCGCTCGATGCGACACTTGAACTCCCCGTGATCAAAGCCAGCCACTAATTGGGAAACTTGCTCCTGCGTATTTCCCGTGTCCAAATTTTGCCGCTGTTTATTTTCACGCCTCACTATTGTCTCCGATAAAAATAGACCACTATTTTTATAAGCACCAAAAAATGGTGCAATACTCAAGGAAGTTATAAGTACCTAAGAATGCTGAATCCACCGGTGGGAAATCTACTCGCTGCGACCCATAGACGTCCCACTGTTGGGCACGGGTCTCCACTCAGAATGGGAGGGATTAGGCCTTAGTCCCCCACGCTGGCCAAGTGCGGATTGGCAGACTTCACATGCCTTCGAGAACATTATGAAGTACTCTCAGGCATGCAGGTTTCCTCATGTTTCCTTCACCGTTATAGCAAGTGACATTTAATTTCTTAAATCGCACATAACTTAGAAAGTCATTGGGTGCGTGCCGCTGGGGTTTGAACCCGGACCGCTCGAGTGAGAGGCGAGTTCGATAGCCACTGGGCTGTCAACGCTTAATAACCGCGAAATCTACTAATAGTGCTAAGTAGTTTTGTTTTGATGGTAACCTCAACATTGATTTCATCGATTAGTCTCGACGTAGGTAAGTAAGTGTGCTTTATACATCCTCCCTGTTAAGTTTTAGGTGCGATGAAAGGAGCTTGTGTGTACCGCGACAGCTGTTAGGCGAGGTGTACGCAATACATCAAAATGTCCCGGTGCTAATACATCCGCGTTTCCGGAGGAGGCACAACGAGCGACCGTGGCACCGTCGGCGTTCAGTCATCTATGATTAGTTGCTCGGTTGTGTGCCCGTTCCCCGATATACATCATATTCACGGTATATTATGATGAAATTGGTACGAACAGAGTCCGATAGTTCATAGAGTTAGTTATAAATTCGCAGGGTACCTCGTTAGTGGTACTGTGATGAAACTGATGGGAACAATTTGATACTTGAAAGGAAAACATGAGTCGGAAAAAAGAAGGACGGTCAACTTTCGAATAGGTAGACCGAGGTTCTTCGAAAGAATATCAGAAACCGCAAGATAGATTCACAGGGCACAGGATACAGGATCGGTTGAATTGGCATCGCTTAGGGGAGGCCTGGAGGATGAAATCACCTTGTTAAGGTGATTTTCACGCCCTCGTTTTGCCAATAAAGATATGACTGACTGATCGACAACCAAGTAATTTAACGGTTACGGAGTAATCCAGACTACTGGAATTTCAAGCCGATATTTTTTTTAATGGACTTCAGTTTTTTTTCTGGACAGGTGGCGAAAGCACATTTCTCAGAATAGCTTGCAGTTATACTCGTAGTGGCCTCTGTATTCAGTGGTTGTATTCATACACTCAATCAAATAACTGTATCTACGCCAAAATTACATCGATTCCATTGACAACTCTCGAGTATAATATCAGTATCAATAAGTATCAGCGTTTAATTTATCGACACGTTGATATATATATTCTTCCTCTCTTCAAATCCTTCAAATCTTCCTTTCTTTTCCAACAATACGAATATTAACAGCTAACAACAGCTCTCCTTACAATTTGTAAACAAACAGAGGTCCTTGGACTTGCAATAAAGTTGTTTTCGTAAGGCGACAATCCTAAGTTCCATAGGGATTGGGAGCGGCTATGTTCCATCCATGAAGTGTAATAATCTATTTACTTGTTTACGAGTATTTTATGCGACGTTGGTTCAGGATATGGGTCTGAAGTCGTAAGGGCCGTAGATTCCCCATCAGGACCGTATACGGTTTCGGTTTGTGATTGTGAGGATATTTTGTTTGGGACTTGTTTTTCTATTTGATTTGTTGAGTAAAAAGGAAAGGATACTACTTATTTTATTCTGTTCTACCTCATCATCTTCGGAATCATCATAAGCTACTGTTTGAATCTCATAATGAGAAGAATGGTTGATAAACTATGGATTGGAAGACTTTATACGCCTTGGAGATATTCATAGAGAGGTAAATTTATAGTTAATGATAATGCTGATTTAACGTCTACAATTGAAACCTAAGAAGAACACCTAGGGAGCAAACATACTAGATATTCGTGGTGCGTGAGCTGATCAACTTGGAAAGTTCCTGACGAGGTTGATCTTCCCGCAATATGCCCATACCCACATTGATTGCCCTATTGCTAATCACCTATTTAATGTTTGGTGGCAATTGTTTTGCTTTCGCATTTCTCATCCCACCACGTCATCACACGTCATGTCGTCTTCAAGTCACTGATCCGTTGAATCCGTTTACTGCATACCACGATGCTTTTGAAACTCGTTCTACAGTGGTGTCAGATAATTGCTGTACCTACTGCGAGATTTTATCTTGTATCATCACTTAGTTAAATTTATTATCCAATTCTGAGAGCTACGTATTTAAATGTGTTGGACTCAATAAGTGACGTATTGTAACAAATTGTAACATATCCACCATTTGCGAACACTGAACACTATCACCGCGACCTAAGAGTCACATCACTATCACATCATTTTGTGATACTATCCTTCTACCTCATTTTTATAGCTACGACCGCTGTCCCAATGCTGGGCACGGGACTCCCCCAGAGACACAGCTGCGGGAGGTCTATTTGGATTGGTGGAAGTGGTTATTGGCCAACCCAGTTTCGAATATTCTCAAGCCACCCGAAGGTGTTTGACACGAGGCTTAACGACTGTTTCCACGATTGAAAAAAACCGGGACCGATGCTCGTTGCTTTACTCTTTCGATCACATTGAATCGACGCGAGCCATTGGGCTATGGATGCTACTGCTACTTCATACTTCATTTTTACTTGCTTATAAATACGCGCTTAGCTACTAGTATCACAAAGGAATTATAGATAAGGTCATACTATGCTTGTATCATGGAGAGAAGGAATATAAGAGTAAAACTTAGCAGCAAAATGCAAGTACCAGCCGAACCGTGGTGAGGTCACTGTGGATAGGTCCTGGCGGTTGGCGGGTTAATTTGGCCGATATCGCAACAGCGTTCAGCGCGCGCCGACACGGAAAATTGGGCTTCTTCACCATTTCATTACGATCCAAGATTCCCCGCAACCCAACACCGAGCCCACTAAAAAATTACGCCACGTGAAAGCCAAATATCGTTTTCGGTTTGAAATTGCCCGCTCTAATGTGAGATGTAGAAAACTGAATTTCGAAATCGTATTACTTTCGCCGCCTGTTCTCCATTTTTAATCTATTTCGGTTCGGCTTCTTTCTGATTGAAATCGTTTTGGGCATGGAATATGATGATATGGCAAATGAATTGACAATTTGTGATTGATTACTTTGGATTCCCAGTGTGACGATGTGGTACATCTCGCGGCACGAATGTGTAGCTCTGAAAGAAATCCAGAGGAGGTCGCTGCGCATGGGTTATCAGTGCGGGGGGACATAATACGACTGGCAAACCAATCAGCGCTTAAGCTTGCCTCACGCCAGACGACACCGTAATTTCGACTTCTGAGCATTCAATGTCAGAGCTTACATGCCGCGAGCTGTACCTTATTTCGATAGTTTCTACACTTTCTGCTGTGACTTCCTCTTACCTCTCTCTGTCTCTCTTATCTCTCGCATCTCCTGAATTTTTAGGCTTGCAGGCTTGTTTCAAAAATATCTGAATGAAATCGCAATAACGACTCAAGCCTCAAGTCTTACAGTAGGTACCTATCGTTAACCTAAACCTAAGCCACAGAGTAGTTGGCGCATTTTAAAAAACTCAGAGAAACCCTGACCTGGCGTCAAAAAGCTTTCCTCAGTTCGATGGACTTTCCAAGCCAACTTTGAAAATTGACTTCCGAAGTTCTTACTTAATGCCAGGAACGTTAAAACGGTTGCTCTAAAATTTTAATTGGTAAAACCTTTTAAATAGATTTGCGAAGTCTAGGAACTCCGTGCTTCGAGTTCGGGCAATCGATGAATGGCTTTCGATTGAACTCAAACGATTTATGAGGAAAACGGCTTGGAACGGAGCGTCTATCACTACCTGCGTACCAATAGCAATTACATCAATTATTTACTGGGTTCACTCGCATCACTCACTATTTAATTTTCTTGTAGATTGTAGTACCTAATTACTCAATAGAGGTAGTTAGTTAGCTATCGACTGAGTTGAGAGACTTCTCTGTATGACAAGGCACTGACGGTTCCAGGAGTTAATTGATGTCAGTTACACTGTATTGTAGCGTCCATAGCCCAATAGCTCGCGTCGATTAAATGTGATCGAAAGAGTTAAGCAACGTAGGGCGCGGTCGGTTTGTGGATGGTTGACCGCTAGTGGCAAAACCAATACCGTGCTTCGGAGGGCACGTGAAGCCGTCGGCCACAGTTGTTTTCAATCCTGGAAACAGTCGTTAAGCATTGTCGAAGACCATCGGGTGATTGGAGAACATTCGACACTGGGTTGGCCACTAACCCCTCCCGCATTGGAGCAGCGTGGTGGAGTATGCTCTAGACCTCCCGCAGCAGTGTCTGTGGGGGAGACTAAGCATTAAGCTATTGGAACGGTACCGAACCAACAGCGCTGATTTTCAGTGCAGACCATATGAAATCGGTAATTCGGTTACTCACCACCGCGCCATTGAGTCAAGATATACCTAGGTACCTAAATAAGAAAAGTATGATCGAATATTTTTATTTTAACTAGGTATTTACTTGCCCTGTGCGTGTTGAGGTGTCGACGCAAATTGGACAGCCGTCAGTGCGCGGGGCGTCCCCGGGCGCTCGCTGTAACGAGCTGCCAGGGGACTGCGGGCGTAGGCTCGCGCCGAAATCTTACATATCTATACTAATATTATAAAGAGGAAATATTTGATTGTTTGTTTGTTTGTTTGCATCGAATAGGCTTCAAAACTACTGAACCGATTTGAAAAATTCTTTCACTGTTGGAAAGCTACACTATCCCCGGGTGATATAGGCTAAATTTTATTTTGGAAAAAAATAGGGTTCCGTAAGATATTTGGGTTTTTCGGACACAAGGTGTAAAAAATCAACCAGAAAAGTTACTTATTTTGCGTACGCTGCCTAAACTATTAAAGATAGAACCATAAAATGTTCTAATTAATTGTAGATCTTATAAATATCTATAAAAAAGTCCGCGACACACTATACCTATCTATGTCGAGTGAGGCACAACAACCATTTTTTTATCTTGAATTTTTTTTGGACTACATTTACAGTTTATGTAGATAATATTTGATCTTTGAATGATTAAAATTGGACGTTTGGTTTTGAAGTGTCTGTCTGTTTCGCTTTCACGCCAAAACTACTGAACCGATTTAAATGAAATTTGGTACACAGTCTAGAGCCTGACAAAGGACATAGACACTTTTTAATTGGTAATGGGTTGAAAAGGGAGATGAAAGGTTGTATGAAAGTATTGTCATTTTCAGAACTAGAAGCATAAAACTTAAATTTTAGGCTGTTGATAAGGTATAATCCTTACTAATCCTATCCTACTAATATTATAAAGGGGAAAGTTTGTAAGTATGTATGTATGGATGTGTGTTACTTTTTCACGTAAAAAGTACTGAATGGATTTTAATGAAACTTTACAATAATATAGCTTATACATCAGAATAACATACAGGCTAAAATTTATAAAGATATTGTGTGAATTGTCCGAAAATATGACGATAAGTGTCAAGTAGGTAAGTAGGAAAAAATCTACCATCTGCGAGCTATTCTGGCGTGCGCTGCCA
The DNA here is from genome assembly GCA_944567765.1 of Carterocephalus palaemon. Classification (NCBI taxonomy): domain Eukaryota; kingdom Metazoa; phylum Arthropoda; class Insecta; order Lepidoptera; family Hesperiidae; genus Carterocephalus; species Carterocephalus palaemon. Next base: position 12,420,821 of record OX155643.1, read on the forward strand.
AAACTACTGGACCGATTTCAAAAATTCTTTCACCATTAGAAAGCTGCATCTTCACTGAGTGACATAGGCTATATAATATTACTAGGCGTAAACGAAACTATTGTTATAATCTATATATGTAAAATAAAGTCGTGTTAAATTTTTATTTTTTTAGTAACTTGACGCAAATAGGGTTTATGTGTGTGTATTATAATTTTGATTTTTATATAAAATACCCGTGCGAAGCCGGGGCGGACCACTAGTCAAATATAATACTTTATTCAACCTCCGTGCCGTGCCGAGTTACGAGTACATGGCAACCCTGGCGGATGAACATTCGCTGAGGTTATTTTGCTAAGTACATAATATCTAATACCTACATAATATTATAAATATAGTTACTGTAATTTTTTTTTCTAAGCTTTTACAACTTTTTATTTTATTTTCAGTGGAAGTGGGTGAAATATTGATTGCAAGATTCCAGGACATACAAACCTACATACGAGTGAAGTTTAATAAAAGCTTTTAATAAAGTGGAAACATTTGTTTGTAATGTTTTCACACAAAAACTACTGGAGTGATTTCAAAAATTCTTTCACCATTCGAAAGCTGCATCTTCACTGAGTGACATAGGCTATATAATATTACTAGGTGTAATAAAAAACTGGAAAAAGAAATTTAAGGGGGGCTCCAATACAACAGACATGATATTTTTGCCGTTTTTATAGAAAATGGTAGGGAACCCTTCCTCCATAAACTGTCTCAATTAAAAAATCACAGGTAATCTCGTTTATTGAAGACAGTAAAGTAATTAACTGACCGGTATGACTGAAAAAGGTAGGCAAAATCCCATTAACATTGGTGTGAATAATTTCACACGGGAAAAGCCGAAGAAAAAGTCAGGTTTCGTCAGGTTTCGTAATAACCGTTCCGTGCTCATCTAAAAACTGGTACGTCCAGCCTGCCCCTGTAATACACATAAATAACTGATCTTGGCTTAAAATTACTCACAGGCAATTTGTCAGGAAAAAAGTGTCCCGGAGTAACAAATGGCTGGACCTTTTTTTTATAAAGACTAACGAAAATTTCTAATCTATTACGTATCTTACATATTTTACAAAGATTACAGAGGCCTGGTGGCTTTTCGCTAGATTACCTCGATATTTACAATCTGTTGTTTATAGGGAACCTTATTTAATACAATAAGGAAATTTAGGATTACGTGCTAAATGAGAAGGATTACACCACAAATTAACATCCGTGACTCGATTATTTTTATCTGCGATATCTGCCCGGCCAGGATATGAATCTGGACCCGGTTGGGTTGTCAATCACCGCTACGCCACGGAGTGTTATTAAATAATACAGCAATAGAATAATCAACGTATTTTTTTTTTTCCCGCCATTCCAAGGCGAGGTGAGCTGCTACCACGTTACAGATTGAACAACAAAACCAACGAGAAACTAAGTAGCTTGCACCCAGCCTTGCCTTCAAACTATCAATAAAATATTATAGGTAAATGAAGTAGGTACGCTTAATATCACCACAACGCAAAAGGTTGACACTACAAACGTACCATATTTTATCGCATATCTTGACCCTAGGGCGACAGTGCAAAATTATAGGCACTAGAAAATAACATTTCTCCGCTTTTTTTTACCGCCCCATTGTATTTCATAGCTCTGAGAACCCCTTGATGTGCCATATAGATGGATGCTCTAAACGTTTACTTGCTCCTCTCAGTAATCGAGTACTTTACGATGTTATAAAGAATTGTGGCGTTACTATCGACTCTTTCGAGATATTTATATCGCCATTTCTATTCCTTCAACTGTTCTTAAGTTTGGTAAGGATGGAAGTACCTCAGCAATTTCAAAAGCAAAGTAAAAGCTGCTCTTCATTAATCTTTTTTGATCAAAAAAAAAAAAAAAAATTGCTAATGACAGTTTTAGATCGAGTTACTTACCAAATCATGATCAAATCGATGCCACAGGTAATATGCATGACACGTTTATTAAGATTACATATCATTCTGTTTTGTAAGGGGTTAAAAAATACGACAAATGTCTATCAAGATAATAAAGGAATCAATTCGGTGACCTCTACGGCCATTCCTTCAAGCATTCACTTAATTCCACTATCCTGAAGTTTCCCTTAGTAAGGACCAGCCAATATGTTCACGTGAGAAGGTACGTGAAGCGGCTATATTTCAATTGTTCAGTGGACCGACAGAGTTTATAGGCGGGCGTCGAGTGACGTCGTAATAGGGACACAAACATTACCTATCCTTTTAAATTGAATTTCGCGCAATTTATCAGGCAGGCCCTGATAAAATACGGTGCATCCCCCCCACCCCGAACAGTTTAATCCACGGGGTGTGTTCTGTTATTTATTGAATGACGTTCTGGAGCTTTAACTTGATTTCAAGTAGATCGTGCTGGAGGAAGCTTAGTCATTGTTTTTTTACTGTCTTATACCAGAAAATCGCTTTAAGTCTGCAACACTCTGTAATGGAATTCTTTTAGACATCAAATAGTTCTGGTGTTGGTACTGAACAATCCCCAAATCAATGCTCTGCTGTTGTCTTCAATTTTCAAAGAGCTGCTTAAGCTAATTTTTTCGAGTCTCGAATTTGTGATCGCAACTCAAGACGAACAAGGTAGCCTGCGACTTCAGTTTGCTTGTCCTGCCAGCAACGGTGGTACCTAAGCTTTATGTATACGTACCCTGTACCTATTCGTTTTGGGCATAATAAGCTAAACAATGAAACATCACTAGGTGTTAACCCCCTTGTCTATAAATGGGATTGGCAGGCCCTTTGAAAAATACCTATGACGAACCTCTAAAGGAGAATAGTTTACATAGTAATGTTGGTCTCACAAAATCTTTATTGAAGATGCGACAAGAGTTTAAAAGAATCGATCGTGATTACTTTACAGTATTAATATTGTGCTATGAGCCCGCATACGTTAGAAACAATTAGGAGCACTCCACTTACGCGAAGTTTCCGAGAACATCCTTTGTGGTCTAAAATGTAATCTATGTTTAAAATAATCTTTATACCAACCGAAGTACGTTGTTCTATCCCGGAATAGAGTAGAATAAGTGCACTAAACCTTTTCCGGAGTGGTAAGTAAGCAGAGTTTAATGATGTTCCACTGATTCAACAGATATATTTGACTGACTACAACTCTATCATCTCGAGCGTACTATTATAATAAGCCACGCAGCTCAATTGCGGAATGGAGGATTGGATACACAGATAAATTATATACGATGTGATTGATGACGTGATGTTTTCTTCCATACATTATTATAATATTTGTATCATGGTATCATGGTGTATCATGGTGAAAGCTGTGAGTGAATAAAAGGACTTGGTATATAACGTCTAGAATAATTTGATTGTCACTTAAAACATACATACATATTAACAAAATGCCTACAGGAGTTGTCTCAGATTTTGCTACTGCGAGGCTAGAGACCCGTGTAGCGCTGGTTTTCAGATAGCCCCCTATACCCTGAGGTGGAAAGCGGGTATGTGTCAGTTGTTCCCCCATGCCAACTGATATATGATTTAAAAGTAACAACAAAATACTAGTTAAAAGTTGGGTACTCACTCAGCAGAATACCAAAACCTTAGCCACTTATGAGCTGGTATTTTTCCACCAGCATTGCCCACCATTGAGAACATCATTGGTATTGGTTTCCATAACTTCAAAATAGCCAAATGATGAAAAAAAATTCTGCCTTAAATCGGTTCTATGGTTTCCATGTTCTGCCAAATACTTGCAAACTTTAAGGCACTATGGCTACTTCGCAATATTATTTTGATCTAAATATAAAACTTATTAGGTATTAGAGCAAGCAACGTAAACAATCCGTTACCATAAGATAAGTTCATAGTACTCCACCAAACTGGTCAAACGCTGATGCTGATTGGCATACTTCACATGTCTGTGAGAACTTTGGGCATGCCGGCTTCTCATAATGTTTTCCTTTGAAGTCACAGAAGGTGCTGTCCGAGGTGATGAGGCACATCCATTTGCCACTTGGATTAGCATCACTTCCGGCCTAATGGGGTATTCGGCCTAACGAAATATCGATCGCCTAAGGGTCATAGGCCTGACAGGCCCTTTGACAGGCCCGTTGGCGCAATCGGTAGTGACCCTGTCTGTTGCACAACGGACAAATCGACACCTGCAAGGAAGAACATCGTAACTCACTTTTTGATGAATTTGAGTTACAATCATATTCTTTATTAAAAAAAAAAGCTCTATTTTTTGCACTCACTCCCATATCTGAATTATTTCTAATTATGTTTTTAGCCAGTATTAAAGCATTGTAAGTCAACGTTTACAGAAAATGATAAAAATGTATATTTAGTTACTTATTGATAATTTGCCAGTAATTGATAATATTACTAAGAAAAAATTGCAATACGAGATACCCTCTTGTCTTTCGCAAGATGTTGTGAACGTGAACGTGAACGTTAAACAATCTTTCATTGCAATCTTAGTTACAATGTTTTCATTCTCAAACGAAGATTAATATTTTCGATTCCAAAATTGTAACATTTTAAAAGATAGCGATAAACACCGAGCCAAGCACTCGTGATTCTGTTGTAGCAGCTTGTTTCGACTTACAAAAGATCTTGAATACTCCACAGTCGGAAGTATCTCTGTTTTATTATAAAAGAAAACTTGCTACATATAATTTTACGATCTATGATATGGGCACCATCCATCCATCCATCCATCAGCCTTTCAGAGTCCACTGCTGGACATAGGCCTCCCTTAATAGGTGCCACTCCTCCCGATCCTGTGCCTTCTGAATCCAGCGATTTCCCGCTGACTTTTTCAGGTCATCAGTCCATCTGGTTGGAGGGCGGCCTGTGCTCCGTTTCCCGAGCCGTCGTCTCCACTCGAGGACCTTTCTAACCCATCGGTTGTCCGTCCTACGAGCGACGTGGCCTGCCCATTGCCATTTCAGCGTGCTTAGTCGACGAGCTATGTCGGTAACCCTCGTTCGTCTACGGATTTCATCGTTTCGAATCCGGTCTCGTAGCGAAATACCGAGCATAGCTCTTTCCATAGCGACACTGAGCGACTTTGAGCTTGCGAATGACGCCGACGGTAAAGGACCACGTCTCGGATCCATATGTCATCACTGGCAACACACACTGTTCGAAAACTTTCGTCTTCAGGCACTGAGGTAATCTCGATGAAAAGATATGTCGTAGCTTCCCGAACGCTGCCCAGCCGAGTTGGATTCTTCGAGTGACCTCTTTCTCGAAGTTGGCCTTACCCATCTGGACCACTTGTCCCAGGTAAATATACTCGTCAACAACTTCGAGTGCAGCGCCATCAACAACAACTGGTATAGGTTTGACATGCACATTGGACATGATCTTAGTCTTGTCCATGTTCATCTTCAAACCCACCCATTGTGAGGACTGGTGAGGTCCCCTAGCATAGTGTTGAGGTCGTCCAGCGATTCTGCCAAGATAACTATATCATCGGCAAATCGAAGGTGTGTGAGGCGTTAGCCATTGACGTTGATGCCTAGTCCTCCTTTCCACTCCATCAGCTTAAACACGCCTTCCAATGCAGCAGTGAAAAGCTTCGGGTAGATAACGTCCCCTTGCCTAACACCTCTCTGCAATTGAATGGGGTTCGTGCTTCTGTCGTGTACTCGGACTGTCATTGTGGCGGCTTCATATATCCACTTCAACACCTCGATGTACCTATAGTCAATCTGGCACCGCTGCAGAGACGCCAACACTGCCCAGGTCTCGATAGAATCGAAGGCTTTCTCATAGTCCACAAACGCGACACACAACGGCTGGTTATACTCCTCGGTCTTTTGTATAACTTGCCGCAGTGTCTGTATGTGGTCCATGGTGCTGTAGCCTTTTCGGAAACCGGCTTGTCCGGGAGGCTGGAAGTCGTCAAGCCTGCGCGCAATGCGATTAGTAAGAACTCTCGAAAACAACTTGTAGACGTGGCTCAGGAGCGCAAGGGGCCTGTAGTTCTTAAGAAGGGTTTTGTCGCCCTTCTTGAAGAACAACACAACCTCGCTCGCGCGCCACGCCTCTGGGGTGGTTCCGCTATTGATGACAGTATCGAACAGCTTCTGGAGCGCCACTAGGACAGGTTTCCCACCAGCTCTTAGCAGCTCTGCTGTGATTCCGTCATCACCCGGTGCTTTGTTGTTTTTCAGTTGTTTGAGAGCCTCCCTAATCTCGTACAGGCTGACGTCCGGGATATCTTCGGTATAGTGCCGGGTTAATCTAGCTCGCTTATCGTGAGCGCCAGCTGGAGCTGGGGCTTGCGAGGAAGTGTACAGTTGTCCGTAATACTTCTCAATTTCTATCAAAACTTCAGGTTTGGACGAGACTATGGTACCGGAATCTGTCTTCAACCTTGATAACTGGCTTTGCCGTTTGCCCAATGCTGATGATCTCGAGCAAACACTTTGGAATTAATAATGAATAATTAAATTATTTCACTTGTTTTACTTATATGGTAACTTCAAATCAAATTAAAATACATGTTGCGCATTGTATGTCAGACTTACAATTTTTTTTTTCTATGAAGCAAACATAGGCGTACAATTTTGAATTGTAAATCTGAGTTACAATGTCATTTTATAAAGTTTATAACGTGCAAACTCATTGTAACTCATAAAAGGTAGTAAAATGAACGTAGTAATAGCATATTAATCATACAGTAATATAAATTATCCCTTTTTGACTACAACTTTCTAGTGTGAATGGCGTTAGGACATAACAGAACTGACTAAGAATTTTTTTAAACTTTAACGCGCTCTCCTGTAAAGTTGCTAAAAATGAGTTACGATGTTCTTCCTTGCAGGTGTCGAAATATTCGTGTGACGAACACTTGTATTTCTTCTGTGTCTGGATGTTAATATTATTTATTTAATTAAGTATGTATTTAAAAATATCTATGTGTGTACCTATATCAGTCTCTGACACCCATATCACAGGCTCGCGCCTACTTTGGGGTCAGACCGTCAGGCCGTGTGTGAGAATGTAAAAGATATTTATTATTATTATTATAGGCATTTTTTATGGATAATAGATAGCAAACGAGTATGCAGTACAACCCATCCGGTGCTCCTATGAGGGGCTCACAATTCTGACAGTCGACAGAACCTGAAAGACTCAAAAAAAAGACAGTACGTTGCGGCTACCTTAGAGACTAAAAAAAAAGTATAACGCGTTAACAAGAGTGTATAAATTACGACCGAATTACATATTCAATCGTCACACTCACGTAGTCACAATTCTTTACAACTACAATTCTGCTCCACTATCCACGGTAAACTTGATACATTGTAGTAACTCAAAGTGTAGGACTTTATACCTGCGTAGCGTTCCTACAAGGCTGGATTCACGACCTATAATAATTTTTAATTCAAAGTTATACCCACATGCAGTCCCGACAGGGTGGCCATAATGGTGGAACAATGTCCAAGCAACATTCCATTATCACTCCGCTGGCAACTCAACTTTAATAGCATTAGTTACGTTCAAGAACTTTCCGAGTTTTCGCAGACCGTACCTACTTCGAGGGAATTCGCTGGAGTTGTTCAAGTTCGATCGGATTAAACTTACATCACACATACTTTTATACTTTTTTGTTTGATAGGGCTGTCATTTAAAATTGGTATTACCCGACTGCTCCTATGACGGTAATGTGTTTATTATATTGTACGGGACATGACGGGACCAATCAGAAATAGGTAACAATTGACGTTGGGTTATACTTTTGTTTTGTAGCGGGTAGGCAAACAGAGGTGTGTAGTACCTAAATAACTTCAAGTAAGTATTAAAAACCTAAAAGATTCCTAATATTTTACCTATCCGACTGCGAATCGACCCCCAGGACGACTCAGCTAGTGATCGCGACCACTACACTAGCGAGGCATTACATATTGTACTCGTTTATAGATGTGCCATAGTCACTCGAGGCGTCAATTGATTCGATTTGAAACAAAAATTACATAAAATAGCATCAAAGGCTTTGCTCTTCAATAAGTACATTAGTGAACCTATTTGTAGTATAAATAAATTTTAAACACATGGCACGTTTTAATCGAAAATCGCAAGCAGGGCGGCGCCGCGCCGCGTTGTTAAAACTTTAAAAGATCAAATGGGATATTATATCGAGGTCTAATTATCAAAAAAATCTAAAATATTGTTTTGCTTTAATTTGTTCGTGCATAAATATAATGTTTCAGAACGAATGTGTGACATGGCGTCTGACAGCTGATCGTTAAATGCCAGGTTGTCAAAAAATGTCAGCCAACAAGGAAAGTAACCTTGTTCAGGCTTATATTGAATTAAATAAATTTTGCCAAAATAGTGACTATGATAGAGCATTAAAAGCCACGGGGAAAAGTAAGTAAAATTAATTAATCCATAATTATTTATTAGGTGCCTCAAATGTCTTTTATAACAGAAATTTTAATAAAGTGGCATACTCACCCTGCTTTCGAAAGATTCCAGTTATTATTATACCTTTTTAATGTACTAACACACATAATGCGTTCACGTATCGCTTTTTATGTGCTAGTGACCTCCAACTTCATTTAAATTATTTTAAATGCAGAAACTATTATATTAAGCCCTACAAAACAGTGCTTACTTAGCATGTGGAATTTGAGCAATTTATACCACTGACCAACTTGAAAACTATCGTCATAGCATAACATAAGTTAAGAAACTTTTTCTGATTATTTGTGGTTTGAGTAATATTTGTACATATCATATTGAAATGAAAAAAAAGTTTGTGTGTTGTGAATAATTATTCTACATTTTAATTAAATATTATGTATGCTCATAGTCTCTTATGTATAGCACTTACTTAAAATTAATTTTCAGTCCTCCAGATAGCTCCCACAGAGCAAAAGGCATTCCACTGCAAAGTGATTTGCTACATCCAGCTGCACAACTTTAAGGAGGCTCTAGTCATCCTCAGCAACCCTAAAAATGCTGCTCTGGCTGCCAATCTGCATTTTGAGAGGGCCTACACTCAGTACCGTCTCAACTGCCCCAAAGAAGCACTGGAAACTGTTGATAACGCTCCCGAGTTGACACCAGCGTTGAAAGAACTAAGGTAATTTATATTTTATCATTATAAGCCTGTTTGAGGTTCAGATCATATCAGATTTCATCTTTAAATATAATAAATAAATAAATGTTAAATAAAATTAAAAAATTGCATGGGTTTGGAGAACATGAAAAATTATACAGAAATACAATCAAAAGTGTGGTCACTCTGCTTGAACTGTTATGAAAAAATCTTAGCCAATAGTTTGATAGGTAGACAAAGTGGCAGTGGTATTAGCAAAATTTCTTGAGTGCTTCATGTTTAGTTAGATGTGTGAGATGTTAAAAACTTCAAGCCAAATATTTAGACAAAAACCAATAACCTCATAAAAAAAGACATTACAATCTTGTTCTCTCAAGTCCATTATTGACCTAAAATTGTTTCTAAAATTCTAGGGCTCAAATCCTGTACAGACTGGAACAATACCAGGACTGCTACAATTTATACCGTGATATTGTCAAGAACACCACCGATGAATATGAAGATGAAAGAAAAGCCAACATGGTCGCTGTTGTGGCTAACCTTGCAGCACTCAATCTTGTAAGCTAAAGACACCTTATTATTCAATTTATTTTACTTTAAGCTACAGAGGTAGTATAAAAAAACATAAGACTATGTTAATAAATAAATAACAAATTAATTGGTATATCTGGGAGACATTCCCGGAGGGTTAAGACAAGTCACAGAAGATCCGTCAACAGCTGATCACAAAATGCCTCCACATAGGGCCATGCAAGCACATCCTTAGCAAGCACCATTAGGATTTTGTTTTCCCACCCTTATTGTCATCAAAGTCGCAGCTTTTTACAGATTAGGGGGTAAAAATCATCAGTTTATGTTAAAACAAATATCCAACCAAACTTTTATTTAATTCAACCAAAATATTTTTCAAATAATTGTTTTATAATTCCTCAGTCATCTGACGTACCTCAAGTTGAAGAGACTACATATGAGCTGTCATACAATGCTGGCTGCACGCTCGCCATGGGTGGCAAGTACAACGAGGCTCTGCCTGTACTGAAGAGGGCTGAGCAAACGTGCCTGGAGAGTACTGTTGAGGATGGTGGCACCGAGGAAGAGGCTAAGGAGGAAGCTGCTATTATCAGGTCAGATCATTTGTAATCTTCGGTAAAAGAGTAGGATATCTGAGTTGTTGTGAAATGAACTGAAATGCATTTATTTGTTAAAGTATGTGTACATATAAGGTGTTATAAGAAGGCTTGGAACTACATACTTTACTGGTTATACCAGTGTACAAATATTTAATATTAGTTAAGCTATATTCATTAAAAAAATCACTACATCATCATTAGCTCATATTTAATTTACAATTTCAATATTAAATTTAAAATGTCAAATATGGAAAATTTATGTAAAAAGAAAAAAAAATTTATGTCAAATGTGAAAGATGCTTTCACATTATTCAGTCTTACAGAAACGCTTGTGGTTGCACGGCTTGAGCCATTATTAACGGATAGATTTTAAGCTGTAAGCTGTTGTTATTACATGATAATAGTCATTAAGCCATATCTGAAGCTTTCAATAAACCAGGTTGGCTACTAACCCCTCCGATGATGGGCAGTGAAGCAGAGTACTGGAATTTGCTCCAGGCTTTCTCAGTTGTATGAAGAGACATGTGACTACGAGCCCTGCAGTCTGTCAGTCTGCTGTAGAGATGTTCAGCTTGGACCTTTGATAGATGGATGGCTGGATACGCCTTCGCTCTCTAAGTCTCTTTTATGTTTTTATTCCAGAGTCCAGCAAGCATACTGCCTGCAGCAGATGGGGCGGGAGAAGGAGGCGGCCGCGGTATACCAGAGCGTGCTGAAGGATAAACCCTCCGACCAAGCGCTCGTTGCTATCGCCAGCAACAACCTGGTCGTCATAAACAGGTGCTGGGCACAAACTACATACCTAGGGGTACTGTACTAGCAAGAGCGCCGATTAAGGGTGATCTGTTATGTTAAAGATCCGGCTCGAAGGACCAACTTTCATTGTTCAATGTTTCAATCGATAAGGCTGTTGGATAAAATAATTATGTCCAGCAGCGGACTTTGAAAGGCGGATGGTTGTGCGGGTCGATAGTAAATTAGTCGATAGACGAGCGCGAGACCTACAATTCATCCTCGATCTCTACGGATTACGTTTTCTGCTCGCGAACTGTTCGCATAGCTACTAAAATTAATGACCAAGAAACTGCCTTTGATTTGACATCTTCGAGCACTTATCAATTGTTATATTAATGTCAGCCTTTTGCAAAACTTCTTTTCTTTACTGTGTTCTCCTGTGTTCTTTTTCTGGTGCAATAAATGATATTGTATTGTATTGTAATGTCTCAGAGACACGAACGTGTTCGACTCCCGCAAGCGCATGAAGGCGGCGGCGGAGGGGCTGGTGCAGCACAAGCTCAACTCGCGCCAGCGCGCCGCCATCGTCTACAACCAGGCCATACTGGCCATTTACTCCAACCAGGTAACTAACCTTTGAGTTCGCCCGGGGCAGTACCACCGCCCGCCACGGTACCTAGTACCATTTCTGCCGTGTAATAATTGTTTTTAAAGCAATTGTGGTCCGGTTGGAAAGGTGTGGATTCCGGTTACACTTCTTTAGAGGCGACCATCTTAGTCCTCAAGGGTAGCAACACATCTGTGACTGGCTTAGAACGAGACTCCTACTAACAAGTACTAACTGGACTATTACTAACACCAACTAACAGGGCTAACTATTACTAACAGTCCCCAGTCCTCATACCTACTAACGAACTGACCAACTAATGTTCTAATTAACTTTCTCAACTAATCGGACTAACCATCCCAGTCCCTAATTGAGTCTTGTTCAAAGTCAGTCACAGTTGTCATGGGCGGCAGCGGATGGGTGGTGCTGCAAGCTCGTTTGCTATCCTGTATCCATAAAAAAAAAACTAACTCGGGACACTTGTCTCGCGGACACGAACGTGTTTGACTCCCGCAAGCGCTGTACCACTTACATACTCTTCTGATCTCCTCAGCCAGATTTCTGCAAGCAGTGCTGCGTGAAGCTGTCCCGCGATCTGGGCCAAGAGCGGCGTGCGGCGCTGGTGGAGGCCTCATCACTGGTGAAGGAGGGCAAGCGCGCGCAGGCCGTGGCACTGCTGCTGAAGCACGGAGGCCTGCTTGTGCTGGCCGCCGCGCAAGTGTTGTTGGCGCAGGTAACACAATCACACACGCATACATAATCTATATATATAAAAGGAGAAGGTGACTGACTGACTGACTGACTGACTGACTGACTGACTGACTGACATATCAACGCAGGGCCTAAACTATAAGGGCTAGAAACTTGAAATTTTGCACAGGGGTTCCTTTTATAACGTAGGGGAGCACTAAGAAAGGATTTTTGAAAATTCACCCCCTAAGGGGGTAAAACGGGGGTGCAAAGTTAGTATGAAACTTTGCCGTTTTTGAAGTCGTTAGACGGGTAGACGTCGTTAATGGGTCTAATTCTACGCGAGCGAAGCTGCGGGCGTCCACTAGTAAACAATAAAATTGAATGTGTAAATTTTTTGGTCCTTCGAGCCGGATATGCGAAACACAAGTTTAGCAACGATATAAAGCCCTTCTAAAAGGCTAAAAACCATCAAGTTCGATGGTTACTATGCTGTGACCAACTTTAAATTAAGTTGAAGGAATCATTTGTGTAAACTACTCGCTTTCACGACGAATGTCTCGCACGGTAGATACTTGGGTACTCCTATGCTGTTTTAGAAAAACAATATGTTGTAAAAAGTATGCGTATAACACTGATATGGGCGCTCCACATTCTCAAGAGAATCTCGCGAGAACGCAAGAAACATGCGAAAAACGTGAATGTGGAAGCGATTCGCGTATTCTTCTCAAGTTCTCGCGTTGTTCTCCGGCTTTTCTCCACTTTTTGTCGGTTTTTTGACGCGAGACAAAGGAGCGCGAGGACGTGAGAACAGTCGAGAACGTGTATTGACTCCACACTCGCATGTCTCTCAGTAGCGCGCGAGCCGCGGACTTGATTACGATGAATACTTGTCATCCACCATCTTCTTTTTCGCAACTTCTTTTTAATAACTTTTTTCTCTTTAGCATACGCATAATTATAATATGCGAATGCGCATAACAATAAACTTGTCGCAGCGGCTTCTGCGTCCATCGTCATCGAGCGCGAGAACTGTAGTGTGAACTATTTGAGAACTTTGTGAGAGTGTGTACCCAAAGAAGTTCTCGCTATAGTTCACGCGAGAATCTCCGGAGATTCTCGCGTGAATGTCTCTTGAGAATGTGGAGCGCCCTTTACATTATAGCAATAAGACAGCCTTTTGCAAAACTTCTTTTTCTTTACTATGTACTCCTCTGTTCTTTTTCTGGTGCAATCCATACTAATATTATAAATGTGAAAGTGTGTTTGTTTGTTTGTTTGTTTGTCCGGCTTTCACGTCGCAACGAAGCTATTATATGGTATGGTTTTTGTGTGTGGAGATAGTGAGGAGGGTGGAGAGTGACGTAGGCTACTTTTTACCGATGTAAAACATCCACATGGGAAGATATCGATGTTTTGTTATTTGCTAGATATTTAGTTCCGGATGTTGTTAATAGATGGCGTTGTCATGTAAGATAAACAACTCATTGTTAATTCCCTTTGACCACGCGGGCGGAGCCGCGGGTAAAAGCTAGTAAATTATATTATATTGTATTGTATTGTACATTCTTTTCTCCCAGGGCGATCGCAAGGCGGCGGTGAAGTTGCTAGAGGAGAGCGAGTTCAAGTACCGCGCGGGCGTGGTGGGGGCGCTGCACGCGCTGCTGGCGGCCGACGGCGAGCACGAGCGCGTCTCGCGGCTCTTCGCCGACGTCTACCGACACTACGAGGGGGACGAGCAGGTGCGGTGCGGAAGAACGACTTGTTGCATGCACGTCCCACTGCTGGGCACGGGTCTCCCACAGTTCAAGTACCGCGCGGGCGTGGTGGGGGCGCTGCACGCGCTGCTGGCGGCCGACGGCGAGCACGAGCGCGTCTCGCGGCTCTTCGCCGACGTCTACCGACACTACGAGGGGGACGAGCAGGTGCGGTGCGGAAGAACGACTTGTTGCATGCGCGTCCCACTGCTGGACACGGGTGTCCCACAGTTCAAGTACCGCGCGGGCGTGGTGGGGGCGCTGCACGCGCTGCTGGCGGCCGACGGCGAGCACGAGCGCGTCTCGCGGCTCTTCGCCGACGTCTACCGACACTACGAGGGGGACGAGCAGGTGCGGTGCGGAAGAACGACTTGTTGCATGCGCGTCCCACTGCTGGACACGGGTCTCCCACAGTTCAAGTACCGCGCGGGCGTGGTGGGGGCGCTGCACGCGCTGCTGGCGGCCGACGGCGAGCACGAGCGCGTCTCGCGGCTCTTCGCCGACGTCTACCGACACTACGAGGGGGACGAGCAGGTGCGGTGCGGAAGAACGACTTGTTGCATGCGCGTCCCACTGCTGGACACGGGTGTCCCACAGTTCAAGTACCGCGCGGGCGTGGTGGGGGCGCTGCACGCGCTGCTGGCGGCCGACGGCGAGCACGAGCGCGTCTCGCGGCTCTTCGCCGACGTCTACCGACACTACGAGGGGGACGAGCAGGTGCGGTGCGGAAGAACGACTTGTTGCATGCACGTCCCACTGCTGGGCACGGGTGTCCCACAGTTCAAGTACCGCCCGGGCGTGGTGGGGGCGCTGCACGCGCTGCTGGCGGCCGACGGCGAGCACGAGCGCGTCTCGCGGCTCTTCGCCGACGTCTACCGACACTACGAGGGGGACGAGCAGGTGCGGTGCAGAACAACGACTTGTTGCATGCGCGTCCCACTGCTGGACACGGGTGTCCCACAGACACTGCTGTGGAAGGCCTAGTTCAAGTACCGCCCGGGCGTGGTGGGGGCGCTGCACGCGCTGTTGGCGGCCGACGGCGAGCACGAGCGCGTCTCGCGGCTCTTCGCCGACGTCTACCGACACTACGAGGGGGACGAGCAGGTGCGGTGCAGAACAACGACTTGTTGCATGCGCGTCCCACTGCTGGACACGGGTGTCCCACAGACACTGCTGTGGAAGGCCTAGTTCAAGTACCGCCCGGGCGTGGTGGGGGCGCTGCACGCGCTGCTGGCGGCCGACGGCGAGCACGAGCGCGTCTCGCGGCTCTTCGCCGACGTCTACCGACACTACGAGGGGGACGAGCAGGTGCGGTGCAGAACAACGACTTGTTGCATGCGCGTCCCACTGCTGGACACGGGTGTCCCACAGACACTGCTGTGGAAGGCCTAGTTCAAGTACCGCCCGGGCGTGGTGGGGGCGCTGCACGCGCTGCTGGCGGCCGACGGCGAGCACGAGCGCGTCTCGCGGCTCTTCGCCGACGTCTACCGACACTACGAGGGGGACGAGCAGGTGCGGTGCAGAACAACGACTTGTTGCATGCGCGTCCCACTGCTGGACACGGGTGTCCCACAGACACTGCTGTGGAAGGCCTAGTTCAAGTACCGCCCGGGCGTGGTGGGGGCGCTGCACGCGCTGCTGGCGGCCGACGGCGAGCACGAGCGCGTCTCGCGGCTCTTCGCCGACGTCTACCGACACTACGAGGGGGACGAGCAGGTGCGGTGCAGAACAACGACTTGTTGCATGCGCGTCCCACTGCTGGACACGGGTGTCCCACAGACACTGCTGTGGAAGGCCTAGTTCAAGTACCGCGCGGGCGTGGTGGGGGCGCTGCACGCGCTGCTGGCGGCCGACGGCGAGCACGAGCGCGTCTCGCGGCTCTTCGCCGACGTCTACCGACACTACGAGGGGGACGAGCAGGTGCGGTGCGGAAGAACGACTTGTTGCATGCACGTCCCACTGCTGGGCACGGGTCTCCCACAGACACTGCTGTGGAAGGCCTAGAGCATACTCCACCACGCTACTCCAATGCGGATTGGCGGAGGGGATACACTACAAGGGAGATGAGCAGGTGCGGTGCAGAAGAACGACTTATTGCACGCACGTCCCACTGCTGGACACGGGTGTCCCCCACAGACACTGCTGCGGAAGGCCTAGAGCAAGGCTGCTCAACCGCAGCAAGCAAGTTAGAAAATTGCCGCCATATTGAAAAAGTGTTGTGTGCCGCGGAGAGAAAAAAAGTTTGACTGATATAATAAATTATCCTCCCAATATTCAGTTGGAACTCACTGAACTTCAAAATCCGGCAGAAATCGTCAGTGGCCCGCTGAAACAATCTGAATCGTCCGTTTGGCCCAACTGTTAAAAAAGTTGAGCAGCCTTGGCCTAGAGCATACTCCACCACGCTGCTCCAATGCGGATTGGTGGAGGGGTTAGTGGCCAACCCAGTGTCGAATGTTCTCAAGCCATCCGAAGGTCGAAGACAAGGCTTAACGACTGTTCCCAGCATTGAAAACAACCGGGACCGACAATTTTACGTGCTCTCCGAAGCACGTTAGCGTCCATGAAATTTTGCCACTAGCGGTCACCCATCCACAAACCGATCGCGCCCGTCGTTTTTTTTTTTTTTTTATGGCTACAAGATAGCAAACGAGCTTGCAGCACCACCCATCCGCTGCCGCCCATGACAACTGTGACTGACTTTGAACAAGACTCAATTAGGGACTGGGATGGTTAGTCCAATTAGTTGAGAAAGTTATTTAGAACATTAGTTGGTCAGTTCGTTAGTTATGAGGTTATGTTATGAGGACTGGGGACTGTTAGTGATAGTTAGTCCAGTTAGTTGGTGTTAGTAATAGTCCAGTTAGTACTTGTTAGTAGGAGTCTCGTTCTAAGTCAGTCACAGATGTGTTGCTACCCTTGAGGACTAAGATGGTCGCCTCTAAAGAAGTGTAACCGAAATCCACACCTTTCCAACCGGACCAGAATTGCTTTAAAAACAATTATTACACGGCAGAAATGGTACTAGGTACCGTGGCGGGCGGTGGTACTGCCCCGGGCGAACTCTATATGGAACCAATTAGCTTTCATATAAAACCTATTTTGTTCCCTATAGGCTCTACCACCTACTTCAGCTATGTATCTCTTTTTGTTGAGTACTTAACTAGTGGACGCCCGCAGCTTCGCTCGCATAGAATTAGATTTCAAAAACGGCAAATTTTCACACTAACTTTGCACCCCCGTTTTACCCCCTTAGGGGGTGAATTTTCAAAAATCCTTTCTTAGTGCTCCCCTACGTTATAAAAGGAACCCCTGTGCAAAATTTTAAGTTTCTAACTCTTATAGTTTAGGCTCTGCGTTGATATGTCAGTCAGTCAGTCAGTCAGTCAGTTAGTCACCTTCTCCTTTTATATATATAGACTAGTGGACGCCCGCAGCTTCGCTCGCGTAAAATTAGACCCATTAACGACGTCTGCCCGCGTTCGGGTTGCCCACTTGACTTCAAAAACGGCAAAGTTTCAAACTAACTTTGCACCCCCGTTTTACCCCCTTGGGGGATGAATTTTCAAAAATCCTTTCTTAGTGCTTCCCTACGTTATAAAAGGAACCCTTGTGCAAAATTTCAAGTTTCTAGCCCTTATAGTTTAGGCCCTGCGTTGATATGTCAGTCAGTCAGTCAGTCAGTCAGTCAGTCAGTCACCTTCTCCTTTTATATATATAGATAAGCCTTATAAGCAGCCTTAAGGGTCTGCGCAAACGGGCCACCGACCACAGCCACCGGTGGCCAGCGACAGCCACTTAACATAAACTTTTGGTGGCCGCCACCGGCTACACGTGTGCGGCGCGTCTATACTAAATATGAAAAAGTTTATGTTAAGTGGCTGTCGCTGGCCACCGGTGGCTGCGGTCGGTGGCCCGTTTGCGCAGAGCCTTAAAGCTTCCAATAGTAATGACTGTCTCCTTATTCCGTCTAGATGGTGTCCTCGCTCCGCGCGATGTGGCGCGCGGCGGCGGACGCGCACCTACGCGCGGGCGACGCGCGCGCGGCGGCCGCGGCGCACGAGGCGCTCGCGCGCGCCGCGCCCGGCGACCGGCGCAGCCTGGCGCGCCTGGTGAAGGCGCTGCGCGGGGACCCCGGGCGCGCGCGCCAGCTGGCCGCCGGCCTGCCGCCCATATCCGACCTGGAGGTGAGTCCGGCTCGAAGGACCAACTTTATTGAAGAAACTAGCTTTTACCCGCGGCGGCCGCGGCGCACGAGGCGCTCGCGCGCGCCGCGCCCGGCGACCGGCGCAGCCTGGCGCGCCTGGTGAAGGCGCTGCGCGGGGACCCCGGGCGCGCGCGCCAGCTGGCCGCCGGCCTGCCGCCCATATCCGACCTGGAGGTGAGTCCGGCTCGAAGGACCAACTTTATTGAAGAAACTAGCTTTTACCCGCGGCGGCCGCGGCGCACGAGGCGCTCGCGCGCGCCGCGCCCGGCGACCGGCGCAGCCTGGCGCGCCTGGTGAAGGCGCTGCGCGGGGACCCCGGGCGCGCGCGCCAGCTGGCCGCCGGCCTGCCGCCCATATCCGACCTGGAGGTGAGTCCGGCTCGAAGGACCAACTTTATTGAAGAAACTAGCTTTTACCCGCGGCGGCCGCGGCGCACGAGGCGCTCGCGCGCGCCGCGCCCGGCGACCGGCGCAGCCTGGCGCGCCTGGTGAAGGCGCTGCGCGGGGACCCCGGGCGCGCGCGCCAGCTGGCCGCCGGCCTGCCGCCCATATCCGACCTGGAGGTGAGTCCGGCTCGAAGGACCAACTTTATTGAAGAAACTAGCTTTTACCCGCGGCGGCCGCGGCGCACGAGGCGCTCGCGCGCGCCGCGCCCGGCGACCGGCGCAGCCTGGCGCGCCTCGTGAAGGCGCTGCGCGGGGACCCCGGGCGCGCGCGCCAGCTGGCCGCCGGCCTGCCGCCCATATCCGACCTGGAGGTGAGTCCGGCTCGAAGGACCAACTTTATTGAAGAAACTAGCTTTTACCCGCGGCGGCCGCGGCGCACGAGGCGCTCGCGCGCGCCGCGCCCGGCGACCGGCGCAGCCTGGCGCGCCTCGTGAAGGCGCTGCGCGGGGACCCCGGGCGCGCGCGCCAGCTGGCCGCCGGCCTGCCGCCCATATCCGACCTGGAGGTGAGTCCGGCTCGAAGGACCAACTTTATTGAAGAAACTAGCTTTTACCCGCGGCGGCCGCGGCGCACGAGGCGCTCGCGCGCGCCGCGCCCGGCGACCGGCGCAGCCTGGCGCGCCTCGTGAAGGCGCTGCGCGGGGACCCCGGGCGCGCGCGCCAGCTGGCCGCCGGCCTGCCGCCCATATCCGACCTGGAGGTGAGTCCGGCTCGAAGGACCAACTTTATTGAAGAAACTAGCTTTTACCCGCGGCGGCCGCGGCGCACGAGGCGCTCGCGCGCGCCGCGCCCGGCGACCGGCGCAGCCTGGCGCGCCTCGTGAAGGCGCTGCGCGGGGACCCCGTGGCGCGCGCGCCAGCTGGCCGCCGGCCTGCCGCCCATATCCGACCTGGAGGTGAGTCCGGCTCGAAGGACCAACTTTATTGAAGAAATATTGTTACTACTGCTTTTTGAGTAATGAGTTGACGAACTTGTCAATGATACGGATCGTAGAGAATGCCTCGTGAAGGCGCTGCGCGGGGACCCCGGGCGCGCGCGCCAGCTGGCCGCCGGCCTGCCGCCCATATCCGACCTGGAGGTGAGTCCGGCTCGAAGGACCAATTTTATTGAAGAAATATTGTTACTACTATTTTTGACGTGATAACGTTTATTAAATCGATGAACGCCAACACATCCGAAAAAGTGTGACGTCATGGTGTCGTTATCTGACGTCATAATTATCTGACGTCATAAAGTGTCCTGATCTGACGTCACGTGTAGTTAAATCGGATTGTACAACAATTGTACAACATTGTATACAGAGTGTGTGAGACATGAACATTGTATACAGGGTGTGTGAGATATGAAAATTGTATACAGGGTGTGTGAGACATGAACATTGTATACAGGGTGTGTGAGACATGAAGATTGTATACAGGGTGTGTGGGACATGAACATTGTATACAGGGTGTGTGAGACATTTTTTTTGTTTTTTTTTTTAGTATTGTATAATATAATGATTATGACGTTATCACGTAAATCTATCGTCCGTAAACCGACTTTACAGACAACCATTTTTTTACTATGCCTCGAGTTAAGCCATAGTAAAATGAGGATAATATGACAAGTAAGGTGGCAGCGAAGGAACCGGCTCGAGGAACCAACATGTTTGAAGAAAATTTTATTTAACTTTTATGTCTGAGTATAAAGCGTGCACAATAATCTTCCAACAGCTTGAAGGACCAACTTGCATGAACAAGTACCTACGGTCCGGTCAATTATTTACTATCCCGCGTGATATCGCGCCATCACGGAGGTTTTGGCACTCGCAGACGTCATCTAGACGCATCCACTATTTATGGTCTTGTTTATATTGTTATAGATAGTTCCTTGAAGTTGGTGCTCCAAAAATATCAGATTCAAAGGAACGTCTTCCACCTGTCAACCATATTACTGTCGGTTTGGATACCAACACTTATATATGTGCGACCGCCTTATTCTTCTAGTAACAACCCCATCATTTCGAGATTACCAGAAGGACCAACTGAGGCGATTACCTTAGTTTAGACCCGCAGCCATGGCTCTAGAGTTCGGTATTCGGTACCTAAGACCAATTTTCTAATGATTTTTTAGCCAATCAGTGAAGAACCAAAATGTGTATAAAGATTTGCTTGTATTTCGTCCAGGGTAAGATCGACATTGAAGCGTTGGAGTCCTCCAAATGGATGATGGGTGCTAAGGTAGTGAAGAAAACAGCGAGCAAGCAGGAACAGTCGCCTGGGTATGACGACTTTCTTTTCATACTATTTACAACCAATCCGTAATAAAAACATGAGCTGTAATTACATTTTAAAATTAAAATTAAGTTACTTCCCGTTATATCTTAATTTGTGGTTAAAGACATTTATTTCTCAAAAAGGATGGTACATTTCATTTATGTTTTGAATTATCTGAATATTGTTATTAAGTTACTTTTAATCTACTTTATAACAAAGGATTTCCTAACGTCTGAATTAACTTTATTTGGGTACATCGGTTATGTATCAACATTTCTTTTTAATCCGTACATATTATATCTAAAATGTCAGTTAATGAGACGGATACACCGTAGATTTCAAAAACCAATGTAGAGAACTTAACTTGAACTTGTGCTTCGGACGACACGTTAAGCCGTCACGCTTGCTATCGTAAGATAACTTTCAGTCAGGATAGACTTAGAAGCATTCAAACAGCTAAAAATCTGCTCACATTAAGGCCGACACCCCCTCCACCAATCCGCAGTGGTACAGCGTGGGAGAAAACCAATATTATCACCATGTCCACAGCACACCGGGCTCGGAGCTGTCGCAGAAGAAGAAGGCGCGGCGCAAGCGCAAGACCAAGATCCCGCCCGGCGCTGACCTGTCGCGCGCGCCCGACCCGGAGAGGTACGCACACATACACACACAAAATCACACACACGACACAAAATCACACACACGTACACACACAAAATCACACACACGACACAAAATCACACACACGTACACACACAAAATCACACACACGTACACACACAAAATCACACTCACGTACACACACAAAATCACACACACGTACACACGCAAAAATACACACACGTACACATCCGCAGGCAAATTTTGACAACTTTTTGCTCTTAAGTATCTCTATTTAGTTGTTCACCATTGTGACGGGGATTATACCGGATTCATAGATGATAAGGCGAATAAAAGTCGTGGAGTTAAAACATATAAAGGCTGTATTGTTATATTCATACGAGTATGTATCGTTACCAAGGCCGTTCATATATTAGTGTCCGACCTAACCAGCACAGCTTTCTTGGCTGCACTTATGACTCACTTTGACCATTTGCCACTTACCAGTACTTGTTTCCTATCCGGAGTCACTGAAATGAGTATCGACTGGGATTTTCTAGCAGCTTCCTGGGCATCTGCAGCTTGGCTCTGGAAACGCGCTGACCATTACTTGAACCAACATCTCAGGCGTGTCGTGGGTCAACAAAAACTTACCTATGAAGAATATGCCAACCTCTTGGTGAAGGTGGAAGCATGCTTGAATTCACGCCCTCCATGTGCGTTAACGGAACAACCAGATGATCTAGATTTTTTGACACCAGCCCACTTCTTAACAGCTCGACCTGGGGTAACCATAATAGAAGCTGATGCCCGAACCAGATGGCATCGCGTCACGCTGAAACCTAAGAACGATACCATAAAAAGGCCTATTGTCAAATTGTCAGTGTTACCATTAAACATTGACCATCAACCAGATATGAACCAAACCTTAGCATACCCTGCACCAGAAGATAAAGAGGACATACCAGAAGAAAGGGAAGAGAGAAGAAGAAGTAGAAGACCAAAGAGACTTACGTTCGCAAAGATAGCTACCGCTATGCTTTTATTAATGACAATGTCTGCACCAGCCAAAGCTATGTACCATATAAATGAATTATCCTCGAACCAGTCCTTGTATTTTGATCCCATCACCAAGGTTCAGCTCATAAGAGACAAGTGGACTTTAGTTCTTTATTATGACATGGAACCCTACTGGGATGGCATACAATCTTATAGTAAGATATCAGCCTATCTGGATAGAATATGTACTACCATTGAAACCCGATCCCACTGCCAAATGATAACCATACAACTACGTAACGAATTCGAGGAACTCAAATACTATAACGAACTCCTACTGTCGCAGCATTTTAACGCTCACGACAGACGGCGCCGGCGCCGCCGAGGGCTTATCAATGGAATCGGATACCTCGCAAGTGAGCTCTTCGGAGTATTGGACTCCCGGTTTGCTGAACAATATACCAAAGACATCGAAATAATTAGGAAAAATGAAAAACATCTATCTGAAATGTACAAGAAACAGACATCGGTAGTGGAAATAGAGTTTAATTTTATGAAGAAGATACAAGAGTCCGTGGACAGTCAACACAAATTTATTAATAAGAAACTAAACGATCTGGAAAGTAATACCAACACTATTCAACGTGACATACAAAATATGTCGTTCATTCAAGACTTTACCTTATCTGCGATGGCCGGCAGCGGATTATTGCAAGGCTTGCGCAGGCTGCAAGATGCGCTGCTAGATACAATTACTGATATATACCATGGTCAGGTTAGCTTCCACTTATTAAAACCAGAGCAGTTGAAAAGTGAGTTACGTGTTATTTATGGCCAGATGCCTAAAGATATCACTTTACCGATTACCAATATCGATACAGACTTTCAATATATCTATAAGCTTTTAAGTGTTAGAACCAGGGTGACGGATAAATATATAATATTTGAAATTGTATTCCCTCTTGTCAGTAGGGATGAGTACCAGTTATACAAAATTTACCCGGTACCCCACCAAAGCAAGAATAGCATGATCACTGTAGTTCCCGCTTCAGAGTATGTTGCTGTAAATCTGAAACAAAATGCATACTTTCCTGTAACCATTAGCGAATTAAATGCCTGCTTACACCATAGAGATACTTACCTGTGCCAGCTATTTAAACCGATACTGAGCCTACAGAGAGATGAATGTTTTTGTGATACAAACCCACTAAACCGTTCAACTTGCAACATTGAGATATCAACGTGTACCAACAGATGGTTAGAACTGCACTCATCATACCAATATTTTTATTTTTGTTGCGATCTTTATACGATAAAAATTATATGTGATGATCAGATCACCCTCAAGCAGCTAAATGGCGCAGGCATTCTTACCATGGATCAAAGGTGTATTGTTAAGGGAAAAGATTTTACGCTCTTTTCATTGCAACAACAATCCAATCAACTCAATTATTCACCTACCATTTCTATACCAAAACTCGACCAGATTAATCACGTGATAAATTTGAAAATCCCGGATGGAGAGAGTTTACCGGATAACCAGGAACTGAATGCGTCCTTGACGCTCCTCGGAGATCAGATAGAGGACTTGAAGTCCAGTAAGGCGCAAATCGATGAGCTATCGAGCCACGACATCCATCAATACGCCATTACGTATGGGTTGGTGGCCCTGGCTCTAGCCGCCGCGGGAGGGTGGTGCTGGCGGCGCGCGCGTTGCTGCCGGCGGCCGCCGCCCGGCGCTCCCGGCGCTCCCGGCGGGGCTCCCGACCAACAGTTGGACATGTCGCATATTCAACCAGTGTATAGTGAAGTGCACCGTCGGCTCGGTGATAGTGAAGTAAAATCGGCTGAAAGTGTACGAGTGCGTTTACAAAACTTTGCCAAGCGATGGCCTAGCGTTAAACGTAGTGCGAGTGCGGGTAAAAAGGACACGCCGGCGGAATACCATAACCAAACCATTGAAATTGAAGACACTTTAGTTTAATTAATTTTAAACCATAATTATTGCATTCTTAACATATTGCTTTTTACCATTTACCATGTTTACTTACCATAATTATTGCATTATTTGTATTTTAACGTATTATTTTTATCTTCTACCATTTACCATGTTTGACTTTATTACCATCCATTCTCATCTAAGGCGCGGGAATATGTTCGGGAACATGCCTTCGAGCGGCCAGGCTCAGCGATTGTGCGTTTTGCTGAGCTAGCATTAACGCGCAATCGCTTTACTTAATTTAATGTAATTTAACAGCAGTACGCAACCAGCAGCCGCTCGAGGCACCGCGTATTCATACCATTTACCATATCGGCAGTACGTGACCAGCAGCCGCTCGAGGCGCCGCGTATTAAACCATACCATTTCCCCAACCATTTAATATATGTAAAACCATTAATAACCATTAATAACCAGTAAAGACAGTAAAGTAATTATTAATTATAAGAGTGCTACAAACAGTTGTGGAAAACAATAGAAACCAGTTATTCACATTCACATCTTTTCTTTTCTCGCTCCATCTATCTCAACCATAACAATCAAAGAGCTGTTGGTCAACCAGACACAACCAACACTCTTTTCATTAGTCTAGTCTAGTTCTCTTATAGACATCTCACAAAAGAAAAAAATTACAGATACTATTAACTTGACATTGTTATCTATGTATATTTGCATGCCACAGAGTGGTTAAAATTGATGGTTTTGTTAAATTTAAGAACTCTAATGTATGTACCAATTTTACTGCAAATAAATGAATCTTGAATCTACTATACGAGTAGTCTTTTATGTAGAAAGATAATGTTTCGTTTACGAAATTAAAATATCAAAAAAACTATGTACTTCAAAACTAAAGTCAGAATTAATAGTAATTCCTTTGTGGGCACAGGTACCTCCCACAGTGATAGTTGAGGGAGGACGAGAGCATACTCCACCAAACTATGGATATTGATTCGTTTATTCACGTAATATTTTTTGGTCAGGTCGGCAGTTTATTTCAAATCAACATAAAAATTGGCCCGATTTCAAAATATTAAATTGTGTTATTTCTAAATTATGAAGTATGTGATTCAAAGTAAAAAAAATCGTTCATTAATCATTCGATTAATTAAATTCATGTTTTTTTTTTCGAATGGGCAGTTGCTGCTGGCCCTATTGGTCTTTACAGTAACACCGAATGAGATAGTATAGCTGTACGAGATATGAGATCAGGGAATGAGGTGTGGCAAAATTCACAACTTGCCTCCGATTTTATTACTGGGATTGCGACTATTCTAAGGACACTTCCTCGGTGACACCGTAAAGGTCTGTGTGACCATTCAGCAATAGTCCGTTTGAAAAAAAAGTCCTATGAGGTTCGGACTTTTTTTTTCAAATGGACTTTTGCCGCATCAAGCAATCGCTGCTGAGGGAGACTAAATTCATAATATCACTATAAAATTAAAGCTGACAACATTATTAGGATTAGTGTAGGATTAGCTATTCATTCAATGATCAATAGCTAATCCTTTGCCTTTTATTGATCAATTTGTAGTTACCTAGACTTTCGTTAAGCGTGTCTAATCACCTCATCCATACTAATATTATAAATGTGAAAGTGTGTTTGTTTGTTTGTCCGGCTTTCACGTCGCAACGAAGCTATTATATGGTATGGTTTTTGTGTATGGAGATAGTGAGGAGGGTGGAGAGTGACGTAGGCTACTTTTTACCGCGGTAAAACAGCCCCATGGGAAGATATCGATGTTTTGTTATTTGCTAGATATTTAGTTCCGGATGTTGTTAATAGATGGCATTGTTAATTCCCTTTAACCACGCGGGCGGAGCCGCGGGTAAAAGCTAGTAGCGAAATAAATTATTTGACTTTGACTTTGACTTTGGAAATGTCTTCAAATTAAATAATAATTGCAGATGGCTACCCAAGTACGAGCGCGCGGCGTACCGCAAGCGGCGCGGCGTGCGGCGTGACGTCATCAAGGGCAGCCAGGGCATGACCACCGCCGCCGTCGACCAGTAGTGAGTGTTATACTATTAGTAACCCATTGTTAGTGGACGCCCGCAGCTTCGCTCGCGTAGAATTAGACCCATTAACGACGTCTACCCGTCTAACGACTTCAAAAACGGCAAAGTTTCATACTAACTTTGCACCCCCGTTTTACCCCCTTAGGGCGTGAATTTTCAAAAATCCTTTCTTAGTGCTCCCCTACGTTATAAAAGGAACCCCTGTGCAAAATTTCAAGTTTCTAGCCCTTATAGTTTAGGCCCCGCGTTGATATGTCAGTCAGTCAGTCAGTCAGTCAGTCAGTCACTCACCTTCTCCTTTTATATATATAGATTAGGATTATTGATAAATAATACAACAGGATCTTGTACGCCATCTTCGTTTAATGTCTATAATCACCCGTGTTGCCACACTTGATACAATCACTAAATTAGGTAGGTTCAACAGTGTTGTCATTCTACAACTACATACATAACACCCATAGACGTACCAGTTACCACCGTAGCGTCCATAGCCCAATGGCTCGCGTCGATTCAATGTGATCGAAAGAGTTAAGCAACGACGGGCGCGGTCGGTTTGTAGATGGGTGACCGCTAGTGGCAAAATATTATGGATGCTACCGTGCTTCGGAGGGCACGTAAAGCCGTCGTTGTTTTCAATGCTGAAAACAGTCATTAAGCCTTGTCGAAGATCTTCGGGTGGCTTGAGAACATTCGACACTGGGTTATCTAAACTATGTGACAATTTTCATAAGTTCAATCTTGCAGTCAGTGTTCTTCTCGGTAGATTAACTTTGTGAACTAGCGAAAAATAATTTTTTTTATGACGTTCATTGAGCGTATAAAAATACCATATTTATTATAATGAAAATTAAATTTTAATGAATCTGAATATCTCGTATTTCTCATCCCGCAATTTTATTAAAAAATATTTAATTTAAATCTATCTATATACCTATATAAAAATGTTATGTTGGTTTGTGTACGCTGTTCTGCACCGATCGAGCTGAAATTTTAGCATGATATATAATCCGCATCAAGGATTGTTTTTATCTAATTTTTGCATCAGTCACATATCCGCGAAAAATATTGTATATCCACATGTATTGCAAAATTAAACTTATAAGACATGTATTCTTTGTTTTGTTTCTCATTTCGCAATCAATCACAATGTGCCACAGCGAAGCGTGGCAGGGTACAGCTAATCTATCTATATATATAAAAGGAGAAGGTGACTGACTGACTGACTGACATATCAACGCAGGGCCTAAACTATAAGGGCTAGAAACTTGAAATTTTGCACAGGGGTTCCTTTTATAACGTAGGGGAGCACTAAGAAAGGATTTTTGAAAATTCACCCCCTAAGGGGGTAAAACGGGGGTGCAAAGTTAATATGAGACTTTGCCGTTTTTGAAGTCGTTAGACGGGTAGACGTCGTTAATGGGTCTAATTCTACGCGAGCGAAGCTGCGGGCGTCCACTAGTTTAAAATAAAAATAATTACCTTTCACTACACTCATATATTCACTTACCATACAATGATAATGCTTCCAGCGACATGAGCAAGCAGACGCCTACGAGCGCGACGGCGGCGGCGACGGCCAAGAGCCCGCGCGTCGAGCCCAAGTCGGGCGAGAGCGCGTGGCAGCGCAAGCAGCAGCAGAAGAAGAAGAAGGGCCGCAAGTGGTAGCGGGAGCAGTTCGTGTATTGACCTGGGAGTTCGCGTATTGACCTGGGAGTTCGCGTATTGACCTGGGAGTTCGCGTATTGACCTGGGAGTTCGCGTATTGACCTGGGAGTTCGTGTATTGTGTAATAAAAGTTTATATCGCATTTGCTGACGTGTTTTATTAACATCTCAAGGTAGTTTGAACAACGGCAGTTTACCTATTACACCTTTCGCGTTGTATTTTGGAACTCTAAGAGGAAAAAAATTGTATGGAAGCAGTGGTATTTTTGGTTATTTACTTGTGAATCTTTTGAGCAGTTATCTGAACTGAAGGTCGCCATGTTCCGCTTTATTTTGGGTCAATAAAGGCTAAATAAAAAAATAACACAAATCTATACTAATATTATAAAGAGGAAACATTTGTTTGTAATGTTTTCACAAAACTACTGGACCGATTTCAAAAATTCTTTCACCATTAGAAAGCTGCATCTTCACTGAGTGACATAGGCTATATAATATTACTAGATTTAAACGAAACTATTGTCTAAATCAACGCGAGCGAAGCTGCTGGGCGTCCAGTAGTATATAATAATGCCAATCCGCACTTGGCCAGCGTGGTATACTGGAGACCCGTGCCCAACAGTGGGATAAAGAAAGGGTTGTGGTGGAACCAACTCCTCGAACCCAAGTCCGACTAACAAAAGAGGACTACAATACAAATAGCAGTAGTTGTAGTCAGTGAGATCGTCTAGTGAGTCGCTATTAAAGTCAAGCTATAACTTATATCTGGCTACAACCAACCCATAGACATCCCACTATTGTGTACCATCCCATAGCCAGTCCTGAAGGAACTAGAACATGATGAACATACTCCAATGCCGATTGTGAGGGGTTACTTAGTGGTCAACCCAATGTCTATGTCCGGCCTCAAGCTGCCCATAGGTCTTCGAAAAAGCTTTAATATATAACAATTCACTAAATTTATATATGTATGCTGTGTGTACGCTATTTTATCAGGTTACATTTGGATACAGCTAATGAATAAGTAAGCTATGTTATTCAACCTATGATCTTGAGCGGGATAAAGTTCAAAATATTAAGCAAATTAATGTATCGAATTTATTTTCATAACATAAGAATAGTAGTATCATTAAAAATTATCATCTCTTAGCATTTTTCCTCTTAGACTTCCCCGGCCTTTGATTATTCTTCTTATTATTAGGCTTGAAGTTCTTTGTCTTGAAATTAAACGGTTTCTTCTTAGCAGAGCTGTTGAATCCATCCATTTGATTGGTAGACTCTCTCGTATTCAATTTGGACCCTTTCTTTTTCCCGCCAAATCCGAATTTCTTGTCCTTACCGGCACGTCTCTTGTTTATTTTGTTCTTCGGGTCTTTCCCCTTGTTCTCTTTGCCTTTATTACTGCCCTTGTTGTCGTCTAGGAAGTCCATGTCAGTAGATTTGCCCTTTCTTACCCTCTTGAGTTGTTCCATCATGTGTTTCTTATCAGCCGCTTGTTTCAGTTTTGCATCAGTCTGAAACATAATTGCTGTTGAAACTCACATACAGGGTCACATATTAAAACTATTTATTTATTTGGGAAAACACTTTTGAAGTAGAACAATCTGAATACATTGATAATCTAAATGATTCTATTTAACATGTTCATCCACCTAATAAGCAATCCATGATGTTTTTATCCAATCTCCCAATCTTTAGCATTAGAATTGGGACACACCATGAGAATATTATTTAGATACTAGTGGACGCCAGCAGCTTCGCTCGCGTGGAATTAGACATTCACTAACTTCAAAAACGGCAAAGTTTCATATTAACTTTGCACCGCCGTTTACCCCCTTAGGGGGTGAATTTTCAAAAATCCTTTCATAGTGCGCCCCTACGTTATAAAAGGAACCCCTGTGCAAAATTTCAAGTTTCTAACCCTTATAGTTTAGGCCCTGCGTTGATATGTCAGTCAGTCAGCTTCTCCTTTTATATATATAGATATAGATAAGTACTTGGATAATGGTAATACAGCTAATAAATAGAACTGTTTACTTTTATAATACAGAAGGACAAACAGGCATACATAGTAATCCCAACACCAACTAACTGGACTATCACTAACAGTCCCCAGTCCTTATACCTACTAACGAACTGACCAACTAATGTTCTAATTAACTCTCTCAACTAATTGGACTAACCATCCCAGTCCCTAATTGAGTCTTGTTCAAAGTCAGTCACAGTTGTCATGGGCGGCAGCGGATGGGTGGTGCTGCAAGCTCGTTTGCTATCATTTATCCATAAAAAAAAATAAAGGCATTTATTTATTTATTAAACGCTTTATTATACCTAAATATGGTACAAAAGGCGGACATAATGTTAAGAGCATTTTCTGCCAGTCAACCTTTGGGCTAAGCAGAGAGAAGCTAAGGCGGTATATTTTAAAAATTGTGTATTACCTGATTATGATGGATGTAAACAATATTTATTTATATATTACCGATATTAATATAATATTATAAATATAAATTAAAAATAAATATAATATTAATATATTTATTTATTTATTTATAACTAGTGGACGCCCGCAGCTTCGCTCGCGTAGAATTAGACCCATTAACGACGTCTACCCGTCTAACGACTTCATAAACGGCAAATTTTCATACTAACTTTGCACCCCCGTTTTACCCCCTTAGGGGGTGAATTTTCAAAAATCCTTTCTTAGTGCTCCCCTTCGTTATAAAAGGAACCCCTGTGCAAAATTTCAAGTTTCTAGCCCTTATGGTTTAGGCCCTGCGTTGATATGTCAGTCAGTCAGTCAGTCAGTCAGTCAGTCAGTCAGTCAGTCAGTCAGTCAGTCAGTCAGTCAGTCAGTCACCTTCTCCTTTTATATATATAGATATAGAGACATAGATAAGTACTTGGATAATGGTACTACAGCTAATAAATAGAACTGTTTACTTTTATAATACAGAAGGATAAACAGGCATACATAGTTGGTAATCATGTTATGATGTTGGTACCGTCCACCGACCTGCACTCTCTTGGACATCTTCTTCTGGTCGCGCAGCTGGCGCACCTTCTCCACGCGCGCCTGCGCCGCCTGCTTGGCCAGCAGGCTCTTGCGAACCTTCTGCATGTGCTCGTCCGACTTGGCCATCTCCGCGAAGTAGTCGTCCGGCCTGCGAGGATGTATTTATATATTTATTTACAGTCAAACCTGGGTAAGCGAGAGTTCAAGGGAGCACAATCTCATTCTCGCTTATAGAGGTTTCTCACTAACTCGAGTTTCTCGCTAATGCAGGTACATGGGTAGAGTTTCTCTCTTATAGAGGTACGCAGCAATAACAATATTATTTTATTTTATTAAGAACTTATTTACACTTAAAAAAATGGTAGGAAGTTCCATGAAAGTTAAGAATGAGTCATAAAATAGCAGATGTTAAATTTGTAATTAGTTTTGTCATTTGTTACTGTATGTGTGTATCTTTTATGTATGTATGTATTTTTATTGTAGCTATAGTTCCTCCTAAATAATATAAATAAATAAAGCTCGACTCTCGCTTATAGAGGTATAGATAAGTAGCAGTCTCACTTACGGAGGTCCATGAGGGAAAAACGACTCTCTCTTACAGAGGTTTCTGTTTCTCGCTAATAGAGGTTTTGGGAGCATAAAATGACGGGTTCTGGCTATTACTCTCACTTAAAGAGTTTTCTCACTTATCCAGTTCTCACTTACCCAGGTTTGACTGTATTAAGTTACACCAACAAGATAAACACCAACACAATAAATTATAACATGCACTGACACGAACTAAGTGTTACCTCAGTTACAGGTGTAAACAACTTTCTAGGAAAAACGTTAGGTGTGCATCTAATTTAGCATAAAAAACATAAATTACTCTGAAAACGTCTAACATTTTAAAAAACAGTAATCCAAAATAAAATTGAAAAAGATAATAATAATAAAATCCTAACTGCTATATGCTTCTACAGTACAAAAAAAAAAAAAATTGACAAAAAGAATGTTAAACAATGTACAATGTACAACATTTATAGTCCGACCAGTAATGCACCTAGAACTAATCTTAACGAAAACATAATCTATATATACAGGGTGTCCCAGAATGAATGGATAATCCTTGAGCCCCGCACAGAACAGCTCTCCAGCGCTTAGAAAAAAATATCAAAAAAAAAAAATTCCAAGTGATACCCAAAATATGATTTTTTTTAGAAAAACATACGTTATTTTAGCTTCACTTCACATTAATTTACACAACTGCCACAAATTAATGATATTCTTGGCGTTTTTGGTGTCATTTTATTCCTGATAGACTATACTACTAGAAATACATCAAATAATATAAGTATCTGTGATACGTTTTTTATAAAAAAAATAAGAACTTGAATTTTTAACATGAAATTTGATACCAAAATAATTTTGACATAGTTTGAGAGTGTTTCATGTAAAAAAAAAGTATGAAAACGTAAGTGTCCAGCTATTTTAAAAACATGCGCAGTTAATACAGATTAAATAATGGTATAATACATCATTTTATCTAATACTACTACGAAGTTATTGCTATTGAGATGCAAAACGAGTAAATACGACTAAAATTAAAAAGTTAATGTCTTAATACATTTTAATAATAATAAAACATTTCAGGTGTCGCTGCGACCCATAGACGTCCCACTGCTGGGCACGGGTCTCCCCCACAGACACTGCTGCTGCGGGAGGTCCAGAGCATACTCCACCACGCTGCTCCAATGCGGATTGGTGGAGGGGTTAGTGGCCAACCCAGTGTCGAATGTTCTCAAGCCACCCGAAGGTCTTCGACAAGGCTTAACGACTGTTTCGTAGGAGGTAATGGAATCCCATTGGTTACAGAATGATGGCTGCCCTGCATATTATGGTATATACGTCCGGGCTTATTTAAATGCCACGTATCCAAACAAATGGATTGGTCGTTTGGGTCCTATTCTGTGGCCTCCTCGATCTCCAGATTTAAACTGTCGGGATGTTTTTTACTGGGGCTGTCTAAAGGAAGAAGTGTACTCGAAAACAATTTCAAATGAGGAATTACGCAGCCGTGTTCAAGAGGCCGCTTCAAAAATAAATGAATGACTCTACGCATGGTTTCTTAGTAGAGCCTATAAAAGAAGATGTCGAGCGTGTATTAGAATCGGTGGCAGACAATTTGAACAACTGTTGTGAATAAAGATTGATGTAATGTACACCTGAAATGTAGCGTCCATAGCCCAATGGCTCGCGTCGATTCAATGTGACCGAAAGAGTTAAGCAACGACGGGCGCGGTCGGTTTGTGGATAGGTGAGCGCTAGTGGCAAAATTACGCTACCGTGCTTCGGAGGGCACGTAAAGCCGTCGGTCCCGGTTGTTTTCAATGCTGGAAACAGTCGTTAAGCCTTGTCGAAGACCTTCGGGTGGCTTGAGAACATTCGACACTGGGTTGGCCACTAACCCCTCCACCAATCCGCATTGGAGCAGCGTGGTGGAGTATGCTCTGGACCTCCCGCAGCAGCAGTGTCTGTGGGGGAGACCCGTGCCCAGCAGTGGGACGTCTATGGGTCGCAGCGACACCTGAAATGTTTTATTATTATTAAAATGTATTAAGACATTAACTTTTTAATTTTAGTCGTATTTACTCGTTTTGCATCTCAATAGCAATAACTTCGTAGTAGTATTAGATAAAATGATGTATTATACCATTATTTAATCTGTATTAACTGCGCATGTTTTTAAAATAGTTGGACACTTACGTTTTCATACTTTTTTTTTACATGAAACACTCTCAAACTATGTCAAAATTATTTTGGTATCAAATTTCATGTTAAAAATTCAAGTTCTTATTTTTTTTATAAAAAAAGTATCACAGATACTTATATTATTTGATGTATTTCTAGTAGTATAGTCTATCAGGAATAAAATGACACCAAAAACGCCAAGAATATCATTAATTTGTGGCAGTTGTGTAAATTAATGTGAAGTGAAGCTAAAATAACGTATGTTTTTCTAAAAAAAATCATATTTTGGGTATCACTTGGATTTTTTTTTTTTTTGATATTTTTTTCTAAGCGCTGGAGAGCTGTTCTGTGCGGGGCTCAAGGATTATCCATTCATTCTGGGACACCCTGTATAAAAGAAAGTCGTGTTAGTTACACCACTTATAACTCAAGAACGGCAGAACAGATTTGGCTGAAAATTGGTAGGGAGGTAGCTTAGAGCCAGGAGACGGACATAGGATACTTTTTATCCCGTTCGACAGCGTTCCCGTGTGACTTGACATGAAACGTCAGTCACTATAAAACGTGGTATAACAAAAAAGAATCAGACTCGGAATAACAAAACGCAAATGACAGCTATGTAATTGACGTATAATGACAGCTATGTAATCTACTATATAAAAATAAGTCGGGTTTTCCTTCCTGACGCTATAACTCCAGAACGCACTAACCGATTTCCACGGTTTTGCATTCGTTGGAAAGGTCTCGGGCTCGGTGAAGTTTATAGCAAAGAAAATTCAGGAAAAATTTCAACAGAAAAGCGGGAAAAATCTTTTTTCACATACAGCGCCATCTCTGATACATAGCATGTACTACAAACCAATATTTTAAGTAGATGGCGCCGGTGCGTGATAGGTAGTGGTAGGGGTAGATGTAGGGGTAGTAGTAGTGGTAGGGGTAGTGTTAGTGGTAGGTGTAGTGGTAGGGGTAGTGGTAGTGGTAGGGGTAGTGGTAGGGGTAGTGGTATTGGTAATGGTAGTGGTAGGGGTAGTGGTAGTGGTAGAGGTAGGGGTAGTGGTAGGGGTAGTGGTAGGGGTAGTGGTAGGTGTAGTGTTAGTGGTAGGGGTAGGGGTAGGGGTAGTGGTATTGGTAATGGTAGGGGTAGTGGTAGAGGTAGGGGTAGTGGTAGGAGTAGTGGTAGGGGTAGTGGTAGGGGTAGTGGTAGGGGTAGTGTTAGTGGTAGGGGTAGTGGTAGTAGTAGGTGTAGTGGTATTGGTAGTGGTAGTTGTAGTCCACACACTTACATTAAGTTCTCCCAAAATATTCAGTAAAAATTATTTATATGGCAAAACAACGTTTGCCGGGTCAGCTAGTATGTGATAAATAGAAAGCCAAGCATAGCTCAGCTGCATAAGGAGTGCAGATTCTGCAAGGAGGACGAGGAGACACCCTTGCACCTTCTCCTCAACTGTTGTGCTCTGATGCACAAACGGAATGTTCATCTCATCTCATGTTTCATTGCATTCGGATGAATTTAAGGACATCGCCATCCAAAAAGTACTAGCTTACTTCAAAGCCATTGGACTGGATTGCGAACTTTAATGGGCTATGATCGACGTGCCTAGGAGCCGTAAAGCTCAAGCCCCAACTAAACAAATAAAAATAATAGCTCAGCTGCATTGCCACAAAAAGATGTGAGTTTTAAAAGAATACCCAGTATCAGAGCCATTCCAAACATACCTTTAAAAATATACAGCTTCACATTCTTCCATTTTCCATGGAAGAATGGCCAAGTTAATTAACTCTATATCAAAAAACAACAAATTCTTGAGTCAGGGGGACAAATTCCTATTACAAATTCTTGGAGGTCAAAGTGGCTCTAAATCGTGGTATTTTTTAAAGAACCCCATGTCATAGCCCACCATGAAAACCTCAAATAAATGTGCGGCATATGTCCCTCCATAAAGAAACAGGTTCCAGCCTGCTAGTCTTGGGGTCATCCGGACTGCACATTTTAGTCAAAAAGCTCTTTAAACCTAAAATATTTTGAAAGTCCTATAGATGTCTAATATGTAATTATTTACCTTTTTGTGGGTATATTGAGATCCTTTAACCTTTTGATTCCATCTAGCACGGCAGCTTGCGCCTGCCTATGAAGAAGATTCTCGCGCTTGAACTCATTGAGCACTGGATCCTGAGCTGGGTCGTATACCTGGCTACCTTTCGTGTTCTCCTTGATATTCCTAAATAACATAATATCTTATTATATATTTATTAGCTTTTTCATCTATCACAACATTATTTCACCTCAGGGGTAGGTAGAAGTGTATAAAACACCCAGTTTTAAAGTTATCATGTTTTCATATTTACAGGTCCCATGTAATATTAGTTCACTAAATGTTCACAGTAGTTTGTGCTTGCCATATACCCTATTGATTGCAGCATGCAAGTGCTACTGGAAATTTCAAGTTAAATAATCCCAGTAATACTTGGAATGACGATGGGATCAAACTCAGCAACACTGCACAATTAACAACACTATTGATGTACTGCAAGTGCTACTGGGAATTTCAAGTTAAATAATCCCAGTAATACTTTGAATGCCGATGGGATCAAACTCAGCAACACTGAACAATTAACAACTCTATTGCTGTACTACAAGTGCTACTGGGAATTTCAAGTTAAATAATCCCAGTAATACTTTGAATGCAGATGGGATCAAACTAAGCAACACTGAACAATTAACAACACACATATTTTCAGTGATCCTGATCAGGCAGATATATATTTTGTTAATAATAATAATAATTTGTATTTTATTCATTATTTCTCAGCATTTTGCTGTGGTTTCTCAACTTTTTGGGACAGGGAGTGCAGCATATACAGAAAATAAGATAAATAGGTATGACTAAGATATAATTAAAATTGTAAGTAGTTTTAAGGTAAGCGTAAGGAATAATTTAAGTAATTTGCTGTGATTCCTCAACCAAATAAATTTATTCTATTCTATTCTATTATGGTCAGTATAAATTGTCCACCAGCAACATAGGCCTGGGCCAACCAACAGTGTGTGGCATTTGTTTCTGTAAATCACTAAAAGTATTTTTCAATTTTCACCTACTTTCTTCTTTGTGCTGTCTCTTCCATCTGCATTGCTATGTCTGGTGCAAGGGGAGCCACTGTTGTCACCAGATCCAGCATCTCCACCCAGGGCAGTCGGAGCTCAAACTCCTTCAGCTTAGCCTTGAGTTCAGCTACATTGTTCACATGCTTCTTTTCAACCCTCTCTATCTCCTCGTTGAGGCCCGGCTTAAGTAAACCCTTGGCGAAAGCTTCCTGTAACTGTGTTTTATATTAATTAGACATGGAAACATTTGCTGGTTGATACTTAATATGCTGCAGCAGTCTGAAGACATACTGATATCCCTGCAATAGGCCTAGAACAGGTTGCAGAGAGCAGATACACAGAAAGTATAACAATTTAATAACCATGACCTGAGTATACATATTTTTCTGCATAATAAATATCTTCCCTGGCTGGGAGTAGAATCCTGGACCCATGGGCAGTCAGGGTCATCCAATATTTATAAACATGTTCCATATAATCAGACTGCTTACTTATAGATATTTAGAACGACAAATATGAAATTACTTGGGCTTCAGTCGGTAGTTGGGTAATCAACCATGATTCATAATTTCAAAGGGGTATGCTTCAGAATATTAAGGAAACTACAAATTTGTTTTACGGCAGAATTTATAGATTAGTAATGGACCGATTGTTACAGTACGAGGTAGTTTACGTACTATGTGTAAGCTAACCCTTAATGAACTGTAAATCCACAGAATACTTAATGGAAAAGCCAAGAACCCTTGTAATTCCAACAAACATTTTTGGTAAGATAACTACTTACTTCTTCATCGGAATCTAATTCTGTGTCACTGTTGTTCAGAACGAAATCAGCCATTTTGATAATTTTGACCTAATTAAGTATTTTAGTTAATTTAATAAGTCACACCGAACGAACAACATCAACACATGATACATAACCTCAAAATCACAAACTAGATAGAGATTAGGAGTGAGGCGTATTTACCGGAACACGTAAAAATAACACGTATTTAAATGTCCCTGTTCCGTACTGTTATCTGCAGAACAAAATACCTGTTATCCCAAGTAATAAACTGTTCTGGCGGTCGTTCCGATATTGCAGTCACTAAAGGATCAACTGTTATAACTGTTACGTACGCGGAACAATATGTTCCGGCCAGTACGCACTACGCCACGACCGTCGCAGTACCTGACGCAGTAACATGTACTGTCAGGCTGACAGTACCTGTTACTGCCCGACCCATATACATTTCTCATTTCTTCCTATGTAAATGAAGTGAGATAGACAATCCGTTACCGGTCCTCTCCGGATACGTTTCAATAGACGCAGTGAAATAATACATTGGGATAATGTTTTATTTGAATTGATTTGATTCACCACATTCACCTAATTATTATAAAATAACGATTACAAATAGGTAGGAAGAACATTAAGATAATAAAAACCAATTAAAAAGAAAAACAGCTAATTTAATGTTAATTTATCATCAACACGTAACATTAAATTTATGGTTTCGTAGAACAAAACAGATGCCTTTTATTTTCAAGGTTTGTGTTTTATAGATCTTTAAAGAAATAAGCTTATTTCAAGAAAGTTTTGTTTCAAGACTAAAGTAATATTACTCGATTTCATACCATGACCGTTAACAAGCAGTAAATCTCAGCATCATACATATTTGACAAATTATGTTTCATCAAAGGTGACTCTCAAATTAGGTCTTGTTATTTAGTATTAGTTTTTTGTTGATTTATCTCGCTTACACCCGCTAAACTGACACTTGCTCAAAAGAGAAGCATATAGTATTATTATCCGAAAATTATAGTACGTCGTTTCACAAGAAGAAATCGTCTTGCAAAGGTGACTCTCAAATTAGATCGTGCTATCTGTTAAAACTTCATACCTGTTGATTTATCTCGCTTACACACGCTACACTGACACTTGCTAAAAAGAGAAGCTTAAAGTATTATTATCCGAAAATTATAGTACGTCATTTCACAAGAAGAAATCGTCTTGCAAAAGGTGACTCTCAAATTAGATCGTGTTACATATCTGTTATTTCCATTGATAAATTATTATCCGAAAATTATAGTACGTCATTTCACAAGAAGAAATCGTCTTGCAAAAGGTGACTCTCAAATTAGATCGTATTACATATCGTCGGTGATATTCTGAAACCGCGGAATTAACAGTGTTTAAAACCGCGTAAGGTAGGTGCAGTGAATTTTACAGGAACGAGGAAAAACGTAATATTTACTAAACCACTTGACTTTCTATTGTTTAAACTTTTAAATTGTAAAATTATAATATTCCTCTTAATATTGTAGGCATTAGTTATGTAAAATATGTATTAATGAATTAGAAAATCGACTTTCGCGGATTTATCGTCACAAATAAAAACAAAATAAGTTTTTTTATGTCACTTACGCGGAATTGTCCGCCGAAATAAAACAAACAAATACAATCAAAATCTTATTAATATTTATTCAGTCAATTTCTCAGTATAATTTTTGGGACATATTTATCATTGGTACATTAGGTAATCAACAATATACAGGAAAATAACACCTTAAATCCCCATAAAGTTAAAAAAATAGCTCTTTATAGCTAAGTATGTTAAAAATAGCGTAGCGTCCATAGCCCAATGGCTCGCGTCGATTCAATGTGATCAGACAAGAGTTAAGCAACGACGGGCGCGGTCTGTCTGTGGATGGGTGACCGCTAGTGGCAATATTTCATGAACGCTACCGTGCTTCGGAGGGTAAAGCCGTCGGTCCCGGTTGTTTTCAATGCTGGAAACAGTCGTTATGCCTTGTCGAAGACCTTCGGGTGGCTTGAGAACATTCGACACTGGGTTGGCCATTAACCCCTCCACCAATCCGCATTTTAGCAGCGTGGTGGAGTATGCTCTAGACCTCCCGCAGCAGTGTCTGTGGGGGAGACCCGTGCCCAGCAGTTGGACGTCTATGGGTCGCAGCGATGTTAAAAATACCTTGTTGTAGGGTACTTACTAATTAACAGTTAAAACTAAATAATGTATTAAACAAAATGTATAAAAATATTGCTTATGAGTACAATAATAATTTTATTGCACTTTGAAGTCTTTGTTAAAAAATGAGATCAATAAAACTTTACTTTTTCTTAAATGCCAAATTATCGTAATAAGAGTGACAATCTGCAGGTATCACACTCTTTAATTGCTGTAAGTGCTGATACTTTCTGTCAAATATAGGCAGTCTAGATGAATACAGGGGAGGTACACTATTTACTACAGCTGAAATAGGTTTCGATCTCCGAGGAAGTGGGCTGAAATAATCTTTAAAGTGTTTTTTAAACTCTATCGTGCCGTTAGGATTATACTTTAAAACCCTCAGATCCACTACGCAATCATCTCCAGCAGAACGCTCAGGACGAATGGAATCATAAATTTGGTATTCTTTTATATACCAGTTATTGCAGTTATTGCAGCATACCAGTTATTGCAGCATTTATAATTAAAACCACACTATTTCACGCACGCTTCATTAAACAAACACTTTTTTCATGTTATGATGCGCAGATTCGCGGTTTGGGCACAACAAACGATCACCTGAAGTTTCGCGGTTTTAAAGACATTCGATTTCACGGCTTCCTATTGGATAATCGGCCCGGCCAACATCACAGAACGCAGCCAATCACTACAACGAAGCTAAGCCCGCGAAATCTCGATTTTGCTACTTTTGTAAATACGCGGTTTTAAACACTGTTAGTTCCGCTGTTTCAGAATATCACCGACGATATCTGTTATTTCCATTGATAAATTATTATCCGAAAATTATAGTACGTCATTTCACAAGAAGAAATCGTCTTGCAAAAGGTGACTCTCAAATTAGATCGTGTTACATATCTGTTATTTCCATTGATAAATTATTATCCGAAAATTATAGTACGTCATTTCACAAGAAGAAATCGTCTTGCAAAAGGTGACTCTCAAATTAGATCGTGTTACATATCTGTTATTTCCATTGATAACAGAACCTATTCGGAAACACTGATAGAGTAATGCTAATATTACTACATAAATAATTTTAGAATTGTGAAAGTATTACTTCATTTGGGCATGTAATATAAAATGGTTATATAGGTATTTATAATGTTCATAGAAATATCAAAAAGTAAAGTAATTGTTTTTAAAATTACAAGAGATTATATTATAATGATCGACGTAATTAGTTTAGTTGAAACGAAACTTTAAAAATAGTAGCGCGTATCCGAACGTGTTTGTTAGCATAGAGAAAATGGTGGGAAGCTTCATTTTATAAGGTTGACCAACCGAAAGAACGGAAATTTAATACAGATTCTAAATAATGAACCATCGACAAACACCATAGACATTTCCATAAAGAAAAACTTGTTTTAATAGAAGGAGTCCTCTGGGCGACTATAGTAGCCCGGACATTTGACACATATTTTTTAGGCTGCTCTAGTCGCCCGGACATTTGAGTGGATAGGGGATTGGTCACAAAACGTTCAATCAATGTAACTACGACTTCGTAAATACTCATCGGCCGAATCCGGCCGGGCAACACGTGCAGTAACATATGAATGAGATTAAAAGGGATTAAACAGACAAAGATGATAATGAACTGACATGGGTTTTATCATCAGTTTCGTTTATTGTAATTTTTTTACGGTTAATTGTCTATAGATTTCGATCTTACATAATGTATGAGTTATAGCGAAAATTGAAAACTTTTCTGTGTTCATATCATTAAAGTTCTTCCTTAAGCCGATGACC
This sequence comes from Carterocephalus palaemon, assembly GCA_944567765.1. Taxonomy (NCBI): domain Eukaryota; kingdom Metazoa; phylum Arthropoda; class Insecta; order Lepidoptera; family Hesperiidae; genus Carterocephalus; species Carterocephalus palaemon. The sequence goes on from OX155643.1 coordinate 12,462,635, forward strand.
AGGTAGATAGTCTATCGTGACTTAGAGCTTAGCTTAGTGGTAGGTAATTATTGTAAATTAGCCATAAGGCAGGTTAGGCACCTGTGTAGGATTAGCTATTCATTCAAGGATAAATAGCTCATCCTTTGCTTTATATTAATCAGTTTAGAATAGCATTATATCTCTTTAAGTAGTTTGTAGTTACCTAGACTTTCGTTAAGCGTGTATAATCACCTCATAGCGAAATAAATTATTTGAATTTGAATTTAGGTAGGTACGGACCTAGACCGTCTAGGAACCCACTTTTAGACCTGATGATAAATAATATTATTAATATCAAAATATCTATTTGTTACAATTTTAAATAAAAGCAGCACTAAAATAACGTTTCAGATATAAAAAATACTATGTAAATTTTAACATTAAATAAATAAACGTTTTTGAAGTACAACTTTTTTAGGTGTGATTAAGGAGTAACTCAGATTTTTGATTCTGACGGATGTTCCGGTTATTTTCTTATTAAACTATAATTTATTTTAATCAAACGAGTACTTTTTACTTTTGGAAACGAGTACTTTTTACTTTCCTTATCGCGGGTTGGTGGTAGAACCTGTATACGGTGCGATTGCTGTTGTTTTGAATAGCTAGGTGGTAGAACCTGTATACAAAAACATAGTGTTATTTTAGGAACAGGTATTTGGAACTGTTATTTTTAAGGAACTGGAACAGAGACAACAGGTATTCATTTTAACCTGTTATAACCCACCTCTAATAGAGATACTACTCAAAATAAAAATAGCATGAACATTTGAACCACAAACTAGCTAGAGATTTCAGTTCAGTTATATAAAATGTACTCTGTGGCTAGAGATTATATATTTGAACATGAATGAATGAATGTTAAATTTTAAAAACACAGATAATAGTTTTTTTTTAAATTGACTTTTGTTGTATGGTCATAACGTCCTTTACGGCGTCTCCAAATAAGGTAAGCTTCAAAGAGCTCAAACCAAAAGGTAAAGGCATAGAGTAAGTAAAGTACCAAAAGTGTAGTCCATGGGAAAGGTATAACTCCTTCAAGCACACACTAATAAATGGGATATTAACGTATCCTTCAAGTGAGTGCTGAGTGGGTGCGATTGATCCAAGGGTCTGCACCTGGGGTACGGATATCGGCATATGTCAAATGTCAACTCAACTCAACCGTATTTACTTACGTTGCGGCGTTTTTGTCTGTTAACGGAGTTTTGGTATCGTCTGGAAATTAGAAACCCAAGTACGTATTCGCGTGATGTATTCGCTCTTTTTGGTAAACACATTTTAAATGTTTATCACCCTTTTACACTGTACGTAATCACAAAATAATATACCACCGTTATACCACTTTCGTCCTTCACAAACTAAGTACATTAATTTGGGAGTACTGTAGTTCCCTTGCGATATAAAACTTGAACTCTTGCGACAGGGCCAGCGTTTCCGCTCGTCGAACCAAACTTGCCGGAAGAGACAGGGGATGTATAATAAAATTGTTGTACTATTATATATTCTGTAGTACCTATTGGTTATATTTAAGGGATGGGAAAGGTTACGATATATTTTACTTGAGTGAAGGAAAATTAGGAAACCATACATTATTAATCTGCTGCAATACATAGACTACTACATTACTCGTTTAAAGACGGAACGGAAACTATGGTATACTACTATTGTTATTTAACCATAGAAGGTTTTATACTGTATTTAATTTTATAAATACGCGTATCTTCCATAAGTTTCACAGAGTACTTTGTTATGAGTTCCTTGACTTGAGTCTGCTTTCCTTTTCTAGCTTAACTTGGCGTCTTTATTCTGTTTATTGTTGGCTGAATGTGCAATTGCTTAAATACAAAATGAAAATGACAATGTCCAATGATGCATCTTTGACAGAATGAGAAACGTGACATTTACGTTAATCAAAACAGTTAGCGATTTAGCGAAACAGAAGGTATTTCCCAATTAGTAATTTTAAAAATTCTACTCACGGTTTGTTTATAACCAGGAAAAATGTCTGATACAACATTAACTGATATAAGTAAGATGAAAGTAGTAGATTTGCGAAAAGAACTAAAGTCACGCGGATTGCCGTACGCTGGTGACAAATCGCAGTTAGTCGCGCGTTTGCAGGCGGCACTTGGACAAGACGATCTGGGTGATCACGATATTAACTTGGATTCCGATGAAATCGATTCTGATGGAGTTCTCGATGGCGAGGACGATAAGAATCAGACAGACATCTCAGATGACGCCGCTGTTGACACGTTAAACGAAGAACTCGCGCTTTCGAGCCAGTCTGACCAGTCTCCTGAAAAGCACCCAGCCAATGGACAATCTAAGCCACCAAAATTGCTCAAAAGAAAGTTAGTAAGCGATACTAGCAATGAAAAGGTTAATGAAAAACAAGGGTCTAAAGAATCAGGAGGAAAGAAAATTGTGCTTAACAGAAATATATCATTAACTACGAATACTACTAAAACTGAGAAAACTGAAGACGTGGTCACTTCCAAAGATACTCCAAAGTCAGAAATATCTGAAAACACCAACAAAGTTAAAATTGCAGCAGATCTAGATGCAAAAACAAGACTTGAATTGCGTGCAAAGCGGTTTGGGTTACCCGTTAAAGAATCTGAGGTTGACAGGAAGGAAGCTAGGAAGCAAAGGTTTGGGCAGAATGCTGCGAGAGCTGAGAGTAACACAACAAGTGTTAATACAACTGGTAGCAATGACAGCCATTTAGAGAAATTGAAAAAAAGGGCAGAGAGATTTGGACAGTCAGTCTCAACAGTCATGATTGACATTGAAAACAAGGAGAAGATAGAGAAACGTAAAGCTAAATTTTCAAAGGTGAAGTAGTTATTGAAAATGTTAGTGCATTGATTAAGAATGTTGTGTTAGTCATGAACTTTAGAATTAAGTATTTCTTAATCTCACAAAAATATTTTACATTTTGTTTTTTAATCTGACTTTTCTTAGCCCCATTGTATTTTAGGTCTACTTCATGATAATGACTAAGATATTAGTGATTAGATTTATTAAAACTTTTTTTGCATCATCTACTTATCAGTTTCTTCATGGTATGCTTGTCAATTTTATACATTCTTGAAATAGGCACAATTGTGTAAAATTTTTCATGAGATTGACTAAGACTCAATTTTCAAAAAAAATTCACATCCATACAAAGTGTGTCACTTTGTCCAAGGTAAGATACTTATCTACTTTGAGATTGCCAGACGTAAAGCTGAAAATTATTAGGCAATATCCCAGCAGGTCAGAAATACTTTAAATCAATGGGAAATATGTACAAGCTAACATACCATTAAAATCTCTTTAACTTTATAAAAGTTGAATTATTCAAAACTGAAACATCCAATTTTATTTCAACAAGCTATTACTTGTTTTTAATTAAGTAACCATTATATTTTAAACATGACAACTTAGACATGTGCAAGTTAAAAATAAGCAAATATTATAAAGATTTGTGCTCTTACATTGTAATATATTTCTTTAACAACTTTGACATTAAAGTTAGTAATGATTACTTGTAAGTGTAATTGTTTTTTATTCTAACACGTAACAAACTATCCAACAGCTGCTCTGAGAGATCTGCTGAAATATCTGAAACTAAATTAGCAGATCTAAGGCAATATTGGTATTTACATAAATATATTCTTGAAGATTAAAATGCATGGTGGGCTCAAGACGTTATCTTACAATTAGCAGTGTTAACATGCACTATTCTCGCCAGGCAAGTTAATGGATGACCACTCAAACCCTGGAAAAAGACTTCCATGATTTGAAGTGCACCTTTTAAGATAATCTTTCCTGCCTAAAACTTATGACATTCTTGATGGTCACTAAAATCTGAAGCAGAGTAGAGTAATTATTAAAATAAAACATTTTTTTTTCTATACATCTTAATATATTCATAATGAAAAGGGAAGTTCCTCAAAATCATGAGATACATCATCTGGAGAGCTATGCCATGTGTTTTGTACGTCTCTATCTTCATGTTTGGAATCTTGTGGTATTTGCAAACTATACTCCATATAAGGCTCCTTGTGTATATCTGCCCATCTCACTGCAATATCTTTATGTGTACATTTTCTAAATGCCATGCAGTGCATATGCTTAAATTTTTCATATTTAATACGAGTGAAACCTATACAAGCTAGAGTATAACGCCAACATTTCATTATCTTAGCATTTGCGCCAACATGCTTTGAGTCCGGAGTATTTATAATAAGTAATCCCCCAGGTTTAAGTATTGTATAGGCTTTTTCACAGGCCTTTATCCTTAGTTCTGAAGAAGGAATATATTCTAGGAGAAAGCAAAAAGTAACTATTTCAAAATAATCTTGTTTAATTTGTTTCAATTTGTCCTCTTCAATGACTATCTTATTTCCTATAGTAACATCTAAAAAATCACACTGAAATACTGAATTATTAGCAGGACATAAATCAATTGCTAGGACATCCATGAAATCATACACTTTGAATGGGTTGTAACAGCTGCCTACATCAATAACCTTTACAGGTTGAGAGAAACAACAATTTGAATCTAGTCTTATATTGATTTTTGATCCAATATCAATTTCTTTTTCCATAAATTTTTTGTAAGTCTTGTTGATGAAGTAATCAAAACATAATTCTGCAGACCATTTAATACGAGATGTTGCTGAACTTGTTTCATTAGAACAGTTTTCTTCCCAATGTTTGGTAGCCAACAATTCCATAGATTGTGCATATGCCAGTAACACTTCTTTATTTTGACAGTGCATATGCCAAGCTTCTGTGGCTCCTATTAAATCGGTGGACTTCCGCAAAGAAGAATGCACTTCTTTCAAAAAATTTGCCAACATTTTATGCTCATCACTTGCCATAGCTGTTTTCTCAAATCAAAGAACTGAATTCAGAACGATAGCAGTAGGTAGCGTAGAGTATGAACTCAGGGCATTGATACCTGTACCCACTATCAATGCCTGTACCACATTAAGCTACCTGTGTGTGTACTCAAGTGGGTTAATAAAGTAGTCAAAGATATTGTAGGGTAGTAGCAGTCTATTGACTTTATGCTTCACCACTCCAATGATTCTTTTCTTTCTTTGGGTAGAATCAAAGTTTAATTAATTAGGGAATATATGAAATATGAACTGACAGTAAGTAAAAGTCATTAATCGGTAAACCACATGATCACAGGTTTTTTAAATTAATACTACCCACAGAACACTATTACTCGTACTACCTCTTATATGTGTATATCTATTCTGTGGTACTACCACAGAGTACTTTGTTATAAACTAAAAAGTAATAGAGGTACGTACGTTCTTTATTCTCAGACAAAACAGACATCGTTGTTCCGTCATTAATTTATTCCACTCTAGTAAATAAAAAATAATTAATATGTGCTCTGTGGTTTGTTTTGGTGGATACTTTTTTTTTCCGAATGGACTTTTGCTAAATGGTCTTAGAGATCTTTACGGCGTCACCGAATGATGGCGGCTTTTTACAATAAATCAATATGGGTATTGTCACAGAATACATAATAGTACAAATCGTGTTTATGGTTTTCGGGGGTGCCGATTATAAAATATTATAACATTTATTTCGGGATCCAAAAATGAAAACTAGAAGACTAGACTTTTTACAAGATATCAATAAGAGTATCGTTTTCGTGGTTTTCAGGGGTGCCAATTACGAATTCAACATTTTTTTCGAGATCCAAGATGGTTTATTCTATTTTTACAAAAAAACAATATTGGTATTTAAAGTTCGCCATTGGAGGAAGAAAAACTCTATTCAAACCACGATAATAAATCAAGATAAAACGGTGAACTGGGCGTATACCCCGTGCGACAATCTTGGCCGCAATCTTGAGATATACAAGATCTCTCGCGGTCAGTGCGCGTCAGACAGATAGACCTAGCTAATTCCCCCTTGATGGTTGGGGGAAGAAGGTCCAACAGCTCTCTAGGGAGCGGTCGGCCTTCAGATTCGTTTCGACCGTAGCACCCCGCTTCTGTGATTTCTCGCAGGGCGAAGTTTTGCTGGGCCTGAAGACGCTTGCGGTGCGTGGCCGTCACCAGAGGATACTATTTCTATGCTTGCACCGCGTAAGCGCGCGCATTGGGGGAAGAAGGTCCAACAGCTCTTTAGGGAGCGGTCGGCCTTCAGTTCGTTTCGACCGTAGCACCCCGCTCCTGTGATTTCTCGCAGGGCGAAGTTTTGCTGGGCCTGAAGACGCTTGCGGTGCGTGGCCGTCACCAGAGCATACTATTTCTATGCTTGTTTAATTATGTCAAGTTTAGTGCGCAGTGGTAATTTTAATCTTTTTATTGCGTGTAAACTTGAAATTTGGTTTGGGTGCGAACGTTGCCAAGACATTGACAAGAAACGGAAAACATTTTTTGATCTAAGATCTTATTGGTGAATATTTAGCCGGTGTATACGCACGTACCGTTACATGATCGTATAACCGGAATGTGCACTGTACTAAATACCGCGAGCCAAGAGGTTTCTATCGGAGAAGTAAATATCGTTATGAAACTTGCCTGTTAATTCTTGATAATGTTTTCGAAGGATGGACTATTTGCCATCACATATTGGACCAGAATATTGGACAATGGCCTAACTCCTCACATTCCGCTCTATGGTGATGATTTAAAGGTTAGAGTTATAGTCTATTCGAGAATAAAGTACGATATACAAAAATGTCACTGATGTACCACTCGTGTTCATCTGGTGTTATTAAGGTCAGGGATCGTAGAAATCTGATAATATCCAACTTTGCATTTCTAAATCCTCCGCATGAAGTCTCCCCGAAGAAGAAGAAGTTTAATCTATGTTGACTGGATTTCTGGTGGAATACTACAACTCGGTTCAATTAGATGAAGCCATTTTTAGCAATCATTGTGAGTAGGTTACCGTACCGTTCGTCTACGGATTCCATCATTGCGAATTGCGAATTAAGTTACATAGCGAAATACCGAGCATGGCTCTCTCCATAGTGCGCTGAACGACTCCGAGTTTGCAAATAAATTGCATCGTAGACTGTAGGATTGAACGAGATTGAATTACCCATTGCTTAAATTGAACGTACCTATAACAGGCAAAAGAAAAATTAAAAACATATCTAGTAAAATTGCTGCGACCACGACGGATAAAAAGTAAAACATCGAGCCATAGACAGGCATCGTTTCAAATCTTTTTAATTTTTTTTATGTTTTACGATAATTACAGCACTTTTTTAATAGTATTTTATTTAATTTTATTTATTTTTCTCATATCTTACAAGTTTTACATTCAATTTATTTCCAAAACTTTAAATGTATTGTTATTGACCGGATGTACTAGGTACACCGACATGTTTCGTGAGACCCCCCGTTGTTTTGTATTAAGAAAATGCAATGGCCGCCATCTTCGACTCTTGTGAATGTTTTGGTCGTAGTTTCTGACTTTGAGGCCTCTTTGCTTTGTGCTATGAAATTATTTGATGGAAATAGTTTCGCTACTTCATAGGTGTTATAAATTTGTTTTTACAAAGGTAAGTACCGAATTCCTTATGTATTTTGAGTAAAAGTGTTTACATCTGGATTTCGAAGCTTTTCCATTGAAATATTGTCCTTTTTTGTTATTGTGGAGCATATTTAGTATCATATTAATAAATAATTCATAAAATTTTAGATAGTTGTGTCATTTCTGTGTAATTTAAGTTTTATAATTATACAAACCTCATTTTTCTCATGTACATGATTTCTCACTTCTTTGTTACTAGGCCGAATAGGTTTATGCATTGCATTACGTAGTATTCGAGTAATATTTCAATAATATTTTAATTGCAAGTGCTATTTTATCGCCATAAGTTAATGTTTACTTTTTTGATGTTTAGACATTTCAGTTTTCGTTCTACAATAATGGCGGCAGTGGATTTTAACCTATTCGCGTATTTAGTTATTTTTAACATTACTCTATCGTTATTATTGAATATTTTTTGTGATGTCTTTTAAATTTTCTCCTAGGAAACGAAATAATGTGACTTTCGGTTTGATTTCTGGAACAATGACCCCCTGACAGTCATATTGTATTTTGTGGACTAAAAATATTTTTGTAACGCTGATATGATCGCGAGCCGTGAGAATCGTGAAGACGGATGGGTAAAAAGTCAATTTTCGATTGCAGTCACATGAACTAAACTCGGGAGGGCAGGACGCGCTCCATACTGTCATCTAGGGTTTGGCCCAAGATGATATTCCCAGAATGTCAGCAACTTCAGAGTATCAACCTGTGGCCCAGCAAGTGAGTACTAGCCTGTGTATTTTTCACTAAAAATCATTACATCTCACATAACCACAGTTTTGTGTCACCTGTAAAGTGAACAATAATTTTCATAACCTAAAGTGCTTTGTTAATATTATTGTAGTTGCTTAATCCTGTATCAAATACATTAAATTTCACTCAAGATATATGACCAAGATCCATGACCCAAGGTTACAAAGCTGTGTCACTCAAACAATATATTTGTCTACTCATGTTGAAACTCATGACCCAGGTAATAGTTTAGTTTTAATTGTTGTCTAACACTATAGTGTCACAAATAAAGATATATTAAATAAACGTTGTATTTATTAATCCTTCTAAATTATTTAAGAATTATTAGTTTACTTCAAGAATTATATCCATTTAATTGGCAAATCTGGTAAGTTCTGTATTTTTACATTTTGGGTAGCAATAGTAATTGGGATGTTCTGAAATGTAAAATAGTAAAATTATTGATGTATAAAATATACTGTGTATGTTACTATTTCTGTGAAGTTTATTGTGTATATCAAACATTAAAATTTTTTATGGTACAGTGGTTTTGAGAGTTATTAGAGTAAATTTCATGATTATTATTTAAATTTAATTCAATTTACTAACTTCTTGTTACAGGATTATGGGCCGGCCACCACCAGTGAGAACATATATGACCGCTTGTTGGACCGTGAATTAACAAGTACTATGGAAGTACCTAGCGTAAGGACTCCTGTATTAAGGACTTTACCTGTTTCTCCCACTCAAGGAGACCCTGAACCCGATTCAACGAATCTTGAAAGTATTATCCAATCAGTTCATAAAGTAGATAAAGAAGTGGCATTTCAAATTGGTGAAAAGAAGTGTAATACTGACATGTCTGTAGATACCCTATCCAGAATTGTCAGAATTGATGATACAACTATAGAAAATGTGGGACCTATAGCATATCCAGTCATCCATGATTCTAATGAGTCCAGTGACAACTTTGTAGAGAATGCTACAGCCCTAATCCAAGCTCCATTAAACACAGCCATCGTCCAGAATGTGGCAAAACTTCCACAAAACTTTACAATCAATGTTGATGCTGCAGTAGGCAACATTACGGCCATACAGAATGTATCCCCAGATGTTGGGAATCCAACCTTATGGCTGCCTACAATACTCACAACCAGTGCTGATGCTAAACTTGAAGAGGACAGACCACCAGCTGTCTCACAAATAATTATAACAAGTGAGAGCTATGTTAACGATACAAGTCAAGCTGGAAGACGTACAAACATCATTACAGAGACAAGTTATATAAGCAGACCTAAAACATCTAAAGTCCAGATCTTAAGCAACATATCCTTGCCGAAAAACACAAACTACTCACAACAGTATGTAAGTCAGGCTAAAGAAATAACAGCGCCGATGTATGGCACCCCCAATCATGTATACAAGCTGAGTGCTAATGTTGTTTCACAAAAGCATGTGAACAATTCTGTGCTATGTTCAAAGCCTCCAAAGAGCCAATCATTAATTGGATGTACTCCTTTATCACCTACTGTTATTAATAACAACCCTCTAAAGAATATGTCATATAGTCATACTTTTACCAAAAGCACAAATGTGAAACAGTCATCAAATAAAGTAAATAATGGTGCTAATTTAAATTCAATGGTAGCAGCATCTACGGGCAGTACTCAATGCCATATACTATCTCGTGTTGTCTCTGGCCCTAATAAACTTTCAGTGCATTCTGGTCGGAAATCTGTAAATACTTTCAAAGGTTCTAAGAATTCTCAAGTATCTAACCAGAAAAATCAATCTCGAGCTATCAAGATCATACAACAAACTGGTACTGCTGCTAACAAGCTAGAGGCAAAGCCCTGGCCTGTTACGAGTGTATCTTATAAAACTCAACCAACAAACTATGATGCAGATATGAATACATCTAAGATAATACAGAAAGTTGGTAGCCCTACTTCAAATAAGAGCCAACAAACAATGCCACTGCAGAAAGTGTCTAAAGGTGAGCGTCTATTACTCCAGTCACCCTGTGGTCCTGTATTATTGTCTACCGGTCCCATGAGTACCAGTCTGCCAAAAGGTCCTCATTATGTTCAGTCTGGATCCACACCTAACCTCCGATATGTACAAACATATGGGCCATCTGACAATCAGCTCTCTACTGTTTCACAAGTCTCTGCAAATCAGCAACTGACAGCACAAATACTTCAATCACTAGCTCAGCCTAAAATAATGTTGCAACCTAGTCCAACACCAGTGAATCATAATATAGTATCTCCACCTGCCACAGTTGAAGAACCAGTAGAAATAAAACCTGTCTATCAGAAAAGGATTGTTTTGTAAGTATATCAATCATCTTTAATGTAATCTTTGTTCTTTTAGAACTAGTGTAATTTCTTAATTAATTTTTTTTTTACAGTGGCGATAAATCAACATTGTTGACAGCAGATGACATTGTTGGTATGGAAGAGAGACCCAACCTATCAGAAGAGCTTCGCCGGTATTCTATTCAGGCGTTAGCACTTATCATGCTTGATCATACATATTCCCTACCAATGCAGAAGCAACCTGTCGTTACAACCATTACAACGCCAGTTACAACAACTGCTCCAGTAATTTCTTCACCAACAGTCACAACAACTCCTCTTAGTCCATTAAAGAGAACATCTCCAGTAATAATGACAACTCCTGTGTGCGATATACCTCCAATGGCTCCAACACCCGTAATAGGTACTCCCATTCCTGTTAGTACTATTCAGATGGCAACTCTAACTTACAAGCCACAGTTGCCACCAGCACCTCCACCGGATGACGATGCTGCCTCTGTGATATCTTCGCTCGAAGGTGACAGGAGGAATGATGCACCAAGAGGTGGTAGTGACACTGAAACTGCTCCGGAAGGGGAGGAAGAAGGCAAGACCAGATGCATCTGCGAATTCACGCATGATGATGGCTACATGATATGTTGCGATCGGTGCAGTGAATGGCAACATGTAGACTGCATGGGAATAGACCGACAGAATATCCCAGATGCTTATATGTGTGAGCTGTGCCTCCCCCGCCCGATAGATCGTAGACACGCGCGTGCCATACAACTGAGAAAGAGGGAAGAATTGAGTGCTCTCGGTGCATCAGACTCAGATTCCTCAGAGTATGGTCGACTTCCAGGAGTACCGAGGAGGAAACGCCTTCTTACTGTCACTACCTACACGAACACCAGTGGGTCTTGTGTGACCACCTATAACTCAAATGTACCTGTCCTGCCCCCATTGCCACAGCCAACTATACCTCTACCAAAACGAGGCCCTAAAAGGCCCAAGAAGCCAGAGGTGGTCAGGAAGGGAACAAAGAGGAAACTCACTGAAAAGAGAGTGAAGCGTAAAAAGGAAATGATGATGAACAGAAGCAAATACAACTCAAATCTGTCAAATCAATCTCATTGGCAAGATTCCTATGAGCTTGCTGTAACAAACCATTACAGCCCAGAGTTAAGGGCAAAGATAATGAAGTACAGTAGTAAACTGGGTACCATGCCTAATTTAGCTTCCACTATTACAGCTCATTTGTGTACTACTGTACCACATGCTGGTGGCAAGATTCTTATTGCTACAAAGGATTTGAAGGAGAATATGCCTGTTATTGAATTACGGGGTAAATACATGTTGTCTAACCAACATAGACCACAAATACAAAATAGCGCTAGAGCTGGAAGTCAAAAGCCTGGTCCATTTGTTTTCTTCTATAGATTACCGAAGGATAATACGCAAATATGTATTGATACCAGGACTTACGGAAATGAGGCTAGATTTGTCAGAAGATCATGTAAACCTAACGCCGAATTACAGCATTGTATAGTCAAGGGTGCTTTGCATGTCTACTTGGTCACCATTAGTGTCATTCAGTCCGATACAGAAATCACTGTGGGTCATGACACAAATGGTAGCAAGCAACCTTGCGCTTGCGGAAATCCCAAGCATTGCAAGGCTAATGGGCTTAATCCTATAACTCCTCGAAAGATTATGGATTTCCCTCAAAAAGAGAAGAGAAGCAGGAGTAGGTGTTTGAGTACGTCTTCGCCTATGTCGCCGCCGCTCTCAGCACTGATCCCAACACCAGTGAAAGATATATCCCATCCTTTCTCAAATATTCTAATGGAGAAAAGATCTCCACTCAAACATGAATATCCGCCTATGTCACCTATAAAAGATATACCAAGCTGCCTGGATTTCCAGGAGCCAATAAAACCTGAGCCCATTGAAGACACAAAGCCTGAACTTCAGGAAATTGATTTGTTGGCTAAAGAGGAAATGAAACCAGATATAGATGAACCCGATTTTGTAAAAGTTGAGCCTAAAGAGGATATATTTGAAGAGGAGTCAACCAAATACATCCCAGAACCGGAACCAGTTCCGGTTCCAGTTCCGATACCAGTACCGGTAATTGCGAAAATCAAAACTCCAAAGAAGGAAGTTAAAGAAAATAAGATAGAATTGCCTCCTTGCAAAGTGCCTGTTATAAAATCCAAGCTGGAGGAAATGAAAATCAAGGAGGAGATTATGCCTATCCCAGAACCAGTGAAGATTGTTCAAGTGCAACCGGTACAACCATTGCCTCCTGTTCAACCATTGGAGCCTTTAAAGCTTGTTGAAGTAAAACCAGAACCACCTAAACCGCCTCCGATGCCTCCAGTGGAGACCAAACTTGAGCCAGAGGAAATTAAAGAGGAAGTCAAGGTTGAGGAAGTTAAACCGAAAGTGGAGAAAGTGGAGCCAAAGATAGAAAAGGATAAAGTGGAGGAGGAAAGGCCGGTGACCCGTGAGTATGTTGCAAAGTCTGCGTGCCATGACCGATCGTCCCGGTCGAGCAGGACGCAAGTCGTCAACCAGGACTCCATGGACGACAAGACCGATGATTCCCAGGACAAGATACCTACTAACAAGAAGGAAAAGGAAAAAAGGAAAATGGTATGTTATATGCAAATGTAATTGATATTTACATCATGATTTATTTGAGATAAGGGCTGAAAAGTGACGCAGTAATCTTTCTGATCAATTAATATTAATGTTACATTGACATAGTGTTATTTTAAGTTTTTAACAATCTTATTTTTACAGACTCGCGAAGAGCGTAAGATGGAAGCAATAATGAAGGCATTTGAACGCATGGAAAAAGCGGAGCAACGTAAAATGGAAGTTAAGGAAAGACAGAAACGCAGGGAATCTGATCCGCATCCAAATTCTATCGACAAAGAAGAGGAAGAAGATTTGCATTGCAGTAACAAAAAGCGAAAAAGGTTCTTATATCCTATTAAAATTCATATTATGATTCTAATTTAAACACACTTTTATTATCTTAGTGTGTAGGTCTATGTAATGGAATCTTTGAACGTGATTTCCGCCCAATTCAATCAAGAACTGATGACAATATTTAAAAAAAAATCTACATTTTAGTTCGGTTTCTTTTTAAGTTTTTTTAACGATATTTAATTTGAGTTGAAATAAAAATAATCCATCATTATTTTCAGACGCAAGGGCCGTGCACGTACAACATCACAGTCCAATCGAAGACGGCTCAATTCCGCTGATAGCGACATGGTAACATCAGGTGACGAAGCTACCCCATTGTCACCGCCAAGAATGCCTATCTCGAGACCAGAACCACTTATTGCATTAGAACCTGAAATACCAGAGAGGCCACATGATACTATCAATGAGGTTTGTATTTATAGTTCGTATGGGTTATACCTTATTATATAATTTTTATTATACTCCTTTAACTGATTTAATTACATACTAGGGCATCTCTTCCAGGATCATAGACGAATGTTGATATTAATAATGAGAAATAAAAGCTAAATTTTAATGTTCAAATAATTTGTCACCGACAATGTCTTAATTGTTCACAGGACCTTGGTCTCAGTTCGGCGTGTTTATTAGTAGAAGCAGCTGTTGGATCCGTCGAGTCTGCATTTAAACTGCCCAAGACGAAGAAGACTATGGCCACTGAATGGGTGGGCCGTTCGCCAGAGCGGACCCCCTCCCCATACAACTCACCATACAGACCATCCCTCGTGTCTGCTACGTCACTAGAGAGCCTGGTCCGGGTCGCCTCTACAATGATCGGGGACCTCAGTGGAAGCGCAGACTTGGACCACGAGGACGATATCCACAGGTCACCACCCCGTACTCCAGGCCGAGAGCGGAACAGACCACCGAAGAAAGCCAAGAGGGTCACTCGGAGCACGATGGCCCCCGTAGAGGTACCCGAAGTGGTCACTCCTGTGATGCCCCAACACAGTGCTAAGAAACGATGGTTGAGACAGGCCATCAGCGAAGAAAGCGATTCTCCCTCCACTGGTTTGTTCCCTCAAGATTCTCATGTCTGCTTACATACAAAATCAGGTATCAATTTTTATTTTGATCTATCATTAATAAATAATTAGTGTATTAGTATGGTTTTGCATGTAAGCAGACCAAATTTAGCTGTAGAATGAGCAATGCTAAATTTAGATGTAGATGTGTTTGTTCCAGAGTCTCCGCCCAATGAGATGGTCACTCCGTTGAAGAAGAGACGATTAGCGCGCGAATCATTGTCTTGCGAGGCGAATACTATTGTTCCTGTAAATCTAGTGGTGAGTTAATTTATTGGCTTTTTTTCTCTTTATGGACTTACAATGCAAATTTATTTGTTGTAATAAAAATAATTCAATAATTCCTGCAGTGTCATGAAGAAACTTCACCAATTCTAACGTCCGAAGACTCCCCAGTGAAAGAGGACTCGCTAGCCCTCGCCAGGCAGTACAAGAGAAATATAATGGACATGTACAGCCGGGATCGTACCCGGTCGGACAGCGGCCAGGGGTCCGACGACCAGTGCAATCTAGACAGTGACGTCCTCAATATAAAACCGCACGACACCGAACACATCCGGCGGATCATAGGCGTGCCCACGCCGGAGGAGGAACTGCCACCCGACCTCCCCAAGCAAGAAGACATCACCATAAACAACAACAACCTAGAACTAGACGACATTGGCTACAACAAGGTCGTTCCCATGGAAATTGACACGACGGTCATCGCTCAGTCCAAGATAGAGTCGAATGAGAACAGCGACGAGGGCAAGGGGCTGGAGAGTCCCAACGACAAGGTGAATAGCTCGCAGTCGGCCGACACGAGCGGCAACTCGTCGCCTCAACGCGACGAAATGGACGACATACAGAAGAAGATACACTCGTTTCACACCGAGAACATTCTGTTCCTGAAAAGTAGGAATAAGAAGCCGCCGAAGGAGAAGCGAAAGAAGGTGAACCTGAACTTCGATCTGAGCATGGTGGACGATCGCATCAGCATTCAGCTCAGAACGGAGAACGAAGCGGAGTCGTCGGAAATGAACGGCGACGTGCACGACGAGGCGAACAGCTCCGGCCACGACGACAAGATTGTCGTGTCGCCGGAGAACATCCCGTTGCCGGCCGTCGAGACGATCCCGCTGCCGGCCACGGAGACGATACCGTTGCCGCAGGAGCCCATCCCGCTGCCGCCCGAGACTATACCGCTGCCCGAAGGCCCGATGCGACCGGCGAAACCCGTCTCGCCGGTCCCCATCGCGACGGAGGAGAAGCAAGAGGAGGTGGAACGGCCGTCCGTGCTAGAGAATACTTCAACCCTACCGTTCTCAACCCGTTTCAGCTCAACGGGCCTCTTCTCCGGCATATTCAGCAACATGTCCAACTCGTTCAAGCTGGACAGCCCCATCAACGAGAACATCCCTAATATGTCGATTATAAAGAGTGCAATAGATAGGACTACAAGTTTAGACAGTAGTTTGTTCGACAAGGACAAAACCGCGCCAGTGGATGAGTTGAAGAGTGTTCAGGAGATATTGACTCGAGTGAACAATATGGACTCAAATAACAGTGTGTTGCTGTCGGGGGTGCTGGCGGTGTCGGGACAGGCGCCGGAGTCCCCGCGGCCCGGCAAGGCCTGTCCCCGGCCGGACCCGCGCCTCAACCCGCCGCCCACTGAGAAGCCCAAGCCTGTCCGGAGAAAGGTTAGTACTCTTTTACATTTGACTTTTAAGGATTTACTAAGATAGAAAACTAGCAGAAGCAACAACTATGGCAACCGTGACAGACCCTGAAATCATAATAAATCACAGGTGTGTTCCTACATTTAATAATTAAAATTATCTAAAAGTTTTTAATGTGTCAAGAGTTCTTTGTTGACTGTCTTAGCACAAATAATTTTTTGTTGTATCAAGTAGTGATTGTAAGAACAAAATTACTTTTGGAATTTAAAAATCATGCTGATAAATGTTGTATATTGTTTGATAATATTATTGTTTGGAATTGTACTGCATTTAATCATTGATAGTTATGCAACATGTGTAATCTATATATTCAAAAGTAATGCAGTTGTTTTTGCCTAAATTTAATGAAAGATTAGATAAGTGTGCTTCAGCTAACCTGATACATTCATGATATATGCTTATATAATTTATAAATTACTTCCAACTTAATGCATGGAGGATGTTTCGAGTTCCCTTTAAATCGTAAGTCACCAAAGAATTCTCAATACTACCTCCAACACGTGAAGGAAGGCTTTAATTCTATGATAAAGACAAATATGTTTTGATGTCAAAACTGTTCAGTTCATCAAGGAAACGTGTCATAATATCCTAATTTTAAATTTAATTTAATTTGACATAAATACGCGCCCACGCGAGAATCTATACGCGCAAGTATCGTCGCGCACGAAATATCAATTTCTGGTTGCATAGATTATACCATTACATTATTATTTATTCAAAATTATATTAAATGTACCTATTTCCATTTATATTATTCATATCCATTTTATATTTCAATGCAGTTCATGGTTTACCACATAATTATATTCGTAATTTTAATGTTTGTATAATTTTTAATTAATCTACATTTTACGGGTTTATTGATAACTTTCATGTCTTTTATGTCATAAAAGTAGTCTGTTATTTTGTATTTAGTAAGCTTGGGAAGAGATATTATGAAGTTAATACATGTACAAAGTTTTAGATTTTACTTTTACTGTACATTATATTACCACCATATCATAAAGCTTAATGCAAATGGCCAGTCTTTTAGCATTTGACACTATATTAATTAAATGTAGCTTCCATAGCCCAGTGGCTCACGTCGATTCAATGTGATAGAAAGAGATAAGTAACAACGGGCGCAGTCGGTATGTCTATGGGTGCCCGCTAGTGACAAAATTTTAGTGACGCTACCGTGCTTCGGAGGGCACGTAAAGCCGTCGGTGCCGGTTGTTTTCTATGTTGGAGACAGTCGTTAAACCTTGTCGAAGGTTTGAGAACATTCGACATTGGGTTGGCCACCAATCCGTATTGGAGCAGCGTGGTGGACCGTGCCCAGCAGTGGGACGTCTGTGTGGTAGCTAGACTATTATGTAAAAAGATTTTTGCGAATGTGTAATTTACTGGTTCATATATTTTTTGGGAAATCCTTCGATATTATCATTTCAAATTGGTCATTATGATGACAAATTTTTTCCATTCCAAATTTGTTTTACTATGGCCACGCACCAGCTCTGCTTAATAAAAATGTTAAGTGCCTTTTTTATCGTTAATGTGATGTATGCAGACAAGGACTTGGTATAAAATCACTATGATCATACGATGGCCACTAGACAACCATAGTATTATAACCCAATCTACCGTCTTGACACCCAAAATCCAAGGCTGACGATATCCCAACAACCCTGTTAAATTCCTTAACAGAGTTGGGGATATTGTATTTCATATTTTAGTTATTTTACTGTACTTAAGTTGTATGTATTTATTTTTTATTTCGTTTGTAATGCTTAATAAAATAAAGGATTTCTATTGTATAACAGCTTTAGATAAATCTATCCACCAGCCGTTGCGCCCGATTCTAACCCGAAAACGATATCCCCGCAGCTCTCTATAACGGAATACCGCAAGCGGCACAAGGGCGCGCCGCCGTCGGCGGAGGCGTCCCCCGCGGGGTCCGCGGGCGACGGCGACGCGGGCCCCGAGTGGTCCTCGGGGTCCTCGGGCCCGTTAAATTCCTTAACAGAGCTGGGGATATTGTATTTCATATTTTAGTCATTTTTAATGTACTTAAGTTGTATGTGTATGTATTTTTTATTTCGTTTGCAAAGCTTAATAAAATAAAGGATTTCTATTGTATGCCGTGTCTCGATTCTAACCCAAACGATATCCCCGCAGCTCTCTATAACGGAATACCGCAAGCGGCACAAGGGTGCGCCGCCGTCGGCGGAGGCGTCCCCCGCGGGGTCCGCGGGCGACGGCGACGCGGGCCCCGAGTGGTCCTCGGGGTCCTCGGGCCCGTCGCTGTCGCCGCAGCGGCTCGACGCGGCCGCGGCGGCTGCCGTCGACGACTTGGAGCAGCGGCTGCATCGGGAGCTCGCCGTCGCCCACATGCCCAAAGGTACCACCGCCCGCCACGGTACCTAGTACCATTTCTACCTAGTACCATTTCTGCCGTGTAATAAGTCGAGGGGTGTCGTGGTCCGCAAATATCGCGGACGTCGGCGGCCTCCGAGTGTCACCGGACCCGCGCCTGCTGGCGCGACTTAGAATTAAGTTGTAATTATGTATGTTAGTCTATAAGGTATTTGTTTTATGGGCCTCGTGCCTGAAATAAAAGATTATTATTATCACACGGATGCTGATGTTTGTTTGACAGACGTTGCATATAGAACCGCATTTTGTATCGTATAAATTGAAACTTATCTATCTCTCCTTAGCACTGGAATAAGTGCAAGTAGCGCAAACAAACTAACTAATAATTACTTAATTTTAATAGAATATTACTTATCTCATAATTAAATTAAAACTAAGTCCGTACTACCACCTAGGTACGTATTGAAGTTATCCTCTAATGGTAGAGCCTATAGGGAACCAAATAGGTTTTATATGAAAGCTAATTGGTTCCATATAGAGTTCGCCCGGGGCAGTACCACCGCCCGCCACGGTACCTAGTACCATTTCTGCCGTGTAATAATTGTTTTTAAAGCAATTATGGTCCGGTTGGAAAGATGTGGTTTCCGTTTACACTTCTTTATAGGCGACCATCTTAATCCTCAAGGGTAGCAACACATCTGTGACTGACTTAGAACGAGACTCCTACTAACAAGTAGGTACTAACTGGACTATTACTAACACCAACTAACAGGACTAAGTATCACTAACAGTCTCCAGTCCTCATACCTACTAACGAACTGACCAACTAATGTTCTAATTTAACTGTCTCAACTAATTGGACTAACCATCCCAGTCCCTAATTGAATCTTGTTCAGTGTCAGTCACAGTTGTCATGGGCGGCAGCGGATGGGTGGTGCTGCAAGCTCGTTTGCTATCTTGTATCCATAAAAAAAAAGGTACGGACCACTAACGATTTTGCGATGTTGCCGCACTGTGCCCAGCGGCTATCGAACTCTCTGGCATCGTCACTGCGCAACATTGAAAGAACAAATCAGTTGTAAACTCGAGTACGACGTCCTCAATGCTATTTATTTAAAATTAAACAATGTAGAACTAATTTATTCAGTTTATTCAGTTTATTTTATTTATTTTTTTATTTTAAAATTTTGCACACATTAAAATTAACAGTAAAATGCAATACAGAAAAAGGTGTACAAGGAATCTACTTATTTCTTATCGAAATGTCTTCCAGTAGACCCAAAAAAAGAAATGGCGTTTAAGAAAGAAAAACAAACTTAGTGTGCATATTAACTCAAAATTAATAAAAGCTATAAATTATAGTAAAGTAAATAAATTTAAAATTAGAAAATATTATATTTTATAAATATTTGTAATATAAAATAGACATATACCTACATAAATAAATATATAAATACATATAAATATATAAATAAATAAATACATAACATAAATATATACATAATATGAATATGTATAACATAAAGGACAACTTACATAGATTTAACTACTAACATTGCGTGAAATAGTATTCTCTCACAGCATTTTTAAAAACAGATATTGATTTGGAAGTACGTATACTTAAAGGAAGCGAGTTCCAAAGTTTAACCGCGTGAACAGTAAAGGAATGTGCATAAGAACTGGTTTTATGACGCGGATACGTGACGTTTATTTACAAGTATATATAAATATTACAGGGAGATATTCCTAATGCATTTATATAATATTCATAATTTGTACGTATTTACTGGCCGTTCTGCGAAATACAGCAGACGAACAACAAAACAAATCCAGACTCAGATCCCATGCCAGGAGGCCATTAAGCAGGGTCAAGGCACGAACCAACGGAGACGCTCGGGTCATCACTAGCCTGTATCCAGATAGCGAAAACAATTTTTGCTTGCTTGGCCTGACATTGCATCGGCTAGGAACGAAAAATGATATTAATTCTAACACTGATGGGTTCGTAATCTCGCCTCTAATCAGACGGAAGAAATACTCCATCAGGGTGACTTTCCGCCTGACTTCGAGGGATTCGTATCCTAGCATTCCTAATAGGAATAAGCTGGGATAGATAGTAGGAAACCCTACGAAGTAGCCATACTTCTTAAAATATAGCCATCTTAAAAACTTTTTTTGGAGTTTCTCCACCATGAGTATATATTTTTCTTCATGTGGACTCCAGATAACTGCATTATTTTCTAACGTGCTTCTTACGAAGCTGTTATATAAAATTTTGATCGCCGCAACACTCTCAAGGTCTTTTGCCTGCCGTAATACAAATCCTAATGATCTGTAGGCCCGTGTAGACATTGTACAAATATGGTTGGCAAAACTTAAGTTAGAAGTCATCAGGACTCCTAAATCATTCACAGAAGATTGTCTATTAATGACATCTCTACCTAACCTGTATTTGTACTGAGATGGATTAATAGCTGTCGTAAACGATACTACAGAGCACTTTGTTTTGTTGAACATAAGCCGGTTCTTCTCGCTCCATTCCATGACATTATTGATATCTATTTGCAAGAGGTCACAATCCGATGGCTTCTCAATCCTCAAGAACAATTTCAAGTCATCTGCAAATAACAGACAACGAGCATATCTAACTGTATTAGGCAAATCATTTACAAAAATCAAAAATTCCAAGGGTCCAAGATTTGAACCCTGGGTAATACCAGAAAAAGTATAGTAGGGGTCTGAGACGTATCCATTATACTGCACATACTGCCTCCGGTTTCGGAGGTAGCAGGAGAAGAATCGAAGTAGTGTAGGAGAAAATCCAGCAGCTGCAAATTTGCGGAGAAGAACGTCATTGTCTACCGTGTCAAAAGCTTTTTGGAAATCAAGGTAGACAGGCATTTAGGGCATCAGTAACCTGTGGTTCGGATATCTCCTGTATATTGAGTTATGACTATGATATGACTTATGTAAATAAAGTTTCAATACACAAAAACACAAACAAAAACTACTGGACCAATATCAGAATTTCAAAAATTCTCGACGTATTAATGCCTCTGGTACCATATCGTAATATGTATATATGTACATATATTTATTGTGTACGTGTGTATTACAGTGAACTCCTAAACGACTGGATAGATGTTGATGAATTTTTTTGTGTGTGTTCAAGGGGGTTAAGATTCACAATTTGGTCCACTGGAAAATGTTTTTTAAACATTATTTTAATATTTTTGTAAAATTATCATTTACATGAAGTGTCGCGTCACTTTGACATTTCATGGCACAATAACGTTTGCGGGGTCAGCTAGTTTAATATGTAATTTTTATAAAGTGGTATATTTTTTTTAGTAATTTTTCATAATGCATACTTATTAATTATTTGTAGACATTTTAATAATAATCAATTATACCGCGGAACAGCTGATATTTGGGGCATCCACCCTACATCAAGGTTTAAGCATGTAGCATGTAACAAAAAAGACATGTAACATGTCTTTTCTGTAGACTACTAGTGGACGCCCGCAGCTTCGCTCGCGATTACATTTATAGCCTATGTCACTCACTGAAGATGCAGCTTTCGAATGGTGAAAGAATTTTTGAAATCGGTCCAGTAGTTTTTGTGTGACAACATTACAAACAATGTTTCCTCTATATAATATTAATATAGAAGTATAGATAAAAATCTTCACACAATAATGCGTTTTGCATGCATGATTATTCTATGGGTAAATTGTTCAATTAGTACTACTCCTTGAAACTACAAAGGCGTTAATCTAATCAAATGTAATGCATCCGAACCGAGCCCTACTATTATTACGCATCAAATTTATTGTCAAGGTCGCTCGGACTAGTCGTTCGCGTAGTAAACCCGTTTGAGTTGTTTACGTTAATTGGTTGAGTTGAAGCGCTCCTGCCTTCACGGCTTCTTTTAATCCAATTAGACGACTAAGTGAAGCAGTTTCAGGTGCGGTTGGGATTAAAATTGATGATCGGTAGTGAACACTACTGACATTGACAATGACAGTAAGTTCAGCCATTTTTATAATTAATTTGACAGGCAAATTAAAACATGACGGTTGAAGATTTACCATTAGATGTTAAAAATAAAAATCCGTTTTTTAAGCAGAAGATATTATATTTATTTTATGATAAAATCAAAATGACGGATCTCAGCTATATTACCAGTAATTTAAAAATGATCATACTTGTTAGATTAACATAGAAATACATAAAAATAACCTTTAAATTAGGTAGGTACACATATTTAAGTATGTATTTAAAAAAAAAAACGATAGCGTATATGCTTTATATAATTCAAATGACCAAATACATATTTTTTTCGGAATTAAATACCACTTATGAACATCTCCTTTGTAGTTAAGATCAGTATCAATACGAATGTAATTTTCTAACATGGGAAACATAATCGGTGAATCAATATTATTATGTCAAGTGTTGTGGCCGATAGGCTTTCGTATGCTCGTCGACTATTCCTATTCAGTACAAAGCGACACTCCCGCCCACACGGACCATATTTCTCAACCAGTTTGTGTTTACCTACATACTCGTACATAGGAGCGTGTTCCTAGCCACTGCAACGCATCATTACATTTACTGCACTGGCGCTTTATACTATACCTAGCGAGTTCGTGATAGTACTATAGTACTAGATAAGGGTGAACTCACATAGGTTAGTGACGATTCGATTCATGTTTTGTTTTAGAACTTCTGTGAAATATAAAAAATAAGTACGTACAAGAACACAAAAAATCTTACATACGATTATCCATATATTCAAAATCTGAACGATGAGAAAATGGAATACAGGATCATTTAATTGACTTGTTTTATGTGACTGACATTTAAGTTAGACATTGACATTTTATTACTAGATACTGTCAATTTTATTAGATGTTGACTTTTTTTTCTTAATTTTTGACATTACCCAAATTTTGACATTATAATTTATAGCCATTGGTTAGATCTTCATCTTTGACATAAACAAAATTTTGCCATTATAATTTATAGCCATAAGTAAATTTGATGTCATGTAAAATATTTCAGTTATCAAATTTATAGTCATGTTTAGCTGCACTAATGAATTGGGGAAGCTGCGATGTTATGTATACCTTTGAATTAAATAAATAAATACATATTATATACATATCTACTTGTATTATCAAAATGGGTACAGACATACCTACACTACTCAGGCAGTCTGTAAGCATGCTTCGATAGCGCGACAACGATGACCACTTATCTCAATAAAATTAGCAATACTAGGCATTGCCCCCGTACTGACGCGGGCAATGCCGATGTCTTTCTTTTGTTTCACGATTGGAAATCTTGCATCGTAGAAGCGATTCCGGGTTAAGTAGAATTGTCATTTACAAACTTGGATTTGACCGCAGTTCTGCATTATCGCCTCAAATACATAAATTAATTCTAGCAAACGTGATCGCAGCCTAAATGTGGGTTCCGTGTCGTATTCGCCGACCGGTTAGCACTTAGCAGGCGAGGTTTAAAGACAAAGGCAAGAATAAGACTCGGTTGATAAAAAAAAGGTACCGGGTCACTGGCAAAGGAATGAATTTACTCAGAAATTTTACGTATGTATTAAGTATGTCCTGGAATCTTGCAATCAATATTTCACCCACTTCCACTGAAGCTATCGAGCTGAAAATTGCCACACATATAATTTGGTTCCGAAGTCAATGCATGAAAATTAAAAAAAAGTTTTAAAAAGCTTTTTAAAAAAAAAAATTTACTGTAGGTATACATATTTTTAAAGTAGAAAAAGAATTGATAGGGCTGATAAATTCAGTATTAGATTTTAACTTCCAACAAAGTTTTGCAATAGCCTGATTTAATGGTAGCTCTGTAATAGGAGCGCTGTGTGCAGGCTATGCAATGATAAGCAATTTGCATGTCAAATCCCTCCCCCCGCGCCCCGCCCGCCGACTGCCGCTGTCATCCTATAATCGGCGTGGTTCCTGCCTACTTCAGCTACGATGCGCTTTTATAGTGAATAATTGCGCATAAAATCAATGCGCCATTTCAAAACTTGCACAAACGACCAGCCGGCGACGCGTTGGCGAATGCTCTGGAATTTTTATTTTTATTTTACGCAGACATAACAATCTTAACAGATTTGTCCAATTCGATGGCTAGCTAGCTAGCTAGCTACAACCCATAGACGTCCCATTGCTGGGCACGGGTCTCCGCCACAAACACAGGCTGATAAAAAAAGGCAGACAAAAAAAGTAATACATATTTCCTTCTAATTTTGGAAGAACTCAACATGCCATATCTTTGAAATCACCCAATATATTTCGCTACATTTTAAACTACATACGAAAATGGCATTCCACATGGAGTGGCCCCGATGATGGCATGGCAACGATATTCTCCTGAAATATATTTCATGTGGGCGCCATTATTTCTGTTCGGAATACCAACCATACATAGAGAGAATCGCCTGTACGATCGATCAGGCAGGCTATCGTTCGTTTTATTTTTGTTTCGTCCAACGCGAGATAACGATGCGCGACCATGAGGCCATTTTATTTACATACTTACAATATTATATATTCATTCATTCATACGGTAGTTAGTATGGTACTGTATGTTATTATTTATACATCACATTACATTTAACCGTCGTGAAAAAATTATTTTTACAGTACGACCGAAAGGAGATGAACTTAAATTTAAGTAATTGTTAGCTGTATTTACCTTCACCATCACCCGAACTACGTTACACTGACGGACGCATGAAAACCAGCGTCGCGGCTCTAGCACCGCCGCGGCAAAGTTGAGTGCGTTCGTTTTTCGAATTATGTAGCATCTTTATTTTTGTGTGTATTTTTTACGTTAGTTTCCGTATTTTCTTTAATGTTTTGTGTACACTGCATTTTGTCGAAATAAACGTTTTATTATTTCTATTTCTAAAAGTCATAAGTATGTTGCAGGGAAAGTAAAAATTATAGACTCAACTTAACGACTTGGTTTTAAATCTAGTACGAGTTTTTTTTCACGGTAAAAGTTTAGGAAGAAGTGTAGTATATAACTACCCAATGTTATATGAATAGTGCTCGTAGTAGTTATATACCGAAAGAGAGTATTTGGACAGATAATTTCATACATTAAACTTCTTGTACTAAGGCTTGTGACTCGTATTGACATGCAAGCTTACAGCGCACATAAGTAGCGGGTGATGTTGAAATGTAGAACCTAGATTAAAACATGGTTGAGTGTATGCACTAAGTAACCCTTCACTACGAGTATGTCGAAACGCCTAGCCATGTGTATTGCAGGCATAAACCAATGTGACTACACGCTGTAGTATAGTTAAAACCATTAGCAATACTTGCAGTTATATGATTTGGGTAAAAGTAATTATATTATTAGTATATGTACATAATTAATACAAAATGTATTAACTAAAATATTGCATTTAAGCTACAACACATAGACGTTCCATTGCTGAGCTCGGGTCTCCATCACAGACAAATCTGCGGGAGGTCCAGAGCATACTCCACCACGTTGCTCTAGTGCGGATTGGTTGAGGGGTTATTGGCCAGCCCAGTATCGAATGTACTCCACCGCCACCGAAGGTGTTTGAAAAGGCTTAACGATTGTTTTCATTGAAAACAACCGGGACCGACGGCTTAACGTGCCCTCCGAAGCACGGTAGCGCTCATGAAATTTTGCCATTTGCGTTCACCCATCTATCTGCAAACCGACCGCGCCCGTCGTTGCGTTGATTTTCAGGACTAATCCTAACCACTTTATAAAACTAGATTTAGTATTTTATATAAATTGTTTTAATTTGAATTGTTTGCATTTATCCACCATAATAGTAAAGTTAAATTAGCAGCATAACAGTTAATAGTCGGATCGTGTAAGTCGTGACGCATCACAACATTTTACACGTGTGAATAGGTGCTTCCTTGTATTGTGTTTTTTGTTTCACGTCCGATGTGTTCGCGTACGTACGACTGGCAACGTGCACGTACATAGCTGGAGCTAATGTTTGTGTTATGTTAATATTGCGCGACCTTCAATAAGACTCGCGTTTATGTAGATGATAATAATATTGTTTAAAAAAAAACTATAGGTATACATACATACTTATAATAAAATTATAAGAGAATGACTGGATAACCGAACTACAATGTAGTGTATTTTTATTTAGAATTATTAGGTACATTATACAATAATACAATACAATACAATTTTTCGAAAGTACATTCGGATGCAGATTCCGGAAACAAAAAAAATCTATTTAAGAAGCTGTGTAAATCAGAAAAAAAGTAAGTTATAAAACATAATGAATAGACATACTAAATTCTGTGTCGATTTGTAATTTGCAAATAGCTATTTCTATAATATCCAGCATCTATCAGTTTCTTTTGTAGCTAGAACCGTTACTGAATTGTAAACTGTTCACTAACCAATAACAGAATTTAAAACATGTACATGTATGTTATTAATGGCACAGAGTTGTAAAATGTAAATGTAAATCCTATATCGATCGCTCTCAATACGCGCCGCGCGGACGAAGCACTATCGAAACTAATCGAAAGTGTTTCCATTCATTTCTCAATACCATTTACTTTCGATTTTATTTTAAATATGCCACTTTAGTATATATTACTGAACAGTTCAAATACGAGTTACTAGCAAAATGTCACCCAAGTGGTCGGTTCAATGCAGCGCCTCTCACCGTTTCGTATGCATCAGCGAATTATTTACGTTTGCAAATATTTTTTGTACTTGGTAGATACGTGCAGAATGATTATTGCGCCCGTGCCAAGTGCGAAATGCTTTATGGATGAGATAATCCGCTGCGCACAGACTAATCAACATACTTCTGACCCATTGATACTTACTTTGCGCTTCTTGTGTCACAGTTGTAGTAATTTAGTGGCCTGGTAGCTTACAAGGTTATTTCAATTCGAGTATGTTCTGTGCAATTTTCGGTAAACAAACAATCTGATGAAAAATTCTTGTAAATGTCCTATTAAATTGGATTTCAATCGTTTAAAAACAATATAACAGGCTTTTAAATCCTGCAATACCTAGGAGGTTATTTTTTTTTTTTGATAGAGAGGAGTTAAAAATATTTCGATGCCCAATAATTGCATTAATGCATTCAAGTCAAGATTTTTCTACAGAATATATTTTTGGTGGACAAACATTGCGCAAACTGTTCATTGTTGCCGTATATAGAGTCCTATTAATTTTTAGATTGGTTCATTACGAATGAACATTTAAAACTGTCACACGTATCTAGGTTTCACATTGTTACGTTTTAAATGAAAATGTGACATGTTAAATTAATAAAATTGTTAAGTTTTGTTTTAAAGGACAAACTCTACCTATATAGTTGTCATTGTTGTGGGTGTTATAGACATACTAGACAAAATAATTAGAAATATTTTATCAGTTATCAGTCGCATTAATTATTTTCTTGGCTGGGAATCGAAAACAGGATCTCGTACTAGATTGACCGGAGCGACACTACTTAGTCAGGAAGTTGTTGAGTTTCGCTTGTAAATGAGTAATGTGGATGAGACTACTGGCAATTAGAAAACAAAATCAATTCAGATTTGAGCATGTAGCTACTACTCGTATGTCTCAGCTTAAGTCATAGTCATAATATCAATATAATTGACTTTATAATTAGAACAGATGTGTAATCAACTATGTTCTAACGAGGATTCGTAGCTTAACGTTAAGGTTTTTTAAAATAGCATAAGTAATTCAAAATTTGGCGGCATAGCATTATTTTTATTATAATAATGGTTTAACATTATTTTGTTTGCTGGCCGATAAACCTATACATATACAGAAAAAAACAAGACAATAATGATGGGTTATGTGCCTGAAGCGTTTTATGTTCGAAATTTAAAAAACTGATATATTTTTTTCTACGTTTCGGAGATATACCATACTTATAAGTATGTTCAAAATTTAAAAAACTGATAAAAAATAATAATTTTTTTTTGTCTACGTTTCGGAGATATAACAATACCTGCAAATAATAATTGATATGTGCGGTGCGTAACGCGTCACGTTTGTTTGTTTGTTCGTTTGCAGGCATGTTCGACGCCCAGCCGACGGCGTCCGAGCGGCAGCGCGAGAACCTCAGCTCGCGCCTGCGCCGCGAGTTCGGCCTCGCGTTGCCGGAGGACGAGGCGGCGCGCCCGCCCACCGAGCCCTCAGGTAAGCCCTGCCAGCCTGTCTTGCTGGAGTAGCAAACGAGCTGGTGGAGCTGGCAGTGGTGCAGCTTACGTCAAATATTGTGAAAACTTACATAGGTACATTAAATAAATATCTTAGACATTCTCACACACGGCCATCTGACCCCAAGGTAGGCGCGAGCCTGTAATATGGGTGTCAGAGACTGATATATACACATATATATATATTTTTAAATACATACTTAAATCTATATATATAAAAGGAGAAGGTGACTGACTGACATATCAACGCAGGGCCTAAACCATAAGGGCTAGAAACTTGAAATTTTGCACAGGGGTTTCTTTTACAACGTAGGGGAGCACTAAGAAAGGATTTTTGAAAATTCACCCCCTAAGGGAGTAAAACGAGGGTGCAAAGTTAGTATGAAACTTAAGTCAAGTGGGCAACCCGAACGCGAGCAGACGTCGTTAATGGGTCTAATTCTACGCGAGCGAAACTGCGGGCGTCCACTAGTAGATAATATTAACATTCAGACACAGAACAAATACAAGTGTTTGTCACGAATATTTGGCCTGAGTGGGATTCGAACCCATGACCCCTGGCGCAACAGACAGGGTCACTACCGATTGCGCCAACGGGCCTGTCAAATTATTTATTGTTAAAACAGTAATCCTTTTCATTTTGTATCAATCTTATTTTTAAATCACTAATTACGAACAAAAGACCCTGCAAGATTGTTAATTACTGCTTACTAGGACAAGTCTGAAAAAACGGTCTATAGGTCCCATACACAGCCTTTTTCACCTTCACCCGGCTTGCAATAGACTGGTAGAAACTTACTACCAACAGACAACAATAAAGAATTTGTAACTGTCCCGTAAGGCAAAAGCTATATTAGCTGTCCATTCGACTTTCTCTCTGTAACTAATAATTTAAGCACAGCTTTTATTACCTTTTATATCATACGACAGGCGACGACGGTAGCGTCCATAGCCCAATGGCTTGCT
Organism: Carterocephalus palaemon; assembly: GCA_944567765.1. NCBI lineage: Eukaryota > Metazoa > Arthropoda > Insecta > Lepidoptera > Hesperiidae > Carterocephalus > Carterocephalus palaemon. Next base: position 12,492,610 of record OX155643.1, read on the forward strand.
TCGATTCAATGTGATCGAAAGAGTTGAGCAACGACGGGCGCGGTCGGTTTGTGGATGGGTGAACGCTAGTGGCAAAATTTCATGGACGCTACCGTGCTTCGGAGGGCACGTAAAGCCGTCGGTCCTGGTTGTTTGCAATGCTGAAAACAGTCGTTAAGCCTTGTCGAAGACCTTCGGGTGGCTTGAGAACATTCGACACTGGGTTGGCCACTAACCCCTCCACCAATCCGCATTGGAGCAGCGTGGTGGAGTATGCTCTAAACCTCCCGCAGAAGTGTCTGTGGGGGAGACCCGTGCCCAGCAGTGGGACGTCTATGGGTCGCAGCGATATCATACGTAAAAAAAGTTGTTTTGTTGATTGCAGATCCCGCGTTGGGCGCCAAGCGCTGCGACAGGTAGAGGCGGCTGACCGCTGTACATTTAACATCCTCCCCCTTTCGTTTCTCACGGTTTTCTGCAAGTACAAATTGTTTTATTTCCTACTGTACATATTGTATATACGAGATTTTAATAACGGCTAGGGTCAACGTATTGTATGTATAATGGTATGTTTAAAAAAAGATTTTTTATGTATGTACAATGTTTATGTATCTTATTGATAATGTTTTATTTATTATCGATATATCGATTGAGCGCCAAGGGAGCGTCGGCTAGGAATTTTGTACGCATAATGTATAAATAAATTATAGTTGTTTTTATTATTATTATTTGTTTATAATTTTTTTTAAATGTATACTTAGGTCTAGGTATCTAGGTAACTTGTTAGCGGTAGATGTTTCGGGTGTAAGATTTTAGAGATGAGGTCACTACGGATAGCATTAGCCATTTTTTAGAACTTAAATATGTGTCATAATTTAAGTGAGGGTGCGTTTTTATGCGGATTTCAACATCACAAGCTTCGGTCGAAGGCAGCTGGGTTCTGCTGGAGTTTTCTGTATTTTCTTTAAGATTGCCACTATGTTACCCTCGTTTGCCAAGTGGCAACACCACACCGGTAGCTCTGTTGTGAGTTGTCGCTGTTTTGTGTTACATTACACGTCTTGGACATAAAACTCGCATATAATAGAAACCAAGCGCAACAGAGCGCTCCTTATAACTTACTGTCGAAAGTATTGCTAACGGCGCGTCTTATAAATTGCACTTACACGAACAGTATTCTACGTCGACACACAAATGATAAATGTCGTTTGCATTTCGATAAAATTAATTTATTACTCGGCGGGTGTGTGTACCTGAATTATATACAACAACGAATATTGTCAGTTGTGAAACGCTTTAGTTAGCGTTCATGGGGAATTTATAACGCTTTATAACTCGTCGATGAAGTTGCAGTGATTCTCTTTTTTACTCAATTGTTGCTTAAGTTAAGATACAAAATCATACCAATTTATTAATCTGACAAATTTTTCATGGTAAGCTGTTTGCCAGAAATTGACATTGACAGGAGTCAAATGTTTGACAGAAAACTTAATTGCAACTTGATCGATGCGACATAAAATGTGAATTAACCCCCATTTACCCTTGTGATGCCCAGTGACTCGTGATCTTCTGTACTTGCAAAATATTCTATCTTGTTATATTTAAATACATCAAACATTATTACATACATTCGTAACTCGGTGTATCGGTGAAAATATTTGAGCTATGCCTGCCCTTAGGATTTCTTGTGTGATTAGGCCTAATAATACGTTTTTATTTTTTATTTTATAGATATAGGCCTAACGTTTGTATTCTGGGGATATGCTTAAATAATTTTTAATAATTTGTTGCGTTTATAATAGTTTTAATGCAATGATAGTTTTATTTGTTTTCGAATGCAGCTGAGAGTTCTATTGACTTGAGCTAATAAAAGGATGTTTTTGCTTAGTCAACATTATACTGGACTGTATGTCTCTACTTGATTGAGTTTAGGAGTAAAACTGGACTAATTGATTGGTTTAATTGATGTGCATTTTACTTTTACGAATAGTGAAGTGAGTTTTTGTCGATTCATAATAATAACTAACTGGATGTTCTTTTTAGTTAAGCAAACTTGAATATTTTAATTATAATAATTTAATAATATAATAAATTCTGAATACTATTCCGATAAGGGTCTTATAATACTTATGTCTACCGTTAAATCTGGATCTCGGTTTTTATTATTATAGATTAATGCTTTTGGAATGCTGGGCTTAGTATCGAATTGATTAAACAATTTCGATGACTTATTGACAACTGATACAAACGTTTCCTTAATTTCATTATTGCATAAAGGTTTTGACTAAGGTATCGTTAAAGCAATATCTATGAAGGTTTGTGAATACATAAACTATTTTCCTAGTAATATACGTAGGAAAAACACGTTATTCTGTCGTCATCTGCGTCTTAATTAAAGCGTCCACTGGGGGTTTGTCATATTGTTAAATCATTAAAAATATATATCAGTCTATGAATTATTCACTGTTTTGTGTACCTTTTCATTCGGGTTAATATGAATTAAGTAATCGTTGCCAGGGGATATAGCTAAGCGTCTATCGCACGTGAATTAAGTCGCAACTGCAATATAAACTGTTTTATTCGGTGATTATTGTCGTAAGAATGTCTCCCTCCATCTCAAAATTTGCTCAATTTTTTTTTTGCAAAAATGCGTATTGAAAAGTTGGTTAAGTCAATTGGTTCGTGTTTGGAGGGTAGGTACTTTGAAATTTGAAGGTATTTTTATATGTAGGCTACGGTTTTTATACGAACGATTTTGTAATTTGTCATCTCGTGATGTTAAGTCAGTGCAGTCTTGAGTAAAATTCGCGGTCATTGTGAGAGAGAAACAGGGTTGATTTATATTATTTATTAAAATCATAGAGTGATTATTTATTTCAATAATCAATTCGTGTATCATTTCGTACATAATATCTTATTCATTTTCAACATCAGTTCAAAAAATTTCATTTTTGAACCGATTGTTGTTGGGCCCTATTATGACAGAAATTTTGTCCACGAAATTACAAGCAAATTGAGATAGAATGGCAATAGGGGCATCTAAACTCAGGAATTTAAATATTACCTAAATACAATTTTTTTTTCTCGTACCAGATTTAAATTTTCTTCCATGAGATGCATGTAATTTACTCCAATTTTAATGTAGATTTTAATACTAATCGATAGATAGAGTCCAAAGTGGAGAATACGTTCTTTGGACTGGTCGACATGGTGTTTACATTTTTGATGTTTGTAATTCATTTTTGTATAGGTATTCCGGTCTGCTGTGCAATTTATCTTTGATTTTGGTCTTGTTGTGACGTCATCAAGGTTAATTAGGTAATATGCTAGATGGATATCAATTGGAAACCTCCAATCAAATTAATAGAATATTGGATGAATGGGTTGTCAAGTTGATAGAATGCCCACTTTATGCCCACTAACGATTCATGTGCTTCGTGGTTTTAAAGTGAATGTCCTTTGATATACCGCCTAATGTACAGTTTATGATAGGCCAAGCCATATTTTTTTTTAATTCTCATGTATATAGTGTAATATTAATCATTTTAAATTAATACACTCGCTTTATCTAGAATAAAATCTACATAATATATTTGTTAGTGGAAATGAGGGTAGCTGCCGAATTCAGGCGACGAAGGTGTTGGTTGATACATCTATAGACGGATGGAACTTGGTTGCTTTTTAAATTTAATTGGTGAATTCACTTCTGTCAGTATCGATTCGGTATTACCTCGGTATACTGGTCACATAAAATGAATTCCTCATATGTAAATTTCAGACCCATCGTTAATCGTTCATGCAGCTGGTTTGTAGCAATCGCTGATTTTTGTGAATCTTCACATGTTTGGCAATACCAAAGTTAACGATTTTCATTTTCTGTTCTGGCAGGTGATGTGTTCTGACACTTCTTTCCTTAAATATCAAAAGCGTCAATTTAACTAATCGAAATCGTTACTTAAATATAAAAAAATTGTTTAGGCGATGCTAAGGTTATATACTTTTAGTGGATGCTATTTGGTGTTAGTAATAGTCCCATTTTTACCATGCTTTTTTATAATTTCTGTAATCGTTCCCTCGGAAGCAATGTGCCGCAAATCCGTGTTGTGTTGTAACTATAAAAACCAAAATGCTGGTTGTTAATTGTGTGTAAGCTAAATAATTAATTTTAAAACCGTACGACATCAATAAGCATTTGGTTCGCAATGTTATTTGCGTGTCGTATGTTTGTATCGTCGTGTGTCCGTTAATACTGTGTTATTCATACTACTTAAAACTACACAATTCGCATAATCATAATTATTTTAGACTTTAGTCAGAATGTTGCAATAATTCGCCTAAAGGCAAAACACATTAGTGAATAGAGAATTAATTAACACACAAAAAGATAATTTAGCCGGTTTTTATTTAATTCCTAATTTTATTGTAATATATTATAGGATAATATTCTTATGCTTTGTTTTAATTATAAAGAATTGTGAAGTATGCTCGGTCCGGTTGTACAGTGTGTGAGGGGCTTGTGTGAGCTATGAAATGAAACTGTAAATATTTTCGACTTGGTTGTTAAATACAAGCGCTGTAGGTCTTACCGTCGGGAGTGTATGTCGCGGTGCGCCGTTAGACTGAATTACAAAATGGAATCGATAAAAACAGTGGATTAGTCCGTGATCCGAATAGAGAAAAGTGAACTTCCAATAATCTGTGATACACGACGCGGAGCACTGCCTTTAGCATAATGTATTCGCTTAATATCTTTTGTCTCTTGTACGCAATAACGACTTTTCTACGGTTTTTATTGTATTCAATATCAGTGTTTATGGATGTATGAAAAATTAATGGAGCATGTAATCTAGATATTCAAGGACAAAAATGTTTTTTATACCTATCACTATCAAAATCAATTTTCACAGAGTAACTTTATTGGGTTTGAATGTTGTTGTCGGGGCAGATGAGCAATACGCATTGCCATAAAATAAAACGTTGGTAAATACACTGGATGTAAAAAGAAATGTGATGTCCGACTCGATTGGAGTGTAATCGAGAGGGTAGTTTGAAAAGTGGAATGTGGAATCGGCAGTTGACACTTGAAGCTAAGTGTATTATTTTTGTAAGTGTTTGTGTCGTGTGTTGATTCCAATTACGATTGGCATTATAGCCACATTATTATATAACGACGCACCATCATGCACTCGAAGTTTTACGTCTCTGTAGATTCTTAGACAAAATCTTTGTGATAAAATCTTTTTAAAATATCAATGAGTAGATATATCTGTATATATAATAGTGTTAATTGATAAGCAAATGCTACTTCAATATTTTTTGGCGGGGTGTGGGGAGCTGCAGGTACTTGTGTTCGCCCACCTCTGACTGTTTCTATCCAAATTCTCTAACCTTGTAAGGTATTCGATGTAACGATGGAATATTTTGCAATATATATAAATAATATAATTTTGTTTAACTTTAAGTGGATCATAACATAGTAGAGCTGTATATTATTCAGATGTCAAATATTATTATTTCTTTCTTAATGTTTGAACTAAGTATGTAAAATTTAAAATATAATATAGAATAAAAGATGTTATGATAATTAATTACATGAATCTTTGTTTGAATCAATTGCCTTTTCCTTTACATCCAAATCCTTATTACGAACACGAATCAAGTTAATCCCATACAGCAAACATATAAGTAAGTATGACTTGTTATATGAACACAAGGCGCGTTAGCTCGAGTATAGACGGTAAAGTTGGCTCTTCCTTTTTGTCAAACTTTTTGCTCACTAGTATGCTGAACAGGAAACTAGAGTATGTGAAAATGAAAAATTATTACCAAAGACCTGGTGGTCAAACTTTTTTCATCAATTTATAAGACGTTATCACGTCAAAATATTTTTTATTAATTACTTTCAGGGTAGAAACAGAGGTGGGTACAGAAATAAAATATTGTTGATTAAAAATAAACATTTATTAAATTTTAATGGCTCAGGGCGCTCTGGGTTACTTGACTAACAAAATAATCTAGAGCTCAAGCTCGATTGGGTATGAAAAATCAGTCATTTTATTAGTCTAGTATTATGTTCTCAGCCTCTTCTATACCGGAGCAAAGCTACACGAGACGAGACAATTGATGGTCTACTAACTTTGAAATACGTCTTACGAGAGAATAAAAAATAAACACTACGTATTCCTAAAGTGAACATATACAATATAGTATGGCGGAAAGCGGAAACATTTCAATAGTAATATGTATGACCTACTTCATAATAAAATCTTTAACATCTAAGAATAATGACAACAAAAATAACATCAAGTCTTCTAAATAGTTTTTCAAAAATATTTCCTCGAAGCTCCCGGGACCTTGACTAGGTACATTCACTCTATCACAGCCGTAACTAAGGACACTGAAAAATTGTCTATGTCTTTCAGTCTTCTTTCCGCGTCCACCACAGCTTCGTTTAAAATATGCTTGCTAATGTTTTAAGTAATATTTAAAAAACATACTTCAAACCAATTGAAACGTCAATAATTTCACTGCCACCTTACATAATATTCCCACCAGTTAGTACCGAGCTACTCTAGATTTTAATCAATTGCACCTTTCCCTCAAGGCTTAAAAAAAAATACGCAAGACATCATTTAAAAAAAATTTAATGATGTTCTGGCGAAACTCGCGGAAAAGACCTATGAGTGCAAATGTACACTTGAAGTGTATTTTTTTAAGTTATTATCATATATCATTCAAAATAACCACATTTATTCCCTTAAAAATATATTTACTTATATTAATTTAGCAATTAAACTCATTAAATACTATGCTACTTGCGATGCAACATTATATAATTATATTTATATAAAATACGGTTTTTTAATAACATCCCATATATCTATTATTACACTAATGTTATTTTAATTTTAAAATAAGTCATATACAATAAATACTTAATTTAGGTACCTACATCAATTTCGAATCAAAATAATTTACAACATGGCAGCACTGAGATGTGGGAATTAGATATTATTATTATTAAATGCAAATAGTAGGTACGTATAAAATTCGTGTTTAGGTTGATGATGAACATAAACGAATATTTAACAATATAACATACTAATGACAGTTGGAATCCCAAAATTTATAGTTACTAAAGGATGCCATATAAATATGTAGGTATTTTAAATCGATAAATTAATTCATCTCATTAAATGATGACCGCGTATCTAAAAATTTAAAATTAGACATTATATAAACTTGTTCCTTAAATGGGTACTTTTGTACCTTACACCTAATATATCAGTTAACAAACACAAATTTAAAACACCTAAGACAAGGAATAAATTAATGAATGTGTCTGAACAGTACCCTATTGAAAAGTACTCGTATACAAGCATTAGATTTTTACGAGGTAGATGATTCAGGATGTAGAAATTCGCAGCAACCGCATTAAATAAAGGTTTTTTAAAATAAAGAAGCTCCCAAGTCTCTATAATTGATAGCCAAAGAAAATATAAAGGTAACTATTACAATTTCACGATTTTCACAAAGCGAGATTGATTAGTAATTAAGATTTGATTTGAAACCAAACCAAATTATGGCACCGGTTTTTAATATTTGGAAATAGAAGAAAAAATCCTCATTTGTATAAAATAAAATATTACTGATAAATTTTATAATGATTTAGTTCGTTTCAAGAAAGTACCTTGCTGGTAGTTGCTTAATCAAGCCAAACTACGCGCCAATTTCTAGCTTTCAACGTAGAGGGAGGATGTACACGTTTCGACCATAGACTAAAGAAAGAGTATCTGTCATTTTGACAGACTCAAACAAAAAACCGTGGCACTGCCTGCATCTTCAGCTGTACACCGCTTGATGGGACATTCCGAAATATCGGATTGGCGAAGAAAAATACATTTCACTGTTTTCTCTCCGTAGTTGAATCCTGTGGTTACGCGCGGGTGTCTATACGGGTCGCCAGTCGCGGTCGGTGGGTTCACGCTTGACATGATAGTTGAGGCAGGGTTGGAAGTTGACGTGGATAGTCACGGGGTGCAGGGGCGCTGCGAGGTGGACCGCTCGCGCGTCCAGAACGTCGTAGGGGCCGAGGTGCCTTGCGAGGCACGAATAGTCCACGCTGAGCGGCACGTAGTACTTGCCTAGAATAGAAATTTTTAGCTATTATGAAATCACTCAAGGATGTTTGGGAATAAATAGTTTGAAAATAATGGACGACCGAAAATATTACCGCATTTATTTGCTTTTTTGGAAAATAAACAATTTTTTAACTTAACATAACATCACCCTAGTATTTCCCGGACAGAGTAGGCAATTGTGGTGAATCTATAGCAATACCGAGCTACAACAAGGAATTTCATGTTGGTACAACCCAATAATACTCTCGATTCCTATCGAAAGTAGTAGGTACTGTAGGTAGGTGTAGGGTTCTCCTGAATCCTACATATAATCGTAGGCAACATGACTGGACATTGACATTTCTGTGTTCTAGGTTATACCACCCGGTAGGAATGTGGAGACCTTTCCTGTCGGCCGAAGAAACACAAGAGCGACCTGCGCTTCTGGATAGAGCTAGGCTGGGAGACACATAGCCGGCACTAAACGCACAGTACGACATGTCGAGCTAAGTGCGGACACGAGCCTATAACCATATAACAGTGAGTTTATAAAGGCACGCACCGAGAGCGTTCAGCGCGAACACGGGCACGTACTGCGCGGGCGCCTTCACGTCGAACTGGTGGTGATGCGGCGACTCGCTCGACGTGTCCTGCGGATAACAAGTTTGGCTACATTAACATCTTTCTCTTCTTCTTACTCTATCTTTAATCAAAATTAATTCTTCTTAATGTTGACATATCGGGACAAACTAGCACCTCGAAGGCCTGTACTGAATACCAGCGCTGCTAGTTCTACATAGTTCACATTATCCTGAGTACAGACCTTTTCTTGCCAGTGTGCACCTACAGTTAGCGAAACAAAAAAGCGTTGTCTATGACCAACCTGCGGGGAGGTGTCGCGCGCCTCCTCGGTGGAGCCCGAGTTGGAAGTGGAGGTGGAGGCGACGGGCGGCGGCTTGCCGGCGCGCCGCCGCTTGTGCCCGTACGGCTTGCCGTGCGGGTGCCCGCGCGCCTGCACCTCGGCCGCCTACAACAGACATTGTAGTAGAAGTAGTTGTATATGTACCGCCGAAGCTCATTGTCGTAACCAACCGCGGTCTTTTATAAACGTCAGCACGAAATTGTAGCTCTGTACGAAATTCGAAGGGGATAGATGCGCATGGGGTATGCAATGTGGGGATATAGCTGGCGAACCAATCTGTGCATTCAATGTCAGAACTACACATTCACATGAATGTGTATATGCCGGTCCGTATACCAATTTCCGCCATGTAAGAATCCTTACTAATATATAAATGGGAAAGTGTGTTTGTTGGTTTGACCCATAGATTTATTACTCTAGAGTTTGACCTTCTTCTCCTCCCTAACGGTGGGTACTACTTAACGGTACAACTATATTTTGATGTGGTAATCTCTGGGTCAGCTTGCCGTTGCATACAGACTTATTATATTTTAAACCGTCCCTTGATGGCAAAGGTATTTCTTCACATAGAACAATTTGACGCAGGCAGAGCCCCGGGGAAAGCTAGTTAGCTAGCTAGTTAGTTAGTTAAGCTAGTTAATAAGAATATAGTTGGCAAGTACCTCATTGTCCTGCGAGCGGGAGAAGCGGCGCTCGATCGAGTTCTTGAACTTGTACGAGTGCAAGTAGTCTTCAGTGTGGTCGAGCTTGCGCACCTTGCGCAGTGTCGGCTCGCGCTTGCGCCGCGCGTCCAACGCGAGCGGCTCCTGCGCGCGCGCATCCGACGCCAGCGGCAGCGGGCCCATCGCTGTGGAGCGGACGGTATAGTCAGGTTCACTGTCCACCGCGTCACGGTGTATTCAGTTTGTAATTTAATTATATTATAAGCCGCTACCCTCACTAAGCGGTCAACTACCCGACCGTGGTTATAAAAAGCCAAATGTGGCCAACAACAATTCACAAAGTTTGGTGTAGGTATGTGATGCCGAAGCTGAAATATTTTTATTTTATTTGTTTTTTCCCTTCTGGTTGCTAAAAATATATATACTCCTACATAGTTTAAAATCTGAAAATATTTCTTGAAAAAAAAAATAACATTTCCATTTCACAATTGAAGAAGATTGTAAAAACAGATCAACTCACATAGATACCGTTACATACGTCATATCAAGCTAATAAAAGCGTGTTAAAAAATACCACTGTAATAGTTAGAATATAACAAAGTATTTTTTACAAATTTTAAACCATTTCCGAATCTACATTCAGAAATGTTTTCAATCGATCAGCCTAGTCGAATCGAAAACCTTCGGTTGGCTTGAGAGCATTCGATACTGGGTTGGCCACAACCCCTCCACCAATCCGACAACATCCAACAGTGGGTCATATATAGGTTGTAGTTTACCATCATCCATCGCGTACTGCGCATCAGCTGTACGTTCGGGCTCGTAGGGCTCCGGCGCGAAGGCCGGCGGCGGGTCCAGCCGGTGGATGACGCCCTTCAGACCATAGCCTTGCGAGCTGCTGGACGAGCTCGCAGTCTCCGAGGACGAGCCCAGGTGTGAATGCTGCTTGTCTCGCGCGTGACCTTCACCTGAAACATTCGTTAAAAAATAACAGACACCCGGTACGCTGTAAACACAGTTTATAATTACATGTGTCGCGTCGGCACGAACATGTAGTTGAACGAAATTCGGAAGGGATAGGTGCGCATGGTGTATCAATGTGGGGGACATAATATGGCTGGCGAACCTATCAGCGCTTACGACTGACAACCGCTCGCAGCGCGCAAGTCGATACCTCTCTTTCCAAAACTCTTGCTTAACAGTGTGCCAAGTTACAAATGTTGTAACGACAGTGATTAGATAAAATGGTAACTGCCTGTGGAGCATGGAGACGAGTTAAGATCAATCGCAACTGACGGGCAGCATAAACTTAGTGGGCTAACGTTTCCGACAATACCTAAATGATTCTGATAAAGAGATTACATCCAGAGCAGCTTCTAGATACGTACCATTGGTGATGAGTTCGCAGTGACGTTGCAGATGCGTTGCAAGCTGCATACGCATTCTGTCGGAGCCAACGCCTTGTTCCTCGGCTAGGAAGCGCAAGGCCTCTCCCATCGCCTGCTGGAAGCCCGCACGGGAGTGCTCCTCCGTTGGAGGCGTATACGTACCTGGTGCGTAGTGGACTAAATTCATTAGTCATTATGTAAATATGGCACTGGACTGACAACCGGGGAAGAACAGTCCTCGAGTGGAGACCACCACAACCCTTTCATTGTCCCACATTTGGGCACGGGTCTCCTCTTGCCAGACTTCACATGACAGATGTGTCCTTCCCCGTTCAGCAGGTGACGTTTTATTTTATAAATCACACAGAACTCAGAAACGTCTTGGTGCGTGCCGCTTGGAACCAAACCCATACCGCCCGAGTGAGAGACGAGTTCGATAACCACGGGGCTCACACCGCTACTCCGATTGCTACTAAATACTTCTGGAAACCAGGAAATAGCAGCACAGGCCGACGACACGAGTTGAAGAAGACGATGGGAAACCGACGCTGTAGATGGGTTCCGACGTATTTCGACATAATTTCTTAAACGAACCTGTCATAGACATGGCGCTTCTAACAGAGATCCCGACACACTCCACAAGCGCCGAGGAAGACCAACGAAGTTTAGCTGACTTCCCACAGAATTAGGCGTCGCTCCCACGATGTCCGGGTACCTTCAAAGGTTTCTGGCTCGTAAAAAAAAGTTGCATAGAACGAAGCGTATATTTGATGTATACCTTTGGTAACGAGTTCGCAGTGCCGTTGCAGATGCGTCGCGAGCTGCACGCACAGCCCGTCGCCCGGGCCGTGGCCCTGGACCTCCACGAGGAAGCGGACCGCCTCACCCATGGCCTCCTGGTAGCCCGCCCGGAAATTCTCCTCCCCCGTTTGTCTCTCTGCAACAACGACGGGGAAGATGCAACTTCCGCCGACGACTCACGACAAAATTAGCCTTCTTCAGCGCGGCACAGTTTTTTGAGCAATTTGTTCAGTTTGCAGGTGCGCTCGCTTTATGTAACTTAAATTTTGCAGTGTTTTTAAATATAGAGCTTTAACAATTATTCCGTAAATTTTTTGTTTTAAAAAGCTTTCTATGACTTTTTTTTTTATTCCGTGCATTGTCATCGGAACCAAATATGTGTGCCGAATTTCAGCTCGATAGCTTCAGTGAGATATTGATTGCAAGATTCCAGAACATACATACATACGACTGAAGTTAAATAAAAGCTTTTAAAAAAGTGAGTTATAGAATTTTTCGTAACTCATGTCTTGTAGTATACTATTATATTTATCTATATATAGCTGTGTATGTGTCGGGAGACCAGTGACCGCAGTGGGACGTCTATGGGTTGTAGTTATAAATAAATGTAGGTTTCAATTGTTTGAATTCAAACTGCGATTTTTATATTCAAATACATATTATTTCCATAGATAGTTAAGTGTAACGTTAAACATACGAATAAAAAAGCGAGCGCAATACGTAAACATTTTAACAATGAATTCATATTTAGTCTAAACATCGATTTATAAAATTGTTGTAAGCATAAAAGTACATTTTATATAAAATTCAAAACAATTGTTCAACAGTTAACGTCACGTTCTTTAAATTGTATTCTGGAGTATTTTACTTATAATAATTGATCTTAAAAACAATTATTTGAATTTATCACGTAAACAACTATAACACTTATTTATTTGTTTATTTTACACTTTATTGTAGACTACAATGGGCGGACTTAATGCCTGAAGGCATTGTCTACCAGTCAACCCTTGAGATGGTGAGAGGTAGATAACACTTCTAAAAACCATGTTTTCAAATGTTATATTAAATAGACAATGTTAAAACTTGTTCAAAAATTGTGTGATATTTCATTAAAATACTTACTTCAACAAAATTAAAATTGATAGTATTTGAAATCAGGGGAAACACAAATGCTCAAAAATTAAATCAATGTGCAAAGTAAAATATAAAATTTTACTAACCTTCAATTATTCTTTATAATGCTCAGAAAAAAATTAAAAAACCAAATTAAATCAATGATATAAATGTTAAAATTTTCTGATACAAACTTAAAAAACAGTTGAAAGCATCTGAAGAAAACTAAATTATCCGGTCGAAAAATAACTAAAACTATAAAACCTATTCAAGATTGTCACTGGCTTACAAATTCCATTCAATTTAATAGCAATTTTTCAAATTTCTATTTTGATTCAGTCACCAAAGCTTATTTAAAGCAAAGGTTGAAAACCAGTACCAAGTAGTTTGATAAATTGAATAGCTTTCTACGCGGGTTAAAAACGATTATTGTACTAGTATACAGGAAGACGCTTTAAGCGATGCAATTTTAACCCGGTATAAGTTTTGCGTCGTATTCGTATCGCAAAATACATTTGCGTAACTATAAGGTACTATATTAGGTAGTCGTACTAATTGTTAGATGTTTATTTTCTTTTTTAGAAGTATTCCTCCTATTCCTAGATTAGTGTCATGTGAATAACATCCAATACATTTAAATTTTTAAATTACACTTCAGAACTACCGATCACGTTCATGGTAAAAATAAACGGAGTAATATTTAATCGAGGCTGTTACATTCACCATAATTTTCATTAATGTAAACAATTATAATGAGCTTCTGCTAAAAATGAAATCGATAACATCGCTATGATTAAATTAGGTTTACATACATTTTTACAATACAATACAATATAATTTTACCGATATTTTAATGAGTAGATATCATTAAACACATGTCATAATTACATGTCATAATTATATTTAAACCTATTCTTTTTAACGTATCGTATGTCAAAGCGTATTTTATTTTCGGAAAGTATATTCTATCATGCAGAAATATATGTATTCTATCTATCATGAAAATATATTCTATATATTCTATCATGCTTAAACGTGTGAAGAGGGGAGGCCTGTCAGATGAACCTCTGCCAGGCAGAGGTTCATCTGACAGGTCTCTTACACCGGAGCTGAAGCTTGGAGAGAGGTCTTGAATTAAGAGTCTGATCTTGCTGGAGTGCTCGGATGGAATGTATTTTTATTGGCAAAAAAAATGGCTTATATTTATACTGATCCGTACAATGTTCTTGACCAATCAAAACGCCTACATTAATTTAGCTGACGAATAGGAAGTCCTACTTTAATTTACAATGCCGATGATAAAGAGCTATATAGCTATCTCCCTGGCGCACGAGATGTTGTGACGGCTCACTGCGTTCCCGCGATTCCTCGCGGCGCGTGAGACTATAAATTGATCGCGCGTTCCATTTTCCAGGAGAGGTCGCATCCGACGAAAGCTTCAGAGGCGAAAGCCTAAAGCCGCAAACCGAGGTAGTGTTTAGTGGGTAGGCACGTTGGCTTATCCTCGTGAGTCCCACAATTCCAGCGCAATCGGGCGCTGGAATGCATGAGCATTCACTACCTCTCCCTCCCCCGTCGTCCCGGAGGGTAGCCCATTTAATTTGTCTGGGCGCAAAAAAAAACCCGCATTTGCGCATCACCTCGGAGAGGACACGTTGCGTCGCGGCGTCTCGATGCGAAGGCTGTAGATCGGGCTTGAAGATCTTCGAGTGCTCCGATCCGCTTCTATGTTTCTATAAACACGTTATCCGCGGTAGCTGTAGGTATGTGCAGCTACACGTTTGATTAAAGGCTTTCTTACGTTTACCCTTACTTAAAACGTGTTAAGTAAACTACGAGTTTAATTTTTTTTATATGATCGACTACACATCTACTCATTAATTAATATTTAATTGAAATTAGTATCTTGACTACCTAAGCAGCCACACTTAAATCGCAGTTTGTCGAAAGCTTCGTTTACAGCTAGCTATATGCAGCATTTGGGCGTTCTGGGCTACCTTATTTTACAAACCATTAACACGCTCCTGTAAGAATTTGAGGTGCCGAATAGCCATCTCGATGATCTCGGTCTTCTCTACTCGGCCGCGCCCCTTCTTCAGGTACTCGGGCGGGATGAGCCGGGACAGGTCAGCGAGGCAGTTGTTCATGCGATCTCGGCGCCGCTTCTCGATTATTCGGTGCGACATCGGATCTTGCTGTGGTTAAAACTTGAACATGATCACGTGTTATGGTCAAAACTTAGCACAAACCAAGGTTGGAGAATACATGCGCATAATAATGCATGGACCGCGGGTGTACTAGCAATGCAACAAACCACGGTCTGTTTTGACTACTAAAGCAAAAAACCTAAACCCATATACTCTCTAAACAACGTGATAGTTAGGTTATATTCTTATTTACCCTCTCTGGCAACCTCGCGTCCCAGAAATCGAACCAGGGAACCCGTTAAGAAATACAACATACATAACGTGTAATTTCCCACTAATGTTACATAAATCTGCGATTGATTGTCTCGATAACAATTGGACCACAAATGGATCAAGGATTAAAGTGGACATAAAAAGATCCATCAATGGATTTAATTGGATCGAGTGAAAATTCTCTATAGCTCATCTACAGCCATATGGTATACATAGAGGTATTAAACGGGCACATTCAGTGTGACTTGCCCTCGAGACCTTCCCCTTCTTGAGGTAGGCGCCGGCAGGGTACTCCGTCTCGTCTTCTGACGGCGGGGCGAAGCCCTGCTCCCCATTTGCTCGCCCGAAGCCATCGTTTGAGTTGTAACTGAAACAGAATAGGATTCAGTTAGAAAAATATACCCTGACAAGCATCCGTAAGTTATAATATCGTTAATGAAAACTAGAAGAAAAGAGACGCTTAAGAGTTATACACATAAAAAAGTGGTGATCAAAAGGCTTTCTTATCGCTCCAGTAGCGATTTCTTCCAGACAACCTCTGGGTAAAAGACAAAGGAATATAAATGAGAAAAGAGAGGGTATAGGTGTACAAAGAACAATACGTATAAATTTAAATGTAAGAAGATATTCGTTGTGGTAATAATAGTAGGGGAGCCCAAGAGGGGATTTTGCGGGATACTCAAGCGCGTAAGTTTAATATACAGTGGGATACCTTGTACCCGGTTAAGTACCTCCACCAAATATGAGCCCCATATATAAATGGGGCCGTCAAGGATAAAGGATCAGATTAGTAAAAAAAAAAATTTGTCATCAGAAATTCTTGAGCGCGTTAGATTAAGGTAGGGTGAGTTAATTACATGCTAAAAAGTGTATATTCCACTAATCTTACAATTTGAGAGTAACGTAAAGAAAGGGGAGGGCTACAACTTTGTAGCCCTCCCCTTTCTTTACGTTACAACTTTGTAGCCCTCCCCTTTCTTTACGTTACTCTCAAATTGTAAGATTAGTGGAATATACACTTTTTAGCATGTAATTAACTCACCCTACCTTAATCTAACGCGCTCAAGAATTTCTGAACACAAATTTTTTTTTTTTACTAATCTGATCCTTTATCCTTGACGGCCCCATTTATATATGGGGCTCATATTTGGTGGAGGTACTTAACCGGGTACAAGGTATCCCACTGTATATTAAACTTACGCGCTTGAGTATCCCGCAAAATCCCCTCTTGGGCTCCCCTACTATAAAAAGTGTTCAGAAAAAATCGAAACATTTGATGACCCAATTCTTCATTTCCACACGTAATGATTTCCATTCGCAATGTTTTGGTGTTGACCTTGAAATGGAAATACCGTACCGGTGACTCCATTACCATATATTTTGCGATGACATCGAGGGACTACACGGTTGTAGTTATTTTCAGCATAAAATGCTCAAGTCATGGTTTTACCATGCAGCTTGTTATTTATTGAGAGCTTTCCCATGTGTTCGTCAAACATATAGTTTACGTACCTAATCTAGTAGAATTTTTATTTAGGCAGGTACAACAAGGCATTATTCGAATTGAATCGGGGTACGGCGCCGTTTAAATTCATAAAGGCCAAATAATATTTGTATATTTATGAAGTCAACCGTGTCGATTGTCGATCTATCCCATAAATTTAGATTGATTCACACGTGAGCATGCCATTATTCGGTTCTCACGTGGCCGTTTTGATAATAATAATGACAAATCAAGCGGAGTTACCAGACTGGACAATTATTCTTATTATGTCCTAGATTTAAAACGAATAATGTATCAATGTGTGTTCTCCAATTAAAATTCAGCGTTTTTGTATATTCGCTCCACAAAGGGTTAAAAAATTGTAGTACAGTTCTAAACTTCTAACTAACTGAACTCGAAAAAGTAATTAAGTACCTACATAACATGAAAACCTTTTGACGAATTTCGACTAATACAATGCATATACATACATACATATTGACATTAACATTGTAGACGATCCCGAAAAATAATGAGGAATTGGATATGGGATGGATCTTAAATTTCAATAAAATTGTTTCTTAATTTCAACACGTGGTTAAAGTTGAAAGAATAAAAATATAGGATATGCAGAATAAAAAAATTCGGTGATTTCCCTAGGAATGATATTTGAAGAACAAAATTCGATCGGTAGCGTCTTTGAGGAGTCCATATTAGGAAGGAGAGAGGAGGAGTCATATTTATTTAGTCCAACAAACCAATCGACAGTCGTCTCGGTAAAAAATTGCGTAGGCACTATACTATCTATCTGTAGTATGTACAAGGTAACATTTACCAGTCATTAATAAACCCGCCGATCGTACCTGTCGTAAGGTCGCATCGTTCCGTCACGTGTGGTTCGCCTATAAAATGACTTGTTGGTCTTGCCGCCTTGCACGTCTTTGTCCCACTTTTGAGTAACCCACGACGACGACAAACTTACGACAAATTTCTTTTTACAATGCCGGGTGGCAAAGGTTGGCACCGGCCGCACAGCTCACGTGACTCTTCACAACAAGTACCTTACCGTTGTTGTGAAATACTTGTTTGGTTCTTAAATGAAACAGGAATCATTCATTCATTGGATTCATTGGAATCTTTCATTAGGAAAGAGAATGAATTAATCAATGAAAACCTCAATACTTATCACAAAATTTCGCAGATTAATTAGATACAACAAAAAATTCGGTTACCTATGTAGCCTTGGTGATATACAAAAAAGTACAATAGGTATGTGAGTAAGGGGCCGTGGTCCCACCCTACAAATAAAATTATGATTGTGGTTTCACTTGCCAATGAGTGACAGCGGTGATAGGATAGGCCAGTGGCTGGAATTCAGCCGCTTACTCGAGAGGGTCTGGTCTGGATTCAAACCCCAACGGAACGCACCAATAAGTTTTCAATTAATTATGTACTTACTTAATTATGTGCATTACAGGGAAGGAAAATACAGTAGGAACTCTCACTCTCCATAATGTTCCCGAAGGCATGAGAAATCTGCCAATCCCTCCTTCTTTATCCTCACTCCAAGTACCATTCTGAGAGGATACCTACCCATGACCACCAATGGGACAGTGATTTTTTTTTTGAGAGCGGGAGCGAACCACACCATTTCGTGCAATGTGATTGAATCGTCAAGTGACGCTGGGTCAAGTGGGTCAGCTCTAGCCGCGCTGCGCGGACGCGTCTTCCGACGAATGAACACTTTGGAATAAGTGTACGACGCGCGAATATTTTTGCCGCACGCTCAACACCGGCGAGGTATAGCCGACTCAGTCCATTGTTTACCAAAAGCGGACAATTCAGCGCTCGGAACTTGCTACACGCCTTTGTTCTACTTCTGAATACTTCCAAACGGGGTCGAAGCCCGGGCCGATTCTCATTCAAAATGTTTCTCATTCAATTCATTTTAAGTAATAGAGTCACGTGACTTCACAAACAAACAGCAACAACGTGCGCTACCGGCGGTCTCTTATCAACTGTCCTAGAGTGAACTTATTTTATATAACTTTTCATCTTAATTCAGTTTTTTTTTCTTTTTCCATCTACCTTAACTTTTAGCGCGAGAGTTACTTTCGCATTTTTAAGATTTGTTATTATTATGGATATGAAACTTCTCTCTCTCTCTCTGTCTCTCTAGAGTGGTTTTCTACTTAGACAGGTGTACTGCGAAATCTTATCCATACTTTTTTTATTCGATCTTACCTTTAAAAACCGTGTAAAAAAATACAAAAGAAAAGCGTCGAAAAAATACCCTAATTTGCGTTGTGCGCCCAATGTTTCACTGGTTACTCTATGGTTGGTTTCCAACGTTTAATATTCGTCGGTCACCGTCACAGCGAGCGCCGCGTGCGGGCGCGCACGTGACGCGTGACGTCACCACGACACCATTCCAGCGAACGCAACGCAATGCAATGTATGTGGTGCTCAGATCGACAATAACAATAGATAACGGGTTACGTAACTGAGGCAATTAAAACTAAGTATGTATTTTTAATTTCAACTTTATGACAACCATGGTAAGCAAAAAATCTTCAAAATATTATCTCAAACTTACGATTATTCGACGAAATAAAAAGGAGCAAAGCAATATATTTATCATCATCATCACAACCCTTTCTTTGTCCCACTGTTGGGCACGGGTTTCCTCTCAGAATGGGAGGGATTAGACCTTAGACAAGCAATTATATTACTGCTGGCAAAATTTGATATTGTTTGTTAGTTTAAATCTTTATTTCGACTTTTGCGCATTCAAGGTCAGTGAAAGTTAGACTTTGATGACTTCTATTTTATGGTGTTTAATATTTGAATGAAACAAGTTAATATTTCGTTCTACACCATGCTGTCCTAGTGCGGATTCTGATCATAGCTAAAAATCACCTTTTAGTCAAATGCTAGTGTATATTTTTTAAAACTAATATTATACAAATATGTATACATAATACTGCAGCCTTAGAATACTGCAGCAAATTCTTAGTAAGTAACTCAACTGCAACCAAAAGCCCCAGCAAATGGAAAAGTAATTTTATTTATATAATGATGATTCAATACAGTCTGCTCATTGTGTATTGAAGTGGATGGCCACGTGAATTTTTGTATTAAATTCCTAGATCACGTGTCTCATCGATCGGATACACGGGACAGGTGAAGTCTTATCTATCATGAGGCAACCTCATTCGATCGATATGTTTGTCTTGAGAATCTTCTGTAATCTTAATACTTAATCTGTAATCTTAATAATCTTATACTGCTATAATTGATCGATTAAAGGATAATATAAGGATAAGGTAAGTTCAGTTGTTTCGACTTTTGCTTTTCTAAGTAGGTTGCTGCTGAAAATGGTGTTTTAACTCTTACAACTATTCTTCCAGGTAAGGTTTGCATATCAATCGACTACAAAATTGCTGCTGCTAAAACCCATAGACGTCCTACTGCTGGGCACGGGTCTACCCTACAGACAAGCCAAAAGAGTTAGTACTTACTTAATGGGAAACAAGCAATGCTTACGTGGGCGCATGATTCCGTGCAATTCAACCCGGATTGTATATCTATCGAGTATCGACTCACGTTATCCTCCACGCAGTTTTACGCCTAATTTTTATCTGACGATCACTGTACCAGTGTACGGTTACCATGTCTCAGAATTGGCTGACTTGTTGCCGGGTTTTCGGATCCTCAGAACTTTTCAATGGAATACAAAATTCTTGAAATTATCGAACAGACGACTTAATACCAATAGTCAGGTTCTTTTCTTGGACTGAAAAATAAGCCCTGCTTAGTTATATCTTTATATTACTTATACCTCGAGATTTACATATAGATTTGTAAATATCAGCACGAGTAAGAGACCCGTCCAGAGTACACCACGCTGGCCAAGTGCAGATGGACAAACAGTTCAATGCTTTGCTACAATCTGCAACCCAGAAGATCATAAGACATCCCATTGTTGGGCAGGGATCTTTTCCACAGCTAGAGCTGCTGGCGGTTTAGAGCATACTCCACATGCTGCTCCAATACGGATTGGACATTGGTGGACGGGATAGTGGCCAACCCAGAGTCAAACATTCATTCGTATTCAAGTCACCCGAAGGTCTTGTATCGACTATTTTTACACTCGAAAACAACATTGGGCTAAGACGCTTCAACTATACGCTACTATACTGTTGAAGCTACTGGTAATAGGTAGGTACATTTAATAATAGGTAGGTACATTTAATTTCTTAAGTCAGGTATGGCCGCATCGCTTAACCGATTCAATGCGGTGGACTATTTGACAAACTTTCATGCCTGGCTACGAACAAATGTTTCGTGGCTCCTCTGGGGCGCCCAACGCCAGGCACTTTGATGGCTCCCCTAAGGCGCCTTCCGCCATGTATTGTAATGTATCGCTTTTTTTGTTGTTTCCACTTGCTGTAAGTTTAGTCGCCAACCAAAATCGAACGTAAGCGGTTTTATTGTTCGTTTAGTGTATAAAAAAGTGATTATCTACGTGTATTAATGGAAATGGAAGGTAAGTGACTCATTTATGTAAGGTGTTGTAAACCTTTTTGTAGTTTTCATTGAATTTATAAAACTATACTTATTTCTTTTCTAGTCTGTCGACAAAATTTAAATTCATGATAGATTTTTTATTTAATTACATTTATTTACATAAATTTAAAAGATTTACAATTCAGTTTACGCACTTTTTATTTTAAACAAAAAGTAGTTACAGAAAAATTCGTCGTAATGCTCACAGCAAGTTTTTTTTTTGCTTGATATAAACATATATTCTTTTTTGTTCTAGAATTACCAAAAAAAAGAAAATATATCCCAGAATCACAACTGGAAACGCAATGTGACACTGACTACGAGTTTGTCGAACAGGCTTATTTAGAACAAAATTCCCAGACTTATGATGACTGGGAACCTGGTCAAGAAAATGAAGATGAAATAAATTCTGCGGCGGAAGGTACAAAAAAACCTACGAAAGATTGTGCAACGTACACAGAAATATCCACCAAAGATATTTCAACGTTTACTGAAAATATAATGGTAGAAGATAAAGAACAATTTACGAGTACAACCGTCGTGGATATTCACGCCTGTAAATATTTTGGGAAATTCGTATCTAACGAGTTACTACGTTTTAGTATTAATGAGAGATATATTATAATGCAAAAAATTATAGAAACGCTAAAAAAATAATTTTATTAATAAACCATAAGTTTTAAATGAAAAGAGTTTTAGATGAAGAGAGAGAGGCGAGTTAAATGAAAAGCATCGGTTTTACATAATATTAAGGTTTATTTATTAACATTGTGCAATAATATTACATAATTGTACTTATTTATAAGGTAGATTTTTACTATAATCATTAAAAAGACTGATTTAGTAATTACTAATGAGAATTGTTTGTTATAAGTATTTAAAAATCTTCAATTAAACAAATTATAACATATAGTGTGTGTATTAATTGAAATCATGAAATACCTGCAAGCTAAAAATATCATAAATATTAAAAATTTCTAATACATTTGTTAATATTTATGATATTCTCGGAAGCATGGGGTGAGACATAACCCTGGGAATTCTGGGCAATCAGAACAACCATACATAACCAAGTTTCTTTTTTTAGTTTTGCTATAGCATACTCTGCATCGCTTTCTCATTGTCCTTCCACCACTCTTAGTAAAAGTACTAGGTAAATGTATTTTTCTTTCAACAAGGGATCGTTGTGGCACGGTTGGTGGCTTTAATAAATTTTCTAATACACTTTTTCTAAAATCATATAATTCTATATTCGATTTGCTTATTTCTCGATATAAAAGAAAGCTATTCACCAAACATATTTGGATTAAATGGATTATAACTTTTTTATACCAACGTAAGGTTTTGTGTTTGCAGGAATAATAACTTAAAAGCTGGTCGTGCCTATCAATTGCTCTCATGTATTTATTGTACTGAATTAGTACATCAGGCTTATACTTTATAGTGCGTATTCGGCGACTATTAGTCCCTTTGTAAATGCTTTTATGCTGCGAGCTCAAAAGCAGCACTTCGCGTTTATCCTGCCATTTGGTAACAACAATTTTTTTGGAATTGTGAACAATACAAGATTCACCGGTGTTTAATTTTATATTAATTAAAGTGGGATTACCAGCGCGCTTTGCTCGTAGTGTACCTGTTACGTACGTGTTTTTATCTAAAAGCTCCTCTGCTAAACCAACGCTGCTATAATAATTATCAATATAAAGTGAATGGCCTTTATTTAAATATTTTTCTATTAACAACATTACTACTTTTTTTACATGATTTTTTCCACCTACCAATTGATCCCCAGAACCAGCATATAAATGAATTTTTATTACTAGGCCATTCATGTCAGCTAACATATATAATTTAATTCCATAACGATGGACTTTCCCTTTTAAATACTGGCGGAAAGAAAGACGTCCTTTCCACAAAATCAAGGATTCATCTATTGCAACATTATTGGATGGGTAATAAGTTGTGGACATTGTTTCGTTGAACATATCTATTAACGACTTTACTTTAAAAATACTTTCCGGCCTCATTTCATCTTGGACATTTAATGCTCTTAATATTAAATAAAACCTGTCCCTAGTCCTACAGTCCACAGTTGTTAAAAGGCAAACTAAGAGACTTCAGAAGCGAGCATTAAACGGTCACAACGTGCTTACGTCTGATCACCATAAATAGCAAAACAGAAGTAAACGAAAAAACATCATCGATAGTTAAGTAATTTGCGCGTGAGAAACCTTGTTAAGTGATTTATGGCACCGACTTCTTTTGTTTTTAGTTAAATAACATCTTTCCCTAGCCCATCAATAAAAAGGGTCGGTCGGCACGGCATATTAACAATAAGCAGTAGGGCAATAAAAAGCTTAAAAATCTTTAAAACATCTTTGATATGACTGCATAGCATAACAACAAAAGATAGTGCTTTTCTGAGAATCGTTTTTGTTGTTGTTTCTCACCAAAAATAAACTAAGTACATTGTCTTGATACCTAAGGAATGCAATTACTAGTCCGGTTAAATTTGGACATACTTCGAGAAACTACCTAGTTATTACCATAAACTTGCAAAAGAGCATATCCACAAAGCAAAAAAAGTGAAAACAGATATTTTTTAAATATTTAACTGTCATGATTAGTGCTATTCGTTTGTAACCCTTAATATTAAATAACATTTAAATAACGCTTAAAATGGTTTACCATCCCCGAAGAGTGTGAAATCACGCTACACCTTAAAGCGATTTCTCTGGAAAGGATCTACGTGATAAATAAAGACACTAATATTTTTAGAACACTGAAATATGTACTATTGATAAATTTAAATTAGTCAGTTTTTTGGTTTCAAATATTGGCTCCTCTGGGGTGCCACCCGCCATGCACAAAAGTTACCTTTCATAATTATTGTTTCTATTGAAAAGGTTTACAACATCTGAAATGTCTTTTTTCACGCTATATCTTGAAACTAATACTAGTATCGTAATCTACGTGACAAATAAGGAAACTTTCATTTAGGGCTAGCCTCTGAATAAAGCTTTTTTAGCGGAGTTTTACAGGAAAACATTTTGGCTCCTCTCGGGCGCCACCCGCCATACACAAAAGATACACATGGCGCCTCTGCGGAGCCATCCGCATTGAATCGGTTAATGGATCGCTCCTACCTTATCATAACTTCATACACATCTACACACGTGACGAGTTGCGCATCACAGTGCGTCATTCGCGAGAAAGTTGCGACGTTGGATGACGTGACATCAGTAATTGAGGTTGCATTGGTTACGCCTATACCGGTACTGAGGGTTTTGCGCTATTAATGTTTAACACCTCCCCGGGTAATGCACAAATAAGCACCAACCCGTGCTTTTTCTGTGGGTTTACGAAATGAAAGTGAATTAAACTAAAATTATAATAAAAATTTATGGAAAATACAAAAATCCGAATCCGAATAATACCTACTGAGATCTCATCATAGAAAAACCATTTTCATGGTAGAAAAATTAGTACTTCTGATAGTTCTGCTTTGCCACAATATCTCAGGACTTGTCCCACTCTACTTCTTGTTACCTCTACTACCTCCCCTTATTTTAAACAAATATCTAAATATGTATAGATATTGCCGCATTAAAAATGAAAACATCTTCCTGTCAGTCGGTCGTCTAGTGGTGGTGCGATACGAACCGGCTTCGTTATTTTTGTAGTCGTAATAAGCCCAGACTCAAGGTTATGTAAAAATAGTTTGAATAGGTAACTACAGCGTTACATTTCAATGCTAATTGCAAATAAAAACGATGTACTAGTACAACATGTACTTTCTTGTACAATAAAATACTATTGTTAATGTTAACTTTGAATCAAAAATTGGAAACTGATATATAGAACAGAGGAACGTTTTACAGGAAAGGTCTAATTATACCGTGATATTAGCGTAGATATTAGTAATAACACAAAGTATTAAAGCAAACTTGTGTTTTTTGAAGCTAAGTATATGGAACGAAAACCTAGTTCAATAGTTTCTAGTTCTTCAAGCCGGACAAACACAACTCGATAAGTGCATTAACACAATGCATTGACTCTACAAAATGACTTGTTATAAAAAAGTATACCTAACTTCCGTTTCCATTGCAATTTCCGTTCTCAAACACTATTTAATTTCTTTCATTCATTCCTTGACCACTTCAGTCTTCCAGTTTTTGTTTATCTAGATAAAGTGATGGTAGACGCATGCATTAGTTCCATGGATAGAGGGATATCTTGTGACATGAAATGAACGTCACAATGACGTAATAATACAAAATGTTTCTGCCCGTGAAAATTTAAACTAGGGATAGCGATTCAACTTTATTGACACAGTATATCATCGAGCAGATTTGCACGTACATATGAAAGCGATAGTGCGACAAAAAATCTTAGTAATCTTTAAAAAAAAAACGCGAACATGGATAGGCGCGAGCAGTAGCGATCCGGTGTGAAAAAATAAACGAAACCTTTCCTCCTCTTTCGCGGCGCTGTGGGGAATTCGGATGTAAGGATGTTCCTTCTATCCGGGGATCCGGCGTGGTCGCGCACGTGAGCCGCGGTCACGTTGCCGCGCGCGGCGGCGACAACGTTGCGCAAACATGCCGTGCGTGACGTAACGAGCGAGATAACCGAGGCCCTCGCTTCACGCAAACAGTCATTTGTTGAGGAAAAGCTCTTGCTTTGTTTTTTTTTAATCTGAGTGATAGCAAAATCACATGGCGCTCCACCCATATAGCTCCTGCATTAACAACTGGGAAAATCCCAAATAAACTGAAAAGAAGGTCAGGAATTGTTAGTTTGGCGTTCTTGAAAGAATACAAGATGGTGGCTAGCTGGTCAAACACCTTCAAGCACCTCTAGCAAAATGCTTCGTATGCTATTCTCACCCAGAACCACGGAAATCGGTTTTTACGAATTTTTTCACTCCCATGTCCTTATTATGAAATGTCCTATGATAGAATAGGATCGATGGATTTTACTGAATTGAAATTGTCAACAAAATGTTAATTGTGCTTCTATTAATAGGTAAAGACCAATTATTTTGATATGTAGCCACTTAGCAGTTAAACTTGATGTATATATATTTACGCAATTATCACCAGATGTCAAATTACGAGTGCCAATGCTACCTATGAAAGAAAGTGTAAGTACATCCTATTGGTTCTCTATTCAGTATATCTTAGCATCAGCAGTAAATCTTCAGAAATTACATCAAATCAATTCCAAATCTGCATCTATGATGGAATAAGATTATATTTGCTGCGACTGAGTGGTGGAGTTCGTGGAAATCTATCAGGGCCTTGACTCGGATCTGCGTCCAAGTCTCAATGTCACAGATCGTTATCAACACTTTCAGTTTCAGTGTCGTCGTGTACGGTAATATAGTCGTAACGTCACCAACATACCAGCTAGATTAGCGTAGCATGAAGAGCTCGCGAGGCATTTCATAAAGATTAATGTTTTAGGAATTGGTTTCTGAAATATTTTTGGCAATGGGTGTTGCCAAGTACATCACTGCATGGAGTGCGACTAATCGCTGTCATCACATAGCGATGAAGACAACAGTGAAATAATAACAGATATCTACTCATGTTCTAAAATATATTTTCTTCCGTGTAGTCTTGTGTCTTAGACTTGGGACGACTTACACATAGGCAGACAAATTCAATTAAAATTCTGATTCCTTCAGCAAACGATAGTTATTCGTTTGCGTAGGTTGGCACTGTCGGCACCTTACCGAACGAGCCAGACGCAGTTAGTCATTACTCATAAGTGTCAACTCACAGCTGGTGTATGGTAAAACTACACGCTACATAACCTCGATAAATTGTCCAAGGTCCCGATTTTTTTATTCATGAATACTATTTTCGTCGTATGCGAATTCTTATATGCATTTTCGTATATGAATTTCATAACGAGTTAATTCTAGGCTTACAAAATGTAAAAATTAAACACACACATTCTATCACCGGGTGAAATTAGAATTAGGGTGATACGGACCATTAGTTAGATAAGTCGCGCTAATGAATTTCAATAAAAGAGACAACATGAAATTCGTAGAAGCATTGGCGATATTCGTATTTTTTTTTTTTTTTTTTTTATGGAAAAAAGATAGCAAACGAGCTTGCAGCACCACCCATCCGCTGCCGCCCATGACAACTGTGACTGACTTTGAACAAGACTCAATTAGGGACTGGGATGGTTAGTCCAATTAGTTGGGAGAGTTAATTAGAACATTAGTTGGTCAGTTCGTTAGTAGGTATGAGGACTGGTATGCGAGTGGAATTAAAAAATACGGCCCCAGACAGTGAGACAGTCACCAACGTCACTGTCATGGAACAGAGGCTGATTTCTTGTCCGGAAAGAAAACCACTTTTTGATTAATAGTTTATCCATTTCCCATGGTGCTTTAGTGAATACTGTACCCACTGTTTTAGTACCTAATTCTAATCACAGCTCCCTGACTTAGCTAATTTTACAATCTATCTTCCCACTACTAAGAGGAAACTACTCCCGCTTCTAAATAGTTCGATTTTTAATCGATATATGACTATCGATCAATTTTTCAATAGATTGATGGCTCGGATTATGATCGGTGATTTTGATTGCTAGTAGTATTCTTTAGTGTAATTTGCCGATGATAAAAACATCGAGTCCATACTTATTATATTTTAAGCCATCCCTTGATGGTTTAGGTAATTCAGCACAGAAAACGATATGACGCCCGCGGGTAGAGGCGCGGGGAAGAATAGTCGTTATCTCCTTTTTTTATTCATCTGAGGTCGTTATAGATATTTCGATAATGTCGGACACCATTTTTGGAATGGTTCACATCGAAGAATACGAAGTCAGTGGGTTTGCGTGTGCTGACACGTGTTTCTACTCGTTTCTCGCAGGTCTGACGCTAACACGTGTTGGGCAATGACCAGTCGTCACCTGCGGATCGGGCCCGCGCCGCGTGCGACGTGGGAAGGCGTTTGGTTATGAGATTTTATGTAAGCTAATTACAACCCATAGACGTCCAACAGTTGGGCACGGGTCTCCCACATACACAACTGCGTGATGTCTACAGCATACCTACTCCACGCTGTTCCAATGGTGAATTGGCCAACCCAGTGTCAATAGTTCTTAACCCATCAGAAGATCAACGACTAGGCTTTACCATTGTTTTTACTGAAAACATGCAACATCCAAAATTATTATTTTGTATCTACTAATACACTCAGATTCATGAACAGGCCTGAAAGCATAGAATAGAGCTTTCTCTATTATCTAGAGCAGTCGTAGAAACATAATACATTAAGCTTACATTAGGTATATACTTCACGTGAAGTTTTATCTAAGACAATAGATACGGAATGAGCACATACCTCCTTATTTTCATTAGTATAAGTATGTATGGGTTCTCTTACATAGTAAATGTATGTACAGCAGATACTAGGTATTATTTTATTCTGTTCGTGCACTTCGTCGTAAATCGGACTTGTTTTATTCTATTGACGCAAGGAAGTAAATTGTGGCAAAGGCCAACATTACTACTGGAAGTTTCCAGAAGGTTACCGTTTGAAGGTTCTATTCTCCTACGCTTAATTCCATAATAAAACAATATGCAACAATTGATTAAGAGTTTTTTATAAAACTTTTTATATCAACGATGCGTGAATTAGTGAGTGGCAAATAATATGTTCGAAAAAAAAACATCGATTTTATTATGTTTTTTTTTCGAACATATTATTTGCCAGAAATAGAATATATTTAGGTTTAAAGATGTCCGGTGAATTCCGTGGCGGCGCGATGATGAGTAACCCTGACTGTTGAACCAAGGGTCATGAGTTCAATGAGTCATGAATCCAGACCTGGGCTGATATTTATTTCGCAGATGAATATTTGTGGGCCAAGGATATTAAAATGTGTTATTTTCTATGAGTACCCTCCACTCGCAAACACAGGTTAGGCCTACCACGAGGGTGTTCTGAGTTTGTAAGCGTTTATTTTATTTCAAATTTTTTCAAATTCGAAATTAACACGAGCAAACCCTATTTGTGTAGTTTATACTGTTTATAGATAGCAGCGCAGCGTTGTGTTATGTACGATGTAAATCCGGTCAGAAGATTGCTTTTGCGGTATTTTTGGAAAATACTTGAGACCTACTTGATGACACTGGCGAGAATTTTTAATTGTTAATTTTTATGTAAAATGCAACATTTTTTTTCTTGGTTATTCGGAGTAATTACGAATAGGTTGCAGATATTGGCAATAGAACAATGTGTTAGTGACGCACCTAGTTAAAGCAGTTTAAATCAATATCAGTATAAAATTAGCTGATAACGGTGACTATCTAATAGGCCGGTAAGCCCTTGAGTCATGAATCGTAGCAATAGCAAGGAGTGTATCATGACTTCGTGACATGAACTCGAGCCGAGACAGAATTTGTGAATGTGTGCGTATGTACGTACGGTTGTAAGTATACACATGTAAATGGCGGGTCGGTGCCTGACGGTCACGTTTCGCGCGGCGTGTGGAGGCCGCGTCGCGCGCGTGCAGCCCCACGCGCCCCTCCCGCGACCCCTCCCGCCGCCGAGTCACGTGTTTCGCGTTCGCGCCCGACGATTCTATTTTCGCCTCGTGCTTTCGCCACAAATCACTTCGTTATTTCGATATCGAAACCAAATAATTCGAACGCATCCATTTCACTCGGTACATGTATTACCTACTCAAGTGTTATGTCAAAAGAACACTGCTTTTCCTTTGACACTGACACGATGGAAATTTACGGGATCCCGAGTCAGATAATCACCCTTTCATTGCCTCGTTCGGTAATGTTTTACAATCTTGTTTACGTCTCGCTTGCTAGGAATTTTCCAACACTGCACGTGACCCGAAATAATGTTGTCATTTAGCGTTTTGAGACTTAATACGACCGACCCAGGAATGAATGTACATATCTTACTATAATTTAGTTTATTATTGATGAATTCGTTACCTAGTTTCGATGGAATTTTATCGACATTGATACTGATAGCGTCACTACTCGTACTGAAATACTTACTTAAATCCTTAGATTAGTAATATGAATCTAAGCTTAAATCATGAACAATTATTTGTATAAACATTTAAAAAAAACTTTATTAGCTACCCTACCGGCGAGGCTAACAAAATATTCTAATCCAAATTTGAATCCTGTTTTATAATAGTTATAACTTCAGTAACTAATACCTGCAGTCAGTAGTTTGAAAATGCAATATTTACGTTTAATAAGTAATGCTATGATTTGAGGCGTAGAAATTCCTCACGTTTTGCATCACCCACGTTTGTATGTTGAGTAAGGTCAGGAATATAGATGATTATTATAGAGTAATCTGGTTGCGCGATATGCACAAACACAGTCCTATTTATAAACCCAATCAAACAGTCAATCAGTATTAGTATACATTGTAAAATATATTTATCCGTCTAGTCACATTCCGCCGCGGGTACCTACATGAAAACTTGAAAAGATGATGAATCTCGGCAAATTCATATTGGTAAGTCATTAATTAATTTGGCAATGAATTCAGAGCCTAACTATTAACTTGTATTGAATTTTTTAACACGCTTTTATTAGCTTGGTATCTATCTATATGTAACTGAATATTTATGTAAATGAACGTTATTTTCGCCCACTTCAAAACGTCGGATTAATTTGTAACTGCATACTTATCACAATTTGAGTGTTACGAAACTTTGCACAATATGAACTAATAGATGGTCTGTTCGTTTTAAGTTATGAGGAGTAAACTGTGACAATTACTCCTGTAAGCTAGCGTTAGTAATAGTTCAGCCAAATCAACATCATAGGGTATAAGGTATATGTTAGACTTGAACTCTGTATCTTTTGCTTGCTACAGTTGCTATCCTTGAAAACATATACGGCAAAAATGGTAATACGATGCTACAGCCGAAAGCGAGACTTAAATAGAACCTAAAATTTCTATATAGAATCTGCGGCCTATATGCACACTATTATGTCGTGTACTAAGTATTAGTCCGTACTCTATGGTATTATCTAGGTATATCTACTAGGTATTAAAAAATAAATTTAAGTAACTTATATTTCATCATCATCATCACAACCCTTTCTTTGTCCCACTGGTGGGCACGGCTCTCAGAATGGGAGGGAGGCGTTAGTCTACAACGGTGGCCAATTGCGGATTAGCAGACTTCACATGCCTTCGAGAACGTAATGAAGAACTCTCAGGCATGCAGGTTTCCTCAGATGTGTCCTTCACCGTTAGAGCAAGTGACATGTATGCCGCTGAATTCGGTTTAAAGATCTTTATTTCTCATTAAGATACAAACATCACTTACATGAGAAAAAAAATAATAATAAGAGATTAATACGTAGGCCCGGCGTGGGTAGTTTTGATTAACGATTGTGTTTTTTTTTTTGGTAGTTTTTTTTGAACCCGGTTACTTACTTACTAAGTACTAAACATACACATTTATGCATGTTTAAATCTTCCAGCGTCGAAATCAGCTAGAAAGTTCAGCTAGAGGATCAAGGTATTGTGTTCTGCCAATTTCGCTGATTATTACAAGATTATAACAAAATGAAAATGAAAATAAATGCAAGCTTACTTGTCATATTTAACGGCAAGCCCATTTTCCTCCCAATAGTGACGTGATTCCATTTCAAATATCTGTCACGATCACTAAAAACAATAATACGTTTCACTGTTCAGCACAGCACTATCACTGTAAAATAACTGATTTTGTTACTCTGTCACATGGTTCTCATATCACACGGTTAACTTTGAATTAAGCTTTCCACAATTAATTTAAAGTGAACGATAGTATTATCTCGCTATCGTTTTGGATCACATTAAGTTTTGCTAACGTTGTCGCAGCAGCGCGCTCGGAACGGTAGTGAAGGAGTTCGGTCACAACACGACGTACGAACAGCCGATGAGTCGACTCAAGTCGACTGCGCACCGCCGGCCGGCTGAACTCAGCTGAAGTCATGTGACTCGACGACGTCAACCGTCAAACAAAATACGGCACGGGTTTTGCAATGTGCACGCTCTGTGAGGGCTACCCTCACCTTTACCGTACCGGACCTATATTATATTTTTATTAATAGAAGCCACGAGTTCCAGTTTTGAAAGTTACACCAGGGATTTACTTGATTATTCCAAATAAAAAGTAAGTTCAGTAGATACAAGTAGGTACCTACGCTCCCATATGTCACTCATAAAACAAAAAAGCAAAAACAAATGAAACAACGCATCGATTTTTAATAACATTACGGTTTGTTTTTAAATTTCGCACTAAATTTTATTTCTCCGTTTCTGTCGGTGATTTCAATGAAGTTAACCATTTAAACTAAATAAACTTGAAGTCATAGAGATATATTCTTTGAAGTACCTTTTAATCACTTCCAGTTCCAGTTTCAGGACAGTCCCTTCAAATTAACAAAGTTATCATACGCGCCTACAATGCCTACATTTATTTCAATCAATCGATCGTTTTTTCGCAGGTCACAGATTACCCCCGATGACCGTGAAGTGTAAAATAATGTAATATAAATGTACTAAAATCTATTAAAAATTCAATGAACTGCTGCCCTACTCTTGAAAACAATTTCATGTTTTTTTTTAAAATAATAGACGGTTAAACAGATGTACGGTCCACCGGTAAACCTGGCCTTAGTGGTCATCGTCGCCTATGGGCACCAGGGGTATCACAGGTGCTTTCTCTGCCTTGAAGGGAACGTTTCACAATCTTTTTGAAGTTCCTCCGAGCACTCAGAGAGCCTTTGTGACTGAGGTCCTCCAATTTACCAGTAAGATTGGAAGATCGTCGGTCCCGGTTGTTTTCAATGGTGAAAACGATCGTTAAGGCTTGTCGAAGACAAGAGAACATT
The DNA here is from genome assembly GCA_944567765.1 of Carterocephalus palaemon. Classification (NCBI taxonomy): domain Eukaryota; kingdom Metazoa; phylum Arthropoda; class Insecta; order Lepidoptera; family Hesperiidae; genus Carterocephalus; species Carterocephalus palaemon. The sequence goes on from OX155643.1 coordinate 12,525,975, forward strand.
CCACACTGGGTTGGCCACTTCGCCAATCCGTATTAGAGCAGCGTGGTGGAGTATACTCCCGCAGATTTGTCTGTAGGAGGCGTGCCCAGCAGTGGGACACCTATTAAATATTTTAGCCAAATCCATTGGGTATGGTCAATGATCACATCAGAATGGAACTGGAGTGTGTTTCGAACTCATTCCCTTTCTGTTTCTGTGACAGTTCGTTGCGCTCGCTTCATACATATTTCAATGATGTGCATTGCTGGGTAAATCTATTCAAGAATATTACATCTATATTAATATTATAAAGAGGAAAGATTTGTTTGTAATGATTTCACACAAAAACTACTGGACCGATTTCAAAAATTCTTTCACCATTAGAAAGCTGCAACTTCACTGACTGACATAGGCTATATAATATTACTAGGTGTAAACTATTGTTATGTCTTATTTTACTAGTAATAAATAAATCTCAGACATTCTCACTTATATTCACGTTTACTCCCCTATCAGAAAAGCACGTGTCATTTTAAAAGCTTTTATTTAACTTCACTCGTATGTATGTATTCATGTATGTCCTGGAATCTTGATATTGTTTAAAATGCTTGTAATTACTACGAATAGACCTTTTGAGTGGCCTTAGTCTTAGCCACTTCATTGAGTACAAGATTATTGATAAGAAAATAAATATTATACTCGATATACAAATAAAATCTAGTCTATTGACAGCCCTAACTTCATGAAGTGTACACTAAAAAAATATAAAACAGGTTAAAAAAATACGCAAAAGAATTATTAAGACAAATACATTCAGAGATTTTATTAATGTTTTAAGGGCATGGCGAAACATGTAAGATTGGATTGGAAATTTATAAGCGAAGGGGTTTCTGTGCAACCAAGGTCTGCGAGGTTCATTCCGTTATTAGGGAGGACGAAAAAAAATTCCATCGTAAACAAACTTCCCATCCTCTTCAATACTTCTGCGCCTTTCCTGAGATTTTGCAATGAAAAGTACCTGATTATTCTTTTAGTCACGTTTCTTTATACGTCATTCTATTCGAACATTGCCAAAAGTTTCATGAATCTTTACAAAAAAAAAATTTCCCTACGTCAGGTAATTATAAGTGTTCGTCAACTTTTCTTTCGAAATCCGCTCTTTATTGTGCTTAAATGAAAAAGATTTGAATAAGTAGCCGCCAGCATAAATATCATGACGTTGTTGGACGTACAGAGTAATTTTCAGCAGTGCAGTGTTCGAAAAGTTCTAAATAACAGAAATTATAACGGTTGGTTATAAAGATTGCTCAAACAAATTGTTATACCGGATACCTTAATATATATATTTCTTGTGTACGTGTGTACGACAGTGAACTCCTCTTAAACGGCTGGATAGATGTTGATGAAATTTTTTGTGTGTGTTCAAGGGGATTCGAGAATGGTTTAGATTCCCAATTTGATCCACTGGAAAATGTTTTTTAAACGCTATTTTAGTATTTTTATTTTGAACCGTCGTTCATTGACTGACATTTCATATGGCAGAACAACATTTGCTGGGTCAGCTAGTAAAAATTAAAAATATAAATATTGACGTTGATTAAAATTTGAAAGCGCATACAAAATATATGGAGGTGGTAGTTGCGTCCTGGGCACTAAATATTGTTTTGCAATAACGTCTTCAACTCTTCACTAGTCTGTGGCCGGGCCACGCTCGCCCGCACGTGGCTACCCCCGCACTCCCCCTCCCCGCGCATGGCCTGCAGCGTGGAGCGTGGCCGAACCAAACGAATTTTATGTTACTTAGATTTAATTAACTCGATGACGACAATGGCAAAACATCGGCCATTTCTATAGAGATGTTAAAAATAGGAACAATTTGGACATGGGGCATGGTTTCTATAGAGATGTTAAAAATAGGAACAATTTGGACATGGGGCATGGGGTCCGGATTCGATGGCGAAATGTTTATTTCTCAGTGTCACGCTAAAACCTTATAAATTCATTGTTTTTAACTAGTGGACGCAATGATATATATGGATTAGAAGAGGTAGATATGCCACCAACGCACCAAATGCGTGCCGTGAATTGGTGACACTTGTGACCATTGCAGTCAGTCGAGCTGTGACCTGTCATTGTGTGTGCACGCGCTAACTGGGCTACTGGATTACAAATAGCTGTCTCTTTCACTCTTACGGTTTGTGTATTTCCTGTCGCTCTTATAGCGTGTATATGTAGATATACAATGTTATTAAATATGAATGTGTGTCGCGTAACGATTATGTTGTGCGTTCAGTATGAACGTGGCGTATCTTTCTTAAAATATTATTGTGTGGACGCCCTAATGCGCATTCACTCCGAGTGGAATTAGTCATAACAATAGTTTACACCTAGTTGCCACCCTACTCAAAGACTATGAATCCTGCCTTTCCAGACCAGATCCAATTCTGTCCAGGACAAAAACACCCATGGTTGGTATCATAGAGGAATAAAGGGGCCAACTCCTCTCCCCTTTATTCCTCTATGGTTGGTATGAAACGCTTCTTGAAAAATTTGAATTATCAATTTTTTTTTTATTTTCCTACGATTGATTTAACTTCCATTGCCATAAACCTGACGCAATTGCCGCGCAGGTTCATTCTTACTGCTATTCATAAAATATTAATAAATCTACTTTAGCTATACAGTGCTGTAGCATATCATTGTGATAAGCACAGTACCTATTAGTAGATATCAGGAGACACGATACTTATTATGAGGTCATTATACTATATCAATCAAGGTCATATCTCTATAATATTATAATTTGATAGCTTGATAGCTTACGTTAGGTCTCTGGGTTACGAGTATATGTATAAATACATTTTTGTAAATTTGTATAAAAATAAATTGTATCTATGTAGGTAGGCATAAATAAAATTTATTTTTATAGACATTCTCATAGAAACCATACAATTTTCAAGTCTATATAGTAGCCTATGTCACTCTCCAGGCCATATTTTACCTACATCTACAAGTATGATGACAATGATCAACACTCAACACCTCAACACCACCCAGGTTTGACAGGTACGACAGAATTGAATGCTTTCTCATAGTCCACGACCGGTGACTCACAGCGGCTGGTTATACTCTTCGTTCTCTTTTTAACCTGCCGCAATCTCTGTATGTGGTCCATGGGCTTCAAGGCGGATCTATTGTGTACTTTTGGCAAAAATATGTAAAGTACCCCACACAAAGCCCTGCTTGCAGTGCCACTGCCAATCGTATCGTGTGTGTGCATGCAGGGGCGATTTTTTAATTGCTTGGGTCATCCTGCCAGCCCGACGCACGATCTCCCCACTCCAAACACTGCAAGCAGGGCCATGTGTGGTACGGTCGGACCGATTTTGTTTCAATTACCGATATAAAAGTATAATATTTAATAATATGGTGTATATCTAATCTGTGGTTTCTACTTTTCAACAATAAATGTTTGGTTTTCTTCGTACGCCGTCTTATTTTGTTTTCATTTTGTTGTACTATGTATAGTTTGTGCAATAATTTTATAGGATAGTTATAATAAAGATACAGTATCTCTCATCAATATATATATTTTTTTCAATTAAAGGTGTCACCATTGTCAATAAATCTTCAAACTGTGACTCATTCATTCTTAAAATGATCATATTCATCAGGTTGTAATTCTTTCAATATAATGGCGTGACTCAAACGACGCAAGATCTCTACCACAGAACATAATATCTCTACCTAGTCTGTGGACGCACGATTTGCAGGGCTTTACATCCTCTGCGGAAGGCCCTGCTAGCAGGCCCTGCAAGCAGGGCTTTGTGTGGGGCCCTTACAGATTAAAATTACTCTTTGGTGTAGGAAGTTTACGCGTTTAGCTTTTGCAACTTCAATAAAAAAAAATTATAAAACCTCATTAATAACATGTTTCCCTAGGTAAATACTTTCATATTTTTTCTTTTACTGTCAAATATACATAATTTTTAAATCTGACCTTACAGACCTCGATTACAGACTGTAAAAAAAACATCACTGGAATGAAGTGCAATGAGTCAATGAAATCGTTAGCACGAAACGCAACTTATGACTGGCTGTCACTGTAGGGTTGCAAAAGTTCCCGATTTATCGGGAGATCTACTGATTTTGGTCATTGTCTCCCGATGTCCCGATTTAGCAGTCCCATCTCCCGATTTTTTGAATTTTCAACTAATTTAAATAATTTTCATATAAAAAATGGAAAATAATATTCTCTATACTAAAAGAAACCTTTAACACAACATAAAGGCACGGGGACTTCCCGAAATTCCGCGTACCATGTCGAATACGGTCATTCAACTTTGCGGTATGTTAAAGCAAATTCTACTAACAATTTTTTTAAAGAGTTTATTATTGTTTGGTGAGTATACGAGGGAAAATCCCTAAAGATAACTTTGTCAGGGTTGTTTCCCAAATTAGGTAACTTAACAAAGAGGCTAAGACGTTCTTAATAATTATATAGTCCGTTCATATAATTGCATGCACTTGTCTTAGACGTCTCAGTTCAGTTTCAAAATAATATGTTGCATAAATTTAATGAAAACTTTCCACTGAGTCAATGATAGGTCTTCTACACACAAAAAGACGTATAGGAGAAAATAATCAATGTTGTTCATTTTTTAATATAGATAATATAGATGAGAAAATGTTCACAAAATAGCTTGTAAAAGCTGTTATGAAGACGGAAATGATTAATCAATGTACAATATGTACTTAAATCAAACAAAAATAAATGTTTGTGTGAAACTAATGGAACAAATTTAAATAAATGAACACATTATTAACAAAAAATACTTTTGTTTTATTCCAAATAAAAATTCTCCCGATTTCTCCCGATTTTCAGGTGACAAATCTACCGATTTTTAATTTTTCGTTTTTGCAACCCTCTGTCAGTCAAGTCAAATTGTACCAGTGCAGATTCTCCGAAAAGGCGTTTTTGGTTTACTTTTTATTGGAAATATTAAAAGTGTTTCATTAACAATAATGTTGGCTATAATCAATCGCATCCTTGATTGGATTAAAAGCTTGTTCTGGAAAGAGGAAATGGAGCTCACACTGGTGGGCCTGCAATATTCAGGAAAAACAACTTTTGTGAACGTCATTGCTGTACGTATTAACACAAAACAATCATTGTGTACTGAAATACTTCCCTTTTTACATTGTTCTTGTACTCATATCACTCGTTTGCTTATATGTAAAACTATATTGTACATATACCAACATGGATGTTATATTTAAAATAATTATCTGTAGGTACATACACATTCATTATTCATAATTACAAACTATTTGATTGATATGGTTTATCTTATTTTTATTATAAAAATACAGGTATCATTTACACAATTCCGAGATCTATCAATGAACACTTTACAGCATAGAAGTAATTACAAATACTATGTACAGAAATTGTAGAATTTATGGATTTTTATAAATGGACTCAATTCAACACACCTAGAAATATTAAAATGAGGCTGTTCTTTGTTTTTGGCTTGTGGTACCAACCCTACCTGTTCTGTATTATTTCAGACTAGGCCAATTTAGTAAATAATCTTAGAGTAGAAACCCCAAGATCCATTTTTGGACATAATATTGGGATATTTTTTATTGAGCGAATAATAAAAAAATTGGCTCAAACCAAGCTTTGCGGGGTCCCGTTTTATGGGTGAATAAATAAAGCCTATCCAAAAAAATCTTGGTGAAGGCTTGGCTTGGGGCTTTGCCCCTGCTCACATGTAGCCTTTTGAAGATGGACAGATTGGCAAATCTGTACTTGGCCAGTGTGTTTGTCTATGACCATATTCTACTCAAAGAAAGTTTTACTATGAGGAATTTCAAGTTATAAAAGCCTAATAAAACTGCATGACCCGAATTGTACCCAGGACATCTAGCTTAGCAATTGAGCTTGCAACTAGATCAAGTTTAATATGTTATTAAATTTTTTACAGTCTGGACAGTTTAGTGAAGACATGATCCCAACTGTAGGTTTCAACATGCGCAAAATCACTAAAGGAAATGTTACTATTAAGGTGAGTTTTATGGGGTTACCCCTTTTTGAAGTAAAACTTCTTTACTCACTCTTGACTTGGGGAGTAAGCTGGTGAATGTGTGACGAGAGCGTTACGAAAAGTGTGATCGGGCGAGGCAAACAATAGCTTAGAAGGAAATATAAGTTAGTGAAGATAGAAAGAGAGAGAGAGTCACAATTCCTATTTTACTTTAGTAGCAAGAGAGAGATGCGAGCACACATTTCTGTTTGCGAGTTTGCTAGTGCTGTTCCTCATTTTGAATTCATTACAAAACAAACATTCTCTGTAAGTTCTTAAAACTATACTACTTTTTTAACAGTATAGTTGGGAACCCCTATATTCTTATCTATATGTAGTTATTTTTAGCTTATAATATTTGTAAACAATAACTTGTTTAATGTTTTCCAGGTGTGGGACATTGGAGGTCAGCCCCGATTCCGTTCTATGTGGGAGAGATACTGTAGAGGTGTCAATGCCATTGTGTGAGAATTGCTTTTTGATTGCTCTATGGCATAGTATCATGTATAATTTAGATTATTTTGTTTGTCTGTTTATTTATATGTTATTTATGTATTATGTAATATATGTATAATATGTAGGTAACTAGTAACATAATGTGTGTACACAATATTGATACTATCCTCCTGGATCAAGATTTCTTTTCACTAGTTAGGTTAGCTGGAAGAGATCAATTATAGAGATAAGTTCACCTTTTTAATTACTTTTCTCTAAATTAAGTTGTTTTTTATGTACAATAAAGAATTAATATGTATTACCTAGCTAGAACCAACACCTGCTGCTTCGGGAGGTATAAAACATACTCCACCACGGTGCTCCAATGCGGATTGGTGGAGGACGTTTCAGTCAATGTTCCTTTCCATCGCTTACTTACAGATTATCAATCCTTCGTATATCATATTATAAGAAGCCCAAGCGGCAGGTGAATTTTTATTTACATGACGTCATCCGCTCTGATTGGCGTTTCCAGGCGTTTCAGTCAACATGGCCGATTGCTGTATTTAATAATTTTATTTTAATGAAAATCTTATTAATCTCAATGTTTTTATTAAAACTTGACCATTTTTTAGGAATTATTCAACGCACTTGTTCCTTCAACACATTTATTTTTTACTAGCTTTTACCCGCGGCTCCGCCCGCGTGGGAAAAGGGAATTAACAATGCCATCTGTTAACAACATCCGGAACTAAATATCTAGCAAATAACAAAACATCGATATCTTCCCATGGGGATGTTTTACCGCGGTAAAAAGTAGCCTACGTCACTCTCCACCCTCCTCACTATCTCCACACACAAAAACCATACCATACAATAGCTTCGTTGCGACGTGAAAGCCGGACAAACAAACAAACACACTTTCACATTTATAATATTAGTATGGATGGATTTTTTGTACTACTGTCATCATGCCTATTCCAGATACATGGTGGACGCTGCGGACCCGGACAAGATAGAGGCGTCGCGCAACGAGCTGCACAGCCTGCTGGAGAAGCAGCAGCTGACGGGCATCCCGGTGCTGGTGCTGGGCAACAAGCGGGACCTGCCGCACGCGCTCGACGAGCACGGGCTCATCGAGAGGATGTGAGTTTATTTATTTATTTATTTATATTTACACAGACATAACAATCTTAACAGATTTCTCCAATTCGATTGTTAAATGTTTCAAGATACTTTCCTGCTGCCCTGCGAAACGCGGCAATAGGTGTATAGAATATATCGACCTCACGGTTCCAAGCCACTAACCCGTTAAGCAAGGTCAGAGCCTTAATCAATGGGCTCTCCTGCACTCTGGCCAGCCGACATACTGGAACTGCGAATAATTTGTGGCGTCGATCTTATACTAGTATTTATCTATATACTAGTGGACGCCCGCCTGGAGTAGCAGCAGCTGACGGGGATCCCGGTTTTATAGCTGCAACCCATAGGACGTTCAAGACATTTTTACTTTTATTTTCAATAAAAAAAAATTTTGAAAATTTTTTTAGGAGTACATACCACCTCGTCCACATTATTTTTGAGAGTGGAATAGTATGAGACCCAGGTCTGAATAGGTTAGGTATATTGTTGTGGAATTATTTTGAAACGATGATAACTCCTAAGGTATGCATTGAAATCAAATTATCTTAACGGCAATTTTCGCTCGCGTTACACATTCACTAACTTCAAAAACGGCAAAGCTTCATACTAACTTTGCACCCCCGTTTTACCCCCTTAGGGGATGAATTTTCAAATTTTTCTTGTCGTAAAAACCATCCTTGAACTTCAACGAACATTTAAAAAAAAGAATTGGCCAAATTGGTCCAGGCGTTGTTGAGTTATGCGCTTACCAACACATTTTGCGATTCATTTTTATAATATAGATTTATAGCTGCAAACCTGTAGTGTTATAAGTGAAGAGAAGCTAAAGGAAAGTAAATAATAAGAAATTTAAATAAGGAGGATATATATATTACTCACTCGGTGGTTATAATGATTTACCTACATAAGTGCTCCTACATAAGTGACTTTTTTTGCTATTAAATTTATTCCTTCCGTTGAACCACAAATCATTATAACCACTGAGTGAGTAATATATATATCCTCCTTATTTAAAATTCTTGTTATTTACTTTCCTTTAGCTTCTCTTCACTTATAACACTACAACCCATAGGACGTTCAAGATATTTTTACTTTTATTTTCAATGAAAAAAAAAATTGAAAAATTTTTTGGAGTACATACCACCTCTTCCACATTATTTTTGAGAGTGGAATAGTATGAGCCCCAGGTCTGAAGAGGTTAGGTATATTGTTGCGGAGTTATTTTGAAACGATGATAACTCCTAAGATATGCATTGAAATCAAATGATGTTAACGGCAATTTTGTTCAAAATTAAAAACCTGTGATTAATGACGTATCTATTTCTATGATAATTAATGTCATTTTTATAAAAAACACCTTCGCAAATAATGCATTATTTTAGAACAACAGAAAACACAACGTGCTCTTTGACTACTGATTGACCTTTGGTTTAGGTAGTAAAATAACTGGAAAATCATTAATATAAATATACATGACTGAGATAGGTATACCATCAATATACATAATTCTCTTTCTACATGAATTATACGCCTTGCAGGAACCTATCGGCGATCCAGGACCGCGAGATATGCTGCTATTCGATCTCGTGTAAGGAGAAGGACAACATCGACATAACGCTGCAGTGGCTCATCTCGCACAGTAAGTCGGGCAGCGCGCGCTAGGGCCGCCCGCGCCGAGCAGCAGCGAACGCTCGCGAACTCCCGCGAACGCTCGCGAACTCCCGCGAACGCTCGCGAACGATTCGCGAACTCCCGCGAACGCTCGCGAACTCCCGCGAACGCTCGCGAACGATTCGCGAACTCCCGCGAACGCTCGCGAACGATTCGCGGACGCTCGCGAACGCTCGCGAACATTCGCGAATGCTCGCCGCTCCGACAACCCAATGGGCTACTAGTCGCTTTAATGGAAAAATCTCGATTGTTTGATCAAAATTTTAACTGTTGTAATTCTTTGAACACTGTATCGGTTATTTCCTGCACTTAATTACGATATATAAATGAGTTTTGAGCGCAGGTCGAGATTTATCGTTGTTAACATGAGTTTCCGATGCGTGTGTTTCGATTTGTCAATAATTCTAGCAGTGCTAATAGTAATAGAACCATATTAACACTATCAAACAACATCAAAGATACGAATTTTCTATAAATGTTTAATGAATTTCCATTGGTTTATTTCCTGCGCCCAAGAATAGGTTGTATAGGTTTATACGTCCCATTGTTGTCAATAGCACTTTATGAACGCAAATGTAGCTGCATGACAGCGAACACATTAATATATGTATCGTATACGCCAATAACAAACGTATAAATAAAGAAGTATCTTTTGAAAGCTCATTCTTCGTTTCATCTTGTGATTGAGAATAATTTGGTGTATTCATGTTTGTTCTGTTATTTATGTTCTTCTAGTAAAACGAATTGGATTTTTTCTACGATGTTCTACAGAAAATTCCTTTGGATAAATATAAAATATGTAATTTGTAGATCCTATGGCCTAGATATAGATTGGTTTGTTAATCTCAACTGTGTTTCGAGTCAAGTGAAAACGTTGTCTAAGATATTATTGTTAATAAAAACATTTGTTACTCCCATAGGTAGGTATTAAATTTTTGAAGTGAAACTTCTTTAGGCGCATGAGGGTAAAATTTTTTACGACGAACGTTTCCGACGAAGAAGAGGATGGGCGATTAAAACCGATTGAGAAAGAGTGAGAAAGGGCGAGAGTAGCATGAAGACTATAAAGACTAACATAAATTAAGTTTTGTAATAAAACAAGAAGACTTTCAAATGAATATTTATATTTATTCTTTTTTTGTGTATATTTGAATATTTCGCCAAAGAAGTTTCACTTCTGACATGTGTACTTTGTACGCACGCACTTTTTTTTTTTTATTTCATAATAAGGTTATCCAAAAACATTCCGTATAAGTTGAATCTTATATTTATTACGTGCATTAAATCTTAGCGAGTACAGTACTCGGGATATTTTTGAATTTTCAATCATTCTGACTGAAAAATCAACATTAAAGTGAGATTTGAAATAGTGACTAAATCGTGTTGTTTACTTGTTTTAGTCAACGTTTTCAACAGACTGGAAGCTTTCGTCACACGGCTGATCTTTTTCACGATTTTCACTCGTAGCTAGTTCTATATAAAGTATAGGCTGTTGAAGTTTGAACAGATAGCTCAGTAGATAAACCGTAAGTGCTAGAAGTATAGACGTGCCGTAGAGCAATAGTTGATCACTATCGAATCGTTTTAGAATCGATATTGAAATTTAACTTCACAGTTAAAAAGTTACAACAAATATTGATCAAACTTTGATCAACTAGTAATTGTATTGTTATTGTATACAATGTGATCGACAGAGTTAAACAACGACGGGCGCGGTGGGTTCGTGGATGGGTGGATGATGTTGGATGATTGGACTGCTAGTGGCAAAATTACATTGGCGCTACCGTGCTTCGGAGGGCACGTTAAGTCGTCGGTCCCGGTTGCTTTCAACGGTGAAAATAATCATTAGGCCTTGTCAAAAACCTTCGAGTGGCCTGAGAATATTCGACATTGCGTTGGCCACTAACCCCTCCACCAAACCGCATTGGAGCAGCGTCGTTGAGTATGCTCCAAATTTGTGGGGAAGACCCGTGCCCAGCAGTGGTACGTCTATTGAAACATGTTTTGGTCTCAAAATATAATTCAAATAAGGAACATTTACAAAATAATCTAAATGATTATCGAATCGAAAACTTTACGATAGTGATCTAAGCATTATTGCCCTTCGGCTGAATATAATTAAATACTAATTCGTTAATACGATCGAGTTCGACTGTGTATACTAATGTTGTAACATCACTAGAAGCGATTTAATTCGAAGAATGAATTTGCGTGCGATTTCAAACATAATGACGATGGTAGAATTATACTTATCCTATGGAGAGTTTTTAGCAAATAGAATAAACTTTCTTTCTATTATTAGAATAGGAAGATCTTAATGGAAACATCTGCCACGTTTATGTGAGATGTGTGCTTATGTGAAAATCACTTGCAATGGGTCTACTAACTTATTGTATTTCATGCTGTTTTGCCAGCATTATGCTTAACGCGATGTACTGTTGGGTCTTGTCGTCGATATTGAAATGTAACCTTTGTAAAGTACGGCACGAATTTATTTTGAAATAATTGCACACTGTATCTGTGTTTTTATATTTTTTACAACATATTAGGTTTAACATCAACCACTGTAACCATTTTTGTTGATTGGGCTTCAGTTAATTAATTGAATACGAAATTAATATTAATTTTAAATATCAATTTAAAAACATAAAAAAGTTTGAACTGTATATGACAATCGAAGTTTTACTCCCATGAGTATCTCGGTATTTGTTTTCATATATAAATGACAATTCAATTTTGTATGGTATTGCTTCAAACATTTCGTGCACAACACTGAGATTGTAAAATTACTCTTACCAAAATTATATTTAATGTATGTTTGCCTTAATCAGACAAATATCGACGACAGATTATTTATTTATAGTTATTTATAGTAAATTTATTTTATAAAAGTATCTTATATCTATGTTACGATGAAGAAAATATTATAATTTTTAATGTATTTTTTTCTTCAAAATCTTAGGGTTCCCTATTGCTGTGTGAATATTTGACCAAATATTGTACTAAGTTACTGGTGCCCGAGTTAATTCTTGATCAAATATTTAGGTCAAATACGGGTAGTCGTGTGATGATCAAACAGCCCAATAGGTATTTCATCAAGTTAATTCTGGTATTTGGTAAAACGGTTTGTTTATATAACACTTGATCAAATGGTTAATCTAATGGTTGGATCAAGCGAACTCAGATATTGCGCTAGATTAATCAATATAAAAATATATTTTAATAAACTGATTTAGTGTTTGTCTATGAAAAATAACCTGCACGTTAATTGCATTCAATATTATGGGCATATAAAAATGCTGTAAATTACTAACGTTGCCAATTTCGCTAAAATATATTTAAAAAAAAAAACCTAGAAAATGTAAAAATTAAGAATGCATATCGACAGCACAATTATTATTAGCTTCTCAACTATACTTAATACGTTAAGAACACACAATGTTATTTTTTAAAGATAAATAATAAATCGTATTAAAGTGACATTAACCCAGCTATATTTAATTTTTTGATAAAAATAGATACATTTTTACAAGAAAAAACAATATGCTATTAAAAAAGGTGAAGATGGCGGAGTGATAGTCTAGATTAGTCAAAGTTACTATACAAGTTACGTTACGATACTCGTATCTGGCAAATATTTGTTATTTTCAACACTAGATGGCGCTTATACATATTAGCAAATCATGCTATTGTATTGTCTTCTGAACAATATCTGAATACATATAGGAAATGGCAGCTCCGTAAGTACTATTCTGTAAGCCGTCTGATACATATTGGATATCATTAGCTGTAAAACTTGAATGAATTTGTGCCTTACAGAATAGCTGTTCCTTTCATTATTTTCAAAAATTCTTACCGTTAACAACAACATTTCATAAACTCTAACTCATAACGAAATATTTATTTATGTACGATGAATGTTTAATTGTAAATGGATGCAATAAAAATCTTTAATTTGCTTGATGTTATTTGAAATATTTTAAAAAATCGGCGCTGTAATGTAATAAACTCAATGTTTTACACATAAAGCTCTCTCCTTGCCAGTATATAGTCAACTGTATACAGATATCAAAATGTTATCATCACGGTCCCGCTATTGTATATACGTATTATAGACTAGATTGTCTCATAAATATATTAGCATTATATTATATAAATATTTGTCATGTACTGTTAGCTATAAATAAGTTAATTATACGGAGGACACTCAGAATTTTTTGATGACATCAATATTACTTGTCACTTAATTTTGAAAGAAAACATTCCAATTTCAACTTTTCCCGCCACAATTTGTCAGGAAATACAAAAAAGGAACGGGAAAAACAATTGTATTTCTTTTTATACTCTGCCAACGTTGCTATTAACAAGTAATGATTGGGAATTATTTGATTTGAATGTTCTTTTAGTACCTAAAATGTTCTGAGTATCCTGTATAGTATGTTATAGTGTGAGTCTTAATTCCACTCGATCTTTTGCTGTATATAAATGAAAACAACAATAAAATTGTGTTATATATCTTTATAACATTACACAGTTTGTTTGTTAATGACACCAGATGAAGTGCTGGCCACATTTTCCTTAGCTTACCATAACAATTAATTATTAGTTACATAATTGTCAGGAGGAGTCAGGTCACCGGAGTCTAAAATTCCATACCTACTCTTGAATCTTATCTGGAAACCTGAGTTTGAACTTGGTTGGTGCTTGGTATGTAAGACCAAGAAGCAGAGAGAGAGAATAACAATACTCATAGTGTTATAATATTAACTATAATAAAAAATAATATTACTCAATAATAAATAATGTTAATACTAACTGTAGGATTTTGGGATCCTCAAAACCCTCCCAACCCTCAACGCGCTAGTTCAACAAAGCGCCACTTCCCGGTGTGGCGCTAGTGTGTGTGTTATGTCAACATTGTCAACCTCGAACTGACAAGCCATGCGCGCGCTCAGAAACGAAATATTGAACAATTAAACTAAATAAAAGTGAAAACTGTACTGACTAACGGCCGAAATTAATAACCTATCTTCGGATAGATTTGCCTATTTAAGATAGTTATTTTTGTCACATGTTATATGGAGCATAAGTCAAATATCTATCTCAGTTATGCAAATCTATCCAATTATTAATATCGGCTGTTAGTGCATAGTGTTGATGTTGTTATAGTCCTGACACCTCGAGCGAAGATCTAGAAAATCCCTGCGTGTCCTAAGAGATTCTGGGACAGCGAGGTGCAGGAGTGGGAATTCTATACACCATCCAGTGACCCCGTAAAAGGTGACGCTGTGTGTGGTTTTACGATGTTACAACAATGCCTATAGCATTGTCAATTGGGCCTATAGTTTACGAGATATGGAAAGTTAAAAATAGATACCGCGCGACAGCGCGAGGGGAAGAGCGCCACATAAAATTCCTTTTGAAAGGTTCATTTGTAAATTATCATTATCATTCATTTACTATTTAGGGCTGAAGTCAACAACAATGCTATAGGCATTGTTGTTGACTTCAGCCTATGCTATCAGCATATGCTATAGGCATTGCAGAACAAAGTTAATCTTCATAAAATTTTCATGATGATGAAGTAACTCTCTCGTAAGGATTATTAGGCCATGCATAATTAGGTAAACCTCGTAAATCACTGTTTAAATTTTCATAATTTTTCGTTATTATATTCCATAATGTGATTTATGTATAAGAGTTTTGGTAACTATATGCTATCGCGGACTTTTATTTAGATTTATTAAAGATCTATATTTTTGCAGAACATTGTATGGCGAAGCAGTAAGACGGCGCACACGGTTAAAATATTTTTAGGAGCTTGCCCTTCCGACCTGTTTAATAAATATTAATATTTAAGGCTTACTTAGATAGCCTATTCCTCATACATGCGGCTATATAGTACGTATATATTTCTTTAAATCGGATTAGCGCGCTTACACAAACAAAAATCCTCCGCTTTATTTCGTCTAGGGACAACCTTAAAATTTGTTCTGAATGGTCAATGACCTTTCAAGATGACGTCATTTCTATTGCTTGCTATATTTATTTTCAACACGTACTGCTTGCATCGACTGATACAGGTAGACTAACGTACCAATTGTACCTATTTAGACCTGAAAACTTGCTAACTACGAGTATTAAGAAGGAACCTAGTTTTTTATTAATAAGATAGAGTAAGTACAAGTTACGAGCACGCTCGTTTTCTACTCCGTAACTAGCCATTAAAACACCTCTGACATGGCAAGACTCAGAAAAGCACTGGCACAGATTTATAAATATAGTGGCTCTGAGAGTGGAGTCCTATTACTCGGTTCTTGTTCTTATTAATTAACAAAGTTTTAGTGTTATTTTGTCGTTTAAATAAGATAGACAACATTTTATGGGTGTAGGTATATATTTTACCGTGTTTTGGTGGGCACGTTAAGCCGTTGCTCCTGGATGTTTTCATTTTTTAAAACAATCGTTAAGCCTTATCGAAGATAACAGTTTTTAGAAAATTGACATGACACAGAGTTGGCCACTAACCCTTCCACCAGTTCGCATTGGAGCAGCTGTGGAAGAGATTTTTCTAATTGTTATCCATTGGTCAAACAACGGAAAGAGCGACCGATAGGCTAGCCAAGCGAAAATACATACATATTTTGCCACTGTTTTATAGGTCACTCGTACTCTCAGAATACAGAACCAACGATATACTCACTCAAGTTCTTGGATTATTACCGGTCGATACAGGTACGGTTAAACATTTATTATTGTATTAATGTAGTATATCTTTTTACTTACCTTTACATCATCATGTAAAATTCATAGGTACCTAGTTATCTACCTACCTATGTAATACATACGTGTGTTTTAAAGATACAATTACAGATTAACGATGAAATAAAATTCAAAGAAGTCTTAATATGTAAGTACTGTTTTAATTTAAAACATTCATTCTTAGTCTTCGTTTTACAAGCTGAATTTAAATTCGAGGGCACTCCCATACAAAATAATAGTTAGTTCGGGGATTGCCCACCCATCTCATAAGGTGTTGCTATTCCTATTTGGTCACTAGAGTAAATGACATTGTGTTTCATTCATTAGGTACTTCAGTTACCTACAATTAAAATTTAATCACGATACCTATTTAGATAAGTAATTCATGTAAAATATACCACTTCACGCACGATTTCATATTCAAATCAAATTAAATTAATGCGATGAGATGGTTAGCTTAGATTTTTATTACTGGTAACATTAACGCAACAAACATAAGTTAGTATCTCTCTACCAGTTGTCTCGAACCTACCGATTATTCGGTACTTTTTCCGATATGGCGCCTGTCCTACCGAAATCACCGAAATGGAATGATTTTTCTACAATTTCCTAAGAATACGAGGAAAAGAACACGTCCCGAAAGATTTCAGAATAAACTTTTTAAAGTAAATTTTTTTAAATATTCGATTTCATCAAGTTTTGTTTAAATAAATAGTACCTTATTTAGCGTATGTTTAACTAATAACATAGGCTATGTTACATATTAGTTTTAATAATGTGTAATCCATACTAATATTATAAATGTGAAAGTGTGTTTGTTTGTTTGTCCGGCTTTCACGTCGCAACGAAGCTATTATATGGTATGGTTTTTGTGTGTGGAGATAGTGAGGAGGGTGGAGAGTGACGTAGGCTACTTTTTACCGCGGTAAAACATCCCCATGGGAAGATATCGATGTTTTGTTATTTGCTAGATATTTAGTTCCGGATGTTGTTAATAGATGGCATTGTTAATTCCCTTTAACCAGGCGGGCGGAGCCGCGGGTAAAAGCTAGTATTTAGTAAAAATAAAGATTTTTGGTCCAAGTATACCGATTTTACTTGGCAACTCTACCGATTTCGCATTTTGACGTTCGAGACCACAGCTGCTCTCTACATAGTTTGTGCAATAATTATAAACCTGCAAGCATAGCGTTGATAAGCATTCCTCCTTCATGCGCCCAGCAGAACAAAACGTTGTAGCTTTTAATTTATTCACACGAAGATTCTTGTTAAAAGTTTTATCAGTTTATTTTTTCTTTGAGTGATATGATACTACAGGAAGGTAATCTATAAATAGGTATACTTATATTGGCAGTTCCGTATCCGTTATCCGTGGTAAGTACCTATTCACATCACACGATTATTGTTTACTAAGTAACGATTTTACTATTTACAGTGATTATGTTTATATATAATATAATAATATCTAATATAATATCTTGGACATTTTCACACACGGCCATCTGACCCCAAAGTAGGCGCGAGCCTGTGTTATGGGTGTCAGAGACTGATATACATACATAGATATTTTTAAATACATACTTAAATAGATAATATTGACATCCAGACACAGAATAAATACAAGTGTTCGTCACACGAATATTTGTCCTGAGTGGGATTCGAACCCACGACCTTTGGCGCAACAGACAGGGTCACTACCGATTGCGCCAACGGGCCTGTCGATATTAAGTATTATACGATTGTTTGTTTGTACTTGTATTAAGTATTCTGTGGTTTGATATAATTTGTAACATACACTTAGTAACTTAACACAGTGCCTGTGAGGGTAGCATGGATTTGGTAATTATTTTTAAAACCTGCTGCAGGGGGAGGATGGGAGGAGGTAGGGGGTAAGGAACCCACCATAAACCCCCATTAAAGGGGGCAGGGGAGGAAACATTGAATTATGTGAAACTCATACGATATTTTTTTAACGTGATAACGTCTTTTAAATCGTGAACGCCAACACATACGAAATAGTGTGACGTCACCTACTGCCAAGCGTACCGCCAAGTGTTACGCCATCGCATTGAGCCAAGCGTATTCATTCAATTTTAGTCTGTAACCCATAGCAATAGAGCGATTAATCGGTTGCACTAATTATAGTACATACATGAAAATTTAACGGTTGTTGTCCAAAACACAATTTTAAAATTTTACTGGTTAAGATGCGATTTTCTGTTTTGTGTGTACTTGATTGAAATCCTGGTTTCAGTGAGCTACAGAAACTACAATGAATTGGAATCCAGGAGGTGTGGGGAGAAGAGGGCAGAATGAGGAACGAGAGAGGGAAGGCAACGGGAACGGGGGGCACGATGGGCCATCGTGGTGGCAGGTTGCCGTGGGAGTGGTGGGCGGACTTACAGCCGGGGCAGCCGCATGGTATATGGCTAGTCGGCCGGCGTCATCTTCGAATGGTGGCAGTTACAACGAGAGAGACGGCAACAATTCTAACAGACCGAACGCTCCCAGGATAGAAAGCGTTACTGAGTAAGTGCGCTCAATTAAATTGTCTTACCTAAATTATTTAAACCAATTTTAAATTACCTTCATTTATGTATTTAAATGTTAAGAGATATTTTTTAGCATGATACCGTTTTTGATGTAAAACTTCTTTACGCACCCTTGACTTAAGTGACGTAAGTAAGTGTGACGTGACGAGAGCGTTACGAAAAGTGTGATCGGACGAGGCCAACGGAAGTTTAGAAGGAGATATAAGTTACTGAACATAGAAAGAGAGAGTTAGTTATATACATATTATATAATTTGAAATAGGTGTAAAAGTTTTATAGGGGTGAATGTATAGCTCATTTCTCATCTCGGGTCAAAGAGTCAGCCAGCAGGTCTTTCATTCCAAATCAGTCGAACCCCTAGCACGTAACAATATCAACGGAAGTCGTTAAGTTTTATGTTGTTCCAGTGTTGTATCAGCATCAGCAGCGCCACGTGTCCCGGTGGTATCGAACCTCAACTCCCTGCTGGAGGACATCCACAGTCGTTTCGTGGCGGTGAAGAAAGAGGACCTCGCCCTCCACTACAGCGTGTTCAATAACATCTTCTACAAGCTGCACCAACATATGAAGGAGGTCGACGCATATTACAATCGATATTCAAGCCGCGTATGTATCTAAACGGGACAAGAATACCGTCATGCATTTTAGAAATCCTACAGGGTAAAATACATGGAACAAGTCCCCTCGCTGATCTCGATCCTGAACCGAGCTAGGTTTATTCATACGGGACTTACCTGTGTGTGTAGTAACAATCCATAGACGTCCCACTGTTGGGCACGGGTCTCCCCCACAGACACGGCAAGAGCCAAGTATACCCACTCTACTACGCTGCTTCAATGCGGATAATGGTCAACCCAGTGACGACGGCTTAACGTGCCCTCCGAGCACGGTAGCGTCCACGAAATTTTGCGTAGTTGGGTACCGCGGGTGACCGCGCCTATCGATGCTTAACTGTCGTTCACATAGAAACGACGCGATCCATAGTGCTAGGATGTAACCAATGTTGAGTTATAACTTGTGCAGCAGATACACGGCGTCGACTTTACCGATATTTGACTGAATAAACCGGTATTTTGGTTTGTCAGTTACGTTATCTAATTGACTTTGCAGGTCCAATTCGCCGGCAGCCATTACGACCGTCTGCGGATCGTGAAGCCAGACGAATTCGATATGGACATCGTGATAGGGCTGCCGGTGAACCTGCACGAGGATCGATTTAATCCTGCAGAGAGCGACATCTCCATAGAGTGTTACTACCCTGGCTTCGTCCAACTCCGAGCGGGCGTGCAGTACAAGAACATTCTAATCAGGGATGGACCCGATAGCGTCATCAATAAACAAGCCTACTTGTGGTTGGATGAGAGGAAGTACATTCTGCGATCGAAATTCATCGCTTGGTTCAAGAGTGTTGTCGACAGGGCGTTAAACAAGTTCGAGAGGAACTATGGTGTCCCTATCTTAATGATAGGCTATAAGGAGTACAGGATTGGCACGTCTTCAAGCGGCCCCGCATACACGCTGAGGATAAGGAGCCCGTTTGGCTTTCAATTGGATGTCGACTTGGTTCCAACACTAAAGGTACTGTCCATGATATGTGGTTTCCGGTTACACTTCTTTAGAGGCGACCATCTTAGTCCTCAAGGGTAGCAACACATCTGTGACTGACTTAGAACGAGACACCTACTAACAAGTACTAACTGGACTATTACTAACACCAACTAACAGGACTAACTATCACTAACAGTCCCCAGTCCTCATACCCACTAACGAACTGACCAACTAATGTTCTAATTCACTTTTTCAACTAATTGGACTAACCATCCCAGTCCCTATTTGAGTCTTGTTCAAAGTCAGTCACAGTTATCATGGGCGGCAGCGGATGGGTGGTGCTGCAAGCTCGTTTGCTATCTTGTATCCATAAAAAAAAAAACCTTTTTGTCTAAACTATCTATTTTTCACAGTCAGGGCACAAGTCCTATAATGCGTTTGCTTCTTGTTTTAAATAGTTTCAGCTTAAAGCATGTGTAGGCCTTGGTTAAAGTAGCGATTGCGATCTCCAATTCGAACGAGGAATTGAATTGGTCATAATACAAAATTTCATTCAGCATCCCTTTCTACTTCTAGGCTAAATAAAACTAAAATTTATCCGTATCCCTCTCAGGGCATGCATCAGGCAATGCATTATTGTAGGAATCAAGTTTCATTGCAATTGGTTGAATGGATCGCAGCGCATTTAAATATTTAGGTCATTAAATATAAGAAGTTGTAAAATAGTAGCAGAAGACAGAACGCCCCGAATTTGGTAATTTTCTGGTGTTTTGCCTCAAATTGGGACGTTTTCTGATGTTTTGCCCCAAATTGGGACGTTTTCTGATGTTTTGCCCCAAATCGGGACGTTTTCTTATGTTTTGCCCCAAATTGGGACGTTTTCTGATGTTTGCCCCAAATTGGGACGTTTTCTGATGTTTTCTGTTAACTCTGTGTCGAACGAGTACAATGCCATGTTACAACATGTCCGACTATACCTTCACTACAATCCTGGACGAACTCAGCTCCATTTTGACGTGATAACGTTTATTAAATCGATGAACGCCAACACATCCGAAAAAGTGTGACGTCATGTGTCGTTATCTGACGTAATGTGTTGTTATCTGACGTCATCTGTCGTTACCTCCATGAACATTGTATACAGGGTGTGTGAGACATGAACATTGTATACAGGGTGTGTGAGAAATGATATAACTTATATATCCAATAACTTCGTTCCATCCGGGTGTCCCTTGACACCTCTCATTTTTTGTATAAAATAATGATTATGACTTTATCACGTAAATCTATCGTCCGTAAGCCGACTTTACGGACAACCATTTTTTTTCTTTTACTTTTCAGTTTCCCGAGAAGCGCTGGCTGGGCAGGAGCAAAGCGTACCGCGACATTCCCGCGGGATGCAACGCGGAGTTCTGGACGGTGGTGCCGAAGCCGAACAAGTCCGGCGCGACCGCGCAAGACGAGGACCGCTCGTGGCGGGTCTCGCTGCACGACCAGGAGAGGAAGTTCATACACAACTCGTATCACCTGCGACAGGTCAACCGATTGGTGAGTCCGGCCATCACTCGTAATTTTGGATCATACAAAATACAACATTCATTCACTAATGTTTCAGATTGAGTTATTTCATTACTAGCTTTTACCCGCGGCTCCGCCCGCGTGGTCAAAGGGAATTAACAATGAGTTGTTTATCATACATGACACATTTGTATAGTGTATAATTTGTTAGCGAAATTCAGAACTTGCAAATGAATTTTACTAACGTCATCTATTAACAACATCCGGAACTAAATATCTAGCAAATAATAAAACATCGATATCTTTCCATGGGGATGTTTTACCGCGGTAAAAAGTAGCCTACGTCACTCTCCACCCTCCTTTCTATCTCCACACACAAAAACCATACCATATAATAGCTTCGTTGCGACGTGAAAGCCGGGCAAACAAACAAACAAACAAACACACCTTCACATTTATAATATTAGTATGGATAGTATGGATTGTCACTCGAGCGGTCCGGGTTCAAATCAAAGTGGCACGCGCCAATGACTTTTACGTTATGTGCGATTTATGAAATTAACTTTCACCTGCTGTAACTGTGAAGGAAATATCGTAAGGAAACCTGAAAGTTCCATAATGTTCTCAAAGGCATATGAAGTCTGCCAATCCGCACTTGGCCAGCGTGGTGGATTAAGGCTTAACCCCACAGATTCCAAGAGAAGACCCATGCCCAGCAGTGCGAAAAATAAAAGGGTGGTGATATTACCACATATTATTTACTATTATTATTTACATGTAATCTAAACTTAGCTGGTGAAAAGTGGGTGGGCATACACACCTTTGTCTACCCATTCATGGAAATACAGACGTCCCACGTGTGGGGCAATCGTGGGCCTGTCCCAGTAAGTTTCGAGTACTCTAGACCACTCTGCATCACGCCACTCCAGTGCATTCAGTGGCCACTGTTGGACAAGGCTTAACGAATGTTTTACAACTGAACTAACCGGGACCGACGTCTTAAAGTGCCCTCCAAATCACGCAACTTTTGCAACTATCCTTCTTCCTTCTACATACTCGTCGTACCCTCCGCGCCCCACGTTGCTTAATTCGGTCGACCATGTAGATGGTAGGTGTAGGTACGATCAACGCGAGCCGCATGGTTTAAGTTTAAGGCAATAATAATTACCCACTCAATTAAGTAGATACGGAATTGTTCTCGGAACGAGAACAGGTACTCATTCAAGCAAACATTGGTGTCATGTGTTTCGGACCGGCTTCAAGGAATGCGATACCTACGAATTATAGCAGCTTAAACGCTTAGCTTGTAGCGTCACTAGCCCAATGACTCGCGTCGATTCAATGTGATCGACAGAGTTAAGCAACGACGGGCGGGGGCAGTTTGTGGATGGGTGACCGCTTGTGGCAAAATTTCATGGGCGCTACCTTGCTTAGGGTTGCACCCGTGCCCAGCAGTGGGACGTCTGGTTTGCAGCTTAGCAGCTTAGCAGCTTAAACCAGAGGGTCGGATGTTTTCATCCAATGTTTTTATTCGCTGCCGTCCTTGATCTAGAGCAAAAGGAGTATCAGAAAAGGATTGGGAGTGTTAGTACAGAATACCTACATAATATGGAGTATAGGATGTAAGACAAAGTCAAGTCAAAGTTAAATAATTTATTTCGCCATGATGTGATTGGGCACGCTTAACTTTTTAATGGAATTAAGTAAGGATAGTGATAGTATTAGTCTTGTTAGCTGGTGTTACTAATATTCCAGTTAGTAATTGTTAGAGTCTTGCTAGTAAGTCAGTCGCAGATGCTTTATGGTTGCTACCAATGAGGACTAAGATGGCCTCTGAAAAAGTGTAACCGGAAACCACACCTTTCCAACCGGACCAGAATTGCTTTAGTTGGGACCTAAACTGGTGAAATGTGGGTGTATGTGCCTACCTCTTAGGGGAAATACAACCGTGATGTTATGTTGTGGAACTAAATAGAAAAAGATTTTAATGTATTTTTCTTCCTAGCTCAAGAAATTACGAGACACCCAGGATATTCGCGTCGCGAGCTACCACATTAAAACATTATTTTTGTGGAAAATCGCTGAACTAAACGATCCGTCGTTTTGGAGGCGTGACGTGGCGACCATATTTAAAGTTATGTTGAACGAATTTCACAAGGCGTTGCTGGAAAAGAGGATCAACTACTTCTGGAATAGGAAACACAATATGATAGAGAGAATTCCGGAACATGTTTTAAGGGGATACGCGAGGAAAGTGGGGACACTTGTGAACAAGTTGGAAGACGACTCAAATTATAACTGGGCCGCTAAGTTTCTTTTGACCTCTGAAGAATACTCTATTTATAATATTTGAAGCCTTTGAGGTGAATAGTAATGATCGTATTATTGTATCGTATCTTGTTAGATACGGTTTGTTTTTTTAAGTAAAAAAAATTCAGTTAATTTTATTATTACTTGCTTGTTAAGCTATGACATTGTTCCTAATATTATTAAATATCTGATTTTTTTTTATTATAAGGCTACTGTAAGTAGCATAGGATTAATATAACTTTTTAAATAAAGCTAAGTTTTAATATAAAACTTTTTGTTGTGCATTTATTGATATTACGAATTAATGAATTTATGCGTAGTACCTATTTGGTTTATTCTGATTCTGATATTGATTTTTATAGTATGTATACATAACTATCTTAAAAAAATATGTTTTCTGTGACCTACTTACACACTCGTAAGACTCTATTGTAAGCTAGTATATTGTCGATTAATTAATGTATGTACATTTTACAATATCTCTATGTTATACGAAAAACTAATACAACTCTCTACAATACGTAGTTTAAGTTACACTATGTAGGCTTCCGAGTGGAAATGGATCATTTTATAATGACATTGATTGATAGGTATTTATAATTTATAAATACCTATCAATGTCACACAAATGTCAGTATGGATAAAGCGGCATGGACCACAATATTTAATTATCCATTTATATTTCTCAAGTTTGTTCAAGTTCTCTTCTGAATAAGTTAAAGACACGAAATACATATAAATTGTACCGATTCCTAGCTGGAGCTGTTCAGTAAGTAGTTACATTTCTCAGAAATTATTTACACCATATTATCCACGCCGCAATCTGATATTATTTATCGACAACGTATTTTCAATTCATTTGGCTTTCTACGACGATCAACGATTAGGTGTTCTTATGCTCTGGTTAGCTAAATCATGGCGGAGACGGCCATACAAAAATTCCCCTAGATTTTTTCTTTTCATAGCCTCTTAGTTGGGCACGGGTCTCCCCCACAGACAAAGCTGCGGGAGGCTCAGAGCATACTCCACCACGCTGCTCCAATGCTTGCCAATGGTTGAACACGTGTGCATGTTTCCTGTGTGGGAGGGAGGGAGGTAGGGTGCATGAAGGTATACATACACCACCATACATTTTTGTTCGCGGATTGTTGCAAAGTAGATCCTTGGTTTGTCTCACAGTTCTGTCTGGTACCAGGCTAGCATAGCAGGAAGGCGATGAGCAGCCACGACGGTTGGGTGCCACTGGCTGCGGGCCTGGTGGTCGGCGCCGGGCTGCTGTTCCTGGTCTACCAGTACCAGGCGATGAAGGCCAGAGAGGCCGCCCGGCTGGCGGAAGAAGCTGCTCTGCCTTGCTCTTGCGAACCGGACTCAAGAAAAAAAGTAATTATTAGATACTAGTCGACGCCCGCAGCTTCGCTCGCGAATTAGACAATCGCTGCGACTCATAGACGTCCCACTGCTGGGCACGGGTCTCCCCCACAGACACTGCTGCGGGAGGTCTAGAGCATACTCCACCACGCTGCTCTAATGCGGATAATAGATTCTAAATACATATAAATTTTATGCTTCTAGTTCTGAAAATGACAATACAATTAAGTCCGCCCATTGTATATCTCTTTAGAGATGACAATAAAGTTGAATAAAATAAATAAAAACTTTCATACAACCTTTTCCCCTTTTCAACCCTTTACAACACTTTTTTCCAATTAAAAAGTAGCCTATGTCCGTTCTCAGGCTCTAGAATATCTGTGTAGGTACCAAATTTCATTTAAATCAGTTCAGTAGTTTTGGCGTGAAAGCGACACAAACAGACAGAGTTACTTTCGCATTTATAATATTAGTATGGATTGCCTTTTCGCGGGATTTCGCGATCTGGTTTTAATTCGAGCTTTATAAAGCTATTTTGAATATATAGATATAGAACATACCCCATCACGCTGCCATGGGTGGAGAGGTGGGTACACATGTGTGTAGGAGTGTCGAATGTTTTAAGCCACACTAAGGTCTTCGTAGCGTCCATAGCCCAATGGCTCGCGTCGATTCAATGTGATCGAAAGAGATAAGCAACGACGGGCGCGGTCGGTTTGTGGATGGGTGACCGCTAGTGGCAAAATTTCATGGACGCTACCGTGCTTCGGAGGGCACGTAAAGCAGTCGGTCCCGGTTGTTTTCAATGTTGGTCACAGTCGTTAAGCCTTGTCGAAGACCTTCGGGTAGCATAAGAACATTCGACACTGGGTTGGCCACTAACCCCTCCACCAATCAGCAGTGGAGCAGCGTGGTGGAGTATGCTCTAGACCTCCCGCAGCTGTGTCTGTGGGTGGGGGAGACCCGTACCCAGCAGTGGGACGTCTATGCGAGCGAGCGAAGGTCTTCGACAAGGCTTAACGATTATTTTACAATTGAAACCAACCATTTTGTTGTTTGTAAAAATGGTTCTTAAAAATAAACTTATAAACAATGTTTTGTTTGTTATTGCAGTGCGTAATTCTCCCTAATAAGAGAAGATGGGAGGAGAACACAAATGGCAATTGTCAAGCAAAATAATATTATATTTTTTATGTGATTTTATATGAAGTGTTCGCTTGGCTTCGTGACCCTTTAAAAGTTGAAGTTGAAGCCTCTAAGAAAAATATATTTTTTTTAGTTAAAATGTTTATCTTTGTTTGTATAAGATATAGAGATTAGGTAATTGTTGATATGACGTGACTTTTGAAATAAACCTATTTGAAGTAAAATATTTGTGAGCTTAATATCAAAGCCCATTTTTTTTAATTCAGTCAGCCATCAGCGACGTCTAGTCAGAGTAATGGGGTGGGGTTCGCGAGGCACGGGCGGGGCCGTAGGTACCGAACTACCAAACAATCGTTCGGTACTAGCAAATCGAGTGTTACAAATTAAAAAATTAAATTTTAATTATGTGACATCCCTTCGGCAAAGACAGCCTTTACCTGACTTCAAAGGAGATGGTCCAATGTAAGCAGTCCCACTGTTTTTTTCATGTTCTTTACATATTTCACTTTTTTATATCATTATATATTCAACTTAAACCAAATGAAGAATTAATACAAACCAAGTTATAGGCGTCGCTTCGGTTAAGTACTCCTTAAGTGAACTAAACTACTAGGTAGGTTAGGTACATAACCACAGCTTTCTGTAAGGAAATAAAAAGCCGCAGATACCCACCTACTTACTTTGTGTTTCGACAATGTGAGATAACACGCATCAATCAAAAAATAATAATTTTTTTCTATAGTCTAGTTCTTGCCCAATTCCTATGTATTGTTTATTTATTAATTTTCTTTTAAGTTTCTATTAATTTTTTTAGGTTTTACATTTAAAGCTTTAATAGTGTACAATAAATAAATAAATTATTATCTTACATCCGCTGATCGCAGCTGATCATTTTATAATACCAATAAAATGTACTCTGTGATACCAATGACACAAATGTCAATATGGACAAAGCGGTATGTGGTTCATCTTTTTCATTTTAATACTAAATAATTTAGCAAATAAAAAGAACTTATAAATAAATTATGTATCTAAATAATTAATGTAAGTTACTCAATACTTACCGGTATCTGAACAACCCTTGTGGTCACAATAAAAAAGGTGATCTTGTGAAGCAAGTAAGTGAGATATATCCAGGTAGATACTTATATCTTTTCTATTCTTTAGTCATCTTGTATACCTACGACCAATCACCCATATAGCTAACAGCTTCTAATTATTTTGGGAGTCTTTGGAAAACGCTGATATCAGCCTAATCACTAAAACCCAGCGGCATCCTCAGCGTTGATAAGAGACGTCATGGGATCGTTGGCTCACATAGATTTATTACTTCTATTTTGGCTCATCACTACCGTGGCGCTTCAACGCTCACCTTGGCACCGGCAAATATGTATGGGATGTCGCCCATACACACCGAAGCAACCATGCTATATTGTTTTGATAGATACCTGCATCCAAGGCCTTCGGTCTCGCTGAAGAGGACCATTTATTTTATGTTAAGAATAATAATAAAAAACCATGCTCAGTAAGTATCGGCACCGTTCTAAAGTTGTGGGTACCAGGCTGACATAGAGACGAGGCGATAAGCAGCCAAGACAACTGGGTGCCGCTGGCTG
Source organism: Carterocephalus palaemon (assembly GCA_944567765.1). Classification (NCBI taxonomy): domain Eukaryota; kingdom Metazoa; phylum Arthropoda; class Insecta; order Lepidoptera; family Hesperiidae; genus Carterocephalus; species Carterocephalus palaemon. Next base: position 12,554,112 of record OX155643.1, read on the forward strand.
TGGAGTGTGGGCCTCGTAGTGGGGACTGGTCTACTGTTCCTGGCCTATTTCAAGTCTTTTTCAAATATAACATAAAAAGGACTTAAAACTAAAACTAATTATTTCTTTGTCTACCAATTAATTTGGACAGCTTTTTTACCAGATCTGAAATCGGATTTGCAAGAATTATATTGCAACAAGATAGATCAGATCTATGAATACTGAATAAGTATTGGTTCTGTCTGGTACCAGGCTGTCATAGCGACGAGGCGATGAGCAGCCAAGACAACTGGTTGCCGCTGGCTGTGGGCCTCGTGGTGGGGACTGGTCTACTGTTCCTGGCCTATTTTAAGTCCTTTTTAAATATAACTACATATTATAAAAAGGACTTAAAACTACTTATTTCTAGGTCTACTAATTAATTTGGGCAGCTTTTTTACCAGATCTGAAATCGGATTTGCAAGAATTATATTGCAACAAGATAGATCTATGAATACTGAATAAGTAATGGTTCTGTCTGGTACCAGGCTGTCATAGCGACGAGGCGATGAGCAGCCAAGACAACTGGGTGCCGCTGGCTGTGGGCCTCGTGGTGGGGACTGGTCTTCTGTTCCTGGCCTACTACGCGAAGGTCAAGTGGGACGCTAAACCGTGCGCATGCACATCGGACTCATGGAAAAAAGTAATTTTTCTTTTAATACGAGTTCATATTTACAAAGCAGCAATTGTTCGCCTAGCCAAACTAATCGTGGATCGTAATGAATGTATCGTATGATCGTAATCGTAATGAATGAAAATGGCAAAGTTGCGTGAATTCAAATAATATTTCATGCTTTTCATTTCATTTAGGTACCATCTTTTTCCGAGAGATTTGATCCTTATGATTGACCCTATCGATTGATGCCATTAAAGTATATTCTAGGTATTATTTTGGAGCTTTTTTTAAACAATCTTTCTTTTCATTACAGTGCAAAATTCACCCAAATAGGAGAAGATACCCGAAAACAAATACCTAATAATAATATATTATAGTAAATATTATTGAATCAATCGTTTTTGTTTGTGCCCCTTATAGGGTTGAAGAAATATATGCCTGTCTGAATTTTTAATAAAATGAATATTTTTATTATCTTTTATTTTAACTTTATGAAGCAAAAAATTCATAATATAGGTATGTTAAGTTAATCTCTTAATCTCTAATAGGTAATTAAGCATTTTTATGTTAACACCAACAATGTTCACGTAATTTTGTGCTCACAATTTGCCCGTATTAAATTACATCTTTATAGTATCTGGTTTTATTCCGATATTTCGAGCTTAACCGTTGCAATTCTCAAAGGAATTCGTGATCAGTTCAGGAGCGGGATCAAAATAGATAGACATTCTCGTGCGTATTGAACGATTTCACATTATTATAGTAATGAAGATTGCTAAGATTAAATAAACAACATGTAGATTGATGTAGTTAATAGAACTCATTTGTGATAAGAGGTTCTATTCATCCAGCATCAGCCTTTTTGGGTCCACTGCTGGCCACGGCCTCCCTCAACCTACGTCAATCCTCCCGATCCGAAAGGAGGGTAAATAAGGAAACTAAGTACCTACTTACAGCTAACAAAGCATTTAGACATGATCATTCAATACGTATTTTGACTTTATCTTTGCCATTTTCAATCTTATAATTGTCATAAATCTAGGGCTGCCATCCGTCCGGGTTTCCCCGGATTTGTCATAGTTTGGAGGGCGTCCGGGGAGCGTCCGGGCGGGGTTTTAATTTTAGTCCGGGTGAAACCCGGACTAAAATAAATGTCCGTGTTTTCGATCAGATCCCAGATAATTTATGTAGGTACCTAAATAAAAACTATGGGTTAGGTTTAAGCATGGCATGTGTTCGCAAATACATAAATCGACGGTCCCTACGTACATAAGGTCATGTCAAAAACCGAGGTTTTCAGGAGAGCGTAATTTGTGTTCAACACGCCCTAGAAATAATTCTATGACAAATAATAAATATTTTCTTTCTACAATATTTTAACAGTTTTAAGAGCTTTATAATGCTACTAGTGGACGCCCGCAGCTTCGCTCGCGTGAAATTAGATGTAACATAACCTAAATACAAAATTTCATTGAAATAATGTAGGTATATACGAAAAACTTTTATACCTACTAACTTTGCATCCCCCTTTTACCCCCTTAAGAGATGATTTTTGAAACTCAATAAAAAACCTTCATAGGTACTGAATTTCATTCGAATAACATAAAAAACGGCAAAGTTTCATACTAACTTTGCACCCCCATTTTACCCCCTTAGGGGGTGAATTTTCAAAAATCCTTTCTTAGTGCTCCCCTACGTTATAAAAGGAACCCCTGTGCAAAATTTCAAGTTTCTAGCCCTCATAGTTTAGGCCCTGCGTTGATATGTCAGTCAGTCAGTCAGTCAGTCAGTCACCTTCTCCTTTTATTATATACTAGTGGACGCCCGCAGCTTCGCTCGCGTAGAATTAGACCCATTAACGACGTCTACCCGTCTAACGACTTTAAAAACGGCAAATTTTCATACTAACTTTGCACCCCCGTTTTACCCCCTTAGGGGGTCAATTTTCAAAAATCCTTTCTTAGTGCTCCCCTACGTTATAAAAGGAACCCCTGTGCAAAATTTCAAGTTTCTAGCCCTTATGGTTTAGGCCCTGCGTTGATATGTCAGTCAGTCAGTCAGTCAGTCAGTCAGTCAGTCAGTCAGTCAGTCAGTCAGTCAGTCAGTCACCTTCTCCTTTTATATATATAGATATAGATTTACACATATTTTATTTTTTTACGTTTTCTCGTAAAAACTGATAGATGACCGTTTCTACGCCGATAATAAAATAGAAGTATGTCAGTCATGTCTATGTTACCTTTTTATACGCAGGAAACAAAAAAACAGTGTCTGATATAGAATTTAAATAAAATGTTTTATGAAAATGTAGGATTATGTTACTATTTTTAAATCAATACGTTAAACATCCTGAAATCGTCACCCATGGATATAAAAAGTACTTCAATGACGACATATCACTTTATACGTGGTTTTAGTCATTCGGGGTAGGACTATTCTTGTAATGTAAATAAAGACAAGTCTTTTAAAATTATCAGGTTTGTGTTTTATTAAATAAACAAGGTTTATAATTTATAAATTCAACATTATTTATTATTAAAAAACAATCTTCTTAGCATCTAAATAATAGGTACATACCTATAGACTCACTGAAGTAGGAACTAAACATAAAAAATCACTAGTTCTTTTAAAACTAAAGAAAATATTCTTATTTGTACGAAAAAATAAAAAGTTAAACATATTTTCATTTAATTTTATTAACTGAATAACTAATATTGGGTTTGTTTATCTTTTATTTAATACCTAAGGGAAAAAAATAAAGCAAAATTACTCAATTGACGTCACAAGAACGATTAAACATACTATTTCATGCAAAAGAGGCTTAAAATTAAAGTTGTTTTTTTATCGAATATGGAGTAAAATATATTTTAATGAAGTTGTAAGTGGTTGAAAAAAGTATTAAAATGTCCGGGCCGAAAGCTCCAAAATCCGGGGAACTTACGCCTCCGGTCCTGGGGGGCAGGTTTTAGAGATGGCAGCCCTACATAAATCATGTGATATTTTTTACGGGGTGACGTAAATTCCATCAATCATTCATATGATCTTAATTAATCATAAAAATATAAAGTTGTAAAGCTGTTTTATTTATTGGTGTGAATATTGTGTTAGTGAGTGTTCAATGGCATGCAGCTATCTATCGACAAGCAGAGAACCTGTGTAGATATGATTGTAAACCATTTGTAAACATACAATATAAGCAAACTTAGTTCATGATCACTTATTTGCTACGGCTGGTTTGCTGGCACGGGTCTCCCCCGTAGACAAATCTGCAGGAGGTCTAGACTCTAGTAGAGCATACTCCACCACGCTGCTCCAATGCAGATTGGTGGAGAGTGGTGATTATTTTCATCGATATATTAATATCAACTCATAGCATTGCTAATGAGGAATTGTGGCCTTATTAGGTAAAAGGACTATCAGAGAAGACTGGTCCGTATTAGCATTGCTTACAAAAGTACTATAAAATGGTCCATATATTTAGTAACTAAAACTTACTAATTTATTTTTATTTATTAGAAAAATTTACAGCTAAGAAATACAGATTGAACATAAGTTTTTATAAGTAGGTACCTAGCCTACTTATAAAAGAGGCTCTCTGTCTCTAACAAGTTTTCACGTATAGTAATAATGTATATGTGTAGGTACAAATATACACTACAATAGTTATTAGTAGACCCATTAGATCCAAGTGCTTAAAGATTGAGGTCACCTATCAAACAAGATTTACCTACAATTTGAATTTATAGCTTTTACTCCTTGCGTCCGCTACCAGGTTAGCATAAGGCGATGAGCAGCCGGGACAACTGGGTGCCTCTTGTCGCGGGTTTGGTGGTGGGCGCGGGCCTGCTGCTGGTACTGTACCAGTACCTATCGCCGAGGCGACCCCGCACTGAAAACCAGCAATTGGGAGCGCCGTTTAAGTGCTCCTGCAAGGTTGGCAAGGGTGCGGTGCGTATGGTTTGATTGGTTTATCAGACACTATCATAAATATGGTATCTTTGGCAACTGCCAAAGTACCAATTATTATTCTGTTTTTCTTGACTTCGCCGCAGTCAAAGACCCTGCAACTGTAAATCCTGGGTAAGGATCCCGGCCGGAGCTGATATTTATTATGCTGATAAATACTTGTATTGACCTAGTTTGGTTCTTATGTCTTGGATAATACATTCTGATGTTTCCTGTGTTTGTCCGCCATTCGCTCGCGTCAATGACTGCAGAGCTGTGATCCCCGGGTAAAGATTTCGGTCGTGTCAAGCACAAACTAAAGAAAGCTACCAAGGGGAAGAAATTTAAATCTTCTTCTTCTTAATCTTGTTTCCACGATATCTGAGTTCTTATAAAAATATAGTTAGATTAAACTGGAAAACTGTAGAAGTTAGAGCAGAGAATCTGATAGCCATCTTTAATTATTTTCAGTGCAAACTACATGGTGATACTCCATGCAAGTCTTGACGCTTGCAGCAAAGAAAAGAAGAAAATAGACTTTTTAACTGTCATCTCAAAATATCATGAATCATTGTCAGATTCTGTAACACATCATGTAGAGGATAACATAAAAATTAAGTGTGATGCTCCATCGAAATCAGTGAAAATGCAAACGAATGTGTACTTGTCCAATTGAGTGTCCAAAATGGGTAACTTACATGAAGCTACCATCTCATAACAATGTGTGACTGGTAAGTATCGAATAATTGTAGCCTATTTAATTGTTTATAGAATTCTTACAAAAAGCTACCTAGGTGGCTGGTTGTGTCAAAAGATTTGGAGAATTGGAGAGAGCTAACTGTATCGCTGATAATTTTCAAGCGTATCAAAGTTCATTTACCTACTGATAATATCTCAGATTGATTTGAGAAGCACCGTGGCGATAGGTTGTGCGTTAAGAATTCAGCCTTTCAACCGAGAAAATTCAATAAATACTAGTTAAAATATAAGCGGCAGCCAATAATTTTAAGCAATCAAATGTCACCAGTTGTTAAAAGTAAATAAAACATTTTGAGAACAAAGGTAGCATGCCTAAGAATATTATTATTATGGAGAACTTACAGTCTGCACAATTCATATGCCCAACAGTGGGCCAGTTAGTCGTGGTGGAAGAGTTAATCAAAGTTTAGGTAAACGCTTTCAGTGCCGAGGAGTTGGAAAGACGAGAGAGAGCAAAGGCCGAGGAGTTAGAGAATGCTATGGCGGCGCTGCGAGCGCAGGGCCATCAGCCCACGCTGGTTGGCAGGCTCCTAGGTTTCCTCGGCCTGGGCTCCGGCAAGGACGGCGGCTGGCTCCCTTTCATTGGCGGAACGGCTCTACTCGTAGGCTTGCTGGGATTTATCTACAAGAAATTCGGGGATCGACTCTTGAAAATGCTCGGGGGGAAGCGGGGTAAAGTCGATCCTTGTGAACGGGCCTCTGAAGTTAAGACACCCGTAAGTATTTTCACATTTGTTTTTCTGCTGTTATATACATATAGCTGGATAATTACTGGTCACTAAATAGAGGTCTCAGTTCAAAGCTCAGGCTTTTCGGTTAAACTCTACACCGAGTGCAGTTTTAGGAAATTCTGCTTTAGGAAATTCAGGGTTTTGGGCACAGTTCTAACCTTACCTACCTTCAATTTCGTAATCGTTCGTCTTTCTAGATGTGTTAGCGTTAATTGTAAAAAAGGTGACGAAACCCAGAAGACAGTCTTATCAAAACGACGTGCTTTACAGGGGTGCGAGTGTGGGAGCGTTTATGTATTATAATGAGCACACTTATATAATTCAACCTCCGAGTATCTACTTCGGAGACACTCGTATACGAGACAGTTGATTTTATATTGTGCCTTCAGTCGTAGCGTCCATATTCCAATGGCTCGAGTAGATAAAATATGAACGCTTGTGGCGAAATTTCATAAGAGTAACATAACGTTGTTGTTGCAGGCCCCGCCTCCGAATCCGATCAAGCCGTGCCACTGCAACTCCTAGTCAAGCCCTCCAAGCCCTACCAAGCATTACAGAAATAAAGTTCTTTCATTAAACATTATCAAATACAAAGGTTAAAGAATATTAAAAAATATCTAACATAAATTCTGTTATTTTGTTTTTTTGGAAGGTTGAGACTTGTGAGGCCTTAAACTTACTTTTGTCTAGCTAGACCTAGACTGTCTAACTGCAACCAGGATTCTAGGAGTTGATGTTTCGCACTTCGGGTACCTAGCTATTTCAAATCCATAAAAATAGGGAAGTTCAGTTTTTCATGGTATTTGTTAAAAGAAAAGCCAAATTGAAACAAAATATATTTAATACCACCTTTCATTTTTACAAATTATCGTCGCAGGTGCCTCAGTCGGCCTCACTATGAATAACTATTGCAAAACCGGGCATATGTATGTAAAACACACAACCGTTGTAACAAAATGCTCTAAGTAAACGTTAGTGCCTTAAAACAAGGAACGTTAGGACCTATATCGTACAAGAAAACTTATTTAAATAAAAAGACAACGAGCGGTTTTGGCGCGAAACGAAACGAGTATGGCGCCGTTCTCGTTTTGGCGCGAAACAAAACAAAGCGCCTTTGTTTTGTTTCACGCCAAAACGAAGCTTCTTTCACTGCCAATCAAATCAGCCAATCAGGTTTCGCTGCCTCTTAACATAATAAGTTAAAAAACAATCCATACCTACATAAATAGTTTGATATTAATCAGTTCCAAATATATAAATAATTTTAGAATGTAAAAATAAAATATCTCTGAAACATAAAAATTTAGAATATGTTTAATAGTGTTATAAGGCTGTATTATATGTATATTCTCTCCTGTCTAAACCGCTCGTTTCATGTGAATTAAATCTAGGAATATTACAAAAACAACTAGACCTAAATGTTCTGTAACTGATATGCTTGACGTGGCGTTACTTGCCCATGACGTCAGAAATAAGTCGTGAGTTAATTTATGTAAATGTCGCTTAACATAACGTAATTAATATTTAATTATGTATAAAAGGATTCTCGGTACAGTAAATTATTGCTTAGATATACTTATTGACAGTTGTATTGACATCGCTTTTTCAATATGGCGACATTTACAGTAATTTCGCGCGCATTCTGTAGAAATGGCGACTAGACCTTCATGTATATTGCACATTTACTACACAATATGTATAATCGTATTAACAGGTACATCTGACAATTATATTATTAGTTCTAAATTATTTAATGTATCTCGTTAATCATACGTTATATTACTTTGACGGAACTTAATGGGGTCTAGTATCTAGCTCTTATGCTACAAACAAGATTTCTCAATAATGCTATCAAGACTGGAACAGAGCTAAGTATAAGACACATGATTTGGACGTCCATACAATTGTACGCATAATGAGTTAGGTAGTTCACTTTATACTTGTTGAGTTCAATGTAAAAATGCAAAAAAAGTATTATGAATATGAAAACATAAACGTTTCATCATGTTAACTTTGCTTTGCGATATAATGTTGTGACGTATTTCGATACTATTACCATTTATGTTCTTACTTATTACGTTATGTTTATCTTTCAGAGTCTTATTAGGCAATGCATCAAAAGAAAGAAATATATTTTCGAACTTACATACTTAAGTAGATATAAATTTAAGCACGAACCGCAGAATAACTTAATAACAAAGAATTTATGTCTGAAGTATGTGAATTAGGGTATGGGGTGACTATTACGTGTATAGCATAACATCACGCTTTATCCCCAATGTGGTAGGTAGGTGTGTCTGTGTACACCTGATTGTCACCAGTTATGCAATACTTATTGTCACCATGTTAGTCTATATACATCGGAGCCTATTATACACCATGCACGCTAATACTGGGAATTTCTAGTTAAAATGTTGCTCGTTAACTCTTCTCAGTCTGTGTTGCTACCCTTGAGGACTAAGATCGTGCCTTTAGAGAAATGTACTATAATAAGCTATCTTCTAACTGGTAGAATCTGTGCACGTTTTTCCCGAAACATTACAACCACCATATAATTTCTGTAGAAATGGTGGTTTCCAGTTGGAATGGTTTGGTAGCTATTTAGATGGTTGCTGATTAGCAACTATAGTGTAACCAGAAATTTCACGCTGATGGCCTCAGAATTTAATTTTTAAATATGTATAATTTTTTTATCTATGACCATTTCTCCTTGCATTGCATGTTTTTTTTACTATCCTTAAAAATGGCAATGATATCCTAGGATTTATAGTCTGGCATTTTCGATTTTTGTAAAGACTATTTGTAACATGAATTGTTGACATAAGTGATTGCACTAAGTGTATAATATTTTCATCAGCAATTATTATTGTCCTGCAAGGAAGATTTATTATATGTAATTTTATTTCTCATTTGGCGTCCATTTTATGTAAAAAATGTCTAATTTAGGAATTCATATTGGAATATAATATTTTTACCATAGATAAATAGGATATGTTGCCCGGTAAGTTATAGAAATAACGTAGAAAGATGGTAGAAAAACATTGAAAAACCCGTGATGGTTCTGATACTAAAATTTATCGTCACTTCAAAATACCATCGCTCAATAGTCGCAGCCGTGATTCTCGTAGTATTTGTTATTTTAATTCGACAATAATTATTAGTTTAATTCAACTATTAATTTCGAGCAAGTAGGTACTATAATATAATTTAAATGTAATCTACATCATGAATAATTATTTAATGGACAACTATGTATCTATTGGCATTAAGGCAGGCGTAGACCTATGACTTTTGTCAGTCATTTGTCCCTCAAATTAAACTTACTCGCTTCCATGACATGAGTAAAGACGTTTAGTATAAAACTGCAATAGACCGGCCTAATATACAAAATTGTGCTCCTCTGTTACCTCCAGGTAACAAAACAAACAACAAGTTTCGTGAATGGTAAAATTTGGATCAAAGATTTTGCATAAAAAGCTGCTATATGTAATTTAAATCTCATTGCACACGAGGGACTTAAAATCATGTTATTTTATATTTCGTCATCCTACGGACAAAAAGTCCCTTGTCTGCGCAAATCCTAACGTCACAGAATAACCGAGGAGACCACATTATCTCTATTTGATTCTACTATATATATGGTCCAAGAGCTGGCATCAATTTTTCGGTAAGTATTTGAGGCAAGCTGAAAACTTGTCCAACGCCTTTCCTATTATTCTCCCTAACACATATACAGGGTGTCCCAGAATGAATGGATAATCCTTGAGCCTCGCACAGAACAGCTCTCCAGCGCTTAGAAAAAAATATCAAAAAAAAAAAATTCCAAGTGATACCCAAAATATGATTTTTTTTAGAAAAACATACGTTATTTTAGCTTCACTTCACATTCATTTACACAACTGCCACAAATTAATGATATTTTTGGCGTTTTTGGTGTCATTTTATTCCTGATAGACTATACTACTAGAAATACATCAAATAATATAAGTATCTGTGATACTTTTTTTATAAAAAAAATAAGAACTTGAATTTTTAACATGAAATTTGATACCAAAATAATTTTGACATAGTTTGAGAGTGTTTCATGTAAAAAAAAAGTATGAAAACGTAAGTGTCCAGCTATTTTAAAAACATGCGCAGTTAATACAGATTAAATAATGGTATAATACATCATTTTATCTAATACTACTACGAAGTTATTGCTATTGAGATGCAAAACGAGTAAATACGACTAAAATTAAAAAGTTAATGTCTTAATACATTTTAATAATAATAAAACATTTCAGGTGTCGGTGCGACCCATAGACGTCCCACTGCTGGGCACGGGTCTCCCCCACAGACACTGCTGCTGCGGGAGGTCCAGAGCATACTCCACCACGCTGCTCCAATGCGGATTGGTGGAGGGGTTAGTGGCCAACCCAGTGTCGAATGTTCTCAAGCCACCCGAAGGTCTTCGACAAGGCTTAACGACTGTTTCGTAGGAGGTAATGGAATCCCATTGGTTACAGAATGATGGCTGCCCTGCATATTATGGTACAAACGTCCGGGCTTATTTAAATGCCACGTATCCAAACAAATGGATTGGTCGTTTGGGTCCTATTCTGTGGCCTCCTCGATCTCCAGATTTAAACTTTCGGGATGTTTTTTACTGGGGCTGTCTAAAGGAAGAAGTGTACTCGAAAACAATTTCAAATGAGGAATTACGCAGCCGTGTTCAAGAGGCCGCTTCAAAAATAAATGAATGACTCTACGCACGGTTTCTTAGTAGAGCCTATAAAAGAAGATGTCGAGCGTGTATTAGAATCGGTGGCAGACAATTTGAACACCTGTTGTGAATAAAGATTGATGTAATGTATACCTGAAATGTAGCGTCCATAGCCCAATGGCTCGCGTCGATTCAATGTGACCGAAAGAGTTAAGCAACGACGGGCGCGGTCGGTTTGTGGATAGGTGAGCGCTAGTGGCAAAATTTCACGGACGCTACCGTGCTTCGGAGGGCACGTAAAGCCGTCGGTCCCGGTTGTTTTCAATGCTGGAAACAGTCGTTAAGCCTTGTCGAAGACCTTCGGGTGGCTTGAGAACATTCGACACTGGGTTGGCCACTAACCCCTCCACCAATCCGCATTGGAGCAGCGTGGTGGAGTATGCTCTGGACCTCCCGCAGCAACAGTGTCTGTGGGGGAGACCCGTGCCCAGCAGTGGGACGTCTATGGGTCGCAGCGACACCTGAAATGTTTTATTATTATTAAAATGTATTAAGACATTAACTTTTTAATTTTAGTCGTATTTACTCGTTTTGCATCTCAATAGCAATAACTTCGTAGTAGTATTAGATAAAATGATGTATTATACCATTATTTAATCTGTATTAACTGCGCATGTTTTTAAAATAGCTGGACACTTACGTTTTCATACTTTTTTTTTACATGAAACACTCTCAAACTATGTCAAAATTATTTTGGTATCAAATTTCATGTTAAAAATTCAAGTTCTTATTTTTTTTATAAAAAAAGTATCACAGATACTTATATTATTTGATGTATTTCTAGTAGTATAGTCTATCAGGAATAAAATGACACCAAAAACGCCAAGAATATCATTAATTTGTGGCAGTTGTGTAAATTAATGTGAAGTGAAGCTAAAATAACGTATGTTTTTCTAAAAAAAATCATATTTTGGGTATCACTTGGAATTATTTTTTTTTGATATTTTTTTCTAAGCGCTGGAGAGCTGTTCTGTGCGGGGCTCAAGGATTATCCATTCATTCTGGGACACCCTGTATATATACTCCCCAACACGGAACTGCAGACCTGGCTGGTGAGTAGCGGGACAAAATCAACCCCTATACAAATTTAAAAAAAAAAAATTTATAACCAAACATATATTTGAGGCAATATGTAATTTTTATAAGTTGTAGTCCAAAGTTTACAGAATATAAAAAATAATTTGGAAATAATATTTTTTTTTTAAATTTACGTATATAGGTTTTGATTTTGCCCCGCTATCACCAGCCAGGTCTGCAGTTCCGTGTTGGGGTATAATAGGAGAGGCGTTGGACAAGTTTTCAGCTTGCCTCAAATACCTACCGAAAAATAGGTGCCAGCTCTCCGGCTAATAGTACGATTAGTACGATTGGGATGCGGATATTTCCCGGACGGATGGGTAATTTACTGAGGCTATTTTCTCAATGGTATCTATGGGGTAAATCATATACTAGGCAAGTGTTTGATAACGACAAATTAAATTCTAGCTTCACCCGCAGTTCGGCCGATCATAATCGATTAAAATTTTATCGATCGTTTATTATTATTATACGAACGATTACAGTGTTTTTTTTATGAATACAAGATAGTAAACGAGCTTGCAGCACCACCCATCCGCTGCCACCCATGACAACTGTGACTGACTTTGAACAAATTAGGGACTGAGATGGTTAGTCCAATTAGTTTGTCATTTTCACGGCAACTGAGTGTGAAATATTTTTTAGGATAAAAAATGTTCCTCTCCTAGACGTATCCATACGAAACATTTATTTTATCCATCATTCCGTTGAGAAGGTGAAGAAGGACAAACCAAAAAACCAACAGAAATCGATTAAAAATCGAATGATTGTTAGAGGTTTTTCTCGATTTCCATGGGAACCGAGCTAATTTATATAAAAAAGTAGCCTATGTCACTATCCAGGCCCTACACTAGCTCAATGCAAAAAATCCTTCACTCCGTTGAGGCGAAGAAGAACAAACCAACGAACACTTTCCTATATACGAGTATAATATTATTAAGGATATTGCAATGTAGTTATAAAATTTACCGGCAAAATTGAAATTCAGCAAACGAGTTACAATCATTTTCTCAGTCGATTATGAACAAAAGCAACGAAAATATTTTACTCGTATGTAAATTGGCCCACTGGTGTCTGTCTGTAGATTTGATCATTCACTGTACCTACGTATGTTTACAAATCACTGCCAAAAACACTTTTGATCACTCGTTTACAGGCCTTTTTTTTTCAAAAGCCATTTTAAATAATGCAAATACACTTTAAGCTTTAATTAAAACTGTAAACAAAATTTTATTGTTGAGATTTCATAATACTAATGGCAGTCCTAAAATCACATTCTCATCAATAAAGATGCTTCATATTGTACAATATAACGTAGTGATGCTTATGGTATTGAAAATGCTAAATAATTAAAGAACCTTGCATCAAAAAGTCATAATATATCATTGATTGTCCGAGGAACATACATCATAATTGAACTGTTACATTATGTATCAATATTATACTTGTGACAATGTTTACATATTTGTATAATATATACAGATTTACGGTCGAAATGTTTTTTTTTAAGCTGAATGCCAAAAGAAACAGATCCATAGTTTCATGAAATGGCACCTATCACAATATGTGGGTCATAATTGTCTTGTTTGTCTGTCCTAATACAATAACCCGGCTTCAGACTAAGCTGTCTTTTTTCACAATATAAGGAAGCAATAGTTTTATATTATTTTTTTATACGCCTGATCTCAACACCGCTTCAAAAACGCTCAATGGAAGATTCACTATGTAATAGCGTAATGGACACCTTTCTGTAAATAATTCTTTTATATATTCATTTTTGGCACTGGTTTTATTGATTCTTTGAATATACATAACTCTCACGTCGAGGAATCATGGACAAATCAGTTTCGGCAAAAAGATAGTAAAAATATTGTATATACAACATCCTATATATACCCTGATGATACATTATCCGCTTCTTAACCAAACCCCTTCGGTTATATATTTTATATATCTATCGAACGGGCATTACAACCCTATTTACAAAAATATTCATCGTTCAATAATATTTTTATTTATATGCAATATTGGTTACTATGACGAGGCGGACAATTAACGAAATCACATAAAAGCATACTAAATTTCACAAAACTTACTTTTTGTAGTAAACAAAACAGTTGATTGATATTTTTGATATATCTTTCTGTATATAAGTTATGATTATGATGTCTATTCCCATGATTTTTAATATTTTTTATTCTTGCCACTCGTCACAATATCCGATACTTATACGAAGTCAAATAATCGATAGGCTTACGAAAAGTGAATATTCACTTTAATTAAATTATTTGTTCATTGAATTTTATTGAATCATACACAAAGCTAGTCATAATTTAGGTCTATGGTAAGGCATTTTGATTTTATGTTTATAGAGCTGTAGTAATTTTGTAAATTAAATTAAATTTAGTAATATTATTTATATGGTGCGAGGGTGAATTAGAAACACAATATTAGCATACTGCTTGACATACAAAATGTGTTTTTCCATCTCTATCCGATAGCTAATTTCACAAAAGAAGGCTTAAAAGCTCCAATCATACGTTTTTCTAATGTGTCAAATCGGTAGGATCATTTGTCAGTTTGACATGGCAATCATTAAACCGTAACAAAATGATATTAAATCTTTCCAATTAATATTTTGTGACAATATCAGCTATTGGATAGAAGGCACCACGTATCATGTTGAAAACTGACTTTCTTTAACATATAATTTAAATGATTGAAATTGTCAAAGATATCAAATATTTGGATATATGTAATTTTTTTGCCATTTTCACCAATAATTAATTAGCCTAAATAATTTGACTAGGTATACATCAATAGGTCTAATTTTAATTAATTTAAATACTTTTAAATGTTATGTACGCGACAATAACAGAACCATGTGACGAATTTGTTGTATACCCTCGAATTTAAGTAATATTATTATTTCACTCTGTACTTCTTAAAAAAAAACATACACCTTACTTTAAAACTTTCCCTTGGCATCCTAGAAGGTACAAAAACGTGAGCATGAAGAACTGAAAAATGAACATGATTGAATGATATTAAATATTTCACCTATACATTTTCTTATAATAAAGTAGTAATGTCCCTAACAAGTTAAGTCAGTACATAGCAGCATTGCCACTTTCGAAAAGTACAAAACGCTTTTTCAATACAGTGGAATACTTTAGGAGCTGCCCACTACTGTACACGCCTCCGAACTGGCAAGTTATGTTATAATACTGTATATAAATTATAAATATTAACGAAACATTAGCCTAAACATTATTTACAGGAAACCCGGTCTCGTAGACTTTGACGTGATCGATTACTCTTATTCATTATTCACATCGTACTGATAGACTTAGGTAAAACGTTCTCACTCAATACTATCATTATGTGCTGCATAATTTGTATAATCAGTCAATGATTTTCGATTGGTTGAAACCCACGCTGCCGCAATGATATGATTCAAATTGGCGTGCATTACGCCATTTTGAATCATACTACCCGACATTCTTGGGTGATTCTTGCAATCAGAAATTTCAGGGTGTTAAGTCATTATCATCATATAGACTGTGTATGAAGGCGTTGAAAACTGGCATGGCTGGAGCTCCCCGGCAACACCTTAGATTCCACGGCGCTACGATTCCACCCTAACTGACCACGCCCACCGACCAGTAACCAATCAAAAAGCCGTTTCACGTCCACAATAATTAGCACGCACTTGCCGGTGCCACGTGCCGCTACGCCCCAGTTTTCTCAGCCCTAACCCTGGCAACTCCCCGGCAATGATGTTTACAATGCCTTCTTATTAACAACACCTTAGATTCCACGGCGCTACGACGATTCCACTATTGACCACGCCCACTAACCAGCGACCAATCAAAACCGGTCATTTCACGTCCACAAGCACGCACTTGCCGGTGCCACGCGCCGCTACGTCTTCTTATCGAACAGCGGCATGACCACGCCCACTAACCGGCGACCAATCAAAACCGGTCATTTCACGTCCACAATAATTAGCACGCACTTGCCGGTGCCACGCGCCGCTACGTCTTCTCATCGAACAGCGGCACGACCACGCCCACTAGACACCAACCAATCAGAACCGGTCATTTCACGTCCACAACAACTCACACGCACCGCTACGCCTTCTTATCGAACAGCGGCAGCTTGGACCGCACAGCTCCCTCGCAGACGAGCAGCCTCTGCGCCGCGTGGCGCACGTCGACGACGACGCCCCGCGCCCCGGGGGCGGAGCCCCGGCCGCCGGCGCGCTCGAAGTACTCGGGGCAACGGGGCATCTCCCCGGCAATGATGTTTACAATGCTTTCTTATTAACAACACCTTAGATTCCACGGCGCTACGACGATTCCACGGCGCTACGACGATTCCACTATTGACCACGCCCACTATTCAGCGACCAATCAGAACCGGTCATTTCACGTCCACAACAACACGCTACGCTACGCCTTCTTATCGAACAGCGGCAGCTTGGACCGCACAGCTCCCTCGCAGACGAGCAGCCTCTGCGCCGCGTGGCGCACGTCGACGACGACGCCCCGCGCCCCGGGGGCGGAGCCCCGGCCGCCGGCGCGCTCGAAGTACTCGGGGCAACGGGGCAACTCCCCGGCAATGATGTTTACAATGCTTTCTTATTAACAACATCTTAGATTCCACGGCGCTGCGACGATTCCACGGCGCTACGACGATTCCACTATTGACCACGCCCACTATTCAGCGACCAATCAAAACCCGTCATTTCACGTCCGCACGCACCGCTACGCCTTCTTGTCGAACAGCGGCAGCTTGGACCTCACAGCGCCCTCGCAGACGAGCAGCCTCTGCGCCGCGTGGCGCACGTCGACGACGACGCCCCGCGCCCCGGGGGCGGAGCCCCGGCCGCCGGCGCGCTCGAAGTACTCCACGATGCGCCCCAGTTTTCTCAGCCCTTACCCCGGCCAACTCCCCGGCAATGATGTTTACAATGCTTTCTTATTAACAACACCTTAGATTCCACGGCGCTACGACGATTCCACGGCGCTACGACGATTCCACTATTGACCACGCCCACTATTCAGCGACCAATCAAAACCCGTCATTTCACGTCCACACGCACCGCTACGCCTTCTTGTCGAACAGCGGCAGTTTAGACCTGACGGCGCCCTCGCAGACGAGCAGCCTCTGCGCCGCGTGGCGCACGTCGACGACGACGCCCCGCGCCCCGGGGGCGGAGCCCCGGCCGCCGGCGCGCTCGAAGTACTCCACGATGCGAGCGATCTGCGCGGAGCGGGCGCCGCGGCCCGGCCGCTCCTCGTACACGCTGTCCGAGCCGAGCGACGCCACGTCCTCCGAGCTGTCCGTGTACACGCTCGACCTGCGAATATAATTAAAATTAATGATAATTATTTCGTCATTACTGAGTAATTGTAGCGTCCATAGCCCAATAAATGAATAATAAATAAATATCTTGGACATTCTCACACACGGCCATCTGACCCCAAAGTAGGCGCGAGCCTGTGTTATGGGTGTCAGAGACTGATATACTTACATAGATATTTTTAAATACATACTTAAATCTATATATATAAAAGGAGAAGGTGACTGACTGACTGACTGACTGACTGACTGACATATCAACGCAGGGCCTAAACTATAAGTGATAGAAACTTGAAATTTTGCACAGGGGTTCCTTTTATAACGTAGGGGAGCACTAAGAAAGGATTTTTGAAAATTCACCCCCTAAGGGGGTAAAACGGGGGTGCAAAGTTAGTATTAAACTTTGCCGTTTTTGAAGTTGTTAGACGGGTAGGCGTCGTTAATGGGTCTAATTCTACGCGAGCGAAGCTGCGGGCGTCCACTAGTATATCTATAAATAAATAAATAAATATCTTGGACATTCTCACACACGGCCATCTGACCCCAAAGTAGGCGCGAGCCTGTTTTATGGGTGTCAGAGACTGATATACTTACATAGATATTTTTAAATACATACTTAAATCTATATATATAAAAGGAGAAGGTGACTGACTGACTGACTGACTGACTGACATATCAACGCAGGGCCTAAACTATAAGTGCTAGAAACTTGAAATTTTGCACAGGGGTTCCTTTTATAACGTAGGGGAGCACTAAGAAAGGATTTTTGAAAATTCACCCCCTAAGGGGGTAAAACGGGGGTGCAAAGTTAGTATTAAACTTTGCCGTTTTTGAAGTTGTTAGACGGGTAGACGTCGTTAATGGGTCTAATTCTACGCGAGCGAAGCTGCGGGCGTCCACTAGTATATCTATAAATAAATAAATAAATATCTTGGACATTCTCACACACGGCCATCTGACCCCAAAGTAGGCGCGAGCCTGTGTTATGGGTGTCAGAGACTGATATACTTACATAGATATTTTTAAATACATACTTAAATAGATAATATTGACATCCAGACACAGAACAAATACAAGTGTTCGTCACACGAATATTTGTCCTGAGTGGGATTCGAACCCACGACCTTTGGCGCTACAGACAGGGTCACTACCGATTGCGCCAACGGGCCTGTCAAAATTAAATTGTGTGGTTTTATGAAACCACGGTAAAAGTGAAATTTGTTTTCACATTATAGACATTTAACTAAAAATTTTTGAAACAATATTCCATTAAGGGTATAAAAATCGCTTTATCAATCTTAATTTTATACTTGGAAAATTGGAATGATAGTGGGAAATAAAATAACAAGCGTCACTACACTATTAGCCGTTCGAAATATATGTATCTAAATTTTAACAAATAAATTCTATTAAGTACGCTTGGTTGAACGGTCGAATGGTTGGTAAAAACAACCTTCTACGCCGCGAATCTCGTTTCGCTCCCCAGTGTCTCAACAAAAAATAAAATTTTAGATTCAGTTTTAAAATGTAATGCGACGTGCGTCACGCGACATGCGACAGACAAGCCAAAATGCCGGGGGGCGGGGCCAGTCAGCAGCACGCACCTGTTGCAGGCGGAGTGCGGGCGGCGCGCGGGGTCGTCGCCGCAGCAGCAGCGCGACAGCACGTGGTACTCGCCGCCGTCCTCCGTGTCGGCGAGCCCGCAGAGGAAGGGCGAGCGCGCGGGCGGGGGCGGGGCGGGGCCGGGGGGCGGGGCCGGCGGGGCGGGGGGGCGGCGCAGCGCGCGCTCGTACAGCAGCACGCAGTCGGCGCACGCGCGCAGCGGCGCCCGCTCGCCGTCCTCGCGCCGCCACCACCAGCAGCGAGCGCAGCCCATGAGCGAGCACGGGCACATCGCGCCGTAGCTGGCGTGGCCGCACAGCTCCTCGTTGGCGACGGAGAATATGCCGCTCTCGCACGAGCCGCGACGCCTGACGGACATTTTGGATATTGAAATGGGAGTCGAGTCGACAACCAATCTGTTATTTAGCTTACGAATGTAATTATTGAAATAGGAGTCGAGTCGACAACCAATCTGCTATTTAGCTTACGAATATAATTATTGAAATAAGAGTCGAGTCAACAACCAATCTGCGTTTTGGCATAAGAAGATTATACGGAATAAGAATTATACGGAGTATATAAAACATACGGAGATACAAAAAACAAAATTTATTTAAGCCTATGAATAATGAACGAAGCTCTTTTGTAGTTACAATCAGCGTTGATTTAAGCCTAGGTCCGTACAGCATTAGTCTGTTTAAGCTCGACACCTCGTTTGGTGACGTTGTAAAAAAAAATTAAATATACTTATAAGATAATTATTTTATACTTGAATCTAATAAAATAAAACCATGAGTTTCATCTGATAACAGAGAAACGACATTTAAAGTCTTTTTATTCAGATTCTCTTTTACATGAAATTAATAATTATATTCAATTGAAAGCAATATCTATCATTTTTACACAAAGCTCTCAATACACTGACATTGAAAATGTCAGATAAAAAATATAAACTGCAAAGAAAATAGGTTTTATTTTCTTTATATCTCCTCCCCTTAAGAAGGGAATTTACCCTTAATATATCCATCAACTATGTCATAAAATCCCTTTCCATTTATCTGTCCTCTATTCTTTGAACCGGGACAAGCTTCGTGATATGAAAAAGATTAGATTCTTTTTTTCTGTGTCCTGTATCTATCTTGTATATAGTATCCGATATTTTTTCCAAAATCTGAAAAGGACCAATTCTAATCTCATCTAATTTTTTCCTATTTAATCTGTTTCCATTTTCCACGTATACAATATCTCCAACTTCAAAATTCCAATATTTTAACTTTCTGTCCATCATCGTTTTATTATAATTATGTGACATTAAAGTATTCTTTAATGCTATTGTTCTGTCTCTAGTCCAGTCATTATGTATTTTCTTTTGTTGTAACTCTTTAGGTAATATAGAACAATTTTCTCCATCTAATAAATATCTCGGCGTAAAGCCAGTTACAGTATGAATAGTTTCATTATATATTCTGACACATTCCTGTGCTATCGTTGTCCAAGCCTTCTTTTCTTTAGTCTTATTTAATCTACATCTTATTTTGTTAACTAAAGTTTGATTCAGCCTCTCATTAAGACCATTAGAAAACGGTGCATTCACAGCAGTAAAAACCATCGTTATCCGTTTTTCTTTTACAAAATTTTTGAACTCCTTCGAGTTAATCCCAGGATATTGGTCAGTCAACAGAATACCAATATCTCCCTTTTCTGAAATATTACTTACTAGCTTTATAAAGTCACTTGCATTTTGTGTCTTAGAGGTTAAAATGAAGGCATATCTAGTAAAGTGGTCAACCAAAAGATGTAGATATTTTTTTGTAGATCTGGAACCTCCGAATCCTCCAATTGTGTCAATAGATACTATCTCGAAAGGTTTCGTGGCTGGGCCAAGATGCGACATAAAACCATATCTATCTGTTCCTCTTGTTTTATTCTTTATACAAATTTCACAATTTCTGCAAACTTCTTTTATATTATTACATAAATTTTTCGCTGTATACATGGGTCCAATCGTTTTCAACATTTGTCCAATTCCAATGTGACATAGACTCTCATGAACATCTTTTATTAATTTTATGCTATATTCCTCACTCAATATTATTTTTTCTCCTTTTTTATTCTTTTTAAAATATACTCCCATTTTTCCAACCAATTTCTCTTTTTTATTTACTAACTCTTTATTGTTTTTCTAGTCTATCAAAATATCATCTAGTTTAATGAAGTTAACAATATTCAATTGATCTTCTATATTTGTATCCGATTCTAATACTGGATTTCTGCTGAGACAGTCTGCTTCTAGATTCTGTTTCCCAGGTGAGTATTTTATTACAAAATCATATTGTGACAAATAATAGGTTAAATCTCCTAGCTCTTCATCAGTCCTCGATCTCAAATTCATATTTTCTAGAGGTTTATGGTCTGTATATACTGTAAACGATTTTCCCATTAACCAATACTGCCAATACCTTACTGCTTCTCTAATAGCTAAGCATTCCAAATAAATAGCTTTTTTCCTTTTTTGTGAGTCATTTAGTTTTTTTGAAAAATATGCTACCGGTTTCTCCTTTCCATTTGGCTGTACTTGTTTTAAAATTGCTCCAACTCCTTCAAGCGATGCATCCGTATAGATATTAATTGGTAAATCTTTATCATATATTTCCAATATCGGCTGGGAACATAAAAGACCTTTAATATTTTCAAATGAACTTTGACATTCATTTGTCCAAACAAATTTTACATTTTTTTTCAGTAAATTATGTAACGGGTCCAGTATCATTGCTCTTTTAGGTATATAATCATTATAAAAATTTATTTTTCCTAGAAACTGTCTAACGTTCTTCTGTGTTTTAGGTACTGGAAATTCCCTTATTGAAATTAGGTTATCTTTCAGTGGTCTTATTGAATTATTTTGTATTATATGACCTAGATATTTAACCTTATTTGAAGCGAAGGTACATTTTGTAAACTTCAACCGAAAGCCTTCTGCTTTTATAGCTTTCATTAACTGCTCCAAATGTTCAATATGTTCATTGAAATTTTTTGAATATATAAGAATATCATCTATGTAATTTACTGCAAAATCCGTTAGTTTATGTTTTCTCAAAATATTGCTTAGTACTCTTTGAAAAATTGCCGGCGAAGTTTTTAATCCAAAAGGCAGACAGGACCATTGATAATGACCTTCATTTGTTACAAACGCAGTTTTACTTCTGTCCTCGACCCGTAATGGAATTGACCAAAACGCAGAGTTTATGTCTAGGGTTGTAAAATAGTTACAATCCCTTGCTTTTGTCATCAAATCATCAATCAAAGGAAATGGTTGTGCCTGAGGTACAACTATTTTATTTAAATCTCTGAAATCAATGCATAGCCTAGATTTCCTATTATCTTCTTTTTTAAAGGCTAGAGTAACGGGTGCTGCAAATGGGCTGTAAGACTCTTCAATTAATTTGTTATCTAACAACCTTGCAATTTGTTGTTCTATTTCTTTTTTATCCTCTATAGTACATCTGTAAGGCCGTTTACTGCAGTATTTTTCCACTAATAAATCTATTCTCGCTTCATATCCATTTACAGTACCAATGTCGTATTTATTTTTAGCAAATATACTCTTATATTTTTCTATTAATTTGTTTATTTTCATTTTTTCTTCTTCATTTAAATGATCTATGTTCGCCTTAAACTCATCCTCTTTTATATGCTCATTAAAGTTTATTGTATATTCTTTTGTTTCTTTATCTCTTTCTTCTTGATTTAACTGTTTCTTTACTTCCTTTTCTATATTATTATCCTCTATTATATCTTCGTTTTGCGGATCAGCTTTCTGACTTATTATCAAATCTTCATTCTGTATTAATTTGAATGATTTTATTAAGTCTAATCCAATTAAGAAATCATATTGGAAATGTTTTTCATCAATGATGTATACATCCACATTCTTCTCCAATGTCATAATTTTTATTTTCAAGGACGTCAAACCATTTGTTTTTTTAACACCATTAATTGTTATTAAATTAGTATCATTCATATTATTATTTTCTCCTTTTATTTTTATTAATTTAGAATTCACCAAAGATACATTTGATCCCGAATCATAAATTCCGTATACTTCTAATTTGTTATTCAATAGTAGTTTGACTTTTATTAATGGTGTTACTATTAGTTTTTTTTGCGTATTGTGGTTCAACTCTGTCTCTATATAAGCATTGTTCACATGTTTATACTTGTTTTTATTCTTTTCTTCCTCTTTTGTTTTAAACCAACATTTCTCTTCCGGATGATAACGAGAACCTTTGCTCAATTTCTCACATATCTTGCAAGGATTATATTCTTCATTTTTATTAGTATTTCTCCAATATCCAGTTTTATTCTTTGGAACAGTACTCTTTCTGTTAACCATATGCTCATATTTACTTACTTCATTAAATAAATCTACAGTATCCTTTAGTATTTCCCTGTCGATTCTATTTAGGACAAATTCCGGCAAACCAGCTGCAATCAAATCTATCAAAGTACCTGTATCAATAGATCTTCTCATTTCTAAAACAAGTTTTTCTTTTTTAATTGCGTAATCCAGCAGCAACCCCTCCTTGTATCTAAATTGTAAAGCATAAGTGACCGGATTCCATCCCTTGTTTTCAAACGTTTCACAGAATTTTTTTCTCCATGTTGACCAATCCGAATTCATTGTAAGTTTCATGATCATAGAAATGTACCAGTCTGCACAACTCTTGTCCATAAATAATCTTAATATTTCAATTTTTCTCTCATCTGTCTTTACCTCAAAACGTTCGCATTCTTTTTCAAACATATCAATCCAATGGTCTGCATTTGTATTTTTGCTAGTAAATTTATCAATCACAAATCGCTCTACTATATTCTTTAGTCCTTGAGGCTTCTCACCCTGTGCTTTCTCTACAACCTTCTCAAATAATTTTTCCAAATTGTCTGTTTTCATCTGCTGTACACCAACACTTTGCTTCTGATCTATTTCTTCCAGATATTCACCATTAAATTGTAAATTTCCGTCTTTATCGATGTAATTACTTTCGAGCTCGTCTGTCATAGTTACCCACACTCTTCTTACCTGGTAACGTTTTTTCAAACTATTCTTTATTTTTGCAAAAGTACTGGTTCTTGTAATCTCTTTATGCAAATCAACTGCTTGCAGCTCTTCTGGTATCGCATATACCTTATTGTCGCTCGTGCCTATTGAGGTTATAGCGAAAATGTTAGTTTTCTCATCACTCCCAGGTAAAAGGGTAAATTCAAATTTCAATTTATCCATTTTGAATAAATTTCTTCAAAACAAAAAAATGTCGTTTTATAAGATAATTATTTTATACTTGAATCTAATAAAATAAAACCATGAGTTTCATCTGATAACAGAGAAACGACATTTAAAGTCTTTTTATTCAGATTCTCTTTTACATGAAATTAATAATTATATTCAATTGAAAGCAATATCTATCATTTTTACACAAAGCTCTCAATACACTGACATTGAAAATGTCAGATAAAAAATATAAACTGCAAAGAAAATAGGTTTTATTTTCTTTATATACTTATTTAAAAAAAAGGTTTTTAATTATTATTTATTTTCGTGGTATCATCGGAACCAAATATCGTCGGTACAACAGTCAACTAGCCTAGATTGCAAGATTCCAGGATATACCACCATACATACATACTAGTGAAATTAAATAAAAGCTTTTAATAATAAAAAAAATTAAATTGTGTGGTTTTATGAAACCACGGTAAGTGAAACTTTTTTTCACATTATAGACATTTAACTAATAATTTTTGGAATAATATTCCATTAGGGGTAATGAAAACATGCAAAATAAAAATAGCGTGGAACACTGGCACAAAATGATGTAATGCGACATGCGTAACGTGACATGCGACAAACCAAAATTTTCAGAACGATGTAATAAAAGTTTCACAAGTTTAACAAGATTATACCTGAGGGAATTAAATGTCACTTGCTATAACGGTGAAGGACACATCGTGAGGAAACCTGCATGCCTGAGAGTTCATCATAACGTTCTCGAAGGTATGTGAAGTCTGCCGATCCGCACTTGGCCAGCGTGGTGGACTAAGGCCTAATCCCTCCCATTCTGAGATTAGACCCGTGCCCAACAGTGGGACGTCTATGGGTCGCAGCGAGGGGTAATGAAAACATGCAAAATAAAAATAGCGTGGAACACTGGCACAAATGATGTAATGCGACATGCGTAACGCGACATGCGACAAACCAAAATTTTCAGAACGATGTAATAAAAGTTTCACAAGTTTAACAAGATTATACCTGAGGGAATTAAATGTCACTTGCTATAACGGTGAAGGACACATCGTGAGGAAACCTGCATGCCTGAGAGTTCATCATAACGTTCTCGATGGCATGTGAAGTCTGCCAATCCGCAATTGGCCAGCGTGGTGGACTAAGGCCTAATCCCTCCCATTCTGAGAGGAGACCCGTGCCCAACAGTGGGACGTGTATGGGTCGCAGCGATACCTTAGGGAACAGCTGGAGTCGCTCTTGAACGCCAGCTGCGGCGGCGGGTGGTCGCGGCGCGCGGGCGGCGGCGACGGCGGCAGCGACGAGCAGCGCGGCTCGTCCTCGTCGGGCGGCGGCGGCGGCGGCGGCGGCGGCGGGTCCCCGCTCGAGCAGCGCGGCCGGGCGTCGCGCGGGTCCGGCTCGAGGATCTGTACAACATCGTCATACGAGTTACGCTATTGAACATCCTGGCAGGGTCGCCATGTGAGGATGGTACTTGGTACGTGAGTGAAACACACGAAATCTGATGTTGAACTGAATATAATTAATAAGCTTATTATAAAGGTTACACATTCACACGTATGGCGCATAAGTATAATGCACTTTTTTTTGCAAATTGTATATGTCCTGGTTACCTTGTGCACGCCGCGGAAGGTGTGCAGCGCGCGGCGCGGCGGGCGCGGCGCGGCGTGCGTGTCGCGCAGCAGCATGATGTGCGCGAGCCGGTGCAGGCGGGCGAGGCGCGGCGGCGCGGGCGGCGCGGCGGGCAGCGCGGACGCCGAGCGGTGCGGGGGGGGCGCGGCCCGCACCGCCGCCCACAGTACTGGTTACCTTGTGCACGCCGCGGAAGGTGTGCAGCGCGCGGCGCGGCGGGCGCGGCGCGGCGTGCGTGTCGCGCAGCAGCATGATGTGCGCGAGCCGGTGCAGGCGGGCGAGGCGCGGCGGCGCGGGCGGCGCGGCGGGCAGCGCGGACGCCGAGCGGTGCGGGGGGGGCGCGGCCCGCACCGCCGCCCACAGTACTGGTTACCTTGTGCACGCCGCGGAAGGTGTGCAGCGCGCGGCGCGGCGGGCGCGGCGCGGCGTGCGTGTCGCGCAGCAGCATGATGTGCGCGAGCCGGTGCAGGCGGGCGAGGCGCGGCGGCGCGGGCGGCGCGGCGGGCAGCGCGGACGCCGAGCGGTGCGGGGGGGGCGCGGCCCGCACCGCCGCCCACAGTACTGGTTACCTTGTGCACGCCGCGGAAGGTGTGCAGCGCGCGGCGCGGCGGGCGCGGCGCGGCGTGCGTGTCGCGCAGCAGCATGATGTGCGCGAGCCGGTGCAGGCGGGCGAGGCGCGGCGGCGCGGGCGGCGCGGCGGGCAGCGCGGACGCCGAGCGGTGCGGGGGGGGCGCGGCCCGCACCGCCGCCCACAGTACTGGTTACCTTGTGCACGCCGCGGAAGGTGTGCAGCGCGCGGCGCGGCGGGCGCGGCGCGGCGTGCGTGTCGCGCAGCAGCATGATGTGCGCGAGCCGGTGCAGGCGGGCGAGGCGCGGCGGCGCGGGCGGCGCGGCGGGCAGCGCGGACGCCGAGCGGTGCGGGGGGGGCGCGGCCCGCACCGCCGCCCACAGTACTGGTTACCTTGTGCACGCCGCGGAAGGTGTGCAGCGCGCGGCGCGGCGGGCGCGGCGCGGCGTGCGTGTCGCGCAGCAGCATGATGTGCGCGAGCCGGTGCAGGCGGGCGAGGCGCGGCGGCGCGGGCGGCGCGGCGGGCAGCGCGGACGCCGAGCGGTGCGGGGGGGGCGCGGCCCGCACCGCCGCCCACAGTACTGGTTACCTTGTGCACGCCGCGGAAGGTGTGCAGCGCGCGGCGCGGCGGGCGCGGCGCGGCGTGCGTGTCGCGCAGCAGCATGATGTGCGCGAGCCGGTGCAGGCGGGCGAGGCGCGGCGGCGCGGGCGGCGCGGCGGGCAGCGCGGACGCCGAGCGGTGCGGGGGGGGCGCGGCCCGCACCGCCGCCCACAGTACTGGTTACCTTGTGCACGCCGCGGAAGGTGTGCAGCGCGCGGCGCGGCGGGCGCGGCGCGGCGTGCGTGTCGCGCAGCAGCATGATGTGCGCGAGCCGGTGCAGGCGGGCGAGGCGCGGCGGCGCGGGCGGCGCGGCGGGCAGCGCGGACGCCGAGCGGTGCGGGGGGGGCGCGGCCCGCACCGCCGCCCACAGTACTGGTTACCTTGTGCACGCCGCGGAAGGTGTGCAGCGCGCGGCGCGGCGGGCGCGGCGCGGCGTGCGTGTCGCGCAGCAGCATGATGTGCGCGAGCCGGTGCAGGCGGGCGAGGCGCGGCGGCGCGGGCGGCGCGGCGGGCAGCGCGGACGCCGAGCGGTGCGGGGGGGGCGCGGCCCGCACCGCCGCCCACAGTACTGGTTACCTTGTGCACGCCGCGGAAGGTGTGCAGCGCGCGGCGCGGCGGGCGCGGCGCGGCG
Organism: Carterocephalus palaemon; assembly: GCA_944567765.1. NCBI lineage: Eukaryota > Metazoa > Arthropoda > Insecta > Lepidoptera > Hesperiidae > Carterocephalus > Carterocephalus palaemon. The sequence continues at coordinate 12,581,720 of OX155643.1, forward strand.
TGCGTGTCGCGCAGCAGCATGATGTGCGCGAGCCGGTGCAGGCGGGCGAGGCGCGGCGGCGCGGGCGGCGCGGCGGGCAGCGCGGACGCCGAGCGGTGCGGGGGGGGCGCGGCCCGCACCGCCGCCCACAGTACTGGTTACCTTGTGCACGCCGCGGAAGGTGTGCAGCGCGCGGCGCGGCGGGCGCGGCGCGGCGTGCGTGTCGCGCAGCAGCATGATGTGCGCGAGCCGGTGCAGGCGGGCGAGGCGCGGCGGCGCGGGCGGCGCGGCGGGCAGCGCGGACGCCGAGCGGTGCGGGGGGGGCGCGGCCCGCACCGCCGCCCACAGTACTGGTTACCTTGTGCACGCCGCGGAAGGTGTGCAGCGCGCGGCGCGGCGGGCGCGGCGCGGCGTGCGTGTCGCGCAGCAGCATGATGTGCGCGAGCCGGTGCAGGCGGGCGAGGCGCGGCGGCGCGGGCGGCGCGGCGGGCAGCGCGGACGCCGAGCGGTGCGGGGGGGGCGCGGCCCGCACCGCCGCCCACAGTACTGGTTACCTTGTGCACGCCGCGGAAGGTGTGCAGCGCGCGGCGCGGCGGGCGCGGCGCGGCGTGCGTGTCGCGCAGCAGCATGATGTGCGCGAGCCGGTGCAGGCGGGCGAGGCGCGGCGGCGCGGGCGGCGCGGCGGGCAGCGCGGACGCCGAGCGGTGCGGGGGGGGCGCGGCCCGCACCGCCGCCCACAGTACTGGTTACCTTGTGCACGCCGCGGAAGGTGTGCAGCGCGCGGCGCGGCGGGCGCGGCGCGGCGTGCGTGTCGCGCAGCAGCATGATGTGCGCGAGCCGGTGCAGGCGGGCGAGGCGCGGCGGCGCGGGCGGCGCGGCGGGCAGCGCGGACGCCGAGCGGTGCGGGGGGGGCGCGGCCCGCACCGCCGCCCACAGTACTGGTTACCTTGTGCACGCCGCGGAAGGTGTGCAGCGCGCGGCGCGGCGGGCGCGGCGCGGCGTGCGTGTCGCGCAGCAGCATGATGTGCGCGAGCCGGTGCAGGCGGGCGAGGCGCGGCGGCGCGGGCGGCGCGGCGGGCAGCGCGGACGCCGAGCGGTGCGGGGGGGGCGCGGCCCGCACCGCCGCCCACAGTACTGGTTACCTTGTGCACGCCGCGGAAGGTGTGCAGCGCGCGGCGCGGCGGGCGCGGCGCGGCGTGCGTGTCGCGCAGCAGCATGATGTGCGCGAGCCGGTGCAGGCGGGCGAGGCGCGGCGGCGCGGGCGGCGCGGCGGGCAGCGCGGACGCCGAGCGGTGCGGGGGGGGCGCGGCCCGCACCGCCGCCCACAGTACTGGTTACCTTGTGCACGCCGCGGAAGGTGTGCAGCGCGCGGCGCGGCGGGCGCGGCGCGGCGTGCGTGTCGCGCAGCAGCATGATGTGCGCGAGCCGGTGCAGGCGGGCGAGGCGCGGCGGCGCGGGCGGCGCGGCGGGCAGCGCGGACGCCGAGCGGTGCGGGGGGGGCGCGGCCCGCACCGCCGCCCACAGTACTGGTTACCTTGTGCACGCCGCGGAAGGTGTGCAGCGCGCGGCGCGGCGGGCGCGGCGCGGCGTGCGTGTCGCGCAGCAGCATGATGTGCGCGAGCCGGTGCAGGCGGGCGAGGCGCGGCGGCGCGGGCGGCGCGGCGGGCAGCGCGGACGCCGAGCGGTGCGGGGGGGGCGCGGCCCGCACCGCCGCCCACAGTACTGGTTACCTTGTGCACGCCGCGGAAGGTGTGCAGCGCGCGGCGCGGCGGGCGCGGCGCGGCGTGCGTGTCGCGCAGCAGCATGATGTGCGCGAGCCGGTGCAGGCGGGCGAGGCGCGGCGGCGCGGGCGGCGCGGCGGGCAGCGCGGACGCCGAGCGGTGCGGGGGGGGCGCGGCCCGCACCGCCGCCCACAGTACTGGTTACCTTGTGCACGCCGCGGAAGGTGTGCAGCGCGCGGCGCGGCGGGCGCGGCGCGGCGTGCGTGTCGCGCAGCAGCATGATGTGCGCGAGCCGGTGCAGGCGGGCGAGGCGCGGCGGCGCGGGCGGCGCGGCGGGCAGCGCGGACGCCGAGCGGTGCGGGGGGGGCGCGGCCCGCACCGCCGCCCACAGTACTGGTTACCTTGTGCACGCCGCGGAAGGTGTGCAGCGCGCGGCGCGGCGGGCGCGGCGCGGCGTGCGTGTCGCGCAGCAGCATGATGTGCGCGAGCCGGTGCAGGCGGGCGAGGCGCGGCGGCGCGGGCGGCGCGGCGGGCAGCGCGGACGCCGAGCGGTGCGGGGGGGGCGCGGCCCGCACCGCCGCCCACAGTACTGGTTACCTTGTGCACGCCGCGGAAGGTGTGCAGCGCGCGGCGCGGCGGGCGCGGCGCGGCGTGCGTGTCGCGCAGCAGCATGATGTGCGCGAGCCGGTGCAGGCGGGCGAGGCGCGGCGGCGCGGGCGGCGCGGCGGGCAGCGCGGACGCCGAGCGGTGCGGGGGGGGCGCGGCCCGCACCGCCGCCCACAGTACTGGTTACCTTGTGCACGCCGCGGAAGGTGTGCAGCGCGCGGCGCGGCGGGCGCGGCGCGGCGTGCGTGTCGCGCAGCAGCATGATGTGCGCGAGCCGGTGCAGGCGGGCGAGGCGCGGCGGCGCGGGCGGCGCGGCGGGCAGCGCGGACGCCGAGCGGTGCGGGGGGGGCGCGGCCCGCACCGCCGCCCACAGTACTGGTTACCTTGTGCACGCCGCGGAAGGTGTGCAGCGCGCGGCGCGGCGGGCGCGGCGCGGCGTGCGTGTCGCGCAGCAGCATGATGTGCGCGAGCCGGTGCAGGCGGGCGAGGCGCGGCGGCGCGGGCGGCGCGGCGGGCAGCGCGGACGCCGAGCGGTGCGGGGGGGGCGCGGCCCGCACCGCCGCCCACAGTACTGGTTACCTTGTGCACGCCGCGGAAGGTGTGCAGCGCGCGGCGCGGCGGGCGCGGCGCGGCGTGCGTGTCGCGCAGCAGCATGATGTGCGCGAGCCGGTGCAGGCGGGCGAGGCGCGGCGGCGCGGGCGGCGCGGCGGGCAGCGCGGACGCCGAGCGGTGCGGGGGGGGCGCGGCCCGCACCGCCGCCCACAGTACTGGTTACCTTGTGCACGCCGCGGAAGGTGTGCAGCGCGCGGCGCGGCGGGCGCGGCGCGGCGTGCGTGTCGCGCAGCAGCATGATGTGCGCGAGCCGGTGCAGGCGGGCGAGGCGCGGCGGCGCGGGCGGCGCGGCGGGCAGCGCGGACGCCGAGCGGTGCGGGGGGGGGCGCGGCCCGCACCGCCGCCCACAGTACTGGTTACCTTGTGCACGCCGCGGAAGGTGTGCAGCGCGCGGCGCGGCGGGCGCGGCGCGGCGTGCGTGTCGCGCAGCAGCATGATGTGCGCGAGCCGGTGCAGGCGGGCGAGGCGCGGCGGCGCGGGCGGCGCGGCGGGCAGCGCGGACGCCGAGCGGTGCGGGGGGGGCGCGGCCCGCACCGCCGCCCACAGTACTGGTTACCTTGTGCACGCCGCGGAAGGTGTGCAGCGCGCGGCGCGGCGGGCGCGGCGCGGCGTGCGTGTCGCGCAGCAGCATGATGTGCGCGAGCCGGTGCAGGCGGGCGAGGCGCGGCGGCGCGGGCGGCGCGGCGGGCAGCGCGGACGCCGAGCGGTGCGGGGGGGGCGCGGCCCGCACCGCCGCCCACAGTACTGGTTACCTTGTGCACGCCGCGGAAGGTGTGCAGCGCGCGGCGCGGCGGGCGCGGCGCGGCGTGCGTGTCGCGCAGCAGCATGATGTGCGCGAGCCGGTGCAGGCGGGCGAGGCGCGGCGGCGCGGGCGGCGCGGCGGGCAGCGCGGACGCCGAGCGGTGCGGGGGGGGCGCGGCCCGCACCGCCGCCCACAGTACTGGTTACCTTGTGCACGCCGCGGAAGGTGTGCAGCGCGCGGCGCGGCGGGCGCGGCGCGGCGTGCGTGTCGCGCAGCAGCATGATGTGCGCGAGCCGGTGCAGGCGGGCGAGGCGCGGCGGCGCGGGCGGCGCGGCGGGCAGCGCGGACGCCGAGCGGTGCGGGGGCGGAGCGCCCGCGCACGTCGCCGACCACGCCCACTCCAGCTCGGACAGCGAGTGGCGGTGGCTGGCGCCGCCTGCAATTAAAAATTAATTAATTAAACCAGACAGGGGGGGGGGGGGTCTGGTTACAGCGCGCTATCTTATCTCCTATCGCCGTGTAAACACACGCTGCATGCCTGGAATGCACAGACGTTGCCAAAGAAAATAGTATAAGTACATAATATGTGTGTGGTATAAGTAGTGTGTGACACACACACTTGTAGCGTCCAGCGTGGTGGACTAAGGTCTAATTTCTCCCATTCTGAGAGGAGACCCGTGCCCAACAGTGGGACAAAGAAAAGGGTGATGAAGATGATGATGATGAGAAGGAATGTTGCAAGCCTGGCTTCTCGGGCTATGTTAATGTACCCCGCAGGACACTCACGGTGGTGGTAGTGGGGGCGGTGGGGGGAGCCCTCGGAGCGCAGCCGCTGCGGGCGGCGCCAGGCGGCCGGGCCGGGGCACGAGCGCGGACCAGAAGACTCCGCCGAGTCACTGCAACACCACACGGTATACATAGAGGAGACGGTATTTATCATCTGTAGCTCTAGCGGTAATATAGCGAGGAGACGGTATTTATCATCTGTAGCTCTAGCGGTAATATAGCGAGGAGACGGTATTTATCATCTGTAGCTCTAGCGGTAATATAGTCCAATGGCTGTAGCGTCCATAGCCAATGTGAAAGAAAGAGTGCAGCAACGAAGGGCGCAGTCGGTTTGTGGATGGGTGACCGCTAGTGGCAAAATTTCGTGGACGGAGGGTACGTGGAGCCGTCGGTCCCGGTTGTTTTCAATGGTGGAAATATTCAATACTAGCTTTTACCCGCGGCTCCGCCCGCGTGGAAAAAGGGAATTAACAATGCCATCTATTAACAACATCCGGAACTAAATATCTAGCAAATAACAAAACATCGATATCTTCCCATGGGGATGTTTTACCGCGGTAAAAAGTAGCCTACGTCACTCTCCACCCTCCTCACCATTTCCACACACAAAAACCATACCATATAATAGCTTCGTTGCGACGTGAAAGCCGGACAAACAAACAAACACACTTTCACATTAATAATATTAGTATGGATGGCTGTAGCGTCCATAGCCAATGTGAAAGAAAAAGTGCAGCAACGAAGGGCGCAGTCGGTTTGTGGATGGGTGACCGCTAGTGGCAACATTTCGTGGACGGAGGGTACGTAGAGCCGTCGGTCCCGGTTGTTTTCAATGGTGGAAATATTCAATACTAGCTTTTACCCGCGGCTCCGCCCGCGTGGTCAAAGGGAATTAACAATGAGTTGTCATACATGACACATATGTGGTGGATGAATAGTGACAGTTCCACGATTAAAAGATACTAAGATAAGAACTTGCAAATGAATTTTACTATTAACAACATCCGGAACTAAATATCTAGCAAATAACAAAAGAACGATATCTTCCCATGGGGATGTTTTACCGCGGTAAAAAGTAGCCTACGTCACTCTCCACCCTCCTCACTATCTCCACACACAAAAACCATACCATATAATAGCTTCGTTGCGACGTGAAAGCCGGACAAACAAACAAACACACTTTCACATTTATAATATTAGTATGGATATGTTAGAGCGAGATAGATAGGCGAGCGACCAACTGACCAACGCCCAACGTCAGTTGTGAACGAAACAAATTTTGCTTATTTTTCTAAATCTCACGTTTAAAAGCGTACATTTGGTGTGATTTAGACGTAAATAATTATGGACTTAAGGCGTTATGGCATTTTCTACAAGGAATGATAACCCTGCATCCATCCATCCATCAGCCTTTTCGTGTCCACTGCTGAACATGGGCCATTCCTCTCGATGCTGCACTCTTTGAGTCTATAATCTATAACAGCAGAAAGTGCGAGCCCAGCGGTGGGCCTCACCTGTCGTAGGAGCCGTTGGGCGTGTGGCAGCCCCAGGCGCCGTCGTCCAGGCCCTCCTTGACCTCGGCCAGCTTGCTCACTATCTCGGGGAATAGCGGCCGCGCCTTGGCCTCGTACTGAAATATTGAAGATGGTGCGTGCGTTAGGGAAAACGTTACAAATAGGGGGAAACCACCTAAATTTGGCACATCCGGCTCGAAGGACCATAATGTACGAAACCACGACTTAGTGCTTGTACCGTTTATTTATGAGTTAAGTTAAGTTAGTTAGTTATGACGGAAACGACTCGCGCTCAGTTGACGCGGCTGTCTCGCGCGGTCTTTATTTTAGTACTGTTTATTAGGTAAATAATAATGACACAGCGTAATGTGGTAGTGTTAAATGTACGGATCCGTACACCACTTTTTATTGGCACACTGCGAATAAAACACTTTTATTATAATACTAGATTATCCCGTAACACCGGTCGCATCAAATTATTTCCCGTACTGTATTACCTCCTACGTCTATACTAGTCTGCGGGGGAGACCTGTGCCCAGCGGTGGGACGTCTATGGGTCGCAGCGAATTACTATCATTACACCAATCAACTAAAGGTGATGTATCGTCACAGGTGTCACTGGTGGGTGTTGATGGGTGCAACTCACAATGCAGCAGTGGAAGGCCAGCCGCAGGAAGTCCGGCACGGTGGTCTCGTCGCACAGCTCCACGAACGCCATGTAGTTGAGGCCGAAGTTGTCTGTGCGGGGCAGCACGTCCGGATCGGCGTCCACCTGTACACAAGAGTTAAGACAAAATTTGAGAAGATCACTAATTGGCAACCTCCTTTAGTACGTTTTACTCCGTGGTACCTTTCATCGAGATTAAATATGCCATTTTCGGCGAATGTCACTTATTATTGGTCTGTGGTTCGATTGGCGTTTCTGTGTAAAAAAAGTTTCTGATTATTCCTAACATTGTAAGTAGGTATTCGTTTTTAAGGAACATAAAATCAGTGACTCACGTTAGTGAAGCGAAATAATAACTGTAGTTAGTTGCAAGTCACAAGATTACTCCTTACGAGAGGCAGTCTGCGCTGCAAGGTCACTCACCCTGGCGATCAGCTGGCACAGGATGATCCCGTAGGAGAAGATGTCCGAGCGGTTGTCGTACCACCGGCCGCGGAGGCACTCCGGCGACATCCACCACGGCGAGCCGACTGACGGCAGCCGGTAGCCGTTCCTGGAATACATTGCGCGTGGTTTCAACTAGGGAATGCAGTCTCGTCGATCTCGCGAGATCTCGTTCTCGAGAGATCTCGGCCTTTTTAGCGAGAATGATCTCGGACGAAAAAAGGACGAGATTGCATTCGAGCATTAAAAACGTCTTATTCATTGCAAGAAGAACTTCAGGGAACATTGACTGCTGCGTTCAAAGAACCTAGATACAGAAAACTAACTACGAATTCTCTGGAGGCATTAATCAAAAAGGAAATGAATTCTCAGGCAGATATACGACTGCACGAAAAAAAAAAGGGGGCTACTCTGAAAACCAGCAGCCGCGGTTCTCTCAGTACCACGGCACAGGCTGAGAGTAGTCCCATTTTGTCTCCTTGTAACATAGGATTATATTTTTCTTTTGTTCATTTATTTCTTATCATGTACCCATGGGACAAAATAAAGATTTTCTTTCTTTCTTTCTTTATATCCACGATCTTTTACAGTTCGTGGATATCTGCCTGAGTTGTTTCTTTCATTTGTTATTTGATAGATATTCCCCAGTTTCAACGTTCGGCGCGTCCATAGCTTAATTAATGGCTGCTTCCGAGTGTCCTGGTGTCGCACGTGTCCATAGGCGACGGTGACCACTTACCGTCAGGTTGCGTATGTTGCCTGTTCGTCCGCCATTGTTATACAAAGAATCGATGGGCGCGGTCGACTTGTGGATGGGTGACCGCTAGTGGCAAAATCATCATCATGTATCATCACTGATTGACACTAACAACAACATGATCTATTCAATATTCGTATCAATGTTTTCCTTATTAAGTACGTAACTTGCAATGCAATCCGTAAGCGATTCGAAATGTTTGTTCCTTTGACAGTTCTGCTAAAAGAAATTATCATGGAATTAATAAGTATCGAAGTATCTTTCGACTCGCGTTTATAACGACAGTGCACCTTCCACGACATACGATACATATTAATTTCATGGATGGTTTCCATACGCTGGCTGATTGCTCATTATAGCTAATACACCCGCGGCTAGATACATGTCCCGATTAGTATCCTGGGCCCACAGAAAAATATATACACGCCGCCGTTACAACAGGTGACATTTTGGTTTCTTAAATCGCACATAACTTATGGCTTGGTTTTCAACCCGGACCGCTCCAGTGAGAGGCAAGTTCGATAGCCACCGGGCTATCAACGCTGTATAAACGAAATGGTTACCTAGTTTCATAATGTCTGTTTTAAGTTCACTAATTTGTTCAAAACTGTTTCAGCCAAGGCGTGGATTTAAATTAAAAATATAAGTCTACAAAAGAAGCTCCTTATAATGTTATTAACAACTATTACTATCAATTAAGTCATTGAAGTCGAACGCATTTGCGTGGTGCGATCAAATCAAGTAACATTTTATTTTCATTTATGACTCAGAAAGCAGAGCGTGCGTGTAATAATAGCATTGTAACATTACAGACTAAATTACATGTTCGATTCGACTCGACTGTCATAAATGAAGGCATTGATTAAAAATTTTACGCCGGTTCATACGACCACAGAGTACATGCATACGACATTCTAAAGGCGATTTTAAATAGCGAATCAGTAACGGTCTCTCAAAGGGCGAAGACCACCGGATTGGTTGACATTTCATTTTGAAAAGCGAACAATGGAGTGCCGAGTGTTACGAATAAAGACGTTATGAAAGAAATTAGGTAGGTACATCAAATCATGTTTATTGTTGACTGCGTCGTATAGTCACATCACGATACGAGAGATAGTTTTGAATTAAAAATTTTACAACCCTTTAATAGTGTCTAAAAAAACAGTTATGAATTACATTTTATTTTTCGCTTATCAAACTTTTAGTTATTTATTTTTATATCATAGGTCGTCCTGAAAATCAGCGGCTGCTGGCTTGCCACAGCCATTTGCTGAGGGCGTCCTATTTCGGCATTGTTATTAAAATTTAAAATTGTATTGACTAATGTGTTGTATTTATGTCGAAATAAACTTATGTCTATGTCTATGTCTATGAATATTTTTTCTGGCTATTTTGAGTCGAAAGTGATCTTAATGGATCTTAATACTTACACGGGATGAGGTATTTTTGCGGCGAGACCGAAGTCGGCGACAACGGCCGTATATTCACCATCTGGATGCTTCTTTAGCAAGACATTCTGGAAATAAAAAACATAATAATTAAGTAACAAGGGTCATAAACAAAAGCGGTTAGTCACAAAACTAAAATGGCGATGGGCAGGCCATGTTGCACGTATGACAGACAGGAGATGGTCCTTCACTGCAACCATGTGGCAGGGGCCAGGAGGATCTCGCAAAAAAGGTAGACCCCAGGAAAGATGGAGAGACGATATTCTAGCAGTAGCCGGAAACAGCTGGCAGGACAAAGCTAAAGATAGAGACAATTGGCAAGCTCTGGAGGAGGCCTTTACCCGAAGAGGGGTCCTCAGGCAATGACATTATAATAATATATATTTTGGACCTGACATTAGACCTAAGCATTGGACATTGAAAAAATTAACATTTGACATAAATATAATAAATGACATGGCACAGTTGACTGAATTAAAGAGAATATTTGACAAAGTTATTAATGTCATTTTAATTTTAATTAGATGCTAGGTATTTTCTAATGGATTTTTTCTAATGGATTTTTTAATGTAATATTGTTTGGAATTATGTATTGTCAGAGGAATAAATGGCTTTTTTATTTTTATTTATTTTATTTATAGTCACAAAATAAAAGCGGTCATAGTAGCGTAGTTTAAGTTTCTCCCTTGCACTCGGTTGGGAGTGCTAAGTCCGTCCGTTTGACTAAATTAGGCTCACTCTGGCACCTTTGAACATTTAACCGTCATAAGATTATTGATTGGTAGAGGTTGGATGGGTGGTGTATTATTCCAGCATTTAATGGCACAACATTTGAAGCAGTTACAAAACGCTGCGCACTAACTGTCAGAAGATAATTAATTGGTGGAGGTCGGAGGGGAGGGGTATTATTCCAGCATTTAGTGTCGCAACATTTGAAGCCGCCACGAAATGCTGACGTACCTACTAGATACTAGAAGTAAAGCTCAGTCACCTTGGCCGTGAGGTCCCGATGGAACACGCCGAGCGAGTGCAGGTACATCATGCCCGCCGCGACGTCCGCCGCGAGCGATATCCGCAGCGACTGGGGCAGCGCCTCGTCCGGCCGGCCCAGGATGAGCTGCTCGAGGGACCCGCCCTCCATGTACTCGGTGAGCGCGTGCAGTTGACATTCGTGGACGCACACACCCATGAAACTGAAAATTTGGAAATTGATACGTTAATATCTTTGTCATGTATCCAACAGGTGTACAAGTAAACATGGTCGTAATTAAAGAAGAGTATCAGTCGGGTTCTGGACGGGGTCTTCCCATAGATAGAATAAAAATATATTTTTAAGAATTTCTTCAAAACGTGACGCGCATAGTTTCTTCTTCCTTTAAAGTTTTAAACTGGTCTGGAAGTTTCGAAATTGATACTGAAATTAAATTTTAAAGGTTCTATTATCAAAGGTTGAAAAAAATAATTCAAATGATGTTTTTTTTTTGGAAATAGATCCGTTTCTGTGGGAATAAGTCCGATATTCACTGGTGATAATAGTGGTGATAATACAGAACTACTTCCAGATAAATGGATTTTTCTAGATGTACCTACTGAATTAGTTCATTTTAATCTTAACACAATGAAACTACGATTTGCAAAATCAAACAGACTATTAATGATATTAGAGCTTACTGGTGCAAAAAATTGCAAGTGGTTTGCAATAACGCTGCCGGTAAGATTCCAGTAATAAATAATGTAATTCCAATGATAAATAATTCCAATGACAAAGGCGGCGAGGCGCATCGCGACGCGAAAGTAATTGGAAAGAAGATTGATACCGCGAACATGATTAAGGGTAATTCGGGCATGATCGAATGCAGGCAGGGCGGGTAATCTTTTGATGAGAACAATCTTAAAGTCGATCAGTAATAAGTTAAAAAAAACATGTGAGTTAGTATATTAAATTGGAATTAGTGCCTTTGGAAAATTTAAGTAACGATAACTGATAAAATAGAACACTGCATTATCAAATTTAATAGCGGTGAACTGGAACCAGCAAATTAGGAGACAGATAATTAAATTCAGCATATTCAAATTTCATCTAAGGTCAAAATTTCAGTAGGCAATGATAAATTCAATAGCAGTTGATTAAGGATAAATGAAGGATCGTAAAGGAGCGGATATTGTAATTGCGTTTTAATTTCCCCAGTTGTTAGCGAAACGCCGGGAGCGCGGCTTCCCTATCGGGTTTCATGAGTTAGAACCGAGACACGATTACAGCTGCCAGGAATTAGACGCGATCGAAAAGGTGCCCTTGGTTGCCTCCTTTTGACATTGGCAATAAATAGTCGGCGTCATTGTTTTAATTTAAAACTGCGGTCCTCCATGTCATCTTTAATTAAGTATTAATTATTAATAACAACGTCCATCCGTTTGAATACTTGATCTTCTTGGCATCTAACAGCCAGTGTAAAAAGTAAATAAACCACGAACAATTTGCAACCAAGACAAAAATGATCTAGGATTCTAGAGTAGGTACCTATCATAAGCGAAAAATCCTATTACTGAGAGTTGTCGAGCAGGATTTGACACGAAGATATAATCTGCATTGCATAACAACAAAAAGAGGCACAATCGCAAGTGTGTAGCGATTATCGGGGAGATCACGCAACGAGAGCGATGTCAAGGCTCGACGCCGACTGTTGCCGACGGGCGATCAATGCAAATTGCCAATTAAAAACTTTGCGTGTCGACAAGTGAACGAGGGCTCAATTATAAAGCGACTACCTATCAATAAAAATAAATTCATAAAGAATTAAAGACACGCAAAGACGCTGCCTCGGTGAAAGCGTGGACGTATCCTAGACGGCGTGGATGTGACTGTTGATCTTACAAATTTAAAAAAAAAAACCTCGGTCAAATAGTAATCCATCCCATCCATGAGCCTCTGACTATTATATTATGTCATATTAAAAAACCACGATACTCGACACTCGTAAGAACCTAGTATCCTACACTACAAAAGCTAAAACACCTGAATATAAACACTATCATATACTATATACGAGTACATGCGAGTACATTGTATACGGATAAATAACATTAACAGACCAGACACAAAAAAACAAAACCGCTCAACTCAAATGCAATCTTCATTTAATGTTCGAAAATTACCTTTTTCTACACCGTAGTGTTTTTTACAAGCTCTTTCACTACGTCTTTGCAAAATTTCCCCTCTCGTTTGGTTTCGGAAGGCAAAATAATTTATATGCACGTAAAATTTGAACAGCTCCACAATACTAAGTTCTTTAAAGCCAATGAATTTTAACGTGTATGAATAGTAATGAACTTGGCATTAACTCCGTCTTTTGTTTTATACCATCAAGAGATAGGCAAGCGCGGTATACTCGTTTCGTTTTTCAATGATTAAATTTAAACTTTCGACAAAGTCACGTTTCAGTATTTGGGAACATCTCCGGTCGGTAAGAACCTGTAAGAAATAGTCTGGTCATTAATTAGCCCGGCGGTCGGTCCGGTTGCGAAACGGCCGGGAATGCGGCCCACTGCAAGTTTGTGTACGAAAGTAATATCGTGTCCGCTACAATTGGATGAGAAATTGCTGAACAATCGCGTCAGATGACCATTGTTTTAATTTCCGATGATAAGCGGGCAGGAAATGAGGCGAAACGCGCGACAGTGCATCCCATTGTTTCCGTCGGTGATTTCGATTTCGTAACAAACGTTACGTAGACGGAACTGTCTGGATGGGAATCGTGAATTGAGACGAACAGGCTTCGAGCACAAAGGCGAGGGCAAGTCGGAGTCACGAGAACGAGAGAACGAAACGATCGTGATGGAGACGATTTTAAATCGAAAGTCTAGTTTTTTGTGAATAAAATAATAAAAGCGGATGTAATAGCACATAATGGTGCGCGGTGCATCAAATCACGAATTACGTTTCTGTATTATTGTAAAAACAGCTGTCGGCAGTTAGAAAGCATGGCTGACGAAGAAGCTACAAACCATGAACGGACAAGTGGCGTAATATATAAGAATACAAGAAGTTGCCTCAGTGATTAGATTAATACGAGACAACAATAATTGAACGGACTATGATTTTATATACAGTAAAGAGAAAGTTCCATGTCGTATAGACATTGAATCGTTAGGAGTAAGGGAATTAACTGATTTCTCACAAGATTCAACCTCCACTAATCCGCAGCATGTAGCAATGGAGCGGCGTGGTAGAGTATGCTTTAGACCTCCCGCAGATGTGTCTGTGGGGAGATCCGTGCAACAGTGGGACGTCTATGGGTTGCAACTTACAACATTCATAGGATGAAATACCAATTTCAAAATGAAAGTTTCTTCGGCCATCGCCACCACGGTTGACTAATGTTAGTTTTTAATCTCAATAAATAGTAGATTCGCATGAAGGGGCTATTCTAGGATTTTTTTAAGAGTGGTTTTATCTTAGACATAATTTTCATTAAGGCACTGCTTCCCATTTCCTTAATTACAAAAAAGAAAGGGAGAGCGAAAACAAGAGACAAGTTGCTAGTATTTTATATACAGTTACAAAATTGCGAGACCAAAAACAAGAAAGTTAATAATTTAATATTTGCTTTATATTTATACAAAATAACTGGCACGAATAATTCCACCCTCACCGGTGCCCGAATGGAATGATTGTCTTGAAACGTGAACAATAACTGTTATTTAAATATGTATATAAAACTGAAGGCACAACACTGAATGACTAAATGTTTGCGAAGATGAAATCCGAGAACGGATCGGTGGTTGCGCAGTAAACAAACGGTACCGAATCGGTAGGCCTTGTTTGCGGATCGTGTTCGTTAACAATGTTAACTTAAGTCTGATTCGACCAATAAAATTATATCCGCCCCTTAAGACTACGCACGTCAATAAGGTGACCTCGGCTATAATGATTGCCGTTTCGCCACATGATTTGAGAAAATGGATATGGTCATTGTTTTCACCTAAAATAACCTTTGAGAAAAAGTTGTTATACATATATATTTATTTGAACTGTATTTAGTAATATTCGGACTTCCAATTTTATTAATTATGGCTACATAGTAGGTTTATTGATATCATTATTTTCTATAATATTCTGTTTTAGCAATAATCGTAAATATAAATGTATGAGACCAAATTCTCCTTGGGATTTAAATTAAAAAAAAGATAAACAATGAGTAGGTACTTTTCCATTGAGTTTTTCATACAAACGGGATACGAAACTAATAAGACTTCAGGCTTTTGTTGTAAGTGAATAAAGGCTCAGATAACACTCGAAGCCATTCAGGGTTTGGAGCGAAAATATTATTTCCATTAAGAATATTTATTCAAAATATTATTTATACAGAACAATGATTGGAATAGTGTTCAAGGAATACTTTTAAAAGTTATTTAAGCAATCTTTAGACAGAACCCTGTCCGGTGACGCTGTAAAGGCAAATTAGGGCCAAGGGCATCTGACCATTAGAAAATAAGTAAAAAAAAAAAACGAACCACAACTACTAAACACAAAACTAAAAAAAAAGCGAATCGTTTCTTAAACTTTGCTATCATCTTGTACGGCATGAAAGCTCATTGGCAACTTGAGCTTTTCCTAATATTGATTTTGAAGCGGCAACCTGTCGGTTGCGGAAAGCTACATTTTTCTGTATAAGGGGAGCGACGAAAGCCGTCCCGTTGTCTGTCACCCTTGGTGGCGGCGCCGCGCCGATGAAACAAAGTTGCACGTCAAACACGCTTTTATTTTTTATATGGTAGTTATATTCGTACGATAGATGCGGTCGGCTTGAGAACATTCGACACTGGGTTGGCCACTAACCCCTCCACCAATCCACATTGGAGCAGCGTGGTGGAGTATGCTCTAGACCTCCCGCAGATTTGTCTGTGGGAGAGACCCGTGCCCAGCTGTGGGTTGCAGAAAGGCTGATGGATGGACTCTTAATAAATAAGTGATACTGAGAATGGATATAAATAAATATAAATGTTCCTTTAAAATTGTATTTAAGTATATCTAAAAACCTAGGTAAGAAAAATGGAATCTAATATTTAAACCTTGAAATAATAATAGATTGCTAGCGAAAGTTGGTAATAATTTAAAATAATGACATCATTATAGCTGCATCAGTCAGACGTTATAACAAATTACAGTCAAGCAAGATTAAACGAATTTAACGGCATTCGATAACTTGATAGACGTCAGCGAACAAACATAATCGAATAACTTATATAAATTGTTCATATTATAATAACTTCTGAGACTTTTAAAGAACATAGCATTACATGCTAGGTGGTGCCATCCATACACCGACACAATTACCAACTCCCAGCTACAACTGGGAATGTTAGAAATACCCCAATAACTCTTTGCCTGGCCCGTGGATTGAACCCAGTACCAGCTTTGCAGTGACGCTTGTGGCACTGAGGTAGTTTAAATAATATACTCGTAGATAGAGAGAGAGAGAACAAAATCAACCCGGTTAGTTTGTTACTAAGAAAACTTGGTCAAACCATTCCAGCGGCGCAAAAGTGTAGCTCTAATCTTGAATGCGCAAAATTCGAAATTTTAGGTACCTATCTTACGCGGGGCGAGCGGGTTCGCCAGCCGTATTATGTCCCCCAATAGCGGTGACAGGCCAGTGGCTTTCGAACTCGCCTCTCACTCGAGCGGTCCGGGTTCAAACCCCAGCGGCACGCACCAATGACTTTTGAGAAATTAAATGTCACTTGCTATAACGGTGAAGGACACATCGTGAGGAAACCTGCATGCCTGAGAGTTCATCTTAATGTTCTCGAAGGCATGTGAAGTCTGCCAATCTGCACTTGGCCAGCGTGGTGGACTAAGGCCTAATCCCTCCTATTCTGAGAGGAAACCCGAGCCCAACAGTGGGACAAAGAAAAGGTTGTGACGATTATGTCTCCCGCATTGATACCCCATGCGCAGCTATCCCCTCCATATACAGTCAAACCTGGGTAAGTGAGAACTGGATAAGTGAGAAAACTCTATAAGTGAGAGTAATAGCCAGAACCCGTCATTTTAAGCTCCCAAAACCTCTATTAGCGAGAAACAGAAACCTCTGTAAGAGAGAGTCGTTTTTCCCTCATGGACCTCCGTAAGTGAGACTGCTACTTATCTATACCTCTATAAGCGACAGTCGAGCTTTATTTATTTATATTATTTAGGCGGAACTATAGCTACAATAAAAATACATACATACATACAAGATACACACATACAGTAACAAATGACAAACAAATTACAAATTTAACATCCGCTATTTTATGACTCATTCTTAATTTTCGTGGAACTTCCTACCATTTTTTAAGTGTAAATAAGTTCTAAATAAAATAAAATAATATTGTTATTGCTGCGTACCTCTATAAGAGAGAAACGCTACCCATGTACCTGCATAAGCGAGAAACTCGGGTTAGTGAGAAACCTCTATAAGCGAGAATGAGATTGTGCTCCCTCGAACTCTCGCTTACCCAGGTTTGACTGTATATAGAAAGTGTATCTACACTTTCTTGCCTAATGTTGAAGACTGAAAATGATAGCTTCGCAAGTTCCCCAATCCAAACTCGCCCGAAGCTTAGTTTCACCAACTTGTTCATGATCATAACTCACCCGAGGATGTTCGGGTGCTTCAACTTGTTCATGAGCTGCACCTCCCGCAACATGTTCGGCCTGTTCGCCCGCTGTTGGTTCATCTTCAGCACCATCACCTTGCCGGACGTCTTGTGTGTCACCTGTGGACAAGGAGCGAGTTTGAGCTTACGTTTCTAAAAACAAACAACTGATCCACCTCACGGTAAAGGTTCTGTCTGAAAACCAGCGCTAGGCTGGTCTCTATCTCTGCAGTAGAAAAAGCTGAGACAACTCCCGCTGTCACTATTATGTATCTCGAGCCGAGTTTTAAACTTACGATCATTTATTCCACAAACGCGATTTCACGCAATAACTGATTGAAGCAACTTTTGCACCGTTTTAAGGTGACATCGTCACATGGGCATCCTGTACATTGTATAGATATATAAATGTGAATTATTATGAGATACTCGTAATGTGGGAATGTCACAGCAAGTTTTAAAGACATCAACACAATACCGCAATAAAAGACATACATGCGAGTCTTTTTTGAACATTGAACGATTGTACGTGACGTTACCCTATATTACTACGTCCGGTGGACAATGTCGAACGCTTACACAATAGGTGCGCGATAGTACCGTGCCCGCTCACAGCGCGCATTCCTCTGCCGATCCCCGTTAACATTGACGTAATTTAAGGGATAATTTAATTTATTTTCTCTCCCGTCTATATTAAGTAACGCAACATGTTGGGTGATGTTGGTGCGCGTTGCGACACTTGCGACAGTTTTGGATGTACGAGTACAGTCGAGTGCACAAAGCTCGACTGTTGAAAGTTGTTCTTGATTCTGTACTAATCTGTACTTGAACCTATTTCGTTGTTTTTCAAAGTGTCCAATGAAACAAGAAGCAACAAAGAGAATTTTGAGAGAACTATAGTTAATTCGTGCGCTGATTTGAGCCAAAGTTAATTCGTGCGCTGATTTGAGCCAAAGTTATTTCGTTCGCTGATTTGAGCCAAAGTTAATTCGTGCGCTGATTTGAGCCAAAGTTAATACGTGCGCTGATTTGAGCCAAAGTAAATTCTTGCGCTGGCGTACATGGATGAAACCCAACTGTGACAAAAAAAAACTGAACTGAAACTCGGTAGCTTCTGGAGTTAAGGCTCCACATAACGCTCGGGCCCTAGTACCTACTGCGTGGCCTTGAGCCGAGCGCATACCGTACGCACCGATACGTGCATACTGACCGGTTTGCGTATCTGCAACGCAACAACGTGTAGTTTTTGTACCGCCGCCGCGCCGCCGAACTGAGGCGGCTGCGTTCAACTCAACCGGTGTTTATTGTTCGGAGAAAACGATGCGATGTTGTAATATCGCTGCCGGCGAGTTGGTCACGTAATATGGACCGTGCACCCTTTACGATGCGGGCTGGTGCATACATTGTTGAAAGGCACTATTCGGTATATAATATAACCTCTGAGAAAGTAGAAGATTGGTAACAAGTAAGTGGATTTTTACTGTAAAAGCTGACGGAAGATACGAGTACGATACGTATACGATACTCGTATAAGGCTAGACTTGTTGCTAGAGGTTTTCAACAAAAATATAAAATAGATTATGATGAAACCTGTTATAGACACTACTCCTTTGAGAATTTTACTATCTATTGCTGCTGATAAAAGTTTGAAATTAAAACAATTTGATATTAAGACTGCGTTTCTTCATGGAAATTTAAAGGAAACAATATACACGAAGGTTCCAAAAGGCTACGACAACAGGATTAGATATCTGCTAACCTGCCCGATCCATAAATTTCTCTCATGAGTATGAAGTATGCCTATCTGCAGTTGGGCGGCCTATGGCCTTATCCTGTTTAATCTGATGGTCAAAAGGTAGTAGTAGTCTCATATACTTAACTACCATTGAACAAAGCAAGATGTGTATTATACTGAGATAGAACCCAGCAACTCTTGTTCAATGAGAGTATGGCTAACGTTAGGTTACGATAGTATGAAATAGGCAAAACATATTGAACGAATTCTCAGGTTACGATGAGGGAGAAGTCCTGGTAACTACTATAGGTTAGTAGTTACCAGGACTTCTCCCTCATCGTAACACCCTAACAATACCCTCACCCTTTATAAACTTATTTTTGTAGTAAAATGATGATTCTTAAAGATTATGTAGGAGAATTGGATACTCACATCGATAAGCATTATATTATGAAGATTACCTAGATCTCTAATTCTACTACGTAGGAATTCGGAATATAGGTAAAAAAAATATGTTTACGTTTCACGCCTGAACTGAAATCCAGATCGACTATGCCGCAACTGACATTAATAGGAACCGATTGTAAACATATCGAGTGTTTACGTACACCAGATTGCGTCTAGGCTGTGCCGTATTCTAGAACGTCTGGAATAATCTAGAGTAATCTAGACTATATCTAAATACCGTGGCTAGAATTATCTGTCCGTGCCAGATCGATGGGGCGGCGTCTGTGATCGCGCGGGCAATTTATATGCGTAAACATTATAGTTTATATTGCATCGACGTTTCAGAATACATCGATGATGGTACAGTGGTTGAAATTAGGCCTCACACTAGAGTCCGGGTTCCAATACTTCCAATCCCAACGGTACGAGTACCTACAATGCAATTGTAATCCACACAGTGGGAAGAAGTTTCGAAAAGTGGTGTCATCAATGACTATTGCCTTAAATAGAAACTGTAACAGAATCAGAGTTCGCATACAAATTCCTAAAGAATAAGCTTTGTTTTTATATTAATATTAATTTCATTATTTTTAATCAACATCTTTACTGGCTGTTTACAATGTTCTTTTTCTTTTATAACTTAATTTTCAGCAATAAAACAAAAGACGATCAAGTGGCACTAAAATTTTCTCGAAAACTAGACGTATGCGTTCAGTGTGGTTCAAGGCGTGGTTCACTGCGAATTGCGATTTACTACTGAAACTTTGAATGCAATTTCAGCTAACGAATGTCAATCGAACTACATCATGAGCGTCATAGTTTTCTATTTCTTCAACAATCTCCCGTGCAATCTCGCTCCAATTTCTTTAAGATAAAAATATTTTCACGGTGATAATGAATACAATGGAGTGCAAAGCACACAATTATTCCCACTCGAAGGTAGGTACCTATTTGAATTAAATACGCTATCGAGACTTTATTGCTATTATCGTAAATTGGTCAAGGATTAGATAGCTGACACAGCTTAGTTGTGTAATTATTGCTAAACAAGTTACAAATTATTGTTTATAATGTTTTATAATATAACAAAAACAATAAACATTTTTTACAGTAATACGGACTTTGTTGGATTAACACTTAAACACGCTTTTATTAGCTTGGTATGTACGTAGTTATGAGTAACGAGTTATGTATGTAACGAAATTTTTGAACGTGATTTTCAAGCGTGTGTTCTTTTCTATGATGTTGTTATTTGATATAAATAACTATTTCAAATTCCTCTAACTGATATTACCCACTAGGACTAGGTAAGTAAATAAGATTGCAATCGACCGATCGATGCTTCGGTTCGGTGCTTCAGAGGGCACGTTAAGCCGTTGGTTCCTTTTCCCTGTCGCTACACCATATAGGCCTTCGGACAGGCTAAAAACTTCCGCCAAGCCAAGAGAGTAGGTGTCGAATGGAATCGAACCAATCCCCCCTCACACTAGAGGCAGAATCACTACCGCGGCGTCAAGAAAATGGTATAAGTATGTGTGTTCACTACACACACATACCTACTTATACCATTTTCATAGGTATAAGTATGTGTTCACTACACACATACTTACTTATACCATTTTCTTTGGCAACGTCTGTGCATTCCAGGCATGCAGCGCGTGTTTACACGGCGATAGGAGATAAGATAGCGCGCTGTATCGGAGCATGCGACACCGGGGTCGGAGCCGCGTGTAGCGCGATACGCATCTCTTTTAGCCAGGTAGCAAATTGGCATGCATCAGCACGGGTTAGGTTAGTTAGGAACGGCAAGCCTTACCGCCGACAACAAAGTCACATACGACGAAATGTATAATGATAAGCTCGTTTTCTCTGCCGCCGCCCATGATAATTTGTTTAAAACGATGAAACGAATACTTTAGTTTTCGATTGTATTGTCTATACTTCTATACTAATATTATAAAGAGGAAACATTTGTTTGTAATGTTTTCACACAAAAACTACTGGACCGATGTCAAAAAATTTTTCACCATTAGAAAGCTAACTGTCACTGAGTGACATAGTCTATATAATATTAGTAGGTGTAAACGAAACTTTTGTTATGTCTAATTACACGCGAGCGAATCTGCGGGCGTGTACTTAGTAATATGTAATATAATTTGTGATTAGGATCTCAAACGCAATGGAGACATTAGGTAGACCCCACTGTTGCGTCCATAGGCCAATGGCTCGCATCGTTTTAATGTGATCGACATAGTTAATCTACGACGGGCGCGGTCAGTTTGTGGATAGGTGACCGCTTGTGGCAAAATTTCATGGGCGCTACCGTGCTTCGTGGGCACGTTAAGCTGTCGGCACCGGTTGTTTTCAATGGCGAAATAAATAAAATAAATAAATATCATGGACATTCCCAACAAACAAAATATGCTTATAAAATTAAGTCTATAAGGTCTAAACTCTTATACTTGTTATAAAAGAGCATTCATTATGTCATTGTTCCTTATAATGGCACATTATTAGAAGATTTAGCTAATATTACCTTTATTCTTATAATTTGGCTGGGTAAACGTTAATAAATCCAATTAATATGGCTACAATAAGGGTTCGGAATGTGTTCTTCTTATAGAGGCTAGTTACATTGCCTTTTAGCCGTATAATATTCAAAGTCATATAAAGGCTTTTAATATGGTCAATTATTCTTACAAAAGTAATTCACAAGGTATCTATGATGCTTTTCAACTTCTAGGAGCATTTCATAAAACGTCTATCCAACAAACGAATTCTAACTTTTTATATGATCTTAACAAGGATGAAAGCAATCCATATTCTCTTATACAGTGATTATAAAGATATTATTCTCTTTAAGGTTATATTAAAATGCTTTACATAAGTAGATCCGCCATATTACGGAGCGGAATTTGTATTTAAAAAATGGATTCTAAACACTGGAAGAAGTTTAAATGAAGCGGTAGTTAAGAAAAGTAAAAAAAGGTCTACGAAAACATGGTTGTGAGAATTACACCCACCACATCTTCTCATATGAAACTACAAAATTACCAAGCCGATACCAACGAATCAGCCAGTGGTTCCGTAGAGGATTATTTTATAGAAAATGAGAATGAAAAAAAGAAAGCAGTGAGAATGAATATAATTGTAGCGATAATGATAAAGACATATCATTACAACATTAATTAAAATCCGGGGTATAAAGGGAAAAAAAAATTTAATGAAGAGTTGAAGAATATTGATATTCGTAGTGATATCAGACAATGGGCAGTGAAATTCAACATTTCCCATATCGCTTTAGGTGACTTATTAAATATATTATCCTCCATTGGTACTGGACATTATTGGCATAATGGATTACTTACACAATTACAAAAAAACCTTACAAAACTAGGAAGTGCCATTAAAATAACCTTGAAAAAAATAAATTAAATACCTATCGATGGTTTACCGATACATTAAAGCTCGAATCATCAACTCTGGCCAATACTATGCAAATTACTGAAATTAAAAGTATATCACCTATCGTGGTGGGAATAGGAAAGGAAAGGGAAATCAAAACCTGCCGATTTAAACTTATATTTAATTACTTATTTAATAATTACTATACAATTTTGGCAAAAAATTAAAGTGAATCGTTACAAAACCTATGTTTTCATGACCTCTCACGAAGTGGTAAAGGGTCGGATATATAAAGTACAATTAAAATATTCCTTTCTTAGAATAAAATGAGTCGACTTCCATGGGCATCGCAAATTATGTAAATTAAGATATTTTCCTTGTAGAAATTTGTCTACACCTGCTAATATGTATACTACCATTGCAATATCTGCGAACAAACATATTATATTACTAGTGGTCCGCCCCGGCTTCGCACGGGTATTTTATATAAAAATCAATATTATAATACACACACATAAACCCTATTTGCGTCAGGTTACTAAAAAAATAAAAATTTAACACGACTTTATTTTACATATAGACTTTATTTTACATATAGACTTTATTTTACATAATAGTTTCGTTTACGCCTAGTAATATTATATAGCCTTTGTCACTCAGTGAAGATGCAGCTTTCTAATGGTGAAAGAATTTTTGAAATCGGTCCAGTAGTTTTGGCAGCGCACGCCAGAATAGCTCGCAGATGGTAGATTTTTTCCTACTTACCTACTTGACACTTATCGTCATATTTTGGACGATTCACACAATATCTTTATAAATTTTAGCCTGTGTGTTATTCTGATGTATAAGCTATATTATTGTAAAGTTTCATTAAAATCCATTCAGTACTTTTTACGTGAAAAAGTAACACACATCCATACATACATACATAGGTATAGTGTGTCGCGGACTTTTTTATAGATATTTATAAGATCTACAATTAATTAGAACATTTTATGGTTCTATCTTTTATATTTTAGGCAGCGTACGCAAAATAAGTAACTTTTCTGGTTGATTTTTTACACCTTGTGTCCGAAAAACCCAAATATCTTACGGAACCCTATTTTTTTCCAAAATAAAGTTTAGCCTATGTCACCCGGGGATAGTGTAGCTTTCCAACAGTGAAAGAATTTTTCAAATCGGTTCAGTAGTTTTGAAGCCTATTCGATTCAAACAAACAATCAAATCTTTCCTCTTTATAATATTAGTATAGATATAGAATTATATTATTTATTGTGTACCTACTACTACTATGTATTATTATAAATTTTAAAATTATGGAAAAAGACTAGCTAGGTACGATTTAGTTTGTGCGCAAGGAACCCTAACGATATGTAAAATGGCGATACCATAAGCAATAAACGTTGCCATTATAAGTCTTCACTCTCATAGACACCTTGTAGAAGATGTGCGAATCGTTTTGCTCTTATAATAGCACTGTTTATCACATGACTAAATAATTAATTACGTTTTAGGCACAAAAACAGCTTAATTTCAAGGGCGGGTTGATCTTACAACACGCAGCGTACCACATTTTACCATGCATTTAAATTCCCATACACCTTTCACTATAAACGAGCACATAAATCACGTTAATAAACTACATAAAATAATAACTTACCGTTCACTTTTCAGTAAAATGGTTGACGTTTCTCTTTCTTCGCTAAACTGTTGCAAAAATGTAGGTAAATCTAACAAAAATACCTTATAGTAGAATCATAAATAGACGGCTATAAGGGCCTACGGATTTTTAAGAGTCTTTGATTTGCCGCAATGAGTTTATCTCCCTTGTACCGGACCATAATAAAACACGTATAAGGGTGATCGCCCATATTAACGCTTTCCATATGTTTCTTATAAGTGTATTGGCTTTTTAGGAGCTTTTTTCATGCCATTATAAGTTTAACTTCCTTGTTCCTTGTCATAATATAACACGTATAAGGAAAAAAAGCGGATAATAAAGCAACTTTAAGGAGGGTATAAGGTTATAGTCTTTATAATTTGTGCCCAAACGCACCCTTATTAGCGATAATACGGCTCTTATAAGAATATTATTTTTGGCAATATAAGCCACAACAAGAGCAATTTTTGTTAGTTGGGTTCTCACACACGGCCATCTGACCCCAAAGTAGGCGCGAGCCTGTGATATGGGTGTCAGAGATGATATACATACATATATATTTTTAAATACATACTTAAATAGATAATATTCACATCCAGACACAGAACAAATACAAGTGTTTGTCACACGAATATTTGTCCTGAGTGGGATTCGAATCCACGACCCCTGGCGCAACAGACAGGGTCACTACCGATTGCGCCAACGGGCCTGTCAATCGTTAAGCCTTGTCGACCTTCGGGTGTCTTGCGACTAACCCCTCCACCAATACGCATTGGAGCAGCGTGGTGGAGTATGCTCTGGCTGGACCTCCCGCATATCCCGTGCCCAGCAGTGGTACGTCTACGGGTTGCGGCTTGATCCCACTCGGCACGGTGTAGTTGGTCTACGCTTTCACCACCTGGTGTTGAGTTTGAGAACTATCACAGCGGTTGATTATAGAGTCGCATCACACACATATTTGATAATGATTATTTCATAACAAGCCGTTCCGCGATTAACATTTTATCTGTTAAATAATAGATACATTAAACAACATATTGGAAAAAAATATTACCACATCAAATTGTTTAATTTTGCACTTTTGTAAATGTTCCTAAAACGATTATGTAAAATCCGAACTTTAAAACAAAACCATTAAAAGACCAGTTTGTAGATATAGGTTACTAGTTTAATATAGTCTGATGTTTTATTATGGATTGGATAAGTATTTTTTGTCACAGATCAGTTGTAGTACGGAAATGTAAGTAGGTACTTAAGTGTTTTTTGTATGTGGTGTGAAAAAAATATTTAAATACAAATGTTCAATATTTTCCTAAATGTGCAAAACTGACATAATGTAATTTGAATGATCACACGTAACCCGTTTTTGAGATCATTGCTAAATGGCATCAATTCGCATCAAATTAACACGGTGCGCGGAATTGTATGATATGACGAAACCATAGATTAGCTTGTTTACGAAATGTTTTGCTTGATGCTTGTTCTGCAGAAGTATGAAGGAAACGAGGGTGCAACCCAGCCTGAAACACAGCACTAGAGGACCGGTGGTGTACCACCATCCATCAGCCTTTTGAGGTCCACTGCTGGACATAAGCCTCTCCTAAACGACCATGCACATTGTCACTTCAACTTGCTACTCTGGTGAGGTTTTTCATCTGCGGATTTCATCATTCTTAATTCGGTCGCGTAGCAAAATACCGAGCATAGGTCTCCTTCATAGCACATTGTGTGAACTCAAATTATCAATGAACAAGTTGCTAAGTTCCATTAAATTTGTTGCATGTGTAGACTCCGTGAAAACTACTAGTATTAGTGGCAAAATTTCATGGACGCTACCGTGCTTCGGAGGGCACGTAAAGCCGTCGCTCCCGGTTGTTTTCAATGGTGGAAACAGTCGTTAGGTCTTGTCGAAGACCTTCGGTTGGCTTGAGAACATTCGACACTGGGTTGGTCACTAACCCCTTCACCAATCCGCATTGGAGCAGCGTGGTGGAGTATGCTCTAGACCTCCCGCAGCATAGTCTGTGGGGGAGGACCCGTGCCCAGCAGTGGGACGTCGATTTTCGCACTTTTCTTTGTCAGAAACAAATAGACGGTCACACTTTGGGGCACTAACATACATTAGGTAGAAAATTAACCGGAAACCACTGTTCCACGTTAACTGAATCAACCTTCGAACTGAACGGTTAAGATAGGTCCGTAAACTGTTCGCTGAGCCCTGTCCCGACTCCTAACTACATTAACGCCGATACAAGCGCCGGGGTGTTGGCGAATTTACATAATTACCGGCCGGCGCCCGCCGGCGCCGAGAGGTAATAGGGCTTCCTTTGACCCTAAACTATCTGGCCCAGCGATGCTCAAACATGTCTGAGCTCGTGCTCCGATATACCTACTGGACTTCTAGAGGTTAGTGGCTCGGGTATCTCATGTTTTACTCAATGAAACCGTATTAGAAAACCGGCAGCTTTTTAGAGATATATTTCGCAGATTAATATGTATGTCTAAGCTCGTGCCCCGGTAGGTATCTATAGGTACTGGACTTCTAGAGGGTAGTGGCTCGGGTATCTCGTGTTTTACTCACTAAAACAGTATTAGAAAATCTGCTTTTTTTAGAGATGTTTCGCAGATAAATATTTGTACTCGTATCATGGATGCTAAATTGTGATTTCTGTGTATGTCCGCCATCTCCTACACAGGCCTAGGCATGGCTAATCCCTTGATAAATGCTTAAAAGAGCTCGCTTCTTGCGACTTCTGAGGCACAGCAGCCTTAAGGATACGTTATCGCAAAGGGAATGATAGGCAACCCATACGGGGTACGCCCATTGACACCAGGGTTGCGCCATGCTTGCTCACGCTTTGTAAAGGTAAAACTTCGTATCTATTCTCTGGCCTTGTTGGTTGGGTGTAATGCAAATGCCCTCATCCACGATTCCAATCAAACTCAACATTTGAAGGACAATGGATAGTGCAACCAATCAGAAGAGCCTATTACTATCAGTAAACTAACTTTATTGAGCTTATTTGATAAATTTTATTCATATCTAATCTGAGTAATTTTCATCCTGATTACCGATGATACGATATAATTCTCTGTTATTACGAATATTTTTATCAACCAACAACGCCTACGGAAATATAAAATAATAATATTGTGCAATTAAACCTTGTCCTGAAGGACAGAATGACAGACCTTTACTCCTCTTGCGCTGAGGGAATTCGGAGTAGAAGAGATCCCCTGTATCCGGACAATTGCTCCAGGGGTAAATCGTGTGTGCTTGTATGCGTCGACGCTCCCCCCATTGCTCGACCGTCAAGGCCAGTTATACGAAATGTTGCACACAATAAATGTACCTACTTAAAGAATTTACCATTACCTAACTCATATTTTGAAGGTTGAGAATCGCTGCTTCCTTAAACTACTGTACAGCCCGAATATAGAATGCTGATCGAATATCTTCAACGCGTCTGAGAAGTCCCGTGGATAATGCTTAAGGTCACCATGACACCATGGAGGAGGAAAAGAGGAAAGATGCCAATTAAGTGACTAAGAAAGATTGAAGAAATTGCATGACGACCAGACCATGTACCATTATGCCTTGCTGTGCAAAGCTCCGGTATATCCGTACGGGCGCTTGAAAAAAAAAGATATTCAGTCAGAGATCAGAGATCTGGATCGCATCGCCATAGACTTTGTGTCACGGGCGGTTACAAAGACAAAGATATGTTAGGGAGAAAAACGCTTGGCAATAAACGTCCAGTAAATTCGTACGAGCACTAAAAAGGATTTTCCTCAAATCAACGATGCGCACTGATAAGCCATCGAATGCATAACGAGTGAAAGGGGGTGATCACGAAAACTAAGATACATGGGGGGAAAACGACGTTTACCAGCAACCAAACCTTGGACAAATTCGTACGAGCACTTGAAAAGGATTTGCATGAAGTCATTTCAGTTGATCGCACTGATAAGGCGCCATCGAATGCATTACCAGTGCAATGGGGCGATCACGAAAACTAAGATACATGGGGGAAAACGACGCTTACCAGCAAACAAACCTTGGATAAATTCGTACGAGCACTTAAAAAGGATTTGCCTGAAGTCGTTTATGTTGATCGCACTGATAACAGCCACGCGCCATCGGAGGCATAGACAGTGCAACGGCGTGGTCACGACCGTCTCGCGCACCAAACGTGACAGAAATCAACGCGAGCCTCCGAACGTGGCGCGTGACCTATTTTATATTAATTTGGTCGAAACAACTCATTGTTACTGTACCTTGGGATGTTATGAGACATGGTTACTCATTGAGCTGGAAGTAATGACTGTACGAGCATATTGTGTAAATAAAAATGGAAGTGTATGAGAATAAGTAACGGTTGACCCTTATCATCCTCATGTGGATTCAGGTAGCATGAAAAAACAACTGAGAATGGCTTGCTAAAAGCAGCGATGCCCCAATTATTTGGCTTTAGTCCAGCAGTGCGCAAGAATAAAAAAAAAAAAGTAAGATATGATTGTACCGATTATATTATTGTGAAAAATCTAAACATGATTAAACCAGTTTTTTTTTTTAAATTTAACCCAACTTATCCTAAAATAATCCTTTTTATTTACAAAACCATTTTTTTTCATTTTGCACAAAAATAAATTGCATAAATTAGGCATTATCAGGGCATGTATAGTTTAACTTCTATTACCATTTTTTTTTCAATTATCTCAACGTAGAACGTACTCAGCAAAAAATATTGTATACAGCCAAACGTTCACGTTCACAGCATAACTGTAGGTTGATAATGGGAAAAGTTTTGTTTGAGATAGGTACACGTAGTTTGCAAAGATAAAATCTATTGGCATTGCTGTATTAGTACAACTGCGGCGGTCACGACTCCCGCGCCGAGCTCCACAGATGTGTCAATTGTCCTCACGTCGTCGTCGCCCGTAAATTTGCCTGAGGTATGTTTTAAAGAGAGCAGGAGCAAAAGGGCATGTGTAGCCGTTTTTGCAATGTTTGTTATATGCTTTTGAAATTCTTCTTCTTGCTGAATTTTAACTACTTGTTAATATTTTACACTTTTGATCCGTTTTGACAGTGAGTTTATATGATGTATGTATAGTATATAGGTACGTGATTATATCTAGGCTTGGTTCCTATGAAGGAACTCCTGAAAGGCATGACATTTTTGTTAGATAATATTTTATTTACCCCACTTAACCCCCCACTATCCTGGGTTAGGTTTTAGACGCTTGTAAAAAATATTTTGTCTCCTGTTGACTGTTTCACTTTGGTTTCACTGATAACGGCCGAGATCACGATTTCAATTTAATATTCCGAAGTCACGACAAACAAACTTGTGAGTGACGGAACGACGGAATTAATTCGATCAAATCCATTTTAAACACCTTATCATTTACGCCGTTGTCAGTTTTGTAACCAACACACCGTTTGACATTTTGCATGGCACTAGACATGAATGAGATAACATTTGTGTCAAAATATTGAAAACCAATATAGTTAAGATATTTTGCTCAGACCACCGCCTGGGTCTGCCAAGTTCGCAGGAAGGCAGCTACTACGATCCACGGCAGTGTGTGTGTGAGTCAGTGGCGGGTTGTACTTAATAATGCCTTAATTATCACGCCTTTCAAGAGTATTCAAGCCTTTAAATGTGTATATTTTTCAATAAAAACATACTAACTACTTTAAGGATATTATGTAGTTTTGTGTAAAACAAGAAGCTTGATTCCTAGAAACGTATTACTCCGTTCGTGGAGCAAGTTTTAAGAAAGAAACAAAGAGAACAGAATAGAATAAAGTTTTATTAGAACAGAGACATTACAGCATAATTAACAATTATTAAACCTAGATATAACACTTTAAAAAATAAATAAATAAGAAAACAATCTGAAATTGACTACTTACCTACTCGTAACATTTACAATTTTTCTGCATTAAGAGTTACATTAACATTAACAGTTACATATTGGTAATTTTTTACACTATGTATGTGTCTTTGACGTAGGTGGAAAGAATGAAATTCTACGCGTGTACGAGTATATTCTGGTTGACTTGTCAATCAAACTCAAAGCTAAAGGCGTTGTTTTGCTTTTTTTGCCTTTGCATTCAACAAGCTAACATAATCAGAGTCGGCAAAGCAAAATTCTCCCGCCAGAGATCCTTTTAACAAGGATGACGGAACATAAAATGAGTCTAAAAATATATGTAAGGCTCAAAACGTACTACCACGTTGTATATACTTACGCTAAGGTTTTTAGCTTTAGAGTATGGCAGCTTAGCGTTCTTCTTTAAATCATCAACAATTATTGTAATTAAAAATATTTGATGATTGATAAATTTTTGATGCTGATCTACCTGGTGTATATACATAACTGACGTAGATCTTTGCAGCCTGGTGCGAATATTGGTGCTACAGTTTTTCCTGCTGAACTCCTGCTATGTAAAAAACATCAAGAACAATACAAAAAGGGGGACTTCCGGGACTATCCGAGCTTGTATTAACCATCCAGCATTCGCAGAAAACAATCTGTATTAGTATACTGCTGCTATACGGCTGCACAAAGTCGTGGGTAAGAATAAGTTTACGTCACTGAAACGAACTGGAGACCTCTTATGCGTTATAATGAGATCCGGAGCCAACAATCGCGGAAGAAGTGTTTTTGGCGAAAAAATTAATAATTTTTTTCGCCAAAAACACTTCTTTAAGTTAAAATCTCCTATAACCTGCTTCCCCAATACCCGAGTGATATTAAAATGTAATGAAACAAAGGTCGAACGAAGCCCGCCGGGCAGTCCGTTCGCGGCCTAACGCTCTGGGCCGACCTATTCAAACAAGATCCATCAATCGGACACTAAGCATAATAAATATCTTGTAATTTCTCAGGCGCGCCGCATTGATGTCCATATACGAGGTAAATCTCCTTACGTTCTGCACGCTGCGCTCTTTACCATATACAAAGGGAACGATGCCGGGTCTGCACGATTTTTGTACGATATAAGTGCTCTCTCGGGCGGCGATAGCCAAATGGTTAAGAGAAGGGTTGATAACCACAGTCGTTATTTTGAATGTGACTAGTTACACATTTAAAATTACAGATTATACTTTGGTCTAAGTAAGTAGGCTTGCGCGTAGGCAATTGGTTGCATTATCTTATGCTCACGGTCAATCTCTGAAAAGACAGTAGAAATGGAACGTTTCATGATATAAAATAACCCAACAATAAACAGAGTAACCTTCCTTGTAACTAGTGACTGTTTGGTACTCCATATTACTCAGTTTAAGCTGAAGGGTAGAATGATTGAACAAACTAATAAAGTCGATGGAAGATACTATAAGATACTGGTGTCGCCAGTCAAGCTAACGCCTATATATGTATAGAGAAGCTTCCGAATTATCGACAGGAAAGCGGTCCTCTGCACCAATATTGAGCTGCCATCGTCTATAGAATCCTCGGAGATTTGATTTCGTGACACATTTTGATCAATCACCCATGTTTTTTTTTTGTCGGACTCAGATATATCCGAATGTCCGACGCTACGGCACATTGCCTCTTGTACTTGTACAATGCCGTTCAATAAATATGTACTTACCATGTTAGATAATTGATTTGATGTTCAACTTTCAACATAGGCGTGATTAAATTATTACCTATTGATTACGATTAATCCTTCCCTCTATACATATAAGTTCAGTCTGTTCCAATAAAATAAATTACGTCAACCCAATAAAACGGTAGTTATTACAATGACAATACAATACAATTTGAGTCTAGTTCACGGTGCTACACAATGCATTTTCATATTTCATAATCCTTACACGCGTCAGGTTCTAATGGAAAATTGACCTTTATTTAAAACTCATCACATTCTAAAAGATCTAAAGCTATGAAATGTTCCAAATCTTCAAAGGTATGAATCTTCCTAATGTTTCCACAATAATTCACCTCATTTACGATCGTTCCGATTTAGGGTATCTCAAAACTGGAGTGTTGTGGGCGAACAGTGGGCTGTGGGATGGCACGGCACGGTTGCGAGGCATCCCCGAGTAACGGGCGCCAGCCGTCGTAAAGATTCAAGATAACCCGCGAACACTAACAATCCCACGGCTGTGCTATTGTGCTCCCAACTGCAGACAATTTTTCATAAAGTTACATCTTGCATTTATTATTCGTAAAGAAGGTCGCCATGAATCGCACTGATATTATAAATGCGAAATTTGCTCAACTTGCTAAGGATGGATGACAGTTTGTAGTAATCACGGGCTATTTTTTTCGTAAAACGAAGAGATTTGAACTACGTGTTATTTCAAAGTCGACGTAGAAAAATACGAGAAAACTACATATTTACAAAACTGAAGACTACATTTACCTCCTGATACTGCCAACTAATGAACAAAAAACTTAATAAAGGGTCTTATTAACAATACAACACATAATATTGAAGTGCCTTTTGTAGTGACTAGTGAGTAACTAAATAAATCGTCTGCCAAAACATACAAAGCTAACACTGTTAGCAAATATTTTCGTTGGAACAACGCGAACACTTATTATTAAAA
The DNA here is from genome assembly GCA_944567765.1 of Carterocephalus palaemon. Classification (NCBI taxonomy): domain Eukaryota; kingdom Metazoa; phylum Arthropoda; class Insecta; order Lepidoptera; family Hesperiidae; genus Carterocephalus; species Carterocephalus palaemon. Next base: position 12,614,457 of record OX155643.1, read on the forward strand.
ACGCGGGAGCAGAGAGATCGCACAAAGAGGGGAAAGCCTCATATATTGCTTTTATTTTCAGTTAGTCTTTTGACTCCAACGTTAAAGGGATCAATAAAGGAACGATTTTAGTACCTATGAATATAGGTAATGTTCATAGATCATTAAATTATGTTAAAATAAGTTAATTGTCACCTTAGAATACGAAACTGATCGTAAGATAAAAGCAAATATGTCACTCCTAAATTCAAGCTCTCCATTTCTTTGTTGGCTATGAAATTGAATCGCCATTTCTGAGGTCCTCCTGAGGAAAGAATCATTGAGTGTAAACTAACAATCTGAGATACTACTAGAATACCTAGTATTGGGTACAAATGACACACTGACACATAGGGATCTTAGACGAACATTGCATACCTGCGTTACATTATAAAGAACATCCTTCCGCCATAGAGGTGATGCGGCGCACCGGGCCAGCGCATCGGCTATTCTGGTCCAACTAAAAATACTGGCATCCGACACGACGAGACCGATGCAGTTTTTGTGCATAAATATTTAAAGTCGGCGAGTGTCCATGTCCACTGTCGAAAGTTCCCCTTTTCACAGCCGAGTTGTAGCTGAGGGGGCCACATTCGTGAAGGGCTGTACAAATCATCATGAAAATATTTATGAATATGAAAGATACACTAAAATAAGAATATCCTTCTTCTTAGAATTTCTTCTCCCTTTAAAAAAGTTCAAATCAAAAAACGTCAATGGATCAAGCAGATATTTACGTATGTATATGAAAGATAAGGAAAAATGTGAATATCTTTTCCCTTCAAAAGTTATGCAAGTGCGGCAAGCTTCACAACCCTTTGTAAAGATATTTCGGCATGTTTTCCGTCGATGCAGCAGATGACATTTAACTACTTTATTTGCTATTGATATTTTTATATATTAAGGTTATCCGCAAGCAGCATGTAAAAAGCTCCTGGGCTGTCACATCTTTTTTATTTTGTGTCCTAAGTTTTCTATTGCTATTAATATTGCTTAAGTTTGTGAGCCGCAGCCCTATGCGAACGTCGCCGCATTCCTCCACGTCTGGTACGGATTATCCCTGGCCCCCGAGTATTTCTCCTCGCAAATTGATTAAGCGAAACCCTTGATTCCATAGATCTTTCTTTTCTTTCGCGACACGGCCACTCTCAATACTTCTTGGTTACTTTAGATCCAGAGACACATCAAAGAAGAGTTACGATTTGGTGAACATTCTTTCAGTTTTGTGTTTTATTTTCTGAATCTTTCGTTATTTTCGTACTTCCTGTAATAACATTGTGGTTTTTGTGGTATGTGATGAAAAGCGGAAGGTGAAACAGAAAAGGAGCAAACAAATAATGTACACTTGTGCCGATAACTTTGTGTAACTGCCGTATAGAAAGTTTTTCGATGACACTGATAAATAGTCTATAACTAGATGATTCAGTTATAGTAGTAACGTATGGTTTACGTAGATGTTAAATATTTTACTGGAATATACTACTACTAGTATGTATAAGTAACATTTTCAAGGCTGTTAGTGTGTGGAGTGGCCTAGAAATCTTGTATTCAGCTTATACTCTCGTATGCAGACAGACGCACAGATTTACAGGCAACATGGAATCATGATCGTGGGTTTAATTAATTTCATCGGAATTTACAGTTACCAAAAATTTTGCGCAGATTTGTTTTGTGCATCGAATGTGCTGTGAATGTTGCAATACTTGCAGTTGAAAAGCGGTGCAGGCAGATCGAATTTAGATTCCGTATTTTTTACTGTCGCTCAGTTGATGAGTTTCTGAATCAATTGCATGTGTTCAAGACAAATCATATCGGCCACCGTCGCTTACGCTTACATTAAAACTGTATGAACCATGTGTATTTGAACGGTGTGCCATAAGTGCAGAGTTAATACTGTACGGTACGTATGAAATTCCTGTCGGAATTAGTCCGACAGCGCATACCTCGCTAACAGCTTTAATAATATTGACCGTCTCAACTCTTGATCCTTCCGTCGCGTCGGCGTAAGTAAACCGAGTGCCTCGCAGATCCCGTTGTCCATTTTCCATTCTCTTGGCATCTCCACCACCTTACTGTAATAGACACGCATTCCACTTTAACCGGGAATTTTGCGCGTACGCACACCATTCGTCTTGCACGCAGACCGTAACGTTTATTGACGAAGCAAAACGGCCCACAAGTATACCCAGGTACGATTCATATTCGCAATCGTGTCTCGTCACAGCGCGCGCCGTTCTAAACGATATTGTATCGGATGAAATTCTGTTTATTGTCGATACAATTTGCTCTTGCGTTTATTGGAAACATTCCTTTATTTTTATGGAGGACAACGACATGCCCTTTAAATTGAAGGAGATTACTATTGGCCGCTTATGTAACGAATAAAAAACAATAACAAATTCTAGATGCGAAGTGGATCCAGTTTCTGCAGACATTTGTAACGGTATTAAACTATTAGCAATTCAGTAGGCAATACTTCGATCTGGCATACTCCAACACGGCTTGGCTTCTTCGTGGATTCTCACGATTTTGTGCAATATTATGTATTTGTAGAAACAATTGCATCTACCGTGTCTAACGATTGCTAGGTTTATCTTCTCTAAACGGCGTGGAGTCAAGTGTTTCATCAATTCTAATTTTTAAAATGTTTCTCAACTCTTATGTAAAAGCTAGGTGGGTTAGTAGGTAAATGGTATTACATATACATTTTATTTCTTGCTGCCACGATCTGATATTTTATAGTGGATCTGAGCCCCTAGATTTGTTTAGGCTGTGGACAAACGTGGGTAGGTTCATGATGTATGAAATCAAAGATGGTTTTTATAAAATTCACGTTTTATGATACGAAAAGATAATTAAGGCGTCAGTTAGCTTTAAATAATGGTAATGTTAGCTTTCATTAATTTTGTATTTTGCGCTTGCGCATAATGCAGCAAATTTTTTTCTTTATTTAAAGAGCTTTGTCGACCGTGACAATGTCGCTCTGTAGGGAATTACATTATTAGTTATTATGAGTTATAGTCTACGTCTTATAGCAATGTTAACTAGATTATAAAGAGCTCTGGCCAGTTCTCCCGAGGGCTATGCCAGAGCGCTGTTACAAACACAAACATCATAACAATGCAGTTTCAAAAAACTGTCTCGTACAACCCTCGTTCCGAACACACTCCAAAAGAACATGTTGGTTGGACGTCCTCCACGTAGTCACATTAAGGACAATTTAGCGACTGTGTTCGACCCATCAAATAACCAAATTTGTACAAGGACATTGGTCAATGGGACAAAGGTGTCCTGACCGAACTCTTAATGCCGTTACAATATCATTTCTATCCAGAGAACACTTATCAATACAAGTCCTCGCGGCTCACTCTGTTTAGTCCTGTACCAGATACCTTTCTAGCGTGATCTATCTTCAAAACAAACAAACAGACCCTATTGTATCACCTCGTCTGCTTGTCTGTCTGTCCTACAATAAGCACGTTTTCTCAGGAACCGCCGGCACTTGACAGTACATTTGTTGATGTTTCCAAGTACAGTCCATAATCGTAAAGATGTGTCTCGAGCTCTGTAGCAAAGTGCATGGCCCTTTGTGTTTGCTCGTTTCAACTAATTTTAATGCATTAATGAGACATTCATTCGAGATTCGAGATGCATTAATTCGGTTGGCATGTATAGATAATACTCTTAACTAATCAGTACTTGCATTAAATCGGACATTAGTCCGTCATGTAGCGCGTCCATAGCCCAATGGCTCGCTTCGATTCAATGTGATCGAAAGACTTAAGCAACGACGGGCGCGGTCGGTTTGTGGATGGACCGCTAGTGGCAACATTTCATGGAAGCTACCGTGCTTCGGAGGGCACGTAAAGCCGTCGGCCCCGGTTGTTTTCAATGCTGGAAACAGTAGTTAAGCCTTGTCGAAGACCTTCGGGTGGCTTGAGAACATTCGACACTGGGTTGGCCACTAGCCCCTCCACCAATCCGCATTGGAGCAGCGTGGTGGAGTGCTCTAGCTAGATCTCCCGCTGTGTCTATAGGTCGCAGCGGAATTAGTCAAGAAATTTTAATAGGTACAAAGTTTTTGGAAGATCCTACATAAAATAACATCAGCCTGTATATTCCCAAAGGGGTAGGCACCCACTTTCACCAGTTATGTTTCGGCCCCGTGTGGTGAGCCTATTGCCATAAACCGGGAACAATTCCAGACTGCGAGATACAACTGGGAATTGTATGTTGTAAAAACCCTATAATACTTTGCCTGACCCGGTGATCGAACCCAGGAGCTCTTATTTAGCAGATTGATCGAATAAACTAGTCTGCCAGTATTTCACTGTATATTTGTTTCTTAATTGAAGCTATACATGTCTAGAGTTGTATAACATGATACAGCATGTTTTTGCTTTCTTTCATTTTATTGTTTCTTTTGGGCTTCAATTGAATTACTAAGTCATAGAATTTAATGAAACCTTTCACTATTCATCAAAACCACATTTAAATGCTCAACGCCCACGTCATTCGTTTGAGAAACATTTTTTTACAGAACATGTTGCAAAATGATTATTTTTACTTTTTTTAATATTATGTGAGGTATTCTACGAACATAATAACTTTGGTAGAGAGGCAGATGAAATGATATTAGTGTCTTCATGTCACGACCTTTTCAAAACCAATACCACTGATTACCTAATAGTCACTTGTTAAAACTTTCTACAAGAACAAATAAATAAGGTATCTTACTCAATAAATATCTAATGGTAAAGAGATTTTGATCAATTTGGACATTATCAATTCAATTAATTAAAAAAATCAATTTATCAAAGACATTGTGGACACTCTACAAACATTGGTAAGTAACGAAACATAAGATTACGCCTGCATTTACCCGAAGGAGTAGACTAACGCGTGTATGTTTAGGTCTCATGTAACAGTTGGCAAGCCTTTTGCCATACCACGCCATACACCGGACACAAATCCAGACTGCGTTGCTCGACCCGGGGGTCGAACCCAAGACCTATAGTTTAGTTAGCAATCGCGTTTTTGACCACAAGACCGACGAGGCAGTAATAACTGGACTAACGAGGCAGTTGTATGTACACGTATAAAACTGTAATCCCATCTATCCGTTAGCGATCTACCGTTTTATAGACGAGTATCGTCCGACTTCAATTTCAGAAAACGGTAAATACCTACGGATAATATGACAGCTTAATAAAGGCAGCGGTAACTCGGGGGCACTCGAGCTCTTGACTCAGCCAACAACGATCTCTTAAGATCAGCATATTATTATCGTCTACTTTCAATGTACCTACTAAAAGTAGGTTACCTACTTGTTTTACATCCAATAACTTGTAAGCTTCATCGAATTATGGAAATTTATATACCGTTAGATGGGATAAGATTTAATTTAATATATAATATTAAGAATATCTTAATTATAAAATCCATACTAATATTATAAATGCGAAAGTACCTTTGTCTGTCTGTCTCGCTTTCACGCCAAAACTACTGAACCGATTTAAATGGTACACAGATAGTCTAGCTAGAGTCTAGAGCCTGAGAAAGGACAAAGGCTACGTTTTATTTGGAAAAAAGTGTTATAAAGGGTTGAAAAGGGGGATGAAAGGTTGTATGAAAGTATTGTCATTTTCAGAACTAGAAGAATAAAATTTATATTTTAGGCAGTTGATTAGATATATGGCATTCAAAGTTTGTAAAAATGTTACCCTTAAAATAGGGGATTTACATTACATTACGGATTTACGTTACGGATTTAGATTACATTAGACATTTACGGATTCATTACAAATTTGTGGAGCTAAAGTTAACGCGTTAAGAATAATCTATTACGAGTATTATGTCTAATTCCACGCGAGCGAAGCTGCGGGCGTCCACTAGTAATTAATAAAGTTTTTCGCGCAACCTTGTGCTAATTTTCATTCGATTCTTCATAGATGTTAAAATAAGTTATCTGTCGGCCGTACGGAGCTGTATCATAATTATAGACTATTGAAAGTGATCTGTGTCAGTCCGTGGGAGACAGATGTACCCAATATAACCATTATGAAGATATAATATTTGGATGCGTAGATATTTTTATTATGTATTATTAAATGGCCTAAAGGTATCATAATATTAAAACGTAAATCAAAAACTTTGTAGGTACTCTTTTTACGAAAATTACGTGGTAGCAGGTGTATGACATTTGGCACAGTTAAAGTTTATTTAGAGACTAGTGGACGCCCGCAGCATCGCTCGCGTGGAATTAGACTTAACAATGTCTCGTTTACACCTAGTAATATTATATAGCTTATGTCACTCAGTGAAGATGCAGCTTTCTAATGGTGAAAGAATTTTTTAAATTGATCCAGTAGTTTATGTGTGCAAACATTACCTACATACAAATATTTCCTCTTTATAATATTAATTAGTATAAGCATAAAATTAGTGGATGAGATATACCTTATCGAATTTAATATAACACGCTCGCGAGCGGTGAACCAGGCACAGCAGAACTTTTATTGTTATAACGGCTATAAGTTCATTGCGCGGAATCAATCGACATAAAACTCGTGCGACAAAATATCTGTCGCACTATTGATGCTCAGTCGGGCACAGAATATCTACGGGTGGTGATAACGTCTATAACTCGCGGCACGAAAGTCTAGCCCTGAACGAAATCCGGAGAATGGGGTATCAGTGCAGACATAATACCGCTGGCGAACCAATCAGCACTTACAACTGACAATCCGCTCGCCCCGCGCCATGCGAAACTGGACTTCTGCGCATTCAAGGTCACAGCTAGACTTTGATGCCGGTCAGTATACCTTTGTTTTTTGTTTAACGAGTGGGAAACCTTGAAAAGGTACCCGGACATCGTGGGAGCGAAGCCGTATTATGTGGGACTTTTACCCACTAAAACCCGCTCGGTGGCCTACTCCGGCGCTACAGGACGGCTCCGGGATCTCTTGTAGAACGCGCCGGTGCCCTCCGGCGCTGCGCCCAAGACGGTCTCTTCCCGGTTTACACAACGCTGTGCAGCCACAAACAGCGTCGTCTTTCCCGGGGTCTCATGATGGACGGTTCGAGCTCCCCCTCTCACCGCCCGCGACATCAGAAGTCCCAGCTTGACAAACAGTTACAAGTATGACACGATACGTTTTGTGCTGGTCTCGACGCGCGACGTCTTGTGATACATCCGCAATGCAGCTGCGCAATGCTGCAGGCTTGCCTACATTATATTTATTTTAACATCTCGCCTGTATTTTAATAGGGATAGACAGTCTTGGTTGCGAGAAGAGTTGAGTAGTACGATTATGCATTGCATTATATGTAGGTTGCATGCAGCGAGCTACCACGCACATTCCGTCTTCTAGTAGAGAAGACGGAATGTTTTCATTGAGATTGCCTCAGGTTTGCAAATTGCGTTTTCATATAGGCATAGTATAGGCATAGTAAACGTAAACGAAACTATTGTTATGTCTTATTCCACGCGAGCGAAGCTGCGGGCTTCCACTAGTAGAAAATAAACACCAAGGGTTATGTTACATTATTGAAATGAAAACCGCAATCGCCATCAAGTTAGTGGCATTAAACTAGTTATTTACATATTACTATATCAAAGAAAGCCGCAAACGCGCCAACGGTGAAAATATGTTAAAGGTCTGTTCAAATGTGTACGAGCGATAAACGGTGAGCTCCGCTAATGAAGCGATTTTTACGAGGAACATTCTTAAAGTAATAATAATAATAAATATTATGGACATGCACGGCTCCACACACGGCCCCTGACCCCTAACTAGATATTAGAGAAGTCCAAGTAAACTCTTAGGCATGCAGGTTTCCTCAGACGTATTTATTCATCTGTACATTAAGTGACGAGTAAGTTTCAATGAATGTCATCATTTGTATCTGGGATATGATTGTGGATTACGACTGAAAGTCTCATTCCTAATTACTAGGTTACCGCCGCATAACTAAATATATAAATATTCAAATATATGGAAATGCTTACACCTATCCTATGGGTGTCAGACTGATACATAGATATTTTTAAATATTTATTACTTATACAGATATTAATATCCAGACATAGAACAACACATCCAGACATAGTTCGTCACACGAATGTTTGTTGTGAGTGGGATTCAACCTTTGGCGCACAAGGTATGAGATGAATAGATCATTATTTGTAAACTAGCGAACTAGCGATAGCGAAAAAATAAAAAATCACGCAGTAAGAATCGCTCCCGTTTGAATGGATCTTTACACGGCGTCGGGCGCCTCAACTCAATATAAAACGCACTCTCGTTTTACGCTAATGTCAGAGAAACGTTTCATATAACACAGCGAGCCATAATGAAAATCACTTGGGAATTGTGCCATCGATCAAGATTATGAACGATATACATTAGAGTCGACACAAACATTAGTGTTTACATTTCAAGTAATTTTATCGTGTATATACGACTAATGGTCGGAAAGATGTGAAATTTCACATGCTACTACAATTTCAATGGCGTTTTTAAGCGTTCTTTATAAGTCGATAAACCTTCTTGGATGCCTCCGAGCGGAATTTTTCACTTTTAATAATTTCTATTTCTTATCCACCGATAAGCCTAGTTTGAATTTGAATTTTGAATTGCATTATGAGCAAAAAAGAATTGGTGTAAGTTGCAATTGGAATGTAACATTATTTTTGGTTAAAATATTTAATTTGACCTTAACTTACTTTATAATTAATACCTACTTTAAATGCGTACTTTTATTTGATAAAATTATTACTCATGCTAAATGTGATTTCAATTAGGTAAGTATAACGATACGCTTACCTCGTAATATAACAGATGATTAGTAGTTAATGGGAGTAATAATCCATTAGAACCCCATCTGAAATATCAAAATTGTTTGGTCGTCGTGTACGCATCGTCGAGACAAGCATATAAGACAGTCTTGTTTCCAGAACTTGATGAGATCATTGATTCTACTCAATATACAGTCAACAACGGAGCGATCACCACTTACTATTGTAAACTGTCTTATTTATTTATACGCTGCTAATGTAAGCATTTCTTACGATAAACAATGGTACGATTGTGTGTATGTATGTATGTATGTTTTCACATTTGAAGTCTATATAGACGGCAGACTTGCTAATGGTTGTCACCTTATTATAAATTTATTGAAATTAATTAGTTATTTTACATAGCATAACGTCACGCCAGTATTTTCCGGAAGGGGTAGGCAGTGGTGTGCTGTAGTACACTTTTCACCAGTTATGTTTAGGTCCCATGTAATAGATGGTGAACCTATTTGACGAGCCCGTCGGCGCAATCGGTAGTGACCCTACGTGTTGCGCCATAAAACCTGTCAGAGAGCTGTGGGTTCCAGGTTTGTTTCCGAACAGGGAAGATACAGAACCTGCCCAAATTTTTGAAGGTAATTACTCCAGATGTGCCACAGGCTATCTAGATACGCATTAACACTCCAAATTAATTTCAACAAATACCTCTACCGTACATAACTCTAAGACATGAATATTTCCCAAATTGAAATAGATAAAATAAAAGTGAATTCGCAATAATTATTTTAATTCTGTTATCATAATAAGTACATTAATTATTTAGTAGATTTTACATTATCTAATCATGTCAATGATACGTTATAATTGCAAAAATGTATGCAGTTTTGTTACATAAATAAATTTTAGTAGTGTTAAAACTTTAATGAAAATGATGTTAAAAAGTTACTGAGCGGCTTATTTTCTTGAAACTGTGTTGTCATACTTGCAATCTTGTTAAGCGTCTAAGCGACCACCATAAATTATTATCAACGATAATATATGAGTCGCGTGTGTGGTCGCTTTTAAAAGTGGCGGGAAACAGTTTCGTTTACATTGTTGCGTTCAGTTGTACCTATGTACTCAACCTTTTTCCAGCTCACAAAAGCCCATGGAATAAAGAAAAAAAATTAATTACCAAACAATTTATATACGATTTCATTTTGTCATACAGATTGAAATCATAGTTCAGACTAAGCCAAAAATGTAAGGTTGAAAATAATTCCACAGTTTCGACCAAAGGTTGACTACCGCTCGCTTATCTCCTACCACCGAGCGCCCACATAATTTGTCTTCTGCGTTATCGTTTTTGAAATAGTTAATAGGATGGCTTGAAAATTTATTACTCCTAAATATTTTTATATCTCAACTTGCTATTAAGAGCTAAGAGAGTAATTGCATCGGTGATAAGAAAACTGAAACGACACAAGTAAATATTAAGTTGTTTTTGAAACCTGCCAATACAAGGCCAGCGAATATCGGACAGTACACGACGACGATTCCGGAGAACTGCCCTCAACAGTGGGCCAATGACACGGCTGTTATAATAATGATATAATTTACTCACAAGTCTTGCAACCTACAAAAGCCCAAAGAAGATGGTGTCAAATTCAAAGTAGTTTTGCTACTAAGTAGATCACATATTCCCGCTATACGGATGATGTGGTACACAGCTGTGGTTCTATATCGTACATATAGGTATAGTGGTACGAGTATGAGTATGCGTAGAGTGTTAAGCGTCAAAGTCAATTACGACTGGCGAAGGACGTCTTCAGTGAACTGTGTCGTGCGCACACGCATAGTACTAGATTAAGGTATGTCATTACATTTGTATGACCGAGTTTAATTGTGTTCGCTGATGACAGTTGAATAGTTAAGAAGATAATTAAGGTAATCAATCGATAGGGTTTGGATAAAACCCCGTGCTGTAGGCGTATATAAATTACCCACACAATGAAATGGGAAGGCGAAATGGGTTATTCCTTCTATCAGGTTTTGTTTATCTTCGCTATTACATCTGGTCTAGTGCTAGAAAAAGCTTCTCTGGATGTGTTAACCTTAGCCATATTTTTCTATCTTTTAGTATGAATCCTAAAAATATGATTTCTTTTAGTTCTAAAGGGCAGGAGAATCTATAACAATGGTTGTTTCTCATAGTGGCCGATTGTGTAACAAATTGTTAAAATTTTAACATACATACTTCGTCAGGAGCTCCGTATTAAAGATCTGATGACTTACCTGTGGAAGAAAAAACAGACATTAAGTAAAAATTTAATATTGAAATGTGATGAAATCGACTTCAACAATCGATGTTCAATTGATAGCAAAATACTCTTTCTCGGGAACAATAAACTTTACCTAAAGGTTTAAACGTAGCGTAGGTACATAAGGTAAAACATTGAAGGGTGAAATGGGGATTTAAAGCAAATCCGAGATCTCCCGCGAGGGAATGTCGGGACACTGAGAGAATATTCGATTGAATGGGAAGGACGTATAACCAGCTTAAAGTGAAATGTGAACTTAAAAGAGATTATAGGGTAACTTTGTAACAGAGTTATCACGGATTAAAAACTGTTATATCTTTGGTGTTAACGAGACTAATAAAAGCCAGCGTTTCCTAGTTTGACGGGATATCTAAGAAGAAAAGTATCATCTCTGCTCTATTTCACAGACCCAGGGTCGATAAGAAAAATATCGATAAAAAATTTAGATAAGGCAGGAGTGACTTCATCATCATCATAACAACCCTTTCTTTGTCCCCTGAGAGGAGGGATTAGGCCTTAGTCCACCACGCTGGCCAAGTGCAGACTGACTGCTTATTAATGTGTGTACATTAATTGTACTCACCAAACGTCAAGCATGTGACACCATGCTTGTAAGGAAATCATAATAAACAGCGGACTTCTAAAGGTAGATGGATAGATGGAAATCTGAGGAACCTATTCTATGTCTAAATACCATCCTGAAATTTTGCAACTGTCGTGTTCGGTGAAATTGTACAGTACAGTAAACAATAGGACTAAGCGTAAGCAGCAAAACAATCAGGGGGCACGATAAGAAGTGAGCGAATCGAGGCTTGATCCTATTCAATCTCCCGACGCACCCTTCGGGCTCAAGTGTGCTCCCAAATCAGGACTATGTACTACGAAATCTGAAGTAGGTAAGTGATGTTCTTAATTGTATAAGGTATTACTTTGTGAAACTCCATTATTACAAACCAAAAATGTATCTACTTTGCAACAATCCGCGAACAAAAATGTATGGTGATGTATGTATACGGTATGCGATTAACCGTCGTGGAGTCTACTTACCATGAGGATGCCTTGTTTTGGGGCGAAACACGTGTTGGTGTGTGTATTTATTGATCGCATGTGCATTTTTACCTGTGTGGGGGAGGGAGGGAGGTGCTGCGTGCATGGGGGTATACATACATCACCATACATTTTTGTTCGCAAATTGTTACAAAGTAGATTCATTTTTGGTTTGTAAGTGATGTTCTTATGTCAAACCCGAGAGTAATTTTTTATTATTTTGGAATGAATTGCTGTACAACGAAGAAAATGTTCATACGTCAAAATACCAGTTCCAGGTAGTGCAACATCTGTCCAACCTATCGACCGTCTGAAGAGTTTCATGGTCTACAAATAATTTTCGGATATAGATATACCTACTAGGTTTGAAGCGATTTCGTAGTAGGCCCCTTGTACCAAGTGCAGGGTCGATCGATTGCCATAAAACCGAATCGAAAGTGATTCGTCCATTCAATCGCAGGCCCTACGTTATTCAATGTGCGCTTGTTATCGAAGTTTGCGTTCCGATGGGAGCGTGTACTTTGTAAACACATTTCATTTCGAAAACGAAAAAACTTCTATTTTCACCGCTCTGTTAAACATTCAGTCGGATTGGGCTGCAAAGAGGAAAAATACCCATATGGCTGTCTGTGAAGTTAAGAAGTTTTAATGATTCAATTAAAACGATGCCAGGTGTCTAGACTTAGGCAGCATTGTGTTGGTACCATAGATTTATTATACTAGATAGAATGGCAATATGAAAGAGAAAGAACATAGATGCTCATATGTTAGAGCGAGATAGATAGGCGAGACCATTTGCGTACACGGAGAGGATTTTAAATATATTTTTTTACTCTCTGCAAAAATGTGGTATAGCCTATAGAGTTTGCCCGGGGCAGATACCACCCGCCACGGTACCTAGTACCGTAGTAGTTGTGGTGCGGGTAGAAAGGTGTTGTTTCCGATTACACAGATTTAGAGGCGACCATATTAGTCTTCAAGGGTAGCAACACATTTGTGACTTGGAACAAGACTCTTACTAACAATCAGTAACTGAAATATTACTAACACCAACTAACATAACTATCTATCACTGACAGTCTCCAGCCCAGAAAAGTCATTGGTGCGTGCTGCTTGGGTTTGAACCCGGACCGCTCGAGTGAGAGAAGAGTTCGATTCTTCAATATTAGTCGCAATAAATTCTTAACACTTACAAATTTCATTACAACGAACAGATCAGAACAACACAAAAACTATCTAAACGATTAATAAGTACGGACGCGGCATAATTAAGACGCCAGCCGAAGTTATTAGGTCCGTGAGAAATTCTCTTCAAAGGAATAAACTCTCTTCGAAGACCTAATATAAGTTCTCCCTCGCGGCAGCCGGTACGGTATAACATAGCATTCGTATTCATTAGCCAAACAAATTGGAGACGAGATACCGCGCTGGCGAGTAGGCAGTGGCGATGTAATCTACGATTTCATCTCGAATTCACACTGTTAGAAAGTGGTAAAGCTATAGGCTCTCTTGGTACTTACTTTTTTATGTTCTGGCATTATCTATGTATCATTGTTTTTGTATATCTATCCTAGGTTTTGTATACGAAGTACTCCTATACATATTTAACTAAATATTTGAAAGTGCGAGTTCTGAAATGCGTGCGAAAAGTTTCTCGCGTTTGCAAAAAAAAAAACAACAAAAATTTCAAAAGTGCTCTACCTATCCTTTCGGATATTGATGCTGAAAGCCGTTTAATAACTAAACAGCACAACCGAAACAGAAACTCGGAAAGGCGAAACGAACTATTTAATTACAGTACAAATTAAATTGATTGAATTAATTGAGCAGCTCGAAGTCTGGTGTATGGCAATAGGCTCAACGTCTATTACACACCATTACATATACGAAACATATCTGAACAGGTTGTACTACAACACACCTCTACCTACGGGGAAATAGAGGCTTGATTTTATGTTATGTTACAATTATTTTGACGAACAAGCTGACGAAACGGTCGTCTCGATAGGAAATGATTACTGTCGCGTCGCATAAGGATGTCTACTATAACTCTTGTATAAAATACGAGTATATTATGAATAAATAACACCATAACGTAAGTATCGAAACCGTATAATGGCACCATATTCAATTCGAAGCTTAACAAATTGCAAACGCCATCGGCCACTGCAACTTGCGCCGTACCGTACGGAGGCGAATAGGGTAATTTGCGATTTTATCACGCTTCTGTAACGACAGGAAAGCTGCCGCCTTTCAAATGTGACTTGGCGATCATTTTGCGTTTCCTTGATTGGCTATTGGCATTCATTAGACTGATTGAATGTGCGCTGACATCGGAATCTCTCAGTATTAGATCAGCCTTCATGTAACGGTATAAATTCTTCAACCAATTAGGTGACTTACCTCATCTTACAACTGAGTTATGGTCCACAACTTACTCCAAAAGCCTCCGAAAAGACAACGTAAATTTCAAAACACAAAAGTGCGTCACTTGTACTATATATTTCAATTCCCAATCGTTTCCGAAATAGCAGAACATTACACTGTTGTTAAAAACACTTCTGAATAAAAACCTAATCTCATGGTCGTCTCAACGAAACATGTCAATAACTCTTCTACGAACTAACCCCACAGTATAAATACATTTCATACTGAGTGCTAACATAACAAATCAATAAGCCTATCATAACTGTCAAGTGTTTTGTCACTTTCTTTCAAATTCTGTATTGAGTTTGAATAAAGAAGACAAAACACTACAGCTAAAATAGTTTTTTTTTAATTAAAGTTTTCTACTACTGGCCGTACACATATCCTTTAAAAAAACATTCTACGGAGCACGTGTAGCGCGCGCTCACCATTAGCAAAAGTGTTTGGATCCTCGAAGTCGACACCTTCAGTGGCGCACTTCGCTCGGGTCAATTGGCAAGCAACGTTGGCAGCTTCCAAAGAAACTAGGCGAATAGAGCAAAGCAGCACTTCACGGGAGTTTTGCTTTGTCGAGCTCAGGTGAGGCCTGACGTAGTGTTGCTACGAGTATGCGACACATTAGCGACTGGTCGCAAATTGATTTGGACAATAGGTTATCGAACACTTCGGGGTTCGACGA
The DNA here is from genome assembly GCA_944567765.1 of Carterocephalus palaemon. Taxonomy (NCBI): domain Eukaryota; kingdom Metazoa; phylum Arthropoda; class Insecta; order Lepidoptera; family Hesperiidae; genus Carterocephalus; species Carterocephalus palaemon. The sequence continues at coordinate 12,629,728 of OX155643.1, forward strand.
CCCGTTGCCGCCCACTACTGAGGTATTGTTAATGAAATGAGCTCTTTGTAAGATTACTCGTAGGTGAGGTGTTACTCTGGGAATAGTCATTGGGCATTATCTTTTACTATCACTATTAATAAACTAGCTTTTGCCCGCGGAATAAAGATTTTATATACAAAAATATTTCCGGGAGAAAGAGTATATTTTGTTGTTATCCAGGATATCATCAGTTCCTGTGCTATGTTATATCATAACTCTATGATTTGTTTCAGCGCCATCTGTTGCCGTTGTTCCAGGCAGCTTTCCAATAAACGTGCATAGCATACCAAGGAAACATATTTCCAGAATGAAAAGTATCCTATGTGTTAATTTAGGACCTAGATAAAATCTAGGTTATCATCTACTAGTGTTATGTTTTATGCAAATCCGTCGTAGTTTAAGCGTGAGTCTGTAACATACAAACATCCAAACATTCACTTTTATAATAGGGTTGAATAAATCATTCACACAATATTATATATGTGCTGATCTTTTATGCAAACTTGGTTAACAAAAAAATATAAAAATGTTTTGTTGAATGCTTCCACGAGCAAACTATAATACATAATTTCCTTCTGGAAATATAGGTCGCGGTTTACGGCTCCTTCATAAATCTTGACTTTGCGAGTACCGAGAAAAAACCATTACCTACTTGTACATGGCATACAAAAACGAAATACTTCACTGACTAATCGAAAAATCTCTAAAAATATCAAGCCCACCGCAATAAAACCTAGAATCTGAATCCAGTGACCTTAAACTTCTTCGGGTAATCTAACACAATAGAACTTGTTTTTTTTTTCAATCTACGCCATGGAAATCATGTAATTCATTCACCCATTGACACCCTGACAGACGACGAGTTACGATGTTTTGCAATTAAGGCGCCTAGTGGTGCAAAATGACCTTGAGAATCGGTGCACACATTCTCACAAACGACAACAGCGCCTCTAACGGAAAACCTCAGAACTACCTTACAGAGCATACAATGACATGTCATGAGGTACTGTATTAATCGCCTGTATAACCCGCGCAGATAGAGAATAGATCTGAAAATGGCACTTAAAATACAAGCACAACACACAACACAAGCAAGGGTACTTAAAACACTGGATTGTAAAATTTGCCTTTATTAATTGTGACATTTCAGAATCAGATTATAAAAATAAAGAACAATAGGATGGGAATGGTATCAAAGGTTTTATAAACCGCTTGGTCCAGCAGTGTCCTGGTCATCTGTACCCATTACTGGTTCAATTCCCTCCATGAATTGGTTAAAATCTTCCATGGACTGGTCACTTTCACAGTCCTGGTCTTCAGAGTCGTCACTTTCATCTTCGGTGTTGCTGTTCAATTACATCACAAAATGTCAACGTTCGTAACAAAAACTTAACGAAAATAAATAACAATCAAATGTAACGCAAACAAAAACAACAATATCAACGAAAACAACAATTACTCGGAGTGCGTCAAGTAGCTTAGAAAGCGAATCCCGACTGATTATTTGTTTGCAGCTCGTACTTCACTGTGTGAGTATAGACAGCGATAGAGAGTGAGCGAGAACGCATGCGAGAGGACGCCATTTTCAAATCTATTCTCTATCTGCGCGGCTTATACGGGGAAGTGTTTCAGTAGATGGCGTTTATTTTAAGTAATAATTGACCTAACAAAAAATTTATAGGAAGGTACGACAACGTAATGAAATTAGATTTATGCAATTTTTTTAGTTACTTAAAATAATAACAAAAAAAAAGTCATAAAAAAATAAAGAAAAAATTGAAAAAGAAAGGAAGTGTAACTGGAATTTGAACCCGAGTCTCTAGAGCGAGATTCTTACTCACTGCTAATGTCTATAATTTCCCCGTTATTGATATTATCTTTGGATTCTCTTTTCCTGTAATAAATACATATTATGACATATATAAATATTATTAGCTTTTTATTTCATTTGCATAAAATAATAACAAAAAAAAAGTCATAAAAAATAAAGAAAAAATTGAAAAAGATAGGAAGTGTAACTGGGATTTGAACCCGAGTCTCTGGAGCGAGATTCTTACTCGCCGCAAACTCCAATTACGCCATTTACAGCTATACGATTAGGGTTGAAAAACTGTGTACGTATCTATCTTTTTGTAGGTACTCTGCAGGATTGCAGAGAACAATGAAAATTAATAAATGTTTGACAAAATTTAAATCTTTACGTCATTCATGTGTGTGACGTTTGCTTTATATGAACACTTTTGATTTATTTCCCATGTTTATTTACAAAATAGGAGTCCGTTTACGCCCTTCTAACTTAAAAAAATACTTATAACGTTAAATTATTTATATAAATTAACCTAATGTAATAACCAATCAATAAAAGTAATGAAATAACGTTGGAATCTTGCAGAAATTTTGCGGCAGAAAGCGCGACACGCCCGTCTAGCAAGAGGCCTCAGCCGCGACTGTCGGTACACGGCGTTTACACACACATGCTCGCGAGTTATGTTCGAAAACGCTGCGCAAATGAGAACAAGGGTTTTTTGGAAATTCTACAAAATGGATTTAAAAAGTGGTATAACTGATATATTGTATTTATTGTGATGAAAAATATATGTTAAATTGAAAAAAAAAACACGTATTTTAGAAGGGATTTGATTGTTTAGAAGATTATTTTAGAGGTATCTTCGTGATTTTTTTCTATCGAGTCAACATTAATGTATTATGTTTTGAAGGCCGTAGCAATCTAACATATATCCCCAAGAATACCATATATTTTTTTTATTTGATTCTCTGCAATGGTTCGTGTGATATCTTGTTTATAAAACTCGCGTTTAGCCTCTGTAGTCCTCTTAAAAGGCTCACTTCTTAGAAAATATCATACTACGAGTAGTATACGAACTTTGGTTTAGGTTTAGATCAACTGAAGACAATCATACTTATACGTATACTATCTACTGAATACATATACTTTCGAAGATAGAAGGGCAATCAGATAATCGTTGATGATGTATGAGCATCGAGTACGGGAAACGATAGCGAATTGGATCATATCCTGTATGAAACGTTGCAATCGGAATTGTTATTACAACATAGTGAAGTTCTGTGGCTACATACAAAGCTCATTGTTTTGCAGCTTCTCGCTGACTCGCTGATTTTAAAGACAAACCATGCGAAATAATAGTACTACAGAATGTTAAATATGTATTTAAAATGTGTCGACTAGAAATAGATAGGACTATAACAGAAGGATATGAGAGAAATGAACACACTATTCTAAGGTGGAGCAATAAAATAACTTGCAATGTTCCAGTTGTACGAAGATTTGCTAATAAAGCCACAAAACCCACCTCGGGTACTTAGAATTCAACAACCTCGACGGATAGTTAAACTGAGCCGCCTGACGCAACGGATACAATTTGCGAAGGCGTCGATGGCGCCTGGACACCTACGCAGCATCGAAACGCAGGTAATAATCTGTTGCGACGTTACCTACTCGAAAATAAACACACCACACACAGCCCATAGAACCAGTAGGTATCGATAAAACGACTTGTGCGTTAAGATGCACTTTAAAATTCTTGGCATTTAGTCTCATTGGCACATTTTGAAAATTTACTATAATTCAAGACGGCTGGCCCATTTGAATAAAATCATGAATATTCAAAAATGTTTTGGAATATTCGCAAGTTAACCAGAATGTTAAAGCAACTGACCTCATAAGACTTTATAGAAGTGGGTTGCTCCAGAATCAACTTCAGTAATTGGATGGGCGATAAAAGACTTGAACGCGATAGCTTTGCTTTTGCACTTTTTACTCAATCTTCTTACAAGTTATCGAAGCACAAAATTTCGCTGACATCGCAATAAGAAGTTAAAGAGTTTAGTCTCTTTTGGTAAGGTAGCTCTTAAAATGCAAATATCTGGAGGCGGTTCCGTCCTTGACTTTAAACGTCGATTATGTTATGAGTTACGACCACAATGTTATGATTACAGCCTACTCTCGTGTCACCGAGGGCTATTAAGTTGTTAAGCACGCACATCAGCGTTCTGGTTGGGTTCGCTTCAAAGTCACACGACTCTTAATTTTGTACCGGGAATCGCTTTGCGGAAACAATCAGAGAAGATAATAAGATAAAGGTTGAAGGTGAAACGAGTGATGTTACGGAGTTTACTTACAGCAAATGGTGCATTGTATTTTAAGCTGTATTTAAGGTAAACAATTTAAATGTATGTTGTAGAACGAGATAAATTACATGAAGCGTAAACACGACCTGAATTGCCAAGACTAGAACACTTTTATATTCGCAATCATCTTTTGTTACCAAAACTTTTTGACTATCAAACCGGACATGACCAACAATGATCGAGCAGGTGAAAGAGAAAAACACAAAAGGCGGATGTATTGTAAATTGTAACAGAAAACGTGGTTATCTAGTCGCAAAGTGAATCAAGGTCGGAATATTTAGCACATTGCGGACGCATTCTATGCTAACGATGAGAGGACACGTGCATTAGAACTTTCATCGGAACACGATTATAGACTTCAATGTTCCGATCGATTATTTATGAAGAATACGATACGGTAAAAATACTTTATTTTCACACCAAATGAAAGATACACATCAAAACACGGTATAAATGACTGACTAATGAAATCTTTTATGTAGTTCAGAATTATGAAACAGTTTGATAGACGAAAACAAAAATAAGAATTATGTTCGTGTAATTTAGTGGAAAAGTTTTGTGTCAACAAGGTACAAATAAAATCTATATTTAAATGAGAAAATTAAAAAGAAGCCAGTAAAGAAGGCAAAAAATAGTCTGGCAACTATTTAAGCTAATTACTTTTTAGTTTAAAATATCACAACATTGTATAATTTTTTGGCACAACAAGTTATACGATATTACGCGATAGCCTTATTTTTACCTATCTATTAACATCAGTTACTATACTATAAAGATAACTACGAAGCAGGCCAAACACGTATCAAGTTGCAAGTAAAAACATAAGTGGTACAAGAGTGGAACCCTAACACGTGTTTATCGTACACGACACGATTAATAGAGGTGGCGATAAAAAACCAGTAGAAAGCCGTAGGGGAGTCATTGGCACCCGTCGCCGAGCCAAACCGAGGCAAGGTCGCCTCGATAATAGGCGGCCGTTATGAGGTAACAGTTTGTTTATGTTTTTTATGCGTGTTGCGTTGGCACATGATTAAATGGTCCGCAGACAACGCTCTACGTCCGTGATCGGTCCCAGCGGTGAATGCACTTAATACTGAAACATTCGGTACGTACTTTCACTGGCACACAGCGGGATGTAAAATTTTTCTAATGTGCGTCATTACAAACGGACGTATCAATGGGCTTATAGACGGATGACAGATGTTCAGATAATGCTTATTACTAGAAATTGGAAAGTGGTACTTGACAAGATTTGGATCTGGATAAAACTCAAAGGCTAATCAAAATCAGATAAATTTTTAGATTAATATTTTCAGAAATATAATTAAATTTTGATAATAATAGAAGTGAGTAACATAAAACATTCAATTAAAAAGATTTTGAAACCAGATGGAGGAATGAAAGAGTCTGATTGAGAAGCAATTTGATACAACTTTTGTCAGTACTGGAAGGTCGAAATATCTTTCTGACAGTCGGTTGAATACATTCCAGTTTAATATGGGACAGTCAATATTAAAATGAAGCAAGTGTGAGGTCAAACGGCCGATTTGTCATATTCGGTGCCCGTTTAACGACGAACGAATTAATATGCGGTAAGGCTATCACGAACCTATCGCTAGAGAGTAATCGTCATATATTTAAAGTCGTGAGTGTCGTGAGTAAGTCGCGTGCGCAGCCGTGTGCAATGTGTGATCAAATGCAAGTGGTGTTCAATAATTAAAAAAAGAATAATATCAATGTATTGCCATTGCAATACAAACGAACATAAGCAACCGTGGCAAGAGGAATTGGCTCAAATTTGCGGGGATACTGGAGTCGCCCGAGCGCTGGTTTTCTGCCAGTCCCTGCCCTTGTGTTTGTTCTGTGTCTGGATGTTAATATTATCTATTTAAGTATGTATTTAAAAATATATATCTATATACATGTATGTATATCAGTCTCTGACACCCATATTACAGGCTCGCGCCTAATTTGGGGTCAGATGGCCGTGTGTGAGAATGTCCATGATATTTATTTATAGTCGAGATCTTTTTATGATATATTATGATATTTATTTATTTTATAGTCGCGATCTACAGTATTTTTGAAAAAATCTAGCTCGAGTAGGATAATTTTTGTCACCATTCTTTATTCTCATTAGGGCTCAGTAATACCTAAAAGTCCAATGGTGGCATTTCAATCATTTTTAGTACTGATGAAGCACATTCCATTGTTTGTGACGACATAGAATCGGTTAACACTAACAGGTGTCCAATCATCGCCGTGCACATAAAAAGTGCACTTGCAACTTATGAATAAATCAGCATAAACTGTGTGTAGTTTCATGAAGAAAATCGTCTTCCTCCGTTACAAGCCAGCGATCGTCTACATAGCATTTCGTGGACCTACCGACCGGCCGGCGCGTCGGTAATTGCACGGATGCTCGTGTCTTTTTTGCCCCCCACCAATTATCATTCGGTTGAGAAATTGTAACGTGGAAGCGCTCAACGGATTTATGTGGCAATGTTTTATTTATGGCCGCGTACTCGGAACTGATTTGAGCTTTCATTATTTCAATTAAACTGTCTTGTTCACTCCATTGCGCCGACTAAGCACTTTTTGCGGTTAACTTGAGGCTGGTTGAGCTGAGACTCAATTGCTTAATATTGTATTAGATTTATTTAAAATGTATTATTTATTTTAAATGTTGGTTCAACCGCAGTCGCATCCGATCAAGGGCTGTGTTTTTAAGTGATTTAATAGCTCGACTGCGATTAAATTTCAAAAATTCTTTCACCATTAGAAAGCTGCATCTTCACTGAGTGACATAGGCTATATAATATTACTATTTGTAAACGGAACTATTGTTATGTCTAATTCCACGAGCGAAGCTGCGGACGTCCACTAATCTACAATATAAGTATCTGCCTCGGAATTCCGAATTCCATATTCGGGATTCGAACCCGAAACCCGCGGTTAATTATGATTAAGTGATAACTTACAAGATTTCTCTTGTAGGTACAAAGGTATCCGCATATAAGACTTTGATGCTTATGCTCTACATTATGCTCTACACAGACTCTAGTCACGGTCAACACCAAATTTTATCAAATACCTACGGCATAAGAGGAAATGTCAGATAAAAATAACTATTTATAGCTCAACAAAAATAACAGTCGCTTTTATATACCTACATGGTAATATTTTTCTGTAAGGATTATTATAATTAAATGCCGTTATATTAGGTGTTCTTGAAATATAATAAGCACCGCTCTAAGAAACTCAAACTCACAAGATAACAATGATTTAGAAGAAAATAATGTTATTAATAATTAATTTCTCGAGACACTACATTTATTCTCCTTAAAAAAAATTCATTACATTACAGTAATTTGTCATCATATTACGTGATCACAGATAATGTCGTCGCAACGGCAAATAACTCAAACAGATAATAAACTTTAACTAATAAACATAGCTAATAACTGGTGATCGAGTATTGTATTTGATGAAATTCATAAATGCACACGCGATGAACATTTTTAGGCGTGAGACAATGGACTGTTATATTCAATAGAACCAAATATCTTGAGACGAAAATATTTGCATAAAATTATCTTTTAAATATGAACGTAGCACAACAATACAATGGCGTGCACGTCTTCGTCAGGTGGTCTTATATCATGTGATCGTATTAGCCACTCGGGCAGATTAGAAATGCCCGCGTTACACTGCATCGCGCACTAAGCCGTCGACAATTTCAATTGGAGGTGTAGCACTTTCACGGTTTACGCAATCGCTCGCTCCACCCATCCGTCATACTCACATCTTATCTTGATATGAACTACAAATACAGACAACATCTGGGCCTCTTTACAGAAAAGAAAAGAAAACATTTTCACATGATTCGTTCGTCTATAAAACCTCAATGTAATTTTCTCTTAAAGATCGTTAATCTTGTCAATTTCTGTTATAATTACAAACCAAAAATATAAACTCGAAAAATGGTAATGATATTTTATTTGCAAAAATATGGTTAAATGTTTAGAATGGTCAGTTACATTTGACATTGTGACATATATCTTAAGCTAGCGATATATGCCACGACTAATATCCGGCGACTTCTATTATGAGTTATCTAATATGATGATATGAATGGTCGAGAGCATGTCATCGAAGATGAAGGTAATAAAGACTAGTTTTCCTTAAACGAAATTAGTTTGCATACAAACGACGGCCGTGACAAACCAAAGTTCGCGGGACCTTCGTGTGTGCAGCGATTTAAGTTACCGACCTTACGTGTGCGAAACAAATGTGGTCACGTGGCTAGGAAGAATATCAAATGGAGTCATGTCGACGTTCGTGATTCCAATTAAGAGTCAAACAAACGTCTAGGTCAGAATGGTGTGTATTAAAACGTAAACACTTTAAGGCTGTAGTATTTCGGACATATGTATTTCATTCCGCGTGTCATCGTTATCAGAGTATTTATTACATCGTCGAAATTCTTCGAGACTTCTTGGAAGTTGGAGTTCTACTTAAAACTTTTAAAGCGGTCAAAATCTTAATAGAAAAAATTCTTGCGTGTCACAAACACAACGAAAGTAGAACTAAAGTATCTTTCAATCCGATTATACGGCAGTCAATAATGAAGCCCTAGCATGGGAGTGGACTGGGTCAAAGGCATTTGATTGTTCTATGAAAATTATATTATGTGTATTTATATTTTTACGTGATACTGTTTTGCATTAAAATCATAATGCTAGTGAATCGTGTAAAAAATACTCAAATTTAGTTTGATTCGCTTTCCTGTCTTAAAACCGCATATTTAAGTGCTTATGATGCCTGTGTGAACATATTACAAATTATCTTGGTACCTAATGCTTCACTATCACCTACACTATTAATATTAAAGTCATCACAAGTACTTGTAAATACCCATAATGCTAGAAAATAGGTACACGATTCAGCTTACATAGTAAAAGTAAAAGCAATTTAAACCGAGACACGAAATCACTTGCAGCAACAAAGTTGCTCGGGTTAAGACTAAGTGTAAAGTAACTGCAACTTGATACAAACAATGTACGTAATAAATAAATAAAGAGTACGATGGGACACTTTGAAATAGATGTTTGCTAAGAGGTAACTGCGGATCGTTACAAAGGACTACGGCTATGGGAATGTCATTATTGATCTCATGGGTGGAGTGCAGAACATAAATATAGAAACGGTTCTGTCCAAGTCTGCCATTACACCTAATGTCTGTTCCACGTTTCGAACAAGCGCTATTCAACTTAATGCTGGAGATAGTAAGAAATCCGTTAAAATCAGAGATGCTAATATTTTAGGACTAACGCAACGGATTAAATAGAAATGAATACTATGAACTGAAGAAATATGTAACTAAAGAAGAAAAGTTCGTATGATAAAAATAAAGTTCACAGCAACGTCCATGAATTGAATGTGCCAATTTGACTAATTTATATGAATGGCTCCAGATGTTAGCGTACTGCTTGGCATGGTAATTCCATTATTGATTTCGAGTCTATTTAGAGAGTAGGTATGTTGAATTCAATATTGGAGACACGACACGTAATAATTACATACCTATAAAAATTTATTCAAATAAAATACGTATCATTTACATATTTTCAAGTGATATTCATATAAGGAAGTAAAATATTGTCAAGAAAGATCGCAATATCTTAGATTATATTAATGAGAAAAGGCGGCAACTGTAATAAAGTTCAAGGTGTTTTGGACCTTGAAGTATTTTTTAAACATCCGAAGCCACCAATGTTTGTCTGATCATTCTCATTATTAAATAACTGCCACTGATTTTTGTTGTAAATTGTCTGAATTTTATTCGAGTACACACCGCGTTTACTGTTGGTCTGCGGCATTATCACCGCGGCATTGCGTAATATGTACTCGTATGAATATCAACGTTGTATCAATGTTTGTATTGATTTTTTTATTTTTATTTTCGCTTATATAATATTAGTTTAAAATTGAAACACTTGAAAACTGAATAAGCCTGTATCAATTTATGTAATTAACGACTACCTAACACTTCAACAGTCAACTGTTTTATAGAGCGCTTTCTTTGGTGCGGTGGAGACTTTTGCTGATACTATACTATACGATACGATACGATTGAGCACTCGGCACTAAACATCTAAAAAAAGCACTGAAATGGCAGCACTAGGTGGGACCACATATGCTTTGTTTCCCGCTGGCGGGGCAGTGGGTAGGTACTGTGCCACCCTAGAGCAGTGAGTCTACGCGGAAAAAAAAATGGACCGAAAACACGTGGACCCTCCAGTGGGTACTAGCAATGTCACCGCGAGTAAGTTGTCGATTAAATTGGTAAATTACTAGAGTTCGTCATCTGTTATACATTAACAAAATAAATAGGAGTTAATTTATTTTCCCCTCAGAATAAACAGACAGAAGACAATGGACATCATGTCCTTCCCAAGGGGAGGAAGGAAAAAAAAAACAATCCCACGTTTGAAATGACAATGTCAATTAGTTACTGAGGAGCGGCCTTCTCGAATCGTTGAAACATTAACTTCCGTCAACATATAGGAGCGGTTCTATTGATTCCTGATAAAATAGACTATAGCGAATAACTGAGATCGTAAAGTTGATCTTGCGAATCGCGTAAAAGGAACGTATAGTTTTATTGGAGTCAAACAATGGCACATTTGAACTGATTGATATTCAGTTAACGACGATACAAGATTTAGGTACCTAGTAAAAGACGACATATTTAATATGAAGATGCATTTGGGCTCGCTTTGCATGAAAATTATAAATATGTAGATGGATGGGACGCCATAACAGACATCGCTGTTAATCATTACAAGTTTTAATGAATCACCAAAATACTCGTACGTGCCTTAACCGAGTATTTCTATAACAATGAAACCCTGAATTTTTACGGGTGACACAGTATCATCTGGGACTGCGATTACAATGGCTTGTTCAAAAGCAGATTTTTATGTACAAACAATATACTCCGCCCGCACTGATTCTTCTCGGAGCACATTTTGATGCTGAAGAAGTTGCACTTCGGAATTAAATGTGTTTTTCGGTGGCTCGGTATTGTGGAGCAATAAAATGTATTTCTTGGTAAAAAGTTCTTGCGAAATAATTTGGATTCAGAGCGAGTATAATGCGGGCTAACGATTCGGCATTCTTGGATGAAAAACCAGCGCGACAGGTCTCAGGTCTCAGGTCTGCTACGACAGCTCGCAGCTCGCAACCACCAATAAAGCCAACCTCGTCGCAATATTGTTCAACTTTCGCGAGAAAATTACTGTTCATGCAGAAATCTTCCATTTCCAGGGTTGATGCTTTATAGTAATTTTGTTTGCCATTAGTGGGTTTCCATTTTTTGACTTGTCGATAAAATATTAAATCTTTCACTGCATAAATATAATCTAAAAGTTTCGTTTGTGTTGTGGCATTTATAAACCTAGACAAAGCAAGTAGACATTATTTTACGGATCCTTAAATCAGGAAAGACAAACATTCTAGAATAATCAGATTTCTTGACATTATTAGACATTGATAGAGGCTCTTTGTGTCATTTGTTTGCTTGCAAAACCTTCTTCATTGCATGTAACTCACAATGTGATACTGTTATGTTCATTCTTATCAGCCAGTACAGCGAACATGCAACGCCTACATCTAGGTGAGTACACGCAGTCTGTACTCACAGTGCGTGTGTCATACATCATCGTTTGTGGCGCGTCTGAATCTAGTTCTAACTATTTTATAGCTCTCTTAATTTACTACCCATATATTTAAGATCTTAAACACCTGAAGTTTCATTAGCAACTTCAATATGAGTTTTGGTAATAAACAAACCTTTATGCGAAACAGATGACAAGTCAGCTGATTTATTTATTACTTGCTTTAGTTTACTACAATAGTAAATTAACAAAAACCAGGCTTGTATTCAGGCCTGCAATCAAATGTTATTGTCTATTGCGTGATCTGTCAAAGAATGCACATCGTGCAATAGAAAATAACAAACCAAATTAAACCATGATTAAATATCCAGCACATGGTCTTAATATCATAGACAACTGAAATAAAGTTTGAACTGAATGAACGTTTAACAAAACTTAGGCCAATTGCTTCAGTAGCGCGTGAAATTTGAAAGTCCCGCGATATTCAAGGGGAGCGTTAGCGTACCAATTAAATCGTTCGGGCATAAACTTGTCCAACCATCCATCCATCAGCCTTTTAGGTCCACTGCTGGACATAGGCCTCTCCTAAACGACACCACTCCGACCGGTCCTGTGCCTTCTGAAACCAGCCATATAAACTTGTAACGTTCAAGAATGCTGAAAGTTGAACAGAGGTGCATCAAAGATGAAGCAACGTTGTTTTGCACGACGAAGCCGGGAACCGATCGGCTGAACCGCTAATAGGACTGCAAGGGCCCGACGCGACAAGTACACGAGTGGCGCCCGTGTAGGCGCGAGCCATCTGTCGCGGCACGGCCACTGGCGCCGACGAATGTGCGCTGTACAGACAGACAGCTGCATGATTGCATCTAGTTATCTAATGCGATCTTAGTAATAAGACCACACACATAAATATTTGTGAAAAGCACAGCATGATGGGTTCCCCACCAACACAACCAATTCTTTGTTGGGCTCGGGTGTCTTTTCAGAATTCTGTTAAGGCCATAGTCCACTATGCTGGTCAAGTATGCCCTGAAGTGCACGCGCGCAAGTTTACCATCCCTGCTATTAATTGTTCACACATATTTCATGTGTGTGTATTCATCCATTTGGTGTAAACTTTATTTACGTTAATAATCACAATTACCACTAGTCATTTTATAGTTTTGATCGAGATACAGTGCAAATGTGCCGGCTTGGTAAACTTTGTACAAAAAAATTAAAAATTATTTACAGGACGAATATTAAATAACAAACTGTAAATTGTAATATAAGCGGTCCTGGGCTCGATCCCCGGGTCGGGAACAATTATTGTGTTTTTCTAACTTTAAATGCACGATAGCAGCTTAAGAGTCAGGACTTGTGCCCGGTGTATGGCAATAGGCTCACCTACTACCTTTTACATATGAACCGAACAACTGGTAAAAAGTGAATGTGCTACACACCCCTTAGGGGAAACACAGGATTGATGTTCTGTTATGTTAAATATTGCATAACTTTAAATATATAAATAGCTGCTGCCGAAAGCTAGGTAATAAACAACGTCAAAACATTAGTGAGTGGAACGCCGATGACAATGCGGTCGAGAGGATGAATATAATTAAAACGGCTAATAGCTGTGACCAGCCGGATGACTAATTTGAGGGAGGCTAAGGCGTTCAGCAGATGTGACATTGGGGAAACGCGGTCAAAACCACCGACGATGCTATTGCTAGCCGGCGAGTTATTATCAATAGCGTTAAAAGTGAAAATGTTTAAGTCGTTCAAAAAGTGGGTGAAATTAGATGAAGTATGTAGACAAGTGGATTGGGAGTAATTGTTTTTGAAATAACTGATCGTCGGAATGTTAGCCTGAATAACAAAAACAATATGTATTAACTTTTTTTTTCGAGATGACAATGTATTGTGCACGCTTTTGCCAAATTCCGAGACTCGAGCACATAATATTTCGTTCGGACTTTAGTACAAAATTGATACCAGTACGCCATAAATACTGACGAGTATTGTAAAAGTTGTAAATTATTTTATTAACAATATCAATGTATTGCAATGTAATGTCTATAGATCTGATTTACAAGTCAGTCTTGTCTTGAATAATGTCCAGAAATAAATCGATAAATTCAAGGTTTGGATATGCTTCGGTCAGTATGTACTATGTACTAAGTTTACCCTCGAACTTGGGAGTCATCGTGTTATGAATCATTCTTATCTGACAGGCACGCGATTCCTGTCGGGAGACAGGAAATTTTATGGGTATTGGTGATGGTGAGTGTGTGTGAAATTTATTTCAATGTGATACGAGTTGAGTGATATTGTGATGCAAATTTTTTAGAATGCTTATGATATGATTCCGCTCTTGATGTAAACACAATCTTCAATAACATCATGAATAATAAACAAACAGGGCAAGCTAAATAAAACCGTTTAAAAAATAGACACCCTCTAGAACGCTTCAGTACGTTCTGGCTACTTTGTTAATCCTATTTCCCGGCTTCTTCAACTATTAGTCATTTCATTATTTTAAAGTGCAACGATCCGCAACATCTCGCCGACCCCTCCTTGACTTTGACACCTGCTGCAGCAGACGGCACCACGCTCCGGTGGTCTGGAAGTGACTATCAAAACTACAATTCATTAAGGCGACCTTCCAATTATCTTGAATGCACCTGGCGTTATTTGAAATTCATTCAGTCAGTTACAGTCAATGCGTCTTTGTTTTTAAGCCAAATTTGTACAACGACTATTTTCGCGGAGCAGATAATCTATATTTCATAAGGATCTTATTGTTTATTTGCCGGACAACGTAAATGTGAATGTTCAAGTCATTCGAATAAGACATAATCGTCGATTGCTCAATTAACATAAAATCGTGCAATCTGCATACATAACACTACAGTTGCATGAGTATCACATTCTGGTGTTGTTGCATTTTTCTCCGCCACTGAAATTGCGTCACACGCGTTTCACTTCTCAAGTCGAAAGTGTTGACTATTCTATTAATGCTAAGTCATTTGCATAACTTTAAATTGTTAAAAGAAGCCTTTAATTTAAACAAGTACACTCAGTTACATAAAAACAAATAAGTTAATTTTAATGACCCTAATAAACACTTTACAATTTACATATTATAATTACGCAACAAGTTATCAATAATTCAATGATTTTTATTATATAATTTGACCGGATTGGCAAATAAAAAAGGTTTCCTAATATCAGGATATCCTAAATAATGCGCTCCAACGCGAAATCGCAATGAAGTTGTTAACTTTTTGCTACATTTAACACTATTGTTATGATATAATAACTTTTACATAATATAATCTATTGCGTGAATGTAAATAAATATTTTTATTGAGTGAAATACGACATGAAAACCTTCCAAGTTATAGAGTTTACGGTGGGCATGTTATAACAATCATCTATATGACATATTATTCAGTGTGCATGTTCAAAATTGTTCATTTCGAACTCATTTCAATAGTTATAGATAAACTCTTAATCAGTATTACTACTCGGATCAAATATCGACCTTGACATCCCCCAATACTAACGAACGTCTTCCGGGTCAGGTGGACTGGTCTGGCACCGAAAAATATTTCTCACCGAACCCCATTACGAGCCATCAAACGTGAAGCCACTCGACGAGAATGCAACAATAAACACACAAATTGCATAATTGCCGAAGTAGGGGAGTGGGTCGCATCGCATGCCGTCGACTGCGGCATGATATAATTCTGAGTCGGATAACACGTAGGTCGACGGTCGAGGTGCAGCGGAAGTACTGACTCATAGGGAATTATGACAGCCTGGTACTTTCGATAATGATGCGTGAGCTAATATGCATACAGATTATATAATTGGTCACAAAAACAAAAATACAGCGACAAAGTATTTAACGAGATGGGGATTAAACATAGACGCCATAATTGAAGCATATTAGTTGAAATTGTTTTGTCTGTCAAAACGTAACACTTACTGTATAAGTAAAGGAAAGAGTTGAACGCGGTCATAACCAAAGATATTCAATTAGTATTCAAATATCCGCAAGGCGACCAACCGTTTCTCAATGGCATGTAAAAATGGGACCGAAAGGATACGATTGGCAGTGTCAAATTTTCATTTACATTATTACCAGGTGTAGAAGAGGTCGAGTGTTAATTGTGCCATTTTAGAAATACTCTTAAGTCAACGTCACGGGTGCTGGACAAGCACTCTCAAAGAACCAAAAACTATCCCCTTAGTTATCCGAATTCGAGGATATTAGATACAAAAGTATCTTTATTTTTATTTTTTTCACTTTTCCTCACGCAGGAACGAGGATGCTATGAGTGTTTGACCTGGATCATTACTTAAACGAGGATTTCAATACTGCATATTTCGACATTTTTGCGATTATGCGTGTGGTAAGTGGAGTACAAGTGGAGCCAACTGACTCACCCGGTCACAGGGGACCCTGAGTGCGCTGTGACTCACGAGGGGCCCTATAATTTATTTTCCTCTGTTGTCATAGCAAATCTACGTTCTGACTGTGTGCATATGAGCAGCTGATTTTATAGTTTCCGCACAGACGATCTTTATAATTTAACGGTAAATTTCCTTTGAATGACGAATGAATGAAGATATTGGAAAAAAGACTTTATCATCATCATATGAATCATTTAAACAATACTTGAGGATTCACTCCTTCAGGGTTCAACACAGATTTATTGAATTTTAATTGGATAACAGCCAGGTCCTTGAATTATCGATCTAGATTTAGATAAGGAATAGCTCTTCTTCCTTGTCACCTGCATAACTCATTTATTTTCTCCTCAAATAAACACTTTTTGGTTTTGTTATTAACGCAAAGTTATTCCTGATGACTGTAGGCTCTTGTTTTATAACAAGACCAATTGAGATATACTTCTAAACAGTTATAAACCTTTGTTTGGAATTCTGTAGGACGATGCAGCCCTCAATGTCACGTCTCACTGTACTAGACTTCTGTTTGAAGAGAAATCGAGGGAGAGTCAGACAAAGCTATTGATGCTCCCCCACGGATGCAACCTGATTGGACGTTGGTAGCTTGTTTGACGTACTAGTGACTGACAATCACAATAATTCATTTATTTCATCTTCGACTCATTAAAACCAATCTTTCTTATCCAGCAGACCCCGACGCGATCCTTTATAGTCAACTCAAACTCATCTACATTTAACCATCAATGTATGATAGTACAGACTGCAGTTAAGACCTATCAGACTCTTTAAACGTGATAAGAATCACAATACAGGAAAAGTTATATTGTGTATGTGCCAATGTGTTTGATAGGGGACATAGACGCGAATAGGGTTGACGCACAGATTTTAAAGGTAACCGTTTGTGGAACTCTCTAAATTCCGATGAAGTAATGAGTGAATTTTGCAAAGAGAGATTTTTTTGGATTCTTCTTAAATTTCAGCAACAACCAAGTTTTAACGGTTTCGTTAGCCAGCAAGTTTTATTTGCGGTATTCCATTATTTATTACAAAGTAGTTTGTACTACACGATGGTTACTCCATTAGCAAGAGTAATGTGTCGTGCGTGAAACTAATGGAGGAACCTTCGTCCCCTTTTACGATCCAGAACTGCGCATAAATTTATCTACACCAAAATTTGTTGGTACGAGCGAGCCATTTACATAATGAAAACATTACGAGGATTAATTAATTTTTTTGTGGGCCAGCCTCGGCATTCTTGTCTTCCTGAAGAACGGGGCGTGGGCGGCCGTGGGAGCTACGGACGAATTCTGTCATTTGTTTAACTTTTTTATACTCTTGGACTGATTCTATAAGTGTAAACTGTAACATAGCCTAAACCTTAAAAATCAAACTAATGTTTAATTAACGCTCGAGACGAAAGATAGAAGAAAAACTGAAAATCACCTGGAGCTTTATGCTAGAATATGGCTCTATGCTGGAATCTCATCATGTCTTTTTTAGAAAAAGTCTAAAAAAGACATGATGAGACCTTTGGATAATAGGCTGGGTCTTAAGTCCGTTATGATCTCATGAAGCATTAGGTACCGACACAATCATAATTATGTGCATCGATCACATACGTAACATAAGCTGAATTGCACGCTACATAATTTTAAAAAGCTGTTGGAGAATAAGTTTTAATCAAACATTCGTCGCGTAATATATACACGATAAGTCAGAGTGTACAGATAAGTATGTCCTTTTATTTCAATAACGAGATTAATTAATTCAACACGTTTAGGTAACGACTCGCAACATACTTTCACTGGATTTATTGAACAAATAAATATATATGTCGTCCAGATATGCAACTTAATTCCATCTCTTATGTAATTGTAAGTGCAGTAATTAATAATAATGGCCGCTCACCCTTTTGGCCACAGCCCTTTTTTATGTCCAGTTCTAGCATACGTCCACTATCATAATGTAGCGATACACGCGACGTTACTGGGACCTGCCCATGAAGGGAGGAGTTTATAAACAACTAGTTGTTGCCAGCAACTTTACTCACGTCAAATATACCCTAGAACAGTCAGGACTTCTATTTAGTGAAAATTTCAGATCAGTTTAGTAGTTACTGAGATAACCCCCTATTCACAAACTTACAAACATTTGACGACTCCGTGGCACGATGGTAAGACCCGACTGCCGAACCGGAACCCTCCCGAGTTCAAATCCCGGCCGGAAAAGAATATATTCCACAATGGTCATGGTTCTAAGTTTTCTGTATGTGCTTGTAACACAGGCCTAGGCCTACCCCGGGGGTGTGTCTATCGTTTATTTATTTATTTATAATTTTATTTTACATCTTTGCAATTTTAGTAGAAATAGCAGAAGTGGTTTTCCATTCTGATCTTTTACGGCTGGTTATAATAAACTTTTATTGATAGCAATGACGGATAAACAGGCACACGGGCGTCCTCATGGCAAGTGGTCACCGTCGCCTATGGACACGTGTGACACCAGGGGTATCACAGGTGCGTTGCCGGCTTCGAAGGTTGCGATAGATTTCCATAGATTTGGCTACTAGACGAAAAAAAAAATATAACCTCCATATAAAATTTGGCAAATATCTAATGGCCGTTAGTGAACCGTGCTGCCTGTAGAAATTCCCACGCAACTATTTGGCACATATCTGCCTCTATTTGTTGTCTCGATACTTTACAATCTGTGACAAGTGACAGTGACAAATGTTAATGGGGTTAAACACACTGAGTACTCACCAATGAACACGAGGATGAAGGACTAAACACATGAAGATGTAGCTCAAAATTTACAAGACTGATGTCTGAGATTCCATTGCCAAATAGGAGGCCAAACTAACCACGCATCTTGTCAATGCTTTGCAAGTGACTGTCGCTGCAGCTGTCCAGGTCGAACATCGATTCCAGCTGGGTGGCCATGTCCAATTGCCCAGATCACTGGACGAGGCAACGCGCTATTTCTGGCAACAACCCACTTCCAGACACGCCCTACGACGACTGCGAGCTGCGACACATATCCAAATACCCAGTGGATTGCTCCGCATTCGGAATATTTGGGATTTGTAGTGTTGAATTAATAGCTCAAAATGGCTGGTAACTCGATATTTTATATAGTCTCGGCATAGTATGTGTCGATTGACTCGACATCTCTCAGGACCCTAACATAACGGCAACGGCAAAATATGACAAAGTAAGTCAATCAAGCAGGCAAAGCTGATACTCCCAGTAATAGTATAAGTAAAGTATACCTAATCTTGAAGCATCACGCGAAGCAATGCCCAAGGCCTAGCCACCACTAAGCATTCGTTGGTACTATTCGGCGAAGACAGTTATTATTTTGTTGTCAACGATAAAAATAAAGCAAATTATCCGTTACTGTACTTAAGTCTAAGTGAAAATCACAAAATAAAAAAAATCCTTCGATAGTATTTTCCCAACTAGCTCCTCAGTAGAACGTCAAGATCAGACTATCCGAAGTCCTCGAGCCACGGCAAAAAGGGTCATTTTATCCAGCGAAGAATGTATCCGACATCTGCCCAACGCCCTCCAACCAGTTCCAGGTTATATTGTCTCCAGCTGAGCAGCTGAGAGGCGACGGGTTATTTGCGTACGCTAACCTACTTCCAAATGCTTAACCTACGCCCAACGACACGATGCGTTATTATGTACGCATGCGAATAATATTACATCTGTATTTATTTACAGAATTATATGACCATAATTCAGGCACCTCTTGATTCTTCTCTAAGACAAAACATCCACATCTAAGACAGGACATCCACTCTATGATGACTCGTGTATAAGAGAATGATTGTAAGCATACACTCCTCCTGTCTCTCTTTCATGATTTTTACAGATTTAACCTCTCTTTTTATTATTTACTAGCTTTTGCCCGCGGCTCCGCCCGCGTGGTCAAAGGGAATTAACAATGAGTTGTTTATCATACATGACACATTTGTGGTGGATGAATAGTGACAGTTCCACGATTAAAAGATACTAACTACTTAACTACTATACTAACTACTTAACAAAATGTTACTAACGCCATCTATTAACAACATCCGGAACTAAATATCTAGCAAATAACAAAACATCGATATCTTCCCATGGGGATGTTTTACCGAGGTAAAAAGTAGCCTACGTCACTCTCCACCATCCTCAATATCTCCACACACAAAAACCATACCATATAATAGCTTCGTTGCGACGTGAAAGCCGGACAAACAAACAAATAAATAAACAAACAAACACACTTTCGCATTTATAATATTAGTATGGATAGTATGGATGTCTACCCTAGAAGCACACGAAAAACGTAAAATTAAAAGATTTGTACACGCTATCGCACTAAAAACTAGTCATCCAGAATGCTTCAAATATAAATCAAATTCCAAACGGTACAAGTAATCGTTACTGCAGGGCAAACTAGAAGTGATTAAAACCTTAAAAGTCCATCCACGACCAGTCAATCACGCATAAACAAACACTTTCTTAAAGCAACAGCTGTTTGCAAATTCAATAACAGCATTACAGCAGATAGCATAACTCAAGCGGTTGTAGACGTTAATTATTTTTAACAAAACGGGGCAAACGTGACATTCGGCATTGAGCCAGCAGTTAGCGATAGCGAAAACAAGCGAAATATTTATTGGGCGATGCCTTCGGCTGACGACGACCTGACCTGTTTCAGAGCTGATAGCAAAACATTCACTTCGCTTAATTGCCTTCGATAAAACTGTTTCAACTGGATCAGTGGCGTATTTTTATCTCCGTTTTAAACACACATATACCAACAGTCGTATATAAAATAGGCAGTACCTATAGGTATCACAGAATCATTGTGCCAACCCATATACATCAAGTTTTGGATGTAATAACCAATATCGAAACGACTAGGTCACCAACGAAGAAATCCGTATTGGAGTAATTCTTCGAGGCTTCACTGTAGGCAGTTTTGACCTGTAGCGAGCCGAGATTTAAATTCAAAAAAAGGCTTCCGATGAGACGGTTCAGAAGAAACGTGTCCAAGAGCAACACTCAAAGCACCTTGGGTAACCCTCGACATGACCGAACGAAATCGCATCCTCACTGAAACGAAATCGAAATCTACTAAAGACCATTCAGTGAACATCTATTGTTGTTTCCTGAGATCATCTGCGCTGAATACAAGCAATTATGGGTAGTTTTCGCAACGCAACCTCCGATTCATGAGCAGGATTGAATCAAGTGTCACTTGACAAAATACGCTAAATAATAAATATCAAACGTAAAGAAGACTCCCTCAATCAAGTAGAAAGACTCAGTGATTAGAAATCAGGTCCTCTCTCTAGATTCTCCTCAGCCTCGAACCTTTTCCACTAATGTTCAACTGCGATAAATACTTTCCAGCCGATTTCAGGCGACGAAATCACCGCAAAACCCATCACAAAGTCAGCCGATGATAATTCGCGTTTAGAAAACGGCAATATTGTCGTTTAATGACACTTTCATCGCAGCTAATGCACCGCTTCTGGATCCGATATTGAATTATACGTAAGATCTCACTCGACAACAACACTGCCAGCCTCATTTGCAAATTAATGATGCTAATAACTGACTGCACGTGTTTTGTTGTGATGTGAAATGGCGCGGCACATATACGTTCGAAAGGGATAGGAATAGAAATAGGAAAATCCAGGTGATGGATGGCAGTTTCTCCCTCCGTACTACTTTGGCACAAAAATGGCGTCCACCAACTCGCATTGGACAAGGACAATGATTGAGGCTTACTATGACTTTGTCATGATTGAGGATGGTCTAAGTTAAATAATTGACTGAACAGTTTCTGTAGGATAAGTTTATAAACATTTGACAAGTCATGATCAACTCTTCAACTCTTGACCAAGTGAAGCGATTCACTTAGGGAAGTGACACCGCCACCACACCCAACACGGGCGTACAATAATTGATTCTTAAAACAATTGTGTGCCGGTCGGATGGGTGTGAGAGATCCCCGGTCTGAAAGGTGTGGTGGCCGGTTACACTTATCCAAGGGCGTCGAAATTACTGCTCACTTAATAATAGAAAAGCATCTGTCCGTCAGTTTAAGGTTCAACTAGTAGTAGTAAGTAGCAAGTAATTGTTACAACTTCAGCACACATGTCAAGGGCGCATGTATGGCGCAAGGATTGATGGAGTCACACTTTAGCATCATCATTGAAAACTAAACAAAGTTACTTTTCCTAATTAGTTTACATAAGAAGACATACGCTCTCAACTTATCGTCGTCAACACTGGCAGTAAGCCGGCATTAGTGGCTCGAGAGAAGCCCATTTCCAAATTAATGACGCTAATGAAAAACGTTGTTTACGATGTGACAGAGGTTTTGTTCGGAGACGTGAAATGTGTCGCGGCAGACAGAAAACAGCGCACACGGACATACTAGACTAATTTATACCAACTCTGCGTGAAGGTCTGATGATCAGGGCACAGAACCGAACAGAGTTGTGCTATTTAGTGGAGATCTAGTTCAGAAGTGAACTTTTTAGGTGGGTTTCTGATGGATTAATAGAGCAGATGAATTTGTTCAAATTGTCAAAAAAATCTGAAGACTTACAAGCCGATTAGCAGGTGATCATATTGAACAGTGGACCTTAACGACTAATCGATGGATAGTCACGAATAATTATCTTTCTATTTTTAAATTCTGTTACGGTTCCACCGCTTGAGCGCTATGTGTTTATGCAAGTGTATTTATTTGATCGTGACCCTGTACTGTGCATTTAATACAAAATTTCATAATTAAAAGCCTGACTGAACGTTCTTACGTGTAAGTTTATCTAAGATTTGTGTTGACCATATACTAATGACCAGTCAACATCTGTTGAACTGCATATCCATTTGCAGTTGGAATCTATTATGGAAGCAGTATCAATCACGCAAAAACTAGGTTTACAAGTTTATCGAATCGAACATTGATATAAATGGAGAAAATTAGCGATATCAGTCAAAGAGCTGGTACGTGTTAAAGTAGGTCGATACTTTACAGAAGTGCTCAGTAGAGGTTTCATTGAGTGTCAACAATCTACTCACTGACAACTTAATATTTACCCTTTTGGCGTGTACAAATCTACTATAAAGAAAATAATAACGAATTAAACAGTTCCTAAATCGTGTTGCAGTTCTCTTTTGGGTTAATTTTTTTCGAATGTTTTATACTAGTTTGAAATACTCAATCTGACAAATATTCTCAAGTATGAGTACTCTACGTATTATCATAATCTACGAATTTTTCATTGCAGACAAATAAATAAATAGAGAGAGGGATTTGTATCCAAATGATCTTCCTTTTATTTATCACGCGAGGTGTATCGGTTTTTGTACCTAGTAATTATTAATTACATAATTATTTTCTCTATGATCTATGAACGTTCATGGATTACTACTATTACATGTTGACTTTTGACTTCATTGACGCAAACACCTTTACAAGCGTCAGTAATGTAACGTAGGTATGAAATATGACGTGGGTATTCCAAAAAACAACAGCCCCCAGTGCTATTAATATTCTTCTTACTGTAGGATAAAAACACTTTTTTTTTTTCAAGACTTTATTTCAAGACCCGTGCCAAAATTGGAAAACCGCGTTGGCACTTATGGGACTTCTAAAATTATCTTTTCTAACAAACATTCGCCAACATTGTGGCAAATTTTTACAACATTTTAAGATTACGAAGCCAAAGTACGTGTTTACTGTTTAGTAACAAAGTAAATAACTAATGCCAACTAATTTAAGTTACCTTGTCTGAATAATAATTTCCTCGTGTCATATTGTCTGGTCACTTACCTGAAAAAAGAAAAAAAAAGAGGGGATAAGTACAGTACCACAACTTTTTTAAATTATGGCAAAGAACACAAAGATTGGAATGAATAAGTCAAAGTATTTTGATGATATTCAATAAATATTTTTATATTTATGCTCATCGCTCTGACCTCGAAAGTAAAGAAGAAGGAGAGAAAAAGGCACGCCGCGATCAGTTCAACATTTAAAGTGAAAATGATACCAGCCAACCGCTGTTAATAGTCCTATTGGAAGCTGGTCATAGATGGGTGTTCATTGTTCTAAAACTGATCCATTTATATTCCATTCTTTAAGGCATGACACTGCCTGTATCTGTCCAGTATATGCCGCAGCAGCCGCTAATTAGTCCGTTTCCGTGGCGGTTGCGCAACAGTTGCCGTTGGCTCACGCGACTGATTCGCGACGGAAGCGGTTTGTGGAATTCCAAGAAACACTGGACAGATATACTTTGCTAATTTAACTCACTATCAAAGCATTATTTCTTAGCTTGAAACAAAGCTTTCTCAGCTTTATAGTGCTGCCTTTCGTTGGTCCGAGGCGAGTCCCGGCCGAGAAAAACATTAGTATACTGGGGAATGTTAGTTGGTAATAGTGACAGGGAGGAGTGGCAAGATAGGCCTATGTCCAACAGTGGACTTTAAAGGACTGATAAATGGTATAGAGATATGGTGTGCTGAAATCTTTTATTTTTTTGGATCCTGGCGATCAAACGTCAGAAATAGAAGAAGCCAGGAAAAAAGTCACATTCAGCCAAAGTAGTCCCTTACTACAAGATATAGTGACTGGTATTAAAAATTCTGTAAGAAACACACGGTAAGAAACTCCTACAGCAGCAACAAGTGAGAGCCATAAAAGCCAGGTATGTTCGTATAACGATAAAACCATACACGATCGAGCATTGCATCGTGTCAGCTGTTAAACAGTTCCAATCTGATTATCGCCGCAGTTGGGAAACAATTAGCGGTCGATTATTATCATACGATTAATTTGGACTACACTGCTGACCCAATTGTTCTACTCGTGGTTAACATTTGTCTGTAACTCTTATTTAATCAGCTTTCGTTAGCCGCAGGTAATAATTATTCAATGTACTAATGTTTTCCTTGACCATTACAGCAGGTGAATTAGTCCAGGATTTGACCTTCGAATACCACCATGTTAGCGATTAAGCAGTTTCAATCAGATCAGGGGTGCTGCTGAGCGGATTATTGTATCTACTGATTATCTGACGCGACATTGCCAACCATGTTGTTCTAGTCGAGTGTAATATGAACAGTTTATTAATCATGTTTCTTTCAGCATTACACAGATGACAATCTAAGATTTAAACCTTGATTCTCTTGATTCTTGCTGCTTTTCAGCTGTGGCTGTCAATGCATTAACGATCTGTTTGGCTGTTTTCACTGAAATCTCCATTCATTAACATCATCGCGTCAAAGTGAGTGCGCAGACGTAATACGTACTTTCGTCACGGTGATCGATGTTTTCATACGCACTCATCAACCTCTATGGGTGCTATAACTTGCGTAGAAAGCTGGGCAATTGGTGATCCCAATTAAAACTTCCGTACACTGTGCGAGATCGTCAAGCGAATTTGGTTTTTAGAGACCGACGTGGCCGCAGATTTAGGGATGTTAATAGCTTGTTGTGTCCGGATACGGTCACTACGTTTTACGGCGACTTGCACTTTCTACAGTTTCGGATACGTCTGTACTTCACTTCCGCGGCTTTCGTTCGTCATTTGTAATTCAGATGCGGCCCGGGAGCGACCTTGGGCATTACGGCGATCCTTTGCGCGCCCCGCATTGTAATCGGGTGATTCATGTCGCCAATCGTACTTGCAATTGATACGATCGTGACTCACACTGTCAATTGTCGCTTCCCAATCTTTGGGTCGGCATCTCGTGTCGCATCAGCTAATCGGATTTATTTTGCCTCGCTGCATTAAACTTTGTTTATTGTTTAAGTTTCACCGTTACCGGTCTAGCAATTGTTCATAACGAAAATGCTATTTGTAAGTATAAGTATAAGTTCATCATCTACTGGTTACTTCTGGATTAATAGAATACACTATATACATTCAGATTCCTTTAAGATGTATCCTTTGCCGCGTTTCTGCATGTAACTGACAAAACATTAATTTATTTATGGATTTAAAAGACAATACCTAGAATTTGAACCAAGAACAACAAACATTTGATCAATTTTTGCATGTAAAAGATCAGTCGCTGCGACCCATAGACGTCCCACTGCTGGGCACGGGTCGCCCCCACAGACAGCTGCGGGAGGTCTAGAGCATACTCCACCACGCTGCTCCAATGCGGATTGGTGGAGGGGTTAGTGGCCAACCCAGTGTCGAATGTTCTCAAGCCACCCGAAGGTCTTCGACAAGGCTTATCGACTGTTTCCAACATTGAAAACAACCGGGACCGACGGCTTTACGTGCCCTCCGAAGCACGGTAGCGTCCATGAAATTTTCCCACTAGCGGTCACCCATCCACAAACCGACCGCGCCCGTCGTTGCTTAACTCTTTCGATCACATTGAATCGACCCGAGCCATTGGGATATGGACGCTACGTATTTAAGTTTAATGATTGTTAATTATGCTGTAATGTCTCTGTCGTAATAAAAATTTATTCTATTCTAGATAAAAGATCAGTAGCTAAACATAACAGACAACAATTTCAGCAGTTGAGAACCACCGACCAAAACAATGAAAGACAATCGCGTGCCATGACGCCATGCGACATAATCGAATGTGGCTTAATAAGCAGTTAATGGCCGGCTTATTGGCTATTAGGCAGCAATTGAGATTAAAACCGTCCCAGTTCAGTGAAGGGTCACTGCAACTGCTTCTGATACTACTGTATCGATATTATACTAGACCAGGTAATTAAAACTCAAACAGTTATCGCTGCGACCCATAGACGTCCCACTGCTGGGCACGGGTCTCCCCAACAGACACTGCTGCGGGAGGTGTAGAGCATAATCCACCACGCCAAACAGTTCTATTAACTGCAAAACTGCAGATATAAACTACATATTTTTAACGCTATACACTCCCGCGGTAAGCTAGCCGCTAGGCTTGTGTTACGGGCGGTGGAAGTACACAGAAAATAACACAATGTAACATCCATGACTCGAGTACAAATATTTATGTGCGAAATAAATGTCTGTGCCTCAGGCGGGATTCGAACTCGGGACCCACGGTCTCACCACCTCGCCACAGAGTCTTTGATCACTTATTAAACTGCTACGACGCCATATTTCTAAGAACAATTGATGGGCGAGTTCTAATGATAAGTGGCACCAGAGATATAGTTTTTCGAGTTACAAAATATTCGTATCAACACTATCAACCATACTTATAATAACTACCAAATCCAGGCCTCCAGAAAACTATCAGAATTCCATTGCATCCACATAATATGATAGCTATGATATGTATAATGCAATCCTATCAGTCAATTTAATTGGAAGCCATGTAAGCAACTTCCCAGAAATAGTCCTAAGAATGATACGGGATTCTTCTGAGAATGCTAGTAGGTACTTTCGCAAGGTTAACAAGGGTTACGTAACAGATGCGTTACCATCATTAACTCACTACAAGAAAATCTACCAATTATTATAATTTAACGTTTCATATTTTACAGATTATATATATCGATTTTTTATAAAATCTACGATTAATTATAAATTAAGCCATGGTGTGGTAGTATGGTAAAAATACGACTAAAAGTGAAATAATTAAAATCGAAATCGAGGTATCAGCGTTTCCGTGACTGGCCCGTTGGCGCAATCGATAGTGAATATGCCTTCTGCGCGAGGGTTGTGGATTCAAATCCCACTCAGGACAAACATTCGTGTGACGAACACTTGTGTTTGTTCTGCGTCTGGATGTTAATTATCTATATAGTATTTAAAAATACCCATGTATCAATCTGATATCCATAGTAAAGGCTCTGCTTATTTTGGGGCCGTGTCTGAGATATCAATTATACCTATTTATATTTTTGTCCATGATATTTATCATTACGCGTATAACAGATTCCAATATTTTTATTTATCTTCTAAGTCATATATATCCTTAGGCTCGCCAAAGCCAAACAAATGTATTCGCAAAGTCCAATAAAAAGTAAGTAATGAAACGTGAGTGTAGCGAATGGAACGACTGAGTTGTAGGCCTAATTAATGTATTTACTAGGGCTTAGTTAAATCCGGCACGTGTTACAGAATCCTATATAATTATCTTTACTACGGCTAATCTTTAATTCGAACTATAAGGCTGTGATCGAGAGACGGTAAACTTTAAAGACGAAAGAGAATCAGAACAGGTCCGTACTGAAAATCAGCGTCATGGCTTAATTTTGGGCGAGTACGGCCCCATTTTGCTTTAAAATTGAAATATGATTATATCCGTGTGTGTATTTGTATTATAAGCAAAATAAATTATTTTCTATTTCTATTTCTAAATGGTGGCATTCGAAAACCAGAGAATCCTGGCCTTGTTTCATTGGACAAGCAATAATGGCGTAAACACATTTACGAGAATTCTGTGCATCTAATTAAAAAAAGAGATTGAAGAGAAGAATACGAAAAACTACTAAGTTGATGCTAAATGTGAATTAAGGGTGCAGTCAGGCAAACAACTAAATTATGGCGTAGTGGTGAATAAAATATACCCTTTCAACCCTCTCCCTTCTCATTGGATGAGTCAACACTTCACCGCTAGCAGATTTAAGATATTATTATGGAGATACGCCTCAATGCTTTTAACCCTAACATTGCTCGAGTGGTTATTATTTAAAGGCTAGTTAGCGGTTACGCTGCTTGTCATTGTGATTGCATTAAGGATTGGTTGGGGCGGCGGCGACACAAAATTAAACCCTTTATTGCAGCGAGGTCCCGTGAGGCCAGGGGACGAAGTACTAAGTTTTGTTTTAAGTCTAAACCCACGCTTTTGTGCCATCAGAAATGTGGGAGAATGTAGAATTTCAGTGGAGACAACAGCGTCTTTAAATCCGCTGTTTTCTCAGGAGGTGGGGGACTTCTTGTCGAAAGGCCGCTTTTTCATCGACGACAGGTATAAAGGTTTTGTTTAAAACATCTTCAACATCTGAAGGTTTACTACATGCAGCCATTGAATGTTAGAAATAATTCACCCTAGTACTGTTCTTTTCTAAATGACGGCGAGTATCTACGGTCTACTATAAAGTGGATAATTTAAAGTAATACTGACCGATTCTTCTAACCATGGTATGATAAACACTTGCTGCGTAGTCTTACTGCGAAAAGTAAGTAAGACCCGTACGGACGCCGCTATGAACGTACATCCAGCGCATGTAACAGTACTCTTAGGACGATGGAACGTTGATCACGTGCGTGTTAATAAGATTATGCGAGCTTAAGGCGGACGGAGCGCCCATAATATTGGATTAAAATCGACTTTGACCGACGCTCGGTGCGACTTGGACATTTTCAAATTTGCTTCGCAACGGTGTCAATTATTCTTAACTCGCCGCAACCAATCGATTGCCGGTGCGACGATGCAAGTGTTTTTTGTCGTATGTTTTTGCTCCGTCGTTTGTTTGCTCGGTCAGTTGCCGTCGGAAATGATTGTCGGCATTACATCTTCGTCGATATCTTCGTCGAGATTGCGCAGGTCATTGTGCTTTAGGTTACCAAAGGTCAACATCGATGACGAGTGTGTTATTTGGCTGCAACCTATAAGAGGTCCACCGCATTACAGGCAGTACTACACACATCCGTCCCCATAACTGAGGTCTGAAGCATTCCCGCCGCATATTTATTTTATTTATTTATTTATTCAACTTTATTGACACCTCTAAAGATATATACAATGGGCGGACTTAATGCCTTATGGCATTTTCATATTAAAACGTTATTTTATTTGTACATCTATAATTTTAGGGTAGTTAGTTGAAAATATGACGTTATTTATCATGTAAATTATTGACAAACATCAAATTAATACGTTGCAAAAAATATTGTTATTCTTAAAACCACTTTTGGACCGGAATTTGCGAGTAAACAACTCGATTTCTACGGCGTAAAAGGACAACGCTACAATTCAATATATAAATTAAATTTCATTTAACTGTATGCTATTGTATACATACAATTATTTCTTCCAACATACAAGTTAGGTATGTATCGTTATTTCAACTCAGATAAAGATAATGGAGACAGTCTGAAAGGCGCGGGTGACTCGAATGACTCTACGGCCGCTTTCATGGTCACGCTTACTACGGCCTTCGGTAAGTATGAGATTTAACTATTTAATTTTGTTTTTTTCATTTATGATTTTCAATTAACTACTACTACTCATTTAGTCAACCTCATCCTACAAATATAAAAAAATAAATCACAAGAAGGCTAAGCAATCTATTCGTAATGACAATCTGATCAAACAATCTAATTCATTATTTATAATATTAATGAATTTTACCCTTCTTATTCGTAATAAGAGGGCCAAGACTTGTTGGAATCTCCTTTCAAACCATTGACTTTTTCAAACACTTAAAAGCCAACTGAATCCCATCCGCCACCTGACTACAGCAGTTAATCCTGGAATCTCACTCTTTTTATTTTTAACTATTACACTATACACTATCCTGTTCAGTCCGGAGTTACGATAACGACCATTTGGATAATTCCTGTGCCATTACGACTGTTTTGATTGTGCCACGTTGTTACAACCAATAAAAATACGATTAGATACTTACAGGGATTACGCGTAAATAAAACACCGTTTATTCATGAGCGCGTACGATCAGCTATCATGTTGCAGGGAATTGAAAAAGTTAGTTGTTTGACAAATTCCCGCCTTCATTCTTCATTCATTTTTTTATTAATATAATATAGAAAACGAGCTTGCAGCACCACCTATCCGCTTTGAACAAGGCTCAAATAGGGACTGGGATGGTTAGTCAAATTATCTGAGAGTAAGAGAATTAATTCGAGTAGAGAAATTTTCGCTTGAATTAAGTTTCATACAAAAGCCTTGTTTATCCCACACGCCGACGTAAATTAAGTTATCAATTTAAGTAAGTAAGCTTTAATATTATTTAGCTTTATGCGGACCCATTTCGTTAATGTACTTTATTTTTAAATATTCTAAGTGGTACGAATATTATGTTGTAGTTATATTAAGAGCAAAATAAACTTTCTTTCTCTCTTTCTAATATCTAAGAAACCGAAAATCTTGCGACTCGAAATTTACAACTCAAAAAACGTCACTCGTTTGGCCTCACCCTGAGTTACTCGTAAGTTTGCTGTCTTAATAAACGTTGTTGAACACTAGACAGCATCTCCATCGGTTTCCATGTTTCCCCGCGGCGAAACATAATGCATTATGTAAAAACCTAGCTTGTACGAGCCATAAACTCGCCGTGTAATCGGTTCGGCCGACCGCCTCGGCAGATTTTATCACGGAATTATACCATCGGCGTATAGTCCACGCAGTCTTGGCCCATTCGCAACGAAGCTAGGAAAGTTAGACAATTGTTCGTTCGTCTCATTACCAAATATCAAGTGTCCGTCTCGAATGCGAGCGAAAGTTACTAAACTCACATGGAGCGTGAGCTACGACGTGAAAAATTCAGAATTACCATTGATTTTCTTTTCTTTTTGAAATACAGTAAAAGCTCCTTATTCGCGCTTCCTTCATTCGCGTTTTCACTATTCGCGGATAAAAAAATGCGACCCAATCCAATATGCAGCTAAAATTTTCTGTATTCGCGGATCTAATAAATAAATAAAAAAATTTTTTTTAAAAAGCTTTTATAACTTTTTTTTATTTTCATGCATTGTCATCGGAACCTAATATGTGTGCCAAATTTCAGCTCGATAGCTTCAGTGGAAGTGGGTGAAATATTGATTGCAAGATTCCAGGACATACATTAATGAATACATACGAGTGAAGTTAAATAAAAGCTTTTAATAATAGGTTCCAATAGATATCCAATCTAATATCCTTTGTAAATTCCGTCAAATGGACTATTAATAAAAGTAAGTGTATGAATTTTTGAAATCGGTCTAGTAGTTTTTGTGTGAAAACATTACAAACAAATGTTTCCTCTTTATAATTATTAGTATACGATTGCAAATAGGCAAGAACAAGATGACTAATGCCATTTTCTCCCAATCACATCAAAACATGTTATTCTTAGTCATTCAATCAAAGATCGGCAAGAATGCAGATGAATGAATGAATTATTTATTTATTTATACAAATCACAACAACACAAAGTCACATAAAATCAAAAAATATAAGACAAAAAACAAAATTTACTTAAGCCTATGAATACAAACACAGATCGGAGTTATTTTTAACATCAAAACTTTCCTACCGATAAATAAACCTTCAAACAACTTAAAAGAAACAATGTTTCCGTATTCGTCTCGAATCGTGATCTCCTGCAATTTTCGCGGCCATGCGTATCCATGGACACCGTAATCACTGCCTGGCTATCTTCTGCATAAACATGAATTGTAACCTCCAACATATTGCATTACAATATTAACAATGTATGTAACGTTACTAATAGTAAATGTATTTCACGGCATTCATTACATATCGCAACAGAATGCTAATTATCCAGGTAACATAGAAACGGCGGTATCGTAAGTTGTTCGGAGCGGTTAGGCTGCCCACACACCGTTAAGTTCGCTTGCTAGACGATTGTATTCCACAGGGTTTCATCAAAATCTCACTCAATATTAAAATCTGTATCTACCCTGTGTAGACATTACATATTGGTCTAAGTAGATATAAATTAAAATAAAATATTCACGAAAGGACTCTAACCAGGTGTACCGATGTCCTGAAGAAGTCAGCGGTCAACCGCTGTATTAAAGGGCATGACCTGGTGGAGTGACACTGATTAAGGGCCTACGAGTATGTCCAGTGGACTATCAAAGTCTGATGGATGGATGATCCATGGTTGCTTAAAAACAAGCGGTTGTGTTGCTACGTCTGCGGGGAGCCTATCGCACGCTTCCACTGGCGCACGGGCCACGCGTTTCCTATCCATGGTTGCTTAAACACACAAACGGTTGTGTTGCTACGTCTGCGGGGAGCCTATCGCACGCTTCCTAGTTAGTCTCCGGAGAATCGCCTATTCATTAGCGTTACGTGATGCGTCTCAGGTAATTCTCGCACATATATTTTTGATACGGAAACTGACTGCGCTTGTAACAATCGTGGCGGGTCACGCGTAGTTTAGTGTTGTGCCACGCCGCGAATAGGTTTCGACACTGAAAGGCGATAAACACTGCTTAAGCATTTGGTGTAATACCGCCAAGATGTTACCTACTAATTAATTTATGGATACATTTTTTTTCTGAGATTCTGACACACGTCAGGTGTATTTAAAAAAAAAATTACGTCTATCAACGTCTTCTGTGCACTCTAGTTTTGATTTTATTAGAGCATGAATGTTATTTTTCTTTTAGGGTCTGCATTTTGGCCTAGCATTTTGCATAACATTTGACTAAAAAGTTACACTGTTAAGACGAATGTTCAACACTGCGAAAAGAAAATTAGTCTACGGCGCGGCGATGAGGTTTAAAATCTTATAGGGCATTATGTTTGAAGTATGGCTTCTATGTGGTCTCTTGATCGTCTGACTGCTGATCTGCCTGAAAACGCAGGTGTCAAGAAGTAGGTGGTATCCAGCAGTAGGACGTCGAGCAAGCAGACGGGTCACCAAAGTCACCTTATAGTCACCACGAAGATGCAAGGCCAACAAAAAAAAGCACAACAAGAGTTGTCTAATTGATGTCTTGATATGACGTACAATAGCATACATACAAATATTTGTATGACGTACAATAGCATACATACAAATATTTGTACAATATTTGCCAAACTCGCTGTCAGCCACCCGCGCAACGCCCAACCGATCTAAACACACATTCATTCACAAGTGTAATGCTGCAAGCTTTTACGTAAGTGATACGAATTATCGTCCATTGTGTTAACAGTGTAATGTAATGTAATGTTGGTTATATTTTTTTTTTCGGATCCATTGTATAATCGAACGCGAGGCTTGACCCGATCGTCGAAGTTATAAATAACCGAATGACTAATAGCCCAGTCATATTAGGTAAAAAAAGGGGTGTGTGTGTGTGTAGGTGAAAGCCCTAATATGACTGGGCTATAACGAGGCTTTTCATTATGTGCACTTCGATTTGTATGGCGATGAATCGTGTCTTTGGGAGTGGATTACGCATTGATTCTTCAAATACATTCATTATGTAACTGCAGTTAATCCATACTAATATTATAAATGCGAAAGTAACTCTGTCTGTCTCGCTTTCACGCCAAAACTACTGAACCGATTTAAATGACATTTGGTACACAGTCTAGAGCCTATGTCCTTTACATAGGCTTCTTTTTGATTAGAAAAAAGTGTTATAAAGGGTTAAAAAGGGGGATGAAAGGTTGTATGAAAGTATTGTCATTTTCAGAAATATAAGCATAAAATTTATATTTTACTCTGTTGATTAGATATAAATAAATATGGCATTCCAAAGTTTGTAAAAATGTTACCCTTAAGGGTGTAAAATAAACTTAGGGGATAACACATCTACGGATTAATTACAAATTTGTAGAGTTAAACTTAATGCGTTAAGAAGAATCTATTATTATGTCTAATTCCACGCGAGCGAAGCAGCGGGCGTGCACTAGTATATTATACGTTATTCATAATCATTGCCTCTTATCGCTGGTCTGCTCTCAGAATGATAAGCTCAGCTTAGATTAGGCTAAGCTTCACCAAGATCGCCTCATGGTTCACCTTCATTCATTCAGACAGTTTCATCTTCACTAGTTATTAGCGAGTCATGGCTATCGAATTATATATTAAGAAAAACTATTCTGTTTTTTTTTTTAATCTTTTATTTAACTTCACTCGTGTCTATCTATGTATTTCTGTATGTATGTCCTGGAATCTAGCAATCAATATTTCACCCACTTCCACTGAAGCTATCGAGCTGAAATTTGACATGTATACATATTTGGTTCCGATGACATAGCACGAAAATAAAAAAAAAGTTATAAAAAGGTTTTTTTTTTAAAACTTTTTTTAATAATTCAATTTGAATAATATATCATTACAATCTCGCCGCTGTCCCCAAACAAGTTGTTTTCGTAACGTTTAATGCGAAACCGATATTATACAACATTGACGTTTATTCGGCCGGCCAATGCGTCGCGAAGATCGCCAGCGACTCTCGTTTTCGTTTCGCGAGAATGTCGCGTTGACCCGCGAGGCGATACGACCGTCTTGCTGAAGTCGTTGCTGTATTGCTGAAGAGTGGAGTAGAAAAATGAAGCTTTTGATAATACACCTGTAAAGCTGTTGACTATACGGATATTCTCTTATCGTGAGAGGAAGAGGTCTTATTTCATAGCCATGAGATTTGTGAAGCGGTGAACCAGTGGCTATCGAACTCGCCTCTCACTCGAGCGGTCCGGGATCGAACCCCAGCGGCACACACCAATGACTTTTCTGTGGGATTTAAGAAATTAAATATCAAGGAACCCTTTTTTTTTCTTTTTTTTTTTTCTCGCTGGGAAATGCATTTACGCATCCTGCCTGGTTTTATGAGAACACAAGCAGGTATGTGGGACTCGCTGAAAACCAGAATACCCACTAAAACCCAGCGGCACCATCAGCGCTTAGGATGAAGCGTCACGGGATCGCTTGCGCATTACTACCGTGACGCCTCAGCGCGTGCCTTACGGCACCTACTTTTTTGTGCTCTCGTCTATGGGGCAAGTAGACGCGCATAGCGCCGTCTTCTTTCCCCGGGTCTCCTACTGCGGAGAGATCCTGCGTGAGCGCTGATCTCCCTCGCTCTTTCCGCAGCTTCTTTTTGGCAGATCACTTCCTCGCAAAACCTTGCCATTGCTTGCCAGCATCGCTCACTGCTAAGCATGGCATTTATCACACCTTGCAGTGAAAGATCCCCGCCAATAATTGCCACCAGCGTGTGACGTTGGGGCCCCCAAGCAGCGCAGTCGTTGAGGGTATGGCGTGCCGTATCCTCAGGCGCGTCACACTCGTGGCAGGCAGGCGTTACCTCCCGTCTTGCTACTCTGTGTAGATAATCTCCGAAACAGCCATGTCCAGTAAGCATTTGTGCCATCCTGAACGTGACTGTTCCGTGCCCTCTCGATATCCATCTATTGAAATTTGGGCGTATTGCCTCCACTATTTCCAGGCCAGCGACAGGAGATTCCAGGTCCTCCCTCCACATTTGGATCATGTCTTGGCGGGCCAGTTTTCGGAACCTTTCAATCTCTATCGCTGGCCGCTCACCCACTGATCGGAGATTAGACCGAAAGCAATACACTTTAGATAGCATCTCCGCCTGAAGCTCCCATGGAGGGTCACTAGCAAGTAGTGTGGCAGCCGTCCATGACACAGTACGGTATCCCCTGATAGCTCTCACCGCTGTAACTTTCTGTGGCCTATGGAGGAGCTTCTTATTTTCAACGGTGAGAGAGTCCGCCCAGATTGGTGCACCGTACAATGGCATATAAACGTCTGCAAGGTGACCCTGGGCCTCCCAAATTAGGAAGGAGTCTGCCAAGGGCGCCAGCTGCACTTACCAGCCTGGGTGCGAGTTGTGTAAAGTGCGTTTTAAACTTCCATCTTCCGTCTAGGATCAAGCCAAGGTATTTTATTTGGGTTTTAACTTGCACCATAACGCCCTGTATTGATATTCTGGCACCCCGGGGAGGACCTCTGCGTAAATATCAAGGAACCCTGCCTGAGAATTCTTCATAATGTTCTCGAAGGCATGTGAAGTCTGCCAATCAGCACTTGGCCAGCGTGCTGGACTAAGGCCTAATCCCTCCCATTCTGAGAGAAGATCCGTGCCCAACAGTGGGACAAAGAAAGGGTTGTGATGATGATGATGATGAGATTTGTGTCTGACATTCTCCGAATTCTTGGTCCGGTTGGAATCAGAATTATTGTTTGTACTAATCCTGCCTACAGACGATCTTGGGTTGCTCAAATGATTAGTTAGTTTTAGTAATTCCGAGAACTTTGAAATAACTATTGTAAATTGTAATTTTTGACTGTTCCGGTTGCAGACCCCTGGACTAGGCTGATGAAATCATATAACGCGCTTGCCTCCAAGTTGATAAGGCTCGGCAGGGTGTCATTGAGAATTGTCCACGCTGAACGACCGATTGACTCGTAATGCAATGCACTTTCTTACGATATTATGCGGTGATACGCATATGATCGGGCACCGTGTACAATACAGAATACAGCCGACTTCAGACAACTACTGACGTCGTTCAATTTCCTTTATTCGCTGCGACCCGTAGACGTCCCACTGTTGGGCACGGGTCTCCCCCACAGACGCAGCTGCGGGAGGTCTAGAGCATACTCGACCACGCTGCTACAATGCGGATTGGTGGAGGGGTTAGCGGTCAACCCAGTGTCGAATGTTCTCAAGCCACCCGAAGGTCTTCGACAAGGCTTAGCGACTGTTTTCAACATTGAATGCAACCGGGACCGACGGCTTTACGTGCCCTCCGAAGCACGGTAATTCCTTTATGCTAATCAGAAAAAAAATTAATATAACTTTATAAACAATAGTGGACGCCCGCATCCTCGCTCGCGTGGAATTAGACATAACAATAGTTTCGTTTACACCTAGTAATATTATATTAGCCTATGTCACCCAGTGAAGATGCAGCTTTCTAATGGTGAAAGAATTTTTGAAATCGGTCCAGTAGTTAATGTGTGAAAATATTACAAATAAATGTTTCCTCTTTATGATAATAGACTACAAATCGGTAGATTAATTTTCCACAGACAATATTCAGGTGGATACTGCTGTGGTCATCGGATTCTTTTCGAACTAACCTTGCACCCGTGTATCTCTACAGTCAAAACCGTCCACCAGAGTACGTGTTCTTATGTCCCACTTACTGAATAGGTCGTGTATGATTATAAATAACAACAACAATTGATTGACCAACACCAATTATTAATTTTCAATCGAATTGGTCAATCGACAAATATGTTGCATAACAAATGTACCTACATATTATATTAATTGAACCAAAACTCTTGGGCAATATTTTTGAGCTGTAGTTTTGACGCTTGCATCACACGTGTTTACCTCTTACTGGTAATTCCCATGTACCTTCCATTACTCAGAAAAGATAATAAATAATAACTCCGCTTCGCTGCGTCCATTGACGTCCCACTGCTGGGCACTGGCCTCCCCCAAACACGTAGTCTGTACTACCTGTTTGGGGGAGACCTTACCTTAATTACAAACGGCATTAGTTATTGCTAGAAACACTTGAACTAACTCAGTCGAAATAATAATTTAACTCCTTTCGTGATCTGTTAATTGCTCGACATAAAGATAAACTTCTTTAGGGGGGACCGTCTTAGTCCTCAAGGCATCTGTGATGAAGAATTACTAATTAGACTATTACAAACACTAACAGAAATAACGATCCCTAACACTACCAATGGTCAATATTTGGAATCTGACAAATGGCTTATAGAGGGAGTTAATGCGTAAATTTATCGATATCTAAGGGATGTTCCACTCTACAGCTTATAGCTCTATAGCCTCGGAGGCTATTCTCAACAGCTGTTGCGTTGTTCTCGCTGCATCAGTATAGTGTCGGCTTCATTTTGGCCTTTTACCAACATGCCATCAGATCACACATCTTCGGGTAAAGAGGACATTCCCAGTAGGTAGGTATAGCTACGAGTATGCTCTGGTTTTGTTCAATTACACATTTTATTGAAGTTGTTTTACACACATCATTCAAGCATATTCCTATTGTTGTAATATTTCAATAGCATCTTCGGTCTTCGTCGATGTAAACATAGATAAACAATGAAGACTTGTCAGGAGAATAACAACAGTGAAACGCAAAAACGTAACGCATGAAAGTTACGTCCATTTTATTTAAGGCCTCCAATTCGCCGGACACCACGCGAGCAAGAACGGGTTATTGGAAAATAATTGCGCAGATGCGGCCTTCGGTCGACTGTTTAAATCATCCGACATTTATTGGGTTAAACCTGTCGCGTGAATGATAAAAACAACCCACGCAGCCGGTGCTCGGGCTGTTATTAAAAATTGGGGATGCAATTCTCTGCAGCATGCAATTAATTGTGTGCTATAAAAAACGTTAAAATACCGATGTGAAACTTTTTAGTATTAATTGAGATACATATAGCTTTAATCATACATTATCTATCACCTTTCCAGGATTGAGAAGTGATATGTAGTATACAAATGAGAGCTACACATACACTAAGTGATGCCCAGATTACACGAGGTTAGTTTTTCAAGTTAGAACAGCAAGCTAGACACTGTACTATACTGTATACTGTCCTGGCTTGGAACATGCTAGTGCTGTTTACATGATGCCAGTTCAATACCACCAGTAACTCAGGTAGCATCACGTTCGTTAAGTAAAATCACTGCTCACTAGCCAATCTAATAAATAAATAAATAAATAAATAAATAAATATCTTGGACATTTTTACACACGGCCATCTGACCCCAAAGTAGGCGCGAGCCTGTAATATGGGTGTCAGAGACTGATATACATACATAGATATTTTTAAATACATACTTAAATAGATAATATTAACATCCAGAAACAGAACAAATACAAGTGTTCGTCACACGAATATTTGTCCTGAGTGGGATTCGAACCCACGACCCCTGGCGCAACAGGCAGGGTCACTACCGATTGCGCCAACAGGCCCGTCGTAATACCAGCATCGTCGGCCACGTGAAGCTAGTACAAGCTCGTAACTTTCTGTAATAAACTATATTTCATTTTTATCCTATTAAACTATCCTAGCTTACTATTTGTCACT
Source organism: Carterocephalus palaemon (assembly GCA_944567765.1). Classification (NCBI taxonomy): domain Eukaryota; kingdom Metazoa; phylum Arthropoda; class Insecta; order Lepidoptera; family Hesperiidae; genus Carterocephalus; species Carterocephalus palaemon. The sequence continues at coordinate 12,669,837 of OX155643.1, forward strand.
AGCTTCCTAGCCCAGAAAATTAGCTAGTTATGTCTAAACGAAGCCAGAGCGACTAGCATACTAGATTACTATCCTCGCTTAAAAAACCAGCCTCGTGTATTCAAATTCAAACAAATTTATATCAATTGTGCAAATCAAATTGTATGTATTTTAGATACAGTACGTACGTTTGAACACGGTTCTTAACCATTGAAATAAAAATAAAATCTTATATAAAATTTCATGTGTAAAAATAAACAAATCCGCTTACATGACCGAAACAAACCTGAAAAAAGACCTCTCAATCTTACATAATCATAAAGTAACCGTGTCAAAGTTATTACAAAACGGACTCAGGTAAATTTTAAGCCAAAAATATCGAGGTGGGCGATAAATATTGTCAATAATGTCGATTATCGAATAATCGACATGTTTTCGACCTCCTTGAGCCTCGATTTCATTGGGGCGTAAATTTTAAGCGAGGTACTCGATAAGCCCTTATAAAGAGCTGATAAAGTTACTACATGCACCCGGTGAATAATTAACCACTGGCACATGATCATTATGTTCGCATATGATTACCATTCACTACATGGGTTGGCCACTAGACCCTCCACCAATCCGCATTGGAGCAGCGTGGTATGCTCTATACCTCCGTCCGTAGTCCGTATCCAGCATTGGGACGTCAATGGGTCGCAGCGAAATATTATCTGGATTGTCTACTGTGTTCAAAACTTTTAACCATTTAAATAGTAATAATTATGTTAATAATTCTACTCGGGTGTCAGCGAGGGCTGTTGGAGCTCGCATATTCATAAACTCCGAGACTCGTGCCACTGCCTCCCAGCGCCATCCATTTTGAATTTATTAAATGCACACAACTGTTGAGCGTGATCAAGGGAAAGTGTTGCAGCTAGTAAGTGGCGAGTTATTGTATTATAAAAATAATATAAAAACACCCTTGACTTGGCAAGAGGATTCAATATGAATTTTTCTTTTACTTCAGATTGGAGCAGCGTGGTGGAGTATGCTCTAGCTAGACTCTAGACCGCAGCAATGTCAGTAGAAAAGAACCGTGCAGCAGTGGGACGATATCACGATACCATAATACTTCTTAATCAATACTAATACGCCAAATATTTCGCCTGATCACAGCCTGATTAAAATCCTTTCATCTTGACCCTATACAATTGCCCAATGAACTTCATCCACGCTGAGCATGCAAAATCGTCTAGCACCAACAAAACGTTAGAAAATCCCGGCGCCCGGCGTTCCCTCCGGGCGGCGGTCGTTGAACCGCCATCTGGATTTGAGGGGAGACATTTTGAATGGGCGTTAAGGAGTAGAGCTACATTGATTTAGAGCAGCATTCGGCTCTTTCGGACGGCTTGACAAATTGTGATTGGATCGTGGAATTCCGACGCCGTAGGTGAAAATCACTTGCTGCCTAATTTGTTATACTTATACATACTTACGACATTTTTGTTTATAGCTTCCGAATGCTGTTATATATGCGAACTATGCGATGTGCAAGTATGTGATAAGATAAGATTTCTTTATTTGCTTAGATAAGGTTGTTACAATGATGGTACGTATAAAATATTTGGAACTCTTATTCTACCTAACCGGCATGCAAATGTAGAAGAGAATACGTATAATATTTTCATAGTCTAATTAATATATTTAAATTACTAGTGGACGCCCAGCAGCTTCGCTCGCGTGGTATTAGACATAACAATAGTTTCGTTTACACCTAGTAATATTACATAGCCGTGACATAGGCTATGTAATATTGTGAAGATGCAGCTTTCTAATGGTGATTTTTTTTTAAATCGGTCCAGTAGTTTTTGTGTGAAAACATTACAAACAAGTGTTTCCTCTTTAGTATAGATAACATTTGTGAGATGATCTCGACTTCGCAAAACTTGCCAAATACGGGGTAATTTTTTTTTAATGGATTTTATGGATTAGATAGCAAACGAGCTTGCAGTATCACCCATCCGCTGCCACCTATGATAACTGTCACTGACATTGAACAAGACTCAAATAGAGACTGGGATGGTTAGATCAGTCTGCTGAGAGAGTTAATTTGTTGGTCAGTTCGTTAGTGGGTATGAGGACTGGGGAATGATAGTTAGTCCAGGTAGTAATAGTTGGGTCTCGTTCCAAGTCAGTCACAAATGTGTTGCTACTCTTATGGACTAATGTGGTCGCCCCTAAAGAAGTGTAACCGGAAACCATACCTTAGCAACCAGACCACCATTGTTTTAAAGACAATTATAACACGGCGGAAATGGTACTAGGAACCGTGGTGGGCAGTGGTACTGCCCGGAGTCTATATGGAACAAAATAGGTTTCATGTTAAACCTATTTGATTCCCTATAGGCTCTACCGCCACAAACATATCTAACTTGATTTCAATGCCAAACATTTTTATATAACACAGGTTTTTAATTTCTTCTTTTTCACGCACAATAAAATAATTATAGTATTCGCAAGACCTGCTCAGATATCTCAACTACTAGCATCCTTCCGTGTCTAGTAACTAATTTGCCCAACTCAATTATTACAAATTGCTTAGAGCATAATTTGATCGCGTTAACTAAACGGACGATTTACTTCGACTATGCGCGTGCGCATTAACAGTAAGAGAAAAAGCAAACATTTGACATCTAAATTAATCCCGGCATCCTCCACAAAGTGGGTCACGCAGCATAGGCACGTTTTAAAAAAAAAGCAAGAGAGCATCTGTTAACAAGCGAGAAGATGATTTACGATCACAAACACGCGAAGGGAACTGCTAACGTAAAACTTTCCGGGCCGATCCATCATCGGACGAATAATGAAGACTCTACCGAATACTGCTGTGCTGTCAATGTCGATTTAAAAGTAAACATTTTCACATTCCAAAAATAGCCGGCTCTTACAAAACCCGCTTACCGCACTAACTATACGAGTCTGTGCGCACGATATAGAATACCTAATAAGCGGATCGGTTTAAGAAATCTCGTGCCTTAACCCGCGCCGGGGTCATCGACCCGGCTAAGCGCGGCGCAGGCGCAGCCCTCATTGTTGTCCATGGAATAGTTTTGTGTTGCCACTTTACTGTTTAATTTCAGTTCAAGGTCAAGTGTAGGAAATAACCACGCAGACGAGATGCAAGCGTTAGTCAAGGACACATTTTGCGACAACTTTATAACTTGGGTAATAATTTGATCACACAGTAATCAAATATCGTATTCGTGAGAAGCATCAAATCAAAATACGTTGGCGTTGATAGTGAAGTGAAATAAGTCAAGTAAGACTACGGATGTAAATAAACAACATTAAATGAAATCAATTGATGTTAGAAGAAGAAATAGAAGAATGGATTGAACAAGAACTGGTAATCGACCAGCTTATTAGCCTAGTTTTAGTTCACTAGAAAGTTTTGCAAATTCAGTTTGTGTTTGATTTATTTACATTCGGTTTCCGTTCAAATATCATTTAGGCATAGACATATTAGTTTACATCATGAATAAATATTCATTGCCTTATTAATATAGCGAGCACGATGGCGAGATTGGCGAGCATTAGATTTTGCAATGTTTTCTATCAGAATCAAAGAATAACTTTAGCCTTTACTTTACAGTATTTATTGAATTTCAAAGCTTCTTTCTGATTTTTCGTTGTGATATGACGTCAGATTATTTAATAAACGTGAGAATGTTTTATCACTCATTATACTCTGGGATAAAACCATCGGAGACATAAATTGGGTTTCGCGTGAAGTAATAGTTTCCTCATTGCCAATTCTTAGTAATTTTTGTCTATTAAATTCTAATTGCCATTTCTTAGTAAGTCTTGTCTTATCTATTAAATGCAAGATTAGTCTTTTATCGTCGCAATTCACGATACCTGCACGTTGTCAAACGCCTTCATCAATTCAATTATCTAATAAATTATATCAAATCTCCACACAGCATCGGCGACAAGAAACTGAAATGCTATGGCAAAAAAACTGGATGCCATTGTTACAGTGCGTGCGCCCCGCAAATTCACTTGCCTCTTGCGCACCTGCGGTGTTGCCATTGTCTGCTTGGCTCGAGCAATCCATTCAAACGATACCAGTGTTGCCATCAATCCGACCGCTAATATCGAGCCAGTCTACATGGTACCGTATAGAAAGCGTGGGCGATTCGATCGGCAATTAATGACAGCGTCGAGATCTGCTTCTTGCTTCTTGCCATTGTTCTATTGCCAGTTTTAATTAGTGGCGAAAGTCTAACGAGAGTGCCGCGTGAAAGTTTACCACACACGCCCGATTGTCCCACGTGGATCGTAACTTTTTACTCCACAAGGTACAAGCCGCGCCATTCCTCGGTTATGAACGTTCGAAGTGATTACGTCTCAAGGACGGTCTAATAATTGCCTTTAAACTTTTTGTTATAATCGAAATAATCGCTACCTATAATCAGTAACAGGATTAGGTATTAAAACTATTACATGGATCAAATTGAGCATAACACAATTTAATAATTATACAAATAATAAATATAGAGATTCTTCAGAATACGTTTGTATCAGATAAGATAATTAATGTTTGTTGAAAGAATTTATTTGCGAAAAAAGAATTTTTTTGTGGCTATGCGACATGGTGCATTAATAATACAAATTGAACATACATTTATTTATCAACGCTTAAGATAAAAAGAAAATTGTTCAACATAAAAGTGGAAGGAGCTGACATAAGGAAATGTATAACAGCCAATCAGATTTTCAGCCTGAATTATACGCTCGAGAAACTAGGTGCTAAGCCAAAGCATCAATTTTTGTAAATTAAAATTATTTAATTATAATTCATTAAATTAAATAATTTTAATTTACAAAAATTGATGCTTTGGCTTAGCACCTAGTTTCTCGAGCGTATAATTCAGGCTGAAAATCTGATTGGCTGTTATACATTTCCTTATGTCAGCTCCTTCCACTTTTATGTTGAACAATTTTCTTTTTATCTCTATTTTTTTATTATTCTATTTTCTTATTATTCTAAGCATTGATATTCGCAAAAAAACAAATTTAATCGATGCTCTAAAGTATGCTCAGAAACAAAAGTGGCGATGGGCTGGCCACCTAGCACGCACGTCGGACCAGAGATGGACCAAATCAGTCACAGAATGGCGGGGACCAGGGACAAAGCGTGCGATAGGGAGACCACTCGAAAGATGGATAGACGAGGTGGAAACGATTGGCGGAAAAAATTGGATTGAAAGTGCACAAAATAGAGAAACCTGGCAAGCTCTGGAGGAGGCCTTTACCCGAAGAGGGGTCCTCAAGATAACTTAATTTATAGACATGACAAGACACATTTATGACATTTTAATTAATATAGTACCTAATCAGGTCATGTATGTTTTATCCTTATCATGACATGACAAGCACTGCAACTCTGATGTTTAACAAAATGACATATGCACATTGAAAATTACTTAATTACTATGAACTTTGACATTATCTTAATATATTATTATAACGATTGACATTATATTATCGAACGATTGATGACATTATCTTATTTTATTATATTGACCAAGTGCTATTGACTAAAGTGCAGTCTGTGTCTAAGAACTATGCAATTTTGTGAATTTGTTATTTTGAGGAAATAAATGGCTATTTTATTTTATTTATTTTATTTTTTTAAATTAACTACGAGGATGTCCTCAAGGTCACTGAAACTAAAAAATAATTCATCGGGGCTACGCTGTGGTTTTACGCCACATGGTCATATCCGATTACATGCTTTTTACTTGTATTTGCGCACTTCATTTATTGATATTACTATAAAAAGGGTGTTGACTTAAAAGGATTGAATCAGATACCATTATGTATCTAGTATCTGAAAAATCTGGTTCACTAAATTTTAACGGACATATTATTATCACCTAAATCAATCTAATCTAGTCTATTACTATAACTGTTTGTATTATTGTAAGATATGTTTTTATTTGTCTATTTCTGTGTTTTCAATCGTCTGTTACAATAGCAAAACTTCTCTACACGGACCCCAAGAGAACCGGTTAAGTAGTGGTTTTGTTTACGCTTTGTTGTTTTCGGATTTCGAGCGTGCTCTAAAGTGCAATTACCGGCACAAGTGCCGTTAAAGGGTTGCGCGATAAAAATAGGGGTTGGACAATAGAAAATATGGCAGTTTTTTACAAATAAAAAACAACACGAAGTGCGTAAGGGCTTCCAGCTACATATAAGTAATTATTCAGTAGGGTGTAAACTATACGTAACAAAGTTAAGAGAAATTTGATGCCAGGAAGGCTCGAATACGTTGCAACGAAAGGCGACCCTTTCAAGAAAAATTTTAAGATATAATTTTAATTGCTACACTGATCCATTGGCCGGATGAGGAGAATAAAACAATTTTACTCATAAATGTCTGAATTAACATAACAAAACACTCAAGCCACTCCGTCAGTAAATCATTGAATCGAATCTGTATCAACGGTTTACAGTTTCATCCTATTATAGTCGACTCGAAACAGATATCATATTATATCCGATTACTCTTAAGCTGCGATATATTCTACACCGCAAAGCAGTGCAGTAGCAACATCACGTACGATCATCAGCTCATGCATCTATGAAATAGAAGCTGATATGTAATTACATGTTGGTGTGACAAGAATGTTAAATAGTATTTTATATTTGTACAAGATTAAGAATCAAGAATGGAATGGAAATTGGAATTCTAAAATGTATCATTTACTAAATGTTATAACACCGAGAAGCATAAAAAATATTATGTATCTCAATATTCTCAATAAGGAAGAGGAATCAAGCAAAAATCATTTAACTAATTTGTTATCATCGTCATTACAGACGTGATTCTATTGTGAAACGATTCACACGGTAGACGCCATTTTCAGGTATGTACGATAATTGGTCTTGAAGATGCTAATCACTTAAGCATGATAAATTATCTTCTTATATAATTAAGTTGTGCATAAAAAGCAAAAAGTTATATAACATCAGGTAATTATCAGGAAGCCCCAAGCCTGGGTTTCAACTTTTCAAACCAATATACATAATAGTGAAAAATAAGTTTTTTTTTAAAAGCATCAAAATCCGATTAGGAAAGCATTTATTTTAATCTTATTTTAATCACAAGAAAACATCGGGACGCAGTCAAACCAACTGTGAAAACAGCGTAACACGAGTAACCGAGTAGAGATGTCGTTTCGTTCATACGGTATTCATTAGGACGGTTTTATATGTGCAAGCCACAACGTTCTTGAGTGCATGTTTTCCTACTAATAAATATACTTTTCATTGCTCTTTTTCTATGTCTCATTGCACTGTGCATAATACTGAAGTCCTTTGTTATATGCGGGCTTCAAGTATCTTCATTGTAAATTCCACTTAAAACACTTATGTACCAGCATGATAGAATATTCACACGTGAAAACGGCCTTATTCACCAAGCTAATACAAAAAAACATTTGAATGTAATTTTAAACGGAAGTGAGAATCAACCTAATTAAATTTTTTGTACCTAGAGTAAGATACGGTAAATTTCTGAAGGTTTGGTAGCATAAACTATACTAACTAACTAGCTATAAACTATATAAACTATATTATAATAAGATAATATATCAATCATAAACTAAAAATTGCTCAATGTGCAGTTGCGCAAAGAAATACGATTAGAGGCATCCAGAGATTGATTGAATTAAGGCAAAAGCCCCCTTGAATTCGTTTGACGAGATCTATGTGCTGCACACACATTCAATTTAAGTAATTGAACGCGCGGCGGTGTAGCAGACTGAGCTTATGAATGAAAATATCAACGATACCAATGCAGTTAATGTGCGATAAGTTTAAATGGCATCATTAAAATTTATGAATGGAAAGGGAAACGATCAAACATTGATATATTGTGGTGTGAATGAGGCTTTTTCAATAAAAGATGTAAAAGTATCATAAATGGGAGGTTTATTGCTGTATCACTGTTTGTTCAATATTTTATATAATTTACTTACGTATTTAAGCGTATCCGGAAACTTCTTAAAGCCTTATTAAAAATGTATCAGGTCAATGTATCACGTAACATGTTTGAATTAAAGAGGTTACAAAACTTAAAAAATCTCCGCCAAACTAATCGATTCGGATCGTAACAAACATTCGCAATATCGCAACGATGGACATGTAATACGTGCGTAAGTAAGTGCACTGTTAAATAATTTCCATTGCACTACCTGAATGCTAAATGAGCGGGAGATAAGCAATCATCCGCATAAATTAACAGAGGCGGCACTTTGAAGAGGTTTCCGCATGTGATGGAAAAACTAGGAAAGAACATTTTTAGCGGCGCATATCGAAGAATCGTCACGATCTCGTATGAATAACATGTACTTTCACTCGTTTCGAGATTTCCATCATTGCACTGACGACTTTCCAATACGGATGCGCAAAAGCGAGGATGACCATTCGGTGCACCGAATCCGCGACGTCATGCGCCATCATGTTTCTTATCGGGAAAGTTTTTGAGGCACCGAATACATTAATTTGTGATCGGCCCTCATTGTTGATGGGAAAATCTCGGCGAGCGGTCTTTTTTCGATCGGCGAAGCCGGCATTGTAATCGAGCCAAATCGAGCTATCGGGAATCAGTCGAGTATTATGACCGCCATTGAAAGGGGTTCACAATCCGCTTTTAATTTTGCAATTAGCGTCGTAATGAATTGGAAAGCGGCGGCGACATTGACATCGCTCTCGTGTGCTTTGGTGTAACGAACTTGTTTCGAGCGAGAGGATTCTTTATCAGTGCGCGACATGAAAATAATTAGCGGTGTTGCACATTCTAGAGACATTATTCTGCGGGTGTTATATTGGGATCTTTGGTTGCTTTTCATTCTGAGAACATCTTCTGGGGACCACATTTATGATGAAAAAATCTTTTTATTAGAATTAAAACCTTACTTTATGGCACGGTGAAGGGAGAAGAGACTAAGGACAAAAAGATTGGTATTGGATTGCTTGGTGATGGGTTTTTTATGATGCTTGTCATGCACGATGTGTGGCAAGGGCAGCCAAATTTGTAGCACCACCCACCCGCTGCCGCCCATGACAACTGTGACTGACTTTGAACAAGACTCAATTAGGGACTGGGATGGTTAGTACAATTAGTTGAGTTAATTAGAACATTAGATCGTCGGTTCGTTAGTAAGTATGAGGACTGGGTCGTGTTAGTAGGTGTTAGTAATAGTCCAGTTAGTACTTGAAAGGTTTATAATTAATTCATTAAAAATAAGTGATAAATATGTATCTGAGGTGGAATTAGACATAGAAGGGTGGTTGATGGATCGAATGAGCGACACGGTGCGGAGGATTTTTAATGACTAAGTTTAGCGACAGACGTGTACGTAGGTAGGTACACTCATCAAGCAGGTAAACAAGGGAACAGGTGGGCACATTACAAATCTTGAATACAAAATCTAATCTGATGCCAATAAGGAAATTAACGGAAACGTGCAAGACGAGCTTAACAAACAGCATAATAACAATAAGATTTACCACAATTATGGTAGACATGGTTACATTGCAACAATTTCTTGGAATCGCTCACAAAACAGTTAATGAGATGGTGTTAAACGATTGCAACCTGTTGGTTTAGATGTTAATGTCAAAACGAGATGCTGTGCAAAACGTTTTTCTTTTAATCTCTATACCAATAAAAGTGTCAGCTGTCCGTTCAGATGTCGAATTATTTATCATAAGTGCGCACTATGTTAATTTTGGTAGGTTTCACCGTGCCATTATTTTTGCATTTTATTCAAATAAAATTTGATTACGTTATCAAATTTGTTAAGGCCTATTTAATTTCATTCATATTCATCTTTCAAATCATATTCATATTTCAAAATTGTAAATTTTTGATTTTTAATAACCTAAAAAATAATATATATTTTTTTATAATCAGTGCAAATTGCCACTGAACGACTAGAATATATTTGCAATAGACCACGCTTAATTTTTTTTTTTTAATTCGCTAAGAGCAAAGCTCAATTGAATTTATTACATGACATTATTATTACAGTTGTTCATAGCTGTACAATCAGTGCCAACGCTAATAAATTTGATGACACAAATATACAATGGGACAATGAGTTAATTTGAATAGTTAAATTAATATCAAACGATGTTGCAAAATATTGTACAAACTCGTGCTCGTGTCATAGTCTAGCTAGATGCTGTTACTACACCTTGCTACATGCGATGTTTGTTATGTTTAATTATTTTATTATTTGCTAATTGTTATGTTTAGTTATTTTATTGGTTTGAGGTTCGTTTTCATTTAATGTGACATTTGTTTACGTTTTCATCTATTCTACGGTCACGTTCAGCAAACAAATATTGAAAATAATGATAGTAAAAATAAAAATTATGAGTATTTATTTATTATTCGTAAATTCTTATTTTAATTGAGGATGAGTCGTCATAGACGAAGTAAATTGTTAATATGAAATATTAGTTAAATACTTATTCATAATACATTATTAAAACAATCAACTATTGAATTAAGTTTGAATATAGAAGACAGAACAGTCAATAGCTAAAATAGATTTATACTTTTACACCCTTATTAATAAAAATCGCTTACTCCAAGCGTAATCCGAAGTTACACTTGGACTAGTTAATTCTTGATTAACCTAGTAATAACTTCGTAATTGCAATGCTATTAATAAACATGGAATAGCCTCGGACTAACAATACATTTCTTAGTCCGGGTTTAACGAGTAAAATATGGCAACCTTTAAAATTTAAAAGTAAAAAGAGTGAGTCAGTGAACGACTTCATGCATTAAAATGACAGTGATAGCTCATATTTTGGGATTGACAACATCAAACTGGACGTGCAGTGACAGTGCAGCTCAGTCAATTTAAAGCGCTTTTAACCACAGAGTACATTTTACATACTCTAACCGTAACCTCGCTCCTCGCAGTTTGTTACTTGTAAAATTTAAAATTGATTTACTTTAATTAGGTAAATGTTGAAAGATGAACAACATAATATGAGAATTTTGGAAATTGCGGAAGAGAAGCGTGCACTAAAAATGGAAAATCTAAGAGAAATGGCGAAAAAGCGATTAATAAAAATGGAAATTCTTAGAGGAAATCTAAAAGCAGCAATTTTGGAAAGAGAAGAGAAATTTTATGAAAAAAAGAAATTTAGAATAAGTACCTAATAAGTATTCACCGAAACAGTTTTTGTTAAATTGATTATTAATCACGAAATTCCTTGCAAAAAGTAAATAATAGGTCTAATGTCACATGCATGTGGTTTCAATTTTTCATTAAAGGTAGAAGAAATAAAACCAATAACAAATTATTCAATAAAATATGCGTATTTATTCCTTCACATTCTGGTCAATTTATTTTAATAATTCTCTTCGATAAATGCTGCCCGTGCTGCATTACCTCTGACACAGTTATTTATGGCCTGCATCACAGGAACAATGCTCTCCTCCTCTACACCCTCAAGCATATCATACTTGTACATGGCTATATTGTGCAGTACTGTTAATGCAACAATGTACAATTTGGTATTTTCTAATTTTGTTGTGAAGTCTCGAAGTAAACATTTAAATCAGGACTTCCACACTACAAAACATCTTTCAACTGAGTTCCTTGTTTTTTATGTGCCCGGTTGTCCGTCTTCCCTTTCAGTATTATCTTGAAAATCGGTATTTAGATTTAAACTCAGTTTCATGCACCATGAACTTCCAATAGATTTTGACGAGTTTTATACAACTTCACACGTCGCAGTAAATGTGGAACTTGGTTTTCCATCTCACGTATCTCGTCTATCACCATCAAATCATCAATAAAATAATCTTTATCCATCTTTAACAACTAAAAACGAACAGAACCAGAACCTACGGATGTATCAAAGTTTCTAAATACATATCAATGACGTTTAGAACGCGTCAAGTCAACGTCAATGTTGTCAATGCACGCCTAATCGCTCGCTAAACCATCGCTAAACTATGTAGCGACATGGACTATCTTTAATTCTGAGATAAGACTCGGAGTAGCTTACTTCTTCGTTATTCCATGTTTATTAATAATGAATTTCATTAAATCTTATTTACGACAAGTTTTAAAGTTACTCTTGCTTTAGTCTATGTTTATTAATACGACCGTTAATGAATAAGGGTTGTCAATCTCACATCTATTGTTGAATAAAATTAATCATAGAAAACAAAATCAAAAAATAAACTAACTAGGATTATACTACCTCAATACCAATAAAAAGAAATGAATTGGTACAAAAAAAATATACAATCACTTTGAAATAAACCAATCTAGAGAACAGATTTGGATTGGCGTTTGCATTTTAATCCGTAAGAGAAATCCATCACTAACACTTTTCTTTTTTTACAATGATGTTGTGTGTACAGATATTTCATTTTACTGCCGGCACTTACGTCTTTCACTTTTGCGTTATTGATACGAGTATTGCTGACTTCTAGGGGCTACCGTGAAATCTTTTCGGACATTTCCATTACGGATACTGTATATCCAAGTTTCTTACCAGTAGTTAGTAATAATACTAGGTAGCTAGCTACCCATAGACGTCCCACTGCTGCGCACGGGTTGAGAACATTCGACATTGGGTTGGCCACTAACCCGTCCACCGATCCGCATTAGAGCAGCGTGGTGGAGTATGCTCTAGACCTCCCACAGCTGTGTCTGTTGAGGAGACGTGGGTGCCCAGCAGTAGTTAATAATACTATTGAAGAAAAAATGCTTTTCTATTGTTTGGCTTTTCATAAACTTGTTTTTGTTGTAACGTTAGTCGTAGGACATCAATTCTTTCCAAAACATTTAAGCGATATTTCTAAAGACTCATCGTCTAAATCAATTTGCCTACTAACCCACATAAAAAAAACTATTCCACTCATTTATTTTCATAACCTTATATATTACAAACGAGCTCATTACGCTCGCAATCTACTCAACATCGAATTCGGCATTTGGTTCGAGTATCATTCGAGTACAAACACAATCGGTGGCTCGTTTACTGTCTATTGTAATCGAGACTATCGAGTGCAGTCCTTATACATTGACGTGTAGCCTTCGCGGCAAGGCTGCTTCCGATACATACAACACTATTAACCCAAAAACGCGACGAGAATTTTATTAAGCGTGAATATTGGGTGTGTAGGCCTTTTACGCGAAGCTTTGTCATTTTAATTAATTTTTAAAAAAAAGGAAGGAGAACAGGTATTTTTACAAGCACACAGTCTCATAGTCACTTATGCAACAGAAAAACATTTCCTCTTCATACGCAGATAACTGAAAGTGGGCGCTTGATAAGATTGCGCTGATCATAAAGTTACGTTGATACTTATAATACAGTGCGTTTGTGAGGATGTACATACCACTAAGTCTATTTTAGTAAGATTATTTTGATTTTGAAATCTAATTTTCAACGAATCGACATCTAGTTTCAGACTACTCTATTAAAATATTCTTTAACTAGTGAAAGCGCCCGCAGCATCGCTCGCGTGGAATTAGACATAACAATAGTTTTGTTTACACCTAGTAATATTATATAGCCTATGTCACTCAGTGAAGATGCAGCTTTCTAATGGTGAAAGAATTTTTGAAATCGGTCCAGTAGTTTTTGTGTAAAAACATTACAAACAAATCTTTCCTCTTTATAATATTAGTATAGTAGTATAGAAAAACACGCCTAACAAGCGTTACAGTAAAGAGCTGTTCTAACCCTCCACCACAACCCTTTCTTTGTTCCAATGTCGGACTCGTGTCTCCTCTCGGAACGGGAGAGGTTAGGCCATAGAACACGCTACGCGTGCCTGGAGGCCTAGGTCCAGCCGTTGACTCATGTGCACTGAAGAGATTGTGTGGTACTAAAACTAAAATTTTTGCGAGCGAATCCGTGAACAAATTCTAGCTTACCAACGCGTTCACGTGTTAGCGCGCAATTAATTGTTGCACGCACGAGGACATGCGTTTAATGAGACGGGGGGCGTACGGAGAAAGTGCATTTGCGCATTATGTGCATGCAAAATACTACACTGTTCGTCTTCTGACCGGGGGATCAGGAAGCAGCAGATGTTAGCGCATGAGGCGTAAGTGTACGGTCAAGTCATGGTATAAAGAGTCGCTCTAGTCTTTATACTATGGTCAAGTCCTCGCGTCCTGCCCATAAGAGTCAATTAAGAAGGGATAGAAGTCATAGATGTAGCGTAATGTATGCGAGTCGATTCAATGTGATCGAAAGAGTTAAGCAACGACGGGCACGGTCGGTTTGTGGATGGGTGACCGCTAGTGGCAAAATTTCATGGACGCTACCGTGCTTCGGAGGGCACGTAAAGCCGTCGGTCCCGGTTGTTTTCAATGGTGGAAACAGTCGTTAAGCCTTGTCGAAGACCATCGGGTGGCTTAAGAACTTTCGACACTGGGTTGGCCACTAACCCCTCTACCAATCCGCATTGGAGCAGCGTGGTGGAATATGCTCTAGACCTCCCGTAGCAGTGTCTGTGGGGGTGACCCGTGCCCAGCAGTGGGACGTCTATGGGTCGCAGCGCAGCGCAGAAGTCATAGAAGTCCCACTGTTGGGAAGGGGTCCCTCTCAGACACAGCTGGAGATCTACTCCACCACGTTGCTCCAATGCGGATCGGTGGAGGGGTTAGTGGCCAACCCGGTGTCGAATGTTCTCAAGCCACCCGTGCCCAGCAGTGGGAGTTGGGACGTCTATGGGTCGCAGCTAGCTAGCTAGCTAGCTAGTATTATTACTAACTACTGGTAAGAAACTTGGATATATAGTATACGTAGGTAATAAGCAAATGTCCGAAAAGATTTCATGGTAGCCCCTAAAAACCGCGCCCGTCGTTACTTAAATATGGATCACATTGAATCGACGCGAGCCATGGCTATGGAAGCTACCATAGTTAAAAGCTAGTCTAGTAGAACCAACCCGTTCTCTGCCACAAAAACTTAACCCTCCTTCAGACAGTCGGGTAATAACTAATAAGTCAATACGGACTTACTAGAGTCGGACGCCACTCAAGTGAACTGATGAGACGGGACCTAATGACTTATATCGCCATTACGTAACGGAAACATATTTCTCAGCAAATAAAGCTGGATAGTTATGGCTTCACGTATAAATGCTGTGGTACGTATATAATATAGCGGTGACAACCCAGTGGCTATCGAAAAAAAAAGCTTTTTATTTTTAAAAAAATTTTTTTAACTTTTAAATAAAAGCTTTTAATAAAATAAAAAGTTAAAAAGAAAATTTCGCAATAAAAAACCAAATTAAAGATAATAAAAACCTACATAATAAAACTAAAATATTTTGCATCGGATCGTGTACACGGTCCTTTAGTAGGTACGTGTCGCCGCAATTAATAACTACAGTTATGAGTGGTGTGCGATTTGAGAACCAGTTGAACGGCCTTCGCAAAGGTCTTCTGGATTATTTCGCATTTAATTAACTTAACTTGATTAAACTCGTGCGCGCAATTAAAGTTAATCGTCCACGCTAGACGAATCAAGTGCCATAAACTTTTTATTTAACATTGAACAAAACGAAAATTATTTGTTCCATGTAAGGGTGTAGGTACGATATACATACAGTACGATCAGACCAATCATATAAAAATTAAATTACCAATAGTAGGGGAGCCCAAGAGGGGATTTTGCGGGATACTCAAGCGCGTAAGTTTAATATACAGTGGGATACCTTGTACCCGGTTAAGTACCTCCACCAAATATGAGCCCCATATATAAATGGGGCCGTCAAGGATAAAGGATCAGATAAGTAAAAAAAAAAAATTTGTCATCAGAAATTCTTGAGCGCGTTAGATTAAGGTAGGGTGAGTTAATTACATGCTAAAAAGTGTATATTCCACTAATCTTACAATTTGAGAGTAACGTAAAGAAAGGGGAGGGCTACAACTTTTTGAGAGGACAACACTTTTTAGCATGTAATTAACTCACCCTACCTTAATCTAACGCGCTCAAGAATTTCTGATGACAAATTTTTTTTTTTTACTAATCTGATCCTTTATCCTTGACGGCCCCATTTATATATGGGGCTCATATTTGGTGGAGGTACTTAACCGGGTACAAGGTATCCCACTGTATATTAAACTTACGCGCTTGAGTATCCCGCAAAATCCCCTCTTGGGCTCCCCTACTACAATCCATACAAATATTATAAACTCGAAAGTAATCTGTCTGTAAAGTAGTCTGTCTGTCTCGCTTTCACGTCAAAACTACTGAACCGATTTAAATGAAATTTGTAACACAGAAAGTCTAGATCCTGAGGAAGGACATAGTTAGGAATTTTTGATTGGAAAAAAGTTTTGTATAGGGTTGAAAAGGGGGATGAAAGGTTGTATGAAAGTATTTTCAGAACTAGAAGCGTAAAACTTCTATTTTAGGCTATTTCGTATCCAACAATTGAAGTCAGTGCTAAGCCATTAGGTACAGCCAATCCACTCACACCCTAAGCTAGGAAAATAAATATAATTGAAATTATCGCGATATTACATTCAAATTACCATTTGAAATAGCAATTGTAATTAATTAATTCTAATTACAGATCGTTATTGACCTCTTCTGATAACGTAACGTCATTTATATAAATAAAACAGTACGTACTTAAGGCGAGGTATTGCGGATTGCGTTTTTTAATACATATGTTTTATTGATGAAAATTAAATAATAGAATTCTGAAAAAAAAAATCAGTATCAGAAAGAAAGAAAGAAAGAAGAAAGTATCAAGGGGCTTTCCTCACTATACAAGATAACACTCACTTCATTGCATTGAAAAAGAAAACGCAGTTAGGTCTTAACAGGAATCAAATGTCGTTTCATTTGAGTTAAAAACGTATTCTAGAAAATAAATAATACACTAAAAAAGGTGCAATAACCACTAATCATCCCTTCTTTCTTAAATTATCCCATAAATTTACTCTACGATGCGCCGCCGCGCTTTCCGCAGCAATCTTCATTTCCTCTCTAACTCCTTGTTGATGACGCATGAGAGAAAGGGAAGAAATTCGTCGAAACAACCTGGCCTTAACGTAATTACAAAATGTAAATACATAGTTGTTACCAAAGGTACAATCTCTCTCTCTTCCTTTCTAACTCCTTGTTGATGAGGCATGAGGGAAAAATGAAGAAATTCGTCGAAACAACCTTGCCTTAACGTAATTACAAAATGTAAATAGTTACAAAGTTACAAAGATGTTCATTCGTATCGACACGGGGTTATAAGATCGGTCTTAAAATAGCGATGAATGAATTAACTCGAGAACGATCCTACATTCATCATTACATTAGCTATTCTTGTATCGAGAGTTTCAGCTGTAAGTGTGGGTACTAGTCGAGAGTTTCAGCTTTAAGTGTGGGTGCTAGTTCGACACTGCCACTGGTATCGCAACTAAGTTCATGGTCGTTAGTGGCGTGTAAATTCGCGTGGTTCCTTTTCTCTGTGTACCTATAAATATACAAAAATGCCTAGCCTGAACTTAGACACCGGCAATAATGGTTAGTAGGCTTAATTTGCTTTATCTTACCTTGGATAGGCGTACTTGTCATCAAACGTTAAAAACGTTTCATCATCATCATCAGCCTTTATTGGTCCACTGCTGGACATAGGCCTCTCCTAGACTATATTGAATTTTAAACGATACCTACGTTCAGTTTTCCTTGGCTATGTTATGAAATAAAATGGTCCAACTATTTGACATGGTACAACTTCATGACGTGACCAATTATTAATTAATAATATAAAATCACGCCTGTAACTCTCCGGAGGGGTAGACAGAAGTGTTTAGACCCATTGACCCTTGTCCGTGTATGCCCGGTGCATACAACACTTACAGGTCACTTACTTCAGTCAGGTTAAGACTTTTTTTTTGCCTTTTTTATAGAAAATGGTACGGAACCGAGTCCGACTCGCACTTGGCCGGTATTTATTTATTTATAATACAATATAATATATAGTTGTGAACTATCTATCGCACAAGTATCAGCTGACTACTGACCAAGCCTTGCTGCAGTTGAAGGCAACATCCTGCATTCGATGAATCAGCGGCTTCCTTAGACGGAACAATTTTTCCTGCATTCGTTCTCGACAAATACCAACTTCCACATGAAATAAAAAAGTCTCCATTCGAGTTTCTTCCGCTCACGACGCCATTGTTATTTTATTAAGGCTCCGTGCACACTAGCTGCTTAGTAACAAAAGATTTAAACGGTCATAATATTTTAAAATAATCAATAGGTAAATTTTAAAAGCTTTTATTTAACTACGTACGTATGTATGTATGTATGTATGTCCTGGAATCTTGCAATCAATATTTCACCTACTTCCAGTGAAGCTATCGAGCTGTAATTCGGCACACATATTTGGTTCCGATGACAATGAACGAAAATAAAAAAAAGTTGTAAAAGCTTTTTAAGAAAAAAAAAATTTACTATAATTATTATTTCATATATGTAGTAGCCAGTGATACAGTTAAATGGGCTGTCAAGTCTAACAAGAACCTTCCCGTCTGAACATCAAATAATTTAAAGGTCTCATTGATGAGTAAGTCGTCATTCTGCTCGGGCCCTTAGAGGGTCAATAACGTAGACTTTAGCCGGGCAGTTATTTATCACTTACACACAAAAAGTAGTAGCCAGTGATACAGTTAAATGGGCTGTCAAGTCTAACAAGAACCTTCCTGTCTGAACATCAAATAATTTAAAGGTCTCATTGATGAGTAAGTCGTCATTCTGCTCGGGGCCTTAGAGGGTCAATAACGTAGACTTTAGCCGGGCAGTTATTTATCACTTACACACAAAATGTAGTAGCCAGTGATACAGTTAAATGGGCTGTCAAGTCTAACAAGAACCTTCCTGTCTGAACATCAAATAATTTAAAGGTCTCATTGATGAGTAAGTCGTCATTCTGCTCGGGCCCTTAGAGGGTCAATAACGTAGACTTTAGCCGGGCAGTTATTTATCACTTACACACATTATTCTTGCGAGTAGGTATGTTTTGCACTAGTGCATTCGAAAGGCAACGGGTTTTATATAAAAATACATATCTATCTATAAAAGGAGAAGCTGACTGACTGACATATCCACGCAGGGCCTAAACTTTAAGGGTTAGAAACTTGAAATTTTGCACAGGGGTTCCTTTTATAATGTAGGGGAGCACTAAGAAAGGATTTTTGAAAATTCACCCCCTAAGGGGGTAATACGGGGGTGCAAAGTTAGTTTTTTGAAGTTAGTGAATGTCTAATTAAATGCGAGCGAAGCTGCGGGCGTCCACTAGTTATACGAAAATTGTAACCTACATCCACTCTTTTATCATCGCAATTTTTACCAAAAAATATATCAACCAAAATAAACCGTAAGACGAATAAAACCGTGTAAAAGTGTACGTTATTCATCCTCGTTTTGAAATTCGCTCGAAACACGAGACGTGTCTGTCTCGGTGCAATCGTAGACCAATTTGAAGCGGTTTTTAAGTTTTATTTAAGTCATTATGATCGTTAGACGGTGATAAACCATCGGGGCGTCACAGTGGCGTGCATTGCACTGCATTGATATACGAGTATCTATAGCGAGCATTTTCGAAATTGTATGTCTCGTAGGTGGTAGAGCCCGTAAACGGTTCACCTGGGGCGATAGCTGCACCACGGTCTCAAAGTAACTACCTTAATAATTTATTTAGGTTACTAAATTATAGAACTTATTGAAATATACGAGTACCTAGGCGGCACTGAAAGTTATTAGAACTGGCCAGTTGGAAACATTGCCAATGAAAACTTCTATAAAATTTTGATTAAAGAACTCTTTCTTTACCCTATGTGATATTGCATTCATTTGTCATAATATGTTTTTGTGAATTGGCGGCAATTCCAAATGTTTTTACACCTCAAAATGAATTTAACGCAAGAAAATGTTCAATCCATGATTTATTACGACTTTCTTTGTGGATTTAATCAACAACAAATCAACAAACTTCGATTGGTATTAAATATTATACGGACATTTAGGGGTCAGATAAAGATTCAGATTCCCCATACTTTGACCGACGATTGAAAGATTGCTTTATAACAAACAACCAACGTCTTAACATGCCCTCCGAGGCACGAAAGTCCGCATAACATTTTACCCATCAACACACCGATCGCGCGCGTACGATTGACGTGAGCCGGTTATTAGTTAGGGCTCATCTGCTTATACGCACCACACCAGCAATACCAGTGAAAGTCCTAGTGTGATCGCACCTTTACATTCCCATGTATTAACGACGGTGACAGAGCAGTTTTCGACCCCGCGTAATTCATGTAATCGAGTTACGACCGCAAACGTCTACTCAGATCTCTTTTAACAACTGGCGCTACGATTTTGCGTAATACGTTTTACTGTCACAAATAAACATAAAACAATAGGATGTTTGTGCCGACAGCGATCCGAGATTGTTTTTATATTATATAATCGTAGAAAAGAATTCGACCTGTTGTCGAGAGATCCGGGTTCAAATCCACCACCAATCACTGTTTTAATTGTACCTGCGTATGTTATCTACTGAAAAGAAACCTGCATGACTGAGAATGCTCCGTAAATATCTCAATGGCATGTGAAATGCCAATACGCACTAATTTAGTGTAATTAGTGGTAATAAGTAATTATTTGAGATACAGTACCTAATGTAACAACATCTATAGACATCCCATTGTTAGGCACGCGTCTGCCCCACAGAGAGATGCGGGAGGTCTAAAGCATACTCCTCCACCACGCTGTTCCAAAGCGGATTGGTGGAGGGGTTAGTGGCCAACCCAGTGTCGAATGTTCTAAAGCCACCCGAGGGTCTTCGACAAGGCTTAACGATTTTTTTAACATTGAAAACAAACGGGACCTTGTCGTGCCCTCCGAAGCTCGGTATCACCAATGAAATTTTGCCACTAGCGGCAATATGTCAGAGCTCTATTCGCTATTCCGTTCGTCAGTTCGCCTATCTGTTGCCGATAGCAGATAAAAAGTGGTTGTGGTTGATTCGATTCCCGAGCGATCTCGCTCGGATACCATGCGGCGCGCGGCGGTTTTTTTCCATGTCAATATTGCGCCCAGCGCCGGGCCGCCGGGGGCGGGTAACGGTGAAGGGAAACACGCAACGCTGACACGGATATCTATCATTATGGATAATCGGCCCGCTACGGCCGCTACCCCATAATTAAGAAAGTAATTAATAATGCTGTTAAAAATTATTTTAAAAAAAAAGCTTTTTTTTTTCGTGCATTGTCATCGGAACCAAATATGTGTGCAAAGTTTCAGCTCGATAGCTTCAGTGGAAGTGGGTGAAATATTGATTGCAAGATTCCAGGACATAGATACATACGAGTGAAGTTAAATAAAAGCTTTTAATAATGACATGATATTAGCTCAAATAGTAGCGTCCATATCGCAATGGCTCGCATCGATTCAACTTGATCGACAGAGTTAAGCAACGACGGGCGCGGTCGGGCTGTGGATGGGTGACCGTTAATGGCAAAATTTCATGGGCGCTTCCGTGCTTCGCGCGATGGTCTCTGTTCTTTTAAATGGTAAAAATCGTTGAATCGTGTCGAAGACCTTCGGTTTCCTTATGCACATTCGACACTGGGTTAGCCACTATAATTACCCTCCACCAATGCCCATTGGAGCAGCGTGGTGGAGTATGCTTTAGAACATTTGGGCACAAAAAAAAGCAATCAAGCGATCCTGTGCAATAGCAGCAGAGTGCACAAAAATTTAGCACAATAAAAAATATATCGACAACCAGGATTGAATATTTAGTCTTTCTCATATCCAGCGTGCCGTCTTCGCTGGATTTCAATAACCTATCTACGGATAGATTTGGCTATCGGAGATCGAAATTTGACATAAGTTTCATATAAAATGTGTCGAATTTCTATCTCCGATAACCAAATCTATCCCTAGATAGGTTATTGAAATCCAGCATTAGGCGCTACAGGAAAATCTTGCTGCGAGCTTCTCGACTGTCTCGACGATCACGTTATCACTACGAATTCGCTGCATAATCGCCTCGCTTTCAGCTCGCTCTCAAATAGCAGTTTTGCGCTGCAGGCGACAATTTTTAACGTTCGATCCGTCAATCTTAGCCTCGTCGCCAATCACCCAAAAAAGTATTATTAACCACCACTGGTCTGTCGAACATATAGCCAAGATACATTCACCTCGTCACAAAGCACTGGCACACAGTTTCTCATTTCCTGGCGCAGCAGATCGCCAGCGGGTACCTACTGAAGAGGCGGAGGAAATGAACCAGACGCCCCTTGCGAGCGTACGTTATTTGCAATCATAGTTGCTGAGCGGGGGCGGGCGGTTGCGTTTAGAAATTCGTCTTGCAGTGATAGGAGATTAGCGAGTGTTAGGTCGCATGCAGGGTTTTGCAAGACATTGTATCCCTAAATGAATTCGGGAATGATTTATTTTTTTGCCTGTCATTTTATAAAGCGCAAGATCACATCAAATAATGAAGGCCGTTTGCAGTTGTAGGTTATAACACTCCTGAAAATTAATAGATCGAAACTATTCGGCCTATTTCCGACTTAAATCACACGTGAGTAAGCCGGTAACTTCAACTATGAATAAGAATACCCCTGTAAGTACACCTGTTCTTTAATGTATGTTTATGGTGTACAATAAACAGTATTTATACTGTTCCCCTTTCGGTCACCGCTCCTTCCAGCCATACACCAGCTCGTCTCCCCGACGTTCCAAAACAAGCTAGACTGAAGACGCATTCGCCTAAGGCCTAGTCATTTCCCCCGACCGACACGTGGAAACGCCGCATCGCCTCGGGAAACGAGCCCCCCGCGCCGCCCAGCGGAGCATTGTGTGAGGCAGCGGTTAGCTACACTATAGCCCATTAGGGTTCCGTATGACAGTCTGGGCCCCGATTTATTCTTTTCCCTACTACTACTACTTTAGATTTTCGTATTAGTAAGATTTTCGCATGCGAATCTTGTAACGAGTTATTAGTAAGCAGACGAACAGTTATTACCGGGCAAGTGCGTGTCGGACTCGCGCACGAAGGGTCCGTACCAGTACCTTCTCATTATGAAAACGGCAAAAAAAGTTGGATGGGAGCCCCCGTTTATATTTATTTTTTCTGTTTTTTAGTATTTCATGTTATACCGCTATAATATAACTATCTATATAACAATAGAAAATACGTCATCTATGAAAATTTCAACTGTCTAACTATCACGGTTCATGAGATACAGCCTGGTGACCAGACGGACCGAGGAGCCTTAGTAATATGGTCCCGTTTTACCCTTTGGCTACAGAACCCTAAAAATTGATTTTACACCACTATGAATGAAATCTATTACACACATTCCATCGCCGGGCGAAATTAGAATTTGAGTGGTAACGACCATTCGTTAGATAAGGCGTCCGAGTGAATTTGAAAACTAAACTACTAACTACTGTGCAATACATACAATACAACTTTATGAGAAAATAGCGTTCCGCGCGCTTTCAAAATAAATAGCTACAGAACCCCAACTACTCGTGAACCGACATGACACGATTAAGTTTCCGTTACGATGGAAGCAACTGACGAGTTAACCTGCCGGACGGACGCTAAGCGACGTCGCGAACAGACATGTAATACGCGTAAAACGACGATGAGAACGCATTATATTGGAGGAAAATTGCAGGATTGACTTTCAATGTTAATTATGTCCATTGTTATGGGTGACTTTGACGGAGTATCGTCTATCCCCACCTACCCATCAGCCTTTTGAGGTCCACTGCTGGACATAGGCCTCTCCTAAACGACACCACTCCAAGGTGAACAGACGATGACAGAGACAGAGACAGAGCGGAAAATCGCTGGTGTCAGAAGGCCGGTCGGAGTACTGTCGTATTCTATCCCCAACAGTTTTTATTCCACAGTTTTTTTAACTATCCCCCCAATGCCGCCGATGCCACCCATGATCCTGAACGAGAATGTTATCGATTGTTATCTTTAGGCTATCCTCAGGAGGAACATTTGACACATCGAGAAAGATGGATGTCTCGTATTAGCTTAGTCAAAGCGAAGCCGCGGGTAGCCACTAGTTAAAATTAAACCATAATACAAGCATGCACGACTGGAACAAAATCACTATGAATGACCGATTCCTTCACGATTTTCCAACATTTGTCATGAAAATAAGCTAAACAATACAATGTATCATTTCATGATGTCAGCTAGAAACCATGTGTCATGGCCCCATCAGCTGTGCTAACATGTACAGGCGAATAATTATGGCAGAAGAACTGAGAAATGTATATTAATTAGAAGGTAACGCATACTTCTCAAATGACATAAGTACTGAACAAATAAATTAATCACGGACACGGTCCTTTCTGTCCTCATCCAATAGCGGAGGAGTCATTATGACTACAAAAATCGGGGGTGATTGACACGACAGGGTCATCCGACGCATACGTACGTATTGTAAAGCTGCTCGAAAAAGGGTTGCGCTGAAAATCAGCAGCCTTGTGACACATGGCAGTATGCTGAGCGTAACCCTTTTTTTCACGTATGACACTGTACATACCTTTTATATATAGTTTTAAGTTCATTGTTAAAATGTCGATTTGTAGTATTTTGTGTGAAAAATAAATATCTTCTTCTAAAGGCAAAAAACGAGAGGTGAGGGTGAGTCCCTTATTAAGCGGACCCTGAGAGAAATCCGTATTTTGATGAATGTAAATATGTATTAATTTCTATTAGTTAGGTATATAAATGGACTTTGAAGACATTGTGTGTATTGAAAGGTTGTATGAAAGTTTTGTCATTTTCAGAACTAGAAGCATAAAATTTATATTTTAGGCTGTTGATTAGATATATAAATAGGCATTCAAAGTTTGTAAAAATGTTACCCTTAAGGGTGTAAAATAAACATAGGGGACACATTTACGCATTCATAACAAATTTGTGGAGCTAAAGTTAACGCGTTAAGAAGAATCTATAAACTAGTTATTATTTCTAATTCCACGGGAGTGAAGCTGGGGGCGTCCACTAGTAAGCTATAAATAATACAAGCAATGCCTTAAATACTTTGTTTTGGGCAAAATGTACGCGGACACGAAAAAGTTACCTGCTGTGTAAAAATAGACGCTAACTTATTATTAACTATTGTAACTACTTACACGTTCTGTTGAACCACACCGCAAGGTCAATAACAAGGGCGTGAAACCCATGGTGAACCATTCGGTGAATGACGAATGAGTGAACAACGATTTTGGTTACATACGTACTTACACTTACACTAGTGGACTCCCGCAGCTTCGCTCGCGTGGAATTAGACATAGTTAACAATAGTTTCGTTAACACCTAGTAGAAGTTTATGGGTTGCAGCAGTATGTCATGAACCTTACAGAACTAAAATTGAGTTTTGTCAACAAGGGGGAGGTTTTATTTCGACTGTAACTACTATGATCTTTTTGGGGACAAATCCGTAGACGAACAAAGGTTACCGACATAGCTCGAAGGATCAGTGAACTGAAGTGGCAATGGGCAGGCCACGTCGCTCGACGGACTGATTGATAATCGTTGGGTAAGAAAAGTCCTCGAGTGGAGTCCTCTCCGACGAGGTGGACTGATGACCTGAAGAAGACAGCGGGAAACTGTTGGATCCAGAGGGCGCAGGATCGGGAGGATTGGCGTCGATTGAGGGAGGCATATGTCCAGCAGTGGACCCCAAAGGGCTGATGGATGTATGGATAGATGATCTATTTAGTGTTTAGTAGACTGCATATTCACTAATGTCTTGTTCATATAAATATATACCTTTTCATTTGATTTTGTGACCAACTACTCGGAATAGACCTCAACAGAACTTTATCTCTGGACAATTAACCTAGTTACACCATGCGCCATCCCAAAAACATGTAACCAATTTTGGGCAAACATTGGCCCAAAATTGTTTTGATCAGGTAGTTCACAACTTCGCTTTACATACCACAACTGAGTCACTCGGCCAATGCACCGGTGCTCAAGCAAACGCGACATTTGTTTACACGTGTGACAATATGTTAACATCAGTCTGTATCTGTACCGCCACTGAACAATACATTTGCAAATAGCTAGTCATCTCTAGTTTGTTTACGTTATTAGAGGTATGTAGTAATTACGAAAATCGTACAATTTAGACGCAACATAATATTATGAGCGATTCTAGACGCTCATAATTATGTAGCCATAATTATTTGTTGACAGCAGTGACAGCCCAATGGCTATTGACCTCGCCTCTCACTCGAGTGGTTGATAAGTTGTGTGCGATTTAAGAAATTAAATGTATGCTGTAACAGTGAAAGAAACATCGTGAAGAAACCTGCATTCCTTAGAGTTCTCCATAATATTCGCAAAGGCATGTGAAGTCTGCCAATCCACACTTGGCCAGCGTGGTATACTAAGGACTGACCCTCCTATTCCGGGAGTAGACCTTGGCTCAACAGTGGAAAAATTAAATGGTTTTGGTGGAGAAGTAAATAAATAGGAATCACAAATACTACAAAGTTATTTTAAATGTTGAAAAGCTACCTAATGCATATGGACTAAGCAGAAAATAATATGTTTCTCATTGCAAAGTTATGTTGATCAGAAAAATTTACATCTGTCAAAAAGATCAAGCTGACTTGTACAGGGTATAGTGTTTCCTAGTTGGAATATAAAACTTTTTTTTTCCGAAGTCTGTATTTTGCCCCTCTTTTGTGGAGGCCTGGGGCTGTAGCCCCGGTTGCCTTCCCCTAAATCCGGCCCTGGTTAATATTATCTATTTAATTATTGGAAAGGTGTGGTTTCCAGTTAGACTCCTTTAGAGGCGACCATCTTAGTCTTCAAGGGTAGCAACACATCTGTGACTGACTTGGAACAAGACTTCATGGGCGGCAGCAGAAGGGTGGTGCTGCAAGCTCGTTTCCTATCTTATATCCACAAAAAAGTATGTATTTAAAAATATCTATACATGTGTATGTAAATCAGTCTCTGACACCCATAGTAAGGGCTCGCGCCTTGTTTGGGGTTAAATGGCGTGAGAATGTCCATGATATTTATATTTATTTAACTATATCAACCAAATACTTTAGTAATATGTACTAAGCTGTGGGCAAGTCAACAGCAGTCTTTAAATCTTTAAATAGGTTGTCATTGACACCTCTATGTTGTCATTACTCTGTCAATTACAGTAATGATAGGAATTCATGAATGGGCAGATTGTAACTCAGTATCTGTTTGGTTGGCTAACAAATGGGTTTTGTTTACCCAATAATTAGCTAAGTAATAGGTCATTATGTTATTAGATTACAGCACCATTCAGAAGCTAAATCATGAGTATAATTAACTGTGAACAGATAATACAGCAAAGTTATTTCAATTTACTATTACTATGATTATATTTTAGATAGATACAAGATTTATAGACCTCCGTAATATACCTTTAAGGTGTGAAAACAATCAAATATGTTATTATAATGGGTCGCAGTAGATGGTTGGTGCTGCATAGTGGTTTTATATCTTATATAACTAGATAAAAAAAGAACAATTGAAAACATTACATTTCATTCAGCAGCAGGAAATGTTTTCAAAGTATATTGGCAATAGTAAAGGTCACTCAGATTTGTCATCATGTTCTGTCGTGATGTACACATGTAATCCATGGTCAATAGACAAAATAAAATGATTTATTTGTTTTGTTGATAATGTAATGTAAGACTAGATTGGAATATAGCTATGAATTTTTATCATGACCCATAACTACATAGCAATTATGGGAGCAGATTCCTGTTTAAAAAAAAAAGGTATTGAATGATAAATTTGCAACATGTTATAGCTTAAATATTTGATAGACATATCTAAAAACTAGTTTCACTTCTTTGCCCATAGTTCTATGGTTTGTGGTAAGCCCCAACTCTTAGTTGAACGTTTTTAGTTTATGGTTGTTATTATATTCAATAATTGGAGAACATAC
Organism: Carterocephalus palaemon; assembly: GCA_944567765.1. Classification (NCBI taxonomy): domain Eukaryota; kingdom Metazoa; phylum Arthropoda; class Insecta; order Lepidoptera; family Hesperiidae; genus Carterocephalus; species Carterocephalus palaemon. The sequence continues at coordinate 12,697,877 of OX155643.1, forward strand.
AACCTGACATCATCTAAGAAAAGTAAACTTTAACTAATGCCAAATATATTTTCTTTTGTATCAACTATTTTTATCTATGTATCTGCAATCAGCCTTTTGTGTATGTATAAAAATCATTAAAAATACATGACATTCTTTTAAAACTAGTGCACTCACATAAAATGGACATTGCAAATACAGCAAATGCTAATAGTTACATAACACAAACAAATTAGCAACTATATAATGTTGAATGTAGGGCGGAATGCTGGCGAATATGAGAAATGTCAAGCACCTATGTACCTAAAGATACCAAAGTATTAGCAAAATGCCAAGAACAGTCTATCTTTAGATTGCTACATGTAGATATTTAAGCTCATAATTTGATGTAGTTGTGTCTGAGCCCTCTTGGTCCCATGGCTTCAGATATTTTAAATATTAAACTCATCAATGGTGCTGGGCAGCACTGGTTTAGTGGGTACTCGGATGGGTGACCATTAGTAACAACATTTGGGCTCTTGTGCTTTAGAGTGTACGTTAAGCAATCAGGCCCATTGATAAAGTCATATCCGAACTGCCTGAGAGCATTCAACTATACTTACATTATACTATTGTTATATTCAGGTTGAACACTGTTCTCCACCAATTTGCAATGGAGCTGGGTACAGTATTCTCCAGGCCTTCTCATTTGTTAGAGAGGAGCCCTATGCCACAATGTAGGTCTCTAATGGGTTGTAGTGTAGCTAAAATGTAGTCGATTTGATAATGCAATACACAATGTAGTTGTACACAATAATTAATGAGTTATGGTTGGTCAGTTAGTGCAATATAACTGTTTATAGTGACTGTGTTTATCATGTCTTTGATGAGTACACATATTATCTTGCACTAATGATCTTGTTTATTGCCAACATTGCAAAATTAATAGGGAATAGAGAAATAATAGAATAATAGTTGAAATCATAGAAGTATGAACTAAGTCATGTATTACTGCTTGTATAAAAACAAATAAAATAACCAAATAAATTTAGGTTAAGGTAAACCTCTTTTAAAGATTCAAGCAAGATCCCAATTGAAATACTATTGGAATAACAGTCTTGAACAATGTAAACAACAAGCAAATGTTGTTATTGTCAAACAGTAAGCTTTGTGTTTGCCTCCTTGTTATTGTTTAGTCATCTGGCATGTTTAAATTAAGAACTTACTTTGAAAACTTCGGAGAAGAATCCGGCGCCGATTTTCTCCAGGACGAAGTCATCGAAGGGGTAGAGGGCGGCGACTGCGGTCCGCAGCGCCGTGCACGAGGACCCCGTCACGCGCCGGTCACCTTGTCTCTCATAACCCTCACTAGCACTCGACTCCGTACACTCATTATCACAGCACACACCGCGCTTCGTCCGACCACCGTTCTCCTGGAACCGTCTCCCGACCTTCGAGTGAGGTCCCCGCACGAAACGGCCCGCCTTGGCTGTCTCGTCTAAGTTCGTGAAACTCTCCGCGATCTTCAGCACCTTCGTAGGCCTCCGTCTCTCCGTCACCCCGTTCCGTTTCGACACCTCCGGCCAACACTCGTCTTGCATTCTAACTGATGATATGACCACCCAACGCTAGCCCGCCTCAAACATAGTGCGCTCTCAAGTGTCCTCGATCTCACAAACATACCCCAAACGCAACATTTCCGACCCAGCCGTCGCAATATTACGAGACAGTACGCGAACCGCCAAACATGTTTAACACACGAAATATAAAAAATTATGATACTGCCACTTTCGCGTATTCATGCATCCCAGTTTTAATGCGGGTTCTCAGATTTGTTTGAGTTTCGGTGTCAACACACGGTATTATTGTGAAGAATTGTATGTTATCGCGGACTAATAAACTAAGCGTACAGTTCGATTCAATTGACTGACGGACAAGTGGCGACGCGAGACGCAACCAAAGAGTATATAAACTTTACTTTAACAAACACTGCGATGTTGACGAGCAAGCAAGGAAAGCAGAAAAAGTAGCAAGCAAGCGCAGTTAATGTCTTGCCAGTTTACATAAACACACATGACATGACATATTAATTTTAAAAAGTGGCAACACTGAATAACTCTTATGTTGGTAGAATTATAATGCGTTCATTATAATTAGGAAATCCATTACAACATAGTTAAAGTATAATTATATTAGATTAATTTGTACTTTTTAAATAATACAAACCATTTTTAAAATCAATTTAACCAGCAGCATGCAGTTATCGTAAATAATACTAAGTAGCGACATCTAGCGTAGTTAAATTAATACGTAGATTGGGGAGGAGCACGATGTCATTGTGTAAAAGCATGTACGCTACGAGTGTACGACACTAGCCGCCAGATGTCACACAAAACATATCATAATCATTCAAAATCATTGTTCGAACGCTCTACGATCTAATTGCATTCATAGCGTGTACCTGTTAGATAAAGCTAATTCGTTAGCGATAGCGAGCCTTTTAATATCTTCGAACACGTGAAACAACCCAAATCCGGCCAGCGTCGTTGACTGTGGCCTAACCCCTCTCTGAGAGGAGACCAAATCTCAACAAAGATACAAACAAAGGGGTTTGGTTGTGGTGATGGTTTATAGGTGCCAACTAAATCAAGCAAAACAAAAGTAGATATACCTTGTTAATTTTGGATTGTTTCTGGTTTGTTATAAGGAATGACCTATTCTTATTTGGGAAGAGAATGGTAGGTAATAATTAATAAACACACACCTTTGCAATTTCGCTGTTTATTATAATCCATGCTGACGACTATATACTTAATTTAAATGAATCTATATCACACGATGGAAACAACGATGACATTCCGTTTCGAGAAAACCATCTCAATCAAATTATGTCTTAGTCAACAATACAAGTAAAGACAATCTTTCGTCGAGATATGTTTCCACAAAGAAATAATCTCTGTCTCATTAAAAATAACAACACTAGCTCAATTATTCACAACTGTCTACCTACTAACTATTAAAAATTTAACGCTCAATAGCTATAAATACAAATATATTATTGCTGTTGCGATTTTATATCTAGTTTCACCTTAACTATCTAGATAAACTATACATGGATCTCAAAATGAGTATTCGTTCTTTTACCTAATTAGATGTCACTAAAACTAGTTACTTACTACTAGTATTGCTTGATGCAGGAAAACATGGCTTCCCTTTGTAGAGTTGTAACAAATACAAAGTTATTTATTAACTAAAGCAACCATCTCATGGCGCGCTTGTAACATCTATGTACCGCCATCGAAGAGAAGTTTTTGTTATTTTTGGAGTGGCTGGTAAGAGTAGCAGCCTTTCAGATTTCACGCTTATGTTAAAATGCACTTGCCAAATTTAAAAAGATTTGGCAAGTACATTTAAAGGTAACAGCTTACATACTGCAAATATTTTAGTATACATTTTTTAAATCCAATTTCTGTCTTAATAATACATGGTTATCGAGTTGGCCTACCTACGTCAGCAAAATAACTACTTACTAAGACAAAGTAAAAATTCTTAAAACTAAAACCTAACTGAACTGAGCAAATGTGAACTTATAATAATAAACTAAACACAATTTTAAACTTGCAAATACATTTTCATCACTTTAGCTAAAAACAAAAAGATCGAGTTAAACAAGTTGAAGTATGTTTGCTTTTGATTACAGAAAAAATGTCCATAGAATTATTCTACCTATTAATATTAATCATGTTACTTTAATTTTGTACAAACTTTTTAAGCTTCTTGTGTGAGAATTCGTTTAAATTTTAATGAAAACTTTAAACTCCGCCTGGCTGGTTTTTAAAAATGTTTGCATTATTAAAAAGTTACTGTTTTCTAATAATATTTGCGCTAAAGTTTAAAGTTTTCATTGTGGATATTTTTAAAAACCGAATTTTAAGCGAAGGGTGAATCGGGAATTATGGGTTTTGTTGATTGTGGTATCTCTGTGTCAACACAAATTTTTTTGAAACATCTTTTTTAAATTTAATTTTAGGACAGGTGGAGGAAGCATTGAGTATATTGCATAAGTACCTACAAACAAAGTCTAAGCCTAAGTTTAGTCAACAGAATAATTACGAGAATGGTCATTATCTGTTTCTTGCTATTTTTTGAACTCGAATTCTCACTTGGCCATATTCCTGTGCACCCTTCTCTTTAATTAGATTTTAAGTAATATTTTATAAGTGATTATAAGCTATGTTATTTATGTACGTAAGAAATGCTTAATGCTTATTAAATTTTATTAACAAATGTATAGAATAATTTTTTTTAGATGTACAGTCTTCAATGCTGTGGATTTAAAGCTGTCTTCTGTACAATTTCTTGTAAAACATAAAATCTCATCGGTTTTGAAATGCCTAATATCGACTACCGCGTTAGTTTACTAATATGATAATGTTACAAACACAGCTGTAAATAGTATTTTATGTGACATTTTGCAGCATCTTTTTAAGTAAAATTTATAAAGCTAGTTCTCGCCAAGGGGTCATAATTCGACCATATTGTTTCCCTGAAGCACTCATAAATCATCAAGATGTCGTTAATTTACGTTTGAATTTTGCACTGCATCTGCATAAAGACTTTAACAAGGCCTAATTATTTCATATTGCTATTTCAAACTTTCTTCGTTCATAAAAAGATTTACATACAGGTAACATTTAAATGCAGTTATTATAAGGTGCTAAATTTATTGACAGTAGTGCATTTACTTTAAAGTTCATTTTTTCTTCATTTATGTAGTCACCAAATAAAGATTTGAATATCGGGATGGCGACGGAATTTATGTAAACGAATTTATAAAACTATCCGAAAATTCGCATCGAACGATGATTTAAAAATATACTATTTTTTACAAGAAATTGAACAGATTAATTAGGTAGGACATTATTTACAGGGTGATAATAATAAATTGTCTATGCTATGGTGATAGTATCAGCTGTGACATTAGTATGTAGGTACGCGGAGATATATTGGTGTATCTAATGATGATGATCTAATTAATTAAGGCCCGGGTAAAAAATAATTTAAAAATTGTGTGATTATAATATTGTGTGATTTAAATAAGTGTGAATTGTTAGTGTACAACTAGAAATATTCGCGGAATGGTTGGAACATGACTTCTGGACTAAAATATATAAAATCTGTAGCTATTGAAACTATCGGATTAATTGAAGGTAATAAATTCAAAACTAAGTATTTCGAAGAATCAACCAAATACTTAGAAGAGAAGTTTTAATTTGCACCATATCAGCGAATCCTAGCTGAAGTGATTAGGTATTTGTAAATGTATATAATAACACCAATAATTTCACTCGCCATGAACTGCAATACCTAAAAGTTATACTGTATATAACTTATATCTTATAACTGTATAACTTATACATAACTTGGTTGTGGGGTTTCCGGGAAATTGTGCGCAAAACAATCACTAAACAATTTGTATGTAGGTATACATTATACACGACATCAATTCACAACCTCAGGCACCAAAGCTATCGATCTTTACAAGTAACTTCCTTACACTGAATATTTCATAAATACATAATTATACACATCATTTCTAGCACAAAAGACAGTATAATTATCAAGGTTTACTTAGTACTCAATTAAAATAGTTTTCATACAAATACATACAAACAGGCGTCATTTTAAAATGCCTCTACTTTAAGGTTAAAATAAACGAACCTATTTATCAAAGGAAAAAAAATGCAACAATATGTTACTACTCAAGTCAAACGTAATATTTTTAATGGTTATTTAATAAACATTTACTTGCGTTCTTCAAGTTTGTTAACTCTATCTGTACGATCTGTCAATTTAACAAGTTATGCCATAGACCAAACAAGGTAAACAAGTAAATGATTATTTAATTTTGCTTGTATATATACGAGTATATGCTCTGTAATCATCCTCAAAAACGCCTATAGAAATGATGAGATGGGCAAATTATATCTAGGTTTTTATACAGTACTTACTTATGTAAGTTTGTAAATAGATTATGAAAGCGTTTTTTCGTTGGATAGAATTGTATTAATTTGTTTTATTTACACAATTGAGTAACCTTGACGTATCACGATTATGTTAAATGCAAAAATTATTTAAACATTTGTATAATACGAAAGGCCTTTATTTATCAAAAAACTCAATTCAATGTTACCCCATTGGGTATTTTTTTGGGTAGTAAGTATAATTAGAATACAACTTTTTACAAGATTTTTATTTTCAAAATATTTTTTTGTTAGGTTAGTGTCCGTAAATACTCCGATTACAATGTGCATTTATAAAGATAGGAAAGGTTTTAAAACGAGCCTCTTAAAGCCTACGATCTACTATATATAAATAACATTCGTTGTTACAACAAAAGTAAACATGAAAACAAGTTAAAAAATAAAGCCCAATTAAAAGAATACGCACTAATTATTTGAAGAATTTTTTTTAAATGTTTCTGATCACTAATTTTTTTTTGCCTGATTTATGAAGCCTGCATATGTGTGTATGGTGAAATAATTTAGTTTAATCGGTGCGAGCTAAAATGTCAAATATTCCCGGTTGTAAATCACCTCGGTATTATGTAGTGTATGATTACTGGTAACGCGTAGATTATGTGGGGAGACGGTAATCTTTGCAGTGGCTGCTTATTCGGCTCATCTTGGCACTTGCCTGAAAATAAATAAAAATAATTACAAAGCGTAATATGGTATGCAATTTGGTGGAGTAGTTTTATAACTAGACAAAATGTTTGAAAGTTACGCGAAGGCCGTGCTGTTGCACGCGCGACACGAAGCAGTATCGACGCGCCGCCGTGCTGTCGCGACACTCGGTGTACTGACCAGAGAAGGCGGCCTCCAACAGCAGAGTGTCGCTGTCGGCGCTGACGCGCTCGCAGTTGGCGGCGGAGCGCGCGACGGCCAGCGCCCCGTCCCGCGCGTCGTGCGACACGAAGCAGTATCGCCGCGCCGCCGTGCTGTCGCGACACTCGGTGTACTGACCAGAGAAGGCGGCCTCCAACAGCAGAGTGTCGCTGTCGGCGCTGACGCGCTCGCAGTTGGCGGCGGAGCGCGCGACGGCCAGCGCCCCGTCCCGCGCGTCGTGCGACACGAAGCAGTATCGCCGCGCCGCCGTGCTGTCGCGACACTCGGTGTACTGACCAGAGAAGGCGGCCTCCAACAGCAGAGTGTCGCTGTCGGCGCTGACGCGCTCGCAGTTGGCGGCGGAGCGCGCGACGGCCAGCGCCCCGTCCCGCGCGTCGTGCGACACGAAGCAGTATCGCCGCGCCGCCGTGCTGTCGCGAGTCACCGGCGTCGTCACCACGAAAGACGCGCCGTTTTCGTACCACCCGCCGTGGCATGTGTATGCTGGGAAGAAGGATGAATTGTTTAATTATACACCAATGGCAATAAGTTAGCACGTGTCACGTAATTTATAGTTAGGTATATAATTTTATCATTCCTGTTTATTAATATAAAAATATTTAATGATAAAAATATTTAATAACCTTGTAAAAAATGGATAAGGCGACGTATAACTAAATATCGGTCTAGATCCGACTGCTGTAATATGTCTCCCACACTGATACCCCATGCGCTATCCCCTCCGGATTTCGTTGAGCGCTATACTTTCGCGCCGCGAACTGTACCTAAGCTAGTTATAAATCTCACCTGTAACTAACTCCCTGTTCTCACAGGTGGAGAAGAACTCCATGTTTTTGGGCGAGTTGCAGCCGACCTCGAGCCGGCTGTAGCCGCAGCCCGGCTCCGCCTGCCTCCTGCTCCGCAGCATCGGGGCCTCCGACATGTTCCTGAGATAAATAATAAGGAAATAGATTTTTTATGGATTAAGACAGCAAACGAGCTTGCAGTACCACCCTTTCGCTGTCGACTTTGAAGAAGACACTAATAGGGACTAGAATATTGGTTAGGCCAGTTAGCTGAGAGTTAATAAGATCATTATTTTATTAATGAACGATTCGTGAGTGTCTATATTCATAGTTTCAGTTACCGGCTTACTCGCGTGTGATTTAAGTTGGAAATAGTCCGACTAGTTTCGATCTATTACGATGGTTATAGGAAGGTCATAGGTTACTTTTTAATTGGAAAAAGCTAAGTTAACGCGTTAAAAAGAATCTATTATTATGTCTAATTCCACGCGAGCGACGCGGGCGTCCTTCAGTGGTTATATTATTAACATACCTTACGCTAAAGTTGAACAACCTAGTGTGGTTCGCCCTACGCCCTAAGTCGGAAGGGTCGCTCCGGTCTAGCGACCGCACCGTCCTCCGGTGTCGGTGGTTCTGTATAGTATACTTCCCGGGGTACGGGCATTCCTTCGACTCTGGATTGCTTGCTGGAAACAATTACAAGATTACCTACATCAGAATTAAAAACAAAAACAATTCAATATCAAATACCTGTACAATGTGTCATGGATATTCTCACACATATACATATATTTTAAATATATACATAAATAGATAATATTAACATCCAGACACAGAGCAACAGAACAAACACAAGTGTTCGTCACACGATTGTTTGTCTTGAGTGGGATTCGAACCCACGACCCCTGGTGCAACAGACATGGTCACTACCGATTGCGCCAACGGGCCCATCAACGTGGATGTGTACCTACATTACAGAAGGCAATTTCAAAATTTGTCATCATGTCTATTGCCCGGATCCCACAATTTGTGCGAGATTTTGCTGGGTAATCACCGACAGCGTCCATAGCCCAGTGGCTCGCGTAGCGTCCATAGCCCAGTGGCTCGCTTCGATTCAATGTGATCGAAAGTGTTAAGCAACGACGGGCGCGGTCGGTTTGTGGATGGGTGACCGCTAGTGGCAAAAAAATTCATGGGCGCTACCGTGCTTCGGAGGGCACGTAAAGCCGTCGGTCCCGGTTGTTTTCAATGCTGGAAACAGTCGTTAAGCCTTGTCGAAGACCTTCGGGTGGCTTGAGAACATTCGACACTGGGTTGGCCACTAACCCCTCCACCAATCCGCATTGGAGCAGCGTGGTGGAGTATGCTCTAGACCTCCCGCAGAAGTGTCTGTGGGAGAGACCCGTGCCCAGCAGTGGGACGTCGCAGCGAATCACCGACAGACACAGCGCGTCATGCGCTGAGGGAATTCGGAGTAGGAGATCTCTACTCACCGACTAGAGTGACGTAGGGCGCGGTGACCGCGTTGAAGTGGTGCGGGGAGCACGCGTCGTCCGGCCGCGCGGTGGGCGCGCCGCGCTGCAGCTCCGCTATGAACGTGTCCCGCCGGTACAGCACCACGCACACGTAGCGGGAGGCGCTGGAATATTACAGGGAAACAAATCATTGTCAACAACTAGTGGAGTTTGTTTCGCCTTAGAGGAAACTAGTGGACGCCCGCAGCTTCGCTCGCGTGGAATTAGACGTAACATAACCTATATAAATACAAAATTTCATTGAAATAATTTAGGTATTTACGAAAAACTTTTATAACTACTAACTTTGCACCCCCCTTTTACCCCCCCTTAAGAGATGATTTTCGAAACTCCATAAAAAACCTTCATAGGTACTGAATTTCATTCGAATAACATCAAAAACGGCAATGTTTCATACTAACTTTGCACCCCCGTTTTACCCCCTTAGGGGGTGAATTTTCAAAAATCCTTTCTTAGTGCTCCCCTACGTTATAAAAGGAACCCCTGTGCAAAATTTCAACTTTCTAACCCTTATAGTTTAGGCCCTGCGTTGATATGTCAGTCAGTCAGTCAGTCAGTCAGTCAGTCAGTCAGTCACCTTCTCCTTTTATATATATAGATTTTACCCCCTTAGGGGGTGAATTTTCAAAAATCCTTTCTTAGTGCTCCCCTACGTTATAAAAGGAACCCCTGTGCAAAATTTCAACTTTCTAACCCTTATAGTTTAGGCCCTGCGTTGATATGTCAGTCAGTCAGTCAGTCAGTCAGTCAGTCAGTCAGTCACCTTCTCCTTTTATATATATAGATTAATTTATTTTAATTAAACGAGTACTTTTTACTTTTGGAACGAAGTTCCTTATCGAGCGTTGGTGGTAGAACCTGTATACGGTGCGATTGCTGTTGTTTTGAATAGCTAGGTGGTAGAACCTGTATACGGTGCGCTTGCTGCTTGTTTTGAATAGCTAGGTGGTCCGACCGACCGACCAACCGACTGACTGACTGACTGAACGCGGGCAGACGTCGTTAATGGGTCTAATTTTACGCGAGCGAAGCTGCAGGCGTCCACTAGTAACTTATAAAAATCAAGTACCTGATAAGTTTTACTTCAATCGCGCGTAAAGGTTACATGCACAAACATTTTTTTTAAGTATTAAATCCTTCCGTGTACCTAAAGGAACATACAAGGAAGAACTTAATGACCTGCTGCAGCTTGTCACAGATTTGTTACTGCTATTTTCGTTTGCTGGTGGTCTTTCGTGAACACTAATGGACTAAAGAAGCCCTTTGAGGAAATAAATGAGCAGATTTTTTTACTATTATTAAATCCTTCCGTGGACCTAAAGGAACATACAAGGAAGAATTTAATGACCTGCTGCAGCTTGTTACAGATTTGTTACTGCTATTTTCGTTAGCTGGTGGTCTTTCGTGAGCCCTAGTGGAGTAAAGAAGCCCTTTGAATTGAATCCAGCGTCCCCGTCTCCTCGAATTGTCTCCCTCTTTCTTCTTTAGATCATCCACTCACCTGGTCGCAGACATTTTTCGATGTCGAGGAACTTTCTGCCCATCGGTTGTCATTCCGATGAGCGACTTATAGTTTTTTTAAAGTCTTACCAATGATGCTGCCAATGCGCGACAAGAGCCACGGAGTTCCCACTCGGCGAGCTGGCCTTGACATTGACGCAGTACACCTTGATGTCGGCGCCCGTCTGGTTGGTGATCCGCAGGGTCGCGTTCCGCTGGTAGAACGTGTAGTTGCTGCTGAAGTCCAGCGTGTGCCAGGTGTGCGAGAACGTCATCCAGGACGGGAACTGGCAGTTGAAGCGGACTGATACTGTAATTAAAATGGATTCATATTAGTTGAAGACTCTGCGGTGGTGACCCTGACGGGTCCTGGGTTCGTGTCCCGGCCGGATATTTATTTCGTAAGTAAATATTAATATTCGGGACATGGATGTTAAGTTATGTGTGTTCTCCGCCTGCAACACAGGTCTAGTCCTACCGCGGGAGTGTAAGTTTGTAGCGTTAATAAAATATTTGCTAGTACGCTGTTCAACTGTTTGTTTGAACTATGAACTGCGACCCATAGACGTCCCACTGCTGGGCCCGGGTCTCCCCCACAGACGCAGCTGCGGGAGCTCTAGAGCACACTCCACCACGCTGCTCCAATGCGGATTGGTGGAGGGGTTAGTGGCCAACCCAGTGTCGAATGTTGTCAAAACACCCGAAGGTCTTCGACAAGGCTTAACGATTGTTTCCAACATTGAAAACAACCGGGACAGACGGTTTTACGTGCCCTCTGAAGCACGGCAGCGTCCATGAAATTTTGCCACTAGCGGTCACCCATCCACAAACCGACCGCGCCGGTCGTTGCTTAACTCTTTCGATCACATTGAATCGACCCGAGCCATTGGGCTATGGACGCTACAACAGTCGAACAATAAGGCAAAACAATTCATAGCTTACTAATCCTACCTCTCTTAAGAGCCATGGTCCTGGACCCCTCAGTCGCGCTGAACAGTCCGTTGCAGGTGGCATCACCAGACTGAGCCACACGGTACTCCACTCCCGAGGCGTTGGGAGCCTCCTTCATGCTCGGCGCTGACGCTGGAACCATAGATTATAGACGTCATTTATTTTTGGAAAAAGAATTTTCGTAGGCATCAGCATGCATATTTTTCACAAGACAGGTAGTATAGTAGTAAAGTATCTTAGAAGGGTTTCATAAGCGTCTTATTAAACATCGTAATTAAAGTAATGAATCTCTTGTTGGTAACTAAATTGGTATTAATTTTGTGTGCCAACTTTATGAATGAATCAAAATATCTACGTCTAACATAACATAACATCATGTTATGTTTTATGTTTTTTATTTCACCAGTAATGTTTAGGTTAGTTGGTGAGCTGCATTTCAAGTTAGAAAAACCCAATAGTTGTTGCCCGGCCCGGGGATCGAACCCAGGACCTATAGCTTAGCAGTCGCGCTTGCGATCACTAGACCACTAGGGATACCTAATATTAAAAGTAGTAATAAATAATGATCTTTTCAAAAAGCATCAACCCAAAATCGTAATCAACCTTTTGAGTGTTGATTGTGTAAGTTCATAGTGTACTTAGATGACGTTTCGTTGAGCATTAGCGAAAGACGGCAAGGAGCGACGCGGAACGGGTAGGGCGTAGTAGGTATTCCACGCGAGTCTCACGCGGATACGTTGCCAATGTCAAATAGATTCGATATCAATCTAATTCTATCTTATTAACTTACACAATCACCACTTCTAATCGCGAACACAATATACGAACTTATGGAAACAAAAAGGCAACGTAGTTCCAGTCTTACCAATACCATTTGTCTTCTCGTATACGAAGCAGCGGTAGCGGTCCTCGTTGCTGGTGGCGTGGCCGTGGTGCAGCTTGCCCACCAGGAACCGCAGGCTGCCCTCCTTCCACGTCGCGAGGCACTCCAGCTCCTCCACTGGAAGTAGGAGTAGGGCTCAGATTCAGATTAGCTTGTTCTATTTTATTACTGAATGATTCGGTCTTATAATCATAGATGAAGTTACCGGCTTACTGAAGTGTAATGAATGTCTGTCAGCAATATTGCGTCCATAGCCCAATGGCACGGGTCGATTCAATGTGATCGAAAGAGTTAAGCAACGACGGGCGCGGTCGGTTTGTGGATGGGTGATCGCTAGTGGCAAAATTTCATGGACGCTACCGTGCTTCGGAGGGCACGTAAAGCCGTCGGTCCCGGTTGTTTTCATTGTTGGAAACAGTCGTTAAGCCTTGTTGAAGATCTTCGGGTGGCTTGAGAACATTCGACACTGGGTTGGCCACTAACCCCTCCACCAATTCGCATTGGAGCAGCGTGGTGGAGTATGCTCTAGATCTCGCGCATCTGCGTCAGTGGGGGAGACCCGTGCCCAGCAGTGGGACATTTATGGGTCACAGCGAGCAGCGAGCGATTGTCAGCAATAGGCCAACCATCTTCAGATGTTCATCGTAACTAACCAAAACTAGTCAGCCTATTTGCGATTTAAATTACACGTGAGTAACCCGGTAATACAACAGTGAAGTGAAGTTTTGCGTTATACTGAGCAACGAAATATCTACTCTACTTTAGAGTAGTATTTATAGCTTCACTTTTCAATATTCCGTCAGAGGTATTAATACTTAAAATAAATACACGCTGGCCGAGTGCAGATTTGCAGACTTCGAAAATATTACGGAGAACTATCATCAGGTAGAAAATTTTCGATCACGATGTTTTCCTTTATCGGTACAGCAGGTGACATGTAAGTAATTTCATAAAGCAGAAAATACAAAGAAAAGTCGTTGGGGCGTGCCGTTTGGACTTGAACCTGGACCCCTCGAGTGAGTGGCGAATACGGTAACCAGTGCACTCTCGTAAATATTTAATAATCTGTGTGATGTTTTTAAAAATTCCACTTTACTGTTTCATATTAATGCGTTTTCTTATCAGAAAGCGAGTTAACAGAAGACGAATTGTAGAGGTATTTTATAAGTTTATCTTTTGCTACCTAACTAGAGTCCTGCTTACTTGGTTACCAAGGATTTCTTTCCACAAGGAAAAAGATTTCGCGAGTCAAAACGCTTTCGTTGAGTCCGAAGAGACAATCCCGACAATATTGTGAACCGCACAAATAAAAGTTTACCGTAGACGCCGCTAGGGAGGCGCTGGTGTAGCGAGACGTATTGTCTTGATAATGAATGCTCGACTTGTGAACGAAACGAACGCGCATTTCGCTGATCAACTTGCGAATGGATGAGAGCTATTGTTGCAGCTAGACGATTTTCATTCGATGTATTTATTGTTTTTTTTTTATAGTTTAGATTGCGCATTCTGTGAGAACTGTACATTTAAAACTACGCTTGAAGATGTAAATGTATTTGGTATTAAGTATTATTGTATTGACGTAAAAACTAAGATTTCCAATAAAGGCTATAACTAACTAATTAACTAAATTATATATGCAAAAACAATTCAAGCCCGCGGAGTCGCATGGAGAGCCTAAGGCCTTATATTATTAAGCCTTATATTATTTATTAATAACATTTTAATGATGTTATTTTAATTAAATATCTAGACGTAGGTAAACGTTATCGTTATTGCGAGTGAGGTAAGTAATTGACTCCTGATTTTAACGCTGATACGTCATAACAACACGTATCCTGACAAAATAAGCAGACTCCGGACGAATCTCGACAGCAAATTGTTGCCTCCATGATTACCCTGTCGTCTGTCACTCAACATGAATATCCTGAGCGATTTCCAGAACGTTCGATGTTGCGCTCCTCGTAAGAATGACAATAATAACATATTTAGTTCTGAATTGCAAATTTAGTTTCTGGAGTAGCAAATAACTTTTTGCAACTAAACCAATAGCAATAGCAATTAGTTTTTTGGCATGCTTATGGCTAAATACAAATACAAATTATAGTTTATTAGCTTTTAAGTTGAGTATTTACAACAAGATGTTTATATGTTTATGGGCACACAATCAACTTTAACCAAAACGTGGCATGCAAATATAAATTCATCCAACTCATTCGTAAAATCAATAAAAGCTATTCATCCAACCTTTACGTGTACAAAAGTTATTTAAGTTTTCTAAAACTTAAACATTTATAAAATAAACGGACATAGGATACCTAATACAGCAAATTGTTGCCTCCATGATTACCCTGTCGTCTGTCACTCAACATGAATATCCTGAGCGATTTCCAGAACGTTCGATGTTGCGCTCCTCGTAAGAATGACAATAATAACATATTTAGTTCTGAATTGCAAATTTAGTTTCTGGAGTAGCAAATAACTTTTTGCAACTAAACCAATAGCAATAGCAATTAGTTTTTTGGCATGCTTATGGCTAAATACAAATACAAATTATAGTTTATTAGCTTTTAAGTTGAGTATTTACAACAAGATGTTTATATGTTTATGGGCACACAATCAACTTTAACCAAAACGTGGCATGCAAATATAAATTCAACCAACTCATTCGTAAAATCAATAAAAGCTATTCATCCAACCTTTACGTGTACAAAAGTTATTTAAGTTTTCTAAAACTTAAACATTTATAAAATAAACGGACATAGGATACCTAATAAAGTAAGTCCAGATTGAATAATTACATCTGACATGTAACGAACTGAAATTTTAAGTCGGACAAACATTTCATACATACGGTCCGTAAGTAATGACCGAGTTTAAATAAAAGGAACATCTCCATAAGAGCTATTTTAAAGCAGCCAGCCGTGGGACACAATAGCCGACACCTCCGGGCGTTTCTGGAAGACTGCCCGATTCATCTGTGAGCTATATTTAAACGAAGAGCTGGAATGTGCATTTATACAATTAATTTGTCAAATAATTCTGTTATGTTACTTGTTAATTGGGATTTTAACATTTGGACTTGTTTTAAAATCTGACAGGAACCAATTTGGAAAGTATTTTCCAATTACTTAAACAGTTAAAAAAAGGTCCACTTAATACTATTCGGGTGAGATGTGAAAATAAATGAAACGTTAGACTAGAAGACTATTTTCAAAATACGTGGTAATTTATTTTTAAGGGATGTTGATGTAATTGGTTTTGAATATGTTACTTACCGGTACTTTCAGATCCATGTACATCTGGACATGCCTGGTAGTTGAGGAGTAGTCTTGAATCCTCAGTGCAGCTCTCGATGGATGAAGCTGGTATCTTGCAGTCTCCATGGCCTCTGAAATATTAAATATTTTTGATATAATTAGATGATGGTGTTGTTTCAATCAGATGCTGAATAACTCTTAGCCGACTTACACCCAATTGCTGGGCACCGGTCTCCCCCACAGACACAGCTACGGAGCATACTTCACCTGCTCCAATCCGCATTGGAGCAGCGTGGTGGAGTATGCTCTAGCAGGTCTCTGCGGAGTGGAGGGGTTAGTGGCCAACCCAGTGTCGAATGTTCTGAAGCCACCCGAAGGTCTTCGACAAGGCTTAAAGACTGTTTCCACCATCCCAAAAAAAAACTGGGACGACGGCTTTACGTGCCCTCCTAGGCACGGTAGAATCCATGAAATTTTGCCACTAGCGGTCACCCATCCACAAACCGACCGCGCCCGTCGTTGTTGAACTCTTTCGATCACATTGAATCGACGCGAGCCATTGGGCTATGAACGCTAAGTACTGTATGTTTATGAGTACATCGCTGTTGAATAAATGTGGCCGACATAATTACTTCAAATAATTATAACTATCTCAATCAACGACAGGAGGTTGTAGAAAAAAGTGAACAGTGACTGACGTAATGACACCGAAATTATGTGCAGATGTGTTCACGGATGCGCGATGACTTGACACGTGTCCCAAGCGGCGTTCGCGGTAATGACTTTTAATTTATTCCCTGTTAATTGACCGAATACGTTGACAGCAGCGACGGGAATTTAATCACATAGCAACTCACTGTTCCTATTTTGAGCATCACCGTGTTGTGTACGGATTAATGACAATACTGCTTGAGTTGGATTTGTTTGTATCGATGTACCTTAACGGGCCCGGTGGCGCAATTAGTGACCCTGCCTGTTACGCCACGGGTCGTGGGTTCGAATCCCACTCAGGACAAACATTCGTGTGACGAACACTAGGGTTTGTTCTGTGTGGATGTTAATATCTATTTAAAAATATCTATGTTACACATACAGTCTCTGATACCCCATGGTAAAGGATTTGCTTTGGGGTCGGATGGCCGCGTGTGAGGTTGTACATGATATTTATTTATTTGAATACGAATTCGAATTTATTAATGATTAATGTTGTTATCTCAATCAGTGTTATGACATTCAATCAAATTATAATGTATCGTGTATTTTCATTCTGTTATGATGACACTGTAATGCAATCACTTAACAATATTAAACGTGTGAATGATTGTCGTACAACGAATGTTTTCAATTATAATGTAAACTACCCGCAAATTTAAAATTAAATCCTAGAAATCAGGTCGCGCGACATGTTCTGCGACACTTGACATTAAAAGTTAACCAACGCGGTGTATCATCAGAGAAATATTTTCATGAGCCGATTTTATTTTATTACTCGTTTAAAATTACTGTATAAATTAAATGACTGTAGGAAATACGTAATTTGCCAATATATGTACGTTATTAGTTCAAAACGTAATGATTATAACGTTTTTGAAGCTAAGAAAGCAAAGGGCGTACTCTACTAGGTACAGGAGGTCTTCAGTTTTCAGTAGGTATAAAATATTCATATTATTTTTTCTGTGGTTACGAATTTCCAGTATATCGCACACACGGACAGAAAGACTATGTCATACGTATGATGATTGCACGTCTATCGGAAGCATAAACATTTCGCGGGGCGATACGAACTATCAAATGTACTGTATAGAGACTGGCATCAAAGTGTAGCTCCGAATTCGCTGCGACCCATAGACGTCCCACTCTCCCGCACAGACGCAGCTGCAGGAGGTCTAGAGCATACTCCACCCAATGCGGATTGGTGGAGGGGTTAGTGGCCAACCCAGTGTCGAATGTTCTCAAGCCACCCGAAGGTCTTCGACAAGGCTTAACGACTGTTTCCACCATTGAAAACAACCGGAACCGACGGCACAGAGTCGAAATTAGGGAATCGAGTTGTCAGTCGTAAGCGCTGATTGGTTGCGGCACCCTATACGCAGATGCGCAACTATCCCTTCCGGATTTCATTCAGCGTTAAACATTCGCGCCGCTAGGAATACTTGTTGGCGTTAAACATTCAAGCGAAGCCTGGTTCGCTATGCACAGGTTACAGGTTTAATTTAGTTTACTTCTATCTATATTCATGAAACTGTACAGCGATCTACCAACGTGTTAGTTTTTTCTATGAGTTCCGGTTTTAAAATTTGAATGATTTTATTTTAAGCGCTATAATATTATACTCAACAACGATAATGAGACATGTTAACATAGGAATGAAGCAATGTCAACTTTGTAACGAGATAAATGCTCTGTGAAAGCCTAAGGATTTATACTAAACTTTGTTCTCAGATTTTACGGAGTTCTCCAAACTCTTTGGGGAGCAATTTCAAAACCAAATAGTTTATCCCTATTACATAACTCACATTACAAGGTTAGAACTGAGTGAAAGTTATGTTGTCAAGATTTTCATTTATCCATCATTCTTTGGATTTCAGTAGTATTTGGTACTGGACAATACTACTGGACATAGGCTACTCGTGAAGCCGAAAGTAATCGAGTGAAAAGAAAAATATCTATAACTAGTGGACGCCCGCAGCTTCGCTCGCGTGGAATTAGACATAACAATAGTTTAGTTTACACCTAGTAATCTTATATAGCCTATGTCACTCCGTGAAGATGCAGCTTTCTAATGGTGAAAGAATTTTTGAAATCGGGCCAGTAGTTTTTGTGTATACACATTACAAAAAAAGTTTTCTCTTTATAATATTAGTATAGCTAGGGAAAGAAAGAACTTTGTTTGTAAGTGACTACGATACCATGATACCTTGTTTGTTAGTGCTTTACTGAGCCACCGGTATGAGTTTCGAGTTTTTCTTGACTAGATCACAAATTGTGTTGCTTTCTGTGTGTCACGACATTCTCTTTAGGGAGATCTAGAGCGAGGATGACGCAAGGAAGAGAAAGAATGACGAAATATTATTTTTCCGAAGATCGAATCGAATATTGAAGGTTTCTTAAAAGCAAATTGTTGTACAGCGCCTTGTGGAATAAGTTTGAAGCGCCTTTAATACTGCAGATCATTCAGGCGACGGCGAGTCGGCGAGTTTTTCTATTGTGGCCCGATTGTGACTTTCGGCCGCTTCCACTGCGATTTTGTGATTGACTTTGACAAATCACGTTGCTGTATCGCTAGTGAATTGTTAACAGATTTCGCCAAGGGGAACTAGCGGACTTCGGATTTATAACAAGGAGATTGGAGCTGCCTACTAATAGAAGCTCGACAATGGACAATTTCAATTCAGTAACGTCCCTTGTTCCTGTTCTATCTTAGGGCATATAAATATGTGGGTGTGAGAAAAATGATTCACTTTGAGTTTTATTTTTTTGGCGTATCACCAATTTGAATGTCATTCATTTTGGAAATATTAGTTGAGTCACCCCTACACTCTACATAAGTATGTATTTAAAAATATCTATGTATGTATATCAGTCTCTGACACCCATAGCACAGGCTCTGCCTAGTTTGGGGTCAGGTGGCCGTGTGTGAGGATGTCCATGTTATTTATTATTATTACATATATTCCTTTCGTCATACAAATAAATCAAAATCTATCAACCTAATCTTTAAAATTGAAAAGAGAAAACACTAACTAAATAACGTTTCTTAGTAACATTCTTAGTACCTATCAACCTACAATAGAAGGGTAGAAGGGTTATAAAGTCGTGCTTAAGGTTGGAACTAAACAGGTGGTGTACGTAAACGTAAATTACTTCGTGCTTCATGAACAAAGTTAGAAGGTTTTAGAATGATTTAGGTCAATGATTATCGAATTCATGTTTGTATACAGGGTATTGGGAGGTTACCTTCGTACAACCTTATTCATAACAAATTAATAACCTATTTAGCTATATAGTGTTTTGTGTTCTTTATTCAAACTCAATTCAGAATACGAGAGAAAGGGACAAAACACTTTATAGCTTAATAATGGGCTCGCCGTCCCCTGCAGGTGACCGTTTACCATCAGGTGGCCCGTATCGCTGTTTGGTCGACTTATCATCAATAATGGCAAATGAAGTGCGGTTATGGGATTGCGTCCCAAAATAATATGTGTAAAGTAAATATATAATCATAATTTCGCTAAATATTATCACATCCATAATCTACTTTCTATTATACATAATTATGTCTCAAACTCAAATATTATTTCAGATCTGTCTCCGTAATTATGCAAATAAGTGTTAGTACGATGTTTATAAAAATCTGTTCACATTCGATTAAGTGTTTCTTTATTTGAATGCTAAATTCCTTCAAGAGATTCCGTCTTCAATCGCTCGAGATTTGCCTCGATTTGGCAACAAGTGATTCTATCAATTTCGACGTATTCCTTGTAAGTCCTTATTGCTTTCGATCTGGCTCTACGGATACCGTCGAAGGCTTTACGGCATTCTCCGCCGACCGTTGCAATGTTGCTGCATCTTTATCAGGTACGAAGATAAAGATTGCAAGCCGCTTTTACTCAATACTTAAAGATCCATTGAGCTATCGGTTGAGAAGTGTATACTTAGAATTATTGGAACGAGAATCTGCATCCTGAGATTCGTCAACATTATTTTTAGTTTGTTATAATTATAAACTGGCCACAATTGAATCAAAAAAGAAGCTTGTCGAATAGCAAACGAGCGTGCAGCACCAACCATCTACTGCCGCATATTACAGTTGTGATCCAATCGCATAATCTTGAGTTTATTTATTTATTTATTTTATTTATTTATATTTGGGAAACAAACAATTTTTATTACAAATAAGTAGTATAGTATATAAGTAACATATGTCAGTGAAGTTTCCACTGATTACTAATACATAAGTGTTTTACAATTTTTTGTAGTATTATAATCGCCTTGAAAAGAAAAATAAGAAAAAAGAATGAAAGGTAAAAATGGAAGGAACTGCTAATTAACAAAATATTACAAAAAAAAAAAAAACTAAGTATTCAGACCTTTTAGCGCCTGTTTAAGCTTCCGTTTATATTTACCTATTGGGCAATTAAAAATATCAATGCTCTGTAAATGCTTATTATAGATCTTTGCGGAGCGACGTATAAAGTTGTTGCCCGTGTAATTTCTTGTATATTTCTGGATGTAAAACAGGCGCTTAATGCGAGAATTCGTTCGGGGGCAAATCAAGTGCACATTACTTAGCAAGAATGGTGAATCGATATTATTGTTGAGTAGTTTATATAAAAACATTAGATCCCTCTCGATTCGTCTAGTTTTTAGGGGTGTTATTTCTGGAACGGATTTAAATCTGAATTTAAAATGTTTTAAATAAAGTCTAAAGACTTTGTCTAATCTATTAATTTGAATTTTGTGTTGCGGATTCCATACAACAGAACCGTATTCCAGTAAAGGTCTGACATATGAGTCAAAGAGATGTGAAAGTGTTGAACCGAACTTGAAATCTCTACTTACCCTTAAAACAAAACCAAGCATACGTTGGGCTTTGGGGATGATGTAGTTCAGGTGCTCATTAAATGTTAGTTTATTATCTAATAAAATACCCAGGTCTTTGACTTCTGTAACTCGCGGCAATGCTATATTTCTAAAATTATAATCAAATTTTAATTGTTTGGGGCTTCTAGAGAAAGAAATTACACTACATTTTTTGATGTTAAGGTCTAAATAATTGTCTCTACAGTATAACATAAATTTATCAAGGTCTTTTTGAAGTAGCTCACAGTCAGACCATGTTTTGATTTTTCTGAAAATTTTCATATCATCCGCGTACAACAAGAAATGAGAATGTTCAAAAATCTCGACTACGTCGTTAATAAATAAGTTAAAAAATAAAGGAGCGAGATGCGAACCTTGTGGTAAGCCAGAAGTGACCGGGAGAAATGAAGAACAAAAGCCCTTAATAGTTACTGCTTGACTTCGTTCACGAAGGTAAGAAGTAATCCAACGTAAGAGATCTCCGTGTATGCCAAACGATTCAAGTTTGCGTACCAAGACCGAGTGCCTAACTTTATCAAATGCTTTAGAAAAATCGGTGTATATAGCGTCTAATTGACAGCCACTTTCCATGGCAGAGGCAGCTTGATGCACAAATTCACAGACATTGCTTTCAGTTGATTTTTTATTTATAAACCCATGTTGCTGATTGATAATGACAGGTCTTAATAGTGGATAGATATGACTATACACAATTTTTTCAAAAAGTTTAGCAATTGTACTTAGTTTGGATATAGGCCTGTAGTTGGCGATGTTGTGTTTGTCACCGCTTTTATGTAATGGAATAACATATGAACGCTTCCAAATCTCAGGCATATTACCAGTTTTCAGAGAAACAAAATGGACAAAGGTAGAGACAAGTGTTTGCGGCAGTTTTTCAGAAATATAGGAGGTATGCCATCCCGTATGAGTTAGTATACGTATGAGTTAGGTACGCAGTAGGTACCTAAGCTAAGCTTAAGCTTCAACCAATAGACGTCCCACTGCACCGAGTTTGTGGGGGACCCGTGCCCAACGGGTCCCCCACAAACTCGGCTGCGGGTCTAGACTCTAGAGCATACTCCACGTTGCTCTAATGCGGATTGGTTGAGGGGTTAGTGGCCAACACTGTGTCGAATATTCGAAGGTCTTCGACAACGCTTAAAAATTGTTTTCACAATTTAAAATAACCGGGGTCGACTGCTTAACGTGCCCTCCGAAGCTCGGTAGCGCCCATAAAATATTGCCACTAACGGTCACCCATCCACAAAACGACCGTGCCCGTCGCTGCTTAACTCTGTCTTAGCCACTGGGCTATGGACGCTGGAGAGTACCTCTATCCAATATAATTGACTGACTCCAAGTCTGTTGCAGACGTTTTGTTGGTTAGGACTAAGATGGTGGCGTGTTGGAAAGTGTTATGTAACTGGAAACTACACGTTTAAAGCCAGAAAACCTTGGGTGATAGGGTTGTGGTGGTACTGCCCCGGGTGAACTTTCTCACAACCTTATCGACCATAGTTCTTCAACATCAACGATGTTGATAATTAGTTGAAGTAGACCGAACAAACAGTTATCTAAAACTTCTTACGTAACAGAAAACGTGTCTATTTGATTAGCAAAGTCAAACCGCTGGTATGACGCTTCCACTAGACGTGTATACGAACGCTGAGCAAAATTTCCTGCACACATGTGCGGAGTGAGTTTGGTCCTCGACCGAAATGTGTAAACATTTGAAATTCATGAGCCTTCGCACCGCGCCCACACTTATCACGCCTTGGTTTATGCGCCTTCTAAAAATGGATTGTGGCCCGGCGACGATTGAAGCATTGACATCGTGCCTTCGGTAAATACTCGGGAAGAGAAATACGGGTTTCAATGCATTGGTAACATGTGTATTACACTGATTTTCCGAAAAGTGAAATTGCTTTATGCTAGTGAGAGTTACTTTTTCAATTTTGCCTCATATATTATTAGTTATATGAAAGAAAGAAAATCTTTATTTTGTCTCAGAGGTACCATAAAATAAATAAACAAAAGAAAATAAGCCAAACATATAAGTTCCTTATAAAAAAAATAGTTTCGTTTACACCTAGTAATATTATATAGCCTATGTGACCAGTGAAGATGCAGCTTTCTAATGGTGAAAGAATTTTTGAAATCGGTCCATTAGTTTTTGTGTGAAAATATTCTTATAATTAAAGTTAAAATGTTACGATACAAAAATTGCACAAAAGTTCTACCGAGTCATATCAATGTGATGTTAAAATTCCAAAAATCTACGCATTAATTAAAACAAAATTACAACGACTCTTTCAGCAAATGTATTCAACGAAATTTGCTTATATTATGAAAATTCCCACATACCGTTTTAAATGATTAAATCTGCTTGGTTGTTATTCCCGGCGACCTCTCATTTTGTCGGCATTTACGAATTAAAACTAAAACCACAGAATACCTTATCATTCTAAAATGTGCGAAAAGTTGAACAATTTGGATGCTCTTTAACAATAAACGCGATACATAACGTTTTTAAAGAAAAATACCAGCTTCAATACTTAAAAGTCATAAATAATAATAAAATCCCGCCGCGAGCAAGTTCACTCCTGAAGATGATCATCGTAATAGATCGAAACTAGTCGGCCTATTTCCGACTTAAATCACAAGTGAGTAAGCCGGTAACTTCAACTATGAATAATAAAATCGTTTTGCTAGCTAACTATTAAACTATCCCAAAGACGTTCTACTGTCGGACACAGGTCCTTCTCACCACAGCACATATTTTATACTCTACAACGCTGCTCCAATGCGGATTGGTTCGGTAACTCACGAAATACTTTTCTGTCAGGCCGGCAACTAAAAAGGCTTATGTCATCAACAGGAAAATCGGCCTGACTTCAGTGTTAGCTACTGTTTAGTTAAATGTTTAAAGACCACCTTAATCTGACTTTGTTTAACGTCTATAACCTTACGACAACAATCAGGACCGACGGTGCATGTGATGCCTACGAAGAACGTTGCCACATGTAGTAATGGCCCACTGTTGAGTACGAGTCTCCTCTTATTTATAATAAAATCTTAGACCTTTGTCCACCAGATTGGCAGACTTTATATGAACAGAAAATTATAGAACTCTCAGACATGCTCTCCTCACGATGCTTTCCTTTACCATTACAGCATGTGCCATTTATTTTTTTAAATGTTCAAGCCTTTGAAATGTCCTTGGTGGGAACCATTGCAGGGATTTGAAGCCGGTCCAACGCATTGAGAAACGTACGAGGCATTAACCAGCTTTGCCCACTACACCCGTAATAAGTAATAAGCATATACTCGAGTATAATCAAATGTAGCTTTCTTATGGCATTCTTAAGAATATACAAATAACATTTATTAAAAATTAAATTAATCTTAATCCGTTAAAGGAATACCCTAATCCTATGCGGCCTTTTTGACTTTATGTACTCACACTTTTGATTGAACAATCGCAAAACCTGGACATCAAATCTAGGAGCATGAAAGTTATAAGCTACCCAAACACTAGTTAAAATTTAACAATGAGGTATGACTGCCAAACATATTGGCTGAAGCTTAATTTGCGAGCAAACTTTATAATCCGAACCCCAGCTAGTTCGTCCGAATGCCAATCGGGCTTCCCGCTCAACTAAGCCTGACATTCCAACTTAACTGACCTAATACTTTCTGACCATATCTGATCAGACCCTTTGAACATAAATTATTATTTTCACTATCGTTATAAAGTCTTAGTAGCTGAAGTTAATAACGGCGTTAGTAGGTATTGGTTTAGGATATTATTTGTTAGTTTATTAATAGTGACAAAACCTCTTGATTTTTCCATATTAAGAAGGCATAGCTATTGGGACCTTTTTATCGTGTTGGGTTTTCGAGTGGCCTAAAGAGTGCAATCATAAAAAGTAGTCTTTTCTACAGTATCTTATTATTATAAGGGTTGTAGGCTTGTAGCAATTGCTGAATTCGCGAGCTGCACCCTGGTGTTTTAACATGCTCGCTCTATTAGACCAGGCAGAATCACAAGTCATGTATCAGAAATCTGGGAATTTACATTAACTAAAACACCCTTTAATATATAGAGGAGTGGATTTATATTATGAAACTAATAGCTGCTCCGTTAAAACGGCACTTAGTATACAGACCTTACCCCGGAGAGAGGAAGACCATCCACTAATCGGTGGTCCAATGTTGAACAAGATTTAAGTCATAATCAATTAATAGATATCCTAGGACAGAACCACCTGGCGCAAACGTACAAGGAAGCGGGAATGGGCTAGGATGAAGAAGATATAGAAGACCTAGAAGATGTTGTAGTAGTTATTTTAGTAGTAGTAGTTGTGTTACCTGTTGTAAGTGAAGGAGAAAGGCCCCTTGAGCGGGCAGTCGACGGGATCGGCGCTCTCGCGGAACATGGAGTACAGCAGAGCGTCGCCCGTGATGAGCGAGCAGAGATGAGGCAGTGCGTCGCGACGGTAGCAGAATGCTGGAAGATAAGTTGTATTATAATAGATGTAGAAACAAGCGAGAAGGTACAATGGCGGCTCATATAATTAATGTAAACATTAGCGAAAATTTCGAAGAGATTCCACATAGGTAATTGTAAGGTGTACGGTATCGGTAGACAGAATGATGTTCGGGATTTGTACAAATCATGTTTATGTAATTTAATAGACTATATATAATTGAATGAATAAAAGTTGTAGGTAGATAATATGTTAATTAACCAATATAAAGAATCTTTTTATTTAGTCTGCCTTTTGAGAAATTGTATTTTAAGTAAAGAAGAAAGATGGTGATTTTAGATAAGTACCCTACGTTGCTGCGGTTTCTGATGAGATGTAAAATTGATAGGTACTTACTTTCCTTATACTGGAGGACATTAGTATGTTTTTCATGCATCACTACACAACGGTAACAGCCTTTCCTGTAACAAGATAAAAACAATGGTTTTAGATTTACGTCGGATGAACACGTGCATCTGAAATGCACAGGGCCACTCAACACTATAGCTTAAATAGGTATGCAAATCATAATAAAAATATCCCTTAAATAAAGATAATTCTTTCGAAAAGGTATTGTTAGGATAATAACTGTTCCATTCTTTGAATATCAAACTCAATGACAATACCTCATGGTTTGCTTGGATAAATGCCCTCGTTTTGGCTCAAAATCGATCAGCGACATTGGTAGGTTTACTATGTCTCTCGCAATTCGCCGGGTATGTGTATTTATTTTTAGTGTTTAAAAGGTTTTACAGTAACATTCTTCTGCAACTTGCAACGTAAGTTGATTCCTCAAGTGCCTACAAGACAAACTATGAGCATAAATGTTGCTAACAACAATTGTTAACTATTATGTAGGTACGTTATTAATTGTGAGTTTTGTGAAATAAACTATTCTAAACTAATCAATATGGTTTTATAACAGTTGTCTTTTGCAATAGTTGGCTATATTGAGGTTTGTTATACCTGAATCAAAATGATTGTACATTACAAGACAAACAGTTTTCCTTTGCAAAATATCTTTCATAACTGACAGAAATCTTTCCTCGACAACCTTAGTGTAGTGGACATTATTCAAATCATCCCTATTCCACGTAAAATAGTTTCAAGTCATACACGTCTTATAAAAAATCTCTTTAGTCTCACAATTCAATGAAAACATGGTAAGCCTACATTCCGTTAAAGCCGAAAATGACAATTGCGGCTCGTATAATTCCAAGATTAGAAATTATTGCTTCATTTCTTCTGCGATTTGACGAAATTACTAACTCGCTGACTCCATTCGTTCTATTATTCAGAGTTATGCTTCTGACAATGTCTTGTTACGGCAGCCTATTCAAAGCTCGTTTATGATTAATATTGTTGCTAAGAATAAGATTATAATACTAAGTTCTATTCGAAAGCTGTCTCAGTTTAGACTATCTGATTTCTTAGTATTCAGAGGCTAAATCATTATATAAAGTAAAAATGGGATAGATGACTCCCGAAGGAATCATCAGTTTTGCTCAAGCTTGAAAGCTGATGATGTAGAATACCAAATATGATACTTTCTTGTCGACGGTGACGAGGACACCCTCAATCAGGATGGTATAGATGACTCCCGAAGGAATCATCAGTTTTGTTCAAGCTTGAACGCTGATGATAAAATACTTATGCCAAATGTAATACTTACTCGTCGACGATGAGGAACTTGTCTCCCTCGGAGGAGAGGCAGCGTCCCTTGTTGGAGAGGAGGTCGCCTTCGATCAGGATGGGCTGGATGACCCCCGACTGGAACCAGCGGCCCTGCCAGCGCGGCGGGAACGCGCACCCTGGAACATACCATTATGTTAGTATATAAAATTTTGGTAACAAATCTTATGGTATTGACGCACGGATTCTATTCAAAATTTAATAAATAATGTAGGTTATAGGCTTCGATCAATAAGGTTATAGGTTTGCCGCTCTGGTCAATTGAGGACGGTAAAATATTATTCTTTTATAATAATAGATAGGATGAACTTTTTATAGCATTTTAGAAATAGAATATGAAAATATTATAGAAGAAGTTTAAGTTTTAGAAATAATAGTAAATAAAAGTTAGTTTCAGGAATTAATGACAACTTTTTCTGTAATCCATTCTATTTTGCATTAACCTTTTTTTTAAATTCAAAATTACGATAAAAAGATACTGTAAGCAGTACTAAATTGTAGAAATCTGAAAAACGGAATAGACAACTTATGATTTACGAAAAGTTAGAACGATTCAAAACGCAATGAACGTTATAGAAGCGTAAAGCGCTTATGATTTACGAAAATTCAGAACGATTCAAAACGCAATGAACGTTAGAGAAGCGTAAAGCGCTTATGATTTACGAAAAGTTAGAACGATTCAAAACGCAATGAACGTTATAGCAGCGTAAAGTGTTCGCTTAATTCATATTCCATTTATCGAACCGTGCCGCGAGCAACTAATAAACTACTTAATTTATTTATCGATGTTTCCTGAAAGCATTTTTAATGTAATGAAAGCATGAAATATTCGGCGGGAAAGCCACTTAATAATACTTGGAAGCGATAACAGCTTATATTAATGGGAGCGAATCAATAAGTACTTAGTGGGTTCACCTTGGAAACAAAACTAAGATATTGGAATGTGAATTATAGAACTCGTTGTTGGGTATGAGAATTTCTTAATTCGAAATCAATTTTTAAACAATTACAGGCACAGGGGCAATGCTGCTAGCGTTGTAGGGTGGTTCTAGGTACAATAATAACATTCAAATACATATAAATAATTCTAAATACAAATATTTCATTTTATTATCAATTTAGTTAGGTATAGTTTAGTTACCTACATATGTATGTAGCGTCCATAGCCCAATGGATCGCGTCGATTCAATGTGATCGACAGCGTTAAGCAACGACGGGCGCGGTCGGTTTGTGGGTGACCGCCAGTGACAACATTTCATGGGCGCTACCTTGCTTCGGAGCGCACGTTAAGCGGTCGATCCCGGTTGTTTTCAATGGTGAAAATAGTCGTTAGGCCTTGTCGAAGAACTTCGGGTGGCTTAAGGACATTCGACACTGGGTTGGCCACTAACCCCTCCCAATTGAATTCCCCCGTATTTGAAGTAGCGTGGTGGAGTATGCTCTAGACCTCGCGCATATTTGTCTGTGGGGGAGACCCGAGCACAGCAGTGGGACGTCTATGGGTTGCAACATTATCAATTTTGTTACATGTACTTAGTTTAGTTACATTAATATAATTTTGTTTATTTAATTAATAAAGACAATTATATAAATATTGTTTCTTGTTAATAAACCCCAATTATGCCCTACTATTTAAATGATAACTTTCACAACAGTAATAGGTGCTCCAAAGAAATCAAACGCAAGTAGAAAGTTCCTGTTAGTAAAACAGGCTATTGTAGGGCTATTAAGTGGTAGCGGTCGCCATTGATTACAACACAATGCCATCGACAAAGCGCCTCTTGACGTGAATGGGAATCGGAATGACGCTATGACGAGAAATGATCTGAATGATTGTGTGAATAGGTTCAATCGATATATATTAGCGGTTATATCTGAAAGCGGATCAATTCTATGTTAGAGAACCTTGTTTTGCTGATTATATCGAGAAGCATTTTGGGATAGTAAACGAGCATCTACAACCCTTTCTTTGTTCGTCTATCTGGTCTCTGGTCTCCTCTCTAGATGAGTGGGGTTCGGCCTTAGGCCACCACGCTGGCCTAGTGCGGATCGGCAGACTTCACATGGAATCACTCAGGCATGCAGGGTACCTGCATGGTGAGATTTGAGGAGGTGACGACGTTTCCTACACCGTTACAGAAGTTAACAATAAATTTCTTAAATCACAATAATTTCTTAAATAACAATAAATTCGCTTGCGTGGAATTAGACATAACAATAGTTTCATTTACACCTAGTTATAATATTATTTTATAGAAGATGCAGCTTTCTAATGGTGATAGAATTTTTGAAATCGGTCCAGTAGATTTTTTGTTAAAACAGTACAAACAAATTTTTCCTCTTTACAATATTAGATATCAAATTAATCTAACCAAAAAGAAAAACAAGAATCCAACGACTAACACTAACTATCACTTTTTGCGAGGTAAAAGAATAGAAAAAAATCAGAACTTTTTACAAGATAACTGAATATGATAACTCATTTAGAAAACCTACTAAGTAACGTTAAACATAGGTTTAAAACGAGGATAAATTTACTTGAATTGAAAAAGACGAATATTAAAGAATGATTATTTAAAATACGTACACAGATTATTTAAAATACTTTTTAATCGTCAAACGTGAGCAAATGCACTCGCAGTGAGGCTGATGCGGAACAAAATAATGATATTAAACTCTCGTTTCAAGTATCGAGTATAATCAGAGCCAACAAAGAGTCAAAGAGATGTTTCGCATGGGCTTAGGATTAAAATGGTAGGCGACCTCGTTTCTCATGTTGAGTGGGTACGTACTTTAAAAATAAATTAGAACTTAACCAATCAATTAAAAATCTTACCAACAATAACGTATGTGCTAGCCTTCGCTATTAAGGAAATTGTTACACGTTACTTAATATAAGTGGCAAACATAAAATTATGAACGAATCAAAAAACTTCAGGACTTAAAAGTAAGAAATAATAAACTACATTTGTGGGCAAAAGTCCATCCCACAGACACATGTCACAAATGTGTATTAACAAACCAATCCGCATTGGAGCAGTGTGGTGGACTATGCCCTCAACCTCCATCAACTGTGGCTATGTGACGCCAAAGCCACAGTACCACTGTACCCACAAACGAATTTACAATTACTTCTTACTTTTTGGTTTTGGCATTTTTGATTTTTTGATATCCTCTTTTACCATCGATATAATATAGGTACAGAAATAAACTAGATTAAAATATAACTTTACAATTATCATCATTACTACAACGCATACTATTCGTTGTAGAATATTACAAGCAGTCGTAATAGAAATGGAGTTAGCATTAGTACAATAAATATCTAGCGGTAGTGCTGTCTAAAACTTTCTTCCTCTGTCTGAAAATGTACGAACTATATTTCAAATTCACGCATATCATGGAAAACTTGAGTTTAGGTATTATTCGCGGGTATATCTATTTTTCATATTAAGGCGAGGTATTTCGACGAATTCCTTCTTTTCTCTCACGCCTCCTCAATAAGGCGTTAGAGGGGGAAGGAAGCTTGCTGCGGAGAACGCGGCAGGCGCATCGTAGAGTAAAATTACAATTTAAGGGATAAAATCTCAAAATTTCTTAAAATAATTTACCAGATCCTTGTGTTTTGCTGCACCTTTTTTTAGTATCTTTTTATTTTATAAAACTCGTTCTAACTTAAATTTATTTGATTCCTGTTTAGGCCTAAATTTACGATTTCAATGCAGTGAAGTGATGTTATCGTGTATCGAGTGTGGAGATTAAATACTGTAAAATAACATATATATTTTTCAGAATTCTATTATTTAATGTTCATAAATAAATCACATTAAAAAACACAGTTTATCCGCTATACGTCGCCTTAAGTATCGTGTTAAACATGTAACGAGAAGCAAATTACATATGGTGGCGGAAGCAATGTCACGCCGCGTGGTCCTGGATTATGTGAATAAATCAGAGACTTCCCAAATTAAGTCATTAACATTGCCCAGTGGAGTTGAGCTTTGTGTTATACAATGTACGTAAATACTAAGCATGCTTGC
The DNA here is from genome assembly GCA_944567765.1 of Carterocephalus palaemon. NCBI lineage: Eukaryota > Metazoa > Arthropoda > Insecta > Lepidoptera > Hesperiidae > Carterocephalus > Carterocephalus palaemon. Next base: position 12,729,498 of record OX155643.1, read on the forward strand.
TAATCCAATGACACTCGGTAGTCGCTATTTGTATTTTATATTTGATACATTGCGTTTGTAGATCAAATATTAGTATTAAAATATCAAAAAACCGGCTTTAAAACTAAAAAGTCAGAAAAATTTGTAATTCGTTTGTAGGCACTGGTCCCTCCCACAGTCACAGTAGAGGGAGGTCGAGAGAATACTTATCCACACTGCTCCAAAGCGGATTGATTCATTTATTCACGTAATATTTTTTAGTCGGGCCGGTAGTTTATTTCCTATCAACAACAAATAAAAGTAGAATCGTAACTCCATACAAAAACACCAACGCTACAGTGCAATTAACAAAACTATAACATCGCTACTTTTGTAATGCTGGTTTACTAGAATAGTTTCATGATATTTATATGAGATAAAAATATCAGTCAAAGATAAATGTCAAGATAAAAAATATGTAATGTTAAAATAATGACAATCAAAAGCACACTGGTAACATTTTTGAATTATAATAATGACAATATTAGAGAGAATGTCAAGTTTTAGGTTGCTAGTAAGAACTTAATGTAGTCCTAGTCGAGCTTCGAAACTCATTCCATCGAAAATGTATTCCAGTATTTATTCCAGTACCCACGTCATTAGTAGGGTTGGCACCTGAGTTAGGAGGTATTATCTTAGATCCCTTTTTTTTTGGTCTAAGGTGAATAGAAATAAAATATGTTTGATGAAGGTGTCTTGAAATTCTGAACCACAGAAATGGTCAAGATTTTTTCTTCACAAACAACAACTGACGATCGCCGAGGAGTCGAGACACATTGTTAATGTGTAAAATAAATCTTGCCACGAGATATATTTTAAAGGGAAATTTAAAAATGCTTCCATGGCTGCTGTCACACATACCCGGCGACCGAAACGGAAAGGTCAGCACGGAAGGGTCAATGCGAGTGGTCGGATGCCGCCACATTTTCAACGGAAATATGAATGTAAATTTTTGTCACAGATCCTACGTTTATGACTAAATAGCCCGCCCCCGGCTTCGCATAGGTGGCTAAGGGGTTCCGCACATGACCGACTATTTTACCGATTTTCTCACCGACTCAACGAACCTATTCAAAGAAAATATTGTTTTAATGACAACATTATATAAGAGTAGTGGACGTCCGCAGCTTCGCTCGCGTGGAATTAGACATAACAATAGTTTCGTTTACACCTAGTAATATTATATAGCCTATGTGAACATGCAGCTTTATAATGGTGAAAGAATTTTTGAAATCGGTCTAGTAGTTTTTGTGTGAAAACATTACAAACAAATGATTCCTCTTTATAATATTAGTATAGAAGTAATTAAAAAGGAGAATAAAAAATCATTGATTGACAATTTAATGTTAAAAATACTAAACACCTACCCCTACACTACCCCTTCGGGGAAATAAAGGCGTGATGTTATTATAATATGTAGATAAAAGGACAACCCGAGTGTTGGAACTGTTTAGCGTCCGAAAGCGCCATAGATAGTCCGGTGCCCTTGTCGATTAAGCATTAATTAGTCTTGTAGTTTTTTAGGCATTCAAAAATAGATTCCATGTTTCAAGACAAATTAATTTTAATGCCACTGGCAACACTTTGTCAATATTGCTGGAGGTTTCCTCTGTTTCCGGTGAGCGATGGCAACATTTACATATGACATTTACGTGTCCCTTCCAATGGTGATTCATTGCCACATATGTATTATTCGATAGGTTTTTGCCCGATTTATTTTGAGTAATGATTGATACGTGTTGCGTCGTACACTTGTATGAAATGTTTTTTTTTTTTATGGATATAAGATAGTTACTGAATGATTCGTGAGTATCCATAATTGAATTTACCGACTTACTCACGAGTTATTTAAGTCGGAAATAGGCCAACGAATAATAATAATGCTGCCTGCTATTTGACAGTGCTGCCTTCAGTTGGTAACAGATGTTTTTATAAGTCCAAGGTTCACATGATTCAAACGAAGCACCTTCAGTAAAAGCTTTGAGCTAAACCACTGAGCTATAGGCTTGTTAAACTGAGATGTCTATTAAAATAAACGATTCTCAGACACATGATATCCGGTCCCGCGAAACCAAAGGATGTCAGGCCATTGTCTTCCACGTCAATGACAATAACGGAATTTGCATACAGACACGACTAGATGTTATCAATGTTTGCTTTAAATGTACTTATCGGCAAATCATTTAATCCAATGTATTCTGAAAAGTATCGTAATGAAGAGTTCTTTTGGTTGAGGGAGCATACTCCACCACGCTGCTCCAATGCGGATTGGTAGCTGGCACCAGGCTGTATCTCATGAAACGTGATAGTTAGACAGTTGAAATTTTCACAGATGATGTATTTCTGTTGCCGCTATAACAACAAATGGTACTGAACCCTTCGTGCGCGAGTCCGACTCGCATTTGACCGGTTTTTAAATAAAATAAATATTTAATATCTTTGACATTCTCACACACCGCCATCTGACCCCAAAGTAGGCGCGAGCCTGTAATATGGATGTCAGAGACTGATATACATTCATAGATATTTTAAATACATACTTAAATAGATAATATTAACATCCAGACAGAACAAATACAAGTATTCGTCACACGAATATATTCGAACCCACCACCTTTGGTGCAACAGGCAGGGTCACTACCGATTGCGCCAACGGACCCGTCCCTTTTGTTTTTATTTTTATTTAATAAAATTATATCCCGTATGGAAATTGAAATATCTTCAGATAAAGTTGTGGTAGACTTTCCCCGTCATCAGTCAAAGGCTTGCCACATCAGACGCAGATCAGACGTCCAATCAATTAGAGCAGAGTTGTTTTTAAAATAAAAAAGCTCTAACGATTTGCAATGAAAGCCGGCTCGCGACATTCCCGGGAACAATGCGATGTTGCCGGCCGATTGTTTGCCAGACGTGTAGACTTCCGTAATTACAGCTTCCAGCGAGAACCGCAAGGGGAAAATCTAGCGCACTTATAGGCCTTGTAAGACGGCGGGAGTAATGTGGTTTTTTATTAGGGTTCCGTATAAATACAAATACATAGTTTATTTGCATTAAAGTTGAGTACTACATGTTTACAATAAGATCTTAATGTCAATGTTGTAATGGGCACATAACAACTTTAACCAAAATGCAAATATAAACTCACTAACTACACAAAGGGTAAAACGGGACTTTATTTCTAAGGCTCCGCTGTTCGTCTATCCGTCTTTTACCAGACTGTATCTCATGAACCGCGATAGTTAGACAGTTGAAATTTTCACAGATGATATATTTCTGTTGCCGCTATAACAGCAAATACTAAAAATACAGAAAAAATAAAAATTTAAGGGTCCCATTCAACGGACATGATTTTTTTGCCGTTTTTATAGAATGGTACGGAACCCTTCGTGAGCGTCCGACTCGCAGTTGGCCGGTTTTGTTATTTATGTGCATATCAAACGCGAATGCACAACCGCCCATCCACTCGCAACCGTAACATCTTTGACAAAATTAGACCATGTCATCATCACAACGTCCGGTTAGTCATGGGTCTACTCTGGTCTCAGTCAGCAGCTCATTCCACAGGAGACCAGTCGGCCTAGACAAGTGGCAAAACGCTAGTAGAATAGAAGTAGAATAGATTAACAAATGTATGGGATTGACATTCACTTACGACTAATTAGTCGTTAGCGAATGTCAGTCCCATACATTTGCTTATCTATTCTACTAGCGTTTTTGCTACTTGTCTAAGCCCCCAGATCGCCGTGATACAGCAAAAAGCGCTCGGTAGTTGTAGGCCAGGAGTCGATTCGGTGTGGATGAAACTTCAGACCTCGGCGTGTAGTGCGATAGTAGAATGAAGTCGGTATTAGGATATGTCCTCCAAGCACTCACCATGAAATACATACGGTAGAGGACACAGAGAGAGCCTGTCTCTCCGGAGAGGTACTCCAATTTAGTAAAACTCGTAAATATATTGTGCGGCAAAGACTGTGCATATTAAAGACTTGATACAAGATACAAGACCGGTAACCACGTACGGTTACTGACTAAATTAATGCCGGGTGTGTGGAACTTGCCTAATAAGTCATAAGCTATTCATGGGAGGAGCTGTGTTTACATCTTACGATCAAAAACATCTTTGACGGAGTCGTGACGATTCCGACAAAGATGTTTTTGTTTTTTATTTTTTATGGTTAGGATTATGGATATTTGAGGATATCTGAGGATAGGATAGGATCCGTTTTATAGATATCTGAGGATTAAGTTAGGATATTAAGTTAAAGTTTGAATTTACTTTGGGTACTTATTATTTTTTTACAGATATACTACAATACATAGACAGTCCTACACACCCCTTTGATATAGGGATAGATACACCACCCTTCCAATGAAACCTTAGAAACCTTTAAATAATACTGAAAAAGGACACCTATCCGACACATATTTACTTTACTTTTGCTTAGAAATCATCCACGGTGGACATGGTAGAATTAGTGTCAAGAAAGCTGCAACTCTCTTAGCCGCTGGGCAGGGGTCTCCTCCACAGATTAGAGAGGAGGTCTAGAGCATACTTCACCACGCTGCTCCAATGCGGATTGGTGGAAGGGTTAGTGGCCAACCCAGTGTCGAATGTTCTCAAGCCACCCGAAGGTCTTCGACAAGGCTTAACGACTGTTTCCAGCATTGAAAACAACCGGGGTCGACGGCTTTACGTGCCCGAAGCACGGTAGCGTCCATGAAATTTTGCCACTAGCGGTCACCAAACAAACAGACCGCGCCCGTCGTCGCTTAAATCTTTCGATCACATTGAATAGACGCGAGTCATTGGGCTATGAACGTTCCAATCTCTGAATAATTATATTTTAATGTCGCAATGAACAAAGTGCTTACAGGTTAAACAACCAAGCCTAAAGAGGAACAATTTCTTGCTCCGCCAAGTATGTGGGCGTTTTGTTTATATCAGCTCTAGTTCAAAAGCTGTGTCTTTGTTTATTTCCAAAGCTTTGTAATTGTATAAGGTGGTATACTTTACTCTTGTGGTTGTATTTGAGTTTGTCGACTTGAAATTGTAACCTTGTACCTACTGTAAAAGGTAATTTTCCATGTGTTTCTACAAATAAATAAGAAGCGTTTATAGCCCTACGCCAAGTTAAGCAGCGATAGGAGCGGTCGGTATGTGGATGTGTAAGTAGTGGCAAAATGTGTGGATGGGTACTTCGGTAGTCCCGGTTGTATTCAAATGTAAAATAAATGTTAGTCTTATCAAGATTGGGTAGTCTCGAATGTTCCAATAAAGTATTTTTTAGTTTATTTTTCTAAATTATAATTTATTAGAGATAGAAGGCCTTATGTATAATTAGATCGCACAGTGATAACACATTACTTTCGTCTCCACCTAGTTACAATCCTGCTCAAAGACAACACCAGATATAATATAGTAATTTTGGGTACGTAATTGCATATTTAACAGAATAGACTATATAAAAGCATAGTTTTTTATTATTTATAGTTTTATTGGAATTAATTAATTTAACTACCTAGCTCACCGCTCCACGCAAGTACCTACTGAAACATCTCAGCAACTTAATTCTGGAATCTAGGTCTTCATTTGATATTAACATAACAAGGCAAGGGCATGCTTATCAAACTAGCGAATTAGGTCACCCGTGCCGTGTCCCTGCAATGATGAGACCCCACGAGGGATGCAGGTTAAATGTTACAGGAGAATAGTTGAATTTCTTCAGTAGGAATATTACCGGATTTTACCGGTAATTACACTGGTGGCCCGCAGCTTCGGTCGCGTGGAATTAGACATAACAATAGTTTCGTTTACACCTAATAATATTATATAGCCTATGTCACTCAGTGAAGATGGAGAAATGTGAAAGAAATTTCTAATGGTGAAAGAATTTTTGAAATCGGTCCAGTAGTTTTTGTGTAAAAACATTACAAACAAATGTGTCCTCTTTATAATATTAGTATAGATAGAATAATATCGGAATTTACCGGTAATTTTAGTAGGTGTGGTACGGTTTTTGTAAAAGTTCACATTCGTTCGAGAAAATACGGCGAACTCTTGGGCATGCAGGTTTTCATGATGTTTTCTTCGCCGTTCTTCAAAGTTGGACCTCTCGGATGAGATATCAAATTCAACAGCTAGCTTATTGAAATAAGAATTTTTTTATCGCATTTACATTTTTTTCATCTCTGTAAATCGTTATTGTATAAACATTAACGTATTTTATCGTGCTTAAGTATCCAAATCTAAAATTTAATACTATTATCAATTTAGTACTTTAACGAAATTCCATTCCAGATTATCGAGTTAATTTAAACTTAATCATATCATCCCATGACGCTATTCAAAAATCCATTACAATACATGAAGCCAACCAAAAAATAACTGCCATCAGTAATTTCCATACAAACTGTGATTTAATTTCAAATCCACCCACTCGTTGGCGTTTGATATTGAATTAACATACAAATAGTCTAAATAAATCGTCACGGGCCCTTTAAGTGTGAATTCACAATATATCTTGAACAATATCACTTACATTTAAGTGTATACGTACACTTTTGTGTCGGAGTGAATAATATCAAATGATATTATTTTGGGAGGAAGTAGGCGGGGCTATAAAATGTTGCATGGCTGTGTATGAAACATAAATAGTTGGTAACAATGCTTTAAAGTTTTCGCGACTCAATGAGTGTGGAATAAATGCGTCAAATAGGATTTTCGTAGATTATTATTTGTACTCGGTTAATGGATGTTAAATTGTGTTGTTTGCTGTTTGTGTTCTGCGCAACACAGGCCTACCGTGGGGGTGTGAGTGTGTAACGTAATAAATTTTTTTAATGACATTAAAAAAAAATGTAACATTGAATAGCACATTTTAGTTGCCCGCTCTACATTCCCATATGAAAGTGATATCCCACTAATATTATAAATGTGAAAGTTTGTAAGTTGGATGTTTGTTAAAAGTACTCAATCACGCAAAAACTGCAATACTGATTTGGATGAAACTTGGCACATAGGTAGACAATAACCTAGATTAGTTCATGGGATACTTTTCATCCCGAAAATTTGTTACCTTGGGATGCTTTGCATGTTTATCGGAAATGCTGGCTGGCACACCATCAATAGATGGCACTGTCACTAACTCCACTTATACTGCGGGCGAAGCTGCGGGCAAAACCTAGGTTGGATAATACGTTGTTCATGATTCTTTATTTAAACTGATACAAAAATTTTGCAATATTAATTGTTATTACGTATCTACTGTTACTGTACCTTTATCGAAATATAAAAATAAGTAGATAATACAATAAACAGTCTTGATTAAAATTCCTCGTATTAAAGGTGGCAGACACAAAATAACCTGAGCCCAAAGAAACACCAACATACATTTATCAGCCAAACTCAAAAATGTTAGTATTGCACCAACAAGTCGTCAAATCCATGCACACATTAATAATGTCGCTGCGACCCATAGACGTCCCACTGCTGGGCACGGGTCTCCCCCACAAACACTGCTGCGGGAGGTCTAGAGCATACTCCACCACGCTGCTCCAATGCGGATTGGTGGAGGGGTTAGTGGCCAACCCAGTGTCGAATGTTCTTAAGCTACCCGAAGGTCTTCGACAAGGATTAACGACTGTTTCCACCATTGAAAACAACCGGGACCGACGGTTTTACGTGCCCTCCGAAGCACGGTAGCGTCCATGAAATTTTGCCACTAGCGGTCACCCATCCACAAACCGACCGCGCCCGTCGTTGCTTAACTCTTTCGATCACATTGAATCGACTCGAGCCATTGGGCTATGGACGCTACGTAATTTTTTTGTTCGTCATTTTTTGTACCGCACGTTATTGAAACCCAAAAAAATATATGAAATACATACATACATATATTATAACCTCAGAATGTAACCTAATATCCTACAAATAAGTTAGGTAGTTCATAGTTGGTTGTCTGGAAAAGATCGCTTTTAGCTGTAAATCGCTCTTAGCTATCAGAGCTCCAATTGTATCTGCCTCCTTTTTTGCTGTACAATAAACTATTTTTGTATTGTATTATTACCTTTATGTAACAATATCGATACCACCTTGCACATCTTTCCAAAAATAAAGAAATCTAATAACATTATAGCTCCCAAAAAATATAAAACACGAGCACCAGCTGAAGCACGACTAAAGCAAGCCGTTCCTAAAAAAGAAATAAAGATGGCTTCCAAAGTCAGGTGTTCGACCGGGGGCCATCATTAATTCCTATTCAGGAACCGGCGGAATATATCGTGAGTATTCGTGAGTATCGTGACTCTACCGAAAACATTTTAGAGCACCTTTCATAAATGTCTTTAATGTTCCATTTTTGAATTTGTATTTATTAAATGTAACACTTTTGAACCCTCTTGTTAATTCAATGGGAATGCAGGGTGCTTTGCTAGTGGCTATCGAAATCGCCTCTCACTGGAAGGGGTGTGGGTTCAAACCCAAGCGACACGCACCTATGACTTTTCAGTGCGAACTAAGAAATTATGTTAACTGCTGTAACAGTGAAGGAAAACATTGTGAGGAAGCCTGCGTGCCTGAGAGTTCTCCATAACGTTCTCGAAGGCTAGTGAATTCTGCCAATCCGCATTTGGCAACGAGATGGACTATTGTTCGTAGTTCATAGTTTTTTTATTGGTAACAATTTGCTATATGTATGCCATTTTGATACTGTCTTGTATTTGTATTGTATTGTATACATATAATATAATATAAGACAGTGAGACTCACTTTCGAATTTATAATATTAAGCAAGGATTTGAAAGCATGCAAATCGATATTGTGTCCTTATATGTTTTAATACTTGCGTGACACTATGTCGTAACAAACATTAAAAATTTTGTAGTTGTCTTTTAGTAACGCAATTATAAGTTTCAGTCAGTTTAGAATACTAATATACTTCTAAGTTTGAATTGTACTCCGGTAGTTTTGAACAATATTTAATTCAATTATAATATTTCAATCTTATTATCATTATGAAATTAAGGCCGCTGAAAATTGCTGTAATAAGACCACAGGGGACTGGGGCTGAGGCCGGGTCAGTCCAGTTATAGATAATTAGTTGGCTGGGTCAAACTAATCAACTACTTGCTTCAAATAGACTGTGCCACAGGTTATTGCAAAAACCTTCCTCAGTCACCAGGCTCTCAGAAAGTAAGTTTGGTGGATACACAGACTGCTTCTTTGAAAGTAAATAAATAAAATCTTTATCTATCTTTATCTTTCAGGTGTGATTACGACAGCCCTAAATTGCACACACTGAATATCTAAAGAACACCAATACTTAGACCCGTATCACAGATTTTCTAAAGAACAACAACTATTATTATATCCATAATCATTATTGTATATACTTATTCATCATCAATCAATCATTATTATATACATACTGCCTCGTTGGCCCTATTTCCCAATAACGACGTAGTGTTTAGTTATGTTAGATATACGTACTAACAAATATTTGCTAACACTTACTAACATCATCAAATCTATATTAATCTATACTAATAATTATTATAAAGAGGAAACATTTGTTTGTAATGTTTTCACACAAAAACTACTGGACCGATTTCAAAAATTCATTCACCATTAGCAAGCTCCATCTACACTGAGTGACATAAGCTATATAATATTACTAAGTGTAAACGAAACTATGTCTAATTCCACGCGAGCGAAGCTGCCGGCGTCCGCTAGTGTTAGATACTAATACACTAACTAACTAATATTTGCTAACACTTTTACTAACATCATCAATCATTCAATGCCAACTCCGAAAGGGTAATTTACAATAAAGTGGACCGATTACATTGAATAACATCGCCTTAACATAGAAACATGCTATTACCATCCATATTCATAATTGACGAATGTAAATCAAAATACAACAGTTATTAAATAAAACTAAAAGATTAAATATCGCCATTACATTCCACGGTGGGTTCTTAATACTGGGCTACGGTCGGGGCACATCGAAAGATAATAACTCAAGAGTTGACGTCATAATCGTCTTAAATCGTCTAGATATCAGTTAGTTGGGGATATTAAAAACTGACTGAGAGGTACTTGAGCGCGTAGAATTATAAATGAGGGTTCCGTGTTCCGTAGATTTTATGAGAAAAATTGGATAATAACGTTAATATGCACAATAATTTTTGTTGTTAGAGGTTATAAATAATTTATTATTTCACTTTTACCTTAATAAGAATGGTTAGAAATTGAATTCGAGTAGTAAAAAACATTTTTATAAACAAGATTTTACTTTATGCTCTCAACCCTGCGAAGTATTAGACCAATTTAAATTGAATATTTTAATCTTCATGTTTTCTCAATTGATTATTAGAGTGTTCCTTCGTAGATATATAGGTATTGACCCTTAAACCTTCGTAGATATATAGGTATGCTTGAGATAAGAATGACGTTCATCCACAGTTATAGATTAATATTATACCAAAGTTATAATTCTACTAAGTTTAGTACCCTTTAGTCAGCTTAATGTAAACTGGTAACCCACACTTAGCCTTTTGTTAATATAAGGAACGATTGGTCAACGTAACCCTTAATTTGGTCAGCGAAACCCTCAAGCAAGATTATAGTCAAATAAAAATAAGAAGATAATCCGAAAAGCTTATTTTACCGTATAAATAAGTAGGATAGCGTTGTCCAGCAGTGGACCTCTTAAGGCTATTGAATGGACCCGAAAAAGGTTCAAGGTTTCCATTCAGGCTATTGGCTCCTAAAAATATGGAAATTAAACGGAAATAAAGTATACTACCTACGTGCTTCGAGCAGGTATAAATTCCGCCCAAGCTATACTTAACCCTGTAAACGGGACGTAAATAAATAGCTCCCACGTATTGGAACGTTAGGGTTGCCGCGGCTTAAGATTAATTTCACACTAATACATTAGTGGGAGTAGGCAGCCCCGACCCTTCGGCGGAACTTGAGGTTAGGGTGTGAAGTGTTTCTGAAAATTAGTGCTTCTTAATTCGTTCTGTACTTAATTTTATTGCTAGGAGGTTAGATAGAGATGATAATTAAAGGCTTTTCATAAGTAATATCAAATTAATCGTAAAAATTATTATAGTATTTGATAGACTTGCATTAAATATCTACTTTGTCAACCACTGTCTACTTCTTATATCTTCTCTGGATTTATTATTCTTTTTTTTATTTTACCAGGATGTTCATAAACATAATTGTTTTTTAATAAAATTTATTACAAAAATTATCATAAATTTTTCGTTTTTATCACTATGCAAAACTATTTATTTGGGATACTTAATTGGGGGATTATTGTAGTCCGATGCGACAGGATTCACATTTCATCGAGAACATTATTTATTTGAACATTATTTTATTGTTCTTTTTGTAAGTACTTTATGCATTCCATACGTCTATTAAAATTGGTTTTTACTATTTTATTATCTTTACAAATAAAACTTTTCAATTTCATAAGCTAGAGCTGGAAATAACTTTTAATATTTGCATTTCCCGACAAACATCGAACAGATTGCGAAGCGCCTAGTCGTGACAGCCCTACGCTCTCTTCAATATTAATATTTTTAACTCGTGTGTACGGAATCTTTACGATATTAAACAAATATTTTCAACGGGCCATTCAATACTCAAAGTTTCCGTTTCAGAATAGATATTCCACCCGCGAAACGAATTTTCTAATACGTAGAACGAACGTATATATTTCAATATTTATTTACAATTTTGTAATATAACTTTGGTAAGAAAATATTATGATAGATTTTGAATCATATAACACACTAGTGGACGCCCGCAGCTTCGCTCGCGTGGAATTAGACATAATAATAGATTCTTCTTAACGCGTTAACTTAAGCTCCAGAAATTTGTAATGAATCCGTAAATTTGTTATCCCCTATGTTTATTTTACACCCTTAAGGGTAACATTTTTACAAACTTTGAATGCCATATTTATTTATATCTAATCAACAGCCAAAAATATAATATCTATGTATCTATAGTAGAAAAAATAGCATTGCCTTTAAAACGATTTCCGAAGCTGCAGATGACAGACACACAGACCCAACTCTACGTCGTGATAGACAAGTAAAACGTTTAAGTATCAGCTAAATGCATTTCCGACTGGAAACCAAATCTGGGACTCATAGTCAACAACTAAGCCACCACGAAAGCATCTTATTAAAAACCTCAACGAATCTAAAATATCTCAGTCTTGTTGACCGTAAAAAATTGAACGAAACGAAACGAACGAAAAAAACGAACGAAAATTGAATGTATGTAACATGTCACAGAAGAAAATATTTTGAATCTGGTTTAATTTCTTTAAAATTTCAACCTCTTCTAACGTTGCTTAACCTGTCGATTTACAAATTGAATCTAGAAAAGTCTGAGCACTGAGCAGAGCACCCATGAGTACAGTCGAATCAAAGCGTCTACTGCCACACAACTTTAATTTCGTTAAGTAGACGAACGCCGCCATTTATTTTATTGCAACATTATTTTTATTCGTCTGCTCTTTAATTAATGTCGGGATTTTTACCACTGTACAATTTCTCTAATGAATCTAATCAGATAAACGAATCGTATACAGGAGATTGTACATCGTTCTGAAATATTCCGGAACCAAACATTTTGCTTTAAATAAATCAAATTAATTACAGTCTTTTTTTTGACTTTTTTTTATTTATTTATTTAAGAAGTAGAATACCTAAAAATATTTATAGTACATTAACAATTCTTCACCACTGACCAAACTACGTCAACTGGGGCGCACTGAAAACCAGCAGCTGATATCCTATGCCAAAGCATAAGCTGAGTGCGCTGGAACTTTTCACTGGTGGCAGCAGCTGTTTAAACAATCCTGTGCCTTTGTTATAATTTAAGAACTTTTTTATTTAATTTTATATTTTTCCATTTTTAATTTAATTTTTTTACAATTAAGTTTGATTTTTTTGTATTGCTGTGCTCGCTGGTGAAAATAAATCTGTTTCTATTCTGTTTTTTTATTTTTTTTATTTAACTATTGGGAAACCAAAGGTACCCGGACGTCTTGGGTGCGACGCCAGGTTATATGTGGTATGAACCCACTAGAACTTGCTCGGTGGCCAGCCTCGGCGCTACAGGAGGGCTCCGGGATCTCCTTTACAACGCGCCGGTGCGGTGCCCTCTAGCGCACACTTAGGCTCTACCCGGTCTCTCAACTCTTGGACTACATTAAACCTAAACATAACCGGTGAAAAGTGTTTGCATTCCACCTTCTTTCTACCCCTTTGGGGCACTCACACGTGTGTTGTTATGACCGAAAAAAACATGGGAAAAAATCTAAAAAATTCTGTAGCAAATGTAGAAAATCATTGATGCAATATCCATTAAAGGTCGATGTCAACAAAACGCCGGTTAAAACTGACGCGGCGGTGAAGTGGACACGGGAAGCGTTTTAGCTAGACGAACTGAGTTAGAGCTTTCATAGGAGCAAAATGACGCACCATATTAAAACGACATCACGACTGTTTCCCCGAAACTGGTCATAAGTCATAGTAGTAGTTTGACTTTTCTTGTCAATCTCATCATTAATAACTGGTCAGCTGATAGCTGCCTACTACAGGGTCTGGATATCTGAACAGGTGCAGTTCTCGGCTGAAAGCCTATACTGGTGAGTGTAGTCCACCATGCTGCTTTAGCCCACCAGTAAGATTAGGCTGAACAGATTCAATGTGTATTGTTGTTAGGGCAAGCACGGTTTCTCAAATAAAAAATAAAATAAAAAAAAAAAACTGGCCTACAGTTTGGCAAATTTTAGATATTATTAATTTTGTAACTCTTTCTTTGGATTAATAAATAAAAAAATAAAACAAATCTCTCCACATGCTTTGTTATATGACTTATCTAACTGTTTCTGAACAACTTTAATAGATTGTATATTGGGTACAATAACTATGATATTAGACCTACCAACATTTTGCTATTAAACTCAAGGCAATGTGTAATCCCCACCTGTTCTGTGGTAATCCCATTGAGACAGTCATGTCATTGCCCAGTGGCTAAGTTGTATCTGTCATATAGAATGACTTGTAATGCATGGTCAATGAACTTGTTTTAATCTTTGAATAACCCTACCTGATGAACCCTACTTATGTTTAGCTCCCAGATTTGGGATTGTTGTTTCAAAGACTTCAGTGTCGACATTTTGTACGGACGCATTTCGTGCGGAATTGTGGTGTCGCTGCACGATTGCCGGCGTGATTGGGTCAGCGGGCCGATTGGCACGCGGATTGGTTTCCTGCAGATTGCCTACACTGTCGACAATGTTTGCTGCTGACTTACATTCCTGTACATTGTTTTACTTGATTTTTAGCCTGTATCGTTAATTGCATTACTTTGAAATCTATGGTTACAAGGTTAGGAGCGAACGTGTCGGTGGTGGTACGTGTGTTGGTGTATATTTCAGGTGCATGTTTTAGGGTAGGTGGTGCTTTATGTGTTAAGGTAAACAATATACTATCGTACGCCATGTTCGTGGGTTACTTGTTGCAAAGTAGATTAAAACTAATTTTTTGAGTCTGTAGTCTCTGGACTCACTCGGAAAAGGATGAATAGAACTGGTCCTATATGGAGCGGAGTAGTTTAAAAGAGGTCTATGTCCAGCCGTGGACTTCGAAATGCTGATGAATATATGGTTAAATGGACCAATGTATGACGGGACGACTAGTTAACTAATAGGTCTTCCAAGCCAGGGAAAGCGGCCATGTGTTGTAAGCAACGACACTGCTGTTTCAAACTGTCTTCTTTCTAGATCTTTCGTGAATCTTTGGGATCGAGCTGTACCAGAGAAGTTATCAAAATCCAGTAGGTACTTTCATTTGAGTTCATTTTTCGAATAGATCTTCTTTTAGGTACGTTCTGAATCTCATTTTATTATTCGTGTAATTATCACCTGGACCTTATGTACCTAAGTATCTGAACAAACCTGCTAGGTCAATACAAATTAATGATTTACTTTTTCTGTAGGTACTATATATAGGAGACATTGCGTAGGCAGTGTGATTCTAAGGTATTTCGTCAGCTGTCTCAGTAATAACAATTGCTCGTATTATCGAATTCTGGTACAATTTGCGAACACAAAAGACTCGTGGTTCCATTCGAGAATATTCGAGATACACATTAATTTGTAACACAAAACCGCCTTAGATTGAACACAAACTTAATTAAATTGTTTGTTCGATTATAATATTACAGACGTCGCGACAAATATTAATAAATACTTAATTGTAACATTTGTAAATTAAACAAGCATTATATAGGGTGAAAATAAATCATTCAGGGAACAGGATACGACGTTCTATTAGCCTGTTGAATTTCACTGCTTAACTTAGGTTTCCTTATAAATATCTCACACACGGCCATCTGACCCCAAAGTAGGCGCGAGCCAGTGATATGGGTGTCAGAGACTGCTAAACATACATAGATATTTTTAAATACACACTTAAATAGATAATATTAAAATCCAGACACAGAACAAATAAATACAAGTGTTCGTCACACGAATATTTGTCCTGAGTGGCATTCGACCCAACGACCCCTGGCGCAACAGACGGGGTCACTACCGATTGCGCCATCGGGCCCGTCAATTAAAACAGCTAGAGAGGTCTCAAAGCGCGTAAAACAAACAACGTAACGTGGCTTGTTACAATAACATAAATGTTTTTGGTTTGTTTGTAGCGTGAGGATCGCCCAGCAATGATACTTTTCAAACACGTGTCAAATCGTTCACGAACTGAAACCAGCTGGAAACAATGCTTTGCAGGTGCGCCGCTGACCTGTTTGCCAACAATGCGACCGCGTTGCCCCGATCGTTGTGTAATTGTGCGAATTTTCGATGCAATTTTCGAACAGTGGTCGTGTTCGAACGCAAACTCTGCGGTTTTCCATTATTGTCTTTTCAGCGAGCAACGTCAGAGCTGGAATAGAATAGGGCTGGCATTTATTTCGTTTGTGAAATAAATATAACATTTTGTTGTTAGGACTTATTTTGAGAAGTAGTTAACAAATCAATTTTCGTAGCGTCCATAGCCCAATGGCTCGCGTCAATTGTGATCGAATTATCGTTTATTTAAATAGCGAATAATAATTTACTTAGCATCACGTAAGCATCAGCATCAATGTTGATAATAGCATTACAGATAATGTATATCTGTAAACTGTATTGCATAATCGATTTACAGTGGATCGTGGACAAAGTAAATTAATTTGCAATTACATTAATTTATAAAGTTACAATGATAGTTGTTATGCGACTCATTTGAAGTGGATGTTCGAAAAAACTGCATGTTTATTCGTAGTGATGTAAAAGGAGTATTATTATACTGTGTTTGAGCAAGTTTTTATTTAATTGTAGACACAAATTACATTATTTTTAAAAGGAACGCTTGATTGTATTAGCTTTTAGTTAGACTTTGAGACAGACTTTGTTCCTAAGAGAAACAAACTCGTCTCGTGAGGAGTCTGCATAAAATCAGTAAGTATAACCCGCGGCACATAAGTTGAACAATGACTTTGAATGCGCTGTAACCATGGAAGTAATGGATCCTTGCGTCGCTGTAACACATTTTCGGATCTCAATCGAAGTGCCGAATGAGGTATGGCGCTTTATCATAGCATGTACTCGCTAGAGTACAATTGCGCACGAAAGTTTCAGTAGCTATACGTACATTTTTGTGTCAAGATAATAAACAACTCGACGACAGACATTCGCCGTAACACTTTTGTATACAACTGTACCTGCGCAGACGGCAGCCATTTTGTTTAACTTTTGTACCACGGATTATAACTCTACCTGTTAGTCTAAGAAACCATTTTGCCTTCTAATATCAATAAAGGTCTACCAACACGGCTCCGTGGTGTGGTGGTGAGTGACCTTGACTGCTGAACCGCGTATCCCTGGTTCGAATCCCGAGCGGGGCAGGCATTTATTTCGCAGATATATATTTGTACTCAGGTCGATGTTACATCCCTGAAGCTCGGGACCAGAATAGTGCTACGGTTTCCTCTGCCTGTCGTAAGAGGCGATTAAAAGGGGGCTTCTGGGTTCATGGGCAGCAAGAGTGGGAGCTCGAACCGTCCATCCAGTGATCCCGGGAAAGACGACGTTGTATGCACAACGTTGTAGATGGGTGTCGACGTCTTTGGACGTCTCTAACAGAGATCCCGGAGCCCACCACAAGCGCCGAGGAAGAAATCCCACATAACCCGGCGTCGCTCCCACGATGTCCGAGTACCTTTAAAAGGTTTCCCACTCGTAAAACAAAAATAAAATAAGGTCATGGATGTTAAATTGTGTTTTCTGTGTGTGTCCGCCACACGAAACACTGGATTAGGCCTACCGCGGGGCTGTGAGTAGTGTGTAGTTTATTTTATTTATTTATTTAATACTATACATAATGTCGTGTCGAAATGTAATACAGCAAGCAGTGGGGCCAATACAGAAAATCCTCAAACAAATTGCTCCTCCACCCCGAAAAAGCTAAATATTTACTTAGGGTGCTGCTCACACCGAAACTTTCGATGTAATGAAATATTGTTGGTATGCTGTGCTATTTCGTTTCCTTTCTTGCGTGATAAAATTGGTATTATTGCAAACGAGCTCTTATATGTGGGCTGTAACTTTATTTTTCCCTATAATTTGTCATACCATATTAAAAGCTTATATAGCTTATATCTATACTGATTTTATAAAGAGGAATGATTTGTATAAAACTACTGGACCGATTTCAAAACTTCTTTCACCATTAGAAAGCTGCATCTTCACTGAGTGACATAGGTTATTATATTATTCATCATCACAACCTTTTCTTTGTCCCACTGTTGGGCACAGGTATCCTCTCAGAATGGAAGGGGTTAGGCCTTAGCCCACCGCGCTGGCCAAGTGCAGATTGGCAGACTTCACATGTCTTCAAGAACATTAAAATGAACTCTCAAGCATGCAGGTTTCCTCACGATGTGTCCTTCACCGTTATAGCAATATTTATAATATTTAATTTCTTAAATCGCACATAACTTAGGAAAGTCATTGGTGCGTGCCGCTTGGGTTTGAACCCGGACCGCTCGAGTGAGAGGCGAGTTCGATAGCCACTGGGCTGTCACCGCTTAAAGGCCATATAATATTAGTAGGTATAAAAAGCGCTATTATTATAAGCAATTTTCAGGCATATTTAGTCAGTATTAGTAATTATAGTTAACTATGATGTCAAATTTAAAGTTACGTAAATACATGTATGTATACATGTATGTATTTTACTGTAAGGTACAGTTCGCGGCGCGAACGTCTAGCGAACGAAATTCGGAGTGGCCAACTGCGTATGCATTTTTGGGGACATAATACTGGACATAATGCGCTAGACTTTGATGCCGATGTCTATACTTTGCTAGCAACTAGCAGCATACTAGCACTGTGTATCCGGCCTTGCTAGCTATTTATATTACCCGCCATCCGAACACCACTAACCCGTGTCAAAGGCATTTGCATTCTATAAGTAGAAATAAAATAGAAATGTCTGCGACAAAATAAACAGAAACTAATTCGGCTTGCATGGGAGTTATGTTAATAGCAAAACATAATTAATAAGCATTATGTGGGTTAGAATTTTCTGTTCGGGAGTTGAATGTGATGTGGTTATTTGATATAACTTAACCCTTCATCGGTTCACACGGGTCTCTTAAGCCATGATGCTGATGTTTGTTTGATAGACGTTGAAAATAGAACCGCATTTTGTATCCTATAATATAAATTGAAATTTATCTATCTCTCCTTATTACTACAAAGTCTAGAATTAGTGCAAGTAGTGCAAACAAACTAACCAATAATAACATAATTTTAATAGAATATTACATAGCTCATAATTGAGATAAAACTAAGTCCGTACTACCACCTAGGTACGTATTGAAGTTATCCTCTAAGAATAAAAAATGTAATTTACTCAGTAAAATTTGCCGTAAAAAAAAATTTAAGTAATTATATCAATGAAATGAATGTTTATAACCGAATGAAAAACAGAATAATAGACAAGAAAAACTTTATGCAAATTCATTCAATTGGACCTCGATGTAGATCAGAGGTTCCCAAACTTTTTTTGCTCATAGACCCCTTTCAAAAGTTTGCTGGTTCCGGTGGACCCCCTGCAGCTAAATTTTTATCATATTTCCAGTCGACAAAAAATGTGAAGATAAATTATGAAAATTGGCGTTGCGAGTGAGTTCCAACCACGAAAAAAACATTCTTTGAAAAAAAAAGAGAATTGATTGGTAAATTAATTAATTGATTGTGCTGTGAGTGGATGTCAAAAGTAAAGTTGACCATTCAAAAAGAAGTGATTCCATCTCAAACTTACATTTTTGACATCTACTCACAGCACAAAAACCAATCAATTCTCACTTATTTTATTTAGAAAACTCGGAGTGGTAAAAGTAAAAAAATAGTATATTTTCTTGTGTTGTATTTATTCAAATACTATGTAAGTAACTATTAACTATTATTATTGTTATCATATTTTACAATATTATATTAAGTAAGTATAGTAAATCAAAATATAATTGTACCTACAATCAAAATTAAACAATAATAACGTAGGTAACGTAACTTAATGGGAGGGATGTACTTGATGTATTGACAGCAAATTATCAATATTTGGCTTTAGTTTTGTTAGGAATAACCGCAAATCTCCCCGTTCTGTGATATTCAATCTGCTCCTTTTTTTTGTTAAAAGGTTTGTTACGGCACTAAAACTTTTTTCGACAAGATACGACGAGGGAAACGCTATCAAAAGCTTTCTCGCAATTCCCCACAGTCCAGGATATTTTTCGGGTATTTCTGCCTGCAGCCAAAATGTTTGATACCCTCTTTTAAATTTCACCTTTAGCTCCTCATTAGTGCTAAGCTCGACCTCCTACGCTACGACCTCCTCTTGTAATATCACACTCTCCACTTCCGTTTCATCAAATGGATTTATGATCCATGGTGGTATTTCCATTAACAGAATATCTTGTACTGATTATGGAATATTACAAGTTTTTACAAGTAACAGTCGCTGAGCTTCTTAAAATATTATCTGCCTACATTGATAGGTGAAGTCAAGCCAACATTTTAGTTCTTCACTATCGAAACCAGATAAATTTTCGTGGACCCCCGCTTACGAATTGTGGACCCCCATTTTTCTGTCACGCCAACGTAGACCCCCGTCGAGTCTCCCGTGGACCCCTGGGGGTCCACCTGGACCACTTTGGGAATTACTGATGTAGATGTTAAAGGGTTAATCACTGTAAGCTTTTTTAAATAATGGCGTCGTTTATAAAGATTTTAATGGCTGTTTTCAGAGGCACAGATCTGCTATTAATCAACTGTGGGAATATTAAAACAATTATTAGCGTCCGAAGCACTTACAATTAATTTGTGTCATGACTTTAAATGAGAGACGATCTTAGCAGAGCGGAGCGACTTCTTTATACTATGATCTTAGTGGATTATTTCATAACAGCTGACTCGTGAGAACCTTTGGTACGTGGTTTATGATCTCTAATCGTTATTTCTAATTAGAAGTGTTATTGATCGAGGGAAAAGTTGTCGGTAAATCGATTATGATCCAATTATGTTAAGCGCCGTCCGTGACAGATGTTTGTATTTTTAATCGACTTCGAAAAAGGAGGTTCTATGGTCGACTTTATATACTTTTTTGTTCGTTGGGATACTCAGAACGATATTACGAATTTCACAGGTAAAGTGGATTTACGTAAAAAATTGTGACTTCATTGGATGTTTTTATAATGATTAATATATCATATCTATTATCATATCTAATATATGTGATAAGTATTTCTTATTAAAAGGACAAGCAACATTCCGTGATAATCTGCGGAACCGCGAACCGTAGGAAGACGCTATCCATAATAATAAGAGTAAAGAATTGAGCCGGCTCACGAGTCACCTTGGACACGGATCATCCAACCTGATCTTGTTTGTGATCTGAATTTGGTTTATTAATACAGGACTAAGGAATAAGGGTTTATTATTATGAAAAATTTGACTTCCATTTCCATGAATCATGCTGCAAAAATTCGTTTGTCTTTTCGGAATTTTGGCAAGTAAAGAATCACAAACTGAGTCACCCGCCCGCTCGTAAATCAACAGGGAACGTGTGGTTCAGGAAACATTTTCCCAACATCTGATTTGAAGGATGGAAACTGGGTAGCTACTTTTTGGGGTTCCGTACGCAAAGGGTGAAAAACGGAACCCTTTGCCTCACGTGCCCGTCTGATTGTTTAAGAGCGGAAATAGGTAGAGATCTGATTTATTTTATTGAAAGCTTTTATTTAACTTCACTCGTATGTATGTATATATACATACATATATGTATGTATGTATGTCCTGGTCTTGCAATAAATAAACATCCACTGAAGCTATCGAGCTGAAATCCGGCACACATATTTGTTTCCGATGACAATTAATGCACGAGAATAAAAAAAAAGTTATAAAAGCCTTTTTTTTTTAATTTTTAACAGTAGCTTTAATTCATTTTCCGTACCGTAACTTAGATATAATTTAATAATAAGTAAATACCAACTAATTATTTTATATTTGTATGCTGAATCATTGACTTATTTAATAAGTCAATGGCCTGAATAGACTAAATGCTTTTGTACTTATTTACATTATTTTTTAAAGATCGATGTTACTAACAAATAAATTGGATTGAATATGTTTATATGTTTATTCGTAAAAACTCTTAATTAATTACTCAACAATCGCTTGTAAGCTATAATATACGCAACTGACTTCAGTATAATTTATTGATCTTATACTTCCACTGGGTAAATTTACTCCAGCTCTACTCGATGCCCTACATGCCCGGTTTCTGAGGTCCATTTGACGGCAGTTTATCTATTCATTAGCGCTATCGGTTCGATAACTTTTCAAATTGTGTTTCTGAACAACCCAATGTAAGATAAACTCCGTTTATAGTTAGATTAACTTAACTGACGAAATATGGCCGTTTACCGGTTCGTTAACTTTATTTGACGTTTTTATGACAAATTACAAAAACTTTTAAGGTATTGTTGCCTAAGTACGTGTTAAATAATATTGAATTTTAGTCTAGAAATCCCGGTGAAACATTTTACAGTTATTCGTAGGACATAACAATAGATCAATACGAGTTCTATTATGGACATCGAAATATCGAAATAAATTATTTTACTTTGACTTTTGACTTTGTCAAGTGACTGACAATTTCGGTAGAATTGTAGATATTGTTCACATTTGACTATGATGCACAGATGCTAATAAATACCAAATTACAATATTTGGTAAATAAAACAAGGTGTTACTACTTATTGACTATGGAAAAAATATTTCTTACAAATAAGATTATTCCTAGGGTACAAACTACAATGAATATCTATTTTAAACTTGATCTTTTGAAGAGACCCATCTAGTGGCAGTTTAAGGTACTCGTTATCGGATTCATAGTTATTGGAAGGCTCTTCGCGTGTTCAGAAACCCAGTGACAGTTATCCGACATATATCTTACGTTTAACTTTATTGATTCAATAGCTGTTGATAATATAACTGAAGACTTCAGAAACCGGCCATTAGTCAGTCAGAAATCAGTCGAATGACGTATGCTGGATTCAAATTATAAGGCGGTTGAGTCTGCGGTGAATTAGTGCTTACTGGCTCGGGTTAAGGCCCTTGCATAATATACGAGATTGGCTATACATTTTTCTTGTTATTCATAGTAAATTAATAAATCTATTAAGTCCTTTGTCACTTTCTTTCGATTTGTGAATTGAATGTGGATAAAGAAGACAACACTAGCTAAAATAAGGCTTTTTAATTTTTGAATGAATGAGGTTTTATTTTATGTGTTTACCACTTTTTAAAAGCTTTTATTTAACTTCACTCGTATGTATCTATGTATGTATGTCCTGGAATCTTGCAATCAATATTTCACCCACTTCCACTGAAGCTATCGAGCTGAAATTTGGCACACATATTAGGTTCCGATGACAATGCACGAAAATAAAAATAAAGTTATAAAAAGCTATTTTTTTTAATAATTTATTAATTATTCACTCGTAATACATATACAAATACATCTTCCATACATCTATATCTATAATCAATACAATTATGAGTTAAATGACACGTGCTGTAACAGCGAAGGAAAATTGTGGAAAACTTATACGCCTGAGAGTTCTCTTTATTATTCTCTATGACTTTGTGATGTCCAGCTGTGAAATTGAAAGGGTTATGGTGTTGGAGTGTACTAATATTTATATTGTAGTAAACTCAAGGATTTCTTACTTTATTTATTACATTCATACAATTTGAAACATATTGGGTTAACACCTTAATTGCTGTTGAATTAAGGCCTCGAGACGTCAGGGCACGCGACGTCAGTCATCACGCGACGAGCGCTTTGGTGTTATAATTTACTTAAATACATATACATACATATATTTTTTAGCGAAAACATAAGTCAAATTGCGGTGAGTGCCTTGCTCACGTTGAGTAATTCTTTGTGTTAAAAAATTTATATGTTTGTATTGTTAAAAAAATACATGGTTTATCTAAAACTAATATCTATATTATATTCGTACTAATATATAAATGAGATGATGGGAGTTGTTGTGTTGTTGGTTTGTCCTGCTTCTCCACGGAATGATTTTTTTTTGCTAGTTGATAATATTTTTTATGGATATAAGATAGCAAACGAGCACGCAACATCCACTAAGCCCATTACACTTGTGACAGACCCTGAACAAGACTCATAAGAGTCTCGTTCAAAATCGGTCTCAGTTGCATTGAAGACTAAGTTTTTCAAAATCCTTCTAGAAAATTTGTACCGGAAACCATATATTATTATGTAGTTTCAACTGGAACTTACAACACAACTTACAAGGTAGAAATAAACCAACATTTCGGCAACCATTGCTGGCGACAGTCTATTAAACCACGTAGGTACTCGCGTTGAATCTTGAATTTTCAATCTCTTACCCCAAAATTGACTACCTATGCCGTCCGGCCACAGTGTTAAAAATTGCCCACTTAATTCTTCCCCGGAGAGCCAGTAGTCAAACACGTGCCTATCTTGGTCTTACATCACCCTTATTTAGTAAAATGACGGTCGATACCACTCCAGAGTCTCCAGAGCTTCATTCATTGAGACTAATTTTATTTATGGTTACCACCCTTAACACATTTATTTCCGCAGAACTGCCGAACCAATAAAACCAGTGAATCAAGAAAAACTGCTTTCTTCTCTATAAATATTTTATTTCAGATAGTGAAGGCTATGGATACCACGCTGCTATGGAAATATTTCGGACAAAATCAATTCACTTGTATCTCTCCAGAGTTGCACTGATCGAATATCGAAAAGCGTTTTAATGTCAATATTATGTAGGCACGTTGTTTATGTTTTTAATTGTTATCTATATTTAAAAAATAACTCTGTTGTTTGAAAAAGGTTTTGAAATAGGAACTTTATTACCGTTATGAATCGTACCACGAACCCAACCTATATATTATGTGTGAAGTCTGATTTTTTTCAGTGATATGAAAATAAATACCGAAATATAAAAAAATCTTCCCCGTCAATAAGTCAAGTTCAATATTGAGTGTATTTTTATACGACAGCGCATGATTGCCCGATAGAAATGATTCCCACATACCCTCTCGTACATGATTGCTAAAGTAAGAGGAAGTCGCATGTAGGCATAACATAACGCTTTTTCCTTACATGACGATTTCCATCTGTCATAACCTACTGCCACGTCAAAGTACTTCGTTCCAAAATATATTCCCAGCTCACGGTCACCCTACAGTGGAAGCCCGAGAACTTTTACTAATGTGCACTAGTCAAATGGGCTCTTGGGAACACATCAATCCAAACCGAGCCGTATTCCCTTTGATTAAGGCTTAAGTTGCAATTAATGTTTAAAGATAGGTGCCGATGGATTCGACTGTTCGTATCTACCACTCATGCATATGGAAATAGGACTTAGGACATGAAATAAATACATATTCTGTTTGTCTACCTACGTCCACCATTTTGTTTTTCGTATTATGCGAGATTAGCGGCCACGGGCGAAATGTGGACGTAATCCTATTAGTGCAAGTGTGAGCTGTCTCATTTATCGCTGGCGTTGGAATCCGTTTTTGTTGAGTGGCAAATGTTTATACTTCTTACGGGTAATCCCCGTGGTTTAGGGATCAGTGACGCGATGGCGTATGGTAGGCCGCTAGCTTCGACGATTTGAAAAATATAACACAACATCACGCCTGAATTTCTACGTGGGGATAGGTAGTAGGTAGGTACACCCGTAGGTATGGTAGTAGAGTCCATAGCCCAATCAATGGCTCGCGTCGATTTAATGTGATAGAAGGAGTTAAGCAACGACGGGCGCGGTCGGTTTGTGGATGGGTGACCGCTAGTGGCAAAATTTCATGGGCGCTACCGTGCTTCGGAGGGCACGTAAAGCCGTCGGTCCCAAATCCCGTCTCCAAGCTGCTACCGTGAGTTTCAAGATAGAAAACCTCTATAGTTAGTTGTTGCCCGACCCGGGTTTCGAACTCAGGAAATCTAGTTTAGCAGTCGCGGTTACGACCCTAGACCGGGGGTCGGCAAACCTTTTTGTGTCGGTTTTTCAAATTCAAAGTTTTTAAAGACCCACAAAAAATTTCGTGCCAACAATAAATAGTAGGTACATAAAGTTTTTTGATTAAAAATAAACAATCTATTTATTCATATGAAAAAGGTCTAAGTATTTATACTTGCGTATGGAACTAAAGAGCCCCAGCTGCCCCAGCCGCAGGTTGCCGACTCCTGCCCTAGACTAACTTTCAGAAATTAACTAGTCACATTGAGAGTTTCATCACTCTTCAATTTCCACCACTGTCCACCTAGTTTCTCTCTAAGTTTTTCGAGTCGTGGTCTCCACTCAAAGACTTACTTTTTATGGAATATGACATATCGTTTCACTGATATAGTAGAAAATACATAGATACCAATTACAATTATTATTTGAGTTAAGGTAGCTTGTATTTATTATTATTTATTTTTTAGTAATATAAAAAAGTAATAAATAAATAATGTAGCTAAAAGTATTATAAAAATAGTTGACCTTAATATTTTATTGCCGTGATAAAACTGTTAAACAATGGCTTCAAGAGGGGATCAAAAAATAAAAATCACGGCCACATTTTGTTCTACACAACATGAATTAAAACCGTCGAACCAGTAAACGTAATTAGGTTTAACGTGAACGCAGCTTATTTGAATAAATATGTCATATTTCATCTGTGGCCGACTAGCATTTCGGATGAACGCTCAAATGGCCGTTGTAATAAAAATGGCGGACTCAAAATAAATTATTATTCGCAACAACAATGACCGGCAAAAACAAGTCATGCCTTTTGTTACAAAATGCCTGTAAGGGTGTCATTCGACCAGGGCGCGCATGTGTAATGTAGCGTTGTATTGTATACAATATACGAGGATATATAACGCGGAAAAGTTGCTATCGTATACCATAAAAAAACCAGTTCATTATTCATTTGTATGATGCACAACATAATTGATCGGCGTTAAAATATCAAGTTTTCAGAGTAAAGTAATATTATATTTAATTATCATACATTTCCATTTGTGTCAAATATTGACTAACAGTTATACTTAAAGCAATACCAATGCACATATTGAATGATATAAATTATTTACTAAAGGAACTTTCTGCAAATCCGCCTTGTGTCAGTACTGCAATAGTATATTACTTATAATCAAGTTTAATTAAAAAAAAAATCATACTTTTAATTAAGTTATATAATATAACTTTTTATCAATTCAATTTTTTTCGTTCAATAGTTTTCGTTCTCATTGTTACTTACTCACCTACTATTTTCAATTTGATTATTATTTATAAACTGGAGTTTTCTATCAATTTACCAAACGCTATACGTTTAAACAACTTGATCGCAAAAACAAGCAATAACAATGATTTTGCAGAAATCGATCCAGACGAGATATGTTTTGTTACAAATCTCTCATAAGGGTATCAAGCCACTGAGGCAGGCAGGGGTGTGTAATCGAGCGTCGGCTACTCGAGGAATTGATGTTGTAATGGATTAGAAATGTTGCACATTTCGATAAAACTTTGTCATGTCTCTCTTTAGAGGGCTTGCTTCTTTCAAATTGTTTACTTATTTTTTTTGTTTTACTTAAGAGAAAAAAGGACTTTGTCGCTGGGCGACCACATCGTCCCGTAAGGTAAAAATAAACACATAACAGCAGTATATAGAAATAAAATTTAAACATAGATTCTAATAAAAATCAAAGTACCAAATAAAAAACTAATAGATCAATATTAGTTTACTTATTTTATAACTACATTTTATTCGCAGCTTCGCCCGCCGAAAAAGTGTAATCAAGTTACGAATTAGTGTCAGCGCGGCAGCGCCATCTATTGACGGTGCGCCAGACAGCTTTCCAATAAACGTGCAAAGCATCCCATCAAACTTATTTTCGGGATAAAAATTATCCTAGGTGCTAATCTCAGTTATCGTCTACCTATGTGCCAATTTACAGTTCTGTTTCAGGTTTGTAGTGTTTGCATGATTGAGTAACAAACATATTAATTGAGTCTTGTTCAAAGTCAGTCACAGTTATCATGGGCGGCAGCGGATCGGTGGTGCTGCAAGCTTGTTTGCTATCTTGTATCCATAAAAAAAAAAACCAAACATCCAAACTTACAAACCACATATTAACATTTATAATACATAGGTACACAAAACTATTAGAGAGTAATAATATTTATCTATTTAAGGTTTATGCGCCAATAATGTACAGCAAAGGCAGATATATGTATATTAAGTTTCCCGTCAACCTTTGATATTACTTCACATATAATTTTAATGTGCATTTTCATTTTCGTTTCGTGGGTCTTATAATACTTATTCTAATTAAATCTAATTGAAATGATTATATTTTATTTCCGTCAGTGTGTGTCAGTTAACTTGTAGTCTACTTTACTCATCTGTCTGATTAATTTAAAATTTAGAATGTTAAACGCGTAGCGGGTGAAACAGAGCCCTTATGTTAATACAGAGCAAGAGATAATTGTATTGTAGCGACGAATACATAATATACACAAAGCCACACAAGCGCGTCACTCCAGTCTCCACGCCGCAATGTAAACTTGAAATTGTTTGAATTAGAATGTAATCGCTCATATCGCATTACTAATTCCGAACGCTATCCACTCGACTACACTGACTGGTGCTGCTATACTCGTAGCTTAATCGTATCTTGTTGCACATCGATTCGGACAGTGCTTCACATTCACACGTGGTAGACGCTGTGAACGATGTCCACCAATCATATTATACCTATGCGAAATAGGTAGGTTTTTTATTATGTCGTTTTATTTGTAGTGAAAATTACTTTTGAATTGATATTGATTGGACATTCCTGTACCTCCTCGTTAGAAAATAACTGATTTTTTAAACCGAATTCGTCAATAGGTAGAAAATAGGAAGAACATTTTAATGTAATACCACTGAATGATTCGTGAGTGAGTATAGACTCACGGCGTACACGCCGCGATCGCGTTCACTCCTGAAGATGATAATCGATCGATCGAAACTAGTCGGCCTATTTCCGTCAAATTTTTTTTTATGGATACAAGATAGCAAACTCAATTTTCGAGACTCAATTAGGGACTGGGATGGTTAGTCCAATTAGTTGAGAGAGTTAATTAGAACATTAATTGGTCAGTTCGTTAGTAGTTTTCATATAAAACCTATTGGTTCCCTATACTATAGGCTCTACCATCTACACGTGAGTAAGCCGGTAATTCCAACTATGAGTGATACCACCTGATAATAAATATCTAAACTTCTTAGCACAAGAAACAGTAGCCAAGGCAGCGAGATTTAACTACCAATTTGTTATTTAAACGCCTCTCCAGTACGCCGTCTTCCCACCGCCGTAACCAGTTTTCCATACAAACTCTACAGAACGCGGTATATCTCGCCAGCCAATCTCTACCCAATGACACGACATTGGCGACGGGATTTTTCGCGAGAAATCGCTCGTATCTATGTTGCTCTAACATAGCGATTATGTGCGGTCTTCGTTGTAATATTTCAGTATAATATGTTCGAGTTACGTCATATTATATTCAAAATAATCCGGGGGAAACACGATAGCTTGGGGAACTGGAAGATGTGCTGAAATTGTGGCATTATGCGAGGAGGGAGGTTAGTCGGCGAGCTAGCTTGGAATAAAAAGCTGGGATACTTTAGTTTTTATGTTAAGGAGGAAAACACCATGCTATTTTGTTTTAATACTCTTTCGCACACACCTTTCACTCGAGCGGTCCGGGTTCAAACCTCAGCGGCACGCACCAATGACATCTCATACTTTTTTATTACTGAACCATACGTGAGTGTCTATATACATAGTTAAAGTTATCGGTTTACTCACGTGTGATTTACTGAGATTTGAGATGTACACTGTGTACACAATGCCCGCCGCGAGCGCGTTCACTCCTGAATATGATCATCGTAAGCGATCGAAACTAGTCGGCCTTTTTCCGACTTAAATCGCACATGAGTAAGCCGGTAACATCAACTATGAATCTCATAATTTAATATATACAGGCCTAACATGTTTAACGAGTAGGAAGTCTGTTAAAGCTGTAATTTCACCCACTAAAACTAAATGGCCTTACTAAAATTGTCCAAGGTACCAACATACAAAACTTTTTGTCTTAACTCATACAACATATTATTAACTAATACATGAAACCATCAGCTTTAAATTTTAAGTCCACTGCTGGACGCCCAAAACGTCTTAAACAAATGATTTAATGACATAAATACCATGTTTCCGAAGGAATTTCATCTCACCAACAAAGTTTGACCATCAACAAAGTTTGGCTCAATATTTAAAACTCCTTAATTTAATGGTTCTTAATCTATTGATCCTGAGCTGTTTAAGGGGATACATGTAAATCTATATATATAAAATGAGAAGGTGACTGACTGACTGACTGACTGACTGACTGACTGACTGACTGACTGACTGACTGACATATCAACGCAGGGCCTAAACTATAAGGGTTAGACACTTGAAATTTTGCACAGGGGTTCCTTTTATAACGTAGGGGAGCACTAAGAAAGGATTTTTGAAAATTCACCCCCTAGGGGGTAAAACGGGGGTGCAAAGTTAGTATGAAACTTTGCCGTTTTTTAAGTCAAGTAGGCAACCCGAACGCGGGCAGACGTCGTTAATAGGTCTAATTCTACGCGAGCGAAGCTGCGGGCGTCCTCTAGTCTAGTATAAAGCAAACTTTCATAGACCCAACATTACGGGCATGTTGTAACTTGTTAGTCCCGAACAAAACAACGAAAGTGATATGTTGAAAGTGGCGTTTTGTTCTGTCCGCCGGCTGATAAATTGGTCCGGTCCCAAGTCTGCGATGCCGATAATTAGTGGCGCGCGTGCAAATTTAATAACTCTCGTGTGGTGTGCCGGCTCCTTTACATCTTCACGACTCGACCAATAGCAACAAGTATTAAATAATGTTCATATTAACACCGTATGCTAACTGGACTAATCGTCCCACCACATCGCATTTCTCTCGAGTCTTGTGTGGTTTGTCGCAGTTGTCATGGGCGGCAGCGGATGGGTGGTGCTGCAAGCTCGTTTTCTATTTTATTTAAAACTAGTAAGCAGCTATAAAAATTTATTAGATATAACAATAGTTTCGTTTACACCTAGTAATATTATATAGCCTATGTCACAAAAGACACACAAGAGACACTATTCTAGTTATACTACGTACTTATATTCTACTAGTGGACGCCCGCAGCTTCGCTCGCGTAGAATTAGACCCATTAACGACGTCTGCCCGCGTTTGGGTTGCCCACTTGACTTCAAAAACGGCAAAGTTTCATTCTAACTTTGCACCCCCGTTTTACCCCCTTAGGGGGTGAATTTTCAAAAATCCTTTCTTAGTGCTCCCCTACGTTATAAAAGGAACCCCTGTGCAAAATTTCAGGTTTCTAGCCCTTATAGTTTAGGCCCTGCGTTGATATGTCAGTCAGTCAGTCAGTCAGTCAGTCAGTCAGTCAGTCAGTCACCTTCTCCTTTTATATATATAGAAGATTATTATTTTGCTAGATACTCTAGTTCCTTCTATTTCAATACTAAACTGTCCAAAAAACAATCGAGTAACAATAATACAAAGTAGCCCAATGGCTCGCGTCGATTCAATGTGATCGAAAGAGTTAAGCAACGACGGGCGCGGTTGGTTTGTGGATGGGTGACCGCTAGTGGCAAAATGTCATAGACGCTTCCGTGCTTTGGAGGGCACGAAAAGCCGTCGGTCCCGGTTGTTTCCAATTGTGGAAACAGTCGTTAAGCCTTGTCGAAGATCTTCGGGTGGCTTGAGAACATGCGACACTGGGTTGGCCACTAATCCCTCCACCAATCCGCATTGGAGCAGCGTGGTGGAGTATGCTCTAGACCTCCCGTAGCTATGTCTGTGGACCCGTGTCCAGCAGTAGAACGTCTATGGGTCGCAGCGACATCAACAATAATCGTGAGGCGATAGATCGTAAGTCGTGAGGTGTAAAGGCGCGGCGCGGTATTTGCTTACCGCGGCCGCTCGTCAATCAGGCCGGGCGGTGACTGTGCATTTCGATTTTAGGCAAACGTTCCATCGCTTTGAAGCTTTATTGGTACAATGCTACGCTTTAATTTGCACGACGTGTATGAAATCCTAGGTATCGATTGTAGGATACAAAGCTGGTAGACTCTGTGAAAATTCGATTTACAATTATTAAAGTTGTCAAAAAAATCATTTAGTAACTGTCAGAAACAGTACGGCGTTTTTTATCTGGGAGAGTGCGACTGTATGGGGAAATCTGGAAACCAAAGTTGAATTTTTCACTTAGGAAAAAAAAACATGTTTGTCATCAAACTATTAAAGTCTTTATTTAGCATCTTTTACTATTATTTTTTATTTATTCATTCATAAAAAGAGAACATAACATCTACGTCTCTTTAGCTTGCCAAACTATAGGCCAGTTTTACGGAAATCACTATCATCCTTAGTATATACACTTCAAAAAACAAGACTAATTTTACTATGACTAAGTATTTTGTGTAGGTATCTACCTGATTTTTTTTCTTAATCGTATTTGATTGGAGTACCACAATTGGAATTTTCGAGTACCCATTAGTACTCTAAACACATACAACTGGCATATAATATATAGTAGCTGCCTCAGGCACTTCACTCTCAAAGTAATTACGTGCAGCTTAAGGGCAACAGCGATATTGACAATAATGTATCGCAAAGGGGTTAATGCGTAAAGTTAAATAATGTGAAGTTGTTAGTTTATTTCCTTACGAGACGTAAACGGTAATCGGCCAATCGATTCTCCTGCGAAGGGTTTGGGTAAAATTCATTGATATTAACATCCAGACGCAGAACAAATACAAGTGTTCGTCACACGAATATTTGTCCTGAGTGGGATTCAAACTCACGACCCCTGGCGCAACAGACAGGGTCACTACCGATTGCGCCATCGGGCCCGTTATTGAATTAAAAACAAAACGATCATGCATGAACCCATCAACCTTCTACCAAAAGCCCAACTAGTAGCAATTACTACTACCACTTTAATAATAAATAACCAACATATAGTACTAAATAAATAATTATTATGATTATTTGCTAATTAACCCTTCAAACGACCTTAATTTTACCTACTGTATTACCAAAAAGTAATATTCAAATTCGGTGCGCGTTGGTTGACTTTTTTTTTAAACTAACTCTCTCGAACACTATAGGTCTAATAACATGCTTTAAGTAACAATGTTAGTCTTCATAAAATTAATTTGATCCTAGCATAACATCACGATTATATTTCTCCGAAAGGGTAGGCAGATATATTGTGTGTTGGTCTAAGAGCCAGTGAACGGATACCTGTATGTATTTGACCAGACTTGGGTTTTTGTACATTGAGACCCCTATACCTACCGTTACATGAGATGGGGACTCACTAAGCCCAAAGTGGTGGACGCGGCGAGTGCGCAGGTAAGACAGGTATCGATTTTTGGCTATTTATAAATGCATTTGACCACGTCTGCCCTTTTGATATTTGAAAATATATTATTATTAGTAATGGAAAATAACAATGGCAGACCATTATCACGCGTTTAACATTGTGCCAGACAAATTTTGCAACACAACTTGCAACACAAAATGGTGGTTAATGTAGAGTTTGACAGTTAAAAAATTATTTTTAATGGACAATTAAAACTTAATGAAAAAAGGAGTTTAATGGAGCATTAGTGTCTAATGTCGGCATTAAAATTTAATGAAACTTTCTTGCAACTGACTGTTAATCACCGATGTTCCGGGTAAGTTGATAAAAATCAATTCTTTATCGAATATGTTCGAATAATTTACAAATTAATTATATTTTAAAATTTACGTTTAATTTTGCGGATATTTTCATTGGTTATATCTGAAGCTTTGTAATTGCGGACAAATAGTTGGAATCTTCCATCATCGACGTCCGACGAATGTTAGTAGCTATTAGGAAAAATACTATAGGCTAGAATGAGTACAATAGTAATACATGGGAGAAAGAAGAAAGATAGCTATATGCATACATCTGACCGGGTAGTATCTCAGATTTTGTTATCTGCTGATGTTTATACGCAATGAATACGTCTGCCGTTATCAATATAAGTTTTTAAGACTATAATAAATAAAATATATTGATGGCAGATCTGGTCAATTAATTTAAAAAAAAAATATTTTTTTACATTTTCAAAATTGTCTGCCACAATGTTAAACGCGTGTTAATGGTCTGCCATTGTTATTTTCCATTAATAATAATAATATATTTTCAAATATCAAAACGGCAGACGTGGTCAAATGCATTTATAAATAGCCAAAAATCGATACCTGTCTTGCCTGCGCACTCGCCGCGTCCACCACTTTGGGCTTAGTGAGTCCCCATCTCATGTACGGTAGGTATAGGGGTCTCAATGTACAAAAACCCAAGTCTGGTCAAATACATACAGGTATCCGTTCACTGGCTCTTAGACCATGTGTATATGGTGTGAAAATTATAGTAGTATTAAGTACGTACCTACGATATAGGTTCGTGGTCTTCCTTAAAACTTTTGTAACACGCCTGTCTCCAACAGAACCGGTCTAGACTCTAGAGGAAAGTTTTAATGGTAAATTCCATTTTTAATGCGGATAAAGTACAAGAGCCGTACTAGACCGCGCAAATTGTATGAAAGCTGAGTGCTGACACTGACTGCTTAGATGGACTTTACTTTCCCATCACCAGGCGCATTGGAGCAGCGTGGACGAGTATGTCCAATTTGATTTTGCTTAAAAGAGTCAGGCAAGGAACTCCTTCGAAGGAGGTGTATAAATCTATATATACATTAAATGTATAAATAGATATAATATTTACGGTATTACACCTAGATACACCCTTAGATATTTCTAGATAAAAACTAGCGCGAAATGTCACTTAGTCAAAGTAAATAGATACGTGTGTACGACATGTGTATATTTCTCATGTTTAGTACATGAGAATAGGTTTATGATAATAATATGAATATTACGTTTCCAAACCGAATTTCAGTTTATTGAACAAAATAGGGACTATAGCTTGAAATGTTTGTATACGTTTGAAATGTTTTTTTTTTAATAGATGTTTCCATTCCGTATCCCTTAAGTAGGTAACAGCATCTTACCTGTAACAAAGAAAAATATGAATATTAGAAAAAATTCAACCAACCAAAAAGTTGTATACATAACGATAATATTTTAAGACTACGCAGGTTAACGAATAGATTAATTTTACTATGTGTAAAAAATGTTTCATCCATTCATTTTTTATTAAAAGCTTTTATTTAACTTCACTCGTATGTATCCATTATTTATGTATGTAAGTATGTAATTATGTCCTGGAATCTTGCAATCAATATTTCACCCACTTCCACTGAAGCTATCGAGCTGAAATTTGGCACACATATTTGGTTCCGATGACAATGCATGATAATAAAAAAAAAGGTTTATAAAGCTTTTTAAAATTTTTAACGGTATAATTTTTAATTTCAAAGAGCAAAACAATTTTGATTTCACTTTATCATATCACACATAAAATAGGAATATCGTAAGTCAGGGCCGGTAAAAGTGGCTCTCAACTCGGCACACAGAAGCAAAGCAACCCTTGTTTGCCCCGGCATCAAGGTACGCAGTCTTATTTGTTCAATATCACCCCTTTACATTCGCCGGCCGTAACGATGACATTCGCAAAAATGCGAAATGACAGCCGAAGCGGCTGGCATTTCAACATTTTCAACCGCGCCATTCCAAGATGGCGGGCGTGCGGCGTAAGCGAGAGCGGGTTTCTGTCGACTATGAAAATTTTTTTTTTTTTAAAGTTTCATGTCCCTTCATTGAGATTAGGTGTTGTTGTTATTTATACTTTAGGGGCAATTTAATTCAATCAATTATTGATTAATTTTAAACAGTAAGTACTTTTATAATGTACCTATTAAAAAAAATCATTGACTTACTACCATTGACTTTCTAACATAACTACTATGGATGTAGGGACTGGGTATAGGACGTCTCATACTAAAATCGCGAAAAAAATGTCCCAGTTTCAAAAACACATTATGAACCTTTGATTACACTACACAACATAATTCACCTCTCACTCTCTCTACGCCCAGCATTTCGTTGAGCAGGAGAGGGCAGGGAAGGTCAAACCAACAAACAAACACACTTTCCCATTTATACATTAGTTAGGATCTAGCTATAATGGCACTTCTAACGAGTTTATAATGGACGAACTTAGATAAGGCCTGATATTGCTTAACATTAAATTGATTCGCTTTAAAAAGTAAATAAAATCTTATTTTGTATTTATTTATTCTCTGGATTATTTCTTTTTTGGCAAAAATTTCTTATAATGTTGTTTTTTGACACATAAAACCAGCTCTAACAATCACACTAGGATGACTGGTAGAAAATGTCTTGGTGCATTATGTCCGCCTTTTGTAAAATCTTTTCTCAGGATTTTTCAGTAAAGCCTTGAATAAGTAAATAAATATTATTAAAATTAAAAAATAAAAGCTTTTTATAACTTTTTATTTTATTTTCGTTTATTGTCATCGGAACCTGAAATATGTGTGCCAAATTTCAGCTCGATAGCTTCAGTGGAAGTGGGTGAAATATTGATTGCAAGATTCCAGGACATACATACCTACATAAGTTAAATAAAAGCTTTTAAAATAAAATAAACATAACTCCTATGACTTGCACCGCATCAGCCAAGGCTTTGATATGACTGCTTTTATCAGGTATTGTTTGGGTTCGATTGATGGCGGGCGCGGCCGGAAGCGGCTCCGGTCGAGTTCGAGTCTATTTATATTTGTGAAAAGGAGATTGGAATGATTTTGCGACATCGAATAATAATATCACCAATATCACTACGGGAAGAGTCTAAAGCAGTGTTTCCCAACCTTTTATAGGCCTTGCCCCACCTTAACATCTCTATAATTTTTATGCCCCCCATACATAATTTTTAGCCTCGTGAATCCCCGAAAAAGTTTACTCGACGACTCTAATTACCCAGTTGATATTTTGGTAACGTCAAACGAAATTATACCTAATAGTGGACGCCCGCAGCTTCGCTCGCGTACAATTAGACCCATTAACGACTTCTGCCCGCGTTCGGGTTGCACACATGACTTCAAAAACGGAAAAGTTTCATACTAACTTTCACCCCCGTTTTACCCCCTTAGGAGGTGAATTTTCAAAAATCCTTTCTTAGTGCTCCCCTACGTTATAAAAGGAACCCCTGTGCAAAATTTCAAGTTTCTAGCCCTTACAGTTTAGGCCCTGCGTTGATATGTCAGTCAGTCAATCAGTAAGCTTCTCCTTTTATATATATAGATAATTATTTACAGCATTTTTTAAGAATTTGCCTTTTTTGTCAATTCTGTCACCGATATCCTAGCATTGCATTTAAATAACCCAAAGCGAAAGGGTTAAAGTCGTATCGAGTCCATTTTTAAACTGCCCTTAACTATAAAATTGCCCTACTGTGGGGCGTGGGCCCCACGTTGTGAAACACTGGTCTAAAGCGTAAGTACGGAGTGATTCTTCTCAGTAGAAAAGACTGCGCGTAGATGAAAAATGTATATAATCTTGTAAAAAACCCATTTCAAGTTTGTAAGAATGGTATAAACTAGGATTTAGGTTGGAAATGCAGGTTTTCCCGTATTATATGAACTGTTGATACTGTAAATAAAACGTGAACAAAGATGATGATGATTCAATATTATATTATATCGTATTCAATTGTAAGTAGTTATAATTCTATTTAACCGCGTAATTTTTTTTCACGTCAGTCACTGGTATATGAAAAATTATTGAAAAATGACTCGTTATTGATCTTCGCATATACGAGTAGGTCATCTTAGATTGGTTTCATCTGACGTCAGCAACAAAGTTTTCCAATATCAAGACGATGTTACACTTAAGATCCGGAAGTTAGTCCATATTCCCAAGATCCATATCGCTGTAGACTGGTAATTTAGACAATATATTATTACTATCTAGAAATTATTATTTACTTATCTATAGAAGACGACTACATGTTTGTAAAAAGTTCGAACGTTGAAACAGTCGTTTTAGCCCAGCCCTTAGATTGAACAAGGGCATTCAGCCAAACGTCTCTGGATACCACAGTTGAATCTTGAACACAATTTTCAGGAGTTGAGATGGATGCCATCAGTTATATGGCACTTAGCTATCTGGTTCAACGTATGATGACTACGAGAAAATTAACCTAGCGCCACAACCCTTTCTTTGTCCTACCGTTGGGCTTGTATCTTCTCTCGAAATAGGAGGAGTTATGTATTAAAACGATAGGATGTATGGCTGAAATTAAATAACTGTTCAGTTCAACGCTGGTATAATAATATGTACTTGGGCAGAGTAACTCCTTACGTTTAGGTTCCACAATGTTCTGCCTACTCGAAACATGCGCTTGTATTGGGAAAATCTGAGACAATACAAAGTCTTATCAAAGATCATCTAACAATAATTTAACACACAGTCAATAAAATATTAAATTAATAAAACTAGTAATTAAAGTAGGTAGATAATGCTTCTTGCTATTTGGCAATGCGTAACATTTTTTACATTAGCGGACTGCAAATGCTTTTGGGAACTCCTGAGAGTTCTTCATAAGGAGGATATGAGGAAATGTGCATGCAAGTTTACTGACGATGTTTTCGTTACAGCAGGTGACATTTAATTTCTTGAATATTACATAGGTAACTTAGGTATTAAAGTGACCTGACGCACTAACGTAAACAAAATATGTAAAATATTCCATACTGGTAGACTGCAGCTTCGCTCGCGTGGAATTAGACATAACAATAGTTTCTTTTACATCTAGTAATGCCTATTATATAGCCTATGTCACCAGTGAAGATGAAGTGATTTCTAATGGTGAAAGATTTTTTAAAATCGGTCCAGTAGTTTTCGTGTGAAAACATTACAAAGAAATCTTTCCTCTTTATAATATTAGTATAGAAGTATTATCTATACTTCGTGCGTTGCAAAAGGAAAGGGAATAGATATAGTCCTTCCTAGATTTGTCTC
Source organism: Carterocephalus palaemon (assembly GCA_944567765.1). NCBI lineage: Eukaryota > Metazoa > Arthropoda > Insecta > Lepidoptera > Hesperiidae > Carterocephalus > Carterocephalus palaemon. The sequence continues at coordinate 12,768,322 of OX155643.1, forward strand.
TGACGTAGGTACCTACTATGTGGCAGGAGCGCCGCAAGTAGAAGTTATTATTTTCTCACTTTTCTAACAATTTATGTTTTATCGGACGCTAACATAACAGAACAGGTGTAAAAGTTCAACTTAAGTGTCAGCAACTGGTGCATGGCAAGGCGGTGGCTACACACTGATGACCTCTCTACAATATTAATCTATGATCCCTCGTGTTCCCCGCGTTCAAAGGCGACGGGGATCATGAATATGGTGGTCCATCTGCATGATATTTGGAACATCTATAAATAAACCATAGATAACGAATTATTCTTCCAAAAAATGTAGCTCTTTCAAGTCACTCGTCACTCTGCATCCGTTCATGCTATTAAAAATAGTTAAAGTGTGCTCTTATAAATTTTCGCAAACTCGATTCTGGAGTACAAGACATTCAAGTTTATTAAAGCAAAAAACAGTACAGAGTGAATTGGTGTGCAGCGCAACCAGAGTTCCGTACCAAACTGTGGGTTTAACTTAAACCGTTATTGTTAAATCCTGTAAACGATGGCGATGATAAACTCATGAAACTCATAATTCACCTTCGTAAGGCGCAGAAAACACCTAAATAAAATATTTACTAAACTACTAATAAACTGTCTTACACAGATTTTGGTACCTATTAAATGATGTGATGTATTCAATGACGTCATTGGCTTGGTCATCTGGCCTGCCAACTGATTTTTAAGTTTATATTTCGCCGCTGGAGGTATTATTTACGAAATTGGGCACACTGAAAATCAGCAATCGTGGTTCAGTCACGAGTTTTTTTTAGCAATACTTTGTTTTACATTAAACTATTAACATGCTTTTATTAGGTCCACTTGTATGTAACTCACAATATAAGGGAATCTTTGAGAGCTAATTTAACCATCTTCCAAGGATCGTAGCGTAATGAAAATTGGCAGCTGTATGTACTTCTGAGACACATTCAATAATATGGTACTGTCGAGCTGATCTGATGATGGAGCCGGAAGATATTAGCTACTTTAAAGTGGAATCTTTGAGAGCTAATTTAACCATCTTCCAACGATCGTAGCGTAATGAAAATTGGCAGCTGGATGTACTTCTGAGACACATTCAATAATATGGTACTGTCGAGCTGATCTGATGATGGTGCCGGAAGATATTAACTGGAACTTCATGATGGAATATCGTATCATAGTCGTGTTTGCACTTGTGGTAAGGTCTTGTAATGAACTTTGACCACGATTAGGTTTCAAGGTCTGATGATGAAGCCAGAAGATAGGCACTGGCATTCCATGATGGAATATCGTATCATAGTCGTGTTTGCACTTGTGGTAAAGTCTTGTAATGAACTTTGACCACGATTAGGTTTCAAGGTCTCATGACTTCTTTTTTAGTTGGATTTTTTTATAAAAGCGTGTTTTTTTAGTTTTTTTAAACTATTAATTTTTATTTTCTATTTCTTTTTCTATGATTATGAAACTGAGAAATAATATCTTAAATATCAGAAGTAGAAAGATGTAGGTCCAGTAGAGAGCATAAGAAGGAGTATCATTTATGAAGGTTCCGAATCTTTATTTTGTTCACGGAACCCTATGAAGATCGCAGGCGGAACATAAAAATTATAAAAATGTCTCTTTTGTTGCTGTCCGTAAAACCGAACCGCGACCCTTTATTAAAATTACCGGAAGTGCTATAAAACGGGAGGTTTTCCTACGTTTATTTAATTTTATTTTGAGTTTTGGGTCGGTGCATGAGCTATATTTGTATGGAAATTAATTATAAAGATCCCATATTATGCTCGAGTACGAGTGGCGTTGGTTGTGGGGAGTTTTTGCGTGTGATAAGTTATGCCAGAGGTTTTTGTAAAGGCCTCTTTGAGTGCATGCGATGGAAGATAAGGTTGTACGGGTGTAGTGAGAAAGCGAATAAATGTCCAGGTTTTAGCTCCCATTTTTCGATTTCCTCAGGAGTTTCATAATTTTAGCATAATAACTTAGTAAGTGTAGCGTCCGTAGCCCAATGGCTCGCGTCGATTCAATGTGATCGAAAGAGTTAAGCAACGAGGGGCGCGGTCGATTTATGGATGTGTCGCTAGTGGCAAAATTTCATGGACGCTACCGTGCTTCGGAGGGCACGTAAAGCCCTCGGTCCTGGTTGTATTCAATGGTGGAAACAGTCGTTAAGCCTTGTCGAAGACCTTCGGGCGGCTTAAGAACATTCGACACTGGGTTGGCCACTAACCACTCCACCAATCCGCATTGGAGCAGCGCTGTGGAGTATGCTCTAGACCTCCCGCAGCTGTGTCTGAGGGAGACCAGTGCCCAGCAGTAGGACGTATATGGGGTCTAACTCTCAGACATGCATGTTTTCATCACCGTCACAGCAGTTAAATTCATAAATCGCACATAGAAAAGTCTTTGGGGTGTGCTTGTTGAACCCGGACCCCTCGAATGAGGAGAGCTAGACAGCCACTGGGCTGTCGCCGCTACACGAGCGCTTTACTTGTTCCTAATGGCCAGCAAATGTTTATTCCGACTGTGATCACGTCGACCATTCTATCACGAACCCACCATTACAGCTGGCTGACGATAATACTAAATTACACCAACAAATTTATTGCCAGTACCCTTAAATACGGGTACTACGTGCCATTGCGAGGTGTAAAACATTTTTGTCGTAGCACCAATAAGCGTTAACTCGTCTCACGATTTCTAAGCTATATTACGAGTATATGCGACTACAAAAGAGTATCTTAGTTTAAGCAGTTTACGAGGGTTTGTCCATGAATATGAATATGAGGTCCATGTATATGATATGTACGAGCATTTGTATTTCTACTTCTATTTAAACATGTCATTTGTGTCAGATATGTGTTAGATTATAGGAAAATCCGAGGGATTTCTTAAAGATAATAACTAAATGACATCCACAAATTAATTTATTACCTAGATACCTTTAAATACAGTTAATACGTAACGTACTATTGCGACTTGCGAGGTGTAAAACATTTTTTCGAATAATTTATAAGCACTTACTCGGCTAGCAATTTTTAAACTACTTGTAATTAAGCTACTTAGGAAAGACGTTAGTATTTTTTTATGAATAAAAGGTAGCAAACAGGCATGCAATTCCACCCATATCATGTGTGTGTGTCACATGTCACATATGATTGAAAGTGTAGGTAGCTAAGTGTGAAATGTAGTTGTTTAAGATCTTAATGGGAACATAACAAGGTTACTTAATTAGTATGAGGACTTTAAGGAGGACGGTTTCAATTAGTCTTTTTAGTTAGTGTTAGAGTTATTTAGTATAAGTTACGTTCGGTTTGCCACTGATATTAATGATGCCACCGATATACTAGCAGTTATCTCATATTTTTTTTATATTCAGTACGGCTTGCAATAAATTAACGCTATCTTACTTTTAATTTACTAACGCTGTGCAATACTAATGGAACAGCAAACAAGCATTCCTGGTGGGTAGTTCAATGTAATACCTAACTAACTGTTGTATCATTAAGGTGATATTCTACACCGATAACGATGCAACGAGCCTTACACGCACGTATAAAATGTCCTCATAAATGATATACAGTGGTTTATAGTTATTCCTCCAAATATAATATGTAATCTGTTTGATCACAAACTGTAGTGTCGCTAATGAGAAATTGATTATATCTTCTTACTATTTTGATCATTAACACCTACTGCTAAGGTTGAGTAAAAGCATACAGATATTATGGCTATAGCCATCAGATGGGTGCGTTGTTACAACCATGTTGTTATTCTATTATAAATCTTAAGGCTTTAAAGTTAGGTTTAAATTGCGTATAATTAAATAATAAGGAGAATTTATGTGAAAATAGGGTTGTCAGTGCATGTTTCAAAGACATTTATTATAATGTCTTTTATTTCATTTCATAATTATTTTACAGTCGGCTCAAGCATTCCTGCCGCACCTACCGTAGAATGCTTTCATTCAAGCTTAAAAGGAGTGAACCTTTTTATTTAGCCTTAGTAGCGTCCATAGCCCAATGGCTCGCGTCAATTCAATGTGATCGAAAGAGTTAAACAACGACGGGCGCGGTCGGTTTGAGGATGGGTGACCGCTAGTGGCAAACGTTCATGGACGCTACCGTGCTTCGGAGGGCACGTAAAGCCGTCGGTCCCGGTTGTTTTCAATGGTGGAAACAGTCGTTAAGCCTTGTCGAAGACTTTTGGGTGGCTTGAGAACATTCGACACTGGGTTGGCCACTAACCCCTCCACCAATCTGCATTGGAGCAGCGTGGTGGAGTATGCTCTAGACCTCCCGCAGCTGCGTCTGTGGGTGCCCAGCAAGTGGGACGTCTACGGGTCGCAGCGATTTTGGTCCCGACCTACATGCCTCTATATTCATAGGCAATGATGACCAAATTATATCAGGTAGCATCTGCTTGTGGCATAAGATATACCCATGAAATAGTTCTCTACATTTTAAAATAGAAAATTTCATAAGTATAATTTGACGAAGTACGTTTCTAGTGTAGCTTTGAAAAGGTAGTTTGTTACAAAATTTTTACAGCATGAAGGCTTAACTGGGTTACTTAAAACTTATTTCTGCGCGACGAGAAAGGAGTGTTAAAATATGCGGCTGCGTTTTATTTAGTTTTGAAAAAAAAACATTTCGTTGCAAACCAAGCTATATGCTATTTGAATTACCTTGTACTTGTTTTACCTACTACATCCAAAAAATCGGCATTGTTGTCAACTTTTGAGCAGTCGTCTGCTCTTATGGGTTGTATGTATGGGGGCTTTATGGGTTGGACGGACACTAGACGTCTATGGGTTGCAGCCAGCTCTCTCAATCTCCAATTAAAGGTGTGTACTGTGTAGGTACTGTTCAAGATCTTATTAATTTAAACTGATAGGTGATAGGTCTGCCTTACCTACAGTATTTCATCGATAGTTCCCCGAAGAACACCTCGGTAACTCCAGAAGAAACGGCGGCAAAGTGTAATTAAACATTTCCGCGGTACGTGCTTCTATGCGGCAATTACGAGTGGAACTTAAGGTGGCAACTACTAATTGTCGGCTGATACGAGTAGTTCAACAGTTGAACGAGGAGAGAAATTTCGATCGATCTATTCTACTGTAACTTGTCACTGTCAACCTAGAACTAAAAACGTCATAATCTTTACAATGTAACTGATGGACAAAGCATTTTACAGGCCCGTTGGCGCAATCGGTAGTGACCCTGCCTTTTGCGCCAGGGGTCGTGGGTTCGAATCCCACTCAGGACAAATATTCGTGTGACGAACACTTGTATCTGTTCTGTGTCTGGATGTTAATATTATTTAAGTATCTATTTAAGTAAGGATCTATTTAAGTATGTATTTTAAAATATCTATGTATGTATATCAGTCTCTGACACCCATATTACAGGCTCGCGCCTACTTTGGAGTTAGGTGTGTAGTAGAGTGTAAAAAAAAAAGATTATGAAGATTATGCCACATTGGATGGGTGACCGCTAGTGGGGATGGGTGACCGCTAGTGGCAAAATTTCAAGGACGCTACCGTGCTTCGGAGGGCACGTAAAGCCGTCGGTCCTGGTTGTTTTCAATTGTGGAAACAGTCGTTAAGCTTTGTCGAAGACCTTCGGGTGACTTGAGAACATTCGACACTGGGTTGGCCACTAACCCCTCCACCAATCCGCATTGGAGCAGCGTGGTGGAGTATGCTCCAGACCTCCCGCAGCTGCGTCTGTGGGGGAGACCCGTGCCCAGCAGTGGGACGTCTATGGGTCGCAGCGATGCCACATTATGCTTAACGTAGACTACAGGTTCTCTCTTTCCGCAAAATAATGTATTATGTAAAAGATGAAATGAAGGATAGCAATTAAATAAAACCCCACGTTCTGACTCGTAAAACCTTGGCCGAGAAATTAAAACGACATTAAGTTATAAAAACAGTACGTACCTACCGTTGTTATTCCTAAAAGGGTCGCCCTCTCTTAAAATCAACTGGTGCATCACGGTTTTTTAGAATTGAATTTGCATATGAATGGGTCCGTAGACCATCCTATTCCATCATCTACCTATTTATTAATTACTAGTGGTCCGCCCCGGCTTCGCACGGGTATTTTATATAAAAATCAAAATTATAATAGGTACACACACATAAACCCTATTTGCGTCAGGTTACTAAAAAAATAAAAATTTAACACGACTTTATTTTACATATATAGACTATAACAATAGTTTCGTTTACGCCTAGTAATATTATATAGCCTATGTCACTCAGTGAAGATGCAGCTTTCTAATGGTGAAAGAATTTTTGAAATCGGTCCAGTAGTTTTGGCAGCGCACGCCAGAATAGCTCGCAGATGGTAGATTTTTTCCTACTTACCTACTTGACACTTATCGTCATATTTTGGACAATTCACACAATATCTTTATAAATTTTAGCCTGTGTGTTATTCTGATGTATAAGCTATATTATTGTAAAGTTTCATTAAAATCCATTCAGTACTTTTTACGTGAAAAAGTAACACACATCCATCCATACATACATACATACTTACAAACTTTCCCCTTTATAATATTAGTAGGATAGGATTAGTAAGAATTATACCTTATCAACAGCCTAAAATTTAAGTTATATGCTTCTAGTTTTGAAAATGACAATACTTTCATACAACCTTTCATCTCCCTTTTCAACCCATTACAACACTTTTTTCCAATTAAAAAGTGTCTATGTCCTTTGTCAGGCTCTAGACTGTGTACCAAATTTCATTTAAATCGGTTCAGTAGTTTTGGCGTGAAAGCGAAACAGACAGACAGACAGACAGACAGACACTTCAAAACCAAACGTCCAATTTTAATCATTCAAAGACCAAATATTATCTACATAAACTGTAAATGTAGTCCAAAAAAAATTCAAGATAAAAAAATGGTTGTTGTGCCTCACTCGACATAGATAGGTATAGTGTGTCGCGGTTTTTTTTATAGATATTTATAAGATCTACAATTAATTAGAATATTTTATGGTTCTATCTTTTATATTTTAGGCAGCGTACGCAAAATAAGTAACTTTTCTGGTTGATTTTTTACACCTTGTGTCCGAAAAACCCAAATATCTTACGGAACCCTATTTTTTCCAAAATAAAATTTAGCCTATGTCACCCGGGGATAGTGTAGCTTTCCAACAGTGAAAGAATTTTTCAAATCGGTTCAGTAGTACACCTTGTGTCCGAAAAACCCAAATATCTTACGGAACCCTATTTTTTTCAAAATAAAATTTAGCCTGTGTCACCCGGGGATAGTGTAGCTTTCCAACAGTGAAAGAATTTTTCAAATCGGTTCAGTAGTTTTGAAGCCTATTCAATTCAAACAAACAATCAAATCTTTCCTCTTTATATGTTAGTATAGATACAGAGTTTTTGGTTATAATACTTATAATGAATAATTTATATCAACCGATTTCTAGATGAAGAAGATTAAAGGTAAAATAAGTCTTTTCTTTATGTTTTGCTATATGTCAAGTAATTTATTTGAAGCGCTCATAGCCCTATGACTGCGTCGACCTCACGTGATCGACCATCGTGATCGATCGTGCTTTGTAAGGCACGTTAAATCATTCCTGCTTGATTTAAACAATAGTTTTGTTGCAAAACAATAGTTAAGCCTTGTCGAAGACCTTCGAGAAGTCCCCTCCACCAGTCCGCATTGGAGCAATATGGTGAGTATGCTTTAGACCAGGAGTCGCCAACCTTTTGATTCGGAAGGGTCAAAATTACAATTTACAAAATTTTAAAGTTTTTAAAGAGCCACAAAAAAGTTTCGTGCCTATAATAATTTGTAGTTACTAGCATAAATCAATTTGCAACCCTGCTCTAGATCTCTCGTAGCTCTAGCTGCCCAACAGTGGGACGTCTATGGGTTGTTATTAAAGCCATATTAATACCAAATTCAAGGTAAGAATACAGTCTGTTCGCTTACGACTTCGAAAAAGGAGGAGGTCGTCAGGGCATGGCATCCGTTTTTTTTTGTCGCATGGTTATAGTGATACATTTTGGGTTAAGGCATTTTGGTGTAAACAGTGATATAAAATAATTAAGTAACCAAAAATAAAATCTTATACTTAAAAGAAAGAAAAACATGTATAATAATCATAAAAACTGTATTTATGTTTATTTCTATCCACTCGGCTAACACCGCTTATTAACTCAGTTCTCGGCAAAAGAAACTATACGCATGGCCATGAGCGTTTAAAACTATCTCAACTAACGATCGCGAGCACTAGGGAGCACGACCCAAAGCTTAGTAGGGCACAAAAACGAGGTTAGCTTTATAAGGCCTTAAAGGTCTGATAAAGGCCTATAAAAGCTATATCTGAGCTCGACCTCAATTTAGTAGCCACCCGGCTTAGTTCGTCTTAGCTTCGTTAGCGGTAATGGTGATTGACGGCACTCTTTCCTCGGATCATTGATTTTTGGACAAAGGAAAATGATTTTAACACGTCACTACCTAAGATAGTTAATCTGTTGAGTTTTTTTTTTCAGTTAATACTTAATCTAAAAATTTCATTTAGGTATAATATAATCAAATATATAAAATAAAATAAAATAAAAATATAAAATTCGTTCTTAATTCTTATTTTATCTACTTAATGCTATTTTGTTATACTGACTCTGAAAGTAATATTTTTCGAAAGGACTCATTATCCATGGCAAAATGGAGTAAAAAAAAATTCCTAACATATTTTTCACACCATTTGTTAATCTATCTAAGCGATCGATTTAACATGTATAATATCGACTTGATTTTTATTAATTTAATAGTGGACGCCCGCAGCTTCGCTCACGTGGAATTAGACATATAGACATGATAATAGTTTCGTTTAATTACACCTAGTAATATTATATAGTCTATGTCACTCTTCTAATGGTGAAAGAATTTTTTAAATCGGTCCAGTAGTTTTTGTGTGACAACATTACAAACAAATCTTTCCTCTTTATAATATTAGTATAGATTCCTACGAATTTGCACGATGGGTTAGTTAAAGGAAAAAATCACAAGAAAAACCGTTGAGATGAAGATAATGTTCCCGAAGGCGTGTGCAGTCTGCCGACCCGCACTTGGCCAGTGTGTTGGCCTCAAAATCCGAAAGGAAACCCGTGCTAATCGGTGGGACGCAGAAAAGTTTGTAATTGATGCGGTGAGAGATCTACGAAATAGATTAGTGAACCATCAAATCTAGAAAATTAAAAAATAAATATAACCGGTTAACCATATATTGAGACGTAGACGACTAGACGTACAGACGTACTATTGTGGCGTTAACAGACCCTTTAACATTTTATCCAATGAAACAAAACGTTGGTTTGTAATTCCTCACGTGCTTACTTCATACGGGACATTGCCTTTGATATCAAAACACATTGTCGCGAGTATCAATTTAATTTTCCACGCGAACCCCAAACAACACTTATTAATAATTCGTTAGAATAACAATCTACAAGCTAAGTGTTGGAAAACATGAGCGACATCCTTTCCAGGGATAATGTTTCCATTGTTTGATACGGCACGACCTTTATGGTTCCGTACTCATAGGGTGATAAACGAAACCCTTTAATTATTTAATATGCCTTCGTTTTATCTGTCTATCACACTCTGTGACTTAGAATATAAATCAGTGGACAGCTGAAATTTTCATAGAATGCGGTTAACTGTGGATGTCGTCACAGTTAATAATAAATCCCAAAGGGTGACACCAAATAAGTAACTTTACCTACATGTGATAAAACTTAAAAAAAAACGCTTACACACTCACACCTCCGCGGGACGCGTAGATCTGTGTTACACATTAAAAAAATAAACACATTATTATGTGTCCCAGCCGGGACGTGTCGAGCAATGAATGTGGCACTCACTACTACGCCGTATCGTCAATGTCGTGTCGTGCGCTGCAATGCGAACGCGCACCTAATATTCGGTCAGATCGTACGGATCGCGACCGGTTCTATTCCAGATTACGGCATGACTCCACAAATGAGATGGCACCTCATCTTGAAGTTAATAAGGGAACGGAGTGGTGAGCGTGGGAGTTTGGGTCTACTTTGATTATCTTATTTTTTATGTAAGTAAAAAAGTAAAGTAGAAAACGAATACATTGGACGTTAGATAATGGCTGCTCTCATACCCCTATGGATCGCGTGGATCGTACGTGATCGATCAAGTTAAGCAACGGCGAGCGAGGTCGGTATGTGGTTGGATGATCCCTAATTGCAAGGTATGGGTGTTAAATATTTCATACGCTGTCATTAACTATTGGGTAGTACTAGTGTAAAATAAATATTTTATGCTGTCTGCTGTATGATCCATTTTGCTGTATACCCAAGCCTTTACTGCCACGCGTCGGGTAGTTAAATTTTGCTAAGAAAACTCATTCTGCTTCTCAAACTCAAATGTAGATTTCTGGCTACAATCTCTTAGTATATTACAGGTACCTCATCATTTAATGTATTACGTAATAACACATGAGTAATAATAATATTCACGTTAAAAACAAAGGAACAGATAATATAAGTGTCAAAAAGCTTATAATAGGGGAAAGTAATCAAATATGGAATAATAACATAAATACGGAATTTAACCTGTATTGCGGTAGGACATACCTATACGACAAAATTCCATATTAGGGGTACTATTCCATATTTGGTTACTTTCCTATTTTTGATAGCTTTATTTTCTCCTAAAACAATATTCAATTTCTTAGTTAAAATTAATAAAATAGGCAATAAAATAGACAATGTTGGTACATTGCCTTATCCTATCCTCACAGATTATATGTTTAAAGATAAGATATAACTTCTGCATTAATAACGTCGCTTAAAACATCTTAGCCAAGAATTGAATACAGAGCAGTAAGCTAAACAGAAGCCACACGTCGAAACAAAGGCGAGCGTGGCCGGGGACCGCGAAGTGAAACAAAGTTGAGTTAATCCTCGCGAGATGAAAAAGTAAGGGTTTCGAATAATCTGGCGGGCGATCGATTCCGGTATCCGGGTAGTATGGAATCGAGGCCGCCGTGAGTTATAAGCGATGAGAGGAGATGAGTTATAAGTTATTCGCATGCGGAGGGATTTCTCTCATCGCTTATAACTCAAGGCGGTCTCAGCGCGCAATATAAACTCTGCTATAATCTATAATATCTGGGACATTCTCACATACGGCCATCTGACCCCAAAGTAGGCGCCTGTAATATACGTGTCAGACTCTGATATACATACATATAATAATAAGTAAATATCTCGGACATTCTCATACACGGCCATCTGATCTCAAAGTAGGCGCGAGCCTGTGATAAGGGTGTCAGAGACTGATATACATACATGGATATTCTTAAATACATACTTAAATAGATAATATTAACATCCAGAAACAACAAATACAAAGTGTTCGTCACAAGGATATTTGTCCTGAGTGGTATTCGAACCCACGACCCAGACAACAGGCAGAGTCACTACCGATTGCGCCAACGGGCCCGTCAATACTATACGGACCTGTATTAATGTCCAGCTCAGACTGTAAATGCGTAGAAGTCGAAATTAAGGTATAGACTGGCGCGGGGCGAGCGAGTTGTCAGTCAGCACTTACTGGGTCGCCAGCCGTAGTATGTCCCCCGCACTCATACCCCATGTCCAGCTATCCCCTCCGGATAGCTGGACATGGGGAGCAGACTAAACTGAGGGATGACAGTAGTTGCGAGTGGGGTGCAGCAGTGGAAGACAGGCACCACGCGCTTTGGGAGTGTCCGTTATATGATGATGCACGAAAGAAGATGATGGAGGGGATACAACGAGCGGAGGAAGGTCCGGTTTACTACCGTGACTTGGTGAGCGCAGCGGGCAACTATAGGAATCTTGTAGCTTTCTGCTATAAATGGCACGCACTTAGGAACGCGAAGAAGACGGAGGAGAACGCGCCGACGCCAGAGGCGTTAATGTGTCGTCCAGCCCTTACGGGGGAGAGTCGAGCGGAAGGGACAAGGAGGAGGAAAAATAATTTGTAGGGAGCTTGTCTCCCATGATTCGGCCCTCATGACATGAGGTCGGTGGGGCCATGGGTGGTTGGTGGGTCTGTATCCCCTCCGGATTTCGTTCAGAGCTAAACTTTCGTGGTCCAAGCTGTACCCAATTTTGTCCGCACGTCATACTGAAAGTAAGTCAGCTCACACTTCAATGAAGTTCAAATTCAAAAATTCACGAAACAAGAAACGAGCATTCAGAATCAGAAGTTCAGGTAAATTTTCAATTAATAAGAATTGTAATGAGCATCTGATCATCCGCTGCCGCCTTGCAATTGTGACAATCATGAACAAAGCTGAAAGGGAATGGGAGAATTACACCAGCTTGTAAAAAAATAGGAATATTAGTTGCTCAATCCGTTCGTAGTTATTATGACTATCAGCAGGGTCTGTCAGATAATTTAGTTAGTATACTTTGTAAGACTATTTCACAGATGCATTACACTGGCCACCATTGGGACATAGATCACCTCTATATTACTTTCCACGTCCTCCCAACCATTATTGCTTATGGAAGACGGGTCGACTCACACTGGCGCAGAGTAGAAGCGACGCGACGCGTCATGTTTTTCCGCCTACAGCATATTCAGCTCTATTGCTCTATTATTAAATCACAGCTCGACACCAGCCACGCGTCGACGCGCGCCACCATATTTGCATAGCAGAAATTTGTACTTAAATAATAGAGCAATAGAGCTGAATATGCTGTAGGCGGAAAAACATGACGCGTCGCGTCGCTTCGACTCTGCGCCAATGTGAGTCGACCCTTAAATGAAGATTCGACAGCCCGCTAACGCTTTAAGCTTGGACTGACCAAACGTAAAAAGAAAAGTCAGAAGTCAGAAGTTAGATGCCAATGGAGAACAGATGGCGAGTTAGTGATAGAATTATTGTCCTTTGAATAAGCTATACGTACCTAGTTCTTGTTAGTTAGTTAGTTTAGTTCGAGCAGGTCATTTCTTTTATTAGCAGTCTGTGGTTATAGTATTACTGCTCTTTTCCTCCAAGACTTACCTAAGTATAGCACATCCATACTAATATTATACCATGCGAAAGTAACTCTGTCAGTCTCGCTTTCACGCCAAAATCACTGAACCGATTTAAATGAAATTTGGTACACAGATAGTCTAGAGCCTGAGGAAGGACATAGGCTACTTTTTAATCTATTATTATGTCTAATTACACGCGAGCGAAGCTGCGGGCGTCCACTAGTAGGTAATATAAATTGGAGCAAAGCAGTGTAAACGGAAACAACATGACAAGTGCTACTTAAGCTCTAGTACTAGACATTATATTCGGATGCTGACCAGACACTTCAAAGGCCACTACAGACTGAAAGCAAATGACTGGACTAAGTCTTCAAGGAGTGCAGATTATGAAAGGAGGATGATGAAACACCTAAACTTCTCCTTCTCTTCTCTTGTATCTGGTGCACAAACGAATTGTTCATATGTATGTATCGCATCCAGTTGATTTTAAGACGTCACCATCGTTATTTCAAAATACCACGATTTTATTGACTTGGTATGTATGAATCTGGTATTTTGGTTCCGTATGCGGGCAGAACCGTTTACTCGGTTTTTTTGGGTTCCGGTTATTGCATTGTCATCGGTCCTTGATAAGTGTGCAAAGTTTCAAATTAATCCGACGTTTATAAGTGGGCGAAAACCACGTTCAAAGATTCCGTTACAAACAAACATAGATACCTACATACATACCAAGATAATAAAAGCTTTTTAAAAAAGGTAAACAACCGATTTATAGTTTTTATTCAGCTAGAGATCTAGTTAAATAATTTAGGTACTATGACCGTCTCGTCCACTTATACGATTGTCTGAATCTGCAATTCACATCTGACCTCATATATAATGCTTATTACCAAGGAGCCACCTAAAAGAATCTCTTTATGCGACGCCTTTATAAATATGTATGGGCCTTAACTCGTATAGGAATGGATGGCCGTACAGTAATCAGCTAAACACCTAAATTTATAAGGCATATGATGTATGAAACAAGGCCACATCTAGATGGAAAATGTTTTATGTATTACTTTCTAATATCAAGAAACGTATTAATTCATACATACGCTAGAAGTAAAGAATTTAATAAATGTTATGGGTTTTATTAATTCAAATCCCTCCTGCTAGAAGACCATCCAATTAAAGATAATCTAAAATATGTATGTACCTTCAACCACGGTAATCCATACTAATATTATTATAAATACGTAAGTAACTCTGTCTGTCTGTCTGTATCCCGCAGCTTCGCTCGCGTTGATTAGACATAAGTAACAATAGTTTCGTTTCGTGAAAAGTTTCGTTTAAACCTAGGAATATTATATAGCCTATGTCACTCAGTGAAGATGCAGCTTTCTAACGGTGAAAGAATTTTTGAAATCGGTCCAATAGTATTTGTGTGAAATCATTACAAACAAATCTTTTTTCTTTATAATATTAGTATAGAAGTATAGTTAATACTCATATGTGAAATAAGACGCAATTTTAAATAAATACATTGTCTTATTCAATTAACTTCGATTAGCAAAAAAAAGTTCTTTTGCCTGACATTGAACAATACAAGCGACTGACGTTCGCATCAGCCCGACGTACAAAGCGCATTGCTGATTGCTGACACATGCTGTTCACGACTGTACAGATATAAGCCGCCATGTTTTTTTCCAATTATACCGCTGTGTGTCAGTTCGTTTGCTACGTAAATAATCTACTATATAAAAATAAGTCGGGTTTTCCTTCCTGACGCTATAACTCCAGAACGCACGAACCGATTTCCACGGTTTTGCATTCGTTGGAAAGGTCTCGGGCTCCGTGAGGTTTATAGCTAGGTTTATAGTTTGTAGGGGTAGTGGTAGGGGTAGGGGTAGGGGTAGTGGTAGGAGTAGTGGTAGGGGTAGTGGTAGGGGTAGTTTTAGTGGTAGGGGTAGTGGTAGTAGTAGTGGTATTGGTAGTGGTAGTTGTAGTCCACACACTTACATGAAGTTCTCCCAAAATATTCAGTAAAAATTATTTATATGGCAAAACAACGTTTGTCGGGTCAGCTAGTATCTAATAAAAAAATACTAATAATAAAATAATACTACTACAATAAAATAATATCTGTACACATTAGAAGTTACCGGCTTACTAACGTGTGATTTAAGTCGGAAATAGGCCGACTAGTTTCGATCGATTACGATGATCATCTTCAGTGTACGCCGTGCCCGTTGTGAGCGTGTTCACTCCTGAAGATGACTCAGGACACTCCTCACACGTGAGTAAGCTGGTAACTTCAACTATGAATATAGACTTACGATTCATTCAGTAATAAAATATCTGTCTGTTGCGCCAAAGGTCGTGGGTTCGAATCCCACTCAGGACAAATATTCGTGTGACGAACACTTGTATTTGTTCTGTGTCTGGATGTCAATATTATCTATTTAAGTATGTATTTAAAAATATCTATGTATGTATATCAGTCTCTGACACCCATAACACAGGCTCGCGCCTACTTTGGGGTCAGATGGCCGTGTGTGAGAATGTCCAAGATATTTATTTATTATTTATTTATTTATTTATCTATACACTCACACCCCCGCACTAGACCTATGCTTGTAACACACAGAAAATAACACAATTTAACCCATGACGAGTACAAATCGCTGCAACCCATAGACGTCCCACTGCTGGTCTCCCGATGCTGGAGGGGTTAGGTTAGGTTAGTTTACAGTTGTCATGGGCATCGGAAGGTTGTACTGCGAGCTCTTCTCAATCTATACTTCTATACTAATATTGTAAAGAGGAAACATTTGTTTGTAATGTTTTCACACAAAAACTACTGGACCGATTTCAAAAATTCTTTCACCATTAGAAAGCTGCAACTTCACTGACTGACATAGGCTATATAAGGTGTAAACGAAACTATTGTTGGTCTATTTCCACGCGAGCGAAGCTGCGGGTGTCCACAAATCATATATCATAAAAAAATGTTTTTCGTATTGAAAAGGGCAGTCAGTACTTTATTTTTATGTCAATCAAATCACACGAATTATCCGGCGTCCGGCGCCGGTCCTAAGGAAACATGCCCCGAGCAATAGCCACCTACAGCCTGCACATCCGGATTTGTGTAAACTGTAAACGAGTTAAAACGCGGTGACAGCCCAGTGGCTATCGAACTCGCCTCTCACGCGAGCGGTCCGGGTTCAAATCCAAGCGGCCCGCACCAATGACATTTATAAGTTACTAGCTGACCCCGCAAACGTTGTTCTGCCATATTAAATGTCAAAGTGACGCGACGCTTCACGTCAATGAACGACGGGTAAAGATAAAAATACTAAAACTAAAACGTGTTTAAAAAACATTTTCCAGTGGAGAAAATTGTGAATCTAAACCATTCTTGAATCCCCTTGAATACACACAAAAAATTTAATCAACAACTATCTAATGAGAGTATATAGTACCAGGTAACGCCATAATAACTGGTGAAAAAAGTGGGTAAGTATACACTAAGCCTATCCCTTCGGATAAAAACATTGTTCTTTAAAAAAAAGAAAAATATAATAAATAAATAAATAAATAATAATTAACGGAATAAAAGCTTTTCTTACTTTCTATCTTTCTCTCTCTCTCTCTGTCTTTTATTCCTTCGTTCTTTCTTTCTTTCTTTTTTTCTTTCTTTAAAACCCATAATATAGGTAACTTAAAAATCCATTGACGCATACCGCTAGGATCCGAATCTGGACCTTCTGAACGAGACAATATTGTCAGCAGACAATTACCGAAGCATCGTGCCGTGCCAATCCCGTGTCGTGCCCGTCCCGCGCAGACGGCCCGTCACGTCAGCGGCAGCGTGACAAATTGATTGGGTTAATCGCGTTAAAAAGTAACTAACGAACAGCCAGCCTCTCGCTAATGAAACGAGCCAGTTATACTTGCTATGGATGTCGGGGTGCGTTTATGGAGGTATTGGTTGAACTGCCCCGTAAGTCTAGTAAATAATAAATAAATCTATATATATAAAAGGGAAGCTGACTGACTGACTGACATATCAACGCAGGGCCTAAACTATAAGGGTTAGAAACTTGATTAGAAACTGCTAAACTAGAGGTTCAATCATCGGAATAAATCTATATACAGGGTTATTGGTAATTCGACGTATTCCCGATAGGAGGTGATAGGGGTGACTATTTGTGATAATTTTAACCCCCATATGCATTATGCAAAAGTGAACCATTTTCGAGTTATCAAGCTTTTCAGCTTTTTTCAAAATAAGTCAGAAATGCAACATAAAAAATTTATTTAAAAAAAAGTATCAATTAAAATCTATTTTTTTCTTCGGATTTATAAAAACGATTAAACAATGGTTATTTATCAACATTAAAACTACAATTATCGGTCCAACTTTAAAAATGCGAGACGATTAACGATATTACTTCAATATTTTTTGAGATTTTTGTCCACTAAAATGCCTTAAAAACAAAAAAAACTTATATCAAACTTGGCTTGCAGATTATTTTAAAAACATAACTGTTTTCTTAGCTTTCCAACAAGGCATAACAACTATGAACTTATTTTAAAATAACTGAGAAAAACCGATCACAAAGGAAGCAGGCGGAAATTTGTATTCGAACTAAGCTTATGATCGTTCTTTAAAATTAAAAAAAAAGTAATTAAAAACAATGCCCAATGTAAATAAAACAAAAAATATAAATATAAAATTAAATTTAGAACCAGTAAAAGCTTAGTAATAATAACAATTAATAATTAGTAACAATTAAGACATTTTGTAATTTAGCCTAATTAAAGTTCTTGCTCGAAGGGACTTTCCCTATTGCGTACGCAGTCTCATTCTTTTTTTGAGGTGTAACTTAACTACCGAAGTAGTCAAATTATTCTGAATTATGTGCAATATGTGAAAGAATTTATCGATGAACCAATTTTGCTCGCTTACGAATTTTTTTAACAAATGAAATGCTTGAAGACGTGCCTTTGGCTATGAGGCAAAACATGATATACAAGCCTTTTTGTCCTGCAAATGTGATTCGGAATCGGTAGTTAAGTTACACCTCAAAAAAAGAATGAGACTGCGTACGCAATAGGGGAAGTCCCTTCGAGCAAGAACTTTAATTAGGCTAAATTACAAAATGTCTTAGTTGTTACTTATTATTAATTGTTATTATTACTAAGCTTTTACTGGTTCTAAATTTAATTTTATATTTATATTTTTTGTTTTATTTACACTGGGCATTGTTTTTAAATACTTTATTTTTTATTTTAAAGAACGATCATAAGCTTAGTTCGAATACAAATTTCCGCCTGCTTCCTTTGTGATCGGTTTTTCTCAGTTATTTTAAAATAAGTTCATAGTTGTTATGCCTTGTTGGAAAGCTAAGAAAACGGTTATGTTTTTAAAATAATCTGCAAGCCAAGTTTGATATAAGTTTTTTTGTTTTTAAGGCATTTTAGTGGACAAAAATCTCAAAAAATATTGAAGTAATATCGTTAATCGTCTCGCATTTTTAAAGTTGGACCGATAATTGTAGTTTTAATGTTGATAAATAACCATTGTTTAATCGTTTTTATAAATAAGAAGAAAAAAATTGATTTTAATTGACACTTTTTTTTAAATAAATTTTTGATGTTGCATTTCTGACTTATTTTGAAAAAAGCTGAAAAGCTTGATAACTCGAAAATGGTTCACTTTTGCATAATGCATATGGGGGTTAAAATTATCACAAATAGTCACCCCTATCACCTCCTAACGGGAATACGTCGAATTACCAATAACCCTGTATATAAAAGGAGAAGCTGACTGACTGACATATCAACGCAGGGCCTAAACTATAAGGGTTAGAAACTTGATTAGAAACTGCTAAACTAGAGGTTCAATCATCGGGTCGTGCAAAGTATTATTGGGATTTTCATAACATTGAAAATAAAGAGGACCGAAGCACTCCTCACTCCAAAGTACGAAAACTTACTAGACTAACGCTCTCAGGCAGGTTGTCACGCTTGTCACGCTCGTTTACTCTCCTGATCAATAAAAGAGTGTTAACATTAACAGCAATTTTTCACTGGTGGCAACATCTTATCTATATAATTTAGGTTATTTTCATATTATTGTTTTTTTTTTGTCTCGTATTTTTATTACCTATCATGTTTGTTTATTTATTTTTATTTTAGATTTTTAAGTTTTATTGTATTATTATTTTTGTATTGCTGGTCACTGGTGAAAATAAAAGCTATTCTATTCTATTCTATTCAATACAAGAAGTGGTTAATACAGAAGAAAAATGGCAGACAAGCAAAAACGCAGGAAGCATTTCAACTCAGTCGAAGGTTCTTGCTCTTCAATAGAATTCCTTTCCATTTTATTTTTCTCCGCCCTTTGAAGCCAATATCTTATTCTAGAGCAGAGGTTCTCAAACTTGTTTAATTTCCTTGACATTTTAAGAATCAACCACTTAGAGAAATTCAATTAATTATTCAAATTTTAATAATGTTTTCAAAGCTAGAAAGCACCCTGTTGCCCAATTTAAGTCCTAGATTAGTAGCAATGGTAGATTAATTAACCTGCAATCATCATTAACTGTAATGATTTTCGTCAATCAATCAATAATCATCACGAATGTCACCTGTCACACACCTGTCACAGATGCATTGCTCTTCGTGAGAACTAAAAATTCGATCTTACGATAAAAGGAGAAGCTGACTGACTGACTTACTGACTGACTAACATATCAACGCAGGGCCTAAACTATAAGGGCTAGAAACTTGAAATTTTGCATAGCGGTTCCTTTTGTAACGTAGGGGAGCAGGATTTTTGAAAATTCACCCCCTAAGGGGATAAAACGGGGGTGCAAAGTTACTATGAAACTATGCCGTTTTTGATGTTATTCGAATGAAATTCAGTAACTATGAAGGTTTTTATTGAGTTTCGAAAATCATCTCTTAAGGGGGTAAAAGGGGGGTGCAAAGTTAGTATATAAAAGTTTTTCGTATATACCTACATTATTTCAATGAAATTTTGTATTTAGGATAAGTTACGCCTAATTCCACGCGAGTGAAGCTGCGGGCGTCCACTAGTATTATTATAAACTTTGGGAAACAATGGTCTTGAAAACGGGCAAAAACTTAGGTCTTAGGTATTTGTTTAAACATTCTAGCTCGCCAGTACTCGAGATAAGTTTTTAAAAGCTAAGCGATTTTTTTTTCCTTTAATCGCTCTAAGGATTAACACTCTTTTAGCGGATTTTAATTTCGGAACAAAAATCTTTTATGTTTTGCGAACCGAAAGTGGATAGAGTTATTTAAGCGTAAACGAAAATAAAGCATTTATTCTGGAAGTATTTATTCTATAGTTGAGCTAGGAAAGAAAATTTTCAGTTAGTCTGTTCCTACAGCGTATTCTTATAGAAATAAATATAGTTAAAGAAATAAGTCATCTGAGAGTACTGAATACTGAAAGTAACGTATCTAACTCAAATCTGTTTCACTTTATATATCAACTAGTAGACTGCCCGCAGCTTCTCTCGAATGGAATTAGACATAACAATAGTTTCGTTTACACCTAGTAATATTATATAACCTATGTCACTCAGTGAACATGCAGCTTTCTAATGGTGAAAGATTTTTTGAAATCCGTCCAGTAGTTTCTGTGTGAAAACATTACAACCAAATGTTTCCTCTTTATAATATTAGTATGGATGAAGGACATTCAGATTTTACTCGATAGTAGACTTGGTATGTGTGCGAGTAAAAATACCCATATCAAGTCAAGGTGCAACAAACATTGTCTCTATAATATTAGTAAAAAACTATCCACCTTGAAACCAAATCTAACTGTTTACAAGAAGGGCAGGTGGATATTCTGCGGTTGATAATATATTACACGAATAAAACCCATTCTGGGGTTATCTGATCGGACATGAGCTTAGCCTTAGGGCTCGGTCACACCCCGCACCAGAGTGAACCAAAGACAAAATGTTTTATTTTTTATTTTGTAAGGTTAATCTTAAATTGAAGTTTTTCTAAATTATTCTATGTATCTAATTCAAGGTAAACAAAATAATAATCTAATTTATTACTAGAAATAGGAATATTTTTGCTGATTGGTCAAACCAGAGTGAACCAAAGACAATTTTTTATTTTTTATTTTTTTTTATATTTATGTAATAACATGGTAATACAATCTGCCAGTATTGTATTACACTGTCCAATTATACTTAAATCTAAGTTAAGACTAGTCCTAGTTGCCTCGTTTTGAACACATTCCATTAACACATGAAATAAGTCATCAGCGACGTTACAAGTAGCGCTCAGCCTCCTGTGTCGGTGGAATGAGTCTATGCCCTTAGAATCCCCAGACAGCTTCTTGGGAACAAGTCAGTATTCGGGATTAAGTCCTCCCATTATCCCGAGGTGGCACAGTATTATCATTACCAACCTAATCGAATTATAGTTGCCCCAGGAGTGTATTTTGCGATTTTATTAAATTATTTTAAGCCTGGATGTCGTTTTTATTGAGATAATTAGGTATATAATCTTTATTATACTACTGAAGACTTGACAGGATCGGGACACGACTCATGTGCTCGAGTTTGATTCTTGACCAAGATGTTTGTTTGAATAATAATTTACCCATAACTGTTATGTTAAAATTTTTTAAAAATTGATATTGATTAATCTGCTAAAGTAAGATTAAAAGCGCGAGGTTTAAAAGTGTTTTAAAAGATTTTCTTTCAAAAGTGTTCTCAAAACGTGTCTTCAAACGTGAAATCCACTAATTTTGTTGATCTATGGCCTATTTCTCATTGTGAGAAAATTCCTGTAACCAAGTCCAAAAGTTGGGTCGAGAAGACTAACGATGATTAAGTCTAGACACGTTATAAAATACTCGTTCCGATAAGCGTAGGAGATAAATCTGAATGTGTTGGGAGCGAATTCTTAATTACGACCGTGGATAAACTAACGTTTTTCAAGTACCTACTACGGATCTGTGAGAACAACATTTGAAATCTACTTCCATTTCTGTATCGTTTTGTTTTTGTGTTGAAGTATATAAGTTGAAGCTATACCAACTTTTACCTGCTTTGAATGTGGCAACTGTAGTTCTTGCTGGTTTTTATTAACTATTACTATTAGGTAAACTTATGTAGGTGATACAAATTTCAATTTTCAATTCAATTTCATGTAATGGTAATTAAGTAGAAAAATGCACGCAATAGAGAATCTGTGGCAATAGGCTAGGTATAATAAAGCGACAATCTATGAAACTGAATAATATTAAAACCATTTCATAATTCACGTGGATTCACAGATCACTCTATCTTTCTGTAAATCCGTAGATTAAGATTTTGATTTAAAAAGTCAACAAAAAAAATCAAAAATCCCAGTGCTCATCAATAAACATTATGTTGTTAACTCTTCGCGATATAACTCGAAGTAAATAAGAGTAACACAAGATAAATAATAAGTTGCGAACAATTTCCATTTACAGGCGTGCGTGAAATAAAAAGAATATTTTATACGTAAAAAACAATTCGAGCACGAAAGAAACTCTCGACACTCATCTCGAGAGTTAGACAAGAGTGCAGGAACAAAAATGTTTATACATAACATTGTCTATTTGCCGCTGGCTGTTGGAAAAATTGACGATTTTGAACCTTATATCAGGAGCAAAACGATCTAGGTTGCAGATGTGGATGGATTGAGGCTTGCGTATAAGTTCGGAGTCGTTACAAATGGTTTTTGTATTTCAGACTTTATTGACAAGGCCGTAAGGTCAGGGGTAGCTGTTGCCACTCCACGTTGGCCCTAGCAGACGTCAAAGAATTTGCTAACGAGGGAGCAGGGGCGATTGATTGCTGGCCACTGAATCGATAGTAATATTGTAGTGGTTTAAACGCATATTCTAAGTAACTGCGAAGAGTTTTCAAACGAATATAGTGATTTCTTCTTGATAAATATAGGCAGTTCTCTCAGTCACAAATAAGCAATTACGACAAAGGTAATTTAGGATTCCTCTTGAGGGTGATTATTTAGTACTTATATTTTATTTTCATATTAACTTTCTAATAAGGGATAGTACGATATAATAATAATAAGTGGTGAACAGGCCAGTGGCTATAAAACTCGCCTCTGACTTGAGCGGTCAGGGTGGGTCTTGGGTTTGACCCAAGCGGCACGCACCAAATACTTTTCTAAGTTATGTGCGATTTAAGAAATTAAATGTCACTTGCTGTATCGGTGAAGGACACATCGTGAGGAAACCTGCATGCCTGAGAGTTCTTCATAAAGTTCTCGAAGGTCAGTAGGTACAGTCTGCCATACTTGGCCATAAAACATTGCAACAACATGCAAAAATATTTCAGTACTATCCCTTCCACCACAACCATTTCTTTGTTCCACTGTTGGGCACAGGTCTCCTCTCAGAATGGGAGGAATAGGCCATAGTCCACCACGCTGGCCAAGTGCGGATTGCCAGACATTATAGAGAATTCTCAGGCTTGCTATCCTCACGATGTTTTCAATAACAGGTGACATAAAAATCCTTAAATCGCACATAACTTAGAAAAGTTTTTGGTGCGTGCTTGGATTCGAACCCGGACCGCTCAAGTGAGAGGCGTGTGATACCCACTGGCCATATCTGTGCGTGCAGTAATTGCCGGAGGAGGCTTCGACCGGCTGATTGGTATTGATGATTGGCGCACGGCACTGATTGGTATCACTGACTACCAATCAAGGGTTTTGAGTCATCATCGTCCAATTATTGGGCCATTGCTAACACTGGCCTCTTTTTAAAATTGGAAGATAACTTCTTTTTAAAACTTCTCTCGTATGTATGTATGTATATCCTGGAAGCTGAAATTTGGCACACATAGTTATTTGGTTCCGATGACAATGCGCGAAAATAAATAACAAAAAAATTATAGAAAGCTTTTTTAAAAAAATATTTTTTTTAATAATTCAAACAGACAGACATACGGGCCGATACGACATCTGATGGTAAGTGGTCACCGTCACTTTTTGCCTAGACTATGGTGGACAGGAGAACTCATAGCTATATTAAGTGCCCTCCGAGCACGAAAGCGCCCATGAAATTTCACCAATCCACATACCGACCGACCGCGCCCGTCGATTCTTAACTCTTTCGATCACATTGAATTGACGCGAGCCATTACAATATAATTTACAATACAATTCACATGACAAAACGTTATATCAAAGGGTGATCCCCTCAATAAGAATTCAATAAAGCACTAATAGCATCCAAGCAACAGCTTCATTTCTATTTGCAGAGCAAAGAATTTTCCCGGAACGAGATGTGTTTATCAAGCCGTATAAAGTGGCTGTGTAAATAAAAACGTTGAAACCAGAGACCAGAGAGCTGGCCAATAGTTCCTGCAGTTGTCTAATATCACGACGTTATTTATGTTATCTCGAAAGTCGCATACATTGTCTGGTGAGCGGGTTTGGTGGCAGACTTTACTGGAGTCGTGCTGCTTGCGCGCCGATAATAATAATAAGAAATAAATATCTTGGACATTATCACATACGGCCATCTGACCCTAATTAGGCGCGAGCCTGTACTATAGGTGTCAGAGACTGATATACAATACATATATATTTTTAAATACATACATAAATAGATAATATGTATTAACATCCAGACACAGAACAAACACAAGTGTTCGTCACACGAATGTTTGTCCTGAGTGGGATTCGAACCCACGACCCCTGGCGTAACAAGCAGGGTTACTACCAATTGCGCCATCCTGCCTGTCATAGTTTGAGATTTCATGGTTTGATAGAATGGGGATTTTTTAAATAGAAGATTTTTTTACGGGCGACATATACGTGTTTTCCTTTAAAATAAGTAGGTAGTAAGTAGATATTTAACATTCTATACTAGTATTAAAAAGAGGAAACATTTGTTTGTAATGTTTTCACACAAAATGTACTGGACCGATTTCAAAAATTCTTTCACTGAGTGACACAGGTTATATAATATGTACTAGGTGTAAACGAAACTATTGATACGTCTAATTCCACGCAACCGAAGCTGCGGGCGTCCACTAGTTATGAATAAATAGACAGACGGGGTAGGTGATTCTCAAGTGTATTTCAAAAATCTTATTGCTTACCGTTTGCCAAGGCTTTACAATTCCAATAGCAATGAACTTATCAGTTAAACATATCATATTAAATTTTCTAAAAATGAATCCTAGCTAGATCGATTTATCGCCCCCGAAACCCCCTGTATACTAAATTTCATGAAAATCGTTGGAGCCGATTCCGAGATTCCAATTACTTATATACAAGAATTGCTCGTTTAAAGAGATTAGATAAAATTTAAGATTATTGAATAACTTCTCCATGTCATTTCTTTTAAGTAAGTATCGTGTGTAATAAAGATCGCACAGTCCCCACGCAGTCTAAATCTATCTGCTCGGTTTTCAAAGCGGTATCTAATGTACGCATACCCGATGCGTTGCGGCGTCAGAACATTGTTTTTCTCTAAAAAAGTGATATCTCACCCTCGCGAACTGTCAAACTGATAACGGAGCGAGACAGATAGAGGCGCGAAGGAGACAGCTAACGCTATCCATCTTAATATTAATGTAGTTGTTGGAAGATGATGAATAGTGACACAGCAAAGCACTTTGTGGTAAATGGTTCTATTATTATTCTTAGGGACGTTTAGTTAGCTGTCCCAACTTAATTTTGATGTATTTGCATACGTCCGTTGTGTGTTTGTGTTAAAGTGAACGTTTCGTGTTTCGAATTTCGAATTTCTATTTCGGTGAAGTGAGCATCTTTTAAAATTAGTCAAAGTGGGAATTGATGTTAACTGGTCATTAGTATAATCTAAGATTTTGTAAACGTGTTTTCATTATTTTAATGTTTGCTTACCGATGTTCATAAAGATAGTTCAATATCGGAAAATGTACTAGTGACTGTTTTTAGTAAAAGCTTCATTTTTGAATTTACAATTCTATTTCTTGGTTCTTGATTCTGGAATTTACAAAACATATCCTGTATTCTTGAATTTACAATTTGCCTTTCGAATGTGTCTAATAAAGGTTAAACTGTTTCAAATTGTAAATGGCAAACGTAACTTTCCATTTCACACTACGTCAAATGATCGATTCTTAAACAATTCGTTACGATTCACATTTTTTTCACAAAAAAATGTGATTAAAAAATGCGATAAAAAATATTTTATTCGTTTCGTGCAGAAAAAAATATGAATCGGTACGAATCTGCAAAAAACCAATTAAATATTTTTTATTCGTTTCATGCAGAATAATAATAGTTAATTTGTTGGAAGCCGGTTGGCAACATACTTTCGCATAGATCAATAATACTGCAAACATGAACACTCGTTATGAAAATCACACGTGAAATTCGTATACGAATATGATATGTCACCGGTGAAATTAAAAAATACGGCCCCAGATAGCCGAGATTAACTGCGCTGTTATTAAATAATGGTACATGTTTGTTTGCTACCCACATAGAAACCTCTCTAACATCAATGCAATCAAATATAGTAAGCGTATCCAGACAGATGGAAACGTTTTCGTTTCCGGCCCGATATTTTGTGTCGATGAATTTTTGAGGAGAGATTTTTATTTTGTGGAATTGGGGGGCGAACATTCATCCCAAATAGTTCAGTGCGCATTTCCTACATATAAAACTGTATACCATCTCGTGCTTTGATAGCCCAGTGGCTTAAACACAATTGTCGTACCGTCCGCGTTCAATTCGCGGCGGCACGCTGCAATTACATTATAAGTTATGTGCAATAATTTAAATTAGAACATTAAGTAAAACACACAAAAGTAAACAGTAAACATTACAAGACGTAGATACGCCACCAACGCACCAAATGCTTGCCGTGAATTGGTCTCACTTGTCACCATTGCAGTCAGTCGAGCTGTGACCTGTCATTGTGAGCGCGCGCGCTAACTGTACTGATTACAAATAGCTTTCTCTTTCACTCTTACGCTTTGTGTATTTCCTGTCGCACTTATAGCTTGTGTGTAGATATAGAATGTTATTAAATATGTATATATGTGTCGCGGAATGTGATGTATCTTTGTTAAAATATCATTGCCTACATTGTAATAATTCTGCACATAAAACGACGCAGTCGGAGCCACGGGGAAATACTGCACTAATATATTTTAACGTGAATTCTTCAGACTATATTAAAAAAAACTTATATTACTTACAATAAGAAGTGTTAAAGCCGCATTTCATCATCTATATAAACGCACCTCACTTGAGAGACGCCTTAACTTGAAAACGCAAACTGCGATAAATTCAGTTAACGCCTTACGTCGACTTCGTATCAGGGACCCGCCATTTTTATTTCACAAACTCCAACTTCGTTCAGTCGAGTACGTGATGTAGAATTTTCCTTTACCATTTAAACTTTTAAGACTTGGCTACCAAATTTAAAATTCCCGATGTTTTCTCTATGTATTTTTACGTTTCACCGTTTCGACGTTTCACGGTAAGGTAAATATAAGTGCATCGATCCTGAAATGGCCAGTATAGATATATATAGGATAGTTTCTATCGATCAATTTATCCATCAGTCTTTTGAGGTCCACTGCTGGACATAGGCCTCTCATGAACGACACCACTCCGACCTGTCTTGAGCCTTACGTATCCAGCGGTACGAACTAAATTGTTCACTTCCTGTTGTGTCTCGTAAAAAAACTAATTTAATAAACCGACAATAACCGGGCCATAGCGAACTAATATGCTCCCAAACTTGTTAAATCAGTATAATTGGATGTTTCCTACGACATTTGCAAGCTTAAAAGTTTTTGTATGGAAAGGTTCTATGTAGGTACATTAAATATATATTAAATGCATTGCAAGCTAATTATTATTAATTCTTCAAAGAGATTTAAAAATGAATTTACGTGAAATAAGCCAGTCATTAAAATACCTATAATAATAAAAGCATAAAAAGTCCTAGGTATAATATTTAAAACTATTCAAAGCTCGGACAAACCTTGCTGATAGTATTTATAAATTGTAAAATTGTAGTTAATTTAATTTGATGAAAAGAGGTCAGTATGATTAATGAGGTCTAAAATAATTAAGCTAAAACGTTCTTACGATAAAGTTGTAATTAAGTTGTAAGCGGTGTGTGGTCAAGCTGTAGTGGATAGTCATTAGTCAGTTTATTTTTATTAAAAACTTTGATTTAATAATAACAGTCATTTTCTGCCCATAAAAATTAAATTTAGTTTTTGTGTGAAAACATTACAAACAAATGTTTCCTCTTTATAATATTAGTAGGTATAGATTGTTTTTAATGTCATTGTGATCCGGTTGGAAATGTTTGGAAGTCACACCATATTTGTTGTTAAAGCCGGGCAAAGTACATGAAAGTAACCAAATATGGAATAGTACTCCTAATATGGAATTTTGTCGTATAACCTACCGCAATACAGGTTAGATTCCGTATTTGGGGTATTGATTTGGTTACTTTCCCCTATTATTATTGGGTTTTACTTAGGTACTTGAATACCTAGTAGAAGCTTGGAAATTGGATTTGCACCCAGAATTAGGATTACGGCAATAGGCTCACCCACATATTTATTACATGGGACCTAACTAAACAGAACTTGTGAAAAATGAGTAGTACTAGTCTACTGGTCTAAAAAAAGTAGTAGTCTACCTTCAGAGAAATTCAGGCGTGATGTTACTATGTGCTACTCTTTTTGGTGTAGTTTTGACTGGAAAGCTAAGCATTTATCTCAGTCAAATAATACGAAATGACCTGTTAGAAACTCGTTTAAACAATTTCATTCAACCTATACATATACAAAGGCATGAGCCTTACGGGGCTTATGAGCCCCGAATCCGAAGGTAACATTAGGGGGTGAAACTTCACCCCACAAAAAGCGAGTTGCACCTGACAACGGTAATTGATATACAAGCTCATTAATCACTGGCCGTAAATTGATGTTTTGTTCCCATTGTCGGCGGCGCGGATCGTATGGTGCTCTTTAGGGATCCATAATGTGACAAGTAAAGCGCTCTTCGTCACGCGGCTTGAGCCGTTATCAATCTGGTCCCCTGCTAGTGTTGATTGATGGACGGTACAGCGAGGTCCAGGTTCAAATCGAAGCGGCACGCACCAATAATTTGTTAGTTATGTGCTTTTTAAGAAACTGTGAAGGAAAACATCCTGCATGACTGAGATATACTTAATATTATATCTGTAAAATGTTTGTCTTTTCTATGTGTGCAATACAGAGTGAAATAAAATGAATAAATAAGATGGGTGTTATTGGACACATTCTTAGAAGTAATTACGTAGCAGTTTACCTAAGTTGGAATAAAATTACTTGTTAACCAAAAATACCTAGATTGTAATTTAAACAGAAGTGGCATCATACTTGGTTGAAAAAAGCATTTAAAATACATCAATGATGTTTGGAATGTGCCTAATGTTTTGCTTTAGATTGTCCTTGATTTAGATCATTGGATGTAATATTGATTTAAAAAAATTTTTAACCTCAATTATCTTAAAGCGAAAAAATCAGAAGAATTTTCATGCCAATGCTTATTGGTTTCAATTAATAGTAAAACGGATGATTAAATTCTAGCTAAATAATCAACGACTACTGAAGTCTGCCCTTTGGAAACGGCCAAACTGCAACTTGGAGTTAGTAACTCAAACTGTTCGTAACTTAACGAGATTCAAAGTTGTGTGACGAAATTGCGTGTTCTATCCAGTACGTTATTTATCTATGTTAAGAACCAACTTGGCCTGGGCGTTAGTCTCTGAGGGACTGTGTATGTGTTGATAAATAATATATAATATAAGATAAAAAACATTTATTTTTTAAATATAACACCTGTAAACTTAGATATATAAAAAACACAGGATTAAACAAAAAAATATATTATACTCACTCTGTATAATATAAAAATGAATAAAAATAAAAAATAAAATAAAAATATAATGTTTGATTGAAAAAAGATGAAATAAAATAAAAGTGAAGTGATGAAGTTATACCTAATACTTTATTTCGTTCAAAACTAAAGGCACCGGAAAATAAGTTGCTTGAGGTAAATTGTGTTATTGGGTAGAGTTCGTCTAGTAATGTCCATGAGGTAGCAACTATACACGAAAATATTTTACTTTATGCAACATAATATATATAGTATAAAGTTATAGATCCTGGCAATTAAGTAAGGATCACACTGTGATCCTTACTATTTTCCAAGTGACCACTTTCCATCAGGTATGTCTGTTCGTCCGTCTATATTATTAACAAAAAACATTACTTAAAAAAATTCACACAAATGTCACTAAACTGTACCAAATTAATTCCGCATTCATTTTCACATTGCACTAACCAGATCCAAAGTTGGATGACAAAATCCTTAACTCTACAGTCCGTTACTTATCTACGTAATATATTGTTAAGCAAGTCCTAACTTCGGAGTAATAGCTGGCGCTACGTAGAGCTCCCGGCGGGCCCATACATCAATATTAACTGGGAAACTCTACACGAAACACCGTTTCTACCTACTGTCTCTAAATTTTGTGTACTAATGTAGGAAATTATATTTGTTTTTATAACTACACTAGTGGACGCCCGCAGCTTCGCTCGCATAAAATTAGACCCATTAACGACGTCTGCCCGCGTTCGGGTTGCCCACTTGACTTCAAAAACGGCAAAGTTTCATACTAACTTTGCACCCCTGTTTTACCCCCTTAGGGGATGAATTTTTCAAAAACAAAAATCCTTTCTTAGTGCTCCCCTACGTTATAAAAGGAACCCCTGTGCAAAATTTCAAGTTTCTAACCCTTATAATTTAGGCCCTGCGTTGATATGTCAGTCAGTCAGTGCATGCCTGTGAGTTCTCCATAATGTTCTTAAAGGCATGTGAGGTCTTCCAATTCGCTCTTGGCCAGCGTGGTGGTAACCTAACCCTCCCATTCCATGAGGAGACCCGTGCTCCACAATGGGACAAAGAAAGGGTTGTGGTAGAAGTATTTAGCAAATTTGTCAGCTAACTATAAAAGTGAACTTCCATTGAGCGCACTGAAAAAATGCCTTCCCGATAGTTTTCCGATACCACCCGCTCATTGTTCCCAACTCGCCCCTCCGCTTGGTAAATTGTAAGTTGCACATAAAAGTTCGTTACACGCTTTATGTAGTAGTCAATTAAATCAGTATTATTGCTTCGCGTGTTCTTTTCGTTTCATAATTTGTTTTTCCCATTTATCGACAAATGCAACTCGTGTTTTAATTCTACCTAGAGTATACTCAGGTATCTCATGATCATACCCTGACAATGTTGATCGCATTTTTATGGATTTAAGCAAACGAGCATGAATCATCACTTATGATAAAATTGACTAATCTTGAACAAGACTCATACACAGATGTCACTGCGTAGCTACCTACGGTCAGTTTAGAAACTAAAGCCTTTACAAAAATGGAACCTGCTTACGCTAACATCGCTTCCCAACCAGAAAACAATTGTTTAAAAACAATTAAAATGGGTGCTTAATATACCTTTGGCGTTCAATTTTTAACAAATTCGTGGACAAAATCTAAATCTTGATCGCATTTCGGTGGAACTGCCTTGGTGAAGCTTGCCGTCGATAAAGGCTGTAAATACTTTTTTTTTAAGTTATACTTCTTTTGGCGCGTTAGGGAAAAATGATAAGAGTAAATTTTTACGATGCGCGCGCACACCGAAACGATATCCAACAGGATGAAGTTAGCTATAGTCAACATTATCAAAAAATGGTTTGACAGTGTACACTTTCAATTGTCAAAGTATGCGGGCTCATTCCGGTGATTTTTTGTGATAAGTATTTAAATAAAATTTATTTAACTAGCTAGATAATGTGTTATAATAAAACTTTCAATATATTAAATACCTTTTAGGTATCGCCTAGTTTCCACCTCGAAAATTATTTATTTTCAGTTGTTCTTCTTGTGACAACGTCAATGTCATGGTGATTGAAATAAGACATCGACAGTGCAGGTTGTTCTTGCAAAGGTTATACAAAGAAGTATAACTTTTAGCGCGTGTACATAAGTACACACAAATTTATTTTTATTTTAAGTCATCCGTAAAATTAACGCTGTGGAGCGCGGGTAAAGTAACTCGTAAAAGTAAATTTAAAAGAATAAAACATGCAACTGTCGGTCAAAACCCCAAAACCCACCCTCCAAGACAGCTGAACATCTTTTTTCCATTCGAACCAGTGCTGCCGCGACGGCGCCGCACAATACACCCGAAAAAAATAGCCCATTGTTTTGCCAACCCTCCGACATCAATTAATGTATACCATCTTTATACAGCCTAATTGAGCTGTAACCGTCACCTGTCCGGAAGGATATTGTTATGGGGAAAAGGATCATTAGAAACTTTTTAGTTTTTGTTTTTGTTCTTTTGACTGCAGCTAATAATAACGAGGGAATGAACTGCGACACAAATAAAAAAAAATACTAAACATACTTAACTAGTGGACGCCCGCAGCTTTCCTCGCGTGGAATTAGACATAATAATTGATTCTTCTTAATGCGTATACTTTAGCTCCACAAATTTTTAATGAATCCGTAAATGTGTTATATCCCTATGTTTATTTAACACCCTTAATGGTAACATTTTTACAAACTTTGAATGCCATATTTATTTATATCTTATCAACAGCCTAAAATATAAATTTTATGCTTCTAGTTCTGAAAATGACAATACTTTCATACAACCTTTCATCCCCCAATTCTAAAGTCAAATTCAGTTTATGTCAAAGAAAGAAAAAAGTCAACATCTATAATCTATAGGAATATTTTTGCTAATAAAAGTCAAAATACATATTCGAAAAAGATTTATTAGCTTCCATTTCACGCTTTCTTAAGTGATGCGGCCTAACTATAAAACTTTTTAAGGCCTTGTCAAATAAATGTCTAATGCCCCTTAAAGTTTTTATGGCCATTTTTAATGTTTGGCCGCCTTAAATATCCACTTAGCGCTAGGGATTTTATTTGTGATGTTTAATAAATATTTCTTGTTTTTTCCACAAGTCAATAAATTTTTATATGTAAAGGAATTTAGTATAGTTTTAATATCTTATTTAAAGTTTCTTTAGTTTTCGTAACCATCGGGCACTCAGTGTCAGTTAGGTAGGTAGGTAGGTTAGGACCATTGAGTGCTCAATATGTCAAGTACCTAACAACTGGTTGCGACCATCGGGCACCTAAGTATCATAGGTTCCATCAGACCAAGGGTTCTCTCAGACTCAGTACTGAAAGATTAGTATTAAGATAACAACTGGTTACGATCCTTTAGAACAGAATCATTCGGCATGAAAAATAACAAATCAATGTCACTGTCTGTTGCTCTTAGTTTGTTTATTCGATCTCGTTAAAATTTCGGTTAAAAAATATATTCATTGGACCTTATTTAAGTCAAAGTAATAAATGTCTTACTGAAGTAACAAGTAACAACTCACCCGGCATCAAAATTATCAAATTAATTTCGTGTTGTCGTGTTGCTTGAAATATTCATTAGTTGCAACAATTTTTACGGACAAATTAATTAAATAGTTCGTAGTTAATACAAATTTTGGTAAAAATTAATTTTAAAATAAGCTTTTAACAAAAACAAAATTGTTTTCTTCATTATTCATTTTTATGTAACTATGTCAAAATAATAAATACCTTACTTATATAAGGTAAGTATCCTTAAATATAATAAGCAAAGCGCTTACCGTCCTGCTTGACAGTGTTCCCGAGCGGGCCGCGGGCCGCCAGCCAGGCGAGCGCGAGCCAGCGCAGCGCGAGCGCCACCCGCGCGCCCCGCAGCTCCGGCTGGTTGTGGAAGTGGCGCGCGGCGGGCCGGGGGCAGGCCATCGCACCACTACCATCGGGCTCGCTCGAGCTCACGCGGTACCACTGGTTGCTACCATCTGGCACGCAGTATCACAGGTTGCCACTGGCACGTAGTGTCACGGGTAACAGGTGGTTGCTACCATCGGGCACTCAGTA
This sequence comes from Carterocephalus palaemon, assembly GCA_944567765.1. Taxonomy (NCBI): domain Eukaryota; kingdom Metazoa; phylum Arthropoda; class Insecta; order Lepidoptera; family Hesperiidae; genus Carterocephalus; species Carterocephalus palaemon. The sequence continues at coordinate 12,802,424 of OX155643.1, forward strand.
TCACAGGTTACCGCAGGTTTCTACCATCGGGCACGCAGTATCACGGGTTGCCACTGGTCTCTACCATCTGGCACGCAGTGTCACGGGAAACGGCTGGTTTCTACCATCCGGCACGCAGTATCACAGTTTGCCACTGGTTTCTACCATCTGGCACGCAGTATCACGGGTAACGGCCGGTTGCTACCATCGGGCACTCAGTATCACAGTTTGCCACTGGTTTCTACCATCTGGCACTTAGTAGCACGAGTAACGGCCGGTTGCTACCATCGGGCACTCAGTATCACAGTTTGCCACTGGTTTCTACCATCTGGCACTTAGTAGCACGAGTAACGGCTGGTTGCTACCATCGGGCACTGATTATAACAGCTGGTTACCATCGGGCAAAAACTCGGTATCACAGGTTACCACTGGTTATTATTATAGAAATTGGATGGTTGCCAATGTCGTGCACTTACTAGGTATAAAGTAATCACTGGTTTTTAACATAGGATTTAAAATCACTCATATCAGTAAAATAATTGTCACGAGGCTGATGAGTTTAATTCACTAGTTTTAATTTTTTCTGACATGCTTCCTGTGTCTCTTGATGTGACTGAAAAGAAATAGTATATTTCATTACAAGTGCGGAAAGCCTGTCATTGCAAAGAGTTCCGACAAATGCATACCCGAGCCGAAGGCGAGGGTTGACAGTCGGAACAAGTTGCAATGACGGTTCCGCACGTGTACTGAACAACTATTTTTAATACAGTTGCGAAAAAATGAAGCAATTTAATAAAATAATAAAAACACAAACTAAACTCGCAAAGAACATTTTTGGTAAATGGAGCCAACCGTAAAAGAATACAGAGTATTACAGAGATTTTTTTTTGTTTTCTTCACCCATTCTGGGTAGGCAAAGGGAACTATGCCCATACAGCCAAGTCTTCAGTAGATTCTTTTATTGACATGAAATTTAATGAGATGAAATGAAATGAAACCTAACCTTACTCATTGAATCAAATCATTAAATCTTATATTGAAACAAATTAGTAGCTTCTTTTTAGAAATATTTGCATGAATCATAAAAACTTCTATGAATTTTTTTTTAGTAAAAACTTCGTGGTTGGTTTTTTCTTTTTAATAGACATTATTTTGACAGTTGGGAAAGAGAACGGACGAGTTCGGAAAAGGTAAAGAAAAAGCACGAGTGTGTAATAGCTCACTTCCCGAACGCTATACGTCCCTGTAATATGCCACTTTTTGAGCAACTGTATTAAAAATATTATTTTTAGTGATGCATATCCAAAATAATACTTTATTTAAAAGAAGGATCAGAAGTATCGTTTAAATTAACTGTTGCTGGTTGCTGTTCAAAGACATATAATATGGATCGATATCATCATATGTCTTTATCATATACCTATTACATATATCAATATATGATGATATGTTCTAAATATTTACATTATTTTAAGAGTGTTCTGTGTGATATGCTAATCAGTTTCAGATGATATTTTTGTAAAAGCACGGTTATAATGTTTTAGCTTTGATATTTAATAATTAAGGTTATAATCAAAAGTTGCGATTCAGTTGAGATAAGTAGGTAAGGTATATAATTAAGTGCATCCGAAAGTAACTCCAAATATCCGTACCTTTAAAGATTTAATTGTAGCTTGTAGCGTCCATAGCCCAATGGCTCGCGTCGATTCAATGAGATCGAAAGAGTTAAGCAACGACGGGCGCGATCGGTTTGTGGATGGGTGACACTAGTAGCAAAATTTCATGGACGCTACCGTGCTTCGGAGGGCACGTAAAGCCGTCGGTCCCGGTTGTTTTCAATGCTGGAAACAGTCGTTAAGCATTGACGAAGACCTTCGTGCACAGCAGTGGGACGTCTATGGGTCGAAGCGAGATTTAAAACCATCAATGGCTTGTCGGGTCATTTATGTGACGTGGCGACGCTCAAACTAAAACCGTGAACAAACCGGTGTTTAATAACTTAGTTTATAGATAAAAGAAACCACTCGATTAGAGCGCTGTTTCAGACAAAAACGAAGCAACGGCAATAACTCACGGCCTGTGCCTCATTTATTATAACAGCGACACGCCAATATAGCCTCTGTCCCATTAGCATAAGAGCCACGGGATCGTAAATCGTGCTCGCAGGTGTATTCCCTTTGTCACGCGATGGCTTATTGGGCGAATAAAAATAACATTATTAGGCATGAAATGAGTCGAGTCGCGGCTTCGCATGCTGGCTAATCACTGAGCTGTTGTTTTGTTATGATTGCTGTGTATTGAGATCCCATAGCTACGTATTTAACATATGGAACGAGATTTGAAATTTGATTTGAGAATTAGAACGAGGTTTTTCCAATTATTAACGTACCGTCAAAATGCTGCCAGTGTTTTGGGCACCATGATCACAGAAACCAAATTTTTTACATTTTTTTATATCAATAAAATATATTGATTTTGATTGCGTCTAAAAACTGGTAATCATTAAGTATAATCACATGGTAATCGCACCAATCCGCATTGGAGCACCGTGGTGGAGTATGCTCTATACTTCCCACATAGCTGTGTCTATGGGGGAGACAATTGCCCACAATTGAAGAAAGTTTTAGCACATGGTTAGATATTTAATCTTTAATAGCATGTACCTATGTCAAATATGTAATTAACTCCGAGAGGTGCGCACACAAAACTGCTTCATCATCGAACCCAGGTCACACGCAAGAGTTCAACGGCTCAACAATACCATCAAATATCAGCAATCAAAACAGTACATCTGGTTGCAGCAAAAAATATTGATCTTATTCATGAATAGGTGTTTTTTTAGGGTTCCGTTTAGAATCACCTCTCTGGCTGTCTATCCTGTCCCTTGCATGATCCTTATTCTCAGGAACGCGTGGAGGCATCAAGCTGAATTTAATATCAAATAATTAGGTCTACAATCTCTTGAATATGGTAAAAAATCAAACATTTGACTCAACGCAATTAAAATAGGTAGTCTTCTATGCTGCATATTTTGACACTCGCAAAACGGTAACAGAACCATTTTCATGCAACTTGGTAAGAAGCAATGTTCTGTCATCGAAGCTCAGTACAGTGAAAGAATCGAAAACGGAAAATTTGTATTAAAAAAGAAGAATTGTACGGAAACCTTGGTACGCGATTCGGACTTGCACTTAGCCGATTTTTTTAAATTGTACCAACTATGCTTATAAAAACACGTTGAGTGGCCATACAGCGTCAAAACTGTACCATTGAATACAGAACACCTTGAGATTTAATAGCTTTTTAAATCACAACCCACTAGCAGAAAGAAAAGGCATTTGTCGAACTGCCAGGTAAGTCTGCCAGTATACTACAGGGATGTCAGTTACCCCGAAAAAGCATGCATATTTAGTTATTTATTAATAACATAAACGATATTTTTAACTAAATTTTAGCTGAATTAGATTGGATACAGATGTTTTGTACCGGTTGGAGTTTAAAACTATTTAGCGTACCTACTTGTAAGTATTTTGGGAACCTTTAGTTAGTGAGTAGTTGGATAAAATAAATTTAGCTTTTTTATACATAAACAAACATAACTATTGTCACTTTTACATTGCAAAGGAAAACGAAGAAGATCTAATAATTATAAGTGAAGTGAAATTTACAATATAATTGATCACTCTAATTCTAAATTATTTTAAAATCTATACTAATATTATAAAAAGGAATGATTTGTTTGTTATGTTTTCACACAAAAACTACTGGACCGATTCCAAAAATTCTTTTACCATTAGAAAGCTGCATCTTCACTTAGTGACATAGTCTATATAATATTACTAGGTGTTAACGAAACTATTGTTATGTCTAATCAACGCGAGCGAAGCTGCGGGCGTCCACTAGCCAGTAACACTAAGTATACATTGAAATACAAAAAAGCTTTTTAAGACTTGTTTTTTATTTTCGTGCAATTGTCATCGGAACCAAATATGTGTGCCAAATTTCAGCTCGATAGCTTCAGTGGAAGTGGGTGAAATATTTATTGCAAGATTCCAGGACATAGATACATACGAGTGAAGTTAAATAAAGCTTTTTAAAAAAAAGTTAATACATATACCATTTCCGTAATGGGTTTCGAACGTCGGCTTTGAAACTTTCGCTTCAAAACTAAGCAGCCCTACCGTACAAAGAACGGCCACATCTGATGCCTCTTAGCCTATTCATGCCTCTTATGCCTATTCATGCCTCGTCAAAGAGCACGGCTGTATGAGTGGACGTTCCGAATGTTCCGATTATAATGCACTTGGCTAACTGCGAACAAATCCTATATTTGTTCAGCAAATTAATAATCGTATGGGTATTTTGTACCCTGTTAAATTGAGATCAATTGATAATTACATGTTTTAAACCATATTTTTCGTCTGACAGCATTTGTTAATTGGATCGAATTAAGTTTTTTTCTTCGATATTAATAAATCGTTTCACTAACATAGGAATGAAATTTTTAACAACCCAAAATATTTTATGGGTGTGTAACGGTGTAAATTGCATAAATGTTTTTGACATTTAAACGGCTGAGATGGTGAGATCGGCTTTTATGAACATCTGTAACTATAACTATAATAAGTGCAATAATTTATCTGCGAAATTTATATACATCTTCCCCGACCGGAATTCGAACCTGAGACCCATGGTCCAGCAGTCAGGTACACAACCGCACCCCGTGTATATCTCTGTAGATATCATGAAGTTGCTGTCAAGATTTCAGGTCAGACTCAAACTCAGATAATATATAGTCTAAAAAAGCATGCGTTTTACAAAACCTTACTACGTAAGCTACGACACTACTTACAGCCTGATAAGTATATAAATGTGTTAGCGTGATATATTGCATTTAATGGGTCGATGATTTATATAGGTTTAGATGTCATACATTGGACCGGGAAGGAACGCGCACAGTCTCAAGATATAAATCGATATGCCGACCCTTTTAGAAGGGTAGAAAGATAATGGCATTTTTTAATATTTCCTGCAATACTGCAAATTCAAGGGGAGACACATTGAAAGCGACCTGCATATCATTGATACATAGTTATAAGAATAATATTAAGTTGACTTCACGTGTCCCCCATTTCGTCTGAAGTAATCGGCTCATTTTACCGCCCGATACCGACATAAAAAATATCAGAACAGGCGTTTGTGGAAAAAAATCATTATCATTTTAAAAGCTTTTATTTAACTTCACTCGTATGTAAGTATGTAAGTATGTCCTGGAATCTTGCAATCAATATTTCACCCACTTCCACTGAAGCTGTCGAGCTGAAATTTGGCACACATATTTGGTTCCGATGACAATGCATGAAAATAAAAAAAAAGTTTTAAAAAGCTTTTTAAAAAAATAAATTTTTTTAACGGTATTCATAAGAATTTTTTTTTGTTTTTTAATTTCGCTATAAGGTAGGTTAGGTTAAGGTTTTCGCTATAAATAGCACAAAGTAGGTACATAAACGGCCAACACCCCATTCTTATATAAAAACAACTTTTTTACTTATTACCTTAGGGAAATCCATTCAAGAGACAGAGCCCTGTGACAGACTAAAAGCTAAGGCATATTAGGTAACAGGGTTCCGTTTGTCACCATTTAAGTACGGAACCCTAAAACACGAAGCTTGAATCCTTGGAGTATCACTGGTATACAGTATTAAACAGGGGATGAAAATTTGTAAAAAACTGCAAGAACTGCCAAGTAGAAGTCACCACGACAAATGCACTTTCAAAAGGATATACGAAACAAATTAATTCCTCAACAGATACATCCACGGGTTATTCTGGCCCCAAAGCCAATATTTGCACAGCCAACCCGCGGTTTACCCTCTCGCTGGCAAAACAATCCCGAACCAAATTGGGTTGTACTTTTTCAACTCTAATCATGTTAAGCGTGTGTATTCATTCGTAAATAAGTCGGTCAAACACACGAGTGACTGCGAGGCTGTTCGGTTCGGTTGAACGGGAAACGGGGTGATGCCTCGGGTGGCGTGTGGATCTCGCTTCGGATGATCGAAGTCGTGTTTGTGTCAATATAATATCTACTATATAAAAATAAGTCGGGTTTTCCTTCCTGACGCTATAACTCCAGAACGCACGAACCGATTTCCACGGTTTTGCATTCGTTGGAAAGGTCTCGGGCTCCGTGAGGTTTATAGCAAAGAAAATTCAGGAAAAATTTCAACAGAAAAGCGGGAAAATCTTTTTTCACATACAGCGCCATCTCTGATACATAGCATGTACTACAAACCAATATTTTAAGTAGATGGCGCCGGTGCGTGATAGGTAGTGGTAGGAGTAGTGGTAGGGGTAGTGGTAGATGTAGGGGTAGTGGTAATGGTAGGGGTAGGAGTAGTGTTAGGGGTAGTGGTAGTAGTAGTGGTAGTTGTAGTCCACACACTTACATGAAGTTCTCCCAAAATATTCAGTAAAAATTATTTATATGGCAAAACAACGTTTGCCGGGTCAGCTAGTGCTGAATAAATGAGAATATTATTTTTCGATTTAACAGTTGCCGTTGGCTCTAGAATACGGCACCAACCATCTTCTTTGTCTTACTGTTGGGCACGGATCTCCTCTCGAAATGGGAGGGGTTTGGCATAATATTTAAGAACTAGTGGACATAACAATTGTTTCGTTTACACCTAGTAATATTAGAGAGCCTATGTGGAGATGACATGTGTGGAGATGCAGCTTTCTAATGGTGAAAGAATTTTTGAAATCGGTCCAGTAGTTTTTGTGTGAAAACATTATATACAAATGTTTCCTCATTATGATATTAGTATAGATATTATAGAGAACTCTCAGGCATGAAGATTTCCTCACAATGATTCCTTGACTGTTAAAGCAAGTGACATTTAAATTCTTAAATCGCACAAACGAAAAGTGCGTGCGCGACGCTTGGATTTGAACCTGGATCGCTCGAGTACTCTCCAGGCCAATCATTAGTGAGAAAAGAGCCGGGAAGAAACCCATAGGGGTTGCAAGCAGAATACCAGAAAATCAAATCCGATATCCGTATGATTAGTAATAGTTACAGATTCACTGTCGCTTGAATTGAATACGCCAGATGCGCTAATAACAAATTCTACTTGGATTATGGAATAAACCATAAACTATTCAATAAAAGTTAAATATCGCTTATAAACTTGTCTCGCTTTCACGCGAAAACTACTGATTTAAATGAAACTTAGTACAGTCAGATAGTCTAGAGCCTTTTTTTTTTTTTTTTTTATCGCTGGGAAATGCAGTTTACGCATCCCGCCCGGCCATAAGGTCGGGCGGGTATGTGGGACTCGCCGATTACGGAATACCCACTAAAACCCAGCGGCACCCTCAGCGTTGAAGGGAGACGTCACGGGATCGCTTGCGCATTACTACCGTGACGCCTCGGCGCGTGCCTTTGGCTCGTACACTTGATTTTACGGGGGAGGAAGGAGACGCGCATAGCGCATTCTCCTTCTCCCTGGTCTCCTCCTTCGAAGCGAATCTGCGAGGGCACTTTCCTCCCTTGTCCGCTCCGCGGCCTCCTTATGCGCGATCACTGTCTCGCAGAAAACGGACATTTCTTTCCAACATCTCTCACTGCTGAGCATAGCGTCCACTACATTCTGCAGCGAGAGATCCGTACCGACAATAAAAGTAAGGGAGTGCCTTTGGCTGGTCCAGGCTACGCATTCCTCGAGGGTATGTTGAGCTGAGTCTACCGGCGCGTCGCATTCATGACACGAAGGGGTTGCCTCCCGCCTTGCCACTCGATGCAGATACTCACCGAAACAGCCATGCCCGGTAAGTATCTGCACCAGTCTGAACTTCAATATGCCGTGATGTCTCATCAGCCATCGATCGAGGTGTGGGCGGATGGCCTCCACTGTTCTCAGACCAGCGACGGGGGATTCAAGATCGTGCTTCCACTTTCGCATTAGGGCGCCGTGCGCAAGGGACCTAATTCGGTGAACCTCCTCTGAAATTGGTCGCTCGCCCCTAGCCCTTGCATCTGCCCGGAATTTATAGACCGTGGTTAGCACCTCTGCCTGAAGTTCCCACGGAGGGTCGCCTGCAAGAAGTGTTGCCGCCGTCCATGACACTGTACGGTAAGCTCTAATTGCTCTCTGCGATATGACCCTCTGAGGCCTCCGCAGAAAGGCCTTATTGGAAGCGGTGAGACAGTCTATCCAGACTGGAGCCCCGTACAGTGCCATGCTACGAATAATGCCGACATACAGGCTTCTACAAGACGAGCCCGGACCTCCAATGTTTGGCAAAAGTTTGCCTAGGGCAGCTGCTGCATTTATTAATTTAGGTGCAAGCAGGCTGAAGTGGGATTTAAAACTCCACCGCCCATCCAAGGTTAGGCCGAGATATTTCATCTGCCTTTTGACCGTCACATTTTCACCTTGAATGGCAATGGAAGCACCTCGAGGTGGGCCCCTGTGAGGACCATGAAACAGAAGCGCTTCGGTTTTGGAAATGGATACCCTCAGGCCCAACATTTGGATCCGATCGACGACGAGAGAGGTGGTAACTGTTGCCAAGCGTGCTGCTTCCTCGTAGTTCCCACCACGTGACGTGACGAGCGTATCATCCGCATAGCAGATCACTTTTGATCTTGGCAGGAGTGGGCCACGCAGAATCCAGTCATAACCGATATTCCACAGAATCGGTCCTAAGACCGATCCTTGCGGAACACCGCGCTCAACACGACGTTGGTAAAGCCTACCGTTGGAACCCTCCCACAGAATTTTACGATCTAGGAGAAATGATGCCAGCAGCCTCCTGAGGTACTGTGGTATATTATGATACCGAAGCGCTTCCATTAGTATCTCGAATGGGAGGCTGTTAAAAGCATTCTCCACATCGAGCGACACAGCCAAGACTACGTCCCCTTCTTCCACCGCCCTCGTGGTGAGGTCTTTGAGGGTAACTAAGGCGTCTATAGTTGACCGACTTGCCCTAAAACCATATTGTGCCTCCGAGAGGCCAGGACCGACTTCCTCGAGGTGCCTGGTGAGACGGGCCGCTAGAATTCTCTCGAACAGTTTTCCCGTCTCATTTAAAAGGACTATAGGCCTATATGATGAAGGGGAGTTCAAAGGACGACAAGCTTTTGGCAACAAAAATAATTTCCCACTCTTCCACGCCTTTGGAAACTGTCCTGTGCGTAGGCATTCATTGAATAGTCGTTGCACTTGCTCTCCGAGATATTCAGATACAACAGCTAGTAGCCGACCTGGAATGCCATCTGGTCCTGGTGCTGTCTTCTTGGACCGAAGGCGATCTATTGCCAGGTCCATCTCTCCCTCAGTAATGGCAGGAATAACTGAACTCTCGACATGTTGTTCTATACTGCGAGGCTCACCAGTCGTAAGGAGAGAATCTGGGGCACCCGGGAAGAGCTTAAGGACGATGTTTTGAACAAAATCTTCTGACATAGTCTCTGTGATAGGAGCGCTTTGGCCACACAATTTCTTTCGTGCCATTCGGTAGGGGCGGCCCCAAGGATCTTTATCCAATGCAGACAACATCTCTTCCCGAGCGCGGGACTTTGCTAGACGAACTTCAAGCTGCAGTTCTTTTTTTGCATCCCGGTAGACGGTATACAGCTGCTCCTCTAACACCGGATTAAGACCATAGTGCCTGCGACACCTGACGTAGGCCCTACGTGCCCTGTTGCAGGCAGACCGGAGGTCGCCAATGTCGGACGTCCACCAGTAAACCTGGCGGCGTATTGGTCTTCGTCTCACCTTCGGCATGGCGGCATTGCAAACTTCAGTAAGAGATTTGTGTAATTTGTCAGCCAACTCCTCGGGATTGCTGCTCTCATTATTTTCGGAGTAAGACCACCGCTGGACAATGGCGGCTTCTTTCGCTAGGTCCCGATCCAGTTTATTTAAGGCCCAGCGAGGAAAACGACTTGGGCGACTAAAAGGAACCACAGGTGTAACGTTGTTGGAGATCTCGAAACGAATATATCTGTGGTCAGACAGAGTCTCCACACTCTCCTCCACTCTCCAGTTCATAACTCTACGAGCAACTGCAGGGGTAGCAAATGTTAAATCCACTATAGATCCACCCCGCTGCCGCACGCAGGTTTGGACTGCTCCTTTATTAAGAAGGGTCAGATTGGAGAGCAGTGACCAAATCTGAACAGCCCTTCCTCTAGCATTCGTGGCAGGACTACCCCATGCACGGGACTTTGCATTAAGATCTCCAAGCACTATCATTGGTCTTGAAGCCAGTCTGCCAATAACTGCTCCGATAGCATCTAAATGCGCTTCAAATTCCAACAGACTACGGTTAGGGGAAAAGTACGTGCCAAGAATCACGTATTCACCCCATTCAACGACAACAAAGCCCCGACCCCTGTCGATAACTGTAAGACCAGTACTGCCTCGGGTTAAAATTGTCACTGAATCGCCTAAATCTCCAGCCCAGTTAGAATGATTTGGAATATAATAGGGCTCGCAAGCCAGTGCTATATTTATATCCCACTCTGCCATGGACTGCATTAGCAAGTCTTGTGCTGCAGCGCAGTGGTTTAGATTCGACTGGAGGAAGCTAACATGTCGTAACTGATTCATGATGACATATTAGTTTCCTCCCGCGTCATTGGATGTCTTTCTCCGGAGGGGACTGAGGACTGACTCTTACTCTTTGTTTGGGGTGGATTACATGTTCTTCCCCCCATCGTATGCCCAGATGGAAGACCTGCGTCTGCACAGACTGCACAGTGGAGATCTCCAGTGCAGTTGGAGGCTATATGCCCCTCACGGCCACAACGGAAGCACAGATTACCGCGATCAAAGCTGGATGGACACAGCGCCCTCGTATGTCCTATACCCAAGCATCTGTAACAGCGCATCGGGCGTTGCTCAAGTACCTGGATCCTAGCCGAGCTCCATCCGACCAAAACTCTCCCGGCATCAGACAGTATCTTTGCAGCCGCCACAGGGCACCTTACATTGACCCTACCCACTCCACCTGGACCAACGCGTACTTCCCCAACCTTTACAGACTCAGCAGAACAGTTACCCGTGCGAGCTACGGCAGCCAAGACTTTCTCTTTGGTGACTGAGTCGTCAAGGCCCGTAACTATTAAGTCAACACATTTTACAGGCCCTACGACGTTGGCCACCCCATCCAATACGGTGCGCAGCTTTTCAGCAAGCTTATCAGCCTGTTCTGCTGTCTGCTCTTTAGGCAGCTCCAAAAGCCTAGCGCCAGTGGCGGAACGACGCACCCTCAAGCCAGAACCAATACCAAGCTCCTGAAGATCGACACCAAGCTCAGCCTTCTCCAAAACTTGGGCATAGGTTACTCCCTTCTCGGCTGCTTCCGGCTGAAGAGTGACAATAACGGCTGCCGTGCGAGGAGCGGTAAGCTTTGGCTTGGTCGGCTGAGAGACGGCAAGAGGGACGACCGTCGGGAGGGTTGTAGCTGGTGGGGTAGTTTTGTTTCCCTTACCCCTTCTTACAACCGTCGACCACCCATCGTTCTGGGGCGCCTGCAACTCACTTAAAGTTTCCATGGCCACTGGCGCTGTAACTGCCATCGTTCCGTTTTGACTCGAAGCCTTATCCGTACTACTTGTGATCGGTGCCAGAAGAGACGGATCCGTGGGTGCTGAGGACAACGTTGACATCGCTTTCTTCTTGTCCGCTGCTAGAGGCGGACGGTAAGTTTTCGCAGGCAGAAGGCGCTCTTCGATTCCAGCAAAACGGGCATCCAGCATGACGCCAACGGAGGACACAATCGACCCTTTTAGCTCCTCAATTATTTTACCGTCCAGGACAGTTGCGGGCTCCTTTGCCGTCACCATCAACGCCTTCATGTTGGAGAATTCGCGCCTGTGAGCTTTCAAATCCGCCCTTAGACCTTCCACTTCCTTCCTAAGTCGGCAGTTATCTGCCCTCAGATGACGCGTCTCGTCTCCCTCTGACCTGGATACCAGGGCGTCCACTATGTTTTGCAACGTGGTCGCTGAGTCCTTCAGCTTTTTGGCATGAGGTCCTTTCAAACTTCCAGGTTTTTGAGCTACCTCTAATATGGCTGCAGTGTACTGTCCTGCAGCAGCCCGTAATTCCTCAGTACCCAGCCTGGATGGATCATCCGTACAAGCCTCAATGGATGATTCCTCCGGATCCAAAACTGGCTGAGTCCCCTTTCTATAAGCCCTACTTCTCAGGACTTTGTCAAAAGCCACCTCCTTTGCTTCGGATTCCAGTCTTTTTAATTCTTCCCGGGCACGGGCCAGACCCTCACCCCTCCCTCTTCCCGCATTTTTACCCCGGCGGGCTTTATTAATTTTAGCCGACACTTTTATTTCGGTCTCCGTATCGGATTCCGAATCGTCGTATGCCGAAACCGCAGAGTGTGGCCTCTTGTTCCCCAGGGAAACATCAGTTCCCACCTCTGCGTCCGAGTCCATAGCTCAAGAAAAACATATACTTAATAATAAATAAAAATAAAAACAAAACACAAAGAATACAACGAAGTACCCCCAAACTCAGCGAGCCGGTTGGCAAAAAAAAATACAACGCACAACTACAACTTACTCCCACTACGAACAAATCCACAAAAAAAAAAAAAAAAAAACAACCGTTCCGAGAAACGGATCCTGCCTACTAGCACCGTAGTTAAGCAGATTTTTTTTTTCCTGCGTTAAACTATTGCAGACAATACAAACAAAACAAATTATTCGACTATTAGCCCTAATACCTAGCCTAAATACCTATGCAAATTATTATATTTGAAGGATAAGGTTTTCAACTCCTTATTCTCCAAATAAGTGGAATGAATCCACGACTCAAATAATTATGACACGTGCCGCTGGCAGAGTGAGCGACACGGGCCCGATCAAAACTATACTTCGACACAACGAATACCTACAACCGCATGAAAGAAAATGCAATTCTAAAAATAGAACGAGCCGCGCGGAGCGAATTGACACAGGTCCGTTCGGCACCGCGTCTCGTCCCGCACTCCGATAGTCTAGAGCAGTGATGGGCAAACTACGGCCCGCGGGCCAACTCCGGCCCGCGAAAGTATTTAATCCGGCCCGCCGAGGGTCAAAGCGTGGTGAAATGAGAGGCGCGGACAGTGAATTTGTGTGTAATGCTGTAATGTTTTTATAATATCATAACACAAAATGCATTTTTTCTATAATTCTGGCCCTCCTCTAGAATTTCTAAAACTTTGTGGCCCGCCATTAAAAAAGTTTGCCCACCACTGTGGGCAAACTACGGCCCGCGGGCCAACTCCGGCCCGCGAAAGTATTTAATCCGGCCCGCCGAGGGTCAAAGCGTGGTGAAATGAGAGGCGCGGACAGTGAATTTGTGTGTAATGCTGTAATGTTTTTATAATATCATAACACAAAATGCATTTTTTCTATAATTCTGGCCCTCCTCTAGAATTTCTAAAACTTTGTGGCCCGCCATTAAAAAAGTTTGCCCACCACTGGTCTAGAGCCTGAGAAAGGACATAGGCTACTTTTTAATTGGAAAAAAGTGTTGTAAAGGGTTGAAAAGGGGGATGGAAGGTTGTATGAATGTATTGTCATTTTCAGAACTAGAAGCAGGAACTTTTTTTTTAGGCTATTGAATAAACAAATATGGTATTCAAAGTTTGTAAAAATGTTACCCTTAAAAAACATAGGGGATTTACACATTTACGGGTTCATTACAAATTTGTGGAGCTAAAGTTAACGCGTTAAGACGAATCTATTATTAGTTATGTAATTCCACGTGAGCGAAGCTGCGGGCGTCCTCTAGTATTTTATATTTGCAATCATCAGACACCGCACATAGTTCATAAGAATCCTTCGAGCCAGCATCAGACTACCTAAACCAAGCGTGAGCATTCATACGTATTAAGTCGGTCAAACACACGAGTGACTGCGAACCGACGGAGCAGTTTGGCTGAACGGAAATGTGGGGTGATGCCTGTCCCGGCTTGCTGAAACTGGTGTTTAATCGATGTAAGAACATTTCTATAGGTTCCTATCTAATGGAAGTTATCAAATATAAATAAAAGATTGTGAGCTGAGAGCAAAAATGCAGCAGTTGTTTCAACGTCATTTACTTAGATATAACTGCAGATTACTGAAATGAATTGAACAAGGTTAGCAAAGCAAAAAATAGATAATAGTTTGTCTGTAAATACAGATAATAACAGACCTCTCTTTTTGGCGCCAAAGCCACACATGGTCCCTATACTATATTTTGATAAAATTGAAACTTCATAGAAAATAATTAAAATATGACAATATAATAAATAATTCATCACACTAAAATGTCGTTGGGACATTTGTATAGTTTATAAATACGTGATGGAAATTAGTCGTAATATTTTTTTATCATTACAACAACGTTATGAGAAAGCTTGAACGAACTCTGTGGAAATCTTTTTGGTCTACTTGCGCTCTTAATTAAAATATGATATTTTAATAATCTTGAATCATAGTAAATCAGATTCGATAGAAATTTTAAATACACTACATACCTTTAGAATTTTACGCTCTCAATTAAAATATAACATTTTAAGAATCATGAATCATAGTAAATCAGATTCGATAGAAATTTATAATACACTACGTTCTATATTGCCTATGTTATAAGCTTGTTAGAGAGAATGTTCAAGTCCACAGTATATACTAATGATTATTCTATGGTAGTAGATGTAGTAGACTTCCTTACGACACCGCAAGCAAACATGCTTGCCTAGCCATGTAAACACTAGTTTAATGATGTCTAGTCTAAAATGCTGTGGTAAGCACCATCACCGTACTTGCATAATGGTCTAATATTAATGCGTATTGCGGTAATACTGTCGTATTTGGACAAGGATTGATTTTGATTACATTTCATTATTAATATTCATCTATACCATATTTATTATTTACATATTATGCTTCTTGCATCATTTTTCATCCATCCATTAGACTTTTGATGTCCACTCCTGGACTAGACAGAGAGGACTACTCTTAAACGACACCACTCCGACCTGTCCTGTACCTTATGAATTTAGCGGTTTCCCGCTGTCTTCTTCAGGTCGTCTGTCCACCTTGTCGAAAGGCGACCTGTGCTCCTTTTTTCGAGTCGTCGTCTCCATTTGTGTATCGTTTTAATTACACTTAATTTAAAGTGACTCAAAGAGATAAAAGGGAAAATAATGAATAAGTTTTTCATGTTAACAGAAGTTAAAATACATTTATCACTTCGCTTAGCCATTCCATCCGAAAAGGCCAACTATTAATTTTCACATGAGCTTTTACCCCGAGGAGATAATTAAAAGATCGCTTTTAGAGTACATTGTGGAGATCATCAGTCTTTTTGCATAACCGACGACCCTGCAATGCAGCGAAACAATTTCTATAACATTGCCCATCTAATTTGAACTCTAAAGTTAGGGGTTTAAGTTCACATTTGCGTGGCGATCATTACTTATTGTCCTGCATATTTCTTTGCCGTCTATGTCCACCTGTAAATTATGAGGTTTTAAGCGGCGCGGACGTTGACTTTTAAGTATCGTAGATTAATCAATTAATTTATAACTTCTATAGTTTGGGTTATAAAACGTAAGATCAGAAGGTATTCTGCTATTGCATCTATCCATTCACCAGTCTTTGATGTCCACTTCTGCAGTCTTAAACGATACCACTCCAAACGATCTTGTGCCTTACTAATCCCACGGTTTGCTATGGTCTTCTTCAGGTCGTCTGTCTACTGTCCGTCTGTCGTAGGAAATTACTATTGCCACGGACTACAATACTAAAGCTAGTACTATACCGGGTATACTTTACTTCTGATTAATGCTAGGACTATTTATCGTGAGAACGCGTTTTTGCTTTAGTTTGGAAGCAATGTTAATCATTTAAGCTGTTACATGCTATTAGAATCGGACGGGTATCTATGTATATATTTCGTAGGTATATGTTAAATACTAAATTAAGTAAATATTGTGAAATTCGTGAATCAATATCTAATAATATAAGATAAAATATCCTTTGATTCCAATAAGATTCCTCATAATATTGCTTCACTAATCTACTATATAAAAATAAGTCGGGTTTTCCTTCCTGACGCTATAACTCCAGAACGCACGAACCGATTTCCACGGTTTTGCATTCGTTGGAAAGGTCTCGGGCTCCGTGAGGTTTATAGCAAAGAAAATTCAGGAAAAATTTCAACAGAAAAGCGGGAAAATCTTTTTTCACATACAGCGCCATCTCTGATACATAGCATGTACTACAAACCAATATTTTAAGTAGATGGCGCCGGTGCGTGATAGGTAGTGGTAGGAGTAGTGGTAGGGGTAGTGGTAGATGTAGGGGTAGTGGTAATGGTAGGGGTAGGAGTAGTGTTAGGGGTAGTGGTAGTAGTAGTGGTAGTTGTAGTCCACACACTTACATGAAGTTCTCCCAAAATATTCAGTAAAAATTATTTATATGGCAAAACAACGTTTGCCGGGTCAGCTAGTAGTTTATAATAAGTATATTTTGAATATGCATATGATACTTTGAATTCCTAAACAAATAGAAAGAAATGCCCACACAATCTCGATGGCCATTAATCATTGGGACTGTCTACTGATATTCCGATGTACCTACAATTAATTTCACCGACCTTGTTTCATTAGCCCTTGGAAATCAACGAGTCGTGCCCAGTATCAAATATCAGGGGTTCGTTAAATTAATTTATTTAGGTTTTGTTGTAAATTGTACACAAATTTCGGAAAACAATTACACTCAGCGAATTCTGGCATTGTTTGACTTCTGGCGTAACTGAATATCGGCGAAAAAATTGAGATGATTTATTCGGCGTCGGAACAACGGATACTCAGCGATCAATGAGAACGATCGCAATTTCTCTCTTTCCAATTCCAAACAGACTCAGCAGACCCAAAGTTAGTAGGCTGTGACAGAGTGATAGCGGTTAGCTCGGGAGGGTTGACTTTGCCGTTTGGAAAGGGCCCAAAAAGCTTGCCGTAGTTTTTTCTGCTAATGCTTTTGTTACGTCCTCTTGTTGCGGCATCGCAATTATGTTCGCCTCGTTTGTTTATTCCTGTTTACTTATTTATCTAGTGCGGACATTCCTAAATGGTCGTGCTCCATTCGGTTTATGGTCGGAACGAAATAAATTACTCTGTTTGGATGGCCTGCTCATTATATTCTGTTTGTTTTTTTTTCTTATTTCTTTACAACAACGGCTAAGACTGCTGGGTGGGTGTAGTATAAAACATTATGCTTACTTTTAACAACTCTCTCTAATATCTTTCATCTTGTTTCTGTATTATTTTTTTATATCTCTCTCTTATGACTGACTGAAAGAGATTGCTCTGATTCCTCACAGTAACAAGACTGCCTTTTCCGTCAATTTCTATTTATATCTTATATATTTTTCCGGTGCACTTAAGTGTGTTGCATAAAATATTAATATATTGTAATTAATCACAGCGGTAAAATGGGACCCTATTACTAAGATACTAAGGCTCCGCTCTCCGTCTGTCCATCTGTCACAAGGCTGTATCTCATGAACCATTATAGTTAGGCAGTTGAAATTTCACAGATGATGTATTTCTGTTGCCGCTATAACAACAAATACTTCAGAAAAAATATATTTGAGGTTGGGGTGGTGGCTCCCATACAATAGACATAATTTTTTTCCGTTTTTATAGATAACAGTACGGAACCCTTCGTGCGCAATCCGACTCGCAATTTATTACAATTAGAAAGCATTTTTAACAAAATTCATTGAATAATTCTAATTTGAATAAATACACAATACAGACCCGAGTTAATCTTCAGGATCTACTTTAGGATTTTCAGTGACTACAAACTGGACCTAAAGAGACATCAGAATTTATGATCACCATTGTACTTGACTTCTAAGATTAGCCCCCAAAAACAATGTGTCTGCAAAGTTTGGAGTCATTGAGGTAGCGAAGCTATTTTGAATTTTGATCCCTTGGACAATACTGCGAGATATAAAGGATTCAACCTAATACATTAATAAAATGCTGATATGGGTTTCATTATTGTGTGTAGACCATTATATTGTATTTGATTTGTCTAAATTATAAACGAGCTAAGAGTTTATATCTGTTTACGCTTATAAGCTAAATCATGTAAATGTTTTTTATCAATTGATTTCTGTTTGTTTGTATTGAATTTGCTTTTATTTACACAGTCTTCACATCAGAATCAGACACAAGTGTTGAAAAGGAATGAGCTCTAAAAGAGGCACATTAAATCAGATAAAATTTGATTACATTTTGATCAGTTTCCTGTCAGTCCGTGACGTATTCTTACAGATTCTAATGTCAACAAAATGTGCCATTTGCGAACCCTAATTACTTTGAAAATAGATCTTTTTACTCAATAATTCAATGGTTACAAACATAACTTTACGTAACAAGTTCACTTTATTGAAGTGATTAATTGCCCTGTTCTCACGCTGATTAGTGACTACTAGATGTACTAGTGTTTTATTCCTGTCTAACCCATCGCTATTGTAGAACATATTTGTTTTGAGTGGTTAAAAAGCTTTTTATAACTTTTTATTTTTATTTTCCTGCATTGTCATCGGAACCAAATATGTGTGCCGAATTTCAGCTCGATGGCTTCAGTGGAAGTGGGTGAAATATTGATTGTAAGATTCCAGGACATACGTATACATACGAGTGAAGTTAAATAGAATCTTTTAAAAATGTTGCATTAACATATCAACTGACTGCTGTCAGTCACACGCGGACGAGTTAACCAGGCGTGACGTCACTCTTTCGCATGATCACCCATCTGTATACAATTTGAGGGGTAGTTTGTAATAGAAAATAGATTTGACGCTCTGTTGGATTCATCTGTATCAATTTTAAAATTGTGTGCCGACAAGGTTCAAACTTGTAACACTTTAAGAAGTTAAATTGAATTGAAATTGGAGAGGAAACTATCTTTAATGGAAATTGTTCAGCTACAGAGACAGGATGGTAAAATTTGATTGAATTTTGGTATTAATAATTCATAAGTTCATTTTGGAATACCTACTTCTAAGAAAATTAAAAATGAAAATTAAACACGATGATTTTCTGATATCTATATATATAAAAGGAGAAGCTGACTGACTGACTGACTGAACATATCAACGCACGGCCTAAACTATAAGGGTTAGAAACTTGAAATTTTGCACAGGGGTTTCTTTTATAACGTAGGAGAGCACTAAGAAAGGATTTCTGAAAATTCACCCCCTAAGGGGGTAAAACGGGGGTGCAAAGTTAGTAACTATGAAACTTTGCCGTTTTTGAAGTCAAGTGGGCAACCCGAACGCGGGAACTAGTTCTATTATGTGAAAATACGATTTAAAACCGCCTTAGAAAACACAAGGTGCCTATGTAAATTAAAAGGCCTTGAGATGTTGTCGCTTCAGCTCTAGTACTAGCCGATGATAGAAGTTATGCTATGTTAACGAAGTTAGATGGTCGAGCTATTCGAAGGCATCCTTCATTAGTTAATGACTGTTATCTAACAGCAAACAGGAACCACGACTTAACATGCCATTCTATATTCGGATGCGTTTAATGTTTTTTCCTCAAGCACTCACATTGCAGCTTCCATATTTTTCGATTGCTGATAATATCTCGTACAGGACACGAGGTCTTAGCTATCAGAAGTATTATGCCTATAAAGAACAAGTTCATGATAGAATGCCTACTATATGAAAAAAAAAAACTACAGACGATCCACATAGAAGAACTCCACAAAAAGACGCCCATCAACGTACAAACACACTCAATGCATCCAACGCAATCGAGAGCACACTTTGTGTGTCGAACAATAACGTGCTTAAAGTCGGATAACTAATGTAAATTTCACAACAGCTAACAGACGAAGTAGTGAACTGAATTTATTGTACGTAAGAACATAGTGGTACAAAACCGGTCGAAATGTTGATAACTTCCGGAGAGAAAGAAATAAGTCGTACTGGATAGTTTCTTGTTTTTATTTTTTATTTTCGTTGGGTCCACATCATGCTTTATTCCCACTGGCTCGGCGGTTGCTCACTTGGTTTCTTTCAAAGCATTATTTTTATTGAAACTAGTTTCTTGTCTAATCCTCCGTTAAGAATTATAAGCACCCTTATCCTGTTTCCAAAACGTAACATCGTATTTTTGTTTATACTGGCCTTTTCTATATCCCGTACTTAATCATGTGTGGCTTGATGTTTATTTGTGTGGTTTTACTTTAAGATTTTGAGTCGATTGTGTTTAACAAAGGTATTTTAGTAAACAGAATTTTGGCTCGCTCATTGGTTTTGTAATATTATGGTCAATCGTCTCCCCTTAAATGGATAGCTGTCTATACAAAACTTTTTTTTAAATTTACCGTAGGATTTGAAGGTAAAGTTAGTGAGCCTTTACTAAATTAACTAGTGACAATTCAAGCTATAAAGTGGGAATAGTTAATTAATAATTATTCAATTAATTCTGCCAGTGGCATATGCAGGTATTATATTGAACTATCCTTTTCTTTTTACTTTTGACAATTGATACAAATATAAATATAATCGAAGTAGCAGTACCAAATAAAGTTACTGACAAGTCTACACAAATCTTTTCGTCATTCAGTTTTAGACAAAGCGGCGAAACCGAAGTTTTATAGTTCAGTCAATCAATACCAAGTGTTATTGCTTCGGGGTAATGTTTCTTGACGATAAATTGTGTAACTTAATACTTGTAGTAGGTAAATAGGCAATAAATTTCACGTGAAATTGTGCAAGAATTCCTTGCCTTCTATTCTCCCATACCAAATGATTTATATCTTCAACGGCTACGAGCTGCTAGTAAGGTAAAATTCACTTTATATAAAAATCGTCAGGTGATTTACACCGTTCACATTATTTGAGGAGAGTGGGCTTGTTCTTATAAGAGTTTTATATCATTGTTAAAGCACTTTTTGGATCGGGTACAACTGTAAAAGACTATTTCTTTTATCCACCACCACACCCCTTTCTTTGTACCACTATTCGGTATGGACCTCCTCTCGGAATGGAAGGGTTAGGTCTTAGTTCACCACGCTGGCCAAGTGCAGATTAGCAGACTTCACATGCAACAATGCACAACATTATGGAGAACTCTCAGGCATTAAAGTTCCCACACGATGTTTTCCTTCATTGTTCCGGCAGGTGACAATAATAACATAACATAGGAAAGTAATTGGTGCGTGCCGCATGGAATTCAACCCAAGCCAAGTGAGAAGCAAGTTCGAGGTCTGAGCTACAAATCACGCACATATTTTCCATAATTAACTAACACAAAAATAAAAAAATATAAGCTAGCAAACGCAAGCCTTCGGATTTTCATAGAGAGACCTTGACTATTCAAGCCTTAATCGACTACAACTAGATACTAGTTCAAAATATGCTGAGAAAGATATTAAAAGCCGTGGGTTTTCAACGGACGTAGGAGTAGACGAAGTGACACCAATAAAAGGATGTTTATGTCTGGTCTAGACGTACGGAAGTGACGGTTCCACTATCCAGTACAATTCCGCGCTAAAGCCACATAGCCTTCACAAACAGGAATTATTATTATCAATATTCAGTTTAGAATTGATTTTTATGGAATATTTTCTTGCGCAACATTTTTTAGCGACTTTAAATGTTAAAAATTCAGGTTTTACACAAAGCAAATTTAAGTTTTTCGATCAAATTTAAAGGAAGGGAAAAACATCAAATATTTGGGTATAGAAATGAATGTAGATTTATAATTCTTTTTAAAACGCGCTAGTGGGCTAACCAAACTGTGACGATACTTTACTGTATGATATCCCATATAAATTCAGCGTTTTTAAATTTTGAACACGAGCTGGAGAAGTTCTGACTAAAGTAACAAGTAGTATTGATTGTCCAGACCTAATTTGAATATCTGTTGACGTTTCTATATGCCATTATATTTGGACTAGTGGACGCCCGCAGCTTCGCTCGCGTAGAATTAGACCCATTAACGACGTCTACCCACGTTCGGGTTGCCCACTTGACTTCAAAAACGGCAAAGTTTCATACTAACTTTGCACCCCCGTTTTACCCCCTTAGGGGGTGAATTTTCAAAAATCCTTTCTTAGTGCTCCCCTACGTTATAAAAGAAACCCCTGTGCAAAATTTCAATTTAAAAAAATGATGTTATATGAAGGACAATGTCTTACAATTTGTTGACCTAGAATAGAGACCTTCGCATGCACGAACAAACGATGCTCAGTATAAATATTTTCTTGCTCAGCTCAAAGGTTTCTTTACATATAAGCAAGCGGAGAACTGAAAAAGAATACGAGAAACGCTAGGAACATACAAAATTAATTACTCAATGGAAAAAGCACGTAGCTAGTCTGACGTTGTTCCCTTTTGTATTTGCCAAACTAACTGGGATACATCGTTACGTATTCTGGATTTGGGGAAATCTCTTTCATCCCGTAACTGGGTAGTACGCAAGGCGCATTAGAATTGGACAGTGCATCGAAATTTACATTTTCGATACGGATTTGTTACGGATTGTTTACGCAGTCAAACCAACTAGCGTCAAAAATAAACGAACCGAAGATGGATTTCATGTAGAATTTCCAGATAGTTAATCTTGACGATGAACAAATTGCCAAACTCAAACACAAGTTGGCTTGTTAAGTTTATTAAGGTTTAAGCGAAGTAATGATTTTCGATGATTCCTATGGAAATATTAATTTAGTTTCGACGGACAGCTACAGTTGGTAAATAAATTATTCAGCTGACTAATGTGGACTGAAGAAAGAGAAAGCTAGCTGCAACCCATAGACATCTCTGGGCACGGGTCTCCCCCACACAGTTGCGGGAGGTCTAGAGCATACTCCACCACGATGCTCTAATGCGGATTGGTCTTTACCAATTTATTGGTGTGTCCAATATTCTGAAGTCACCCGAAGCTCTTCGACAAGGCTTAATGCAAGGCTTATTGCAATTGAAAACAACTGCAACTGATTTAACGTGCCCTTCGAAGCACAGTATCACATCCGATTTTATTTCGGCAAATACTTAGGTAGAGATGGTTTTTTGTTTGGTATAAAATTGGTTATAGGTGTCAACAGTTATTATTACAGATGTTTCTATTGAGTTTTTGGAACATAAGCAGTAACGAATAATTTTATAAAGTCAGATGTGAGGTTTGAATTTAAAATTGATATGCGTGTAAAATTGATACGCCTCAAAGACTGCTCTTAAACTCGTAGCTTATAAAATAGGGTGTCCCCCACGGAGGACCCGGGCAGTTCTATTGCGTGATCGTTTTTTGGCAATTGTGGTTTCCCAGTCGCATTTCTGAAAGTTTGCAAAACTACTAGTTTAGTAATGAATCAGTGGTTTCTCGACCTATTTGGCTTGATCGTGCGAGTGTACGGAGCCAAACGCTGAACACTTGTGATGGAAGCTTTTGATCAGGAAAAGCTTTGTACATTCACATCATATTGTTAGCACTTTTGAATTTCCGAGTTTGAACGCAGACTTTGGGATTTGTACATTTTTATTTATACATTTTGATGGACGAATGGAGTTATGTTATACGTATAAACTACACATATTCGTATAGTTTATACGTAGGTATATCATAATTACTTAAGGCTGATACGCGAAATCAATTAAGCATCAAAATCATAGAACTGTAACGAGTTCTCTGAATCTGAATTCGAATATCTGTCTAGTTATTATCATTTATTTTTCTCATTCTGTTATTCATTGACATAGTGACAGAAACTTTTTACAAAACTTATAAATGTAACAAAGTGAAATAATTACATACTGCTGCATATTATGGGTATTATTATTATAATAAATAAATAAATAATAATAATAAATAAATATCTTGGACATTCTCACACACGGCCATCTGACCCCAAAGTAGGCGCGAGCCTGTGTTATGGGTGTCAGAGACTGATATACATACATAGATATTTTTAAATACATACTTAAATAGATAATATTAACATCCAGACACAGAACAAATACAAGTGTTCGTCACACGAATATTTGTCCTGAGTGGGATTCGAACCCACGACCTTTGGCGCAACAGACAGGGTCACTACCGATTGCGCCAACGGGCCTGTCATATACATATATAAATTAATAATATGTTATTATTTTGGGTAAGTCAGTAACTTACTTCTTTTAGTCAAACGAAATTAAAACGTTAAAGGGATGAAGAATCGATTCCAAGTTATTATTATTATTGTTTTTATTATAATGAATATTTCTGCACTCTGTACTTGATTATAAAAGCCAGCTCAGAATAATGAACCTACTGCATTCACCGACAAACGTAGTGGATCCGAAACTGGAATTCAAAGGAAAGCTCGTCTGGTTACAGATTAAACCTAGATCTAATCCACTCCAGGCGGTTACACCTAACAAAGTAATCTGCACAAAGGAAATTGTTCTATTTGCGTCAGACAAATTCCGCTTTGATTTGAATATGAAAGGAACATTAGACACGTAACGTTCCGAGCGAAATACTAAATGCAATAGTAAGTTCACCGGTCTTTGTAGTGATCGAAAACTTAAACTTATTGGAAGAAGTAATATAATTACTGCAAAATTACAATGCAGATGATAAAAATGTAAACAAAGATAAACAATGTATGAGACAGAAGTAAAAATAATAAGCCAATGATGTAACATGATATCATGATAACAATGCTAGTTCAAACGGAGAAAAGAATACCGAAATGCTATGAAGTTCAAAATTTGCAACACAAATCGCACTGCAGTATCTAGTGCAGAGGTTTTTATGTGCGGGCTTAAAGAAACACTGATTAGCATATTACACGGACAGCCACTCGATGTAAGACCATTTGTTATTCCATCAAAACTTACTATATCAGCTTTAACTTTGATAACACATTACCGATTAAAGAGCAAAGTTGCGGCCGATTTATCGTCGTACAAAAGGTTGTTTCATATCATTATTCAAGATACCAGGACGCTAGGCTAAGCTTCTTGTCATTATCACTCGATACAACAGGTTCGTTCACATTTTTGTAAGAAACCACACTTAACGATGCACGTAAACACTTGATTGAAAAATTTTGAGGGTTCTTTTGAGATTTTTTTTTATGGTTATTTTGTTATATTTTTTGTGGACGACAATGATCGTGACGCGACATGCTTGCGGTCGGGACGCGCGCGTTTAGGCGACTGATCGGAATCACCCCGGGCGAGCGAGGGGTTTCGGCCCGGCCGGCGGCGCGCGGCGTACATTTGAATTGCGTTCCTTTACAACTATCCTTCTATTGATTGTTACTGTTTGATGTAAAATTGTTCATAAAGCATATTTACGATTTTTTTAAGCAGTACAAACGTAATAATTCTTCTTTTTCATTTATCAAAACGTTCCAAGTTACAACTGCAGCAAAATGGAAAGAAACGTCTAAAATCAGCAACACTTACGCTCGCTCTTTCTCGCAGTAGTGGACTGAAGGAGACAGGACGATGCGTGTTTCCTTTCAACCCTGTACGTACCCTTCTCAATGCAGCTCCAATATGACAAGACCTCCAGTTTGTTACAGTGTATCCAATTCTGTATATTTATATATACAGCGAGGGAAGGGTGGAGTGTCTCAGATTAAATTGGTTTGTCACAATACAAATGTAGGGCCACGATTTTAGGGCTAACAAATTAGAATGGGGAGAAAAAGTGTCCGAACGTCAGGTTTATTGACATTTTGTTGGGCGATAATTAAGGCTTACGAGGAGGGCCGAAAGTTATCGGCACACCGTTAAATTTTAAGGTTGGATTTTCGTTTCAATTAGTTCATTCGAATTGGCTCTTTACTAGGGTAACAGGATGATAATTTTATTGGATGTCGCATTTATCGAGTGTTTGATAGGAAACTCTTCAAAAAAGATGATTAACTCTGTTAACCTAATCAGTCTGTTAAAATTTACTTAAAGTTTTAAGTAAACTTTAATAGATGGTATTTGTTTAAATATTTAACATAATTTAGCAGAGGAGAGAAAAAAATGTTTAAATTTAATTAATTTTGGTTCACTTCTCGACAGATTTTAGATCTGTGGTTTCAGGTATGCACCTAATAAAATGTAAAATGTCTTTATTAATTATATCATAGCTTATAAAAGTTCAAAAATAATATTATTTAAAAAGACAATAACAATCTTTCGATACTAGGTACTTACTGCAAACTATGAATCAATTCTCTTAAATACCAAAAATCATACTCCGGGTATCTACCTCGAAGTCTATGGAGAGTTATGTATGTTCCTGAGCATTTGTGTATTTCAATGTTAGCAGTTAATTACAAAAAATATATAATAACAAAATCATTTGTTAGAACTTTTTTCCAGCTAACTCATCTTACTCTGATGCCTTGTTCATAGTGGAGAAGAAGTATTTTAGTTAAACTACTGCTTTTTACTACGAGTTTTGCATAACTCGATTTCGGAAAATATTGTTTTTCAAAAGTATTAATTATTATTGGCCAGACACAACGCTTATACCGCTCAAATTATACCTACAAGTAGCGCCATCTACTTTAAAAGAGTGAAAGAAAGTACGTGTATTGTAGAATAGCTTAACACCATTAACATCAGCGTAGTACGAGGACGTCAGGTTGCCTCTAGTAGAGTTGTTTCATCGACAGATGGCTCTGCAAGTGCCAAAAATAATTTTGAGAGATACATTATATCAATTAAGAATTATCTCTGATTCAAACTTATTTGCTTATGAAGGAGCTTCATATAGACTTTTAACTCCTTTCATCCCTTTGGGGTTGAATTTAAAGAAAAAAACTACTGCTCTGGCAAATATCAGCTACATCGGTCAAGTGGTTTTTGAGACTTTTTGTCTAATCAGTGTTTTTTTTGGTTTTTTCGCTTCGCGTATAATAATATATAGTTAAAAGAGTACTGGTTAAAGTTTGAATGAAATGTAAAAAACCTTTTTTAAAATATTCTTTATAATGTATATGATGTTTACATTGTTATTATAATATCCATTCTCTTACATGCTAAAATTGTATACAATTTTAATATACTAATAATACAGTAATATAATTTCTCTAACAATAACTGACTTGTTACACTGGTCACTAATTTAGTCTCGGGATCCAATCCCACCCTCCCACAAGCCACCACAAGTAAAAGAATCAGAATATAAAAATATAAATTCAGAAAATTCTTGAACAAATTTTACAATTGTATTACAATTGGTACAATTTGATGTGAAATTAAATTGAAAACAGTTCGTGATGCTGATAAAAATAATTAAAAGGGTCGACTAGGGAAGTGTTATCACCAAATTAAATATGCTGCAATATCACGATTCTCGTTTTAATCATTAAACATTTAGCATGGCATCTTGGTCTTAGAATCTGTATGTCTGTATGTGAGCACTCATTAAAAATAATATGTTCACCTAACGTAATGTTTATGATATTAACGATTTTTACTTAATTTTCATAAAAATTTAAAGGTGTTCCAAAAATTTATAGATCTTGGGCGTGGTCGGTTACATCTGAGTGGAAATAGATAATATTCACGGAAAACATTTCTTATCATCCAAATTATAGATTTCTGCTTGGTTTAGCGTAAATATTTTATATTAGATTATTTATACAGATTATTTTTCTCTATTTTTGCTGGTATGTACGGGCACGCCCAAAATAGAATATCTCCTTGGTAATCATTAAATTTTCAAGATAATCACAATAGGACATGGTACCTAAGAATAAGAGTCATTCACATCGCGTTTCTCGTCAATAACAACTCTTGAACGGTAATGGCTCGCATTACCTCGTCACTGTTAATCAATTACAAAGGAAAACACTCTAATAAATCACTCTCCCATATTCGTAATCTCTAGTAATCATGGATTTGCTATTTTATTTGTTCTGTGTGCTAGATAACGAGAAGTATCTACTTCCCGACAATTCACACGGGAGAATGATTTTGATTCGTTATATAAATCAATTGTTATTTATTTTTAAATGCAAATGTTACGCAAGTAGGATTAAGACGTAATTTTAGCTATTGACTGTATGTAGAGATTCTAACAATTATGATCCTTAACATTGTGATTGAATGTACTTTTTACACCATAATAATTTAAGATAAGTATTTACAGTTATAGCTAACTTAAATTAAATAAAGCTTAAGGGACGGAATGAACTTAAAGGAAGACTTGAGGTAGTTAAAAATTAAGTGGTGACTAAATGAAATATATAAATTTATCGTATTACGAATTGCAGATTACTTGATTTTAAGATTGATTTTAATAGTGTCAGTGATATTTTTGAAAATCCCAAAAAAAGGAAATAAAAAGGGGATAAAACACGGAAAAAAGGGAATTAAAGAGGGTAGGTTGTAATTTTAATGTTTTAAGGTAGGTATATTTTATGATTTGGTAGATCCAAATCAGTTCCAGAAACTATCTACAAATCCTTTAATGTAATTTACGGATGTGATTTTACATTATATTTACATTATTAACATTAATATCAACAATAGAAATACTTAAGTATTTACAACTATTTATAATCCAACTCCTAAAAGAGTGTTTTTTAATGTATTGTACATTTCAATATTGTCAGTCTATGGAAACAGTAATAAAATTAATTATAGTTTCACCAGTAAACAACTTGTTTTTTTTAAAAACTGCATTCGATAAATTTTTAAACTCCGAAGCTTTTATTGATTCAATAAAAACCAAAGTTTTCTAATTTGAGCACATTATCAAAAGGCACAAAAAACTAACTTACTTTTTCAAGTTAGGTAAATCCATTTCCTTGGTTCCTCCTATTTTGTTAACAGAGTTTTCACTTTTTATATGTAATTACAAAAAGTTTATATGTTACATGTACTCGTATTCCTTATATAATTCAATATTTTAAAATTTACACGCTAAACATGAGCACTTTTTAACTCGGTATCAACATTATCAGTAACACCAACATTAATCTGTCACTAGATGTCACTAAAAGCGTAATAATATCGTTATACCACAGATTATTGCACTTTTTCTTTATCTGTGATAGCGTAGCCATTCGTGTAACCGTTCCGAACCATGCCGTTTGTTTCTGTGTTGGTGACATGTCCATTGGCAGTGGTGACATGTCCATTGGCACTGGTGACGTGTCCATTGGCGCTGGTGACATGTCCGTTGGCAGTGATGACATGTCCATTGGCAGTGGTGACATGCCCATTGGCGCTGATGACATGTCCGTTGGTCTTAACGTGTTCTTTGGCAGCGTATCCAGTGTTATTATTGTTGTTGCATACTTCCACAGGTCTTCGAGGCCTATCTTTCTTGTAGGCTTGGATGTAGAAGTTCGTGAAAAGCACGATGAATATTGTCGAGTGAAGAATCAGGCCTGAAGCGATAAGTCTGGAATTGATAATGAATATTTATTTAATCAGTTGTGTCCCATTAGCGTGTACTCGTAACGTGTAACAACGCACAAACTTGAAACAAACAAAGATTGAATATTAATCAAATTTTCACTGTGACTGGTTAATTTATTCAAGTTTATAACATGCGTAAATCAGTCATTCACTTGCTTACTGTACCTATTACAATTGTTCGTATGTATATTAATAAATTAATTAATGTTGGTGAAATTAAATATATTCATCTACTCATAATTTATTAAACTTTATCAAGTAGAAAAATTGTAGTGAAAGTATGCTTGTGTCTTACAGTACACAATAATAAGGCGTGCATGGTAATTGCTACCAAACAGAAACACTTAACGACTTCGACCAGACTTGACGACGAAAACTAGCTGACCCCACAAACGTTGTTCTGCCATATGAAATGTCAAGATGCGACACATCATGTAAAATATTGTTGATACAAAAATACTAAAATCGTGTAGTCGTTAAAAAAACATTTTCCAGTGGAGCAAATTGTGAATCTAAACCATTCTCGAATCCCCTTGAACACATACAAAAATATTCATCAACCAGCCGTTTAGGAGGAGTTCAGTCATACAATAAATATATATATTAAGATAACAAAATTATATTGTTAATTTTTTTTTATAAAGCTTTTTATAACTTTTATTTTTTATTTTCGTGCATTGTCATAGGAACCAAATACATATGTGTGCCGAATTTCAGCTCGATAGCTTCAGTGGAAGTGGGTGAAATACTGATTGCAAGATTCCAGGACATACGAGTACATACATACGAGTTAGAGAAAGAGTAAGTAAAATAAAAGCTTTTAAAAATAGAGAAAATACGTATACAAGTACAAGGTGACCTAGGTTAGATTCTCAAAATTAGGAGTAAGTCAAGCAGTATTTAAAAAAACACTTTAATACATACTTAGGGTATCCGCAGTCGTAGACAAGAGCACTGATTGAATGAAACAGCACCATGAAGAATTGGATCTGAAAAATAAATGACACTCATGAACTTTATTATACATCAATCATTTATTTATGTATTGTTTTAAATTTACAGGATGCAATCCACTTAGTATTTTGAAATCAGGACGGCAAAGAAACGATTCTTTCACATTAAAATGAATATTAGGTTGACTTCGTTAAATTACATGACTCCGATAGTATTAATGGCTTGCGTCGATTCAATGTGATCAACAGAGTTAAGCAACGACGGGCGCGGTTGGTTTGTTGATGGGTGACCGCTAGAACCAAAATTTCATGGGTGCTACCGTGCTTCGAAGGGACGTAAAGCCGTCGGTCCCTGTTGTTTTCCATAGTGAAAACACTCGTTAAGCCTTGTCGAAGATCTTCGATTTGCTTGAGAACCAATCGACATTAGTTTAGCCAGTAATCCCTCCACCAATCAGCATTGGAGCGTCGTGTTGAAATATGCTCTAGACTTCCCGTAGATTTGTCTGTGAGTGATATCCGTGCCCAGCACTGGGACGTCTATGGGTTGCAGCTTATTTATTTGAAGTCGAGTTTTTATTATTATTTCTAAATGTTAAAGCTAAAACCGATCCAATCACAGATTACGAAAGTTTAAGTACTTAACACTTGACAATGCAGCCAAACAAGTTGTGAAATCGTCGGCTTAGTGGCTTTTGAGTTGAGTTTGGTTATATTCACTGGGGTACAGTTGGACATTGAAAATTATGTGAAGTGTCTAATGTTTAAATTGAAAATTGTAAAACCAATAATGTCTGTCGCAATTAATCAATGGTTGCCAGTTAAACTTATACAATTGCGATCCTCTTCGTCCTCCCTAGTAACGCTGATGTTAGAAGTAATATAATGTGACTACTAAACGGATTGTGCACGGAATAATAGACCGCTCTTGTTTTTTGGATTTTTACCGTAAGCACGGTGTAGACTGTAAATAAAAAAATATAAAGTAATAAGTAAATATAATAAGCATATAAAACTAGCTGACCCCGCAAATGTTATTCTGCTATATCAAATGTCAACGTGACGCGACGCTTCAATGGACGACGGTTAAAAATAAAAATACTAAAATAGTGTTAAAAAACATTTTCTAGTGGATCAAATAGTGAATCTAAACCATCCTCGAATCCCCTTGAACACACACAAAAATTTCATCAACATCTATCCAGCCGTTTAGGAGGAGTTCAGTGACATACACACGTACACAAGAAATATATATATTAAGAGTAAGATTGTAAGCAAAATAGTAAGTAAAACTTTGTGTGAAAAGACCTGTATGGTACCTAACTGCACACATCCTAGTCCTTCACTAACCTTCAGATTTCGCTCTATTTGGATTTCTGATAGACGTTATAAATGGATAAGCTACATACTGCATAGATTAGCATGAAAAATATTTCCATTCTTATGGCTATATAATGACTTTGAATGACCAATGTTAAGTCAAACGCAATAGATGTCGTAACTTTACATTGGGAGCGTCAACACGAAACATTTACGCTGCACTAAAGACACAGATTATAAACATTAAAGTCATAGTGTCCAATAACTTGAACTAGATCTAAAAGTATCAAGCTAGATTGCGAAAGCCGCCTCAAGAACACAGACTTGACAATCGCTGTACGCAGGTGATTGGACGCGGTTGGAGTGGATATTTCGTCGCTAACGTTACATATAGGCGTATCTCATTTTTTGTAACTTTTCAGTAGAGCCAAAAAACGTTTATATTTTCCCGATTCGTGAACATTTTCTCTTATGCTTTGATTATTAAGACACTGAGGCAAATAAAACTGTGTGGTGATTACGTCTTAATAGTTGGGGTCTTATTATAATTTTATAGCAACGACATAACACAAGTATATATATATAAAAAAAGACTTCCAAGTCATATACGCCTGTTTGTCGAGTCCCAATTTTAAAATATAAAGAGTCAAGATTATAGTTACGCCCAACTCATTGCTTATAAAAAAATTGTTATATTATATTATAATAAGTTATAATACAAAAATATTATAAGAAATAAGTTTTTTTATTATTTAGTATATTAATCAAGTCTACAGAACAAAAGCATAATTAGAGATAAGTTTTTTAAATCAATAAAATAAAATAACAATATTGCTGCTTATTAAATTAAATAATTTATTCATGGGGCAGTCTATGGTAGTAGCCTTTGTACTCTTGAAGTCTGATAATACCAGTACTACCTGAGCAAAGACTTAAAAGATCAGCATACATTGCCTTGGATATTTTTTAACGTTCGAAGTTCAATCATGGTACATCATATTTTAAATATTTAGCTTCGGTTCTTTTTATAACTATAGACCTATATGATGTCTCTATATGGCTAGTTCTAAACAATATTGTAGTGGTGTTTCCGCCATTTCTGTCCAATTAACATAATAATTAGTGTTATCTTTACGTAGAGAGAGTATTTTTATTTTGCGAGAAAAGTTTTTAAAATGTATAATGTATATTATTAAAATATATTACAAATAGTAAAATTATAATCTGATAGGCGACTTATATAGAAAAATTGCTCCTTCTTTGGAATTCGGTAGGTAAATAGATATATTGTTGAGGATCGAAAGATGGCACATACTTTTTGTTATGTTCCAAGGCGCTTTTCTTGTTTCTTTCAATTCTCTCACCTTTTCTTTTTCTAAAATATGGCTAGTATATTTCTCTCGCAACTCATCTTTTGTTTGTGTTTTACCTTACTTAAATGCAGGCAAAGGCTGCACTGATCTTTTTTAGGCCTGTGGAAAGACCGGTTCACAGATTTCAAGACTGTCTTGTTAAGGGTTAATCCAGGCACAGGATGATTGTCAGACCTAATATTTAACTCTGCAAGTAAAAGATGGTGCGTCTTTTAGCTAAATAGCTTTTAAATATAGCTGACAAGTCATGGTGATAATATTCACGTGTAGTTTTCGCCCTGCAATAGTGGGATTTAAATGCAATGTTTGATATAGGGCTTTTTGTGCCGTCAAATTTTATAAGCATCACATTTGTCAATAGGCGTTACTCAATGTACGCCTATATGTTAAGGCTCTTTCCACTGATCCTTGAGATAAGCCCGGTGGATATTTTTTAAACCAAAAGAGTTAGAGAAACGCCTCTTTGTGACGACATAAAGCATAACAAGACGATCACTTTTGTGTATATAACTCAATTTTGACATTTTATGAGATACGCCTTTTGGTAACGTCAGCGACGATTTGATTAAAACTAAGTAGAATGACCATAATATATTCTGTTGCAAACATAGATTTAAAAAGATATAGATATGCTATACACAAAATTTTGTTTCATTTAATGACAATAGTGTCATGCCAAAACCCGCAACAAATGCTATCGGTGTGCTATAATCTCAGAAAAAAATTTAATAACATGTAACTGTTTGGGTTGAAATAGTTTTTTTATTTATTTCCACTAAAAAGGTACATACATTGTTAGTACATATATAAATTTCTGCCAAACTGTACGCCAGTTTGTTGGCAGCTGGTATTTAACAGTTCTCGAAGATTCTTATATTCATTTTAGAGGCGACCATCTTACTCCTCAAGGGTAGCTACACATCTGACTTGGAACGAGACTCTTACTAACTGGACTATTACTAACATCAACTAACAGGACTAACTATCACTAACTGGCCCTAGCCCTTGTACCGACTAACGAACTAACCAACGAATTTAATAATTAACTCTCTCAGCTAACATGACTAACCATCCCAGTCCCTAATTGAGTCAGTTCAAATGCAGTCACAGTTGTCATGGGCGGCAGCGGATGGGTGGTGCTGGAAGCTCGTTTGCTATCTTATATTTATAAAAAAAATGGCCTGTCTAATGTCTATGTCGTATCTTGTATAGTCTATAAGTCTTTGGTTACAAATGATAGGATAATTTTTAAAGACAATTAGAAAGCATGCCTACGTATTTCTAATCGTGGATAGATTTTAGTTAAAAACTCAATTAGTGTAGTTTATTAGGTAACTGCTTTTTATAAAATCATTCATCATTCACCAATCAAAATACCACCCTCGCTTTTACTGGTGCTTCAAAGTAGAGATGATGGTAGTACATCAGTAGTCTAACTCTACACAAAGTATGGTAGCACCATCGCCACATCCGCCAGACAAGGTATTAACTACCATTTCTGTATCCAATATCAAAGCTTATATTCGATTCATAAGCTAAGATTAATGATGATTATAATAAAATCATAAATGGCCACCCATAATTTTTGAAGGTAATGAACAAACCTTTGCTGTCATAACAAATGTAAAAGTTTAAATTAGTTCTCATTACGAAAGAAATCATTAAATTCAATCGATCGGAATGTCACCCTATGAGTTCCTTTTTGAACCGGCAAGCCGTAGTGGAAACGCGAATAAATTAACCATCTGAAGTGATAGAGACCGGTTTATTGAAGAAATTGCGTCAAGCAATGCGTGAGGAAATTGGTCAATCGACAAGTACGGACAAGCGTTGGTGTACAGAAAACGTATAGAAGTGTATAGATCTTGCAACCGTGACGAGTGCACACTCGTCATGGGTTGCAGCTATTTACAAATCTACGATTTGATAGACTATTTAGATATCAGATAATTTGAGTGGCAGCTTGCTACCACTTTGTAGGATACTCGTATTTCTAGACAGATTCCGTGATTGGCAACGATTGTCATCGTAAGATTGAGCCCACAATACGCACTGGAACAGTGTGGTGAAGTATGCCCCAGGCGTTCTCAGTCAGTTATGAGAAGAGCCGTGTATGCCAGTACTGTATAAATAGTCTTAGGTACTGGCATCTAACGAAAAATTAATATAAATAATTAACTATATTGATATTATTATGAAAAAAAAAATTTTTTTTGTGACTTAAATATTTCGCCCTTGCACATGGCGCCTTTCCATAGCTTTCACACTTTCACCTTTTATATCGATGTGATGATCTGTGACGTGTTCTCTACTTGTTAATTCTAATTAGCTTGTATGTGTGAAGTATACCTAAGGGGAACTGTGTTGGAACATTTTGGTTCTATCCTGGTGGTATTTCAATTAAATAGGAAGTAATCTTAATGTGATACAGCCTTTAAATTACCTAGCCTTAATACTACCGAGTGGACGAAACTCGTGTATCATTTTTTTTTTACATTTTGTGTTGGAACGTTAATAAAGGTATCTCTATAATCAAACCAATGTTCAAATCATATACGTAGTGCTATACTTAAGAATTTGTGGTTCGAAGTGACATGTGACAAGTAACATACCATCGTATCCAGATAATCAACTATTATCCTATGTATGTGTAACACACACAGTGTCATACCAATGTTAGTGTATCTAATGTTTTTCCAATGCATATTTTATAAAAAATATTACACCTATGCACATCTGTTCCATAAAAACGTTAACTGTGCCAAATTTCATACACCTCCGTCCACGGTATTTTCGTTAACATGGAGTCGAAATTTTTGGCTTCTCGTATTAGGTAATATAATAATATAAGGACTAACTGGAATCAAGAATTAAATTCATGACCCTAAGTGTCCTATCGACCGGTGAATCCGGGATTCTAATTCCGGCAGCTTTATTTTTGATGACTTCGTACGTATTACTGGTAGGACCAGATATTCATTTCTCAGATAAATATTACACTTGTCATTTTCATCATCCACAATACAGGCTTGCCTATCGCGGGGGGTGTGTGTAACAAATATATCTAGTAATATCTACAAGATTGCCCTGTTGTGTGTTCACCACCTGAATGCAAGTCGGAAATATTGATTATATTAATGCATCGTGCAGAGCTTATCATTTAGTGGCTAGCCGTAACAATAAGAACCACGAGTATATATTGTTTAAGAGTCAACCATAGCCAACCAACTCTCTCTACAGAGAAGTCTAGAGAATACTCCACATCCATACATCCACATACCTATCGCGCCGTTGCTAAACTCAGTCGATCTCGTACACTCAACTAACTCAGCTGGGCTGTGAGCGCTTCGACTATGTTAACCAGGTGGTATTAGAACGTTCGCAGTGACCAGCGGTTTCGCAAGCAGATCCTGTCGGTAGGAATGCTAGGCGCGGTACACGTGGTGCCTAGTAGGTAACCGGTGCGTGCACATGACTCAGATGCAATTCTACGGATGTGCTTTTGCAATGGTTGTGAAAATCTCGAAATTTTATGCTGTTACGGTCTAATTGATGATGTGCGTGTTAGTCACCCCAGCTGGCTATACCGGGTTTGAACCTCGGAAGATTCATTGGTTAGATTTTGTCTGTTGTCAAGGATGTTACATTGTTGTTTTCTATGTACAATTTTGGATCGTGTTATTGTTAAAGTTGACTGCAAGTGCACCAGAAAGTCAAGACACATTGATGTCAGATGACATGAAACTCTAACAAAAACTGAACCAGCGCAGTACAATGGAAATGTGGTGTCAACATGAGTGGACATCGGATTACTGGCGATATTATAATCGCATCAGCGCTTTTGCGTCGCCGTTCGAAGGCTGTGGGATACTGCTTGAGTCATCGTCGGTCAATGCTGTCGAAAGAAATATGATTCTCTTTGAATCATCATAAGAAATATGATTCTCTTTGAATCATCATCATAACCCTTTCTTTGTCCCAGTTGGGTACGGTCTCCTCTCAGAACGGGAGGAATCAGGCCTTAGTCCACCACGTTGGCCAAGTGCGGATTGGCACACATGCCTTTGAGAACATTAGAAGAACTCTCAGGCATGCAGGTTTCCTCCGATGTGTCCTTCACCGTTATAGCAAGTGACTTATAATTTCTTAAATCGCACTTATCTCAGAAAAGTCATTGGTGCGTGCCGCTGGGGTTTGAAACCGGATCGCTCGAGTGAGAGGCGAGTTCGATAGCCACTAGGCTGTCACTCTTTGTATTCAAGCCACCCTAAGGTCTTCAACAAGGCTTAACGACTGTTTCCAGCATTGAAAACAAAACAACCGGGACTGACGGCTTTACGTGACCTCCGAAGCACGGTAGCATCCATGAAATTTTGCCACAAATCGACCGCACCCGTCGTTGCTTAACTCTTTCGATCACATTGAATCGACGCGAGCCATTGGGCTATGGACGCTACTAACTACTGCTACTCCCATCAAATTAAAACTTGTCCAAATACAAAAATAGATTAAATCCAGGTATGTATATTACCATAGTTTACCATATTTTATCTATATTTTACAATAATTTTATTCACGCAAGGCGACAATATCGTTAAGAATGTGGAGGTTTAGTTCAGTAGGCCCTGATTAAAGTGCCTATGTCCAACAGTGGACTACGAAGTGCTGGCCTATGCTGATGGATGGACCTTACCTGATGATACTTCCCTACCGGTTTTTTTTTTATATCTTGGACATTCTCACACACGGCCATCTGACTCCAAAGTAGGCGCGAGCCTGTGATATGGGTGTCAGAGACTGATATACATACATAGATATTTTTAAATACATTCTTAAATAGATAATATTAACATCCAGACACAGAACAAATACAAGTGTTCGTCACACGAATATTTGTCCTGAGTGGGATTAGAACCCACGACCCTTGGGTGCAACAGACAGGGTCACTACCGATTGCGCCAACGGGCCTGTCTTTATAAATTAAACTCACCAATTGCATTGTAGTTAAGTGCTTTTTCCACCACAGATACTTCTGGTACTGCGGACCCATGGCCGCCATCATGTAGTAGCTGTACATGATCACGTGGACGAGGTTGTTCACGATGTTCGAGAATGTTCCGTGACCACCTAGAACAGAAAGGAAGGTATATTTATTTATTTATTTAATCAAGGTCCACCAACACAGGATACACATAATATTTCTAAAATGAAATATAAACATTATAAATTCGTGTTCCTGCAATTACAAGTGAACACGTCATCCAACATATTAATAATTAAGCAATAGTTAAAACAATAATTCAATAAAATAAACTAAAAATATTAAAAGATAAAATTACAGTTACAATTCACAATAAAAATTGTTACCTAATATAAAATTATTAACAAGTCTACAAACTCTCTATAATAATAATAATAATAGTTTTTTTATTTCGGATATTGATCCATATTTTTGTTTGTAACAATTGAAAAAACTTAATATTAATGTTAGTAAATTAATCTATGAAATGATTATATTCAGTTGCCATAGTAATGTAGTAGGTACGTCAGTGAAACAATGACCTAGATGTCTGAAGAATGAAGGTATCATTCTTCAGACACCGCAGTAGTTACCGTGGCACCTTGTTCAGACAATGAGAAAGGTTAGGTACTGCGGGAAAGAATTATCTAGGCCAATCAATTAGTTATTGGTTAACACGTTCTGTATATATAATTGTATCGTATCATTAAGAATATTGCAAATTATTATGACGCTATGAGAATCAAAAATTAAATAAAAAAGGTAATAAGAAGGCACTTTAAGTCGCCGTCGGTCTTGGTTGCTATATGTTGGAAACTTTTAGGCGTCCTAAAAATTTCCAACAATCGGGTTGTTCATTAATTCCGGCAACACAAACTGAAGTAGCGTTTATCGCCCTCCTCAATTGGAACCGATATCTACCTACAAGTAAGCACTTACTCAAGATACTCGATTTTCTGATCACCTTTCTTTATTATTAGCAATATATGAATCATTTCCGTTAACTAGGTTAAACTGAATGAATTCGTGCGCAATACTACTCAGACCGACAGACAAGATAACTGATTGATTTATTTTACTCATTTTTAAACTTTGCCGGAATAAGTTATTGACCTCGAGACCTTTCTTATCACTGCTATTCGTGTACAGAAAAAAGATAACGATTTAGTTCAGCAAAGAAACACTTTATTTCAGGATAGATTTATTCAATTTTAAAATGAAATCTGCGATTGTTTCGTATTGAAAGAAAGAAAGAAATAATTTATAATTTGTAACAAACAAGCAGTAGTAGCAATTAACATTATTTTTATCTTATTAACATTATTTTTAATTTTACTTGTACTCGTACACAAACAAACATTATGCCTTATTAAATTATAAACTGTAGGTGGGCCTATAGGGAACCAAATAGGTTTCATATGAAACCTAATTGGTTCCATATAGAGTTCGCCCGGGGCAGTACCACCGCCCGCCACGGTACCTAGTACCATTTCTACCGTGTAATAATTGTTTTTAAAGCAATTGTGGTCCGGTTGGAAAGGTGTGGTTTCCGGTTACACTTCTTTAGAGGCGACCATCTTAGTCCTCAAGGGTAGCAACACATCTGTGACTGACTTAGAACGAGACTCCTACTAACAAGTACTAACTGGACTATTACTAACACCAACTAACAGGAGTAACTATCACTAACAGTCCCCAGTCCTCAGCCTTAGTCCAGCTGCGGGAGGTCTATATATACTCTACCACGCTGCTCCAGTGCGAATTGGTAGAGGGGTTAGTGGCTAACCCAGTGTCGAATGTTATCAAGGCATCTGAAGGTCTTCGACAAAGCTTACCGATTGTTTTTACCATTGAAACCGGGACCAAGGAACCGAAGGAAGAAGCGGCACAAATCGACTGCGCCCGTCATTGCTTAACTCTGTCGATCGACATTCAAAACAGAAACACTCACCAGCAATGAACTTCACCAGCAGCCACGCCTCAAACGGCGTCAGGGAATGGTGGTAGAGGTGAAGCCACGTGATCTGACTCTTCTTCTTGCGCAGCACGAAGAATATCGTGTCTGCGAACTCTGATAGCTTGGAGAAGTAGTACACCCAGCAGAGATGTAGCATCTGTGAAATAGAGATTCAACATCATCACAACCCTTTTATTGTCCCACTGTTGGGTACGGGTCTCCTATCAGAACGTGAGGGATTAGGCCTTAGTCCACCACGCTGCTCAAGTGGGGATTGGAAGACTTCACATGCCTTCGAGAACATTAGAAGAACTCTCAGGCATGCAGGTTTCCTCATTTAAGTTAGGTCGCATCGACCTAACTTAAATCGCACATAACTCAGCAGTCATTGGTGCGTGCTGATTGAGTTTGAACCCGGACCGCTCGAGTAAGAGGCGAGTTCGATAGCCACTGGGCTGTCACCGATGTAAAATAGAGATTAATAAATATTATGCACTAGCTGCTGCCCGCGGTACCGCTTGCGTGAAATTTACAATATTTACTGAAAACATATTGAAATTGATTTTTTATCCCATGAAAACAATATCGGGATAAAGAGTATACTATGTGATAATCTAGGGTTTCATTTTATTTATACGTCGAAACGCTACGGTAGTAATGCGCAAGCGATCCCGTGGCGTTTTAAGACGACAAGGGTGCCGCTGGGTTTTACATAGCCTTACTGGAAGGGCGGGATGCGTAAATACATTTCCCAGGGAGAAAAATACGGTGTCAGCTACCTCCATACCATTTTATCACAATCGGTCCAGCCATTTGAGCATTTTTTTTAATAACATAGAAGGACAAACACACAAAAACACGGGCCACCTGATGGTTAATATGAGCATGAAGAAGTAGCAAACATACAAACACAAACTCACAAACATTCGCCTTTATAATATTAGTGTGATATCTACTAATAACTCCCACTCCAATTCCCAATTTAGGACGTGTTCCAGGCTTTCGCTGCGACCCATAGACGTCCCACTGCTGGGCACGGGTCTTCCCCACAGACGCAGCTGCGGGAGGTCTAGAGCATACTCCACCACGCTGCTCCAATGCGGATTGGTGGAGGGGTTAGTGGCCAACCCAGTGTCGAATGTTCTCAAGCCACCCGAAGGTCTTCGACCGACGGCTTTACGTGCCCTCCGAAGCACGGTAGCGTCCATGAAATTTTGCCACTACCGGTCACCGTTCCACAAACCGACCGCACCCGTCGTTGCTTAACTCTTTCGATTACATTGAATCGACCCGAGCCATTGGGCTATGGACGCTACTTCCAGGCTTTACAGGGCTTTTTTTATATAAGAATCGCCTACACCGGTACTAGGCCGCCAGCGACCGTCAGAAGGCCGTTGTTTTCACTTTCAGTGACGTAACGCGATAACGCTTTCACTGCGCGCGGGCAAGTTCAAGTCGGGCTTAAAGGTTGGGGTCGCGCTTTTTCGGCTAAGCTTATTATGAATAAAGATCAATGTTGATTGTTAAGCAAAAACTGGGGTGAGAGACAAATATAATGTATGTTTTGCAATATATTCTCAATAATTTTTTTTTTTGCTCCCAACAGCGGGGATAAGTCACCGACGGGATTTACCCCTGGAGCAATTGCCCGGATAGAGGGGATCTCCCATAATTCCGAATTCCCGCCCACGGCGCTGCGGAAGAGAAGGAAAGGTCTGTCTGACAAAAACTTTATCTACATAAAACGATTCTTTAGGTTTGATATACTGGGATCTACTAAGTGGCAACATTTTCTCGAGCACTGTCATGCTTCAGAGGACACTTTAAGCCATCGATCGCATCATAAGATAACATAAGATAACAGATAACATTATCATAAGATAAAAGCCGTTAAGCCATGCCTGTGGCCGAAACAAACTTCCGACAAAACAATCAAACGAACTCTGTGAAGTTCGATTGAAATTATGTGAACGATCGATGTGATTTTACAAGAACTTGGCAGTGTATCGTGGGACAAGTTGCAACCCAATTATGTCACAATGCAGCTCACAGATCTCTTCACTACTTAGTCCCACTCTTCACCATTTAGTCCCGCCCAACAACACAGGGACAGGGGTTGGCTGAAAAACAGCGCTGCGTAGGACCTGCAGGCCTATGTCAGCTGGAGCTGAGCCAACTCCTGTTGCCCACTCAAGACTTTTTTAAATGTACCTTTAATAGTTTCTTTAATTTTGTTATGAAATTGTGTATTGTATTAGGTACCTGTAATTTTTCTATGGAATTGTGTGGCAATAAAAACATTTTTATTCTTATTTTATTTATTCTTATTTACTACTGATTAGTCGTGCATGAACTCCACCACGTTGCT
This sequence comes from Carterocephalus palaemon, assembly GCA_944567765.1. NCBI lineage: Eukaryota > Metazoa > Arthropoda > Insecta > Lepidoptera > Hesperiidae > Carterocephalus > Carterocephalus palaemon. Next base: position 12,844,859 of record OX155643.1, read on the forward strand.
CCATTGCGGATTGGCAGAGGTTAACACCCTCTGAGTTGCTAACTGCTCGCCGAGACCGCTAAGTGTGTTAAGATAGTGTTAAGATATATAATATCTCGTCGCAATGTGACGTGACGTAAGTGTCACGAACACAGCGCTTCACTGTACATTATCGGGATTCGTCGTATATTCACAGTATCGCGATCGTTTCGCACATCAAAGGGTTTTGTCGCGACATGTGTGACCACTGGCCTCAAAGCAATGTGGCCCCAGCATTAGAGACGGGCCATTGCAATCAACTATTGTGAATCTATTTCTTAAGTTAACAAGTCACTGGAAGGGGTATTTTATACAATTTGTAGGTGGTAGCCTATAGGGAACCAAATAGGTTTTATATGGCAGAACCATATCTACTTTGTGGTAGAACCACCGCCCGCCAAGGTACCTAGTATCATTTCTAACGTGTGATAATTGTTTTTAAAGCAATTATGGTCCGGTTGGAAATGTGTGATTTCCGGTTACACTTCTTTAGAGGCGACCATCTTAGTCCTCAAGGGTAGCATCACACACACATCTGTGACTGACTTAGAACGAGACTCCCACTAACAAGTACTAACTGGACTATTACTAACACCAACTAACAGGTCTAACTATCACTAACAGTCCCCAGTCCTCACACCTACTAACGATCTGACCAACTAATGTTTCAACTAATAAGACTAAACATCCCAGTCCCTAATTGAGTCTTGTTCAAAGTCAGTCACAGTTGTCATGGGCGGCAGCGGATGGGTGGTGTTGCAAGCTCGTTTGCTGTCTTGTATCCATAAAAAAAAAAGTTACTGTAATCTCTTTGATTGCAGTTTATTGAAGGTTAGTACCACTGCAACTATATTTACCGTACATAGCTTTAAAACGCCGGCCGTTCCTGTCAATGAACTCCGGTATTTACGGAAGCGACATGTTGCATCCGTTGATAATTTGAGCACAAATGTAATTTACATTTGAAAATTACAAACTTACATAAACCGGATTTCATACTTTCAAAAATCGCGCCACCCGCTTTTTATATTGCCGGTTAATTTAGTTCTGTATTTCAACCCGTTAGTAAATGTCTGGTCATTAAGTTGACGCTTCTAAATTAGTTATGTTCTACTCCTACATAATTTGGCTTTTGCTCGCGGCGTGTATGTTCAAGTTTTTAATCGTTTTTAACATATGAACGATGGTTATATTGAGATATTATATTGATTGTTACTTTTCGGTTGAAAAAGACCATGGGAATCGAATCAAATAGTTTGTTTTATGCTAACCTCAGCTGCTAAGTCAAAGTCAAATAATTTATTTCGCTATGAGGTGATTGGACAGGCTTAACGAAAGTCTAAGTAACTACACACTAGGTACTAAAAGAAGAAGAGGTATAAAGCTATTCTAAATTGACTAATGTAAAGCAACTAAAAATTTATATACTTATAAACGCTCTAACGTGAAATCTTCTATAGGTATAGTGGACGCCCGCGATAATTTAATTCGTAAATTAACTTATCTTCTCGGCGATATGAAATAGGAGAATATTTACGTAATTTTAAAGATGAAAGACTGAATTGAAATAATTAGAGAGGACACAAAGACCTCACCTAACTGTGACTTTTCACTTTTGACGTGTCAAACCAACAAATGATTCGAAAGTATGGAGCTGTACCGTTTTGCGAAGATGACCGGATTGCGAAAAGAAATACCATAACCTTAGTAATATTTCCTAGAGTCAGCTATAGGTAGACTTGCCATTCGTCCGGATTTAGCCCGGATTGTCCGGATTTGGCAACTATGTCCGGACTTTTGTACGGACTCCTACTTACGTCCGGTTTTTTATAATATACGCGCGCACTGCTAATCGACTACGCTACACGCCGCCTCTCCCCAGCTAAAATAGTGCAACTCGTCGCGACTCGCCGTCCGTTACTAACCCTCACCTCTCCTCTACACTCTTCAGTAGTTTGACTCTTTCTTTTACCAATTTCTACAACCAACATTTTGAATTAATACACCAAAAAAAATTTCCGTGGCTTGCGCTTCATGATAGCGGCCTTTTATCCTCAAATCATCTGGACCGTACGGAATTAACTCCGAAAAATTGTGGCAACCCTAGCTATCGGAGACGTCAAGACGGAGCGACGTGCGGGGTTCGCGGGGCGAGGGAAGGAGGCAGCCGTACCGAACTGCGAAACACTCGTCCGGTAACAGCAGGTTGAGTGTCACATTTGAGCGCATTTTCCTAACAGATATATTATGGAGACTAAGTAAAACACACACACACACACACACACACACACACACACACACACACACACACACACACACACAAAATCCTATACACAGGCACAAGCATGGCACGCACCTATTTCAAAGATTTGTATTAGTTAAAGTAGTTTTAAAATAAAATAATTTTCTTTCTTTCTTTCTTTCTAAAATTTAAAGCACTGAAAGAAAGCACTTTGTTGTTATAAACAGCTTATTGACTCACCCTTCTCGCCTTCTCGCTGTCGCTGTAGTCCACGGGCTGGCACGCAAGGCTGTAGTCGCCCCACCAACCGGACGCTAAGTGCTGAAACAATCATGATATTTTTACTTCTATAAATTAATTAATTCAGAAGGCACCGGACCAGTCAGAGCGGCGTCGTTTAGGAGAGGCACTAACTCCTCTATATATTAGTTAGAATAGAATATAATAGAAAATGTTTATTTTGACAAATTATATTACAAAATAAAAATACATAAAAATAAATTTAAACCTATAGTAGTACGAATTTGTGAAAGTTGATGCTACCGAAAAAAAAACGGCAAGAAACTCTTTTAAAAATTTACAATTTTTATAATTTGATCAAGGTACTTTATTATTGAACAAGTGGAGCTGGAGATTCATCGCACCAAGCGTTTCTATCGTTCAAGTAGTCATTTATTTTATAGAAAGCTTTATTATGGAGGTTTTGTTTAATGTATGATTTGAATTTTAACTCTGAGAGACAAGTAATATTTCCGGGTATTTTATTGTACCTAGAAGCGAACACAGCTCGCCATAAAAGATTTTGATACTTTACTTAGTCTAGAGCTAGGTAATCAATTTATCCTTATTTCTTCCTTCCTTTATCCATGATTTAGACGTCATCATCATCATCACGGAAACATCAATACTACGCACAAACGTAACATAACCTTGGAACTAACAGTCAATAAATTATACAGTTAAAATTTTTTTTAAAAAAAAAAGCTTTTTAAGTTTTTTTTTAATTTTCATGCATTGTCATCGGAACCAAATATGTGTGCCAAATTTCAGCTCAATAGCTTCAGTGGAAGTGGGTGAAATATTGATTGCAAGATTCCAGGACATACACTTACATGAATGAATGAATACATACGAGTGAAGTTAAATAAAAGCTTTTAATAAAAATGCATTCAGCACACATCAACGCACACCGTCCGGCGAAACGCCAGTTATCGAATCATAAAAGTGATGAATAATGTTGATGTAGATATTGCGTAAACAATTATTACCGGCAGGATGCGTTGCGTGCTCTTGACCGTTTTGCCAAAGACAGCGTAATGGCCAGTGGTGCGGTTACGTAAAATTAGTGTGTACTTCTGGTATGTACTTGTACATAATACACGAAATATACCTACGAAACAAAACTACTTCAATGCCTGAAGACAAAAGTTTGTGTTGCCAGTAACAACAAGGATCCGGGTACTGGTTTACCGTCGGCCTCATTCGCAAGTTCAAAGTAGCTCAACGTACTATTGACAGAGCTATGAATATAAGTTTTTTAAGCAGTGTGTGTTGCCAGTAACAACAAGGATCCGCGATCTGGTTCAAAGTAGTTCAGCCTACAGAGCTATAAGTAAGTATCATAGGTTCGACGGACAGATGGAGGAATGGATGGACACTACCCACTTTCTAATTAATTTTAAATCTCTTATCAGACAAGGTCATGACGCCATCTTAAAAAAAACTACTTTTGGTAAGATACTAATCTGTATACTGAAAAGGAAATTATTTTGGACCAAGTGACAGAGGTTATTTGACTTGTCCGGTCAAGGTCATGACGTCACGTGCTCACATAAGACAGCCCTAAAATCTAGTACTAACATTAGAAAGCTAGTTTAACAAAACATTAATGTGACTTTGAATAACTACATTGTCTAGTATTAGTTTAATGTAAGTAATCAAAGAAAACGAAAGCCAGAAGAAAGAAGAAATGAAAATTGGAAAATATTATTTCAAAGTCGATACCTATTTAATAATAATATATTGTACATGCTGCTGCAACTCATAGACGTCCCATTGTTGGGCTGGAGTCTCCCCACAGATAAATCTGCGGGACGTCTAGAGCATCCACCACGCTGCTCCAATGCGGATTGGTGGAGGGGTTAGTGGCCAACCCAGTCTCGAATGTTCTCAAGCTACCTGAAGTATTCGACAGGGTTTAACGATTGTTTTCACCATTGAAGATCGACGGCTTAACATGCCCTCCCAAGCGCGGTAGCGTCCATGAAATATTGCCACTAACGGTCACCCATCCACAAACCGACCGCGCCCGTCGTTGCTTAACTCTGTCGATCACATTGAATCAACGCAAGCCATTTGGCTATGGACCTTACTATACTTTACATTCATGTATATATTTTCATATGTTAGTTTCTATGTTGTTATACAACGAGGTGGAAACTAATCGCTACCTATCGATTTGTTTCGGAATAACAGTTCCCATAACCTATCTATCGATATACAAGGCCGTTCGAAATACTCGTATAACAACTTGACTGTCGACTGTTCATTTTGGTTGCAAATGCGTAGTGCAATTTCTACAAAATGATTGTGTTTTTTTTTGTATTCTAAGCCTTGTTCTCCGTTTGTATGTAGACATTGGCTCTATCACTATGATGACGTCACATTACGACAAGGCGATATGCAGTCAACCGTCGTTTCACGGTTGAGAGCTGATAGTGAATGTTTATGGCGTTTGTCTTCTATACTACAATAGAGTGAGATACTACTAAAACCGTTACTATTACATGTACTAATTGAAGTTATCGGATTTAATCGGAACCCAAGTAGGTAGGTAGAGCCTATTTAAAACGTTACTAAATTCTATGGAGCCTATATGGTTTCTAAGTATCCAAGCGGGACAGTACAAACGCGACCAAAGATACAAAGTACAATTTATACTGTGTAATAATTGATTTCAATGCAATTGTGTTCCGGTTGAAAAGGCTTTTTAATTACATTTATCTAGAGACACAGATCTAGAGAGTCCAATCATAGACGTCAAGGGTAGCAATGCATCTGTGAGAGACTTGAAACGAGTTTCTTACTAACAGTTACTAACTGGAGTTAGTAACACCAAGTAAAAGTAGTCATTGTCACTAACATTCCCTATTCCTATTATCCTTATACCCTCCTATAACTAATACTCTAATAAACACCATTTGCGGGCTGGAATAAAAATAACAGTCGCTAAGGAGTTTGTTATAAAGTTTATGTCTCGTATAAACTTCTTTTGTTGAGACTGATTAAGTATTATAATGGCATTATATAAAAATTGTTAAAAATTTAAAGCGTTTTAATATTGGATATAAAAATTCAAATTTATTGGGCTTATTTTGACCCTTGAGTTAATTATGATAAGCTAACAAAATGTTTATTTCTGTATTGATTTCCGTGGTAATCATGACGATTCAAAGAAGCCTGTTTCAAACACGCGTGCCTAATTTAGTCGTGCCAATTTACTCAGTCCACCATCGCCCATCTACCTCTCAAGACAATGCTGCGGCGTTTGCATAAAAACCGCGCAAATACAAGTGCTTAATTCTGATCTTAAGACGTACAGAATAAGATACAGGGTAACCACAATGTTTTACTCAGCGTCTCGGGTGCATGCCTAGGAAAATTATTTAATGACGCGCCTTGACACCACTAGAATGACGAAATAAGGCGCGTGTCACACTGTTGAGAAACGGTGAGAATTACTCGTATATGTGCGTAAAGTAGAGCGAGGAATTAGGGTAATTAAATTAAAACAAACAAAATGAAATAATAATATGTTTTGCGTGTCTATATCCGTTTGAATATGACTAAACGTTTATGTGTTTGTTTCCGTTTTATATTTGACTAGATTAATAACTAAACACGAGATTTCTGACCTTTTTACACACATTTAATGTAATATGTTTTGTTTGTTTGCAAATTGATAGCGACTCCTAGTTCAATATTTCTGGATTTGGCATGGGTTCTCAGGAATTTAAGAGCCAACAAAAAGAGTTAATTTGAAAAAAGTGAGAATATTAGGGATCAATATAATTTCTTAATATTTCGGAGGTGTTTTAGAAAGCAAAATTCAATCTATTATATTAATAAAACAAAAATTCAATATAACAAAATGTTTTCTTCATGCTTTTGATAGTGTATTTCTATGAATATCAGATGTTTTATTACGAAAATTAAATGTAGAAGAAGTAAGTGAAGAATGACTGCACTATATAAACATTGCTTTTGAAAAATTATTTCTGTATGACAAAAGTTTTCTTTCTATGTTCAGTTGTTTATAAAGTTTGTTGTTATGATTGAACTTTTTTTGAAAGTAATTTTCTCTAATCTATGCTACTCGTCGCATTAATCAGTATAACAGCTTGAAAAGACTTAATGATAATCATATTTTAAAATCACCATAGATCACAGCTTATTGTTTGTGGTAAGACACAAGCTTCAATGACGAAATATGATACTAAGCTTCAATTCATCTGGTAGAAGATTCAAGGACGGAAACTGTATGGCCAAATAATGCAGTTTTTGTTATGACACCTATTATTTCAGCTACAATGATGATTAAGCAATTTATAACAAGGCCGTGTGCTTTTATTTTTGTTACAGTATTAAATTGTTAAAAGCGGTGACAGCCCAGTGGCTACAAACTCGAACTCGCCTCTCACTCGAGCGGTCCGGGTTCAAACCCAAGCGGCACGCATCAATGACTTTCTATGTTATGTGCGATTTAAGAAGTTAAACGTCACATGCTGTAACGGTGAAGGACACATCGTGAGGATTCATATTTGTTCCGTAGGACGATCAATGGCATAGTTTGATTGATTATTTATTTTATTGTTATTATTTATTTTATTATAATGTATCTCCTTAAATTTCACGGGTCCACATGTGGACCCGGTAATTTGGAAGGCTTGCGTGGGGACACAGGTCCAACACGTAGAGGCCCCTTCGAGACATTTTAATGAGTTGTGATGTGGCACACGTGGCGGATACCACCCTCGATCGACTGCACCATCAATTACTACACCCGAAGGTGGGCCCCGCCAGATGTACAGGAACTATTGCAAAGGAATGGAAACTATATTGGGTCTATTGTGGTGGATTTAGAGGGACTGATACATGGGCTATGGAGAACTATGACACATTTATTATTATTTATCCAATCTTCATGCGATCTCCTGTCAAGTACTCACCTCATAAAACATATACAGGGACAGCAGCACTTGGAACGCGTTGTACCCCACCAGCACTGGCTTGATGCGGAACGGCTTCCGATTTGCCATCCACAGGGGCCCCACCACCATCACGAAGGCTAGGTACGCCACCACCATCGCCAGCGTCACTAGTGGCGTGTCGAAGAGGAACCATCCTTGTACTCGTGGGTCTGCAACAAATAAATAATAAATAAATAATAAATAATAAATATCTTGGACATTTTCACACACGGCCATCTGACCCCAAAGTAGGCGCGAGCCTGTGTTATGGGTGTCAGAGACTGATATACATACATAGATATTTTTAAATACATACTTAAATAGATAATATTGACATCCAGACACAGAACAAATACAAGTGTTCGTCACACGAATATTTGTCCTGAGTGGGATTCGAACCTTTGGCGCAACAGACAGGGTCACTACCGATTGCGCCAACGGGCCTGTATAAATTGTATAGCTGTTACCAGGGTTACGTCGATGACAGCCCAGTGGATATCACTCGCCTCTCACTCGAGAGGGCGTGGATTCAAATCTAAGCAGCACGCACTAATGACTTTTATATGTTACTAGCTGACCCCGCAAACGTTGTTCTGCCGTTGTTCTGTCGTTGTCAATGAACGACGCACGGTTAAAAATAAAAATACTAAAATAGTGTTTAAAAAACATTCTCCAGTGGACCAAATTGTGAATCTAAACCATTCTCGAATACCCTTGAACACACATAAAAATTTTTTTCAACATATATCCAGCCGTTTAGGAGGAGTTCACTGTCATACACACGTACACAAGAAATATATATAATAAGATGTGCGATTAAAAAATTAATTAACTGAGAGTTCTCCAAATTATTCTCAAAGGCATGTTAAGTGCCATTTTGGTAGGGCGTAGCGGTCATTATTCTATTATTAACATCTGTACCACCTATGATCGACAATAAATAAATTTGTTTTGGTTTCCTATGACTATTGATGTTATGAGCGACACTGCATTGTAACTGCATGCTCGTTTACTTTGTTTTCACAATAAGAAAAAGAAAAGAGACTCAGATCCATTCCCTTGTCGCGATATAACGAGTGTTGTGTTTATCAGATATTTTCATCTGATAATTAATGTGCGGCGTAACACAACGTACTAATTAAGTTCATGTTACAGTATATTCAATAAATAAATATGACGTCCAATTTGTTGGATAACTAGATAATTTTTTGTAGAACTAAAGTTAAGTGGTTTCTGGTTACAATTATCTAAAAGTCGCCTTTAGATCTTAAGAGTTACAAAACATCTGTGACTTAAACAAAACCTCTCTCTCAAAAAGATCTGAGGAAGAGATCTCAAGAAGAACTGACATAAAACAAAATTATCACTAATATGTAAATAGATTTCTTAAGCTTTTTTCTTTATGTTGTTTAAAAACATATAACCTATCTTACAACACATTACAACATGGAGTACCGAGATCAAAAATTCATCCCCACTTCGTGTCGGAGGAATAAACTCTGAAATTTTAAAATATATCTAGAAACATCTAGATATATTGCATTATATGGCATGGCATACACTGTAGTTAGTGTACGCCGTGCTCATCGTTATCGATCGAAACTAGTCGGCCTGTTTCCGACTTCAAACACACGTGAGTAAGCCGGCAATTTCACCTATTGGAGGGAGGGTGTGTGGGTTAAGCCCATAAGCCACTGCAACCTAAAAGATCTATTGTAGCTAAATTTCTACTATGGACATGGACATATAAATTGTGTTAGAGAAAATTTTATATACCAAGTCATTATCTACTTCATGTAAACCGCAGATTTAATGCATTCGTTTGAATAACCAGAGTGAACTTAACATTGATTCTATTAGCAGTATAAACGAAGTGTTAAAGTTTATTTGAGTTTTATGAAACTTTTTATTAATAGGCTTATTGAGGGTGTCTTAATATGTTAATGTTTATTAATAAACTAGCATAATCCATGGCTTCGTCCGCTTTTAGTAGTTTCCGTGCAGAATTTTTATCTAAGTAGGTGGTTTTCGCTATATCGGTCGATCAATTACAAATTAATAAATCTATACTAATATTATAAAAATATGAATTGAAATATAAATAAAAATATAAATATTGTGGCCTTTGCGATCCCTATTTTTTGTCTCGTAAAGGTTCACAAAATAGATTATTTTTAGAGTATTTGTAATGTATTTATACTAAGCTTGAATTAGATGGGTACAATGGGTAGAGTTTTTCCCGTTATTTTCTTGAAAAAGACAGGAACTATAAAGAAAACTTTTGTTATTATATCAAAATCACGGTAGCGAATCTGCGGGCGTCCACTAGTAGTTAATAATCGATTAAAAATCAAATGATTATTAAAGCGATTTGTCTTTTTTTCACGGGATCCTTGAAATTTTCAGGGATAAAAAAATCTGTGTCACTCTCCAGGCCGTATTCATATAATTACATATAATTACATCCAAAACATTACATCGATTCATTATTCCGTTGAGAAGGAGAAACATGGCAAACCAAAAAACACACTTTCCCCATTTTTGTATTAGTAAGGATAAATATTAGGATGGAACTTTATACACTGGTTAGCTATAAAAACAAAAAACAAATTTAAAACCTTATGGTAAGAATAATTTATGGTGCTGTCCGAATACGAATGTTTGTTCAGTCAAAAGACATCAACGCGCTCTACATAACTCATTTAGTGATATTTAATTTTTACACCAAATTTTCTCTGTCATGAATAAATTGTAATAAGTATTGTTAAATATTTGCCTCTGCACAAATTACATCTTCTATCTTTTTTAAGGTTGTCTGAACGATATCACTTTAAGCGATCGAACCGCGAATCGTTCACCGAAATGATGCTTTTTGTATTTACATACGTGTCTTTACTTTCGTGTAAATTATAGTACTAGTATTATATTATTATCTTGACGATAATCAAATCCTCTCTCATATTATTTATCAAATACCTTTCCTTCTTAAAGCTAATTTTGTTATCTTTGTTAGTTCGTGATATCCAGTTAGTGAGAGTCTCGTTTCATAGTATTAAGTGCCACATTTCGTAGAGTAAGAATACGCCAACTAATAGACGTGAAACTAATCAAAAGGTGCACGATTTAGTGTGTAATCTAGCTTATGCTAACCCTATGCTTATGCATAGACATACACGAATACATCCACAGTATCCTTTCACATTCCTTTAACAATTTACAAATACTATCTTATATACGAGTATTCAGAGCCTGTATATTTATAGTAATTACTACTAACTTGGCCGAACTAATTAGTAAATTTACTTGGCCACAGTTTAGCATTAGAAGTCACGTCTCAATTTAAAGCGAAATATTACGTATTATTACTATTTATTCTGTTATTTTTGTTGTTTATCGTGTACACGTCGATGTAATTGAAAATGAAATTTTGTTGATGAAATTTTTTGTGTGTTCAAGGGGATTCGAGAATGGTTTAGATTGGAAAATGTTTATAAACATGTTAGTATTTTTGTATAAATTATCATTTACATGAAAGTGTCGCGTCACTTTGACATTATGGCAGAGCAACGTTTGCGGGGTCAGCTAATGAATATCGACAAGTGGGCAACCCAAACGCGGGCAGACGTCGTTATTGGGTCTGATTCTAGAAAAGGAGAATCTGACTGACTGACTGACTAACTGACTGACATATCAACGCAGGGCCTAAACTATAAGGGTTAGAAACTTGAAATTTTGCACAGGGGTTCCATTTATAGCGTAGGGGAGCACTAAGAAAGAATTTTTGAAAATTCACCCCCTAAGGGGATAAAACGGGGGTGCAAAATTAGTATGAAACTTTGCCGTTTTTGAATACAAGTGGGCAACCCGTACGCGGGCAGACGTCGTTAATGGGTCTAATTCTACGCGAGCGAAGCCGCGGGCGTCCACTAGTAAATAAATAAGACGTCTGCAGAAAAATAATTGTTTGAATTAATGGATCGTTACAAATAACTCGATGACGCATAACTGGCCGCAATAGATTCTTGTCAGTACTACATTTCTAACATCCGAAACATTACCATTTACCCAATAGTCCTGAAACGGTTGAATGGACTTGGACGAAACCTTGTTCAGAGATAAATGTAATCGTAGGTCTGAAATAAATGAATTTGTAATAATTTCACACCATTTATACACTCAATTGTGATAACTTTTTAGTGTTTTTCTGTTCATTGTTATCTTATGATTTAAATTCAATTGAGATTAAATCGTGTACAATCAAGTTGAAAAATAAATATCACTCGAAATAACGCCTATATTTCCCTGAATGGGTAAGTAGAATTATGTATGTCACATAATATATATCAACAGTTATTTTTAGGTTCCACTAGCTTTTGCCGGCAGATTCGCCTGCGTAAAAAGTGTAATCAAGTTAAGCAGCAGCACCATTTGTTGACAATGTACCAGAATAAATTTCATTAAACGTGCAAAGCAGGGAACATATTTTAAGTTACTTTGTTATTATACCGCAAATACGACTGCTCAGAAAAAAGGGCTACGCTGAAAACCAGCAGCCGCGGTTGTCAATACCACGGCACAGGCTGAGAGTAGTCCTATTTTGTCACTTTGTTACATATATGTTTGGTTTATTTTTCTTTTGTTTATTTATTTATTTTATTGTACCTTTGAGACAAAATAAATATTTTCGTTCTTTCCAATAGGTGTTGAGCCTATAGGGGCAACGGATTGATAGCGGTGCAGGCTCAATAAATTGCTGTATTATATTTGATTTAATTATAACATGCGAATATCTATAGCTGAAGACTGCTGTAGCTAAGGGAAAACGTTAACTGGAACGGAATAAGAAATGAATCCAATTAGATATTTGTAACCTTCCTATTGCCAAGTTGCAATTATATCCATCCTTCGAGTTTACCGCGAAAAATTAAGTATTGATCATTTATGTCCCGATCATTTATGTCATTGATTAGTTGTAGTGGTTAAACAAGGTAAACAAGATAACACATTTTTTTTAAAAAGAATGGAATGGAATGGAAAGGAATAGAAGTTTATTTGTAGAAGGTCCATAGCCCAATGGCTCGAGTCGATTCAATGTGATCGAAAGAGTTAAGCAACGACGGGCACGGTTGGTTTGTGGATGGGTGACCGCTAGTGGCAAAATTTCATGGACGCTACCGTGCTTCGGAGGGCACGTAAAGGCGGTCCCGGTTGTTTTCAATGGTGGAAACAGTCGTTAAGCCTTGTTGAAGACCTTCGGGTGGCTTAGGAACATTCGACACTGGGTTGGCCACTAACCCCTCCACCAATCCGCTTTGGAGCAGTGTGGTGGAGTATGCTCTAAACCTCCCGCAGCAGTGTCTGTGGGGGAGACCCGTGCAGAATGTTCTCTACAGTATTTAAAACAAAGGAAATAAATTATTTAACATTTTTTCTGAAATTAATATTAGTTACCACTACACCGAGAGATGCTTATCTATAGTACTGTCTGGTCGCTTAAAATTAAGAGGCGACTTATATGTATTAATTGAAATCATAGTATCAACTAATTATTAAAATAATATCATAAATAATGTTAATAAACGTGTAAAGTGGATTACGAAATAAAATGAATATTATTATTACTGACCCTGATCACGTCTTAATCGAATGCCCAAATTACCCAATAATAAAAGAGAGGATTCATTTACATTATGTAATTTGTTTTTTAACATATTAATAAGTAGTAAAATCTGCATTCAGATATCGTATTAGAAGGTATTAAACTTTGTATAAATTTAATACCTTCTAATACGATAGAGTGGAGATCATCTTTTAAGCCTTAAAAAATTAATTAAGTTTTATATCGGCAATGAAAAAGTTTTTGAGATGTCATCGTAATGAATGACGTCACTTTTAGTTATGCAAATTTAATTGTATTCATAGTCATCTTATTATTAATTATTCCCCATTTTTTTTTAATTTCAGTGATAATGTAAATGTGTACATCGGGTTACAAAATAAAATGAATTGTAAAATAAAAAATAAACGAGTTTTAGTTCTATTGTGTTCTGTTTTATTATTATTGACCCTGATTACATCATAATTGAACATTTAATGTAAAAAGTAAGGTTGCATCCATGTTAATTATCTTATTGTTTCATCTGCATTTTAAAACCCATAAATAGGAGGATGAATCTGCATGTAAATGGAATTACGTCAAATATATTTGATGTTTGAAATTGTATAATATAAAAGGTATGTACCTACTACAAGATCATCAGCTAGAATCAACAAAATTACATTTACATTTTTGTGATTTGTGTTTTGCAGAATTTAACATTTATTTACACAAAGATTTTTCTTCCGTAACATCTCAACCCTAAAAAGGTCGAAGGCAGTTCCGGTCGGTACATCCGAAACAAAGATACATTTACATGTTTATGTACACTGCTAACGCTCGCCGTTGGAAAGTGACAAAGAGGAAACGTTTTGGTCACAAGCTTTTATTTATCTTGCTCTGTGGATGGTACCATACATGGTATGTGAGACGAGAAAGTTTAATATAATAGAGTTAAGATTACGAGTATAATGTTTTGAAGAATAGGCAATATGTATGTATATATATTTTAAAGTTAAAAATAATAAATAATAATTTTAAAGAATTGATGTACTTATTTAATAATGTGTTATGAGTGACTGTTGTAACAATATATCGTTATTTATTTAAATGAATTATTTTGTTAATAGAGTTAGGATATTTTTCCATTAGACTTTTATACAAATAGCATTACCTAGTATTGTTTAATATCTATCTTAACTCTGAAAGAGTGAAATTTTTATAAAATTAATGAATACTGATACAATTTACAAAATGTAAAATATAAAATTTAATGTGACCTATTTAAAATATTCAACTGCGGTTGTTCCTTTCGCTAAAGAATAATGTTAATATTGAACAACATTTATACTGAATTTTATTATTATTTCTATTTTATTACTCTGCCCTCCTAATTCTTCAGCATATTACTATTGCTTTGCCATGTGGCAAAAAATATTGGCTTTTAAAAATATTGGATAGATAATTACTGATATTTTATTATGTTCTGGGCACGTGGTAAGATTCTAAATGAAATTTTTATGGTCATTCAAGCGTAAGTAAAACATTATCTTACCTGATACTCTTTCAGCCAGCATCCAGTATTTGTTGATGATTGTGGTCCAATTGTTGTCTGAGTAGTAGTCATCAATGGCAATTTTCACGAATCCTGACATTTTGGCAACTGTCTAACACGGGAACACTAAACTGTCAGAACACACACACACTGTCGGGAACGAGTCAGCTGAACTGCACTTCGCTAACTCGGTAACAATTTGCGGCGAGCAAGCTGTCACCTGAAACCAAAAGAAAATTACGTTAAAATATGTTTGCACAATTTTATATTGACTCAAATATTATTTTTAAAAAAAACTGAAGTAATAAATTTTTTGTTTGATTTTTATAATTTTTCCAACAATAAAAAAATGCTGTATGCCCACCGATGGCCCACGCCGCGTATGTACATCTTCCCAAATAATTTTGTCAGCAACAATCAGAGGCACATCTCATTTCTTCTGACGAAAACGAAAGCCTATGCGAAAGTGCGCGCGCGTCGATCACTGGCCCACAATTGAGCCGCGCGCCGTACGGGCGAACCAAGCCGCCCCACGCTCCACAAGGACGTATAAACAATGTTGCGACACAGCAAACTGCATTCTAACGTGAGGGGGCAACGTTCACATTTCCGTGATCGCGGTAGGAAGACATACGTTCGCGTTTCGAACAAGTCGCCTCCGGCGCGTTTTCCAACTACGTACACAGAACACACCGTGGCACGACAAACCATTTTGCACTTCAAAGTATCCACTATTTAACCGTTTTTGGGGTCTAAAAAAGTATAACAAATTTTTTATGTATTTTTTTCCTTTATATTTTTACGCAACTAACACGTCTGCTATATATAGTTTGATTAGAAAAATGTTTTTTCTTATCTGTTGCGACACGGCAGAACAGGTGTAAGCTCGTAAGAGAAAGGTGTTTGATCCAAAGGGGATACAGATTTAGCAATACGTCTTCAGATACAGCCTTCGGTAGCTTCACACGTATATCATTATCTTTATTGGCGTATAATAATATTATGATGTTTTTATGCTATACAATTTTATCTTCATATATTATCTTCTCATTTCAGAATATTTTTTTAATCTGAATATAAAGTAGGACATTGGAGGAGTATATCGATTTCGGAATATCATATTGGGAATCATTTGGAATTATTAATTCATATTTTGACTAATTTAAATTGACATAGAATTTTGTGTGTACTTATAGTACTTAACCATATTTAATACTTAAATATATATTTATTTTTAGTATTAAATATGGTTTAGTTTTTACAAAAAACCTCATGACGTACTAATAGACAAACACAATAATTCCCACATTAGGATTCCTATGTTGTAAACGATTTTAAGATTTACCATTCAACAGTTTACAATGTTAAGATAACTTACAATATCTCGCGACTTTATCTGTTACTATGTCTGTCAATTTTAGTTCGTACAATGCCACACAGGTGGCGCAAGCGACCGCTTTCACTGGCACGCGGTGCAGTCAAGTTCAAGAGCTTTGAGTTACGCGAAGGCTTTGAATTTTGAGGGTTAAAATTGCTTATTTACCGAAATGTTACATTAAAAACCGGTATTGTGTAACGAAGTCAGTTTGACGAGGGTTGAGGGTAATGAAATGAAAAATACAATATAATATAATTTTAATTCATCATCATCGGTCAGTTAATTGATTTATTTTAATTTTATTTTCATTTATTTGACCCTGTTGTGAATTATTGGGTTATAATTACCTATTTGGGTTCGAATCCCCCTCAGGACAAATATTCGTGTGACGAACACTTGTGTTTTTTCTGTGTCTGGATGTCAATATTATCCATTTAAGTACTACACAATGGGAGGGATAAGGCCTTAGTCCACCACGCTGGCCAAGTGCGGATTGGCAGACTTCACATGCCTTCGAGAACATTATGATGAACTCTCAGGCTTGCAGGTTTCCTCACGATGTGTCCTTCACCGTTATAGCAAGTGATATTTAATTTCTTAAGACGCACATAACTCAGAAAAGTCATTGGTGCGTGCTGCTGGGGTTTGAACCCGGACCGCTCGAGTGAGAGGCGAGTTCGATAGCTTCTGGACTGTCACCGCTGTGTATAGTTTAATAAAATACTTATAGATTTCTTATTTTCCATGCACAACACACAAATCATCGATTCTGCGTTCCTTTGATAGTGTCAGGGTTGTTAAATTAAGAGAGAGCGACCGTGTATGAAAAGTTCTACTATACTCCGGGAGATGGCGTTAGAGGTACTATGTACCTATCTACGAAAATTATAATAATAACTAGCTGACCCGGCAAACGTTGTTTTGCCATATAAATAATAATCGTAGAGGGTTGAAAATTTAGGGTTGTATGTATTTCCTAATGCTGTATCATAAAAAAATAGAAATTAAAAATTTTGTCTAAAAAATAAAAAATAAAATTTAGGGGTGGACTACCCCTAACATTTAGGGGGATGAAAAATAGATGTTGGCCGATTCTCACAGATACCGGATAAGCACAAAAAATTTCATCAAAATCGGTCAAGCCGTTTCGGAGGAGTATGGCAACGAAAACTGTGACACGAGAATTTTATATAATAATAATAATATCATTTACTTCAAGCCAGGGTCACATATACACACATTTGTTAGTATTACATAGCCAAATAAAGCTTAGCTTAGTAAAATAAACAGTTATTAATGCAATTATAATACTAATAATGACAATTAAAAATACATAAAATAATATATTTTTTTTTAGTGCAGCATAACCTACGTTAGTACCTTATAGTTACTTCAGCAGAGTGGATTATGTTCTCAAGGTTTTTTTCATTTTCATTCAATTCATAGATTAATCTGATCAATTATATTCAGCTATTGGCTACTTATACTATTATACTTCTTATTACTGGCCTGAAGGCATGAAAGGAAACCCACCACTCTGTCTCAGGGCGTATTGATGAGGTGTTTGTGTAAAACCCGATTGTCAGAAGTTTTTAGGTCGTCCAGAGTCATCTAAGGCTTAACATAATATGCTTTATTTTGACACTAACTGATATCTATGCAAGTCCTACAAGGAACGCACTATTTAACTATTAAATACCTATATATAAAAAGAAAATATATATATTCAGTCGAACATACGTAGAACCTCTTCCTTTTTTTGAAGTTGGTTAAAAAGTAATTATTTTACAGAGGACGGAATTGCGGTTAATATTTTTATCCGCGCAAAAAGTTTGCATGATGAAAAACTATTAAAGTACGTAAATTATATTGTACATAATTGGCTGAGCGATCTCGCTCATGTTATTATGAGGAACAACGTAATAGATTTCATTTTGTACCACACGTTAAATGTTAGACGAATTTGTGGAATAATTTTTTTATTCCTTTCTATACTTCTATTCTAATATTTTAAAGAGGAAAGATGTGTTTGTAATGTTTTCACACAAAAACTACTGGACCGATTTCAAAAATTCTTTCACCATTAGAAAGCTGCATCTTCACTGAGTGACATAGGCTAAATGATATTACTAGGTGTAAACGAAACTATTGTTATGTCTAATTCCACGCTAGCCAAGCTGTGGGCGTCCACTAGTATTAATTAAAACTTACGACTAACTTTACCTTTACCCTAATGCGTTAATGTTGTTATTATATAGTTATTATATACCCGTCCCCCTATTGGGCACGAGTTTCCCACAGATACCTGCGGGAAGTCTGTAGTATTTTGCACCATGCTGCAATGCGGATTGGTGTAGTCAGTGGCCATCCCAGAGTCAAAAGATCCCATGCCATCTGCAGGTCTTCGTTCGACAAGGCTCGTTTATACAATTGACAATGACCCGGACCGGGCTTATCGTGCCCTCCGAAGCAGGTTAGGGCCATGAAATATTGCCACAAGCTGTTAGCGTTCACCCATACACAAACTGACAGCCGTCGTTCCTTAACTTGCGATCACATACGATCGACCGACGATACCATTGGGTTATGGACGCTACAATTGTTGAACTACTGATCTTCATTACCCTTTTCATAGTTTTTTTTTTGGACTTTATTTATTTTATTTTTATCTCACCTTAAAGGCCAACATAATGCTTAATGGAATTTTTCACCAGCCAACCTTGGGTGGTAAAAACCAATCCGCTTCGGAGCAGAGTGGTGGAGTATGCTCTAGAACACCTGCAGATTTGTCAGTGGGGGAGACCCGTGCCCAGCAATGGGATGTCTACGGGTTGTAGCTAGCTAGGAAAATAAACTAAACTGAAAAGAATATGTCGTCGCGAAGAAGATTGTCAATATTAACGGAAGGTGATCAAGTGACCAAAAGCGTGTTATTTGTCTGTGGGGGAGACCCGTGCCCGTGCCCAGCAGTGGGATGCCTATGGGTTGTAGCTAGCTAGGAAAAAAAACTAAACTGAAAAGAATATGTCGTCGCGAAGAATATTGTCAATAGATTAAACGGAAGGTGATCAAGTGACCAAAAGGGTTTCGCAAGCAAATCATTCATCTCGCGCACATCGCCACCGGATAGAACCTTTGTGGAAACTCGTCCATCCACACAAGGTCAACTTTCGTCAGATCTTGCGACAAATATTGACCGGTTCTGCCAACAAACTCCAACCAGGCTAAGGTCGCCTAACGCTTTACTATCTGACTGGCGATTTACGTAACCCCATTTACTTGAAAGTCTTGTTCTTACATGTCAATTTGATTTTGTGCACGCCACAAAGTATATAGGTACTAGTGGACGCCCGCAGCTTCGCTCGCGTGGAATTAGGCATAATAGTTGTTAACTTTAGCTCCACAAATTTGTAACGAATCCGTAAATGTATTATCCCCTATGTTTATTTTACACCCAGTAAGGGTAAAATTTTTACAAACTTTGAATGTCATATTTATTTATATATAATCAACAGCCTAAAATATAAATTTTATGCTTCTAGTGGTGAAAGAATTTTTGAAATCAATCCAGTAGTTTTTGTGTGAAAACATCACAAACAAATATTTTCTCATTATATATACTTAATAATAGAAACAGAATTTATCCTACAAGATTTTTAATACTAAGCACTCCTAATGTTCATAATGTCTTTAGTTAGTGTATTTCGCGTATGATGTTGATGCTCGTTCGGCTGTTCGCGGCGTGATACATGGCGTTACTGTACATCCGCCTTAAGAAAATCTGCAGTGAACCGCCTAAATAGCTTAGAAGTGATTTGCATTACAACAGTGAGCGCACACCGTACCCACTGCCATACATATGAGCTTGTTTGTATACAATTAGCATTTATTACAAATGATTTACATGCTTCAGAGTAAAATATTTTACCGTGTAACCACAATAAGCGTGAACTTGTCAACGGTATGATTTAATTATCTGCTTTCAATGAGACAACGAGTAAATAAAATGAAGAAATTTGATACACTAGTGGACGCCCGCAGCTTCGCTCGCGTAGTATTAGACCCATTAACGACGTCTGCCCGCATTGGGGTTGCCCACTTGACTTCAAAAACGCCAAAGATTCATACTAACTTTTCACCCCCGTTTTACCCCCTTAGGGGGTGAATTTTCAAAACTCCTTTCTTGGTGCTCCCCTACGTTATAAAAGGAACCCCTGTGCAAAATGTCAGTCAGTCAGTCAGTCAGTCAGTCACCTTCTCCTTTTATATATATGTCACCGGAAGATAACAAGATCCGCAAGTTTATAAATTTCCTAGGAAATTTATAAACCTTCGTAGGATTCTAAACGAGAGATAAATTGTATTATTTTACGCCCACATTTTCGCAAATTTATCAATTTGCGACGTCTCTTGGTAAATTTATAAACTAACGGATATCAATCCGTAAGATTCTAAACGGTTTGACCAATCACAAAAGAGCTTTTAATTTTACGCTTCTTTAAAATAAGGCAAATAACGCACTGCTCTCTGATTGGTCAATGTTGACAGTGGCAATGCTTGTGTTCATAGACTTAGGTACAATCAGACTTGCCAAACTGTAACTTTATCAGTTTCGATTACAAAACAGTAGGTACTTAAATAGTAATGAAAAATTAAATTACTTTTGCTTTGATTGAAGGAATTAAATAAAACAAATTGTATAATAATAATAGGAATTTTATTTCTTGTGAGACAAGTCGGACTCTGTCATAAATGTCGACGGAACCCCGCAAGCGGGGTTCCTTTTTTTGCGTAAATAATCATAGACAAAACCTGAACCTAACCTAACAAAATTTGGAGTTAATTGTGTCGTTTTTTCTTGGCAGGGGGCTTCGCCCCCCGAGCCCCCCTTTTTTTACCGGGGGGCCTGCGGCCCCCCGTTCCCCCCGCTTACTATCTGACAAGATTAGAAATTATTTATTTAAGGAAATTGAAACTTAAAAGTTTATGTAAGTAGTAATTCTTACTATTTTGGTCATCGCCACTATAAAAATTTCGTAGCTCTGTGGTAAATTTCAGTTCGTCAACAAATGTTGCTTATTTATTATTTTACGCGTCAGTTCGGTAAGTTTATCAATTTGCGAAAATGTGGGCGTAAAATAATACAATTTATCTCTCGTTTAGAATCCTACGAAGGTTTATAAATTTCCTAAAATTTCCTAGGAAATTTATAAACTTGCGGTTCTTGTTATTTTCCTGTGACATATATAGTAGATTGATTTATCAAGTTAAAATGCGGCAAATGGTACTTTTACAGTGTTCAGTGTTCTTATGTGGTTCTGACGCGATCTATACAAAAAGTGCACAAATTTGATCAGGTGCACATACTAACTAACTACCTTTTTTAACACGTTTTTATCAGCTTGATACATACATACATAATGTATGTAATGGAATCTTTGAGCATGTTTTTCGCCCACTTCCAATCGTCGGATTAATTTAAAACTTTGCACACATATCAAGGACACTGCAATAATGAAAAAAAAATTAATAAAAAATCAACATTTTAGTTCGGTTATCTACAATAGCGTAACGTACTATTTAGTTTTTTTTAAAACGATGTTGTTATTTATTACACCTAATTATATCGATGATGATACGTTAAATTCTGAAGCAAGTTGACTTTGGCCTTGGCTGCCCTTGGAGTTTGTCTTTGTGAAATTTATGGAATTTTCATTAGTAGAATTAGTAAAAATAAGATAATTACTGGATATAGTGTTGGCAGCAACGTTAAATAATTTTCTCGTAGCCGGTGAGGTATGAATAAACTCGTTTCCCCGTCGCAATATCCCGGCGCTCGTTGCGCAAGCGCATCGCACTGCCCTTTCCGAGTCACGCTAACACTGCTTTGTTCCGACCAAAGGGCACTAGTACTTCATTTATTAAATTAGATACACTACGAGTAGAATGGTTGAAGGGAATATTAACGTTCTGAAATACAGGCTTTTTTGGATACAAGATAGCAAACGAGCTTGCATCACCACCCATCCGCTGCCGCCCATGAAAACTGTGACTAGTTAGTCCAATTATATGAGAGAGTTAATTATGTAGAACATTAGTTGGTCAGTTCGTTAGTGGGTATGAGGACTGGGGACTGTTAGTGATAGTTAGTCCTGTTAGTTGGTGTTAGTAATAGTCCAGTTAGTACTTGTTAGTAGGAGTCTCGTTTTAAGTCAGTCACAGATGTGTTGACTCCCTTGAGGACTAAGATGGTCGCCTCTAAAGAAGTGTAACCGGATGAATGCTTGTATGGATTTTTTCTCAAATATTATCTGATAAATTTTATCTGATTAATAGAATACGTGTTTCTCGTTTTTCTATGTTTATAACCTCCGTGATTTGGTTCTGTTCTTCACGAAACCTCGAAAACCACCAACAAAACCCTTGGGCATCAAAACGTTTACGCTATTACGTGAATCTTTTGTCTTCTCTTCAATCTTTTTCCACAATCGTCAAAACCTTAACCTTGTCTATTTCGTTTATTTCGGTCACCATTAATTAACTCATATTAACCCATGCAACTTGCACTTGAAAATATCTGGGTTACGTTGACAGTGACCCAAGGTATGGGGAGGCGTAGACAAGGAAAGGGGGGATGTGAGGAAGGGGGAAGATGGGGAGGGGAGAAAAGTCGAGGCTAAAGTTTTAGAAGCCGAAATCGCGGAAGGTCAGTTATGAAATTGCTTTTGTAATCCACACGAGATGTATGCGTACGTTAATTGTGACCTTTACGGATCGTATCTCCGGTGCGTGGTTGTTAACCATTATAAACCTTAATGGGTTTTATAAACGTTGGAGGAAAACGGTTAGCTAGTGAAAAAACCGTTTTGTGTAGGTTGTAGGTTTCTTTGACACGTTACAACGAATTGAATCAGCCAATAGTCTATCACGCTCTATTGCAGGAGATTTAGTGGCCAGCCTGCTTGTCGGAAGATTTTAGGCTGCTCGATCGCCTCCACGGTTATATTACTACCACTACTGTGCTCTTCCCATACATTCCTCTCTCCATCCATCAATCACACATTGCTTACTCAATGCTCCCAGACGGCTTGACTATTTTCGACTTTTTCAACAGTTATCGTATATCAAACAATTTACACAAAATCTTAACAAATTACACACCTGAAACTTCTTCATGAATTACTCTATCTATTGATGGAAACCTCATGAAAATCTTATCATTAGTTTTTGTGTTTCACACGTACAGACAGACAGACAGACAGACGAGACTTTGTTTTTTAATATGTAAGTGATATATTGATCGCTCTGAGATTTTATGCTGTTTCTGTACAACTAACTATACGAGTAGTCTCGGCTTGAGATCGTTCCAAAGATGCCTATTACGACACACTTGCAGACTAAAGCATCGAATCCACAAAGCAATAGATAACAATGCAACTAACATGCGTTATCTGTTAATTTATATTCTGCGCATTGCGAAGGCAGAATTCTAATGTATTATAATTATTCGGCCGTGCTAATGTTACTAAATACGAGGTGAGGGTATTGGCTGAATTCATAGCTTTTTTATAGATATTATGGCGACTTGTGGTCGAATTTCGAACTTTATTCGTTTTTTAATTTAAGATTGGAACGTTTTTATGAAAGATTTTATTGTCGCACTCCCTTGTTCATAACAAAATAATAAACCTTTTTTACGGAGTGTTTTGTCTTCTATATAAACTTAATACAGAATTTGACCTAATTCCTCCCATTCTGAGAGGAGACCCGTGCCTAACAGTGGGACAAAGAAAGAGTGATGATGAACCATCTGTCTACCTTCGGGGAAAAACAGACGTGATGTTATGTTATATTTCTAGCGCTGTCTAAGCTTTTGAAAATCAAAATAACTCTCTACAGTCTATTATTAAAAAGCTATCAAAATAGCCCCTTACTTTCAAATTAATCTTTATAATAATTCAAATTAATTTTTGATGTGAAACATCTTTAGGCGGAGGGCAAACCAAATTTTTGGCGTGGCGAGCGTGGCGAGCGTGGAGAGCGTGGCGAATATGGAATATAATAATATATACTATACAGTTCCGACAAATGACGGTCGGAAATTATTTTATTAATGAAATATAATAATTAATTTTTTTTGTTTTTCTTTTGTTTTATATGTTTTAGTTGCTGTCATAATCTGTACTTTTGTGCATATTACTTGTACAAAATAATTTCGATGTTTCACATCTGCCAGGCGTCCCGTGACAGACCACAATTTTTTTTTAGAAGACATTATTATCAGAGATCTAATCAGTCGCGGTAAACGGAAAGTACATCCGGGCGACGCCGGGGCGGGTTACAAGTGCTTTATAAATTACTTACCTGCGTGGACAAACAAAAACAATTCAAAGAAATATCACAACGACGTGTTATTATGTCGTTCATTAGTTCCTCCCCCCCATTGTTTGCGACAATGGCAAGTTCAAATGGTCAGGTTCAATATCTTCATTGTAATTACTCCAAGACATTTTATGTGTAGACTAGTGGACGCTCGCAGCTTCGCTCGCGTAGAATTACTCTCAGTCTGCCCGCGTTCGGGTTGCCCACTTGACTTCAAAAACGGCAAAGTTTCATACTAACTTTGCACCCCCGTTTTACCCCCTTAGGGGGTGAATTTTCAAAACTCTTTCCTTAGTGCTCCCCTACGTTATAAAAGGAACCCCCGTGCAAAATTTCAAGTTTCTAACCCTTAAAGTTTAAGCCCTGCATTGATATGTCAGTCAGTCAGTCAATCAGTCAGTCAGTCAGCTTCTCCTTTTATATATATAGATAAATATAAGAAGTAGTAAAAAGGAAGCAGATCTGCCGTCATCCACCACGCTGGCCAAGTGCAGATTGGCAGATTTCACATGCCTTCGAGAATATTATGATGAACTCTAAGGCACCCAGGTTTCCTCACGATGTGTCCTTCACCGTTACAGCAAGTGACATTTAATTTCATAAATCGCACTTAACTTCGAATAGTCATTGGTGCATGTCACTTGGATTTGAACCCGGACCGCTTGAGTGAGAGGCGAGTTCGATAGCCACTGGGCTGTCACCGCAGCAAACTCGGACAACTTGCAGATTTTATAATTTCATGCGGCTATTGCTTAAAATGTAAGCCAACTAGAGACTGAGAAACAGGTGGCGTAAATTGCTGATTACATCTCCTTCATTGTACTGACGTGCCTTCATTGGGTGTTGCAGACGAGCGTGTTGGGTATTGGGTTTTGGAGGAGGAGGAGCTTGGAGAAAAATTAGCTACTTGGGTACTTTGTGAAACTGTTTAAGGATTTTGTATTTGTAGGTATTGTCTTTCTCAGAATTATGTCTGTTTGTTCCGTAAAATGTCATGCGTGTACTCAAATATACCTTTCTTGGCGTTTTCAGAATGTGTGAGTAAAACTAAGTTCAACAGAAGAGCAGGATATTTGTTGATAAATATTTTGATTCTGTACGTAGGGACTATTAGCATCATCATCATTTTTAAACTGTATTCATGGATACGTAGTTAATAATTGTTATAAAATGTTACTAAACAAAAGTTTCTTAGTAATTTTTTTTCTGTTAAAAACGCGCGTTCACTCTTGAAGATGGTCATCGTAATCGACCGAAACTAGTCAGCCTATTTCCGACTTAAATCACATGTAAGTAAGCCGGTAATTTCAACTATGAAATTGTTTATTAATCATAAAAAAATTATTACTAAAATTTTACCTTGACGTATGTATTAAATCAAAATTAAGCTATCAAGCATTTAATTGTCCTTTATTGAAACTGAAGGAAAGTTAAACATCTAAACAACAAGTAGTGATATCCTACTAATATTTTATACGGGAAAATTTGTAAGTATGGATGGATGGATGGATGGATGGATGGATGGATGGATGTGTGTTACTCTTTCACGTAAAAAGTACTGAATGGATATTAATGAAACTTTATAATAATATAGCTTAAACATCAGAATAACACATAAGCTACAATTTATAAAGATATTGTGTGAATTGTCCAAAATATGACGATAGTGTTATAAGTAGGAAAAAATTTAGCATCCGCGAGCTATTCTGGCGTGCGCTGCCAAAACCGCTAGAGTTACACATATGTAATGTATGGTGGAAATGTTTATCTGAAATAGTCTTACAAAAAAGCCCGCCACAGTATATCTATATCTTATGTGTAAGCCATTATAGCCAAAATAGTGAACCATAACTACAATAAAAATTGATAATTTATTTCAAATGCACATTTGGTAGTAATAAATTGATTCCTAAATGAAAATAGACTCTTTTATCGCTAGATGTAAACGAAACTATTATTATATCTAATTCCATGCGAGCGAACCTGCTAGCGTCCACTAGTATAATATAAAGTTGAAATATACCACTCACCAGTTTAATGGGATCACAAATGAATTAACATCACAAAATTATAAACACAAAACTTTTATAACAAAATTTTCAAGTCACGAAACAAGAAAGCTTTTCTCTCAAAAACTCAACACTGAAATGTGGAGAAAAAAACTATTTGTATCACACGAATATTCAAACGCAATACCTGTGAATGACTGAAGTTACCTATCTTTAATTATACCTATATACAATAACTGAACTTCATACAGTGAGGTAACACAGTGTACTGAATAATAACAGAGAAAACAGACGTTAACCCAAGTGAGGCTAAACCTTGTCTCATCCGTTTGGGAGGTAGGCACTGCGATTTGAAGTGGGTTAACCAAATACCTTATTGTACTGAAGGTTAATTGCAAAATCATTGGCTCGTTTTAATTCGATTTGGTATTCAGATCACCAGTTCTAAGCAAGAAGAAGCATGGTAGCCTCCACCAATCCACATTGGAGCAGCGTGGTGGAATATGCTCTCCTCCCGCAGATTTGTCTGTGCGCAGCAGTAGGACGTCTATGGTTTGCAGCTTTAGCATGGTAGTAAAATTTGACAAAATATTCTTTTCAGCTTACGAGAAATGGTCTGAATTAATATTTTACTTGAGAAAACTGTAAATATATAACTGAAAGCATTGCACAAAAAATAATTACGTTCACGCTTTTTGACATAAACTAACAAAGTCATAAAGTCATTTCTACCGTTTGAGTAAAGCGAGTAATTTAATTTTTATGAAATACATTAGAGAACTTAGTCTAAAAAGATTCATAATTATCGTTACAATGAATAATGTTTACATCTCATGTTTATATCTGACTTGCTTGTGACGCAAGATTATGAAAAAAATCTAGCAGAAATAAATTTATAAATGATACTTTTAAGCACTTTTAATTTATAATAGTGAGTTTCATACACATACATAAATTTATAAGCTACGTCATAACAGTTTCTCTGTTGTAAACCTGACTACGGTTCCCAGTTATTTAATATAT
Source organism: Carterocephalus palaemon (assembly GCA_944567765.1). Taxonomy (NCBI): domain Eukaryota; kingdom Metazoa; phylum Arthropoda; class Insecta; order Lepidoptera; family Hesperiidae; genus Carterocephalus; species Carterocephalus palaemon. Next base: position 12,872,311 of record OX155643.1, read on the forward strand.
TGATGTCTCTAAGTTTTTACCCACTGACGTCAATTTTACAACTGATGTCAAATGTTACCGGAGTCGCAACGCGCAAAAAGTTTGCGAATTTTGACAGTTTGACTTATTCATCAAGAAATTAACGTAGTAGCTTTAAAAAACCATAAGAGACAAAAGTTATGTAATTATGAGAAACATTTAATTGTTTGTACTGACACAATGTGTTATACGTATAAATACTTCCTTGATATTATAATAATAATTAAGTAATTATCAAACAAGATGAAAATGAAGTTTCCTCACAAATAACCCTGTTACTCTGCAACACATTAGATTCTCACTTATAGTACTGGAGTATGAAGTGATTTGTATTGAGTGCAATCTCATCCTAATTAATATATAAATGGAAAAGTGTGTTTGTTTGTACCAACAAACACTTTTATTGCTTCTTGATTTGTTGGTTTCTTAGTTTGTCCTTCTTCTCCGCTTCAACGGAATGATAAATCGATGTGATTTTTTGCAGATGCAGTGTTGGATACGGAGAGTGATATCGCTGCGACCCATAGACGTCCCACTGCTGGGCACGGGTCTCCCCCACAGACGCAGCTGCGGGAGGTCTAGAGCATACTCCACCACGCTGCTCCAATGCGGATTGGTGGAGGGGTTAGTGGCCAACCCAGTGTCGAATGTTCTCAAGCCACCCGAAGGTCTTCGACAAGGCTTAACGACTGTTTCCAACATTGAAAACGACCGGGACCGACGGCTTTACGTGCCCTCCGAAGCACGGTAGCGTCCATGAAATTTTGCCACCAGCGGTCATCCATCCACAAACCGACTGGGCCCGTCGTTGCTTAACTCTTTCGATCACATTGAATCGACCCGAGCCATTGGGCTATGGACGCTACTGCCACAGAAGACTAGTTCGCCGTAAAAAAGACCACTCACCACCACGCTACGAAGTCTGAATAATTCCTGTATTGCAATGAGTTATTCAATTTACGTAACCGGGATTGTTGCGGCATCGACATAACCATCGCGCGTCTATCCTGTACGTTTATTACGAATACCGGTCGATTCATCCTTTCCGTTATTAATTAATGTAAAAAATCTTTTGTCTGAGCTAACGGATGTGTTCCGAGTAATTTATTGCACAAAATCATGTGATTCATTCGACATTGATTAGTTTAAAACTAAGGTTTCATCAGTTGTGACTGACTTGGAACGAGGCTCTTATTAACAATTACTTACTGGACTATAACTAAAAAGACTAACTATCACTAACAGTCCATAGTCCTCATACCCACTAACGAACTGACCAACTAATGTTCTAATTAACTCTCTCAGCTCACTGGAGTAAAAATCCCAGTCCCCGTTTGTCTTGTTCAAAGTCAGTCACAGTTGTCATGGGCGGCAGCGGATGGGCTACAAGCTCGTTTGCTATCTTATATACATTAAAAAAGAAACTCATTAATCAAATCCTTGTAACTCGTTGGGGTGAATGATCATCATGGCCATGAATGCATCAATTATAATGTGAATTCATTAATTAATTGATTAATTCAGGTACGTATTTTGATTATAATTTTGGAATTTAAATCGCATTCTCATAACATGTATTATGTTGCAATGTTCATTAATTGTTCTGTACGAATTTATAAAATAATAGTGGATCTTCGCTCGGGTGGAAATAGACATAACAATAGTTTCGTTTACACCTAGTAATATTATATAACACCAGCTAACCGGACTTATTGTTTCTAATTTTAATGTCTTAGCTCCATAATTATTAATTAATTTAGTTACTTCCCATGCCTTCGGGAACATTATTATCATGATTATTATAACGAACTCTCAGACATGCAGGTGTCCTCACGATATTTCTAAAAAATAATTATTTAAACTATGTCTGTTTGTCCGTCCTACTATAAAAAAAGGCTCCTATAGTCCTCAAACGTAATAAAAACTGGCAACAACTAAAGTTCCTATTAAAATCTTTTTGACGTGATAAATTGATGAACATCGACAGCGCATATGAAAAAGTTGTGTTTTTTTTTTACATTCCAGCATAAAAAGAGAAAAATATACTGATTCACAGAAAAATATTAAAAACAATATTAAATGAGCGGTTCTCTGCAGAGAAATTATTTTCAATAAATTAATTTTTACACACGACAACATTGGCGTTTCCATGGCTCCGAAATAGGGAACTGTCAAAATAAATATATAGACTTGTCTGTTGTCTGTGATTGGTTATTTGTACTGTAGAATACTTTGAAGTTTAGACTACAGACGTCAATTCTCCTTTTTGTATTGTATAAAATAATGATTATGACGTTATCACGTAAATCTATCGTCCGTAAACCGACTTTATAGACAACCAGTTTTTTACTAGACTGTCTATCCTTTCTTCACAGCATGTCACAATTGTCATGGGTGACAGAAGATGGGTGAATGGGCAGTACAAAGCGCTCGTTCCATATCTTGTATCCTTAAAAAAGGCAATGAAAAATCTATATAAATATAAAAGGAGAAGCTGACTGACTAACTGACTGACTGACATATTAACGCAGGGCCTAAACTATAAGGGTTAGAAACTTGAAATTTTGCAAAGGGTTTCTTTTATAACGTAGGGGAGCACTAAGAAAGGATTTTTGAAAATTCATCCCCTAAGAGGGAAAAACGGGAGTGCCAAGTTACTATGAAACTTTGCCGTTTTTGAAGTGAAGTGGGCAACCTGAACGCGGGCAGACGTCGTTAATGGGTCTAATTCTACGCGAGCGAAGCTGCGGGGTCCACTAGTTTTCCATACAAACAAATTTATTTATTTATTTATTTAATAATTTATGTACACACTTTAGTTAGGAAATCGTTACAATATATAACACAGGAAGAAAGGGTACTACTTATTTCTTCTGAAATTTCTTCCAGTAGACCCGAGACAGGAAATTTGTAACAGACGGTAGATCTAAGCATGTACATTAATGCATGTGAATCTTCAATACATATAAATAAATGATTATACATTAAATATAATATATATAATATATATATATATATAATATAATATACATACATACTATAATTAAATAAAGTTCACTATATATTAATAATACAAACTACTATAAATATACCTACTATATATAAATATATATAAATATAACAGTACATAATTAAAATACACATACTATATATATACACAACAACATTTATAAATAATAGCTTAACTTAACTCGAAAAATAGTGTGCTTTGACGCGTCTTTTAAATGTGGAAATATTTTTAGACTCGCGAATGTCTAGTGGTAGCGAATTCCACAGTCTTACTGCATGTACAGGAAGGAGTAAGAATACGTACAGGTTTTGTGCGATGGGAACTTAAGGAGTGATCTACGATGGGTTCTGCAGGGGACGTAGTTTGGAAGTGCAAAGGAAAAACGTTCTCGCAGGTAAGATGGGGAAGTCGGACAGTGAAGGACATTAAATAGCAGACATAATATCCTAGTGTTCCTACGAAGGCGGATAGGGAGCCACTTGAGATCCTTGCGAAGATGAGAAACATGGTCAAATTTCCTGACCCCGAAAATAAAACGAATACACAAATTTTGCAAGCGCTCAAGTCTATTAAGTAGCTCCTCGGTAGCATCCAGATAGCAGGCATCAGCGTAGTCAATAATGGGATGAATGAGGGTTTGAGTTAGAGAAATTTTAGTTTTCAAGGGTAAGAGACATTGAAAAACTCACAGATATTTCAAGGAACTTGTAGACCGAAGAGCAGAGGCGTTCAGAACGGCAACACTCGATTCTGACTGATCAATTCCAGCTCCTCCTCCTCAGTCAGGGTGCATTCTTCGAAGCACCAGAGGCCAGCAATGGCCAGCAGTATGGTATACACCATGTAGTAGACCAAGTAGATCAGGATTGAGAACAACATCGCTCCGGTCTTCTGGAAAGATTGACTCCTGAAACAATGTTACTGTAACGGTACCATAATATAACATTTAAGAAAAAAACACTTAAGCTGCGAAGTTAAGAAGTCCTGGGTTCGATTACCGAGTCGGACCCAGAACGATTGGGATTTCCTTTGAAATTTATAACAATATATGAGGGATAATATTTATAATAATAGATAAGGGAATGAATATACAGACGCAATGTTATGTCTTAAAACTTACCAATTTTTCTCTGGAAATAGATGAAAGTTCTTGCAAATCTGCAAACAAAAAAATTTATGAAAATAAATTAAAAAAGACCTTATCGAACTTCTATTTTTAAATGCTTTTTTAAATCAATTATAACTCTTTTATCCAATAAGGGGTCCGTACCACACGAGTTTTAATTTTGCCCGGCGATAGAATGTGTGTAATAGATTTCATTCGCAGTGTTTAAATTTTATTTTTAGGGTTTCGTACCCAAAGGGTAAAACCCTATTACTAAGGCTCCGCTGTCCGTCTGCCCCTCTGTCACCAGGCTGTATCTCATGAACCGTGATAGTTAGACAGTTGATATTTTGACAGGTTATGTATTTAAAATACATAACCGCTATAACAAAAAAAACATGACATGATTATTCTGCCGTTTTTATAGATAATGGTACGGAACCCTTACTGCGCTAGTCCGACCCGCACATGGCCGGTATTACTTTTCGTAAGCCAAAAATTAACTCGCTAGGAAATGTGTTCGCAAATGAAAATGTTTCGCATACAAACATTTAAAGTCGCATCTCTGAAACTAAAAAAAAAATCATAAAAAGTAATTTCAATTAACTTCACGCTAATCGACGTATAGAATACATACGCGTAAATTCAAATGTTTTATTTAATGTTTTTTTTATCAATCTATGGATGTAATGTCTAAAAATAAAGTATTATTATTTTATTTGTCATGACGTAGTCGTTTATATTTTAGCCGTCAATTTATCCTGAGACTAACATTGCACTATCGTAGTTTTTACTATGGGTAATCAATTATTCGTTACTGTCTAATATAGCCATTCGGAATAACCGCATAATAAAATCAATGTACCACTCAGTACCGTTGGGTTTTTAAATGGAAGATTATACGCTCAAAGAACATGTTTGATGTACTTTACCATAACATTACATCACCCTGTATTTCCCTGAGGGAGTAGGCAGAATTGTGTACCCACTTTTCACCAGTTATGCTTAGGTCCTATAACCTATTGCCATACACCGGGCACAAATCCAGACACCGAGCTGCTACCGGGCATTGCAAGTTAGGAAAACCCCGCAACTTTCAATAGGCCTCATTGATAGCAGCCAGCCACATTACAAGCCCTGAATGAATACTAACTACAACGCATAGACATACCACTGTTGGGCATGGGTCTCCCTCACAGAAAACAACCGGGCCCGACGGCTAAAAGTGCCCTCCGAAGCACGGCCACGCACATGGATTTTTGCCACAAGCGGTCACCCATCCACAAACCGACCGCACCTCTCGTTGCTTAACTAGGTCGATTATATACGATCGTATAATAAACTAGCAACCTAGCGCAAAAAATGTGTTTATGTACGACATCACATTGGAAACCTCTAAAATTTATCAGTGTTTCTCTATGCATGTTATATACATATAAACCTTCCTCTTGAATCACTCTATCTATTAAAAAAACACGCATCAAAATCCGTTGCGTAGTTTTCAAGATCTAAGCATAGATAGGGACGGACAGACAGCGGGAAGCGACTTTGTTTTATAATATGTAGTGATATAGTAAAAACAAGTCGATAGTTACAGTCGTTATTCTATAAATCACCTAATTGTCCGTTCAGGAAAACGTGTTACAGTAATTGGCGGTAAAACCGATCCCAGATGCATCATAGTTAAAGAAGATGTTTTGCTGAGATCTCACAGAAAAACTAGTATAGCGGTTGATTTCAAATGGATTGGATAAGCCGTCTTAAATTGGCGTGACGGGGAAGTACCAGGAAAGTCTAATTTAATATAGTAATGCAATTCTATTCAAAATGCAGCGGAAAAAGCCCAGTGGCTATCGAACTCGCTTCTCACTCGAACTGAATGATGACTGTTTATGTCTCCTCCTCCATAAGGTCTTCGGCATACTCTACCACCCTGCTCCAATGCGGATTGGTGGAGGGGTTAGTGGTCAACCCGAAGGTCTTCGACGAGGCTTAACGACTGTTTCCAACATTGAAAACAACCGGGACCGACGGCTTTACGTGCCCTCCGAAGCACGGTAGCGTCCATGAAATTTTGCCACAAGCGGTCACCCATCACAAACCGACCGCGCCCGTCGTTGCTTATCTCTTTCGATCACATTGAATCGATGCGAGCCATTGGGCTATGGACGCTGCTACGCGAGCCATTGGGCCATAGACGTCACTACGCGAGCCATTGGGCTATGGACGCTACTAACAAAGCCAAAGGTGCAGTAATTTTATCAGATTTAATGTGCCACTTTCAGAGGCTAGCTAGCATCTAACATATTTCTAATTCTCAGGTCAATAACCTGTCTCAGACCTCAACGGAATCTTGGTCTGTGTTCAAAAGACATCCATTCAACATTCATGGAAAATCCTAATTTTGCAGTTGTTTCTTGCACAAGTCATTGATGTTATTGTCATGGCTAATTAGCTTTGACGTCACCGCTCTCGAGATCTGGAGATCATAATTTTACTTCTACGTAGAACATAATTGTCATAACGCAATTGTGAAGGGTTATTTGTAAGAGATAATATACGAATTAATATTATGTGATACAGCTGACACAGAGCTATGTGTAAATCAACGCTTCGACACTTTTCAGCATTATAAAGATACTCGGCGTTTGATCAAAAAGGTGGTATGTTCAATGGAACTCCAATAATCGTGATTGGTACAACAAAATTTTATGAGATCCTAGGTTCTTATCCCATGCTAAGATGTATGTGAATTTTGACGGGCCCGTTGGCCCTACCTGTTACGCCAGGGGTCATGGGTTCGAATCCTTAGCAATGACCGCGAGGGTCACATGATACCAAATAAGTCCAGCTTGGCGAACTGGCTTCCCTCAGAGCAGCTGACCCCCCTGGGTTCGAATCCTAAGGACAAACATTGTGACTAACACATGTGTTTGTTCTGTGTCTGGATGTTAATAGTATCTATTTAACTATGTATTTAAAAATATGTATCAGACTCTTTACACCCATAGGCTCTCGCCGAGTTTCGGGTCAGATGGCCGTGTGTGAGAATGTCAATAATATTCATATTTATTTATTTAATTTACACATAACATCTGAATAACCTTCACGAATGTTACCTTTTTTTCAATGGGTTATTTTTTGTCAATCCAGTATCGTAAGCCTTGTCCTTGTATATATTTATTTGGCAATTTGATTTGGCAGATAAGTCGTTTGAAGCAAGCTTCAGTCTTCAAATAAAAGTAATTAGAGTTCATCTCTCACGATTCTGTGAAACGATTGAACACAACAAGAAGAAATAAAGTCTTTTTAATATTTCAAAGCTCACAGTACATTGTCCTCATGAAAAACTCAATAATCCGTGCACCTAGTACAGACAGTTTCTTTTATTAGGTTTTCTTATTTGCCAGCACACGGATATGGGGATACTTAGAATTTTAATGTGAGATTACGATTATGTTATTATGACCATCATATCTGACGTAAACCCAACCCAAGCCTGCATCACAATATTTCTTATATTCTACGTTGAGGTGCGTTTCAAAAATAGTTATGTGTTTATTTAACTTTAACGACAATATTAAAAAATACCCTCACGTATGTTCAAGCACATAAAAAAATAAAGCAGTTATGGCGAAATATAAAACATATAGGAGGTTTGAAATATCTAGCATATTATTATGAGTAAAACGACCTTAGTCGCAAGGCCAAAGATTTTTAAGTAGATGGCGGAATCACGATACAGAGAGACAGATTTGCGCGTGAGATACGAATATGTAAAAGAATATAGTATTTTTGTTGCCGACAAATAAGGGCATACATTTTTTGCTCATCGCGATAAAATCAGGAAGTAGCTTGACTTACTATTGCCAGACTACCTGAGTTCACCTGGCATCCTGGTTCATAGGACGGATATTTTCTTCGGTACATTAGATAGTCAGTTCGTTAGTGGGTATGAGGACTGGGTACTGTTAGTGATAGTAAACTCTGTTAGTCTAATTTCATGTCGGTCATAGATATGTTGCTACACTTGATGGTCGACTCTTAATAAAATAGTTTTCTTCTGAACGTACTTGTTTCAATTTCACATCATATATTAAACCTATTTGGCCCATAATAATATGTACTATACCTATAAGCTACCACCTAAAAATTGCATATAATATGAGCATCACCAAAAATTTTGCTGAAATCAAACATATCTTCAGACAAAGAATATACATTCAGATAAAAGAAAACGATATTTACGACAGTACGTAGTTAGTAATTATTTGCAACGTAGAGTAATGAAACGCAACATAGAGTAATGAATTGTAACGTAGAGTAATAAATTGCAACGTAGAGTAATCAATTGTAAGGTCAAGTTCATGCTATTTGTCGACGTCAACATGGCAAACAAAACAATATTTTATGTTATGCAAATTTTATATTTATCAGTGTTGGCAAACTTAGACTGAAGAATCTATTTCTATTTATTTAAGAAAAGGTACAGTATAAATAATATTTAAATAAATTACATTATTTTGTATTACATTGTAAATTTACAAATTATTTGTAGTATTGAATGAACATGAAATGTAATCACATGTGTGGCTCATGTGTTTTTTTTTATTAATTAACGAATTAATCGGCCTGAAAAGTGACATAGGCTACTTCCCACCCAACAGGTCAGGGATAGGGCGTGGCTGAAAAACAGCGCTTCATAGGATCAATCCTATGTCAGCTAAAGCTGAGCTTTTTTACAATTTAAGCATATAATTATTTTTTTTGTGGCAATAAATTATTTTTTGATTTTTTATCTTATTTATAATATTTATTATAAGTTCTTATTATAATTTTAAAACATCCCTTGATAGTACAGGTAATTTTGCTTATAAAACGATTTAACTCTTGCAGTAGTATATTATACTCGTATTTAATGAATATAAATATTATTATTATATTATTTATATTTAAGAAATATGCATGAGTTTGGATGTAAGGCAATAAAATTTGCAACCCGGGCGCAAAATTGCAAAACTATTTTCTCAGTCGCTGCCTCGAGACTAGTACGAGTATATACGGTCTAGCCATGTCAGAAAGAGGTCTGCCTTGGGTGTGGAAGCGACAAGTCATGCTAATCATTAGTTATTTGTGGTATATATTAAAGAAAGTAAATGGGACAGATGATAAATTTTTTTTATAGTAAACTAGTGGACGCCTGCTGCACCTGCGTAGAATAAGACATAACAATAGTTTTGTTTACACCTAGTAATATTACATAGCCTATGTCACTCAGTGAAGATGTCGCTTTCTAATGGTGAAAGAATTTTTGAAATCGTTCCATTAGTATTTGTGTGAAAACATTACAAACATACACACAAAAACACAAACTTATAATATTATTATATAGCCTTTCTCGTAACGTGAAGATGCAGCTTTTTAATGGTGAAATAATTTTTGAAATCGGTTCAGTAGTTTTTGTGTGAAAATGTTACAAACTTATGTTTCCTCTTTATAATATTAGTATAGATAAATTGACAGTATATCTAAGCAAAAACATTGCCTATTTAAAATTACAGTCTAGGTCACATAATACTCGTGCTTTTACGTGAGGAGAAATATTAAGTTTTAAATTTAGATTTGGTCAAGAAAACATGGCGCGTAAATACATCTGAATGTTACCGTAGGCTGCTTCGTTTGTCTAGTTATTATAACTGCGACTGCCGATACAGATTATAAAACAAAGTCCCCCACAGCGTCTGTCTGTGTGTACACTCAAAAACTACTGAACGGATTTTCATGCGGTTTTAACGAACAGACAGAATGACATAGGAGGAAGGTTTATGAGTATAATTTGTTGAGATTTTGTGTAAATCGGTTGAAATATGACGATAATTGTTGAAAATGTCGAAAAAAGTCGAGTTGCTTGGGGGCTAATTACAGTAGTTTCTGATAGATGGATTATTGTTGCTAAGAATGGATAGGTAGACTACAAGCTTTGTACTAACCGAGGGCCATAAGCTAAGCATATTAAGTCACCGGCGATAGCTACCTTTAATAAATAGCTCGTGATGTGTATTCAGAACTCGTCTTTCAAACAAGAGGTCACAATTTTATTTTATTTTTTATATATTTTAGCCAAACGAACAAGCGGACGGGGCACCTGATGGTAAGTAGTCACCGTCTCCTATGAACATAACCAACACCAGAGGAGTTGCCAATGCATCGCCAGCCCTGAAGGAGAGCTCTTTTTACGCGCTTTTTGAAGAACCCCATATCATAGCCTACCGTGAAGAACTCAGATGGAAGTTCATTCCAGAGTTGACAAGTGCGCGGTAAAAAGGATTGCGCAAACCGTTTAGTACAGGATCGCCAGAAATCCAGTCGGTGTGGATGGAACTTCAGTCTTCGGCGTGTAGTCATGCGAAAGTCAAAAAATGGCGACGTTGGCATGACATTTTCCATTATCTATTTTCCATTATTCCATTTATCTTAACTAGATTAAGTAAGGGCTATTATTTATAGGTAAACAATTATATGCAGTTACAACTTACTGTAACTAGTTTACAAATATTCAGTGTCGATTTCCAAACTCAAATAGTTACCTCGATACGATTGGCTTGAGAATTTTAGTTGCCCGTTAATCTAACCACTGCTGGATATGAGATAAAATTATTAAATGACTGTTATTTAAGCTTTTACTAGCTGTAATTTATGCAAAGCTTGTAGGAAAAATTACTGTCTCAGTCAGTCAGTCAGCTTCTCCTTTTATATATATAGATTTGTGGAGCTAAATTTAAGAAGAATCTATTATTATGCCATGCGAGCGAAGCTGCGGGCGTCAGTTTGGTATATATTAAGCGGTCATTCAATCGCCAAGGTTGCTATAGAGTGCCGCCCTAACGGTGTCGGTTCCGAGACGGTTGCGACACCAGATCGGATCGGATTCCGATCCGGTAAATCATGTTAAAGTGCGGTGCAAGAAAACAGCAACACTGTTTGAACTATTGATAAAAATTTAAAACAAACAGGGCAAGCTAAAGAAAACCGTTTAAAAATTTAAAAAATCCCCTGCCACATTATTGTGCTGTTCAAAAACTTTCATTTGATATCCATGTTGAGGGAGTTGTTAAAAAATATATATTCCGCCATTTTGTGGCGGCGACCATCTTGGACCGATTTTCATCAAACATAGCTAAGAACACTCCCGACTAATTCACCTTTCAAACAAAAACAAACAAAATCAAAATCGGTTCATCCGTTCGAGAGCTACGATGCCACAAACAGACACACAGGCACGTCAAACTTATAACATCCCGTCATTATTGCGTCGGGGGTTAAAAATGTTGTAGGTATGTACCCTTCATAAGTAACTTAATATATACGTACCTACTGAAAGTAGCGTCCATAGCCTAATGGCTCGCATCGATTCAATGTGATTGACAGAGTTAATTTGCACAATTTCATGAGCGTTACCGTGCTTCGGAGGGCACGTTAAGCCGTCGGTGTCGACGGTTTTCAATTTCGAAAGCAATCGTTAAACCTTGTCGAAGACTTTCGGATGGCTTGAGGACATTCGACACTGGGTTGGTCACTAACCCCTAGACCAATTGGAGCGGCGTGGTGGAGTATGCTCTAGACCTCCCGCAGATTTGTATGTGGGATATCGATTAATTTGAAAATAAATTGACACAGGTAGATATTGTACTATGTTCAAGCATTTGCTACGCCAATGAGCCAAACACCGGGCAGGTGCCCGAAAATAGACAACCGGTGTTTGGCTCATTGGCGTTTGGATTGGAATTTAATTACATTATATACATATGTATTTTTGATCTTTAGGCGGAGGGCAAACCAAATTTTTGGCGTGGCGAGCGTGGCGAGCGTGTATGGAATTGTATATACTATACAGTTCCGACAAATGACGGTCGGAAATTATTTTATTAGTAAAATATAATAATTAATTATTTTTTTTTGCTTTTGTTTTTCGACGTGACAACGTCTTATAAATTGGTTTGCCGGGTGACACTTCAAGAAACTGCGTTACGCTCCGCTCACGTTATGCGCTCACAATGAGAGCGAGTGAGAGGCACGCGTCCCTTCCACTCGGGCATGGTTAGCCCGCCTAAGAGCGAGAGAGACAGACATAAAAAGTGAAGTTTTAAATATAATTCTTTGTATAAATAAATGTTTTAAATTGTTACTATTATTTCATCCTTCTTCCTACTATACGAATGAATATTCACATTAAAATTATTTTACCACTCAAAGTCGTTGTCACGTAAAACTTTCGCCCGTATACCGACTTTACAGGCAACCAATATTTCATAAGAAATGCGAATTTATTTGACGGGATGTGCCCGGATCGTAATCTTAATATTGTCACCAGATACTGTCTACTACACATTGTCTGATCAATCCATGGAAATCCCGATATTTTCATATTGTTATAGATTTTTGAACTTTACATTAAAAAATACATAAAATTTAATACTGACTCACTGGGTCTTTAAGTGTTACGTATAACTGGTTTTTTTTTATATATATTTTTTTAAAATGTTTTAGTTCCTGACATAAATAAATATTTTTGAATATCGGTGTGATCGAAATCTTGACTGATTGATAGATTCAGCGTTAAATTAAAATTCCATATACGTTACCTATATTATGACCTCACTATCAGAGGAATGTCGAAAATTCATTAAATACTTCTATAGCAGTAGCCCAAGGTAAGGGCTCATGAGTTGATGAGTTCGGTGCTCAATGCGTTGCGACATTTTGTACAACAGATGAAGAACTAAGAAATATTGATTAATTGCTGCCCTTGAATAATGTAGGTTTAATGCAGCTGTCTTAAGTAAGTAATATTTAGAATATTTAGCAGGGAGAAAACTTAGAGTACGTATATGTGGGACAGATAGTAAAATAGGTAATGTAAAGTTTGGAGTTCCCACTGGCTCCGTATATGGTCCTGTCGGATACATAATGCACGTAAATACCATGGCCAATGTCATAAAAAAATGTAAGGCGTATATGTATGCGGATGACACTTGCATTGTGTATAGCGACAGAGACCAAAACTTAATCCAGCGGGCACTGCAGGAAGACTTTGATAATATTGTTAAATGGGCACATGATAATGGAATTATAATTAACCTTAATAAAACTAAATGTATGAGTATAATATCACCATACAATAAAATAAAAAATATAAACATCAAAATTAAAGGACATACATATGACTGTTTACACAGAAGCAACATGGGTAACTGTGACTGTAATTATCTTGAAGTAGTGTCTACTTATAAATATCTAGGACTAACTATTGATCACAACTTTAGGTGGAATATACATGTGGATAATGTATGTAATAAATTAAGATCAATCCTATGTAAAATGAAATACTTGGAGTTTATGGTCAACAGGAGCCTAATGTATTTATTGTATTATGCATTAGCTGAAGCAGTGATATCATACGGGTTGGGAGCGTATGGTCTAACTTTTCCAGTTCACCTAAATAAAATAAAAAACTTACAAATTAGATTGCTAAAACTTTTGGTTGATAAAAATAGTAAAAAATCACTTGACAAAAACTATGAAAAATTATTCAAAATTTGTAGAATTCTACCAATAGAGTATAAAGTTAAAATTAGCATACTATTAGAGCAGCAGCACCAGACTATATACAAACAGAAAAGAGAGTATACAAACCCAGCCCGTAATTTAAATTTAAATAGACCAAGATTAATAGTTCCGAAAGTCAGTAACTACTATGGAAAGAGAGAAAGGAGATGTGTAACGCCAATATTTTTAAATGAGCTACCGCAGGATATTTTTGATAAACAAAATAAAGATATTAGTAGGATTAAACTTAAAACTATGTTGCGGAAGCACTACTTGTCCCTGTGTCCGTAGTCCGACTGGTCCCGGGACCGGCCGGACCACGGACACAACGACAACCGCAAGCTAATGTTAATGTTAATGTTAATGTTAATGATAATGTTAATGTTAAAGTCCACGAGAACTGCTGCCGACAAACTGTTCTGCAGTTTGGCAGATGAGATACTTGTACCAATGTTTTTAACATAAGAATAAATGAATAAAAAAAAAAAAAAAAAAAAGTATAAAATGATGCTTAAACTGTGGTTAAGACTTTTATGAATATACGAGTAATATAGGTAGTAAAGCAAATCATGAAACCGCTAGATTCAGAAGGCACAGGACCGGTCGGAGTGGCATCGTTTAGGAGAGGCCTATGTCCAGCAGTGGACCAATAAAAACTGTTGATGATGATGATGATGATAGTAAACCAATGTGTAGCAACACCTATCCGCTGCCGCCCATGACAACTGTGACAAATAAGATTCAGAACGGTCTGGGGATTTTGTGAACCGGTAGACTAGGAAGGTAGTTAGCAGTATGTATTTATGACGACTGGATACTGTATCAATCTATTTAAGGCAAGGATTACATGCGAGCTGATTTTACTGGGTGAAAATCCCTCGTAACTCAACATCGTTCCCACGATGTTCAGGTCCCATTGAAATGTATTCCACTCTCTAAATATAAGATAACTAGTGGACGCCCGCAGCTTCGCTCGCGTGGAATTACACATTCACTAACTTCAAAAACGGCAGTTTCATACTAACTTTGCACCCCCGTTTTACCCCCTTAGGGGGTGAATTTTCAAAAATCCTTTCTTAGTGCTCCCCTACGTTATAAAAGGAACCCCTGTGCAAAATTTCAAGTTTCTAACCCTTATAGTTTAGGCCCTGCGTTGATATGTCAGTCAGTCAGTCAGTCAGTCAGTCAGTCAGTCAGTCACCTTCTCCTTTTATATATATAGATTATTTTGCGAAATAAACGACAAATATCAGCGCTTCCTCTGATTCAACATAGAATAAAAACTACGCTATTATTGATTAAAATACAATATATTAGCACTGATTGCAAGACACGCTCGCTCTTGACCGCTTTTATAATATGTTATGAAAGTTTCAAGGTATCATAGTCCACCTGATTATTATGGATTAGAGAATGATCGTTGGGCTTTGGGCCACACTATAATTAGTCATGATACTATGACGTGACATAGTGGTGACAGCACTGTATGCAGTGATAGCACTAATAGCAGTGACAGTCCTGCTGTTGGACACGTGTCTCCATTCTTTGAAGGGGTCAGTCTTAGAGATCAGCGGAGATCTCTCAGTCATGCAGCTTTTCTCCAGATGTTTTAATGCACCGTTAAATGATGTTTTAATGCATCGAAAAATAAATAAATGTGAATCTGAAAACACCGTCTGCTAACTGGACTAATCATCTCAATAATAAAAAGTCATAAGTAAATAAGTAGTCTTTTTCTAAGTACGTCGCAGTTGACATGGACTAATATGTATAGAAATCTATATATATAAAAGGAGAAGCTGACTGACTGTCTGACTGACTGATTGACTGACTGACATATCAACGCAGGGCCTAAACTATAAGGGTTAGAAACTTGAAATTTTGCACAGGGGTTCCTTTTATAACGTAGTGGAGCACTAAGAAAGGATTTTTGAAAATTCACCCCCTAAGGGGGTAAAACGGGGGTGCAAAGTTAGTATGTAACTATGCCGTTTTTGAAGTTAGTGAATTTCTAATTCCACGCGAGCGAAGCTGCGGGCGTCTACTAGTCATGTATACGCGAAAATGTAATTAATGTAATTTGAATCGTAAAATTGACCAGAATTTTACTTAAAATCTATGAAACAAGTACCATTCATGTACAGTTCCGACGAGTCATCAACAAGCCTTGACCCAGTATGATGCGTAGTTCTTCAACATTTACAATTCTTTATCGACCTGACCTGGGGGTCAAAAATATGATATTTATGATGATTCGTCCATTGTTTTTGGTAACATTCATTCAGGTACTTATGCTATTAAGTATTCTTTAATTGAGGTACTTTTTTATGGATATAAGATAGCAAACGAGCATGAAATACACATTGTTATTGCATGTGCATGTTTTCCTATATGGGAGGAAGCTAGGGGCTATATTATGTATGAAAGCTCATGAAAATGTATACCTTTGAGACACACATCATAGCTGAAGCGGATAGACTGCTGGGCATGGGTCTCCCTCACAGACAATTCAACGGGAGATCTAGTGCATACTCCACCTTGCTGCTCCGATGAGGATTGGTGGACGGGCTAGTGGCCAACCCAGTGTCAATGTAATGTACTCAGGCCACCGGAAGGTCCTCCATAAGGTGTAACGACTGTTTACACCTTTGAAAATGACTGGGATGTAACGTGCCCTCCGAAGCATGGTCGCGCCCATGAAATTTTGCCACTAGCGGTGACCCATCCACAAACCTTTCTTAACTCTGTCGATCACATTGAATCGACGCGAGCCATTGGGCTATGGACGCTACATGTCTCAAACGCGCCTTGTTCGCTGTATAGTAGCAGTATAATTATAATATATACGAGTATATAGCGCAAAGCAGATTAAACTAACTATATAACATTGGATTTCGACAGCATTTTCAACGCTTGATACAATAAACTATATGAAACTTGCAATAACCTTACTGTTTCAACCTGTACCTCGGTGTTGTGTGTGTAGATGGTGATCTCTTTAAGACCGGTGTACGCCCATTGACAACCTACTTCGTGCGCATAAAAAGTATATCAAGTCCAAGTTTATTCTGCCACGGTCGCACGCTTGCCCAATTTTATTCTAATTGCCGTCTGCAGTCAATTCCACGTCGCCTATACGACTATCAAAAAATCGTTGCCACACACAAAATAATTAAAAAAAAAGTGTCCAAAGTAATGGTGATTGACATCACTAACACGATCGTATCAGATTTCACAACTTTTCACACAAAAGATGACATTCGGCGTGTGACGTTGGCAAAAAGACCAAGGTTAAACAAACAAATATTGGCTGAGATGACAGCAAATAAGTTGTGAAAGAGAAGTCCTCTCAAGAGCAATTAAGTGTTGGTCAAATATTTATGAGTCTGGAGGTTAATAAATGGAGCTAAGATCAGTCTAAGTCCGTGCAAGCAAGCATTCAGCCTGTCCCTGTAACTCGGGACCAGAATAGTTTTACGGTATGCCTGTCGTAACAGGCGAAAAATGGGCTTCTGGGATTGCGGGTGGCAAGAGTGGCAGCTCGAACTGTCTATCCAGTGACACCGGGAAAACGACGTAGTGTGTGGCTGCACAACGTTTTTAAGACGTCGAGTCCGTGACGAGCCTGTCATAGGCACTGCGCTGGGGGGCACTGGTGTGTTCTAACAGAGATCCCAGACCCCTCCCCAAGCGCCGCCAATGGATTTTAATGGGTGGAAATTCCACTTGGAAAGATAATGACGCCTTTATGTAAACAGCAATGCCAACATAGGCATGCAACTCCATTTGCTTTCTCTCGTTCTATCAGTAACAAATTCGAACAGGAGAAAGAAAGGGACTTACTCGTATATTAATTAGTAATATACCCCTTCAGAAACGGCCACAAATCCGCTGTCTTGAAATTGAACCCCAAAACCTCTGTAATGTAATGTCGAACTATAGAATTGTACTCGTTAAGTGTATCTTTTATTGAGACATATTTTATAGTCATACTTTTGTCACGAAAATGAGTTTTGATAATTTTTTTTTTTTCTTTGTTGCGAAAACTAAATATCTAAATAACTAAAAACTTTTGAACAACAGATACTTAAATATTAATGGAGATATTACGATTGATTAAAAATTGATAAACAGGTAATTTTGTTTATAATAAATCGAACTATTATCACAGTTTTTTGTCCATTTCACGGGAAACGTGCAATTTTCCAGGATAAAAAGCAAAACTTTCCATGCCGTTACTGTGTCAATGCAAAAAATTACATTGATCCATCATTCCGTTGGAGAGCAGAAGAAATACAAACCAACAAACACGCTTTACAATTTATATGTAGTAAGTATTGCCCTTGCGGCAATCGTGGTTGACCTGTTCATGACCCTATACAGTGATTTTCTGTGTGACTTTTAGCTTCAACCTATTCAGATAATACTCTACACGTGTATCTTGCAGGGCATAACATAAAGTTACGGTTGTATTTTCCCGAAGGGGTAGGCAGAGGGATAAGTTGTTATTATTATAATTATTATTATTTGTAGGATTATTAAAATAGGCTACCTACTCTGTGAACCTAAACGTCAAATTACCGGCAATTAACATTTTGTATTAAATTCTGCA
Organism: Carterocephalus palaemon; assembly: GCA_944567765.1. Classification (NCBI taxonomy): domain Eukaryota; kingdom Metazoa; phylum Arthropoda; class Insecta; order Lepidoptera; family Hesperiidae; genus Carterocephalus; species Carterocephalus palaemon. Next base: position 12,890,662 of record OX155643.1, read on the forward strand.
AATCCGTACTAGGGAAACATCGCCCTTTTGTTTCGAGAGGAGACTCGAGCCCAACAGTGGGACAGTGGGTTTTGATGATGAACAGTTTTTGCAATTCTGAGCCTTCGAAGTTGGGACACGTTAAAATTGTCAATTGATTCTTAAATTAGCGTAAAGTTTGCGACACATCGGAATGTTTTTTGCTCAGCTCAGTTGATGTTGGAATTCTATTCGGAACAGAAATTCAATATCAAAGTCATGTAACTGTCTCTGGTGAAATACCATGAGTATGTCCGGACTGCTTGAATTCAAGGTTGTATACATATATTTCTATGCTAATATTATAAAAGTTTGTAAGTTTGTACTTTGCCTACTAATAAACTAGCATTATTTAGCAATGCATTCAAAATGTTCAATATAGTAGGTATATTTCACTCATAAAAGTATTGATTATCTGATTTTACGCTTTCACCTTAAATTATAACATATTTTAGTAGATTGGTGTTTTGCGAAAAGAAAAATTTAAATTATTAGGATATATGAAGTCACAAGTCACTTAAAAATAACAACATCGTTTAAAAATATTACAAAAACGCACTTTTGTTATCTACAACGAATGTAGAATTTAATTAATTGTTTTTTTTCTTTTATTATTTAAAATTTAAACCAACGTTTTGTAGTTGGCGAAAAACACATTCAAAGATTCCGTTACAAACATATATAGATACCTATGTACCAAGCCATGTAGCGTGTTAATAAGAAAATAAGAGCAAAACGAACGTCTTTCAAAACATCGTGGTATTAGTCGTGGCAATCGTGTATTGAAAATCAAATAATTTTTAAGCAACCGTTGAGAGGTAGCAAAAAGAGCAAAAAGTAGGTACTCGCGTCTAACGAGAATTGAAGTCTGAAGCAATTTGTGCGTTTCGGTCTAAAGGGTGAGTTTGTAGGCTGCAACAAGATGCAACCGTGTTTGGTAACCACTATTGATGCCCGCGACATTGTCGCGTTGACTTGTGTGATCGCCCTTAGGCATAGGGTTATATACACATACCACATGCAAAAATCATTTTTGAATGTAATCTAAAACTATTCAAATTTATTTTACTTACGTGTAGAACAGAAGTGGTGACAGCCCAGTGGCTATCGAACTCGCTATCTGTCTCGCTTTCAAGCCATTACTATAATATGTTATTACTGAACCGATTTAAATGAAATTTGGTACACAGATTGTTTTGAGTCTGACATAGGCTACTTTTTAATTAAAAGTGTTGTAAAGGATTGAAAAGGGGGATGAAAGTATGTATGAATGTTTTGTCATTTTCAGAAATAGAAGCATAAAATTTATATTTTAAGCTGTTGATTAGATAAATGTAAATGTAGCATTCAAAGTTTGTAAAATGTTACCCATAAGGGTGTTAAATATACATAGGGGATAACACATTTACGGATTCATTACAAATTTGTGGAGCTAAAGTTAATGCGTCAAGAAGAATCTTATTATTACCTATGTCTAATTCCACGCGAGCGAAGCTGCGGGCATCCACTAGTAGTATTATAATATAAACGTTTTCACTGATAAATTAAACCGGCCAGGATAAATTGGGAGCCTTAACCCTCCCAATTACTGGTTTCGAGCATGTAACGATTCAAAACAGTAACTAAGTCTATATTATAATAGTTAAAAATTAAGCAATTTAATAATTGCTAGGTCTTTACTTGCTAAATTGCAAATTGCAAGTCACTATAAAAGGTCAATGTAAAAAAAGTCAATAGCGTTCTAATGACTATTTCGTAAGGGTGGTTTTATCTCCCGACTGAACCGTACGCGAGTAACAAATAATACGACTAATGATAAATACGCATGTTGCGTATTGTTGTAAATAACTTACGTATTGCCCAATTTCTATTAGCTGTCCATTTGAAGGCGAGATTGAAGGCAAAGGCTCAAGGTTACTACCAAAACGTCAATGAACACTTTCGTTATACACTTATTCTTTGACTGTCATAATATTGTGAAAATTCATTAGGGTTTGTCATGGTTTGCGCGGTGACAGCGGACTTCAGCGGAGTGGCTATCGAACTCGCCTCTCACTCGAGTGGTCCGGGTTCAAAACCAAGAAGCACGCATCAATGACTTTTAAGTTATGTGTGATTTAAGAAAAATAAATGTCACTTGCTGTAACGGTGAATGACACATCATGAGGAAACCTGCATGCCTGAGAGTTCCTCATAATGTTCTCGAAGGCATGTGAAGTCTCCCAATCCGCACTTGGCCAGCGTGGTAGACTAAGGCCTAATATCTCCTATTCTGAGAGGAGACCGGTACCAAACAATTTTTAGACCTTGTCGAAGATCTTCGGGTGGCATAAGAACATTCGACACTGGGTTAGCCACATACCCCTCCACCAATCGGCATTGGAGCAGCGTGGTGGAGTATGCTCAGATCTCATTCATCTGTAGCGGTGTGCGAAACCCGTGCCCAACTGTGGGCTAGTCAAGTCGAATTTCGACCACTTGACGTCCACTTAATGCATACCTATTTATTTTTACGGTTAGGGTAAAACGGGACCCTATTACTAAGGCTCCGCTGTTCGTCTGTCCGTCTGTCATCAGGCTGTATCTCATGAACCGTGATAGTAAGACAGTTGAAATTTTCACAGATGATGTAGGTATTTCTGTTACCGCTATAACAACAAATACTGAAAAACAGAATAAATAAAAATTTAAGGGGGGCTCCCATACAACAGACATGATTTTTTTGCCGGTTTTATAGATAGTACTGAACCCGTGCGCGAGTCCGACTCGCACTTGGCCGGTATTTTAGGGTTAACCAATGCCGTGCTCTTATATTTCACTCATCGGTGCAGACTTACGAAATCACCATCATAAATGCATTAACGCACGTTACTGTCGCTGATCCTGTTTGTCTGTTTGATTTGTGATATTACATGAAACTGTTTCGTATGTCTATATGTATGTACAGAGTAATTCGGAGCATGTTGGGTTTATGTATGAACCTTTGTGGTTCCGTGTTTTAAATGTGGTTTAAATGATTGCTTGTGATTTGATATATCTTCGCATTTTTTTTTCTTTCTTTTTGCCTGTGACATAAGTCATAGACAATTTTAGGTCGGTACTTTCGATTTTTCTTCAGGTCTTTTATTGCCTTTCTAATATGAGTATAAACATAATAATCATCGGGTGTTTTATATATTTCTAGGGGACGCCCGCAGCTACGCTCGCGTGGAATTAGACATAACAATAGTTTCGTTTACACCTAGTGATATTATATAGCCTATGTCACTCAGTGAAGATGCAGATTTGTAATGGTGAAATCATTTTCCAAATAGGTCCAGTAGTTTTTGTTTGAAAACATTAAAAACAAATGTTTCCTCTTGATAATAATATTAGTATAGGTAGGCAAAAAGTCTAGTTAACAAGTATAGTCCAGTCAGTAATTTTTAGGGTCTCGTTCGTATATCACAGATGCAGATCTTTGAGGACTAAGATGGTGGCCTTTAAAACAGTATAGGTACGTACCGGATCCACTGGAACCCTTACAGGTTCTACCACCTGCAAGAGCCAGCTGCAGAGGTTGCGCAAAGTTCGCGGCGACATAACGCAACTGCGACCGTCAGTCGCTGTTAATTCGCAATTATTTGCAACAAACGCTTCAGTAACTTATGTTTAGCGTGTCATGCTAAAATGTTCCATTTCAGGGCATGTACTACGAAATTCCAATGAACATACGACGGAAACGAGCATTGAGTAGATATGAGTAGAGTAGCTATCAAGCAGCGTAACAGTATTGTCTAATCTAACACTTTAAAAACAGCTCTAGTAAGTTTCAAGGGTATAAATATCTAGCGGCCAAAAACGGTGGTGAATTTACAAGTTTCGTTCAAGCATCGACTTTAAATGAGTCAAGTTAAGGTCCTATTTGGTGCGTAGCGTCCATAGCTTAATGGCTCGCGATTCAATGTGATTGAGAGAGTTAAGCAACGACAGGCGCGGTCGTTTTGCGGATGGGTGACCGCTAGTGGCGAAATTTCATGGGCGCTACCGTGCTTCGGAGGGCACGTTATGCCGTTGGTCCCGGTTGTTTTCTGTTTAGTACGATGGTTAGAGAATGCATAATGCGTTAAACATGCTATTTTTCACTTTATGGGTTTTATTGTGGTTTAATAAAGTTGAGATAAATAAATAAATAAACGGTTGACCAAAGCCTAACCCCTCTCATTCCGAGAAAGAAAGACGACCCGTGCCCAACAGTGGAACAATAAATAGGTTGTGGTGGTGCGGTGGCATCGAAACTTTTTACACCATGAATTTGAATGTACCAAAAATTGCGTGGTGGAGCATACGCTCTAGACCTCCCGCAGAAGTGTCTGTGGGGGAGACCCGTGCCCAGCAGTGGGACGTCTATGGGTCGCAGCGAATGTAACTAAATATAGACAGCAAGAAAAACCATTATTCATCGGTAAATAATATTTTTTTCAATAAATATTAGCAAATAAACATTACTAAAAATAATTGACAACAATTATGCAATACTATTTCTTCACACAATCGCTAAGATAAGTGGGAAACGTAGAAAGGAGGCTTTAATTAACAATGAATTAACAGTGACCTTCAAGATACAGTATAATTGAAGAACAATGTTCTATTTCCAAATAATAATATAAGAACGATTCAAATATCGCTGGATTATCGAATGAGATCTTATCTTGTGCTGAGTCAGTAGGACAATGCAACTAATTACAATATTAGATCCGATCAGATAAACTTCATTGTTGTGTCCTATATTAAACCTGTTTTGCAAACATTTCTGGACCATAGATATTAAATGGTGGATACATCTCTCATTTTCTGTGTGTATCCACCACTAGCAAGACAGGGACTACTATAGCAGATGTCTGAGTGTGTAAGCGTTCATTCAGGTAGTAACCACTCAAAGGGATGGACATAGTTATAGGAAGTTATATAATTTAAATGAATCGGTAATTAGAAAGAAGAAAGAAAGAAAGAAAATGTATTTGTTTCGTAAGAGCTGCATTACAAGAATAAATGAAAAAAAGGAATTAAAATTAAATTAAATGAAAAAATGCAGTCAAATCTATACGAAAAGGGACCGCACTCAGCACTAGCCGCAGTAGTACTACGACCGCTAGTTTTCAGGGCGACCCCCTGAATCGTGTAGTCATGCTGGCGTTACTACTTTAAAACTTAAATATTATTATTACCCAAACAACCAAAAAACAAATAACCCAACAAATAAATAAATAAATATATAACTAAGCTAATACATAATACACTAGCTGACCCGGCAAACGTTGTTTTGCCATATAAGCCGAAATTTTTCCTGAATTTTCTTTGCTATAAACCTCACGGAGCCCGAGACCTTTCCAACGAATGCAAAACCGTGGAAATCGGTTCGTGCGTTCTGGAGTTATAGCGTCAGGAAGGAAAACCCGACTTATTTTTATATAGTAGATATAAGTAACTACCCTAACATATCAAAACCTTAATACTTACTAACCTTTTATTTTTCTTACGAGTGGGAAACCTTGAAAAGGTACCCGAACGTCGTGGGAGCGACCCCAGGTTATGTGGGACTTTCACCCACTAAAACCCACTCGGTGGCCTATTCCGGCGCTCCAGGGGGGCTCCGGGATCTCTTGTAGAACGCGCCGGTCCCCCCCGGCGCTGCGCCCAAGACGGGCTCTTACCAGTTACACAACGCTGTACAGCCACAAACAGCGTCGTCTTTCCCGGGGTCACAAGATGGACGGTTCGAGCTCCCACTCTCACCGCCCGCAACCCCAGAAGTCCCCTTTTAGTCGCCTTTTACGACAGGCAGGGGCTACCGTAGCACTATTCTGGTCCCGAGCTACAGGGACGAATACTTACTACCCTACTGAAATTAATTAGCGCGTCTCATGTTAAACATGTTTATTTTGGCCACATATTTATACAGAAAGTTTCCCACGACAATCACAGTGGAGTAAAAAGATTAGAACTGAAAAGTCTGTCGTCATGGGGCGTGTCGCGCTCTCAATAACATTACTAAACCACCAAGCGAGTCTGCCATGAAATTAAATAAAAAATCAATGACAAATTTCAACGCAACTTCGTAATGTAACAATACAATTAAGTATATAAAGATGGTTTATGAAAGGTTTAATGGACGATATACGAAAATACGAGGTATAATTTGAGGTTTGGTGATAGCTATAACATAAATATCCAACCGTATTTTAGTTTTCCCACTAAGAGGGGGCGCGAGAGATGTGTTTTTGATTGGTGTGTTAGTTGTTAATGTTGTATGGTTTAAGTTATATGTGTAGATATATTATGTTGATGTGAATTACGGTAGTGACATAGACTCTTTGGACCAAACTGCCAGGCATTAAATAAGATTAAAATAAGAATTTTAATGTATTTTCTCTTGAGTAACTTTTGGAAATATGTAGTGTGTAAACCAATTGCAAACTAATGTTGTGTAATGTTTTCTTTTATTAATTTAATGTGTTTTTTAATGCATATTACCATACAAGTGGACGCCCGCAGCTTCTCTCGCGTAGATTTAGACCCATTAACGACGTCTGCCCGCGTTCGGGTTGCCCACTTGACTTCAAAAACGGCAAAGTTTCATACTAACTTTGCACCCTGGTTGTAACCCCTTAGGGGATGAATTTTTAAAAATCCTTTCTTAGTGCTCCCCTACGTTATAAAAGGAAACCCTGTGCAAAATTTCAAGTTTCTAACCCTTATAGTTTAGGCCCTGCATTGATATGTCAGTCAGTCAGTCAGCTTCTCCTTTTATATTATGTAGATCAAGAATTATTTTTTTTAATTAAAAAAAATTGCTTTCTGCACTCCCTTACGGTCAAAAACAGCACCTCATCCATATTACTTTATCTGTGCCATATACACCTCTTTCTACGTTATTTTCGAAAAAAGGGTGGACAGTTTTAGCTCCACATATACAATAATATAAACAATAATATTTTACAATTAATATAAATATCGTAAATATTGTAATATATGTATCTGCTCACAGACAAAGTGATTTCATTTTATTTTATGAATATTAGAATCAACAAAAAAATATATAAAATGTTTCGATCTACACGAGAGTCAGCAAATTGTCTTAAATTATTTTTATGGTAGTTTGTTGAAACTGGACAAACAAGTATTAGGAATGTATACATAATGTTTATAATAACATTTATGCGTTGAAGTTTACGGTTAAATATAGAAAATTGGCGAAGATTTTACTAATAATCCATACTAATTTATTAGTTGGCATGTGTGTTTGTTGGTTTTTGCTTCATCTCCGCCTCAAGGAATGATGAATTGAAGTGATTTTTTGCATAGATTTAGTTTACGGCCTGGAGACATAAGATACATTTATCCCGTAAATTTGCACGATTCCCGTGAAATGGATAAAATGCTGTAAAAATTGTGCGATTTTTTTTTATCGATAATTAACTATCGATCATTTTTTAATCGATTAATGGCCATTTCGGAATATTACCTGCCGGATGGCAGCTTGCCGTTGATAAAGGCTTTAATTATAATATATTAAACCACCCCTTGATGGTAGAGGTAATTCTTTACGGAAAATGATTTAACGCGATCGGAGCCGCGGGGAAAGCTAGCAGAAAAATAATGTATCCAAATATTTTTTTATATTATAAAGCATTTTTGAGCTGGTTATAATATTTGTTTAGCAAGGGAAAATATAGGAATATAATACCTATTCTGCAATACTAGTCCACAGCCACAACCCTTTTTTGTCCCACTGTTGGGCACGGGTCTCCTCTCAGAATGGGAGGGATTAGGCCTTAGTGCACCACGCTGGCCAAGTGCGGATTGGCAGACTTCACATGACTTCGAGAACATTATGAAGAACTCTCAGGCATGCAGGTTTACTCACGATGTGTCCTTCACCGTTACAGCAAGTGACATTTAATTTCTTAAATCGCACATAACTTAGATAAGTCATTGGTGCTGCTTGGGTTTGAACCCGGACCGCTCAAGTGAGAGGCGAGTTCGAAAGCCACTGGGCTGTCACCGCTTACTAAATCTAATAATATTTTGCACTTCACCAAATTCATTTCAACATATTTTATTATTAATTTAGCTTATTGCTATTTATGATTTCTATTTGAATCATCATCATTACTGAGATATAAAAATGTGTATTATAGTATATTATAAAGAATTCATTTACACAACCGCTTTTCACCTTGATTTATTGGTCAATGTAGTAATCACATGCAAACTACTATATTTAAATATGCCTCAATTCAATGACGTTCGATATTCAAAAGCGATATGAAATTGCCTATTTTAAAAAACGCGCCAATTCTAAACTTCATTAACTGCACAGATTAAAATAAATACAGATGGCACCAAAATATTAAATTCACGCAACACGTCACAGAATATAAACGACACAGGTGCGTCAAAAATGAGGGCACGCATGAAAGCCCAAGGTCAAGTTTAGGACGTTGCCACACTCACCCCAAGGCCGCGCGAAGGTCGTAGCGCAGGAGTGGGTAGGTGGGACCGTTGCTCGCTCACAACTGAGAACTTAGCCGGCTCGCCGGCTGATTTCACAACCCTGTGTGGAGGTGTCTTAACATTTCGAAGTGATTGTATCGGCTAAGGACGAGAATACCGCTAAAATTTAACTTCAGTTCGTTCACACGAAAATTTATGATAAGAAAATACAAATGTGCTTATTTTTAAAACGGCTAAATATAGGTAATCTATATTTAAAACTTACACTTACGATAACCGTTACTTAAGATAACTGTTTGTAAAGTTCGCATTCTGAATTCAAGTGTTTAATTGATGGGATGAATATTGTGTTTTGAAAATGTACTGAGGGATTATTTACTGCATATATTATTCATTTAATTTTATCAAACAGGCAAATGAAGGGTAAAGAGGTTAGCCCTTAATAGAAGTATTGTGTGCCTATATACCTTATTAAATACTGTTAAACACAGGTAGGTATTGTGTTGTGTTGTTTCATTAATTATCAATAATTTTGGTATTTAATAGAATTAAATAAGACTTAAACGTTGCTTAGGATGCAATAGATCTGATGATTACCATCTAAATTAATTTTCTTTTGTTTCTATAAGTAACTACATAATAATACGACGATATTATAAAAACTTTAAATACATAGATTATCAAAGACTGTAGCTGTGTTCTCTCGTGTTGTTTTGTGACAGCGACGCGAGCCCAGTGGCTATTGAACTCGCCTCTCACTCGAGCGGTCTGGGTTCAAATCATAGCGGCACCAACGACTTTTCTCAGTTATGTTAGATTTATGATAATAAATTTCACCTGCTGTAACGATGAAGAAAACATTGTGAGGAATAATAAATATAAATAAATATCTTGGACATTCTCACACACGGCCATCTGACCCCAAAGTAGGCGCGAGCCTGCAATATGGGTGTCATAGACTGATATACATACATAGTAATTTTTAAATACATAATTAAATTGATAATATATTAGGATCCAGACACAGAACAAATCAAATCAAGGCTCTCCATATTGTTCTCAAAGGCACGCAAATCTGCTCTTGGCCAGCTTGGTCCACTAATGTCTAACCCTTCCCATGCCGTGAGATGTAAATAACTGCACAGTGTATGTTGTTGCTAATTTAACTGAAGATCATAACTTATTTCATGATGTATTGTGCGACACCGGGTTATAAATGACTATATTATTACTGTTGTATGTTACGAGTATGTAATGTATTGTATATTATAATTACGGACTTAGACTATGTGTTCTAACATTGACATTTTTTTTACCTTAATCTACTATTTCCTATGTTAAGAGTGCAGCAACAGACAAATAACTTGTTGACCATAACGTCTTTCTTCATGTTTTTAAAAGAATTTAAATTTAAGAATTTAAGAATTAAATTAAATTCAAGAATTAAAAATTTAAAAGAATTTTTAAAAGAATTGACTTAGGAGCAATATTTTAAGATTTCACATAATTAAGTCAAAAAAAAATGTTTTGTCTAGTATAAAAGACTTCAACGCGAGTAAAATCTGCTCGAAATAAAATTCATTTATTTTTATAAATTTTATCTTATCTTATCGTTTCCTAGTATATAAATACATTACGATTAAGCATTTTTAACGTATTGATAAATCAATCACTACTAGACGCCCGATGTAGCGTCCATAGCCCAGTGGCTTGCGTCGATTCAATGTGATCGAAAGTGTTAGGCAACGACGGGCGCGGTCGGTTTGTGGATGGGTGACCGCTAGTGGCAAACATTTCATGGGCGCTACCGTGCTTCGGAGGGCACGTAAAGCCGTCGGTCCCGGTTGTTTTCAATGCTGGAAACAGTCGTTAAGCCTTGCCGAATACCTTCGGGTGGCTTGAGAACATTCGACACTGGGTTGGCCACTAACCCCTCCACCAATCCGCATTGGAGCAGCGTGGTGTAGTATGCTCTAGACCTCCCACAGAAGTGTCTGTGGGGGAGACCCGTGCCCAGCAATGGGACGTCTATGGGTCGCAGCGACTAGACGCCCGCAGCTTCGCTAGCGTGGAACAACAAATGTTTCGTTTATAGTTTGCTGTCCTCAAGGAAATAACCGGAAAAACTCGACCCGTTGACGTTCAAATATAAAAGATATTACGGGATAAGAAGTACCGTTTCTTATTTTATTTTCCAAACATCCAAATAAATAAATATCAGAAGGTGATAATTGCAATAATTGAATGCTCAAAATGGTTATTTTCAAATGCTTCACTACTGAATGACTACTATATTTTAATACTGAGTAATGGGTATATTTTAAATGATTGAATACGGAAAAACTGAATACTGAATCTAAGGCACTTTTATGTATAACGTATCCTCTAGAAACGGAGTTGCCAGCTTGCGTTGCAGTATGCGGACTAAAAATAGATTGATTTCTTAACTAAAAATACATTGATTACGACTATATGAATAAACAAATCAACATTCTAAATATTCTTTTATGTAATATATTTGTACAAAATATGTAAAATACCTATGGTTATAAAACAAATATTGGTCCTAGTTTAACCACTCTATATACAAAAACAAGTCTAGCACACATTTAATTAATTTAAAAATTTATAGAAGTGACGAAATTGAAGTTATTCAACCAGTCAATAGGTGGCGTTATGTTTTTGTTTGTGTAAAGAACTGGACAAATTAAGACACAGAAGCGTGGCGTTATTTGACCAATTTTATAATGAGTGTTGGAAAGGAGTACCTACAGAAATTGCTCTCCTACATTTATAAGTAACTAGGTACTATAATAGCAATAGCACTAAATAGTGCCGTCAGTTTTAAAAGTAAAATGAACATGATTTAAATCGATTATTTTATGAATTTTCGATTAATTAAGAAATGTTTTGAATAAAAATTATGACAATGATGAGACAAATTCTTCCAAATAATATTGAATTCCCACTAATTTAATATAATAGATATTATAATGAGACCGTTGTTATTGTATTACTGAAATATCTATAAATGTTTAAATGAAAACTTTAGTTTTAAATTATAATATTATTACAATTATTGTATTTTCTTAAAACCTATAAAATTATTCGAGCGCGCGTGGAATTAGACATAACAATAGTTTCGTTTACTCCTAATAATATTATATAGCCTATGTCACTCAATGAAGATGCAGCTTTCTAATGGTGAAAGAATTTTTGAAATCGGTCCAGTAGTTTTTGTGTGAAAACATTACAAACAAATCTTTCTATTTTTAGTATAGTTCATTTCATCAGTCTATAAAAAGCTTTATGTAAATAAAATAAAAGCATACGTAACAATGCAATTAATTAAACAAGATCTTTCACTGGAAATAAGCACTATCCATACTAATATTATAAATGCGAAAGTAACTCTGTCTGTCTCTCTGTCTATCTCGCTTTCACGCCTAAACTACTAAACCGATTTAAATGAAATTTGGTACACAGATAGTCTAGAGCCTGCGAAAGGACATAGACTACTTTTTAATTGAAAAAAGTTTTGTAAATGTTGAAAACGGGGATGATGGGTTGTATGAAAGTATTGTCATTTTCAGAACTAGAAGCATAAAATTTAAGCTGTTGATTAGATATAAATAAATATGTCATTCAAAGTTTGTAAAAATGTTACTCAGGTCAACAGATTTACGGATTCATTACAAATTTGTGGAGCTAAAGTTAACGCGTTAAGAAGAATCTATTATTACGTCTTATTCCACGCGAGCGAAGCTGCGGGCGTCCACTAGTAGATAATATATTATAAAACAAGTTTGAAGTGAAACATAGTAAACTATTACCTAATTCTATTCGTTGTATCATTTGATCTAATTGGGGGAAGACGAATGTCATGCCTAGTTTATTGCTACATCCAATTGGACTCAAGTTTCAAAATAAATATCTATCTTTATTGCAAAACAGCATTTCAACCAAAATTTTTTTTTTCTGCACCATATATTACAATTCATAGTATTTTGGTTCCATCTTAGGCACTTTTGTGTATGAATATACAATATTCGGTTTTTTTCTTTCTTAATGCAGTCGGTAGGACGAGGTCCGTACCATTGTTTTCCTTTTGAAAGTAATTACCAACACGTTGAGTAAGGCTTGCATTCGGGTGGAAGATAAAAAGATCGTTTGAATCCTGAAATAAACAATTTGAATGAAATGAGTAAGTCAATACTATGGAATGAGGGATAGGTACATCTTAATCAAACTATAAATACATTATTTAGGAGATCTTACAAGGAAAATCTTTTTATGTTAAAGGTCATGAAAAACGGTTATGGTTGACGTATGATGGTGACAGCCCAGTGGCTATCGAACTCGCCTCTTACTCGAGCGGTCCGGGTTTAAACTTCAGCGGCATGCACCAATGACTTTACTAAGTTATGTGCGATCTATGAAATAAAATGTCACTTGCTATATCAGTGAAGGACACATCCTGAGGAAACCTGCATGCCTGAGAGTTCTTCATAATGTTCTCGAAGGCATGTGAAGTCTGTCAATCCGCACTTGGCCAGCGTGGTGGACTAAGGCCTAATCCCTCCCATTCTGAGAGGAGACCCGTGCCCAAAAGTGGGACAAAGAAAGGGTTGTGATGAACGGGCCAAGCCTATTGGCAGACTTCACATGCCTATTAATTGTGGAGATCCCTTTGGCATGCAGCTCACGATGTTTCCTTCACCGTCATAACATTAGCCATGTATTTGTTGCAGCTTCACTCACTTTTTTCTCTCTTTGTGGCCGCTTGGTGAATCTCTATGACAGTTAACTACGAACCATATAGAATATCGTTAAAGCTGGATGTACACTAAGCTATTTAGACGCAGACAACGTTATAAATCGAATTACTTATTCAACTGCGCTGTATTGGATGTAGTAATTTAAATACGAATTTAATGTTTTGAGTTACTCTCGCATTTTTTTTTTAATTTGTTGTAATGGCTTTACATAGATTTTCAATGTATCGAGTATGTTTTCTTATACTCGTAACTCTACATTGTATAATGTCGATGATTGACGAGTGACGATGACTTCCGAGCTATAGTCCTAGTTTTAAATCTCATTGTAAATTTTCGTATATACCAGGGTTTTCTTGTTGGGTTGTGTTGTGAATAGGAAACAAAGATTTCCGTGCCTTATAGGTACTCTGGGTACTCTAATTTATAACATCTTTGTAAACCTTATTCTATAAATCTCATCGTCCGAATACTGTCTCCAAGGCTGCACTGAAAACCAGCGCTACAGATACTACCGTAGCATATGCTGAGTGTACGCCTTTTTGGGACAGGAGATGCAACATAATAATAATTAGTTTATAAGATTATTTAAATGTTATTTATCGTATTTTCTGTTTCAATTTCTAAATAAATGATTTGTTTTTATTTTATGTGGGTAAATTCTCCATAGAAACTCAGTGCAAGGATCTAAGTCTTGGTGACAGACTTGGAGAAAAGTGGATGGTAGTATAGCACATCTCTGCCAACCACATCGGAAAAATACAAGCGTAATGTTTGTTATATTCTGTTCGTTTCATTTTATAAAAGAGGTTTATGACATTCAGAGTCACTCATCGAAGGTCACGGGGTTTCTAAGAATGTTTATAAACTACGCTCAGTATACCTCCACCTTAACAACAATTTTGCCAATGATGCGTTAAGCAATTGAATATGAGACTTGTAGCCGTATGTTTCTGTCGTAACCTTTATAGCGGTATAAATACGTTTCCCAAGCCGTAAGCTTAACAGAATAGGTGACAAAGACGCTAATGTCTCGGCTGTTTATAATAATCTTTCCATCTTAATGATGACACGCAAGTTATGAATAACAGAGACAATTAATTAAGTTTACTGTTGGTTATGTATGAACATGGTCTTACATGGTAATAAGAGTTATTAATATTGACGAACCGGCGCGTACCTAAAACACACGTCTGCCAAACTGTGACGCAGTTTGTCGGCAGTAAGTTCCGTGGATACATTGCGGTACTTTATAGATAACAATAGACATTCACTTAATTAATAGAAACAGCTAGCTGCTGCTCGCGGCTTTGCCCGTGTGAAATGTATCGTGTTTACTTCGAAATATTGAAATTGATTTTTTATCCCATCGGAACATAATTATTTTCGGAATAGAAAGTGTCTTGTTAATCCAGGGTGTTTGCTACCTCCATAACAAAATTTATCAAAATTAGTCCAACCGTTTGAGCGTGAAGAAGTAACAAACATACAAACACACAAACTCACAAACATCCGCCTTTATAATATTAGTGGGCTAGTGTGATGTTTTTCTTAAACCCGTTTCAGTCAAAGCTTAAAGTATTAGTTTTTAAAACATGATGTACTTAAATTAAAAAATTCTCTTCTAGCTTGATTAATGATTCAACAATATTCAAAATCGTTTGCGATAAATGCATTTGTATAGTATTTACAGCCCAGTCAAAAGTTTGAGTTGAGTGTGTTAATTTGCTCATATAATAAATTAAGGCACTTTCGGTAAATATTCCGATTAAGTTTCAATTTTATTATTTAAGTGAACACCCATGATCCACGAATTTGTCGAATTCAGTCCATGCAACGCATAATACTCACTTCATGACTTAACATCAAATTGATTGATGCTCAGGAATATGTATAGATAATCCAACAGAACTAGGGCTGCATTTGAATACAAAGTCTAATGAGTTGATTCACAAATTTAGATGCAAATAAAATGTATGTTGCTTTAAGTAGCCGAGACTGCACTATATATTCTCCAACATACATTTTCACTGAACATTTTGTTAAAATTACATTCGAAGAGCGTACATACTTACTTTAAATTTATGCTAAAACCCTGATACAGATGTGATAGCAATATTTTCGTAATGGACACAAAATATGAATCGATACGAGAAAATGTAGGCGCATACAAGGAATTTGGTGAGAATGTTACTAAAACTAGATTATTCAGGTGGAGGAGTATGGCTAGTCCTTCTGAGTAAAGAGAAGAGGACCATGCCCAGCAGTGGGACTTTCAATGGCTGCAGCCAAAGGTACACACTCGTTTTTTCGTAATAGAATTCCTAGTTATCGTTGCTAAGAGGTCCTAAAAGGTAAGAGGGTTCGATCCCCGGGCGGGCAACAACAATTGGGTTTTTACAACTTGAAATGCCCGGTAGTAGCTCGGAGTCTGGATTTGTGCTCCGTATGGCAATAGGCTCACCACTTATTACTGCGGACTTCTTAATTATTACTCGGACTTCTTAATTATTCGGAATTATTAATGATTAAATTAAACAAAAGACAGATATAACTTGATTTCAGGACTTGAGAGCTCAGAATCACCTTTTTTTAATATAGTATGCCTCAATTCTAAGGTTGAGGATTTAAAATTAGTAAATTTTTCAGTTGGGAGTCGCGTCATTTCTGCTACTTTCAGTTTCATGAAAGTCCTGTTTGATTCACAAGATGACGTAAAATGATTTGTCAATTTCAATAGAACGAAAATCTTGCGACTCACAGCCATTGACTTATTGTTATAATAAGTCAACGCTCACAGCCCACAAAATTACCCTCTTTTGGCCTCACCCTAACTGTGCTATGCATTTGTTTCAGGCGACATTGAAATATGGTCTCTCGCAGAAACCCTCAGCGGACTAGCCATAGTAGTTTTAATCTATCTAGCTCTTGTGCTCAAGATATTGCCGGGTTGGATGAAACACAGACAGCCGTTCAACCTGAATCGCTTGCTCACTTATTACAATGCACTCCAAGTTATCTACTCACTTTATCTAGTTTTTATCGTAAGTACAAATGTTTGCTATTTGTTTAATGTAGGCGTTTCTGTTTAATGAGAATTTCAATTCTGGTAATAAAATGAAACAAACAAATAATTACGTCAAAATAATCACAATAATGAATTCTCTTCTTTTTCAGTATACGAGATACATAACAAGACACGGAATAATAACGACAAGATGTCCCAAAGGAGAAGATTTGAAAGTTGTAAGTTACATTCATTTAAGTTAACTAAAGAATGGTTTGGTAGTTGCCAGATTAATTAGCGAGTGTTAAAATGAACTGTAGTGATAAAGATTGTTAGGAGACCTCTACAGGGCACGGGTCTTTAATCCTAACTAGGAAGAAACTCCACCCTGATACTAATGTGTAGATTTCTAGAGAAATTATTAATAAACAAAGAATAATTAATTTCACATGAATTGCGGATTGGTGGATGGGTTTAACGTAAGAACAGGGCCCGACTCACGTACCCTTCGAAAGCGCTCGAGAAATACACAGCCTAATAAACATTGCTGTAAAGATTATTGTGTATAGCAAACGAGCACGCAGCTCCCAATATTTTCTTAACGATATTTTTCTCAGGTGATAGGGGAAATCCGTCCATACTTCATAGCGAAACACATCGACCTGCTAGACACTGTGTTCTTCGTCCTACGGAAGAAGGACAGCCAAGTGACCTTCCTCCACGTATACCACCACAGCATCATGGTGTCCTGGACGTGGCTCCACATGCACCACCATCCCACAGATCATTTCGTGGTAGTGGGACTGATTAACAGTTTCGTCCATGTGTTGATGTACGCGTATTACGGACTAGCGTCGCTCGGGCCCCGGTTTGAAAAGTTTGTGTGGTGGAAGAAACATTTGACTAAAGTGCAGCTGGTAAGTACCTAGGCATCTAGAATGGAATGGAAAATACTTTTATATATAACACTATACATACTCACAAAAACAATGAAACAATACACATGTAGTATGTACCACTGTAAGCGGTGACAGCCCAGTGGCTATCGAACTCGCCTCTCACTCGAGCGGTCCGGCTTCAAACGCAAGCGGCACGCACCAATAAAGTTATTAGCGATTTAAGAAATTAAATGTCACTTGCTGTAACGATGAATGACACATCGTGAGGAAACCTGCATGCGGAGAGTTCTTCATAACGTTCTCGAAGGCATGTCAAGTCTGCCAACCCGCACTTGGCCAGCGTGATGGACTAAGACCTAATCCCTCCCATTCTGAATGGAGACCCCTGCCCAACAGTGGGACAAGAATGGCTTGTGATGATTGTGACGTCCTCTCGTCACTAGGTAAGTGAGTTTTGGGGATATAAATCAATACACAGATTTATTATTCAACAGACGCGTGCGCCTGTCGCGAGGCACCGCGCAGTACAACCACCGCCACCTCGCGGCTGACGGCCGCATCAATGTCTTTATTAAACGTCACAATGATGTATTACCACAGCTTGTATCGCTGCGACCCATAGACGTCCCACTGCTGGGCACGGGTCTCCCCCACAGACACTTCTGCGGGAGGTCTAGAGCATACTCCACCACGCTGCTCCAATGCGGATTGGTGGAGGGGTTAGTGGCCAACCCAGTGTCGAATGTTCTCAAGCCACCCGAAGGTCTTCGAAAAGGCTTAAGGACTGTTTCCAAAATTGAAAACAACCGGGACCGACGGCTTTACGTGCCCTCCGAAGCACGGTAGCGTCCATGAAATTTTGCCACTAGCGGTCACCCATCCACAAACCGACCGCGCCCGTCGTTGCTTAACTCTTTGGATCACATTGAATCGACCCGAGCTATTGGGCTATGGACGCTACTATGAATTATGTATTACCACAGCTTATATAGGCAGCTATAAGAACCACAAGTTAATCATTGATCATCTCTTTATTTTTCTTTGTTAAAACTTTTGTTTTCATTCCAGATTCAATTCATCCTGGTGGTATCAAACCTTCATTACCAACAGAAGCTGACCCCCTGTCCGATTCCAGCGTTCTTCCACTACTTCTGTGCGCTGAGCATCACGTCTTTCTTCATCTTGTTCATGCAGTTCTACTTCAGGAGCTACAGTGCGAAGAAGAGGAGGCTAGAAGATCAAGCTTGTAGAAGTTTGGATGATTGTACCCATAAGTTGGATAAAGAACAATAGTCTATTACTGTTTTATTTTTTAATCTATCTATATATATAAAAGGAGAAGGTGACTGACTGACTGACTGACATATCAACGCAGGGCCGAAAGTATAAGGGTTAGAAACTTGAAATTTTGCACAGGGGTTCCTTTCATAACGTAGGGGAGTACTAAGAAAGGATTTTTGAAAATTCATCCACTAAGGGGGTAAAACGGGGGTGCAAAGTTAGTATGAAACTTTGCCGTTTTTGAAGTCAAGTGGGCTGCCCGAACGCGGGCAGACGTCGTTAATGGGTCTAATTCTACGCGAGCGAAGCTGCGGGGCGTCCACTATTGCACTATAGTGAATATTTATGTTGTATCATAGGAGCGCCACTTAAACGAGAGCTATTATCATACTTGTAGCGTCCATAGCCCAATGGCTCGCGTCGATTCAATGTGATCGAAAGAGTTAAGCAACGACGGGCGCGGTCGGTTTGTGGATGGATGACCGCTAGTGACAAAATTTCATGGACGCTACCGTGCTTCGGAGGGAACATAAAGCCGTCGGTCCCGGTTGTTTTCAATGGTGGAAACAGTCGTTAAGCCTTGTCGAAGACCTTGGGGTGGCTTGAGAACATTCAACACTGGGTTGGCCACTAACCCATCCACCAATCCGCATTGGAGCAGCGTGGTGGAGTATGCTCTAGACCTCCCGCAGCAGTGTCTGTGGGGGAGACCCGTGCGTGAGTGGTGGTCTATGGGTTATAGCAAGCAACCAATTTCACAATTATGAGAGTTCAGCAAGCAAACGTGCATAATTAGAGCTCACGGTCGCGTTGCGCGGTGCTTGCGCATCGTATCGGATATGTAACCATTGCAAGCGGAAACGCGTTGCAAACCTGTTGATCATTTGCTATCATTACTGTGGCACGCGAATAGGTGGAGCTGTGATTGCAAGCTAACGCATTGAATGCCCACTGCTGGGCATTGGTATCTTACCAGCTGAGGAGTCCAGGATCCCAACGCTTCGGTGTATTGGTAGGTTAAGTTAGTTAGAGTTAAGCAACGTCGGCATTTTTTTTCTATTAATAAAAATACTCCGTGGCGCTGTGGTGAATTACCCTAACTACCGATACACGGATCCTGGGTTCGAATTCCGGTAGGGGCATATTATATATTTCACAGATAAGTAAGATAGTTTAGATTAGTTTCGTTTAGATGTTTTTAAAACAATTATGGTCCGGTTAACTCTCTGAAATAAACTAACCATCCCAGTCCCTAATTGAGTCTTGTTCAAAGTCAGTCTCAGTTGTCATGGGCGGCAGCGGATGGGTGGTGCTGCAAGCTCGTTTGCTATCTTGTATCCCTAAAAAAAAAATGTTGTGATCAAGGATGTTAAATTGTGTTGTTTTCAATAGTACGGAACTGGCGACTCGGATACCCAGCGCAATGGTCTGAGCAATTGATAGGTAACAAATTTTCGCCGAGTACAAACATTTATTTCCGAAATATCTGCCGCAGCCAAGATTCGAACCCATGACGCGGCAGTCAGGTTCTCTCACCGCGCCACAGAGTCGATAAGCAAGCACCACCAGAACGCATCTGCCTACCGGAAGTTTGGCATGATACCGCATGCGCTCGCTGATCGCTGGCTGTTGAGAGAATCTATCCTACCTATCAGTTGTATGTAGACCACCGCGCGGGGTGGCCGTGTCGCCTTACAAACTGGACAATAACGCGTGTGTTTATATCTGAAGAATTAGTTCTCAGAGAAGTTCGACGCACAGTTAGCGGAGGTTAGTGTTTTTACAAGATTTTTTCATAACTTGAAATGTAAGTTTTTTCTATGATAAGTTCTTTTATCTGTTAGTTCTTCTATCTTTTTCTAAGGAGTTTAAATTCTTCTTTCCTTCCGATGGATAAGGTAAAAACTGCTCAACTAGAAGCTTGTTTTGAAACATGTCTTTATTCTTATACATGGTACAACCTATTTTAGGGAGAGGGTGTTGATAACCTATTTCAGAATTTTTACAGGTTACCTACCTGTTTCTCTAGGTTAAGTTCCAAATACTTTAAAGAATTATAAACAACTATGTATACAATATAATACAAATATGTTCTATTTAGTACAATTTCTACCGTGTAATAATTGTCTTAAAGACTATTATTTATTGTTATTAAATTGTGTAGTTGACAAAAACTTAAAAAGTTTGTTGTGAAGGTTATGTAATAGTGACCCAGATTCGGTGATTCGCTGACTATCAATTTTAGTATTGTAGTTTTGACCAACTCATCGAATTCTGGACGCCTTGTGGCTTAGCTTAGTGGTAGGTAATTATTGTAAATTAGCCTTAAGGCAGGTTAGGCACCTGTGTATGATTAGCTATTCATTCAAGGATCAATAGCTCATCCTTTGCTTCATATTAATCAGTTTAGAATAGTATTATATCTCTTCTCTTTAAGTAGTTTGTAGTTACCTAGACTTTCGTTAAGCGTGTGTAATCACCTCATAGCGAAATAAATTATTTGACTTTGACTTTGACTTAACGAATGCATTGCGAAGTCAGCTAAATAAATCGTTAATTTAATGTCTACAATAATGTCAAACATCTAAATTGCTAAATCCAAAGATGTAAGTAAAATTTACATTCAAATTGGTAATTGGAATTTTAATTTTACGAATTAATTAACGGTAGAAATTTTACAAGGTTGAAAATCGATTTGTAATTACACAACACTGGTACAAAGTGATTGTGAGAAAAGAAGCTCTTGGCGATTCTTTAGTTTATGGTCACGTCACATTTTATATACAGTATATTTAATACAATATATTAATATTATTAAAGATGACGTTTGCCAATTATTGACCAGTGCCTTAGGTTAATAGTATTATTATATGTATTACATATATTGATATCATTAGGGTTCCGTACCGACCGACATAGCTCGCAGGATTAGCGAACTGAAGTGGCAATGGGCAGGCCACGTCGCTCGACGGACTGATAACCGTTGGGTAGTAAAAGTCCTCGAGTGGAGACCGCGTCTAGGGAAACGAAGTATTGGCCGCCCCCCGACGAGGTGGACTGACGACCTGAAGAGGACAGCGGGAAACCGTTGGATTCAGAGGGCGCAGGATCGGGAGGAGTGGCGACGATTGAGGGAGGCCTATGTCCAGCAGTGGACCCAGAAAGGCTGATGGATGGATGGATGGATGGATGGAGGGTTCCGTATCCAAAGAGTAAACGGGACCCTATTACTGAGACTTCACTGTCCGTCTGTCCGTGTGTCACCAGGCTGTATCTCATGAACCGTGATAGTGAGACTGTTGAAAATTTCACAGATGATGTATTTCTGTTGCCGCTATAACAAAAAATACAAAAAACAGAACAAATAAAAATTTAAGGGGGACCCATACAACAGACATGATTTTTTGCCGTTTTTATAAAAAATGTTACGGAACCCTTAGTGCGCGAGTCCGACTCACATTTGGCCGGGACTATGGAAATAAGCAAACAAGCATGCGGCTCACCCATCCACTACCGCCCATGACAGCTGTGATAGCCTTTGAATAAGACTAAATTTGGACTGGGATGGAACAGTCAACAGAATTATTAACATTAGTTAGTTCGTTCGTTAGTTAATATGAATGTAAGACTAAGTGAGGATGATCTCATCTATCTATCTATCTATCTATCATATATCTATAATACCTGTAAGTTGGTGTCCGTAATAGTACAGTTTAGTAATTGTTAGTAAAAGTTTTGTTTCAAGTCTGTCACAGATGCGTTGCTACCGTTGAGAACTATGATGATTCGTCTCTTGACATCTTAATGAAAACTACACCTTACAAGCCAAAACAATTATTATTACACTGCAGAAATGGTACTTAGTACCTTGGTGGTACTTCCCCGAGAGACTATATATCGAGCCTTTATGGAATACATAAATACAAAGATTTTATGTGGCCTGTCATCCATCCACCCTTTTTGTGTCGACTACTGGACATAGGCCTCTCTCGGTCGACGCCACCCCTCCCAATCATTTTCTATTTAACTGGATGGCCACCATCATCACAACCCTTTCTTTGTCCCACTGTTGGGCACGGGTCTCCTCTCAGAATGGGAGGGATTAGGCCTTAGTCCACCACGCTGGCCAAGTGCGGATTGGCAGACTTCACATGCCTTCGAGAACATTATGAAGAACTCTGAGGCATGCAGGTTTTCTCACGATATGTTCTTCACCGTTACAGCAAATGACATTTAATTTCTTAAATCGCACATAACACAAAAGTCATTGGTGCGGGGTTTGAACCCGGACCGCTCGAGTGAGAGGTGAGTTCGACAGCCACTGGGCTGTCACCCATGCCAAGGTCTTTATGACCTGTACCACTTATTTTAATATAATGCTTATTGACACAAAATTCAGATTAGACACATATTAAATATTTATCTATTGATCTATTGAACCTATTGACTATTGAAAAATTCATTTTACGTACTTTCATAATATTATCGCGTTTATTGTTCGCACATCCCGTCATTACGTGCGTCTTGCAATCGGCCTTCGAGTGCACGGATATACGTTGAAAGTGGTCGAAACTTCAGGATGTATAAAATAATTTCAGTTGGATTGCAAACGGTATTATGAATAATAGTTAATTTTGTGTAAATCTATATATATAAAAGGAGAAGCTGACTGACTGACTGACTGACTGACTGACCGACTGACTGACTGACTGACTGACTGACTAACTGACTGACTGACTGACTGACTGACTGACTGACTGACATATCTACGCAGGGCCTAAACTATAAGGGCTAGAAACTTGAAATTTTGCACAGGGGTTCCTTTTATAACTTAGGGGAGCACTAAGAAAGGATTTTTGAAAATTCACCCCCTAAGGGGGTAAAACGGGGGTGCAAAGTTAGTATGAAACTTTGCCGTTTTTAAATTCAAGTGGGCAACCCGAACGCGGGCAGACGTCGTTATTGGGTCTAATTCTACGCGAGCGAAGCTGCGGGCGTCCACTAGTTTGTCATAATTTTACGTGACGTTCTATTCCGCGTATAACTGGGCAACGAAACATAAAAATAATGAAATCGAATCGATGCGTACATTTATAACCCATTATAATTTTTTTAATGGATATAAGAAAGCAAATCCCAATTTATCTCTATAGTGTTGTCAAAAATACCCGTCTCTACCTACAGTATTGTCGAAAATACCATTTTCTACCTACAGTGCTGTTGAAAATAACATTTTCTACCTACAGTGTTGTCGAAAATAACATTTTCTACCTACAATGTTGTAGAAAATACTATTGTAATAGTGTTGTCGAATCCAAAGATTAAACAACACCACAGTGTTGTTCAAGATACCCGTAGTCACCACACTACCACACAGTCTACCCACAGGTAGAAATGTAGGTACTTACTACCTTTTTTAGTTGGTCTGAGCTTACTACGGGTATCTTGTGTAATTGATCGTCGATGTCTTTGTATCGAGGTAATAAAAAAAACTTTTATGTGTTTTTTGTTTGTAATCGTATAGCTTTTGTTTTAACGTTCACGGTATAATTTGATGAACGATTGAACACCACTTTTGAACTGTCCCGGCAATAGTTTCATGTGAGATGTTTCATTCACGAGCTTTTGTTGTGTTCTGAATGGAATAATCTCTTGTCTGTTCCTAGATGTAAAATACTGTACATTATGCTAAGTAATTAATTTTAGTTAGTGGTTGGGAGCTGAGATCTTTCTTCAAAACTACTCATTGAATATTTTTTTAGTATGTTATACGCGAGTCGCTGACTGCCATTTTTGAGGGTCATCGACGGACGAAGACGCGATCCCAAGCGACGAGTCTTTTAGGCATTACACGATATTGAGTTATTATTATTACGCAAGATTGTTATACTCAGTATTCAAAAAAATTCAAAATTCAAATAATTTATTTCGCTATGAGGTGATTACACACGCTTAACGAAATATATAGCATACTCGCTAAGGGATCGAATTCGCAATGCTGAATCCGTCGACGAACAATGGGGTAACCGACATAGCTCGAAACTTAAAGAGTTTTACCGGCAATGGGCAATCGATGGGTATGAAAAGACCACGACACTGAAAATAATATATTGGACGCCGTTCGACCTGGTGGTCTTAAGAGGGAGGATTCAAGATTGGGTGGAGTGGCGTCGATTGACGAAGGCATATGTCAAGCAGTGGACTCTGAAAATCTGGATAGAATAAGCTCATTTATTCCACGGTATTCCAGGGACAGAATATACATTAAATTTTCCTACTCGCTTATAAATATCTTCAGTAATAGTAGTATTTTATTATAGCTATCAATAACTACTGTACAGTCAACAAACACCATGTTTCTATCATACTAGATTATCGTGAGATGTGGGTAATAAACCAGTTAATTGTTCAGATGGGGAATACCGTAAATCCATTACAAACGTTAACTATAATGTAAAACGAAGTGCGTCATGAAAACTGCGCTATAATTTTTATGTCAACGTATATTTCCGTTTTGTTTACAAACAAGTGTTGTTGCTTTTAATATGTAGTTACAATTTTCGGAGGCGACCATCTTATTCAAGGGTAACAAGACATCTGTAACAGACATTTATTTATTTACGTATTAAACAGGTGAATGAAATGAGACTATTATGAGTCTCGTCGAGTCTGTCCTATTTACAAAATACACTATTAAGATAAGGATATAACTACCTCTCTATATTTATATTATTTCCTTGCTCTGGAATGAGTGGAATCGTGTTTAAATGTATGTATCAAATAAATATGTTCTGCAATCCTTGACCACAGAATAATAGTACAAGTTGACCTTGACTTAGTATCTACGGCAGCGGCATATTTTAAAACACGTGTTTCGCCCCAAAACAAGGCATCCTCAGGGTAAGTAGACTCTACGATGGTTAATCGCAAACTTTGCGATAGACTCTACGATGGTTAATCGCAAACTTTGGCATCTTCAACATCTTTAATAATGGAGTTCCGCAAAGTAACGCCTGATACAATTAATTATTTAATTGGTAATAATAATATGTACTGTATGACACACATGTGGATATTGTGGATTTGTGAATATTCTTCTGAATCTTTGCTCTATCGTTATGACATGACTTAATAGCATGGACTGTTTCTAGGTGTGCAACTTTCTTTCTTTCAAAACTAATTCTAAGTTATTTCTTAAATTAGTCAGTGAGAGCTCGACTTTATGACACTCATTACGGCCGGGACGGAAAACGTCTAAGTAAAATTTGTTTTTGAATTTAAAATTTTTTTGTTATCTTTATTTTTGTCTACAGTTTATTTCAATGCCTCTTAGCTTCTATAGCAGCCATAATAATTATTTATTGGCTTGTATATTCGTGTATGATAATAAGTAAAATTTATCAAAAATATCGGTGTATATATTTATTCATTATAATACTATTAGCTTTAGTAGGTACGCTAATATTTCTAAATTCATTTGAGTGCTTATTAGTATCGTTAATTATTATTATCACTAAGACAATGTTGTTTGATCATTGTATTATTGTTGTAACTGTGGCAACGAACCACGAATTGCGCTCCGTCGGCTTTTGTTGAATGAAAAACCGGTTTTTAGGGTTCCGTACTATAAAGGTCTCTCTCTTAAACGGAAATTGGTAGACACTTGAGACTGACTGACTGACTGGCTGACATATCAACGCAGGGCCTACACTATAAGGGTTATAAACTTGGGTTCCTTTATAACGTAGGGGTGCACTAAGGGGATTTTTGAATATTCACCCCCTAAGGGGGTAAAACGAGGGTGCAAGGTGGTAATGAAACTTTGCCGTTTTTGAAGTTCTTCTAATTCCACGCGAGCTAAGCTGCGGGCGTCCACTAGTCACAAATAATAGAAATGGTAAGATCCCAAAAGCGATTTACTATAGTTACTTGTATTGGGGAAATAACAGTAACCTATAGACTCGCTCGGTTATACAGAACCCTATTTATTCGACTCTCACTTGACCGGTTTTTATTACGTTATACCGTGTAATTTTCGCCTTTCTCGGATTTCAACAAATATTTGATTCATCATCAAATTCCGAATCTGTACAATTGGATTCCAGCTTTGAGGTTAGAAAAAAAATTTAGTCATCATTTTTATTATATAGATTTACTATAACCACTACATTTATGACATCTATAAAATTAAATGACTACTAGCACTAACTATTAACACTAACAACAGTTTTATGAAAGATAGATTTTTGTTGCCGTGAAATAAACTACCTATGAAATTGGTCAATAAAATTTTCGATATCTGCATAAACCAGAAGTATTGGTGGAAGCTAATATTTATGCAAATACGCTGACCTACTGAAACAATTACGTGAGTAATTACTTTTTGTATAATCAATTTTGTTTGGATAGATGAATTATTGATGTAAATCTGAATTCGTAGGCAAAGTTATAGACGACTTCCCATACATTATATTTTATGTAACTTTCCCGTCAAAATGCGCAATCGCCCCGCCAATATATTACGATTCCGTGCCCCCATGGTCAGTGACCCTTACTGTGTTACCATGGATCCCGGGTTTGTATTCCAGCCAGGGCAAATATATGTATAATTTATAAAAAATTGTTTTATGTAAGTGTCTGACACTCGCGACACAGCTTACCTACCGCGTAAAAATGCATAAAAAGGGTAGCTAATTATGTATCGTGCTTCGGAGGGCACGTAAAATCGTCGGTCCCGGTTGTTTTCATAGGTGGAAACAGTCGTTAAGCCTTGTCGAAGACCTTCGGGTGGCTTGAGAACATTCGACACTGGGTTGGCCACTAACCCCTCTACCAATCCGCATTGGAGCAGCGTGGTGGAGTATGCTCTAGACCTCCCGCAGTATAGTCTGTGGGGTAGACCCGTGCCCAGCAGTGGAACGTCTATGGGTCGCAGCGAACTATGTATTCTTCATGTTTAATGCGCTGTAGCCGTATTTGGGAATAGATTTTATGATGATCCTTTTTTTATTTGAAAGGCCTTATCACAGAGTATTTTAGTTCATAATAAATTTTACTTGTACTAAAGTACTTTTTAAGTAGTTACAATTCTTATTGCGGGAAAATAGTTTGTTTACAGCGAATTAAAAGTCAGAGCTTAAAAGGGGTGCGGGAGCGAAGCCCCCCAATTTAATAATATGCTAACACTCTAAAATATACAAATAAAATAATGATATGAAGTCAGGCCAACTTTCATGTTGATCTATATTAATATTATAAAGAGAAAAGGTGTGTTTGTAATGTTTTCACACAAAAATTACTGGACAGATTTCAAAAATTATTTCACCATTAGAAAGCTGCATCTTCACTGACTGACATAGGCTATATAATATTAGGCGTGCGAAGCTGCGGGCGTCCACTAGTATGAAATAAACTACAGTCCTGACTGAAAAATATTACGTGAATAAATGAATTAATTCGCATTAAAGTGGTGACTCGACCCTCAACTGTGACTCTGGGAGGGACTTGTGCCCTCAAACGAATTATACTATTATTTCTGACTTTTTTAGTTTTGAAGTCGGTTTTTTGATATTTTAATATCGTTATACATAAACAAAAATGGTATGTCAGTGACAATGACAAATTACTGAGTTTTTAATCAGAAGACAAAAATTTTGCTATAGGTACATAGTTGGAGCCTTACTAAATAAATCTGATTGTTAACATAGGTAAATGACTTATTTTAACTTGACTTACTTAATTTAATTGACCTGTATAAATCATTCTTATTTTGAAAGAAGAATGATACTTTCGCATTCCATTTTGAGCTAAGTAATTCATTAGTCAGAAGCTTGTTAGTACTATAGTAGCTACGTAGAACGTGGTTATTCAATTTGGTAAGGTGTCGTAAAACGTGAATATTCAATTTGGTAATGTGTCATTAAAAAATAAGATATGATAACCGAACTAAAATGTAGATTTTTGAAATTTAAAATTATTGCATTGTCATCGGTCCATAATAAGTATGCAAAGAAAAAAAAAATTACGTTCAAAAATTACGTTCAAAGATTCCGTAACATATATAGGTACCTACATACATTCATATATACCAAGCTAATAAAAACGTGTTAAAAATTACAAAAGGCATCCATCATCGTATAAATTCCCTCCAAAACATTCATCAGTTTTAATTTAATCAAATTCAATAACTGATATTTGATCAAAGAAAACGCACTTCGACGGTAAAAACATATAAATTATTATCATTAAGTGCTGCTCATCGCAGATGTAATGACGTTTCGATTTTGAATCTTATTTTTAAAAACATAAAGTGCACCTCAACTCTTCCTAAAATGAATGATGACAATCGTAAATCCATTCATTGTATTAAATTTCAACAATAATTTGGCAACGGAAAAAATTAATGGATTTTCCGACGGCAATGATTCAATATTCTTCACATTAACTCTAATGAGGATTCCACTTCCATACAATAATAAGTAGATATTATTATGCTTTTTTGACAAAAGCTTTTGCCTTTTGACAAACAATGCTCGCTAATGGTCGCTTCGATGTCAAGGGCTGCCGTTTGATACTGATGCTGAGACTGTACTGTACTGTGCTTTTAGTCCAAAATAGTTTTTATTGGATTTAAGTCTTTGACAGAATTATAACCCTATTAGTCACGTGGATCGTACGTGACAACGTAGGACGCAATCGGTGAGTGGGTTCCTGTAGTGATAGTAGGGGAGCCCAAGAGGGGGATTTTGCGGGATACTCAAGCGCGTAAGTTTAATATACAGTGGGATACCTTGTACCCGGTTAAGTACCTCCACCAAATATGAGCCCCATATATAAATGGGGCCGTCAAGGATAAAGGATCAGATTAGTAAAAAAAAAAATTTGTCATCAGAAATTCTTGAGCGCGTTAGATTAAGGTAGGGTGAGTTAATTACATGCTAAAAAGTGTATATTCTACTAATCTTACAATTTGAGAGTAACGTAAAGAAAGGGGAGGGCTACAACTTTGTAGCCCTCCCCTTTCTTTACGCTACAACTTTGTAGCCCTCCCCTTTCTTTACGTTACTCTCAAATTGTAAGATTAGTGGAATATACACTTTTTATTTATTTATTTATTTATTAAACGCTTTATTATACCTAAATATGGTACAAAAGGCGGACTTAATGCTAAGAGCATTTTCTGCCAGTCAACCTTTGGGCTAAGCAGAGAGAAGCTAAGGCGGTATATTTTAAAAATTGTGTATTACCTGATTAATAATTAACTTTTTAGCATGTAATTAACTCACCCTACCTTAATATAACGCGCTCAAGAATTTCTGATGACAAATTTTTTTTTTTTACTAATCTGATCCTTTATCCTTGACGGCCCCATTTATATATGGGGCTCATATTTGGTGGAGGTACTTAACCGGGTACAAGGTATCCCACTGTATATTAAACTTACGCGCTTGAGTATCCCGCAAAATCCCCCTCTTGGGCTCCCCTACTATGACAACAATTTGTGGACGCTCTCTTGCTCCGGAGTTGTTTTCAATTGTAAAACAAAGTAAAGTTATGTTACATAAGTTTCTACATTCATCAGTGCAGCAACTAATTGATATATTTTATTTATGTGTTTAATAGTCTTTATATAAAATTATAATATATAATATTCTAATTTAGTTATATTTCACACCTACCACACCTTTCCTACACCGCCTCAAGCTACCCGATGTTCCTCGACAAGGTTTAACGATTGTTTTACGCTTGTTGAGCGCTCCTGACGTTGTTTAACTAGGTTAAGCATAACTATGAGCACTTGAGATACCAAAGCAAAATATAACATGTAGGTCACACGCATCTAGGTCGCTTTCTATTGCGAGATGACACATTTTCTGCAAAATCATGAAATTTAATTGATATCTAAGTGATAATAAATACCCCTACATACTCGTAATCATAGTAAGAAATTGCTTTTTTACGTTAATTATGTCAATGATTTGTTAGTATTTAATGCAAAAATCAAAATAGCCTCCTCCTATGGTAGAGTTCCTGGTTCAAATGCTTATACCAAGCATATAAGTACCAAGATACCATTCTAGCAATAATGTACTTATCATCAATACATAAATTATAAAACAAAATACGACAATCAAAAACTACTCGACGGATTTTTATTTAGTTTTCACCAATAGATAAAAGTGATTCATGAGGAAGGTTTAAGTTATATAATTTGTTAAAGTTTTGTGTAAATTGGTTGAAATATGGCGATGGGTAATTGTTGATAAAGTCGAAAAAATTGCCAAGAATGGATAGGTCAACAACAATAATCTATATCTACTTATACTAATATTATAAAGAGTACTCTTATAATAATACTAGCAGACCCCGCAAACGTTGTTCTGCCATATGAAATGTCAAAGTGACGCGATGCTCAACTACGGTTAAAAATAAAAATACTAAAATAGTGTTTAAAAAACATTTTCCAGTGGACCAAATTGTGAATCTAAAACATCCTCGAATCCCCTTGAACACACACAAAAAATTTCATCAAAATCTATCCAGCTGTTTAGGAGGAGTTCACTGTCATACGCACGTACACAAGAAATATATACATTAAGATCATGCACGCTCTGTGATAGTCATCTTGAGTGGCAGCGGGTAAGCTCACAAGCCATCTTATATCCGTAAACAAATAAATATTATCTATTATCTCCAAACAAATCTATATTTATAAAAGGAGAAGAAGAGACTGACTGACTGACTAACTGACTGACAGACTGACATATCAACGCAGGGCCTAAACTATAAGGGTTAGAAACTTGAAATTTTGCACAGGGGTTCCTTTTATAACGTAGGGGAGCACTAAGAAAGGATTTTTGAAAATTCATCCCCTGAGGGGGTAAAACGGGGGTGCAAAGTTAGTATGAAACTGCCGTTTTTGAAGTTAGTGAATGTCTAAATCCACGCGAGCGAAGCTGCGGGCGTCCACTAGTCTCTTATAGAACGAATGAGGGCGTTGAAGCCTCTGTTTGAAATTCACCAATTAATCACGTCGCATATTTAGCACCTTCACAATGTAGCAGAGTCGAAAAGCGGCCGCTACGACCCAGTTGTTGCGCATGCCGTGTCTACTTCCGTTCCTATAGTTTTATTAACTTTCTAGCATTGTGTAATCTATGGTCATAAGATATCAGATCGTGCGGCCTTATGTAAGGTGGCTCTGCGCAGGCGCGGGTTTGAGGGTCGATTCACTAAGCATTGCACTTGTTGAAAAATTTGTAATGAGCTAATTGGATCTGTTTGTTCTTATTTGTATGGTAGAGCCTATACGGAACCAAATAGGTATTATATGAAACCTAATTGGTTCCTTAAAGAGTTCGCCCGGGGCAGCACCACCGCCCGCCACGGTACCTAGTACCATTTCTGCTGTGTAATTATGGTCCGGTTAGAAAGGTGTGGTTTTCGGTTACGCTTATTTAGAGGCGACCATCTTAGTCCTCAAGGGTAGCAACACATCTGTGACTGACTTAGAACGAGACTCATACTAACAAGTACTAACCCGAGTATTACTAACACCAACCAACAGGACTAACTATCACTAACGGTCCCCAGTTCTCATACCCACTAACGGACTGACCAACTAATGTTCTAGTAATTAACTCTCTCAACTAATTGGACTAACCATCCCAGTCTTATTGAGTCTTGTTCAAAGTCAATCACAGTTGTCATGGGCGGCAGCGGATGGGTGGTGCTGCAAGCTCGTTTGCTATCTTGTATCCATTAAAAAAAGTCGTAAAACTCAACTTAAAGTTTCAATAAATCGTCCATAGCCCAGTAGGTCCCGTCGATTGTATGTAATCGACCGAGTTAAACAACTATTAGCGCGGTCGGTTGATGTTTGGACGTAAGGGCACGTTAAGCCGTCGGTTACTGTTGTTCAATAGTAAAAACAATCGGTAAGCCTTTTGAAGACGGTGACACTGGGTTGGCCACTAACTCCTCCCACTCCGCATTAGAGCATGGTGGACGTCTGTGAGTTATAGTTAAAAACATATAGAGAGTTTGCCAGAAGCAGTATCATCACCAATAATTAAGTATTATTTCCACTGTGTAGTGATACCGACTTTAAAGGTAAAGTAAAGTAAGACTTAAAGTAAAGGAGGAGGAACTTATCTATTCGTCTGAATCTTTGTTATTTTTTTTTTATTTCTGTGTGATTGTCGCGTGACCTACGTATGCCTGAACGGGTTTTGATGATTGCTTTTTTGAAAGTATGCTTCCTCTTTATTATACCAGAATACTAGTATAGAAGTATAGATTCACTACGTTCTTTTCTGATTATGAATAGATTATCGATAGTTTACTATCGTCGTTTGTGTACCTACCAACAATTAAACACCAATGTCGAGATGTCACGCAATATTTTTTCCGTCCGTCTGTGATCCATTGTAAATTGATCCTAATTGCTTTTACATAAAGTGTAATACAGAAATTCTAGTAATAATCGACCTTTGTCTAGTCTTAAAGTGAGACGATGCTCTAGACCTAAATACTAAGGTACCTATTGAGATGAATAGTTAGTGATACTGATTCTTGAGGAAGTTGGTTGGCGCTCCTAAGAATAATCTGGAAAATATAAAGTCCACTACTACTTACAGAACTCTAGCTGGAACACAATTGCTTTAAACACAATATTATAACAATAGTAGAAACGGTACTTAGTACATTTGTATCCTTATTGTTGGTGGTGCTGTCTCGGGTGAAACTATAATGGTTCTTTATAAGAACTCGCTTGCTGTGGCCCATAGACGTCCCACTGCCGGGCACGGGTCTCCCCCACAGACATAGCTGCGGGAGGTCTAGAGCATACTCCACCATGCTGCTCCAATGCGAATAAGTGGAAGGGTCAGTGTCTTCGACAAGGCTTAGGTAACGACTGTTTCCACCCATTATTTTTTTCCCATTTTTTTGGTTTTATTTGAAAACAACCGGGACCGACGGCTTTACGTGCCCTCCGAAGCACTGTAGCGTTACTGAAATTTTGCCACTAGCGGTCACCCATCCACAAACCGACCGCGCCCGTCTTTGCTTAACTCTTTCGATCACATTGAATCGACGCGAGGCTATGGACGCTACATAAGAACCTAAAAGTTCTCTTAATCGTCCGACCTCATATCGAGAGACGTTATGTTCACGTAATATCTAATCTATTAAAATCGAGAGTGCCCTACTGCTAGGCCATTACATAACTAAACATAAAACGGACGTAAGCTCCATTAACCCTCAAATGACTATTTGGACGTATAGGAACAGTTGATAGGCCGCTTCTGATTTTGTACATTAAGAGTTAATAGAAAAAGAAAATATAAATCAAACATCAACGAAAAAAATGATCAAACTACGAGTTTCGAAAAATATGTTATCCGCCATTTTGTAGCGGCGGTCATCTTGGATTTATAATGATATCGAATGTATTAAATTATATTGTCACATCAGAACTAAAAGTGCATACCAAATACAGATAAATCCGTCTACAGGAAGTGGGTCAAATTTCAATTACTAGATTTGACCCAAATAAATAAATAAATAAACAAACAGGGCAAACTAAATAAAACCGTTTGAAAACGGTTATCTCACGGATTTTTTTGTAGTTTGTATCAGTACATCTTATTTTATATATTAGTTGGAATTATTATGTTTAATTTGCACGATTGAAACTTTATAATATTACAATTTGTGTTTTATTTAAAGTTTAACACGAGTAAATTAAAAAGTAAACTTGAAAGAGTAGAGAGAAAGAACAGAGATAGAGTCATAATATAAAAAAATAAATAGTGTATACAAAAATTACGCATTAAATTTTGACTCAACAATTTGTAACATGAAAGGAGGATAATACTTGTTTTCGTCAGGTCAATAAGACCTTTTTTTTTTTTTTGTTTAACGAGCGGGAAACCTTGAAAAGGTACCCGGACGTCGTGGGAGCGACGCCGGGTTATGTGGGACTTTCACCCACTAAAACCCGCTCGGTGGCCTACTCCGGCGCTACAGGAGGGTTCCGGGATCTCTCGTAGAACGCGCCGGTCCCCTCCGGCGCTGCGCCCAAGACGGTCAATAAGACCTATGCGGACAAAAAACCTACGTATTACAATCATCAGTTGCAGCGGGTTGACTGTTATACTAGCTATCTACTCTGTGGTCGGAGTTAAATCGGCGTTCGTATAATATCGGAAGTGGGTTAGGCTAAAGTGACTGCAACATTACGCTGCGGTTTAACAAACGCCAGAGTCGTTTACTTCACCATCACAACCCTTTACTTGCACCACCTGCGATTTAGCTGTTTGTTGCTATGCTACAACTGATATAAGTCCCACTGTTGGGCACGGGTCTCCACAGCCAGAGCTGCAGGTCTAGAGTACTCCACAACACTGCTACAGCGGATTGGTGGAAGACTAATTGTACAATCCGAATTTTATTTTTTATTTTTCTAACACCGACGCAACAACCACAATTCACAGACGCAACATTTATTTTTCACTAAATTTTTTAGAGCGTGCCTTAATAAATAAGCTGGCTAACCGTGAAAATTCCAAGGTTTCATTAATTTCTTATTGACACAAATTTTCTGTGTCAGTGGATTATTTGGTACTAGTGGACGCCCGCAGCTTCGCTCGCGTGGAATTAGACGTACTCGTAACATAACCTAAATACAAAATTTCATTGAAATAATGTAGGTATATACGAAAAACTTTTATACCTACTAACTTTGCACCCCCCTTTTATCCCCCCTTAAGAGATGATTTTCGAAACTCAATAAAAACCCTTCATAGGTACTGAATTTCATTCGAATAACATCAAAAACGGCAAAGTTTCATACTAACTTTGCACCCCCGTTTTACCCCCTTAGGGGGTGAATTTTCAAAAAATCCTTTCTTAGTGCTCCCCTACGTTATAAAAGGAACCCCTGTGCAAAATTTCAAGTTTCTAGCCCTTATAGTTTAGGCCCTGCGTTGATATGTCAGTCAGTCAGTCAGTCACTCGTCACTCAAAATAAGTAATATTTAAAAATATAGTACTTTTCTGCTAGTTCGTCTTTTCTGTTTGCGTGTCACTAAATATATCTGCTGCGATATATAGAACGCTGTCATCATAACAAACAATAATATGAGGCTGCAATAATTTGTGTGAGTTCTTGCGTTTGCACAATACTAAAAAATACACGTGTTATCTCATTTATTTTATACTTAGTATTAGAAAATGTTATTACCAATATGTGGGTGATAATTGCGGGGTCTGAAGGTGAGAATTGGCATATTGGCTTTCCACTTTTAGCACACATACGCCGCATATACACGCTAATATGTTGGTCAAACTTTTTTCATTAATATTTTGTCATCCACATACCTAGGATGTTGAAATTGCATACAAGTAACACACACGCAATAGGTGCTAGAATGATATACAACGCGCGATAGTCATTTGACCTCAATACTCATTATTTTGAGAAGATATTCGTGATAAGTTTGTAAGTGGTCGAATCTTTATACCAAACGGTATTGTTCCATTGCAGATGTTATGCCCAAACCATAGATAGCAACACATGGGTAACTGGCTTTGGTTTTAAAATTACTACATTATAGACCAGTTTGTACATAATTATTCATTTAATTAGTTAATTTATTAACTGTTCCTCGCAGTGTCGTCTATCTGTCTATACGCGATCACCTCAAAAACAAGGACGTTTTCATGGGGCTTCCACCATAGGAAGTTTTAGGTGTATAATTTATTAAGCTAATTTAAGCTTTTTAACCCGGGTGAAGTCGCAGGCAACCGCTACTCAGTAATATGTCTAAGTCAAGGCTTCCACCAATTCACCACCACCACAACCCTATCATTGTCCCACTGCTGGACACGAGTCTCCTCTCGAAATTGGAGGGGTTAGGCCTTAGTTCACCACGCTGGACAAGTGCGGATCGGCAGACTTCACATGCCCTTTAAAACATTATGGAGAACTCTCAGGCCTTCAGGTTTCCTCTCGACGTCACCTTCACCGTTGCAGCAGGTGACATTTAATTTATTAAATCGCAAACCAGCTTTATTGAAATTATATTATGCTAGATAAAATTATAGATTATCACAGCCGTGATAGTGATACTCCACCTATCCGCATTGGAGCAGCGTGGTGGAGTATGCTCTAGACCTTCAGAAGTGTCTGTGGGGGAGACCCGTGCCCAGCAGTGGGACGTCTATGGGTCGCAGCGAGCGAGCGATAGTTATAGCCGATCCAAGCTTGGCTAATGGTTCCCGAAGGAGCATATCCTACTACGAAAGCGGCAATAATTGGCAGCCATCCGAGCATGCGTATGTTCCTAACCTGTTTATCAATGACTGGGCATTGACCTAAATGAACCGCAATAACAGAAGGTCACAAGCGCTAAATTTATTTGACAATGCACTTCTCAACACAACCCAGCAAATAGTACGTGCGAATGTGTATATTTAGTTGCAAGATATGTAGGGCATTGGGTTGCAAGAAATACCTACTCACCTACAAATAATATTTACCTACTGTGCAATCCTTAGGTTCAAAGGCCTTATGTCGTAAAACAACGCCTATACCAATCTGCTTGATTAAGGAATAAATGTTTAAGTTGTGTCTGTGGTTATGGTGGCTCTATCCTAGTTAGTAGTTCGATGGGTCATTGATAGGGGCAATAAATATTGAGACTCAGAGGAAGCATCCCGATTTCTTTATGGTACTTCACTGCGACCCATAGACGTTCCACTGCTGGGCACGGGTCTCCCCCACAGACATAGCTGCGGGAGGTCTAGAGCATACTCCACCACGCTGCTCCAATGCGGATTGGTGGAAGGGTTAGTGGCCAACCCAGTGTCGAATGTTCTCAAGCCACCCGAAGGTCCTCGACAAAGTTTAACGACTGTTTCCACAATTGAAAACAACCGGGACCGACGGCTTTACGTGCCCTCCGAAGCACGGTAGCGCCATGAAATTTTGCCACTAGCGGTCACCCATCTACAAGCTGGTCGTAGTATAATAAATAGGAAGTTGTATAATATCCGTATATAATATGTGTACCTACTATGCGTGTGTGAAAGAGAAAGTGAATAATAGAATTAATTGCCTTTGTCATGGGATAGGATCACAGCAGGTTTTTAAGTCGAGTATTTGATAAGACCGTAAACCCACAGAGTGATAGTTATTCTTAGATTGTTTGCCTATTTGGTGGTAGGTCTGTACTACCACCAACCTACTTCCTTCAAGAGTTATGTCCCGGTGTAGGATTCCGCAGAGTATACTACCACGGATCAACTGTATCCAGATACTACCTCGAAGAATTATGCCAAAATCACAATTCCTCCAATAGAGTTAGAGCTCTGTCTGTATTTTTACAATAGTTTTTAACGAATGTGTTTTAAGAAAATCTGTTTTTCCAGTAGGCCATGCTAAAAGAGATTGAGAGAAAGAGAGAAAAATAGCAATATTTCAGTATGCATATTAGCTCTACGATAATCCGTGGCTATAGCAACGTATGAAGTATGCAACCATAAAGTTAGGACTTGAAAAATAATTAAAAAAAAAAAAATTAATATGTAATTAAACAAAAATAATATATAAAAAGTGGGTTACACGAGGCAATATGAAAACAATGCAGCTAGATACAAAAAAATTATGCATGACCGAGATTAAAATTAGATGTGTCTCTTACATCATATAAATTGTAAACAGGCTGGTAGAGCGGAGCGTCTTGTTTACTGTTACCAACCAGTAGACGAAAAATAGTTCCGTTATGTCACCGACTGGACAAATTCACAAAATTTGTTATAGTTGTTGAACATAATAAATATTTTTGTCGTGTCCAACAAATTGTGTGGATTTTACAAGAGATGTCTCTTGTAAAATCCACAAATTATTGGATTCAGTAAATACTCTTGACCGAAAACGAATCAATTGAATTTATAGTACGCAAAATGTCCTTATATACCACCAATACTACCAAAATGTGTTTTGTAAAAATGTTCGACCCAGTATTAGGGGCTGTCTGAAAACCAGCGCTACACGGGTCTCAAGCCCCGCAGTAGCAACAGCTGAGACAGCTCCTGTTGTCATTTTGTTCTATTTTTTTTTTGTTTTTTCCTTGTATTTCTTTTAATGACAAAAAACATTTGAATTTGAATTTATTAAGGAACGGGTCTCCAAATTGCTATTTAGAAAAAGGACATAATATACTACGCTAGTGTCCCAATTGCAAACCTTCGATAACATTATAACACAGGAATTATATGTATTTCAAGACTATAGGATGCCCGCAACTCCACTCGAGTGAAATTAGACTACGGTAGTTTTGTTTATAGTTGCTGCTTATTTCAAAGACATTACTGGACAATCTCACTGGAACCAGACCTCGCTACGTAGCATCAACTTTGTGAACCAGCGATACGAGTATGTAAAAAATGTAACGATGTTCATTATGCGTATAAACTTTTATACAAAATATATAACTATTCTTTTGTATACAAATACGGATATCTTTATTCCAAACTAGTGGACGCCCGCAGCTTCGCTCGCGTGGAATTAGACATTCACTAACTTCAAAAACAGCAAAGTTTCATACTAACTTTACACCCCCGTTTTACCCCCTTAGGGGGTGAATTTTCAACAATCCTTTCTTAGTGCTCCCCTACGTTATAAAAGGAACCCCTGTGCAAAATTTCAAGTTTCTGACCCTTATAGTTTAGGCCCTGCGTTAATATGTCAGTCAGTCAGTCAGCTTCTCCTTTTATATATTATTATATATAGATAGAAGATAAAAATCTATATATTCAAATCGATGGTCATGAGAATGGTCATGAACGACTCCCTAAAACTCGTCACTCAAACGAACGTAAAATGTCAGTGAAAGTACTCGTAACTTCATGGCGAGAGGAATTTTTTGTTTGCCATACTGGGCTTACTTTGATTGGCCAAAGGTGGAAGAAAACCTTAACAAGTGGATGCGCCAGGAATCTTTACAAATTATTGTAATTATGCATGGGAAAGTGTCTGTTGGTTTGTTCTTCTTCTCAACGTTAAGATTGATCGATGTGATTTTTGGCATACATTAAGTATATGACCCGGAGAGGCATAGGCTACTTTCGATCCTAGATAATTGTAAAGTTCCACAAAATAATGGAATCAAAATCTGTATAACATTCTGTACATAAAATGATTGAGGTAGTAGAAAAAAATCTGTACATAAAGTTATAGAGGTAGTGGAAAAATTCTGTATCTAAAATGATTTAACGCGTGAGTTAATTAACCTGTGTTCTGTCACTTTTAATGTTTTATCTGGCCATTGTCTACCTACTATGTGGTACTACTAAAGAAAACTCACACGTTTCTCGCGTCCATCTCACTCTTATGATACTCGGCGAACGACTTGCCGAATAACTCCCCGAATAATTCGTTCACGAATACGATCATGAAAAGTCACATTTACATACTCAAATCCGAGCTTCTGTTATAAAGCATATGGTGAGCATGTAAGGTTTTATTTCACTGTCGAATATTACAAAGATTAAGTCAGACGCGGAGTTTTCGATTATGCAATTAACAGGCAAATAGGCAATTATCAGGCAGGTTATATACCTTGTTATCTGCAGGATGCAAAATAGTAACCTTTCCAACCGATCTTTCTACCTGTCACGACCCGCACGAAGATGAACGACTCTTCGAATACACGAAACTGTGATAATAAATTAAGGATTTCAACACTCGAGTGCCTTCGCCATTCAAATGCCATGTTTGTGTTAAACGCTCATAAAGTTTTAGGCGTCTATCTATGTTTCTTAAACATAACATAACATCACCCCTGTATTTCCCCGAATCACTCACTGACTGGTGAACGGGGGTCAACCTCTGTGTCGGAAGTTTTAAGGTTGCCTACATACCTTTGACAATGCTTGAACAAAAGTTGTCTGTTATTATGTATCGATACACTTATGACATTTTTGCCACTATGAACTTGCGTTATTGTAGCAGACTAATTAATCAGGAATAAAGAGGGCTTCAACTAAGATTGTGTAAGAAAAAAAGTGTGT
Organism: Carterocephalus palaemon; assembly: GCA_944567765.1. NCBI lineage: Eukaryota > Metazoa > Arthropoda > Insecta > Lepidoptera > Hesperiidae > Carterocephalus > Carterocephalus palaemon. The sequence continues at coordinate 12,931,218 of OX155643.1, forward strand.
GTGTACTTATGTACATAAGCGTTACGCGTTAGAAGTTATACTTATTTTTAGAGTTGCATTTTTTTTTCGGTTACGATAATTTTTACATTTCTCTGCATTATTTAAAGGCATCTCGAAAACTGAAAAATTAGTTCTACATTGACAGTATGTAAAAGTACTCTGTGATTGACAGCACCTGACTAGCAGACTTTGACAATTGAAAGTGTATACTTTTTTGACAATGTTGACTATAGCTAACTTCATGGTGTCGGTTTTTCGTAGGGTGTCTGCGCGCATCGTAAAAATTTATTCTCATCATTTTTCCCTAACGCGCCAAAAGAAGTATAACTTCAAAATTCAAATAATAAAAGTATCTAATATCGTAGTATCCTTAACCGTTAATTATTCATCTAAATCTGAACTAGCAACGTGATCTTGCAACCACGAAATCGCTGACATAATCATACCTAAAGCATTCGAGCCTTCAAAATGTCTGCAGTATTACTGCTGCATGTCTGGTTTTCGGGTCAATAACAACAGCCATGCGTTACAAAGATGTAACCACTAATGCTTACCACAGATTACTCGGCCCGTGTTTTAGGAGCGATACGGCTGTGGTAAGAGATGTTGCATGGTAAATTTTTGCGAGTGCCATAGTTTGTGTCAAGGTGTTTCGTGGTCGCCTACTTTGTCTGGTTACAAAGAGGCATTTTTAATTGCTATGGGATAGTATAATTCGTATACCAAGGAAATTATTTATATTAAAATGAATGACAGCTTTGTCATGAGTAAGGTTTGGCAAAAAAACCTCAATAATGTGAAAACATAAAATGTAAAAAAAAGAATTATGGTCGAATTTCGACCAATCGGCGACCACTAGTGTTTTTAAACTTTTCTGAGATATCTGTAGGTACGAAGCAAACGAATATAAGGAAAAGTAACAAACTCCGATAATAAACTAATTTGACTAACTGCCACGGTAGTTCCGGTACGTCCAGTTTACAGTTGTCAAGGACTACTCACGAGCTTCAAACAATTGTTAAATAATCACTCTTAACGGCACGCTTCCAGACAGACCTATCCTCCTCTCGCGCGGCGCTGTAGGCGCTCCTGCGCTGAGGAAATTCGGAGTTAGGGGAGATCCCCTCTATCCGGGCAATTGCTCCAGGGGTAAACCCCGTCGGTGACTTCCCCGCTGTTGAGCGCGGTTCCACTAGCCGTTAGTCGCTAATTCCCCCCAGATGGTCGGGGGGAAGAAGGTCCAACAGCTATCTAGGGAGCGGTCGGCCTTCAGGGGGGCGCGCGTGCAGCGGCGCTATCCCCCTTAGATGAGGATGTAGCCCATTGTCGGCGCGGTTATACATAACACGCGCCAACCGGATCATAACACGATAAGCTATAGACGATTAATCGTAAGAGCATCACACACACTCGACATGCTTAATTCCACTTCGGACCGCTTTCCAACAAGACATTTTTACACAAAAGGTGATCGCGCACGTTGCGTCGTTGATGTAATTCGGCAATAACATCGCGATGTAACATTAAGTTGGATAAAACGCAGACTACTTAATCTATTGTGGAGTCCGCTTATTATTGAGGAAATATATCAACGGCAATGCATGCAACGACATTCAACGACAAATACGGACGGGTAGGAATAATAATAAACGCTGTTGGATTAAGTGAAGGTTAGCAGGTAATTTAAAAAAAACATTTTGTTAATCTAGTCTTCTAACACATGAAAAGATAACCTTAAGGCTAAAGATAGACTATTATGACTATTGGAAATTTATAAACCTGTGACATATTAGCAACGAATCGTTAATTTGACGGGCCCGTTGGCGCAATCGATAGTGACCATGTCTGTTGCGCCAGGGGTCGTGGGTTCGAATCTCACTCAGGACAAATATTCGTGTGACGAACACTTGTATTTGTTCTGTGTCTGGATGTTAATATTATCTATTTATGTATGTATTTAAAAGTATCTATGTATGTATATCTCTCTGACACTCATTACACAGGCTCGCGCCTAATTTGGGGTCACATGGCCGTGTGTGAGATTGTCCACGATATTTATATTATATTATTATATTAATTATGTTGAGCATATTTTCTTTAGTTAGAGACAAAATACCTTCAAGCAATAGAAATCATTTCAAACGTTAGAACGGATTGATTCAAACGTCAAATTTATCGTAGAGGGGTTAAAAATAAATCAATTACTCCATTGTTAGCTCACTGGTTAATTTGTAGATAATTCTTTTTTGATTAGGCCCGCCTATTGTAAATAATCCTACAAATATAATAAACGTGGAATCTTGTACATTTGGATGTTAAGATGTTTACGTTTTTAAAAATTAGCAAAACGGATTTGGATGAAACTTTATACATAACTTAGATTACCACATAGGATACTTTCCATTCTTAAAATGAGTTTGCTTGGGATGTTTTGCACGGAAACCTGTCTGACACGTAATCAACAGATGGCTCTGGCACTAATTCTTAACTTGATTACACTGTATTTCCATCGCATTTTGATAAATCTTGCTATATAACCTGAAATGCAGCATATTTGATATTTACTAGATAAAAGAAAACTACGTATACACTGTTGTGTGTTGTGTTCAACACTGTTAAACATAATATTTTTATTGGAAATATCAGAAAAATACCTACTCAATTAATTTCAATGATTTATTACTACAACACACAAACGCAATGTAAATCAACCGAATGGTAATTACTGTTTGTATGTTCAAACATAATCTTACATCACAGCATTCCGTACAGTGAATTAAAACAATCACTTTAAGCTTTAAATATTTTAATAACAGCCGCTCATATTATTTACGTAATAAACGATTTGATGAACAACACTTTGAATATACCGGATTATAGTGTACTAGTGGACGCCCGCAGCTTCGCTCGCGTGGAATTAGACATTCACTAACTTCAAAAACGGCAGTTTCATACTAACTTTGCACCCCCGTTTTCCCCCTTGGGGGTGCAGATTTTTCAAAAATCCTTTCTTCGTGCTCCCCTACGTTATAAAAGGAACCCCTGTGCATCGTATATGTAATCATATGAATCTCATTAGATTATTGTGGTGGTATGGTGAAAATAAAAAAATAATAATTTAAAATAAACTTAACAAAAAACTAACTAACTAACGCAATTGAACATTAACATAACATTATGTCCTATAAATACTCAAAATAGAAAGTTATTAATATCAACTCTCATCGACTTTCTATTGTATAAAATCATAATGTTTGCTATGTATTTTGCATATTATTATTGCATTTATTAGGATGCTTTAGCAACTGCGAGTATATTAAAATTTTAAAACACTTTTGTTCTTGATATTACTTAATTTCTTGCGATAGTTTCTTGCAATAAGTTTTGAATACCACTGACCTGTCGGTACTACTCAGACAGAATAAGGAGAGTCCTGTCAATCACACTGGAGCAGCGTGGAGTGCCCGAGGCCTTGTCAGTTATGAGAACAGATGAACTACATCTAACAATAATTATTGTGGTGGTTCGCTGCGACCCATAGACGTCCCACTGCTGGGCACGGGTCTCCCCCACAGACGCATCTGCGGTAGGTCTGGAGCATACTCCACCACGCTGCTCCAATGCGGATTGTTGGAGGGGTTAGTGGCCAACCCAGTGTCGAATGTTCTCAAGCCACCCGAAGGTCTTCGACAAGGCTTAACGACTGTTTCCAACATTGAAAACAACCGGAACCGACGGCTTTACGTCCCTCCGAAGCACGGTAGCGTCCATGAAATTTTACCACTAGCGGTCACCCATCCACAAACCGACCGCGCCCGTCGTTGCTTAACTCATTCGATCACATTGAATCGACCCGAGCCATTGGGCTATGGACGCTACATTGTGGTGGTTGCAGCTGCAGATATCGATTCAATTCTGCTTCAATTAGGTACAATAATTACAGATATGAGATAAATAAGGAAACAACTTCTTTCTGACATAATTAACTGTTTGACCTTTGCAAGAGGGCGCGTTACATAAACGATTCGTTTTTGCATGAAATCATTGAAGATCCCATGGATTGGTACACTCGAGATGACTGTGATGCAACATTCGTGTGATAGCTGTAATTATAGGCAGTCATTAAAAGCCCCGTGAGCCTACGAGACTCGAATCGTGGAGGCCTACGTAAAAAGGCTTCATATACAGTGCAGGCGACGCATTGATGAATGGGTGAGTTGTGGCCAACCCTCGTGTCGAGAACTTTTAGATTTCTTGTTAGGAACCTGTCTCAACAACCGTACTACAGTGTCGGGAGCTTTAAGGTACATCCGAGAAGGCTTAATCTACCCAACCTACTCGTATCTATATACATATATATAAATGACTAGTGGACGCCCGCAGCTTCGCTCGCGTAGAATTAGACCCATTAACGACGTCTGCCCGCGTTCGGGTTGCCCACTTGACTTCAAAAACGTTTCATACTAACTTTGCATCCCCGTTTTACCCCTTAGGGGGTGAATTTTCAAAAATCCTTTCTTAGTGCTCCCCTACATAATAAAAGGAACCCCTGTGCAAAATTTCAAGTTTCTAACCCTTATAGTTTAGGCCCTGCGTTGATATGTCAGTCAGACAGTCAGTCAGCTCCTCCTTTTATATAATTATTATAGATTTAACACTTTAATTGTGTGTCTATTTAAATGTTGTGTTAAGCTTTGAAATAAATAAATAAATTTGCCTGGGAACTATGAGACCCGTTAGTTTCACATAATAAAATATAATACTAAGAAAATACATTCACTAACCAGCTCCAAAACAACGCGTGGAAAAACCCAGCATTTAGTAACAAGGATTACCAATGAGTAGTAATAGCCAAACGGTATAGAGACCGGCATGAAAGTCTTGCGCTAACCTAAAATGGAAATTATTATGGGTCGGGCGAGCGGCTTGTCTTGTAAGCGCGGATTATTTCGCCCCCGCTATGATAACCCATGCAGCTATCATAGGATTTCGCTAAGCACTAGACTTTCGAGCCGCGAACTGTATACTTTAGATAGTTATTTGGCACACGCAGCCGACCGAGACTCTGGCGCAACAGCCTGGCCACTAGAGACCAAATAAATACAATCTTATTACTACACAGTAAGGTCCTTGCTTATTTGAACAAGAAACCAGCGATGTTGACACGTGCGCACGGATCGTGCCTAAAGAAATGTGAGTAGCGAGCACATTGAGTGGGTCTCACTATGTTGGACAACGCAAGGTGTTTTAAGTTGCCAGCATGAATGGGTGGACGGAAAAATTACAAACACGCCGTCACGAAGACACCGTGCGGTTGTCGCAAATGTTTGATACGAGAGTGAGAGTAATGACCGATATTGTTGGGCCGAAACAAGTTCACGGGCGGAACCTGTTCAGATTTTTTGTATTGTAACAAACGGTAGTAGCCCACTTATTGTTTGATTACGCGACAGTTCGAATGACATCATCATTATCACTTAACACTGTTTTTTTATTATTTAAAAGTCCTATTAGTTGGTGTTAGTTATAGTCCATAGCCCGATGGCTCGTGTCGATTCAATGTGATCGAAAGAGTTAAGAAACGACGGGCGCGGTCGGTTTGTGGATGGGTAACCGCTAGTGGCAAAATTTCATGGACGCTACCCTTGCTTTGGTGACCACCGGACATGCCCATGTTAAACCGTTGGTCCCGGTTGGTTTCAATGCTGGAAACAGTCGTTAAGCCCTGTCGAAAACATTCGGGTGGCTTAAGGACATTCGACAATGGATTGGCCATTAACCCCTCCATCAATCCGCACGTGTCCACTAGTATAATAATACAGTTAAAATTACAAAATCGTCTGAAAAAACTAAATACCACGCTTTTGTAGATAACCGAAATATGTAGTATATAATGTAGAATAAAAAAAATTACGTTGTTATCGGTTTCCACCGGTCCGCCTCTATAAAAGCGCCTCTTTAAATGTTTTTAAAAACAATTATAATTTTATGAAAAATATAGTAAGTATCTTTACACTACTATTAAGAAAGGTTGTGTAGGTGCCTTTAAAAAGCTAATCTAAGCTTACAAACAAGAGCTTAAACAGACAGGCTGTAGTGCTCTACAATCGGTGTATGACCTCAAACGCTTGCCTTACATAGCGTCCACCCTTTAATATACAGGTTGATTTAAAAGTTCACAAAAGTAAAATTAGCTTTGAAGAACACAAACATTGATTAATTCACAGAAAATATCATAAGGAAATATACAAGAGATAATACTCTCCATAATGTTTTCAAGGGCATGAGAAGTCTTTCAATCCACATTGGGCCAACGTGGTGTACCCCTTGCATTACCATTTCCCATTTCCATTTGATATTAAAAGGGTCCACCGGGTCGGCAGGAAAGTGTAGCTAGTGTAGTGTAGGAAAGCTTCAATGCGGGGGACAATACGGCTGGCGAACCAATCTTTAAGACGATTCCTTAAATTTGGTACCGATACTTCTGCGCATCCGAGGCGCTCTTGATGATACGCTGTAAGTTGAAACGTATCATCAAGTGTACAGCACTTACTTACTTAATTACCCGGCATATCTTTGTCCACAGCTGATCATAGTGACCAGCTGTGGACAAAGAAACTCAGATGGATGGGGGGTTCCGGACACCACACTACAAACTGATACAAACCAACACAAGTTAAATGTAACGTAACATTGAAATTGTTTAAAAGCAGTTAGCCTTTCTCACACCGGCTTTCCTTCACTTTGTCGAAACAACGCCTTGAATGTTTTGCAATGAAGTAAGAGTCCCCGTATGGCATGTAGTTTGACAAATGACCTGGATTTTATCAACACAAATAAATAACAACGCTTTGGTGAGGAACAAACGTTTCAAATATGTATCATTTATTATAATAAATGACTGCAGAGGAACCACTAATTTATGTAAACATACCAAACAAACATGCTAGCCATTGAAGTACTCTACTATGGCACAGTAGATAAACGGAACAGAGACAAAGCTTCTTATGGACGTGCAAAATTGTTACCTATTTTGATAGGGTTGTTTCAATAACAAAGTAGAGTAAGTTTATGTTCAGTATGATATAAAACTTTACAAATTACTTACTCTTCTTAGTCATTTTGTTTTTATAATTTTTTTTTTAACAATTTATTGTTTCTTTTATTGGTGTTGTAAATTCGGAATGTGACCATGGGATGGATGTAGTTGGTTCAATTATTCAACAATGCATAGCCTTACATTATTTCGTTATAGTAAAGCATATTTTTTAATTGTTCTGACAGTATATTTGGCGAAAATATTGCGACCAAAACAAAAAATTTCGATAATTCAAAGATTTCTAAGCTGCACTGCAAAATGTATTCTAGAACATCATGTATAAGCTCCCCTTCATAGATCTCCCCACACCCTGTCCCCATTCCCCAATATGGCAGATAGGGGTAGGCGTGGTCGGGCGATTCAGTTCGGCTGCGTCTCTCCCCGCGCGCGGTTGCGTGAGGAATGTGTAATGATATATTTTTTTTATAAAATTGATTTATGTTACTTAGTTTTAAGTGCCTCGTTTAGACCGCGATTCGCGAATGTGCCGTGAATGTGTTGTGTTTATGGTGGCAGCAGGTATTGGAATTTTGACATTGAAATTCGGTTTGTTCTTATTAGACAAATTACAGGTAGGTACCTACAACAAATTCTGTAATACTGGATTACCAGTGAAAGGGAGGAATTGTGAATTATCTTTTTTAGTATTAACTAAAAAAGATAATTCACAATTCCTCCCTTTCAACGGTGTTTACCTATCCGTTTCTCAAGATTAAAAAAAATAATAGTATATTCGTTATAATTATCTCGTCTTCATTTAAACTTACTCCAATAACTAATTAATTAAATACATAAATCAAACCATCACTACAGAAGAATGAAAATAATTAACACATCAAATTATTTAACTCAAGACTAAAAGCTTCATGGATTTTAATAGAGGTAACTTGCAGGTTATATAAAAATAAGAATCTTACCTAACTCTACAAATACAATATTATTAACAATCTAAATACCTAGCATACTCGTTATATTAAAGCGTAATGTATAAAACATTTACCCCTTTATACGAAAATTACGTGGACGGAGGTGTATGAAATTTGGCATACATAAAGTTTTTATGGAAAATGAGTGCAAAAAGCATTATAATGTACTAATAATATAAGCTTTAAGCTATAAGCTTTAAACTAATTTAATTGTTTTGAAAATCGGGAATACACCTATTCCTAATCTAAGTCAAATATATTTACATCAGACATATTTGCTAGTTATTACTAAGTGTTAAAAATGTACTTAATGTTATTAGTAAAATTACTTATTTACACTTCTGAAGCTCAGCTTAGTCTATGAGTCGCCTTCCTTAACAAGAAGACACCGTTCAGCTCTTAACCTACTTCCTGACAGCTCAAGGTCTCATGTTCCCAATGCTATTCTAATACTCTATAGGGATGGCTGAGAGAGTTAATTAGAACATTAGTTGGTCAGTTCGTTAGTGGGTATGAGGGCTGGGGACTTAGTACTGTTTGTTGCGTGTTACTAATATGCAGTAAGTAATTGTTAGTAAGGTTATCATACCAAGTTAAGCACAGATATGTTGCTACCCTTAAGGACAAACAACAAAGATCGCCTCTAAAAACTAATATATTATGTCCACACCTACTCCGTAAGCTCGAAATTATCGAGTGTTATTTGAATCGACTTAAAGATTGGTTCCACGAGGTGTTGTGCAAATGGTTCCGAGTAAATTTTGCCCATCGACGGTCTTCAACAATCCTCAGCATTTTCTAGAGGACTCATGCATCTCTTCGTTGAAATGGCTCGCGTCGATCCTGTGATAGACCGAGTTTACACCGAGCGCGGTCGGTTTGTAGATGGGTGACCATTAGTGGCAAAATTTCAGGCGGTACCGTACTTAGGAAGTTAAGGCGTAACCCAACAAAACAATCGCTATCCTTATAGAAGACCTTAGGGTTTCTTGAGTGGTTTGGCCACAAACCCTCCACCAATCCGCATTGGAGCAGCATGGTGGAGTATGCTCTAGACCTCCCGTAACCTGGAGGAGACCAGTTCCCACCAGTAGGACGTCTATGGGTTGCAGCTAAGTTGAGAGTGTCGTCTTTCCGGCTTAAAATTAAATGAATGGTTCGAGCTTGTCGCCCAAAACCCCAGAAACCTGATTAAAGTTTTAAGCTTTCGTAAGCTAATATGGCTATAGGATATCAAACGAGCATGCGGCACCGACCCTGTCGCTCGCTGCTACCCATAGACGCCCCACTGCTGGGCACGGGTCTCCCCCACAGACACTGCTGCGGGGAGATCTAGAGCATACTCCACCACGCTGCTCCAATGCGGATTGGTGGAGGGGTTAGTGGCCAACCCAGTGTCGAATGTTCTCAAGCCACCCGAAGGTCTTCGACAAGGTTTAACGACTGTTTCCAGCATTGAAAACAACCGGGACCGACGGCTTTACGTGCCCTCCGAAGCACCGACTGTGTCAACATGCTATAACTATTGATAAAACTGTAGAACCATTAGATCATGCGTATGCACTTTCGCTCGTAATATTAGGTGTAATTTAGCCTCGTTTCTCACGTGTTCGTCCACAGACCTTATATAATACATAATGATGGGTTTTGCGGATTTAGACTAAAGTAAAAGTAACGTAAACCAGCGTAATAGCCCCCCTACCCATAACCTACTTCTATTAGGTGAAGGCCTATGGAGGTGTTTTGAATTGTGCCGCATTAATGCTACCTACATTATGCGGAAACGGATAGCGTGTAATCGACTTATGCTGGATTTCAATAACCTATCTACGGATAGAATTGGCTATCGGAGATAGAAATTTGACATAAGTTCCATATAAAATGTGTCACATTTCTATCTCCGATAGCCAAATCAATCCGTAGATAGGTTATTGAAATCCAGCATTAATGTTTTTATGTAATCGGAGTAGGTAGTGATGGTTTGTCCAAAACTTTGGGTCTTTTGGTTCATCTAGTGAACATGGTGGTATCCGGAAGCAGTCAGCTTGTCGTATCTTCTAATTAAAAAATATTAATTGATGATACTGATTTTTATTTTATAAGAAAACTAGTGGACGCCCGTAGATTCGTTCACTTGGAATTAGACATAACAATAGTTTATAGTTATTACGGACGGCTAAATCCTCGTAATTTAGTTGTTAAAAATGGCAGATTGTACATATTAATTATTAGGGATATAAGGGAAATTGTATGATTTAATAGTTGAAAATTGTATTAATATGTTCGTAAAAATGCCTAGAAACTCATATATAAGTTACCATTAAGTTATATTGATTAATTAAAAAATGTGTAAAAATGGTTAAAATAAATAATAAATATAATGGACATCGCGAGGTAGAATACGTCGCACTCAGGAATGCGGGCGGACATCGCGAGGTAGAATACGTCGCACCTTCGCACGGATTGGCCGAACGGGAGGACGCCGCTACGCAATGCATAGCTAGTTGCGCGAACGCAGATCGCACTTAAGCAACAGAATATCGTAGTTTGGGCATGATCACCACTGAAGACTAGAAGAAATAACAGGAAGAAAAATAAGAAGAAATAACTGGAAGATATTATAGTGAATAAATTAGGGTTAATTATTGTAAGGAAGAAATAAAACAAGAAAATCGTCAGAAGAGTTTTATTTCAAGAACAATAGTTTGGTCCTTCGATTAGCGGTACACAATAGTTTTGGTCCTTCGATTTGCCGGATACAGAAGAAAGAAGAAGCCAGCATGAATACAAGAAGCAATCGGAATCGATCGGAATCGGGTCTCGGCGAGTCGGAACGCGTCCCACGAACCACGACGGGAAATTTCCACCGTATATATGAAGAATCGCCGGGATCTCCATCGACCACTGCCGCGACCACGGGTGCCATAGCAAGAGGGCAAGCGCTGGAGCGCTCACCGACACGTGGCCCAATGGCACCCCCCGCACCCCCCGCACCCTCCACGCCGCTCACATCGGCCGCACCGACTACACCAGGACGCTTCATCGACGACGCGCAAGAGAGACAGAAGATACAGCCGTCTCACTCACACACCGAGTTGCCTACCCGTCGGCCGACGTCACCCGCATTCAGCGAGCGCACCATACAATCTCATCGATCGTCGGTCAGCGCTACGGCTCGCATCAAATTGGCCGAATACGAGGCGGAAAAAGAATTGTATAATATGAAGAGAAAATTAATCAAGAAGCGGTTGGAAGCGGAATTATCAGCGATTGAAGCAGAAGAGGAGGAGAGGGGATCTATCATCGGCAGCGAAAGAGTTCGCGAATGGATCGACAAGAGTCAAGCCACCAGGGAACAGCCACCACGAATGAGGGATCCAGAGGTCCTGCCTCCCGCGACTGAAGTGCGGGGGGAGGATAGGTCACGGCAAAAGGGGAAAGGCATCGAGCAGTTGGCCAATGCCTTGGAAAGGATGATCCAGACAAGACCCCCGCCGCGGCAGACATCGGAGCTCCCACCATTCACCGGATCAGTAATGGAATGGTTACCCTTCAAGGCAGCAATGGAAGACTCACGCGATTATACAAGTTCAGCGCGACGGAAAATTTACTTCGGCTTCGAAATAGTCTTCGTGGTGATGCGAGAGAAACGGTGCTCTCGCAGTTGCATACGGCAACTCATCCAGATCTTATAATGAAGACGTTGGAGATGAAATACGGCCGACCAGAATATATCATCGATCGAGCTCTTGAAGAAATGAAGAGACTCCCGAGGATCGGCAGCTCGAGCAGCGACCTGAACGAGATGGCCATCAAGCTTCAGAACATCGTCTACACTATGAAGAGTGTTGACCGAAAGGGCTACCTGGAGTACCCATTGCTTGTACGGGATATTATGGACAAGTTAAGCCCGCACTTATTAAGCAAATGGGCAGAATACGCGGCAGCCAACCAAGCGAAGATCGCCAACGACAACGAACTCACGGTTCTCTCCGAGTTCCTGATGAATGAAGCAGACCTGTTGCTACGCTACACGCACACGGGGAGGCGAAGTGCTCCGAGGCCTCTCAGAGAGGAGAGACCAGTAAGAAGGACCACACCTCGAGAGAAAGTCTATTCTACGAGTGAATCGACGCGTGAAGAGCGAACCATCAGCTGTCTACGATGTCAGTCTTCAAGTCATCATACTCCGGAATGCCCCAAGCTGAAAGAACTCAGTGTCAACGAAAGATGGAAGTGGGCAAAGGAACAGCGGTTATGCTTCAAGTGCATGACAAGGAGGCATAGCAGAGCCACATGCAGAGCGAAACCCTGCGGCATCAATGAATGTAGAATGAATCATCACGCCATTCTACATAAGACAACAGAAGAACTCACCAGACAAGCGGAAACCAACGAGGGTGCAGACCAGAGCGCACCAGCAGCGGTGATGAGCGTCACATCAAGAACCACACCATGCACAGTACTACTGAAGACCTGCAAGGTGAAGATCAGCGGTCCACGGGGGGAGGTCATCACGGACGCCCTCCTGGATGAAGGTTCAACGGTGACACTGATAGAAGAGGGTCTTGCCAGAATGGTCACAACAGAAGGTCAAAAGAAGTCGCTCAACATCAAAGGGATCAACGAGAATCGACTAATCAACAGCGGATCGGTACGGCTACATATTCAAGGCCTGCATGAAGATAAGAAGCACACCATCACAGCCAGAACTATCAAAGGGCTGCAGCTACACCAGCAACGAGTACCCGAAGACCTGGAACGATATCCACACTTAAGAAGCATCATCACGCACATCTCCAGCGACGAGGCCAAGCCGCAACTGTTGATCGGCGCAGATAATTGGCATCTGATCGTATCCCGACAGCTGCGCGCCGGCAAACAGAATGAACCAGCGGCATCATGGACGAGACTGGGATGGGTCTTGCATGGGTCGGTGCCAGGAAGAATACTACTGGAAGATGAAGAGTCCGTGCTTCACATATATACGCAACCCAGCGATCTACGAATGGAAAAGTTAGTCGAAACTCACTTCAACATCGACTCATTGGGGATTACTCTTAAGAAGAGAATCAGCGAGCGCGACCAAAGGGCTGAACGGATCTTCGAGAAGACCATTAAAAGAAGAGGCAAGCAATTTGAAGTCGGATTGCCATGGAAAGAAGACAATCCCGTGCTCCCGGACAATTACGAGCACGCTTTCAAGAGGCTTACGACGTTGGAGAAAAAGATGGAGAAGAATCCCGCCTTCAAGAAGGAATACAGCGCACAAGTAGCTAACCTGTTGGACAAAGGTTATGCAGAAGAATGCAACGGGAACGAAGATACAAGCAGCATAAGATGGTACCTGCCACACTTCGCCGTCGTCAACATAAACAAGCCGGACAAAGTACGAATGGTGTTCGACGCAGCGGCCAGAGCACACGGCGTTTGTTTAAACGACTGTCTACTAGAGGGGCCGGACCTGTTGGCTTCGTTAACCAAGATACTGTTTGGGTTCCGCGAAAGGAAGATCGCGGTCACAGCTGATATAGAAGAGATGTTCCTTCGAGTGAAGATACGCTCCGAAGACCAACCAGCACAGATGTTCTTATGGCGGGACAGCACCAATGAAAACCCACGTAAATTCAAGATGACATCGATGATATTCGGGGCTTCGAGTTCACCATTCCTCGCTCACAGCGTGCGGAACCATAACGCCGCTGAGTTCGCTGAAGAGTACCCGGAAGCTGCGCGAGCTATACAAGAGAAGCATTACATGGATGACTACTTGGACAGCTTTAATTCACAAGAAGAGGCCATCAAGACAATAAGGGACGTCATGCATGTACACGAACAAGCCAGCTTCAATCTACGAGGATGGAACTCAAACGACGCGACTGTTCTCGAAAACATTCCTGAAACGAAGAGATCGAAGAACGTGGATGTCCAGCTGACAACGCGTCAGCTAGAGAAGACGCTTGGACTCAGATGGAATCCAAGGCAAGATACAATTGGTTTCAACACGGAAATCAAGAGAGTACCATGCGAAGTAAAGGATCAACAAAGGGCGCCGACCAAACGAGAAGCATTGAGCGCAGTTATGTCTATCTACGATCCATTGGGACTCATCAGTCAGTACACCATCGTCGGGAAGATCATACTGCAACGGCTGTGGATTAAGAAGACAGGATGGGACGAAGAACTTCCAGCCGAGGAAGCAGAAGAGTTCCAGCAATGGGTGGCCGGGCTCCAGGACATCTCATCCTTGACTTTACCACGCTGCTACAGCTTCAACATAACGACGGGCTCAGAATGGGAGCTACACATTTTCAACGACGCAAGCGAACAAGCCTACGCAACGACGGCCTATTGGCGGATCACACATGAAGATGGGACCGTGGAAATAGCGCAAGTGATGGGCAAGGCCAAGGTCGCGCCGTTGAAGCTGCAGACAATACCAAGATTAGAACTTCAAGCAGCCTTGGTTGGAGCTCGAATGGCGAACACCATCATGAAGGAACATAGCTGCAAGCCAAGAAGAGTTTGGTATTGGACTGACTCCAGAACAGTACTCCACTGGATTCAGAATGAAGACAAGAAGTATACACCGTTCGTGGCACATCGACTCGCAGAAATAGCCGAGCTGTCTCAGAAGGAAGACTGGCGATGGGTGCCCACGATCGACAATGTAGCAGACGACGCCACGAGAATCCAGACCAGGGGAGTCAGCAGCACAGACCGGTGGTTCACGGGACCAGCGTTCCTGAGAAAACCCGAAGAAGATTGGCCATCATTAAGTCAAGCGAGTGAAGCAACAGAAGAAACGGCTTACCACATCTCAGAAGGCGGATTGAACATCGCGGACACGCTGCCAGATATCAGCAGGATTTCTACGTATAAAAGGCTGATAAGGGCTACTGCATTGGTCCAGCTATTCATACAAAGGCTGCGAACGAAGAAGGGTCTCAATCTGGAAGTCTCTCACATAGAAGAAGCCGAACTGCGTTGGATCCGGAAGGCACAAAGGGATTCCTTCGGAGACGACTTAGCCAGATTGACAGTCGGTCAACCCCTATACAAGCAGAGCAAGCTGAAGAAACTGGATCCGGTGTTGGAAGATGGAATCCTGAAGGCCCGAGGCAGAATAGGAGCTTCGAGTCTGGCAACGCACTCAAACCGGCCCATTATTCTGGATGGTGGACACCCCTTCACTCGACTTATGATCATGGACTATCATTGGAACGCTGGACATTTAAACAACGAAAGGGTGGTCAACGATCTACGGCAGAAGTATATAATATTTCGTCTGAGACCAGCCGTAAAGAAGACAGCAAGAGACTGCCAGTTCTGCCGTGTCTACAAGGCGACACCAAGGAAACCGTCGAAAGGGGACCTGCCTGAAGTGAGACTGGACCCAGGACACCGCGCCTTCACCTATTGCGGCGTGGATTACTTCGGTCCCTTAACAGTCACCATTGGAAGAAGACACGAAAAAAGATGGTGCGCCTTATTTACCTGCTTGACGACGAGGGCCATACACTTGGAATTGGTACAATCACTTTCGACCGACTCAGCAATCATGGCCCTGAGAAGAATGGCTGCCAGAAGAGGATGGCCACGAGTTATATATTCAGACAACGGGACTAACTTCCGAGGCGCTGACATCGAGCTAAGAAGAAGCTACGAACAATGGATTCCGGAACTGCGTGACTTCAGCCTTCAGTATAAAACCGACTGGCGATTTATTCCCCCAGGGGCACCACATATGGGTGGGGCATGGGAACGGATGGTGCGTTCAGTAAAAGCCGCGCTGAGCATCACACTTAAAGAAAAGTCGCCACGAGAAGAGATATTGCAGACGCTACTTACAGAAGCCGAGTATAGCGTCAATGCAAGACCCCTCACGCACGTTCCAGTGGACCCCGAAGACCAAGAAGCTTTGACACCAAATCACTTCCTCATCGGGTCGTCGACGGGA
This sequence comes from Carterocephalus palaemon, assembly GCA_944567765.1. Classification (NCBI taxonomy): domain Eukaryota; kingdom Metazoa; phylum Arthropoda; class Insecta; order Lepidoptera; family Hesperiidae; genus Carterocephalus; species Carterocephalus palaemon. The sequence goes on from OX155643.1 coordinate 12,947,203, forward strand.
CTTCCACGAACGGGACCCTGCGAAGAGGCGGACCGCAGTACGTGGCGGCGATCCCAGGCGCTAGCGGACCAGTTCTGGAAACGGTGGCTGAAGGAGTACCTGCCGACGCTGATACCAAGAGGGGAACTCAGCACCAAGGGACCTCCACTGAAGAAAGGAGATTTGGTGGTGGTAATAGACAACACATTACCCCGCAACACATGGCCACGAGGAGTCATCGAGCAAGTACACCCGGGACCAGACGGCGTCATCAGATCGGCGGATGTGCGGACCAACGGAGGAGTCTTCAGACGACCGACAACGAAGATCGCCGTCCTTCAAGTAGAAGAGGCTTCGAGGACTCTACGCCGGGGGGAGAATATTACGGACGGCTAAATCCTCGTAATTTAGTTGTTAAAAATGGCAGATTGTACATATTAATTATTAGGGATATAAGGGAAATTGTATGATTTAATAGTTGAAAATTGTATTAATATGTTCGTAAAAATGCCTAGAAACTCATATATAAGTTACCATTAAGTTATATTGATTAATTAAAAAATGTGTAAAAATGGTTAAAATAAATAATAAATATAATGGACATCGCGAGGTAGAATACGTCGCACTCAGGAATGCGGGCGGACATCGCGAGGTAGAATACGTCGCACCTTCGCACGGATTGGCCGAACGGGAGGACGCCGCTACGCAATGCATAGCTAGTTGCGCGAACGCAGATCGCACTTAAGCAACAGAATATCGTAGTTTGGGCATGATCACCACTGAAGACTAGAAGAAATAACAGGAAGAAAAATAAGAAGAAATAACTGGAAGATATTATAGTGAATAAATTAGGGTTAATTATTGTAAGGAAGAAATAAAACAAGAAAATCGTCAGAAGAGTTTTATTTCAAGAACAATAGTTTGGTCCTTCGATTAGCGGTACACAATAATAGTGCTATAATCTCCAACAATCCCCATTGGAGCAGTGTGGTGGAGTATGCTCTAGACCTCCCGCAGCTGTCTGTGGAGACCCGTGCCCAGCAGTGGGACGTATATGGGTCGCAGCTACTTGTGTTATAATGAATACGTGATCTATACTAATATTATAAAGGGGAAACATCTGTTTGCAATGTTTTCACACAAAAACTACTGGACCGATTTCAATAATTCTTTTACCATTACAAAGCTGCATTTTCACCGAGTGACATAGGCTATATAATATTACTAGGTGTAAACTAAACTATTGTAATATCTAATTCCAAAGCAAAACAGTGGGTGTCCACTAGTGTTCAATATGAATATTTCTCTTATTCCAGATATAATCAGTGTACAATATGAATATTTCTCTTATTCCAGATATAATCTAGCCGAGTCCGCCCTAAGATGTGGGTCCTCTCATGACATCGAAGCAGTGAAGGACCTCGGCAGCATGGCGAACAGTTCTTTCTCCAAGACCTACCACAGGTTGTTCGTCGAGTTAGCAGGTAATCCATTAACAAATAACCAGGGAGGGAATTCAGAATTCAGGGGGTTAGTCCTTATTCCTTTTTTGTTGAAATGGCCGGTCCAATGTCCAATCTATTGCCAAATAATGATACCACACTTCTGTAAGGCTTAACGATGTTTTTTACATCTGTAAACAACCGACGTCTTAACGTTCCCTCGAAACGTAATTACTTATGACATTTTGCCATTAGCAGTAACCCACCAGTATACCGACCGCGCACGACGCTTCTTAACTTGATTGTCTTAATTAAAGTGAAGTATAAGTTATACCTTTTGACTTTACAGCAATCAAAATAACAAAAGTACACACATACACAGAACAAACACGCACGTACACGTACACATACAGACACACAAACAAAATCCTGTACACAGGCACAAGCATTATGGAATGCACCTATTTCAAAAACTTGGCTTAGTTTTAAATCGTATAGCTGTTAAGGCAAGCAAATATGTTATACTAGTACATAATAATTAATTTTACTTGTACGTCAACTTGTCCGAAGTACCCATTGCAAGCAGGTCGACTTGAAAATCAGCGGCTGTTAGTTTGCCACGGCCATTTGCTGAGGGCGTCCAATTTTCATCCTTTCTAACATTTATAAATCTACTACATGTATCTATGTATTTTACTGTACCTAATTGCTGATGAAAATAAAATAATTTTCTTATATCTTTCTTTTTCCTAAACGATTACAAATCGGCCATTTGAGAGACTTGGCCCAACAGTGGGACTGTGTATAGCTTACTGTTGAAATGCTGTTTACTTTTTCAAATAGTTTCTTCCATACATTCCAGACCCTCGGACGAACGACTGGTTCCTCATCACAAGCCCCATCCCCGGGATGACCATCCTCGGGCTGTACCTGTACTTCACGCTGAAATTGGGCCCGCGGTACATGGCCGACAAGAAACCCTTCCAGCTCCAGAAGACCCTCGTTGTTTACAACTTCATCCAGGTTTTAGTTAGCATCTGGTTGTTTTACGAGGTGAGTTTCTGTTGATTTGAGTTTTTTTAGGTGATACAGTTTTTTTTTCTCTCTTTATTTTGAGAGCTTTGTCGACCTCGACAATGTCGCTCTGTCAGAACATACATACACACTAGCTGACCCTGCAAACGTTGTTCTGCCATATGAAATGTCAAAGTGAAGCTACGCTTCACGTCTATGAACGACGGGTAAAAATAAAAATACTAAAATAGTGTTTAAAAAACATTTCCCAGTGGCCCAAATTGTGAATCTATACAATTCTCGAATCCCCTTGAACACACACAAAAAATTTCATCAACATCTATCCTGCTGTTTAGGAAAAGTTCACACGTACACAAGAAATATATATTCAACAACATATAATCACAATAACAAACAAAATCTTGTATGCCTGAACTTACTAGACCTAAGCGAAATTATGTGATACAATTCTACATACACTCCCTACACCAGTCTTCCACTAACGAACTGACCACATATTGTTCTTATTAACACTCTCTGCTACATATATATCAATGCTCTGCTAACTCGACTAACGAATGTCCTAGTCCCTATTAGAGTCTTGTTCAAAGTCAGTCACAGTTGCTATAGGCGCAGCGGATGTGTGGATGTCCCCTCCAGTAATGTATCTAAAGGCGACGATTATATCCGGAAGGGACAACACACCAATGCATAAATGCAAAAGCTCCCTAATGCACCAAAGCGACAAGCCTCAGAGCGGAGCGCTAAGCTCTGGTTCAGCGCCAAGGTATTCTAAAACACTTGTATGTGGTTTTTCGCAAAACCAACACCACCACCACTAAGACCAACGAGAAAAACATCCGGATGATAATAAATGTTTACTTAACAACTTGACATCACTTGTATACATATCATATCATTTACATAAGTAAAATCATACGTTAATAATATGATCAGTATACTACTTTTCCTTTACCTATTACTACATCATTCAACAACAACTCTAACATTATCTTACATTAATCTGTGTCCACGCCCATTAAAACATTCCATAACAGAAATGGCTCTATCGCATTTCGTAACCGAAATCCGGACGCATAACTTAACAAATAAAATTGCTGTATAAGCAACTGGACCAAAATAAGAAGCAGCATGGCCGATTCCTTCGTGCCAAGGTCTATAAGTTGGATATTCCAATCGGCGTGGAAAAAAATCAAAACGGCACGAGATTGCCAAACTGCGAGTATCTGTGAAAGTCCAATGCCGAATTCAACTGATATTGATCGTACAAATTAAATCATAACTAATTATTAGTTACATGAGAATAGTCTCATAATTTAAATGATAACCAGTGGTGTAGGAAATTTTGAATTTAATGAAGACCACGTTGTGAAAATAGGAGCACAGGTCGCCCTTCGACACGGTGGACGGACAACAGGAAGGAGACGGCGGGAAACCGCTGGATTCAGAAGGCACAGGAACAGGACCGGTCGATTGAGGAATGGCTTATGTTCAGCAGTGAACCGGATGATGAAACCGGTGAAAAGACTGATGAATACATGTATAGATGGACGGATTATTATTAGATACTTTCAGTAAATAAAATACGATGTTTCTAGCAACAGTAAAATTATAAACATTTTGTAATAAGCTCACCAATTACATGGAGCCTAAACATAACTGGTGTAAAATGGGTAGGTAGACTACACACTTCTACCAAGCCCTGGGGAAATACAGTCATAATATTATTTCACGGAATGAATAATTAAAGGTACCGTTATCTACTATATTAGGATTGTTCAAGAGGTACACTACACAGTCCATGTTTATGTAGGCACAAAACATTTCTAAATTATGTGCGTTTAAGCACATTTACACAAATTTTAAAGCCACATGCTACAGCGAGAGGAATATCTATGAATGTTTTATAGTTCTCAATTGTATTCCCGAAGGCAAGACCCAAAACCGTCACATTACCCCAGGAATCCTCCAATAAACCTATTCAGTAAAGTTAAATAATAATATTCAAAATTTTGAATTTCAGGGCCTCGACGCGGGTTGGTTGAGGACTTACAGTTGGAAATGTCAACCAGTCGACTTCTCGAAATCGCCGGAAGCAATGAGAGTAAGTTGAATTAATTTTAGAGAAATTTATGGAAATAAGAAAGTATTTTTTTAGGCACAAAAGGTATCTGCCATAAGAAAGAAATGAGTCTAGTCAATGTCGATATCCATTTAAAAACTTCTTGTTTACTTTAATTTAATGTTGGTTAAGAATAATACATTCTAATAATCTAATAATTCTATTGAAATTGTTAAATGAGAGGAACCGTACAGTTGAATACAGAGGAATTCTATTGAAATTGTTAAATGAGAGAAACCGTACAGTTGAATACAGAGGAATTCCATTGAAATTGTTAAATGAGAGGAACCGTACAGTTGTTTATCAGGCACGTCAATGAATAATAAAACTATTTCAAATTACAGGTAGCGAGAGGAGTGTACATCTACTTCTTGGCGAAGATATCCGAACTTCTCGACACGGTGTTCTTCGTGATCAGAAAGAAAGAGAGACAAATCACTTTCCTCCACATGTATCATCACACCGTGATGCCCATGATATCATGGGGCGCCACCAAGTACTACCCCGGCGGCCATGGCACGCTTATAGGGGTCATCAACTCCTTCGTCCACATCATCATGTATACGTACTACATGTTGGCTGCAATGGGACCGCAGTACCAGAGGTTTTTGTTCTGGAAACGACACATCACTACCCTACAGATGGTAAGGCTATGTACAAAATTGTTAAGGATTAAAGAGGGACGGTGACAAAAGCACCAGTCGTCCACTAGCTAGTGGCTATCAAACTCACCTCGCACTCAAGCGGTTCGGGTTCAAACCCAAGCGGCACGCGATTTAAGAAATTAAATGTCACTTGCTATAACGGAGGACACATCGCGAGGAAATCTGCATGCCTGAGAGTTCATTATAATGTTCTCGAAGACATGTGAAATCTGCCAATCCGCACTTGGCCAGCGCGATGGACTACGGCTTCAAAATGGCGCTTATAACGAGAATTCATTCGGGGGCAAATCAAGTGTATGATGAATCGATATTATTGTTGATAAGTTTATATAAAACATTTGATCCCTCTCGATTCGTTTGGTTTTTAGGGGTGTTATTTCTGGAACGGATTTAAATCTGAATTTGTTTGTTTGTAATGTTTTAAATAAAGTCTAAAGACTCCATCTAATCTATTAAATTGAACTTTGTCCATACAACAGAACCGTATTCAAGGAGAGATGTATGAACTGAACATGAATCTCTACTTAACCTTTAAAGGTGCTTTATTTATGCACTGTATCATATTTTTGCTGTTCCTACAAAATTAATTTACATTAATGTTTGTTTTCAGCTGCAATTCTGCATTGCTTTCCTCCACTCCTCGCAGCTTCTGTTCTACGACTGTGGCTACCCGCGTTGGTCGGTCGTTTTTACGTTGCCAAACTCTATTTTCTTCTACTACCTTTTCTACGACTTTTACTACAAGGCCTATGGAAAGCCTGTGGATAAAAAATCCATGAAAGCCGCTAAGGCCGAAGATTGCAATATGAATAATGGTCTTATATCAGAATACAAAAACCTGAACGGAAAAACAGACGTGTTTTCAAACGGACAAACGGTATATGAAAAGAAAGTTGATTAAGAAGCTTTAGGTGCTAACAATTGTGTAAATAATGGACTTTATTTAACTTTTGTACCTATAATTTTCCCAATATTATAATTTTAATAAATGTGTATATTGGATAGTATCCGTTCGGTCTTGTTGGCTGATGTATAAATATGACTAGTATAAGCTGAATAGTTTACCAGCAATATCGGATAAGATCAGTTTAATCCCAAAGTAAATAATTATAGAGGCGTTGATATCCAAAAAAGTTTTTCTTTTGGTGTCATGTAGAAAAAGAACGATTTTGATCGTTCGATATACTCATATTCAAATATAGTGAGGTGGTGCAAGACAATAATTATAAAAATCTCATAATTATATTAAGTACACTTAACTGTTATTACAAAATATCTGTTCGAATTTACTGTCGGTTACTCGACACCGTTGTTGGTTGTTAGACAGACAGTAAATTAGAATGGGTGCTTTAAGATGTTAAATATTTACAAGTGATAGTATTGCCCCATGTTGTGTTAGTCTTACCCCATCTCACTATATACATATATCAAACAAGAGTATGCAATATACAATAGTAGGGTGTCTGTTTTGTGTTTAAGATACCATTATTCTATACGTAAAGTAAGAATAAAGGATCTAAGAAAACTATGTGCCTATTTCCATTTAAAGTTAATTGGATATAGTAATAATTTTCTGTAGATAGTTCATTTTAACTGCTTATACTTAAGTAGGTTGTATATATAATTGTAGTGGTTAGTTTTCATAGAATATATCGTTCTATGCTCAACTGTAATACAGCCTTTAAAAGGTCAGATTTATCTGCAAATTTTCAATCGAATGCATTTGTTCGATGTGATTAATTTGTTGATGAATCTGAAAATAATGTATAAGAATCTATTGTGGGTATACTTTTTATACCATATTTTCAATTAAAGTACTTTGTTACCTTGGTAAAAACAGGATTTTAATTATGGTTATTCTGCATTTCATATTGTAGGTACAATCCTATGTGGTCTGCAAAATATATAATTTCTTCGATGTATTATAAAGACAGTGAGATGTGTACTTTTACAGCTCAGAAATTGTAAATGTATACATTTTATATACAGTATATAAATAAAATTGTAACATAAATACAATTTAGCTTACCTATAGGTATCCCACTGCTGGGCACGGGTCTCCCACAGCTGTGGGAGGTCTAGAGCATACTCCACCGCTCTGGTCCGCTGGATTGGTGGAGTATATTACTTTAATCAATTTAATTCGCAATTATTTAAAAAAATATGAATAAAATTTTGATGAAAATTTTTGTATTAAATTTGAAATCTGTTATTTAGTTTTAAAAAATCATCGTTTCATTTAAAATCTATTATTTCTATATAGTGGTGTCAATTAAACTTTGTACCTATAACTGAATAGTCTTCCAAATAAACAAAGTTACGATAAAAAGTAGTCTTATTTTGAACCTCTTTTGATCTAAATATAACTTATTAGATATATGGGACCTAACATAACCGGTAAAAAGTGGACTTACTTCACAAACTGACCATCTAATGTTATAGTTATTAACTTTCTCAACTAATTGGACTATCCATTCCAGTCCCTAATTGAGTCTTGTTCAAAGTCAGTCACAGTTGTCAAGGGCGGCAGCAGATGGGTGGTGCTGCGAGCTCGTTTGCTATCTTGTATCCATAAAAACCCTTCGGGGAAATAAAGGCGTGATATTATATTATGTAAACAACGTGAAGTTATTTTTTATTTTTATTGATTATTCATGGAATTTGCTAATTTACATACAATATGAAGGTAATAAATTAAACTTTAATTTAATTGTCGTCACTTGAACATCACTAGTCTACATTACGCAGGTCATTTAAATAAAATGTTATTATTCAACAAACGTAGGTACTAACTACCTTACTTATTTTATTTTATAATTTCACAGAATATTTTATCATCGTTGTGAAAACCGTCGTACTAGCAACAGCGACCAGAATGGTGCAACGGTATCCCCAGCCTGTCGTAAGAGGCGACTAAAAGGGGGCTTCTGGGTTCACGGGTGGCAAGAGTGGGGGCTCGAACCGTCCATCCAGTGACCCCGGGAAAGACGACGTTTAGTGGGTGGAAATCTGAAACAACCCGGCGTCGCTCCCACAATGTCCACCTTTAAAAGGTTCCCACTCGTAAAACAAAACAAAAATGGTAGCACCTGTCTATCTTAAGGCGCGACTGTAAAGGGCTTTATAGGACGCGGGCGGCTACAGTGGAGGATGGAACCACCATCCAGTGATTGATTGATGTGTGACCGTGTGTTCGGCTGCACAGCGTTGTGTAGGAACCTGCGTTGGGCACAGCGCTAGAATAGTGCTAGGTGGTGCATAAGATCGTTCGTGAAAACCACATAACCTGGCGTCGTTCCAACGACGTGGGAATGTTGACTTTTCCTTGATATTATAAGAATATAACAGCCCCAACTCCTACAGTCCATTTAATTATGAACTAAAGTGCTTATATACATTTTATAATAAGTTGAATAACAATCTCCAGGACCTGAGTGATCGACGTTTGTTTCAGATTACATGTGAGGCAGCAGACGGGTGGGTGGTTCAGGCACGTTTGCTCCGTAATATCCATAAAAGTTAAAAAAATAAAAACAATAAAAAAAAATAAGTAACCGAACTGAAATGTATAGATTTTAATTTATATTTTTTAAATTATTGCTTTGTCATCGGTCCTTGTTAACTGTGCAAAGTTTAAAATTAATCCGACGTTTTGAAGTGGGCGAACGTCACGTTCAATGATTCCGTTACATACATACATACCACCATACACGTACAAACCATGGTAATAAAAGCCTGTTTAAAATGGAGATACCAAAGTCCTGCCATAAGCACAGAGGAATGGTACGCCATTTTGAATCCATTTCTCATATTCACGCATAGTACAAATGTAAATAAAACAAGGGCAGTGTAATTATACATAATATTTATATTTATTAATAATGAAAATTAAGAATTTTTACAAAATAATTTTGACTACTCTTATTTTTAACAATATTACTAAGTTAGTATGTAGTTAAAATAAATTAATCGATTTCTCACAATATTGAAAAATTATGTTATGCTATTTTATGTTAATTTAATCTAATTATTATACTTAACAATGGAAAGGTTAACAAAACTAAACAATAGTTACAGCTGTTTGCGATAAACAGAATTTAAAACTAGTTTTATCTGTTGATTCTATACAAAACATGTTAAAACCAATTTACTTTGTCAATACTAACAAGTTATTAGACTTTTTTAACAAGAATTTCGCTATTATTATTAATAAGAATGATTAAATTATGTTTTATGATCTAAATAAATTAGGTATTCTTTTCATTCATACATACATAGCCCAATGGCTTGCGTCGATTCAATGTGATCAACAGAGTTTAGCACAGTCTGAGAACTATGTCAGATAACTAAGTTTGTGCATTAAACACAACCCTTTTTTTGGGCACGGGTCTCCTCTCAGAATGGGAGGGATTCGGCCTTAGTCCACCACACTGGCCAAGTGCGGATTAGCAGACTTCACATGCCTTCGAGAACATTATGGACAACTCTCAGGCATGCAGGTTTCTTCACGATGTATCCTTCACCGTTACAGCAAGTGACATTTAATTTTTCCGCGAAATGCTGAAATATCCTACTCTTTACAATCATAAGTTTTGACAGGCCCATTGGCGCAATCGGTAGTGACCCTGCCTGTTGCGCCAGGGGTCGTGGGTTCGGATCCCACACAGGACAAATATTCGTGTGACGAACTCTTGTATTTGTTCTGTGTCTGGATGTTAATAAATATCTATGTATGGTTATCAGTCTCTGACACCCATATCACAGGCTCGCGCCTACTTTGGGGTCAGATGGCCGTGTGTGTTAAAAAAAACAAAAAAAAAACAAGTATTCTGCGGCCTCACTCTTCGGGCGCACTTTCAATTTCTTTTTGTTTTCTGAGATTAATCCATTTATTTTGCTTACACGATATTTACACAGCCAATCATTACAAATCTAATCTTTTTCTACATAATATTATACCTAATCACATTTTTCGCTAGCAGCCTTATCAAAGGATGTTTTAGATAATTTTACTTTGTCCGAATTTCTTCTGTAGCTCTGTCGGTAGAAATTTAAGAAGAGAAACAGGAAGAAGATTGTATTGCTGGCAATGAAGGTAGCGGGGCCCTTTGTAGGGGGACAGTCTGAAGTCATCACGGCAACAATGTATTGGACGATGATAGCTACGAATTGTACCTGGAATGACAGATCAATCATTTAGCTTCTAATTTCAAAATCATTGATGCGTGCCACTTGGATTTCAACCTGGACCCCTCAAGTGAGAGGCTAGTTCGATAGCCTGGGCTAGGCTGACACCCAATATTAACTAGACTTATCACTCCTAAATAAAAGGAACTGTCCATCCATCCATCCATCAGCCTTTTGAGGTCCACTGCTGAACATAGGCCTCTCCTAAATGACGCCACTCCGACCGGTCCTGTGCCTTCTGAAACCAGCGGTTTCCCGCCGTCTTCTTCAGGTCGTCTGTCCACCTAGTCGAAGGGCGACCTGTGCTCCTTTTTCCGAGGCGTGGTCTCCATTCGAGGAGTTTTCTTTTTTCAAAAGAAGCTGTACTTTTCTTAATTAGTAATTTAATTATGCATTAACTTACCAACTGGAATTTGGTCATATATTTTTTCCAGAACAAGTACTTGGAGACATTAGGCCCGAGGGCAGAGAGTCCGTAGTAAGTGTACATGAACACATGGACGAGGGAGTTCAGGAACCCGATGAAAAACAGCGTGTGGGAAGGCCAGAATTTGAGGAAACTCCACGTCCCGATCACCATGACAGAGTGATGGTATAGATGCAGGAATGTCACTTGGTTGTACTTCTTCCTGAGTACGAAAAACACCGTGTCGAGTAGCTCGGAAACTTTTGCCGCGAAGTAAAGCCAGATACTGAATAAAATCTGAAATTGTAATTACGGTTAAAGTAAACGCCAATTATGTAACTTTGGATTACAGGTAAAACCTATGTAGGGTCACCTATACCCAATGTACCATGTACTCGTATCTACCACCCTGACTAATAAGTTATTAACACCTACTAACAGGAATAAGTCCGATGCTGGTTGCTCCTTTGCATTGTTCCCCTCCCAGCTTACTCCCTAAGTCAAATTTGACTTAGGGAGTAAGCTGGTGAATGCGTGACGAGGGCGTTACGAAAAGTGGCGAGGCGATCGGAAGTTTAGAGGTAGATATAAGTTAGTTAAGATAGAAAGAGAGAGAGGTGCGAGCACATATTTTCTTTCTCTCTTCCTCTGATAACCAGTGCATGAAATAATAATATACATATATAATCTCAGTCAGTTAAATAAAAAGGTTGTTTATAACTGAATTTAACTTTTCACATAATGGCACGCTAGTACATACCTCGCTGCGATCGTTATCCTCTGTCATGTAACATTTTTTGGGAGTAACTCCGAAGGACCAAAGAAATCTTCCATACTGAAAAAAAAATGATTTATTGTTATAAATATTATTATTGAGACTGATATACATACATAAATATTTTTAAATACATACATAAATGGATAATATCCATCCATACACACAACAAACACAAGCGTTGGTCACACGAATATTTGTCCTGAGTGGGATTCAAACCCACTACCCCAGGCGCAAGAAGAATAGTCACTACCGTTTGCGCCAAGGGCCCCGAATTGAAATCCATTATTATATTAAACTAGCTGACCCGGCAAACGCTGTTTTACCAATCATAATTGAAGGAAATTATTAAAAATAAAAATCGCGATGGAAAAATAGGGCTTGATCGTAGAGGGTTGAAAATTTAGGGTTGTATGTATTTTCTAATGCTGTATCATAGAAAAATTAAAAAATAAAAATTTATCTAAAAATAAAAAATAAAAAATTAGGGGTGGACTACCCTTAACATTTAGGGGGATGAAAAATAGATGTTAGCCGATTCTCAAACCTACTGAATACTCATATAAAATTTGGTAAAAATCGGTAAAGCCGTTTCGGAGGAGTACTGCAACAAACATTGTGACATGGAAATTTTATATATTAGACTAGCTGAACCGGCAAACGTTGTTTTGCCAATCAAAATTATTAAAAATAAAAATCGCGATGGAAAAATAGGGGTTGATCGTAGAGGGTTGAAAATTCAGGTTTGTATGTATTTTCTAATGTTGTATCATAAAAAAATACAAAAATAAAAATTTGTCTAAAAATTAAAAAAAAAAAATTAGGGATGGACTACCCTTAACATTTAGGGGGATGAAAAATAGATGTTAGTCGATTCTCAGACCTACTGAATACGCATATAAAATTTGGTAAAAATCGGTAAAGCCGTTTCGGAGGAGTACTGCAACAAACATTGTGACACGGAAATTTTATATATAAGATTATTAAACCTCCACCAATCCGCATTGGAGCAGCGTGGTGGAGTATGCTCTAGACCTCCCGTAGCTGTGTCTGTGGGGGAGACCCGTGCCCAGCAGTGGGACGTCTATGGATCGCAGCGATTATATTAAAGGCGACGTCACAACAAAATGTAGAAATCTAATGAATAGTTAATTTTTAAAGAAAGTCTATCGGCGCCCTATTTGATAGCACTGTAAAGGTGCTATCAAATCAATTATCTTTTAAGGGACCTCTGCCTAACCCTTCGGGGAAATAAATGTGTGTTGCTATGCTATGTTCTAACAAAATAACCTAATTAACTTTAGGCACAGAGACAATAATATACAAGTTTAGATAAAGTTGTTCCACTGAACTCCGGCGTTATTATACATATAGGCTACTACTTTTAAACAGTGCCGCTTGTTCAGTTTGTCACAGTTGGTACGGGCGCTAGTGGATGACTGGTGCTGCAAAAATTCAAGCTCGAATGGGATTCGAACCCACGGCCATTTAATCCGTCCCGTCAATGTAGCGTCCATAGCTCAATGGCTCGCGTCGATCCAATGTTATCGACAGAGTTAAGCAACGACGGGCGCGGTTGGTACGGATGGCGGTAGTAACAAAATTTCATGGGTGCTACCGTGCACATTAAGCCATCGGTCCTGGTTGATTTCAATGGTGAAAACAATCGTTAATCCTTGTCTAAGACCTTCGGGTGGCTTGAGAACATTCGACACTGGGTCGGCCACTAACCCCTGCACCAATCCGCATTGGAGCAGCGTGGTGGAGTATGCTCTAGCTAGACCTCCCGCAGATTTATTCGTGGGCGAGACCCGTGCCCAGCAGTAGGACGCCTATGTTGCAGCTTAGCTTTTTTTTACCTTTTGTACTAAGTAGATTGAAAATATAACTTGTATTGCATTGTAAAGCAACAGAGTGGTGGTGAGTTTGAAAGGTTCTATTTTGGTCATCAAAGCTGGTCCTATCTTCAGCACGAAGACCAGGTAGAACGCGAGGATCATTAGAACTGGACCTAATGTGGCCATAAGTGGTAATGCATCTGTTTCGTCATCTGAAAACAATAGTACGAACTCGTTGTTATGTTGTTAGCAATAAAGAAAAGGTACAGAACCGGTCGGAGTTGTCGTTTAGGAGTGACCTGTGTCCAGACCAGAGAAATGACTGATGGATAGATGTTTCTTTATTTTTTTATGGATACAAGATAGCAAACGAGCTTGCAGCACCACCCATCCGCTGCCGCCCATGACAACTGTGAACTGTGACTGACTTTGACTGCAGTCTTAGTGATAGGGTCCCGTTTTACTCTTTGTGTACGGAGCCCTAATACGTCAATTGAATAAGTACAACAAATTGGTAGAAGTCTTAAAGTTAATACCTGTTTTTCATTTGACATAACGAGTTATTTTATGCACGCTATACCTACTTACTATTGTATCTCAAGTCGTAAAAATTATGGATTTCACACTTCTGTTTAAACTAGCAGTGTTGTGATTTAAGTCCGTTTCGTACGAGACTACATAGTATTTGGTCGCGAATTTAATGGTGGTTGTCTAAACCACAGAGTACATTTTATATAACTGAAAGTCTAAACTAGTTTCTTGTTGATCTTGGTAACAAATTTTAACATGCAGAAGGAAATCAGATTATCTATGGTCAGGTTCATGTCACGTCACATTTCAAATTTAGAAGTCGTGGTTCTTAATCATGACGCAAGCTGAATGTCAATTTATGTATTGCAGCGTCAAATAATATTAAAATACCTTTTTTTGTTATTTTTCCTTAACCTTATTTTCTGCTCACTTTGTTTAGTTGGGATTAGGGGAATAATTTTTATTTAATATTTTCTATTTTCCATATTTAAAGGCTTGCCAAAGTTATCAATTTCCATAGTAACCCTTTTGTAATGTATATAATATCATTGATTGTAACCATTGTTGTAGTGGTAACATATATATCAATGGTTGTAACCATGTTGTAACAGTCAGATTCGTCATCCATCCAAGTCCATTAAAGTTACTACCTTAGATTAGATATATAATCAAAGGTTACTACTACTTAAATCGTTTCCTTCTTATATTCTCCCGTTTACCAATAGATTCAGTCACTTTGAACAAATATCATAAAATATAAAAATAAACGTTATGTCCACAAATAAGGACGTTTCCTTGTATTTACATCGCATGTCTGTGACAATATTTTGTTGTAGTAATAATATTTCTGTGTAGGAAACGTTACAGGATAATTATTCATAATTTACACAAAGCTTATTATGTCGTCGCTAATATTGAATCATATTCTTCAATAACACAATATTTTAGCTCGCTACTTTTTGACAACTTCTTATATGTATACACACACACATACATTTTATAGGTGTAAACGTCGTTGTTGTGTTACCTCTCTAAAATTATGCACATAAACTATGTGCATGCGCATCCAACTTAATATTTATGGCTATCTATAACCACGAGAAAATATATTTAATCCCATTAATATTTAAAATGTTTGAATGTTTGTTACTCAATCACGCAAAAAACTACTAAACGGATTTGGATGAAACTTGGCTCATAGGTTGATGGTAATTTAGATTAGCACATAGGATACATTTTATCCCGGAAATAGTTTCCTTGGGATACTTTGCATGTTTATTGTAAAGCTGTCTGACATACTGTCAATAGATGGCGCTGATACTAATTGTAACAAATGACAGGATTACATTACGATGCAATTTAGCATAGGAGCAGACGATATCCTTGAAAACAACAAAACATAATCTTTATTCGACAATATGTCCCTTAGGGATGTTGTGCATATTTAAAGCTTTTATCAGTGGATCGCAAAAAAAAACCTTTACCTAAGAAATATTATTACCGTTTCTTTAATTTTGCTGCTTGTTATTTTAATTTTGCGGGCGAATCTGTGCAATCCATACTAATATTATAAATGTGAAAGTGTGTTTGTTTGTTTATTTATTTGTTTGTTTGTCCGGCTTTCACGTCGCAACGAAGCGATTATATGGTATGATTTTTGTGTGTGGAGATAGTGAGGAGGGTGGAGAGTGACGTAGGCTACTTTTTAACGCGGTAAAACATTCCCATGGGAAGATATCGATGTTTTGTTATTTGCTATATATTTAGTTCCGGATGTTGTTAATAGATGGCGTTAGTAAAATTCTTTTGCAAGTTCTTATCTTAGTATCTTTTAATCGTGGAACTGTCATTATTCATCCACCACAAATGTGTCATGTATGATAAACAACTCATTGTTAATTCCCTTTGACCACGCGGGCGGAGCCGCGGGTAAAAGCTAGTAACAACATAATTTGCTGACGCATTTTTAGGGTTCCGTACCCAAAGGGTAAAACGGGACCCTATTACTAAGACTTTGCTTTCCGTCTGTCCGTCCGTCTGTTTATCACCAGGCTGTATCTCAGGAACCATGATAGTTAGATAGTTGAAATTTTTACAGATGATGTATTTCTGTTGCCGCTATAACAGTAAATACTAAAAAATAGAAAAAATAAAAATTTAAGAAGGGCTCCCATACAACAGACATGATTTTTTTTGCCGTTTTTATAGATAATGATACGGAACCCTTCATGCGCAAGTCCGAGCCGGACTAGGCCAGTTTTATTTTTATATCCAAAACAGTAAAATTAAAGCTCGGGTAAGTTATCTTTTTACGGACAAATTTGGTTATTGGAAATCCATTAATTCTAGTGTTGCTACCAGGGTTGACTTTATCTATCTATCTATCTATAAATCTATTTATCTTTAAAAAGTAAAATGAAACCATGATTGCATAGTTTAGTTAATATAATTAGAGCCAGTGAAAAGGATGGTTGGCTGGATTTTAATTATGTTAATATGTATTGTTTTTTTGATGGTGAATGACGATCTGATAATGAAGGTACTTGATAATTAAGGTAGGTACATGATAGTTTGAGTTCTTAACGACCAGTTATGTATATGGTGATTATAAAGTTTTTTTGTTAAATTTTATTGTGCAACATCTCAATCAACTACGTGTTTGACAACTTAGTGGTGCACTTTTCTGAAGGACCAGTGTTTGATATCAGCAAAAATGTTCGGAAAAATTATAATGTGAACATAGTGAATGCTATACGCGACCCGGGATTGGAACCCGCAACCCCTAGCAGTCACGATTGTAGCCACTAGGCGAACGGTATTGAAAAATAATGAATGATTGAACGCTGGATTTCATTAACCTATCTACGGATAGATTTGGCTATCGGAGATAGAAATTTGACATAAGTTCCATATAAAATGTGTCGAATTTCTATCTCCGATAGCCAAATCTATCTGTAGATAGGTTATTGAAATCCAGCGTAAACTATTAAGCAGTAACATTGTAATCTATAATATCAAAAATGTGATATTTGAATACAGTTTTTTAACTATTCATTTAAGAAGAATAGGTAACAATAAGAATAAGAATGTTTTATTGGGACCTCTAGAATTTACATATGTACTTAATTAACTTAAATATTAAGCATTCATTGATTCATCAAAGGGTAAAAAAGCAAAACCCGGATGTAACTGAAAGTAGGTAACATTAATTAGTTACATCTAGGTCCTATTTAAAATTAAAAAAATAAGGATAAGTAAAGTATTTTAATTTAAGTTTTATCTTTTTTAATTATACCTAATATGGTTGGTTGCCCTTGTGAGCAGCAAAAAATTTAATATTTTAATTTCTGATTTTTCTTTACTAATTATTATTATGGTTCGTTGCCCTTGTGAATCGCAAAGTAGTATGTGTTTATCTGGAAGATTGACAGGGTAAAACAATTAACACTAAAAATAATTAATTAATTGCACCTATAATTTTATTTTGTTAAATCATTTGTTATCCCGTGTTTGATATTCACTATATACAATCATTGTTTACCTTGTGGCAATACTCATAGTCTATTCAAACATTGAACAAAGATGTGTCTAATAGACTTAAAGTTTATGTGCGTTTTAAACTTCCTGCAAATCGAAGTCTAGTACTACGAGTACACGTGATATTAATCTATACTAATATTATAGAGGAAAGATCTGTTTGTAATGCATTTCACACAAAAACTACTGAACCGATTTAAAAAAAAATTTCACCATTAGAAAGCTACATCTTCACCGTAGTCTATGTAATATTACTAGGTGTAAACGAAACTATTGTTATGTCTAATTCTCTTGTTATTTTCATTTAGGGTATGTCACAGGATCATGGGTATTGGATGAGTGGTATTGCGTGCTCGTTTGCATAGTATAATGTCTATCCATTCCGTCGCGGGTAGAAACTTAAAAAGTAGAAAATTAAAAATTTAATTATACTTACATCGACTTTTGTTTAAGTCCCAATCTGGAAATCTCAACCCGACTGTGCTCATTTTTGGGTTAACTGAAACAATAATGTATATGGTTAGAACCTTGATATCATCATCATCATCACAACCCTTTCATAGTCCCACTGTTGGGCACGGGTCAGAGTCAGTCACGGGTCAGAGTCAGTCACGGGTCTCAGAGTATATAACTTGATATAACTCTCCTAAATTCAGTTTGTTATATGAAATTTTTGTTGATAATCTAATTAAGATTAGTATTTAAAGATATTCGTTTGTACATATATCCTTTTTATACTTATATGTTTTATTTTTAAAGTTGTAGATTATTTCTATCTATACTAATATTATAAAGAGGAAAGATTTGTTTGTAATGTTTTCACACAAAAACTACTGGACTGATTTCAAAAATTCTTTCACCATTACAAAGCTGCATCTTTACTGAGTGACATAGGCTATATAATATTACTAGGTGTAAACGAAACTATTGTTATGTCTGATTCCACTAGTTATTCATAAATACACAAGTGGTTTTTCTTTTTCCCTGTACAATGAAATTTCGATTTTAATTCAATAACGAGCTAGAGCTTAAAATTGTTTCTTTTAAAAATACTGTCTGTTTGTCTGTCTGTCCGGTTATCCGTGGACGGATTTGCATGAAATTAGGTAAAAACTGATCGATTTAGATAGTAGTAATTATGTTACACTATTTTGGAATTGCATTATTTACAACTAGTGAACAGCACCGGATTCGCACCCTTCCGCATGGCACTATATGGCACATTCCAAAGAAGACATCGTCTTAGTCTATGTATATAAAAATGTTAAGTTGGTTTGTGTACGCTTCAAAAACTCAAAAAGTTCTGCACCGATCGAGCTGAAATTTTAGCATGATATATAATCCGCATCAAGGATTGTTTTTATCTAATTTTTGCATCCCTAAGGGGGTAAAACGGAGGTGCAAAGTTAGTATGAAACTTTGCCGTTTTTGAAGTCATGTGAGCAACCCGAACGCGGGCAGACGTCGTTAATGGGTCTAATTCTATGCGAGCGAAGCTGCGGGCATCCACTAGTTCTAAATAATATATCTCAAAATTATCAAAATTAATTTGATCCAATGGTTCTTACTTACATTTCTAAGTGCACTAGAAATTTACATCAAACACAAAACCTCAAAACCACAGTTACTCGATGTCCACGATGTCAAAAATATATTTCCAATTTTGTATTCGCCTCAAAACTAACAAACGCTAAAGTACAATGAACGAAACGCTAGTGACGACTGAGCAGGTTCTATGTTCAAGCAATTAATGTTCAAAGTGGATCCATTATGTGATGAGTTCGTAGATTAAAGATAATTTCCCAAATGGCGATGACACATTCCTGAGGAAATCCGGTACAGTGAGCCCATTGTTACGCCTAACATTACCGTATTGCTTTTATCCATTAATACAGCTCTCTTTATAGGTTGCTAACTTTTCACGCGGCTCCGCCTGTGTCAAATCTATATATATAAAAGGAGAAAGTGACTGACTGACTGACTGACTGACATATCAACGCAGGGCCTGAACTATAAGGGTTAGAAACTTGAAATTTTGCACAGGGGTTCCTTTTATAACGTAGGGGAGCACTAAGAAAGGATTTTTGAAAATTCACCCCCTAGGGGGATAAAACGGGGGTACAAATTTAGTATGAAACTTTGCCGTTTTATAAAGTTAGTGAATATCTAATTCCACGCGAGCGAAGCTGCGGGCGTCCACTAGTCGTTTTATAAGTAGAATTGCCTCTACCAACAAAGGATGGTTTAAAATATAATAAGTATACTGTGTAGCGTCCATAGCCCAATGGCTCGCTTCGTTTCAATGTGATCGAAAGTGTTAAGCAATGACGGGCGCGGTCGGTTTGTGGATGGGTGACCGCTAGTGGCAAAATTTCATGGACGCTACCGCGCTTCGGAGGGCACGTAAAGCCGTCGGTCCCGGTTGTTTTCAATGGTGGAAACAGTCGTTAAGCCTTGTCGAAGACCTTCGGGTGGCTTGAAAAAATTCGACACTAGGTTGGCCACTAACCCCTCCACCAATCCGCATTGGAGCAGCGTGGTGAAGTATGCTCTAGACCTCCCGCAGAAGTGTTTGTGGGGGAGACCCGTGCCCAGCAGTGGGACGTCTATGGGTCGCAGCGAAGTATACTGTGATAGTTATGTGCAACGCGGGACACAGTCAGTATTTATCACTTATCAACATTGATAAAATTAATAGTTTAAAAAAAACTAGAACAACACGCTTTTATGAATGCACGTAAAAACCAAAAATAAATTATGGATCGTTGAAGTTGTCTCTATTTCTGGGCTGAAGTGTAAACTATGAGCTTTTAATTATAATATTTGATTGTAAAAGCGTGGGGCGCTGGAATAGGAAATACTTTTTGTATAACTTCATTTGAAAGACTAATATTTTAAAATAAACAAAAGCTCACACACTCAGTCACACCCGCGCGATAGGCAAGTGTTGTGATGTGTGTCCGCACAAACAACAACAAATTTAAATATCCTTGACTCAATTATAAATACTTAATACAATTATCTGCAAAGTAAATATATCCGAACGGCCGGGTTGCGAACCGTGGTTCGGCAGGTTGAGTCACTCACCACTGCGCCACTGAGTCTTCCACTATGATACATTGATGGATCGATGGATACAAGCTTATACAGAAAATTAACGTTGCTAATGTAACATAGAAAACAAAGGTATTTCCTATTTGTAATGCAGTATTGATTGCGCTTTATTTATTTTTAATACGATTTAAATTACAGTTTTGTACTAAGTATCTAATGCATTGCTAATGAGCACATTGCAATGCTTATTATTGAATGCATTTTATGAGTATACTTCAACAAAAATAAATAAATAGTTGAAACCACGGAACCCAGAGAGAAGCTGTCTTCCGTGGTTGAAACACTCTAAATTAATTGATACACATGTTGAGCCACAAAACTTAATATCAAAAGTATTTGATTGAATATTTGACTGATTTGAACAGAGCAATAGAGCTCTGTCAAATTAAGATTGACTTAACATACCTTAATCCTCAAGTTACGTTGCCGAAATGGGATCCTTGCTAACAATTACTAAATGGACTATTAGTAACACCAATTATATAAGTAAATTAATTGCGTTAACATTTCCTGGTATTGTACAAGCGAAAAGTGTAATTGGAAACCACGTCTTTCCAGAAATTTATCGAGAATATTCTGGCCCACCACTATTTATATACTAACTAGGCCTCCTCTCCACATCCCATTCAAAGCCTTTTTTTGTCACAGTTGTCACAGGCGGCTGCGATTGAATCGTAGCAAGCGTACATCCTTAAAGCCTTACGGTAGTCTCAGGTAGTCTCAGTAGGTCTCACTAAATAATTACACGCGAGAAGTTCGTTAATTTGCAAGATCGTATATTTCACACGAATGCTAATTTACTTACAATAGAAATTACTTAATTGACGATTTAAGAAAAAATATGGAAAACAGACAATGTAACCAAACATTATTTAATTTTATCATTTGTGATTACAAAGGCATTAAAGGTAGGCGTGTGAATATGGGTCATAGCGGTATTGGGTATTTTAACTAACTACTACTACTACTACTACTAACTTGAAATTCTTTGTAGTACCTAAGAGTTTGATTTGTGCCCGGTGTGTAAGACTACTCCATGAGACTAAACTCAACTGATCAAAATCAGTAGGTGGTAGAGCCTATAGGGAACCAAATAGGTTTTGTATGAAACCTAATTGGTTCCATATAGAGTTCGCCCGGGCCAGTACCACCGCCCGCCACGGTACCTAGTACCATTTTTGCCGTGTAATTATTGTTTTTAAAGCAATTATGGTTCGGTTGGAAAGGTGTGGTTTCCGGTTACACTTCTACAGAGGCTACCATCTTAGTCCTCAAGGGTAGCAACACATCTGTGACTGACTTAAAACGAGACTCCTACTAACAAGTACTAACTGGACTATTACTAACACCAACTAACAGGACTAACAATCACTAACAGTTTTCCTTGGAATCACCATTGATGCGAAGTTGCAGTGGGGACCCCATATCTGTCGACTGGCGGATAGACTAAGTTCTGCAGCTTACGCGGTTAAAAGGATACGCTGTTTGGCGGATGTCGATACCGCTAGATTGGTATATTTTAGTTACTTTCACAGTGTAATGTCCTATGGCATTTTACTCTGGGGTAATGCAGCTGATGCTAATATTATTTTTATTTTGCAGAAGAGGGCTATCCGTTATATATACAAAATGAAAAGTAGAGACTCCCTTAGAGAAAAATTTAAGGAAATAAACATCCTAACCCTTGCATCGCAGTACATCTATGAGAATATTATGTATATTCGTAAAAATAGGAATCAGTTTGTAAGTCGTAGTGACCTAAATGCCTTACGCAATGTAACACTAAGGAACGGCCACAAATTAGCGTTTCCTAAATGCCGGCTTAGTAAGAAAAGTCGTTCCTTCATAGGAATGTCTATTCTAATATTCAATAAAGTCCCGGCTGCGGTTCAGTCTCTGCCTTTACAAAGGTTTAAAAAAACCATCAAACAAACATTATGTCGAAAAGCTTATTATAATATTCAGGAGTATTTGGATGATATAAAGGCATGGGACTGAATTAAACTCTGACAGGCTATCACTATGCTTCTGTATTAATTATACTAAAAATTGTAAGCAGGTGGCATATGGGGTGATTCTTGGCATACACGATTGGCTGTCTCGTGTCTGACTTAATCATGTCATGGTCATACTGTGCATTTTTCTGTAAAAATTAATTTGAATTTTAAAAGAGTACCGAGAGTTTTTTCCTCCGGCTTTTTTCTCTCTCGGCCTACACTAGGGCATAGGATAAGAATATTGTAAATTCTTCCTAAAGCCGATGACCATATAGATAGTCTATCGTGACTTAGAGCTTAGCTTAGTGGTAGGTAATTATTGTAAATTTATCTTAGGCAAGTTAGACACCTGTGTAGGATTAGCTATTCATTCAATAATCAATAGCTAATCCTTTGCCTTATATAGATCAGTTAGTAGTTTAAGTAGTTTTTAGTTAGGTACCTAGACTTTCGTTAAGCGTGTGTAATCACCTCATAGCGAAATAAATTATTTGACTTTGACTTGACATTTGACTTTGACTCCCCAGTCCTCATACCTACTAACGAACTGACCAACTAGTGTTCTAATTAACTCTCTCAACTAATTTGGACTAACCATCCCAGTCCCTAATTGAGTCTTGTTCAAAGTCAGTCACAGTTGTCATGGGTGGCAGCGGATGGGTGGTGCTGCAAGCTCGTTTACTATCTTGTATCCATAAAAAAAAGTGTATTACACACACACCTGTCTTCACCTGTAGAAATACAGGCGTGATGGTACGAGTATTTCAATAAAAAAAAAAAAGTAAAAAATATTATGTGAATATCAAAAGAAATGTTGTCAAGTTCAAAAGATGTGAGCGGTGTGTAGTAGAAGGTGCATACAACACAAACAAATATCGTGCAAGAACATAACCGGTATTTGAACCCGGACTTCAAAGTCGCAAAATTATCCCAATATCTACCACGCTATCACCGAGTCATCTATGTGCACCATCTTAATATACATATTTCTTGTGTATGTCTGTATGACAGTGAACTCCTCCTAAACGGCTGGATAGATGTTGATGAAATGTTTTGTGTGTGCTCAATTTGAGAATGGTTTTGATTCACAATTTGCTGCACGGGAAAATGTTTTTTAAACACGATTTTAGTATTTATATTTTTAACCGTCTTTCATTGATGTGTCGTGTCATTTTGACATTTCATATGGCAGAACAACGTTTGCGGGGTCAACTAGAATTTTATATAACTGTATACGTGTCATATAAATTTAAGAAATCACAAGAGTACGGTGGGCGGGATAAACTCTTTGCCTATAATCTCTTATCTTTTCAGTTATCGCACACAATGCGGCGTTATCAGGCTATAGCGTGGCATATTTCGCTTCGATAGGTAACAACGTAACGTAACGTAAGATCAAGCTTGTATTTCTCTCAAGGGGTAGGTAACATTTTAAAATACCTCTCTTATAAAGTGCACATATCTATTCTAATTATTATGTCAGTTATTTGCGCCTTTGTTGGTGTTGTTGGTTGTATAATCAACATAATTATAGAAAATGTATTTTACGGGAATTATAGCTATTCTCTTCCCCCTCACTACATTATTATTTGATGGATTGAACCTGCCTGCAATACGATTCAAATGTATCGATTTAGGTAAGTACGCTTTTAATACACTAGGGCATAGGATCCCTGTAGCTCGGGACCAGAATAGTGCTACGGTAGCCCCTGCCTGTCGTAAAAGGCGACTAAAAGGGGACTTCTGGGGTTGCGGGCGGTGAGAGGGGGAGCTCGAACCGTCCATTGATGTGACCCCGGGAAAGACGACGCTGTTTGTGGCTGCACAGCGTTGTGAAACCGGGAAGAGCCCGTCTTGGGCGCAGCGCTGGAGGGCACCGGCGCGTTCTACAAGAGATCCCGGAGCCCTCCTGTAGCGCCGGAGTAGGCCACCGAGTGGGTTTTAGTGGGTGAAAGTCCCACATAACCCGGCGTCGCTCCCACGACGACCTTTTCAAGGTTTCCCACTCGTAAAACAAAAAAAAAAAAAAAGGCATAGGATAAGAATATTGTAAATTCTTCCTATAGCCGATGACCAGATAGATAGTTTATCGTGACTTACGAGCTTAGCTTAGTGGTAGGTAATTATTGTAAATTAGCCATAAGGCAGGTTAGGCACCTGTGTAGGACTAGCTATTCATTCAAGGATCAATAGCTCATCCTTTGCTTTATATTAATCAGTTTAGAATAGCATTATATCTCTTTAAGTAGTTTGTAGTTACCTAGACTTTCGTTAAGCGTGTGTAATCACCTCATAGCGAAATAAATTATTTGAATTTGAATATAATGAATTTATGTATGAACTAGTTCAGTATTTTTTTATTTCATGACGTAAATCATTGTCTTGCCATTTAAATATGAATGTATCGTGAAACATTTTTTAGGCGTGTCATAATCATAATTTATCAATTCCTACGTTATGTTGAATTTTTCATTTAATAATAGTTGATACAACGATTAAAACAATTGTGATTGTTGAATGTTCAGATGAAAATATAATTATATAATTTTAATATATGTATATATGTATTTCTTGTGTACGTGTGTATGTCACTGAACTCCTCCTAAACGGCTGGACGGATGTTGATGACATTTTTTGTGTGTATTCAATGGGATTCGAGAATGATTTAGATTCACAATTTTCACTGGAAAACGTTTTTTTAAACGCGATTTTAGTATTTTTGTATTTTAACCGTCGTTCATTGATGTGAAGCATGAAGTGTCGCGTCACTTGACATTTAATATGGCAGAACAACTTTTACGGGGTCAGCTAATAGTAGTATATATTTGGTTACTTTCCTGTAACTATAACGACGTTTTATAGTTATAGTGGTAACGAAGGCTTGAACTACATATAAGATTGTTAAATCTTGCTAATAGTTTTATAAACACACACGCACAGACACAGACACAAACACGCATACATTAGTTTACTTCATAGCCATTATAATATTTAAACATTTATACATTAAAACTAAAAGCAAAATAGAAACTATAAAAGCAAACCTGTATAGCAAATGAGATTGGAGAAAAAAAATAAAAAAGTTACGTAAATATAAAGGAAGATTAACGCATTACAAGCTCGGAAATAGTTCATTTAAATTATATAAGAAAGTACAAGTTATTTATAAAACGGAACCTATTTATAAACGTGAGCTATTCACGTGAAAATTCAAATAGAAAAAAAACATGAACATCTTGATACATATAAACAAAAAATAGCAGTTACAAGTCACAGATTAACAAGATATATTGTAGTAAGAAATAGAAAAGAAAACAATAAATACAAATAGTAGTAGTAGGTAACAAATAGTTACCAATGAGTAACAAAAATAATAATAATAATAATTAATTTGCAATAAATAGTTCCTGTGCATGTGGCGGGGCCCACCTTCGGGTGTACCAATTGATGGTGCAGTCGATCGAGGGTAGTATCCGGCACGTGTACCATATCGCAACTCATTAAAATGTCACGAAGGGGCCTCTACGTGTTGGACCTGTGTCCCCACGGAATTTAATTTAAAAATTGGGTAATTTGGAAGGCTTTCAAATTACCGGGTCCACATCTGGACGGGTGAAATTTAAAGAGATACAATAATAATATTAACCAAGAACAAATCATTCGAGTGGTACACACAATATTATAAAAGATCCAAAAAAAATCAATTCTATTCTATCTATCTTCTAATCCAAACCATGTTCATTCAAATATGTAAATCAAAAAAATTTTTTTTAGATACCACATAGGTGCTGTATGTATTTATGAAGACACACCATATATACATACAACACGATCATTTAAAAATAATATCAAACAAACAAATATCATTTATCGATATAATTCTTCGAACTTAATATGAATTGAATATGAATAACATGCATACCTATATAGGGTATTTGTATAATATTCGAGTGGGATTTTAAGTCATCAAGATTATATGAGAAACTAACAACGATACTTGCGAGTACCTACCTACTTCATAAATAATGAAATCTGTGAAAAATCTGTTCGTCAGATTCAATTTATACCTTAACCAATTCGACAATAAATTTCCATCCAATTTTTAATAAGTTATTCATAAAATTAATTGAAGCATGATTTGATTTGGGTCTTAAACACATAACATAATATCACGCCTCTATCTCCCCGAAGGGGTTGGTACGTTATATACCGACTATGATGTTTAGGTCCCTTTTGCTGTTAAGAAAGCTGTCATGTTGATTTTCAAAAGATGATATTTATAGTACGTAAACAATCCAATTTCATTAGTATTTATAATTACGTAAATAATCCAATTTCATTAGTATTTATACTTAGGTACGTAAATAATCCAATTTCATTAGTATTTATAGTAACGTAAATAATCCAATTTCATTAGTATTTATAGTTACGTAAATAATCCAATTTCATTAGTATTTATAGTTACGTAAATAATCCAATTTCATTAGTATTTATAGTTACGTAAATAATCCAATTTCATTAGTATTTATAATTACGTAAATAATCCAATTTCATTAGTACTCACTCACGCACTTTTTTTTTCTATGGATTCATGATAGCAAACGAGCTTGCAGCACATCCATCCGCTGCCGCCCATGACAATTGTGACTGACTTTGAACAAGGCTAAATAAAGCACTTAAAGGAGAAGGGATGGTTAGTCCAATTTGTTGAGAGAGTTAATTAGAACATTAGTTGGTCAGTTTGTCAGTAGGTATGAGGACTGGGGACTGTTAGTGATAGTTGGTCCTGTTAGCTGTTGTTAGTAACTGTCCAGTTAGTACCTACTTGTAGTGTGTAGTCCGTGATAAGAGTCGCGTTCCAAGTCAGTCACAGATGTGTTGCTACCTTGAGGACTAAGATGGTCGCTTCTAAAGAACTGTAACCGGAAACCAAACCTTTCCAACTGAACCATAATTGCTTTAAAAACAATTACTACACGGCAAAAATGGTACTAGGTACTATGGCGGGCGGTGGTACCGTACAAAAGGTCTGAGATTTATATAAAAATCTTGAGATACTGTTGCCATGTTAGCTTTATCGATTTACCTTTATGACATCAACCTATATTAAAATTGTACTTGAATTTATATTTTATTTAATTTTGTATTGTTCAGTTACTTTTTTAAAAAATACATAAAGTCAAGTATAGACACCACTGGGGTTAGCAGAGACCCAATATCTATACTAATATTATAAAGAGGAATTATTTGTTTGTAATGTTTTCACACAAAAACTACTGGACCGATTTCAAAAATTCTTTCACCGTTACAAAGCTGCATCTTCACTGAGTGATATAGGTTATATAATATTACTAGGTGTAAACAAAACTATTGTTATGTCTAATTCCACGCGAGCGAAGCGGGCGTCCACTAGTAAATACATAAAGTCAAGTATATAATATAAGTCACTGGGGTTAGCGGAGACCCAATAAGTAGTTGTTAAATAAGTTGTAAGTGAGAATCTCTTTAAGCCTACCCCTGTTTCTTAAATTAAAAAAAAAAAAAACAAAATTAAAAGAGCCAAAGAAGATGTTTTCTAACCACACACACACTCCCGCGGTAGGCCTAAGCCTGTATTGCACGAACCGAGTGCAAATATTTATGTTTTATCCACGAAATAAATATCTGCCTTGGCCAGAATTCGAATCCGGGACCTCCATATCGGCAGTCGGGGTCACTTTCCATTGCGCCAAGGAGTCGTCTCAATACATACAATAAGTATTACAATAAATTTAAAAAAAAAAAAAAAAACCTTTTTTTTTTAAATTCAATTTAAAAAAAAAAAAAAATTATTTTCATGCATTGTCATCGGAACCAAATATGTGTGCCAAATTTCAGCTCGATAGCTTCAGTGGAAATGGGTGAAATATTGATTGCAAGATTCCAGGACATACATGGATGGATACATACGAGTGAAGGTAAATAAAAGCTTATAATATAATAAAATTAAATATAGTCGTATAAAATACCGATAACTCAAACCAATCTTGAGACCATATTACTCTACGGCTATTTTTTCTTTCCCTACGGCATAAATTACCATAATAGTAAAACATTCCGCCAATATTTAAACGGACTAATTACATAGGCCGATGACGTCAGTAAATACACTGTTAAATGCGCTACATACACGTGGTTGATGGCACCACTTTGTGAATATAGGATAGCAAACGAACATGCAGCATAAATCCCCGGTAGTAACTGCGAGAAACGAGTTTAAAAGGACTGGGAGAGTAAGTTAATTGTTTACCTAGACATCTTAATATATATATTTCTAGTGTACGTGTGTATGACAGTGAACTCCTCCTAAACAGCTGGATAGATGTTGATATTTTTTGTGTGTGTTCAAGGGGATTCGAGAATGGTTTAGATTCACAATTCGGTCCACTGGAAAATGTTTTTTAAACACTATTTTAGTATTTTTATATTTAACCGTCGTTCATTGACGTGAAGCGTCGCGTCACTTTGACATTTCATATGGCAGAACAACGTTTGCGGGGTCAGCTAGTATACCTACAGTATTTTTTTTCCCGCGGTAGGCCTGCATTGCGGCCCAACAAATAGAAAACACGACAATTTAACAATCATGTACCGAGTACCATAGCCCAATCGCGTCGATTCAATGTCATCGAAGAAGTTAAGCAACGACGGGCGCGGTCGGTTTGTGGATACCGTGCTTCGGAGGGCACGTAAAGCCGTCGGTCCCGGTTGTTTTCAATAGTGGAAACGATAAAATTAAACGTTTATATGTTAAAAAGTGATGTTTATATCGTTGGCACAGTCACATGTGTTGGTTTACAATTCTCTTATTCCGTAAAAAAAATTTATTATAAAATGTTATTTTATACACAAGTTTGATAGAAATATTTTAAAATTACATTCAAGTTATTGCACTTCTTTTCTTTAGAAATAATAATACATTGTTGGTCCCATGTACTATGTAATGTTTTATGCAGTGTTTATAACTAAGTAAGACATGTATTACATTAATACTACGTTTAAGAATACAAATTATTTACAAAAAAAGAGCACAATGTATTCACAAAATAAATGTCATCCAAAAACGCTGTATAGCGAGGTTAATTTATTGGGCAAGAAAGCTGCCAGCCCTGCGGTCACCTAAATTCTAATATTATTTTTATTAAGTGATTTAAGAATTATTTTAATTTATCATGTATATAACTATAACATGTACTCACCTGTGCAACAGTTGAAGAAGAGATGATATTAATCGAATATATTTTCCGTTTAACTATTTTAAAAATTCATATAAAAAATCGGATAGTGCTGTATGCTGTATGTCTTTAGACGGATAGAGTTGAATTCATAATGACCGGACGGTCTTACTCAATAATATACATATGCTTATCAAAGCCTCAATAAGGTAAACGTACACTTTACTACAATGATGTGAGAGGCCAATGCAATGTTGTGACGATTCGTGGTAACATAGCACTATCTCTCTTTTAAGAATATATGAAACTTCCTTCCTTTAATAAAAAAAAAACTGTTGTATTACTTCTTTTATGAGTTTATTTTATTTTAATTCTAATTCACGACTCCTGTTTAATCTTAACGAAAGTTCATACTTTATTTCAATATTAATAAAAATTAAGAAATAATTCTAAAATGTTGTGTTTATTTGGAAAAAAAGAATGTGATTTTTTTATAAAATTAATTAATATTAATTTTATGAAAAATCACTATATCATATTATTAAAGTGTAGGTACGTTATTGAGCCTTTGATAAGGATATGTATATTATTGAGTAATTCCGTCTGGTCATTATTATGGCATTCATTACCATTCAATTCTTGGCAACATAAAAAAATTGAACTAAAACTTTTCAAACTAATGCCATATAAATACATAGTACCTACATACCGTTTTTTTTTGTTTTCGCTGGGAAATGCTTTTACGCATCCTGCCCGTGCCTGGGCAGGTATGTGGGACTCACTGGCAATGACTTGCCACAATACCCACTAAAACCCAGCGGTGCCTTCAGCGACGGTGTGAGTGAGACGCCACGGGAGCGCTAGGCATTACTACCGCGGCGTCTGCGCTAGCCGTAATGGCTTCTTCATTATGGTAATGTCTTCTATGGCGGAGGAAGAAGGTGCGCGTAGCGCAGTCTTCTTCATACATACTTCATGCATACATACCTACATAAATAACTAAATTTTACTAACACATAATATTCAAAAAATTATCGATGTATGTATTTTATTTATTTATTTATTTATATATTCATGTACACGACAAACAGCAAAAAAACCAGGATTTAGTACAATTAATCAATATACATACATAATTTTACTATCTGTGATTATAGTTAGTAGTAAATTAAAACTAATGGAATGCAGTTGTAGGAAGACAGAAAGATCAAGGGATACATTTATTTAATTTAAACCGGCCAAGTGCGAGTCGGACTCGCGCACGAATGGTTTCGTCTATCTATACAAACGGCAAAAAAATCAAGTCTGATGGTATGTCTGTATGGGAGCTCCACTTAAATTTTTATTTTTTCTATTTTTTAGTATTTGTTGTTATTATAGCGGCAACAGAAATACATCATCTATGAAAATTTCAACAGTCTATTATGGTTCATGAGATACAGCCTGGTGACAGACGGACGGACGGACAGACGGACAGCGAAGTAATAGGGTCCCGTTTTACCTTTTGGGTACGGAACCCTAAAAATAACATGACTGTTACCTGTGGGGAAAAAATTATTTCCCCGTAAAAGTTTAAGCGTGCCTGAACCTTGAAGGTTGTAGGTACCTACGTAGGTTAAACGAGCCAATATAATTATCATTATTTACAACGCAATTGAGAGCACGTGATAAATAAAAGAGTGTAAAAGAGTGTACTTTCTAAAAAGTATTCCAAAAGGATTTCCCGCTTGATCTGTCGGCCGTTTCTGAGTAAATCTTTGACGCAAGCGACTAAAGATTAACATTCTATAAATAATCTGATTCTGTTAATTCTTTTTGTAAACCTAAATGGGAGATTCCATGTGAAGTAGGCTTCGTATTCACGTTTTTGATGTGAAACATCTTTAGGCGGAGGGCAAACCAAATTTTTGGCGTGGCGAGCGTGGCGAGCGAGCGAAATGACGGTCGGAAATTATTTTATTAATAAAATATAATAACTATTTTTTTTTTTTTTTTTCTTTCTTTTTTTGTTTTTTATTTGTTTTCTTTTATTGTTTTTTTTTTGTTGTTGTTTTTTTTTCCTGTCATAATCTGTACTTTTGTGCATATTACTTGTACAAAATAATTTCGATGTTTCACATCTGCCAGGCGTCCCGTGACTGCTCACAATTTTTTTTATGGATATAAGATAGCAAATAAGTTTGCAGCAACACATCCGCTGACAACTGTGACTGACTTTGAAAAAGACTCAAATAGGGACTAGGATAGTTCAGTTAGCACGGAGACTTAATAAGAACATTAATTGGTTAGTTCGTTAGTGGCTATGAGTAGAAACTGTTAAAGATATATAGTTAGTACTATTAGTTGTTCCTATTAATAGTGCAGTTAGTAGTCGTTAGTAAGTCTCGTTCCAAGTCGGTGACAGGTGTGTTGAAAGTTGCAATCTTGTACAGGTTTACCATATACAGGTTTTATAAGAATCCTATTTTGTTCTATTTAGAGTTCGCACGGGCCAGTACCTAGTACCGTTACAACCATTTAATTATTTTTTTAAAGCAAATAGGGCCTGGTTGGAATGGTGTGGTTTCCGGTTACACTTCTTTAGAGGCGACCATCTCAGTCCTTAAAGGTAGCAATATATCTGTGACTGACTCGGAACGACACTCTTACTAATAAATACTAATAACACCAACTAACAGCAACTAATACACGCCCAATAACGAACTGACCAACTAATGTTCCAACTAACTCTCTCAGCCAACTGGACTAACAATCCCAGTCCCTATTTGGGTCTTGTTCAAAGTCAGTAACAGTTGTCATGGGCGGCAGCGGATGGGTGGTGCTGCAAGCTCGTTTGCTATCGTATTGCTATTACTTGTATCCATAAAAAAAAAAGACAAATTGTAAATTTTGTACGCACGTAGACAAACATTTACAATAAGTAGATATACTGTATCAATGACACATTGACGGAGAAACCCAATTCCAAGCAATCAGTGTAATAAACCTTGCAAAGTTCAAGATAATTTGGACTGACACTGACCTTGCATTTATTTCCAATATCAATAAGCACTTCCACATTACTAAAATATATTTTTAAAACAAACTTACTGAATTTTGTGTGTCATGCACGGCACCTATATTCTTAAATCGGTCGCCGTGCGTCGGTGATAGATTAATAGTCGTTTTCGTTCGATAAAAGCGATTTCGTGTTGTTTAGCCTGTCGTCCAGATCGCCGGATAGTCGAGAGCATTCTTTGCATTCAAATGACTCAACTATTAAAACAAAACGATCATGAGGCCATTAACCTACCTATAATTTCTACCCAGCCCTAGTGGACATATAAATCAACTAGTGGACGCCGGCAGCTTGGAATTAGACATAACAATAGTTTCGTTTAAACCTAGTAATATTATATAGCCTATGTTACTCAGTGATGATGAAAGAATTTTTGAAATCGGTCCAGTAGTTTTTGTGTGAAAACATTACAAACAAATCTTTCCTCTTTATAATATTAGTATAAATGGAAATAAAAGAAAGCAAATGACCTCGTCTGCGTTGGCCGGTTTACACTAATCCAGTCCAGTGATCCAGTCCAGTGCTGGATTGCTTACTGGAAAAATGTAAACCGGCACTGGAATGAACTGAATCCAGTAAGCATTCCAGTCCAGTAACTGGATTCGTGGTCTACTTTTGAATCCAATGCGATCAATCCAGTGCAACTGGAATAATGTAGACGGCCAATCCAGTCTGCTCTCTTTACGAAATCAATGTCACTAGTGTTCACGTTTCAACGGCTTCTAAATTACTGGAATAATGTAGACGATAACTAATCCAGTTCAGCACTGGACTGGATCACTGGACTGGAATAATGTAAACCGGCTATTAATATGCGGCGTCATGTGACGTCACAGGCTAATTATTTGAACTCGCCCTTTCGCCGACAAAATTTTATATTATAAAATAAACTTTGTTTTTATTGAATCGCTCCTGTTTTATGATCGGAATATACATATCAATTTTGTGACGCGTCAATACATTTCACTCAGTTAGTATTTTCCACTCTGGACTGTCGCGGAGTATGAAAAACATTTCGATGTTTCTTTCAGCATAACAGTTTTTTTGTTTTGCAGAATTAGTTTGATTTATCTGGGACGTTATAAGCAAGTAAGTAGGTGTTTTTTTGTCTAGTTTATGAGCGACTTATTATTAATTCGGCCCACATAGTCTTTAGAACAATTTCAAATTAGCATAAGAGAGTAATTTGAGAAGTATTTAATTTTTCATGTTTCTTGATCATTAAATAAAAATGTGTTAATTTACATGACTAATATATGATAATATATGTTATATTATATAAAAATATGCGTATACATATTTAATAAAATATTAGGTTTAAGAAAGATCTATTTACATTATCTGAAATGATCTTTAAAGTACTATTAAAAAAGTGAAAAAACAACTTGACATTACAGATGAAACTGATATTTGCCAGAGCAGTAGTTTTTAGGGACAAGACACGTACTAAAAACGATTTTTTTTTAAATACAACCCTAAAGAGGTTTAAAAGGGGGTATGAGTTTGTATGAAACTCCTTTGTTTGGATAGCTTATACCACGACTATTAATGTTCGGCCATGTAATGGAAGACATACAATGTTATTAGAAATCACTCCCTAAGGTGGTAGAATAGGTAAACGAAGTTTGTATGGGAGTTTAATCACTTTTAATATTGAAAAATATTAACTTTTGTACTATGACCTGTGTGTAACAAGAAAGGGACGACCTAATTAAATGTTTCTAGAAAATTTTACGCCAAGTATTATTGTTTACCAAAGATTGTATGGAATATCAGTATGAAATGGATATTGTGCATATTAAAACCTTTTTGTATACACCTCTGTCTAACAAGAAAATTGTGACCTAATTCAATGTTTACAGAAAATCACAATCAAAGAAAGTGGTAGAATAGTTGAACGAAGTTAGTGTGGTAGTTAGTGTGGTTAATATCAGGACAATGAATATTGGTATTTAGCTTCCGTGGAACGGATAACCATAAACAGAAAAAAAAATCTTATGGTGGGAGAATAGGTCGAAAGTTTTTATGTTAAATCGGTAAAGTTTAAAACAGGGCAGGCGTTGATATGTCAGTCAGTCAGTCAGTCACTCAGTCAGTCAGACAGTCAGCTTCTTCTTTTATTTATATAGATGAACATTTTTATCACTGCTTCGCCAAGATTTCGTTTGTGACTTGTGTTAATTGGCTTTCAACTTGATTTTTTTTTTGCAAACTTAAAATGTAATACTCCTTTTACAATGGAGTTGGAATAATCAAGTGTTTTACTAATTCGACGTTGACGTTGAAAAAACGTTAGTAAAAACAAATTGAATTGCAATGAAGTTAATACTATCTACATATTTTATTAGTGTCTTTTAGTATACTACACCGGGTGGTTAAGTGATGTGACTGTGTAAATGATAATTACATATAATTTTATCAATATTTTGTGTCATAAAAAATTAATGCTGTGCCCTTAACAAAAATGTCCGTAGAAGTATTAATACACGATGCTGTGGTAAAAGATAAGTCCTTTTGGGATTTCAAGGGAGAAGGTAATTTACATTTTATCGCGATTTACCACGAGTTAAACGAATATATTTTTGATCGATGAAAAATCGATGTATGTACGAGTATAATACATATAAACTTTGAGTAATATTTTGTGATGAGTAAAAATCTATATACTTACTATGAAAAATAACGTAACCATTTATGTCATCTAATTATTTTTTAGTTGATTCATAAAATTAAACAAATTAAAAATTGTTTTTTGTTAATGATCGAATTATTTTGTGAAATATGTTGTTGTTTTATGTAGGAATTGTATTAATTTCTATTATAATTTATTATTAAAATGCATATATTTGTATTTAAATAAAATTTATGGTTGAATAGTTATTGGTGCCGCATTTTTTAGGGGTTTCACTACAAGTGTCTGTCTGTAAACTCTGGATATATAGATCAGTTCAACTTTAAAGTTTTGTATTACTTACATTGAAAATTACAAATTACAACATTTATAATACAAAAAGTTTGGCACGTTAAAAATATTAATTATTTTTATACTATTCGTAAGAATTTATCTGTCAATCAATCAATCAATTAGCTTGTCGTTATCACACTTTAATTGATTTATTCAAAGCTCGAAAATAACTTTTAGTGGATGACCTTATTTTATTAGCACTTGGTTATTTTGATCTTACGTATTTTAATGTATATTTTCAATGTCAATGTTTTGACAAAAAAACCTTCTCATACTACATTAAACCTTCGAAGTTGTGTAAGTGTTTCAATGATCCTTTGATCTTGAAACAAGCATAAGGCTAATTGAAATTATTGATGCTTTATATCAGTTAATATTTTTGCAAACGAAATACCATGAGTAATATCGAACAGAATGAATGATAATCCTAAATAAGAAATTATAATTTGTCAATAAAAAGAAAAAATGCACATAAAGAGGTAAGGAGCAAATTATAACTATGAGAGTCAGCCCTACAGAGTTCATGATTTAATTTTTTTTAATAATGTAATGCATAATCATGTTTGCAATAAAATATGTATTCAGTACGAATACGTCACTACTATTTAAGGCCAATATTGTCGCCTCTAAAATGGTAACGGGTAAAAGGCGTATGATGGTATGTACCTGTAGATATATAGTGATAGATTACATGCCTATAGATAATTGATGCGAGTATTGTAAACTAGATTAAACTAGATTTATAACCTGCATACGATATTATGACAGTATAATGATATTCCTTACCTAATCCTTACTAATATAGAAATGGGAAAGTGTATTTCTTGGTTTGTCGGTTTGTCCTTTTTCTCTGCCTCAAGGGAATGATGGATCTATGTGATTTTTTTTTTCATATATACAAGTGCAGGGTAGGCTGCAGAGTGAGCATAGGCTACTCTGGGAAATTTCACGGTTGCATGAAAATGGATACAGCACTGTAATAATTGTTATTCTTAGAGATATTTAATCGATTTATGGCTAACTCGGATTATGATCGATCGATTATGAAGCGGGTGCAGCTAGATTTTGATAAGTGGTAATTTTTGGTGTAGTTTGCCGTAGGTAAAGTCTATACTTATTATATTTTAATATCCCTTGCAGTAGCTAAACTAATATAATAATTCAATAAATATTTCACATTTAATTTTATATTTTTTTATTTCAGT
The DNA here is from genome assembly GCA_944567765.1 of Carterocephalus palaemon. Lineage (NCBI taxonomy): Eukaryota > Metazoa > Arthropoda > Insecta > Lepidoptera > Hesperiidae > Carterocephalus > Carterocephalus palaemon. The sequence goes on from OX155643.1 coordinate 12,984,273, forward strand.
GGATTATGTGGACAACTGGTTCCTAATGAGTACTCCGGTGCCCATGCTGCTGACCACGATAGGATACTTACTTTTCGTTCTCAAATTAGGTCCAGAGTATACTAAAAATAAGGCAGCGGCGAATTTGAGCGCACTTCTTATTTTTTATAACTTTGCTCAAGTCATTTTCTCATGCTGGCTGTGCTGCATGGTCAGTACTAATATTATAAAGCCTTTTTAGTTCTTATTAAAATAAGATACTGGGTTTCTACTTTGGATTTGTATATATTATGTGTGCCTACTTTAACCTAAACGAAGTGATTTGTCTTTCAGGGAACAAAACTCATTTGGAACCATGGATTAATATATTCGGATTGTTTAATGGACAAAGAAGACACAAAACTACTTGTAAGATATCAATGCAAATCTAACCGTATTTATTGCGTGCCTTTAGTTTTTAGTTTTCTCGTGTGTCTTTCCAAGGGTATGGTGCAGCATGTACCAATGAATCTAAAAGGAGAATAAAAACCCCAGTAGTCCCATAATGGAACTAGATAATGGAACTACAAGGCTACAAGGGCTCTATTTTCGAACTTCGTATTCGTTAAATAGAAATAATACCGTCTCTCTTCCTCTACCACTTGTTAGTTTTAAATAATACCGCTGCAAATTTTTTTTTTTAAAAGCTTTTTATTACTTTTTTTTTTCGTGCATGGTCATCGGAACCAAATATGTGTGCCGAGTTTCAGCTCGATATCTTCAGTGGAAGTGGGTGAAATATTGATCGCAAGATTCCAGGACATACATACGAGTGAAGTTAAATAAACGCTTTTAAAAACATTTGTATTATTCATGTTCTCTATTTATATCTTCTCAGATTCAGATGTGTGGACATTGAGTATTCTAATTGTAAACGGCTTTTGTTTGATGTTTAAGTGTCATACTTCTTCCCAGGTCACTTCCATCACCTACATCTATATGATAGCCAAACTGACAGAGCTCAGTGACACCTTGTTCTTCGTGATCAAGAAGAACTACCGTCAGATCACATTCCTCCACGTCTACCACCACTGCATCATGCTGTGGTCTACCTGGCTCACGCTCAAATACGAGCCGTCGTACAGCACAGTATTTCTCGGAACTCTCAATTCTTATGTACATGTTGTAATGTACACGTATTACGGTCTGTCTGCGTTCCCGGGACTAGCTAAATACTTGTGGTGGAAGAAGTACATTACCAAACTTCAAATTGTAAGTATTTTATATTTATCTGATAATGAACCCCCAGTGATCGTTTATAGTCCAGGATACCAAACTCGCTTCTCACTCAAAACCAAGCGGCACGCACCAAAGAATTTTCAAAGTTATGTGCATTAAGAAATAAAATATCACCAGCTGAACTAGTAAAGCCAACATCGTGAAGAAACCTGCATGTAGTTCACCATCATGTTGTCGAAGGCATGTGAAGTCTCTCAATCACCACCTCCCATTTCAAGAAGGCACTCGGGCCCAGCAGTGGGACAAAACGATTGTGATGGTGGTGGTCGCTAAGTGATCGAAATTCGAATGTAACTATGACATAAGAAGCGTCATCATCTTGTTGTAGTTACATTTAATTTTTTTAATTCTAACGATAGCTTTGGATCTAGCGTTCGTATAATCGATCGATAAACGTATGCGTAGCGCAAACGCTGCGACATTGCAACGCATGCGTTATATCGTCTCTTGTAAAACTCATTTATTTCTCATTTGTTCACAGACTCAGTTCCTCCTGGTGATCATACAAGCCATATCGAGCTACGCTGTATCCGGCTGTCCACCGTCTTATACTATCCTGGCGAATATACTCTTCAATGCTCTGCTGTTTACTGCGCTCTTTGTCAACTTCTATGTGAAATCATACAAAAGAAAGGAAGAACTTAAATCTCGGAACGAATAAAACTTCAAATATTATTTGATTTTTTTATTAATTGCAAAATGAGATGATGAATGAGAGCCGCCGATGACAACTGCGACCGACTTCAAACCAGATGAATAGAACATGGGATGGTTCATTAGAAAATAACTGTCAACGTCTAAAAAAAAATTGTCTACGTAACTCTCTACCTAAATAGATCGGAAGTGTTCAATCATTTATAAAGCGCATTAATGGCCGGTTTCTGAAGTCTTCAGTTATATTATCAACAGCTATTGAATCAATAAAGTTAAACGTAAGTTATATGTCGGATAACTGTCACTGGGTTTCTGAACACGCGAAGAGCCTTCCATTAACTATGAATCCGATAACGAGTACCTTAAACTGCCACTAGATGGGTCTCTTCAAAAGATCAAGTTTAAAATAGATATTCATTGTAGTTTGTACCCTAGGAATAGTCTTATTTGTAAGAAATATTTTTTCCATAGCCAATAAGTAGTAACACCTTGTTTTATTTACCAAATATTGTAATTTGGTATTTATTAGCATCTGTGCATCATAGTCAAATGTGAACAATATCTACAATTCTAATGTTTATAACCGAAATTGTCAGTCACTTTTGACAAAGTCAAAAGTCAAAGTAAAATAATTTATTTCGATATTTCGATGTCCATAATAGAATTCGTATTGATCTATTGTTATGTCCTACGAATAACTGTAAAATGTTTCACCGGGATTTCTAGACTAAAATTCAATACTATTTAACACGTACTTAGGCAATAATACCTTAAAAGTTTTTGTAATTTGTCATAAAAACGTCAAATAAAGTTAACGAACCGGTAAACGCCCATATTTCGTCAGTTAAGTTAATCTAACTATAAACGGAGTTAATCTTACATTGGGTTGTTCAGAAACACAATTTGAAAAGTTATCGAACCGATAGCGCTAATGAATAGATAAACTGCCGTCAAATGGACCTCAGAAACCGGGCATAAGTCACTTTATGTCATGCTAGTGGGCTAAGAAGGTATATATTTAATTATTATATACCTTTACAGCAATATGTATAAATATTGTTATTATATTTTATTATCATCCATCCATCCATTCATCAGCCTTTTTGGGTCCGCTGCTGGACAAAGGCCTCCCTCAAACGTATATATTTTATTAGTTTACCTTTTAATTGTCTGTTTTTATATTTATATAACATTTTTTTTAGCTAAGTTAAGTTTGCCTTTTTTATTTGACTTTTCCATGGGCCTACTAGAAGATATTTCTTTAAGGAATAACTTTTGCTCTAGTATAATGTTCGTAATGTTATTTGTTATGTTTATTATTATACTGATATGCGTAAACTGCAATAAGTAAATAAATGAAAAAGTAAACACTAAATTCATGTTTATTTATTGATAAGGTCATTTCGCTCTATAAATTTTACGTGCGGTTAGTACATTTACATTTTTAATTTTTCTATTTCCACTATCATCTATGTACGTTCCATTTCTCATTTCCTTCTTATGATTTATATCGAAGTCTTTTTGAATTTTATTTGTTTTTATAGACTTATTGTCTTTATTCGAATAGGACTTTATATAAAAATTACTAAATAACAATATCATAAATGATAAGTTGAAGACAAAAACTCCAAGTACAAGCGATGTAGGTTTGCATTGCGAGCCTCTATACTCTACAAACCCATGCCCTAATATCAAGACGAATTGTACCTGAAAAATAACATAAAAAGTGTTTTACTGGTTATTACTGAACCCACTATTGACAGTAACAGTTAGTGTCGGAGGCATAGATATATGAATTTGTAAAAAAATATCAGATCTGCTATAGGCGCTGTAAAAGTGAAGAGTCGAAAGCGTCTCAAATCGGGACGTTTTCTGATGTTTTCTATTAACTCTGTGTCGCGCTGGGCAACGAACACAACGCCTTGTTCATCAGTTTATAAGCACATTTTTAGCACTAAATTCGATGGAGTATATATGGTATTCGATAGAGATATATCTATTGTATAAAATCATATCTTACTATAAGTTTTTTGATACGAGTATCGACGATACACGGCTTGGAATACGGTACATTGAAATTCCGTGGTTGGGATGGTAAAACTAAAATCACAGTCTTAGCATATAGGCTGATAGGGTTGTCACAAACCCATTGCAGTCATGACATTTTCTTTACAAAAATCATTAATTTTCTCAAAACAGGGCCAAGATTCGATAATTTTTATTTACTGATATTGAATACCAAATCTTTGAAAAGTATAATGGGTACAGTCAATGGCCATAATTGCAGTAGCACCTCGTGTTATAACTCGCCTGCACCCTACACCAGTTTCAACACGAAATAAAGACAATATTATAGGTTTATCTGAAATGATTTCATAGAAAAAGGGCGTAAGTGCGATAAGTGTTGATATGCAACAACTTTGTGGAACTGCTACTGCATTTTTGACAACGACCGTCTTTAAAATATAGGCTTAATCAATTTATCTGAAAATAATGTTATCCCCACTGCTTATTAAATATCTCAATAGTTTGCACACTTACCAGTTGCAATTTCGTGATGTGTGCCTTCCACCAGAGATACTTATTGAGCTCTGGAAATGCAGATAGAGCGTAGTATCCATACATAACGATATGGACGAAGGAATTAGCCGTCGCGAAGAAAATCGTGAAGGGGGACGGATCAAATTTAACGACAATCCAAGTGCAGACGATAACTACAGAGTGGTGGTAGACGTGAAGAAAGGAGACTTGGCTGTGCTTTTTACGAAGTACGAAAAATACGGTGTCCAATAATTCAGTGAGCTTTGCTAGCAAATAGAAGTAGTAGTTTTTGACTACCTGGAATAAAAAAAAAATTGTGAGCCGTCACGGGACGCTTGGCAGATGTGAATCATCGAAAATATTTTGTACAAGTATTATGCACAAAAGTACAGATTATGACAGGAACTAAAACATATTAGAAAAAAAAAAAATATTATGTTTTATTAATAAAATAATTTCCGACCGTCATTTGTCGGAACTGTATAGTATATATATTCCATATTCGCTCGCCACGCTCGCCACGCCAACAATTTGGTTTGCCCTCCGCCTAAAGATGTTTCACATCAAAAAAAAACGAATGAAAAGTTTGCTATAGGATCTAGTATTAACGAAGCTGGTGTAACATATTCTAATTAATTCAATCTTTATTCAAATTAAATGATGACATTCATACTGGTTAAAAGACAACAGACTTTTAACCAGTATGAATCTAATGAAGATTATCGTGCTCACGACTCTATAGACTACCCGCAGCGTCGCTTGCGTGGATTAGATAATAGAAATATAACGAATGTTTCGTTTATACTTAGTTCTTGTTCTTCTCAAGGAAATAACCGGAAGAACTCTACCCATTCCAGTTCAAATAGTAGAGGTATTAACGCGATAAAAGTCCATCCTTCCATCCATCTCATACAATTCATTGCATTTCATAATCTAAAAATAAACCTACCTACCCTAAATCTATATTGTAAAGAGACAAAATATTATTAAAATAAATTCTGTCGCGTTAGTTTTGTGATCTAGTGGTCGCTAGGACGATTGGTAAGCTTGGTTCGATACCCGTGTTGGGCAACAACTATTTCTACTAACTTGCCCTTGCCTTGCTATTACGCCCGGTAATATCTCGGAGTTCTACTGAAACCCAAACCAGTAGCAATTACTAATACTAATAACCTTAAGACTAACCAAATGATCAGTAAATTACATTTGTGACTTACTAAATCCTGCATATCTGCTAAGTCGGTAAGGCAATAATTTCTTACTAATCCATATTTCCATAATATCCGAAATCCCTGAAAAACAGAGTACACAAAATTTTAAGACAGTTAGCTATGATTAACATTAAAATAATTAAGGAAAGTTTCTTCATTTTTAGGGTATGTTGACCTTAACGTTAGCCGAAATAAAATTACATATATTATTATGTAACAATAAAAACGTCAACTTTAGACAAATTTCATACCCCTTTTCAATACTTTATAGATTGAAAATACAAAATTACAGAATTTACATTGAAGATGTATATTTTCGTGCTCTTAATTCAATTTCAGATCAAAAACTCTCTATCTTAATTCAGGGGCGTGCCTTGTATACTCGTAGTTGAAAATATATGCATTAATTTAACATTTTTTTCCTTATCTTACAAAATATAAAAAAACTCTCAAAAACGTATTCACGTGATGAACAGACAGACAATATTTTCGAAAAACACAATTTTGAGTTCAAACTCGCTATTATAATGCGCCTGAATTAAAAAACTGAATAAATATCCAATGTACAGAAAAACTCCTTGTTCAGTTTTATTATTTTATTACCTACAATATAAAATTTATTTATTCATTTGCGATGAATAAATTGATCGTTTAGGTAGCCGATCATAAAATGAACATGAAAACGCTGATCAATTTCTTTAAGAAATATCTTAAAGAAATTGATCAGTTCTTAAAGAAATTGATTAGCGTTTTCATGTTCATTTTATGATCGGCTACCTAAACGATCAATTTATTCATCGCAAATGAATAAATAAATTTTATATTATTTTTTTACCATCTGAAAATGGAATCCGGCTATAAGTATTTCCAGGGTGTTATACAAAACAAGAATCCTCTTCAACTGGAAAGGCGGCCTGTTTCTCATGTAAGCGGGCCCGAGCTTCATAACGAAGGCTAAGTACGCCAGCAAAATGGCCACCACTGGTGCCGGATGGCCCATTAGAAACCATTTGTCCACGTATTCAACTGGAATTCATAATTAAATTTAAATTCAAATTATAATATTTATAACATCTTTTGGTAATCTGTTATATACAACCCAAACATGACGTTGATATAAGCCACTTCCAGTCACATTCTGTACTTGATCTGTGTAATGTTGTTGGATTATCGACAAAAATCAAATATTATGTAGATAGATTTTATGGGATAAAGTGTGGAATGAACACTTTTTTTTGTACCTTCAAATTGTTTAATATTTATTCGATTTTGGTTTAAGTGCAATTATGGTGTTGAAAAACTAAGTGCAATTTTCCCAGTTTTGTAAACTATTATAAATTATTAGTATGTTCTCATGTAGGTAAGTGAATGTAATTATTATGGGAATAAATATATCTCAAATAATATTTTGAATAATATTTCGAAAAAAAAAACAGTATTTCAGCAATACATTGAGTTTTAACGCTAATTATTGCAGTTTTTCCTATCCACTTTAAATTTAGCGCGAAAATGCTCATAGGTGTAATGGCGTCCGCATCGACGTCACGCTTAGATATTATAACAGAAGATGCCGTGGTATTTATATGAGAAGTCCAAGCCAAATACTTTGTGCCCAAGGGGCAGGTGAATTTTTACTTAACCATGACGTCATCCGCTCTGATTTTTTTTTTTTCGGCGTTTCCAGGCGTTTCAGTCAAAATGGCTGATTGCTGTATTTTATACTTTTATTTTACATAATGAAAATCTTATTAATTTCAATGTTTTTATTGAAACTTGACCGTTTTTTAGGAATTATTCAACATACATGTTCCGCTAAAACCATTTATTCTTTATTTTTTTAATATTGTCATCATGCCTATTCATAATGGAACTTACTTAGTATTTCCAACGACATTCTACTTAACCTCAAAGGTCGTTAATAGGAAATTCAAATTATAATTTAATTTATGCACAAGCTTATTATGTCTAGTAAGCCTTGTTTGATTGGGTTCTGATGTTATTTTATTAATTATAGATATTAAATTATAGACAAGTACTAGTGGACGCCGGCGTCTTTGCTCGCATAAAGATCTTACGATGCAGCAATTTCGTTTATAGCAGCTTTCGTCTTCAAGGACATCACTGGATTAACTTTACCATTTGAGACCCAAGAGAGCCTTATTAAATCATTCTATATGTATCCTTAAATTTATAACTAAGTAACATAGTAATAATTTATGTATGTTACCGGCCAAACCCGATTTCAGGACAAATTAGTTTTGCCTAGGCTTCCCAGCAGGCTGAGTAGGCTGAAATCTAGGGCGGCAGATTTTAGGGGGTGGCAAAATTGGTCCAAATTGGTTTGTCAAAAAAAAAAATTTTATACATGGAGAACATAGATAAAATGTATCTCGAAAATGTAACATAAAAATAATATTTTGTATAGTAAAATAACAAGCAAACACAAATACAAATTCAAATTCAAATAATTTAGTTTGCTATGAGGTGATTACACACGCTTAACGAAAGTCTAGGTAACTACAAACTACTTAAAGAGAAGAGATATAATGCTATTCTAAACTGATTAATATAAAGCAAAGGATGAGCTATTGATCCTTGAATGAATAGCTAATCCTACACAGATGCCTAACCTGCCTTATGGCTAATTTACAATAATTACCTACCACTAAGCTAAGCTCTAAGTCACGATAGACTATCTATCTGGTCATTGGCTTTAGGAAGAATTTACAATATTCTTATCCTATGTAGGCCGAGAGAGAAAAAAGCAGGAGGAAAAAACTCTCGGTACTCTTTTAAACGTAACGTCTAAATATAAAAAAATACGAAACGCTCTGTATTAATTTTGTAACGCACTTAATAATTAGAGCAATAATTATAAAGTTGCAATTTCATTGACACAATAAGAAGGCAAAAATTGAAAAGCCTACTGGCGGAAAATTTGTAAATCCGCCACTGCTTATACTATATAATATGAATACTCACTTTTCCCCTTAAATTCCCACAGGGATATATTGACAGTTCCATTTGTGGTAGAGCTCATTGAGGTTTTGCCGATTTTTTAATTAAAATTTAATTTTTGGCGATCTTGAAGACGCCTACCAACTCACTTAGCGATGTAATGACATAATGCCTATACCTGCTTGTTAAATATATTCAAATTAAACTAATTAATTACATTAACATCATTCGCCTTTTAAAATATACAGGGTCTATCGTAAATAGTGGATAACCCGTTGATCGGTGGAAGCCGTAGTAGGAGTAGTAATGTCAGGCTGCAAGAGATAGATTTTTCATTTCAAAGCTGTGGAAATTATGAAGTGTTTTAATTTATTTGAGAATATTACTACTTTGATCATTAATTAGGTCACGATTTTTACAAAAATGTACTTTACAATTATTTTCTATGTCAAGGATAAAAAATTTAATTTAAGCAAAATTTTAAACCAAAAAATGTCAAATGCTAATTTTGATAATGTTTTATGTCGGTTATGTCTAAATTATTGTTTTGATAGGTGTAAGGTACAAAAAGGGGCACAAAAAATACAGTAATTTGTAAAAATTGCCAAGGTAAAACTAAAATTAAAAAATAAAATTAAAATTAAAAAAATTAAATTAAACAATAAAAAAAATATCATAATTTCAACAACATCAAGCACCCTGAAATAAAAAAAAAAATATTTTCGTACAGCATGACATTACAGCTAAAACCTAAAACCGATCGACGGGTTATAACGTCACCGCTTAATTATGTACATACATGTAAGCGATGACGGTCTAGTCATAGTATAAAGACCGCTCTACAAGTGGATAATGTATCAGCAGTAATGTTGCTTTAGAGGTCTAGATTTACATGAAACCCACGAAACCCCTCTGGTTTTCTAAAAACTGGGTTACTCTCAATCGGCAGAAGAAGTAGGATTGATATTATGAACATCATCATATGGTGGGTGTAAGTTTCATGCATGAGAGCAACGTAGAATAATAATAAATCTTAAATCTATATATATAAAAGGAGAAGGTGACTGACTGACTGACTGACTGACATATCAACGCAGGGCCTAAACTATAAGGGTTAGAAACTTGAAATTTTGCACAGGGGTTCCTTTTATAACGTAGGGGAGCACTAAGAAAGGATTTTTGAAAATTCACCCCCCAGGGGGGTAAAACGGGGGTGCAAAGTTAGTATGAAACTTTGCCGTTTTTGAAGTTAGTGAATGTCTAATTCCACGCGAGCGAAGCTGCGGGCGTCCACTAGTACAATATTATATACATAATAATAAATATAATTTAACATGGACATTCTCATACATTCTCATACACGGACATCTGAACCCAAATTAGGCGCAGCCTATGGGTTTGTGAGACTGATATACATACATAGATATTTTAAAATACATACTTAAATAGACAATATTAACATCCAGACACAGAAAAAACACAAGTGTTCGTCACACGAATGTTTGTCCTGAGTGGGATTCGAACCCACGCCTGGCGTAACAGAGTCACTACCGATTGTGAAAAAGGGGCCCGGCAAACGTACGTAGAAGTAACGTACTTGAATGTACGTAACATTTGAAGTAATGTCCTATCATATTTAAATCCGTAGTTATTATAAAAAAAAAACTATACAAGCCTTTATAAGCGCCTGGATGATTTTATTAGCAACGAATAAATAAATCAAGGACCTGATTTAAAAAGGGCGCTAAATTAAAAACATAAAAGCTAAGAGAAGCTTATCTGCAACCTATACACGCCCCACTGCTGGGCACGGGTCTCCCAACAGATAATCTGCGGGAGGTCTAGAGCATTCTCCTCCACGCTGCTTCAATGTGGATTAGTGGAGGAATTAAAAACACACAGGCGCTTAAATGTGGATAGTTTTCTTTTCTAATAACTAATAACAGCCTATATAATTTGTATATAGGCTGGTGGAGAGTTCTTTTAAAAGATTTAATCAAAATATTGTATCTAATACTACTAAACTAAAAAGTTTCTCAAAACTTTGAGTGTCCCACGTATTCTCGAAGGCATATCTGTTTGCCATTCAACACATGCTACGAGTAGCATGCGATCGAGAAGAATAAGAAGAACTTGCTACTAATAAAAACTAATAGATATTACTAGTATATTGGGTATGCATACTTTTTACTATAATTTTATGTAGAGTCTAGTACCTACCTTGAAAAATCTGCAGTGCTGAACTTTTTCTGTATAATATTAACATTTTCAGTATGTTTCGATTCAGGGCGTTTTAACAACGACTTAGAACTCAGAAATATATTATTGGAAAATATTGTCTACCTGTTTGTTCGGGCATCACATGAAAACCCGTGGGTGGATTTGATGTAAATTAGTAAAGTTATTACTTATTGTGCTGGTTAACAACTACTGCTGGAAAAATCTACTATTCCCGGAAAATTAAGAGGTTCACTTTGACTTTTGACAAGAGAAGTAGTTTATCCGGGCATAATGTGAAAAAAAAAATCGGGTTAGCATGATAGGATACCTAGAAAAGGTTTCCATGATTTTCACAGGGTACAGGTTTTCTAGTAAAGATTTATGAGGAGAATAAGTACCAAAAATGTACTAAGCTGCTTCTTGTCTCTAACTCCTAGATTAAGGATGTGAATAAAAAAAATACTAAAAAATGTTTCATGTATTTATTATTTTATACAAAATACCTTTTGTACTAACATAATTAAATTAAACATTATACCTAATAAGATGATTCGTATTATTGATAGCTCAAACAAGATAGAACAATGTACTCTTAGTAGCCAGTAGAATCCAGCATTTGCATATGGAGGGTGTACTCTTAAATAGTGTAGTAGGTACATGAGTTTGTATTTAGAAATGGGCATGCTACATGCATGAGAGCAATGTACACGAATGTAATCCATCATAAAAACAATATTAATCGACGTTAACGCTGGGAATACACGTCCGATTTTTCTCTCCGATAGTCGGATCCGATAGTCTGATCAGACAATCGGAAGGCACTCGTGCCATACATTTGTTTGAATACGTAATACACACGATCCGATCGGACGTCAAAAAATGTATGGCACGGATGTCTGAACAGACTATCGGATCCGACTATCGGAGTGAAAAATCGGACGTGTATTCCCAGCGTTAGATGTCAGCTCACATAGTTTTCATTAAACATTTCCTCCATTGATTTCACGTCATTTTATTTCAACAATATTCACATTCAAGAATATTCTTCATTATACTTGCTATCATGCATTTAGCATGATCGTTTGTTAATCACACCCGCTAACATAATGACATGAAGTGCGCGGAAGAAGCACAAAAATTAACATATTTGGCTATCTTCGTAATAATATTAAATCAAAATAATTTTCACGAATGCATGCACACCTAGGAGGCTCTCTTAAGCCCACATCCCACAGCTGGACATGGCTTAGGCTGCGGCTACACGGTCATAGAGTTGAAGTTACCAAGCCACCGCGCACTTTCGCAATAATCTAGATGAATTTAAATGTAGTTACAAATAAAATAGTACGAAAGTAAATCTGAAACATTTTCATATCATATCGTGAAATAAATTAGTACAAGCTGGAGAGCAATCATAGGAACGTTAGTAAAGGATGTTGCGAGACACTTATATTACTTCAAAAATAATTAAATCACCATTTATATATTAGTCTTATAATACTGGTTGTTTTTGATTTAATTTTTTAGGACATTCGTATATCGAATTACTACATCGTTTAAAAACTAAAAAAACGTTTTAGTAGATAACCGAATGTAGTAATTTTATTGTTTATTGTTTATTTTATTTTTTTCAATATTGAATTGTAATCAATCCTGGATAAGTATACAATTTTTCAAATTAATCCGACGTTTTGAAATGGTCGAAAAACCACATTCAATGATTCCGTTACATACATACATAATACCTTCATACCAAGCTTATAAAAGCGTATTAAAAACATGGACGATTACACACGTGGCGATTGGTTTAAAAAAGCAATAGTACGGTATACACAGAAAATATTATCGTTCTCTTAACTGTAAAAAATGTGTTCTGTAATAAATACAAAAAAATATATTGTAGAAGCGACAATTATTAGGAATACAATAATTACTTATAATTATTATGAGAAAAATAATTCACGATATTCATTTTATATTAGAATTTCTGGACAGATATTAAGGAACAACCAGTATTACATACTAAACATATTACTAATATCTTAAAATATGTACCATTTCCAGATGCTAATAATGTGACCCAAGGCAGACATAATGATGAATAGTTTTTAGAAAAATTACAAACTTTTACTTATAATAAAAATTTAAGAATAGGCTCATATGTATTGCAGTTTGCAAGGTTTTGTTAGTAATTAAGTAAAATATATTTGAACTATTTATTAAAGTGAAAAAAAGCTAAGCTGCAACCCATTGCAGGAGGTCTAGAACAGACTCCACCACGCAGCTTGTATGCGGATTGGTGGAGGGATATGTGGCCAAGCCATTGTCGAATGTTCTCAAGCCATATGAAGGACAAGGCTTAACGAATCACCATTGAAAACAATCGGGACCGAAGCACGGTAGTGCCCATGAAAATATGCCACTAGCGGTCACCCATTAACAAACCGACCGTGCCCGTCGTTGCTTAACTCTGTCGGTCACATCGAATTGACGTGAACCTATGAGCGAGTGAATGGGCTATGGACACTTATTAACAATTTCTGTTCAAAATTCTTGCAAGTAAACGAAACTAAATATTTAAGAAAATTTTCTGTGTCGACCAAAAACGTGTACTTCAACATAAACGATAAGATATTGAAGTGCAAGATTACTGAATTGTTTTACTTGTTTTAATTTAGTTGTGTTGCTGATAGACATTAGAAGCCTTAGACATCCCACTGCTGGGCACATTATTAGTGTATTAGCATCTCTGAGGTACTGAGAAGGAGTACTTATTAAGGAGAAAAGCTTACCCCATTCAATCCTTTGCACTACTTAATTTAAAACCTTACGTCTAATTAATTATATATAATCTTCAATTATTGTGCGGTCCATTACTTAATAACAGTAAATTTAATATCCCATAATCTACATAATAAAGCGCATCATCTCACTGTTCTTTGTAAATTATTATCCTTTAGGTAAGTTATCAAGAAGACGTATATTTCGTGTCTAGAAAATTATAACAATTCTAAATACAAAGACGTTGATCGAACCAAATCATCTAGATAATAAATTGAAATGAAAATATGATTTTACAATATGGCGACAAGTTAGAAGCTTTTTGTTACATTGAGTTCATAAAACCATTGAGTTATATGAAGTGTAAATAGGTAATTAAGTCACAATGCGGTCGAAATTGGCACACTAAACCAGATTGAAATCTTGTACGTTTTGCATTATTTTGGGTCAGTACGTGACGTTTTCTACGAAACAATAAAATTGTTATCTCATTCCACGCGACGCGAGCGAAACTGCGGGCATCCACTAGTTTATTAATATAAATGTGGTATTATTAATACAACTTAAATAAGCAATTCAATTAAGAGAAATTTCTCGCGACTGTGAATTTAAGTATCTTTTAATAAATGTTTAACTTAATCTATTTAACCATAACTATGCATTATTACGTCTTGTTGATAAAACACCGTTTATCGCTGTGTCTACATTATGATTTAAATTTATATTTAAGCAAGCTCATATCAATGATCTTCATATCTACAAAAATTACCTCATTTACATTTTAGCGAAAGTAAAGCTCTAAAAGTGATATGCATAACATATTTAATTTTCCTGTTAGCGCTTTATAACTACTGCCTAACAAAACATATTTCTTGGAGGATAAAAATTTAATTGACATTTTTAAAGTAAATAATAAAGTTAATTAGTCCAAGCATTGATTTACCACCAACCGTAAATAGCGCATGAACTCTTGAAAACTGGGCCAGTAAAGGAGTGCTTAGTCGCGGCGCGAGCACTCCTTTTCCGTAGTGCATGATTAGCCGTCAACACGTAAGCATGCCAAAGTGCGTGTTCAAAACTTGTTCAAACAATAGCCTTAAATTGCAAATAAGGATGTTTTCATATTTTACGTGACTAACCACGTGTTACGTGTAAAACCCATCAAAAATAATAATTTTAATGATAGACATATTATTGTGTCGCGAATGTACCCTAATGCATGAAAGCGAAAGAAATTATTGCATAATTTTTAGCTCTTTTTTAATGAATACAAAGTTGAAATGTCTTTGATTTGATTACAAGATGTGTGTAGAATGTACTTAATTAAATATTTGGTCGGTGGATAGTTATGACGTAACTCACACGTACTTAGAATTGTTACCGCAATTGTTTACAATAAGGTTGAATTTGGTAACATACGGTACTTTATTTAATGGCATTTTGGTTATTTAAGTAGTTTGTAGTACCTAGACTTTCGATAAGCGTGTCCAATCACCTCATAGCGAAATAAATTATTTGACTTTGACTTTAACTTTGTTCGGTCGTGCGTATTTAACTACTATATCTCTACGTACAGATCTATGTGTCCAATAATTTAAAGCACATTTTTGTATGAAGCGCTTTATCTACGGTGGTGGTGGTAAATCAATGACTTCAAGGTGTAGAAAAACCTAGTAACGTTGTGCAGTTTTATTTGATTTCAACAAAATAAAGCAATTAAAAGATTCTACGACGTACTAATTATTACCTCGACAATATTAAACACACAAAAAACTTGGCCGGATCTAGTGAATTAAAAAATAACGCTCTAATCTTTAAATTTACAAATTAGTCCTAACCTATAGATCGTAGTCTCAAAACATTCCTCGTTTCTATTTTTAATAACTTTTAAAGGCTATTTAGTTTAAAATTTCCTTCATCGTCATCACAAGCATCAGTCTCAATTGAACCATCTATATTATTTTAACGACATATAATCATTTCTTTATTATACTGTCAAAATCAAATTCCGGTCCGTATGCAGCTTTTGCCGTCCGCCTTGTAAGGTAAACTTTGTTATCCTTAACATAATCCCCACATCCTTGGTAAACTTCATATGGAATATCATCTAAATTAGGACATTTCTTACAATCATCTGCACATACTCCGTTCTCTTTTTCCTTACATTTATCTGTTACTCCATTTTGCTTGACGCCATTTTTAATTCCGTTCTGTGCCTTTTCATAGCTTTCCTTGGCTGCTTGTCTTGCTTTATTTTTGTAGCTCTTGGAGTAAAAGTTGACGAATAGCAGTAAAAAAATTGTAACATTCGCAGATATAAAGTAGGTGAATCCTGTGGCGTACTGACATTGCGGTGCGAAGTAAGTCCAAGCGCAGTAAGACAGCATGAGCACGAATTGTATCTGGAAAGTAATTCGTTACATTAAATTATACATGTTTATTATCTATTGAAAAATCATTACTGAATAAAACTGGTTTAAAGTAACTTTTTATTCAGTGACTACTGCCTTCTATAGCTGATTTACTTACTTTCCCATTGAAAATCAAATTACTGCTTATCCCAGAAATATCTAATAGGCATATAAAATTCTCGTTTGTGTTTGTAACAAAACTCCTCCGAAACGGCTTGACCGATTCTTATGAAATTTTGTATGTATATTCAGTAGGTCTGAGAATAGGTCGTAAAGTATTTTTCACCCTTCCTATTATTTAAGTCTTCCTAATCGATCAATTTTTAGTCGAATGATGGCTATCTCGGTTTCTTATCAGTAGCAATCTTTAATGTACTCGTAGGTTACCGTTGTTACAGGTTTATTATATTTTAAACCACCCCTTGGATAGTAGAGGTAATTATGCACGGAAGACCATTGGACGCGGGTGGACTCGTGGGGTAATATTATATATCTATTACGTTCGTCCAGTTTATTGAAGAGCGTCCTAGGCTTCTTTTTCCGAGTAGTGGTCTCTATTCCAGGACTTTTTCTTCCCCATCGGTAATCAGTCAGTCCAACGACGTGGCAGAACCTTCACCACTTCATCTTGCAAGCCCAGGAAGCAACAAAAACAACATCTACTCACCAGCTGCATGGTAGTGACGTATTTCTTCCACCACAGATACTTCTGGAACCTGGGCCCGAGCCCCGACAGGAGGTAGTATGTGTACATTACGACGTGGACGACAGAGTTAAGCAACGCCAGCACCGCGCCCTCGCCGCCCGCAGCGAACTTCAGATAGCTCCACGAATACAGTGCCATTATCACGTGGTGGTATACGTGGAGGAACGTCATCTGAAACATATTGATTGACACAATTGATACAAATACAAATTCATTTATTGCCCCAAAAATACAACAAAGGATATATGGTAAAAAACACATTGAAATACAAATTTACACCAAAATAAAAAAATATATCCTAATAAAACTTATACTTGTTTTTGGGCAAAAGGATGTGTCTCAGCATTACCTGAATAGGGCTTATGACCCATACAGTGCTGTTTTTCAGACACACCCTTCTCCCTAAGATGGTAGGCGGGAGTAGGCGTAATACGGTCTCCCCGATATTGTGCGTGCCCACGTGTGCGGTATGTGTGTGTGTGTGTTTGAGTGTGTGTGTGTGTACGTTTGTTAGTGTGAATGTGTGCGCACGTGTGGGGCAAGTCTGGTGGATGTACTGTTGAAGTTGGGAGTCGTCCCAGGAAACCATGGGGGAGCTGCGAGTTAAAGTGGCGACATTGGCCGAAGGGTAGGTTTCGTAAATTTCGCGGACGTCTGTTACTTGGGGTGACCGGACCCGCGCCTCACGCGAATTTGTTTCATAAATTGATATGAACGTTAGTCTTTAAGGTATATAATATGTTACGGGCTTTGTTGCCTGAAATAAATTGTTTATTATAATATGTATTATTGATAATAATTAATAAAATACCTGCTTGTCTTTCTTTCTTAGCACGAAGAAAACAGTGTCAAGTAGCTCGGTAAACTTAGCGAAAAAATACCACCAGCCCAAATCAAGCAACTGAAACGTGAAGAGTTTTGATATCTTTTAATAAACTATGTTACACTAAATAGGAGACGAATATAGTTTCCAAGGCAGCGTCGTAGCATAGGTATTCGACAATACCACAGAGATCTTGCAAAGATAATCTTGCGGCTTACATAATAGCAGTGCCAGTTCTATGTAGCAATACAATCATGTATTATTACTTTACATATTGATTTTAAAGATTCGATGCAGTACGCTTTTTTATAACTTGCCCGGACAAAAAGTCATAAAATTTTTAAAGCATATTATTATATCAATTCAGTTAACTCACCATAGGATTTTGTGTATTGGACGGATATCTACACCCTGCATACAAGACTCCATCTCGAAAGAGATTTAATTTGAAAACCTGAAAAACAGAAATGCATCTTTCGAGGCGACTACAAAAGTAGTAAAGCATATGACTGAGTTAAAACTAGACTCTTACTAACAATTACTAACTAACGAACTGACCTAATGTAACTTAACTCTCTCAGCTAACTGGACTAGCCATCCCAGTCCCTAATTGAGTCTTGTTCAAAGTCAGTCACAGTTGTCATGGACGGCACCGGATGGTTTGTGCTGCAAGCTCGTTAGCTATTTTACATCCATGAAATAAGAACATTCCTCATAACAATATTGAGCAATAACATAACACAAATCTATTCTATATTAAAAAAAAAGAGGAAACATTTGTTTGTAATGTTTTCACAGAAAAACTACTGGACCGATTTCAAAAATTCTTTCACCATTAGAAAGCTGCATCTTCACTGAGTGACATAGCCTGTATAATATTACTAGGTGTAGGTAAACGAAACTATTATTATGTCTGATTCCACGCGAGCGAAGCGGCGGGCGTCCACTAGTAAATAAACAAATTAGTGGCCAAAAATACATTTTATACACAATCCTTCGTTGTCCCCACACTGGGATACACTGTGTTGTGGGCATAGATTTATTATACTAGAGATATATTGGCAATAGAAACATCAAAGCGAGACCAAAACTTAATTAAACGAGTATGCGTGTAATGTGCATGTGTGCTGTAAGCGGTTGTCGATAGGATTGAGGTGAGAAATACTAGAAATTCACGTATTTGATAATATTTTATATTCAATTCCTATGCATTCAAAGTATTAATATAATAAAACTAGTGGACGCCCGCAGCTTCGCTCGCGTGGAATTAGACATTCAATAACTTCAAAAACGGCAAAGTTTCATACTAACTTTGCACCCCCGTTTTACCCTCCTAGGGGGTGAATTTTCAAAAATCCTTTCTTAGTGCTCCTCTACGTTATAAAAGGAACCCCTGTGCAAAATTTCAAGTTTCTAGCCCTTATAGTTTAGGCCCTGCGTTGATATGTCAGTCAGTCAGTCAGTCAGTCAGTCAGTCAGTCAGTCAGTCAGTCAGTCAGTCAGTCAGTCACCTTCTCCTTTTATATATATAGATGTCGTATTATCACCCATCCATAATGTAAATAAAAATTTATCAAAGTTCTCAAACAATGCAATTGGAGAATTAAATCTTTCAATCGAACTTACATATGAAATGTATTATTCTGTGGATTTTCTTTCATAGGTGAGTTATATTCTGGTACTGCACACGTAACCATAATTATTTACGTCTAAATCACACCAAATGTACGCTTTTAAACGTGAGATTTAGATTTAGATTATAAGTAAAATTTGTTTCATTCACAACTGACGTTGGGCCAATACAAGCCTATGACATGTACGCAAATGGTCTCCACCAATCCGCATTGGAGCAGCGTGGTGGAGTATGCTCTAGACCTCCCGCAGCATAGTCTGTGGGGGAGACCCGTGCCCAGCAGTGGGACGTCTATGGGTCGCAGCGAAATGGTCTCGCCTATCTATCTCGGTCTAACATAATATGAGTATCTATGTTATTTCTCATTCGCATTGTCAATCTATCTAGTATAATAAATCTATGGTTGTGGGTACATCAATACTACAATCAATACTAACCTTGACACACAACATGGCTGCCAAGAGCACCTGCGCGCCATTGTAGTAACTGATCAGCCTGCCGATGCGCAACGGCTCCCGGTTCTTCATCAGCCGGGGGCCGACGCGGATGAACACCAGGTAGGCGACCACGACCGATATGATAGGCATGGGGCTCGACATCATGAACCACGAGTCCACAATGGCGCCTGGAAGACAAGGAATTGTTTTTCAGAATCTGTATTGTATTAGTAGTATTATTTAATATATATAAAAGGAGAAGCTGACTGACTGACTGACTGACTGACATATCAATGCAGGGCCTAAACTATAAGGGTTAGAAACTTGAAATTTTGAACAGGGGTTCCTTTTGTAACGTAGGGAGCACTAAGAAAGGATTTTTGAAAATTCATCCTCTAAGGGGGTAAAACAGGGGTGCAAAGTTAGTATGAAACTTTGCCGTTTTTGATGTTATTCGAATGAAATTCAGTACCTATGAAGGTTTTTTATTGAGTTTCGAAAATCATCTCTTAAGGGGGGGTAAAAGGGGGGTGCAAAGTTAGTAGGTAGGTATAAAAGTTTTTCGTATATACCTACATTATTTCAATGAAATTTTGTATTTAGGTTATGTTACGCCTAATTCCACGCGAGCGAAGCTGCGGGCGTCCACTAGTTAATATATTAACCGCTTGCTCACCAGGACGGGCTTTTGTTTCTACGAGTATGTTTTTGGGCTCGGGTTTCACAAAACCGTTCATTGTGCTTCAAGTTGTTATTGTAACACTACCAAGTGTTATCTTTTTTATGTTTAGTATGAATGCAGCTATATAATTAAGTGTTTTGTTTATTAGTCTTCAACTACGGTGTAGAATTATGATACGCTGAACACAGAGGTACCTATTGCTTTTTTGAACGTGTTTAAACGATCATATCAAAAATTAAAGCGTAAAACTTATATTTCAGACTGTTGTGAGATATAAATAAATATGGCATGACAAATTTTGTAAAAATATTACCCATACGTGTGTAAAATAAACATAGGGGATAACACATTTACGGATTCATTACAAATTTGTGGAGTTAAAGTTAACGCGTTAAGAAGAATCTATTACTATGTCTAATTCCACGCGAGCGAAGTTGCGGGTGTCCACTAGTAATAGGATAAGTGGAAAGATTGTCGGATATCTTTAAGCGTCCTTATAAATAACACTTAATACAACATAGTTAAGCTGCGTATCATCACAACCCTTTCTTTGTCCCACTGTTGGGCACGGGTCTCCTCTCAGAACGGGAGGGATTAGGCCTTAGTCCACCACGCTGTCCAAGTGCGGATTGGCAGACTTCACATGCCTTCGAGAACATTAGAAGAACTCTCATGCATGCAGGTTTACTCACGATGTGTCCTTCACCGTTACAGCAAATGACATTTAATTTCATAAATCGCGCATAGCTCAGAAAAGTAATTGGTGCGTGCCGCTGGGGTTTGAACCCGGACCGTTCGAGTGAGAGGCGAGTTCGATAGCCACTGGGCTGTCACCGCTGTATAAGCTGCGTATAATATTGTTTAATTGTTTGTAATTATCCATCTAAAGCTAACGCGACACACCGAGCGTCGGTTCAAGTTTGGATATTTTGTTTCAGATTCAATTGAACTTTATTAGTGTGGGCGATGGATGTCAGCATACGGATTCAGCTGGCGATTGAATTACGAGGATCGCACTGCAGTGCTTCTGCAGTGATCACTGGCGTATTTTACTACGGAATTTTTTACTCCTCTACGAAAACCAATGGGTTTTGATTTCTGAAAATCTTTCGTGAAACCTGCCTTGCCTACCTGTAATTCATTGCTCAATGTCCTAAGGCCTTAATTTAGTAGTCTTTTTAATCGTGCAAATAATATTTTAAAGGAGCGGCAACACGAACATGGTGTCTGGTACATCCTAATATAATTTACTATGTCGGTTACCAGTGGTAACCGACATAGTAAATTATATTAGGATGTGTAGTTAAGAGATATTCGTATTTAAAAGTGTCTTCATGTGTTACGTCTTACCCTTCCTCGCTATATTATTATAATTTTTTTTTAGAGCCGAACTAATATATAAATATGATCTAACCTGGCCACAATACTATTCAAAGTAACAAATATATTTATGCTTTGAAATAGGTAAAAGGAATTAATGTACTATGATCCATTGCATTCCATGCAATTAAGAGTTTTCAGAATAAAATTAATCAGTACTCACTCTTTCCTATCTTCAGTGAATCAATATATCTGTCCATTTTTTCTAAATAACTCATTTCTTCGTATTTTCTTCTGTACCTGGAATAAAAGAAAAAACAGTTATTATAATAAAAGTATTTAACCTTGTTTTGTTAACCTTTCTACAGAAACGTCAATGTCAATGTTATATTTTTCTTCTTTCCAGCCATGGTTTTTAATTATACAAACACTAAATCCGTATTGTAACCAAAATCAGGAAAACCGTGTCTCTCTCTATACTGTACTCAGGATCAGATTAGGTGATTTGAGATCAATACGTATTAATTATAAATAAACACATCTCAACATGAACTCGAATCACATGTAGGTATATTTTTTTAAAATATTTTTTTTCTGTTGGTCTTACTGGCCCTTACAACATTTATGATCAGGAAAATGAGATGAAATACTAAATACCCGTCATTTTCTAGTACAAAACTGTAATAATTAATTTTTAAATTGGCACAAGACTCCATTCAGAATTGGAGGTGTTCATCTGTTCATAGTACCACTCTATCAAAGACCGAATTGGCAGACTTAACATGCCTTCGAGAACTCTTAAGCATGCAAGTTTTTTGTGGCGGCTATGTTGGCGGGGCGTCACGCCTGGAACGCAGTTGTCTTCTTATATGAAACCGTGATGGTGCACAATGAGGCCGCAGAACGGGATCGAGACGGCAGATCCCACACGCGGGCAACGGGGCGGTGGAAACCATCAGCTCGCCACGCCTAGTCCCGGGCAATGGAACTAAGCAGTCGCAAATCGATCAGGGTGGCCCTAGCCGTTTGCACGACTGAGAGAAGAGGGCAGGCGGTGTGAATCCGCTTCGAAGAGTGGGAATTATTCCCACGAGAAGAGCCTTTTGCCAAAAGGGAAACGCGCAAGAGCGGCCGGTGCGCTCCCTAGTAGGAAGTAGGAAGGGTGCCGAATGTACCCTGGCCTCCTCCCAGCGGTCATCATTCGAAGATTGTTAAAAATAAGGCCTTATCCATCATTTTCGAGAAGAGACTGAGCCCAACAGAGAAGTAAGTGGTAATACTATCGATTCTTGAGTCACGCGAAACCTTCCATTTAAAAAGCAGGTGCGTGACTTTAATGACTCACCCCAAATTTATATCTGCTGCATGCATATTGTTTATATAACATCACGGCCGTACTTCTACCAAGGGGTAGGGAGAGGTGTGTGATTTTTATATAAGTCATATTTACATAGTTTTTTATGAAAACCACAATGTTAAGCTGTATCAAACTTTTTAAGGATTCAGAACAAGTTCTAATAAGAACATTACTTGATGTGTCCGTTCGTAAAATATGATAACTATTTTTACCACTATTTGTCCTGTTAGTGAATGTTAGTAATAGTCCAGTTATATCAGTGTTTTTTTAAACTATGGCTAAATATATGGTAGTAGTATGTGCATAGTTCCTTACGCCACTATTTCGGCTATAACGGTACCTCCATGTATAACTTGACCATGACCATCTTAGAATAGTCCACTCCATTGTACAATGCTCAATACCAGCTTACTGTACTGATGTGAAGACACCTTTCTCTCTATAGACAGATTTTGTCACGTCTGCCTTTGTCTGTTCTAAAGATTCTTTGTACTAAGTTCTTTCTTATTATAATTGGATTAGGCACAATGACAAAGACAAAAAATGCAGTCTTATGGAATGGTACGTGTCACTCTTAATTAGACGAAATGAAAGTTAAATACCTACTTAATAAGTTAAGGAAGTTGTTAATTTATCTATAGATACTCGTAGATTGGGCTATGAGAAATAGATATTTGACATAAGCTCCATATTAAATGTGTCAAATATCTATCCCCGGTTTGCAAATCTATCGATAGATAGGTTATTACTACATTCGGCCGTTAATGACTTTTCTAAGATAAGTGCGATTTAAGAAATTAAATGTCACTTGCTATTCACGCCACATCGTGAGGAAACCTGCATGCCTGAGAGTTCTTCATAATGTTCTCGAAGGCATGTGACGTCTGCACATCCGCTCTTGGCCAGCGTGGTGGACTAACGCTTAATCCCATTCTGAAAGGAGACGCGTGCCCAACAGTGGGACAAAGAAAGGGTTGTGATGATGACGATTCCGTGTTGGAGAAACTTATTAAATACATAAATATATATGCCTAATAAATATAACATCACGTTTGTATTTCTTCAACGGGGTAGGCAGGTATGTTTTACTCCCAACAAGTTCATCAGTTACGTTGTTTCCGAAAAAAAATCATCCAGGACTTTTTGCTCTATGGTCATGCTCGGGACCACTTGACTAACGAGACAGTCGAAGTCTAGTCATCCCGTAATGTCAGAATGAGATTAATTCTCTGCAAAATGGCCTACGACTCATTCCAGTTGAGTCACTAGTGTTTTATTTATAAGCTCAGATAAATGCGTGAAAGTAAGTCGCGACGATCCACTAAACAAAAGCGACCTTACGACCTAATGGGGCGTACATTGAGTACGTATGAATCCAATAGAGAAGTCATAATGATTTAATTTTTAAAAGTTAGTAAGCGCGTTAGTTCAGCAGCCACCACCACAACTTCGACATCCCACCGAATCGACATGTTTTATACTTAAGCTACCTCTATCGAGAATTGACAGAGGAAAAACTTGGGCGTCTCGTCGAACCGAACCTGCTCACTAAAAAATCAGGCGGTAATTTACGTCGAACGATAAATAAGTAAAGTAATAGATCTAAATTATGACAGATCAATTATTTTATTAAACCTACCTGGTTTCTAGTGTCGCGAAGTAGAGGTCATGTATTTGATCTTCGAGTTGGGTAAAATATTATTGGAGTTCCCAACTCAAAATCCCGGTAGTAGTTCGAAGTTTAGATTTTTACATAGTGTTACAAAAGGATATAATAATTATAATAAAGGCCTTTATAAACTGAAATTTTTAACTTACATGCTATTCTTATAAAACAGTAGTAGGTACCTATTCTTAGATCTAATAAACATGGCAAACAATAATAAATACATTAGCAACCACTTTGGTCAGGTTGTCTGTCGACATAGGATAAGCTACCACTCAAACACAACTGGTGAAAAGATGTTGTATACAATTGACATATGCCTACCAATTCTATGTGGTATTCAATGGTAGAGAACTGGACATCGAATCATCGACACTTGACATACTGCCCCTCTCAACGCCTCGTCAATAACCCATCTAGGCTTTATATCTCTATCGAGGACTAGAAAGGGCAATTTTCACTGTAACAAAGCACTTGACCGTGTCCGTGACTACGTTAAATCAAATTGCAATATATATACTGATACAGTAGAGTTCAGATTCCACTGGCATTGTGGATGAAAATGCAAGGTTATTGCACCTAGCATTGCACGGGTCTGATATGTCAAGTGTGTAGTGACAATGCTAGGGTGACTGCTAGTTTATGGCTTGTAGGATGAAAGTAAAGCGATTCTATAACTTTCTCTGTTGGTTGAAGCGATTACCTCGGTGTTTGAGTTTAATAATTTACCTAAATAGAATTTCATTAACTATTGGAGTAACTTTAACGAGCAGTTTTTTCTAGCCGTTCGTGGAAAATGAACAAGGTTAGATGTTTCGTGCACGAAATATGCGGACACTATATATATACTTCTATTTTGAGTTCTAGTGTAGGAAGTTTTAAGAACGGATGAGTAAGATAAGGTTGATCCATTGACGTGACAACTCGTTTCACAAACGTTCCACTCCTTGAGTGAAAAAATACACTTAAAATCATAATTTAACGTGCCTTTAATTTAACTACCCATACATGTTTTTATAAAGACCATTTATAGTTATTTAATGCAAGCACAGAATACATAATAATTGATGAAGTCAAGAGTTAATTGAACTTTTCGATTTCGAAACCGTTTTCGATTTTTAGTTTCCATTTTAGATAAACGTTTATCTATATAATAAAAATGAATCGCAAAATGTGTTGGTAAGCGCATAACTCAACAACGCCTGGACCAATTTGGCCAATTCTTTTTTTTAAATATTCGTTGAAGTTCAAGGATGGTTTTTACGGCGAGAAAAATTTGAAAATTCATCCCCTAAGGGGGTAAAACGGGGGTGCAAAGTTAGTATGAAGCTTTGCCGTTTTTGAAGTTAGGGAATGTGTAACGCGAGCGAAGCTGCGGGCGTCCACTAGTATACAATATATATGTATATATAAAAAAATTAAGGCACAATCAATTCTCTGCATCCATGACAACTGTGACAGACCTTGAGACTCATAAGGTCGTTAAAATTCGGTCAGAGATGCGTTGCAATTTCTACCCTTGAGTTATATCAGAGTGTCCACTAGACAAGTGTTACCGGGTCAGGTATCCGCCGTATGACCATGGACACTTAATTGCGCATTGTATATCAATGTTGTACAACACTGTCTGTACACTGTAGGTACTGTTTATTACGCAAAGGCCTAAATTTTATACATTCCCCGGTTCGTCCTCATTCCGTTTCAATATATCATTCTATTGTCTTTGATTGCAAAACGCATGTCGAGGGCTGAAGGTGAGGGATTTGATTGGTAATTGTTACTTCAAAACTATTAATAGAATCTTCTTGATTAAAGTAGACTAATAAAATTCTGTATTTCTTCTAAACATTTTAAATCCAATGAATCTTTTTTGTTTGCCGACCTTCGCTGTCAACCTTTCGCCGCCCAGAGTTCAAAATATTACGTGGTTGAAAGAAAATTTAGACTTAGTAGGGTATCAGATGTTGGATTAGGGATAGGATCGACTTGGAACTAGAATCTTACTTACAAACAAATGGACTGAAGTATTAAGACCATTTTTTTGACGTGATAACGTCTTATAAATTGATGAACAGCGCATATGAAAAAATGAAAAAGTTATGTTTTTTTTGTACATTCCAGCATAAAAAGAGAAAAATATACTGATTCACAGAAAAATATTAAAAAAAAAATTAAATGAGCGGTTCTCTGCAGAGAAATTATTTTCAATAAATTAATTTTACACACGACAACATTGGCGGTTCCATGGCTCCGAAATAGGGAACTGTCAAAATAAATATATAGACTTGTCTGTTGTCTGTGATTAGTTATCTGTACTGTAGATACTTTGAA
Source organism: Carterocephalus palaemon (assembly GCA_944567765.1). NCBI lineage: Eukaryota > Metazoa > Arthropoda > Insecta > Lepidoptera > Hesperiidae > Carterocephalus > Carterocephalus palaemon. Next base: position 13,011,261 of record OX155643.1, read on the forward strand.
GTTTAGACTACAGACGTCAATTCTCCTTTTTTGTATTGTATAAAATAATGATTATGACGTTATCACGTAAATCTATCGTTCGTAAGCCGACTTTACAGACAACCAGTATTTTTTTTGTTTTTGCGACCGACACATAATATAAATGGCAAACAGGATTAATTTTAAAGATCTCTGGACACTGGTCGAGCTCTTCTAATGGAGGGAGATGGATGGAGAAAGTAATGTATTTGAATGACAATAATTTTATTGTTGTTTCGTTAATAGGTATGAAAACTGGGTTGTAACAATTACATGGCATTATTAATCCATTTGAAAACAATACAAGCTCCATAAATAACGTTGTCAAACTAAATTGGAACCGCCTCAACCTATTCGTACTTCAGAAATAGTTTTACTAATGGGGAACGTATAAAACATAACGCAATTTTATGTTCAGAAATAGTTCTATGACGCAGAACATGGGGTTGTTCATGGCGTTTATCGTTAATCAAACCCTATAGTCACCCTCCCTCCAATTCCCTTACGCATAACGTCAAGCTTGTGTTTCCCGAAGAGGTGGGTAGGGGTGTGTAGTACACCTGATTTGAGAGATTTATGAAAATAAATCTTAATATAATATATTTCGACAGGCCCGTTGGCGCAATCGGTAGTGACCCTGTCTGTTGCGCCAGGGGTCGTGGGTTCGAATCCCACTCAGGACAAATATTCGTGTGACGAGCACTTGTATTTGTTCTGTGTCTGGATGTTAATATTATCTATTTATGTATGTGTATCAGACTCTGACACCCATATCACAGGTTCGCGCCTACTTTGGGATCAGATGGCCGTGTGTGAGAATGTCCAAGGTATTTATTTATTTATTTATATTTCTTGTATAGGGAACCAAATAGGGAACCAAATAGGTTTTATATGAAAGGGAACCAAATAGGTTTTATATGAAACCAAATAGGTTTTATATGAAAGCTAATTGGTTGGTTGTAATAATTGTTTTTAAAACAATTGTGGTCCGGTTGGAAAGGTGTGGATTCCGGTTACACTTCTTTAGAGGCGACCATCTTAGTCCTCAAGGGTAGCAACACATCTGTGACTGACTTAGAACAAGACTCCTACTAACAAGTACTAACTGGACTATTACTAACACCAAATAACAGGACTAACTATCACTAACAGTCCCCAGTCCTCATACCTACTAACGAACTGACCAACTAATGTTCTAATTAACTTTCTCAACTAATTGGACTAACCATCCCAGTCCCTAATTGAGTCTTGTTCAAAGTCAGTCACAGTTGTCATGGGCGGCAGCGGATGGGTGGTGCTGCAAGCTCGTTTGCTATCCTGTATCCATAAAAAAAAAAAAAAAAAACGTGTGTATGACAGTGAACTCCTCCTAAACGGCTGGATAGATGTTTATGAAATTTTTTGTGTGTTCAAGATTCCAGAATGGTTTAGATTCACAATTTGGTCCACTGGAAAATGTGTTTTAAACACTATTTTAGTATTTTTATATTTAACCGTCGTTCATTGACGTGAAGCGTCGCTTCACTTTGACATTTCATATGGCAGAACAACGTTTGCGGGGTCTGCTAGTATATTATAAATATCTTGGACATTTTCACACGAGGCCATCTGACCCCAAAGTAGGAGCGAATCTGTAATATGGGTGTTAGAGACTGACATACATACATAGATATTTTAAATATATACTTAAATAGATAATATTGATATCCAGACGCAGAACAAATACTAGTGTTCGTCACACGAATATTTGTCCTGAGTGGGATTCGAACCCACGACCCCTGGCGCAACAGACAGGGTCACTACTGACTGCGCCAACGTACCTGTCAAATTAAATTAATTAAAATCAATTAAATGTCAACTGTTGTAACGGTGTTGGAAATAATCGTGAGAAAACCTGCATGCCGTAGTTCTCCAATCAGTTGGCAAGCGTGGTCCATTGGCTAGTGTTGACCATAGCCGAAACTCACCCGTTCTTAGAGAGACGAGCCCAGCAGTGGGACAAAGAATGTAGGTTGATGTACAAAGTTTCGTCGCAATGCGGACGCTTATATTTTCGGATTCAATTCAATAAGTCTGGCCTTGACCTTTCAGGTTCCTGCGCTTTGGAATGGATGTCTCAGTCTAACGAGAATCTACTTCAGACCTGCTAGAGTAAGGGTGAGGCTACACGGGCGGTTCTCCCGCCGCGGGAAACCGCTCGACAAAGCTGCCGCAGACCATCAAACTACACGGGACGCGGTTTATCGCTGCCTTTTGTTCATTTCAACATGGATCCGCCAATGATAACTGCGCTTGCAGCTCTAATATTAATAGAATGATTAAAAAATTAAGTAAAGCGCAATGTGTGGGTGGAACCAGTGCTAAGTAATCGTTTAACTTTGGGAATATTTCATTCAATGTTCAACCACTTCCTGTCCTATTTCCATCCATAACTTCGCTTTTAGTTCGCGATTGGCGTAATCCTTCGACTGCACATCATACAAAGCAGGTCGATCTTGTATTTCTACAATAAAACGCTCCGTATCGAACATTTTGACGCGACACTAGCCACGCAAGCGCACGAACGACGAGCTAGCGCCAAGGTCCCGCGCAGAATGACGGTGGGATAGCGGGAAACCGTCCGTGTAGTTTAAAAGCGTCGGTTATCAGCGGCGGTTTGACGCTGCATGCGGCGGTCGTATTTCTCCCGCCTGTGAGCCGCGACGGGAAACCGCGCAGTGTAGTATGCAGCATACAACTTCATATTAAATTGTGTCCAGTGCGGTTCAGAAGCGGTTTTCCGCGGCGGGAGAACCGCCCGTGTAGCCTTGGCCTAAGTGACGGTCGTTATTCAAATTAGAGAGGTGAAATCCTGTGAGGGTTGAAATCCTTTACAAATTTTATTTATTGTATTTTTTAAAAGCTTTTATTCAACTTCACTCGTAAGTATCTATGTATTATAATAATATGTAGGTATGTACGTCCTGGAATTTTGCAATCAATATTTCACCCACTACCACTAAAGCTATCGAAAAAATCCACCGAAGCTGAAATTTGGCACATATATTTGGTTCCGATGACAATGCACGAAAATAAAAAAAAGTTATAAAAACCTTTTTATTTTTAATTTTTTTTAGTATAAAGTATAGTAGTATATAGTAGTAGTAGTAGAAGTATATCTATAGTTATTGAGCACGCAACATTGTTTTTCGGTGATTCGGAATACCCTTACCCGAAGGTTATCGATAGTTTTTATTATTAAAAACAACCGGGACCGATGGAGTGCTTTCCGAAGCACGGTACTGCTCATGAAATTTGCCACTAGCGGCCACCCATCAACAAACAGACCGCGCCCGTCGTTGCTTAACTCTATCGAACATATTGAATCAACGCGATGGGTGACCGCTAGTAGCAACATTTCATGGACGCTACCGTGCTATGGAGGGCACATAAAGCCGACGGTCCCGGTTGTTTTCAATGCTGGAAACAGTCGCTAAGCCTTGTCGAAGACCTTCGGGTGGCTTGAGAACAGTCGACACTGGGTTGGCCACTAACCCCTCCACCAATCCGCATTGGAGCAGCGTAGTGGAGTATGCTCTAGACCTCCCGCAGCAGTGTCTGTGGGGGAGACCCGTGCCCAGCAGTAGGACGTCTGTGGGTCGCAGCGAAGTACGCATTTACTACGTGCGCGATAAACTTCTACTAGTAGGTTAGGTACCTACAGTATTGGCTACGAGTTTATGAAGCAATTGTTTTTATTGCACTCTGGTATTGTATTCGATAATCGAATTGGATTCAGGTGGTCTTCGGTAAATGAGAACATGCCTTATATTATGATTCAATGCCAAACCAAAATTAGTTAAAACACCTTACTATGCACCTGACATACGAGAATATAGTAAACTAGTGGACTAAAGAGTGGAATAAAATAACTCTGTCTGTCTGTCTCGCTTTCACGCCCAAACTACTGAACCGATTTAAATGAAATATGGTACACAGATAGTCTAGTCTAGAGCCTGAGAAAGGACATAGGACTTTTTAATTGAAAAAAGTGTTGTAAAGGGTTGAAAAGGGTGATGAAAAGTTGTATGAATGTATTGTCATTTTCAGAACTAGAAGCATAAAATTTATATTTTAGGCTGTTGATTAGATTTATTACTATTTTTCATAGTACACCTTCGATCTACTAGTCTATCGACGGTTTAATAGGCTCTACCATGTAATGCAATTCAGAAATCTATAAGCTACGAACAGCGACTACGTTGGAACTAGATAACGGAATTATTGGGACCAAGCCCAAGTGTGTGGGTACTGCTTCTAAGTTACCAATTAAAGAAAGAAAGAAAATCTTTATTTGTGCACTAGTGGACGCCCGCAGCTTCGCTCGCGTAGAATTAGACCCATTAACGACGTCTGCCCGCGTCGGGTTGCCCACTTGACTTCAAAAACGGCAAAGTTTCATAATAACTTTGCACCCCCGGTTTACCTCCTTAGGGGATGAATTTTCAAAAATCCTTTCTTAGTGCTCCCCTACGTTATAAAAGGAACCCCTGTGCAAAATTTCAAATTTTAACCCTTATGCGGTTTAGGCCCTGCGTTGATATGTCAGTCAGTCAGTCAGTCAGTCAGTCAGCTTCTCCTTTTATATATATAGATTATTGCAACAAAGATAACACACAGACTATAACTAAACTATAACTAACTTACAAATATAACTTATGCCTAAACGTTATCCCGGTTGCAGTGAGGGCAACGTCTACACTCAGCATTATGCTGTTGGCTCTGAAAAAGAAACTCAGCAGCGCTGATTTTCAGTGCAACCTACGTTGGGGGAGAATAGTTTGGTCAAACGAAAAGCCTGCAAAAGCGAAACCTTATGTTAGCTAGCTAGGGTCTGTTATTACTTACCCCGATACGTCACTAGTTAAACAAACAAGTGCACTACCATCCATAATCTCCTACTAATATAAACTTACACATTGGATTAATAACATTTAATATTTCGACCTAAATTCTTTCGATTTATGCCGTGCGTTGTCTTGGCGACAACGTGTAGATTGGAATGAATCCAAGCTTGTTATAACTATGAACGGAAATAAAGGGTTAATAATAGTAAGCAGCTCAAATGAAGTGCTCATAGTTATATGGCGCATCGTTCGTACGTGGCCGGCCGGGTTGCAACGACAGGTGTTTTTTTTTATGGATACAAGATAGCAAACGAGCTTGCAGCACCACCCATCCGCTGCCGCCCATGACAACTGTGACTGACTTCGTGACTGAAAATGTTGCCACTAGCGGTCATCGAACCACTTCGCGAGCAGAGCAGGCAGCGAATGGGGCAGTACCATCGCCCGCCACGGTACCTAGTACCATTTCTGCCATGTAATAATTGTTTTTAAAGCAATTATGGTCCGGTTGGAAAGGTGTGGTTTTCGGTTAAACTTCTTTAGATCTTAGTCCTCTACCGCAACACATCTGTGACTGACTTAGAACGAGACTCCTGCTAACAAGTACTAACTGGACTAACACCAACTAACGAGACCGACTATCACTAATAGTCCCCAGTCCTGATACCTACTAACGAAAAGACCAACTAATGTTCTAATTCTAATTAACTCTCTCAACTAATTGGACTAACCATCTTGAGTCTTGTTCAAAGTCCGTCACGGTTGTCTTGGGCGGCGGATGAGTGGTGCTGCAAGCTCGTTTGCTAACTTGTATCCATAAAAAAACCCAGAAAATATGCATAGATAATCACATTATTATCGCCGGAAAATCTGATTTAGAAGAACATGTTTCATTTATTTAATTTAATTATTTCTTATTTCTTGAACCATTTTTGCATAATATAAGGCGTCTCTTTCAGTATTTGGACGGGAGAATATCTTTATTTTCCGGGAGAGGGTTTTAACTTTAAAATTTGCCAGAACTATCTTTTCATATGTCCGCGAATCGTAATCGCTTTAGTGCGTATTGCAAAGATCTGAATTATGTTCGATCAGCGTTTCCATTTCAAACTATTTGAAGAAATTGTTTTTTAATATTTGTTCCGTATTTCCAAATACCTTGGTTTTTATCTGGTGTTGAATACCTAAATATTTTATGATATTAGGTAATAATTTGTTTTAACTCACACCCCCGCGGTAGGCTTATCCTGCGGGGCAGACACACACAGAAAACCAATTATCATTTATCAATCACAAATTTATCATCTATCTATCACAAACATTTATTTGTGAAATAAAAATCTGGCTCGGTCAAGTTTTGAACCTGGATTAGCAGTCAGGGTAACTCAGGGATTCAATAACTGTTGACTTTTTTATGACTTTTCCCTCACGCTTACTTCATATTACATTTTAAATATAATAAATAAATATTTATAATTTTAATTTATTTATTTATTTAATTTAAATAAATAAATAACATCATTCTTTCAGTATTGTATTCCGCGTAATATTTATTAAATAATATTGGAGCGGCAACAATCTTAAATGTCGAATATTAAGAAAAATCTTTCAGTTTTTAAGTGAATATTTTTACGTTATTAAATAAATATAACTTCTTGTTTATAAAATAAAGCCATCATTTTCATTATAGACATTTAAGTGAGCGCTAATAACAAAGGACCTTATCAACACTATCGAAGAAATTTATGTAATCAAACAATGCAGATGACCTAAAAAAATATTTTACGTATAGATAGTAACCGTTTCTTATTTATAGGCAAAAATTCGTCAAGTTTTTTACCTCTAACACACATCAAACACTGTTTCTCAAACTGATATAATCGATAAATTCCTTGTTCACATTCAACTTGAAGGCAACTTAATTGTCTCTTGTCACGTAAAGCTTACCGTATCCACTTATCCACGAACAGTTATCGGTATTAAGTATATTTAATCGACTTTAAACACGCCATTAAATTTTTAATAGTAACTTAATTTACAACGGACCAACTTTTATCTGAAACTGAAAAAAACTGAAAATTGTAAAAATCACCCATCGCTGACCAAACGTAACTTTTAACTGAAATTGTAGTCAAGGTCACGCGCTTTGTTTCAGTAAACAATAAAAACAGCGGTACTCAAAGTTAACTTTAACTCACCGTTAATCCGCAGTGTTCCCGATCGGATCCGTGTAGACCTTAGGACGATTCACACAGCACTGCGGCGATATCGACCCGACCGCGTGAAATAAGCACGCGACGTATCTTGGAGCAACTTGCCCTAGTTTTAGAACTAATAAAATTAAATATCACACTAGAGCCATCGCCCTTTAGGGATAATCTTGACAGTTGAACCTACTCAACCCCCAAAGGGTATGAAACAATGGAGGGGCGGTTGCAGCTGCGCCGGGGACAATTCCAGCCGCGACGCTATCAAAGTCAAAGTCAAAGTTATTTATTTGACGAGGCTATATTTTTATGAGTAAGATGTTAAAATTGTATCAAATTGAGTATTTTTTTCCAATGTGTTTATTAATTTGACGCGTTCATAACTAGGTGGATAAATATCTGATTGTCGAAGACCCAGAGTCAGCATCACTGTCTTTTGTAACAATTACTAACTGGATAACTGCTAACACCAACTAACATTAATGATTATTGTTACTAACAGTCCCTTATACTATAATTTTATTTCTTAATTTTTAAATTTATTTCTTAATTTTTTTTAAAAAATTTTTGATTTTTTTTTAATTTTTTGTAATACTGTCTGTACTTGCTGGTGAAAATAAATCTATTTCTATTTCTAATTTTCATACCTAATAAAAAATTTACCAATTAATTTTACATACTAGCAAGCGGGTATAATAGGAGAGGCGTTGGACAAGTTTTCAGCTTGCCTCAAATACCTACCGAAAAATTGATGCCAGCTCTTGGACCATGCGGAATGAGCTTCTTTCGTAAGTCTTATCGGTCGCGCGGCTTATGACCTCAACTGATATCAACTGATCCATAGTATTAAGCAACACGGGTTTCTAGCGGCAATCAACCATAGTTGCATAATTTCATGAGCGTGTCTGGGCACTGGAGGACACGTGATAACGTCGGTATCGGTTAAAAAAGACCTTCGGGTGGCCCAATAACTCCCGACAGTTGAATTGGCTAACCCCGCATTAGAATAGTGAAGTGGAGCCATGCCTTCTCAGCTGTTGCCAGTAGTGGGACTAGTGGGCTAATTGCGTTGTCCTGCCAGTTTGAATGTTCTGCACAATTCAATGCTATCGAGGCAAGTCAAGTCTACCAATCCGATCTTGGCCAGTGTGGTTGACTATGGTTTCTACCTTACCATTCAGAGTGGATTCTCAACAGGATAGCGAAATTCTCGGGATTATGATGATAGTAATTAAAAATATCTCTTCGGAGAAAGCCCTCGTATAATTATGATAGAACTTCATGTACAGGTAAGTTCATTTAATCATTAATTATATACTCGTATATGTTTTTAATTTGGAGTTACTAACCAAGGAAATCAAATTATGGATAAATATTAACATTATTTAATAAAAATCTTACATTACATTACACTAATAAATAAAGATGTGAAATAATGAATAAACAAGAAACACTCATAGCAACAATACACTTTTTTTTTTTGCTTCTAGAAATTTTACCTCAATCATCAATTAATAGAACAGTGAATACATTTTTAATCAATATACAAAAATTGATATTTATATGAATATATGTCATTATTTTATATTTTGAAATTATTCTCAGTTAATTTTATATGTAGGTTCGTAGAAAATTTTATAATTAAAATATATTGTTAAGACACGAAATAAAAGATAATGTAGACTGTTGTTGTAGACTTATTTTGTAATCTGTGATGTAGACAATAACTTAAATGTAAAATATTATATTTTCTTCTACATTTGCATGTTTAGGTAGTATAAGAGTTTCAAATACATGTACCATAATTATAACATCCTAATTCTAAGCAAATAAAGAATTAAATTGAATTACCTATTTCACAGAAATTGTGCATTTAAATTATTATCAAGGCTATCTCAATCTGTAGATCTCCAGAGTGGGTATAAAATCACTTCGATACATTGTTTGGTTCAGGAGAAGACAAACACACTTTTCCATTCTTATATTATTACTCTATATATCTATGAGGTTATCAAAACTCATTGTCAAAGTTATTGTTACCTTCCAATCCAAGTGAATTTAATGTCTTTCCCTTCCAATAAATTTCCCCAGGCACATAACCCGTACCGATTCACGACATTCTGAGCCAACCACTCTTTCATTGTATAAAACTAATGAATATTTTAAGTAAGAATACATTATTTATTAGTAGGAATACATATCAAAACACAAAACGATGATAAAGACCTACGATAATAAGCCCCTAAAACCGTGTTATGTCGACAGACTGGTTAATAAATTAAATCAGAAGTTCAAGAAGTTAAAGTTTTTCACTTTTTAATAAAAATAACATACAAATTTTTACAAACTGCCGACAAATAACAGTAGAGCGTGGTTATCTTGTAAAATATTTTTTATTTGAAGGAAATTCAAGACAACGTCGTCATTTTCCCGCTCTCGCACGAAAGACTGACGATGAAGTTCCATCCACTGACTGAATTAGTCGGTCCTCAAAAAACTAACTAACTAACCAAGTAATTTTTGGTGCGTACGAGTATAAACTGTAGCATAAGCCTTCTGTGGTTTAGTGGGTAGGCGTGTCATGGAGTTCAAGAAAGCGTAAACAGAGCTCTCCTTCAGGGCCAGCGTTGCATTAACAACTAGCCTGTTCCCTAGTACATAAAATGGGGTGAATAGGGTAGTTTCTCAACTTTATTGTTAAATATGTCCCATTTTTATATAAGTTATATGACACTTTTTTGCCTAAGTTTTGTCCGGGTACTTATATTTTTGAATGACATATATAACTAGTTATATGCTCTAACATTATTATGAGAAAATCGCAAAAATCATCCTAAACCCTATTCACCCCACGTATGGGGTCAATAGGGTAAAAACTGGGGAGGATATCAAGGGTTGACAATAAATAGATTTTGTAAGTTAATATTTTTTCAACAGTAACAAAAATCTCAGTTCCTACCCTATTCACCTACTACTAAAATCTAAGAATGAATTATAAATAAGCCATGGAATTCCAGTTTACCCTAGGTTAGCGAATAGCCACAGAGGATATGTGTTAGTTGCGTGTCATGATCAGGCTTTTTGTTTGAAGACTTTGCTCTTATTCTATGTACGATTTGTATGCCTCGCAGTGAGAGTCGCTTCAATATAATGATTCTTAGCGAAATGTTCTATACTTTTGCTATTATTGTCTGTCTTATTCATGCTTCCGTTGCTGACTGTACCGTTTTCTGATTTGTTGTTATCAATATCAGAACTCTGTTCTTTTATAAGCTTACAACTACCATTACTATAACTGTTACCATTGCTTGAATCCATTTTTTTACTTTTTTCATTGTCATTATTTCTAGCTTGTTTAGGTTTTCTTATATAAGTTCTGATATAGAAATCGACGAAAAGTATCAGCATAAACACATTCTGGGGGAGAAATATTGCGGCAGTCCATCTCGGATATTGACAATCCGTTTTGAAGACGATAATGCTCATATGCACAACAAAGATGAAGAACTGGATCTGAAATAAAAAAGGATTATTATAACAATAACATTATCTATCGTTTAATTACTATCTGTTACTCAACCCACGATCTAGTCAATGATATTATTACGGTATATCAATGGCTAGATCGTAGTTTGTGTAAAGTACGATTGTGTGCTTTAATAAAGGTTTAAAACTTCGATTACGGAAGGAAAAATAGATTCAGTTTCATAGGTACATAATTTATGCGATATTGTATTGTATTTCGTTCTGCCGAAGTTCCCAATGTCAGCCACTATCGGCACAGATATAAGTGATTTGGGGCTTTGGACAGTTAATTTCATACTACTGAGCAATGATAATACGTTTTGAATTGAGAGTTATTTTGTTGGTAGCCCATATCGTTTTTTTTCTTCTGTCATCGAAGGTTAAAAGCTTTTATATGGCTTTGCTTCAAACTGCTGCTGCTTGCTGCAGGCTTGCCACGGCCATTTGCTAAGGGCGTCCCATTTCGTCATCGCAAATTTTTTACATAATTAAAATTGTATTGATTCACATGTATGTTGTATGTCGAAATACATTTTTGGCTGTGTCTATGTCTATGTCTAAACGTACAATCTGCAGCTGCGTGACGAGCCTCTTGGCCCAGACCATGTCCTTTACACTGGGAACGATCACGGAGAACAGATAGTAGGTGTACATCACTGTGTGTACTAAGGAGTTCACCACGCCGACCAGAGTTGCGTGACCACCTGAAATAAACAAACAAAAAATTGAAGATTATTTTTACAGTTTTATTTAAGCCACAAGATAATAAAGGGCCAGGATTATGAGTGTTTCTTTATAAATATAAATATTTGTATTTAGTGTAATCCCAAAAATTCCGAAAATCCAGACGCCCTATGGCCAATATTGTGTGTCATCAATCCATACATACATTAGCCTTTTGAAGTCCACTGCAGGACATAGCACCACTAAACCATACCCATAAACCCATAAAAGTGCCACTGTTTGGCACCCACAGACACAGCTGCGGGAGGTCAGCTAGAGCATACTCCACCATTCAGCTCGAACGCTAAAGTTAAACAACAACGGGCGTGCTCGGCTTGGGCGCTACCGTGTATCGATCACGGTTATTTTCAATGGTAAAAACAATCGTTAAGCCTTGTCGAAGACCTTCCTGTGGCTTGAGAATACGCGACACTGGGCTGGCCACCGGCCCCTCCACCAATCGGATTGGTGAAATTGAATCACCACAAGCGGTCACCCATTCACAAATCGGCCGAGTTATTACGACAACTACGGAGTTGCTTCAGTCTTTCACATACAGTCTATTCATCATCATTTCATTCATTCATTCATTCAATCTGTGCAAGCCATTGGGCCTGGCACGTATGCCTGAATTTATTTATTAAAAATAAATAAGAGTAAAGCATAATTACCAGGATAATACGTAACGGCTGCCCAGATCAGCATCACCATTCCAGTATGATGATAGACGTGCAGAAAAGATACTTGGTTGATCTTTTTGCGTAGAACAAAGAAGACCTGGAATGAAAGAGAAAATAATATTTATTTTAATTTATATTTAACATAAACGTTTATGTACGTTTAACGTAACGTATGTACACGTTTAGTACTGCGTTTAGTCCGTAGTGCTAACAATTAATTCAAGCTTATCATAGCAACCATCGAATCTACTATTTATTTGTAATTTCGTACATAATAATATACAATTTCATTTGCTGGTACTTTCGTACAGACTTGTTTGTGGGATAAGTTATCAAAAGTTATTGTTTGAACAATTCTATGAACAGATATAAGTAGCAGGGTTTCACGATGTAATGTTATGACTGAGAACTGTAATGTTACACTTGAGCAATAAAGATTATGATTATGATTATTATGATTATACAATAGTCAAACTAATAACTTTTATGTCCTGCTGTACCCAGACAGAACTTGATTGGTCCAGTTCGATTAGCCTACAGCAAAAGCGATAAAACAGATTTTGAAAAACTTGAATTTTGCCACCAACAGCGCCATTTCTGATCAAGTGGCAGGATTTCTGTACTTTCTGTTATTATTTAGTTTATTACTTGCTCGAAAGATGGTGCCAGTATACACTTACAATGCGGAGCAGAGAATAGCTTACTAGTAGTCTGTGATACTAGTAGGTATGTATAGTACTTACAATTCTTTAAAGAATTTTCACTAATTAATTCTATCTTGAAATTAAACTGCACATTTCTTTTAATTACCGACTTGTACAACATATTTGATGCAACTTCAGATTAATGCAAAGAGCTCATTGCTCTGAGGGTGCGGCTACGAAAAAACACCGTATGCTTTATAATATCATGTGGCCAAAGTTTCAGCGTTTAGGTATACTGGCTTCGCTGCGACCCATAGACGTCCCACTGCTGGGCACGGGTCTCCCCCACAGACGCAGCTGCGGGAGGTCTAGAGCATACTCCACCACGCTGCTCCAATGCGGATTGGTGGAGGGTTTAGTGGCCAACCCTGTGTCAAATGTTCTCAAGCCACCCGAAGGTCTTCGACAAGGCTTAACGACTGTTTCCAGCATTGGAAACAACCGGGACCGACGGCTTTACGTGCCCTCCGAAGCACGGTAGCGCCCATGAAATTTTTGCCACTAGCGGTCACCCATCCACAAACCGACCGCGCCCGTCGTTGCTTAACTTAACACTTTCGATCACATTGAATCGAAGCGAGCCACTGGGCTATGGACGCTACAGATTTTTTTTTATTCAGTCACATCTAAAAATACAACTTGTGACATACGACATTGAACAAAAAAATACATAGTTCGTATAACGTTTCCCAACAAAATTAGTCGACCATTGTTTGTTAATTTATAAGGCAAAGGAATTAAAATTGTTAATTGATCTTTGGATGGAACAGTGACAAGTTTACTTACGGTATCCAAAAGGTCAATAATCTTTAGTAGGAAGTAGCAGTAGCTTAGTTTTGCCACGAGCATCCCATCTTCAGAATCGCTGAAGTCGACAGGTTCACAGATCCAGCGGTATTTGCCGCCCCACCCCCAATACTTCAAGGTCTGAAAGGTTAGAGAATTCAAAAAAGTTAAAATACTAGAATTTAATGTCAAAATTAAAACTAACACAAAGTACCGAGAGTTTGTGTTGTGTGTTTCTTCAAGAAGACACTTTTATTTTGTAACATTTTTCTTGAAACTTGAAATTGTTAACTTTTTTCATAATAATTTATAACGAAATTGTTGTCGTTAACGTTTTTTGATAGTTTAAACGAATTGGGTGCCTCATGGATGCTAAAAATCAGATTGCGCATACGTGCAACCGCTTGAAAGAGTCCGTATTTCTGTATATTGGCAATGTTTCTTCTTATGTTTACACATAATTCACTACAAAACACTAAAAATGTGTATGAGTGCTATATTTATGATTTTAAAACTAGATATAAACACAAACTGAAATGATCATTAAATTTTGGTCTTTCAAATTCCAACCTTATCTACTTAAGGATGGAAGGAATAAACATTTATTAAAATTTACAAATCTAGCGCTTTGTCCCACTGAATTTAAATTCATAATTCATAATTCATTTATTCAATGTAAATGTTGTACAATTAGGTTATGTGGTATGTAGGCGAATGGTTCCTCACATTTACTCGTAGCTAGTAGGTACGTAGCATGCAAATATTGGCAATGTACAAATTTATGTTTGAATTTTAAATCAACTTATATTGATCAAATTAATTTAACAAAACACGTGTTAACCGGAATATTGTTTAGTACCCCATTAAACAACTTTAAAAAATCAAGTGTTTCACTTTTTCGTTCATAAACAGATAGATAAGTCTTCCTTCTTCTATGATCAATTCTACCATGCATTGGAGACATTTGCACCAAAAATCGATGAATTCGTAGTATTCGCTTTAAGGACCCTGAAGATGCTTTCGAAAATACCATTGAAAAGACAAGAAAATAAGAGGACTCCACTGCTTTTCTCGGTGGTTCCATCGAATGCGAAGATGTATAGAGATGAACCAACATACGTCGAAAAGCAATAAAAGTATTGACAATGAAGAAAGTTTCTACTTTGAGCCGTTTTTTATTTTCTAAGGACTTTCAGGGTACCCTACCAAAGAGTAGAGTTGCCCAAGAGTGACCGTTTGATTGACCTAGATTATTGTTTTTTTATTTGATATGTCTTATCAAAGGGGTTTATAATAATTTCGTTTCTCATGGTTTCGCCAGGCCTTCTATATACCGTCCACGCTTGTAACATCTGTTTTGAAATCCAAACAAGAATGGCACTACTAGATTCTAGTTGCTGCTACTACACATAGACGTCCCACTGTAGGGTACGCCGGGCACTCCCACAAATATAAATATAAAAATAAACTTAAAATAATTACTAAATTCTAGTAATTACATACTTAAAACCTAACATACAATAACTTCACGGGAATTTCGATGACAATTCGACATGGACGACACTCCAGAATTATCCTAGCATTATTTTTAATTTTGGATGATTCAACTTCTCCAAATTATCTCAATCAAAATTATAGCTTTTATGTGTATATTTATATGCATAAAGATTAAGTTAGTGTTATTTAAAGTACTCAGCAATGGTGAGACCATTGCTGAGGGTTGACTGGTAGAGAATGTCGTTGGGCTGCGCTTTGTAGTCTTTTGGCTCAATAAATATTAAATAAATAAATAAAGAAGAACACCTTGCCCTACCCGGGAATCAAACGCAGTATCACTAGCATAACAGTCGTGTTTGTCACGTTAGTGTCTTAAAACTCAAAGACCAAATATAAAACCACATAGTAAACCACACTCACTTTTACAAACAATAGAGAGCACAGCACAATTTGAAGGGCATTGTAAGCTATTATTATTTTGTCCAAATTGAAGGCAGGCCGATTCTTCATCCAGTTAGGACCCCATTTGAAGACGAACATAAGGTAAAGTCCCAACAGCAGTAAACCTTGGTACGGCTTGGCCACAAAAACCCAGTTCTCTGTTCTTCGATCTGAAATAATAATAATAATAAAGTTTTTAATTGCTCTCGAAAGGTGTTACACATTGAGGGCAAAGAATTATACATAACTAGTGGACGCCCGCAGCTTCGCTCGCGTGGAATTAGAGATAATAATAGATTAAAAAGTAGCCTATGTCCTTCCTCAGGCTCTAGACTATCTGTGTACCAAATTTCATTTAAATCGGTTCAGTAGTTTTGGCGTGAAAACGACACAGACAGACAGACAGAGTTACTTTCGCATTTATAATATTAGTATAGACTAGCTGACCCCGCAAACGTTGTTCTGCCATATGAAATGTCAAAGTGACGCGACATTTCGCGTCAATGAAAGACGGTTAAAAATAAAAATACTAAAATAGTGTTTAAAAAACATTTTCCAGTGAACCAAATTGTGAATCTAAACTATTCTCGAATCCCCTTGAATACACACAAAAAATTTCATCAACATCTATCCAGCCATTTAGGAGGAGTTCACTGTCATACACACGTACGCAAGGAATATATATATTAAGATGTAGAAACCATATTTGCGAGAGCCTGGTGCCAGGTTCCCGAGGTACCTGTGTCACCAGTGCATTCCCTTAGAGTGGTACTTAAAATAGAGAAAATATAGTATTAAAACTATTTAATTATGGATATTAGATAGCAAACGCGCTTGCTACCACCCATCCGCTGCCGCCCATGACAACTGTAACTGACTTTGAACAAAACTCAAACAGGGACTGAGATGGTGAGTCCAGTTGGCTGAGAGAGTTAATTAGATCATTAGTTGGTCAGTTCGTTAGTGGGTATGAGGACTCGGGACTGTTAGTGATAGTTAGTCCTGTTAGTTGGTGTTAGTAATAGTCCAGTTTGTAATTGTTAGTAAGAGTACCAAGTTCCAGTTCAGTCACAGATATTATTATGTTGCTAACCTTTGAGGACTAAAATACCTAAGTCGCCTCTAAATAAGTGTAACCGGAAACCAAACTTTCCAACCGGACCACAATTGCTGCTCAATGCTCTCGTTTGTACCCTTACTACCCGGTAGTATTATGTATTATTAGTTAGTAGGTGGGTGTGTTAAATTGTACTAAAATTAATACTCATCTTTTGTATTATCTAAACAGTTATATTGTATTGTTAAATTGTAGAATTATTTAATTAATTTAAAAGAATATTATTGTAGTATATTTAGTTATTTAGTATAAATTTAAGTACATTCACTGTCCGAACTGCTCAATACGCCGGGTCGCCCTGAAAACCAGCGGTCGTGGTTCGCTGCCAGCTGAGTGTGGCCCTATTTCGCCAGATCATATCCATACTGTTATTTATTAATTTGTTTTATAGACGATATATATTATTGTACGATACTTGTGTAACAGTTTTAATTTGACGAAATAAATTTATATTCATTCATTCATTCATTCATAAATTCTTTAGTATTTGATAAATAGAACTTAATTTCACAATGACTATTGAATGCATACAATACAGAACCATGAACTAATAGCACCTTGCAGGCTAAGAAGTAATACTTACCCAAGAAATTTACATCAGGTATGTTTAGATTGTGAAGCCAGTGTTTAATCCAAATAAATATAGGTTAGGACTGTCATTAAACCAGACAAATTAAAGCAAAAAAATTTTGTAACATACAAAACGCCGGAAAAGTTATTTTCGAAAAAAAAAAACAATTTAAATGAGGGTATTTGAAAATCATTATTAAATCAGCGTCATACTAATATTATAAATGTGTGTTTGGATGTTTGTTATTCAATAACGCAAAAACTTATAAAGGATATTTCTTATGGATACTATAAGATAGCAAACGAGCTTGCAGCACCACCCATCCGCTGCCGCCCATGACAACTGTGACTGACTTTGAACAAGACTCAATTAGGGACTGGGATGGTTAATCCAATTTATTGAGAGAGTTAATTAGAACATTAGTTGGTCAGTTTGTTAATAGGTATGAGGAATGGGTTAGTGATAGTTAGTCCTGTTAGTCCATAGTCCATAGTCCATAGTCCAATAGTCCAGTTAGTACTTGTTAGTAGGAGTCTCGTTCTAAGTCAATCACAGATGTGTTGCTACCCTTGAGGACTAAGATCGTCGCCTCTAAAGAAGTGTAACCGGAAACCACACCTTTCCAACCGGACCATAATTGCTTTAAAAACAATTATTACACGGCAGAAATGGTACTAGGTACCGTGGCGGGCGGATTTGGATGATACTTAGCACATAGGATACTTTTCATCCCGAAAATTGTTCCCTTGGGATGCTATGCACCTTAATTGGAAAGCGTCAACAGATAACTGCAGCAACAACATAAATTCTTAACATGATATAACTTTATCCGCGTCGAAGTTATATAATAGTGGGCAAATTTTATTAATTTATGCAAATAAATTATTGCAACAATGTGCTATTGTATTTCAGTTGACATTATGACCCAGAAAGAATTTTAGCAATTGAAAAACAAAAACACGTTCATATCATCGCAGAAAAATATCAACACTCTCAATACCACAACCAAAATTACTAACAATATCATTTCAGATTCATTTTATTCTCTTGTATATTATGGTACTAGTGGACGCCCGCAGATTCGCTCGCGTGGAATTAGACATTCACTAACTTCAAAAACGGCAAAGTTTCATACTAAATTTGCACCCCCGTTTTACCCCCTTAGAGGGTGAATTTTCAAAAATCCTTTCTTAGTGCTCCCCTACGTTATAAAAGAAACCCCTGTGCAAAATTTTAAGTTTCTAACCCTTATAGTTTAGGCCTTGCGTTGATATGTTAGTCAGTCAGTCATTCAGTCAGTCAGTCAGCTTCTCCTTTTATATAGATAGATTTGTATACCTTAATGAAAATCATTACATTATTTATTTACAATTCACAATGTCATCTCAGATTCATTTAATTTCTTTGTATATGAGAATTGTATACTCTTAATGAAAATCAATACAATTTTTATTTACATTTCACAAAGTTGATAGTACCGAGAAGAACGGGGGGCGCGTTCACTCCTGAAGATGATCATCGTAATAGATCGAAACTAGTCGGCCTATTTCCGACTTCGTGAGTAATCCTGTATCACCAACTAAAAATCTATATAATAAAAATGAATCGCAAAATGTTTTGGTAAGCGCATAACTCAACAACGCCTGGACCAATTTGGCCAATTCTTTTAAATGTTCGTTGAAGTTCAAGGATGGTTTTTATGGTGAGAAAAATTTGAAAATTCATCCCCTAAGGGGGTAAAACGGGGGTGCAAAGTTAGTATGAAGCTTTGCCGTTTTTGAAGTTAGTGAATGTGTAACGCGAGCGAAGCTGCGGGCGTCCACTGGTGTTATATTAAAACTAGATATAAACACAAACTGTAACGGAAACAGGCGTAACGGAACATCCGTTGCACCTGGGATTAAATTGAGCAATTGGACTGGGATTAAATCAGGCTAAAAAATTTAAAAATAATACGTAATATCTTCATGTATATTATATGATCCTGACCATATTCCAATTCCAGTTTCCAATCGATTGAATTAAATATTGTTTGTAGTCTTAATTTGTAATACCTTTTTTTTATGGATACAAGACAGCAAACGAGCTTGCAGCACCACCCATTCGCTGCCGCCCATGACAACTGTGACTAACTTTGAACAAAACTCAATTAGGGACTGGGATGGTTAGTCCAATTAGGTGAGAGAGTTAATTAGAACATTAGCAGTTCGTTAGTGGGTATGTTAGTTATAGTTAGTCCTGTTAGTAGGTGTTAGTAATAGTCCAGTTAGTACTTGTTAGTAGGAGTCTCGTTCTAAGTCAGTCACAGATGTGTTGCTACTATGTTGAGGACTAAGATGGTCACCTCAAAAGAAGTGTAACCGGAAACCAAACCTTTCCAACCGGACCATAATTGCTTTAAAAACAATTATTACACTGCAGAAATGGTATTAGGTACCGTGGCGGGCGGTGGTACTGCCCCGGGCGAACTCTTTAAGGAACCAATTAGGTTTCATATAAAACCTATTTAGTATTCGTATAAAACCTATAGGCTCATCACCTCTTTTACCTGTTCTGTGGGCTCTACCACCTTTAAAATACCCACCTATAATTTATTTTAAAATTTCAGAATCAATTAAGTAGCAACCCTAGTGTGACAAACTTGTTTAGGTAACTATTTTCGATGTCCATATTTTTTATTTTGTGCCAAGCCTTATAAAATTTTGAGGCATTATTTTGCTTTATGTTGATATTAACCTAAGATTCATCTCTCCCATGAGAAACTTTTTCCGAAATAAAGAGTATCTTAGATGTAACTAAGAAATTCAAACATATTGTACCGAGTCGGAATGGTACTTTTTGAATCCACTGTTTTGAGATTACATTTAGAAGAAGGCTTGAAAACATCAAAGCTTTGAAAGTTTAATTAAATGAAGAATTTCTTGTACAGGATATAGATGACATACGATATAGGTAGGTGTTTTTTTAGGCTTAACTTTGTTCATGACCCAAATTTGATAATATACAAATCATACATCGTATTAGTTTTAAGGTTGCTATGTATATTGCTATGTATTATTAAATGTAAGTACGTACACGTCTTAGTATTATATTATTTTCTGGTTTGTTATACTTTCCAGTATGTTAATTATTAAAATACATTATGACAAGTGTAAAAAGATAACTCATGAATAAAAAATAAAATAAGTATTATCTTGAAATAAAATCTGAATTATTTTTTTACTGATGCCATGAAGAAATCAATTTCATATTATTTCAGGCAGCTAAACATATTTTTGTACTCACCTATAAGTTCAACAAAAAGGAAATTGTATCCTAGTAAAGATTTCCTTATAATTTCCGCCATTTTTATGAACTCGCGAATATAATCATTAATATCAAGAATATTCAGGAATTTAAACTTTTCTATCGCTGTAACCAGATGTATTTTACATTTATTATTACAATTTATTAAAAAAAAAACGATTGAATGAGACACGCTTATAGCTAACGGCACATCACGTGTAGAAATCAACTATGGTACTAAGCAGTGCGTTTGAAATTAAAAAATAAAACTCCGACTGAAAAAGAATGTTAATTAATTGTAATTAGATACACGGTCATTGTTACAATTCCTTTTGAACACATAATATTTAAAAACAGTCACGTGGCTCTAGGTGTGATATGCCGATATTGGGAGTACAAATTAGTAATAACTGTTCGAAAATTTATTTAAAAAAAAAACAAATAAAAAAATGCTTTTTATTACATCTTAACTAATAATAATTAAGTATAATTTTGTTAATGTTAAGGTCATCGGTTCTTTTTTAAGGGTTCCGCACCAAAAGGGTAAAATGGACCCTATTACTAACGACTACGACTTCGCTGTCCGTTTGGCTGTCCGTCTATCCGTCTGTCACCAGGCTGCATCTAATGAACCGTGATAGTTAAACAGTTGAAATTTTCACAGATGATGTATTTCTGTTGCCGCTATAACGAAAAATACTAAATAATACAAGAATTAAAAATTTAAGGGGACAACCCATACAACAGACCTTTGACTTTGCCGTTTGTCATAGAGAATGGTACGGAACCCTTAGTGCGCGAGTCCGACTCGCACTTGGCCGGTTTTATTTGAAATAGAGAATTGTTGTTCGATCTCAAACTTCAGAGTTATGATTTTAACATAGTCAGACAAATAGGCATTGGAGATATACCTGTCTTATGGATCCGTATGATACCTGGTGCACCATAGACGAGGTGCTTGCATTTAAGGACCTGATACATTGTTTCCACGTTCATGCCTGTACATCCTTGAAGGGTGAGGCAGAAGTGAGCTGTTGGCATGCATAAATCGAAACACCAAGCTACAGGCAATTTTTCCCAATCTGGGGATCGAACCCAAAATAATCAAATCTAACTTGCGAACTCTAGACCGACGAGGCAGGTTTTACATAGCGCAAAAATAATAAATAATATTATTATTTTTGTCCAAAAATATGAGGTTTATAAATAAAATAAGGATTTTGACAAATAAATAGCACTGTAGAAAGAAAATTAAATTTTTATTGTATATGTTTTGCACTTTTTTGATGAGACTCATTATTAAACAATGTATATAAATATAGTAATTGAAAATACATAATAACAACATGGAATTTGTATATATGGATAAATAATAACATTATTGATATTAAAAATATAATGGTTATAAATTCAAAGTCTTGATATATAATTAAGAAAAATTATAACTCCAGCCACAGAATTTTTTTTTGGCCACGTGATCAAACTTCTCATTTTATAACCAAGCAACGTTTTTCACGTTGTCAGATAGCCTCTATACCCTTTACAAGTATGCCTGATCTTTTTGACATACGGGCTAGTGATGGGAAACAGAAAATATCTAGTAGTCCAAAAAATAACGTTTTAAAATACTTGTAACTGTGACGAGATGGTGTGAGTGTATTATGTGTGAAGTTATTGCACTAGAGCTAGACATATAAAACATTGGGTAGATAAGCGACGGTGGGTCAATATTCATAATAATTATCTATTTAATAATACAGGGTTATTTTTGGACCACCCGCCAAATTTAAATAGGTGGTTCGAGCAGTTTTCTATGGGAGGTTACAATTTTTTTTTCACTTTTCGACCCATGCTTCTTTGGAAATGTTGTTTATTTTCATAGACTGAACCCCCTATTTAAATTTGACGGAAGCTCCAAAAATAACCCTTTATGTAAAAATTAAGGGTGAAAAATTAAATAGTTTAAATTTATATCTGTCTAAAAGATCAAGCTAACTTGTACAGGGTATGATTCGCTCTTTTTTACAACCCCTACTAAATATTTTAATGAAAGTGTAAAGTAAAGATCAACAATTGTTTTTGTCAACAACTTGTCCTTTTGATTTATAATTTTCCACGTAATTTACTAACTCATCCACGGATTTTACAACTCATCACCAGTCTACGTTTTACAGCTTCAATAGACAACATTAAATTATTATAACTGCATGTAAAATATTAGTTCATATTCTGTTAACGTGAAAATAGCCACTGCACGATTTGGCGCAAGATGACAACGACAGGCTATTTTCACCAATCGATTCTTCGAATCGAATCGAATCGAATTCGATTCATGTACCGACGAATTACCGACCCGTGTTGTTTAATGTTTTTCGTGCGTTCTCATTGCAATTGTTTCATCGGTTCGAGTTTCCATTAGTTAACTGGTAGTTTTGAGCAAAATTTTTATTTTTAAATATAACATAATTTTGCTCAAAACTACTCACTCACTCAAAAAACTCACTAAAAAGATATTAAGGAGACGGCTATACAGCAGTGCGTCCGCGCACCATGCGTCCATGTTAACAACTTTGACATTTTTATACTATCTGAGCGATCAAGTTAGCAAGGCCGCAGTGCGCGAAATTTTGACATGCGCTTGGCCGATCATTTTTCATCAATAAGAGTCTGTCACAGTTGTCACGGTCAGCGGAAGGGTGGTGCTGCTAGTTTGTTATCTTGTATACAGATATATCTTGTAGACAGAAATAATATTTTCGCAATCTGTATCGACTAGGTAGTACTAGCATCCGCTGATAGATTTTTTCAAGATTTATCAATGTTCTGTATGTACATTGAATAAATCTTGCGGTCTCGTTAGAGTTTTATTATATCTATAGACTAGTACAGACTTACAGTAAAGAATAAGTAATAAAAGTGTACCTATAGGTAATTAAAAAAAATATATACCATGGACTATAATATTCAAATGAACATATTTTCTTGAATCGTAGCGGAGAACGATCAAATCACGTTTTAATTAGAAATTTAATCAAAATTAGCCTTTAAGGATTTATGATGCCACAGACATACACGCATAAACACATTATATACACACTTCTATTATAAAACTTCGGGGTTTAAAAATCTAATTCTAGCATCTCAAAAGCTTCTCAGTCTTTCTTTACGCCGTTCGTCAACTCTTTTGGTCTTTTTAAATAAGTTCGAACGTAGAAATCCACGAAGAGTGTGAGCATTACGAAATCTCCTGGTAGAAGCAGGAAAGCGACCCATCGGGGATACGCGCACTCGCTTTTGAATACAAGGATTCCTAGATGGATGCAACACCACAGCAATTGAACCTGGAAAAACAAATTTTGTTTTACATTTAATTGCATCAGGAAGTTAATTTGCAGAAACCCATTGGTATAAAGTAAGTTTTAATCGACTGACTAATCCTAATAACGAGTACAGTGTACATTCATGGATAAAGTACTTATCACATAAGAAATTATGCATATACAACAATGACAATAGACACCAGCAAATTCTGCTAGTTGCTATACAAGCTACAATAGATTTAGGTCGCAGTGGTTTATGGGCTTTACCAACACACCCTCCCACCAAAAAATAATACTATACTAACCTAAGCCAACTATATAAAAAACTGAATGGAACTGGACTGGACATATCATCGGTACAAAAGTCAACTAGCCAAAGTGTCATTTTGGCAGTTTTTACATATATATTTGGACATCAATATCTTGACACAATGCATACTGTGGCAAAATATTGTATCAGTGGCATTTCAAAGATAAATGTTATTACAAATCGTTTTTTATTTACAGTCGTTCGTTTATTACAAAGGTAAACTAATCTATGTGAGATTAGTTTACTTAGTTTACTGCTAAAATGACACTTTGGCAAGTTGACTTTTGTACCGACGTTATAAAGACGACGAACAAAAAAAATTGACTAAGGATGTAATAGAGTAGTATCCGAGGAACGAGAAAAGATAACGAGGTGGTCAAATCAAAAGATAGGAGGATTATTTACCGAAAGGATGAAGAAGATCTGCCAAGGATAAAGTGACGTGGAAACAATTGGGGGAGGCCTAAGTCGACAGACAACCTGACCAATGTTAATACGAGTATGTTAATTAGATCTAAGAATACTACTGTTTTATAAGAATAGCATGTAAGGTAAAAAAAGTCATTGAATAAAGGCTTTTATTATTATTATATTACTATTTAATTACCAAGCGTTCCAATCCCTATTTGAGTCTTTCATTGTGCCAAAGACGTAGGTGGTAGGAAAAGGTAAGTAAATCCTATGTATACTTACAATTTGTAACTGCGTTATATGTTTCTTCCAGCCGATGCTGTTCTTCACGCCGGGCTTGACCACGGACAGGAGGTAGTAGGAGTACATCACTACGTGGACGAACGAGTTAATCACTCCTATCAAGCTTGCGTGACCACCTGTATTGAAAACCAGAACCTGATGAATCCAGGACCAGAACTGATAATACCATATGACTATATTCATATCTTTCCATCCGGAAAATTGCACGGATCTCTAGAAATGGATTGATAACATTGTTCGATAATTTTTGTTGGTTTGTTGACTTGTCCTTCTTTGTCTATTTAACGGAATGATGATCGATGTGATTAGTAGGATGTATTATAGAGCCCGTAGAGTGATATAGGCTACTTTTCATCCCGGCAAATAAAATGGTCCTCGGGTATTTGCTGTCGTAAGGTAACTGTTATGCCATATCGGAGCGGTTTCGACGGTCTGAAAACTTTAGACAATCGAGTATCGACTCTCTTGTCTTCTTTGTTGTGAGAAAACAAGCTACGTGTTACCTGGTAGATATGTGATTGAGCCCCAACTGAGCATCACCATGCTTGTATGATGGTAGACGTGAAGAAATGAGACTTGATTGGTTTTCTTGCGAAGAACGAAGAAAAACTGCAAAAAGATAACGGGAATATTGGTTGTAAACACAAAAGTTTTTGAGCGGCAAAAAAAATCCTTTACTCTTTTCAGGTTTTCGACAAGGCTTTTTTTTTTGCAATTGAGAACAAACGGGACCAACGGCTCTCTGTGCCCTCCAAAGTACGGAAGCGTCCATGAGCACTAGCGGTCCCCCATCCATATACTGAGCGCCCGTCGTTGCACAACTCTGTCGATTCCATGTAATCGTACCCACCGTATCCATGAGGTCCAAGTACTTGATCAAATAGTAGACGTAAGTGACCCTAGCCAACATCACGGATTTGGGGGAAGAGGAGAAGTCCACCGGCTCGCACACCCACTTGTAGTCCCAACCCCAAGCATACCATACCCCCTGGAAGACACGAAAAGATCATAAGTATAAGTATTGTAACTCCACCACACTTTTAACTGTCACACTGTCGGGCAAGGATCTTCTTTCGGAATGGGAGAGTTTAGGCATTAGTCCACCTTGCTGGCCGAGTGCGGATTAGCAGACTTCACATACTTTCGAGAACATTTTGGAGAACCCTTAGGCTTACAGGTTTTCACACGATTTTTCCGTCACCGTTACAGTTGGTGACATTTTATTTTGATGAATCGGACACAACTTACAAAGTCATAGGTGCGTTCCGCTTGGATTTGTACCCGGACCGCTCAAGTGCGTGCCGAGTTCGATAGCAACAGGGCTGTCACCGCTGTAGTGTACTGTTATAACTCAGTTTATTGATATTACTGGTAGACGCAGCTTCGCTCGCGTGGAATTTGTTTTTTTTTTAAGATGAATCTGAATATTACTATAGCAATTGGCTAACCATCTTTGGTACCATCTAATATGGTACCAAAACTGAACTAGTGAAAGGTGGGTAAACTACATATCGCTGCATATCGTTAGCCTACCCTATAAACAGGCGTGATGCTATACATATAAAGATATGTTCAATAGCTCCGTGGTGCTTAATCCTGTCTACTTGGAAACCGCTGTGCAGTATGAGGTCGCGCGTTGTCGTGCAGGAGCAGCGGAGACGAGCGATTGATCATTGTATTCAGTTCTTCACAGTACACATCTGCAGTAATAAGCTCACCCCGTTTGGTAAGAAGCTGTGATGAATCACACCGGTGCTAAACCACCAAAAAGTGACCATCACTTTTCTAGGGGTAAGTTTTCGTTTAGGGCATTATTTAGGTGCTGAACCAGGATCCAACCAACTTACTGAGCGCTTGCGCTTATCAAATAGAATCCATTTTTCATCGCAGGTAACAATGCGGTTCAAAATTCCTTCATTTGTGTGTCTGTTGAGCAGTGCAAAGCAAGTCTCGACGCGTACTTCACGCTGGCGATCATTGAGTTCTTGGGGCACCCAATTTGTCAAGCTTTTTTACTTTGCCAATTTGACGTAAATGGACCAATATTGTTTTGACGCTAACGTCGAAAGCTGCTGCTAATTCAGCCGTAGATTGTGTATCACCAGCTCCCAAAATCGCCTTTAATTCGTCATTGTCGACCAAAGTCTCCGGACGACCGCGAGGTTCATTTTTCGGGTCGAAATTTCCAGAACGGAAGCGAGCAAACCAATAACAAGTGGTGCGTTGGTTTGTAGTGACATCGTTGTTGTTGCGTACCGCTTGTGCCGCGTTGCTGCCACGGCGGTACTCATATTCCATAATTACTCGAATTTTTAAAGTATACATGATGACGAAAAAGATTGAAATGCGATGAAAATGTAACAATAATAATAAACAAATGACTACTTTTGAAAAAGAATTCCATGTTTTTAAAATAAAATTAATTTGAAATTAGAATTCTTAGCCAAACAAAAATTATTTTGATTTGAATGGCCAGTACTGCAGAACGGCAATTTCATAGGTAAAAAAGGCCTTTTATTTATTTCACTGGCAGTTAAATGTTTTTTATTGGATTGTGGATGTAATTTTTTTTTTTAATAATTGTTTCTTGTCTTTGTCGGATATGATCCCAGACCTTCACGAGTGAAAGTCCGAATTTCAGCCACTTGGCTGGCACACTTGGTTTTCTAGATTTTTATCTATTTAGTTACGAAAAATTTTAGTGTTACGTAATCCATCTACTAAAGGCATATTAAGTAAATTTCATTAATTATTGTACATAGCTCCCGGGCGACTTCTGGTCATATTTCAAACAATTAACACAAAACCTTGATAAATTATACATACACCTAAACCATTCTCATGAATCACTATGTCTTTTGGTGAAAACGGAAAATGGTGAAATGAAAAATCCGTTCATTGGTATTTGAGTTGATCGCGTACAGACAGACGCGGCTGGGACTTTGTTTTATTAGTATTGATAATAGTTTAAGATAATAGAAAGCAGTTAATGTTTAGCTAGTTCGCGTTCAAGTTGAAAGTAAATTATTCCTTCTTACTTTCAATTCACTACCGTTCATGGATGCACTACGCCCAGCCTATCGTCCACTGTGGTATCACACAGTTACCTACCGCACAGAACGTCCAACCAGACGCGATCACTTGAAGCACGTTGTGGGCAATCAATAGTATGTTAATGTTGTACGGTGGCCTCTTCTGCATCCATCGCGGACCCCATTTGAGCACGAACATGAGGTATAGGGTGAGGATCGCTGAGGCCTGGTAGGGCCTGGCCACGAGGAACCACTCGTTTGTTCTGGGATCTGCAAGATTAAGATACCACTTTAGATTAGTTCGTTGAGAGAGTTTATTAGAACATTAGAAGGTCAGTTCGTTAGTGAGTATGAGGACTTTGAACTGTTAGCGATAGTTAGTCCTTTCAGTTTGTGTTAGTAATTGTTACATAGTAAAAGTTCCAAGTTCCAAGTGAGTCACAGATTCGCTGCTACCCTTGAGGACCTTAGTCCTCAAGGGTAGCAACGAATCTCACGAGTATATGACGCGAAGGTGACAGCCCAGTGGCTATCGAACTCGCCTCTTACTCTAACGGTCCGGGTTCAAACGCACCAATGACTTGTTATGTGCAATTTAAGTAATTAAATGTCACTTGCTGTAACGGTGAAGGACACATCACAGACTTACACAGCGAACTTAGGTATCTTAATACCTAAGTCGCCTCTAAATAAGTGTAACCGGAAACCACCCCATTTCAACCGGATCACAATTGTTTTAAAAACAATTAGTAGGTACACGGTAGAAGTAGTACTAGGTCTATCTGGCTTGTCACCTTATCCAGAAGATGGAAAAATCCCAGAACTGGATACTATACAGAATGTTCTCTTAATCCCCAGCCGGAATAAATGGAACGTTGTTGGCGTTTATACTCTTAAAAAGTGTAAGAGATATCCGTCACGCCTTTCCGGGTAATTACTTTAGAAACAATTTTTGTAAAAAAAATTAGTAAATTTTTTGTCAATGTTTCTACCAAGAGAATAGGTTTTACAAAGGATCTACCACCTAAAAAAAATTAAGAATTACTAAATTCTTTTGTAGGGCTATCAAATAGAACCTAATTTCACAATGACTATTGAATGCATACAATACAGTACCATGAACTAATTGCACCTTACAGGCTATGAACTAATACTTACCCAAGAAATTTACATGAGGTATGTTTAGATTGTGAAGCCAGTATTTAATCCAAACAATAAAAATATAAAAAACTGCTAGTGGGCAAATATCATTAATTTATGTAAATAAATTAGTGCAACAATGTGCTATTGTAGGTATCTACATTAGTTGACATTATGACCCAGAAGGAATTTTAGCTATTGAAAAACAAAAACACGTTCATATTATATCATCGCTAAAAAATACCAATACATACTCTCAATACTACAACCTAAATTACTAACAATATCATTTCAGATTCACTTAATTTCCTTGTATATAATAATTGAAAATAATTACATTTTTTTATTTATTACAGTTCACAATATCATTTCAGATTCATTAAATTTCCTTGTATATGAGAATTGTATACCTACCCTTAATGAAAATCAATACAATTTTTATTTACATTTCACAAGTTGGTGGCCGAAAAGAATGGGGCAAGAAACTCTTGTTGTCACTCTTTTCAAAATGTATAATAAAACACTAAAATCATGTATAAATGCTTTATTATAACTAGATATAAACACAAACTGTAACGGAAACAGGCGTAACGGAACATCCGTTGCACCTGGGATTAAATTTAGCAATATATTTTTTCGTCAACATTGCAACCATACTGTTTAAAACATTGAAAAAAAAAACGTAATATCTTCATGTATAGATACGTAATGAAAATTGAAATGATCCTGACCTGCGATATTCCAATTCCAGGTTCATGTGAAAATTATTGGTTTATGCGTAAAACTTACAAACTGATGGGATATCAATTTGAGGAAAGCAATAAAATTGTGTATAGTATAATTATTTACTATTTTATTTCTTTTAAATTCCAGCAAAACCTTGTCCTGGCATAAGGATTGAAGTAACCTAAACAGTCCCCTTTTATCAAAATTTACCATTTTAGCCCTCAATATTATTGAATTTCAAAACACGTAGTTAACGGAATTTTGTTCAGTATCCCGTTAAGTCCATTACCTTATTCAAAACATTTATATGCAAAAAAAGTGGGTAAGCCATCGTCTTCCCAATCTCAATGAAAGGAAAATCTATTTCAAATCTAGAACTTTCAGTACACATTGGCCGAACGCATTGGGCCAGCGTGTTAGGCCAAGATGACAGCTCCTAATCGATTGAATTCACTATTCTTTGTAATCTAAATTTGTAATACCTATTTATTTTAAAAATTCAGAATCAATAAAGTAGCAGCCCTAGTGTGACAAGATTGTTTAGGTAACTATTTTCGATGTCCACCTTTTTATTTTGTGCCAAGCTTTATAAAATTTGAAGGAATTATTTTGCCTTATGTTGATATTTAAAAAAAATACCAAGATTCATCCTCTATCCAAAGGGGACCTTTTCCGAAATAAAGAGTATCTTAGGTCTAACTCAGAAATTCAATCAAATATTGTACCGAATCGGGATGATACTTTTTGAATCCACCGCGCACTAAAAGGGCGGTAATAAAATAAATTACTTTAAGCTTGTTATGTATTAGCTATATTATAATCTATGGTTTATTAAATACTAGTGGACTCGCTCGCGTATAATAATAGATTCATCTCAATGCGTTAACTTTAGCTTCACAAATTTGTAATGAATCCGTAAATGTGTTATCCCCTATGTTTATTTGACACATTTTTACAAACTTTGAATGCCATATTTATTAACTAGCGGACGCCCGCAGTTTCGCTCGCGTAGAATTAGACCTATTTACGACGTCTGCCCGCGTTCGGGTTGCCCACTTGACTTAAAAAACGGCAAAGTTTCATACTAACTTTACACCCCCGTTTTACCTCCCTAGGGGGTGAATTTTCAAAAATCCTTTCTTAGTGCTCCCCTACGCTATAATAGGAACCCCTGTGCAAAATTTAAAGTTTCTAACTCTTATAGTTTAGGCCCTGCGTTGAAATGTCAGTCAGTCAGTCAGTCACCTTCTCCTTTTATATATATAGATATCTAATCAACAGCCTAAAATATAAATTTTGTTTCTAGTTCTGAAAATGACAATACATACTTTCATTCAACCTTTCATCCCCCTTTTCAACCCTTTACAAAACTTTTTTCCATTTAAGCCTATGTCCTATCTATGGACCGAATTTCATTTAAATCGGTTCAGTATTTTGGCGTGAAAGCGAGACAGACAGACAGACAGACAGACCGAAAGATTGACAGAGTTACTTTCGCATTTATAATATTAGTATGGATGTTCACGTCTTAGTATTAAATTATTTTCTGGTTTGTTATGTTATTTGTGTGTTAATTAAAATACATTAAGACAAGTGTAGATTGTTATTGATTGGAAAATTTGTATGTTCAAAATGTTTGGTGAAAAATAATAAACAAAAAATAAAATAAGTATAATATTGTAATAAAAAATCTGAAAATTAAATTTTTTTTGCTGATGCCATGAAGAAACCGATTTCATGTTCATTTCGGAAGTTTAGTAGGATTTCATGTTGTCTCAGGCAGCTAAAAATATTTGTGTACTCACCTGTAAGTTCAACAAAAAGGAAATTGTATACTTTTAAAGTTTTCCTTATAATTTCCGCCATTTTTATGAACTCGGGAATATGATCATTAATATCAACCAGATTTAGGAATTTAAACTTTTCTATCGCTGTAACCAGATGTATTTTACATTTATTGATACAATGTAGTTAAAAAAAACGATTGAATGAGAAACGCTTGTAGCTAACGGCACTACGTGTAGAAATCAACTATGGTACTAAGCAGTACGTTTCAAACACTAAAAAATAAAACTCCGACAGAACAAAAATGTTAATTAATTGTAATACACGGTCATTGTTACAATTTCTTTTGCACACATAATATTTTTAAAAACAGTCACGAGGCTCTAGGTGTGATATGCCGATATTAGGAGCTCTAGTAATTATTTCATATTCGAAGTTACTTTATAACTTCTTAAATAATAATAATTAAGTATAATTTTGTTAATGTTAAGGTCGTCGGTTCTTTTTTTAGGGTTCCGTACCAAAAGGGTAAAACGGGACCCTATTACTAACGACTACGACTTTGCTGTTCATATGTCCGTCCGTCTACCGTCTGTCACCAGGCTGTATCTCATGAACCGTGATAGTTAGAAATTTGAAAATTTCACAGATTATGTATTTCTGTTGCCGCTATAACAATTAATAGTAATTAAAAGAAAAAAAAATTTTAAGGGGGCTCACATACAACAGACATGATTTTTTTGCTGTTTGTATAGTCCGAGTTCGACTCGCACTTGGCCGGTTTTATTTAAAATAGGGAGTTGTTGTTCGAGCTCAGTCTTCAGAGTTATGTTTTTTAACATAGACAGACAAACAGGCATAGGAGATAAACCTGATGGTAGTCTTATGGACACGTATGACACCTGGTGCACCATAGACGAGGTGCTTGCTTTAAGGACCCGATACATTGTTTCCACGTTCATGCCTGTACATCCTTGAAGGGTGAGGCAGAAGTGAGCTGTTGGCATGCATCAGGCATAAATCGAAACTCCAAGCTACAGGCAATTTTTCCCAATCTGGGGATCGAACCCAAAATAATCAAATCTAACTTGCGAACTCTAGACCGACGAGGCAGGTTTTTCATAGCGCAAAAATCATAAATAATATTATTATTATTGTCCAATAATATAAGGTTTATAAATAAGATGAGGATTTTGACAAATAAATAGCACTCATTATTAAACAATGTATAAATATGGTAATTGAAAATATATAATAACAACATGGAATTTGTATATAAAGATAAATAAAAAATATAATGGATAAAAATTCAGTCTATATGTATAATTAAGAAAAATTGTAACTCCAGCCACAGAATTTTTTTTTGGCCACGTGATCAAACTTCTCATTTCCAAGCAACGTTTTTCACGTTGTCAGATAGCCTCTATACCCTGTACAAGTAAGCTTGATGTTTTTGATATACGGGCTAGTGATGGGAAACAGAAATATCTAGTAGTTCAAATAACGTTTTAAAATACTTGTAACTGTGACGAGATGGTGTGGGTGTATTATGTGTGAAGTTATTGCACTAGACATATAAAATATTGGGTAGATAAGCGACAGTGGATCAATATTCATGATAAGTATCTATTTAATAATACAGGGTTATTTTTGGACCACCCGACAAATTTAAATAGGTGGTTCGAGCAGTTTTCTATGGGAGGGTACAATTTTTTTTTTACTTTTCGACCCATGCTTCTTTGGAAATGTTGTTTACTTTCATAGACTGAACCACCTATTTAAATTTGACGGAAGCTCCAAAAATAACCCTTTATGTAAAAATTAAGGTTGAAAAATAAAATAGTTTAAATTTATATCTGTCTAAAAGATCAAGCTAACTTGTACAGGGTATAATTCGCCCTTTTTTACAACGCCTACTAAATATTTTAATGAAAGTGTCAAGTAAAGATCAACAATTATTTTTGTCAACAACTTGTCCTTTTGAAGCTTTAATAGACAACATTAAATTATTATAACTGCATGTAAAATATTAGTTCATATTCTGTTACCGTGAAAATAGCCACTGCACGATTTGGCGCAAGATGACTACGACAGGCTATTTTCACCAATCGATTCTTCGAATCGAATCGAATCGAATCGAATTCGATTCATGTACCGACTAATTACCGACCAGTGTTGTTTAATGTTTTTCGTGCGTTCTCATTGCAATTGTTTCATCGGTTCGAGTTTCCATTAGTTAACTGGTAGCTTTGAGCAAAATAATTTTTAATTTTTCAATGAAACATAATTTTGCTCAAAACTACTCACTCACTCAAAAAACTCACTAAAAAGATAATAAGGAAACGGCTATACAGCAGTGCGTCCGCGAACCATGCGTCCATGTTAACAACTTTGACATTTTTATACTATCTGAGCGATCAAGTTAGCAAGGCCGCAGGGCGCGAAATTTTGACATGCGCTTGGCCGATCATTTTTCATCAATAATGCTGGGGCTACATTAGCGGGCTACGACGAATATTCGTGTTTACGCGATGTATGTGGCCGGGTACATCGTGTCATCCCGTAGTATTCGGGCGAAGACGATGTAGTATCGGGGAGCTGTCGGTAAACTGGCGCGTATCAAAGGGATTTGTCGCGACAATATTCGCATGGGTGGCTACACCTACGTCAATTTAGTGTCTGCCAGACTTGAAGCAAGGCGGACGTGCCTGTATTTTTTGTACACTATGGAGTGGAGTAACGAAAAAGTGTTAGAGTTCATTCATTTTATGAATTTCACATTTTATGAAATGGAGAATATCATATGGAATCCTAGTGACTCGGTGTCCATAGGTGTAGATGATGCGTGGATTCGAATTAAAAAAAAGCTCAGTTGGCCTACCACTAAATAATAATAATTGTAATAATAAATAATAATTTACTGACATATAATGCAAAGCCACAGATTCCTCCATTTTTAAATTACCGCCTACGTCTCGGCCGCACAACTGAATCCGGCACGATGCATCGCGTCAACTCGACACGAATCTTCGCCCGCCAATGTAGACAAGAACATCGCCTATGCCCGAACACGATGTTTTTGTTGCGCCAACACGATACGAATCTTCGCCCGCTAATGTAGCCGTAGCATGAGTCTGTCACAGTTGTCACGGTCGGCAGCGGAAGGGTGGTGCTGCTAGTTTGTTATCTTGTATACAGATATATCTTGTAGACAGAAATAATATTTTCGCAATCTGTATCGACTAGGTAGTACTAGCATCCGCTGATAGATTTTTTCAAGATTTATCAATGTTCTGTATGTACATTGAATAAATCTTGCGGTCTCGTTAGAGTTTTATTATATATATAGACTAGTACAGACTTACAGTAAAGAAGTAGTAATAAAAGTGTACAGGTAATTAAAGAAAATATATAACATGGACGATAATATTCAAATGAACATATTTTCTTGAATCGTAGCAGAGAACGATCATATCACGTTTTAAACAGAAATTTAATCAAAATTAGCCTTTAAGGATTTATGATGCCACAGACATACACGCATAAACACATTATATACACACTTCTATTATAAAACTTCGGGGTTTACAAATCTAGTTCTAGCATCTCAAAAGCTTCTCAGTCTTTCTTTACGCCGTTCGTCATCTCATTTGGTCTTTTTAAATAAGTTCGAACGTAGAAATCCACGAAGAGTGTGAGCATTACGAAGTCTCCTGGTAGAAGCGCGAAGGAGACCCATCGCGGGTACGCACATTCGCTTTTGAATACAAGGATTAATAGATGGATGCAACACCACAGTAATTGAACCTGGAAAAACAAATTTTGTTTTACAGTTAATTGCATCAGGAAGTTAATTTGCAGAAACCCATTGGTATAAAGTTAGTTTTAATCGACTGACTAATCTAAATAACCATTATAGTGTTTATTCATGGATAAAGCACTTATCACATAAGAAATTATGCATATACAACAATGACTATAGACACCAGCAAATTCTGCTAGTTACAATACTAGCTACAGTAGATATTTTAGGTCGCAGTGGTTATTGGCTTAACCCACACCCCCTCACACCAAATAATAATACTTTAATAAGCTAAGCTAACTATATAAAAAACTTAAATGGAACTGGACATTTTAATGATGACGAACAAAAAAAAAGGACTAAGGAGTGGTATCCGAGGAACGAGAAAAGACAACGAGGAGGTCAAATCATAAGAAGAGTCGAGAGAAGGAAGGGAGAAGGTCTGCCATGGATAGGGAGACGTAGAAACAACTGGGGGAGGCGTATGTCGGCAGAAAACCTGACTAAAGTGGATGCTCATGAATTAATTATTGTTTGCTATGTTAATTAGATCTAAGAATAGGTACTACTGTTTTATAAGAATGTCAATGAGTAAAGGCTTTTATTATTATTATTACTGTACTAAGCGTCCCAGTCCTTATTTGAGTCTTTCAGTGCGTCAACGAGTCAGGTGGTGCTGCAAGCTCGTTTGCTTAATTACATCCATTAAAGGGTAAGTAAATTCAATGTATACTTACAATTTGTAACTGCGTTATATGTTTCTTCCAGCCGACGCTGTTCTTCACGCTGGGCTTGACCACGGACAGGAGGTAGTAGGAGTACATCACTACGTGGACGAACGAGTTAATCACTCCTATCAAGCTTGCGTGACCACCTGTATTGAAAATCAGAACCTGATTGAATCCAGGACCAGATAATACCGTATGACTATATCCATATCCTTCCATCCATCCATCCATCAGTCTTTACAATACCTTTAGAATTTACTGGAATTACTATACTTGTCTTTAGAACATAGTTTGTTGGTTTGAGATTGGTTTGTCCTTCATCTCCTCCGCAACAGAATGATGAATTGATTTGATCGATGGCCCGGAGAGTTTATAGGCTACTTTTTGTACCAGAAAATTGCACGGATCCCTAGAAAAGGACAATTAACATCGTTCAATAATTCACGGTCATCTGACCCCAAAGTAGGCGCGAGCCTGTGATATGGGTGTCAGAGACTGATATGCACACATAGATATTTTTAAATACATACTTAGAGAAATAATATTGACATCCAGACACAGAACAAATACAAGTGTTTGTCACACGAATATTTGTCCTGAGTAGGAATCGAACCCACGACCTTTGGCGCAACAGACAGGGTCACTACCGATTGCGCCAACGGGCCCGTCGGCCTGTTTTGTTGGTTTATTGATTTGTCCTTCTTTTCCTATTTAACGGAATGATGATCGATGTGATTTATGTATTATAGAGCCTGTAGAGTGATATAGGCTACTTATCATCCCGGCAAATAACATGATCCCGGCTATTTGCTGTCATAAGTTAACTGTTATGCCATATCGGAAGGGGTGATCTTAAGACAATCCAGTAAGTACTCTCTTGTTTTCTTAGTTGTTAGAAGACAAGCTATGTGTCACCTGGTAGATATGTGATTGAGCCCCAACCGACCATCACCATGGTTGTATGATGGAAGACGTGAAGAAATGAGACTTGATTGGTTTTCTTGCGAAGAACGAAGAATAACTGCAAAAAGATAACGGGAATATTGTTTTTAAACACAAATGTTTTTGGCGGCAAAAAATTCCTTCTCAGTATGTATGTAAACTCGTATAAGTGACGACATGAGCATTGGTCGGAAAAACGAATGCTAAGCTAGATATCATGAGTTCGATCCCCGGGCCCGGTATTAAGTATTAGGTTTTTGTAATATGACGTGACGGGTAGCATCTCGGATTCTGGATTTGTGTCGGGGTTTATGGCAATAGGCTCTTCACCTATAACATAGGATTTAAAATATACATAATTGATGAAATGTGGGTGTACTAAAACACACCTTTACCTACCCTTTCGGGAAAATACAGGCGTGATGCTATGTTATTAGCGTATTATATAACGGCAATAGATACATCATCGCCAACATTTGATCTAACTTTGGCAGGTGAACGCCCCAGGGGGAGGCATGGATGTCGCCCTCAGCCAAACCTGGTCTTCATGATTTCGACAAGGCTTTTTTGTTTTGCAATTGAAATCAAACTGGACCAATGGCTCTCTGTGCCCTCCAAAGTACGGAAGCGTCCATGAGCACTAGCGGTCCCCAATCCACATACCGAGCGCCCGTCATTGCACAACTCTGTCGATTCCGTGAAATCGTACCCACCGTATCCATGAGGTCCAAGTACTTGATCAAATAGTAGACGTAAATGACCCTAGCCAGCATCACGGCTTTGTGGGAGGAGGAGTAGTCCACTGGCTCGCACATCCACTTGTAGTCCCAGCCCCAAGCATACCATACCCCCTGGAAGACGAGAAAAGATCATAAGTATAGATGTTGTGACTCCACCACACTTTTAACTGTCACACTGTCGGGCATGGATCTTCTTTCGGAATGGGAGAGTTTAGGCATTAGTCCACCACGCTGGCCGAGTGCGGATTAGCAGACTTCATATACTTTCGAGAACATTTTAGAGAACCCTTAGGCTTACAGGTTTTCACACGATTTTTCCGACACCGTTACAGTTGGTGACATTTTATTTTGATGAATCGGACACAACTTACAACGTCAATGGTGCGTTCCGCTTGGATTTGTACCCGGACCGCTCGAGTGCGTGCCGAGTTCGATAGCAACAGGGCTGTCACCGCTGTAGTGTACTGTTATAACTCAGTTTATTGATATTACTATTAGACGCAGCTTCGCTTGCGTGGAATTTGAATTTTTTTTAAGATGATTCTGGATATAGCAATAGACTAACCATCTACGATATGGTACCAAAACTAAACTAGTGAAAGGTGGGTAAACTACATATCGCTGCATATCCTTAGCCTACCCTATAAACAGGCGTGATGCAATACATATAATGATATGCTCAATAGCTCCGTGGTGCTTAATCCTGACTTCTTGGAAACCGTCTCCTGTGCAGTATGAGGTCGCGCGTTGTCATGCAGAAGCAGCGGAGACGAGCGATTGACCAATGCTGGTTGGAGATGTGCCAGCTTCTCCATCATTGTGTTCAGTTCTTCACAGTACACATCTGCAGTAATGCTTACCCCGTTTGGTAAGAAGCTGTGATGAATCACACCGGCGCTAGACCACCAAACAGTGACCATCACTTTTCTAGGGGTAAGTTTTCGTTTAGGGCATTGTTTAGGTGCTGAACGAGGATCCAACCAACTTGCTGAGCGCTTGCGCTTATCAAACAGAATCAATTTTTCATCGCAGGTAACAATGCGGTTCAAAATTTCTTCATTTGTGTGTCTGATGAGCAGTGCAAGACACATCTCGACGCGTACTTCGCGCTAGCGATCATTGAGTTCATGGGGCACCCATAATTTGTCAAGCTTTTTTACCTTGCCATTTGACGCCCATTAACTAGACACTTTTGTACATAGCTCCCGGGCGACTTCTGGTCATATTTCAAACAATTAACACAAAACCTTGATAAATTATACACCTACCTTTCTCATGAATCACTATGTCTTTTGATGAAAATGGCATGCAAATCCGTTCATTGGTATTTGAGTTGATCGCGTACAGACAAACAGACAGACGCAGCTGGGACCTTGTTTAATTAGTATTGATAAATAGTTTAAGATAATAGAAAGCAGTTAATGTTTAGCTGATTCGCGTTCAAGTTGAAAATAAATTATTCCTTCTTATTTTCAATTCACTACCGTTAGTGGATGCACCATGCCCAGCCTATCATCCCACTGTGGTATCACACTGTTACCTACCGCACAGAACGTCCAACCAGACGCGATCACTTGAAGTACGTTGTGGGCAATCAATAGTTTGTTAATGTTGTACGGTGGCCTCTTCTGCATCCATCGCGGACCCCATTTGAGAACGAACATGAGGTATAGGGCGAGGATCGCTGCGCCCTGGTAGGGCCTGGCCACGAGGAACCAGTCGTTTGTTCTGGGATCTGCAAGAGTATGATAACACTTTAGATTAGGTAGTTGAGAGTGTTAATTAGAACATTAGAAGGTCAAATTCGTTAGTGAGTATGAGGACTTGGGACTGTTAGTGATAGTTAGTCCATTCAGTTTGTATTAGTAATAGTCCTATTAGTAATTATTAGTAAGAGTTCCAAGTTCCAAGTGAGTCACAGATTCATTGCTACCCTTGAGGACTATGATACCTAAGTCGCCTCTAAATAAGTGTAACCGGAAACCGCACTATTTCAACCGGATCACAATTGTTTTAAAAACAATTACTACACGGTAGAAGTAGTGCTAGGTCTATCTAGCTTGCCACCTTATTCAGAAGATGGAAAAATCCCAGAAATGGATACTATACAGAATGTTCTCTTAATCCCCAGCCGGAATAAATGGAACGTTGTTGGCATTTTTACTCTTAAAAAGTGTAACAGATATCCATCCACTCCTTTCCGGGTAATTACTTTAGAAACAATTTTTGTACAAAAGGAATGGTATTTAGTAAATTTTTTGTCAATGTTTCTACCAAGAGAATACCTGGGGTCTTACAAAGGATCCATCACCTATAAAAATTTAAGAATTACTAAATTCTTTTGTAGGGCTATCAAATAGAACCTAATTTTACCATGACTATTGAATGTATACAATACAGAACCAAGAACTAATAGCACCTTACTGGCTATGAACTTACTTACCCAAGAAATTTACATCAGGAATATTTAGATTGTGAAGCCAGTATTTAATCCAAACAATAATAATATAAAATACTGTTAGTGGGCAAATATTATTAATTTATGCAAATAAATTAGTGCAACAATGTGCTATTGTACTAGTAGGTATGTACTTTAGTTGACATTATGACCCAGAAGGAATTTTAGCTATTGAAAAACAAAAACACGTTCATATCATCGCTGAAAAATACCAATACACACTCTCAATAATGCAACCTAATTACTAACAATATCATTTCAGATTCACTTAATTTCCTTGTATATAATAATTCTATACCCTTAATGAAAATAATAACATTTTTTTTATTTACAGTTCACAATATCATTTCAGATTCATTTAATTTCCTTGTATATGAGAATTGTATACCCTTAATGAAAATCAATACAATTTTTATTTACATTTATTCACAAGTTGGTGGTGGTATAAATGCTTTATTAAAACTAGATATAAATACAACCTGTAACGGAAACAGGCGTAACGGAACATCCGGTGCACCTGGGATTAAATTTAGCAATATATTTTTTCGTCAACATTGCAACCATACTGTTTAAAACATTGAAAAAAAAACGTAATAATATTTTATTTCATTCAAATTCCAGCAATACCTTGTTCTGGTATAAGGATTGAAGTAACCTAAACAGTCCCCTTTTATCAAAAATTACCAATTTAGCCCTCACTCAGTACCATTGAATTTCAAAACACGTAGTTAACGGAATTTTGTTCAGTAACCCGTTAAGTCCATTACGTTATTCAAGACATTTATCTGCAAAAAAGTGGGTAAGCCATCGTCTTCCCTATGTCAATAAAATTAAATAATGACAACATTACTGGACAAACTACGCAGCGTCACTAATGGGATTTTGTAACATTATAAAAATGACAGCTGGTTTTAAAGTGATGCCTAATCATGATATGTCATATCATGACTTCTCGTCCCTTTTTTCAACTCTAAGTGGGTTGAAATTTTTTTATTTTTATGGATACAAGATAATACGTTACACATTGGCCGAACGCATTGGGCCAGCGTGTTAGGCCAAGATGACAGTTCTGGCTTCAGACTTCTAGTTCTGAAAATGACAATACATACTTTCATACAACCTTTCATCCCCCTTTTCAACCCTTTACAAAACTTTTTTCCAATTAAGCCTATGTCCTTTCTCGGGCTCTAGACTATCTGTGTACAAATTTCATTTCGGTTCAGTAGTTTTGGCGTGAAAGCGAGACAGACAGACAGACAGACAGACAGATAGACAGATTTACTTTCGCATTTATAATAATATTAGTATGAATGTTCACGTCTTAGTATTAAATTATTTTCTGGTTTGTTATGTTAATTATTAAAATACATTAAGACAAGTGTAGATTGTTATTGATTGGAAAATTTGTATGTTCAAATGTTTGGTGAAAAATAATAAACAAAAAATAAAGCATAATATTGAAATAAAAAATCTGAAAATTATTTTTTTTTTGCTGATGCCATGAAGAAATAGATTTCATGTTCATTTCGGAAGTTTAGTAGGATTTCATGTTGTCTCAGGCAGCTAAACATATTTGTGTAGGTACTCACCTGTAAGTTCATCAAAAAGTAAATTGTATCCTTTTAAAGTTTTCTTTATAATTTCCGCCATTTTTATGATCTCGCGAATATAATCATTAATATCAACTAGATTTAGGAATTTAAACTTTTCTATCGCTGTAACCAGATGTATTTTACATTTATTGATACAATGTAGTAAAAAAAACGATTGAATGAGACACGCTTATAGCTAACGGCACTACGTGTAGAAATCAACTATGGTACTAAGCAGTACGTTTCAAACACTAAAAAATAAAACTCCGACAGAACAAAAATGTTAATTAATTGTAATACACGGTCATTGTTAAAATTTCTTTTGAACTTTCTTATTTTCTTTGTTTTTTTTAGGGTTCCGTACCAAAAGGGTAAAACGGGACCCTATTACTAACGACTACGTTTATGCTGTTCATCTGTCCGTCCGTCTATCCGTCTGTCACCAGGCTGTATCTCATGAGCCGTGCTAGTTAGAAATTTGAAAATTTCACAGATACACAGTTGCCGCTATAACAATTAATTTACTATTAATTAAAAGAAAAAATAAAAATTTAAGGGGGGCTCACATACAACAGACATGATTTTTTTGACGTTTGTATAGTCCGAGTTCGACTCGCACTTGGCCGGTTTTATTTAAAATAGGGAGTTGTTGTTCGAGCTCAGTCTTCAGAG
This sequence comes from Carterocephalus palaemon, assembly GCA_944567765.1. NCBI lineage: Eukaryota > Metazoa > Arthropoda > Insecta > Lepidoptera > Hesperiidae > Carterocephalus > Carterocephalus palaemon. The sequence continues at coordinate 13,053,662 of OX155643.1, forward strand.
TTATGTTTTTTAACATAGACAGACAAACAGGCATAGGAGATAGACCTGATGGTAGTCTTAGGGACACGTATGACACCTGGTGCACCATAGACGAGGTGCTTGCTTTAAGGACCCGATACATTGTTTCCACGTTCATGCCTGTACTTCCCTGAAGGGTTAGGCAGAAGTGAGCTGTTGGCATACATCGGGCACAAATCGAAACTCCAAGCTACAGAAAATTTAAATTTTATTGTAATTGATTTGCACTTTTTTGTTGAGACACATTTATACAATTTATAAATATAGTAACTGAAAACAATAACAACATAGAATTTGTATATAACGATAAATAATAACATTAATAATATTAAAAATATAATGGTTATAAATTCATCCCCTTAAGAAAAATTATAACCCCAGCAACAGAATTTTTTTGGCCACGTGATCAAACTTCTCATTTTATAACTAAGCAACGTTTTTCACGTTGTCAAATAGCCTCTAATAAATTCGTCTTTTTTACAACGCCAACTAAATATTTTTAAGAAAGCGTCAAGTAAAGATCAACAATTGTTTTTACTTGGAATTAATATCTGGGCCTTCAAGTAGCCTTCAAGCTAGGCGGCAGGGCGAGATATTTTGACATGCGCTGGCCGATCATTTTTCATCATTCAAGAGTATGTCACAGTTGTCACGGGCGGCAGCGCATGGGTGGTGCTGCTAGTTTGTTATCTTGTATACAGATATAATATCTTGTAGACAGAAATAATATTTTTGCAATTTGTATCGATCCTACTTAGCATCCGCTGATAGAATTTTTCAAGATTTATTCAATGTTCTTTACATAGAATAAATCTTGCGGTCTTGTTAGAGTTTTATTATATGTATAGACTAGTACAGACTTAAGAATATAGAAGTAGTAATAAAAGTGTACAGGTAACTTTTAAAAAAATATTACAACATCGACGATAATATTCAAATGATTATTTTCTTGAATCATAGCGGAGAACACACTCGATCAAATCACGTTTTAAACGGATCTATGATGCCACAGTCATACATGCATAAACACATACTCGTAATATACACACTTATAATATAAATCTTCGGGGCTTAAAAATCTAATTCTAGCATCTCAAAGGCTTCAGTCTTTTTTAACGCCGTTCGTCAACTCTTTTGGTCTTTTTAAATAAGTTCGCACGTAGAAATCCACGAAGAGTGTGAGCATAAAGACGTCTCCTGGTAGAACCAGGAAAGAGACCCATCGGGGGTACGCGCACTCGCTTTTGAATACAAGGATTCCTAGATGGATGCAGCACCACAGCAATTGAACCTGGAAAAACAAATTTTGTTAATTGTATCAGGACGTTAATTTACGGAAACCCATTGGTATAAAGTAAGTTTTTATCTACTGTGCAACAACCTGCGAACGAGGCGTAATCAGTAATCAGTCATTGTTAAATGACTGGTAGGAACATAATACAGATGTTAATTCTTAAAATATTGCGCTCTTTTAATAACATGTATGTGTATTATAGTGTAGTATTATGGTTATAGCACCTATCACATTAGAAAGCATGTACAACAATGACACTGATACACTGACAATGATAATGATACATACACCGCAAACACACCGCCATCAACACGTGTTTCACTCCCCAACGAAGCATCCTCAGGGTAAGTTGACTCTACGACGGTTTGTGGTTGGTTATATCAAAATTTAAAAATGTTGTCATTATTTTGGTATTACAGCCTATGAAAAAATTAGGGAAGAGTAGATATTATTATTATTAGTGCCACAAACAGTCTCTGCTCCAATCCTACCTTTGAACAACTAATGTTCAAATCTTCTGCTAGTAACGTAAGTAGGTAAGCGTCCCATCCCTATTTGAATCTTTCAGTGTGTCAAAGACGTAGGTGGTGCTGCATGCTTAGGTAGCAAACCTTACATCCATAAAATGGAAGGTAAATCCAATGTATACTTACAATTTGTAACTGCGTTATATGTTTCTTCCAGCCGACGCTGTTCTTCACGCTGGGCTTGACCACGGACAGGAGGTAGTAGGAGTACATCGCCACGTGGACGAACGAGTTAATCACTCCTATCAAACTTGCGTGACCACCTGTATTAAAAACCAGAACCAGATTGAATCCAGGACCAGAACTGATGACCATATGACTATATCCATCCCGAAAATTGTACGGTTCCCGAGAAATGGACAGATAACATCGTTCGGTAATTTTTGTTGGTTTTTTTATTTGCCCTTCTTTTCCTATTAAACGGAATGATGATCGATGTGAATAGTAGGATGTATTATAGAGCCCGTAGAGTGATATTGGCTACTTTTCATCCCGGCAAATAACATGGTCTTCTGCTATTTGCTGTCGTTATGTAACTGTTAAGCCATATCGGAGCGGTTTCGACGGTCTGAAAACTTTAGATAATCGAGTATCGACTCTCTTGTCTTCTTTGTTGTGAGAAGACAACCTATGCGTTACCTGGTAGATATGTGATTGAGCCCCAACTGAGCATCACCATGCTTGTATGATGGTAGACGTGAAGAAATGAGACTTGATTGGTTTTCTTGCGAAGAACGAAGAATAACTGCAAAAAGATAACAGGATTATTGGTTGTAAACACAAAAGTTTTTGAGCGGCAAAAAAATTCCTTTACTGAGTTTATACGCAAAAACTCGTATAAATGACGACATGAGCATTTGTGTAGCTGTCGGAAAAAGGAATGCTAGCTAGATATCCTGAGTTCGATATTTAGCTAGCATTCGTTTACCCTAAACCCATATGGAGGGGATGGCTCTGATTTCGCCCTCAGCTACACCTGGTCTTCAGGTCTCCGACAAGGTATATTGATTGTTTTGCAATTGAAAACAAACGGGACCAACGTCTCTATGTGGCCTCCGAAGTACGGAAGCGTCCATGAGCACTAGCGGTCCCCAATCCACATACCGAGCGCCCGTCGTTGCGCAACTACTAAGGATCGTACCCACCGTATCCGTGAGGATCGTACCCACCGTATCCGTGAGGATCGTACCCACTCGTACCCACCGTATCCATGAGGTCCAAGTACTTGATCAAATAGTAGGCGTAAGTGACCCTAGCCACCATCATGGCTTTGTGGGAGGAGGAGAAGTCCACCGGCTCGCACACCCACTTGTAGTCCCAGCCCCAAGCATACCATACCCCCTGGAAGACGAGAAAAGATCATAAGTATAAGTGTTGTAACTCCACCGCACTTTTAACTGTCACACTGTCGGGCAAGGATCTTCTTTCGGAATGGGAGAGTTTAGGCATTAGTCCACCACGCTGGCCAAGTGCGGATTAGCAGACTTCACATGCTTTCGAGAACATTATGGGGAACCCTCATGTATACATACAGGTTTTCTCACGATTTTTCCTTCACCGTTACAGCAGGTGACATTTAATTTTGATGAATCGGACAAAATTTTATTAATTGGTGCGTTCCGCTTGGATTTGTACCCGGACCACTCGAGTGCGTGGCGAGTTTGATAGCCACAGGGCTGTCACCGCTGTAGTGTACTGTTATAACTTAGTTTATTGATATTATAATATCATTCATCTGTAGCAGTACGTTATCACTGGATATTCGGCCTTTTGATGGCGGGGTTCACTGTGGCACTCGCCAGTGACTTTTCTAAGCTATTTTGTATCTAAATTATCGTCTTTTGAAACGGTGACAAAAATCATCGTGAGGAAACCTGCAAGTTTTCAACATTATCTTCTATAGCGAAATATAGAACTAGTTGAACATAACAAGGGTATATGAACTATCTATAATAATATTATATAGAGGAAACATTTGTTTGTAATGTTTTCACACAAAAACTACTGGACTGATTTGAAAAATTCTTTCACCATTAGAAAGCTGCATCTTCACTGAGTAACAGGCTATATAATATTACTAGGTGTAAATGAAACTTTTCTTATGTCTAATTCTAAGCGAGCAAAGCTGCGGGCGTCCACTAGTTTATTATAATTTTATACACGAAACAATGCGAAGTAAAAAAAGTTATTTTAGTGCTAAAGTTTTGCTAATAATTATAATTATTGTAATACCTCACTTATACCTGCCTGGTATAATGGTTTTACCTTAGAGAAATCTTTGCGCGAGTATGTTCAAGTACATCTCACGGCTATTACGAAATAACACAGTATAGCCTCAAACACAACCACAGTACATGTGTTTGAAGTCGGTCAACAATCAACAGTGCAGCGCAAAACAATTTGTGGTTACCCAAGTAAATCTAGTCTGTAATGATAACCTACTATGATCGTTGGGTTAGTTTTTTTAACTAAATGGTATTTTAAGTTTATTTTTTTGTTCAAGATGAGATTAATTTTATAATAATTGTCAATGTATTTATTGTTCAACAAATTCATATCAACTACCTGGGAACCAATTTTAAACATTTGAGTAAGAGATAAAAGAAGTATGTAAGAAAACAATATACTTATTACTATATTTCAATAACACCGTTTATAAAGCAAGCGAAACTTTTTCCGTGGGTACCCATTTTCACATCAGTCATCCATCATAACAGAACACTTCGTAATACTATCACGACGATTATATCATCTCAATCTAATCATTTTTAACCTAGAATCTATAGCTGTTACGGCAAATATGTACATTACGTGATATTTCAATATTACATGCATTTAGGAACATTACGAACTATCAGGAATTTAGGTTTGTTGTGCGTTGCGCGTTGTTTTCCTTCGCCATTATTTATTTAAGATTTATTGCTTTACACATGAATGTTTTCGAAGGTAACATACAATCAGATACAACCAACACATGCCTTGTTTAGGCATTGCAAGTTGAGGAGAGAGTCAGACATTTTAATTAACAGTATTTACGAACGATGTAGTTTTATTTTAGACGTTGCTCTCTGTAAATTATTATTTTCATAACGATTACCGCAGGTGAGTTTTAATTTTTTTTTTAATAATTGTTGCTTGTCTTTGTCGGATTTGATCCTAGACCTCCGAGTGTGATGAGTGAAAGGCCAAATTTCAGTCACTGGGCTGGCACAATTATGTTTTCTAGATTTTTATCTATTTAGTTACGAAACATGTTAGAGCTACGTAATCCATGATACTAAAGGCATATTAAGTAATTTTCATTAATAATTCGGAAGAATACAGTTGTGCTGAAAATAAGCTGACTTATCATATTATTTTGAGCCATGACATTGTACATAGTAATTAAGTTTTATGCATTAGAAACTGCCCCGCGACTTCACCCGCTTTACAAAAAGCTTTTGCCCCCTAGTCAACCTAAAGCTTGGTAGTATCAATCCATCCATTAACCAGACACTGCTGTACATAGATCCCGGGTGACTTCTGGTCATATTTCAAACAATTAACACATAACCTTAACAAATTAACACCTAAACCTTTCTCATGTATCACTCTGTCTATTGGTGAAAGTGACATGCAAATCCGTTCAGCGCTATTTAAGTTGATCGCGTACAGACAGACAGACAGACAGACGCGGCTGTTGTTTTATTAGTATCGATAATAGTTTAAGATAATAGAACGCAGTTAGTGTTTAGCTGGTTCGAGTTCAAGTTGAAAATAAATATATATGTTAAGCAACGACGGGCGCGGTCGGTTTATGGATGGGTGACCGCTAATGGCAAAATTTCATGGACGCTACCGTGCTTCGGAGGGTACGTAAAGCCGTCGGTCCCGGTTGCTTTCAATGCTGGAAATAGTGGTTAAGCCTTGTCGAAGAATTTCGGGTGTCTTGAGAACATTCGACTCTGGGTTGGCCACTAACCCCTCCACCAATCATTGGAGCAACGTGGTGGAGTATGCTCCGGACCTCCCGTAGCTGCGTCTGTGGGACCCGTTTCCAGCAGTGGGACGTCTATGGGTCGCAGCGATATTCTTTCTTACTATCATTTCACTATAGCTCGTGGACGCACCACGCCCAGCCTATCGTCCACTGTTGTATCACACTGTTACCTACCGCACAGAACGTCCAACCAGACGCGATCACTTGGAGCACGTTGTGGGCAATCAATAGTTTGTTAATGTTGTACGGTGGCCTCTTCTGCATCCATCGCGGACCCCATTTGAGCACGAACATTAGGTATAGGGCGAGGATCGCTGCGCCCTGGTAGGGCTTGGCTACGAGGAACCACTCATTTGTTCTGGGATCTGCAAGAATAAGATACCACTTTAGATTAAGGGTCTTCTTTTATTACACAGACAGACAAAAAGGCATTTTATTTTATCATACTGTTACGAACACGCGGGGCACAGGGAAGCTGGCGCCATCTAGCGTCGACGGGTGAAATCCCGTACTCAATACTAGATGGCGTTAGTGGAACTATATAGAAGTATAGTCTCGAAAAACCGGGTACATGCGCGAACTTTCCAGAATGGTCTGGACTCGTGGCGACCCATATAAATAGCCGCAGGGAGGCGGGCGACTTCAGTTCAGTTCGAGCTACCTTCGAGGCGACTTTGAAGTGAAAACTAGTGATCAAGAGTGTTACAAGTGAAACCTACGACTTGGCTACGACCTAGGACATCGTTAGTGCTTAGTGTTTGGACCTAGTGCTTAGTGTTTGGACCTAGTGCTTTGTGTTGGAATAAAGTCTTCAAAGAGTCAGCAGGTCTTTCTCTCCAAATCCTACGAACTCCAGCACGTAACAATATTTTTAGTCTGACAAACAAGCACATGTGCCGCATGATAGTTATTATCCGCCAATGGATACATGAGACCACATCACATGTGCATTTCCCATCTTAAAGGGCGCGTTTAACACTTTTCTTAAAGAAGTTGTATATAAGAAAGTCCAATAAATACATTATTTAAAACGTTTAATGGTTTTTTTATGCTCCACAAGACAAATCATATAATATGATGATCTACTTATATGACCTTCCTAGTGGACGCCAGCAGCTTCGCTCGCGTAGAATTATTAGACCCATTACGACGTCTGCCCGCGTTCGGGTTGCCCACTTGACTTCAAAAACGGCAAAATTTCATACTAACTTTGCACATCCGTTTTACCCCCTTAAGGGGTGAATTTTCAAAAATCCTTTCTTAGTGCTCCCCTACGTTATAAAACGAACCCCTGTGCAAAATTTAAACTTTCTAACCCTTATAGTTTAGGCCCTGCGTTGATATGTCAGTCAGTATTTAATAAATATAGTAAAATGGTGGTACGGTCAGCCCAGTGGTTGTAGAAATCGCCTTTTACTCCAGAAGGTGTGAGTTCAAATCTAGAAACTCTTCCACTTCCATTAGCTATTTGAGTAAGTTATTTCATTATGAAAGAAAATCGTGTTGTACTCGTATTACAATATGCTGGCTGAAACTGCCAATTTATAGCGATTACTTGCAGCAAGAGAAATCGTACCGTGAAGATTAGGATCTTTCTGTATTCTGCGAGTATGTGGCAGTCCGCGTTAGTTGATAATCTCGTTTCTAGGTCAAGAAATATAATAAAAATAAGAGGAATGTTATGTATTATTATTAAATATTATATTACTATTATTATGTTATATAGCATCCCTAGCCCCAACGGCTTGCGTCGATTCCATGTGATCGAAAGAGTTAAGCAACCACGGGCTCGGTCGGTTTATCTGGGAGACCGCTAGTGGCTAAATTTCATGGACGCTACCATGCTTCGGAGGGCACGTTAAGCTGTAGGTCCCGGTTCTTTGCAATGGTGGAAACAGTCGTTTAGCCTTGTGAAGACCTTCGGGTGGCTTAAGTACATTCGACACTAGGTTATTGATCACTCTTCCAATACTTATTAGAGTTCAAAGTATTTTATTTATTTATATATTTGTTGAATGCACATTACAAAGAGATAGCTAATATTATTATGTATACCCTTCAAAGGGTGTAGCATTAAGATGCCATGTCCAATTAAAAGATTTGAATAAGTACATGTATGATGATTTATGGAATTTAAATTCCATAAATTCTATAAACCATTTCTAAAAATAAGTAAAATTAACTTCGTTCAAAAAATAAATTCTTTAAATGTCTATAATTAATAACAAATATCAAAATAGAAGAAAATACAAGTCAATACAGGTAAATAATATCAAAGCCGTGAATGTCAATTAGTGTTTATGTCTGTTAGGTTAAGAATGTGTTGATATTAAAGCCAATTTTCCAGAATTTTTGCCTTCTATAAACTCTTTTATAGAATAACATCCTTCATTGATGAGTAAAGCCTCGAGGTTTCTTTCAAACTCCGGATGAGTTTCTTGTTCTTTATTGCAACGCCTAAAACTAGGTTATTCATAGGTCAGCCTAGCTTCTAAGACTCGATTTGCGGTCTCTAAAACACCGTTGCGGTGGCACGCTTACACAGTGGATGCCACTTAAACCCCTCCAAATGATGTTAGACAGGTTGTACGCGACGATACGCTTCGAAGATCTTTTTCGTTTCACCACTCTCGACGATGGCTTGGTACTGTTAGAATTATATAAAGGTCTCATTGCTCTGAGTGTTAGACGTGGCCGTCCGTGTTCATTGAAGAAAAAGTCGAACATTCATACCTATAATATAATTCATGCATAATTTTAGCCATACGGGACTGTCAGCCAGATATTCAGCTATGGTGTAATAAGCTTTATTTATTAGAAAATCCTTGAGTTTAATTTTAAAATGATATTCTTCCTTCCTTTATAATAATAGGATAAAAGGATAAAATATACAACATACAACAAGTACATACAAAAATAAGAAAAATATAGAGTGGTAGTACAATGGACAAAACAATAAAGTTAGGTATACTAACCAGTCAAATCTTCAAAAACGTAGGTGTACCGGGACCATATCTTGTTTATAAATCCAGCCATCTGCAAATACAAATTAATGATGTACCCACAACATTAATAAACTGCTTTCGTTATGAGCGGCATATTAAATGTAATTTACTTATTTAACGTTTAATTATACAGGGTTACGGGTTAAGTCGACCTATTCCCGTTAAGGGCGTGTCGTTTGCATCGTTTCTGACTGATCTGACTATGAAATACCCTATCCTAAATGTAACCGTTTTCGAGATATTTGATTTTAATTGTTTTTTATAAAAAATACCCGATTTTCGTCTATCAGCTTAGATATTTTGAAATGTGTAAGTCTTATTATTACTATTATTTGATTTTTACATGTAAAATAAGATGCTTTATGACCTCAATAACCAATATTGTACGTAAAATTATTAAATAAGTCATAAAAACTAATAAAATTTGGTATTGTACATGAAATAGGTTCGTATCAATTTTATTTCTTTATATTCTGTCAATTAAATAAAACCACATACTCGATACGCTATGCTAAGGTAGTTACCCATTTTGTTCCATTGTTTCACTATGACTATAGCCATGTTTAGTAGTATAATTATTTCACTTACATTTTGAATTTGTTTTAAGTTGATTTTTACTTAGAGTCGCTTATAGACCAAACTAATATTTCGACAGGGCCGTACTGAACATCAGCGTCATGATTTTTAAAAATCATGACATCGCTGAGTGCGGTCCAATTTTGCATTTAAACTGAAATAACCTACACCTACTATTACTTAATAATATTCTGTACCATAATGTTTTAAGCAAAAAAGTCTAAATTTTTCTTCTTCTTAAATCAGACAGAAATAATACTGAGTTCCTAGGCATCTACCACAGCCACATCAATTTTTATATCCCAGTCTCGCAGCATTTTCGATTGCGAAAGCTTAACGAAAAGGCGGAGGAAGACAAAAAAAAATAAACTAAGAATTTTCCCGAATATAAATAAATTTCCCGAAATTTTCCCGAAGAATTTGATTCCGTTTGATAGACTGGATTTCATTGGAATGTTAAACAGATCACCTGTAATGAAAGTAAGAGGATTTCGATAGGAGGAATAGAACTTTTTTTATGTATGGTTTATTAAATTTAGTTATATTTAGTTAATTGTAACCTGTTTTAATTTTAGTTTTTTTCTTTTTCCACCTACCACATGTATTCCCCACTCAACCAGGGTTTGACTGGTAGAAAATGCCATAATGCATATAGATAAGTCAATAAAGTTGTATAAATAAAAAAATAAGTTGGTCAGTTGGTTTGTGTAAGCTCTGAATGTTTTTATTCTGTGGTCATGTGCTTCTAGTAAGCCAATATGCAATCGATTGATTCGCAATAGATTGGCAAAGGGGTCATATGAAAATGTATGCTGTTTAACGAACACTTATCACCCTAATAGAACATATTTGTCAATATACCAAATACGCTGTTTAACCAACACTTATCACTTGTTTGTCAATATACCAAATATTTAATCTTTTCTTACATATTATGTACGTACGAGTGAACGCCCGCAGCTTCGCTCGCGTAGAATTAGACCTATCAACGACGTCAGGTTGCACACTTGACTTCAAAAACGGCAAAGTTTCATACTAAATTTGCACCCCCGTTTTACCCCCTTAGGGGGTGAATTTTCAAAAATCCTTTCTTAGTGCTCCCCTACGTTATAAAAGGAACCCCTGTACAAAATTTCAAGTTTCTAACCCTTATAGTTTAGGCCCTGCGTTGATATGTCAGTCAGTCAGTCAGTCAGTCAGTCAGTCAGTCAGTCAGTCAGTCAGTCAGTCACCTTCTCCTTTTATATATATAGACTAGTGGACGCCCGCAGCTTCGCTCGCGTAGAATTAGACCCATTAACGACGTCTACCCGTCTAAAGACTTCAAAATCGGCAAAGTTTCATACTAACTTTGCACCCCCGTTTTACCCCCTTAGGGGGTGAATTTTCAGAAATCCTTTCTTAGTGCTCCCCTACATTATAAAAGGAACCCCTGTGCAAAATTTCAAGTTTCTAGCCCTTATAGTTTAGGCCCTGCGTTGATATGTCAGTCAGTCAGTCAGTCAGTCAGTCAGTCAGTCAGTCAGTCACCTTCTCCTTTTATATATATAGATAAATAGACCATTATGGTCGAAAATGATTTGCGGAACATGAACCTGCGACCTCCAGTAACGCATGTAGGACGCGAACTCGTTTATTTAGAAAGCTTTCTATTTGAGTGACATGATCGTCTACTACCTCATGAGTGAGTCAAGGAAGTTATGAACGCGTTCGCTATATTATACCTTACTTTAAATATTATTTTATCACCACCATTACAACCCTTTCTATGTCCCACTGCTGGGCACAGTTCTCCTCTCAAAATGGGAGGGTTATGTCTTAGTTCGCTACGCTGCCCAATTGTAGATCGGCAGACTTCACATGCCTTCGAGAACATTATAAAGAACTCTCTGACATGCAGGTTTCCTCGCGATATTTCCTTTACCGTAACAGCAGGTGAAATTCAATTTCTTAAATCGCACATAACTTAGAAATGTCATCGTTGCGTGCAAATTGGATTTGAACCCGGATCACTCCAGTGAGAGGCAAGTTCAAAAGCCACTGGGCCGTAATGCTGTTAATGTAGATTATTTATTTTAGACTTCATATTGCCTACAATACATAATGGATTACTCTTCACGATATTTAGCTTTATCTTTCCATCATCCGTTTCCAACTTAATCTAATATCATACTTCTATTATTAACAGCTACTAACATACCTGCTAAAGAAATGACTAAGAATGGACTAACTATCATAGTTGCATTTTGAGTCTGGTTCAAAGTAGGTCGCATTTGTTATTGGCGGCAACAGATTGCTGCATACTCGTTTTCTACCTTGTTCATAGGAAGGGAGACATTTAATTGCATAAATACCCCTTTGAGCTAAATTCATAGCTACTGGATTATTAATATCTATATCAATGCTTACCAAAGACAAGCTTCAGTTCTACCTCGGTGTCTTCAAATGTATCTATGTGCGTTTTGTATATTATGAATATGTTTTGTATGTATTATGTTATGTATATGTTTTTGTATATAACATTATGAGGATACTTGGATGCTTGCATTAATAATTTAATTCAATTCCTTACCCATTGTGAATAAACGTGATTGCTAATTGAATTGATTAAGAAGGTTCGTTTGCCTCGCAAAATACTAGAAATGACGATGTACGAGTATGTATCCATTTTAGGAAGTACAAACGTAACTAGGATTGAAAGTGCTGACTTTGTTTTGAAACCTTATAATTAACTTTAGGTTTTAAATAAATGACAAGAATATAACTTAACTTAGCTCAGGTATTTTTTTTATTTTTTAAAGTAACCGTAGCCCTTTTTAAAGGCTCTTATTTAACTTCACTCGTATGTATCTTGTAAGTATGTATGTCCTGCAATCTTGCAATCACTATTTCACCCAGTTCCACTGAAGCTATCGAGCTGAAATTTGGCACACATATTAGGTTCCGATGACTATGCATGATAATAAAAAAAAGTTATAAAAGCTTTTAAAAAAAAAAAATTTAAGTACATTATTTACTATATTTTTTAATATATTTTTATCATATTTATGACTGAAGCCAACATCTTCCTCTTCGTTGTAATTTTATTGATCCATTTCTGATCTCTTCCACATGAATTATTAGCTTTTTGCGATTAGAAGTATTCAATTTTGATTACGTGTAAACAAATCAAAGTAGGTACTGAGTTACTGAGTTACTAAGAATAAATTCAAAACTAAATTGAAATTTCTAGCAGTGATAGCCAATAGTAAGCCATAGATGTAACCTATGTATCTATGTTTACATAGATAAACAACTTTTGACCAACTATGTAAACATAGATACCGATGTATCTATGTTTACATAGTTGGTCAAAAGTTGTATATTAAAAAGTTAAATACTTATTACAAGTTCCGCCTGCACCTTATGATTATGATTATGATTAATGGAAACAGACTTGATGTTATATCATTATAAAAAACTTACCTTTCAATAAACACACTCACACTAAAACACACGCAGTTTAAAATGAAGATTGTAATTACACAGTACAATCACAAACATCCTTATACAAAATGTTTATAACTTCTGCTTGCTAATGCTAACATATAAACCCACAACGTACACGTACACTATGCTATCAGTCACTCTCTCATATCTTAAATCACGTATACTATTTGCACTACAAAACTGATGGTTTTGCAAGAAATATTTGCTGAAGTGAAAGTTAGGCTTGCTCAAACTGGTTGGCAGCCGTCATCTCTCGCCGAGTGCTGGATAGCAACTATGGTAATGAATGTTGGAGGCATTACTGTTACAAGTAAATTATTCTCAGACGTATGTTGGATATCAGTCAAAGGTTGTATTTTTTTTTTATGGATAAAAGATAGCAAACGAGCTTGCAGCCACCCATCCGCTGCCGCCCATGACAACTGTGATTGACTTTGAACAAGACTCAAAAAGGAACTGGGATGGTTAGTCCAATTCGTTGAGATAGTTAATTAGAACATTAGTTGGTCAGTTCGTTAGTAGGTGTGAGAACTGGGGACTGTCAGTAATAGTTAGTCCTGTTAGTTGGTGTTAGTAATAATCCAGTTAGTACTTGTTAGTAGGAGTCTCGTTCTAAGTCAGTCAAAGATGTGTTGCTACCCTTGAGGACTAAGATGGTCGCCTCTAAAGAAGTGTAACCGGAAACCACACCTTTCCAACCGGACCATAATTGCTTTAAAAACAATTATGACACGGCAGAAATGGTACTAGGTACCGTGGCAGGCGGTGGTACTGCTCCGGGCGAACTCTATATGGAACCAATTAGGTTTCATATAAAACCTATGTTCCCTATAGGCTCTACCACCTACAAAATGTATGCGATTCATTACGATTATTACAATAATTTAATCACTGGTTCTTAAAGTACATCTGTGACATGGGGCGAGACGCAAGGACTTTAATGGTCAGTAGGTGGTCAGTTCGTTAGGATTCCTTGCGACAGTTAGTCTTGTTGGATGATAGAATAAAATATAAAAGAATAGAATATTCATTTATTTCGCTCGATTACAGTTGTTTTAAAAACAATTATCATACGGTAGAAATGTTACTAATTACGTGGCGGGTGGTGGACCCTAAAAGCTACGACATAATAATATCTTTACGTCGAGATTACCTCAGTGACGAATGTGTTCAAACAGTGTGTGTTGCCAGTGATGACATATGGATTCGAGATGAGGTCCTTTATCGTCGGCCTCATTCGCAAGCTCATAGTTGCTCAGCGTGCTATGAAAAGAGATATGCTCGGTATTTCGCTACGGAACGGATTCAAAATTATGAAATCCGTAGACGAACGAGGGTTACCGACATAGCTCGTCGAGTAAGAAAGCTAAAATGGCAATGGGCAGGCCACGTCGCTTGTAGGAGTCCTCAAGTGGAGGCCACGGCTCGGGAAACGGAGCACAGGCCACCCTCCAACCAGATGGACTGATGACTTAAATAAGTCAGCGGGTAATCGCTGGATTCAGAAGGCACAGGATCGGGAGGAGTGGCACCGATTAAGGGAGGCCTATGTCCAGCAGTGGAATTTGAAAGACTGATGGATGGATGACGATGGTGGACTCTAAAATATAGGTTCCATAGTCTTATACCTATCTCGTTCTGGATCTGTTATCAGAGTAATGAGAGCTTTATAAATCTTTTATCCTTAAAAAATATAAAATTTTCTATTATAATGCATTTCATTTTCTGAAAATTGAAATGCATTATAATTGGTTATCTTCTATTAAATACTAGTGGACGCCCGCAGCTTCGCTTGCGTGGAAATAGATATAACAATAGTTTCGTTTACACCTAGTAATATTATATATCCTGCAGTGAAGATGCAGCATTCTAATGGTGAAAGAATTTTTGAAATCGGTCCAGTAGTTATTGTGTGAAAACATTACAAACACATGTTTCCTATATAATATTAGTATAGATAATTTGCTTAATACTAGCATGCAATTATTAGAAAATTATTAAACAGCTATAAATTAAGTATTAAGTTTCCAAGTTTCAAGTCCACTTTTGATGGTTGAATTGTTAGTTATCATTGAAAGTATTCGTATTCAACTGTTTATACGAAGGCTTAAAGTAAATTTTATAACATCTCCAACCATAAAATAAAATAAAAATTGAATATCTGTATTTTGATCACACAATTACCAATGAACAGGTAGTATAAGCGAGAAAATGAATCAATCATGAAAATCTTTGGGCTTTGTCGAGTACAAACCCGTTTCATTAACAATTGCCTTGAAATGATCATTTTTATCAAAGCACCTCGTGCACTAAATAATAATGACTATTTTAGTATTTTAACTTAAGTGGAGTGAGTTTATCTTTGACGTAATTCCGAGTTATTATCCGAAACTCCGTTAGCTATAACAATCTCCCCGTCATCTTCAGCGAATGTTTGAACCACGCAGTGTTTTTCCTTGGGTTTGATGTAAGATGTATAGTAGAAGTTGAGGAAAAGGCACAGTAGGAAGAAGTCGCTTGGCACCAACAAGATTGCCACCCACCAAGGGTACCCACAGTTTGGTACCACCAGAAGGAGACTGAGATGGATGCAGGTCATTGCTAACTGTGTCTGTAAAAAACAATAAACACAATGATCAGTCGTGGTATAGTGGTTAGTGGTCGCAAACAGTTCTGCAAGAGATTCAGGGTTCGAAGCTCTCGCGCAAAATACGCGTGATGTTATATTATGGTCGCATCTACAATAGAATCTAAATATGTAATACTAGCTGACCCCGCAAACGTTGTTCTGCCATATGAAATATCAAAGTGACGCGACGCTTCATGCCAATGAACGACGGGTAAAAATAAAAATACTAAAATCGTGTTTAAAAAACATTTTGCAGTGGAGCAACTTGTGAATCTAAAACATTCTCGAATCCACTTGAACACACACAAAAAATTTCATCAACATCTATCCAGCCGTTTAGGAGGAGTTCACTGTCAAACACACGTACACAAGAAATATATATATTAAGCTGTAGATATTAATTGATAACTATTATCTGTGTATATTTATTTAATGTTGTCCTAGTTTAGTTTGTTTCATGTATTTTTACGTGTTCATGGTTTTAAGTTTGAGATACGCGGGCCGCCCCCCTCCTCCTTATAGTGCGTCAAAAAAGCGAACGGGTTGTCAGTCATATTATGTCCCTCCGTACACCCCATGAGCAGCAATTCTTCTGATTTTCTTTCACTGATAACTCTAAATTTCGTGCCGCGAGGAATATCATTATTCATTCATTCACTTACAATCTGCAGCTGAGTCAATTTCTTCTTCCACCACATGGAGCGTTTAGTTTCGGGGCGTACCACGGTGAGCAGGTAATAGAAATACATCACCACGTGGACAAACGAGTTGATCAGGCCGATGAACGTACCGTGACCACCTGAAAAAATACAATGCTTGCTTACGCATCGTAAAAGTGCAGAGGAAAACCGCTGGATTCAGAAGACTAGAGCTAAGACTGCCTATGGTAAGCAGCAAACATTAAGAGGCTGTTGGATGGGTGCATGACCTGCACCTGATAGATTAAGAAGTGTGATAAAAAGCATGTTTATAGTACCACCATCACAACCACAACCATATCTTTGTCCTACTTTTTATTTTTTTATATTATGTATATAAGATAGCAAACGACCTTGCAGCAGTGGATCGGTTCGATCCACTGCCGCCCATGACAACTGTGACTGACTTTGAACAAGACTCAGGGACAGGAATGGTTAGTCCAGTTAGTTGAGAGAGTTAATTATAACATTAGTTGGTCAGTTCCTTAGTGAGTATAAGGACTTGGGACTGTTAGTGATAGCACGGACTACATTTCACCTTACTCTATGGTGATAATTAGTCCTTTTAGTTGGTCCTTCTGTTGAGCTGGAGTTTTCAGAATAGGAGAGTTTAGGCCGTAGACCAGCACGCTGTTTAAGTGTGGATTGGCTGACTTGATGCCTTCGAAAACATTATGAAGCAATCTCGTACAGGTCCTCAAGATGTTTTCCTTCACCGTTAAAGCAGATGACATTTTGATTTCATAAATCGCAATCGCACATGGCGTCGCACATGTAGCGTCCATAGCCCAATAGTTCGCGTCGATTTAATGTGATCGAAAGAGTTAAGCAACAACGGGCGCGGTCGGTGTGTGGATGGGTGACCGCTAGTGGCAAAATTTTATGGACGTGTATTCGGAGGGCACGTAAAGCCGTCGGTGCTGGTTGTTTTTAATGGTGGAAACAATCGTTTAACCTTGTCGAAAACCTTCGGGTGGCTTGAGAACATTCGACACTGGGTTGGTCACTAAACCCTCGACCAATGCGGATTGGTGAAGGGGTTAGTGGCCAACCAACTGCGTCTGTGGGGAAGACCCGCGCCCAGCAGTAGGACGTCTATGGGTCGCAGCGAGCGAAATTGCACATGACTTACCTACAAAGTGACTTATATAATTACAATAATAATATATAATAATATACATATAGTATATTGTATAATAATAGTGCGTATATAATTACAATAATAATATGTATATAGTAAATACTATTAATAAATATATCTGCCTCTCTCCTCAACTTGCAATGCCTTTATAAAGTGCACGTGATGGTTGTACCTAATTGTAAGTTACTAAAACACGTGTCAGCAATAAATCTAATAAATATATAAATAAAAATTATTGGTTCGTGCCCCTTGTATTTGAACTGAATTCCCTTAGAGAACTGTAACTGAACATTTACCTGCGAAATATAAAACCGCACTCCAAGTCACTATCAACATGTTGGTGTGATGATACACGTGGAGAAAGGAAACCTGGTTGTATTTCTTCCGAAGAACGAAGAACACCTGGAAATGTTAAGCGTGAAATTTAGCACTTAAGAGTTTTTTTGGAACAAAGTTCGTCAACGCAGCTTGCGGTAGCTAGGAGTGGATGTTATTAGAAATCGTTACATCCATCCATCCATCAGCCTTCAGTGGTCTAATGCCATTCCTGTCCTTTGCCTCTGTAGCGTGTTCCGTCTGATTTTGGGAATGTAGTTGAATGATGGATCTAAGATACCAAGAATACGTGTTTAGACACCAGGAACGTAGTGAAACCGGAGATAAAATTTAAAAATTGAAACGAGACAAAAAAATGTACCAAAACGTCTGAAAAACTTTTTCCCAGCTAATTTGGGTCAGTCGATGCGAAAAAAATATTTTTCAGAAGAAAAGTATACTTAGCATACTTTTTTTAGACGACTCTACAAAGAATGAAAGGCTCCATTTAGTTGTTCTCTGACGCATGTGTAGCAGTTAATTGGAACACGGTATATCTAATATAAAACAAAAAAAAGAAAGAAGAAAAAGAAAAAACAAAAAAACATTTAATGGTAAAATTAACAGCAGCAGTAAAAAATTAAATAATTATGAAAGTATTGAAACTTAAATAGTTTTATTACTTTACGAACAGTATCATAGAATAATGAATAAATATTATGTTCAATGAACTAACCGTATCAAGTAGGTCGAGATGTTTAGTTAAGTAGTAATGATACACGCATCTCGCCACGTTTAAAGCTTTAGGGTTGTCTGAGTAGTCAATCGGCTCGCAGACCCACCGGTAGTCCCACGCCCATGCGTGAACTAGAAACTGCGAACAAGTTATGCATATTCCCACTTCGTATATTTACTCTGTGTAGCGTCCATAGCCCAATGGCTCGCGCGCGTATGTGATTGACTGAGTTAAGCAACGACAGGCGCGGTCGGCTTTGGTGATAACAACAGTTTCGTTTACACTTAGTAATATTACATAGCATATGTCACTCAGTGAAGATGCAGCTTTCTAATGATGAAAGAATATTTAAAATCGGTCCAGTAGTTTTTGTGTGAAAACATTACAAACAAATCTTTCCTCTTTATTATATATACTAGTGAACGCCCGCAACTTCACTCGCTTGGAATTAGACATTCACTAAATCCAAAAACGGCAAAGTTTCATACTAACTTTGTACCCCCGTTTTACCCCCCTAGGGTGTGAATTTTCAAAAATCCTTTCTTAGTGCTCCCCTACGTTATAAAAGGAACCCCTGTGCAAAATTTCAAGTTTCTAACCCTTATAGTTTAGGCCCTGCGTTGATATGCGAGTATATAGATATACGAGTACCAACCTCATAGAAAACATATGCACTGGCCGCAACCTGAATCACATTGTAGACTATGAGCAGCTTGTCTATGTTGTAAGGGGGGCGGTTCTGCATCAACCTGGGACCCCATTTGAGGACGAAAAGAACGTATATAGCGACCACTACAAGACCCTCGTGTGGCTTGAACATTAACGGCCATGATTTTGTCCTGGGATCTGAAAACAGGAAGATATTTCGACAAGTACCTATTTCAATCTGAGTGGTAATTTAAGGTGGCACCAGTTAACATTTCCCCACAAATACTCAGTTTCAGGGTAAATGTTAACGTAACACATAAATATATGCAATATTATATAAAAATGCGGTACAAAAACAATGGGCTAAAACTAGGCCTTAAGTAAACAATCATCACAACCGTTTTTTTGTCCCACTGTTGGGCACGCGTCTCCTCTCAGAATGGGAGGGATTAGACCTTAGTCCACCACACTGGTTAAGTGCGGATTGGCAGACTTCACATGCCTTCGAGTACATTATGATGAACTCTCAGGCATGCAGGTGTCACGATGTGTCCTCCACCGTTAAAGCAAGTGATATTTAAATTCTTAAATCGCACATAACTTAGAAAAGTCATTGGTGCGTGCTGCTTGAGTTTGAACCCGGACCGCTCGAGTGAGAGGCGAGTTCGATAGCCACTTGGCTTTTTTACCGCAAGTAAACAATACTTAGTAAAAATAGTGCAGCGTTTGTGCGAGAGAGATTCCAAAAAAAGCCTTAAGTTAACAACACAGAAACAAGTTTTCGTCTCATTAAACTCGATATTTTGATCTACAACGATAAGTTCTTGCAATACTCGTACTTTGTAATAATTAAATAAAAACTGTCATCTAACTCTACCCACTTACAAAGTACCCCACTACTGGTCACGGCCTTCTCTTGAACAATATACATATCGGTCAATCTGGCCAAGTGAACACTTAATATGTATTTGAAAACATTGTAGAGTAGTGCAGGTGAGATGTATACACCCTGTATAAACTACATTCGTGGTGGTCTTCAGAATTACGGATAGAGCAAGCGAGCGAAGGTTTTTTCTATCAATAAACAAACACCCTGTATACGTGCCAGTGGGATTTTAACCCAGAATGACAAGTGGAAGCTAAATTCTAAGCCAATGAGTTGTCGCAACATACAACTCTACATGATTCATATTCATCAACATCTATCGGTTTTTCATAGTCCACTGCTGGCTTGCACACTGGTCGTAATCTGCGCTTATTTTGCCTTAAATACGTTTATTAGAGGTTTATCTGTTGCCAAGGATAACAATGTATCCGAGATGAAGGTATTAGACCTTCAGCCTTATCCACAAGCCCAAAGTCTATCATTTGGAGTCTCTATGGAGAGGAAAATATTTGGTATTTCGCTACTCTACATACAAGTTTCTTATTTAAATGCAAATCAGGTTTACAGTTCAAAATAATTAACACGTTAAACATAACTGTGATGCATGTAAAATATAAGTAAGTCAATAATTTATAATATTTTTGTGGGCATGAATAGGCAAGATTGTAAAATGTTAATTTTTTAACAATGTATTTAGGTAATAGGTAAAGCCACAGAATACTTAATAGAAGTACATTACATACTTATACATACAAGTACATATTCCGGAATACTTTTCAAATTTGTTTTATAGTATAATAATAAGTCCATAGTCCTATGACTCGCGTATAGCGTCCGTAGCCCAATGCCTCGCCTCGATTCAATGTGATCGAAAGAGTTAAGCAACGACAGGCGCGGTCGGTTTGTGGATGGGTGACCGCTAGTAGCAAAAATTTCATGGACGCTACCGTGCTTCGAAGGGCACGTAAAGCCGTCGGTCCCGGTTGTTTTCAATGTTGGAAACAGTCGTTAAGCCCTGTCGAAGACCTTCGGGTGGCTTGAGAACATTCGACACTGGGTTGGCCACTAACCCCTCCACCAATCCGCATTGGATCAGCGTGGTGGAGTATGCTCTAGACCTCCCGCAGCTGCGTCTTTGGGGGAAACCCGTGCTCAGCAGTGAGACGTATATGGGTCGCAGCGATAATAATAATATAGAAAGGTTTACATTAAGTTAAATTAGAGATACCTGGTAATTCATCATACAACAAATCATAAGCAATCCGTAGTCTTTTCAAGACTGCTGCCATTACTGTAGCGATAACACTAAAAAATAAAAATGTTAGTTCACTTTTCACAGTTAAAAAGCATTTTTCTATGACCTAAGAAACTTGGTAATTTAGGGTGAAATATATTGTGCAATTTTACCTATTTAGTATGATTTAAATACATTTTTCGTGTTTTCTATACTATAGTATTACATATATGCATTATTACATTTATATATATGTATACAATATATATGTGTACCTAATATACTATACATAATACTTACCCGTACCCAGCAGTGGTCTATGGGTCGCAGCAAAATATATATGTGTTTGTGAGGATTGAGAAAAAATAGTGAAACGAAGTACCTACTTAACAAAACAAAACTAAAAATTATTAAAAACGTACTTGATATGTGTTAAAATCATAATAAACATTATTTATATTCAGGTAATTGTCGGAGTACCTACTCGTAAATATTTTAATCTGCTGTTTGTCTTTTCTACTTATTAGATTTTGGAATTCCATAGAAATAATTGTGCTTACAAATTTCAACGGCCTGCGGCTGGAATTATGCAGTGATTTTTTCCTAAGAGTTTTCATAAAGCTTTTTTAAATAACTTATTTGTTCTTATACTAGTGGACCCGCAGCTTGGCTCGCATGGAATTAGAGATAACAATAGTTTTGTTTACACCTAGTAATATTATATAGCCTATGTCACCCAGTGAAGATGTAGCTTTCTAATGGTGAAAGAATTTTTGAAATCGGTCCAGTAGTTTGTGTGAAAACAAACCAAACAAATCTTTCCTCTTTATAATAATATAAGTATAGATATAGATAACTCATACTCACCAATTGCATATAAATATATATTTCACAAAATTATTACATTGGTTCAATAAATTATGACCAAGCAACTACTAAATAATATCGGTATATATTTATTTGAACGTTAGGTAATAATAAATATCACTAATAAATTTTCGGTATCAATTATGTCCATCCACTCGAGTAGGATATTAACTTTGAACTGAATAACTTTCTATACTGTTGCTGTAGAAACCCATTCTGTACGAGTATGTGTAAATTTTACAATAAAATCTATATATAAAACTCTTTGCCCTTATCGACTGACTGACTGATTTATCAATACCCAGACAATACGGCTAAAGATAGAAATTGAAAATTACACTCCTAAAGGGGCACAAAAGGGCGTTAAAGTTTGTATGAAGCTTCGTCATTTCTCAAGCTACATACATAAAGATTGATATTTGAGCTTATAATTAAAAACAAAGAAACACTTGTTTCACCTTTTTTTAATTATACCGCTAAGACGGGTTAAAAAGGGTTTAATGTTCGTATAAAAACTTTTTTAGTCCCCAAACAACATCCATTAAAATTGAAATTAAAGCTATTAGTGAAAAATAAAGAAATACGTATTTAACCTTTTTTAAATTCCATCCTTAAAAGGAATGAATGAAACTTCGTCAGTTCTCAAACAACTGAAGTTGAATGAATGAATGAATTAATGAATATTTAAATTTGAGCTATTGAAGTAGAATCTATTGCTATTGAGCTAGTATTGAAGAAATATGAATTTCACCTTTTATTTTAAACTCTATCCTTAAAACTGAGTTAACCCCCGTTAAAGTTTGTATAAAAGTTCGTAATTTTTCATGCTTAATTCATACATGAAAATTAACATAACATCATATACACCTGTATTTCCCCAAAGGGATAGGCTAGGCAATTTTGGAAACTTGCGCGGACGAAGTAGCGGGAAAAAGCTAATGTACTAATACTATACTGTACTAATATATGCCGAGGTTCATTAAACAATGTGTTTGACTGCCTCGTTGGTCTAGTGATTGAAACTGCGACTGCTAAGGAGGTCCTGGGTTCGTTCCCCTGAAATTACCGGTAGCAGCTCGGTGGCTGGCTTACCACGTATTTCATGGAACATAAATTCTTCTTCTAAGTCGATACGTTCTTGGCAGAACGGTCGCGGTCATCATGTGTAGTGGCACGCTTCACAACACGCCGCCACTCCTCCCTGATGGCTGCTTTCCTCGCATGCGTGGACGGGAGCATCCACAGCAGCTTTTATTTGGTCGGTCCAGCGCATGGGTGACCTACCAAGCGGTCGTGTTCCCTCCGCTCTGCCCTGCACCACAAGTTTCTCTACAGACGACTCTAGACATAGACTATACACGCCGCGAGACATGGCCGAAGAATGACAAAATTCGATCTTGTACTATGGAAGATAGACGCTGTTTAACTCTTTAACATATTAAATATAACTGGTGAAATGTGGGTATACCATAGATTATGGGGTATACCCACCTCTATCTATTTTTCTCCTCAACTTGTCATTTTGAATTAAAGAAGTACCAACCCAAATAATAATAAAATTATAATAATAAATAAATTATAAGAACTAGGAAAATTGGGTCGAAAATATCATTCAAAACTAACACTAACTGAAAATCTGTTTCTTTAGTTCTGCTTACGAGGTGCGCTCAGACTTTCATTTTAAAGGCTTGTCTAGAGCTGACTACTAATCCTAGTTATTACACAGATTCCCACATATTTACTACGCGCAATAATTGTAACTGTATTACAGTGTAAATATATATACTTTTAGTTATGAATAGTGTAGTGTGTATTATTTATGTAAGTGCGTAGATCCCTAAGCGTCAATCGTAGGTGCGTGACCGACTCAGGTCATTTATGAGGTCGCCGGTATTAATCAACATTCGGCGCGATCTGTGTGTATGGGTGGGAAATTTTAATGGACGCTTTCATGTTCCGGATTGGACACTAACGGCCCGTTCACACATGGGAGTCCGTTTTACTGGTACGTTTTTAACGGATACGTCATAAATTTATGCTCTGTTCACACATGTACGTTTTTTTTTCGTCGATGGCGTATGTAGTTGTATGAGCGACTTCACACATGGCACAGTATTCTGTATACAGTAAAAAATATCGTTCCGTAAAAAAATGACATTCCGTTTTGTTTTCGAATACTGGACGACGGAACAGTAAAAATATACGGATACGTAGAATTTTAACGGATATATACTGTGTGCGTGGCGGGCGGTGTGTGCGGGGTGTAGGAGGTAGAGTAGCGGCGGTATACTGCGAGTTTTCTGTTCACACATCGCATCCAGTAATGACGGATCCGTTGAACGTTAGGTATACGGTGCCTATGTGTGAACAGAGCATAAATTTATGACGTATCCGTTAAAAACGTACCAGTAAAACGGACTCCCATGTGTGAACAGGCCGTAAGCCGTCGGTCCCGGATATTTTCAATTCTAAAATAATCTTTGAGTCTAATCGAAGATTCTCATACGGAGGCCATGACTGCTGGCACCAGTGCCACTTTATAATTAGATAATTTTTATTTTTTTAACTTTATAATTTCTAAACTTTATAATTTTCATTTTCATTTTTATATAAACTCGATACACACATCGAGTTTGTGTCTTGTTCAAAAACTGTAAACGAATTGCTGACTAAATAAATTAATAAATAAATTGAAAACAACCGGGACCGACACGTTGCCTCCGAAGCACGGTAAAATCCACTAGCGGTCACCTATACACAATCTGACCGCGCGCGTCGTTGCTTAACTCTGTTGATCACATTGAATCGATGCGATCCATTGGGCTATGGACGTAACATTTATTTAATGACGTCATTTACAACAAAATAACAACAAACAAACAAAAAAACAACAAAATGCCGAGCAAATATTTTAGAAAGAACAATTGTTTGTTATGTTCCCACAGGCGCTTACTCGTATGTCTGTATGTAAATACTATTACATTGTCGTAATTCATAAACTATTCAACACTTTCTTGATATTTCCTCCAACAATTTTTCGAATTTTTCATCACACAATCACGCATGTATTTCCCAAGGTAAGAAAAACCCAATAGTTTTTGTTTTCCGACTCCTAGATCAAACCATCTAGCTTGGCACTCGCTTAGCACAGTTCGAATAAGGTTCCATAAATCAAAATAATGTACCTACGTATTTTAAAAAAAGTTTAAATCGACCTCAAGATAATAGCATCAATATCATCGTTTTATTTAAAGGGGATCACGATTAATAGATAAACCCACGGGATCTCCTGGGCTGGGGTACCTGGTGGACGACATTATTCAAAGTTACACATTATTGAAGTTACACAAGGAGTGAAACACGATAAATTTGGCAAAATTAAAACCAGTGAATGACACTCTTCTTGTGAATGAATATTTGTGAATAAATAAATGAATCACAACAGACAAATATTTAAAAAAAAAACACATTGTCTAGTTCTAACTCGTTATAATTTCAGTATTTATTTAACCAAGCACAGTTACATAAATGAACGATTACAGCTTCAGAACAGTTTACAACAGTTGCTGTTCGTGTAGTCCTTCTTATGCTTCTATTTACATATTTTACTAACAGAACTAACTAACTAACTCTTGCAGACTTATTTTGAGTTTTATTCAAAGTTTGTTAATTATTGTATAAACTGTAGGTATATACTCGTATAATCTGATGTATTCAACAGCATTAGTGACGTTTTAGCTAGTAAGTTATTAGTTGAGTTATACAATTAAACCTTGGTATAAACTTAATTAAAAGGATTAAAATGAAAATCCAGCGCAAAATATAATCTGTATTTTAATAAAAATAATAATATAAGTAGGTATTATAATTCAATTTATATTAAATTATTTAATAAAATATTTATAGGCACAGAACCGGTAGAGCAGTGGTTCGCAACAGGCCAAGTTATCTTAATACCTAAGGAAGGGGATACTAAAGATCCTAAGAACTGGCGCCCTATAGCATGTCTTCCAACCATGTACAAACTCTTAACATCCATTATAGCCGAAGAACTTTACACACATTGTGACAAAAACGACATTTTAGCGCCGGAACAAAGAGGTTGTCGCCGCCGTGCTAGGGGATGTAAAGACCACCTCATGGTCAACAAAGCTATTTTAGAAGACGCACATCAGTCTCAAAAGAACCTTAGTATGGCATGGATTGACTATCGAAAAGCGTTTGACAGTATATCCCACGAATGGCTCTTAAAAGCACTTGAATTATACCGCTGCCCAAAATCCATCCAAAACTTTTTGAGGCTGATTATACCACATTGGAAAGTCACAATGACAGCGTATGGTAGAAATGGTGCAATCACCACTGATCCAATTCACATCCGCCGTGGGATATTTCAAGGCGATTCGTTGTCACCTCTTTTGTTCTGTATAGGTATCAACCCTCTGTCTCAAATATTAAATAAATACGATCTGCATGGTTATCAATTAAAAAACAGTATACACATAAACCACTTACTTTACATGGATGATTTAAAAATTTATGCTAGCAATAAAAATAAGTTAAAAGTAATGCTTGACAGCACCGAAATATTTACACGGGACATAGGAATGAGCTTTGGCTTAAACAAGTGCAATGTTTTACACCTAAAGAGCGGAAGAAGAAGTGGAATGGAAGGGGATGGACATGTCCTGTTAAGTGGTGAAGAATTTCAACATTTACAAAGTCACAATACATATAAATATTTAGGAATTAACGAATCAGGAAAAATAAACCACAGTGAAGTTAGACAGGAAATACAAAAAGAATATTTAAAACGCGTAAAATCCCTTGCCAAAACACATCTTAATTCTAGAAACTTAATTAAATCTATTAATACGTATGCCATCCCAGTCTTGTTATACTCATTTGGTATAGTAAATTTTAAAATTAATGACTTAAGAGCAATAGACACCAAAACTAGAAAAATTTTAGCAATGTATAATGCTCATCACCAGAAAGCAGACGTCAACAGGCTTTATGTACCCGTTGACCAAGGTGGGAGAGGTCTTATTAACATTGAGATGCTTTACAAAACCCAAATAATAAAATACAAGAAATATTTAAAATCTAGCAACGATCATTTATTAAAATCCATAGTAACGCATGATAAATCTAAAGATAAATACTCAATACTTAAAGAAGGTACAGAATATAGCGAAGAATTAGGAATACAGGATATAAATAGTTATACAGATAGAGAACTAAAAGCAGCAGTTGTAAAAAAACATCTAAATATCTGGAAAAGTAAAGCATTGCATGGGCAGTTTCTAAAAAATGTGCTAAATAAAGAAAATGTAGATACCGAATTCTCATTCCAGTGGCTTAAAAAACAACCAATATCTCCAACATTAGAAGCCTCTATTTTTGCAATTCAGGACCAATCAGTAGTCACTAACCAGTTTGAAAGAGATATAATGAAGAAGCCTGTAGATGGTAAGTGTCGCGTATGCCTTGCAAAAGATGAAACAGTGCAACACATAGTATCAGGATGCGAAAAACTTGCAGGCACTTATTACACCAGACGCCATAATAATGTAGTTCAATATGTACACTGGACTTTAGCCAAAAAACACAAATTTCAAGTCAATCACTTGTGGTGGAAAGAATATCTTTTGCAGCCGCAAGTGATTGAAAATGATACAGCTAAGATAATGTGGGAGATGCCGGTTCAAACAGATATAACAGTTACACACAATAGACCAGATATCATTTACATTAATAAACAGGAAAATCACGCATATTTAATAGATATTAGTATCCCTTCTGACTATAACATTGGCGCAAAAGAAATTGAAAAACTAAGTAAATACCATCTGCTTAGAACGGAAATAACAAGATTATGGAAAATGCAAGCCACAGTGATCCCAATTGTTATAGGAGGAACTGGAGTCATAGCCAAAAGCTTACACAGATACTGCAATAGACTAAATTCAGATATAAATATACACATTATGCAAAAACAAGCCGCGATCCACACCAGTACCATCTTATCAAAATTCTTAGGTAATACCATTTTTGCTGGGGAACTTGAATCTCCTTCTCCCTGAGGGTTTCAGGGTGGGAGTTTCAGGAGAAACCGTCCTTTGAGGTCGAGAATGGAAAAACCATACAGACACTATAATAATATTCTTATTTAATTAGTGTTTATTCAAAACAAAATCACAAGAAAGTGTGCTTTCAATAGTAATGAAAAACAAAAAGAACTACAAGTATGAAACATGCCATTGCAAAGTATATGAATAGTACGTAGGTAAACTTACTTTCTTAACAAAATAATAGTATTTAAACGGGCGAATTCAAAGTGAAATTAAAGTCGTCAAAATAAATATAAAATTTGAGTAACTAGGTATTCAAAACGATCACTTTAATTTATAAGCAATAAATATTCTATTTTTTCACTATCAATTTGTAAACTTTCCGCCCGACCCCGCAGTTCTGCGTCTTTGTGTTAAATAATCTAAATTGAACTAGTGAAAATCTTGTATTCCTAGATTACAATTTGCACTATTTAAGTCTAATCTAAACTAATGAAACTGGCGGAATATCCTTAGTTTTAATATTAAAATTAAATGAGCATGCTACATTAAACAACAAATTTAAAATTGTCTTGAACGTTTCTTTTACATTAAAAAAGAAATCGAAAAACATCGCTTTTGTCTGGATACAATTACTTAAAGAGAAATAGGACACCAGATAAAATAAATTCTGTTTTGCTGTCTAATTTTACACTTTGATTAATAAATGCTCCAAAATAATTTGGTTTCTGTACATTCAAAAAACAATTGTGTGTTGATAATCTGAGACGTTAGCTCCAGGAATGTTCAGTCAGATGTGGTTCTCTGCCTTTTCGCCGAAAATTGTTTGGCAAATTCTCACTTGCCAACTAACGTTTCGCAGAATTTAATTTCGCCGAATAATCATTTGCCAACTATTACACATAATTATGTTTTATTTCCCAATCTAACAGTTGCCAACTGTACGTTTGGTCTGCCTTTTATAAACACACTTTTCAAAAGGCCAACTTTCAAGTAGCCAATGTTTCAGTTAGAGTAATATTCATTTAGTTTTAGTATTATGTAAGGTTTCGTTTAGCAACAATGTAATATAATGTCGTAAAGCGTAAGCTTATTTTAGAAGTCTGTCACAGATGTCGACAGAACCCCGTTGCGCGGGTTCCTTTTTTTTGTGAAAATTAAAAAAGGTCCAAGATGAACCTAACCTAATCTAACGTAATTTCGTGTCAGACAAGTCGGACCCTGTCACAAATGCCAACGGAACCCCGCTTCACGGAATCCCTTTTTTGCGTAAATAAACATAGACAAACCTGAACCTAACCTAACAAAATTTGGAGTTGATTGTGTCGATTAAGTGCCCTGAACGTGTTGTGTTATTATAATAATCAGCTTAACAATAATTCTACCAAATGAAACGTTGTCATACATAAATTTGACGATCGTTAGTTGTCAAAGTGAAAGAAAGGCAAACCGTTGGTTGGCAAGTGATAATTTGCCAAACGATTTTCTGCGAAAAGGCAGGCTCCCGTCAGATGTAGATTCCTAAGATTAGTTAACTAAGATTATAGTTATTAAATTATTCTAGCTACTACTTAACCATTAGGAGTTCAGTCACATACACACATACACATGATATATATATATAAAGATGGTATGTTTGTAGTACAGTACCTAGACCTAGATCTAGATAAAGCAAGACTTTTTCAAGCCTAGTAAAGTTTAGAGCTCAAGATTTAGAGCGAAGTTATTTAATTACTAAACAGTTATTTTAAAATAGGAAATATTAGTTAGAATATTAAATGTTGAAAAAGTCTTGCGTTATCTAGATCTAAGTCTAGATGTATGAATCTTATAAAATTTAAATGTTTGATTTGTAGGAAAAAATCATCATTCCAAGGAGAACGTAACTTTTACTTCTCCTCCAACCTAACTCTTGATGGTGCAAGATTTATAATTTACCCAACTCTCAGTTAGTTTTTAACTCAGTGTTAAGTAAATCCGAATTGAATGCGCTAACCCTGGACCGTGCAACTGGGCTTTAGGAGACTGTTTCCCTCAATTCTTTAATCGATTCATAATCTCAGTTAAAGCCCCTCTACCGTTTTGAAGGACACACATATAAATATTATAAGATTCATAAACTACGAGTATAAGCCTATTTTGTTCAAACATGTTTACTTTTTCTTTTACCGTCCTGCGCGTGGCCATTTGAATGGTTCTTTATAAGTGATTTCCCGTTGCTCATGATTTTTTCCTCAACTTCATCAATTGTTGCTTCTGTTTCGGAATCTTCATGCACCAAATTTCCATTGCTGAGTCCATTCCCGTTGCTAAAAGACTTTTTCTTAGTCTCAGTACCTCCATTGCTTGATGCGTGTTTCCCATTAATTGGTTTTCTCGCAATGTAAACTCTATAGTAAAAATCGCTGAACATGTAGATAAAAGTAACAGATTCGAGAATCGTCAATATTTTTAAAATAGTTGGGTAGCTGCATATAATGAACAGGCTGTGGAAGCTGTGGGCTAGGATGATTGTGAACTGGGCCTGAAAATCAAAATTTACTTTAAATTAATAAATTATTATAATTTAAAATTTTCTGTCCAAGAAACAACAATATTGGGGTCAGTTGATAATAAATCCATACTTAATACTCGTATTATAAATGTGAAATAACTCTGTCTGTTTCGCTTTCACGCCTAAACTACTGAACCGATTTAAATGAAATTTGGTACACAGATAGTCTAGAAGACAAAGAACATAGGGTACTCTTTAATTGGAAAAAAGTGTTGTACAGGGTTGAAAAGGGTGTTTAAAGGTTGTATGAAAGTTTTGTCATTTTCAGAACTAGAAGCATAAAATTTATATTTTAGGCTGTTGATTAGAAATAAATTATGGCATTCAAAGTTTGTAAAAATATATTATAAGATACCCTTAAGGGTGTAAAATAAACATAAGGGGCTCCATAAATTTGAAATAATTTGTGGAGTTAAAGTTAACGCGTTAAGATGAATCTACTTCTATGTCTAATTCCACGCGAGCGAAGCTGCGGGCGTCCACTAGTATTAAATAAACGCTACACCCACCGGTAGGCCTATATGCCTAGATGTTGCTGGTATCGAACACACAAAAGGAACACAGTTCATCAATGACCCGAGTACAAATATTTATCTGAAAAATAATATAACAGTCGATACAAAAGTCAACTAGCCAAAGTGTCATTTTGGCAGTAAACTAACTAATCTCACATAGATTAGTTGACCTTTGTAGAATTTAAAAATTCTATTATTTTTTCAGTTGAGCAAAAAAACGACTTGTAATAACATTTATATTTGAAATGCCACAGATACAATATTTTGCCACAGTATGCGTTGCAGTGATGTCCATATAATATGTATAATATATGCAAAAACTGCCAAAATAACACTTTGTCTAGTTGACTTTTGTACCGACGAATCTATCCCGGTCGAAATTCGCACCTGGGAAACGAAATTCTGCAGGGTCACTAACCACTGCCGAGTCCCTACAAAGAGGCTTCCCACGTTGAGCCAGCTATTTGTATGCCTCGTTAAACCCGATTTTCATAATCTTCAGATATAGTGAACTTATCTGTAGGTACTTCTAATATAAAATTCTCGTGTCACAGTTTTAGTTACCATACTCCTCCGAAACGGCTTGATCGATTCTCATGAAATTTTGTGTGCATATTGAGTAGGTCTGCGAATCGGCCAACATCTATTTTTCATCCCCCTAAATGTTAAGGGTAATCCATACCTAAATTTTTTTTTTTAAATTTTTACATAAATTTTAATTTTTTTATTCTTTTATGATACAGCATTAGAAAATACATACAACCTTGAATTTTCAACCCTCTACGATCAACCCCTATTTTTCCATCGCGATTTTTATTTTTAATAATTTCCTTCAATTATGATTGGCAAAACAACGTTTGCCGGGTCAGCTAGTATTATATAAACACTTACAATTTGCATAAGAGTGAGGTACTGTTTCCACCACAGATACTTCTGATACCGTGGACCAAGGCTGGATAGTAAATAGTAAACGTACATGAAGACATGGATCAGGGAATTTATTGCACCAATGAGAACGCCTTGACCACCTGCAAATTAAAAGAAAAATAAATAATAAATAATAAATTAAATAAATAAATATTATCTTGGACATTCTCACACACGGCCATTAGACCCCAAAGTAGGCGCGAACCTGTACTATGGGTGTCAGAGACTGATATATATATATTTTTTTTATAGTATAGAACGGACAAACAGACATACGGGCCACCTGATGGTAAGTGGTCACCGTCGTCTATGGACACGTGCGACACCAGGTGCGTGGCCTGCCTTGAAGGAAGCGTTTCACACTCATTTTTTTCACATACATAGATATTTTTAAATACATACTTAAATAGACAATATTAATATCCAGACACAAAACAAATACAAGTGTTCGTCACACGGATATTTGTCCTGAGTGGGATTCGAACTCACGACCCCTGGCGCAATAGTCATGGTCACTACCGATTGCGCCAACGGGCGACTGGCCCATTCATCATCATCATCATCAGCAGCAGCAGCAGCAGCATCATCATCATCATCACAACCCTTTCTTTGTCCCATTGGCGCAAAAAATAGTTGGGTTAAAAATAGTTATACTTTACTATAGTTATATTGAATTAGCTTCTTGCCGAAGCACACCACAACTCACTGTCCTACTTTTTGGCACAGATCCCCACTGTCATTGTGACGGAGAAGACCATAATTTCAGCATGCAGACTTCAATGCAATATACAAACGATTCGAAAACGGAGTAACTCTCAGGAATGTAGGTTTATTTCACGATGTTTTACCATTGTAGTGCGAAAAATGCACATACGAGTCACTAATAAATGTCAATGGTGCGTGCCGCTTGTGTTTGAACCTCAACCTTCTCAAGTGAGAGCCCTAAAAACGTGTTGCAACCGGTTTATGTTACAACAATGCTGAGCAAAGATCTGTCGGGTCATCAGTCCACCTTGCCGAATGGCAAATGTACTCCTTTTTTCATCGCGGTCTCTATTCGAGGACTTTTCTTCCCCACCGTATGAGACCCTTGAACGACGTGGCTCCCCGCCACTTTAACTTGCGAACTCTGTCAAATGTATGATACATTGTTCATGTGACAACTTACCAGGGAAATATTTGAGCCCTATCCAAGAGATAAAAGGCATTAGCGTGTGGTGGTATAAATGCAGGAAGGTGATCTGTCTATCTGATTTTCTTAGCACGAAGAATATTGTGTCCAATAACTCCACTATTTTCGTCATGAAATATACTTGGATCCCTCGAGCGATCTGCGATTTGAACTTTTATTTAAACGTATTCTTTATTATAACATCCACACTTACGAACATACATAAATAATATTGTTAGAAATAAAAAGCGTGTCATCAAAATTCATCATTTGCCGAATATAGGTAATTCGCTCGCTGCGACCCATAGACGTCCCACTGCTGGGCACGGGTCTCCCCCACAGACATAGCTGCGGGAGGTTTAGAGCATACTCCACCACGCTTCTCCAATGCGGATTGGTGGAGGGGTTAGTGGCCAACCCAGTGTCGAATGTTCTCAAGCCACCCGAAGTTCTTCGACAAGGCTTAACGACCGTTTCCACCATTGAAACAAACGGGACCGACAGCTTTACGTGCCCTCCGAAGCACGGTAGCGTCCATGAAATTTTGCCACTAGTGGTCACCCATCCACAAACCGACCGCGCCCGTCGTTGCTTAACTCTTTCGATCACATTGAATCGATGCGAGCCATAGGTAATTAGGCCTCCATTAATCGGTCCCACTCTTCCCGATCTTGGCCTTCTGAATCCAGCGATTACCAGATTAAAAGAGGCCTATGTCAAGCAGTAGACTTTGAAAGGCTTATGGATGGATGGTTGGATAGGTATATTTTTGTATAGCTGTAAAAACAATAATTTCCCCTCGCCTCCCTCTAGCATAAAATATTTGGACGGCAGTATTATTCAACTTGTATAACTTTAAATGAACTCTTCAATTATTTCGTATGAATGTACCTAAATACCAAACAAGGATGCTGTTTCATTCAATTGCTACTTCTGAAACATCAGGGTAAAATGAAATCTTACCCGCTCCTCTCCCTCACGAACTCCTTGACAGTTAAAGTCAAAGTTACCGGAAAATACGTACACATAGCCCTGAAATATGAAAGAGAAATTATAATCTATTCGCGTTAAGAAAATATAATAGTGGCTCATTAGTGCAAAGTAAATGCGTATTCATACTGGGGTATTAATACGCATTAAATTTTAAGTAAGTATGTACTTAAATAATTTACATAATTTTAATTAAATAATAAAATAATCAGTATCGTCAGAATTTTCATTAACATTTATAATACAAGAATTTTGTTCGGCAAGTTTCAAACATAATCCGAGTCTCACATGGTTTTTCCTTCATTGACCACGTGGTTACAGCATTTCTTCCATTTGTTCGAGTCTATTTTTGCTATTACGTCATAAAACAGCTTTTATACATGTTTGGGTTTGTGTGAGGGCTCACTTTAACTGGTCAAAGTGAACACTACTTTCTAACTTACTATGATCTAATTGGTCAAGGGTCGTGGCTAAGCTGAGTGACAATGATGAGTCACTATTTTCTTACTGCGAATAGACCATAGACTGATTAAGATAAGACGAGTACAAGATGCGATGGTGATAGACTTTCACTACCTCGTCCCGGTTCGAATCCCGGCCGGAATATATTACGTTTGTACCCCATTTTAGGAAAATTACATTAACAGGGATGTATCAAATTTTACATAGGTAACGTATATAAAATAATATAGAATATGTGCAGTAAGCTAAGATAAGATACAGACACCTTCGATCACGGAAGAAAAACCATCAAACACTTCCATTTTTATTTGATACACAACCAAAGCCATTAAACTCTCACAACATATCTAATAGTTGTTTACGTGGAAACAATGGCACGTAATTTGTCTTACGTCATTTATGAGATGAGATATTTTACAGTTTGAATAGTCATCATTTATAAATTATATTTATTTTAAAAATTTGCTAAAAATTCAGTGGAGTTCAAGTTATACTGGAATAAATAGCCAAAAAAATAGCGCGCGTTAAAGTCTTTTTACATCCCTTTCACTTATTAAAAGATTTACTATCTTTTTTCTATCGTTTTAAAGCGCTAAAAATATTAGTAGTCGGTGAATTTCAATTACGACTTTGAAATAGTGCATCATTTCGCCGCGTCTGCCGCAAAATTTTGATGAACCCAAACTCGAACAAGTATTCACTTACGAGTAGGTACGTCGGGCCGTTGGCGCAATCGGTAGTTGGACTGTTACGCCAGGGTTCGTGGGTTCGAATCCAATTCAGAACATCAGTCAATATCTATGTAGTGTGTCATTCAGATGATGAGATCTATGTAGGTATGTATAACATCTCTGACCCTAAAGTATAGGCACGCGCCAAGTTTGAGGTAGGATAGCCGTGTGTTTGTGTGTATATTTATTTGTTGTTTTATTTATTACTGTAAATGTAAATTTCGACCACAAAGTGACCACTAGTATCTTGAAATAGGCCTAAACAGAACAGAAACAGAATTGGGCAGTTAACGCGGATCTTAATTAAGATTCAACATTGGAGATGCGTGAAATAAACAATCACACATAACAAAATTAAGCCAGAAATGGTTCTTGCGAATCCATACTAATATTATAAATGTGAAAGTGTGTTTGTTTGTTTGTTCGGCTTTCACGTCGCAACGAAGCTATTATATGGTATGGTTTTTGTGTGTGGAGATAGAGGAGGGTGGAGAGTGACGTAGGCTACTTTTTACCGCGGTTAAACATCCCCATGCCATGGGAAGATCGATGTTTTGTTATTTGCTAGATATTTAGTTCCGGATGTTGTTAACAGATGGCATTGTTAATTCCCTTTACCCACGCGGGCGGAGCCGCGGGTAAAAGCTAGTTATGTATAAATGTTAGCTTTGTAGTGCACTTCTCCATATAAACTTTAACTAGTCAACTTTTATACACCTCCGTAGACGATATCTTCATAAAAAGGGGTCTTCGCGTATTAATATTCGTACGATAGATTACTTAGAACACTACCTCGTATGTTATGTAAGCACTAATTATCACTTGAAAAACGTTATAGAGTAGAATTGCGTTCTTCACATTATAGGGATTTCTGTTTTTCATCCACCATGGCCCAATTATAGTGCAGAATATGTTATATGCGAACAAAATGCCAAACAATGGGTACGGACTCGATACCAGAAGCCAGGTTTTAGTCACAGGACCTGTGAACAGAAATAACGTATTTTTTACTGACATATAAATTAACCCACATAAGAAAAATCATTACGATCGGACGGTACAGTTTAAACTGCACATCAGCTAGCGTCCATAGCCCAATGGCTCGCTTCGATTCAATATGATCGAAAGAGTTAAGCAACGACGGGCGCGGTCGGTTAGTGGATGGGTGACCGCTAGTGGCAAAATTTCATGGACGCTACCGTGCTTCGGAGGGCAAATAAGCCGGTTGTTTTCAATGCTGGAAACAGTCGTTGAGCCTTGTCGAAGACCTTCGGGTGGCTTGAGAACATTCGACACTGGGTTGGCCACTAACCCCTCCACCAATCCGCATTGGAGCAGCTTGGTGGAGTATGCTCTATACCTCCCGCAGCAGTATCTGGGGGGAGACCCGTGCCCAGCAGTGGGACGTCTATGGGTCGCAGCGACCACCTGAACTTTAATATTTTAACTATACCTAGTACCCTAAGACCTCACGACTCTATTTCTACGCTCAAATATTTTTTAATGAGATACAATTTTTATCGACCATTGTTAACATGAGCGCACGTTTCGACAGGGCTGCCTGTAAGAATTTGGGTGTAAATAATTTTCATACGTAGAAATATTGTAAATACCTAATCGTGGTGTATAGTAATTAGGAAAAGTACTTATTTCAAGTTTTAAATCTAAAGATATAAGTTTAGAATACATAATAATATAATACTGTAAAATAATACAATACGTATCTATTTTCCGGTATTGAATATAATACTAAACATATATTCTGACTAGATAGATACGTTAGACGATTTTGAGAATGCGTTTATGAAAATCTAGGACAAGTTAATGTTCATTTGTATGAAGTTACATAGACCCGTTGAAAAGATACGTTTGAAGAAATGCATTTTGTATCATCGACAACACTGTCACTTATACTTAATTCAACTTAAATTAATTCAACACTGATTTATCTTACACCAATTCATAAAATACTCACTTGATAATTCATCAAACAAATAATTATTGGTTTCTGTTATGCTCTCCCATATTGAAATCATTTTTGCTACACAACACAATTTGTTTTAAATAAATTTTTCCTATATTATATAAAATTTTGTCACTTAATTTTGAAAGTCGTCCTCTCCCATACCACGTAAACTACTCTATAAAATCGGAATTCACTGAATATACCATTCACTACATACGCAATAAAACAAATAAAATATTCCTTATAGTTAACAACGTTTTTATAGATACATAGTCGTAGAGTAGCTACTTTTTATTGCTTAAATTTGGTCGTAATTAATTTAAAGTGATCAGTAGTATTGGTTTTTCAATGACAATTATAAAATGAATTAATTGATTATTATCTAATTGATATTAGTGGGTTCAATATGAAAGAAATGAAAGGTTTTATTTAATTTTTTGCTTCGAAAATAAATATTAATAATAATCATTTATTTCATGATCAATTAAAATCAAAAATCCATTTGTTAGTATTAAATTCAAATTCAAATGTTTTATTGTCATTAAAAGAAATACAAGGAAAATACAACAAAAAAAATTTGAACAAAATGACAGCTATGTAAGTAAATATAGTAATACAATAATAATCTTACTCATAATAATTTTATTAGTACATCTTAACCTACGTCAGCAGACTGGACCAAGTCAGTTTGATAATCTTCTGATTGTATGTTGCCCACAGCAATGTGACATAAATGGATCCTCCAGTCTGCCTGCAGTCATTCGCATGATGCTCTTGGAACTGTCCAGCATCAGCACAAGGTTACATAATGGATTTTCACTCTGGCTAAACCGTGTATCTTATCCACCGTATCGTATCCACCTCAAAGACCTTGAACTGGCTCTTCACATTTTAAATTACAGGTCTGCCAAAGCCGGAACATGAGATTTTTTAAGTAGGTCGATACCATACAAAACAAATCTCAAATAAAATAACCTACCATGTAAAAATTATTACATGGGCACATTAAAAATTATTAATAATAATCTCGTCGGACAAAGCCCTAGTATAATTATGATAGATTTTAACGTACATGTATGTTTGATTAGTCTTTATGTAATATTAAAATGGAGTTTGTAAATAAATAAGCGTTCTTGGTCGGTTTCTGAATAAGACGTGACCGCTAGTGGCAGATTATTTTACTCTATTTTAATATTATATATATTTAATTTAGCTTATACTACTTTTACACATTTAACAAGCAATAATTTAAAAAAATGATGGTCATAAGAAATAATAAATTGTAGTATTGACTCACAAAACTTAAACAAAATGGCGCTGTGCCTTTTTCTGAATCACGCTATCAACTGTACAATATTAAATATATTAATATCTCAGTACGCCCTAGTGAACTAGCTCTATTGCTATGGGTTACAGACTAAAATTGAATGAATACACTTGGCGTAACCCTTGGCGGTACGGAAGGCGGTACGGAAGGCGGAACGTTTGGCGGTACGGGAGAATGACGTCACATTTCTTTTCGTATGCTTAGTCGTTCATCGATTTATAAGACATTACATTAGACACATTACATTACACACATTACATTAGACACGTCAAAAAAAATATTGTATTTTTTTCCGCATATTAATTTAATAGTTAAAAAGCTTTCGTTATGTTATTGGGTTAGTGCGCAAGTGTAGGAAACAACCGGTATTCATATTTTTGTTATATTTGTTTTTATTGCAGCAATCAACACCTTAGTTATCAGCTGTGACGCAAATATCATGCATTTAGGCTGATTCTGAATGTACGTGTTATTAAAATATTTTCTTCCGTATGTCTCCAAGTTTTAAAGTGCTTTTACCTTCATTCCATAGTACCAATACAAAGATATACGTAAACGAGTTTAATTTTTTTTCTTTAGTATCTGCAAAAGTTTTATTTAAATTATTAAAAATAGTAAACCTGTATCTTTAATTGAATTACTTTAAACAAACTTTACATTACCACCCACAGTTGTATCATTATCACGGTACCCTATTATCTAATAATGAATGATAATGTAATACAACTATGTATTCAGTCTTGAGTTTTTTACATATCACGTGCTTAACGCAATGTTCTCACGCACATGGGTACTAGTCAATCAGAAAATACGTCATACGTAGTGTGGACGCAATCACAAGGACATTACAAAAGAAGATCAATTTGCGATTGATACCTACAATTGTATATTGCTAAGTTACAAGTACTGGCACCTATTAACGGTGCAGGGCGAATCTTCTCACTGCTTAGAAGACCTGGAGCGTAGCTAACCACGGTGCTCCATTGCAGGCTCGGAAGGATAAGTGACCAACCCGCTGTATATCAGATATTCTTAGTCAGCTCTTTCTCTGGTTACTCAGTATCATACAAATTTTAACCCTCTATTTGGGTGAAGTTTAAAACAAGGTGAAATGTGTTTCCTTATTCTTATCTAATAGCTGAAATATTAATATTCATTTTATTACTGAACGATTCGTGAATGTCTATATTCATAGTTGAAGTTACCGGCTTACTCACGTGTGATTTAAGTCGGAAATAGGCCGACTAGTTTCGATCTATTACGATGATCATCTTCAGGAGTGAACGCGCTCGCGGCGTGCCCGCCATAACCATTATTCATTTTGGTAGATTAAGAAATTACTAATTTTCTAACAAACTTTAACCCCCTTTTTAAACCCTTTTAGTTGTAGAATATTGAAAAAAGTTATTTCATTTTTTTAATTAGAAATACTAAATACTTATTTCATTATTTTTAAATAATGTCTCCTATATCGATTTTAATGGGATCTTGAGAACTGACGAAGAATCTTACCAACTGTAAGCCCCCTTTTAACCTCTTTTATGGGTAGTATTTTCAATAAACAATTAACGAAGACAACTGACATGTGTCATCACTGAATTATTAGAACACAGCAGAATTCTTTTTTACTTTTTATCTATATCAATCGAAGTTTCTATGAACGTTTCCTTCCCTACATTCTCATGTAGGTAATGTATGAATACCACATGTCTGTGGTATTCATCACTTTTACGGAATTCAAGTAGTAAACGACCCTACAAAGCATAATTCGAAGCGGCTCACACCGAGGTGAGAGAGCAAGGTTACAATTTTACTTGCAAAAATTATACAAAGTCATTGTGCGTGGAGTACTGAATTACATTGTAAAAAAAGTATGAAATAAAACGTAGATTAAGAATAGTCTTGAGTGATTATTGATTAATCTATATAAAAAAAAAAACGATATAAAAGTACTAGGTGTCGCGCGTGACTTCGCCCGCGTTAGATTCAGATTCAGATCAAGATTCATTTATTTTTCACTATAGGTATGGTATTTTGTATACTCTTAATGAACGTCACAAAATGTTTGTATCTACCGCTGGTTCACAAAGTTGATGCTACCGAGAAGAACACGGCAAGAAACACGTTAGTTACTTTTTAAAATTTAAACTTTTCAAAGTTCCAATTAGCTTATGGCACTTGGTTATTATGAAGCTTGTAGCATACCTGTTCACTCTTAGTAGTAGCAATCCGTCCATCAGTCAGACACTTCTGGACTTCCATAAGCAACACTCTCACCCAGACTCTACTCTACTCTTTGAACTCCACTTATTATTATTAACTTATAAGAACTTATAATAATAATATAATAGAAATAATTTACTTAGTTTAAAGAGCAGTTAGTATTTTATTTTGTAATTATTAATTTTGTTACATTGGCATTTTAATATAATTGTTACTTTTTAGTTTAAATTAGTCTACTACTAGTATGAACTGCGTTTCAAAATGGGCGGGGTAAATGTCTTAATTTGTAAGTAGTCTACTTTTGAAATTGTGCCCAAAGTGGGACAAAGAAAGGGTTAAGGGGGTGGTGGTACGGTGAAAAAAAAAAGTGTTCTTCTTCTTCTTCAATCCATTCATCAGCC
Source organism: Carterocephalus palaemon (assembly GCA_944567765.1). Lineage (NCBI taxonomy): Eukaryota > Metazoa > Arthropoda > Insecta > Lepidoptera > Hesperiidae > Carterocephalus > Carterocephalus palaemon. The sequence goes on from OX155643.1 coordinate 13,095,045, forward strand.
ACTGTACTTAAGCCCTTCTGTACACTTCTTTGTCCCAGGTTATGGGCACGGGTATTCTCTAGGAATGGATTAGGCCTTAGTCCACCACGCTGGCCAATTGCGAATTAGCAGACTTCACATACCTTCGAGAATATTTTATTGAAAAGTCGCATGTTTCCTTAGATTAGTGAGTGAAGTTTAATCTAAGCATGTTTCATTATGATTATTATTCTTATGGTAAGTATGTATATAACACCATCTGAATATTCATATTAGTTAATATAACTGTGTGATTCACATGTATTATGTCTGAATTAATATTTCTGTGTTTTGTTAATGCGTGTAATTTCATAAAGACTGGTAGAAGGAAATCTGCGTTACAAGCATTTTATCGAGTTTCATATTAGTTATAAGGTTCCTGTGGAAATGTAAATAATAACAGTGAGCAAAACTGCTATTTTGCGATTTTGCCGTAATATTTTTGAAGGCGTTTGAGTTTGCCTTTAGTGTATTAGTCTTCTGAACTGAACTAAACTCTACCGTACGCGTACACCAAATCCATCATCGGCCGAAGTATGCTCGTACGTCAACGGCCGAACTCGGCCGATCAAATCAAACATAAGTAAATGTTAGAGAGTGCATACACTGATACTTCGGACGTCATCGTACGACGTCGGTAGTATCAGTGTATGCACTCTCTTTGCTTTCTTTCTCTATGCTTTGAATATATACCATTTATACCTAATTAACAGCCTTAAATATAATTTTTATGCTTCTAGTTCTGAAAACGACAATACTTTCATACAACCTTTCATCCCCATTTTCAACCCTTTACAACACTTTTTTCCCTTCTCATTTCTCTCTTTCATGTCCTTTCTCAGGCTCTAGACTACCTGTGTACCAAATTTCATTTAAATCGGTTCAGTAGTTTTGGCGTGAAAGCGAGACAGACAGATAGACAGACAGACTGACAGAGTTACTTTCGCATTTATAATATTAGTATAATATTAGTATGGATGACACGCACCAGTCAAACCACAAACTCATCCTACGTGTGACCGTAGTAAATTCATTTGTAAATAATGATCCCAGATTTAATGTAGGCGCCTGTAATATGGGTGTCAGAGACTGATATACATACAGAGATATTTTAAATACATCCAGACACAGAACAAACACAAGACAAGTGTATAGAATATTTGTCCTGAGAGAGATTCGAACCCACGAATCTAGGTGCAACAGACAGGGTCACTACCGATTGCGCCAGTAGGGCTGTCATGTGGTGTGGATGTTAATATTATTTATTTAAATATGTATTTAAAAATATCTATGTATGTATATCAGTCTCTGACACCCATATCATAGGCTCGCGCCTACTTTGGGGTCAGATGGCCGTGTGTGAGAAAGTCCAAGATATTTGTTTATTTATTTATTTGTTGTTATTTAACTCTAAAGCGTCAATATTTCGCCGTTCCCTCTCCCATTTACTAGCTAGCATGGTTTACTAGCAAGCATGAATATTTTAAATAGATATAAGAATCATAGCAAACGAGCCTGCAGCACCACCCAACCACTGCTTCCCATGAAAAATGTAACTGATTTTTAACAATACACAAATAAGATCTAGAATGTTCCATCTAGTTGTCTAGTCTACTGGCTCAAGATTTAATTCAATGATTTAATCTCAAGATAACTTTGAATAACCTACTACTTTATGAAAGGAAAAATTCCTCTGGTCGTTGTTGCGTGCCGCGCTGGTTGACTCACCTATTGCTAGTACTAGCACCGACTTAATAATATTAAGTAGGGGGACGCTTCGCCAGACATAACAATAGTTTCGTTTACACCTATATATTAGGCTATATATAGCCTATGTTACTCAGTGAACATGCAGTTTTCTAACGGTGAAAGAATTTTTGAAATCGGTCCAGTAGTTTTTGTGTGAAAACATTACAAACACATCATTCCTCTTTATAATATTAGTATAGATATTATGTGGTACCGTGTAAATTATATTTTATTTTTCAAACTACCGACCATAAGCTGTTGGCTGTAACTAGGCATAATTATAACAAAAATATTAATTACACACACATAGTTTAAGGTAAAAATGAGTTTTGGGTTTATAACCCAAAACTCATTTTTACCTTAAACTGTGTGCACACAAAAGTTAACAGTTGGAAAATTATGGTATAAAGAACATCTATTTGTTACGGCTCCAAAGTCAAATTCAAATTAAAATGTTTTATTTGTCATTGGGTATAGGTTTTTCATAGTGGTAAGAAATAAGAGGATCATAGCCGAGAGGATACATAGCCGTTAAAAGGCGTACAAATAAATAAAGTATGAGTAGGTACCATATAATTATGACATTATTTATTGCATTATTTGTTTATATTATGGATGTCAATATTATCTATTTAAGTATGTATTTAAAAATATCTATGTATGTCTCTGACACCCATAACACAGGCTCGCGCCTACTTTGGGGTCAGATGGCCGTGTGTGAGAATGTCCAAGATATTTATTTATTTATTTATTTATTTATTATTAAAGATAAAGATTTTTTTTAAATTGTAAGTTACATTCTAAGTAGTATTAATATTATTCGTTTTATTACATTCAAGTTCGTACGTCAAAAATTCGTTAATTGAATAATAAAATTTTTGTATTAAGATTCGCTTTAGTTTATTCCTAAAAAGTCTAGTCGGAATCTTTCATTTCACGAGAAATTTTATATATACTTTCCCGCATATAACTACACAGTTTTGTTCCATTAAAAGTTTGTCATATAAAATCTATCTATCTAGAAAGAAGCATCAACTTGTTTAGCGTGAGGATGTTGCAATCTTAGCCACTTCATGATTCTTACCTTAGGATAGTTAGGTATGTATCAGGTGTTTCATAGCATGTTACCATGTGCCACTGACGTTAAAGAGAAGATCGACGTTATATGCGATATTCTACAGGAGTGACCCCAAAACGGATCCCTGTGGAACCCCCCATATTACCTCCCTCTGATGCAGTACATCCCTAACTTAGGACCAATGTCTTTGACCGCTCTGTATTGGAAAAATACGCCTCAACGCATCTACCTACTAAGGAACGATAAGTGTAATGAATAAACATCGTTTCGTTATCGTTGAGCGACCACGGGCTTAAGACGTTTTTAAATAAATGCGAATAGTCAATTAACTATTTTCTAACTTATAACTTCGCTCATAAGTTACGTGGTAAATTAATTAAATTCAATCATGTATAGAAACAGATCTTTAAAAAATCTTACCGTCACCTAAAGTGTATAAAAATAAATTGTGTGTTTGAAAATATTCCAAAAGTACACAATAACCTATAGCGATTATTATAGCATTAAAAACGAAATAAAAATGAAATTCAAACTTTTCATCGAATTGCTTTGTATTCACCTCAGTTATGGCGTTATCTATAGATTGAACGGTGAGTTTATTTGCATCATTTTAACATTATTTTGAAAATATTTGAAATAATATTGTTCTTGCTTCTCTTTCTTCTTTCAATTCTTTCAAAATATTATTTGTTATGGTACACTAAATTTCTTACGATTGTAGAGTTATTTTATCCAAAATAATGCACCGAGTTATTTCTTGCGAAGCAATGTGTGTACTCTAATGATGATCTTTTCTGAAGTAATCATTGCTTTTAATTTAATTACACTTGTAATGCTATAATATCACTATTAATTATATCGGACTAAATACACTACAACTACAGCAGTGACAGCCCAGTGGCAATCGAACTCGCCTCTCACTCGAGCGGTTCAAGTTCAAACCCCAGCGGCACGCATCAATGACTTTCTAAGTTATGTGCGATTTAAGAAATTAAATGTCACTTGCTATCACGGTGAAGGACACATCGTGAGGAAACCTGCATGCCTGAGAGTTCTTCATAATGTTCTCGAAGGCATATGAAGTCTGTCAATACGCACTTGACCAGCGTGGTGGACTAAGGCCTAATCCCTCCCATTCTGAGAGGAGACCCGTGCCCAACAGTGGGACGTCTATGGGTCGCAACGATATTTTCATAATGTTGAATTTATTTAATTGCAATTTATTAACCATATCGGCAACGATTTTCAGAATCGGAATATTTGCGAATGCCCCCCGTCTATCATTTAGACGAGTATGAATCATGTCTGCATCTATCCAACGGTACCTACTGCTATGCAGAATTCGATCTTGTTTCTGATTCCCATAGTCAACTACTTCAAATGATTCATGTAAGTAATGCTTAATAAGCTACACACCATGGACATCCCACTATTGGACACGGGCATCCCACAGTCACTACTGAGGGAATTCCAGAGCATACTTCCACCACGCTTCTCCAACGCAGATTGGTGGAGGGGTTAGTGGCCAACCCAGTGTCTTCGATAAGGCTTAACGTTTGTTTCACAATTAAAAACAATTGGGAGCGATCGACGGCTTAACGTGCCCTCCGAAGCACGGATGCGCCCATGAAATTTTGCCACAAGCAATCCAAATACCGACCGCGCCCGACGTTGCTTAACTAATCTACGCAAGCCATTGGCGTAGGAGCGCTTAACCATTGTACTCGTAAGTCTAATGAACGCTTTGTACATAATGTCATGCTTGGCTTGGATGGATTTAACATAACATAAGATAACAAAGGGAATTTCGAATCCCCAAAAAAATTTTTCTTGTTATGACATGATTAATATAACTATTAATGCGGCAATTTACTCAAAACCAATTAGATAAAGATAATGTTAAAATTAATTAAAATGTTTGGGAACTGCAATATTAACATTTTACTTTTCAGGAATACTCTGAACATAGCACTACACATTTCAACCACACGCGTATTCATTATGGGATTTGCTTTACGAAAAATTGTCAACCTTTTATTCAGAAATATACAACACAGGACCAAAAACTGGCCCTTGAGGGATGTCTTAATGAATCTTTATGGAGAGACTACAAGCTGAAAGCAAGGCTTTCTAATTCAGTTTTCTGCAAGAAATTAGACGACCCTTTGAATATAAATACAGGGGACCTAGCAGCTGCTGTATTTTTTGTTTTACTTTTTCTACTTAACGTTATTGGAAGCCTTTACGGATTTTATTTCATAAAAGAAGGCAAAGGTTATTTCTAATTTCAATATTTGTTACTAATCTAATAAAGTGATTCAAAATAGGTGCTATCAACTATTTTCTCAACAATTCTGTTCAAAATGAAAAGAAAATAGAATTTTGTAATATCTTTCTGAGAAATCTGTAATTTACAAAAATAAAATAATTTGAACTGTTTTAGCTAATAGACTTCTCCTGAGTTTTTCTGTAAAAAACAATTGGCGAAAGTTGATTTCGCACGAAATCAACGACCCACTGAGAGAAAGGATGAAGGGGATACATGGATTGAGGTAATATTTTATCGGGATATCACAGTACAATATTATAAAGTTGAATGTTTGTGAGTGTGTGTGTGTTTGTATGTTTGTATTTTTGATAAAATTTTGTACGGTAGTATTGTACACCCTGGATTAATAAACAGGATACTTTTTATCCCGATGCTGTTTATACAATATTGTACAATATCGTACAAGTATATACAATTTCACATCAATTTCATTCTGACGTGGATACTGACATTGTAATATAAAGATATTGTCATTTTTATTATAAGATATTGATCTTTTTTTACATTATGCGAATTTAACATTACAATTAATATTTATCACGTATTTGTAAAATGTTTACATTTATAAAATTTGTAAAATACCGTTTCCATACCGTTTTTTTTTTCAGAACGATGTCCATTATGCTTGTCATTCTTGCGCATTCGCCTCTACCGATAATTTTAAGTGTTGCTAATTCACATGACTTTGAAAAGGTAAAAAATTCAAACTTCAATATTTTTAAATTATTAAAGACAATATTAATTAACAAAGTAACTCACATTGAAGCGAATGCAATTTTCGATTTTCCTTCCATTCAAGTTTAAAATAAGGATGTGGCTTTATCCTTTTTGCTATTCATTGTCTATCTGTGCAAGAGACTTGGACATATAGTCCAGTGCAATGGTCCAGTGTCCATTTTATTGTTAATAAATTGTTTGATTGATGTCAAATTTTCTTGTTTTCTGTATGTGTATCCGCATCAGCGGCTGTGGTATACTACTCCGTGGCCAATGCTGAGTGCGATCCATTTTTGTTAAGTATTACTTCGACAAACACTATGTATTTTGTATTTACTTTTTGTTATTTAGCTTGTAGGTTATTTAGTATGTATCAAAATTTTAATTATTATTCGTTGTATTGTATTTTATGTCGTTGCAATGCTTGACAAAATAAATGATTTCTTCTTCTTCTTCTTCTTCTTCTTCATCACAGCCCTATGCCTACCACAGGGCTGTGAGTGCGTAAGCTTTTACGTTTATTTTATTTTGTTCAACAGACATATGACAACTTTATATTTCACGTTTTTTACAATGGCACGCTGATAGTTCAAACTTTCTTCATCATTACTGGATGTTTGATGGCGTTTAATATCCGGAGTTATGCTGAGAACAACCAGCTGAGTTGGGTGTTAATACCGAAAGGTATCTTGATGCGGTGGCTAAGGTAATATTTTTGTTTTTTAATTACAAGCTTTGCTTTTTTTAATATACTTCATAGCCATGTATATAGCCAATATTCATGAGTCTTAGAGGTGAGCACGGGTCTTTTCTCTGTCCCGCTCAGGTTCGCAATGCGGATTAGAATACTTGACGTGCCATCAAAATTATTTTTGGAAAACTCAGATATTTGTGTTTCCTCAAAAATTCCCTTCGCCTTTATACATCACATGGTGACATTCTTACACTCTTTTTAAAGGACATGTAGCTATTTATAGTCAAAGCGGTGTACAAAGTTCCGTATTTCCTTAGTGTCAAGGATCCTGGTTTGAATTTTCAAATTATTATTAGTACATAACCATAGTGGACACAGAAATAATTAAAAAAATATCGTATTAATTGTTAACGTAATACCCATGGATTTTTTTTTCAATTAGGTATGCATCTAATACGTAAGAAAATTATACCCATGGATTATTAGTAATTATTTGGTTAAGGAAGTATCATAAGAACAAACATGAAGCCAATTAAGAATTGGTCACGGATTAACAGATAAACTGTTAATATTTTATTCAGTGATGATAATAATAGGTAATAATGGTAGATTTGTTTAAGTTTATTATAACATTCCGGTTTATGGAAAGCGCTACACTGTCTTTCTAGTACAGTTTACATATCATAGGGTCCAGGTTCAAATCCAAGCGGAACGCACCAATTTTGCATCTATAGTTACATGTTATTACGTAGTACATCTATTATTTCATAGTAAAGTAAAGTTTGTTTTGAAAAAAGAATTCTCACCAGCTGTGATGGTAAAGGAAAACATTGTAAAGAAAACATGTAAAATGTTTTCCTTTGGTTTTTTGAGGGGTAAAAATTTCCACAAATCTCCGATTACTTTTGGGTAGAAGCTACTGTATATGAGACTCCTACTCACTAAAACCTCCTCGGCAGCCTTCTAGAGTGCTAGAAGGCTGCATCACGGATGCGGGATCTCCTACGGAACATACCGGTGCCTCCCTTAACGTGAGGAGAGAGGAAAGTATAAGGATAGAATCTCATTGCAATCACCTCGCCAATCTGTACATGGCCACTTTGGTGAACTTATAATCCGAGAAGAACCCGTGCCCAAAAGGACATTAAAAGGATGGTTGTGGTCAGTCATGTACGGGAAATAATGCCACGACTACCAAAATATGTAGAGTTACCTTCTTTCAGAATCACGCCAGCGTATGCCGTTGTTCTGATTTTCACATTGACCTGGATGAGGTTTATGGGTTCAGGACCTTTATGGGAGGTAAGTGGAACTTGCCAAGTTAAAAATTTAATACCAGTCAACATAAAAAAATATCCAAGATTAATTGAAGATAGCTGTACAGTTTAAGCTATGCTTTTGGAACTATCTAAATTTTCATTGACATAGCCTTTGAAAAATAATTGCCAGTATGCCAAGTGTAGTTAGCCAAGAATCAATTACTTTTATTATTTATTTGTTCAAAGTAAGTTATTAAAACCCACTCCAATATAAGATTACGTCATTAGTTAATACTATCGGTAAGAATTCAAAATATAGGTAAGAATTTCAAAGAATCTTTTGTATATAACACAAAGATTTCCATTGCGACAATAATTGATTGAATAAATCGAAATTAGAGAATAATAAATTAAATTAAGTAAATTAAATAAACAGGTGGCTGTTGGTTCCGAAGTAGCAGACTGCATGCGCGATGGTTGGACAAATATGGTCTACCTCAATAACTATGTTGACAACTCTCAATGCATGGCCCAAACGTGGTAAGAAGTCCTTTGACAATGGATTATAAATTTAAAGTATAGGTACCTGTAATTTCTGTAGTCGCTATCGAGTTCTCTATTCGCCTCTCACTCGAGCGGTCCGGTTTCAAATCCAAGCCGCACGCACTAATGATTATTCTAAGCAATGAGACCTTTACAAAATGATGTTACCTGCTGTAACATTGAAAATTACTTCGTACGGAAACCTGCATGCTTGAGAGATTCCCATAATGTTCTCAATGGCATGTGAAGTCCGCTCAAGAACAGGTCTATGAGGCTAACTCAGATCGAATCCTTAAGCGATTGCCAGCTTATTATAAATCAATAAACTAATATGTTGTCAGGTATCTGGCATCCGACATGCAATTGTACATTTTGGGTCTATTTGTATGCATCCTCGGAACTGAGCAAAGGGCCAGAAGAATTATATTATTGGTTCTTTTCGTAATTGGCTGTATCATTCCCGGGATTCACACTTACTTTCAAGATCTTGATGCCATCCTGCTTATTACGCCAGAGTAAGTATCCCCCTGAGCATATTTATATTACACCCGGTTAAGTAGCTTTATGTTGCAAATGAGTAACAATCTTTATAATTCACCTGGGAATCTTTATGTTGTACCCGGTTAAGTAGCTTTATGTCGCACCTTTATAATTATCTTTATAATTCACCTGGAAATCTTTATGTTGCACCTAAGTAATTATCTTTATGATTCTCCCGGAAATGTTTATGTTGCGCAGGAATTAATATCCTTATGTTGTGTAGTATGTATCTTTATTCTATTTATTATGTAGGGTTCATAGTTGGGTAGCCCAACTAATCGATCCATAGCCCAATTGCTTGCGTCAATCGTATGTGATCAACCGAGTGATGCGATGACTGGCGCGGTCGGGTTGTCGCAAAATTTCATGGGAGCTACCATGCTTCGAATGGCACGACCAAGCCGTCGCGTCGGTCCCGATTGTTTTCAATGGTAAAAACAATCGCTAAGCGTTGTCGAAGACCTTCAGGTGGCTTGAGAGCATTCGACACTGGTTGGCTACTAACCCTACCACCAATCCGCATTGGATCAGCATGGGAGACCTGTGTCCAACAGTGAGATGTCTATGGATTGAAGTCAACAGTTGGATGGATGACCGCTTGCAGCAAAATTTTTGCACACTGGGAAAAAAGCGTGGGTCATAAATAAATAAATTGTGTGCTAGCGAACAGTACTGCAGTTTTTTACACTTAAAGAGTTCGTGGTTATGGAAAAATACTAAATGGTTATTTTTCCAGGGTTGGTCGGACGACTATAGTTAAGTCTCCAACGTTCAATCATTCATACAAGCGAGGCCACGACAACATACCAGGAATGGTCTTTGGCCTCGTGTTAGGAGAGCTGGTCTATCGAGGGTTGAAAGATCAAAACAGCGTGAAAAAATTTAAGGTAAGATTAAGCATCGATCTGGCTATCAGAAGCTCTTACACAATTTAACTGCCTCTCTGTTGAGTAAGGGAATCTTTTTGAATCTTTTTGAAACTGTGTTTACCTACTGCACACTTCTACCTTTTTTTTTGTTTAACGAGTGGGAAACCTTGAAAAGGTACCCGCACGTCGTGGGAGCGACGCCGGGTTCTGTGGAACTTTCACCCACTAGAACCCGCTTGGTGGCCTACTCCGGCGCTACTGGAGGGCTCCGGGATCTCTTGTAGAACGCGCCGGTGCCCTCCAGCGTGGCGCCCAATAAGGGCTTTTCCCGGTTTACACAACGCTGTGCAGCCACAAACGGCGTCGTCTTTCCCGGGTACGTCCTTCGGAGAAATATAGACGAGATGTTATATTAAATTGGAAACTGTATTACAGAAACTCGGAGTCCTCTACTACCTGACGTTTCCTATGGGCGTGGCACTTATAGTGATAGGCATGGTGTTCTATGGTGATCGGCCGCGCCCCTCCATCTACCTACGGGCTGTAGTGGCCAGTTTAGTGAGACCGATGTTTGGGTTGCTGGTGGTATTATTCTTCATTGGCATGGTGTTCAAGTTCGAAAGTAAGTTTTTATTTTATTTATTCAATTATTTCAATTATTGAGTAGGTACACTCGTTTTTATCATCATCTGCCAAATAATTTGTCAGCAACTCCCGTGGATACAATAAAATGCGGTACAAAATTATTAGCAACTCTATATTACTACTACTCTATATTATTATAACAATATTTTGTTATGTGTATGTGAGTGTGTGCGTGCATGCATGTGCGTGTGCGTGTATGTCTGTGTGTGTGAATAAGTGCGTGCGTGTTTCTATAAGAGTGTATGCGAGAGCGGTGTAATGCAGTAGTATTTAATTAATAGTAGCTTAATTAAAAACTAAACTTAAGTATGTAACTTAAGTATTCATTAAATTGGCCCACAATGTCAAAATGAAAACAAATAAATCGACCAACTATATTAAATCAAGTTGGATATCGTTGAACAGGTATTTAAAAATCATTTTGAGATATTTGTTATAATTTTTCATTTTTAGCAATTAGTTTATGATACCTAGTATGTAATGATTTAAAATTTGTTAACAACTATTCTCGCTAATTTTCCTAGTTATATCATCTGTTTTGCAGTCAGTTTTCTTTTAAATTACGCAACTTTAAGTTCTCTAACTTTGTACCATAGACCTGGATGGGTGTTGGTGCATGCTCGTTTGATATGTTTTCAATATGTTTCCAGATGTATACAGACCGATAGTCGAATGGCCCGGATGGAGAATACCAGCTCGAGTGTCCTACAGCGCATACATTATCCATGTTACAATCATCAGAATATTTGCCGGAATGAACACAAACTTGATGAGGATAGGCTTGGCTCAGTGTGTAAGTTACTTCTTCTAACTAGGCGAAAGTGGAATTAATTAATTAATTAATTAGTGGAATTAAACATTCCGGCAGCTCAGTTAATTGTTGCTCTCCTCATGATTACTGAACAAACTCTACGTATTGAAACCTTTAGGAATCTTCCTTATTGTCCAGGTACCCCACGTTTACACGAATAAATTGTTTTCACATTATACCTTTGCCATGCACCATTGTCTTCAATTTAGTACGCCTCTCTTAATGGAGGGGCCAGGCCTTAGTCCACCACGCTGACTTCGTGCGGATTGGCGGACTTCACATTCCTTCGAGAACATTATGGAGAACTCTCAGGCATGTAGGTTTCCTCACGATGTTTCTTTCATGGTTACAGCAGGTGATATTTGTTTTCTTAAATCGCATATTAATAAAATAACTTAGAAAAGTCAATGGAGCGTGCCACTTGGATTCGAACCCGGACCGCTCGAGTGAGATGTGATTTCGATAGCCGCTGGGCTGTCGCCGCTGTTTATGTTATGAATTTGCCAATGTAATTTCTAAATGTTTCACTGTTTCAGTTTAAAGAAGCGTTTGGAATGATTACTTTTACTTTTCTGTTGGCTTATCCATTCTGGCTTTTCGTGGAAGCTCCGCTTAACCAGGCGCTTTTGATAATTCTGGGTTTGAATAAACCCAAAAAGGAAAAGGAAAATGGCGACCAAGTTGCGCAGAAAGCTATGGTTGATTTAGATGGGGGAAAAGGAGAGGAAATAAACATGAGGTTTTATAAATAAAATTGAATTTTCATTACATTTCCAATTGCTTCTTCCATTACAATTCTTTTAGACTACTAGCTGACCCGGCAAACGTTGTTTTGCCATATAAATAATTTTTACTGAATATTTTGGGAGAACTTCATGTAAGTGTGTGGACTACAACTACCACTACCAATACCACTACCACTACTACTACCACTACCCCTACCACTACCCTTACCACTAACACTACCCCTACCACTACCCCTACCACTAACACTACCCCTACCACTACCCCTACCACTACTCCTACCACTACCCCTACCCCTACCCCTACCACTATCCCTACCACTACCCCTACCCCTACCACTACCCCTACCACTACCACTACCCCTACATCTACCACTACCCCTACCACTACCCCTACCACTTCCTATCACGCACGGGCGCCATCTACTTAAAATATTGGTTTGTAGTACATGCTATGTATCAGAGATGGCGCTGTATGTGAAAAAAGATTTTCCTGCTTTTCTGTTGAAATTTTTCCTGAATTTTCTTTGCTATAAACCTCACGGAGCCCGAGACCTTTCCAACGAATGCAAAACCGTGGAAATCGGTTCGTGCGTTCTGGAGTTATAGCGTCAGGAAGGAAAACCCGACTTATTTTTATATAGTAGATATTTAATATGGTTATTGATGTAAAACAAAATTACTGTTATTTGATCTTGAAAACATTGCGATGCTTATTAATATTCATGGAAAATCTGATTTTGAAAATGAAAGAACTTAGCTATTTTTTTTTAATATTTATTATATACTTTAATATAATTTAAGTCTTATATTTACAGATTTAAAATATGAAATTAAACGAAATATTTCATTTTAAGATCCTTAAATAGTGTGATGAATAAAATCAGTAACGAAGAAGAGTATTTCAAACAGAATAATCATAATAATGTAACAAAAATGGTAACAACGGATCGCTGCGACCCATAGACGTCCCACTGTTGGGCACGGGTCTCCTCTCAGAATGGGAGGGATTAGGCCTTAGTCCACCACGCTGGCCAAGTGCGGATTGGCAGACTTCACATACCTTCGAGAACGTTATGATGAACTCTCAGGCATGCAGGTTTCCTCACGATGTGTCCTTCACCGTTATAGCAAGTGACATTTAATTTCTTAAAACGCACATAACTTAGAAAAGTAATTGGTGCGTGCCGCTGGGGTTTGTACCCGGACCGCTCGAGTGAGAGGCGAGTTCGTTAGCCGCTGGGCTGTCACCGCTTTTTGTCAAGAAGACAAAATTAAGCTATAATATTTAGCAATACAACAAGACTGTCGAGCATCATATCTGTAGTGTGAGGTTCAAAAAACGGAACAATAATAATACATTCTCTTGTAAGCATATTTTCAAATCAAGTTACGGAACAAATGAAAAAGATACGCTGCCTTCATAGTATTAAGATTTCGCGAATAGCATTTAGTTGAATAGTGAAGAAAATAATGATTTTATAATAATTTTACTTATGTAAGTCGTAGGAGATAATTACATGTTTAAGTCGTAGGCCGTAACAAGTGTTCTTCTACACAAAAACATATCTTGTTAACTTAACAACGGCAGAGCGAAATCGCATTTGTACAGTTACAAGTAAATAATAATAAAGTAATAAGTCGAACACAAGTTTAAATTTTTATCTACACCCCAGAATTTTTTTTAACTTAAATAAGTTTCGAGACATCTCGTCTTAACCTTGTAGAAATTACCTATAAAAATGGCAGAAACAATTTAATTCATCAATTAATACATCACAGATATACCTAATTTTCTTTCTCATCCAGGCTGACCGGTGTTACATCCTGAACATTATATTATAAAAAGGAAATAAAGGAATTTATAAAAATAAATATTGCACCGATGTGTTGAAAGTAATGCCAAGTTAGATTAAATTTGTATCAATTTGTATGTTGCACAACAAGTTCACATTTTATTTGATGTAGTAGCCTCTAACGTAATATGTAATTAAAAAATGTCTTCGTAAAAGGTATATAAATGTATATTAAACGATAAATTTGTTTTTATATCAAACAAAAACACACTGTATGAATTAATTTAGTAGGTATATTTTGAGCAAACAAAGTAATTCTACATAAAACTAATTCAAAATAAAAAATATTAAAAAAATCCAATGGATATTTTTTTACAGTAAGACATTATAAGATACTGTTATTACATTTATTGTTATTATCTTTTTGTACTTTAAATTGTCATAGCACGATGAGACAATAAAAACAAATATAACGAAATTAATTCTTACATAAACGATACAAAATAGAATGCAAGACTTTAATTTGTGTAAATTGTGTGTAATTAATAAACTCGAGTAAACAATATTCGAGTAGGTACAAACATATTTTTCATTCGAGTATTACATAACATAACTTAACATCACGATTGTATTTTCCCGAAGAGGTAGGCATAGGTGTGTACACACCCATATTCACCAGGTTTGTTTAGGTAGTATGTAATAGGTTGTTGAGACTATTGCCATAAACCGGGCACAAATCCAGACTGCTGCTACCGGGCATTTCAAGTTAGAATAAACCAATAATTGTTGCCTGATCAGGGGTTCGAACCCAAGACCTCTAGCTTAGCAGTCGCGCTTATTGCGACCACAAAACCAAACTGTCGTATATCACGCAACTGTGATAGAGCAAAGAAATATCATAAAACAATAAACGGTGGTCTCTACTGAAAAAAAAAATAATAAGCTATTTTATTTTAAAACAATATAATTTAACAACTTTAAAATAACATATATAAATATAAATGTAATTATATGAGTAAATGTACTTTGACCTGTTCAAGCATAACATAATTCGATAACCGTACATTACAGTCTGATGGGGCGAAATACTTCCGTGAACCAGAAAACACCAAAACACAAACCGTTCTTACTAAGAATAAATCTATATCTATATATCTATAATAATGTCTATTACTAAAATTAAATCACAAAACAGAACCTAAAAGATAACTTGATCACAGTTGGCTAACATTCTTTCGTCTTTCCATTAGCAATGACTGTGTGTTCTGTAACCTTACATTGTTCGTTAGACACAATTGTTTTAGAGTCCGTTTTTTTGCATTGTCCATTAGACACAATTGTTTTAGAGTCAGTTTTTTTGCTGTCGACCTTGACGTAACTTCTGTAGTAGAAGTTTCCGAACATGTAGAGGAAGAGAGCAGAATTAAGAGAGAGCAAGAAGTTGATGAACTTTGGGTAATTGCAGTCGCAGAACATCACACCGAAGTTGTGATAGAAGACTATCACGAACTGGACCTGAAAGGAACACGTTATTGTTAAATATTTAATATTTTTATCACTTAGAACTCTAATTATAAGGAAATAACAGATTTAAAAATATCTAAATAATTTTGATATTGAATACACGACGGGTTTAATTTTCAATTTATTTCAATATCATCACAAGTTAGATTAGGACGGATTGGACCAAAGTCTAACACGCTGGCCAATGCGGGTAGGCAGGCTTCACCCTCTCTCAGAGTACCCTCACCCTTTTATAGCAGGTTACAATTAGTTAGTTGAAACGTATTCAATTTAGGAAGTCAATGGATTTGAAAGTTCCTGGAGTGTAAGGCGCGTTCGATAGCCAATGGGAGGTCACCGCAAAATTATGATCAGTATCTCAAGAATAGAGCAAATAGAACAAAGAAAACGGTGATAGCCCAGTGGCTATCGAATTCGCCTCTCACTCGAGCGGTCCGGGTTCAAACCCAAGCGGCACGCATCAGACATTTCTAAGTTATGTGCGATTTAAGGAATTAAATGTCACTAGCAGTAACGGTGAAGGCACATGGTGAGAAAAACCTGCATGCCCGAGAGTTCTTCATAATGTGCTCGAAGGCATGTGTAGTCTGCCAATACGCACTTGGCCAGCGTGGTGGACTAAGGCCTGATCCCTCCCATTCTAAGAGAAGACCCGTACCCAACAGTGGGACAAAGAAAGGGTTGTGGTGGTAGTG
Organism: Carterocephalus palaemon; assembly: GCA_944567765.1. NCBI lineage: Eukaryota > Metazoa > Arthropoda > Insecta > Lepidoptera > Hesperiidae > Carterocephalus > Carterocephalus palaemon. The sequence continues at coordinate 13,111,055 of OX155643.1, forward strand.
GTAGAACAAACAAAGAATATACGATACGATTTATAAATACTCACCAACTGGAGGCTGGTCAGGTGTTTCTTCCACCACAAGTACTTCTGGTACTGAGGTCCTAGGCCAGAGATAAGATAGTAGGTGTACATGATCACGTGGATGAAGGAGTTAATCACTCCAAGGAGGGTTCCGTGGCCACCTGGAAATATAAAATGGATATCTATACTAAAAATATTATAATATACCTATACACATAATTTACAAAATAAAGCTTGTTTGTACAGTAATTTGTTTTTTGGAAAACAGTTTTTGTGTTGGATAGTCCATTCACCGAAGCAGGATCTAAGTCTAGGCTATTCTTATGTCTAATTCCTCACGAACGAAGTTAAATTTGGATCAATAAGAATGTAAACAATGTAAATTTGGATGCATAAAAAGGATGAGGTAAAGATTTTAACAGTGATTTCAGACATAGATCTAGCAACTTTAACATACTTAGCGCACAAAAGAACAAGTCCTCTCTGAGCTGGTTCGACGACTGTTATATTACACAACCAGAACCGACGGCTCAATGTGCCCTCCGAAGTACGGTAGCGCCAATGTAATTTTGCCAGTAGCGGTCACCCATCCACAAACTTAGCTTTGAGAATTACATAGAATCTACGCGAGCCATTGGGCTATGGGCACTACAAAAGTAACCTTACCGGGAAGGAACTTGACACCGATCCATGCGCAAATGGGCATCATAGTGTGGTGATAGAGATGTAGGAAAGATATCTGCTTGTTCTTCTTCCTCAGAACAAAGAATAACGTGTCCATGAGCTCGATGATCTTGGCAAAGAAGTACCACCACACGGCACCGGCCATCTGAAACAGGTTACGGTAGGCGTTCAAGAACTGATTTTATAAAACCAATACGTGCATTTTAAAAATAGAAAAGAAAACACAGTCAAATTGAGAAGGCCTCCTAATTTTGGAAGTCAGTAAATAATTTGGGATTGAAGATATGTGAAGGATATTTTATTATAATATGCACTTGTAACTTACTAAATCCTTATATTCCCTCTCCCTACCTCTCATGCACATAAATGGACACTGGCAACATCCGTCAAACGGAACGCTTAACGATGTGTCGTGTTAATTTACTCTGTGTACAAATTGGATTATCACCGCAACAGTCTGTGAAAAACTATCACACTCACCGCACCGCGCTCGTCTTTAATTTGTGTTAACCACGTGTCTCAAAAAGGACATTATCATCAGGATCACCAGTAAGTGCATGAATTCTTTTCCTATTTTACAGCTATTGTCATTTTCCTGTGTAACCGCAAGATAGCTGTAATTCCATCACGCATAGTAGTTACAAGTGCACAATTAATTTTACCAACCTAAAAATACAGTCCACTAAACCCGCAACCAAAAGTGTGGTTAAGTTGCACCCACATTTTTTTTGGTCACTTCGTGCCGGATATCACTTTTTTTATGATCACTTCGAATATAATATCATATTATTCGGTCACTTATATTTATAACTAGCTAACCCCGCGAACTTTGTTCCGCGCAGGAAATAAATGAGTATATTTTTGATTTTATTTTTATTAGCATAGTACATAATATAAATAAAACAAATTAATTATTTTAATTATTCTTTATTGGCCATTTATTTATATATTACCTTGTGATAGACGACATTTCTCGTTTTATTTTCATGCGCAAGATCAATGCAGATGATCTTAAATTAATGTTAATAAATTATTAATTTGACTTAATCTGGAGCGTTAAATGTGCGTTCGTGTTTTCCAGATGATTGTTTATCCGCTCTGATCACCACTTTGTAGTCCTCATTTGTCCTGCGCTCCAAAGCACTCTTGAACAACCTGACCAACGCATGAAGTTCATGAAGTATTTGCTGCAGATCTTGTTTAATTGCTCTTTTCATTGCTGAATCTCTTGACGTCGATCATGTTGCGCATGCAGTATAATTGTAAAAAAATATTTTGTGCATCTTCGAGAAGTTGTAATGATCCGATTCAATGGTAAATCTGTCTGTCCTTGTATCTACAAAATCAAAATCAAAGTCAGTATTACAGATTTATAAATATTTTTTTTATAATTTGCATACATAACTTAGTAATAATTATAGTATGTTAATGTTCTACTTTATTCTTTGTAAGTACAAAAATTAAATAAATTAATACATACCTTTAATGTCGGATTAAATCCTCGTTCTTCCATAATGACTGCCCCAAATCAGGTCATTTGGAAACAACTATTATATTTTCGAATGTTTGCTAGAAAATGTCGTGATTCTGGTGTTTCGCCAAGGAACAATGAATGTAATGGTTCAGGTGGCGGACAGTAATCAGTTCTGAAATAGTATTGAAACGCTGCTCGATTCAAATCAGTACTTGATAAATTTCTTCTTGTTCTTCTAAAATTATCTAGTTCTTGATCTCTGAGCTTTGATCCACGATTTCGCATTGCCAACCTAGCCGTTTCAGTGGCTACCTCGTTTTGTGATTGAGAAGCACGAAGTCGCCATACTAACGCGGCGCTCTTCACGTGCCCTTTGATTCGCAATGTTTCGAATCCTAGGTGGATTACGGCTTTGTCGGAAAAGAATTGATTTCGCGGCATGGTATTGTTAATGATAATATCGACACAATAAGCTAATAGAAACTCGAAACAAACATTTAAAATGTACTCTATAATACAAACACATCAACTGGTCGACTTCAAAAATTCCTAATTGTCAAAGTATCAACTGTCACTAAAAAATAAAATAAAACGGAACGGTGTAAAAAGTATCCTATAGCACTCCCCTGGTTCTAAGGTACCTCCCGACAAATTTTCAGCCAAATCGGTTCGGCCATTCTTGAGTTATAAATGGTGTAACTAACACGACTTTCTTTTATATATATAGATTTGATCATTTTGGTCAACAAACCGCATTTAATATCGTTTCCCCAATAGTTATATACTTAATCCTATATATTTCTTATATATCGCACATATATTAACCCATACATTTTAATTATTTACGTAGTTATTGCCCAGTTAGGAAATAAATCTGTCAAATTATTATTTTGTATCCCCACACCGCATTGGCAGTTATTTCATTTAAACAAACCGCATAACTGGTGCCTAACATACGTATTTAATACCGCAATATCGTTATAAATCATTAATTTATCTTAAGTAATAAGTAAGACGCCATTCTACTAATTTGAGAGTGTCTTCCTTAGTACGCCGCATCAACATTCATTTTTACCCACATTTTGTTTATCGCTACGCCGCTGCCAGCCACTGCATAGAACGTTAGGTACCTACATATTCCGTGGCTTGGTTATCTGATCTTATATACGCATAATACGCATACACAATTAAAGACGCGCATTTTGTTTATTCGCACCGCATACAATTTGTATTTAACTTCAATAGAAGGGTTATATTTTGATATTATTTCCACTAACCTTGTTTAATATGGGCAAGGAAACCACTAGTGAAAAAAGTGATGTTACCACTAATCCTAAGTTACTTGTAATCGAAGCTAAACGCGACGCATTCTTTTCACGTTTACAACAAATTTATAATTTATCTCAGAACGCACTTACAGACGAAACACAACGTGAAACATTTTTAAGAAATGTCAGCAATATAGACAATTTAAGGGATGATTTCGAACGTGTTTTGGATCAATATATCGAAATTAATTTGAAACTTAAATCTGACTATGTAGTAAATTATCAAAGCTGGAGCTCGTTCGAAGAAATGTATTGTCATATTAAACGGGTTCACTCGCAATGTATCGCTATTCAACCCTGTCTTGAAGTTAAGCCGCATATACTTAGGTCATCACCTAAGTTACCGCCGATTGAATTGATGTCATTCAATGGTGATGTTCGTAACTGGCCATTATTTTATGAACAATTCAAAACTATTATTCACGAAAATCCTAGCCTAACGGATAGTGAAAAGGTTTTTTATCTTGTTGGAAAACTTACAGACAAAGCCACATGCATTTGCGCAGGGTTATCACCTACCGCAGAAAATTATCATGTTATATGGTCTAGTTTAATTCAAAAATATGATAACCCTCGCTCACTAGCTGCCGCATATTTTAATCAGTTACTTGATTTTAAGCCGCTTCAAAACAACACTGCCGCTGGTCTCGACCATTTTATGTATAATTTTAATTCATCGGTTGAAGCGTTAAAACAATTAAAGTTAAATGATTTAGCTGATTTTATGTTTTTACACCTCGGAATTCAAAAGTTGGATTCAGAGACTATAAAATTATTTGAAATAACTTACCGCAAGGAAAAAATTCCGTCATACAAAGATCTCATAGATTTTGTTAAAGAACAAAATAAAGTATTAGTCAATTCAAATAATTTTAATCATAATTTCATTTCGAATAAATCACGCAATAAAAGTTTACCTACTCCAAAATCAACTAAGTCTTTTCTTAATACAGATAATTCGCATATTAAAAATAATTGTAGTTTGTGTAAAAACATAAAACATGAACACATGTATCAGTGCTCGCACTTTTTAAATAAAATGTCGCCTATTGAAAGATTTAATTTCATTAAAAATAACAGTTTTTGTAGTAATTGTTTAAGTTGTAAACATAAATATTTTAATTGTTCTTCGCAACGCAACTGTTCTCATTGTTCGGCCAGACATCATTCATTATTGCATTTCAATCAGAAAAATAATTCTCGCAATATTTCTATGTCTGATAATAATAAAACCGCTACCGCTTGTAATTCGCTCCGCACGGAAAGTAGTCATATGAACGACTCAACCCCGTCTCATTCTAGTACCGCGAGAAACGATTCTAATATGGACCTTACGCATTTACCTAACAAAGTTATTTCGCCTCCGCAAATTAGTGCCACTGATAACAGAACATCTGTTTGTAATATTTCACGAGACCAGTTGGATCACACCGCAATGACTACCCTGTTAGGGACGGCAAAAGTTAAGGTATTTGATTCCTTTAATCGCTCGCATTTTATTAGATTATTGATCGATCCTGGTTCTCAAAGTGATTATATTTCATACGAATGTTGCAAACGCTTATCGTTGCCCATATCGGATAGGAATCGCCTTGTCGAAGTTCAGGGCATTGGAGGTACATCACAGCGAGTTCTCGGTTATACTGATGTTAAATTTACTTCGCGCTTTGACGGCGGGAAGGAATATTGCATTCGTGCCGCGGTCATAGATAAAATAACCAGTTGCTTACCGGACTCGCGCGTAAATATTTCTTCAATGCATTTTATTCATAATCTACCGCTAGCAGATGATTCTTTTTATGAACCCGGTCCTATAGAAATGCTTTTCGGTGTAAATATTTACTGTCAAATTATACTTTCTAATAAAATTATTGATAAGGGTAACGATTTCCCTGCCGCATTTGAGACATCGTTAGGCTATGTTGTGATGGGAGATGCCCCCATCCTACCTACAATGTCTACCGCCCGCACCTTCTGTGGAGTTAGTCACGAGCAATTGAACGAAACGTTAGAGAAGTTTTGGAAAATTGAAGAAGTGCCTTCAAGTTTAGTCATGAGTCCTGCGGATCAGGCTTGTGAAAATATATATAGTTCATCCACCGTTCGGAAAGACGACGGTCGGTATTCCGTTCACTTGCCTTTTAGTGAAAGTACTGAAAAACTGGGCAACTCTTACATCGTTGCGAGAAGGAGGTTCGAACTTCTTGAACGACGCTTTTTAAAATACCCCGCATTACGCCAACAATATAACGAAATTATTGGTGATTACCTTGACAAAGGCATCTTGTCACGTGTTTCGTCCGATGAGGTTGGTTCAGGTTACTATCACGCACACCATCCTGTTGTGCGTCCTGACAAAAAGATATGTATATGCATTGATGGAAGCTCTAAGACAGACACCGGTCTTTCACTAAATGACATATTGTTTAAAGGTCATAACTTACAGAATGATATTTTTACTATCCTTTTAAATGTCCGCATCTATAAGATTGCATTTTTTGCTGATGTTAAACAAATGTACTTATGTATAGAAGTACATCCACCGCACCGCAAATATCAACGAATTTTATATCGTTTCAATTCTAATGATCCGCTAGATATCCTGGAATATAACCGCGTCTGTTTCGGCCTACGTTGCTCTCCCTTTCTCGCGCTGAGGACATTGCGTCAACTAGCGAGTGATGAGAGAAGTAATTACCCACACGCCGCGGAAATCGTGGAAAGAGACGTGTATATGGACGACCTCGCATCTTCCGCCCCATCCTTTGACGAGGCTGTGGACTCCGCCGGCCAGCTTATAAAGTTATTCAAGGCCGGGGGTTTTGAATTAGTCAAGTGGACGAGTAACTGTCCCGAGCTGCTCGCCCATGTCCCTGAGTCTCACCGCCATCCTAATGAATCTATTTCTTTTAACGAAGAGAATAGTTTTAAGATATTAGGTCTCCGCTGGCAACCAGGTTGTGATCATTTTATGTTTTCTATTACGCCGCCGCAACCAGTAGGCACAAAACGCGCGATTCTCTCCGCAACCGCACGCCTATATGACGTGTTAGGTTTAGTTGGTCCCGTCATTTTATATTCAAAATTACTTATTAAAGAGCTTTGGCTACTTAAATTAGACTGGGACGATTCGCCTCCGCAACATATTTTAAATTCGTGGCTTCAATTTATCGACGAATTACCGCTCCTATCCACATTAAAATTTGCACGCCACCTAGGTATTGAGAAAGATTCCAAAGTGTCACTTTTAGCATTTGCCGACGCTAGCGAAAAAGCGTATGGGTGTGTTATTTACGCTCACGTCACGAACGGTAATCAAAAGCCGATCGTTCGACTTATTTGTTCAAAGTCTAGGGTCTCCAGTGTTAAATTAGTAACTTTGCCGAGGTTGGAACTTTGTGCATTAGTTTTGTTATGTAAATTATTACATGTTGTTTATGATACATTCTCAAAGAGATTCCTCATTGATAATGTGTACATTTTCTCTGACTCAGAGGTCGCACTATGTTGGATTCATTCTTCACCACATAGATTTAATACTTTCGTCGCAAATAGAATAACACAGTGTCAGTCAAACTTCGCACCGGAATGTTTTTATCACATTCCTGGTTCTCAAAACCCCGCAGACTGTTTGTCACGAGGTTTACTTCCATCCCGCTTACAAGACCATGAACTTTGGTTTCATGGCCCCGCATGGGCTTCATTGCCTATCAATGAATGGCCTATTAATAAATTTAAATCGAAAGTACCGCAACTTCCTGAAGAGAAAACTACTTCTCATATCTCCTGCACTGCACAGGAATATATTTTAATAAATTTAGGTTCTAAATTCTCTTCTTGGTTAAAATTCTTAAGATCGACTGCATATGTATTAAAATTTTTAAAATTATTGCCGCGAGGCACCGATATAACCGCAGAGGATTTAGATCAAGCTGAGACTTATATTATTAGAGCCATACAACACACTTCATTTTTAGAAGATATTTGTAATATTAAAGTAAATAAATATTGTTCTACCGCTTTACGTAAATTAACACCATTTATCGATGATAAAAATATTTTAAGAGTTGGTGGTCGCTTACGCCAATCGTCGCTAGCTTATTTACAAAAACACCCCGCGTTGCTTCCTAAGAAGGGGCACATTATTAATTTAATTATAGATCATTATCATCACAAACATTGCCACGCCGGCCCGCAATTGTTACTTTCTATTCTAAGACAAAAATTTTGGATTTTATCTGCACGCAGTATAGTTCGCCAACGTATTCACAGGTGCGTTCCATGTTTTAAATTAAATCCTAAAGCTACTTTTCCGCTTATGGCTGACCTGCCAAAATGTCGTTTAGAAGAAAGTAAAGCTTTCTTACATACGGGGATCGATTACGCCGGACCGTTTTATATCACCATGTGTAGAAAACGAGGCGCCCGCTACCAAAAGGCCTATCTGTGTATCTTCGTATGTCTTGTGACAAAAGCAGTTCATTTCGAACTTGCCTCGGATTTAAGTTCTGCTACTTTTCTGGATGCGTTTAAAAGGTTTTTGTCTAGGCGCGGCCCATGCAAATATTTATATAGCGACAACGCTACTAATTTTGTTTCTTCAAAGGCTTATCTTAGCGAGGTATATGAATTTTTACGCACTGATAATTATTATAAAGAATTTACTAATGAACTTGCTAAGAACCGCATTACTTGGCGTCTAAATACCCCTACCGCCCCTTGGCAAGGTGGGATTTGGGAATCAAATATTCGGGCCGCTAAAATGCTGCTTTTTAGAGTGATCGGAAAGCAACATTTGACATATGAGGAACTTCTGACAGTCCTCAATCAAGTAGAAGCAGTGCTTAATAGCCGACCTCTTTATACTCTTAGCTCAGATCCTTCTGAGCCTGCAGCACTAACACCTGCTCACTTTCTCTGTACCGCACCTCTACAATACTTACCCGCAGCAGATTTAAGTCAGGAAAGAAACAATTTATTAACTAGATTCTCCTTGCTAGATTCGTTATTGCAATCCTTTTGGAAACGTTTCAAAAATGAATATCTCCACACTTTGCAAACGCGGGAGAAATGGAATACACCCTCAAATCCTATCACTGTAGGGACAGTTGTTCTTTTAAATGTGGATAACGCCCCACCTCTACAGTGGCCGTTGGGAATGATTACTAAACTGTTTCCTGGCAAGGATGGCGTTATTCGTAACGTAGAGGTTAAAACAAAAAATGGCACGTATGAGCGCCCAGTTGTGCGGCTTTGTCCATTGCCAATCTGTATGTAATTATTTGTAACCCACCACTTAGTTTTATAAATTCCGCATATTTATTTAGTATATTTTTTTTAATATCGTTTTCACCTACCGCATTTTTTACATTTATTTTCTTATATTTATTTTTTATTTTTCGCACACATTTATTTATCTTTTTTGGATTGGATTGCTCCAAGGCCGGGGGAGTGAAGGATATTTTATTATAATATGCACTTGTAACTTACTAAATCCTTATATTCCCTCTCCCTACCTCTCATGCACATAAATGGACACTGGCAACATCCGTCAAACGGAACGCTTAACGATGTGTCGTGTTAATTTACTCTGTGTACAAATTGGATTATCACCGCAACAGTCTGTGAAAAACTATCACACTCACCGCACCGCGCTCGTCTTTAATTTGTGTTAACCACGTGTCTCAAAAAGGACATTATCATCAGGATCACCAGTAAGTGCATGAATTCTTTTCCTATTTTACAGCTATTGTCATTTTCCTGTGTAACCGCAAGATAGCTGTAATTCCATCACGCATAGTAGTTACAAGTGCACAATTAATTTTACCAACCTAAAAATACAGTCCACTAAACCCGCAACCAAAAGTGTGGTTAAGTTGCACCCAATATGAAAAACGTTTTTATAAAACATAAAAAAGTGCAAAAGTTAAAGCATATATTTTAATAAGAGAAAAGAGTATAATGTAAGTTAATCAACAGTACATTTCATAACATCAATCCTGTATTTCCTCGAAGGGTAGGCAAAAGTGTAGTGTATAGTATACCCTCATTCCTGTAATTCCTCGATAGGATAGACGTGTATTTTAGTACACCCACTTTCCACCCGTTATGTTCAGATCCCACGTAATAAATAGTGAGTCTACTGCCATACACCAGGCACAATCTCAGACTCCAAGTTGCTACTGGGCATTTCAAGCGAGAAACACCCAATCGTTGCTACCTCGTTGTGTACATTAACCGTCATGAGGATCGAACCCAACGCCTCTTAGCAGATGGTTTTGCGACCAAAACACCAATTTTTTTGATGGGTAAGATAACAAGCTTGCAGCTCCACCCATCCGCTGCCGCCCATGACAACTGTGACTGACTTTGAACACGACTCAAATAGGGGCTGGGATTGTTAGTCCAGTTAGCTGAGAGAATTAATTAGAACATTAGTTGGTCAGTTCGTTAGTAGGTAGGTATGAAGACTGGGGACTGTCAATCCTGTTAGTTGGTGTAATTAATTGTCTAGTTAGTAATTGTTGGTAAGAGTCTCGTTCCAAGGCAATCACAGATGTGTTGCTACCCTTGAGGACTAAGATGGTCGCCTCTAAAGAAGTGTAATCGGAAACCACACCTTTCCTACCGGACTACAAATGCTATAAAAACAATTAAGTATGTAGAAATGGTGCTAGTTACCGTGGCGGGGTGTGGTACTGCCCCGAAAATGTCTTCATTCAGTTAATTGAAGTGCCACGCAGACATGTACTTACCCTATAAGCTTTTGGCGATGAGGAGTAGTCAACTGGCTGGCATGATAAGCTGTAATCGTTCCACCACCCTGACGCTAAACCCTGCAATGCAAAATCATACAAATAAGATTATTAATCAGTTTTTTATTTAAAATTTATCAATATAAATAGAGAAAACCTGTCACTTATTCATCAACGCCCAGCCTTAGCCAGAGCTAAAAGCCAATTTGTTATTAAAATTTAGTAAAAAATAATTCACAATTTTTTTATAAAAATTTTCTGTTCACATGAGTATTTTGTAGTTTTAATGAGGTTGACGAGGAATATAAAAGGATTATTCGAAATTCATTCCTTAAAGGTCAAAGGGGTAAAAGTTTGTACGGATTATCTAATTTTACGCAGGCGAAGCTGCGGGCTTCCTCTAGTAATTACATAAATGTGCTAACTTAATCAGATTTGCTTTGATCCCTGTCAATACAAGCGATTAAACGTAAGCGTTTAGAAACGTCTAAACGTAAGCGTTTAGAAACGACTAAACGTAAGCGTAAGACCCCACGGTAGGCCTAGCTGGTCTTGTGGGGAGAACACACAGAAAACAACACTATCATCCATGACCTGAGTCCAAATATTTATTTATCTCCATCCATCCATCCATCCATCAGCCTTTTGAGGTCCACTGCTGGACATAGGCCTCTCCTATACGACACCACTCCGACCGGTCCTGTGCCTTCTGAAACCAGCGGTTTCCCGCCGTCCTCTTCAGGTCGTCTGTCCACCTAGTCGAAGGGCGACCTGTGCTCCTTTTTCCGAGTCGTGGTCTCCATTCGAGGACTTTTCTCCCCCACCGGTTGTCAGTCCTTCGAACGACGTGGCCTGCCCATTGCCACTTCAACTTGCTAACTCTGAGAACTATGTCGGTGAGCTTTGTTCGCCTACGGATTTCATCGTTCTTGATTCGGTCTCGTAGCGAAATACCAAGCATAGTTCTCTCCATAGCGCGTTGAGTGACTTTGAGCTTGTGCAAGAGGCCGACGGTAAAGGACCACGTCTCGGATCCGTATGTCATCACTGGCAACACACATTGCTCGAAAACTTTCGACTTCAGGCACTGAGGTATCTTGGATGTAAAGATATGTCTTAACTTCCCGAACGCTGCCCAGCCGAGTTGGATTCTGCGAGTGACCTCTTTCTCGAAGTTGGATTTTCCCATCTGGACCACTTGTCCCAGGTAAATGTACTCATCGACAACTTCGAGAGCAGTGCCATCAACAACCACCGGTTTAGGTATGACATGCACATTGAACATGACTTTCGTCTTGTCCATGTTCATTTTCAAACCCACCCGTTGTGAGGCACTGTTCAGGTCCCCAAGCATAGTGCTGAGGTCATCCAGCGATCGCGCCAAGATCACTATATCGTCGGCAAATCGGAGGTGAGTGAGATACTCGCCATTGATGTTGATGCCGCATCCTTTCCACTCCATAAGCTTGAACACATCTTCCAATGCAGCGGTGAAAAGCTTTGGGGATATGACATCCCCTTGCCTGACACCTTTCTGCAGTTGGATGGGGTCCGTGCTTCTGTCGTGTACTCGGACCGACATGGTGGCGGCTTTGTAGATACACTTCAATGCCTCGATATACCTATAGTCGATCTGGCACCGCTGCAGAGACGCCAACACCGCCCAGGTCTCGACAGAATCAAAGGCTTTCTCATAGTCCACATACGCTACACATAACGGCTGGTTATACTCCTCCGTCTTCTCTATAACCTGCCGCAGCGTATGTATGTGGTCCATGGTACTGTAGCCTCTTCGAAAACCGGCTTGTTCGGGAGGCTGGAAGTCGTCAAGCCTGCGAGCAATTCTGTTAGTGAGGACTCTCGAGAACAGCTTGTAGACGTGGCTCAGGAGCGCGATGGGCCTGTAATTCTTCAGGAGGGTTTTGTCGCCCTTCTTAAAGAACAGTATCACCACGCTTCTGCTCCACGCCTCCGGGGTTGCTCCACTACTGATGACAGAATCGAACAACTTTTGGAGCGCTACTAGGACGGGTTTACCGCCAGCTCTTAGCAGCTCTGTTGTGATTCCATCATCACCCGGTGCCTTGTTGTTCTTGAGCTGTTTGAGTGCCCCACTAATCTCGTACAGGCTGACGTCCGGGATATCTTCAGTATAGTGTCGGGTTAGTTTTGCTCGCTTGTCATGAGCACCAGCAGAAGCTGGGGCTTGCGAGGAGGTGTACAACTGTCCGTAGTATTTCTCAATCTCTCTCAGAACTTCAGGCTTCGACGAGACTATGGTACCGGACTCGGTCTTCAGCCTCGTTAGCTGACTTTGCCCGATGCATTGATCTCGCGCAAACACTTTAGAGCCTTGGTTCCGCTCTATAGTGTGTTTGACGCGTTTGACGTTATGTGAACGCCAATCGCGTCGTCTGCTCGCTGAGATCTCCGCATCGAGCCGTCTGCACTCAGACGTTGAGGTTGGAGATTGGACGCATAGCTCTCGTCTTTTCCTCATCAGACTGAGGGTCTGTTCTGAGAGAATTTGAGATCTACTACCTCTGGAGGCGGTCTTATAGAACTTAGACCCGACCTCATGGACAGTTGAAACAAACCTGGTGTTCATCTCGTCCACTGATACGCTAGGTTCAAGACACGCGAAACGATTTTTCAACTCAAGCTGAAAGTTCTCAGAGCCCTGGATTTGGACATTTGAGGGGCGGAGTGTAGACTTCATCATGCGTGACCGCTCGAGCTTTACGTTGATATTCAGGATGCCTCTGACCATTCGGTGATCGCTGCCGGTTTTAAACCTACTGATCACAGAGACATCCTTAAATATGTGCCGTTTGTCTGCCATGATGAAGTCTATTTCACTTCTCGTGGAACCATTAGGACTCATCCAAGTCCACTTGCGATGCTCTTTCTTCTTGAAGAAGGAGTTCATCATGAAGAGGTCCTCCCTCTCCAAGAAGCCAGATAGCATATGGCCTCGGTGGTTCCGATGTCCAAAACCAAAGGGCCCAACCTTCTGCTCGTTGCCGTGACGCGCGCCAATCCTTGCGTTGAAGTCCCCCATAACAACTGTGAAATGAGTCTTTGAGGTATTATGTATGGCTCTACTGATGTCCTCATACAATACCTCAACCTCTTCGTCGGGGTGTGTCGAGGTCGGCGCATATACCTGTATGACCTTCAGCGAGTACCTTTTAGATACTCTGAGTATAAGGTACGCTACCCTGTTCGACACACTACCGACTTCCACAATGTTGTTGACGAGGGACTTGTGGACGAGGAACCCGACACCACCTTGGGACTGGTGTTCGCCCTCCCGGTGATAGAACAAGTTGCCGGATTTAAGGATTATCGTGTCCTCCCCCTGTCTTCGGACTTCAGATAAGCCTAGGATACTCCAGTGCAACTTGTCTATCTCTTCTTCCAGCTCACATAGCTTGTCATCTAACCTCAGTGTCCTGGTATTGTATGTTGCCAGGTGCAGGGTCCGTTTGAGATTTTGGTAGCCGGATCTCTGCCGGAGATTATCGCCCCTGGCCCCGCCGTTACCCTGGCCGCTACCGTAACCAGGACGAACGGGGCCGCCGGGAACTTGGGGTCTGGGCTTAGTGACTTTTTTCATATGGAGGTGTTAGCCAGTAGTCACCACGCTTGGCCATTGCGTGTTGGTGACCGCAGTCAACTGGCTGGCATGATAAGCTGTAATCGTTCCACCACCCTGACGCTAAACCCTGCAATGCAAAATCATACAAATAAGATTATTAATCAGTTTTTTATTTAAAATTTATCAATATAAATAGAGAAAACCTGTCACTTATTCATCAACGCCCAGCCTTAGCCAGAGCTAAAAGCCAATTTGTTATTAAAATTTAGTAAAAAATAATTCACAATTTTTTTATAAAAATTTTCTGTTCACATGAGTATTTTGTAGTTTTAATGAGGTTGACGAGGAATATAAAAGGATTATTCGAAATTCATTCCTTAAAGGTCAAAGGGGTAAAAGTTTGTACGGATTATCTAATTTTACGCAGGCGAAGCTGCGGGCTTCCTCTAGTAATTACATAAATGTGCTAACTTAATCAGATTTGCTTTGATCCCTGTCAATACAAGCGATTAAACGTAAGCGTTTAGAAACGTCTAAACGTAAGCGTTTAGAAACGACTAAACGTAAGCGTAAGACCCCACGGTAGGCCTAGCTGGTCTTGTGGGGAGAACACACAGAAAACAACACTATCATCCATGACCTGAGTCCAAATATTTATTTATCTGCGAAATACTAATTGAAGCCTAAGCCATCCTAAGATTAATTGAACGAATGACTACTTTTATCCTGTCGGCAAAAATTATAAAAAAATAATTTTGTGTTTTTCTCTAATAAAAAAAAGTAAGGTTATTTTGTTAATCTCTTGGGAAAAATAATATGTAATGTGTAATTTTTTTTTGTGTTTTTCTCTGTAATTGATTGTTTTGTTAACCTTTTGGGAAAAATAATATGCTAAACATTAAACCGTACGTAAATAATTTGCTAATTTGCCTCACGTGGACACCACGCTTCGACAGTACCGCTCCGGTACATACTCCAATCTCTAAAGGTTCACAAAGGGCTGTCGTTCATGGCCGGCATATGCTTTCGACATAATAAAGTACCTAATATTAAAGATTTCAGAATCACATAAAAACACAATTAATCTAATTTTCATTTGCGTCACAAGTTTCCTAAATTTGTCGAAAATGATAATTTAATTCAAAACATCCATAAGCAAGGAATTGATGGATTCCTTAGATATCTTAATCACGCATCATTTACGCTTTATACTATAGTCACCCGTAATTACATACCTATAAATAGCGCTATTATATTTGACGACACAAAACAGGTGTGGAAAATGTTTGAGACCGGCATTCTGATGCCATATGCCACCAAGAAACAACGATTTAATTTGCATAACTATGCCATGAGTAAGAACGTATCTATGATACGTTTGAGACCAGCTTGAAATAGCCAGTCGTTTATGATAAGCTTTAGTATAGAACTATGTAATCAATGACCATTCAAGGACATTATAATTCTGTCATTATACCGTCTGATTATTAAACCTATCAAATAATTCAACTTTCATAATTGTAGTTTTTATTAAAAACTTTTATTTAACTTCACTCGTATCGTATGTATCTATGTCACAAAGTAGATAATATCTACTTTGAGTCTATGTTAATCAGTTTAGAATAGCATTATATCTCTTTAAGTAGTTTGTAGTTACCTAGACTTTCGTTAAGCGTGTGTAATCACCTCATAGCGAAATAAATTATTTGAATTTTGAATTTTTGAATTATGTCCTGGAATCTTGCAATCAATATTTCACCCACTTCCCCTGAAGCTATCGAGCTGAAATTTGGCGCACATATTTGGTTCCGATGACAATGCACGAAAATAAAAAAAAGTTACAAAAAGTTTTTAAGAAAAAAAAATTATAATTCTGTACCGATTATTGTATCTCCAGATAGTTATTTTTCAAAATTAATTGAATGTACAGACGCAAACTAGTTCAAGTTTAATTATATGTATATAAAAATGGAAACTATTACAAGTACTGGGTAAGATTAGTTTTGCTCAGAGCACTGATTATCACTAAAATTCTGTTTGAATAGCACTGGTAGTGGCTGCAACCCATGAGAGTCCGACTGCAAAACTCACAACAGTGAAAGCTAGGATACTAGCTAGCTACTAAGCTAGCATACTCCACCACACTGCCCCAGTGCCGATAAACCAGGGTTAGTGGCCAGACCGATCGTCCTTCGAGTCTTGTATAATAACTAGTGGACGAACGCAGCTTCGCTCGCGTGGAATTAGACATTCACTAACTTCAAAAACAGCAAAGTTTCATACTAACTTTGCACCCCCGTTTTACCCCCTTAGGGGGTAACTTTTCTATAATCCTTTCTTAGTGCTCCCCTACGTTATAAAAGGAAACCCTGTGCAAAATCTCAAGTTTCTAACCCTTATAGTTTAGGCCCTGCGTTGATATGTCAGTCACAGTCAGTCAGTCAGTCACCTTCTCCTTTTATATATATAGATTATCGACCAAGAACTAAACGTGCCCCCCGAAACAGGGTTTTCCACACTCATCATCATAATCAAATGGAATTCAATTAAAAAAATCTGAGAGAAATGATATTAAACTGACCTCGTAAACCAGGAATATGCTCATCAGAATCTGCGATATGTTGTATAATATAATTGGAGCCTTCAACGAGTAGGGTTTCCTATCCCTCATGTACCGAGGGCCTACTGATGTGCAGAAGTAGAGGTAGGTCGCCAACAGAGTCAGCAAAGGTCCAGGACTTGACATCAGCCACCAGTCTTCCGTTCGGGGATCTGTAAATATAAAAAAGTAATGTAGAACCAAAAAAAACCTTGCAAGAAAAAATATCAGGTTATTATTGTGAAAAAATTGTCACGCATAATTTTTACCATTGTTGAATGAAACTCATAAAAGGGACTGGGAGAGGAATAGAAGATGGTA
The DNA here is from genome assembly GCA_944567765.1 of Carterocephalus palaemon. NCBI lineage: Eukaryota > Metazoa > Arthropoda > Insecta > Lepidoptera > Hesperiidae > Carterocephalus > Carterocephalus palaemon. The sequence continues at coordinate 13,127,837 of OX155643.1, forward strand.
TAGTAATGGTAATGTCCAAGATATTTATTATTATTAATAAATGGCAGTTGAAGCGCTCATGATGACGCGACAAAATATATTATCAGCTAGGTAATCGATATTAATAAAAGGGTGCTGCGCGAATGTTAAACGGCGGAATTGTACAAAAGCTTGAAACTGTCATTATTTTTCTGCATTTACATAAAAAGCACTAAAACGTTAATGTTAAATTTATTATTATGATATTAAAACTTTGTACTTAGCTGTAAGCAAAAAACAGACAAATCCGTTACGCCTAGTTCTTTAAGTCTGCAATTTTACTTTCGTAACATTTGCAACACATCTGGCTAATAAATTGAAAATTATCTTCATATCACCGGGATCCGTGCGATTTCCCCTGATAAAATGCATTCTTCTCCACGCCAGATTCATCATTACGATAAGAAGAAGAAGTAAAAGCTAAGAAATACACTTTCCTATTTATATATCCATATTTAAAGTAGGTAGGTACGAATTAGGCGCCTCTCCAAAAATTTAAGAAGTAATCTCATTTTAACAAAATAGTAAACATGCTTGAATTGTTTTCATTCATTCAATGAATCAGGTGGTACATTTTTCTGGTACTACAGTTTTTCCTGTGACTACAGTTCGCGGCGCGTAAGACTGACAGTGTTATGATAGAGGTTCAAATTCAAATGCAATTTTGGGACACTTAAAACTGCCCTCCACCGATCCGCATTGTAGCAGCGTGGTGGAATATGCATATCCCGCATCTGTGTCAGTTGGGGAGACCTATGCCCAGCAGTTGGGTCACATATATCAAAAATAATAATACTGACATCAACATCGGTTCAGCTGATCTTAAAGTTATTAAGTACTTAATTAGTTCAATCGTAATATTATTATGAGAAGAGAGCCTACTGCAATACACGGCCTATTGCAATTCATAAGTACATACTATATTATACAAAGCACGATGGACTGTTCTTGTGTGAGTGAGATATTTCGTGTTATGATAATATTACGAGAAACCACGTGCTCCGTACGTAGCCTTTAACATGAGTTTGTTAGCTTTATATGTATGTATGTAGGTACACTACAATAACTACACTACACTTAAATGAACACTAATCCTGTGTGTATTGTATGTATGTAATGGAATCTTTCCTTCAAAACGTCGAATTAATTAGAAACTTTGCACACTTATCAAGAAATGACAATGCAATAATCTCAAGTTTGTCCCATTATCTTGACCAAGATCTTCAGGATTCGCGATGTTCGGTTATCTACAAGCGTGTACCTTAGATTTTTTAAATAATTACAATATTAAATAATACATTAACACGGAAGACGTTTTTGCGTTAGGATAATATGCTTATTTGCTTGCAGATGGCAACCGACGAAGCGTACTCCCGTTGTTTAGCGATGTTTTGTGTACCGCGACCATAAGGCTACTGTACACTGTTGCCTAATTAGATGGTTGAATATGTATAGAGTTAAATTGAGATAAAGCCGAAGCGTAGCGTCCATAGCCCAATGTAGCGTCCATAGCCCAATGGCTCGCGTCGATTCAATGTGATCGAAAGAGTTAAGCAACGACGGGCGCGGTCGGTTTGTGGATGGGTGACCGCTAGTGGTAGCTTGCAGTTAATAAAGGTTATACTTCTCATACTTTAAATCATCCCTTGGTAATTCTGCATTCGACAGGGAAAGCTAGTTCAGGTGGATGTATATAAGTACCTACTATTAGGTTCTATCCAGTGCAAAACAACCTTAAGGCCCACCACACGCGAACCAAATCACGGACACATGTCGCGCACCAATAATGACTGTTGCCAGCCACATGGCATGCAAACTGCCTAATCAACGGTTTTTACACCTCCGCCCACGTGTGTGATTTTAGGCATTTGTTAGTAAACACTATTTTAACATGTGTCTAGGCGTAGAAGTATCAAGTTGTCTATTAAGTCTTTGTTAGTATAAGTAATTTGCGAAGGACTTAATGTTAATTTGAGTGCGAGACACTCATCTGGTGACTGGTCTATTATTTAAGTATTGCAAATGCTAATACTACGCGTGCCACTGGGGTTTGAACCCGGACCGCTCGAGTAAGAGGCGAGTTCGATAGCCACTGGGCTGTCACCGCTTAAAATGCATACTTATAGTAAAATATCTTATTTTTGTCTTGACATAGTTGTATATAGTTTCTTCGTCTCCTGGAAATATCTAACAAGTTTCCTTCTATGTCAGCCTCACAACATAGACGATAAACATGTGCATGGTAATTCATATAAATATTATGCATCTTCGAACAAAGTCTTCGTACAATAATGATGAACCATGTGAGTTGGTTTGATCATATAGTAATATCGCTTAAATGTGTGAATATGAACAATTAATGATGTTCAAAAAAAGAACATAATTTAATTTTCTACTATGAAAACCCCGGTTACTAACCTTACATAGATTAAAAAACGACAAATTAACACCAATCCGAGAAACGTTATCGAATACGAGACTACATATTCAAGCTCAAGGTCTCACAGGCTACGAAGAGAGTATGATACCTTTGACCGTAGACGAACAAAGGTTACAGACATGGCTCATAGCTTAATTACAATGGGAACGCCCAAAAAGACTAATTTAGAGAAGAAAATGTCAGGAAAAAGGATCTATTCCTTTCTATATCATCCACCTTTGGAATATAAGCTTTTGAAGCGCTTGTCACGGTATGGCTGGCGTCGATCGTAAGTGATCGACCGAGCTCGCTACGTCCTGATCAATAAGTAGTACTAGTAGTAGAATTATAAAAAAATCGTTAAGCCTTGTAATTTACGATTTCGTAACTTCAATAGATTTCAGATATACCTCATAAAATTTCATTAGTTTTGACTGTATGTTTGTAAACATAATTTTATGTATGCGATACAATGTAAAAAGTTTATTGACACCATAATTCTATAATGTCAATGCAATTCTAAAAATGTTAAAGCAATCTTCGTAAAATTTAACATAGTATAACTTTGGTGTTACTGGGTTCCAATTTCATCACGATTATCATAATTAGTTCGTGAATCGTGATGATGATTCTCAATCTAGAAATACGTGCCTAAATGTTCGGTAATTATTGGATACCGATGCAAATAATAGGCGGTTATCAGACTTCGATAATACTTATTTCGATAACTTAAAATACAATAATAATTAAATAAAATCATCCATGACTTACAGGAATCGATAAGACTTTACAGAACTCAAAAAGGGACAGCTATTAGTAGTTACAGGATATTATTCTTAACATTTGGTATTACGAACGGTAGTAGGTTAGTTCCCAAGTTAGTATTTGGACTAAAGGAGCTGGGGCTGTGAGTGACAATTTGTCCTGTATTTTTTTAATGTAAGGATCTAGTCTACTGTCGGTAGATTTGTATGTCACTATACGGGGGTAATACGCTAATCGGACTGGGTAAAATATATTTATTTATTTATTCTTTATTATACCAAAAAGCATGTGATACAAAAGGCGGACTTAATGGTAAATTATAGTAAAATGTATATATAAATTATGTATAAATAGTACTTATATAATCCATTCTAATATTATAAATGCGAAAGTAACTCTCTGTCTGTCTCGCTTTCACGCCAAAACTACTGAAACGATTTAAATGAAATTTGGTACACAGATAGACTAGAGCTTGAGAATGGACATAGTCTGTTTTCAATCGATAACTATCGACACATATGTAGTTTTTGCGTGATCGAACAACAAACATCCAAACATACAAACTATAACATTCTCTACATCTGGAAAACGAGTTTATTGTTTTTTTTATAACATGAGTAGTCAGTTTAGATTTGTGCCCGTATATGGCCAGTAGCTCACCACCTATTAAATTAAATAAAATTTACACCTAAACATACTATACTGGTGAAAATTGGTGTAATACATACCTATCCTTATCCCTTCGGAGAAATGACGTAGGAGGAACGGATGAGGTAGGTAGGACTCGTGCTCCTCATTCATATTAAGGCCTAATGAATCACGAAACGCGAAATGCAGCGGTTGGTGCAAAGCTTTCACAACAGTTTTAATCATCTTTAGCGCAATTTTCACAAGATTTAAATGTCTTTGTGTCTCAATATTGAAGTCGTTACGTTAAAGAACCAGCAATGCAAGGCCTTGTCGTAAAAGTTTTTGTTGATAGTGTGTATTATATTAGTTAATACACTGTTGCTGCTGTAATTACTGTATTGTAAGTTTAATGTCTTTGTACTGTTCAGTTTGAATCCAACATAAAAATAAAAAAACACGCTTTTGTAGATAATCGTAATAAAATGTAGATTTTTTTAAATATTTTTTTTTAATTATTGCATTGCCATCGGTCCTTGATGAGTGCGCAAAGTTTCAAATTAATCCGACGTTTTAAAGTGGGCGATAATCACATTTAAAGATTCCATTACATTCATACCTACATACATACCTACATACACACCTACATACATACAATATAGCAAGCTAATAAAGGCGTGTTAAAAATGACATACGAGTCACTCGCACGTAATAATTTACATTGTGTTCTTTAATGAAATAAAAGCTTTTAAAAATAAAACAAAGAAAAATATAGGAAGTCTGTTTTTTGGCGGATGCAGATTCCATAGATGAATTTTTTGCCTAACAAACGTATGTATGTTCAAAAACATGATTTTGATTTCCACAATACATTATTTTTGTGTAACATTAGTCAACGCTGCGCACGGCATGGAAATTCTGATAAAGGCGATTTTAATGGCTTTTAATTTATACGCAAATGTAATTGAAAAGACAACGATTCGTGCATCTTCGGAATAATCTTTTGACGACTCCGTGGCGCGTTGGTGAGTGATCATGACTGTTGAACGGCGAGTCTCAGGCTATAATCCCGGCCGGCGCAGTTATTTATTTCGCAGATGATATCATTATAATTCGGGTCATGGATATTGAATTGTGGAGACTGACTGAGGCATGAGTGTGTAGCGTTAATTTTACTCACCACTGTTAGCTTCCATAAATTTCTTGTACGAATCAACGAACGACATGTTGATGTCTGAAGAACCGCCTGAAAAGATGGAAAATGTCAAATTATTAAACTAAAACTGTTAAAATTATTAAACTGTTAAAATTATTAAGCCAGAGAGTTTATATTTTATTTATTCACCGGAGTAATAAGGTTATTATTACTCCGGTTAACGTTCAATTACACGTTTTCCTAAAAGTTAGTTAAGTACAATGTTTTGATGTTTAAGTACGATGTTTTGCAGCTTTCTAATGGTGAAAGAATTTTTGAAATCGGTCCCAGTAGTTTTGGAAGACATTACAAACAAATGTTACCTCTTTATAATATTAGAAAGTACCTATAGATAGAAGTAAGTATATACAGGGTGTCCCAGAATGAATGGATAATCCTTGAGCCCCGCACAGAACAGCTCTCCAGCGCTTAGAAAAAAATATCAAAAAAAAAAAATTCCAAGTGATACCCAAAATATGATTTTTTTTAGAAAAACATACGTTATTTTAGCTTCACTTCACATTCATTTACACAACTGCCACAAATTAATGATATTTTTGGCGTTTTTGGTGTCATTTTATTCCTGATAGACTATACTACTAGAAATACATCAAATAATATAAGTATCTGTGATACTTTTATTATAAAAAAAATAAGAACTTGAAATTTTAACATGAAATTTGATACGAAAATAATTTTGACATAGTTTGAGAGTGTTTCATGTAAAAAAAAAGTATGAAAACGTAAGTGTCCAGCTATTTTAAAAACATGCGCAGTTAATACAGATTAAATAATGGTATAATACATCATTTTATCTAATACTACTACGAAGTTATTGCTATTGAGATGCAAAACGAGTAAATACGACTAAAATTAAAAAGTTAATGTCTTAATACATTTTAATAATAATGAAACATTTCAGGTGTCGCTGCGACCCATAGACGTCCCACTGCTGGGCACGGGTCTCCCCCACAGACACTGCTGCTGCGGGAGGTCCAGAGCATACTCCACCACGCTGCTCCAATGCGGATTGGTGGAGGGGTTAGTGGCCAACCCAGTGTCGAATGTTCTCAAGCCACCCGAAGGTCTTCGACAAGGCTTAACGACTGTTTCGTAGGAGGTAATGGAATCCCATTGGTTACAGAATGATGGCTGCCCTGCATATTATGGTACAAACGTCCGGGCTTATTTAAATGCCACGTATCCAAACAAATGGATTGGTCGTTTGGGTCCTATTCTGTGGCCTCCTCGATCTCCAGATTTAAACTGTCGGGATGTTTTTTACTGGGGCTGTCTAAAGGAAGAAGTGTACTCGAAAACAATTTCAAATGAGGAATTACGCAGCCGTGTTCAAGAGGCCGCTTCAAAAATAAATGAATGACTCTACGGACGGTTTCTTAGTAGAGCCTATAAAAGAAGATGTCAAGCGTGTATTAGAATCGGTGGCAGACAATTTGAACACCTGTTGTGAATAAAGATTGATGTAATGTAGACCTGAAATGTAGCGTCCATAGCCCAATGGCTCGCGTCGATTCAATGTGACCGAAAGAGTTAAGCAACGACGGGCGCGGTCGGTTTGTGGATAGGTGAGCGCTAGTGGCAAAATTTCACGGACGCTACCGTGCTTCGGAGGGCACGTAAAGCCGTCGGTCCCGGTTGTTTTCAATGCTGGAAACAGTCGATAAGCCTTGTCGAAGACCTTCGGGTGGCTTGAGAACATTCGACACTGGGTTGGCCACTAACCCCTCCACCAATCCGCATTGGAGCAGCGTGGTGGAGTATGCTCTGGACCTCCCGCAGCAGCAGTGTCTGTGGGGGAGACCCGTGCCCAGCAGTGGGACGTCTATAGGTCGCAGCGACACCTGAAATGTTTTATTATTATTAAAATGTATAAAGACATTAACTTTTTAATTTTAGTCGTATTTACTCGTTTTGCATCTCAATAGCAATAACTTCGTAGTAGTATTAGATAAAATGATGTATTATACCATTATTTAATCTGTATTAACTGCGCATGTTTTTAAAATAGCTGGACACTTACGTTTTCATACTTTTTTTTTACATGAAACACTCTCAAACTATGTCAAAATTATTTTGGTATCAAATTTCATGTTAAAAATTCAAGTTCTTATTTTTTTTATAAAAAAAGTATCACAGATACTTATATTATTTGATGTATTTCTATTAGTATAGTCTATCAGGAATAAAATGACACCAAAAACGCCAAAAATATCATTAATTTGTGGCAGTTGTGTAAATGAATGTGAAGTGAAGCTAAAATAACGTATGTTTTTCTAAAAAAAATCATATTTTGGGTATCACTTGGAATTTTTTTTTTTTGATATTTTTTTCTAAGCGCTGGAGAGCTGTTCTGTGCGGGGCTCAAGGATTATCCATTCATTCTGGGACACCCTGTATATAGGTAATCTCTATTTGAAACAAAGGAATTTAGGTACCTACATAGGTAAAATTATGACGCAAAATACTTCACTCCACCTAACTTACAAATAATATAGACAACATTTTTTGACCAAATTTCCTTGAAATAATTTATGCGAGTTCTTTTGAAATTGCCAAGCTAAACGAATTATAGAATAAAACGATTAAGTGCTACGTTTAAATGAATTGCAAAAAAAAACAACAGGATTTCATAAACTTATTTCAAATCACCGATTATTATAAATCATCAAAATTAATGTAACAACTTGAGACCTAACATTTCAAATATTACGATAAAAGAAAATTGCTTTAACATACGTATATCATGAACTTTAAGCGGAGAAACAAAAGTGACATTTAACTAACCTTGTAGTATTTCTAAATTTTTCGAAGGTCAGCCTACACTGCTGACCAACACTCGGGAACTGATAGCGGAATATACTTTTAACATTAAGGTAAATTAACATTGCGAAAATCCTAATGAGCCTCGGATGCCACTGACCCGCATTCGGTTTACTTTCATTTAAGCCAATATGAAGTATTCCGTGATTCTGTCTTTGTTTGTGTCATTATTATATTGTTGCCAAGTGACTCAAATTGAAAACTTCGGATGATGTAATTCTAATTACTATAATTTTGTGATTTGTAGTTTTGTCTATTTGATACTGTCATGCCTGCAATGTGGCGAGACTGTGGTAATGGAGATTTTCGTGTCAAATAAAGTAGCACAATAGTCCTACTTAGTTATTTTGTGAAGCATTGCAAACGACATTTAAGTGTAATAATATACAAATATACCCGAGCCATTGGGCTATGGGTAGCGTCCATAGCCCTATGGCTCGGGTCGATTCAATGTGATCGAAAGAGTTAAGCAACGACGGGCGCGGTCGGTTTGTGGATGGGTGACCGCTAGTGGCAAAATTTCATTGACCGTGCTTCGAAGGGCAAGTAAAGCCGTCGGTCCCGGTTGTTTTCAATGGTGGAAACAGTCGTTAAGCCTTGTCGAAGACGTTCGGGTGGCTTGAGAACATTCGTCACTGGGTTGGACATTAACCCCTCCACCAATCCGCATTGGAGCAGCGTGGTGGAGTATGCTCTAGACCTCCCGCAGCTGCGTCTGTGGGGGAGACCCGTGCCCAGCAGTGGGACGTCTATGGGTCGCAGAGAATATACAAATAATAATTCACACTTAAATACACACTAACGCTGCTGTATAGAGTAATACGCTGAATAGTAGTATCGCTGTACGTGCTGTCTTATACTATTAAGTATTTTTTGGTGCTGTACAGCAATAAAAACCATTTGAACAGATTTTTTTGAAGTCGGTTAAGTTTATTTCGGTATTTTGGAAGTCCTAAAAATACTAAAAATTTCGCAAATAAACCAAAATTTTAGTTCATCAACCTTAAGCGTCTAAATAGGCATTGACTAGGTAGCTTGTGAAGTCTACCAATAAAGGATCAGCCTAGTGGACAATGGCCTTAAAGGTTATTTTGTTATGACGCACAGATTACTCTGAGCAAGCGATTATTCTGAATTGAAAGTGGGAGCGGGATGGGATTTCCCCTTTTCTTGAAGGTCAGCAACTGTGAATGAATCATGGCGATTGTAAAATACGTATCGTCACGCTACTATCGAACCAGCCTCCTTACACAACGCATGAAACTTTTACGCATGCAACGGCGATGTTCCACTGCTACGTGATAAGCAAAATTTCGTATCTATTAAAAATAGCAAAATCTATCAACTGTTTTTCGGTGGAAAATGTGAAAAACACTTCCGATAAAATAACCGTACCTTAAACCTCGTATCAAAAACTATATGCACAACCCTTTCTTGGTCCGAGCTGAGCTAAGGTCTCCCTTCTGAGTGAGAAGGCCATATTCCACCACGTTGGCAGATAAGCAGATAAAAAGAACAGTGTTAAAAAATGTTAGTTTCAAAAACACCAATATGAAAAATGTAAAAAAAATATATACAAAAATATGAAAATATGCGAAGAGTGGACGCCCGCAGGTTCGCTCGCGTGGAATTACTTAGACATAAATATATTACCATATTATATAGCCTATGTCACTCATTGAAGATGCAGCTTTCTAATGGTGAAAGAATTTTTGAAATCGGTCCAGTATTTTTTGTTTTAATATTACAAACAAATCTTTCCTCTTTATAATATTAGTATAGGGTACTAGTGTTAAAAAATGTTAGTTTCAAAAACACCAATATGAAAAATGTAAAAAAAATATATACAAAAATATGAAAATATGCGAAGAGTGGACGCCCGCAGCTTCGCTAGCGTGGAATTAGACATTCACTAACTTCAAAAACGGCAAAGTTTCATACTAACTTTGCACCCCCGTTTAACCCCCTTAGGGGGCGAATTTTTAAAAATCCTTTCTTAGTGCTTCCCCTACGTTATAAAAGGAACCCCTGTGCAAAATTTCAACTTTCTAACCCTTATAGTTTAGGCCCTGCGTTGATATGTCAGTCAGTCAGTCAGTCAGTCAGTCAGTCAGTCAGCTTCTCCTTTTATAAATATAAGATAGATTAGGTCGTATGTATTTTATACTAGGTACAGTCAATCTGATTCCATGTTTGCGTATGAGTCCGTATGACCAGTGGAACATCACCCGCAGCATCTGAGTATGTCCAATGGAATACCACAGAACGCATTCAGACGCGCGGCGGTCAAGGCTACCGACACGAGTGTTCGACCACTGCCATTCATCCTTGTACCAAAACTTAATCGTTGAACTTCAATGTCGAATTTCTCAACCCAACCGCCATATTGATAATTTCGCTGGAGCGTAATAATTTATAAGTTTTATAACACACCGGGCCCATTACGTCGTCGTTGTTACGTGTGTAATATTGGCTAATTCTAGACGGAAATTCTTTTCGAGACGTCTGGTAACCTACAATCTATATGAATATTATAAAGAGGAAAGATTTATTTGTAATGTATTCACACAAAAACTACTGGACTGATTTCAAACATTCATTCATCATTAGAAAGCTGCATCATCACTGAGTGACATAGGCTATACATTACTAGGTGTAAGCGAATCTAATGTTATGTCCAATTCCATGCGAGCGAAGTCTACCAATGTGCCCTGGGCCAGCATGGTTGACTTAAGTATGTGTTTCTTTATAAGAATGAACTGTTCCTGACTGATTTCAAAGGAGATGGATGGAATGTTAGTATGAGTTGTTACCACAGGGGTAAGTCACAGTTGAGTGATGTCTTGATTATACTCTACCACGCTGTCCCAATGCGGATTGGTGAAACATTTTTAGTAGAACTTACAATGCTCCATTCAGTATTGATCCACATTTGATTGTAATACAACAATAACACAGCTGTGATTTCTCACGAGTGCACTGTTCTAGACGATACATCTAAGATACCCTATGCACGACGTAGTGTGTCATTGTAATTTCGTCCCTACACAATTAATAATAGAGATACATTTTGGACGGTAAAAGTACAAACATTAAATTCTAATTAGTCAATGACAACGGTGTAGAAAGATTACTGGAAATTATTTCTTGTTTTGTAATTATGGTAAGGTGTAATTATGGTAGTGCAATATTCGCAAAGAAATAAATTAATTACTACAGTGCATTTGTAGGACCGCATATTTTAGTGTTGATTGACGGTAGTTTTAAATCGTTTAGTTCGTTACGAATTATTTGATTAGTGATTCATTAGAAAGGTTTACTTTGATTTCTGCTTTTTGACACGTCACAAGCCCAAGTTAGATCTGGAATAGCCTAAACTCAATTCATTGTTCTTAGGCTAATCCACATATATATATTTGAAATACATACAATATTAAATACATACCTGTATAGATATTAACATCCAGACAGAACAGACACAAGTGTTCGTCACACGAATATTTGTACTGACTTAGATTCGAACCCACGACCCCTGGCGCAGAAGGCATCACCATCGATTGTGCCAATGAGTCAGTCAATTTATTTTTTCAAATAAAGTTGTAAGGAGTATCAACAAGTAAGGAGAAGTATGTATCACTGTGTGTAGTTCACAACTTTGTGATGAGTGGTGATTCAGAAATCCAGATTCCAAGCCCCACTTAGAAGTTTCATGTTAAAACGCCATTAAAAATAATTCTCCCGACTCGGAACTAAGGTGTGAAATTAGGAACAGCTTAGCAGTCGTGCTTCCGACGGGACGAGGCATAATATAAGCGTTCCTTGCTGACTCTACAACCCATTGACTTCCCACTGCTGGGCACGGGTCTCCCCCGAAAACACAGCTGCGGTATAAGCCTATGAGCTATGTAAACAAGTCAAATGAAAATGCAACAGAATTCTATGTAATTTACAACGTTCAACACAAACAATAGATTGATTACGCTCAACTGTTATACAGTCTTGCAACAGTAACACGACTGTACTATTATCCTATTAGCTGCCACAGATTAAATATCAGGTACCATGTATCTACAAACGTTGCTTGCACAAGGTACCAACATTGCAAGGTACTTATCTAAACTGCTCGTTTTAAAATACCAATATTTAACCAATAACTATCTGATAGTATCATATCGATCTATTTATCAATGTATAAACAATTTATAAGACCACTTGTTTCACAAGAGATAGCTTTGATAAATTTAACACTCAAATCTAAGATTAATTGGATTGATACTATGAAGTTCATCTATCCTAATCCTAAATATTATAACTTGTCGAATAAACCAACCAGTTAAAAGGCAGTTAAGTTGAAGGCAGTAAGAAAACAGCCGTACATTGATTACATTCAACACCTCTGAAGTCTTTCAATTATTTGTGTCTCCATTAAATATTTAATTCTAATCGTTACGCGCTGACGCGCCAAGGCACTCAGGCGGGCTTGCTGTCAATAGATAATTATTAATTGAATAAGTAACAAGTCAAATTAGTAAACAGTAATTTGATTTGCGTTGAATTCTCTTAACAACTTGTCTATCAAGATGAAAACAATCTATATCAAGAAGCTGAGTTAATATAGGAAGACATAATAATAGATTCTTCTTATCGCGTTAGATTTAGCTCCACAAATTTCTAGTGAATCCGTAAATGTGATATTATGTTAATTTTACACCCTTAAGGGTAACATTTTTGCAACCTTTGAATGCCATATTTATTTAAATCTAATCAACAGCCTAAAATATAAATTTTATGCTTCTAGTTCTGAAAATGACAATACTTTCATATAACTATTCAGACAGAGTTACATTCGCATTTATAATTCACCTTTATTGCAGTTTGTTGCTAAGTAAATTAAATCTGACTTTATAAGTTTATGTTATTATTTTTGTTAATTCTTTACGGGACGATGTGGTCGCAGCAAGAAAGTCCTTACAATAGCATAAAAAATGGATTTCCTCAAAGTAGCACTTGATACAATTAACAAGTACTTATTGTAGAAGTAGATACGAAATACTAATCGGTAAGTTTGCTTGGCGAAGTGAAGTTTGTTTATTTCATTACTGGGTGCTTAAACGGTCGAGAAGGCTTTTCGAGTCGATCGGCAGCTATTTTGCTGTTATTTTATTTCCCATTATCGTTCCAATTTTCCAAGTATAAAATTAAGATTGATAAAGCGATTTTTATACCCTTAATGGAATATTATTCCGAAAATTTTTAGATAATGTCTATAATGTGAAAAAAAGTTTCACTTTTACCGTGGTTTCATAAAACCACACAATTTAATTTTTTGTTTGTAATGTAAACAAACAAAATCACTCTTATTATTTTACCACGGGCGATTTTTAGTACCTACCTACATAGTAGTTTAGTCGATCCCTTGCTTTCAAAATATTTTTTGGTAGATCGTCGACCCTATTAGTCTGAGTATCCCTGCTTTACAATAAATGTTTTAGTCTCAGATGTTTTTCTTAACTTAGTATTAAGTGACCAATTCGATTTTATCGGAAGAGATGTAAAACCTTCGACAAGACATAAAAGTACTAGTCTGTCATGATTCCGGAAATCCTGATACTACCCACTTCGCTCGTAGATACGAAGGTCTATCGCAAATTTCCACATCGACATTTGGAATTTTATATTGAGTCAATAATTCGAATAAATTTAGGTATTATATATTTACTGTATATAATTATGTGGTTTTTCCGTAGAAAATATACTTTGTGTACTCCATATGAGTACAATAAGGAAACACAGGCGTAATTAAAAGCTTATAATTAACTTCACTCGTATGTATGTTTAGGTATGTATGTCCTGGAATCTTGCAATCAATATTTCACCCACTGCCACTGAAGCTATCGAGCTGAAATTCGGCACACATATTTGGTTCCGATGACAATGCACGAAAATAAAAAAAAAGGTTATAAAAAGCTTTTTAAAAAAATATATTTTTTTACAGTATAATTTTTATATAAAACTTACAAATCCTAACTATTTATTATTCGAATGATAGTTTTTGGAACATCTTACAATGTTTGGACGCACTTCTGGACTATCATCTATCCGGATTCAAACTACGCAGATATGCAAATCGTATTCAATCTTTTATGTAATTTGTATCATGTTATCGGAACAGGTAGTTAAGTGCGTGATGACTGGACGACCGTTTGTTTTAATTTAAGAACACGTTAAGATAACAGACGTATATATATACTTAAGTTTTATTATACTTTTCAATATATTATAGGGACTATATGCCAGAAAGCAAGCGGTGACTGCCAAGTGGCTATCGAACTCGCCTCTCACTCGAGCGGTCCGGGTTCAAACCTAACCGGCCTGCAACGTGGCGAGCGCGGTCGTATTGTAGATGGGCTATGCTAGTGGCAAAATTTCATGGACTCTACCGTGCTTCAGAGGGCACGAAAAGCCGTCGGTCGCGGTTGTTTTCAATGGCGGAAAAAGTTGCTAAGCCTTTCGAAGACCGCGAAGCGAAGACTTTCGGTGGCTTGAGAACATTCGACACTGGGTTGGTCACTAACACCTCCACCAATCCGCATTGGAGCAGCGTGGTGGAGTATGCTCTAGACCTCCCGCAGCTGTGTCTGTAGGAGACACAGCAGTGGGACGTCATTGAGAGCAACTATTTCGTCAAATTACTGGCAAGACGATCAATCCTAATTACTATTTAGTTAGTTAGTCACCTAAATTGGAAACTATGCCGTAGCCATAATTACAATAAAAAAGTATCCTAATGAAAAAGATATTTCGAAAGATTTTCGATGAGAAGTTGACTCACGTATTTAAATTGAAACATACTGTAGCTAATTTAAATTGGTAGATAGATAGTGCAGACTGTCACATTAAACGTATTCTTATAATTAACGATTAATATAAGTTTATGATCAAATTTTTAAACTAAGTGTGTATTTCATAACAAGACGCCCTCACGGTTGCAATGCTATAAGATTAATATGCTTAATACAAATTTATTGCACGTTGAATATTATATAGTAGTTAATATTATGTTTTTAAATAAATTTTTATTACATTCCATTTCTGAAATGTGGCAATCTTTGTGTTATCAAGCTATGGTTGTCAGTTTTACGAAAGAATATTTTCTGCGTATACCTCACTAATCTTTTGAACTACAAATCAAACGTCAAATACGTTCTAATTTAAAACCGAATGCAAGTTAGTATTCATCTATTCAAATCTACTAACAGGCATACAGCGACTATAGGAGATCTGAATCGATTCTAAATAGATTTATTGATCAAAGATTTGCGTCAGAATTTATGCATTGATAGATTAGACATGTTCATATGATTACAATCAATGAATTGGAAATTAATATCAGCAGCCAATCAGGATTTATAGCCGGCCTACGACTGACAGTCGGTGACCGATATTATGGCGGCAAGAAAAAAAAACGCAAACGAACTTTAAAGTCTTTGCCTACGAACTATCGCTTAAACCCTAGTGGCCAGCCGCCACGTACCCAAAAGCCTTACCGTAAAGTTCTAATATTAATTGTATTTTTGAAGTAAAACTTCTTTAGGCGCGACAAGGGAGTAACTCAGATTTTTGATTCTGACGGATGTTCCGGTTATTTTCTTATTAATTTATTTTAATCAAACGAGTACTTTTTTGTTTGACGGATGTGAAGCTTATTTTTAAACTATTGATTTATTTTAATCAAACGAGTACTCTTTATATTTTGGAACGAAGTTCCTTATCGCGTGTTGCGAAAGGGGGCTAGACGGAAAAAATTAAGACTAAAAGTTCTGACACTTTTTGGCGGTAGAACCTATTTACGGTGCGCTTGCTGTTTTATTTTGAATACCTAGGTTACATAATAAATAGTAAAAATAACAATAACTTATAATAAATTTTACTTCATCGCGCGTAAAGGTTACACGCACACACTTTTTTTTTTACATTGAAGTAAATCCATACTGTATCCATACTAATATTATAAGGGTAACATTTTTACAAACTTTGAATGCCATATTTATTTATATATAATCAACAGCCTAAAATATAAATTTTATGCTTCTAGTTCTGAAAATGACAAAACTTTCATACAACCTTTCATCCCCCTTTTCAACCATTTACAACACTTTTTTCCAATTAAAAAGTAGCCTATGTCCTTTCTCACAGTTTCTGTTACCAAAATTCATTTAAATATGTTCAGCAGTTTGGCGTGAAAGCGAGACAGACAGAGTTACTTTCGCATTTATAATATTAGTATTGATTAGTACTTATTAAGTATTAATAATAATGGGCAAGTTAGCTTTTGTGGCCGACCTAATATTATAGGCGCATGCAGCTAACCCGTTACAATAACATTGTTTGTTTAATGCACATTATAACAATGGAACATTAATCTAAGGTCAATGCCTCGTTGAGCAACTTAAATAATAAGTTATCGCACCATTAAACCGTATCGCAGTCCCAGTATTGTTATGGAAACGCGCCGAGATAATCCTAAGGCAATGCCGATTACGAAACATTTTATTAGTGCATTTTTAGATCTAATAAGTTCTATTAGTTATTCGCTATACTAGCTCAGCCCAAAGATGCCCACTGTTGGGAATGGGTGGGTGGGAATTGTTGCATGCGTTTGGTATCTTATATACTCGTATATGTTACCGGACAAACTAGTTTGGCCTAGGCTAAATTAATATATATTAATAAATAATTAATGAATTATTCATTAATATATTAATTCGTTAGATTAATATTGCATACAAAATAATTTCCTCAATTCGCATTGGAGTAGTGTGGTGGAGTATACTCTAGACCTCCCGCAGCTTTGTCTGTGGGGGCCCCATGCCCAGCAGTGGGACGTCTATGGGTTTCAGCTACAAAATAATGAGTGAAAGAAATATTCATGATTAGAAGAGTCGAGATAATTACATTTTATACCTCTGAAAAAGGCCCTAAGTAGTATATGTTTATATGATTAGAAGAGTCGAAAGCTAGGGTCAACTTTGGAACAGATAATTACATTTTATACCTCTGAAAAAGGCCCTAAGTGGTATATGTTTATATGATTAGAAGAGTCGAAAGCTAGGGTCAACTTTGGAACAGATAATTACATTTTATACCTCTGAAAAAGGCCCTGAGTAGTATATGTTTATATGATTAGAAGAGTCGAAAGCTAGGGTTAACTTTGGAACAGATAATTACATTTTATACCTCTGAAAAAGGTAAGTAGTATATGTTTGCATAGTATATTTGTTGATACACAACCAGTTATTATATAAGATTGGTATGGCAATGTCATTAACGCTTTACGTCATGCTTAGCGTGTTTAGCATTTGAATTTTTTATGAACCCGACCGAGAAATAGTGGGTATTGTATTGAATAGGTTTTATATTAAACTAGTGGATGCCCGCAGCTTCGCTCGCGTGGAATTAGACATAATGATACTTAGATTCTTCTTAACGCGTTAACTTTAGCTCCACAAATTTGTAATGAATTCGTAAATGTGTTATCCCGTTTATTTTACACCCTTATGGGTAACATTTTTATAAACTTTGATTGCCATATTTATTTATATCTAATTAAAAGCCTAAAATATAAATTTTATGCTTCTAGTTCTGAAAATGACAATACTTTTATACAACCTTTCATCCCCCTTTTCAACCCTTTACAAAAAATTTTTAATTAAAAAGTAGCCTATGTCCTTTCTCAGGCTCTAGAGTCTAGACTATCTGAGTACCTAATTTCATTTAAATCGGTTTAGTAGTTTTGGCGTGAAAGCAAGACAGACAGACAGTAGTAGTATGGATAACCTAAAATTATTCCTATTGTTATATCTTAGCCGGAATTATTTTAAATTCAAGTCTAGTATAGTATAGTCTATGTATGTGTGCTGTATTCTTTGAATCTTTTCACAGGATTAAATATTTTCACCGACCCATATCACCCATTTAAATACGTAGGTACCTATATTTTATATATCAAATGATAAAATCAACTGACTCCTAATCAGGGTCAATACTCTATGTTGTCAAGAGGCTAACCGGCAACTAACTTAGTAAATCGTAACTTATAAGTAAGTAAGAATTATTTTGACATTTTTATTAGTTTTGTTAGCTTATAATTTATATGAATAGTTGATTAAGCAATAATTATTTACGGACACAGTGCCTTGAGAATTTGTTTGTTACATCACAGTATTTAATCATTGGATCCGATACAATTTTCTTTATCCAACATCGATAGGAAACGCTTAGTTTAATTCGCCGCGACCCATAGACGTTCCACTGCTAGGCACGGGTCTCCCCACAGACGCAGCTGTGGGAGGTCATACTCCAACACGCTGCTCCAATGCGGATTGGTGGAGAGGTTGACAAGGTGGACAACTCAGAAAAAATTCTCAGGTCATGTCAAGAATAAAAATTAAATAACAATAACTACAACACAAAATAAATAACTACAACAAAAATACTACAACACAAAACTTCCTTTCGTAATTTGGGCAAAATTGTCAAGAATTGTTTAAAAATTTACTCTCGCATTGTACTACGTACCTACTTGAAATTTATTTTCCAGTCCTTATTGAGCTGTAATATGCGCGAAATCCAGTACGTTTAAAAGTTTAATACATAACGTCCGTACTAGAAGTACCAAAGTTAAAATTAGTACCATACATAAATGTACACACACACACTGGCTATAGCATAATAGCGGTGACAGCCCAGTGGCTATCGAACTCGCCTCTCAGCGGCGAGCGGTCCAGGTTCAAACACAAGCGGCACGCACCAATATCTTTTTTAAGTTATGTGCGATTTAAGAAATTAAATGTCACTTGCTATAACGGTGAAGGACACATCGTGAGGAAACCCGCATGCCTGAGAGTTCATCATAATGTTCTCGAAGGCATGTGCACTTGGCCAGCGTAATGGACTAAGGCCTAGTCCCTTCCATTCTGAGAGGAGACTCGTGCCCAACAGTGGGACAAGGAAAGGGTTGTGATGATGATGATAATGATTTTGTTTTAAGTACCACAATTATTGTATAATGAAAAACAGCGTCGGATAGAATCATATGCCATCGAATGCTGAGCTCTACCCCATATAGCCCATTTACTGTGTTTTGGTTTTTTTAATTTGATCTTATTATGTTTGTGGCATTAAATTATTTTTCGATTTGGTTTGATTTGATTTGAAATTAATAATTTGACTTTGACTTTATTAAAAATTGCATTCAAATTATTACATGCATGCGTTCCTAAAATGAAAAGTATCGACAGACAAACCCACCGCGATCCTATATGCATAAATAATGAGTTATTTTTTTTATCTTTTGAATTATGGAACATAGAATAAAGAGTCGCTCGAGTGGAGCGACTCTTTATTCTATGGTCGTAGTATTCGGTAAAACCCAAAAAATTTCATTAAACCCAATTAGGGAATTTTAATTGCGGTCGTTGACCATATTGCGCGCAGTTCAAGTTTGCATTTGAGTAAACTTCCATTGGTCGTTTTGTCTTTACACTATGGAAATTAAATAAATACTTCTTATATAATTGAATTAACCTTTTGAACGTTTACTTCCGGCCGGTAGAATAATATTATTCACGCAGTATTCATCAATCGGTACTTACTGATAATTTTTCGGTGGTTACAAGTTTAAAGAAAAAAAAATTAAATGTTATTCCAATGCCGTTTAAAATTTTGCATCCACTATTGTTAATGTCAAAGACATGACTCAGCATAAAGGTACGTGTTCGACCAAGTTAAGCAATGTCGGGTGCGGTCGGTATATAAATATCGCTTCTAAGGCTCACACATACGGTGGCACCGCTAGTGCCAAAATTACTTGGTGGGTCAGAAACTTTCGCGACAAGCAACTAACTAGCCGTCGCCTCTAAAGAAGGTGTAACCACACCTTTCCAACCGGACCATAATATCTTTAAAAACAATTATTACACGGCAGAAATGGTACAAATGGTTTCTGTTTTCGCGTAGCCTATGGCTGTCAGCAATTTACTTACTTTTTATTTTACTTTGTATCTTGTTTAATGCAGTAGATTAAGGAAAAGGAATATTAAAAATAGAGTAATGGTAAATATTTACAATAACCGGAATGGAATTAAAATAAAACGATCGAAAAATTCCATTGAAACCAGTCCGTGGACGATAATCGATTAGTTCATTAATTATTAGCCGTAATTGCCAAAAAAATTCCAATTGTTCAAGGTTTAAATATTCCGATGAAGATCTTCTAAAATAATTTGCATGTATACTTAGTATTATTTTTAGTATAGTATTATTTTTTAATAAACTCAATAGTATATAATAATGAGGTTCTTATTTATTAAATACATGCATTTTCAAGTTCTTTATCGTAAGTCATGTAAAGTTGTTTTTTTTAAATATTTTTCTATGAAAGTTAAATCACCGTATGTTCATGGATTTCCGCATAATATCCCAGTTTAAACATTTGATATTTGAACAAGTTATGCTAGCCCGATTTTTCTTTTGATATAATAAATATCTAAATAAATAAATATCTTGGACATTCTCACACACGGCCATCTGACCCCAAAGTAGGCGCGAGCCTGTGTTATATTATGGGTGTGGGGCAAACATGAATAGACTTAAATACAAATTTATTTTTAAAATAAAAAAGGCAAAAACTTATAAATTTATCAAACAAATCAAAAATTAATTTGAACGAATTTAAAGAATGCAGGTTGCATGGGTTTGCAATGAGTATTTCAATAATTCAGTGGACTTTCCTGTCCGGAAAGCCTTAACAGAATAGCCTTAAATTAATATATTTCTTGTATTTTTATGTGTATGTGTGTGTGTCTTCGCGAAACTACATTCAATTTTACGCACCACGAGGTCTTGATAGACCTTTTTGAAATTCTCTGCTGCTTAACAAGCTGAGTTTACATGCGGTCAAATTTCAACATTTTGTTCACCAGATAGTTATCGGTCAGTAGGCCTTTGTTTTGTTGAATAACCTGTTTTTTAAAGTTCGATGTAAATAACTATTAAAATTAAAACAACCCGACTCATGAACTAGAAACAAGCTAAGGATCTTCGAAGGGCTGAGCACATATTCTGAAATGAAATACTCTCGATCAGATCAAATTTCTCGCACTCAAAGAAATTTTCTGATGCCATACATAGACAGACAGACAGACACTCGCACCGTAAATGATTAAAGCCAATTTTTGGCATAGGAGGTTAAAGAACCACATTGAGGAGAGGAAAGTAACATTACGTATTTTACTGTTAGGCTAATCCTGTAGTATGCTCTAGACCTCCCGCAGATTGGGCTGTGGGACCCGTGTCCAGCAGTGGGACGTCTATGGTCGCAGCTAAGCTGATAATCAGTTTATGTTCGTCATTTAGCTATGGCTCTTTGGCGCTCTGTTAGTAGAAAATAACTAATAATTATTCAAGCGAGGGTTGAATGACTGCTAGTAACTCGAATCAAGAACGGATATATTATGAAAATACTTCAACCACAATTACCTTGAAAAGGGTGCTTGTTTTGCAAGTACAACATACCGGTTATTTTGCTAAAGAAACAGAACCTTCAATGGACCTTGAACAGGTTACATCGGGACACATTTTAGTTTTGTTTTTTTAAATGTCAGCTGCAGTCTCACATCTCACAAATAGCTGCCAGTACATGTAAATCCGTCGAAGGTAACAGCGGAGCGAAGACTCTTTATACTATGGTAACGTGTTCGCTCGCTGCGACCCATGGACGTCCCACTGCTGGACAAGGGTCTCCCCCACAGACACTGCTGCGAGAGGTCTAGAGCATACTCCACCACGCTGCTCCAATGCGGATTAATGGATGCGGATTAGTGGTCAACCCAGTGTCGAATGTTCTCAAGCCACCCGAAGGTCTTCGACAAGGCTTAACGACTGTTTCCAGCATTGAAAACAAACGGAACATGCAGCTGTGCCCTCCGAAGCACAGCGAAGCGTCCATGAAACTTTGCCACTAGCAGTCACCCATCCACAAACCGACCGCGCACGTTGCTTAACTCTTTCGATCACATTGAATCGACACGAGTCATTGGGCTATGGATGTACACGCGAGTCATTGGGCTATGGACGCTACGGCAAATGATACTGTAGCACAAATTTAATCCTGATTTCGTCAATTGCTTCATAAATGAAAATATCGTGACCAATTCGCCTGTAAGTAGACACGTGGAAATGGCTTAAGTACATATTAGGCGTTGTTGTTATAGAAGCATCAATATTTGCGTCGTTAATCTTGCTTGCTAAACTTGAAACGTCATGCGATTACTCAGTTTTCTCGTATGTATGTCATCCACCGTCATCGCGTAAATCAATTCCGTGTAAATAATGAACTTGTACTCACATACAACAACATATTATTTCAAACGAAGAACATACATGTCAGAATATTATTGGATTTACATATTACATACGGATATGTATATATTTTTGCCAATATTAAAAACTAGCTACTGTCCGCGGCTTCGCTCGCGTGAAATTTATAGTACATATTGAAAAAATTAACTAAATTTGATTTTTTTTCTATTGAAATTGATTTTTTATCCAAAGGGAACACAGTATCGTTATCGGAAGTATCGTTTATGTTAATCCAAAGCGTCAGCTACCATACCGAATTTTATCAAAATTGGTCCAGACGTTTGAGCGTGAAGAAGTAACAAACATACAAACAAATGAACTTACAAACTTTCGCCTTTATAATATTAAGTGTGATAGTGTGATTTTATATTCCCAAGGTGTTCGGCTTATGTTGATAAAGGTAATACCACCACCAATGTTCTCTATTGAATATATACTTTTTTTGATTTTTACGTAATCGGAACATAAGCGTTTCTGTGGTATTTAATTAAATAAGTGAATAAAATCAAGTTTCAAATATTCTCATGGTTTTCTGCTGCGACCCATAGACGTCCCACTGCTGGGCACGGGTCTCCTCCACAGACACTGATTTTATAAACATCGTTTATAAAATCCTTATTATTTTTCAATATGAATTGAATCATATTTTTGGACAAATATTAGCTTTGCTGCCGATTCTAAGTCGCAAATACAGTGTCAACTGCATTTTTATTTGCAAAACACATATACCTGTCTGTTCGCAGTTAAGCAACGGCAAATATTATGTGCAAATTTGTATGGGTATTTCTTTAAGTAACTCAATTTTACCATGTAGTCATGCAATTTGGAAATACAAGTTTTATGTTGGCGGATTCGCGCAATGAGTTCCGTACAATTTTTTTTAATATGAGGCTGTGTGATGTTACTCGGCCATCTGACCACAAGCTAGGAAGAGCCTGTACTATGGATTTCAGAGACTGATACATAGATAATTAAATACATACTTATAGATATTAACATCCAGACACAGGAAAAATACAATGTGTTCGTCACACGAATTTTTGTCCTGAGTGGGATTCGAACCCACGACCCCTGGCACAGAAGGGGTCACTACCGATTCCGCCAACGGGTCAGTCAAAGTGTTGTTATTAGGAAGTATTAATACCGGAAGAAAAAGACAAATATACAAAATGTCAATGAATTATTAAATAAAAAATTAATTTGAAAGGTTAATTTATCTTTTTTCTATAAATAACGTATCGACAGATTGTTAACAAAAATTTTATTAATCGTTAGTATTTTAATTGCTTTGAATTTATGTTTGTAACAGTTTTTTATAACATTATGGCTGATATTGACATCAACACCAACTTTAACATTTTAATAGACTTGTTATGGACGTAACTAGTTCTTCAGACTAACACTAAGTAACAACTATACTTTTGACAAATTAATGATTGAATTGAATTGATTTGAATTCTTCAGCCAGCTTCTCTTCAGCCCTCACTAGTCCACTGCTGAAGATAGGCCTCTCCAAAGGCTTGCCACTCTGCCCGATCTCATTCTCATCTATTTGCCGTCTTGAACAGATCTACCCACCTACCAGTAGGTCATCCCAAGTACATTTGCCCAAACGCGGTCTCCATCATTCTTCTTAGTCGGTGTCTTCATTGTTGAAGGTCGTGTCTAGCTTGAAGTGTTGGTCACTCGGTGCACTATGCTTCTCCACGATGTTCTGTCCTCGGCGGTCTTTAGAGCTTGGGTTATCGGCAGGCCTGTGAGGGTCTTTATCTCTCCATCTAGCAACCGCTTACTCCAACGGTTGTCGGTGAGATGTATTTGCCATCAATGCGTATACCATGTAAGGGACATGTCTTGAAGAAATTCTCCAGTCCACTTGTTAATAATTTCGGTGAGTTACGATGTCACTACCCCCTTATCTACCTTGTTCAAGGAACTTGAAGCTAAACACCAGATAAGAAAAGATCATCCTAAGCCCTCCTACAAGTATTTGTAAAAGCTCGTCCTAAGCCCTACAAGTTTTTGAAGGAGGGCTTAGGACGAGCTTTTCTTAGTTCTAAGTGTATACTTAGAATGATGTTAGTCAACTTTACTGCGTCAGCTGGCTGGCGAACCACTGGTCCGGGGTTCAAATCCGGGTGTTAATAACTAGTGGACGCCCGCAGCTTCGCTCGCGTGGAATTAAACATTCACTAACATCAAAAAACGGTAAAGTTTCATACTAACTTTGCATCCCCGTTTTATCCCCTTAGGAGGTGAATTTTCAAAAATCCTTTCTTAGTGCTTCCCCTACGTTATAAAAGGAACCCCTGTGCAAAATTTAAAGTTTCTAACCCTTATAGTTTAGGCCCTGCGTTGATATGTCAGTCAGTCAGCCAGTTTCTCCTTTATATATATATATATATATATATATATATATATATATATTTACTAAGTCACACTAGTTGTATTTGGACTGGATGATGTGTAGGTTAAATTATATTTATTGTATAACATCTGGAAATCCTTGAAATTTCTTAAATATTTTCGTATTTACCTACATTATTTCAATGAAATTTTATATTTAGGTTATTAGTTGCTAATAATTATTATTTGAAGAGGGTGGCAACTAGGTGTAAACGAAACTATTGTTATGTCTTATTCTACGCGAGCGAAGCTGCGGGCGTCCACTAGTTGAAAATAAATATTGTTTGGAAATGTATTCCCCAAGATCTAGCAACCCTTTACGCACGCTCGCTACAGAGTAAATGCTAGACGTCACTCAACCTTCTCTTTGCCTTTAATTAATCTGCCTTTAATTCTGTGATCTGACATACGAGTAAATCTACTATATAAAAATAAGTCGGGTTTTCCTTCCTGACGCTATAACTCCAGAACGCACGAACCGATTTCCACGGTTTTGCATTCGTTGGAAAGGTCTCGGGCTCCGTGAGGTTTATAGCTAGGTTTATAGTTTGTAGGGGTAGTGGTAGGGGTAGGGGTAGGGGTAGTGGTAGGAGTAGTGGTAGGGGTAGTGGTAGTGGTAGGGGTAGTGTTAGTGGTAGGGGTAGTGGTAGTAGTAGTGGTATTGGTAGTGGTAGTTGTAGTCCACACACTTACATGAAGTTCTCCCAAAATATTCAGTAAAAATTATTTATATGGCAAAACAACGTTTGCCGGGTCAGCTAGTATACAATACAAATACATCTTGACCTATGAGTACAAGTACAATACAATACAATAACAACAACATTCCCGTCAGACCAACCTGGGGTGGGTTAAAATGTTAAAAATACAATGACACTGGAGATTATTGACCATTATTGACAGCCTAGAAACGCTGAGACGAGATTAAGCAACGCCGCACACGGTCATAGCCAAGCAGCTAGACAATGTAGTGCATGTAATTATTTCTTACGCCTCATTACCATATAAAGCACATAGTTACTTCACCAGTGTGTTTACTTTTGCAATAAAATAGTATATGTGGACGTAATAAATATTCTTATGCGGCCATAATTCTCTGTGTTTGCTCGCTATTCCGTGAACATTATTATTGTTATAAAATATTCGATTTTTTATATAACTTATACTTTGAAAACAACACAGACAAAAAACTGTAAAAAAATATATACATGTTTTAATATATCCTCGTAATTATTTAAAAACTGGTTGGTCTAGTCTCAATCGCAAGCGTGAATACTAATAGAGTTCCTGGATTCGATTCAAATAACAATATTTTTACGTTTTTCTCGTATCATATTGCTATCCTATTTCTATGGGGACAACTACTACAGGTATTTTTTCGAATGGACTTGTGCATGGTCATACAGACCTTTATGGTGTCACCGAATAGGATCCTACAGGTACTCGTATGACTCCCTAACTATAGATCATCTTGTCTTTATATCTATTTATCATCATTGATAACAACAGTGATTTATAGCTCGACGACAACGACAAGAAATTTCAAACGTCGTTCGAAGTTACGTCGATTCCTATAGCTAATGTAAGCCTAATATAATGCATTTGAATTTTTTTTTAAAAAGGCTTTATTGACTAACAAAAGTGTCATTACATACTTTGTACTTGTACGTTAAGGGCATTTATCACAATGTGACAAAGTCATAGGTCATAGGTTCGGTTCCCTTGACCGTGACACTGTTAGCGTTTCGTCATCGTTTTCATGTGAAATGTGAACTGAAAAAAGCAACGATACTAAATATCCGGTGAGGGCACCTATTCACCACGCTGGCCATCTTATTAGTGGACCTAAATATACCTACATTATATCAAGAGATAAAATACTAGAGAATTCTACGCTTAATTATTGAACCTATCAACCGTCTCCGGGATGGAATAGCGTCATAATCTGATATTAATTATGAAGAATGGAAAATATAGACAACTAACTGACCCCGCAAACGTTGTTGTCATATTAATGAAATGTCAAAGTGACGCGACACATCACGTCAATGAACGACGGTTAAAAATACAAAAATACTAAAATAGTGTTTAAAAAACATTTTCCAGTGGACCAAATTGTGAATTTAAACCATTCTCGAATCCCCTTGAACACACCCACAAAATTTCATCAACATCTATCCAGCTGTTTAGGAGGAGTTCACTGTCATACACACGTACACAAGAAATATATATATTAAGATTTGATTAAGCTGCAAACAATAGACGTTCCACTGCTGGGCATGGTTCTCCCACAAATATAAATTTAAGGGAGGTCTAGAGCAAACTTAACCACGCTGCTCCAATGCGTCTTTAGTAGGGGTTAATACCCAACCCAGTGTCGACACAATCTTTTTCCATGTCCCACTGCTGGGCACGGTCCACTCGGAATGTTATTCAAAGTAACTATGAATGGAAGGCTAAATTACTTAACAAGTCGTAGGTATTTTATTACTTTTTTTTCTATGGATACAGGATAGCAAACGAGCTTGCAGCACCACCCATCCGCTGCCACCCATGACAACTGTGACTGATTTTGAACCAGACTCAATTAGGGACTGGGATGGTTAGTCCAATTAGTTGAGAAAGTTAATTAGAACATTAGTTGGTCAGTTCGTTAGTAGGTATGAGGACTGGGGATGTTAGTGATAGTTAGTCCTGTTAGTTGGTGTTAGTTAGTCCAGTTAGTACTTGTTAGTAGGAGTCTCGTTATAAGTCAGTCACAGATGTGTTGCTACCCTTGAGGACTAAGATGGTCGCCTCTAAAGTAGTGTAACCGGTAAATTACTGAACGATTCGTGAGTGTCTATATTCATAGTTGAAGTTACCGGCTTACTCACGTGTGATTTAAGTCGGAAATAGGCCGACTAGTTTCGATCGATTACGATGATCATCTTCAGGAGTGAACTTGCTCGCGGCGGGCACGGCGTACACTATAAATCGTAGGGTTGTTAAGTAATATAGCCTTTACACTAAAATTAGTGGACGTTCGCAATTTCAGTTGCATGGATTAGATATAACAAAATTTTCGTTTATATTATTATTCTCTTTCTCAAGGAAATAACCGGAAACACTTTTGAGTTCAAATCGAAGAGGTATTAACTTGATAAATGTCCATCTATCCATCCATCTTATCCAATCTTAGTATACATACATCTAAAAATATATTCTATATATAAACCTATTTTGTAACCGTTTAAGAGACAAACAAATGATTAAAATAAATTTTGCCTCATGGTAAGCTAAAGGTTATTGGTCCTATTCGCGGGACGTGTAACAACTATTTATACTAACTTCAATTGCCCAGTAGTAGCAACAACAACAACAAATATAAATATTAAGGACAAACTAAGAAGTGACAGTTAATATTTGTTTTATTTTTTTATTTTATAGTCATATTGTTGTTGTACTTGTGTTGATTTGTCCAAATAAATTGCTATTCTATTCTATTCTATTCTTGACGCCTAATTCTAAATAATTCCTTCGTTTAAACAAACAAACAAAAATCTCTCCCACGTTATAAAATAAGTGTAGATAAAGTTATACCTAATATTGTTCGTATTGATCGTTGTTAAGGAATTATCGCTTTGGCCCCACTTTTCGGATTAATCCTGTACAGATTATACCACCAATTTTTTTTTTTTAATTTCTAATATTTTATTCTGCACCACCATAATAATATTAACAAGGTAAATAAGTTTGTTTATACGATACAGTAAACACTAAGGCATCGTAATACGATAATTATTTATGGCAATTAAAACACACGTGGAAAATATTATAGCTGTCTCATGGCGGTCTGGTCATTCATACGTGCGTTAACGGAATATGTTTACACACATTATTGATATTGGTTAAAAATGAATAACAAATAATTTATGTTATGTTAGGATTTGAACCCCGGAGCTCTGGAATAAGCAGTCGAAGGGGGTTCCTATAATAATTGTATAAGAAAATTTTGTATAAGGCAATGAAAATTATTATTGCTTATAATAAAAAAAATTATTAACCTTATTTATTGCAAATCACCATCATAATCACAACCCTTTCTTTGTTCTGTTAGTCCACCACGCTGGCCAAGTGCGGAATCGGCAGACTTCATATGCCTTCAGTTGCCAATACTGTGGCCCATTTTATTTAAAAATTGCTTTCAGAAAACAAGAAAAGAAAATTTTCTCAACGCCCCGGACTTTTCAGAATTTTTTTGACAACACTGGACAACGCAAACTTACATTATAAACTATAAACTAAAACTATAAACATAATAAAGCATTTATCGCAATTAAAATCTTAACTAATTACTATATACATCATCAGCTTGTTCACCTAGCATTAATTATACCACTAGACCATGTCAAGCTCCAGATAAATTTAAAAAAAAACTTACCGTTCGCGTTCATATTTCGAACTCACAACACAAAAATCCGTCACAATTCAGAAAGTTTTTTTTATTTTTATTTATGTAAAAATAAAATAAAATCTTCACTGACAATTTAATTTTCGAATGTCACAATTTCTTCGCAGAATCATGCGCGCGCGTTTACTGAGCGATACGAAATGCCGCAGGATTGCGCGGGCGCAGGTATAATAAACAATCAATGTCTCTCGATGATAGCCCTTGGCTACAGACGATTCTCACGTACAATGTATTATCATACGCTATGTGTTTCGAAACTTATCAACGCTCGTTGATAATCTCTGTACGGACTACAAATGTGTAAATTAATTGCGTTTACTGTTTTAACTAACACTACCCTTATTATTAGAAATCTGTAGAGCTAATTTTCAGATAGAAGTGCTCATAGATCAATGGCTCGCGTCAAAATATCGTGGTCTGACGTGATTGGCATGTAGATAATTAAATAGACACAGATATTTATCTTCGAAATAAATAAATGGCAGAGATTCAAACCCAGGACTACCACTCCACCGATCTAGATCTAGATCACACTCAACTGTGGCTGCGAGAGAGACCCATGCCCAACAGTGGGACGGCTATGGGTTGTGGACTGGACTATTGTTTGCTAACGGATCTGATGTTTCAGTCAAATCTATAAAATAATATTATATAAAAATATAAAAGCGAAAAAAACACTGATTAGACAAACAATCTCAAAAAACCGCTTGACCGATGAAGCTGATATTTGCCAGAGCGGTAGTTTTTAGAAAGGAAAAGAGCAAAACAGGAAAAAGATGAGGTTTTGTGTTTTTACTTCTGTATGGCAATAAAAAAACTATCTAATATTCCATGTTTTAAGAAAATCCTTACTAAGAAGGAAGAATACGTAAAAGAAATTTAAATCTCTCAGCATTTTAAACATTTAAACGAAGCACATTAATGTTTTCACCTCTCTTTAACATAGAAAATACGTCCAGATTCAATGCTCTTAGAAAATCTTATGTGGTAAAATAGGCGAAAGAAGTTTATATGGCAGATTAGATGAACATTAATGTTTTGAATATTGTGGTACAATTAAAGGGCGACCTAAAAACCGTCGCCTAGGTGTTAACTCTGTCGTCCCTGTAGCTCGGGACCAGAATAGTGCTACGGTAGCCCCTGCCTGTCGTAAAAGGCGACTAAAAGGGGACTTCTGGGGTTGCGGGCGGTGAGAGGGGGAGCTCGAACCGTCCATCGATGTGACCCCGGGAAAGACGACGCTGTTTGTGGCTGCACAGCGTTGTGAAACCGGGAAGAGCCCGTCTTGGGCGCAGCGCTGGAGGGCACCGGCGCGTTCTACAAGAGATCCCGGAGCCCTCCTGTAGCGCCGGAGTAGGCCACCGAGTGGGTTTTAGTGGGTGAAAGTCCCACATAACCCGGCGTCGCTCCCACGACGTCCGGGTACCTTTTCAAGGTTTCCCACTCGTTAAACAAAAAAAAAAAAGGTGTTAACTCTGTGTAACTGTGGTTAGGTGGTCAAAATTTATCAAATCATTCAGTTTTAAGATCTACTTAACTTGATCAGTTTAGCGTTTTAAGTTAGTTGGTGGTGTAGAAGCAGTGGCAGCCTGGTGGCTATAAAACTCGCCTCTCGACGACTTCGGGTTCAAATCCAAGCTTTTCTAAGTTAAGTGCGCTGTAAGAAATTAAATAGACATCTTCCGTAACGGAGATGGACATATCGAACCCCCTAAATTAGGTGGTTTGACGACTTAAAGAAGACTGGGAGATTGTCGTATTTGCTACTGGAAGCCTAGCACAGCACTGCCTGACTTATTATTATTATTATTTGTAGGAAAGGGGTGTGGGCAATTATGCCCATAAGCCACTGCGACCTAAAGAGATCTATTGTAGCTAGCCCCCAGAAGTTCAAACCTTATCCCAAATGCCAATCACTCGGATAAATCCCAGGATGCCTTTGGGGTCAAGTTCCTTGATTGTACACGGTGAGACTAGGCTTCCGCCCAGCTTGCGACTTCTGTCATGGGTTACTGCAGGGCTGTCGCAGAGGATATGGATGGGTGATTCCTCCGCCTCATTACAGAACCTACAGGCGCCAGTGCTGGCTGTTCCTATCGTATGTAAGTGTTTATTTAACCTACAATGTCCAGTGAGGAGTTTAATTAAAATCCGCAGTTCGGTGCGGTTTAGGCTCAACACTTTCTTTGAATAGTTTAGTGACTGCCTGTGCCTGACTGATGGATGGATTGCTCTACTAAGAATGAATGGGTATGGTACGAGCTCCATTATAACCCAGTGCCATAAGCCATTCATACGATGTCATCATTATCACCGCGGGCGACAGCTAGTTTTATGTATGATTTTATATTGATTTGGATTTAACGTTATTAATACTAACCTAATCATCTAATCTAATTTAAGTTATATTGTAAATTTTTTTTTTTTTAAGTTTTTAAAACTTTTTTTTTATTTTCATGCATTCTCATCGGAATCAAATATGTAAGCCAAATTTCAGCTCGATAGCTTCATTGGAAGTGGGTGAAATATTGATTGCAAGATTCCAGGACATCCTTACATTATTAATGGATACATACGAGTGAAGTTAAATAAAAGCTTTTAATAAAAAATGGTAATCTTAAAACCCTCTTTTGGTATAAATTAAAATTAAGAATCACTACGTGTTTAAGTTTTTCAAATGTAACATAAAAAAACAAAGTAGCCTATTGTTTGCTTTAGAAGGAAAATGCCAAGTAAACTGATCTTGATATTTTCATTATTTAAATAACATTACTTTGTAACATGTTACCTGATGCAGACAAATAAAATAAATTTACGGTCGCCTCTTATAAATAACAAGTTCACAACTTTTTGTTTTGCATTTATCTGTACATTGAGAAGTTTATTTACTGATCAACATTATTAGTATGATAGTAGGTATAATGATATTATTATTATTACCATCTACTCTATGTTAAACCTCATGTTTGTATGTGTGAATTTTTGTTGCTCACTCACACAAAAACTACAAATGTATCTGGATGAAACTTAGCACATAAGTAAGTGATGACCTAGATAAGAGCATAGGATACTTTTCATCCCAGAAATATGGTCTCATAGGTTGCTTCGCGTGATACTAATTCTGGTGGCGGGTTTATATACCATCCCATTTTACCTCTCTTTTCAAATTAGACCAGAACCATCATTCTGATCAGTGGGCTCCACGCCTCATGTCACCAAAGTCACCAAACTAGATTCGCGCTAATTTACGTGCGTTGAAACGTGAAGACTTCTACGTCTAATGAACTCTGCTAGCTTATTACCAATTTAATATGATATAATATAATAACTAATATATAAATGGGAATGTCTGTTTGTTGATTTGTCCTTCTTCTCCTACACAACGGAACTCTTCCTGGATCGATAGATAGGTAAATGTGATATTTGCATAGATGTGATATACGGTCTGGAAAGTGACATGGCTTACTTTTTATCCAGGAAATTTGCATGGTATTCGTAAAATGGATAAAACACGAAATAATCTTTTCTTTCTCGTAACTATTTTTCTCGATTACTTATCATCCCCTGACAGTTTTATTCAAAATTTATTCAATTTGCTGTTTAAGTTCAATTTACGTTATTTACAATTTCGTCTGTAAATTTTTTTTTATTATGTGTATAGCTGCAACCCATAGATGTCCCACTGCTGGGAATGGGTCTTCCCTTTAAAACATTTTTTTTTTTTCTAGCTGGGATATGCTTAACTTGGTAATTTTGAGTGGTGGTAATTTTTAGTGTAGCTTGCCGTTGATAAAAGCTATACTTGTTATATTTTAAGCAATCCATTGATGATAGAGCTATCGGGGAATAGCTATATATACTATCTCTAATATTATAAATAGGAAAAATGTTTTCACACAAAAACTACTGTATCGATTTCAAAAATTCTTTCACCATTAGAAAGCTGCATCTTCACTGAGTTACATAGGCTATATAATATTACTAGGTGTAAACGAAACTATTGTTATGTCAAATTCCACGCGAGCGAAGCTGCGGGTGTCCACTAGTATATTATAAATTACCTACTGATATCAAGGATAACCTCTTTATGCCACATGTCGGGTCAAAAGTATCGATCTGCCTCTCGTGAATTATTTCATAGGCCCGTATTCGCTCGCTGCGACCCATAGACGTCCCACTGCTGGGCACGGGTCTCCCCCACAGACACTGCTGCGGGAGGTCTAGAGCATACTCCACCACGCTCCTCCAATGCGGATTGGTGGAGGGGTTAGTGGCCAACCCAGTGTCGAATGTTCTCAAGCCACCCGAAGGTCTTCGACAAGGCTTAACGACTGTTTCCAGCATTGAAAACAACCGGGACCGACGGCTTTACGTGCCAGGCCCGTATTAACCAAACCAAAATCAGAGTAGGATTTATATCAGGATATGTCGTAAGACAGCGGTAACAGCCCAGTGGCTATCGAACTCGCCTCGCACTCGAGCAGTCCGTGTTCAAACCCCAGCGGCACGCACCAATGACTTTTACAAGTTATGTGCGATTTAAGAAATTAAATGTCACTCACTGTAACGGTGAAGGACACATCGTGAGGAAACCTGCATGCCTGAGAGTTCTTCTAATGTTCTCGAAGGCATGTGAAGTCTGCCAATCTGTACTTGGCCAGCGTGGTGGACTAAGGCCTAATCCCTCCCGTTCTAAGAAGAGACTCGTGCCCAACAGTGGGATATAGGAAGGTAATGAAGATGATGATGATGTCGTAAGACAGGACGTAGACGATACTATATTAATAAGCATTTTATTCCTGAAATAGGGGTGTGTATAAATTACGAAAATTATGAAGTGAATAAATGCTGACTGGTGTAAACTGATGGGTGGTGCTGCAAGCTCGTTTGCTATATAATATCCGTAAAAAAACTAGCATGGTAAAATTAAGTAAGGTAGCCTTACGAATGAATTTTCGTCTTTTCTGTGCCATAGGTACATTATACTAGTAAATCCACATTTTGCGATGAAAATGGATTGAACTTTGCCGAACAGGAAGTTTACGATAAAATAAATCTTTAACAAAGCGAAACTAAGTAAAAATTGTTATTGTTACCTACCGCAAAAAATCTTAATAATAATAAATAATAAGCTTTTTATTATTTATTATTATCAAGATTATTTCCTTGAGTTCTTTCGTACCTACTAGCGTAAAATACGCCGGTAAAATAATAAGTCTCTACTAAAAGAAGTTTATTATTATTTTTTATGTTATTAAATTGTCACACATGTATTGCACATCCCGTGTGAATAGTGAATCCCGTTTTTAGTGTAAGGTACTTCCTTACACTAAAAATGACTAGTTTTCTATGTAATCTAATCTACTAATACTAATCTACTATCTACTATTACACTACCCTATCTACTATTACTTACTACTACACTATCTACTATTACATTACAGCTACTACTATAATCTACTATCTAGTTTTCTGTTTTCTACGTCTTATCATATACTAGTACATTTCACCTGCTGAAAGCTGCATCTTCACTGAGTGACATAGGCTATATAATATTACTAGGTGTAAACGAAACTATTGATATGTCTAATTCCACACGAGCGAAGCTGCGGGCGTCCACTAGTACAAAATAATTTTAATTCGTAAGCTTTACATGTGGTACGAAAAACCGAGAAAATAAAATAACATGAAATAGGTACTACTATACTACATACTATATACTACTAATACCCAAGATGCAAATGTATCAATACATTTTCATCAAACAATACATTATCAATACATGTTATACGCTATAATATTATTATGCTTAACTAAAATTTCGGTCAATAAACCATTAAATGTCTAAATGTTTGGTTAATGTTAATTACCGCAAATAAAAAAAAATAAACAGCTTTGTATAACGTTGGCTAGTAAAATATTTCATCAGTATTGTAGCTGTTATCTACGAGTATATGTATTTATCACGAAGAATTCGGTATTTAAACAAGTACGTATCTTAGGGAGCAAGGACCATTTTGAAACAAAACTTACGACCTTTTTAAATTAGCAAATATCGGAACATGTATAATTGCCTTAATGCTATGTAACCAGTCAGTGCTTGCAAAATTTTCTTCGGTTTTGCAATTGTGTCAAGTCAGTCTCGAGAGCTCATGGCAATCGGGTTGGTGGTAAACTTTGTGGTTTTTGGTGGTCTTAATTTTTTAAATTAAATGTTTCCCTTTTGATTGTTTAAGACTGTGGCGGTATTAATAACTAGTGGTATTTTCTACCAGGTAACCCAGGCAGGGAAAATAGGTGATAGTTATACGAGTAGTTCAAAGTCTTATCGCTGAGCTGAGCTGCGACCCATAGACGTCCCACTGCTGGGCACGGGTCTCCCCCACAGACACTTCTGCGGGAGGTCTAGAGCATACTCCACCACGCTGCTCCAATGCGGATAGGTGGAGGGGTTAGCGGCCAACCCAGTGTCGAATGTTCTCAACCCACCCGAAGGTCTTCGACAAGGCTTAACGACTGTTTCCAGCATTGAAAACAACCGGGACCGACGGCTTTACATGCCCTCCGAAGCACGGTAGCGTCCATGAAATTTTGCCACTAGCGGTCACCCACAAACCGACCGCGCCCGTCGTTGCTTGACTCTTTCAATCACATTGATTCGATGCGAGCCATTGGGCTATGGACGCTACACTCAGGGGATGAATTTTCAAAAATCCTTTATTTGCTCCCCTACGGATACTTCGATTGAGGAGGGGTATAACAGTCTTTACACCATAAAGTAATTTTGGTGATAAAGGTTTCAGTGATACCCTAAGGAGGTAATTGATTAAGTCAAAGTAATTAATTTATTTTTATAACGGTACTTAATCGTCCTGTTAGGAAACTCGTTTTTAAAATCAAGCTAGAACGTCGTACAAATCTAATAATAAGCGATTAATTTTTATGGTTTTATTAACGTGCGTCATCTTTTGTTAAATGTTCTTGACACTTCGATTAACCAGGCATTTAAATTAAATGACATAAATTACCGTTGACAGTCAAATATTTTAAAGAGACAGATTTAGCTAATCCATAAAATACTCGTAGATAAATAACCATGTATCTATGAAACATGTTTTAAGGTGTAACAGAAAAAGATAGAGGCGTGACTATACAAAGATTAGTTTAAAATTAAAATAAAAAAATTATTGCACATTTAAATCCACTGTAAGATTGTAGCTTTGAATTGAATTTTAGTCTACATGATATACTAGCGTCATCGACAGACTTAAGCAACGACGGGTGCGGTCGATTTGATTTTGGATGGGTGACCGCTAGTAGCAAAATTTTATGGATGCTACCGTGTTTCAGAGGGCTCGTTAAGCCGTCGGTCACCGTCGGTCTCTAGCCAAGCTAAGCTATAGCGTAAAGTTTGATTAAGATGATTTGATAAGATTCAAATTCGGTTTCCATATATCCATGGTACGAGCGTACGTCCACTCAGTACTATAGTGGCCACCGACGTTTATAAACTACTTAGGTTTTTTTTAATGGGTATAAGATAGCAAACGAGCTTGCAGCACCTCCCATGCGCTGCCGCGCATGACTGACTCGAATAAGGACGGGGATGGTTAGTCCAGTCAGCTGAGAGAGTTTATCATCTTCAGTCAATCATCTTTAATGAGTCAATCATCTTTAATGATATTCAATCATTCTCTAACCGGTTCAAATGACCACCTGGTCTCTAAACTATCGAGCATGAATTAGAGAGTAACATCGAGGTAACATACCTAATAAATAACGCCAAAATTATATAATCTTATGAATGAAAATTGTTACTACATACTTAAACTTCAACAAAAACTTAAACCTGTTAAAAACGGACGTTTCAAAATGTTTAATCTTTTATTAGAGTTCCTTAAAGACATAGTATCGAGGGGAGTGGCACTGACTGATGTAGAAGCTAATGGTGAAGTCACAAGTGTAAGTCACAGTCAGTACTTTATATTAGGGATTCTGTGTACCCCACATCGTTTGTGCAGTAAAAAAAAAACTGGTTGTCTGTAAAGTCGGTTAACGGACGATAGATTTACGTGATAACGTCATAATCATTATTTTAAACAATACAAAAAAGGAGAATTGACGTACGTAGTCTAAACTTCAAAGTATTCTACAGTACAGATAACTAATCACAGACAAAAGACAAGTCTATAATATATTTTATTTTGACAG
This sequence comes from Carterocephalus palaemon, assembly GCA_944567765.1. Lineage (NCBI taxonomy): Eukaryota > Metazoa > Arthropoda > Insecta > Lepidoptera > Hesperiidae > Carterocephalus > Carterocephalus palaemon. The sequence continues at coordinate 13,165,193 of OX155643.1, forward strand.
TTCCCTATTTCGGAGCCATGGAACCGCCAATGTTGTCGTGTGTAAAAATTAATTTATTGAAAATAATTTCTCTGCAGAGAACCGCTCATTTAATATTGTTTTTAATATTTTTCTGTGAATCAGTATATTTTTCTCTTTTTCTGCTGGAATGTACAAAAAAACACAACTTTTTCATATGCGCTGTCGATGTTCATCAATTTATAAGACGTTATCACGTCAAAAGTAATTAAATTACTAATGACGAAAGCACGACAAAGGATACAAAGAGGCAAACGACCTGCGTCATTTCATACCGAAAGCATAATGCGCAACAAGGAAAATACAAATCAAAATAATTATGTTTACCAACATAATTATTTTGATTTGTATTTTCCTAATCATCTGCTAAAGTAAAAACTGTGTTGCAGTTGTTTTCGCCCATCCCTAAAATAGAAGAATCTAATAACTAAATATATTGTTAATTTTCAAATAATTTATATTATATAATATAGGTATAATATAAACTAACTAAATCTTCTGCAGTTTGGCAGGAATGAATATTGTACCAATTTTGATTTACCTTAAGAATAAATAAATAAAATGTATTATTAAAATAAAAAGAAAAAAATAAGCTTTTTATAATTTTTATTTTTATTTTCGTGCATTGTCATCGGAAACAAATATGTGTGCCAAATTTCAGCTCGATAGCTTCAGTGGAAGTGGGTGAAATATTGATTGCAAGATACATACGAGTGAAGTTAAATAAAAGCTTTTAAAATAGTATGTGTGTGTATACTGTGTGTGTGTGTGTTTTTTTTTAATTCCACTGCTGGACAAAGTTAATCGTTTACAAAATATATTCGCGTTTTGAACACAATGCTACGATTTCGATCAATAACACGAATTTTTTAATACTTTTTTCAATTATCATTTACATTTACAAACATTTTATGGCAAGGTGAAATTTGAATTCACTCTATTGAAAAATAGATCATATTGAAAAACATGAAGTGCGCAGACGCATTGGCGATTTTGGTATACGGAATTCAAAATTAATGTTGTAACTCTAACTAGGATGCGGTTATATATTATCTACTAGTGGACGCCCGCAGCTTCGCTCGCGTGGAATTAGACAAAATAATTTTTGTTTATTTTACACCCTTACAAAAAGTTTACAAACTGAATGCCATATTTATTTATATCTAATCAACAGCCTATAATATAAATTTTATGCTTCTAGTTCTGAAAATAACAAAACATTCATAGAACCTTTCAATCCCCTTTTCAACCCCATACAACACTTTTTTCCAAATAAAAAGTAGCCTATGTCCTTTCTCAGGCTCTAGACTATCTGTGTACCAAATTTCATTTAAATCGGTTCAGTAGTTTTGGCGTGAAAGCGACACAGACAGACAGACAGAGTTACTTTCGTATTTATAATATTAAGTATGGATGGATAGTATGGATTAAAGTAGTTTGACAGATAAGATTCCGATTATACGTTTTAATTATTGTATTTAATAGCTTAAGTTAACCAATTGGATGCTAATTATTTTGTACATCAATCTCAGTTCCGTTTCGGCATTGACGTCAATATATTCTGAGCCCTATAGCACGAATATAATAAAACTATCTAATATTTTGTATGTTTATTTAAATGTACTAGAGGCACCTGCGGCTTCGCTCGCATGAAATTGTACTGCGATTGTTTAACATATTTTAACAGAAACCCAGAATTATTGGCAATGGAAAATAAAAGCCACCGAAAAGTTTTGATACTTCAGCGCGACAGCGCCTTGACGTTTTTATTCTTTTTTTTTCTTATAAGGTGCGTCGCCTACAATTTTTGATTATAGATAAAACACGAAAAAAAAATTCTAAAAATGCTTCCTAGCTAGATCGATTTATCGCCCCCGAAACCCCCTGTATAGGTACTAAATTTCATGAAAATCATTGGAGCCGATTCCGAGATTCCAATTATATACAAGAATTGCTCGTTTAAAGAGATTAGATAGATAGATAGATTTCACTTTATATGTGTCGCCGACCTTCTTGATGACAAATTAGCAGCTGTCTGATGTTGTTTGTGTTCATAGGAGAATGTGACCAATTTCGATAGATGCTTCGCTCTGTGGCGGAAAATTTTAGTCAAATAATTATTGTTGTTTTCAACTAGTTTACTTGCGCACTTAACTTAGCATTGCATATTTTAATCCTACATATCATTTTGGATCTAATCTAAACCCGAATAAGATTAGATAGATAGATAGATAATTATCTATCCATCGATTTTTAATCGAGGCGAGCGGGCGGAGGCCCGGGGAAAGCTAGTACTGAATAATTGTTCACAGTTTTCACGTATCATAACAATCATCAATAATGTTTTTAAACTTTATAATAGTTTCACTTTATTTAGGAAAACTTTATAATAAAATTCCATTAATACGCCTAAACTCAACAAAAAAGTAACAACGGTAAGATAATATAATAATATTAAATAAGATAAGATCAAACAACGCAATTATTTAAAGTTTAGGAATAATTTTATTAATAATGAATTTTACTTAATATACAGTACCTATTTACTTTTAGCGTTTAAACATTGTATATAACCGGGTTTGAATTTGATGTTAGTTACCCGGATATCTTGTCAGGGAAAACGGGTTTTAAATATGTGAGACTAGTGGACGCCCGCAGCTTCGCTCGCGTAGAATTAGACCCATTAACGACGTCTGCCCGCGTTCAGTTAGCCCACTTGACTTCAAAAACGGCAAAGTTTCATACTTACTTTGCACCCCCGTTTTACCCCCTTAGGGGATGAATTTTCAAAAATCCTTTCTTAGTGCTCCCCTACGTTATAAAAGGAACCCCTGTGCAAAATTTCAAGTTTCTAGCCCTTATAGTTTAGGCCCTGCGTTGATATGTCAGTCAGTCAGTCAGTCACCTTCTCCTTTTATACATATAGATAGACTAGTGGACGCCCGCAGCTTCGCTTGCGTAGAATTAGACCCATTAACGACGTCTACCCGTCTAACGACTTCAAAAACGGCCAATTTTCATACTAACTTTGCACCCCCGTTTTACCCCCTTAGGGGGTGAATTTTCAAAAATCCTTTCTTAGTGCTCCCCTACGTTATAAAAGGAACCCCTGTGCAAAGTTTCAAGTTTCTAGGCCTTATAGTATAGGCCCTGCGTTGATATGTCAGTCAGTCAGTCAGTCAGTCAGTCAGTCAGTCAGTCACCTTCTCCTTTTATATATATAGATAGATTTCCACCCGTCCAAATAAATTCCCTCATCCGTATCTCTTCCTCCGCACTAGTAAAGGTCTTCAATGGAACGCACCTGTTCTGTGCAGATAATTCAGAATTGAAATTCAATATTTTGCTATAAGATAATTGGCAGGCCACGTCGCTCGACGCACTTATAACCTTTGGGTAAGAAAAGTCCTCGAGTGGAGACCGCGTCTCAGAAATCGATGTATTGACCGTCCTCCACGAGGAACGACGACCTGAAGAAGACAGCGGGAAACCGTTGGATTCAGAGGGCGCAGGATCGTGAGGAGTGGCGACGATTGAGGGAGGCCTATGTCCAGCAGTGCAGCTGATGGATGGATGATGGGTGAAGATGGCACGCTGAATAACGCTTTCTAAATAAACGCATATTAACAGTGAGTTGGATTAAATAAATACATATCAAATTATTGATTTCCCTATAAAGTACGATTAATGTATAGGTAAGTTCTACTAATAAGGCTACAATAAAACAATTTCACGATTGTCAGGAGCTATATTTGCCTTACGGTAGTAAGGCTAGTGCATCAATGCAACGGATCTGTTGATAATGTGTCAGTTTGTTGTTATTCTCTTCGAAATAAAAGAGGAAAACTACGGTGTCTCTGCACAGAATGTTTTTTTATTAAAATATAATAGGATAATAATTAAGAATGCCGAAAAACCTGCCCAAACAAGAATCGTTACAATTCGTAGAGCACATTGTGCGATTTTATTTTGCTTATATTTAAAAAATATTTTTTTGTGAATGTATGTATGTTTGTTAGATGAACCATCTGCAAGCTAGAAAACGATTTTCATGACGTTTGGGGAAAGATAAAATCTTTGTGTTAATTTTCACACTATATACCATTTATTATATACTGGATATTTACTATATAACTAACTAAAACACACTAAACATGAAAAAAAAATTTTTATTAGCTGATAATGTTTCCCTACAATATTACATCCCTTACATATTTATTTATTTATTTAAATCTTAATGTACAATCTTAACGTAGAAAGGCGGACTTAATGCTGAAGCATTCTCTCCCAGTCAACCTACTACTATACAGCCTTTCAAAGTCCACTGTTTGACGTTGGACTATTCATTTAGTTACATTAATAATTATAATATTCGATGTAAGTTCTCGATTTTAAATCGATTACTAGTGGACGCCGGCAACTTCGCTCTCCTAAAAAGCTAAATAAGTGTAGTAAATATAAATCGTTTTAAAAAGGTCTGTCCTTATAATTTTAAATTGCATTTTGTTTTTCAACCCTTTAGAATATTTTAAAATCTGTTGACCTAATATATATAAAGATGAAAATATTATGGAGGTACTTTAATGAAGCCAAGCGGAGAGCCTAGCTGACCATAATTTATTTTACTTTTTATCTTCTCAACAGGTTTTCATTCCGTCCGTTAATATACCTACTTGGATAACATAATAATATTTTTTAGTCTCGTAAAATGTGGATCGCTCGCAAAAGTACTTCGTTCTGTCGAAGGTCAAAGCACTTGTAGCATCTGGATACATTTTGTTAGTAATAATAATAATAATATTATTATTAATACACGTTTTGTATGCAAATGTAAACGGATATCTCGATAGGTTTGGCCGAAATATATGCCCTGTGACCTTTGGATACACTTAGGTAGGCAGTGGTCGCATTTATTGTCTAAAATTAGTTGTATAAATGTTTAGTAGCGTCCATAGACTAATGCCCAGTTTCTGAAAGGCTGATCAAAATTCAAATCAACTAACAGCTCTGTTAACTTAACAGCGCTGTCAAATAAATTTCGATTTCTGAAACGTTGATCAGAGAAAAATTTACTAATCTATTATTAATTTGATTTGACATAAGGTTGACTTTTATCGCGTAACAAGCGTTTCAGAAACTCAAAATTGCGGTTGACATAGGATTCTGGCGCATGATTTGATAGTCTTGTCAACTGACAATCCGATCAATTCAAATCTATGAATAAGCTTCTAGCAACCCAAATTTTACATAACAAGAGATTTGACAGCCGATTAGTTAATTTTTCTGTTGATCAGACTTTCAGAAACCGGGCGTATTTCATAAATCGCGCGGAAATGTCATTGGTGCCTACTGCTTGGATTTGAAACCGCACCCCTCGAGTGGAAGGCGAGTCGATAGCCCCTGGGCAGTCAACGACTGTATAATGAGCACTAAACTTCTAAACCATTATCTATGTCAAGAGTAGATTCGAGTGACCACTAGAAGTTACTTCGTTGCATCTTGCGGTGCGTTTATGATCATTTTAATGGCCCATCTTTTGTATTTGAGAACGGCTCAAGCCTTGGAGCAGGGATATTTGGAAGTTAACCGTAACCGAAACAGGGATATTTGAAAGGTAACCGTAACCGAAACCACGGATTACAGAAACTATTCGATGCCATTTATCCGAAAATGTGACCGAATCTTTTATCGATGTTCTGAATAATTTTGGATAGGGATAATTTTAAGAGTAAGTATATAATTATGACAGGCGTTTTCCAGGCTGCGCTAATGTATTTTCTGTGTTTGTAATGTAAAATTCCATTACCTATCTATACTAATATTATAAAGAGGAAAGATTAGTTTGTAATGTTTTCACACAAAAACTACTGGATCGATTGACTATTGGTAATTTGACTTTGACTTTTACTTTGAGTTTCACAGGGTAGAGTTTATCAGTAATGTTCACGAGCAGAATAAGTAGCAATAATAAACCAAAATGCTTCAGTCTACTAATTCCACTAATTTTAAATAAATTGATTGAATATAAACATCCTCTTAATACGAAACTTATTAACACTGGAAATAAAATAACTTACCCATAATACTTTACGTAACAAATTCCCAAAATTATGGAGATCCTGGGTTCAATCCTTGGATCGGACAAGTTTTATTGGGTGTTTCTAACTTGAAATCCTAAGTCAACTACTCAGAACTCGGAGTCTTTATTTATGCCTGATGTAAGGCAAATAGTATGTTAATGCTCACCAACAATTATTACCCATAAGACATCACCATTTAGGTTTAGCTAAATGGTGAAAAGTGGGTGTGTAAAAGGTTTTTTTAGGTCGATGCCCTCGACAAGGAAAATTGCAAAATACCGCCATCTGTTATGAAACAAGGTTACTACGTGGTAAGCTGAGTAATCTTTAATTTGTGTGACGTCTTGCTTCATAGATGTATTCATAATACTGTATTGCTCCGTTAGATGGCGCGACACAGTGTTGTTTGTATAAGTGGCCATTACTTATCGTGATTTTTTCCAAAAACGTGATAGGGCTTAGTAAAAAATAAATCTATTATGAAGGAATGGTACAATATAAAACGTTGTATTGTTAAGAAATTTACTGTTGTGATAACATTTACTTGCTCTGCTAGATGGCATACATTGAAATATTACGCCTGCCCACCAGATTTGCCAGATGGACTGATGAGCTGATAACCGCTTGATTGAAAGGCATGAAGGAAGAAAGGAATCAATCTCTATGTTGAAAGGTTACAGAACCGGGTGTAGTGGTACCATTTAAGGGAGGCCAGCAGTGGACTTCAAGAGACTAATAGATGGCTGGATTGGCATAACATGTAATCCGTGGCATAACATAATTATTACCTATTAAAATGTCCAATAGATGGCAGTACCTACTCTCCCAGTATGTGCAGTAATCCTATGTGATTTATGTTGTTTATAATCAACGCTTACAATACAAATTACTTCGCTGCGACCCATAGACGTCCCACTGCTGGGCACGGGTCTCCCCCACAGACACTTCTACGGGAGGTCTAGAGCATACTCCACCACGCTGCTCCAATGCGGATTGGTGGAGGGGTTAGTGGCCAACCCAGTGTCGAATGTTCTCGAAATTACTTGTACGTAGTATATTATTATGCCCGTGACATGCAAACTGCGTATTTATGTAATATAAGTTATAAAAAAAAATTGATGGGAAAAAGACTCATAGCGACATCGTTTAAAACTAAAAAGCAATTTTGTAAATAATGGAACTAAAATGCAGATTTTTTTTTTATTCTTTTATTAATTAAATCATTGTCATCGGTCATTGATAAGTGTGTCAATTTTTAAATGAATCCGACGATTTCAAGTGGGCTAAAATCACGTTCAACGATTCTGTTACATACCTACATACATACATAAGAAGCTAATAAAAGCGTGATAAAAGTGTGAGCATAGAGGAAGGACAAAAGCGTAGACAGCGGTGTAAGGTAAATTATAATATATAATAAACTATTTATTAATTAATAATAATAATAGATGGTGATGAGAAATAAGAGGAGAGCAATACGAACACATAAATACGAAAGTTTAAAACGATTACCTATGTTGTTCTTAAACATTGTATATCGTAGGTGTTTCAGACTGCGTCTGATATAGGTTCATGAAATTCAAGAAGTTAATTAATAATACAAGTGCGTGTATCAGACGTTCATTACTGTCTGTAATCCGTCTTAATTATTATAATAACACGAGTTTTGCACAACTTTCCAACAAAGTTTCCCGCTTGTGGAATATTCTGAGTTAATCAGTGGGCGTCGGAGATTATCAAACGCCTGTTCACATGAAATTAGAATGGATTTCAAAATTAGATCGCTATCCAACACACGCTGCAATAATTAATTAAAAAATATATTTAAAAAAAAAGCTATAACTTTTTATTTTATTTTATTTTCGTGCATTGTCATCGGAACCTAATATGTGTGCCAAATTTCAGCTCGATGGCTTCAGTGGAAGTGGGTGAAATATTGATTGCAAGATACTAGGACATACATACATACATACATAGATATATACGAATAAAGTTAAATAAAAGCTTTTAATAAAAATGAGCAAAATGCGGAATGACACAGTTTTCCTATATCCCTTCGAAAACATTGCATTTAGTATTTATTTATATAACCAAATTGACACTGTACTCATAATTAAACAAAAAAGTAACATAAAAATTATAACAAAATAAATACCCCGACTACACAACGGCCTTTCGTTAAGCGTGCCCAAACACCTCATAGCGAAATAACTTGACTTCGACTTTGACTTCGAGTATAATTATAATCAGCCGAGAATAGGCTTTGCTGCACTCAGCAATGACAGCGGCGAACCACGACCGCTGTTTTTCAGGGCGGCCCCGCGATTTTACGCGTCACTTTACACCACCACTGTAAAGTTAGTACCATTGCTGTAACGTTTTGGCCGGAGAAAAAAATCCTCACAAAATAATAAACATGACTCACTTTTCCCCAGCTCAGTGGCTATCGAGCTCGCCTCTCACCCGAGTCTCTGATCCGGGTTCAAATCCAAACACGTAGCATGCACCATTGACTCTTATTAGTTGTGTGCGATGCTGTAGGTAACGGTAAGAGATAGATAAGATAAGGCATAAATAAATGATTCCCTATTATTCTATTTCAAAAGAAAAATCATAAACAGTTTTAATTTGCCAATTGCAAGTAGTACCCACAACGACTGCGGCAATTCTCACATATCTATTGTCATATCTCTAATATTTAATTTTCCAAGTCTTTGACATCCGTGTGAACCGCACAAATTTAATCAACTGGCTACATCGAGTCCTGTGGATGACAAGAACTTCATAACTATAACAATGCTATTACAATAATAACATTTTATTGTATCAGGCGTTACTTTAAGGAAATTCACTGCTACTTAAAACTTCACAGAATAGTACAAGAACTTACTACTTACAGAATAGTACAACTACTTATATATAAAGTTAATTCTAATTTACTTTGAATGATCACAGTAAAATGATATCTTTACTAATATTATAAAGAGGAAACATTTGTTTGTAATGTTTTCACACTAAAAACTGGACCGATTTCAAAATTGCTTTAACCATTATAAAGCTACATCTTCACTGAATGAAATAGGCTATATAATATTACTAGGTGTAAACGAAACTACTGTTATGTCTAATTCCACGCGAGTGAAGCTGCGAGCGTCCAATATTTTCTTTATAAATATCATTCCTCTGTCGTATGATGGTGTATACTTTCATGCATTCAGCATCTCCCTTCCTACCACATAAGGAAAAATGCACAAACAAGAATGAATATACAGGGTGATTGCAAGCTGGGTGCAAAGCTTTAAGGCACAGCTAGTAGAGACAATTTAGAACCATATAAGCCATGGTTGTCTTAGACGAAGTCTGACTATTTTTTTTTTACGAATATTTATGTTATTTTTACAAAAAATTCCATTATGTTACAATTTTCGGCTAATTACAGCCAAATTTAATGACAATTAAATTGTTATTAATTTTATTTAATTAAAGTAATGTGTGAGCAATCCAGCAAAACATGATCTAAGCGTCTGTGTTATGAGGATTTTTTTTTACAAACTTTTGAAGTTGATGAAAAAATAAAATAAAATTAAGAATACCGCTTTCTGACCTCATTTAAAAAAAAACGGATGTAGGTTGCTTCGTTCAAACCTTTTTGAAAACATGCTTACTTATCGCTCTTTATTTTGAGGTATCATTTACTCGGATAACTTAGTAATTGCTGAAATTAAGACCTACAAACCAATTTAAGGGAGAAAATTTGAATTTTTGGGCAAATTAATTATTACAACTTTTTTGTGTTAGTTTTGATCTTTTTTGGTAAACAGTGTCCAGTTAGTAGCCTTAGCCGCCCTAGCTTTGTGCTCCTGCACGTGTTTTTGAAGTTATACTTCTTTTGGCGCGTTAGAGAAAAATGATGAGAGTAAATTTTTACGATGCGCGCGCACACCGAAACGAAAAACCAACAGGATGAAGTTAGCTATAGTCAATATTGTCAAAATTAAATTTAAATGGCGATAATTATTTAAACTTCCTACAAAATGATGTACCAAGGCTTGTAGAGGAATCCGGTGCCCAGATATTTTGCTACGTGCTTTCTTACTTACTACTTCTTACTTACTATTATGTTTGCTACGTGCTTTCTTACTTACCTACTTACATTCCTCTCGGATGAGACCAGAGCCCAACGGTGGGACAAAGAAAGTGTAGCAGAGTATTCATAGCGTACAGTGTACGCCGTGTCCGCCTCGAGCGCGTTAACTCAGAAGATGGTCATCGTAATCGACCGAAACTAGTCGGCCTATTTCCGACTTAATCACACGTGAGTAATCCGGTAATTTCTCGTATTAATTGAATTTTGAAATAATTTTGACGCCATGTAACACTCACGAATAATTGTGTAGTCAAGTAATTAAAAATGTATGCAGCCTCCAGCGTTTTCCAGCGCAACGCTACTTTATTGACACTAAATCGCAAATTAGATTATGTCGAGCCATTTGCTTTGTTAATGCCACTCCGGCGTTCCTGACTTCGGGGTTGGCGTCGACTATTGTAGACATTTCGTAATTACGTCGGAATTATTTATGTGCACATAACAATAATTAACAACGGCGTATTATTTTATAGTAAATAGAAATTGTTACACCAGCCTTGCTGTCGCCTGCCGCTCGAGCGTGGGTTCAATTCAAATCAAAACTGTACGCACCAATAGCTTTTCTAAGTTCACGTCACATCGATGCATCATTCCGTTGAGGAGAAAAAGGTTAAACCAACAAACACACTTTCCTATCTATCTATACTATAATAAATCTGAAGAGCAACTTTTTCTGTACATTGAATTTTTTTTTCAAAATTTCAATTCAGGGGCATTTATAATAACGCTTTAGAACTCAGAAATGTGATTTTTAAAAATATTGTCTGTCTGTCTGTCTGTCTGTCTGTCCGGGCATCACAAGAAAACCCGTGGATGGATTAGGATGTAACTTGGTAAAGTTATTACTCATAGTCCTGGTTAACATATAGGCTATTTTTATTCCCAGAAAATAAAGAGGTTCCCATGGGATATAGATTGAAAGATTGTATGGATTTTTTTTTTAAATCTCAACTAATTCATTTCAAATTTGCAACAAACATTTTTTACTAAAATTAAAAGAATACGTGTTTACCAGATTTTTTGTTTAATGTAAAGAAAAGAAAAAAATCACGAAATAATGTAAATATTTTCAATTTTACAAAAAATCGCTCTCGGAATAATCGTAGGTGTTTTCGTATCGTTTTTGATTATAATTAGATGAAGATATTATTTTCTCCAAAACAAATTCAGCATTTACTAATTTTCACCCTAGAAATGGTAAAAAAAGGAGTTATGTAATGAGTAAGGTTTGCACGGATTCTATTAACAGTCCTCACGTGAAAATGAAAACCTATCAATTGATTGATAAAAAATGTTAGTATGTTTAATTAATTAGTTAGTAAGTCTAATAAAATAAATTTACCAATCTCATATAATGCATTAAAACCGGAGAAAGTATTTTCAACCAACAAACTATTCACTACTTTGATTTTTCCTTACGATTTTGTCGATAACTGAATATTTCATGTGATTCACACCAAATTTTACTCGATTGATACCTGTTTGGAATTTAAAATAAGTTGAATTTGTATATTCCGACATTATTTTCAGTTTTAATTAAGCTCTTAGAAAGCAAATATGCCTTCACGAAAACAAACAAGTCTTTCTCAAAATTCTAGACATGCTAAAAGAAACAGACTTCAAAGGTCTCAAGAGACAGAGGAAGAGCGTGAGCTACGATTCGTCGCTGCAACCCATAGACGTCCCACTGCTGGGCACGGGTCTCTCCCACAGACACTTCTGCGGGAGGTCTAGAGCATACTCCACCACGCTGCTCCAATGCAAATTGGTGGAGGGGTTAGTGGCCAACCCAGTGTCGAATGTTCTCAAGCCACCCGAAGGTCTTCGACAAGGCTTAACGACTATTTCCAGCATTGAAAACAACCGGGACCGACGGCTTTACGTGCCCTCCGAAGCACGGTAGCGCCCATGAAATTTTAGCCACTAGCGGTCACCTATCCACAAACCGACCGCGCCCGTCATTGCTTAACACTTTCGATCACATTGAATCGAAGCGAGCCACTGGGCTATGGACGCTACGATTAAATGCTGATTAATAATAAATAAAATAATTAAATACTGATTAATGCTATTACGTGCTGCTGAAACTCATTCTCAGCGTGATTTTCGAGTAACATATAGCTGCAGTAAGGATGCGTGGCCATCAAGTTACTGTGGACAATAGATGGGTTGCTCCTTATTCTCCTGTATTGACTAAAACTTTTATTGCCCATATAAATATAGTTTGTAATACCGTAGAAAGTATCAAATACATAATGACCAAACCACTTTTGCGCTAAGCAATGACTGAGATAAAGTTTGTCGGTTTCAATCTGGGCGTTATATTAGTTCTTCTGAAGCTGTGTGGCGTATATAATTTTTCGTATTCATGAACGATATCCGCCAGTCGTACATTTCGATGCGCATGTTCATATGTGGGAGGGAGGGAGGTGCTTTAGGCATGAAAGCATACACCATCATACACCTCAGTCGCGGATTGTTGCAAAGTAAAAACTTATGCATAACTTATCATAACATCTCGCCTGTATTTCTCCGAAGTGTCAACTTTATTGCCCCTCTTATCAACATTTATGTATGGGTCCCATCTAATGGGTGGTAAGCCTATTGCCATATACCGGGCACATTGATCGATACTTAATTATCGATTCAACATCAAACGATTTTTTTTTTGTCAATTTTACGAGATTTTTCGGGATAAAAAGTACCTTAAGTCACTCTCAGGCCGTATAGTATAACTATCCAAAAAATCACATTGATCCATCATTTCGTTGAGGAGGAGAAGGAGTAAAAGCCAACAAGCACACTTTCTCATTGATATTTTAGTAAGGATTTGTACTTTACATCCAGTTTCTATTTTGGAACTACACTATTTCTCTTTTGTATTTCGTGCCGTGTTCTTTGCAATTTAAAACCCGATTACTACGCGGACAGAGTCGCGGGTACTGCTAGTCTATTTATATAAAAGGAAAAGCTGACTGACATATCGACGCAACAACAACAAAACTGCATGCCTGTGAGTTCTTCATAATGTTCTCGACGCCATGTGAAGTCTGCCAATCCACACTGGGCCAGCGTGGTGGATTTTTTTTTGTTTAACGAGTGGGAAACCTTGACAACTAAAACCCGCTCGGTGGCCTACTCCTGCGCTACAGGAGGACTCCGGGATCTCTTGTAGAACGCGCCGGTCCCCTCCGGCTATTCTCCGTTTACACAACCCTGTACAGCCAAAAACAGCGTCATCTTTCCCGGGGTCACATGATGGAAGATTCGAGCTCCCACTCTCACCGCCCGCAACCCCAGAAGTCCCCTTTTAGTCGCCTTTTACGACAGGCAGCACTATTCTGGTCCCGAGCTATAGGGACGATCTCCTGCAACCCTAGAAGTCCCCTTTTAGTCGCCTATTACGACAGGCAGGGGCAACCTATTAGTACCACTATTCTGCTCCCGTCAACGTGTTATGTAATGTCCAACTCGCAAGCAGGTAAATATAACCGGGTGTGGTGTTGTCCGGTCGTTATTAATGACCGCTCCGGCACCCGGTAGTTGCGATGCAGATGCAGCACTTTTTAGTTGCAGTTTTTACCGACTTCTAATAAAGAGGAGGTACTATGTTAGAATGTTTGTTTTTTTTTTCTTTCAAACCTATCGCTGCGACCCATAGACGTCCCACTGGGCACGGGTCTCCCCCACAGACACAGCTGCGGGAGGTCTTGAGCATACTCTACCACGCTGCTCCAATGCGGATTGCTGGAGGGGTTAGTGGCCAACCCAGTGTTGAATGTTCTCAAGCCACCCGAAGGTCTTCGACAAGGCTTAACGACTGTTTCCACCATTGAAAACAACCGTGACCGACGGCTTTACTTGCCCTCCGAAGCACGATAGCGTCCATGAAATTTTTTGCCACTAGCGGTCACCCATCCTCAAACCGACCGCGCCCGTCGTTTTTATTAAAACTTAAAACAATTACACGTTAAATGGTACTAGGTATCTTGGCTGTCGATAGTGCAGCCCTGGGCGAACTCTATATTTTATGGAACAAAATAAGTTTCATATAAAACCTATTTAGTTTCCTATAGGCTCTACCACCAAAAGAATTGTGAGTTGAGTTTGAATAAGAAGACAAAACAAACGTTTCTTTATTTCTTTTGAATAAGGAGCTCAGAATTGTTTGTTCAAACAGAAAATTTCCCCACTAAAGCCCTTGTTACGAAGCACTTTGGGCACAGCACAAAGTGTAACGTACAAGTAAATATACAGCCGGTCTTAATCACGCGACTGCCGGGCGGACCATTAGCACTCAGTCCGCTGAACTTGCTTTGCACGACTTATCCCGAATGAAGATATTTTACCATCTAGTCTAGCTATCCAAACAGTATAAGATACAGGGAGTAACATCTATACTAACGCAAGCTCTATATTTAACCACCAACATTATTCGCTGCGACCCATACAAGTCCCTGCTGGGCACGGGTATCCCCCACAGACACTGCTGCGGGAGGTCTAGAGCATACTCCACCACGCTGCTCCAATACGAATTGGTGGAGACCAACATAATTAAGCCTCTGGAATGCTCTCGACTTTCTGCTGTGGGGAAGACCTGAGCCTATCAAAACGCTGACGCTGCTCAAATGCAGACAACATAGTTGAGGGATAGGTGCCGACCCAGTGTATAATGTTCACCACCACCAGCCACCCAAAGGTTTTCGACAATGCTTTACAATTGATAAAACAACTCGGACCAACGACTAAACGTTCCCTCCGAAGAACAGAAACACCCATGAAATTTTACCAGCTATCTTCACGCATGTTTGTTGTTCCTGCAACCCATGGACGTCCCACTGCTGGGCACGGGTCTCCTCCACCACGCTGGTCCAATGTTTGTTGTAGTTACTTAAACAAGCCAGTATGCATTTTAGCTCTCCAGCCAGTTGTCTTCAACCGTCCTCACTGCCATAACACCAAAACGGCAGATGTTGACCCCTGCCCTAATTGCTACGAGGAACTTTTAAACTGTTGTTAATCAAAAGCGTAATTGCAGTGTTTCTAGCCCGAAACGTTAAATTAAACCCAGACTTAACTTTTTGCTGTGTTCCCGTTTTGTAAAGGAAATTAATGTAGGATAAAATTATAATTAAATATCATAGTTATAAATATAATGGACATAGGAGAAAATTAGAAGTGAGTTTTTTTAATTGATTTCTATACTAATTTTATATTATTATGTATAAAACGGGAGAGATTTTTTTGTTTTTTTTTTGTTTGTTAAAACACGCTAATCTTTGGACCAGGTATCAGTCTGATTTAAAAAGAATTTACCTGATAGCCACATTAATTAGGAATAGTATAGGCTATCTAGAATAAGATCTCAGCTTGCCCTAAATATTGTCGGAAGGGCAAGCGCTCCTAAAAATCCACTAATTTTGACCATTAATTGGAGGCTAATATATATTATGCTAAAATATATTAGCCAAAGTTGTTAAATATGATCGTTATCGTTTGGTTTTGATTGATGCAATGTGGATATTTCAGCGAATTTATCGATTTATTAATGACTTAGATTATAAACTAAGCAATATGAAACAAGTGTTGTGCGATCTCTAAGTCAGAAATAATTTGTGGCCACATGTGCTGAACAGGTAGCTGCGGTCGAGAGCATACTCCACCACGCTGCTCCAATGCGGATTGAAATTCAGGTAATATTTTTCAGTCAGGCCGTCAGTTTAAATCATATCAACATGAAAGTTAGCCTGACTGATTTAATAAAAAAAATTCACTATAACATTAGTTACAAATAAGAAAAATGTTATTTAAGCACTTAATAAACAATACATTTTATTACAATTTTCCCTTTTTACTGCGCAGTGGATACAAGTGCAAATTGTAATACAAGTGACATGCCCATCCATCCATCCATCAGCCTTTTGAGGTCCACTGCTGGACATAGGCCTCTCCTAAACGACACCACTCCGACCGGTCCTGTGCCTTATTAAACCAGCGGTTTCCCGCCGTCTTCTTCAGGTCGTCTGTCCACCTAGTCGAAGGGCGGCCTGTGCTCCTTTTTCCGAGTCGTGGACTCCATTCGAGGTGTCATGAAGTGACATGTCAATTTCAGCAATTTCGTTCACGATCCCGTTGAGATTATCGCGTATAAAGTATGCAATTACGTTATTTGTACCACCGGGCATCGAATCAACTCAACAAAATTTCCACAGGACCGTTGTTAGTTCGAACTAGGCCAATACACTCCCTCTCAACCGTAGCGAACAAACAGTTTCTTGAGCCACGGCAGAAGTAGGTGCGACTGCGGTAAAAAACTCAAACCCATAAATTCAGCGTAAACGAGCATTGCCCTTTACAATAACAAAGTGGATGTTGCCACAAATTTAATGGCATAGAAAATTCTATTGTTTCACGCCCAGGATTTTGGACCAGAAATTTGGTGATTTCGTTGAATTATCTGATGTGAATAAATGAAATAGATTTTGATTTTTTGATTTTTGAATTAATAAGATTTTTTTAGGTGGTAAGTTTGTTAGTGGGTATGAGGAATGGGGCAGGGACTGTTAGTGATAGTGTAAGTCATGTTAGTTGGTGTTAATAATAGTCCAGTAGGTAAGTCATTTTTAGTAAGAGTCTCGTTCCTAGTCAGTCACAGATGTGTTGCTTGAGGACTAAGATGGACGCGAAGAAGTGTGATTGGAAACTACATCTTTTCAAATGGATCTCAATTGCTTTGAAAACAATTATTACCTACATAGAAATGTTTCTAAGTACTGTTGCGGTGGTACTGCCCGGGCAAACTCTAAGTGGAACCAAATAGATTTCATATAAAACCTATCCTAAAAGGCGCTACCATCAAAAAATTATTACTTTTCAATTTACATTCAAAACATTCAATACAATTTACGCCTTGCTACTCATAATAGCAAATTGTTCAACAAGTGTACTTAAGAACCAATATACGGAGCGCCGCTATATTACTTTTTTTTTATGTATCTTCTTACTTATGTAAGCTTCATCATCATTCATCACAACTCTTTATTTGTCCCACTGTTGGACACGGGTCTCCTCTCAGAACAGGAGGGATTAGGCCTTAATCTACCACGCTAGCCAAGTGCGGATTGGCAGACTTCACATACCTTCGAGAACATTAAGATGAAATCTCAGGCATGCAGGTTTCCTCACGATGTGTCCTTCACCGTTACTGCAAGTGACATTTATTATTATTATTATTTAAGGCTTTATTGAAAAATCCTAAGATAAGATTTTACAAAAGGCGGACTTAATGCCCCAAGGCATTTTCTACCAGTCAACCTAGTGTGATTGTTAGAGCTGGTGGTAGGTGTCAAAAAAAAAAAACAAACAGAAAAATTAATAGAATTTTTGCTAAAAAAGAAATAATTCAGAGAATAAATAAATTCAAAATCAGGAATAAAACTAAGTAATAAGTAAAAAATATCAATAAAATGCAATTATAGGTAATTATATGATAAATACATACCTACATATAATATATACACAATAAATAAATAATATATAATTAAATAATATATATATATATATATATATATATATATATATATATATATATATATATATATATATATATATATATATATATATATATATATATATATATATATATAGTATAAATATATATATAGTATACATAACAAAATAAATATTTATAGAATAAAACAACATACATACGTTAATAAAAATGCAATGTGATCAATTGGGTGATATTAAATAAAGGTGACTACGAACTTGTCTCTTAAACGAACTCTTGGAAGGAGCTTTTCTAATTTCTAATGGGAGGGCGTTCCAGAGAAGTATTGCCTGAACGACAAAGGAATACTCATAGAAACAGGTATGGAAAGCTGGAAGAGCCAGCGTGAGATTTTCCGTCGAGCGCAGTACTCTATCATGTGTATTGCAACGGTAAAGAAAATTGCTCTTCAGATAATATGGAGTTGTTGCATCATTGAGAATAGAGTACAGGAGAAGCAGAATTCTAGAATTACGCCTGTGACGAATTGGAAGCCATTTAAGCTGAAGTCGGTACTGAGAGATGTGATCAAACTTGCGTAACCCAAATATAAAGCGTATACAGTAATTGAGAAGGCGTTCTAGCTTGTTAAGAAGTTCTTCAGTAAGGTCTGGGTAGCACATATCCGCATAATCAATTATGGGGAGGACAAGAGTATGGGTAAGCATTATCTTAGTCTGCAAAGGAAGGAAATTTTTTAAACGGCCAAGTGAACGAAGTGTAGCAAAAACTTTACGGCTGACCTCATTTACATGTGGATGCCAGCATAGTTTACTGTCGATGAGTAAACCAAGACTTTTAACTGAATCACTCAGAGGGATTAAACAACCATCATAGTAAATTTTCGGCAGGGAACCATTGCTAATCCTTGAAAGTAACCTTGAACTACCCATTAAAATGGCCTGGCATTTGGAAGGATTTACCGAAATCCCATGTTGGTAAGACCACTTTTTGAGCATTTCAAGATTGCGATTAATTTTGTCAAACGCAATGGGAAGTTCATCCAAACTAGCGTGCTCATACAACTGAAGATCATCAGCGTAGAGGTGATACGAACAGTTGAAGGCTAAGGTTAGAGAATTAATAAATACTGAAAAAAGAATTGGAGAAAGAATACCGCCTTGCGGAACGCCAGTTACTAAATCCGCCCAGTCAGAGGAATTATTCCCACACTTGACAGATTGCTGACGACCGCGAAGATAGGATGAGAACCAATCCAAAACAGTGGGTGAGAATCTAAGCTGGGAAAGACTCGCTAACAGGATATCGTGATCAACTGTGTTGAAAGCGTTTGAAAAGTCAACAAGCACTAGCAGGGTAAGTTGTTTGTCATCCATGCCCCTCCTGACGTCATCCATCACCTTAATGAGAGCTGTTGTAGTGCTGTGACCAGATCGGAACCCGGACTGATAGACAGACAACAGGTTATGGCTATTTAAGAAAGAGGAGACTTGCTTATGAACACAGGATTCTAGAAGCTTCGAAAGGAATGGAAGAATTGAGATTGGACGAAAATGAATAGGCAGAGTAGGATTTTGGATTTTGGGCAGGGGCAAAAGGAAGGCTTTTTTCCATACAGAAGGGTACTGGCCAGAGTCAAGGGAAAAGTTAATTATATGGGTAATCGCTGGGAGGAGGTGGTCAAGGATAGTGAAAAC
Organism: Carterocephalus palaemon; assembly: GCA_944567765.1. Lineage (NCBI taxonomy): Eukaryota > Metazoa > Arthropoda > Insecta > Lepidoptera > Hesperiidae > Carterocephalus > Carterocephalus palaemon. The sequence continues at coordinate 13,184,645 of OX155643.1, forward strand.
CATTTTTCTACTGATTTCATCAAAACCCACCGCCTTGGATCGGATGGCGTGAACTATCTTTATAAGCTCACCCTGCGAAACATAGCTAAAATGAAAGCTCGGGATACTATCACATTGCTCAGTTGCTTGAATTTGTAATAAAGTTGCAGATCTGATATTAGGGTCCAACGGAGGGACAGATACAAAATGATTGTTAATACTGTTCAATGTGAGTGAAGGACCATAATCCAACTTCTGCGACTTTTTAACCCCGAGTGAGTTAAGAAACTTCCACACCTCTGCCGGTGAGGAATTAAGGATATTATCATGGATATATCGGCGTTTAGCTGTTCGTATCATCTGATTACATCTGTTTCTCGCAGACTTATACATCGTCCAATTAAGTTCAGTCCGTTCCCTTTTAAACTTCCTAAACAGTTTATCGCGTCTCCTCATCGCCATACGCACTCCCACTGTCATCCAAGGAGCAGGGGGACGTTTCAGCCTGACTCTTCGCAATGGCGCGTGAGCGTCGTACAGTCTAAGAAGGTTTGTATTAAAAATATTAATTTTGTCGTCGATTGTGGACGCTTCTATGAGAGGTGCTAGAGACAAACGCGAAGCATCCGCCTGAAGCTTATCGTAATTAATTCTGGAGAAACTGCGTAAGGACAAATAGGTTGGCTGCTGTTTGGGTGGTTTCAGTTTATACGACACATAGATTAAGTCATGCCTTGAAAACCCTGGAGCTGGTACTTGACCATATGTGTCAACAAGTTGGGGCGAGGAGGTGATGATATGATCAATCCAGGAATCCGACGTATCAATGTTATGATGTGTTGCCGCAAGAGGAAGGATTGAAAGATTGACGGATTCAATGATTGATTTAAAGTAAGTAGCTTTAGAGGAACTTTTTAAAAGGTCGGTGTTAAAATCGCCCATTACTATGTAGTGTGAATACCCAGACCCGATATGTTCGAATGCTGTTTCTAGTGTTGAAAAATTGTTAACGGAAGGAGGACAATAAACAACTCCAAGAACAACCCTCGCACCATTAATATTAACCTCCAAGAATAAGTACTCGGGGGTGGAAGTGCCCATTGATTGAGATTGCAAAATGATTTTAAAAGGTAGAGATGCTCTTAAATAAATGGCAGTCCCACCGCCACGAGCACCCTCTCTGTCGTTCCTAATGAGAATAAAGCCGGCCATCGGATACAATGATGAGTGAAGATTTGATTTAAGCCAGCTTTCAGATACTAAAATAGCATGTATATTATCACATGAAAGGGAAACCTCAAGCTCTGCAAAATTACTTGGAATGCTTTGGGCGTTAATATGGCACACATTGAATAACTTTTTACGTGAACAAAAAACTCCATCCAAGTGCGCCTTCAAGACATTTCATTTCTTAAATCGCACATAACTCAGAAAAGTCATTGGTACGTGCCGCTGGGGTTTGATCCCGGACCACTCGAGTGAAAGGCGAGTTCGATAGCTACTGTCACTGCTGATGTAAGCTTAATTTGTGCTAATTTTTTTTTTCGTGATTGCGGACCGTGGAAAATTTTCCGCCTATGAGACCACCTGATCGTTTCATTTTTAAATCCTTTCCTGATCATAAATGAAAACCAATTTCATATACCGCCCGTAAACCTCCCTTCTTACCTCCGCCGCCGTTAAAAAGACATTATTACCATGGAAGGGAGACGCAACATGTTCACATAACTCAATCTTGAAGCCAGATTGAGCCCTTAATACCGTTTCTATCGCGTACGCTTCACGTAATAGGAAGCGTGAGATGTACCCAGATATCTTTTTTTAACGTTGTTCTTATTGCTGTCGTGGTTTCAATATTCATTTTTATTGATATCAGATAGGTAATAAACATGTTTCTAATAGTAATTTTTTTGTTTTGTGTTTAGTTTAAAGATTAATAGTTACATTATTTTTATCTTGCGCACGTACCGTAGGTATAGCATTGCATTTCCAATGTGTCAATTTTTTTATTTATTTTATTTAACACTATATTGTACACATAGAAACAAACAATTATACAGAAACATAAATAACAACCTTTAAATTAGGTTCACATATTTAAGTACTTAAGAAAAACGGAGGTGTCATAAAATAAGCTTTTTAAAATTGAAATGATCCATTTAATAAGCTTTCTAATGACGTATAAAATATTGCTGCTGGAATTTTTTCGGAATTAAATACAACTTTTAATCATCTCCTTTTCCGCCATAGATCGAATCATCCACCTCGAGTCGGAAATAAAAAGCGAACCAGGAAATAAGGCAGCTTCGGTTCGCCCAAGCGAATGCAGTTACGCGATGCTAAGTATCTCGTATAACATCCAATCTTGCCACAACGCATAACTTTGGCTGCGCGACTCGAGAACACAGGAACTTGAGGCGATATCTGTCCCACAGTGTAAAGAGCCCTTAAGGTTGATGAAATTGAAATTTTGATGCAAGCTGCACATTTATCAATCAGGACTAGGAACTTATGATACTGTAACCACAGATTAATTATCTATCGAAAATAACAATTCATACTAATATTATAAATGCGAAAGTAACTCTGTCTGTCTGTCTCGCTTTCACGCCAAAGCTACTGAACCGATTTAAATGAAATTTGGTACACAGTCGGGAGCCTGAGAAAATACATTTTGTTTTGAAAAGGGTTGAAAAGGGGGATGAAAGGTTGTATAAAAGTATTGTCATTTTCAGAACTAGAAGCATAAAATTTATATATTAGTCTGTTGATTAGATATAAATGAATTAGGCATTCAATGTTTGTAAAAATGTTACCTTAAGGGTGCAAAATAAACATAGGGGATAACACATTTACGAATTCAATAAAAATTTGTGGAGCTAAAGTTAACGCGTTAAGAAGAATCTATTATTATGTCTAATACCACGCGAGCGAAGCTGCGGGCGTCCACTATTTGTTATATAGGTAAGATGGGTACGCCACTACTATCTGCTACCCCAGGCGAACTATAAGGCCCTTAAAGGTTCCATATACACAGGTTCTTCCACCTCGATGGCGATATAATCATGGCTTTTATGCGCTGCCAAATTGCAGTTTAGTTTGCCATAACTTTCGATACATTAACCGGCATTAATAAGTCCTTGAATGCGGAGATGTAAAAATTAAGGCATCGTCGGGAGCAGGGCGAGTATCTGATAATGCGCAGCTATCCCCTCAGATTTCGTTCATCGCTAGGCTTTCGCGCCGGGAACTGTACCGAACAAGATAATAATATCTTGAGCTTGAGAACTTATCCCCGAGTTTCAGCCAAGAGACGGGATCTTAGCCGATATTACCTGCTCTCAACGTCAACCCGGTTCTTGTGTTAAGCTTGCTAAATTCAGCTCGTGTTAAGCTAATCATTATTAAACTATATAAAGACAGGTACAAGCACTTTCTTCAAAGAATCACTCACTGTGAACACACAAATAGGGTTTAGACGGTAGTTTACATATAAAGTATGGTTAGTTAAGCTGAGTTTAAGGTAAGGTAAGTGGACTCATAAAGTTATAGTTGAACAATATGGTGAATTTGGGATTCTCTTTAGCTTCGAGTCAAAACCAAGTTCATTAATACTATCATCCCCCAATCCCCATGTTTAAGATAATGGTTAGAGATATAAAAAAAATGAGTTCGACGCACGAACGACCCACCATTTCTATAAAACACGATTAATCAAAACGTCGATTAATTTTCAATTCGGCGCCTCCGACGGCCAAACACGATCGTATCGACTCGCAGAATTAGCCGGTGAATAATGGAGGCTTTATAAATGAGGTCCCGACGTACCGCGCGGTACTAACGAGCTCGAGGGTCGCAGGTCGCTGGGGGGTTATTAATCCGTGCATTCACAGCTATGGGATAGTGAAGTAGGTGAGGGGATAAATAAATACACGCTTTGAATTACACCCCTGCATTAGTTTTCCACACATTAGTGGAGTGGCGTCGTTTAGAGGAGCCCTATGTCCAACAGTGAACCTCGAACGGCTAATGATGATGATGATGATGAACACATTAAAACAAGAGATCACTAATATAACAAATTGGCTATCGAACCGGGCCTATGGGGTAGTCAAAGTCATTGACCTCTACCACTACCGTTTCTTTGTTCCACTGGTTGCCAGGATCTTCTCTCGCAAAGGGTGGTTAGGCCTAATAGAATAAAATAGTCAATCCCCCTGTATTTTCGTAAATTGAATTATAGTTTGCTATTTACCTTTCCAGTTACACATTTTTAGTTCAGATCAACTTGGTAGCAACGCAGAGACCTACCTACTTTGAACGAGATTCTTCAAAGTCGGTCTCAGATGATGAGTGTTGTTATGACAGCCTACGGTAGCTGTCTATTCACACCTAAACGGTATTCGCTAACGCTGTGGATAAAATACCGCGCGGGATATACAACGTTTGATCCTAAGGTTAGACCTATGTACATAGCTCGTTTTGACATTTGAAAATGATTCTAACACCCAGCAAACGGGCATTACTGTTTCTCATAGAAGACTCCACTAAATTATTTGCAACTGCCATCAAAATAAAAAATTGTCTAGTTGTTTTCGCTACCAACCCAGATACTTCATAGATTCTAGCGTCAAACGTTGCACTTTTGGTTTTATTCGCAAACTTCATACGACCGAAGAAGTTGTTAAAATGATTTAGATTTTTATTGGACGGTAAATCAGCAGTTTAGCACAGGCGAGACTTAGGGATGAGATGGAACTTTGTAAGTGCAACTTGGTACTGGGAACTGTGTTAATCACACTTGGCTGCAGCTCGTTAAAAGTGATTTAAGCTTGTTTCTGGTTTGGAAATACCAATTTGAAATTGTGGACAGGGCTATTGAAGAGTATCTCAATTACAAAATATTAATATAGGTATTTAGTATTTAGCGGTGACAGCCCAGTGGCTATCGAAATCGCCTCTCACTCAAGTGGTCCGGGTTCAAATCCAAGCGGTACGCACTAAAGACTTTTCTTAGCTATGTTTGATTTAACAAATAAATTTAACCTGCTGTAACAGTAAAGGAATCTTCGTGAGGATACCTGCATGCTTGAGAGTTCTCCATAATGTTCTCGAAGGAATGTGAAGTCTGCCAATCCGCACTTTGCCAGCGTGGTGGACTAAGGCCTAATCCCTCGCATTCTGAGAGGGGACCCGTTCCCAACAGTGGCACAAAGAAAGGGTTGTGATGATGATTATAGGTATTCATTAATGTAAATAATCTTTGGGGCAATTCTTTTTTAAGATATCTTAAACATTTTTTTCAACATCTATCTATATCTATATATATAAAAGGAGAAGGTGACTGACTGACTGACTGACTGACTGACTGACATATCAACGCAGGGCCTAAACTATACGGGTTAGAAACTTGAAATTTTGCACAGGGGTTCCTTTTATAACGTAGGGGAGCACTAAGAAAGGATTTTTGAAAATTCATCCCCTAAACGGGGGTGCAAAGTTAGTATGAAACTTTGCCGTTTTTGAAGTCAAGTGGGAAACCCGAACGCGAGCAGACGTCGTTAATGGGTCTAATTTTACGCGAGCGAAGCTGCGGGCGTCCACTAGTTTTATAACAAAACTCTATTGCAAAATCTATTGCAATATGACAACTTCATCCTGCTTTCTATTGTTGGGAAACTCCTGGACCTGCAAAAGGCATCTATCATAAATAACGCGGAAGCACCTTCAAGATACTTCAGCTGACTCGGCCGCGAGCAAGGCACAAACCCATCCGCCCGCAACGAAAATGAAAGATTCAATTTGGAACTTTTCAAATCGAAACCAAGTTTCTAGTCCTCAGTAATTTGTTGGTGGATTTCAAAAATCGAATGCGGCCGTTTGTTCAGGTTTAAAAATGGAGTTAGTTATTGACTTCTCCAAGTTTTTTTAATTTAATTTTGTCACATGGCGGCGGTAAGTTCAAACATTTGGTAGGACATTTTTAATTAGTTTACCTTGTAATTTGAAATAGGTCAATTAGAAAATTGGTCACATAAGAGAAGCATCGCATGTGCGATACCAACCTTGAAGGATGTGATTTGCAGTCTTTCAAAGCGCTCCATATATTAGCCAGAAGGAAATACCTTAGCTGGAATTTCGGAGGCCTTTGGTCAGCATAAAACCTTCCGCCAACGGGGTTGGCCACTAACCCATCCGCCTATCCGCAGAAATCTGAAGCATACTATCCAACCATTGGTCAGCCTTCAGCCTTTCAGTTGTGCGAGACCTGTGTTCAGAAGTTCATCGTGCTTCATAAGTCGGCCAACAAATTATTTCTAATCAAGCTAAGGCTGCATCAAATATGGGGTGGCATATGGGGTGATTCTTGGCATACACGATTGGCTGTCTCGTGTCTGTCCTAATCATGTCATGGTCATACTGTACATTTTTCTGTAAAAATTAATTTGAATTTTAAAAGAGTACCGAGAGTTTTTTCCTCCGGCTTTTTTCTCTCTCGGCCTACACTAGGGCATAGGATAAGAATATTGTAAATTCTTCCTAAAGCCGATGACCATATAGATAGTCTATCGTGACTTAGAGCTTAGCTTAGTGGTAGGTAATTATTGTAAGTTAATCCTAAGGCAAGTTAGGCACCTGTGTAGGATTAGCTATTCATTCAATAATCAATAGCTAATCCTTTGCCTTATATAGATCAGTTAGTAGTTTAAGTAGTTTTTAGTTAGGTACCTAGACTTTCGTTAAGCGTGTCTAATCACCTCATAGCGAAATAAATTATTTGAATTTTGAATTTTTTGAATTTTGAATAGCACTCAATTTAGGATTAATATTATTTGATACAACTCAAAAATTTGTTCTGATCTTAACTTAAAATGTGTGCACTGTGTGCAGGCCATAAAAATTGATGCACTTAACTGAGATGATTGTTTATTTGGTCCATCTCCAAAATTGGTTCTGATCTTAAGTTCTTTCTCAAAGTATTGTGTAGGTATTTAAGTAGTTTGTAGTTACCTAGACTTTCGTTAAGCGTGTCTAATCACCTCGCGAAATAAATTATTTGACTTTTACTTTGACTTTGTGATGATTGTTTATTTGATCCATCTCAAAAATTTGTTCTGATCATAACTTAAGTTCTTTCAACAACTCAAAGTGTATGCAGGCCATAAAAATTGATGCACTAAACTGTGATGATTGTCTCAGAAACTAAGTAGGAAATGTATCGCGTATTCCTCCGGTGTTTCTCGCGGCGTGCATGAGCGATGTGACTGTTTGTCCTACTTAGCGGCTGACAGATACATGTAGCTTGAGCGTCAGGGCTGAAAACTCGGAGAAAAAGAATGTTTTGTTAAAACATAACACAATTCATAATATCACACACATGTGTGCTCGGGAAGTATGGGAGTGATGTTATTAAATGTACGCGTATACCTGGAGCAAAGGTGTAGAAATTACATCCATTTTTCACCACTTATGTATAAGTAATTATTATATACCAAGACTATACAGGAACAATTACATTACAATACTTTAAAATACAATACAATGGGTACGATAGCCTTATCGCTAACTAGCGATTTATTCCAGGCAATCTTGGGCTGAGGAGTCAGAGAAAGAGTCTAAATATGGTAGCGTGTACAAAAATACAATAAGAACATATATACCTCATGTTTGTATGTAAGAAAAACCTATTAATAAATTTCCCGAGGCAGATATCGAACCTTGAACCTCTAGGTTAACAGTCACGAGACCACCAGAACAGCGAATCAGATTAATTTTACCCTGAAAAAAAATCACGAAGAGTGGATTACTGAGAGAACTTATTCTAGGAAGGGTCTAGGATCTAGGATCTCTCCTAATTACTTTATGACTGATGTTTATGGTTGGATGTTTGTTTAAAAATGTGGATTCTGATTATTGGCAGCCCTACACCATTTTCTCTTTTCCGAAAGTCCGAGAAAAATGGCGCTTTCGTCGGATCCACGCGACGACGCCACCAGATCAAACTGGTCGGCGTTAGTCGGACATGTTGGTGGCTTACTTCTCTATTTAATTATTCTCAAAAATAGATCTCAAAGAATAAAGGACATAGAAAGGAAGCAACTACAAGTAGAAGATATTAAAACATAACATCAAATGTATAAACAAATCACCACCACAACCCTTTCTTTGTCCCACTGTTGGGCACGGGTTTCCTTAGAATGAGTGGGATTAGGCCTTAGTCCACAACGCTGGCCAAGTGCGGATTGGCAGACTTCATATGCCTTCGAACATTATGAAGAACTCTCAGGTATGCAGGTTTTCTCACGATGTGTCGTTCACCGTTACAGCAAGTGACATTTACTTAAATCTTATTTAAATAAAAGAAGAACCTGACTGACTGACTGACTGACTGACTGACATATCAACGCAGGGCCTAAACTATAAGGGTTAGAAACTTGAAATTTTGCACAGGGGTTCCTTTTATAACGTAGAGGAGCTAAGAAAGGATTTTTGAAAATTCACCCCATAAGGGGGTAAAACGGGGGGTGCAAAGTTAGTATGAAACTTTGCAATTTTTTAAGTTACTGAATGTCTAATTACACGCGAGCGAAGCTACGGGCGTCGACTAGTAAAAAATAAACTTAGGAAAACTTTGCCAAAGTTTGACGTCTTATACTGTTCGTTCTATTTAAAATCTAACTGATTCATGTAGATCGGTGCCACTACCTTATTAAAAATTCAATATCAAGATGATCTTGGCTGGCCGCAGCAACGTGTAGTAGGTATACATACAGCGTCATATTAAACTCCACACGCCCAGGAAATTGCTTTCACTTGATCTCAAACTGGCAGCCCTGGCAGTTCTAAGTGATAGGCGGTAACGGGAGCGTTTTATCATAGCTTTATAAGGCGAGTAATTGTTGCCACACACGTAAGGTTACATGACAGTTATAACCATGCATGCCTAAAAGTTAAATAGCTAGGCTGCACCCATAGACATACCTCTGCTGGGCACGGCCCCTCAGGCAAATCTGCGGGAGGTCTAGAGCATACTCCACCACGCTGCTCTAATGCGAATTGGTGGAGGGGATAGTAGCCAGCCAAGTAGTCGAATGTCCTCAAGCCACGAGAAGGTCTTCGACAAGGCTTAACGACGGCTTTTCACTATTTAAACAATCGGGACCGACTGCTTAACCTGCCCTCCGTAGCATGTTAACGCCCATGATAGTTTGTCACTAGCGGTCACCTATGCACAAACCAACCGCGCGCGACGTTGCCTAACTCTGTCCATCACATTGAATCGACGCAACCCATACCTACTAACGCTCGCCAAGTCGTAAAAAAGGAAAAAAAAATTCTCTGCTCCAAAAGGCGTTGACTCAGCATAATGCTGCGGTGATAAGCCACAGCGCTGATTTTCAACGGGGTGATATTTGCACGATAAAGGTGACAGTACAAGGTATATAATACTAGCTGACCCAGCAAACGTTGTTTTGCCATATAGATAATTTTTAGTGAATATTTTGGGAGAACATAATGTAAGTGTGTGGATTACTATTACCACTACCACTACTACTACCACTACAACTACCACTACCCCTATTACTACCCCTACCACTACCATTACCACTACCACTACTACTACCACTACCACTACCACTACCACTACCACTACCCCTATCACTACCACTACCATTACCACTACCACTACTATTACCATTACTTATAATCGAAAGCGTTCAATAAAAGTAGGAAATTATTAAAAATTAATATTATTACGTTGATACAACTCTTAACAAATGCATTAATTTCGACCAAATTTGATTACCATAAAAACGGTTCTAGTGAGATAGAAAAACGAAAAGATAGACATATAATGTCGTGGACAATTTTTTAGATCATTTCAAGAGGAATAATTCTTTCATACATATATTTTTGGTATCTTGAACTGTTTTCGCAGCGCACGCAACGGAAGCCCTCAAGGATGAATAATTTTCCCCGTTTTTTTCACATTTTCCATTATTTCTTCGCTCCTAATAGTTGCAGCGTGATGTTATATAGCCTAAAGCCTTCCTCGATAAATGGTCTATTCAACACAAAAAGAATTTTTCAATTCGAACCAGTAGTTCCTGAGATTAGCGCGTTCAAACAAACAAACAAACAAACAATCTCTTCAGCTTTATAATATTAGTATAAGATAGAAAAACGAAAAGATAGACATATAATGTCGTGGACAATTTTTTAGATCATTTCAAGAGGAATAATTCTTTCATACATATATTTTTGGTATCTTGAACTGTTTTCGCAGCGCACGCAACGGAAGCCCTCAAGGATGAATAATTTTCCCCGTTTTTTTCACATTTTCCATTATTTCTTCGCTCCTAATAGTTGCAGCGTGATGTTATATAGCCTAAAGCCTTCCTCGATAAATGGTCTATTCAACACAAAAAGAATTTTTCAATTCGAACCAGTAGTTCCTGAGATTAGCGCGTTCAAACAAACAAACAAACAAACAATCTCTTCAGCTTTATAATATTAGTATAGATTAGGGTTCTTCCAAGGACTTCGATTTGAGTTACTGTGTGGCATTCGCAGAGGCAGCGAGTGTAATTATATCCGCTTTCTCCTTTCAATTGATCTGCCCAATTATTCTTTTGTCGGATCTGACTATTGTGACTGCGTTTCATGACGAAACCCAAAGGTAGATTTTGTGGATGTCTTGTGTATACATGTACATATTAAATCTAAATAATGACAAAGGTATCTGAGCGCTTCCTGTAAGAGAGTGCCGCGTCAATAGTACATGAAATAGTCTTTATTTTTGTACATTGGCAACTCCACCACTTTGTCCCACTGTTGGGCACGGGTCTCCTCTTAGAATGAAAGGGATTAGGCATTAGTCCACCGCCCTGGCCAAGTGCGGATTGGCAGACTTCACATGCCTTCGAGAACATTATGAAGAACTCTAAGGCATGCAGATATATCGTTCACTGTTACAGCATTTGACATTTCATTGCTCTAATCGCCTTAATAGGCCTTAGCTTCCGAGGCTTCGTACTCGAAGTACAGCTGACTGGTACACCTTAAAACATTTTTATCTACAGCAGATGGCATGGTTCTCTATATGAACGTTATACTGGAAGGTTCCTTAGGTAGAATAGGTACTTGAACTTCCTTTCACCATATATATTACGCGGTGGAAGTACATTCCATAGATGTGTACACAACTTCACATAAATACAAAGAAGTTTAACTCTTATTGCATTTGCTTCTTGATTCTAAATTAAACCGTTTAAAAATACGCATTGCTTGTTTATTTCTAGCCTTTTTTTTACGAGTGGGAAACCTTTTAAAGGTACCCAGATATCGTGGTAGCAACGCCGGGTTATGTGGGATTTCCACCCACTAAAACCCCCTCGGTGGCCTTCCTCGCTGCTTGTGGAGGGCTCCGGGATCTCTGTTAGAACGAACAGGTGCCCTCCAGCGCTGTCCCCATGACAGACTCGTCTCGGACAAAACGTCCAACTGAACCCAGAAGCCTCCTTTTAGTCGCCTCTTACGACGGGAAAGGCATACCGTAGCACTATTCTAATCCCGAGCTACAGGTACTGTTTATTTCAAGCCTAGATTGCACAAAAGAATACGACACCAAAAGTCAGGGCGCAAGGGCGTCGTCGGAGGCCCCAGATATATTTGGAATTCCAACTTTGTCTTGCGCCCGACGCAAGTCCACCTTTAGTAAAAATTCCTGGCATACCGCTAGAAGCGCAACGTGCCTGCAATATTCACTTAAGCTCCGCTCGCACTGGAGTGATGTCCAGTAAAACTATGTAAAAATAACTGGAAAACATTGATAACAGCTTCTGAAAAAATATTTGTAGTACCTACTCTGGAAAAAAAATTATACATCAATGATTTTATGCTATTGCTACGCTGGATTTCAATAACATATCTACAGATAGATTTGGCTATCGGAGATAGAAATTCGACACATTTTATATGGGACTTATGTCAAATTTCTATCTCCGATAGCCAAATTTATCCGTAGATAGGTAAGCCAGCTCAATAGAACTCAGTGTTAAAAATGCTCTGAAAAACAAAATTAACAGGGCATCGTGCTCGGTGCCCTGTGCGACGCAGAGTAAACAGAAAACGTTCCAATTTGGGACGTTTTCCAGGCAAGATCTGCTTATTTTTTTAAACTTCCTATATTTTATTCATTTCTTTTATAACCTTATCTATGGTTTACATTTATTTCATTAAGTAGAGAATACATATTCATTAAAACTTATTATCAAAAGATGAAAAAAAAATTCCTACTTGAGGCCTTGCCTTAGTCACCAATATCCATTCGTAACAGCACATAGCCGCTGATTGATTTTTTATTTTTGTGTAATTTTGTGATCCATTCATGCGTCTTAACAACAACCTGCAATCAACTCCATCGACATTGCAACGCATGTTAGGTGCTATTAAAGGCTCGTTGTATTTTTTATATAAATAAGATGTTAAACGAGTTTACAGTTTCGATGACTAATTGAACCATGGATCTGACCTAAAAGAGGCTTACCTCTTATAAGGCTGAATTCGCGGGGACTAACTGTGTGATTGCAGCATTAAAGGTAGAGTAGGGATATCATATACATTTGCTAATTTTAATGTCTTCCACTTCTGATCTTTCGGGATGAGACGACTGATCCATAGTGTTAAGCTGAACTGATATCGGCCAGCAGTGTAACCGCTAAGGGCAGAATATCCTGAACTTCAATGCTTGGTTGACCAGTTTAAATCGTCGGCCCTATCGTCTAAGTACACCATCCCAACACTTTCTTTGTTCACTGTTGGGCACGACTGGAGAGTCGTGGCGGACTAAGGCCTGATCCCTCCCATCCGGGACCCCTCCCGAAGTTGGCCAAGTGCAGGGTGCCGTTGGTGGGTGCCGCTTGGATTTGAACCCGGATCGCTCGAATGAAAGGCTAGTTCGATAGCCACTGAGCTATCACCGCTGCATAGGAGTAATCTAACGAGTCAAGTGGATTTCCTAGGCGTTTTATATAAATCACATTTTATTGGCATCACGAGAGCCGTATCATTTCGCGAGATATCTATTCAGGGGCATTGCTAGGCATACGTGGTCTGCATACGCGCTGTCGAGAACAAACTTATGCTTACCGCATCTTTTGAATTATGCTGCAAAACGCTACCTTATCTCGTTGAGACAGAGTTGGGTTTGGTGTGTCCAGAAAACGCAAGTGCAAAATAATGATGGTTTCTTGCAAAATGTACCGCGTACTATCTGTCAAAGCGTTGTAATAAAGTAAGAGTAAGTGGGGACATTTTTATGATAGTTTTAAAAGGTGCATCCAGTAATAAGGATGTAAGGAGTTCTTGGTTCCACTGAAATGTGATTTGACCTCGTTAAAAATATTAGACTGCTTTACTCTAAATTTAAACCATAATACCTGACTAGCGGATTTGTCTACTTATTAATATTTTGTATTAAGGAATAAAATATCATATTCTTTGCCTTCTAAACTGGGCTGTCAAATGCTAGTCGTTTTTGGAGACAAAGTTAAAATACTCGTTCAGGATCACTCAGGAGGAAAGCAGTTGGAGGTAAAAAAATTGAGATCTATGTTAATAGGAGAAGACAAAACCTTGTAACCACCCCATTCTAAGAATAATACGCAGAAATTATGTAAAATTGAGTTGACATACGATAAAGTTTATTTTGTAAGCGGTCAGAGTTATCGATTGACTACATAAGCTACAGCTCAAGATGCCCAAGAGCCACAAGACTGTCCGCTATTTGCTTTCAGAGGATTCTCATATCGCTGCGACCCATTGTATGTAAACCTACCTATCAGTGTATAAAATCCACGTATATGTGATTGTACCAAGGCAAAAGCGAGTACAAATTAGATTTTTGACGATATAAAGCTATGCAAGCCCGTGTTATTAGACCGTAAATATTAATACCGTAGAAGCAATAACCATTAAAACATAACAACAACTCGGTTTGGTACAAAATTTTGCCGGTTTCATTTGTTTTGGTGCCAAAACAACACAGTTTCAGCATTGCCATGATTTCTCTCTTACTACGGCAAGTATTGTTTTGCCGTAGGAATCTTTAAAAGTTAAAATTCATCGACCTTATTATAAGATACGCAAGGACTATTTCATCATATTCTCTTAATCGTGAGATTGTAGGATGCTTGGTAATTTATGCCCATGCAATAAATACATTTGGTGGTCCAAGATCATTATACCAAATGGTGCATTTAAAAACGTGCGTTCTTGGTGTATATGGAGCGTGTACTGAGTTCTGATTTAATTGTACTGGGAGTTACAAGGAGGATGATAATGCAGGAAGAGGCTTAAGGAACATCTAAGAATAATGCCATGCACTTAGTGAATGTAGTTTATTTACGCTAGCGGTCTTACTAATCCAGTGAGCTGTAAGAGTTGAGCTTAAGAAATCAGTAGATGTGAGTGCTATCGTGTGTTTAAATTCCTTTTCTCTTTTTAACTTGCTTTTATTAGCTTTGTATGTTTATATGTAAAATAATCTTTGAACGTGATTTTCGCCCACTATAAAACGTCGGATTAATTTGAAACATTGCTCTCATCAAGGATCGATGACAATGCAATAATTAAAAATATAATATGTATATGTATGTACTCGTATATATATTTTTTAATCTACATTTTAGTTTGGTTATTTACAAAAATTTGTTAATGTGTGTCAAATTGCAGATAATAGGAGCTGCATATTAGGAGCTGTAATATTTAAATTCAATAAAAAACTGGTAATCTGATCTTTTTATAATGATATTCAGAAAGCCTGTTCAGGTGTTTTTTGGAGTACAAAGATGTACCTTTTTTGTTTGCTTAAATTAATAAAATTAAACCGCTTTTCGTGACTGGTTAGCCCAATGGTTGGCTGGTAGAGAATGCTTTATGCAATAATCTCGCTATTTGTACCCTGTACATTTTTTATGTGGTTCAATAAAGATAAATGAATTAAAAAAATACTTTTCCCTTCCCCATATTTAAGCTTTGGAAGATACTATCATGTGAAAAAAAATCGGCTGCACTCATGCTTACAAGCTTGTACGTAGACTAATTTAGGTAAGCGACGGATAAACACTGGTAGATAATAACTTACCCAAAAATAACACCAACCAACACTGTTTAATTAATTACAAACATCCAATGTCTTCAGTAAAAACATCGTTACTACTCGAACAAAACTCTAGACAGTCGATTTCTTACAACTGTCATGTGCTCGATTGTTTATTTGAACAAGTGATTACGAGCAGCGAAAGAAACTCAGTAAAAAGTGTGAAGTTTGGTAATATGTAACACGTCATGATATGAGGGGAGGATTATGAAGTTGTTATAATAACAAATAATTTCTCGAGCACATTTTATGACTTTAAAGATGAAACTTTAAGTATGTCGATTGATGAGAACTTCGTACGATTATAGTAACACATATATTGGATGCTTCATGATATTTTAGTTACATACAATGGATATATCTTTTGGTAACGTAGAAGCTACGTCACATATTACTAAATAACTACAGTAAGTACACAATTATTGCTTTTTTTTTTAACTTAAAATGCCCGGTAGCAACTCGGAGACCGAATTTATGCCCGGCATCTAGCAATAGGCTTACCACCTATTACATGGGGACATTACATCCTCGCTGCGATCCATAGACGTCCCACTGCTGGGCATGGGTCTCCCCCACAGGCATAGCTGCGGGAGGTCTAGAGCATACTCCACCACGCTGCTCCAATGTGGATTGGTGAAGGGGTTAGTGGCCAACCCAGTGTCGAATGTTCTCAAGCCACCCGAATTGAAAACAACCGAGACCGACGGCTTTACGTGCCCTCCGAAGCAAGGTAGCGTCCATGAAATTTTGCCACTAGCGGTCACCCATCCACAAACCGACCGCGCCCGTCGTTGCTTAACTCTTTCGATCACATTGAATCGACGCGAGCCATTGGGCTATGGACGCTACATTAAATATTATAGGCCAAATTCAAAGCTGCCACTGGGAATTTAAAGTTAGAAATAGGCAACAATACTTTCCCGACACGGAGATCAGAACCCAGGACCTCCATAATCAAGCCTTACTAGAATATCGTTAGCATAATTGAAACCCGTGGAATAAAATATACAGGAAAGCAACCAAATATGGATTTTGGTCGTATTTCCTACCACAATACAGTTTGGATTCCGTATTTGGGATAGGTACTATTCGATATTTGGTTACTTTCCCCTACTAACGATGCATTTCACATCAAAATCCAATCAATCGTCAGTCCAATTATGGTTATAAAAAGCGCCCTCCCAAGGATTTTAAAGTTATAACCTACAAGCGAGAATCTAATTCGTGGGATGTACCACTTATGATCGCTAGTTTTTGTAGCGTTTTTTTCATTCTAATTCTGCGTGACGGTAAGCTGCACATGTCAAACGCTTAGTTGGGACCGAATTTATGTCTGTCAGTCAGTTTTTATCGTTTTTATGTTGATCGACGGAGTGTCAGCTGTTTTCTATTAAACATTCGTATGATTTTTGACGGTTTGTATAGGTCACGAGAGATTGAGTTTAGCTGCGCATTGAAAATGTTGAAACAATCATAATATGAATACCTTATTGAAGTTATGATATCAAGGGTTGTGTCTCCTATTCCGAGAGGCAACCCTTGCCCAACAGTAGGACTAAGAACGGGTTGTGGTGGTGGATGTTATACGTTTCATACGTACGAAGTTAACTTTAAAGAAATTTTTTAACCTTTTAGAACTTTAACCAAAACTTTTTAGTGAACTCAAAGCACGCTCCATGCTCTGGTATTTTTTTAACAAATTAAAAATCATATTCTACTTGAAAATCAGACGCAATGGTAGTTTATATTGTAGTGGTTTGATTTTATTCTGTTAAGTACATCGGAATTCATTAAAATGATTCAGGTACGCCTTTGACGTGAATATACATTGAAGAGACTGTTCAAGCCTTACATTGAAATAATGATTTGATTCTCATAAAGTGTCAATGGCTTCCGTTTGCGTAAAAAAAATGTAGTTCTGTTGAAATTATCAATAGATAAATAATACATACTATGGACATTCACACACGGCCATCTGACCCCATATTAGCGCGAACCTGTACTATGGATGCCACACTGATATACATACATAGATATTTTAAAATGCATAGGTACTTAAATAGATAATATTGACATCCAGACACAGAAAAAACACAAGTGTTCGTCGCACGAAAATTTGTCCTGTGGGATTCGAAACCACGACCCCTGGCGCAACAGGTAGGGTCACTACCGATTGCACCAACGGGCCCATCGAAGTTGTTTTTTTTTAATTAATTTAACATATTTTTAATGTCCACACCATACTACCTCCGTCCACATTATTATCGAAATAAGGAGTCGGAAGTTTTGGGACATATTACAGAAATTATATACCTAGGAATCGTAAACCCTTCTATAAATTGGAAAAATAGCCTTTATACATTATTGGGATAACAGCACGTAGAAAAACGTTTGCACAAATTCTAAAGCTGAATACTGGAATTCCAGCGATCGGTTCGGCATCCCTTGAGGGCTGGCAAACTACGATTACCTAGGTGTGCTTCTGACAATGAATCGAGCCAAAGGTGTTTCGAATGGATATAGCTACAGCAATTTAAATTACAATTTACAACATAGACTTGTTCTAAACCTGCATTTCTGCAAGAAATATTTGACTGTATTTCTTCTCGACGATTACCTCCGTTTTACCCCCTTAGGGGATGAATTTTCAAAAATCTTTCCTTAGTGCTCCCCTACGTTATAAAAGGAACCCCTGTGCAAAATTTCAAGTTTCTAACCCTTATAGTTTAGGCCCTGTGTTGATATGTCAGTCAGTCAGTCAGTCACCTTCTCCTTTTATATATATAGATATAGATATGATGTAGCGTCCATATTTAAATGGCTCAAACCCCAGAGGCACGCACCAATGACTTTTCTGCGTTATGTGCGACTTAAGAAATTAAATGTCACTTATAATGGTGAAAGAAACATCGTGCCTGCCTGCCTGAGAGTTCTTCATAATATTTTCGAAGGCATGTCATTGTGAAGTCTGCCAATCTGCACTTGGCCAGCGTGGTGGACTAAGGCCTATCCCTCCCATTCTGAGAGGAGACCCGTGCCCAACTGTGAGACAAAGAAAGGGTTGTGATGCTGATGATGATGATGAAGCACATTGTTACTCATACTTATGACTTTCTAAGTTGGCAACAGATTAAGGACTAACATCTTAGCATTGTTACACATATTCTACCACCAGCTGTTCAGTGAGATATGAAAATTTGAACACAAACCGTCGAGATACGCCGTCAAATATCTCCTGGTACCTGCAAGTCGTAACAAAACTTGGTGTCTCTCCAAACTTGGACGGTAGATCTTGGCCTACATTCAGTTCGAGCCGACTTGTATGCCCATTAAGTAAGCGATTTTCAGCATTTTCATTTTGCAACTACGACATATTTGATGGTTGACTGAATAACTGAAGAAGATGGTAAAAACGGTTCAATGGACAGTGCCACAGTATAGAGAGAGAGATGTGAGGTTGCACTAATTTATTTATTTATTTATTTGGTATTTTATGTACACTGTTTTAGCATAAAAAACATAAATAGAGTAATAAAGGAAGAAAATGGTACAAGGGCACTACTTATTAATTAATAATGTTAGATACTAATTTTAACTTTATTATTATTACAACAAAATATTAGTTATTTTAATTTTATTTTGTTGTAAATTGGTTTTTATTTTGATTTATATTTATTCACTGTTAGTATTATAGGTGCTAAAATGTTGTAAATCTTAACGTTCTGCATTTTTTATTGGTGGCTATAATAACCTTCACCACAGAATAATAGTACAAGCCTTAACTAAATAACAAATTTTTATTATGTCCAGTAGTGGCAGCAGTGGCCATCAAGAACCGTTAATTCACCAACAACTTTTAAATTTAGTGTTTCCGGCATATACTAAAAATAATTCATCTGTGATCTTCGGCTTTTTTTAAAGACGAAAAATTCCGCTCACTCTGTGTCCGTACTCTGAAAAATAGTATTCATATTTAAGTCCTTCTGCAGGAGAAACTTTATTTGTGTAAATTGAAACATGAAAAGTTGCAAATCGCTGTTTAACTGACGATGAAGCGTTTTATTTTACTTAAACATTACTTCAGTGGATTTCTTGAGAAATTCATTCTCTAATGCGTAACTTTGTGAAGCAATCAATTGATACTTTTAGGGCTTTCAAAGCTCGCGTTGACTCAGTGGTGTAGTGGTCATAAGCGCGACTGGTAAGCTCCTGGGTTCGATGGCAATAGTATTTGGGTTTTTCTCATTTGAAATTCCCAATAACTGCGTTCCCAAGTCTGGATTAATAAAGATAAGCAATAGGCTAGCGTCCATAGCCCAATGGCTCGCGTCGATTCAATGTGATCGAAAGAGTTAAGCAACGACGGGCGCGGTTGGTTTTTGGATGGGTGACCGCTAGTGGCAAAATTTCATGGACGCTACCGTACTTCAGAGGGCAAGTAAAGCCGTCGGTCTCGGTTGTATTCAATGCTGGAAACAGTCGTTAGATTTCATCGAAGACCTTCGGGTGGCTTGAGAACATTCGACACTGGGTTGGCCACTAACCCCTCTACCAATCCGCATTGGAGCAGCGTGGTGGAGTATGATTTAGTCCTCCCGCAGCAGTATATGTGGGGGAGAACCGTGCCCACCAGTGGGACTTCTATGGGTCGCGAAGCAATAGGCTCACCATATATCACATGTAACCTAAATATAACTGGTGAATAATGGGTGTACTACACCCGTTCAGCCCTACCCTTAAGCTCACTGCTAACTCTTTCTGTAGGTTATGTCTCTCTGAATTTAGAAGGAAATTGATGTATGTTTCGGCTAAACAGACAGTCAAAGGAATTGGAACTCTACTATCAAAGTCGTGATATTTATTCGAGGGCTTCACTTTCACATCCGTAATCAGATCGACGAACAAATTTTTTTTTAAAACACTGACAGACAAACAGCCATCCACTTGATCGACACCGTCAACTATGGATACGTGCGACACTAGGAGTATCAAAGGTGCTTTGATGGCCTCGAAGAAATCGTTTTAGCATTGATTGGTGGTAACGACCGAAAGTCAATGGGTTTTACACTCCAGGGGGCCTAGACAGACAAGTGGCAAAAACGCTAGTAGAATAGATTAACAAATGTATGGGATTGACATCCGTTAACGACAAATTAGTCGTGAGCTAATGTCAATCCCATACATTTGTTAATCTATTCTTTTTCTATTCTACTAGCGTTTTGCCACTTGTCTAGGCCCCCAGGTTTCAATCCTTGGTTGTAAAAGGGACCGCGAAAATCGTTGATGTTGTCGTGTTGATGGTCAGTACTGGGCCCCAGCCGTTATTCGTGATGAATATATAAACGATAATAATAGAGTTTCATATATTAGGCACATACATAAAATATTTTATGAGAAAACAATAAATCCATTTATTGGTAAATATCACGCAACCCTCTATACACGGGGCAAAGGCATGGCTCCGGGGTAATCGCATTCTATTACATCAGACTGGAGATTGATAATATTATACGATTTGCCCCTAAATATATTATTCGTGAACTACAATAATATTGTAGAGAAATGACTGGAAGTGCTTGGAAATAACGCTATAAATAATTATATTTTACAGTATATTCGATTCTTATCATTTCCTGATTAAGTGTTTAAGGTATGCTTATAACTAAAAGTTATATAACATTTTTATCAGTGCAAGGTATATTACAAGGGTATTTTTTACCCTTTAGTACACTGGACAGTAGATTTACGTGTCGGTACACCTTACTCTTTAATAGATAGTCCTAATATTCTATACTTAAGCACTGTTAATTGCAGCGCGTGCACTTTGGAGTGGCATTGTATCAATTAAAGTATGAATAAATAATTTCAAATAATTTTACTGACACCTACCTTCAGATTTCACCTTCATATTAGGTTGACTGGTAGAAAATGCCGTGGTGCATTAAGTCCGCCATTTGTTAAATCATTTTCCAGATTAATCAATAGTTTCAATAAATAAATAAATCAGAGTAAAATCAGCATTCGAACCGGAAAGTTTACTTTAATATCCTGACCTAAGTTTGGCCTGAAATTGAATGTTACGATAGTAGTGAAATAAAAACCCCTGTCCTATACCATAAAAACACCAAGCCACATCCATCGGTCACTATACCATGCGTGGAAGTAATTCTTTATATTTGTATGCATTGGCTCATGTTTCCCATTTCTAGGGCCTTCAGATCGTAAGTTACGTTGACATTCGATACATTAATATCCTCAATATTACACTACGCTTGACCGTTGACGGTAACTAAGTAAGTCGGATCATATCAACCCATCAGACTCCTGAATTTTGGCTTTAGGTATATGTGATGTGAAATAATGAGGGTGATTATAATATATACATATATCATCATCATCATCATCAGTTTTTTGTGGCTGTACGTAAGCCTTTTTTTATGGATAAAAGATAGCAAACGAGCTTGCAGCACCACCCATCCACTGCCGGCCATGACAACTGTTACTGACTTTGAACAAGACTCAGACTTGAATGGACTGGGATGGTTAGTCCAATTAGTTTAAAGAATTAATTAGAACATTAGTTGGTCAGTTCGTTAGTAGGTATGAGGACTGGGGGGACTGGGGGGACTGGGGGGGCCTCTCCTAAACTCTCCCATCGACTGCCTCCATGACAATACTGGCAGAATCTGGACAAGAGAGTTAGTAAAGGATAGTAATATAAATATTAGCTGGTAAGGTCCGTATTAGGTTTGAGGAATCTAAGAGCTGGGATTTCAGTCAGTGTTAGTAATTTGTTAGGAGTCTCGTTCCGAGTTGGACACAGCTGCGTTACTACTCGTACGAACGGTGAACTCTGACACACACCATGCCATAGAGAAAGGAGAAAGGCATACAGTTCTAACAATTGAATATCCTTTGAATTTTTGGCATTGAAAAGACTTCTTATAAACGAAATACAGTCTATGTAACTACGATGTCAGTCCTGCATGTAAAAACACTCCTTCCGTTTCTCACTCAAACATTCCACTACTTGTTTATAGTCAAAGTACTGTTTCCTTTGACACGACATATCTAATTTTCTGGTTCCAAAGTCGAACGCAATGTATGAAACATTTCCCGACTGGTTTTTCGTCTGGTTTTCCCGTATTTCTGTTAACAAAACATTTCTTTCTACAGTGATTTAAGTTCTAGTCGTGATAGGGTTTTTTGCCTGTCTCGCGAGAGTGCCCGGGTTCAAATCCTCCAATGCCATTTCTAAGTTATGTTACGTTTCAATCCATCCATCAGCCTTTTGAAGACCACTGCTGGACATAGGCCTCCTTAATCATTTCCTCTACTATAGGTAGAGGCTTCTTGGCTGTATTTTTTATTGAAATTAAACTTTATTAGACACAAGAAGAGGTTAAATTACATGAATAAGTTATAAGTGAGTTAAATTGGTAATAATTTCAATAACATAACGTAGATCCTCATCATCAATCATCATCACAACCCTTTCTGTGTCCCACAGTTGGGCTCGGGTCTCCTCTCAGAATGGGAGGGATTAGGCGTTAGTCCACCACGCTGGCCAAGTGCGGATTGGCAGACTTCGCATACCTTCGAGAACGTTATGATGAACTCTCAGGCATACAGGTTTCCTCACGATGTGTCCTTCACCGTTATAGCAAGTGACGTTTAATTTCTTAAATCGCACATAACTTAGAAAAGTCATTGGTGCGTGCCACTGGGGTTTGAACCCGGACCGCTCGAGTGAGAGGCGAGTTCGATAGCCACTGGGCTGTCAACGTAGATCCTACAACAGGAAAACTTTTAAAGTCAAGTCAAAGGCAAAGTCAAAGTCAAATAATTTATTTCGTTAACGAAAGTCTAGGTAACTAAAAACTAAAAGAAAAGAGATATACATAATGCTGTTCTAAACTGATTAATATAAAGCAACAAAACATTTATTTACTTATAAACGCTCTAACGTAAATTGTTATGTAAGTTTTGCTATTGATCATTGGATCCTAATTAATAATCAATACTAAGCTAATCCTACAATTATAATAACCTTATACTTATGCAATAGTTTAGAGATCTGCATTTCCTTCTAAGGAGCAACCAAGTATCTGATCAGCCTTCACCCATTGCTAAGTTCGGTGAAGCTGTAGAGTCCACTGGGACCAACAACAACAGCTGTTCATTAAAAAAAGGCGTCTAAGGCACCTAATAAGCAACTAAAGGTAACCAAGCCGTCGCGATTCTTAATATTGTTAGGAGGAAATCGATTCTTTATTTGATAAAGGAATATTTTCTCATCGTACGTCAAATCAAACGTAATAAGAGGGGGTTTATTATGGAAATGTCGAGGAGATGGGAGTGGAGCCGATAATTGCATTCAATTGATGTTGGATTACCGCACAATGGTCGGTTAGAACGAGAGAAATAGCGTAGGAAAGAGAGGGATGATATCATCGTCCTAATGCAAGGGTATTCTCACGACTGGAAAAGTCTGGAGCAAACTCCACACTTATCATGCAGTGATGATATGAGGGCTTCATGGCAAACCCGATCGTCGAATGTTTTCAGTATGATCGAACGCTGATACAGCTTAGCTTAGCTTAGCTGCAAACCATTGACGTCCTGGGCATGGGTCTCCCCCACAGACAAAGCTGCGGGAGGTCTAGACCATACTCCACCACGCTACTCCAGTACGAATTGTTGTGGCCAACCCAGTGTCGAATGTTCTCAAGCCACCCGAAGGTCTTCGACAAGGCTTAACGACTGTTTTCAACACTGAAAACAACCGGGACCGACGGCTTAACGTGCCCTCCGAAGCACGGTAGCGTTCAAGAAATTTTGCCTGTAGCGGTCACCCATCCACAAACCAACCGCGCCCGTCATTGCTTAACATCACATTGAATCGATGCAAGCCTTTTGGCTATGGACGCTATTTAACTGGATACAGCTTAACCACTGCTATATTTCGATAACAACATGGCTGATAGCTTGACATTTCCTCCGAAGCACGGAACTGCTCAAGAAAGTTTCGCTACTAGCGGTCACCCATCCAACTGCCAGCTGAAACCGGTGCGGCTTAACAATGTCGACAGGTCGATAATATCACAAGCGCTTCTGGCGTCTGTAACCAAGACTTTCCACTATAAATCGGGGTTCAACTACCAATCCCTCCGCTATTCACATACAATTTCATCACGCATTTCTGTTTATCAGAAACATTTATCAAGTTGATAACTCGTTTCGATGCTTAAGGAAAGTAATTTACTGCGAGAAAAACAATAATAAACAAGAGATTGATTGACAGAAGGGATTTCTCGAGGGGAAATTCTTATTTCCGTCCGTTCGATTTTGTTTATTGACAACATTTTAATAGAATCGTTGTTTTTTTTACTTTTTATAAAACTCCTTGGTCTATTCCCAATTTGTGAAAATGCCTGCTGTACAGTATTTTTATTTTTTATTTTACTTTTTTGTAAGTATAGTTAGATAATATTTTTTTGATTTTAAAATGGGTACTCGTAGTTCGGTTGATTTGTAAAGTTGTATGTAGACATTTTTAGAAATAAATTCATCAATTCATTCATACATAATGACGTCATTTTATCCATTCCGAAGTTGAGGGGCAAGGAATTGCGCGTTTTAAAAACCTGTACGAACATTCCAGGGGAGGTTTTTAAAAAATATTTGACATGTAGATGGGTCTGATTCTGAATGTTTGGCAAACAAAGGGGTTTCATTCAAACGCTTCGCCGGATTCAAAACTGATGTCTGCGTTCGGCAATATTTGACGCCCCGAGCCTTTAATCTTCGGTTTTTGGCAATCGATTATTCAACAATCACAAGTGATGACGACTTTCTAATCTAGTGGCGGGATGATAAAATGTTGGGTTGTTTGCCAAAAAAAAGAAAAGATAAAAACAGAAAAAAAAGTCTTGTAGGAGTTTCACTACGTAATCTGTGTCTTAAATTAATACAGTCGATTCTCTACGGCTTCTGGTAATATTTTTTATCTATATACTAATATTATAAAGATAAAACATATTTTGTTTGTAATGTTTTCACACAAAAACTACTGAACCGATTTCAAAAATTCTTTCACGATTATAAAGCTGCATCTTCACTGAATGACATAGGCTATATTACTACGTAAAGCAGCGGGCGTCCACTAGTACAAGGACTCCGAAGCCGTACAGCCAAGGGAGTGTCCAACAGCATTGGGTATCTATGCAACACAGATGATACATTTCGGCGCAAATGTATCGATCTCCCGCCATTTGTCGCTGGCAATCAATCACGGCTGTAATCAGCGCGCCTCAGACACACAGATCTTATCCGACGAGACACACGGACTCAGATATCATATATTATATATATTTATAATATGTATACAATGACATGGTATTGTATTCCCCTTGTGTTTTGTACATGCTCTATATACCACAACCATTTTTAGACCCACAGTTGGGCTCGGGTTTCCTCTCGTAATTGTAGCGATTAAGCCATTGTCTACCACGCTAGCCTAGTGCAGATTGGCAGACAGAGAACTCTCGGCACGCAGGTTTCCTTACAATTATTTTGTCACCGTTACAACAGCAGGTGATATTTTCAAACTAAATTACTTTTTTGTTCACATTTTTCGTGAAAAAATTTTATGTACCAAATTGGTAGAGATTCTCCGTAGGAAGATTAATTAAAGATCTCTTTATTTAGAAAAGTTATTATTTCTCACATATTTTGGACTGATATTAATTAACAGACAGTGCGTTTACAACGTTATCACAACTCATTAAATGATGCTATTAGTAATCACGCTGGAAGTAGTGTTTAGTATAGATTGTGTGAAACGGAACCGCGGGACCGTTTTGATTGGTTGGTGTAGTTGCCGCCATGTCAAATCCCCTCTCCCCCCTCTCCCCCTTACAAAATTTGCAATTACATCGCGCGCACGCGTCTCTCTGTAAAAATTCGAAAAAGAGAACAAAAACGAGTGAAGCTCATACAATCCCGAATCCCGAAGTCTCCAGATCCAACCCTCGGCACTGGTAAGTGATTGCACCTTTTATCCATCAAAATTGGTCCTTCGAGCCGGATTTAAGTGTTAATTCACGTACGCGGACCGGCCGCCATACTTGTCGTCGTGTGTAATTTCGAACTTGTCTACGTATTTCAATTTAAATTCATAGTTCGTTAGTCATTACAGTACAATATGTCTAAAAATACTCAAATGCTGGTGATTAAGTATGATTTTTACATTGATAAGGTCGCTAACATCCACGATTCAATTTCATCTGTGAATGTGAAAGATCCGTTACACACCGAAAAGTTCAAAATGAAATGTGCCGATTTAGTTAAAATCAAAGAAACTGTCGAGGACTGTTATCTAAATTTGCTTAGCCTAAGTTCTAATAACACTGAACAATTAGATACAATTAAAGAAAAGTATGTGAATTTCGAAGAAAAATACATAGAAATCATGATCAAATATCAATCACTTGTAACAATTGTATCTGATAGTTCGGATTCAAAGTCTAGTTTTCAATCATATTGTAACTCTGACAACAATGTAAGCCTACCGAGAATCAATTTACCGTCGTTCTCGGGTAATTATTGTGATTTTCCAAATTTTATTAACCTATTCGATAGCTTAATTCACAATAATCAATCGCTGAGCCCTGTTCAGAAGAAACATTATCTACTTAGTTGCCTTTCACACGAGCCGTTAAACTTAGTTAAACATCTAACTAATATTCCAGAGAATTATGAAGAGGCCCGTTCAATACTGAAAAGTAGGTATGATGACAAAAGATTAATAGCCGACTCACATCTGAGCGCAATGTTGTCTTTACCTAACGTTTCAATTAAAAGTGTTTCACAACTGCGCAGCTTTGTTAGTAATATTCAAGAGAATACGCGGGGTCTCACTAGTTTAGGCTTCCCCGTTAGCGAATGGTCGTTGTTATTATTACACATCTTTGTAAGAAAACTAGACACTGATTTGCGGTCAAAATTCGAACTAGCGCACCAAGATAAAAAAATACCTACATTCGATAATTTAATAACTTTCCTAGATAACATGTGTAAAACTTTAGAGACTTCAGGCTTATACACTACAAGCGGGAACAAATCTGCTCCCCATAGCAAGTGTAGTAATTCGCACAAAGCTTCACTAGCATCCACAGCAACACACAACAATCAGAACGTCGAATCACGCAAACCGAATCAAAGTAGTAATGCCAGCTGTCCATTATGCAATAGTTCTCACTATTTATTTAAGTGTACGAAGTTTATGAACATGGACACACGATCTCGGTTTAATTTCGTTACGTCAAAAAGCTTGTGTTTCAATTGTTTACGTCCCCATCGGGTGCATAATTGTTTTTCTAAGTCGCGATGTCAAATTTGCAAATGTAAGCATAATACCTTGTTGCATACTTCAAGTGAACAGACACCTGCGAATACTGTTCATTTGAATGACAATAATATGAACTCTTTGCCTAATCCATCGAATATTATCAATACACCGGCGGAATCTCATTCAAAACAAAACGTTGAACCGCAAGGCATTGACTCATCTCTTTCGCACTCGTACGTATCGCACGGCGCGAGCTCGAGCGGCGACGCATCTTGTCAAAGTCATACCCTGCTCGCAACAGCCGTCATTAATATTTCTAGTTCGGAAGGTAATTATCATCCTTTACAAATCCGTGCACTTTTGGATCCAGCGAGTATGACAAACTTTGTTACGTTGAGTTGTGTCCAAAGACTAAATGCCAGTTATCATAGAACGAATATAAGTGTTACAGGCATAGGCGGTGAAGTTAGTTTCAGTGCGAAAGGTCGATTAAAACTTTACTTAAAACCGAATAATCTCGAGTCGTCTTTGTGTGTTGACGCGTTTGTGCTGCCGCGTATTACGTGTGACTTACCAACAACTTCGGTAAGTAGTACCTTTTTACAACATTTTAAAGGCTTGGAACTCGCCGACCCACACTGTAATATCAAGGGACCCATAGATGTATTGCTGGGTGCAGGCGCGTGTGCTCGTATTTTTAAAGGTAATAAATTGGTTCTCGGAGATAACTTACCTACAGCCTTTGAGACATTATTCGGTTGGGTTTTAATGGGCGATTTTGATTGCAACATTTTAGATAGGCAAGATTATCATGCATTTACGTGTATTAGTAACATTGATGATACTTTAAAGCGCTTCTGGGCAATTGAAGAAGTACATTCGAATCGAATTCAACACCCAGATGATGTTTATTGTGAAAATCATTTTAAGCAGACGCACTCGCGTACTAATGATGGTAGGTTTATCGTGCGCTTGCCCTTCAGACAGGGCAACCACAACTTAGGCGAAACTAGAAATTTAGCAGTGAATAGGTTACATTCACTCGAACGAAAATTTATTCGTGATTCTATATTAGAGCGGAAATACAAAGACTTCATGCGAGAATATCACTTGCTGGGCCACATGCAGCCGGTTGAACCCTCAACCGCACTACGTTCTCCAAAATACTACATTCCTCATCACGGAGTTTATAAGAAGGGCTCCGATAAGATCCGTTGTGTATTCGATGCTTCCTTGAAGAGTAGCACGGGGAACTCTTTAAATGATATTTTGTTAGCTGGACCCAAACTTCAGAAAGACATAGTAGATATTATTCTCCATTTTAGATTACATGAGATTGTATTTTCTGCAGACATCCGCCAAATGTATCGGCAGATATTATTACATCCCGATGATCGCAATTATCAATTGATTTTATGGCGGGATGACAGAGACAGCAACATAAGCGAATTTCAGTTGAATACTCTGACATACGGGGTTTCTTCTTCAGCATTTTTAGCAATGCGATGTATACACGAGCTTGCCAAGTTAGGTCGAGAGAGCCACCCGCGCGCCTCTAAAATATTATTAAATGATATTTTTGTAGACGACGTGGTGACGGGTGCAAGTACTCTCTCCGAAGCGCAGGAGATAAAGGCCGAGCTCATAGACTTGCTGGCGCTAGGTGGTCTAGAACTGCGTAAGTGGACCAGCAATCAGACCCAACTGCTTTCAGACATACCGTCAGAATTTTGTGAAATTCAATTCGCAGAGGACAAAGATACGTCATTAAAAATATTAGGTTTTAAATATAATCCCGTTTCGGATAAATTTAGTTATCAAGTTCATATTAATGGTGACAAATGTACAAAACGAGAAATACTGTCTAAAATAAGCGGTATTTACGATCCAAACGGTTGGTTAGCTCCTTTCATTATTAATGCAAAAATATTAATGCAACAATTATGGATATTGGGTGTACAGTGGGACGAAATACCACCCGATTCTATAATTTCTAAGTGGCAATCGTTTTGTGAAAACATAGATTACCTTACAAACTTGTCCATACCGCGACATGTTTTATCAAATAACACAGCTTATTTCGATTTACATGGGTTTAGCGATGCATCTGACGCTGCTTACGCGGCTTGTGTTTATTTACGATGCGTTCATATTGACGGTAGGGTGACCATACATCTTCTCCTTTCTAAAACACGGGTCGCGCCAATCAAGCAAAAACTAACAATTCCCAAACTTGAATTGTCGGGTGCCTTGTTACTGGCTCGGTTATTAAAACGCGTCTCTGACAGTTTAAAATTAAATACTGATCTGTTGAGGCAAATACATGCGTGGAGTGACTCATCTATCGTGTTATGTTGGTTGCGAACGGAACCACACTTACTAAAGGTGTTCGAGTCTCATCGGGTCAGTGAAATACAAAACGTGTTGTCGCCTGAGTTTTGGAGATACGTGCCGTCGGAATTAAATCCAGCCGACTGTGCGTCGCGCGGCATATCGCCTCAGGAGCTCGTGCATCACCCTCTGTGGTGGGGTCCTGAATGGCTACTGGGAGACGAATCCACTTGGCCCGCGCCTTGTGAGCAGCTTACCTACGACACATTGCCCGGTGTGAGAAAGCAGAAGAAGGTTACCGCCGCAGCAGTCACCGAGACTAATTCATTGGATTTTATTTCCAACTACAGTTCGTTTACTAATCTTATCCGTATCACAGCATGGTGTCTACGTTTCGCTAGTAATTGTAGAAAGAAATCTGTAACTTCAGACTCTCTATCTGGCAACGAATTAGAACATAGTTTATTAACCTTAGTCAAGTTAGTTCAACATAACTATTTCGGCAGTGATATTAAACTTATCACTCAAAGCAAACCATGCAGTACGGGGCTGCAACGCTTACACCCATTCATAGACAAGCACGGGCTGTTGCGAGTAGGTGGTAGACTAGTGCACTCGAAGCTCGCGTACACTGCAAAACATCCACTAGTGTTACCTCACACTTGCCATTTTACAACACTTCTGGTAGACTATTACCATTTAAAACATTTACACGCCGGACCTAATCTTTTAATGTCCATACTCAGAGAAAGATTTTGGATTCTATCCGCTAGGCGCGTCACACGCAGTAGGATTTTTAAATGTTTGAGTTGTTTTCGTTTAAAATGTCAGCCGCCCGAAACATTGATGGGTAACTTACCTACCAGCAGGGTCACCCAATCCTATAGGCCATTTCTAAGCACAGCAATTGACTTTACCGGTCATTTCAACTTAAAGCAAAGTTCGGTCAGAAATGCTAAGATTGGTAAAGCTTACGTATGTGTATTCGTTTGCTTCACTACCAAAGCAGTTCATTTAGAGCTCGTTAGCAACTTAACTTCAGAAGCATTTTTAGCAACGTTAAGGCGATTTGTAGGTAGACGCGGTTTACCTAAAGAAATAAGAACCGACTCGGGAGCAAATTTCAAGGGCGCTAGCAACATTTTAGGCAAATTCTCTAAAGAAATTTATAACGATCCTACTTTGAAAAATTACTTAGCTGAACACATCATTGAATGGAAATTTTCACCCCCACTAAGCCCTCATTTCAATGGTCTGGTAGAAGCAGCCGTGAAACAGTGTAAAAACCATTTAAAGAGGGTCATAGGGGAGCGCAATCTAACCTTCGAGGAACTAACAACAGTATTAGTTCAAATAGAATCAATCTTAAATTCAAGGCCACTGTGTCCTATGTCTAACGACCCCAGTGACTTGTCAGTATTGACTCCGGGTCACTTTTTAATTGGAGCTCCTCTTGTAGCTGTGCCTGAAACACCTGCCAACGAACGTTTGAGTTTGGTTTCCCGTTGGCATTTATTGCAATCGATAGTAACGGACGTGTGGAAGAGATGGAGCCACGAGTATCTCCATACGTTACAGCAGAGGAATAAGTGGAACTCCACTAAATTTGATATTAAGGTCAATGATCTTGTACTGTTAAAGGAAGAAAACCTACCACCCTTGCAGTGGTGTATGGGACGCGTAGTCAAGGTTTTTCCTGGACAGGACTCAGTGATTAGAGTGGTAGAAATCAAAACGGCGAAGGGCCTGCTTGTTAGGTCATTGTCAAAGGTCTGCCCTTTGCCATGTAACGACAATTAGATCACAGTAGTAAACCAGCACATTCTTAGTTTTTAATCTTACCTATTGTATCTAGTTGTAGCATAAGTTAAATTTAATATAAGCAAATCATACATAATTTCTGCATACAGTCCACTAAATCTTTATATTGTATAATATTGTATCAAACTTAATCATCACCAGCATTTGAATATTATGAAAAAGGGGTAATCCCCTTTTTGGTGGGGGATTATGTTTAGTATAGATTGTGTGAAACGGAACCGCGGGACCGTTTTGATTGGTTGGTGTAGTTGCCGCCATGTCAAATCCCCTCTCCCCCCTCTCCCCCTTACAAAATTTGCAATTACATCGCGCGCACGCGTCTCTCTGTAAAAATTCGAAAAAGAGAACAAAAACGAGTGAAGCTCATACAATCCCGAATCCCGAAGTCTCCAGATCCAACCCTCGGCACTGGTAAGTGATTGCACCTTTTATCCATCAAGTAGGATGGACCTACGGATTGGCGAACTTCAGCCTTCAAGAAAAGATGCATGCAGGTGTCCTTACGACGTTTCCATAAACGGGAAGGTAACGGTTGTGTTTATTTATATAATCTGCTCTCGTTACATAACAAAACATTTCATTTGTAAGTATATTCATTATATTCTTAATTTAATTTTCCTTATAAATATTAAAGTTAAATAAATGCTACACATAACATTCTGCTGATCCTTAGAGATAAAGAGGACCAAAAATGGAGGTGAATAATTAACGCCGTCCATGCCTAAAACAAATGTAATTAGGGTGATGGCATAATGATATGAATTTTGTAAAAGGGTTACCTGGGGTGTCCACACTGTATAGTTTCATTTCATTTCATCACTACCCTTTCTTTGTCCTACTATTGGCACGGGTTTCCTTTCAGAATGGGAGGGATTAGGCCTTAGTCCACCACGCTGGCCAAGTGCGGATTCGCAGACTTCACATGCATTCGAGAACATTATGAAGAACTCTCAGGCATGCAGGTTTCCTCCTTTGTGTTTTATCACTTTACCATGACAGCACGTGAAAAACATGCCCTTAGAATAATGATCTTCATGTTTTCAAAAATGATTTGACCGAATGTAAAAGTTTTTATAATGTAATGGAGAATACTTTGATTAAATATTACTTTACATGTAAATTGTTTTATTAATGAGTTACGAGAAACTTTTAGTATACCCCACGTTTACAAAGTTTGATCTAGAGGCTGTTTTGCAAACTTCGAGCACAGTTCAAAGTGGTTCGTCCGTCATTCTGAACATGAATATGAATGAACAACGTGCGTTATTAAAATCGCAAGTAATATTCGCTTCACAAAATAATCATGTACAATATTATCTTTAACTTAACACATTTAAAATTCAGCAGCTTATAGCTTTGTTTCGATGAGTCGGTCATAAATTCGGTTGTGTACGGCTACGCATCGTAGTATTATCATTACGCTTAGTAGTATAATATTACGTACGTAGTAATATAATAAAAAATCCACTTCAAATGAATCCGACATCATTTGAAACTTTGCACACTTAAGAAGGACCGATGACAATGCAATAGAATTAAAAAAAATCTTCATTTTAGTTCGGTTATCTCTATAAAAAAGCGTGTTTTTTTTAGTTTTTTCAAACGATATTGTTATTATGTGTAATTCAACGCGAGCGAAGCTGCGGGCGTCCACTTGTTAAAGAATACAAAAAAATGGTACATAGACGTCCCACTGCTGTCGAACCCAGTGTCGAATGTTCTCAAGCCACCCGAAGGTCTTCTACAAGGCTTAACGACTGTTTCCACCATTGAAAACAACCGGGACCGACAGCTTTACGTGCCCTCCGAAGCACGGTAGCGTCCATGAAAATTTGCCACTAGCGGTCACCCATCCACAAACCGACCCCGCACCCGTCGTTGCTTAACTCTTTCGATTACATTGAATCGACGCGAGCCATTGGGCCATGGACGCTACAAGCTATGGTTACCCTACACAAAATACCTTTTCTAACACTATTTTAGTGACCAACCGGAAAGTTTTTGCGGGTTTGCGGCAGGCACCTTTAATGCGAATAACATTCATGACATCGGGGACAACACTCTGAATTAATTCATTTAATTATGTTGATGGACTTGAAGAGCTCATACGCCGACGGCTCGCGTTAAGACGACTGAGTTAAGCAACGTCGGGTGCGGTCGATATATAGATAAGTAACATTTTATGAAAGCTGCAGTGCTTCAAAGGGTTGGTATGTAAAGCAAATGTAAGTAATTTGTAAAACAAACGTTAGACCTTGGAAGAAATTTGTGTGGGTGTTCATAAGTACGAGTATTATGTTCTGTAATTTTAGCTAATGATGATGTAGTGATTTCATGAGATAAATAATGTAGCTTAAATAATATTAAATATTTGTACACTGGTATAACCAGTAAAGGATGTAGTTCCAAGCTTACTTTTATAACACCTAATATGTATACATGCTTGAACAATTAAATGCATTATGAGTTGAGATGTTACTGAAAGCAAAGTCAAAATGATGAAGAATGCCAAATCAATCTACGGCAATCATTGAAATTCCGAAATCCGGAATGACAGTAAGTTTTCGTTGGGTTCATTAATAAAACTTGATCTAGGTCTAACGACAAAATCGAACTCACTTTCGATGGCATGTGACGTCTGTTAACGCACTTGGTCAGCGTGGTTAACTATGGCCTTCCATCCCATTCCGAGTAGGACCCCGAACCCAAAATCGAGACAAGGAAATGGTTGTGGTGTATGTTACCGAGGGCCGAATGCTTCGCAATGTGAAGAATGTCTAATCAATCTATGGCGATCCTTAATTCCGAAACCTCGAATGACAGTAAGTCCTTGCCCGGTTCATTAATAAAACTGACCTCGATTCGTGTACGGAGCTCAGACGTCTCTCGTTTGTCATGGCGGCCGTAGTAGGCCTTTGTACCGTGTACCGTCTGTCCCAGGGTTCGAATTTAGAGGTATAATTGCTGCAACTATGCCTATATGTACATGCCGAACTAGTATCCTGTTGTAACGAGATTGGTTACTAAAGTATGGGGTATGGTTTCTCCTGTCGGAAATTGTTTGAGCGTAGGTATCAAGTGTATATTATGTATACCTACAGTGAATAAACATATTTGAACTTTGTTGGCCAATTTCTTATTAGCAGATTTCGTGTTCATTCGAGAAAATCATAATGAGAAATCTCAAGTATCCAGATTTTGTTACGATGTTTTACCTCGACGGTCCCGTTGGCGCAATCGATAGTGACTCTGACTGTTACGCCAGGATCGTAGGTTCGAATCCCACTTAGGGCAAACATTCGTGTGAAGAACTCATGTGTTTGTTCTGTGTCTGGATGTCAATATTATCTATTATACTAAGTATGTATTTACAAATATCTATGTCTCACGGCACCCATAGTACAGGTTCGCGCCTAATTTGAGGTCAGATGGCCGTGTCTGAATGTCATAAAAAAAATAGAAAAGAATAGTTTTTCTCTTTTTTTTTACTACTTCTCTTACCTATGTCACACTAACAAGTATTCCGCTGCGGTTGTACGGTATTTTCAAAAAGCCACACACCTATTCCGTTCACCCTAGTTCATTACCCGAACAATCGGCCCTCGCATTAGGCCCTCGGAACTAATTTAAGAAGCAAAACCATCCCCTTAATTTATCACAAAAGCCAAGTCCAACAAAACCGAAATTAGGGTAAATTGCAAACACGGGCCCCTTGCATAATAATATATCTGCGTGATCTATCTGCAATGCTCACATTCGCTATCAGTCACGGCGTCACGCGGGGTGAACACCCTAATTACGTGAATATAATTTTGTTATTGATTACCGTGATAGCCTAGAGGGTCCGAGTTCAAACGACAGCCACTGCCACCACAAACCTTTGTCCCACTGTTGGCCGGGTCTTCTCTCAGAATGGAAGGGATTAGGCCGTAGTCCACCACGCTGGCCAAGTACGGATTGGCAGACTTCACATGGCTTCGAGAAAATTATGAAGAATGTGTCCTTTACCGCAATGTCCTTCACCGTTATAGCAAGTGACATTTAATTTCTTAAATCGCTCATAACTTAGAAAATTCATTGGTGCGTGCCGCTTGGGTTTGAACCCG
Source organism: Carterocephalus palaemon (assembly GCA_944567765.1). NCBI lineage: Eukaryota > Metazoa > Arthropoda > Insecta > Lepidoptera > Hesperiidae > Carterocephalus > Carterocephalus palaemon. Next base: position 13,220,397 of record OX155643.1, read on the forward strand.
GACCGCCCGAGTGGCTGTCGAACTCGCCTCTCACGTTTCTTACGCCTCTGGACGTCATAAAAATTATCTACTGCCAAAATTTCAAATTTATAGCTTTAGCCGTTTTGGCTGATAGATCAGTCAGTCAGTGAGTCAATAAGAGCAAAAAGTTTAATATAATATAGATAATAGGTACAAAAATTGACGTAATAATAACTACTTAATGCATTGTACGCCATGCCCGCCGCGAGCGCGTTCACTCCTGAAGATGATCATCGTAATCGATCGAAACTAGTCGGCCTATTTCCAACTTAAACCACACGTGAGTAAGCCGATAACTTTAACTATGGATATTGACACTGACGAATCATTCAGTAATAAAGAAAAAGTATAAGTTTAAATTTATATATTAATATATTAAACCATTCGAATTACATATTTACATTTGTAAATTGACACGTTTTTAAACGCGGACGACCTTTGCCTACCCCTTCTAGGAAATACGGACGTGATGTTTGTTATGTTAAGTACTTATAACAATTGTTTATGGCCCGCAATAAATATAGTCGTGGGGTCATTACAGACGGTCGAAGCCACAATTTATACTGCACTGCAGCAATGAGCAATAAACTAACGCAACTGCATTATATACCGCTAACTGTCATTTTTTCGGTGGTAGAACCCGATCTGAATACCTTTTTTTATGGACATAGGATAGAAAACGAGCATGCAGAACGACCCATCCGCTGTCACCCGTGATAACTGTGACAGACCTTGTTCACTCAAAGTTGATCACAGCAATAGATGCGTTGCTACCCTTAAGTACTGAGATGGTCGCCCCTAAAGAAGTGTATAAATGTAAATTACTCGGTGGCAGAACCCGACAGCGTAGCGTCCATAGCCTTGCTTCGATTCAATGTGATCGAAAGAGTTAAGCAACGACGGGCGCGGTCGGTTTGTGGATGGGTGACCGCTAGTGGCAAAATTTCATTTTTTTTTTTTTTATGGAAAAAAGATAGCAAACGAGCTTGCAGCACCACCCATCCGCTGCCACCCATGACAACTGTGACTGACTTTGAACAAGACTCAATTAGGGACTGGGATGATTAGTCCAATTAGTTGAGAGAGTTAATTAGAACATTAGTTGGTCAGTTCGTTAGTAGGTATGAGGACTGGGGACTGTTAGTGATAGTTAGTCCTGTTAGTTGGTGTTAGTAATAGTCCAGTTAGTACTTGTTAGTAGGAGTCTCGTTCTAAGCCAGTCACAGATGTGTTGCTACCCTTGAGGACTAAGATGGTCGCCTCTAAAGAAGTGTAACCGGAATCCACACCTTTCCAACCGGTCCACAATTGCTTTAAAAACAATTATTACACGGTAGAAATGGTACTAGGTACCGTGGCGGGCGGTGGTACTGCCCCGGGCGAACTCTATATGGAACCAATTAGCTTTCATATAAAACCTATTTGGTTCCCTATAGGCTCTACCACCTACCGGACGCTACCGTGGACGCTACCGTGCTTCGGAGGGCACGTAAAGCCGTCGGTCCCGGTTGTTTTCAATGCTGGAAACAGTCCTTAAGCCTTGTCGAAGACCTTCGGGTGGCTTGATAACATTCGACACTGGGTTGGCCACTAACCCCTCCACCAATCCGCATTGGAGCAGCGTGGTGGAGTATGCTCTAGACCTCCCGCAGAAGTGTCCGTGGGGGAGACCCGTGCCCAGCAGTGGAACGTCTATGGGTCGCAGCGATGAGTATTGTTGCAAGACAGTCACAGATGCGCCGCGAACCGAAAACAAATACCCGCTGGAATCGAGGTATCCCAATAGTAATTACAGGCTTCAATTAATAGATAATAGTCTTATCAGTTCTGTAAAGGAATAAGATGGGAGTCAATTAATCTCACAGCGCTTCTAGCAGCCAGTAATTGAGTTAGGTTTGATGTGAGTGCAGTCGGCTGTCGATGTTATACGCGAGGCGTACGCTCAGATTGAGTTGCTGTAATTTTATACTGACAGCACAGAATAATAGTACAAGTACCGATAGTGTAATGACAACCGACTTAAGGGGGTGCAGCGAGGATAAATAAAGATTCCTTTACCAGATTCTTTCAACAGTCCATATTTTTTTGTTCTGGTTACATCCTACACATTTTATTTTTTATTTTTAAAATTTTATATTCATGAACCTAATATGTGTGCTAAAGTTCGGCTCGATAGCGTAGTGGAAGTGGGTGAAATATCGATTGCAAGATTTCAGGACATACATAGGTACATACGAGTGAAGTTAAATAAAAGCTTTTAACTTTTAAATAAAACCGTTTAAAAACACTAGAACGTGTGTATGTGAAAAATCTAAATATATTTTTACTTAAAGCTTTTTCTCTCCTTATAGATTTAAATATACTACACTTATTGTGACCCAAGCACCCATCGGTCTTTCGTTTTTTTTATGGAATAAATTTAAGTAGTTATTAACTATGTATAGCTTCACCATCACCTGAACTACGTGACACTGACGGACGCACTGAAAACCAGCGTCGCAGCTCTATCACCGCCGCGGCAAAGCTGAGTGTGTTCGTTGTTCTCATAATGTAGCATCTTTTTTCTTTCATTCTTTGTTTTCAGTTACTGTTTTTTTTAATGTTATGTGTACGCTGCATTTTGTAGAAATAAACGTTTTTCTGTTCTATACTATTCTATTTACCTATATTAATTTATTCATTTCATTATTATATTTAGGTCAATCCTATCCCTTTCAAATGGAGTTCAAGTGTTATAAACGATTAATAAATCAAACGAACATTATATATACAGGTCTATTTTAGACGCAAAGAAACAAAATGCTTATGTAATTTTGGTAGGCGCGTTGTTCCATTCGGCTTTGTCGCGTTACATTTTAATTATAATTCATATTCTATACCAAACGGGCTACATCATTCTTAAATGTGTTATGTATTAATGTGTTTTTAATTACAAAGCAAGGATTAATCTACTTTGCAACAATCCGCGAACAAAAATGTATGGTGGTATATCTTCATGCACGTAGCACCTCCCTCCCTCCCACACAGGAAACATGCAAACGTGATTAGTGAAAACATACACCAACACACACACCAACACGTGTTTCGCCCCGAAACAAGGCATCCTCAGGGTAAGTAGACTCTACGACGGTTAATAGCCAAAGGTATACACCACCATACATTTTTGTTCGCGGATTGTTGCAAAGTAGATTAATCCTTGGTTTTTAACTATGGAGTTCTGCAAAGTAACGCCTTTTTTAAATTATATCTACGATTGTCAAAAACATCTGCCAAATAAGCCGAGAATTCTGAACTCTTACAAAATCGATCGTGGACGAACTACGAACTACCTACTGTTTTAATAATTGCCTCCATAAAGCTCGGAAAAAGCTTTTACCAGCTCATGGCATAAAAAGCAAAATAGAAGATTACACTGATGCTTTTAAAACTTCTTCAGAGATCGAAGACTAAAAGCCTAATGGCACATCTCTCATACATAAAACATACAAATTGAGAAATCGTAGGATAAATGGTAAATGTTATGAATAAATGATTTATTATGTAGTTATGACAAGTTATAAGAGTACTTCGTTCATATAATTTTCAACCTTAAGCGAAGAAGATAAGGAACGTGTGAGATAATTGTAGTAAGGAAGTATATGCAAGAGAATTTCGCAGCATCATGGCTTGCGTGATTTGCGCCGGCCGTCGTTTCAGTTGGTTGCTTTTGATCAATATTGGGCGAGTAATGTACTACCATAGATAGAGTGACTAGTGAAGCTTTGGATAATATTGTTCAATGTTCAATCAGTACTCATAGAGATGAAGGTGATGACGTTATATGTCTTTTGATATGTGTGTAGGACCCTTGCGTGGTCTATCACTGGTCCCGGAAACAGATGACGTAACGTTTCCTTCAAAATTCAGCGTTAAACTAAGGCCTCTTGTCCACGAACGGTTTATCGCCGTGAAAATCTACGGTTAATTCGTCGCGTGTAGGCCCGGTCGTCAGTGTTGTATGGATTACTATGAAAGCTTGTTACGCACGGCGTGATTTTCATCAGTGTTGTATGGCAGTCTATGGGAGAGTGTCGACGGCGCCGGACGTATGCACGGATTCGTCCTACATAGCCCAAGATAAAAACTCTACTAGCCAGTACTTGGTCAATGTCTCGCCCGGTGGTTTTGCCGTGTCATGTACAAGCTCGCACGATTGTTCAACCGTACGGCGTGTTAGCCGTACGGTTGAACAACCGTGTCATGGACAAGAGGCCTAATATTGTTTAAATTTAATTAGGTACCTACCTCTAAATGTAAACCTAAAGAAGTATAAACGCTCTTGATTGATAATGTAACAATAACTGTAACTCATAGTTTACAAATTATCAGGTAATATTGAATATTTCAAGAAAAACTATTATGTTGTTTATTGTATTGTTATGCCAAGCCGCTATGTGCACATAAAAATGAATTTACAATAAATTTTCATAACTCTATTGTTTACGTGGTCATACACGCGTGGTTTTGGCAGGCCCGCAGCATAGCACCGCGTATCTTCCTCTTTCCGTGTGAATTGTTCGAGTATATGCATGTGTTATTTGCATGTAACACTGCAGCCGAAGTCGAACTACCTTACCTGTCAATGATGATTGATTGGAATTGGTGTAGCTATTTTAAAACAATGAATACTGACGTCCGTACGTGCCCCCCACACGGAGCCCACGAAATTCTGCCACTAGCGGTCACCCTCACAAACCAACTCTTAAACTCAACGCAATTTTTTTAAGAATACTCTTGTAAGTGATAAAGCATTTAATTAATCGTGAATAACAGGTAACAAAGTACAGAATGATTGGATCTAACAAATACGATAGCTTTCCAAGCTCCGTAACCAAAACCCATATCGTTTCCCTCCTCCGTGAAGGGATAATAGGCGGTTACGGCACCGCCTTTTCATTGGCAGGTGTGGAATGGATATTTGGCTGGATCAAAGGAGGCTTTTAGGCTCCCGCCGCGACTAAATGCGAAATTAACCGCCCTCACTCGTATATCCTAAGATGTAAATAATACAGCGTAATGCAAATGGAACAGAAATTCTCTTTGTCTTTTAAGGCGCGTGATTTTGCGGACGGTCGAGAGATCGCGCGCACCGTGGGAAGATATGTCGTCTGTAAAGCGCGGGTAAGTTCGTTGTTTTTCGTGTTCGTTGTCGGCCGTCCGTGATAATCTGCAGAATCGCGGCCCGTGAGAATGATAAATAACTTATTTATTATCTCCATCAATCCGCATTGGAGCAGCGTGGTGGAGTATGCTCTAGACCTCCCGCAGCATAGTCTGTGGGGGAGACATGTGCCCAGCAGTGGGACGTCTATGGGTCGCAGCACATACGTTAGAAACAGTGCCAGTTATCTTGGGTGGCGTAGTAGGTACTTTCCATTACTAACGCTAAAAAAAACTATAAGTAGTTTTCATACACAAATTACATACAAATACATATAATACATGTATAATAGCTTATAAGTCTTAATGTTAGCTTTAACTTATCATACCATACCATTACCACTATAAGCTAACTAGCAAAAGTTTAAAACATTATTCATATAGGATTTGTGTATAGGAAATAAGAAAGCGATTTACGTCATCGCCATTTCGATTTAGTTAATAAACAAAGTAAACGGAACTGAAAAGTAAATTATCGGTTTACGGATTGCGGCTAATGGAAAACCGCGATTAAGGCAGAAAGAACTTCAAATGCAAATATTGGTTCAAAGTATTAATGTTCAAACACAGCGTCATGCCTCTATTACCACTAATCACCAGCTATAATTTATAGTGGGTGAGCTTATCAACATCACAACCCTTTTTTTTTGTCCCACTGTTGGGCACGGATCTCCTCTCAGAACGGGAGGTATTAGGCTTGAGTCCACTACGCCGGCCAAGTGCATATTGGCAGAGTTCACATGCATTCGAGAACATTATGAAGAACTCTCAGGCATGCAGGTTTCCTCACGACGTGTCCTTCACCGTGACATTTAATTTCTTAAAAAGCACATAACTTAGAAAAGTCATTGGTGCGTGCCGCTGGGGTTTGAACTCGGACTGCCCTAGTGAGAGGCGAATTCGATAGCCACTGGGCTGTCACCGGGTGAGCTTATTACCGTAACCAATACCCAAATCTAGACATAGTGCTACTGAGAGTTCTAAATAAGAAAACCTAATATTATATTATCCGACACGGGGATCGAACCCAGGATCTCCTGGTATGATGTGAGTTGTGCTTGCGACCATGATAACAACGAGAAAATTTTATATTTTCTAAGCATTTTAAAATAGGTAGTCAACAAATGCATGGTAGGCATTAATTGCAGTTCTATCTTAACCAACTGACGGCTTTGTGACGTGCTGGCTAGTGACTGGTCTACCATACAAAATTATTGATGTACCATACAAGCTCCAAATTCTACCGCCTTATCTCATTGATATTCTCATGATACCTTAAAAACACCGCTTTAAAAATTAATTCTAAAGATTTAATCGATAAAAATACAGACATTATATCGATACTATCATTCGCCTTTAGCCCAGATGGACCACAGCCCCATTCTGGTATACCGTGGTCCTACCAGTAGGGACAATCGGTGAGACCACGACCCCTTAACCAGAATCACCTACAAAATTTCAATGACTCAATTGGATCAAAAATTTGGCAACTGATCAAGGCAAACATTGGTCTTCCAGCGACACGCCAACAACGCCAACATCCATGAATCACACACGGAGCGCCAGCGATTTGTCAGCATTACAAGCTGCGGGCGAAACGGAGCTCGATACGACAGTTTACATTGCGAGACATCTACACAATACTGTTGACGTATGCAGATAACAAAGAGTTGCCGGCGACCATAACTCATAAGAAGCGGGAAAACTATGTTTCGTCTTGAAAGTATCATTTTTCTCTTTCGCCCACTGGTTGCGAATGTTTTCGTATCTCAATGCTGTGAGATTAACTATAATATTTACGTATTTTCAGCACAATAGTTTTAACATCTGTGTAATGGTATCCAGGTCATTAAACCTTGTTGTTACTTATTAATTTTACTGTGCTACTGATCGTTGACGCGCTTAGTGGAAAAGACCGCTGCGTCTACCATAAATTATGAAGTACTTTATGCGTATTCCCCAATAGACCAACCCTCAAAAGAAGTCGTCAATCAGCTTTCTCCTTCATATTTCTCTAAATGTACAAAATTTTCCTAAAATATGCAGTGTCCTAAAGATCACCCTTTGTTTTTAACCGAATTAAAAGTAAGAAAGTTACTGAACTCACGGCCATTTCAACTTTACACCGCCCTCAATTCCCCACGAAATACGAACTTAAGACAGAATGAATTATAAAAGAAAAATATTAAGACGGTGAATTTCGTGAGCGGCTGCTAGATATAAAGTTGGTTAATCATCTAATTACCTCAACTTCAGTTCAGGAGCAGTTTTCTGAATAGGCTATGACATGGCTTCGTTCGGCTTGAGGAGGTGGAAGAATCAAAAGAAACGAGCGCTTGTCTTAATAAGAAACGAATGCTTGTCTTAAACATCAATTTAATGTTTTTAAAAGTACTACTTAGCTATAGAGAAAATTGTCTCCCGCCCAGTGCTCGAACATCGATTACAATTTATATTTTAAATATTTTGTAGTAGATTCAGATTCATATTCATTTATTTTTTATTATATGGTATTTGTATGCGCATAATGAACGTCATAAAAATTCGCCAGTTCACAAACTTGATGGTACCGAGAAGAACGCGACAAGAAAATCATTGTTACTTACTCTTTTAAAAATTTACAATATTTTAATTTAAACGAGGTACTTATTGAACTTAAAATAGAGATAGATAGATCTCACAAAGCGGTTTTATCGTTTAACTAGCCATTTGTTTTATAGAAAGCTTTCTTGAGGAGGTTTTGTTTAATGTTAGATATAAATTTATTCTCTGAAAAACAAGTAATATTTTCAGGTATTTTACTATAGAAGCAAACAGAGTTCCACATAAAAAATAAGCCTAGATAATAACATTGATGTTCATAAAAACATCTCTATTATATACAAAAAGTCTTTCAATAGTCACCCACACACAAACAATATCTAATTTCTAACTATACACAGGTAAGTATTTCACGAGTATGTCCCATAATTCCGTCGTGAGTTGGACCTTATTTTTCTGTGGCCAGACTGAAAATGGAAAATGTAGCGATAGGACAAACATAGAGTTTTCTATTGCTTAACAACTTATTATTTTCCCTTAAGAGACATCTAAAAAAAAAGAAATTACATAATTTGTGTAATATTTGTCGCATTGTTTCAATACATTAAATTCATAGCGGAAATCTTGTTATAAACATAGTAAAATATCTTGACGAATTCGATAAACAAAGTTAAAAGAATACCACCTGGTTTACTACCACACAAAATACCATAAAATTTTTCATTGCCGATCAACGAACTCTATCTAAATAGACAAGACCTTGTGGCATTCAGCCTGAAATAGCGCAAACTCTACGATCTCACTGTAACTGCTTCAAAGGTAACACAAGCCGTAGTCGTTCATTACTCTAATAAGACTCACCTCAGATTTACAACTGTCCTGTTAATGCTTCACTAACTTTGCCAGTTGGATGAACCGAAAATCTTTATACACATGCAACAAAATTATACAGCCCAGCGAGTTAGTACCGCGTTGACTGTTGTCAGGGGAGGACGTGCGTTCTCGCCTCCCAAGTTCGCTTACGAAAATAGGATTGTTAGTGCATTTTCTAAATCCAGTGACGTAGTTCAGTGCAGTGACATTGGAATCTTGAGTTGTGGTGTGAGTTAATTATAAAGTGTAGGAGAGGATTTTTTTTTTCCGAGTAAGTATTTTTTTATCTTTATTTTAACAGGGTTTTGAATTAAGAACCCTTTATAATGATGAATCATCGTTATGCTCTAAAGAGAAATTTTGTTGTTGAAAAATGCGTTTGCCAAAAAAATATTTTTTCGGTTTTATATTTTTACGTCGAGTTGAAAGTTTCGGTCGTTAATTTAAGACGATTGTGTTTTTAGAGCTCTTGGCCAATGAAACAACGAGATAATGCGTTCCTCTTTATTTTGTTGCTTTATAATTCCAGAAAAATATTTTAGGGAATTAGAGTACCTATATTATATTTAGGCCACAAGGGCATATCGTAGTACCAAAGTAAAATGTTTTAAAATTCGATAATTTAAACACGTACAAGAAATATTTTTTATTCAACAAAATAAGACTTAATTAAAATCAGACTCTTTAATCTAATATATAAAATTTCCATGTCACAATGTTTGTTGCTGTACTCCTCCGTAAGGGCTTTACCGATTTTTACCAAATTTTATATGCGTATTCAGTAGGTCTGAGAATCGGCTAACATCTATTTTTCATCCCTATAAATGTTAAGGGTAGTCCACCCCAAAAATTTTTTTTTTTATTTTTTGACGAAATTTTTTGTTTTTATTTTTTTATGATACAGCATTAGAAAATACATACAAATCTGAATTTTCAACCCTCTACGATCAACCAAAAATTATTTATATGGCAAAACAACGTTTGCCGGGTCAGCTGGTAGATCTATAACATTACTTTGATTGCAGTAAAATTTTTATATGGTTAATTACTTAAGAAATAATTAGGCGATATTTAGAGCTAATGTGTAGATACGGTATATTAATTTTATAGTGTGAAGAATTTTCATTAGTTAAAATATATGGTGCAAGCTATATACTTTCATAATATATTTTTGGAAGATTTATTGTTTGCGATCTTTTCTATAAAATGGGTCAGTGGGCAGGAAATTGCAAATTGTTTGACTTAAAAATGGAAAGTTGAGGTGTGCAAATACAATCTATGATAAAAAGTTTTTAGGAACTTATACCTACTGTACCCTGTTAATTACTTCCTACTTATAATTTATTTGTTTAATTAAAAATTACCTTTACCAATTCTACCCGCCGCAACAGTAGAAAAGCCGAGCTAATCTAATTAAGTTAATAATTCAAGAAAAGTCGCTATAGTCACGCAATGTTGGTAATTACTTACAAGAGACTTGACGTAATGTATAGTGAAAAGCTTCGAAACAATGGTTTACGAAATTAAATACTTAAAAGCTTAGAATATAGAAAATGAGACATCTTCAGCGCGTCCAAAAAGTAACCCCGCAAAAAAGAGTAGGTACCACTATTCTTAAAAAGAGTAGTTTGAAATGATAGAACACAGTTTTTTGCTAAACGACACGCGATGTTATGAAAAATTATGTATTTACATACTTCATTTCCCATAAAAACTGCATTTTTAATAATCTGAAAATCTCTCCGCGATCTAGAGTATGAGAGATGTAGAGATTTGTAGATCAGTTGTTAATTAGTATTAATGGTGGTGGTAAAAAGCGGTGATAGCCCAGTGGCTATCGAACTCACCTCTCACTCAAGCGGTCCAGGTTGAAACCCCGGTGGCACGCAACAATGACTTTTCTAAGTTACGTGCGATTTCAGAAATTAAATGTCACTTGCTGTTACGGTGAAGGACATGTAAGGAAACCTGCACGCCTGAGAGTTCATCATAATGTTTTCGAAGGCATGTGAAGTCTGCTAATCCGCAATTGACCAGCGTAGTGGACTAAGGCCTCATCCCTCCTATTCTGAGAGGAGACCCGTGCCCAACAGTGTGACAAAGAAACGGATGTGATGATGATGGTAGTATGGTAGTAGATTTGATAATACATGTCGTAGTGAAATTTCAGTTTTCATTTTTTGTCTAATTTTATGCACACATTATGACAAATTAGACGAATTGAAATAATCAGGAAAAAATTACATTATTTTACAAGTGATTAAGGACTAATTAAGGAATTTTATTAATAAAACTTCTACGTTTCACGACTTCCACTTTATTTGATGTTTTTTTTTCGCTTTTATAGTTCTTAAAAATTGAGAGCTTTATTTCTATTAGTAATTTTCTTGAAACAGATAGCTTTATTTCAAACTTCAATATTACATTTGAATAATTTTCTAATTTAATCCAAACAGTTCTTTCTATTATACTAAAATCCCAGACTGCACCAATAGAGTTGTCTTTACGATTGTCTTAACACGATATAAGAAAAGTTTTGGGTGTAAATCCTGCAACTGCGTCCAATAGTTTTATTCATTCTGCTAAGCGAGGGTATTCACGAAAATTTCAGGATTGTACTCTGGGGTCGGCGACCCTTCAACTTACAAAAGCCTTTTATACATCTTCGAATAAAATAATTTTTCTCCGTCTGTCTTCTGTACCCGCGCTTCTTTAGTACCCTAGTTTGAGTAGGATATTCTGAATTCTTGCGTATCATTAGTGACTACGTAAAATGTTTTGATTGATGAATTCATACTACATCAATTTTTAATTTTTAAAGTCTTTTATATATTCCATTAATCCCTTTCCAGGTCATATCAAATCAAAAAAATCAAAAATCAAAAAATAATTTATTGCCACACAAAAAAAATAAATTACAGCTTAAATTATAAAAAAAAAAAACTAAACACATTAAATGGGCAATAGGGGGTGAAGCTCAGCTTTAGCTGACATAGGAATATGCAGCGCTGTTGTGTGTGTGTGTGTGTGTGTGTGTGTGTGTGTGTGTGTGTGTGTGTGTGTGTGTGTGTGCGTGTGTGTGTGTGTTTGTGTGAGATCAGAAGAACGTTTTAAGGTCAATCAGTTTCCAGTAGGCATGGTTCAGATTTTCTGCAGCAGATTGTCGTTTTAACAATGCCAATCGATATTTAGTCTTAAAAGATTCAGAACTCATTTTTATTCTCATTGGAGGTGGTAAATCGTTCCAAATTTTTGCTGCCAAAAATCTGAAACTGATCTTCATATGAAGACATTGTAAATGTATAAATAAATAAATAAATCCGTTTAAAAAAGTCGAGTCTACGAATTCTGCAGAGATGCTTTATGTGTTGTTCGAGCCTTCAAGGATGCTTTTAACATTATTTTTCAAACTCCTTATAATAATAAGCGGTATTTAATAACATGCCGCTGAAATATAAGAGCATGGCATCCCTAACAATATAAACCTGCAATATTAACAGTGACAGACCAGTTTCTATCGATCTCGCTTCTCACACGATGTGGGTTCAAATCACTAGTGGACGCCCGCAGCTTCGCTCGCGTAAAATTAGACCCATTAACGACGTCTGCCCGCGTTCGGGTTGCCCACTTGACTTCAAAAACGGCAAAGTTTCATACTAACTTTGCACCCCCGTTTTACCCCTTAGGGGATGAATTTTCAAAAATCCTTTCTTAGTGCTCCCCTACGTTATAAAAGGAACCCCTGTGCAAAATTTCAACTTTCTAACTAGTTTAGGCCATGCGTTGATATGTCAGTCAGTCAGTCAGTCAGTCAGTCAGTCAGTCAGTCAGTCAGTCAGTCAGTCAGTCAGTCACCTTCTCCTTTTATATATTATATGCATATATCACCCATCCTCAAACCGACCGCGCCCGTCGTTGCTCAACTCGGTCGATCACATACAATCGACGCGATCCATTGAAAGAAAGGAAAACTTTATTTTGTCTCAAATGTACACAGTAAAATAAAGAAAAACAAAAATAAGCTAAACATATAAATTAGATAGGAGAGACAAAATAGGACTACTCTCAGCCTGTACCGTGGTACTGAGAGAGAACCGCTGGTTTTCAGCGTAGCCCTTTATTTATTGCTATGAACGCTTCGACGCTTTATTGTATGTTACAGGTACATAGATAAAAATATGAGAAAGAATTAACCGCGACCATCTCAATTTATGTTAAGCTATCAGATTTGGAGTGAGATGCTTCGCAGAAAAGCACAACTTTTTATTATAATTAGTTTTTTCTTATTTGAGACTGAGTTTCGACCAAATCTGCTTACAGTCCATCTTCATTTATCGTTTGTCTCCGGGATACGATTCCTTGAGTTTATCGGATTATGTTAAAGTTACGGTGGAATTTAATTTAATTAAACTCTGAATTGAGTTGAATTGTTTATTGCTTTCAAGATTTTCTATTGTTGAATTTGAGTTGTAGAAAATTATTTGTGGTTGTGTATTTCACTAATAGGATTCTTTAAGTGACTGGGGTTTCACAAGTAAGTTTGTTTTTTTATGGATATATGATAGCAAACGAGCATGCAAGACAATTTAAACATTTTATGGAATAAACAGGCTTCAAATAGGGACAAGGATAGTTAATACAGATCGCAGTGTAAATATGAACATAGGCTTAGTTGGTGTTAGTAATAGTCCAATTAGTAATGTTTAGTAATAGTCCAGTTAGTAATGTTTAGTAAGAGTTTGATTCTTAGTCAGTCACAGACCATTGCTACTCTTCAGGACAAAGATGTTCACCTTTATACACCGCTCACTAACTAAAATTTCACTAAAATTTTCATTTAAAGTTTCATGAATCGTATTTTTCGCTGCGACCCATAGACGTCCCACTGTTGGGCACGGGTCTCCTCTCAGAATGGGAGGGATTAGGCCTTAGTCCACCACGCTGGCCAAGTGCGGATTGGCAGACTTCACATACCTTCGAGAACGTTATGATGAACTCTCAGGCATGCAGGTTTCCTCACGATGTGTCCTTCACCGTTATAGCAAGTGACATTTAATTTCTTAAAACGCACATAACTTAGAAAAGTCATTGGTGCGTGCCACTGGGGTTTGAACCCGGACCGCTCGAGTGAGAGGCGAGTTCGATAGCCGCTGGGCTGTCACCGCTTTATCCGAATCGTATTTTACTTCGTCAAAACTACTTCATCCATCCATCCATCAGCCTTTTTCCTTTCCTCTCTCTCTCTTATCTCCTCCTTTCATCGAGAGGAGATAAGAGAGACTCTTCCCGATCCTTTATAAAATACTTTACTATGTGCAATTTGACTGAAAACAATTACCCCTAACTCTACCCTGAAATTGGGATAAGAGATAAAGTTGAAGAAATTATGATGTACTAAATAATTAATGGAATTTAATAAAACAATTACAGTCATAAGAAACCGGTAACTTTTAATTGAGTTTAGTGTTAGCTTCAGAAGTACCAATTTTCTAATTAAAGCTATTTTAGTCCAATGCCGAATTAAGGGCAACGTATATTCAATGATTGTATGATTTATTAAAAATCATTCAAGTTTTTTTTTTAAAGTATTGTTTTAATCTTTATGCTGATCATCTAATAAAAGGATGTTTAACAATTAAAAATAATACTTAGCACATAATTAAACTAAAACTAAACAAATAAATATTTAAAAAGAATCAATTGATAATGAGATGTTAACAACATAAAAATGCACCAGTTGTTCTTTAATACTTAATTTTGTTTTGTTCTTGAATACTTAAGTTATATATGTAGTAATATACTGAAAAAGTATTGAATGGATTAAATTTCGGGGTTAAAAGTATCCTACATGTTAATCCAGGGTATCAGGTACGTTCACACCAAATATTATCAAAATTGGTCCAGCCGCTCGTGCGTGAAGAAGTAACAAACATACAAACACAAATTCACAAACATTCGCCTATATTAAATTAGTGTAAAGTGTGAGGTGATAAAATGCTAATTTAACCTCCTTGAAGCATTAGTTTAAGAATACATTATGCATGATATTATTTAGTGAAATTAGGAACACGAAAACATTCTAGAAATTTCTATTATTTATTGATATCATAATTTCTTTCACAAGTTGGTTTGGAGCAAGAACTAACTGAAACAATACCTCTATAAATTCCTTACTCTCGGACGGGTGTACCGTTTTTGTATAAATACCAAGTATTTTATTGATAAAGGTCAAAGGGATTGAGCTGTACTGGGAACACCCACTGTGTTATTAATATTGCGATTCGAGTTTAGACAGGCATTTTAATATGAATTACGAAGGGATTAACAAAGAAACAATTGTTTTAATGATGAAATGAAGACTATAATAAGAACATAATAATAATAAGAATAATACATATAAATGTGAATCGTCTTAATCAAAATATATAGACGTTAAAAACTAAATTAAAAACAAACTCATTCGAACTATACAATAAAGATAATAAAATAAAAATATAATTGAGAAAAAAATATTATAAATAGCTCAATTGCATAAAAACACGTCAACACAAGGGTAGCAACTGGTAGCAACGCATCTGTGAATGATACGCAAAAAAGTCTTGTTCGATGTCTTGTTCAATGTTTAAGGCATGCTCAGATTCTGTCAATTCTATAATAAACTTATATATAGCTAGCACCTTCAGACTACTTTTGCTGTGAATAGTTTACGCCTATCGCTTCCCTGCCTAAGGTGAGTGCCATCTGTAACAAAGGTCGACGAAGCGATAATAATTTGCTCGTGAAATATCGCTGGGCGCAAAAAAGCCACGTTTAGGGTTCAGTAAAAAATATCAGCGGAATAATTGGATATCTAATATGTGAACGTTAATTTCACGCCGAAATGTTAACGATCATCGTTTTAATTTGTTGCCGGACCCATTGGTGTGGAAGGCAAATGGACAGAATAAACAAACACATAAAGTAACTTAATTAATAAAAGCCATATACACCGTGGGGCCATATTTAGGATATGTTTTTGTTTATGAATCACTTTCCTCATCCACCCTTCCCTTTCCCTAGAGCATTGAAACCATAAAAAGATTTGAATTTTCATCCTTACAGCATTGACTCCTAGCATCAAACACCCTGCTTCATGCGGTTCATCATCATCATAATCATTTATGACGACGATCTTCCCGGAGAGCACAGCTGAGGTATTTTGCTACTACATACATGGTGTACTTCAAAAAGTTTCGCATTCTGGTCTGCCAGCAACTTGTGCCATTGCAGTCAAACGCGTCAATAGGTAACCGTTACCACTTACCCTACCATTAGGGTCCCGTGAAATATACATAAAATAAATTACCGGCCTAGTGCGAGTCGGACTCGCGCACGAAGGGTTCCGTACCATTTTCAATAAAAACGACAAAAAAATTCAAGTCTGTCTATTTTTTCTGTTTTTTAGTATGTGTTGTTATAGCGCCAACAGAAATATATTATCTGTGAAAATTTCAACTGTCAACTATCACGGTTCATGAGATACAGCCTGGTGACAGACGGACAGCGTAGTCTTAGTACCTAATAGGGTCTCGTTTTACCCTTTGGATACGGAACCCTAAAACCTTGGTGTAGCTTGCCGTTGATAAAGGCTAAACACATTATATTTTACTCCATCCCTTGATGATAGAGGTAATTCTGCACGGAAAACGATTTGAAATGGACAAAGCGGCGGGGGAAATTAAAATAAAGAAAACCATCGTATGTACAATATCTAAATCTTACATAGCTATGCTCCTCTAATTATTACTTACTAGTAGACGCCTGCAGCTTCGCTCGCGTGGAATTAGACATAACAATAGTTTCGTTGACACCTAGTAATATTACATAGCCTATGTCACTCAGTTGAGATGCAGCTTTCTAATGGTGAAAGAATTTTTGAAATCGGTCCAGTAGTTTTTGTGTGAAAACATTACAAACAAATCTTTCCTCTTTATAATATTACTAGTGGACTGCCCGCAGCTTCGCTCGCGTGGAATTAGACATAATAATAGGTATATGTTTATTTTACACCCTTACAAAATTTTTACAATCTTTGAATGCCATATTTATTTATATCTAATCAACAGCCTATAATATAAATTTTATGCTTCTAGTTCTGAAAATGATAAAACTTTCATAGAACCTTTCCACCCCTTAGAACACTTTTTTTCCAAATAAAAAGTAGTCCTGTCCTTTCTAAGGCTCTAGACTATCTGTGTACCAAATTTCATTTAAATCGGTTCAGTAGTTTTAGCGTGAAAGCGACACAGACAGACCGACAGACAGAGTTACTTTTGCATTTATAATATTAAGTATGGATATTATAGATATTTTATAAATGTCTAGTCAGATTGCTCTTATCGATAATTCAATAGTGACTTATCAACTCGTCCGTAAGGTAACGACCAACCAGTTCAGTGCATCATACTTACATAAGTCACTTGTACCATGCACTTTTAAACGTTAAGACTCTTGTTATACCTTTAAGGCTTCACTTAGTTCAGACAGAAGTGTAACATTAGCGTTCATTGTGTAATTGTATTTCTACACAAGCTTATGTTCACGACGCAATTTTCTCAATCGTATAAAGATTTATTAATTCTATTTAAGTAGGTCTTATTACATTAGTAAAGTTTTTGTCTTAATTATTAATTTCCTGATTTTTTAAAAATTTTATTTTAGTATTTGTAGTATTAGTATTTGATGTGAAACATCTATAGCCGCACGTAAAACCGATTGCTAGCGTGGCGACGCATGCCGTAGCGACGCGTCGCCACGCTATATAATGGTATACAGGGTTATTGGTAATTCGACGTATTCCCGTTAGGAGGTGATAGGGGTGACTATTTGTGATAATTTTAACCCCCATATGCATTATGCAAAAGTGAACCATTTTCGAGTTATCAAGCTTTTCAGCTTTTTTCAAAATAAGTCAGAAATGCAACATCAAAAATTTATTAAAAAAAAAGTATCAATTAAAATCTATTTTTTTCTTCTGATTTATAAAAACGATTAAACAATGCTTATTTATCAACATTAAAACTACAATTATCGGTCCAACTTTAAAAATGCGAGACGATTAACGATATTACTTCAATATTTTTTGAGATTTATGTCCTCTAAAATGCCTTAAAAACAAAAAAAAATTATATCAAACTTGGCTTGCAGATTTTTTTAAAAACATAACCGTTTTCTTAGCTTTCCAACAAGGCATAACAACTATGAACTTATTTTAAAAAAAGCTGAATAATAACGATCACATAGGAAGCAGGCGGAAATTTGTATTCGAACTAAACTTAAGTTCTTTCTTTAAAATTTTCAAAAAATTAATTAAAAACAATGCCCAATGTAAATAAAACAAAAAGTTTATATAACCAGTAAAATTTTAGTAATAATAATAATTAATAATAAGTAAGAATTAAGACATTTAGTAATTTTGCCTAATTAAAGTTCTTGCTCGAACGGACTTCCACTATTGTGAGACAATACGAGAAATAGAAATCAACCGGCGTTAAGACCGGACTCCTCGTAGGCCACGGAATTGGTCCTGGTTAATGCCGGAAAACCACCAGTCCGTTTTTAGTTATTAATTACAAAGATATGTGCAAGAATTTATCGATGAACCAATTTTGCTCGCTTACGAATTTTTTTTAACAAATGAAATGCTTGAAAACTTGCCTTTGGCTATAAGGCAAAACATGATATACTAGCAAGACGGATGTCACACATTTTGGTGTCAATTAGGCGATGACTTGATAGCCATTTTCCTAATCGTTGGATAGGGAGAGGACCCATTCCATGGCCTACGAGGAGTCCGGTCTTAACGCCGGTTGATTTCTATGTCTGTGTGTTGATTTCTATGTCTATGCGTTCACATGAAATCCTTAGTTTACGACGTCTCGCCTGTGTCATCCGCGTTAGAACTCAAAACAAAAATTATAAACGCAGCTAATGTGATTCGAAATAATTTGACCACTTCAGCAGTTAAGTTACACCTCAGAAAAAGAATGAGACTTTGCGTACGCAATAGGGGAAGTCCCTTCGAGCAAGAACTCTAATTAGGCTAAATTACAAAATGTCTTAATTGTTACTTATTATTAATTGTTATTATTACTAAACTTTTACTGGTTCTAAATTTAATTTTTAATTTATATTTTTTGTTTTATTTACATTGGGCATTGTTTTTAATTATTTTTTTTTGAAATTTTAAAGAACGACCACAAGTTTAGTTTGAATACAAATTTCCGCCTGCTTCCTTTGTGATCGGTTTTTCTCAGTTTTTTTAAAATAAGTTCATAGTTGTTATGCCTTTTTGGAAAGCTAAGAAAACGGTTATGTTTTTAAAATAATCTGCAAGCCAAGTTTGGTATAAGTTTTTTTTGTTTTTAAGGCATTTTAGTGGACAAAAATCTCAAAAAATATTGAATTAATATCGTTAATCGTCTCGCATTTTTAAAGTTGGACCTATAATTGTAGTTTTAATGTTGATAAATAAGCATTGTTTAATCGTTTTTATAAATCAGAAGAAAAAAATAGAGTTTAATTGATACTTTTTTTTTAATAAATTTTTGATGTTGCATTTCTGACTTATTTTGAAAAAAGCTGAAAAGCTTGATAACTCGAAAATGGTTCACTTTTGCATAATGCATATGGGGGTTAAAATTATCACAAATAGTCACCCCTATCACCTCCTAACGGGAATACGTCGAATTACCAATAACCCTGTATATATACAGTCGTTAAGCCATCTCTCTCGCTACACTGAGCTCGGATACCTATAGTGTATACTCCGTAGACTTTGACTTTGACTTTGACTTTGACTGCCAGGCGTCTCGTGACGGCTCCTTTTTTTATTCTTCTGTTATGTAAGATAATAAGTTTTACTATGCTTAAAATAATAATAAAAATATTTTTTTTCTCTCGCAATGTGTAACTACTTTTTTAGGATACAGTAGTTAACATAATGTAAAAGCCTGAATTGCTAGAGCCTTAAAACCACCGAACTTCCATAATTCTTCTAGATCTTATCATAGCCTAGTATTTATTGAATGTTTGATAAAAAGTATTTAATTTAATGTCAGGTTTACAATAAAACGTTTTAATTATTTGCAAGACTTTATTATACCGCACTTAATTTTAAATACTGTCAACATTACTCGTAACAATGGCCGTTAAAAAAACGACGAAAATTCCGAGCCTTTATTCATACCCATACATGGTTTCTAACAATATCAGATCTCATTTCAGTCCTGGAACACCGTACGCCGGGTTACTAATTCAACCTACAAAATCCAAACATTATACCTCGTCTCTCACTCGTATTAAGCCTGATGAAATTAACAGCATCACGTAAAGCGAGAAACATTTATACTGTTTCAAATGACCTCGTACGGAACCCTTTGTGAACTGGGGCGGCACGATCGAATTTTTTGTCAGCTAAGCAGAATTTATGGCATATGATTTTATTTGTGTCTCGGATGACAGAGGGCATTTATAAAAAATCAGGCCAATTTTTTAACACGCTTTTTGTGTTAGTGAGACAGACTAGATTCACTAGATGAAGATAGACCTCGGAACAGAAATATAACTGAATAAATTATTTATCTTGGTTAACGGTAAACGGTTAAAGTTAGCTAATGTTTAGCACTTTATTGACAAAAATCGTTCGGGATCCCAGATAAACCCTGTCTGGTTTTATTGATTGGATACGTGTGTGAAATGTATTTGAATTTTTGCATCGAGGCAATATAACATAGTGTATTTTATATACCGTCTATTCCAATGAAGCCCAGGGTCATCAAAATATTCGTAAATACATGAAGTTTAACCATGATATTGAATCCAATGTTAAAAATCTTTAAAAAAACGGCTTACCTACGTTATAAAAAACTTTCATCGTTGTCCAAAAACTACAAAAAGCCTTAAAAATTGCTTAAAACAAATTCTTGAAAATTTGAACTAGACGAACAAGTAAAATGATGAGTAAACATAAAACCGGTGTTTAAAAAGGTTGGCATAACCTAAAAGTGTATAAACGACCCACCGGGCTTCAGCTCGTAACACCGCGAGTGTTTCACCCGCATTTAGGATAATACCTTCCCTTGCACGCTCCATCATATTATTTTACAGGTTTTTTAGTAGCCGCCATGAAACATAGTTCCTGTACAACGTAAAATGTTTCGGATCATTTGGCGCGCACGGAGAAAGCCGGGAAAGTTTTCCCGAAAGGGTTGGCAACAATGGTTTAGTAGTTGACATAAAAGATGGATGGATGTTGGCTAACGGTTATTCAGTTTCTTTATTATTTATCTTTTTTCTAGGTTCCGCTCACTGTGTACGTGAAAACAGTGGCAAGTTTTTAGGCTTGAAATGTAATTTTTTTCTGGTTAAACTTTCGATTAGCGAAATAATTTGTTGTTGATCGATGTGATCAAATTAAGAAATTATGTAGACCCTTATGGTTCTGTAATCTGTGATGTAAACCATCATTTAAATATGTAAAATATTATATTTTCTTCTACATTTGCATGCCGTTTAGGTAGAATAAGAGTTTAAAATTTTTATGTACCTTATTCTAAGTATATAATGAATTTAATTGAAAAAAAAATTGAATTAAACTGAAAAACAATAATTTTATTGTTACTCTATCACCTTTGAATCTCGCTAAAGATAATATCCGAATGAATATTATAATATCTTTAGCGAGATTCGAGAGGTACAAAGGCCTGTTTTAAGATTCTACCTAGGGTCATACGTAATTACATATTAATAGTGGGTTTATAACAGATGATTACAAAACAATAACACATTTACATCTCAGCTGGTAGAGACAGGGGCAGTACCAACGGCCGCCTGGTACCTGGTACTATTTCTACCGAGTAACAACAAATAATGTGTACTCACAACAATGGAATGGAACCCGCGGTCTCGCAGTTACTTCACTCACCATCGCACTATGGAGTCAACCACAAGCTCATAAAGGTACCTACATGGCCAAAGTTGTGTATTTGACTAAGTTCGAATATCTAACCGGATGTCGAAGGACAAACAAACAGGAAAAGGTTCGCAATAAGTCACTCTGAAGAAGTTGTGAGAAGGTAGAGACACAATGGATGTAGATATTTTGACGGATGACAATGCATCCATATCCATACTCCTTATATCCTTATATACTTAATATTATAAATGTGAAATTGTGTTTGTTTGTCCGGCTTTCACGTCGCAACGAAGCTATTATATGGTATGGTTTTTGTGTGTGGAGATAGTAAGGAGGGTGGAGAGTGACGTAGACATCCTCATGGGAAGATATCGATGTTTTGTTATTTGCTAGATATTTAGTTCCGGATGTTGTTAATAGATGGCGTTGTCATGTATGATAAACAACTCATTGTTAATTCCCTTCGACCACGCGGGCGGAGCCGCGGGTAAAAGCTAGTATATATTCATGAATTCGCAGTTTCTGTACTTTTCGATGAGAATGATAAGGAAACTGAACAGAACGATGCTTTCAAGTGAACCTGGTAGGTATAGAAAGGTACTGCTAATAGCAATAAATGTTGAAAAGAGTGTATGGGTAGATTTTGTTAGAAACTAAATTGCAAAGCTCATTCACTCATTCAAATACCCAACCACCTGACGACCACAACTGTCGCAGGCTCTGAACAAGACTCGTATAGGGGCTAGCATAGTGGTTAGACAAGTTGTTATGAAATTTAAAAATTTGTTTGTAATGTTTTCACACAACAACTGCTGGGCCGATTTCAAAAACTCTTTCACCCTTTGAAAGCTGCATGTTCACTGAGTGACATAGGCTATAATAATATAATATTACTAGGTGTAAACGAAACTATTATTACGTCTAATTCCGCTGCGGGCGTCCACTAGTCCGAAATAACTTCAAGCGAGCAGAGTATTGCGTCACAATAGCCGTTTCAGTTCTTTCAGTTGCACGTTCGACTTTAGATGACCTGATACGTTTGAACGTGATTCCTTTCGGCTGAACCGTCGCCTGGCTTTTGAATGCCGGGCAAGTACCGGAAATTCGGATTCAGAATTCCGGACGGACTCAGGTAGGCAAGCTGCGAAGCACGGAAGGAAAAGAGGAGTAGTGACTTTATTCTTTTTTTAAATTTTAACTTAAATGTCACTTGCAGCACTAGGATTGCGCGGCTCGAGATAATATTATCAATCGATCGGGCAAGCTCCGGAAATTTGGATTCGGAATTCCGGATGGACTGAGGTAGGCAAGCTACGAAGCACGGAAGAAAAAGTGATATTAAATGTGCTTATCAACCAACCGACCTAAAATAGATTTAAATCGACACCCTGTTGGGTATTGGGTTTAACTTTAAGTGCGTAGACACACCCTAAAATGTTGTTTTCTTAAACAATGAACAATTTCAAAAGACTACGACTAAAAGAACTATTAAAAAAAGACTAATAAAGCAATGATTGTGTGTGCGTGTACGTGCACTGCTACGAAATTTTTGCTTCTTTGACAGTTTAACAAAAGAAATGGTCGTGGAATTAATAAATCAGAAAGGTCTCAATCTCCTTCGATTTTATTAACAGTGCGTCTTCCAGTTTCGTTTCTCAGCTTGTTGTATGAATGACCGACAGTGGCGGAATTCCTTAGTTTTACATTGTAGAAGGGTAATCTAAGATAACAGGTACATAGTAACAGTTTTCACGACATGTCGGAGACGATTTCGGCGACCTAAAAACTTCCAGCAATCGGGGTGGTAACCCCTTGACCAATCCGGACTGAACCGACGTGGTGGACTCAATGCGTTCTTTCGTCGTGAGAAGTGTGCCCAGCAGTGGACGCTAATGTGCGCAAGTCAATAGTCTACATAAACATGAAAACTCTCTATGAGATTCCTGAAATTCATAAAGATTTAATAAGTACTCTTTCAATAGACACGCCACAAATTCCATAACTCCCTGGCAAATAAAATGCGCTATAATTATCCCGGTAAAGAATCTTGTAAAAGGCTTTAAGCGTTCAAACAACAGGCCCGGACATAATTATACATAATTTAGAGCCTTTTGCACAGGCTACGTATGAATTATCGTATCGTGTCATAATTTTACATGGTAGAACCTATATATAGTTCACCTCAAGTATTAGGTACCGCTACCATGATTTCTTATGTATAATTTATTTATTAATACAACTTTATTTTAGATATTTATTAATTTATTTAATTATTTGTTAATTAATTAATTTATTTATTTATTAATTAATTAATTTATTGAACACCAACATAATGTACCTACACTATTAAACTTAATTATCACCTTCTAAGTGCCATTACAGTTACAGGTGTATACAACATGCAAAAACATAGGGAGAGTAAGCTGGTAGTTGGTGTTAGTTCTGACTTACATTCACAAGGTGTCAGATAACATTTTCATTTATTTATCGCCTAGGTGACGCTTACGTCGTCCCCGTAGCTCGGGACCAGAATAGTGCTACGGTGCCTGTCGTAAAAGGCAACTAAAAGGGGACTTCTGGGGTTGCGGGCGGTGAGAGTGGGAGCTCGAATCGCCCATCATATGACCCCGGGTAAGACGACGCTGTTTGTGGCTGTACAGCGTTGTCAAAACCGGGATGAGCCCGTCTTGGGCGTAGCGCCGGAGGGGACCGGCGCGTTCTACAAGAGATCCCGGAGCCCTCCTGTAGCGCCGGAGTAGGCCACCGAGCGGGTTTTAGTCGGTGCAAGTCCCTCATAACCCGGCGTGGCTCCCACGACGTTCGGGAACATTTTCAAGGTTTCCCACTCGTTAAAGAAAAAGGTGTCGCTTACGTTTCGCTTACATCACGCAGTCGACGCCGACTCGACGACGTGTAAACAACGCATAACGCTCACCTCCCGCGGTAAATGTCGTTGTCAACCCTCGTCACGGTAAGTGATGAGTTTCAGACGTGTGCCTGTATATGGAATCAATTATCTACCTTGTGTTTTTTTTCATGTTCGCCGGATATCGAAGCTTGATGTATTGGTTTAGGACTCGCTTTGGCGATAAGAATTCGTTTTCTTTGTTTATTTCAGTACACACTTGGAGGAGTTGCACACTATTTTTCACATATTTGTGATCCATTCATCCATTCATCAGGCTTTTGAGGTCCACTGCTGGACATAGGCCTCTCTAAATCGACCAATCCGACCGGTCTTGTGCCTTCTGAATCCAGTGGCTTCTTGCCGTCTTCTTCGGGTCGTCTGTCCAGCTACAACCCATTGATGTCCCACTGCTGGGCTCGGGTCTCCACAGACACAGTTGCGGGAGACACACATACTCCACCACGCTGCTCCAATGCGATTGGTGGAGGTGTTAGTTGTCAACCCACACTCGAATATTCTCAAGCCACCCGAAGGTCTTTGACAAGGCTCACCGACTGTTTTCACCATTAAAACAACTGGGACCGATGGCTTTACGTGCCCTTTGAACACGGTAGCGTCCATGGAATTTTGCCTCTAGCGCTATCCTTATTAATCACAGTCCAAATCCCTCTAACTATAATTTTGGCTTTTGCAAATTTTCTGGGTATATTTCTCGGTAGCAAATAAATTAGTAGCTAATTAATAAATGCTTATACACTCACACTTTCGCAGAAAACCTGTGTTGCGGGTGACATACAAACAGCCCCTG
This sequence comes from Carterocephalus palaemon, assembly GCA_944567765.1. Lineage (NCBI taxonomy): Eukaryota > Metazoa > Arthropoda > Insecta > Lepidoptera > Hesperiidae > Carterocephalus > Carterocephalus palaemon. The sequence continues at coordinate 13,245,702 of OX155643.1, forward strand.
CCCCTTCCAGGATTTGAACTCGGGACCCGCGGTTCGGTAGGGTCACTCACAACCTCGCCATCGTCAATTGCGTCAGTGTAAATTGAACTGTAGCCAACGGCAATAAGGCTTCTATCGTAACATGTTCTCAATTTGCCGTAAAGTCAACTTATTCTTCTTTTCTTCTATACAGTCAGTTTATTCCACAGAGTCAAGTACCTCATTAGTCACAGTTAGTCATTCATTTCGCTAACAGGTGTCGGTGTAACGAAGGAAACTTGATTTTCTCAAGGATCTCGAATGAATGGTTAGACCCTCGTTAGTTGGTTACACACAAGATGGCTTTTTTAAATTAGTGATGTCAATGATAGTCGGCGTGGATTTTATAAAGTTACCTAACGGTTGATGTAATTAGGAATAGAAATTTGAAATTGAAAATGTAGGTAGTTAGGTACATTAAATTATGGTTTCAAAACCCAAATAACCCACGAAAAACGACAATATCTCTGTGAAATATGAGTTCAGAGCATTCGTCAGTTCATTAAGACTGATTAATCTCAAAGCAAGGACTGCTAATTAACATGCTTTTTTTTCATATTAATTCAATGAGTTATTTTTCTTATTTTGTCGGGATATTCATGCCCCATATATTTCCTTAGTGAGGATTAAATAAATGCTTACACACTAAAGTAAATAAATCAACAGTAGGTATTTTCTTTCCAAGGCAAAACTATAGTCCATAATGGCTGAAACAGCGAGTGGTTAACACAACGAATGTCTGTAATAAACGAAATACCTTTCGTCCCAAGGGTCTGGAATTCATGTTTTAAAACTTAACGAGATTTTGTCACTAACCCTCCAAACACCAGCCCTACTTTGAATTCCTCTCTTTAGTGAAAGAGTTGCACTACTCGTGGAAGGATCTTCGAATCACCTGTATTTTCCCTAGGGGATAGGAAGAGGTTTTTTAATGGATCCACTTTTAAACAATCATTACATTACCGTACACCGAGAACAATTTCAGTCCATTGAAATGAGTTGTAAAGGAAGGAGAAATGTAATTAGTTGATCAGCTCTTGGACAGCATGGTGGACTGTGCAATAGTGTGCAATGGCCACACCTCATTTGGATTGAAGTCTGAGACTAACAGAAGGCCAAGAAATGGCTCTGCAAGAACATTCCTTTGTTCCTTTTTACTATAAAACTACTAGTAGTACTGACCACTGTTGAATAATATACAATATCTTTGTGATGAAGAAAATTAGGAAGTTAATTGTCCGAGAGGGGTTAGTGGCCAACCCAGTTTTGAATGTTGTCAATACACACAAAGTCGCCAAGGCTTAACGATTTTGCAATTGAAAACAAACGGAAAGTCCAGCTTAACGTGTCCTCACAAGCACGGAAGCGGCCATGAAATGCTGTCACTAGCAGTCACCGATCCATATACCGGCAGCGCCTGCAACGATTCTTGATGGGTTTCAGCCAAGTGTTATTATTTCTCGGGTTAGCAAACAGTAATAGCGTCCATAGCCCAATGGCTCGAGTCGATTCAATGTGATCGAAAGAGTTAAGCAACGACGGACACGGTCGGTTTGTGGATGGGTGATCGCTAGTAGTGGCAAAATTTCATGGACGCTACCGTGCTTCGGAGGGCACGTAAAGCCGTCGGTCCCGGTTGTTTTCAATGGTGGAAACAGTCGTTATGCCTTGTCGAAGACCTTCGGGTGGCTTAAGAACATTCTACATTGGGTTGGCCACTAACCCCTCCACCAATCCGCATTGGAGCATCGTGGTGGAGTATGATCTAGACCTCCCACAGCAGTGTCTGTGGGGGAGACCCATGCCCAGCAGTGGGACGTCTATGGGTCGCAGCGATAGCAAACAGAAATCAAGAGAAACTCACTCAAGACTCACATTCTTAGCGAATGGCTCTGTGTGTTTAATTATATCTCGTACGCGGCGCTAAATCTTCTGAATTTTAATTAACTAGCTATTTTGTTAGAGCCCTTACCTTCGCCTTCGCTGGTAAGTATGTCGAAATAATTTCCGACAAATTATAATCTGTCCAATTCGAAGCGCTCTGTAGAAATGGTGAGACGGTATTATTAAGTTGGCCTATATTGAAATTGGTCTTGTATTTTCAAGTTATTTGATACATTTTCTCGGTAAACTTGTTATAATCTAATTCTTTAACAATATCAAAAGGTGGATATTACAAATACTCAATATTATTATGAAGTAACCTTGTTTCTGTATATAACAATAGCAATTCACCAACAATATCTATATATATAAAAGGAGAAGGTGACTGACTGACTGACTGACTGACTGACATATCAACGCAGGGCCTAAACTACAAGGGCTAGAAACTTGAAATTTTGCACAGGGGTTCCTTTTATAACGCAGGGGAGCACTAAGAAAGGATTTTTGAAAATTCACCCTCTAAGGGGGTAAAACGGGGGTGCAAAGTTAGTATAAAACTTTGCCGTTTTTGATGTTAGTAAATGTCTAATTCCACGCGAGCGAAGCTGCGGGCGTCCACTAGTACATAATAACTGCGGCAGACTTTGAACAAGACTCATATAGGAAATGAAATTGTTAGTCTAAATGAGCAGTGTTAATAATAACATAGGTTGGTAAGTTCATTAGTAAGTTTGGGGATTGTTTGTATACAATCGTTCTAAACCAGTCACAGATGCATTCCATGCATGCTCCTAATTGTCAATGTGTGTGTGACTCTCTACATGGGTTCCGTTTAGGCTCTACCACCTTATAAGGATGGTAAGACGACAAGAGTCTCGAATAGGTCGCTGGTCGAAAATAATAGGTCGTTTTACGTCTTTTAAAAAGGAAAACATATCGAACGACTGAAGCTGCCTTGGCCGCTTGTATAAACCTTTCCTACATTCTAAGAATGTCACGTCCCCGCAGCCAGCATCCCAATACCTAAGGCTACATAAGCGTCGCTATAGTATTGCATTTCCGCTGACATTTTTATTAAACTGCTCCTTGCTCAGTACAATAACTTGTAACGGCGACTGGGCGAAAACGTTTTGTACAATGAAACCGCTAAAAATGAAGGCAATATGGGGTTTTCAAGCAACAGAGGTGTTTTAGGTGGTCGAGCCTATATGGAACCAATTAGGTCGAGAAATCAGGGGCAGGGGCAGGTTATAATGGAGTTCCGCAAAGTAATGCCTGATACAATCTTAATATATATATTTATTGTGTACGTGTGTATGAAAGTGAACTCCTTCTAAACAGCTGGATAGATGTTGATGAAATTCTTTGTGTGTTTGGTCCAGTTTGCTCCACTGGAAAATGTTTTTTAAACAAGATTTTAGTATTTTTTAACTAACCGTCATTCATTGATGTGAAGCATCGCGTCACTTTGACATTTCATATGGCAGAACAACATTTGCGGGGTCAACTAGTATACACATATATGATTTAATGGGGTTCGGTAATGGTCAGTACTGTAATTTAGAAACATCTTCCACTTACAGGGGTGGGTCCGGATTCAATTATATTGTTACGGTACTTTTTTTTCTTTCTGTTTTCATGGGCGCAACCGTACTTCTGTGGGCACTTATTATTGAAGTCGCTATTTTTAGTTGCCAAAATAATCGTTAAGCCTTGTCGAAGACCTTCGGGTGGCTTGAGAACATTCGACACTGGGTTGACCACTAACCCCTCAAATCCGCATTGGAGCAGCGTGGTGGATATTCTAGCTTCCCAAGCTATAAAGGAGACCCGTGCCCAACAGTATGACATCTAGCTTTTTAGCTCAACTTTCCAATCCTCAACAATCCTCGATTTTACTCTAGTGACGTATAACACATGCATTTGCTGAATTGCAACTGAAATTTTCCGGGTATATCGGTATTCTGTTCGGGCGCATTTTTACCGACGTTTCAAATGCAATAAATAACCGAGCACCCACAAATTTGCAAAACGTGACACACGTAAATGAATTGCGTAAAGAGTGCTTTAAATAATTTTCGACGGGGCACCGGTGCTGCATATCAATTCGCGTGAGTACGACGTAGATGAGAGTGCGAGAATTGCGCAATAATATTTTGTTACTGACAGAGGCGACGTGTGTGATACATCAACAACAAGATACATAATTTTTGCTTTGATGATTACACAAATATTTTTTTTGTAGTAGCAAAGAGGTGTGTAATTAAACATCCTTTCCTGCTGCCAACCATAACATGTGTGTCAAGTTGACAACCCTATCTCTCGGATGCCTTAGCTACGTTAGAATATAAACTTGATGAAGCGTTTATGTTATCTATTGAATGGTCAATTAGATTGAATTAATCAGTAATTTTCATAGGATAGGATTAAATAATTATGCTTTCTCTACTATCAAATTTTAATGATCCATCCATCAATCATCCATTATCCACACTCCTGTACATAGACGACGCTACTATGTCCGGTCTTTTGACTTCTAGATCCAGTGTAGTTGCCCATAGTAGCGTCCAAAGCCTAACGGCTCACGTCGATCGTATGTGATCGACCGAGTTAAGCATGAACGGGCGCGGTCAGTTTATGGATGTGCCGCCACTTTTATGGGCGCTACCGGGCACGTAAAGCCATCGGTCCCGATTCTTTTCAATGATAAAAACAATCCTTAAGCCTTGTCAAAGACCTTCGGGTGGCTTGAGAACATTCGACACTGGGTTGGTCATTAACCCCTCCACCAATCCCCATTGGAGCAGCGTGGTGGAGTATGCTCTAGATCTCCCGCAGCTGTATCTATAGGGTTACCTACCAAAAAATCTGACGCCTTTGGGTTGTCTATCTAGGTGCCTGCTATCCAGGTGCCAACGGAATAAAATTCATTGTACAGAATCTCCTACAAAAGATAGTTTTATTTGGCAAACATAGAGTACACCTGCAATGTATCTTGATTTCTAAAATGTCCAATAAACGTCCATTTAGGACACCGTGATATATTGCGTTTCATTTAATATTTCAAGTGGGAAGAAACAATGAAATATTCACGTTGAGGATGTATAGTTGGTGGAATAAATCTTGAGCATACGCGGTAAGAACAATGGCGTGACACGCTTGAGTTTCGTCGGTCTATTTTGCAGCTATATTTTTCCCACGTCTATGTTTCGGCCCCACGGGGGCACGGGACATGCTCAAGGTCACAGTGCCATCCCGCATCCATTCCACGTATACCATCAACGAGCAAGCGTAACCATGTTTTATCTCCCCGCTGAATAATATACGAGCTGCTTTTCTCGCCTAGGAGAGTATCGTCAGACTAAAAAGAAATATTAGTTTTTCTTTTATATTTAATCTATCTTTATATATAAAAGGAGAAGCTGACTGACTGACTGACTGACTGACTGACTGACTGACTGACTGACTCACTGACCGACTGACATTTCAACGCAGCGCTTAGACTATAAGTGTTAGAAAGTTGAAATTTTGGACAGCGGTTTCTTTTATAACGTAGGGGAGCACTAAGAAAGGATTTTTGAAAATTCATCCCCTAAAAAACGGGGGTGCAAGTTAGTATGAAACTTTGTAGTTTTTGAAGTCAAGTGGGCAATCGGTGGGACGTCGTTAATGGGTCTAATTCTACGCGAGCGAAGCTGCGGGCGTCCACTAGTAGGTAGGTACTCAAATAAATATAATTTAAGAACTATAATTTATGTATAGATTTACATTATTATGTATTTATATAAAAGCGAAAAAAAAGACTGATTAGGAGGACTTAGGATAATCAATGTGTCGCTGCCGGAAAATTCGAACTCCTTTTACACCTTTGTGTTTCAAAAGACAAACCGTGTTATGCTTTACCAAAATTGGAGGAGCCTTAATTCAGCACAGAAAGCATTCGGGCGAACTAAGTGGTCACCACGGCCTATAGCCATGGGAAACTTCAGTAGAGTCGATAATGACGCCATTTTTACATGATTATACTACCATGGTGTAGGCATGAGTACATATTAAGCGCCCTTCAATAAGGTCGACTGACGACTTCAAGAAGACTGCGGGTACGTGTGAGATAGTCGTGTTTGCTAATGGAAGCCATGCAATTAATGCCATTAAAAAATCGCTATTCAAATTGTTACGAGTGAGAATCCTGCCTTAACTTAGGTTTAGCGTATCACACACTTACCTCGACTATAAAAATGCTTTTTGCATAGATCGAACTCTTATGAATGGATTCATCCGAGCCATATTTCTGAAAGGATTTTTAAATGAATCCTCATCTTTAAAGACTCGGTGCATCCAAATCGATAATGCAATCCCGGGTCTGAACCGTTCCGTTCGGTTCCGTTCATTCGCAACTCTTGTGCTACCTCCGGATTCAATAACTCGACTCGCTAGAGTTAGTCTGTCCCAATTTAATTTCCGATTTCTATGTCGTTCAAACGATCTTAATGGTCTGCTCATATTGTCGCCATTGATTAACGGTTACAAAAATATTCTTACGGACTTAATCTTTAGATTACTTTTAATTTTACAAAAAAAGAAAAAAATGGTACCGCATTATGGAAGCAGAGGCTTCTTCTTAGGGTAGGTAGTAAAGGTGTACGTCCCACTGCTGGACACGAGTCTCCCCACAGGCAAACGGGAGGTCTAGAGCACATTGCACCACGCTGGTCCAATACGGATTTGTCGATGTTTTAGTGGCCAATCCACTGTCAAATGTTCTAAAGCCACCCGAAGGCCTTCGACAAGGCTAAACGATTCTTTTCACAAATTTTGCCACTAGAGCGGTCCACTCACAAACCGACCGCGCCCGTCGTTGCTTAACTCTGTTAAACTCCCACTCTGAGTGGAGACTAGTGCCCAACCGTGGGACAGAAAGTGGCAGTGCTTTTAGAGGACCAAGGCACACCAAGGCGCACTGAGTCCCTACGTCTGAGAGAACACATAAAAACTCCGTTTGGTGTGCGGTTGAAGTTGAACTCACGAAGGTAATTAAGAGTAAGACAATGCCGAGTCCAAGGCTAATCCTGGAACTAACTGCGGATTCATTAGTCCCAGGTCAAGCGCCCGCTTATCTTGCCCGCCTTAAACTTGCACTGATTGAGGGCTAAGCTCGGAATCGTAAGGTGTTGCAGATATTATCGTTGAAGCGACGATTTACTAGTGGACATATGGGTGTAGTAGCGTCCATAGCCCAATGGCTCGCGTCGAAGAGTTAAGCAACGACGGGCGCGGTCGGTTTGTGGATGGGTGACCGCTAGTTCACCATTTTGTTGTTAAAGCTGCAACACAAATACAATACTCTGTCAAAATTTCAATTGTTTAACTATCACGGTTTAGGAAATACAAACTGGAGACAGATAAGATTTCGTTTATATTAATAAATACGCAAGGCATTAATAAATACAAGGCATTAATAAATACGCAACTACCTTACAGTTCACGCACTTTCGACTTGAAACAGTAGGTACCTCTTGTACTTTGTAAGAATTAATTTGTAATAATTGATTGCTCGCTGATTGTTTACTTAAGCTAATAATAATAATAGTTGTAACATCCCCATCTAATAAGCTACCCATGCACAAGAATTTCTAGTAAGACAAACCCAATAATGCCCCCGGGACTGAACCCAGGACATCTTGACCAACGAGGCGACAAGTAGAAGTTGTTCAAATTTTATATTGTAGAGAGCGATGTGACATTCATCTTCAGGTGGAGCGAGAAATGAATGACTGAAACAATGTAAGCGCTATTTGTGAAAGCACTATCTAGGTACATTGTACATCTTCAACACGTAGCTCGTTAAAATAAAGGTCTCTTCAATCTCAAAGCGCTTACACAATAATCAGAGTAAATGTATTTAATTCGTCACCATTTACAACACATTAAAGTACTACATCTTAAGATGGGTGTACTTCTATATGGGTCATCTGGTGCACATGGTGATAAGAGTGTGAAACGTTCCCTACAAGTATAGGCAACGATGACTTACCATCAGGTATGTGTATAATAAAAGGTCATGTTCACTTCAAAGGTATTTTTGCACGTTGATTAATGTTTTGATGTAATGTTTTCACACAAAAACTACTGGACCGATTTCAAAAATTGTTTCACCATTAGAAAGCTGCATCTTCACTGAGTGACATAGAATATTATAATATTACTAGGTGTAATCGAAACTACTGTTATGTCTAATTCCACGCGAGCGAAGCTGCGGGCGTCCACTAGTCATTTACAAAAACTAAAAAAAAACACGCTTTTGTTGATAAATAGTAAGATTTTGTGTTACTTAAACTTTTTAATATAATTTTTATTTCAATATTTCTAAATTAATGCCGGACCCTAATTTAAATAGATTACGGTTAGAGGGATTATTTATAAGTTTACATGTTTCCATGCTGTGGCCTCAACCAACTTCTATCTCATTGAGACCATTCATAATAATCCTGGGGAAATAAGCATCCCGCAAACTATTTGATGCAACAGTATCAGGTTAGTGCAATGAGTAAGCTTCATGACTTGGTAATACTACTTTCATCATTCAATAACATTTAATTCCACATGATGCGCGTCATAAAGTTTATCAAGCTTGCTCCTAGACGAGCGACTTCTGAAATAGGTACAAGGAGGAACTGTTTTGAGTGGTGTCAAAACGAAGCGAAGCGAAGCTAGCGAAGCTAGGCTTGCAAGGCGCTCTGAGCTCTTTTGCAACTTTCCTGCGAGCATTTTCGTGTTAACTTTGCATAAACAGGGCTCCAACGTTTTACTTAATAGTTTTGAATTGACGGTTGTTTTAACATTCTACGTAACATGGAATATAACGGTTATGTTTGAGTGCTATGTACAATACAATACAGTAAAAAATACTTTATTGTACACCAAAAAGAAAGACATACCTACATAGATACAGGAATAAAAAGCATCTGGATGAAGCAATTGGCGATTTTATCGCTTACAGCGATCTCTTCCAGACAATAGATTGATCGTTGACAAAGTAGGGCAATAGCGTACAATTATATAAGTAAGGTATTTATTAGGTACACAAAGTCACGAGAGGACTACAAATACGTGAACGTAGGATTGGTTTTTAATATTATCACACGTACATTCACGATTTTTTAGGGTACAACTTTTCTTTTTTCTTTTCTTTTCTGGGTCTTTTATTTAAGAAGGATGAATCCCTGATTCGCGGCCTTTAGCCATGAAGGTTACAAGATAGGAAACGAGCATGTATCATCCAAGACATGTACCATTCCGAGAAAGCCTGGTGCTTCTAATTACCACGCTTGTACCATTCATCGAGAATGCCATTCAACACTACCACCATGCTTCTCTGGTAACAAACCTCCCTGTTGTTTGCTCTCTACACAAAAACGTTATTTTTTATATAGTATAGGACGGACAAACAGACATACGGGCCACGTGATGGTAAGTGGTCACCGTCGTCTATGGACACGTGCGACACCGGGGGTATCACAGGTTTGTTGCCTGCCTTGAAGGAAGTGTTTCACACTCTTTTTGAAGCGCTCCATGTCGTAGCTCGAAGGCAAAACCTCAGTCGGAAGCTCATTCCACACAAGACCGTATAGGTCGATTTTCTGGTAACAAACCTCCCTGTTATTTGCTCTCTACACAAAACCGTATAGGTCGATGACCTTAAACCCGACGGTATTCCAGAGCGTAGGCAGAAACACTTATTGCACCTCGCTCCGAAGAGCCTCTCGATCTCTGGTGCTATAACACTTACTGCGTTTACTTTGAGCCAGTAACGCGTCTGAGGCGACGCTTTCCCAATGTTGAACGAAAGTTTTCGTAAAAGCTTTTCGTGTAATGTTAGAAAAGGTTCAGAGTTTTTCGATTTGAACTTGCTTTCATTATGACACATGATTGATGCATAGTGGACGCCCGCAACTTCGCGTGGAATTAGACATAACAATAGTTTCATTTACACCTAGTTATATTATATAGCTGAAGTGGCAATGGGCGGGCCACATCTGCCGGAGGACCGACAATCGTTGGAGTAAACGACTGCTCGAGTAGAGACCGCGAATAGGCATACGTAGTGTAGGACCTCCTGCTAGGTGGCGCGACGATCTGCGCAAGGCGGCGGGGAGCAAGTGGATGAGGAGAGCCGAAGATAGGGCTCAGTGGCGTGCCTTGGGAGTGGCCTATGTCCAACAGTGGACTAATGTGGGCTGAAGAGAGAGAGAATATTATATAGCCTATGTAACTCAGTGAACATGCAGTTTTCTAATGGTGAAATAATTTTTTAAATCGGTCCAGTAGTTTTTGTGTGAAAACATTACAAACAAATGTTTCTTCAGTTAAATTTCAATTAAACTCTATTTCAATTAAATTTGAAAATAATAAAGAACCAACTAATAAATAAATATCAAAAGCTGATGGCCAAACCTCTCCTGCCCTTATTTTCGTACTATTTTCCAAAACCCACCCCTGTTATCATGCAAATGCTAATCTCGTCTTCAGGTTTACCGACAAAAATAAAGAGAATTCCGTATTCACGTCACGCTTTGGCATCGGAAATACGTTAACACTACCGACTGGCGCACTTCAGAAGAAACTTTGACTGTCTGAAGACGAAATGATTGAATAGTTTGAACGGAATGATAAAAATGCTCTATCTTTGCCTCAAATATGACTTGTGTCGGAACAAAACTATGAAGTTCTGTATCGAAAAATATTGGTTTAGATTTTATTCTGGACTAGTGGACGCCCGCAGTAGAATTTCGCTCGCGTAGAATTAGACCCATTAACGACGTCTGCCCGCGTTCGGGTTGCCCACTTGACTTCAAAAACGGCAAAGTTTCATACTAACTTTCCACCCCCGTTTTACCCCCTTAGGGGATGAATTTTCAAAAATCCTTTCTTGGTGCTCCCCTACGTTATAAAAGGAACCCCTGTGCAAAATTTCAAGTTTCTAGCCCTTATAGTTTAGGCCCTGCGTTGATATGTCAGTCAGTCAGTCAGTCAGTCAGTCAGTCAGTCAGTCAGTCACCTTCTCCTTTTATATATATAGATTACCAAAGCTTTTAACTGATAATTGAAGCGCTCATTTTTTTTTTATGGATACAGGATAGCAAACGAGCTTGCAGCACCACCCAACCGCTGCCGCCCATGACAACTGTGACTGAACATTAGTTGGTCAGTTCGTTAGTAGGTACACGTAGTTACGCGTTGCTCGCAAATGATCGACCCAACTTGGTCGTGTCACCATGTACGGCGTTGCTTAACTAGCAACATCGGGCGCGGTCGGTATAAGGATGGGTGATCGCTAGTATCAAAATTTCACAGACGCCGATTCATGCCGTTAGTATTAACAGGGTGCCAGATTTTAAATAACAACATTGTTTAAAAAACTATTAAACACGCAACTAAAATATAGATTAGTTTTTAAATATTTTTTAAAATTTATTACGTCGTCATCGGTCCATGATAAGAGCGCAAAGTTTCAAATTAATCCGACGTTTTGAAGTGGGCGAAAATCACGTTCAAAGATTCCGTTACATACAAACACAGATCAATATATCTATACATACCTACATACATACAAGGTTATAAAAGCGTGTTAAAAATACAAAAATACGTACACTTATTTTTTTATTTACTTAACTAAATTTAATGAATCATGAATGAATTTCGTGAATAGAAATATTATAATGTGGGTGGAGACGAAGAGGTAGCATATCAAGCATATTACACAGACAAGTAAAATATACATTAAAGAAATACAGAAGAGAAAAAACATATTATAGGACTTTTGTGAATTTCATTCAAAAAAAACAAAGTCGGAAGTGTCCACCGAATCTGTACGTCGAAATATTGAAATGTGACTTTCGGTAGCTCGCTCATTCAATATCAAACTTGTGACAACCCTTTTGACAACATTCCATAGCAATTTTCCATAGTAATACAACAATAATAAAACTAATAACTATAATAAATAAGTAGTATATAGTCGTACTATAAAGGGAGGGACACTACTTTATAGACTTTTTCTTGGTTCCAGATTCTCATGACATCCTCTTATAAATCCGTGTAGGTACTCGTACTTATGAATTTTGAGTGGTCGCAAGCGCGACTGCTAGCGATCCCTGGATCGGGCAAAGTATTATTTGGATTTTCTAACTTGAAACGCTGTAGCTCGGACTCTGAATTTGTGCCCGGTGTATCGCAATACCCTCACCACCTGTTACTTGGGACCTATACGTAACTGGTGAACATGGGTGGATATGTATCTGCCTTATGGGAAATACAGGCGTAACGGTATGTAAAGTGCTATGTAAAGCTAAAACATGAGACAAATTGCAGGTACATTTTCACTCAAAGCTAGACAAAAGAGTGTGAGGTAAAGTGCCGTATTGATAAATATTTATTAGATGCTGTGCAGAAGACGTTGTTCTGAACAACAGCGCGAGGTAATCTTCGTCCCTCGAATAAAACATCGATGTGCTTCTACTTTGTGAATAAACTTTATTCCATTTACCAAGCCATTATGTAACATAAATCTATATATCAGCACAGTCCACTATTAAGTAAATGGTCCTTCGAGCCGGATATGAACCAACGACCTATGGATCTACACTATCTATGCAATTTTTCTTACTACTAGTACTATTACTGCCGTAAAACTACACAACTATGATCCGGATTTGTCACATTTCAAATGTGTGCTCTGCCCTCTAATTAATGGAATATCTTAAGTCACATCTGTTAATTTTTTTTGATGAAGTAAGATGTGATAATTTAACAACTTCATAGATAACTTTGACTATGGCCGATAAGTGTCATTAATTTGTTTTCATATTTATCAGATACAATGCTATTAGCTGTAGAGTAATTTGTTTCACCCTAGCCATTTCACTGTTCTATTATTCAACAAATCCTTGCAGAATATAATGTAATTTTGTCTATCACGCTGGCTAAGTGCGGATTGCGAAACCATGACCATCACAAGACTTAGTTCCACCAACTAGGAGAACAGTTTCATACGTAAAATAAAACAATCAGATACTGCAAGTCTACAACGACTGTCTTTCTGAAAATAAAGTCAATTTAAAAAAATGAAAATGAAATAACTTTCATTTTAATCCCATAGACAATCTGAGTCTCAGCAACATCATACATCGATCGGAATACGACTCTTTCATTTTAATTTTTTCCGTGTATTGAAAGTACGTATGCCCTAATAATTTTGAGATTGGGAATGTCTTTGACTCCATAAATACCTAGAGTTCCTGCCAATGTCGACACATTTTTTTTTTTTTATTTATTGAAATTTACATTTATTTTCATTTGTTCTCCTATGTGTACATAAATGCACATATGGATGGCATATTTGTCAGGACATCAGATGTCACCCTTTTCATGTGAAGAGAACAAGTAAATATCATAGACATTCTCACACGGTCATATGATCCCAAACTAGGCGCGATCCTGTACTATTGGTGTCAGAGACTAATATAAAGTTCATTAGATAATATTGATATTGAATTTATTCTTCATCTAGACCTTTAGACAGAATTCCAAAGTTTATACCATTCAACTACCACCGCTTATGCGAATACATTTTAATATCAACGTAATGACCCGGATATTAAAACGTTGGTTAACAGCCGAACAAAAATTGAAGGCAATCATTAGCCTATTGGAAAACAATAATAATATGAAATAGCTTATTGTCCGAGAATTGTATAATGGGTACAGCTACTTGGAATTTGTAGTTGAATAATCCAGATCCATTATCTCAAAGGAAGCTATAAAAACCATGAGCGATCGTAGAACATTGATCTGCTCAATCACGTGTATCATACTGCAAATCGAATTTTATTCACAACTCCGTGTATAGGTGTGAGATATAAATAAATACTTACAAATAATTGTTGTACTTTTCCGGAATAGATACATTTTATAGTATAAATCCACTAATTCTCGTTGGGGCAGCGTGGTGGAGTGTGCTGTAGAACTCCCTCCTAGCTACGTACATGGCCCGTGTCAAATAGAAAACGACGCTTTTGGTTTTGATCTTGAATCGCAGGAAGTTCGTGGAGTTCTCAGAAATAATTAAACAATGACTGTTTGTGACGCATTTTGAACTTTTCGTAAAAGATAATTATGATTTTTTTGTGAAACATTTCAAACTTAAGCTACTTTTCCTTTGTGAATCATCTTATACAACAAAATGAATACTTTTAAATGTTTAGCTCATGTGTTTAAAAGCTACGATGCAACAGTTTCTTATGTTAAATAGGTACTAGTTTATTATTGTGACAAGTATTATGTATAGTTTTTAAATAATTGCAAATATAGCTGAGATCCTTCATATATTTTTACTAGAAATGTAATTTAACCAAAGGTCGTTCGGTACGAGAAATAATGTAGTGGTTAATATTATCTGAAAAGGTTTGACATCTATTGTAAATCTTCTGTGTTCTAAAAATCTATCATGTTCTATTTTGCCCGTCGAATCAAATGTTAAATTCTCGGCTCATATGAGTCATTTACTGTCATTGACAATTTCAGTTCGGATAGATGCACCTTGGGACTTTTTTATTTTTAAAGTGAAACTTTTATTACATCGTTCTGAAATTTTTTGGTATGTGTGTTGCATGTCGCATTACATCATTTGTGCCAGTGCTCTACGCTATTTTAAACTTGAATCTCAAATTTTATTTTGTTGAGACACTGGGTAGCGAATCGGCACTCTCGGCGTAGAAGGTTGAGTTTTTACCAACCGTTCGACCGTTCGACCAAGCGTGCTTAATAGAATTTGTTGAAATTTAGATATATCGAACGGCTAATAGTGTAGTGACGCTTGTTATTTTATTTCCCATCATCATTCCAATTTTCCAAATATAAAATTAAGATTGATAAAGCGATTTTTATACCCTTAATGGAATATTATTCCAAAAAATTTTAGTTAAATGTCTATAATGTGAAAAAAAGTTTCACTTTTACCGTGGTTTCATAAAACCACACAATTTAATTTTTGTTTTCTTCTTTCTTTTCATTGAGGGAGACTTAAATGAGAAGATAGATGAAATGAATTTATTCTTAAATGTTATTTATATGCCTAAAAGAACTTCTAAATAGTGTAGGTAAGTAAGAAAGAAATCTGTATAAATAACAAGATTCCCCGCATTGTCGTCTTAATGGGCACCGGAATGGTCCTCAGAAGAGCCACTGAGCCGAGATTATGAACCTTTTCCGTAGATAACCATTATACGTCGCGGATATACCTACCTCCACTGTTTCTTCGACCGTATGTTTTGGTTGGCTGAAATGTACAAATGATGACATAATAATACATTTACTTCGTACGATTTTCAGGTAGACACCGGATAGATGTACTTTTCTCTGATACCACAAGCGATTTTCTATGTCATAGACAGACAAACAGACATACTTACATACATACACAGGACCACTGGCCGGATAATTTCGGATCCTAAAATGTATTCAACTTTAATAGTGAAAGAGCTGTACCTTTATGTTCTATGTAGAGTTTGCCCGGGCAGGCAATTGCGTTGCAATTGGAAAGATGCATGTTGTTTTAGATTACACGTTTCTAGACATGTCTATCTTAGTCCCCATGAATAGCAAAAAATGTGTGACTGACTTGGAAAACTCGTACCGAGTCAGACCAAGAGTCACGATCTTACTAATAACTACTAACTGGACTATATACATCAAATAACAGGAGTAACTGTTAGTAATAGTTCTCGTCCAGTCAAACTTGGAATTCACAGTAGAGTCTAGAATTGTACACGGTGATGCTATACATATAAAAAGCTTTTAAAAATTACAATATTTTTATTTTATTTTAAAAATGCTGTTTTTTTAATTCTTTTTTTTTTAATTTTTATTTATTTTCATGCACTGTCATCGGAATCAAATATGTGTGCCGAATTTCAGCTCGTAGCTTCAGCGGAATTGGGTGAAATATTGATTGCAAGATTCCAGGACATACATACATACATACGAGTGTAGTTAAATAAAAGCTTTTAAAAAAGGGACCATTCACGGAAATACATGTGTGATGACAACATGAGTCTATACTCATGTTGTCATCACATACATCACAAATAATTGGAACAAAAAAGTATTTTCTACAAAATACTTTCTTGTTCCAATTATTTTTCTCGAGTATTTAAGGAATCAAAGGCAGCATGTTTGGACTATCTCCTTTTTCCTTTTTTCTCACATGACATAAAAAAACAATTTTGACACAAGTGAAGAAAATAAATATGAATTTCTCATGCAGTTACAACGAATTTCGGGACACGTCGCTGCTTTGTGTCATCAGAGTGCGAGGCGCGTGACATTTTTGGGTCACTTTTGAGCGGTTGCATTTGAAACTCATAGGTACAATCATTTGTGCAACATTTCTTTGTATGTTAAGATTTGAAAACCGAACACGGAACAAAATTGAACACGGTTTGTGGTAGAAGTTGATTTTCAGAAATTGTCACATATGGTATCACGTTAAGCCGTCTCCAAGCAACTTTCTGTCTCTGTCTGTCTCTTTCTATCATATTAGTGCGTTTGTGAATATCGATATTCGAACTATCGAGTACCTACAGTGCATAGCCTGCTCTACAAAATAACCTCTATACTGAACTTCGAACTGAACAATATAATGAGCAAAGTTTGTTCCGATATATAATGATTCAAACACTAGTATTATAAAGGCGGAATATTGTGTAAGTATGTTTGTATGTTATTTACTTCTTCACGCTCAAACGGCTGGAATAATTTTGATAAAATTTGGCATGGAGGTAGCTGATATACTGAACATATTGGATACTTTTATCCCGATACTGTGTTCCCTTGGGATAACCAACTTAAATATTTTTTCAGTATAGTAAATTTCACAAGGGCGAAGCTGCGGGCAGCAACTAGTTCAATAATAAAGCCTTCTTTCTAAATATATCTATATATATAAAAGGAGAAGGTGACTGACTGACTGACTGACTGACTGACTGACATATCAACGCAGGGCCTAAACTATAAGGATTAGAACCAAGGATTTTTGAAAATTCATCCCCTAAGGGGGTAAAACGGGGGCAAATTTAGTATGAAACTTTGCCATTTTTGAAGTCAAGTGGGTAACCCGAACGCGGGCAGATGTCTTTAATGGGTCTAATTCTACGCGAGCGAAGCTGCGGGCGTCCACTAGTTCAAAATATAAACGGAATTACACAAAAATATTTATCTACCTTATTAAGCACCACATACTATTCTAATGCTTTCGTCTTCAATGTACAAACCTGTGCCTAGTACAATGCAACACAACGCGAAATATTTCCAAATATATCCGTTCGCATTACGGTACAATACAGAAGGCTTAAGTTAAAACAATTTTCGTCAATGAACGCAATTCTGCTAACAAATGGTGATTCGCTGCAGGATCGCTGATGGCAGCCATTTTTCAAGCTATAAATAAACGAACAGCATAATAAACTTCGTTTAAAGGCATTTCGAGACCTCTCCAAAGTGTAAAAAAATATGCGATGAAAATTTTACAGGTTTGCTGTTTTTTCCGTTTTTGGAAAAGATGTTCTGGAAATCAACCTTTCCTACTATTAAACCAAGGACAAAGGCACTGGATTACAATCGCTGATAATAACACGTTCATTAAACTTTACCTTTGGTTCATAATAAAAATTACCTTTAAAATTAACTCAGTTCAGTTTCGAGAGTTATCCTGAAAAACCGTTTTCACATGAATTTTCACCAAGCATACCGCTGCCGATATTTATGTGTCCCCAGCTCTTTTATTTATAAACTCATTAACCTAGAAACTGATGCATGAAAATCATTACGTATATCGTATGGAGTATATGAAAGGAACTTGTTATTAAATCATTTTTTAATTTGGTTTTGGAAACTGATGATACTGTTTGTACATAATTTACCTTTTTAAAACTGTATATGTATAGGTACAGGCATGATGACTGTCGTGTTAGTCTTAAACAATTTCAGAACGAAGAAGACCGAAGAAGACCGCGGAATCTTTTGATTAATATAGCACGACTGAAGTATAATTTTTAGGAAAGGCGTACGTTCAGAAGTAAGAAACCGGCCAAGTGCGTGTCGGACTCGTGCACAAAGGTTTCCTTACAATTATCTATAAAAACCATTATTATTTCTGTTGTATGGGAGCACCCCTTAATTTGGATTTTTTTCTGTTTTTTATTATTTGTTCTTATAGGCAACAGAAATACATTATCCGTTTTAACCTTTGGGTACGGAACCCTAAATAAAATATGGATGGAAGAACATGCATATTAATAAATTACATAGAGTAAAAAAATACATTAAATGCTACAAAAATAATCATATTATTGGCAATATTTTAAAAATGTTATACGAGCTCGTGTATGACAAACTTTACTCGGTCTTTCATCTCTCGCTCGTCTCAAAAAATGTTACTGCTCCCATTCCACAAATGAGCGCAAGCATGAATGCTTGATTGAACATAAAATAATATCACGCTTTTATTATCCGAAGCGGTAAGTAGAGTTGTGATACCACCCACTTTTTAGTAATTGTTTAACTCCGATGTCCCTCTCGGACAAAATTCCAGACTTCATGAATATCAACTTACAAAGACTCAAAAATACTTTTCCCGACCGATGATATCAATTCTTAAAATGATTTTTAAATACATATTCAGCGATACCCCTCATCATATAGGTAGTTGTTGGAATTTATTGTTATTATATTGACAATATGTCTTTAGTAACACGCACAAATTGAGACTAATCGTTTGACGTAAGAATCTTCAAAAGCGCCTTACGTACTTAGTCTTTAAAACCCCATAGAAGAACAAACATACAGACTTGTAGTGCTCCGTGTCACCCTTGTCATAAAGGGTACATTAATTGGCTCGTTACCACACCAGTGCGCAGTAAACGTCCGTTCTCGCCCGTGGCTAATACGTGACAGTTTACGTCACTCCCGTGTGCTCGAGACAACGTCATGCTTAACAGATTATATATAGATCGCATACACTACATCCCTTCCTTATTATAAATTTATTAATCGAGAACATTAAGATAGCAAACGAGCCCGCAGCACCACCCATTCATTTGTTAATTTAATTTTTTTTTTTTTTTTTTCAAAGTTCTCAAACATTGCAATTGGAGAATTAAATATTTCAATCTTACTTACATATGAAATGCATACTTCTATGTATTTTCTTTCTTATATGAGTTACCTTCTGGTACTGTATACGTAACCATAATTATTTGTCTAATTAACACCAAATGTACGCTTTCAAACGTAAGATTTAGAAAAATAAGCAAAATTTGTTTCGTGTACAACTGTGGGCTTATACAGGCTGATAGCGTGTACGCAAATGGTCTCGCTTATCTTTTTCGCTCTAACATATGAGTATCTATGTTATTTTTCTTTCGCATTGCCAATCTATTAAGTATTATACCAGTTGATCAGATCGTTAGTAACAGTCCAGCCAGCAACCGTCAGCAAGTCGCTTCATGTCAGACATAAACACGACACGCGCCGCGTTTGGTGCGTTGGTGGCGTATTTACCTCTTGTAATATAATGAGTACTGTTTTTTGGATTAGACATCAACGGATATCATATACTACCTCGTATAGTCGCAATTGCAGTCAATAGGAAGTACTAGGTTTCTAGTTGTGTTTTCACAAAGCCTAAGATTGTATTCGATCTTGTAAACGGGCATGTTACACCATCCGGATGTCGATACTATATATTTAAGTATGTTTTTAAAATGTCCATACATGTATATGAGACTCTGACACCCATAGCACAGGTAAGTACCCAGTTTAGGGTCCATGATTTTTATTTATTTATTATTTAATAAAGTATCGCTCTAAAAATCCATATGTAGATCTCGTAGATTTATGAAACAACTAGAAATAAATGAGCTAGGTACCTATCTCACGACGAGTAAGTACATTCCTTAGTACTTCATCCATCCTTCAAAAAGTATTGGATACTCGGCGTGCTGTTTTCTATCACCATTACAATGGCCCTATCCCAATACATAAGTCACAAAAAGGTATTGAGTAAAGAAAAATATAAGTATAAAATAGACATTAATTGATACGGACATAGGCCTCTCCCAAAATGCAGGCCTCCAAAGCAATGCTTACGGAATGTGTATTAGAATTTATAATAAGATATCCGAACCTATACAAAACTTGATGATTATTATTTTTTTTTTTTTTTTTTAATTGTGACAGCATAATCTAAGTGACCCATTAATTTACCTACTATGACATTTGCATACCACCCAGTGGTAAGAGTGAGGGACTACCTTTAATTGTAGCATCAAATTGTACTACTTAAAATATGGAACGTACTTACAGCAAAGCAGCGTAGTTACCGACACATAGCATAGGTACCGACAACCTTTCCCTTCGACGGCTGAGCAACCATACCCTTCGTTGGCCGCGTTTGGCTTTTTATAGGCACGGTCGGGTAGCTGACCGCTTAGTGAGGGTAGATCGTGCGCCGTCCTCGGCTGCACCTTGGACTTCTTCAGGAGCATTGGTTACACCACTTTTCTTTAGTAGGTAGGCATTATCCAATCATTTGTAACCACTGGCTGTTGCAGCTGTCACCGTAGCACCGCGACCGCCTAGCGCACCTGTAATACGACGCATCAAATGCGCCCGTCCGACGATGTATCTTGTGCAGACACGGGTATTCCCATTACAAGTGCTATATCCGATCTAGGCTTACGAGTACGTACGCGGTGCCAGCATGGTATGCTCTGGCGGCGCCACGCAGCGCAAGCGTCTCCAGGCCCAGCAAAACCTCGCCCTGCGAGAAATCACAGGAGCGGGGCGCTACGTCCGGAACGCGGTGATAGCGCGCGACAGCAGGCTGGACGTGTTATGTATAACCGCGCCGACAATGGGCCACATCCTCACCTAAGGGGGATAGCGCCGCTGCACGCGCGCAACCGCTCCCTAGAGAGCTGTTGGACCTTCTTCCCCCCGACCATCTAGGGGGAATTCGCGACATACGGCTAATCGCGTGCGCGACGATCGACTGGCTCCCACGCTCAACAGCGGGGAAGTCACCGACGGGGTTTACCCCTGGAGCAATTTCCCGGATAGAGGGGATCTCCCCTTATTCCGAATTCCCTCAGCGCAGGAGCGCCTACAGCGCCGCGCAAGAGGAGGAAAGGTGACAGACCTGTCTGCTATTCCCACTACGAATCCTGTGCAAAAGGGAAACAACCTGGTGACCATCATCTTTTCCATTGCTTAAATCTTAAAGCAACTGTAGCGTTGTCTCCTTCGAAATCTAGCTTTTCCGGAGCTGGCAATAAGTTTGTAATTTTCGTGGTAGGTAGATATGGGGCGACCTAGAACTGAAGTAAATCTTGGTAACTACAAGTTTACAGTATATTATTAATTCATCCCCACATCTACATACAGTCAACTAGTATCATAATGCATTTACTGCCTAATACGCAATCACGTACGATTTTCAATTTAATGTAGGTTCGCACTACCTAAACACACGATCACGTACGATTTTCAATTTAATGTAGGTTCGCACTACCTAAACACACGATCACGTACGATTTTCAATTTAATGTAGGTTCGCACTACCTAAACACACGATCACGTACGATTTTCAATTTAATGTAGGTTCGCACTACCTAAACACACGATCAAGTACGATTTTCAATTTAATGTAGGTTCGCACTACCTAAACACACGATCACGTACGATTTTCAATTTCATGTAGGTTCGCACTACCTAAACACACGATCATGTACGATTTTCAATTTCATGTAGGTTCGCACTACCTAAACACACGATCACGTACGATTTTCAATTTCATGTAGGTTCGCACTACCTAAACACACGATCACGTACGATTTTCAATTTCATGTAGGTTCGCACTACCTAAACACACGATCACGCACGATTTACAATTTCATGTAGGTTCGTACTACCAGTTACACACGATCACGCACGATTCACAATTTCATGTAGGTTCGTACTACCAGTTACACACGATCACGCACGATTCACAATTTCATGTAGGTTCGTACTACCAGTTACACACGATCACGCACGATTTATAGGTTCGTACTACCTAACACACGATCACGCACGATTTACAATTTCATGTAGGTTCGTACTACCAGTTACACACGATCACGCACGATTCACAATTTCATGTAGGTTCGTACTACCAGTTACACACGATCACGCACGATTCACAATTTCATGTAGGTTCGTACTACCAGTTACACACGATCACGCACGATTCACAATTTCATGAAGGTTCGTACTACCAGTTACACACGATCACGCACGATTCACAATTTCATGTAGGTTCGTACTACCAGTTACACACGATCACGCACGATTTATAGGTTCGTACTACCTAACACACGATCACGCACGATTTACAATTTCATGTAGGTTCGTACTACCAGTTACACACGATCACGCACGATTCACAATTTCATGTAGGTTCGTACTACCAGTTACACACGATCACGCACGATTCACAATTTCATGTAGGTTCGTACGACCAGTTACACACGATCACGCACGATTCACAATTTCATGTAGGTTCGTACTACCAGTTACACACGATCACGCACGATTCACAATTTCATGTAGGTTCGTACGACCAGTTACACACGATCACGCACGATTCACAATTTCATGTAGGTTCGTACTACCAGTTACACACGATCACGCACGATTTATAGGTTCGTACTACCTAACATATTCTTGCTATCTGCGAAAACTATTGATGATAGAATAAAAATTAAATAATGTACTACGACTTTGCAGACACCTCATTATTTACAAAAGTGTCGCGATACCATATATCCAACTACTGTAGTTATGCCACTATAACAACTTTTTTACATTTTAAAAGTTGATATAATTTGCTCAATATAATCAAACCACATTATTCATACCTCTGTATCAGTCCTTATCGCATTAAATGATATTTTATTAAAGACCGTTTCAATACCTGTAAAATACAAATTGTTAAAATCGGAAATTCCATTCAAAACATACCAATAACGAATTTAAAATGTCCGTCTAAGGAAAATAATGCATTTATAAAATAAAGCGGTGTGGGTGGCCCCGCGCAGCGTAGTCTCAGATATATTACTTAAAGGATGAATAGAATTGATGAATTGCTTCATATTAGCAACAAATGTTTGCAGTCGAATTAATTAATAGAAACATAGGATATGTAGGTCCCTTCATCTCGATGATCCCCGAAGAGTATCTGTATCCATGTTACATGTCACACATGTCCACAATACAGATTAAAATCTTTTCGTTTTACACCCATATGAGCAATCCTTCAGGTAGGCAATCCATTTCACACAGTACAGATTAAAATCTATACGTTTTATCCCTTTAAGAACAATCCTTCAGGTAGGTGTAAGTACCTGGTTATGAGTTTATGATACAATTTATTTATTTATGATTTTGTTATCACTGAAATAAGAGCCTATATCATCTTGTCTACTTGAAACTTATATAATAATAATATAACTTAATATAATATGCCTTGGCCAAAGGCAACGAGTTTTTTGTAGTAACTTACATAAAAAATGCTGTAAATTCAATCTATTTATAAAGCGTATTTTTTATTATGTATTGGAATGAAATACAACACAGGTAATACAACAAAGAGCCTACCTACTCTTTTTGAAATTCATAGGTATTTGTGAAATTTAAATTTTTATTATAACTAGGTAAATATAAATAAAATGTTATTTTTGAAATTAAAAGTATTTGTGAAATTTGTGTAACGAAAATTGTAATTATTGTGCTTGTATTATTTTCCATGGAAATAAAGGGCTATTTTATTTTTTATTTTTATAATATAATATGCATGTTCTCTGTGTAAGTTGTGCTTCCTTGTAAGTGACATTTTCACTCTGGCACACAACACCATTTAATGTAATTCGTATAATAATCTGTGAAATGTTGTTAGGATGCCTTAACTCTAATAAATAATTAAATACAAGAAATCAACCTATCTAGGTCAATACTTAGTACCGTTATGGCTTATTAAATTACCAACTTTAGTTGTAATTCATTAAAATTATTGATTACTAAAGTCATAGCCTCGAATAAATAATAGCATAACTAGTGTTGCCGCTGTTGTTCCGGTATAATATTACTCAAAACAATATAAAACCACCACACAGTTTACGGTAAGTAGTTGTAATGTATTGGAAAACAATGGCGGTTACATACATGTTACGTACGGACAATTCGATTGGTCGCGTAGCGGTCCCACGAACAAGACATTCCGTGCCTAACATTGGACGGGTCTCTCACCACTCTAGATTTAGTTTAGTAATAAGTTAAAATGTAATTTTCTATTGAAGAAAATTAAATAGTTTATAGAACCTAACGTCTCGACCACCTAATTTCACCCTGCCGCCGATATGTAACTTACATACCTACACGATACATAATTCTAAGTGTTCACTGAGTGCGATGCGTTATAGTGAAGAGTAGGACGCGAATCATACATGAGTTTGTAAGAGTAGCCTATTGTTTTTGTAATGAGCGCGCACAATGTCCCACTTCAAATGAGGCGAAGTGTATATTGTTCGTCGTGATACATTTGAAGTACTGACTAGAACAACTAGGAATTCGAACTCAATTTTATGAATAATAAAAACTGTAATAGTTTGTTTACAATAATCTGCCGCGATACCTGCCTACCGCATAGCAATGCCGCGACACGATGATTAGGTAATCGGGATCCTTATGGACAGAGGTATGTACATTTATTTTATGTTGATCCATCAGTAATTTAACAATCAATCATAAAGTAATAAACATCCAATGCATAAAGTTCTTAGACCATCCAATTTTATTTATGTACCTACATACTTATTCAACCTTCCTTTCTCCGTATTTCGAAAAAATATTTTTAATATTTTTAATTTACCACTAACCTTTTATTCTCGTCGCCATATGTAGTGCTCCGTGTCACCCTTGTCATAAAGGGTACATTAATTGGCTCGTTACCACACCAGTGCGCAGTAAACGTCCGTTCTCGCCCGTGGCTAATACGTGACAGTTTACGTCACTCCCGTGTGCTCGAGACAACGTCATGCTTAACAGATTATATATAGATCGCATACACTACAAGACTGATAAACACGATACCTCATTGATATCGATTTGCATCTTGATTAAAATACGAAATCACCGCTGACATTCGAGAAGTAACTCGTCATTTTAGGCGCGCGGTATCTGATTCAAAATCCGCCATCTTGCCGTGGTTTACAGTAATCCTAACGATTTAATAATAAATTCTGTGTAGAATGTGTGAACAAGATCACGAACACAAACATCACAAGCCAACGCAACGCAAACTTTGGATAAGGAAACTGGCAACTTTAAACTCAAAAACGTTGTGAAACTAACGGAAAACTAGATAGGAACCCAGCAAATGAACAAACAAAGTTAAACGAACTAACCTGCGCTGGCAACACTGTGAAGAATTTTATGTCAGAGTGCCACAAAGATTGAGTCAGGTTGAGTATGACTTCTTGACTCAACACAGCATTTCTGGCAGGGTACGGGTGTATCCTTACTACTGAAAGACCTGAAGTGTATTCACCTCGCTGTGTAGATCAGCAGAGGAGTTATTGGCCACACCAATTGTCTGAAGTTTTCAGGCCATATGAAGGCGTCCGACACGGCTTAGTGTCGAAGCTATCCTTTTATCCGCATTCTTTGCGAATGACATAATTACGCGGTATTGGATTACACCCTTGTCATTACACTATTCATCATTTTCATTATCATTACCAAGAATCTACTACTAGAAAAGGTTTTGGACCTTTTGTATGCCCACGGCTGATAACAAATTATAAAGAGCACATCAGAAAACTGAAAGCATCCCAGGCCTTTCACAAAAAACTCCGACGAATTCTCGAATACGAATTCCTTGCGAAACTAAAGTTCAAACTCGCAACGCGCGACTTCCCCAACTGCAGTCCCGCAACAGCTCTCACAGAACTTCCAACACTTGCATTCCCATGAATTATTGCCTCATATTAATTCGCAATAAAACTACCATCCGAACGTTCAACGCGAATGCTTTTATTGCCGCTGTAAAGTGTTTGAAACCGCGCCGAAGAATTTGGCAAACGATGGAATTGCATACGCCAAATCGGTAGGTTGAACCTGAGGCAGTTGATAACGAATGAGATTGTTAACACGTCCTTTGTAAGGACTTATTATTACTTTGTCAAAGTTTGCACACTCAAAGTATATCATCATCATCACAACCCTTTCTTTGTGTTTCGAGTAGGCGGATCATTTGTGAAACCTAGACGAGTAAGGAGTTACTCTGCCCAATACCAGCGTTGAACAGTAATTTAATTTCACTTGAGACTATCTTTGTTTTTACCATAAAAAACATTGCCTTTAATATCGAAAGTTCCTCATAATGTCATCTCTTATCTTATTATTCCATCTTCTCATTTTATTGTAACATTTCTACAAACACCACACTCGATACTGATGATACGTCCTCCCCCACCCTATTTCGCTTTACGATCACATTTCACTTTGGCCCGGCGTCTTATATTAGCATACTAAACGTTCATGGCTCCATAAAAATATCGTATTGCAAAAATAAAGTGGCAATAGCCATAAATCGCAGAACTATCACGAATTGATTTAAGTACATTAAAATAACGACACATAAATGTAATAAAAGTTTACTTGCCCATTGAACATCAATAAATAATAAAAGCACATAATGCCGTCAAAGCATCGCACTGTGATATTGACAATAAAAATTCCTCTCGAACCAATGGAGAAGGAATTCAGGACGCGGGACATGGGGATATTTCTAGGCGTGGAATAGAATTCAGTAACAATGGATGTATAAAGATAGATATAAATGACCACCAGCATTTATAAAACAATTAGGGAACTATTGGGATGGTTGGAAATATTCCCGAACTGCTGGTCCGGGTTTGAATTCCGGCCGCGCAGATATTTATTTAGCAGAAAAATATTCGTTCATTTATTTATTAATTTTCTATATGAAAGTTTTCTTTATTTGTACCATTAATAACCAACCAACCACCTCATTTTGAACTAGCTAGTGATATGTGGTATTGGTATACGATTGCTAAAAAGAAGTTGGTAGGAAGAATTTGATTTTTTTTAAATTAGTAATTTAGTATCTCAGTAAAGTAATTGAATATTGTTCAACATCGTGAGTCAATAGTATTATTATTCATTAATTTTCATACTTTGTTCCCTAATTGCTTAATAATTTCAATAATCAATCAATTTAGTTGTGTTTGTCTTGGCCGAATGGTTGATCTTAACAAAAACTTATTTTTGTTTGCATCTTGAATCAATGTTGATGGATATTGATGTAACAAATTTTACTATGATATAATCAATATTGCAAGAATATAAATTAAATAGCAACAGCAACTGGATTTTGATATAAAATGATATTTTTTACATAATAATTTAGACATAATGGTGACAGTCCAGTGGCTATCGAACTTTCCTCTAACTCGAGCGGTCCGGGTTTAACCCCAAGCGGCACGCACCAAAGACTTTTCTAAGTTATGTGCGATTTATGAAATTCAATGTCACTTGATGTAACGGTAAAGAACACATTGTGTGAGGAAACCTGCATGCCTGAGAGAGAGTTCTTCATAATTTTCTCGAAACCATGTGTAGTCAGCCAATCTGCACTTGGCCAGCGTGGTGGACTAAGGCCTAATCCCTCCTATTCTGTGAGGGATTAGGTTATTATTTATTATTATTGATTATAGTGGACGCCCGCAGCTTCGCTCGCGTAGAATTAGACCCATTAACGACGTCTACCCGTCTAAAGACTTCAAAAACGGCAAAGTTTCATACTAACTTTGCACCCCCGTTTTACCCCCTTAGGGGGTGAATTTTCAGAAATCCTTTCTTAGTGCTCCCCTACATTATAAAAGGAACCCCTGTGCAAAATTTCAAGTTTCTAGCCCTTATAGTTTAGGCCCTGCGTTGATATGTCAGTCAGTCAGTCAGTCAGTCAGTCAGTCAGTCAGTCAGTCAGTCAGTCAGTCAGTCAGTCAGTCAGTCAGTCAGTCACCTTCACCTTTTATATATATAGATAGATTATTCCTAGTCCCGTGCTCAACAGTGGGACAAAGAAAGGGTTGTGGTGGTGCATGTAGACACTGAAATGTGTAATGTCTTGTCTTGAGTTTCCTAACTTTACCTCACTTAATATTCAGATGTTGTGAAACAATTTCAGAATAACCTATAAAAGACTCAACCCACACCATTACTGAAACCTTTTCTTGCTCCTAAACCATCCAAGTCACCGTGACCTCTGCATTCTTTAGGTCTTTTTACAACACTTTCTCTATATCTGTTTTAAATTCTCTCGTTTTTATCGGTCACCGTGATGATATAACAAACTATTTTCACACCGTCTCATTAAATTAATCGATGACATTTCTTTGCTGCCACCCAGTATCTATTTGTAGCACAGCGGAACCATTTACAGAATATCTTACAATTGTCCCTGTCTCTCTTTATACTGTGCCATCGCCTTTCATGACTCGTGTTTGCAGTCACGCCACAGTAATGTCACATTTTAAATATTAAATTTTAGCTTGGTATGTACATATTAGACGGAATCTTTGAACATGATTTTCGCCCACTTCAAAACGTTAAAACGAATTAATTTGCCCAAGGGCTCGCGTCGATTCATTGTGATCGTATAGAGTTAAGAAACGACGCGCGGTCGGTTTGTGGATGGGTGTCTGCTAGTAGCAAAATTTCATGGGCGCTACCGTGCTTTGGAGGGCACGTTAAGCCATCTGTCCCGGTTGTTTTCAATGGTGGAAACACTCGCTAAGCCTTGTCGATGACCTTTACCAGCTTTAGGACATTCGACACTGGATTGGCCACTAACCCATCCACCAATCCGCATTGGAGCAGTGTGGTAGAGTATGCTCTATACCTCCCTCAGATTTGCCTGTGGTGGAGACCCGTGCCCAGCAGTGACGTCTATGGGTTGCAGCAGCCACCAAGTATTAACTCTGTAGTTTGTTTGTGTCAGCAGAGTCTCACAGCCTGACATAAAGTTTCATTATCATCAACCCTTCGACGGACCGAAACGGGTTTCTATTCAGAATGAAAAGGGTTAGGGGTTTTAATCAAACCCTTATAAATTAAAGTAATTAGTTAGTAATAATTAAAATTGCGTTTGTCTAGTACTGTCCTTGAACAGAAACTATTATTAAAACTGTACATTGTAAATTGAGGAACTGGCGTTAGCTAAAAAATTTAATGGCATTCATTAGGCGTATACAAATACCATAAAATGAAAAATAAATGAATCTGAAGTAATTGTAATAATATGACTTCTCAGTTTATTTTTTAATTTCTCCCTCATACAAAACCAGTCAACGCTTTTAGGAATTCATTCTTGTGTCTGTCTATTTTACAAATTCACTTGGGCGACATATTTAAAGGGTCCTCACGATTCTTAATATTGTATCACTGGGCATTGGTATTAATTCATTATACGAGCTTCGCATGCGATATTCTTCGTATACAACTCCAAACTCATATCGATGAAATTAAAGAATCCGGATCTTTTAAGGCCCTCGATTTTGAGGCTATCCAAGGCTTAAGTGAATCACTTATAATAAATTTATCAGCTTTGTCTGAACATATTTTAGGTTAACTATATTAATATAATGTAAGATGGATTATTTATTGCGATGTTGATAAATGATCTGTCGATCGTTTGTGGTAAATTGAATTTCGTGTAACAAATCACGCAGAATTCGTCTTACGTTTATCTAAAAAAATTTTAGATATTTTTTTCACGGTTGAATAGAAAAGGTGTACAGAAATTCTTTGAAACATGCTCTATAATTGATGTTGTCTCAACCTGTCCCGATGGATGTCTCGATATGTTAGTACAGGAAATTAGTTTTGAAAACGATAGCTTGGATCATAATTGAATGTTCAGGATTCCCTTATGATTTCGTAATTATTTTCTAATATTTTTTTGTAGTTAAGATAGTATTATTAGTACACAAATATTAAACTATGATAGGTAGGTACATAAATTCGCACTTTATGAATAATAAGTGCGATGTTAGACATTACGTTTTTTGAGAACGTTTGTTTTAATGTAATCAATTACGAATTCTGTTTGGATTCTCGTTACACCTACTATTATGTACCTACACATAGAATGTTGTTCAAAGTTTGTCACAGTTGTCATGGGCGGCACATAACAAGTTAATGGCTTTAGAGGCATATATCGTCATTTTTCTTGTTTACTTCTCTACACCTCTATAAAAAACATGGCTTTTCATTTACCACACTTGGGACACGCTCCAACAATCTGGAAAGCTTAAGATAAACAATAGAAGTAGGAAAACTTGAGTCTCCCGAAATAAAAATGTATACATTTATCATATTTATTGAAAAAATGGTTCACCATTGCATGCTTCCATGGCCTCCCATAGACGTAACTGCTTGCCATAAATAAACAAAATAACTGTGACGATAAAATAAAACTTTCCCTATGGGACTATAATCTATTATTGTCTACAACATAGGCCTTTTGAGCAACAAAAATGTCGACAGGATTGGTTTTTTATGAAACTTTTGTAACTCTAACTTAAACTTTGTATAAATATTAAGAAAAATAAAAGATTATCATAAAATAATTTTGCTGGGCTATTTACTTAAGTAGCTGCCACCCATAGATGTCCCACTGCTGGGCACGTGTCTTCCCCACAGACAATTCTGTGGGAGGTCTAGAGCATACTCCACCACGCTGCTCTAATGCGGATTGGTGGATGTGTTATTGGCCAACCCAGTGTCGCATGTTCTCAAGCCACCCGAAGGTCTTCGACAAGGCTTAGCGATTGTTTTCACCATTGAAAACAACCGGGACCGACGGCTTAACGTGCCCTCCGAAGCACGTAAATTTAGCCACTAGCGGTCACCCATCAACAAACCGACCGAACTCGTCGTTGCATAACTAATTTTTGAGGTATTATTTTTCTTGATTAGGGATTTCCTTTGACTTGAACAGACTCCAAAACTAAAACAGATAATATCGAAGGATGTGAATATACAAAAAAGTCTTCGAATGGAGACCTCGACTTGGGAAAAAGAATCACAAGAACCCCTTCGACAAGGTGGACGGACGACCTGAAGAGCACGGCGGGAAACCGCTGGTTTCAGAAAGCACAGAACCGGTCGGAGGAGAGGCCTATGTCCAGCAGTGGACCATTAAGTGTGATGATGATGATGAATATACGAATGCAACAAAAATCACTAAAGAATGTATAAATGTTTAACTATTAATTTCACGGAAAATTATCTTACACAAACATTTTACTAATTTTAATATTCGTACCTATTTGTTTCAGGTTCGTGGCAGTGAAAAGTAAGCGAACCAAACTAATTCGTTCACGTACTTATAAACTTCTTCTATAATCTATTCATTTTCTCAGGTGGAAATTTTTCAGGTATTTTTAAAGATTTTTTTGTAATGTTTTCAAACAAAAACTACTGGACAGATTTCAAAAATTCTTTCACCAGAAAGAAAAGAAAGAAAGAGTTCAGAAAGCTGCATCTTCACTGAGTGACATAGGCTATATAATATTACTAGGTGTAAACGAAACTATTGTTATGTCAAATTACGCGCAAGCGAAGCTGCGGGCGTCCACTAGTGCAGCAATAACGTAGGAATATAAGGGCATAATCAGCCAAATGCATTTACCAAGTATTTGGTTATAGGTAAGGGCGGTGCTTTAAAATTGAAGTTATACTACGTAACACAAACATAAACATTTCAATTTACACAGTTACGTACTTATGGTTAAACTAAGGGTCTTATTTCCTGTGATAAAGTTGATTCATCGGGGGTGAAAAACGCGAGTAAATCCCGTGAACATTTTATGTTGTTCTTAAGGGTTGTCAAGCATGGGGTGAAGCTTAATTTAACGGGATGTTGTACATAAATATGTGGGGCTAAAACTTTGAGGGTCGCTTTAAATTGAATTTAGTTTGAGGGTGAATGCAGCAGCTAGAGAATATTTTGGTAATACTAAACATTATTTACGATATATAAATAATGTTTAGATTTTTAGTTACGATATAAAAATATTCGATAGTCACGCACATCCTACTCACTGTCTCAAATAATATTGGTTTAGGCTCAAGTGTTGCAGCAAGATGATTTTCTAGGAAGCGAAAAAAAAGTTTTCCAATATTCATGTGATTTTTTTTTGTCAAAACCTGAAATTAACTTTTAGTTAATATATTTTACGGTTGTACCTACATGTTTTCACATAAATCACCCGCCTTATTTTCATAATAAATTAATACAAAGACAGTCTCCGGTTACACTTCTTTAAAGGCGACCATCTAAGTTCTCAAGGGTAAAACAAATCTTTCGCTTAGAACTAGAACTTACTAACAATTAGTAACTGGAATATCACTAACACCAGCTAATAGGACTAACAATATCACTAACGGTCCCTGCTCCAGTCCTCATTATTATTATTATTTGTAGGACGGGGGTGTGGGCAGTTATGCCCATAAGCTATATCCAGTCCTCAGACCCACTAACGAATTGACCAACTAACGATCTTATTAACTCTTTCTGCTAACTGGGCTAACTAATATCCTAGTTCCTATATTATATTGTATTGTTCAAAGTGAGACACAGTTGTCATATGCGCCAGCGGGTTGGTGCTTCAAGCTCGTTTGCTATCCTCAATTCGTAAGAATAAGTTATTTATAGAAAAAATTATACCGCAACAAACCCTTTTTTTATTAAATAAATTGTAATACTGTTATTTTATTGCGCCAAAATCAAGAAGAGATACTGCAGTAATCGAAGTCGATGGTGTAGAAATTAAAATATATAGTAGAGAATATTATATTTTTTTTACCTTACGAAATTGATTCTCTCTGACATCATATATGAAATTACCGTCATTTGTAAATTGCCTAGCAAAATAATTATACTTTCCGCCACAGTCGAGATTGCGCCGATGGCGTGTTATTAATGAGAATTAATTATATTAATTGTCTCTTACTCCACTCTATTATAATACTTCATACCATTACAACAAGTACCAAAATGGTGCGACGAACGACTGTCAATCAGTATCGCGTAAATCGTAAACATGCGACATAGTTCATAACACTTTACAGATTTTCTTCACTCGAATTCCACTCTTCGTTAATGGGCATATGGGTGAAAATGGCGTCGGTATAATTAGCTCCAGTGGTTGGCGGTGTTGCCAAGGATTGTTCCATCGTTCCATCCAGCGGACCCCGGTGATACGAATGATTGGATCGGTTACTCGAGGTAATTTGGTACGGCGCAGATGTGAATATTGAAAATTCGATTATTGAACAACGCTGTTTTTGATACGTTAATACATCGACGTCAATTTAAGATAAATTACGTCAAAAGCAGCTTTTAGGGTAATTAAGGATTATTAGGGCTGGCTTAATCTTTCTTCTACTTCTTAGGTTGGGAATAGATTTCCGATTTTTCTCTCCGATAGTCGGATCCTATAGATCAGACAATCGGAAGGCACTAGTGCCTTAATTCAACCGTTCAAACTTTTAAAAAAAGAATTATGGTTGAATTTTGACCTCAAGTCGACCCTTAGTATCGATAGATAAATAATTATAAAACAGACAATTCATTTCGGTTGAAACTAACTTGCTGCCATTGATATATAAAATTTAAAAGAACTTTAAAATATGGAAGAGCCCGAAGTACTGAAACGTAGCGATATGAAAATTCCGCCTTGAAAGATCTCCGGAAAGAGCAACGATATTTTTACAAAAGGAAATATCCCGTGTTGTATAATGGAGTCAGATTTAAATTTTATCGTTGTATTGTTGTAAGTTCGAGTATTTTATGGTGCATAAAATGAATTACTCACACGTATCTCTCGATTTATAGGGAAGGGTCTGACACTGTCGTCTCGGCCCTCACTTTCCCGGGAAGATATTTATGATATTGGGTAGATAACGACCAGCTTAGACGAAGTATGAGATAAAATATTACATACTATTATAGCTCAATTTAAAAACATTTAGATTATTTTTATCTTTACTGTTTTTATAAACTTTCCGAATAATTAAATTTGCGTCACCTTTATTAAATATGCAGACAAGTGCGTAATGGTAAATAATAAAAAAGGACTACCTCACATACCATTTAATTGTCCAGAAAAACTTTGGTAAAAATAAAATTTGCGGTGGCATTATTTTGACGCAGACATGTACGTACCTACTGGTACATGGTAAGAATATCTTGTATCTTGGACATAACACGATATAACACCCTTAACACGATAGACACAACTTAATTTTAAACAATTCAAATTAATTTCACTTGTAACACTGGTAACTATATTAATGTACAGAGAAAACACTTACCTACGTGGATTCTTTGTGTCCACATGCATTAAATCCACATGCAATATTTTTTTAGTACCTATTTTGGAAGACATAATATTGTGGAAGAAAAATCCAATTAAACTTAAAATGAATTAAATCCATGTAGAGACGCAAAGGTCCTCGATTGGGGATAATCTTAGCCCCACCTTGCACCGCCAAAGATGCCAACCGCTTGGTTCTCACACCGTAATTAAAGTCATCAATTTAATGAAGTGTACAAAATTATAAAGTAAGTTTTGCTTAATGATCAAAATATTCTTAAAACGGGTAGATAAGGCAATATTTTCAGGTCACAGTGACTTAGTGAAAACGTGTTCTGTCAAAAATAATAATATCACTGTTGTCCACTACACTCCCAATTGAAAGGAGATCTATCCGTGTTTAGAATTAGGTCAGTGGGTTGAAATGATGATGAGACATTGTCATATGTTAGCTATAAAACTTATTCATTTGTACATAATCAATAATTAATTTAACATCAGAATACTAAGCAAGATGAGATCGTAAAACAAGCACCCATTAAAAGGCATGTGTTTAAACGCTTATCCTTAATCGCTTTTGTGGCTCA
Organism: Carterocephalus palaemon; assembly: GCA_944567765.1. Classification (NCBI taxonomy): domain Eukaryota; kingdom Metazoa; phylum Arthropoda; class Insecta; order Lepidoptera; family Hesperiidae; genus Carterocephalus; species Carterocephalus palaemon. Next base: position 13,280,752 of record OX155643.1, read on the forward strand.
TTTGTAATGTATAAAACGAGTAACACTCATCATAGTTCAATTCAAAATAGGGTCAAATTTGCTAAACAGAAATTGCTTTGTACGCTGTGAAAGTCATTGGATCCATCAGACTTAGGACTACTCTAAGCACTCGTAGTATTATAGAGCCATAGGCTCTATAGGCTCCTAGGGCCCAGGACAATCGTATGTGAACGGGTACGGTCGATATGTGGATGGGCGCCTGCTAATGGCAAAATTTAATGACCGTTTGCATGATTCGGAGGACACCTTAGACGAAGGTTCATTACATATTATATTAAAAATCTTATTCGTAAGCTTCGAGGCAGACGAACAAACCCATAAATCTTGCTGGGGTAATGACTACACGTAACGAAATAATACCGTAGTACAATACAACTGTTTAATACCAACCCTATTTCGGATTAGATCGTGTGATTTTAGGGTCCGTGTGGCATTCGGGCTTGTATCTATAGGACTGGTACGTCTCGGATTTAAATATTTCCTCAGATATATTAATTACTAATTATAGTGACTGGGCCTATACCAAACTGACGATTGATGAAAAAGGAGTACAGGTCGACCTTCGACAAGGTGTACAGACGACCTGAAGAAGACTGGATTCAGAAGGCACAGGACCGGTCGGAGTGGAGTCGTTTAGGAGAGGGCTATGTCCAGCAGTGGACCTTAAAAGGCTTCTGGATGGATGGATTGATTGTATTCATCTCATCGGTAATAAGGATGTTTTAATCAACTAGGTACTGTTTAAAATAGAAAAAATTGTATCTGTATTTTTGGCGGTGTATTTTTATTTTCAGTGGCGATCTATTCGTAGCAAATACTCGTCGTCAAACGCTGTCCGAATTCCCAGTTAAGTTACCGTTACGGTTCGTTTCCTTTGTATTTTTTTACTATTCCGTTGATATTTAGCCCAGTGATGGATGATGTCTGGATGTTTGAATCGACCCTTTGTTTATCTCCGTCATTTGTGTTTTCTTCTCTGATTTCACAACAAACGATTTTATTACGGTTGGCTTTGACTCCATGTCTGGGTAAACGTTAATTAATACAAGTATTTTTTTTTATCTTTATTGAACCACATACAAAAGATACAAAAGGCCAACCATTGCATTGGGCTAGCCAAATATCACGAAAAGCGTTTTAACTTTATTTTTTAAGCAAACAAAAAAATCATTATATTATAATAATGTATAAGTATGTTAATCTTAAATTTATTATACTGGTCGTTATAGTCTTTATTAAGGACTGATTTTATTTAATAAAAGGCTATTGATTGTAGAAGTAAATAACATTTAGATTTGTGTTGTGTATTGAATATTGTTTTCTGGAATGTTTGACCAAACATCGTATATCTGTCCGTAGGAATTACGAGTTGAGATCACGATCAGGGAAAACAGCACAGATTGCTCATTAACGAAGAAGACAGCGGAAAATCGCAGCATTCAGCCAGAAGGCAAAGCTTGGCAGTGGTCCTCCTAGGGATTATGTTTGTCAAGTTTTTTACGAACGAAGTGGCCTACACCACCATCACCATAATCCTATCATTGTCCCACTGCTGGACACAGGTCTCTTCTCATGCTGGCCAAGAGCGAATTGGCGGAGTTCACATGCCTTCAAGAACATTATGCTGAAAACTCAGGCATGGTATAGGCATCACAGAATTTTACTTCATCATTACCAGGTGTCATTTGAATTCTTATATCGCACATGACTTAGAATTGGTGCATACCACTTGGATTTAAGCCCATCGAGTGAGAGGCGAGTTCGATAGCCACTGGGCTCACTGCTACATCCCTTCATAATTATTAATTTTCTTAAATATTTCGTATTTTTGAATCACAGAGCAAAACTAAAAATTTTAAGTAACTAACAATGTATCTAAAGTAACGAAAAGTAAAAGCCATGCAGCTTTACCCGCACAAAATACTTAAACGAACGTCTAAATCCTTTGCTTGCATCCTACAGGGGTAAACAGCTTTGCCATAAAATACAAACTGTCAACCTGACCTTATTGTGATTGCATTAAGGTTTGTAATGGCGTGATTTCTAAAGGAGCCAATGACACGTCCTGGCTACTGCATCGCTTGAATGACTCCAGCCGACAACACTCTCTTCCTTCGGGAGCTTTTTGCGTACAGAACCAAGTACCAAGAATTGTCTGTCAACTTTGTTTCATAGATAAATGAATTCACCTATCCTTTTTGATGAGATAAAAGGTAAATCGTAATTTTAAGTCACTGCACACGGTTCAGTACGAGTACATCCTATGTTAGAAGGTCATCATCACAACCCATTCTTTGTCCCACTGTTGGGCACGGGTCTCCTCTGAGAATGGAAGGGATTAGACCTTAGTCCACCACGCTGGCCAAGTGCGAAGTTTCCTCACGATGTGTCCTTCACCGTTATATTGCTATAACGGTGAAGGGCATTCACAGGAAGTCACATTATTTTCTTAAATCGCACATAACTTAGAAAAGTCATCGGTGCGTGCCGCATGGGTTTGAACCCGGACCGCTCGAGTGAGAGATGAGTTCGATAGCCATTGGGCTGTCACCGCTTCATGTGTTCTGCCTACTATCTAACTGCTTGCTTCTTTTACCGAAGCAAGGTCATCTTTTGATTACTTTTCTTTCCTTTCTCCATTGCTATTATTTACTCTAATACCTAGAAAACATTAAATTATGCATACCTATGCCTACCCCCCGGGGTAATGCAGGCGTGATGTTATATCTTGTATGAAATGTAATCATCCGCTGACTTTAAAATCCCCCATCGACCGAATCGCAAAGTCTACGCATCAATTTGCATCGCACGAGGCACTTTTAATTTTATCCTCCAATTTATTTTCGTTAAAATTACTATTGAAATATCAGATAACTGGCAATTTGGGCGCTTATAGATGGCTTTTTCAACATTTTCGATGAGTCTGTGCATTATTTTCTGTGATATTGCTGTGGATCTCTTTTGTTTTCATTGTATACGAGATTACATCGGGTTGTTTTATTTATACTTTATTAACAAACCTACTTTCAGTGTCTACTTACAACAAAAAATTATGGATGTAAGATAGCAAACGAGCTTGCAGCAACATATAAAATAAATGGCACACATGGCGAGCTTATAAAAGGAGAAGATGACTGACTGACTGACTGAAATATCAACGCAGGGCCTAAACTATAAATAAGGGTTAGAACTTGAAATTTTGCACAGGGGTTCCTTTTATAACGTAGGGGAGCACTAAGAAAGGATTTTTTAAAGTTCACCCCCTAGGGGGGTAAAACGGGGGTGCAAAGTTAGTATGAAACTTTGCCGTTTTTGAAGTTAGTGAATGTCTAATTCCACGCGAGCGAAGCTGCGGGCGTCCACTAGTATATAATAAATAAAGAAGGGATTGTTAGCAGAAGTGTGTTAGAGAAGAAGAAGAGAAGAAGAGTTTGAACATTATTATGTATAGTGGTTCAGATACCTTACATACTATTACGTCAGGTATAACATAATGTAACATACTCCAGGGTCATGCTCTAATAATTAATCCCTATTTAATCTCCCATAACATTCAAATATTCTTAACACTTTGTATCCTTGTCAAACACAACCATTGCATCTCTTATCCTTTTCTAATAAGGCGATAATCAGCTAAGCTTTTATGGTGAAATCTTGGTGAAATGGTGAAATTCAATTGTAATTGTTATCAGATAACTTTAACTCAGCTGTAGTATCGTCTTAATCCCGAGAAGCTGGCATTTCTCCTAGTGGCTCCAACGCGATTTTCTACTATTATCCGAGTTTTATTCCTAACTCCATATTGACTGTGGAGTTTATTGTCCTCTTTGTCGAACATTTAGTAAAAATTGAGAGAGCTGATATTTAGCTCCGACGTAAGAGAACATGGTGGAAATATGTTTCGAAGTAATCAAGTCGGATGTGATCAAAAAGTAGGAGGTAGCGATTCTTATATTCCATTCATATTTTAAACTTCAAGATAATGTGGTTCTTTGTTAGACTGCATGTATTTTTTGTTGTATGTTTTTTTGTCAATTGCTGTAACGGTAAAGGACACATCGTGAGGAAACCGAGTTCTTCATAATGTTCTCGAAGGCATGTGAAGTCTGCCGGCGTGGTGGACTAAGGCCTAATCCCTCCCAATCTGAGCGGAGACCCGTGTCCAACAGTGAGACAAAGAAAGTGTTGTGGTGGATAAGAAAAGATAACTCTCAAACTCGTAATATAAGACTTCTGAATAATGAAGAAACTCAAGAAGGAAACAGTAAGCATAATGTTTATTATCATGGTCTGTCTTATCAGATGCCGGATCGAATTAATGTCAGCTTTAGTGATTCTGCGGCTGAGGTCGGTTGGATAGAATGGGAAGCGCGACTTGAACACGAGGACTCTGTCACAGGAAGATAGAATAGTGTTCCCTTTCTCACTGAATCTGTAACTGTATTACACGACGTTAAGGTTGATTTCAGAATGTCGACAACGGGAGAAATTGTTATTAATTTATTTTTTTGTTTTTTTGTTGAACTAATAGGGTCGTGGACATTGCTTCTTTGTTAGTTAGATTTTGATTACAATTCTGGGTACGTAGGCTTATAAGCTGCGGACTATAGACGTCCCACAGCTGGGCACGGATTCATTACAAATTTGTGGAGCTAAAGTTAACGCGTTATGAAGAATCTATTATTACGTCTAATTCCACGCGAGCGAAGCTGCGGGCGTCCACTAGTTTACACATAAGTTAAAAAACGTTTATTACCATCTACATGTTTGCAAAAGTCAAAACTTTTGGAAATGATCAATTCACTTTCTGTTCCCATTAAATGTATATATTTCAGACCAAAAATACCACAGGGATCGAGACTTGCTCGAACGAAACAGTTTGACGTATTTGAAGTGAGAGTTTCACTGGTGGTCCCTCGACGCTATGTGGGATCTGAGAATGTTAAACATAAACCCATATTGTGGCATAGAAGTTCTATGTATAGAATGGCCATAAACATATATACCTATAGTTTTCTGAACAAGGCAGCGTTAAATTACGTAACAAAGGTTTCAATCTAATTTATTTATGCCAAGACTAGAAATGTATGGTCTATTTCACCTAAAAATTGGACTGCTATTTCCCTAAATCTATTTCTATCACAATAGGCATGTAATGCGGACTAACAATACATTGAATTGAGTTTTCCGAGCCAATTGCAAGTGGGGTCGAATGGGGGACTGTATAGTTTTTTTGGTAGGTATAATCAGTTGACCCCGCTGAATCTCGCAAGTTTTTCCGAGAGTAAGCCGATGTTACAGCATAATAGGCGAGTTTGAAAACGACTGATTTTAATAAGTTCGAACAACAAAGGTACCATTTCGGTACCCTTGAAGAATATGGATACTAATGGGATACTGTATAGTAAATTTAAGTAGTGTACGGTGTAAGTTTGAATTAGCATAGTTAGTTTAATGTCTTCGATATTAGCATGTTGGCCCATATCGTGTGGGCACCTAAACTATTTTCAAATCTAAAAGAACTAGTATTTGGTTGTCTGAAGTTAACTGTCAGCTCGCAACAAATACTTTTAAATTACTGCATGAAAGCACCCGTATCTGTGCCGAATTATTAGAAGAAATACCGGTTTGCGTAAACGTGTAAAAATTATTGTAGAAAATACACAAAATGTATAATTTGAGTGCCGAACGCGGCTAATTCGTCACGTAAACTTCGGAGTTACATCGCATTTGAACAATAATGAAGTACTGAATCTATATTTGAAAGAACTATTTTATTGAAAATATTTTATTATTTAAATAGTCTAATGAACAACATTGTAGAATAACGTGAGCAAGATCTTAAAATCTCAGTATTGTTTTATATTAAAAAGAATGAGGAACCAAATTACTTGAGTACAAAACAATATTCATGCAATTAATTCACGGATTAATTGTTTATCTATTATTATTATTATGAGAATTAAGATGACAATATGTACATGAAAGATCTCAAGGACAGACCATGTGCTAGTATTATCGCCTATAGATAGATTTCCATCCAATATCTCAATAGCGGTAAAGGCGAATTCCGAAATGAATCGCGTTCTATTTACCGTGTCCTTAGCCGGCCGGCTTAGAGCCAGGGCTTTGTTTAAGCCAAGATAAAGGTCGGCCTCTGATTTGAATTAGAAAATTGAGCCACTGGATCCGTGCGTAACTCATTTATTTGCAAATAGTGATTAAAATTGCGCGAATAAAGACCTTCCATTCAGTTCAATCGAGATTCAAACCATAAGGGCAAACTACGTACAAAGAAGCGCTGCATCATGTTTTTTGATTCTATTTCAATTTGATTATATCATCCATTCATCATCATGCTAGAAATGGGCCTCCCTTAATCGGTGCCACTCCCGACCCTGTGCCTTCTGAAGCCAGCGGTTACCCGCTGACTTCGTCAGCTCATCAGTCCACATCGTTGTAACAGCCTATGCTCCGTTACTCCACTTGACGACTATATCTAATTTGACCAAAACATACAAAAATGTATCTATGTCTGGTTTTGTTTCAGTTGTAGTTACACCTCAGTGATTGATACAGTATTCATTAGATGGAATACCTAGCAGAATGTCACCAATAATATCACCTGATGTAACGGTGAAGGAAACATCATTGATAGATTTGAACCCGGGCCGCTCGAGTGAGAAGCGAGATCGCACTGCAAAAACATTTCCGTGAATGTCAGTTTTTCTGTCATCAACCCCCGCCTCTGTTTCCCGCCCATAATTTCATTTTATCAGAAGCATCCAGAAGAAATATGCGGCGTGCAAATAGGTCACGTACAGACATAACTCTTTTAGCTCATTTACTCTTTTAGCGGCCGTATTTATTATCTTCGATCACGTGTAATATGGGAACCTTTTATAGAGATCTCCAATTTCGTCGCAACATTTATTATATTGACTCCTTACGGCTTGGACGAAATATAAATCTCTTCCTAATCATTGACCCTTCTTGAGTGTAGTAGATATACCACTTTATATTGAATTCGATTCTTTATGGATACACATGGAACGGATTTAGGTTAATAGGTAACAAAACATTATTAAAATAACTTCGGAGGGCACGTTCCGTGCTTCGGAGGGCACGTCATGGCGTCGGTCCCATTATAATCGTTAGGCCTTTTCACTAACCGCGGCACTAATGCGCAATGGAGCAGCGTGGTGGAGTTTGCTCTTGACCTCCCACAACTGCGTTTGTTGGGGAGAACCGTGCCCAGCAGTGAGACGTCTGCGGGTTGCAGCAGCAGCAGCAAGATAACTTTCATACACTTATTTATCTATATGTATTTGTATGCTTTTTTAAAAATTTAAAGTTTTAGGTCACAACCTATGACGGGAATAAAAAGAATATTCTTCCGAGTCCTTTTTATGTAGGTATTATGTCATACTAATTTATAATTACCTTACCTTCTGATTACTGTCTCACACTCACACTGAAAACCAGCACCTTTGAATTATTACCAATGCATTATGCTGGGGACCTTTGGCGAGTATGCAACAATAATGGATATTTTAACTTTAGCTTATTTAATATGACCTATTATATTTGTGTTCAGTGTTTCTTTAAATTTATAAGTTGTAAAATTCAGTAACATCTCAGTAAAAAAAAACATTGTTTGTTATTAAGATGTAGGTATAAAACTGAGCTGGAAAATAGACTCACCCTTTGATTTTGTATCTATTCATCATATAAATTCAATGCCAACCAAAGGGTTGCCAGTATCAATGATTATGTATAGGACGACGCTCCCTGGCGTCCGAGATAGGAGAGATTGTATGAATAATACATTAAATGCGATTTACTTGTTAAGATACACATGTTGTATTGAAACTATTTGAACACAAACTGTTGATTGAACGCCAATCTGGGCGTGTCCACTTTCGAAGTTAACTAATGTATATGTTATTTGTATCCATCACGACCCTTTCTTTGATCCATGGTTGGTCAGGACTCCTCTTGCAATAGGAAGGATTAGGCCATCTACTACACTGGACAAGAACCCTTTCATTGTTCCATGGTTGGGCTCAGGCGTCCTCTTGTAATGGGAAGGATTGGCGTATTTACTACACTAGACAAGAAACCTTTCTTTGATCCATGGTTGGCCTCAGGCGTCCTCTTGCAATGGGAAGGATTGGGGCACTTACTACATTGGACAAGAAACCTTTCTTTGATCCATGGTTGGGCTCAGGCGTCCTCTTGGAATGGGAAGATTAGGTATCCGTTTAAGATTGACTGGGAATGAATACCAATAGGTAAGTCTTGCCTTTTGTTACATTCTTCGTGATGATGACATAATTTTATTTAATAAATACCGGCCAAGTGCGAGTCGGACTCGCGCATAATGGGTTCCGTACCATTTCCTATAAAAACGGCAAAAAAATCATGACTGTTTTATCGGAGTCCAGTAAGATTTATTTTTTATTTTTTTCCCCGTTTTACCCTTTCGGTACGGAACCCTAAAAACTATAAATAAGTACAGTCAATTTATAAATTTTAAACGATCTTCTCTTCAATGAAGAAGGTATAGACATTTGCGTTGGAGGTACAGATATAGGAGATACAGGAGGTATAGGATGTCTCAAAAGTATTTGGATGAAATATGACAGCAAGATCATTTAATAAGGTGTTGGTATACAATTTTAAGAAAGCTATTTTGAAACTAAACTAATTTAAAATAGACAAAAGGCAAGTAAATAGTTTTAAAATAACAGTAAAGTGGTGCAAAATTAATTTCACCCAACAAGGCTAAGTTCAGCTAACGTTCCGGTCTTAATAATTAGTAGATAAACGCTTCAGTTCTCATTACTGGAAGCCGACTCGAACCGTCCGTTATTCTGAAGTTCTGACTCCGAGCAGTTGGGAGCAAAAGAAATTAATGCTGCCTCTGTCAAAGACAGTTGTTTATTATAACAGGTTTCTAGCTAGATTTGTGTGAATAGTCTGAGATAAATAATATTCCCAGGCAAGAAGCGGGGAAGTGCATAAATTGCTTGATTCCGGGTTGAAACGAGGAGGAACCCTTTGATGGCATAAACGTTTAAACCCAAAGAGATACTCCATTAATATTTTGAAAAGATTTTGCAAGTATAAAGAGTATGATGGCATAATCAAGGCATACCTTCTAGTTTTCTGTAGTTAAATGTCCCTTTCCTTAGTCGGTAGGTCATCGACCCTTTCATTGGTTTGGTGTCAATTTCGTATGCCGCACATTAAATCGAAAAGGTAATTAAAACTGTTTTTCATTTAAGTCACCTTTAGGTGCCTGTAATAAAACTAATACCATTTTTAGCAAAATGGTATTAGTACCTCATTCGAAATAAGCAAAGCGAAAAAAAAAATATCTTAGAGATATTATGATTAAATCTTATGCCTAGTTTTATTAACAACTGAATGTTTCATGCAAGTCCCGATCGCGTCGAGAAAATGAAAATATACAAGCCTGACTCCAATAACATCAATGACGAATAATGCCGATATTAAAATTAAAAATATCCAACCATGAAAAGGGTCATCTCTCCGCAAGAATAAATGGACGAGCTTATTCCGCGGAGTTTGGACACAGAGTAGGAAAATTGTATGGAGGTAGACATACTACGACCATCTTTCCATATATGCCGCAAATAAATAGCGGACTTGGAACCCAATTTGGCTTTACATATTTTTTGTGCCGTCCGGTCCAGTTCGATATGCCGTAAATTCGTAATCCTTACAAATTGACCGACCAGTGTATTCCGTTGTACACTGTATATTCCTATGGGAAGGACAGGATGAATTTTCTTTTTTCCTTTTCCTAAGAAGATTTTTTTTTCTGTAACATTAAAGTCACAATTTACAGTTGATACAATAATTCGCGCGTTTTATTATGGTTTCAGCGTTGCTGTCTTATAAGATCTTTATAATTTTGTAGGTATGCAATGCTTGTAATGCAATAATATATTATTAGGGAGGCCACTCGCATTGTTATTATTTTTTTATGTCAAGTTAATATAGTATAATTATTATGTCATATGGGTTACTCACACACTTATTGTTGTGACTTATTTCGGGTCTGATTCTGTCAGTTTTCATCGTAGTTGTTGTTTCCTTTATTAGTTTCCAGGAAGCCAAACATTTGTTGTTTGATATTTATTCTTTTTTTGGTAAAAAAAAATTCTTTGTGTTTTATTATAGTTTAGGTACTTCATTTTCGACCCTGTAGCTCGGGACCAGAATACGGTAGCCCCTGCCTGTAATAAAAGGCAACGAAAAGAGGACTTTTGGGGTTGTGGGCGGTGAGAGTGGGAGCTCGAACTCTCCATCATGTGACCCCGGGAAAGTACTTCATATTAGACTTAGTTTTTAGTTTAATTTTTAATTTTAAATAAAAGTTCTCGAGTGAAGACCTCGTAAAACGGAGTACTGACCGCACCAAACTGATAATCCTGAATGAGACAACGAGAAAGCGAAAGAACCGAGAGGATGGATAGATGTGGATTCATAATCAAAGCCGACTTTTCTTAAAGACAGAATATTCTCAGGTTGACATGTAACATTACAATTTAAGTAGTAATAAGATAAGAGTAAAAAAAAAACTCGACTTGTTTTTTGTACACAGTCCAGTTGAGTTCGCAATAAATCCGTAATCCTTACAAATTGGACGACCACCGAACGATGGCGGAACCACGGAGTTTTCACACTTCATTTGCTTGACGGATAATCTCTGCTCCGAAGTGTTTATCACTGCTCACTGTTTAACCGTTTAGATGATTTTTGTTCGTTACTGAATTTTCATTGTTTGTGTTTGGAATGCTAATGCTTTTCGAAGTTTAAAAAAATATTAGATCAAAACAGAATTAGTCGATTGGGAAGTTAGGAATGTGGGAATCACGTATTTTAAATTTCTTAAGATAATATACTGGTACAAAAGGTGGTGAAAGTACTGCTCTACTTTTAATGACATAATTTTATTAAATTTGTTGAAAATTGTCGCTGTCATCAAATTTTTTTAAATTCACTGTTAATGTGTGTATGTCATTCTTAGTTTCTGTTACATACAGATTATTTGTGTAAGCGGATTTATTTTATCGATTACATGAAGTAAAATTCCGGGTCTACCAACACATCTACTCGTAGTTATTTCATTGCAAAACTCGCCAAGAAACATTCTTACGCAAGCTCAATAAATTACGTAAGTAAAAGTCGCAAAGGAAAGGTAGCACAACAAAAAGAGACCCACAATGCACTGAAGGAAATAACGCAAGTGGAACTTGATAAAGACGAAGTTTATTATGCTATCGATCTGTAGCCGGAGCTCCGCCCAGAATTCACTTTGTTCTTCCTGAGATTAAATCGTGTGGCCCTTAATGAATGTTAAAACAGACTGGAAGTAAATTAGATATTCAGTTCAGCCTTTTTAGCAGCCTAGGTCGCAAATTCCGTATTATTTTGATCTCACGAAATATTGACGGGCCCGTTGGCGCAATCGGTAGACCCTACCTGTTGCGTCAGTAGTCGTGGGTACGAATCCCACTAAGGACAAATTTTCGTGTGATGAACACTTGTGTTTGTTGTGTCTGAATGTCAATATTATCTATTTAAGTATGTATTTAAAGTTATCTATGTATGTATATCAGTCTCACCTATAGTAAAGGTTCGCGCCTTTTTTGGGGTCAGATGGCCGTGTGGGAATGTCCATGGTATTTAAAAAAATATTTATAGTTTTCATTCTTACATTATTGTTATTTTAAATTATTATTATTGTGATATAGACAAATACGTGATATGGCAAATACGTGATACCCGTGGATTATTACTACTGTACCTATGTGTACACAGGTAGACGCTAATCTGTCTTAACTACAATATCAAAGCTATACACGTGATGCCACTCTAATTCATAAGTTATTTATTAATCACTTCGTGTCTTCATTCAGTTCACTTTAATGCCCTTTTTTAACTAAGTTTGAATTTCAATTCATACCCGCCCGATCATAAGGTCGGGTGGGATGCGTAAATTGCATTTCCGAGCGATAAAAAAAAAGGGGACAACTGCTTTAATTCGAAATTTAATAGTGTCAATTTACCTTTAAATGACACACTTTACTAAAAAAATTAAAGTGTGTTAGGGTGAGAGTTTTATCCGATCCGAATAGGCAGAAGAAATCATTAAAAAAGAAAAAGTAAACTCACTTTTGAATGAACTTGCTTCACCACCGTACAGCGAACAATAGCGTTTTAATACAACTAGTAGCTACGAGTACGAACACAGAATTAGTCAAAGAAAGGCCTTTCTTGCAAACTTTCCTGCAGGAAACAATGGATGGCTTTCGCTTTGTCGCCGCCTTTCTCAGTCGAACTAAACACGAGTAAACTACTGGCTAGTGCTGCACAGACACTGGACTAGTTTCGAAGTTATCTTACCTACTGGCGAATTCATGAGTTTACAAGAATAGCTTGAAATTAGTGTTTTTTAGTGTTCCTTGTCCTAAGGGTAAAACGGGACCCTATTACGAAGACTTCGCTGTCCAACAACTGTGACAACCATTATCTGCTGCAAAGTTACGAGTACAAGGTACGTTGTACTAATTGTACGTAATGTTAGTACTAATTATTACTATAATAATATTGTAGGTAGTTGGCAGGTACCAACGCGCGTGTGTGAGCGCATACATGCTGTAACGATCCATGTTGACTGACTATCGGATAAGCCGTATATCGCCTATTTTATTTCAGACTGACTTTTTGTGGACTTTTTGTCTTTCAACATTAAAATCGAATTCCCTTTATTTTTTCGACAGAAAATCGGTCTCCGATATTCGGTCGTGTTCGGTAGCCTGAGGAGGTAAAATACTTACGTTATCGATTTTTACCGTATAGGTACTTAATCTGAAATATTATTAAAGGTAAATATCATATCGACTGGCTTATTGTTTCTCGTAATGTATTAATAAATAATATAAAAGATAATATTTTCCACTGTATCAAATTAACGAACACGAAGATAAACATTCCTTAAAAGGTCATTGGACAGTAACAGATATCTTTAGGAAAAGTTGCTTTCATGTTGGAAAACAATTGTACTGCGAAATTGTAGATGACCTGAAGAAGACGGCGGGAAACCGCTGGATTCAGAAGTCACAGATCGGAGTTGTTTCGTTTAGAAAAAATATTCCATTAAAACAATAATGTTAGCTGAAGCTTTCAGTAGGTACATGCCTATTAGGGCAACCAGCTGTAATCTGTTTCTGTGAAAATGAAGGAAAACATCGTCAGGAAACAGACAGACAGACAAGTTCCTTTATTGTATATCAAAAGGATAAAGATCCTACTAATATTATAAAGGGGAAAGTTTGTAAGCATGTATAGATGGATGGATGTGTGTTACTCTTTCACGTAAAAAGTACTGAATGGATTTTAATAAAACTTTACAATAATATAGCTTATACATCAGAATTACACATAGGCTACAATTTATAAAGATATTGTGTGAATTGTCCAAAATATGACGATAAGAGTCAAGTAAGTAGGAAAAAATCTACCATCTGCGAGCTATACTGGCGTGCCCTGCCAAAACTACTGGACCGATTTCAAAAATTTTTTCACCATTAGAAAGCTGCATCTTCACTGAGTGACATAGGCTAAATAATATTACACGGTAATGTGTGTATTGTAATTTTGATTTTTTTATAAAATACCCGTGCGAAGCCGGGGCGGACCGCTAGTAGAACATACAACAAGTACATACAAAAATAATAAAATATTTGAGTGGTAGTACAAATGGCAAATGAAACCTACATCTAAGACCTATTTATGCTGTTCTCGATTATCTTTAAGTCTGCCTGTCTGTCTGATAATTAAAAGTCACTTGCTGTAACGGCGAAGAACACATCATGAAGAAACCTGCACGCCTGAGAGTTCTTCAAAATGTTCTCGAAGGCATGTGAAGACTGCCAATCCGCACTTGGCCAGCGTGGCAGACTAAGGCCTAATCCGTCTATCTATATAATTCTGAGAGGAGACCCTTGCCCAACAGTGGGACAAAGAGAGGGTTGCGGTGGATTCTTCACAAGCACACGCGTTAAACTAATTATTGCCTTTTCTTCGGTTTTCTCTTCGCTGCCTCGTTAATGAAACTCCGATGAAGATGAATCTTTTTACGTTTCATTTCCACCTGTTCTGAAGTCTGTCAGAGAGTGAAATACGAAATAGAAGTAGTTTTAGATTGAAAAATAAATTTAATATTTTAACTAAGAATTTCTATTCGTTTAACTTATTGTTCCTTTATGGAGTGCATTATGTGGCTGCTCTACAGCTGAGTTCTAGCTTCGAGAACACTGGTACCGTAGTCTCTTACAAGTGAATTTAAAGTGGAAGCGTTCAATTGCTGCCAGGATTTCTGGCCCGTTATTTATATCAGCAGTCAGTGGTTTTGTCTTAACTGAGTTAAACATATATTCGGAATCAGCTCGACGATCTTTCGTGGGACGAGACTCTTACTAATAATTACTAACTGGACTATTAATAACACAGTTGTCATGGGCGGCAGCCGATGGGTGGTGCTGCAAGCTTGTTTTGTAACTTACATCCATAAGTTTTAATTTCACCCACTTCCACTGAAGCTATCAAGTTGAACTTTGGCACACATTTGGTTCTGATGACAATGCTCGAAAATAAAAATAAATTTTTATCTAATGGTATAATTTATTTCTATTTCTTTTCTACACCTGAGTATCAACTTCAAGTCGGATGCAAGTTAACCGCGGTATCTCTGACTTGGTTTAGAAAATTGCTGGCGTTCGCTCGATTCAGGTTGTAATTAAATTTATGAAACGAAACTTCTCGTTCGTGTTTCGTAGATTTAACGATAAAATACGATTACATCGCGAATGTTTCTGCTCAATAATAGGACTGATTTATATTTATTACTTTTACATCCAACACCATTAGTAGCCTTGTTGTGAAACTGGCTGCAGCACAATTTTTTAGAGTTAAAAGTTAGTGAATCTTTTTTTCTTTTCATTTATGTTTTTAGTTAGATATTATGTATTTTAGTAATTTTATTAACTCGTTAAGTTATGCTGTAGATATTTTCAGTAATAAATGCCTTTCATTTTCATTTTTTATAATAAAACAAAAAAAACCTTTCATTTCACTGTACCTTTGCAACCTGTCAGTAATAAATGCCTTTCTTTAATGAAACTAAAAAAAAACATTTTTCACTGTACTTTTGTAACCTGCAACCACGAAATCTGTTGCATAATAGTCTCGCACTTAAACATTAAACTGTGCATTTATCCGCTATCCGTCGTCTGTTCCTTAGGCTCAATATGGATGAAATCTATCCTGTCCTATAATTAGAACGGACATATGCGATCTGTCACTTGGTGCGGGCCAACTTCCGCGCATTAAAGAAAGTGTTGACGTATTTCGCGTGATGGCCTGTCAATCCGGTACAGTTGGCGAATATCATACGAAACAACTCTGGTATGCATTAAAGATAATAATATGAAATATGGTGAAACCTGGAACTGTTCTTTTAGAGATTTGACTGTTCCAAGATAAGTACATAGATGATCGAAGATAAGTATTTGTACTTTGGATCACCACCAATCCACATTGGAGCAGTGTGGTGGAGTATGCTCTAGACCTCCCGTAGCTGTGTCTGTGGGGAAGACCCGTGCCCAGCAGTGGGACGTCTATGGGTTGAAGTTTAGCATGAATGTTGAAATGTTTTGTTTTCTAATTTCTCGGAAACCGCATCACAGTAAGCTGTATTTTTAGAAATCATAATATTAAAGTATCAATTATTTAAAACAATAAAATCATTTACTGGCAACACTGCCACATAAATGTCAACACGAGCGATCAATCATTTTAATTTTTAATGGGAATTATTTGGAGAGGATCGCCAGTTCAAAAGGAAGACTAGAAGTCGAGCGTATCTTTCATATAATCTTTAATAGAAGTCCGCAGCTCTAGATATTTCAGATGCATTTTAATACACTGATACCAACATAATAAAAGCAGTCTATTAGATGCTGAGTATTATTTTTCACATAACATAACATGGCAAATTACATAATAACGCGTATACCTGACCTATTTGATGATATTCACATGCATTAATAACCGAGATTACCGGTGCGGCACCGACCGGACAATGAATTAAATATGCCCTAAGACGCCGATCAAATATGCACGCACCCGCAAATGGAATTTAGCGGGCGTTCAAATCGTTTATTATTCAATTTCGCAAATTATGTTGTAACATTGATCAAGTAAAATCTACCAAATCTTTGGTAGATTTTGGTAGATTTATTAGAATGATTATTTTAAGGTACAGGCAATAAGCTCATATTTTTATTTTAAGCTGGGCCTGTATCACGGTCTTGATCGGATTGGTGACAAAAATGAAGGAATAAAAAAAAAGTAGGTATTTGATAGAGTCCACGAAAGTACAGTGACAGATTGACAGACTTCATTTTGACCTAGTCCATAGCCACGGCTATTGCCGCGAGCACAAAATCCCCTAATAATTAGGGACATGCATGCAACAAATAAAAAATAATAAAAAATCAAAGAAAACGTTTTGCCGTAATATTGACACCTAGAGACAGGGACACACATTGGGCCATTGGTTTATTAGAGCAGGACAAATAATCCCCTAATGACTTCTCGTCTCCTTCAAAACACGTGGCGCAAACGTGACATCTTGATTCTTATTTTTACAACTTCTTTGAACTGCCGTTGATTATCCCCCGCCGAAATAATTATACTTCTGGGAAGTTTTTGTGAATCTAAATTGGAATACCGATAACAGGCGCAATAAAACTATTTCAGGACATGATTAAGTTCTATATTCAAGTTTCTTGTTTTAACGTTATTGTTAAGAAGCGATTCAATGGATTAGACAATGAACCAATTGAAAAATCATTACATAATCAATTCATGACGAAAATGAATGAGTAGCATTAATTCCAAGTTTCTGAAAGCAAAATTCTCTCGATGAAGGTCATACTGTTGTCAAATGCAGCAATTACAAAGTTGAACAATGAATATAATCACTGTGTTTTGAACATGTACCTACAATGTAAACTCATACTTAAAATGTGCCCATTGTAACTGTTTTTTTCCGGTAAAGGGAGCTAGGTGAATTCAATATTTACCAGTTTAGACACTCCATTACATTTTATATTTGTCGTTGATGGCACATAAAAAACGAACAGATTTTAAATTTTTATGTATCGGCACCGGGCTGTTATTCGTACATTTTGTAACAATCGTTATGAAAACCCGTAAAAGCGAAAAAACTGTTGTGTGCACCTGGCGTGATACTAGAAACGGTGTTGACATAAACTGATTTTGATTAAAATTACACTTTTTAACGTGCCTGCTTTATCGCGCCAGTAACAACTTTATGTTCTCTCTTCTTTTCTTTCCTAGTCTACTTAAGTCTTGGTCAAAGTAAGTCTCTGTTGTCATGGGCGGCAGCGGATAGGTACAAATATTTATTTGCTATCGAGTATATCTTTATAAACTATTATCGTGTAGGTACACAAATTAAGTATTATGGTATTGTGTATACAAATGCATAGAGTACGACTAGTGAGACCCTAGTATTGTATTGCCTCAACCATTCACAGACCCATGACTTATTCCCCGGAAAGGCTGATTTAATTCTTATAGTCATTATAATAATATTATAATTATAAACGTACCTAAAGTAAAAAATTTTTTCTTTTTTTTTACAAAAAATTCGTGCGTGTTTTGAGAAGGAGTAGTAGGAGAGTATTTATAGTATTTTTGAAAGTTGAACCATAATAACTAAAAATTTTAAAAATGAATTAGGTATGGTCGAATTTTGTAATTAAAAATTTTTTTTTTTTCGAAAATTGACTACTTGCCAACTACTAGGTTTAATAGATACTAATTGTAATGACACATATAGGATTAAGATAAAATATAAGTTATAGACTAGTAAAGCTCCCCTACATGTAACTCTCAAAGGAATTAAAATAGATTAAAGCTTAAATCATAATTTTGTCACCCCACAATTCACAAACACAATGTGATAAAAAAATTACCCCTCTTTTATTAATAAAGTTATATCTCGTAATCATATTGTAATATGAGTATTTAATTAAACCGTAACGTATCGTTGGCAACACATTCACACGGAGCAAACCAAACCATATTCTGTCACACTATAGATACCTAAATGCACTACAATACTGGCTATATGATCTATCATGACAGAAATATAACATTAATGTTAAAAAGACGGAACACACACAAACATTGAAGCTATAAAAGAGTCAAACTGTCTCAAAATAAGGGTGATATCAAAATGCAGCCAATTTGGAGCGCAGCTATCGAATTGACCCCCATTGTATCAATTGAAAGCATTTGAAATGTGGCTGATTCTTGATAGGGTTATTACTTTAGTTAAAACGAATTAGTTCTGCCGCTGTTCAGTTTGAAGAAACATTTCGTCTGAATTAAGAGATTAACATCGCTGATCTTAATCTTGATTTTAGTGTGGTTTAGAGTTTCAGCGAGTTGTAGCGGTGACATCCCAGTGGCTATCGAACTTGCTTCTCACTCGAACAGTCCGGGTTCAAAACCAAGGGCACGCACCAATGACTTTTCAAAGTTACGTGCGATTTAAGAAATTAAATGTCACCTGTGGTAACGGTGGTATAATTGTAATAAAGTGTTAACTCAGTAGATGTGAATGCGGCCTAATATTAGGCTGAAATAAATATCTTGTATTCTTTATTATTATTATTATTTATTTTATTAGGCATTCCAACAGCGATTAAAGTAAAACAGTTAATCCATACTAATATTATAAATGTGAAAGTGTGTTTGTTTGTTTGTCCGGCTTTCACGTCGCAATGAAGCTATTATATGGTATGGTTTTTGTGTGTGGAGATAGTGAGGAGGGTGGAGAGTGACGTTGGCTACTTTTAATCGCGGTAAAACATCCCCAAGGAAAGATATCGATGGATAGGTCATATCGATAGATGGTGTTAGTAAAATTCATTTGCAAGTTCTTATATTAGTATCTTTTAATCGTGGAACTGTCACTATTCATCCACCACAAATGTGTCATATATGATAAACAACTCATTGTTAATTCCCTTTGACCACGCGGGCGGAGCCGCGGGTAAAAGCTAGTACAGTATAATTATATGATAATAATATACTAAAGCCAAAAATGGATTACATAGTTAATAAAAATAATTTTACTTAATTTATTTACGGTTCCTTTCATACATAATGCGTGTGAGTGTGTTTATGTGTGTCCTTGAGTGTACGTGTATGAAGGTGTGTGTGTGTGTATGTAGTTTATTAAATGTTTGTTTATATAAACATACTTAAAATATCATGGTATAAATGTATACCTTCTGCTACAAAACATTTTCAAAGGCTAGAAAATATCGAGAAATTTATCCCGACGCAACTCAGAATTCTGAGGAAACGAGAATTCCTGACGGAAATTACAATCAGATATTATCTTGCTTCAGATGACCTAACAACCATTACCCTTAACAAGTGACTAAAGGCTTCGTTTATTGCGAGGACATAAAATATACTACATAAACATCTCTGGCATTTTTTATAATCATAACCAAACCTTTATACCTTCATACAGTATCGCGATACTGTATTAAGATAAGGGCCATTGTCCAAAAATACCATAGTCGCGACAATAGAGAGGACATTTTTACCGTAGCATCACGTTTATACTTCTCCGAAGGGTTAGACAGAATGTACTCTTACACCCACTATTCAGCAGTTATGTTACGATCTCATGTAATGGTGGTAAGCCTTATGCTTTATACCGGGCACTAGTCGACGTATTTAAAAAAACTTGATGACATTGTCCGACACATGGGTCGAACCCAGGACTTATTACTTTTCACCCGACTGCGCCCAAAGGTGATGCCTCCGACTGCGTTTGTGAACACTGTCAACCATGATCATTAAAATAAAAATAAAAATGTTGTTCCTACCTTTTCAGTTCATTTATTAAGGAATTTCTTTATTATTTTTCAGTTTATGCAGTCGGTTTTTTATTCAATAATAGTTTTATTATTTAAAGTTGTTGTTATTTTATATTGTAAGTTGTAACCCTTAGACATCATACTGATGGGCACGGGTGTCCCCCAAAGACACAGCTGTGGGAGATCTTGAACATACTCCACCACGCTGCTCCAATGCGGAATGTTTTCAAGCCACCCGAAGGTCCTCGACAAGGCTTTTGAAAAGAACCGGAATCGACAGCTTAACGTGCCTTCCGAAGCACCACGGTAGCGCCCATGAAATTTTGCCACTAGCGGTCACCCATCCACAAACCGACCGCGCCCGTCGTTAGCTAACTCTTTTGATCACATTGTATCGACGCAAGCCATTGGGCTATGAATGCAACATTGTAAACAAGTAAAAGAGTCCAAAAATTCAACAAATACAACTCCATAGAATATTGGACTAGATATTGGACCAGAATATTGGACCAGATTGGATATTTTACCAGTAAATCAGAAAAAGTGTTGTTTAGAACTGCTGCACAATGGTTCAATGTAGTCTTCATTTGATTATGAGATGGAGAGAATGACAGCAATCCCCCTCGCCGCCTCATTTTCCTTCAAATCCCACGAGCTCACGATTCCCGCTACTGTATCATGCATATGTGCATAGGTAATTTCTGGGTGATCGTTACGTTGGAAGATTTTTGCGAACATCAGTATTCAGGGCAACGCTCGGCTAGGTGGGATTTTTGCTTAACGGTTACTGTTATAGTTATTGCAGCAGGCTATGCAATAAGCGCTACGACCCGAAACTATATAGGGTGATACTGAACCCAGGCAGGGCCAACCCGAAAACTATCAGGGTCCAGTGTAGGTATGCATAGAAAGCTCCTGCCAATACGACCAAAATGTAAGGATTGGACAGTAAGATCAGTATCATATCCAGTTCACGCTAGTTACGTGGGTAGATTGAAATAATTGGTGAATTGTTATGTGTGATGGGCCTTGGAACTACAAAAAAGTATTGAGTATTGAGTTTGTCTCAGTTCTTTACACCAGAAAAAACAAGGTATAAATCCATCCGTGAACTATTATGATGATACTAACATCATATTATATATGTGAGAGTTGGTATGAAAAGGTTGGTTGGCTGAAAGCAAAAATTTAAAAATACTTCAGAATAACAAACAATTTTGTTTATGTAGATCGCACCCTTTTGTTCGGTGATCATTCCTGCAAATACTGTGAATGAGGATGTATATTAAAAAGCGTAAGTCAATTTAGAATACTGAACCACCAAAAAACTCTTTTAAACGTATTATTTTTAACTATCGATATGGGATAGAAAAGGGTCGCAGATAAATAATTTAATACGTCAATGCATTTACTATTATTATAATACTATGGTAATAAGGGTACCTAAAGGGTCTTATCCATAAAGACACTATGATACGGTAATGATCGATGGTAGCTTCCACATAAAATTAAGTTCAAGGATGTGAAACTTATTAAACTTTATCATACTCATTCCTAAGCCCCCAGTTCTGGCTTTTATAGTTTGATTAATAGCTGTCGTTAAACCTTGTCGAAAGCATTTGAGGTTACCAAAGAGCTTGGGTAACTTCAGCCCATTCTACTTCCTTCTATCACAAATTCATCACAGTCACTGCCATCCGTCTATGGAACTTCCAGCACAAATCAAATTTTCAAGCTGTGTCCTTAAATTCCTTCAAGTCTCAAGTCAAAGCGCTTTATTTGCATTTTTAACTGGACTTTCACTTTTGTATTTGTTATTAGTACCTATTGTATGTATGCCACATTCATTAAATATTATTAAGTGCACCTTGCTTCTAATTATTTTAACTCCGCACCACATGTATAGGATGTCTGTAAGAGATCGCTTTTCAGCTATAAGCCCGCCTATTGTACATGATCAATGATTTTTATAAGGTGTACAATTAAGAGTATTGTATTGTATATTAACGAGGTGCTACGGATACAATTGTCGTGTATGAAAATGAATTCTTCTTATCCAAATTAGTAAATAATTACTGCCTTTCATGGCTCCTACTCCATTGCAGCACTGCCTTAAATCGTGCCTTAATTTAAAGCGTAAGTAATTAACGTTATGAGTATTTCCTTCCAGTAAAGTTAAAAGGAGCCTTTTAGTTTTTTTAAGGCATTTATATTAATTTGTTATGAATCATTAGCAAGCTTTTGAGTGAAATGAAAAACGTGTTTATACAAAAAGTAAAAGATTTAAAAGCATTCATTAGTGATAATGCTACTTTGTATAAATGTTTAAATATTTTTTTAAATCTCTAAAGCATAAATTACTTATTGAGATGACCTAAATTAATATTAATTTTATTTTATCAGATTAACAACTGCTGCTAGAAGTCATACATGGTTGCGTAACGACGAATTCTGTGCAGATTATATTCATTATTATTCATGTCCATCCATCCATTAGCTTTTTGAGGTCCACTGCTGAACATAGGGCTCTCCTAAACGACACCACTCCGACCAGTCCTGTGCCTTCTGAATCCAGCGGTTCATGTATCTGGTTCTTTATTCATGTTAACTGGTGAAAAGTGGGTACAACACACCTCTTACCCCTTCTGGTAAATTAAGGCGTGATGTTTTGTTATGATTTGAGCAGTTATTTGTACCATGCTACCCAAGATGAATACCAGGACACTTCAACGTAGCAGTTGACTGCAACGTAGCCTTCAACTCGTAAGCGTTGCATTTCTTGGCACGAGTGTCACGCCAGCACCACATCGGCAAATCAACCCACCATGGATCACTTATTAACTTACAACCCAAAGTTCTGACGATAAAATCGTCAGAATCGTGAATGTGTTAAAATTCAAGTGTGACTCGGGTTTCCTAGATGGGAGAGATTATTCATATGCATTTATTTATTTAACATTTTCGATTCTCTTGGATGAATGAAGTAGTTTGACTGTTTAAATCACGGTTAATCCACGCTACTACATAAAACGTATCTATTACTCTCCGATACACTGACACGATCACTGAGCTGCACTGAGCCATGGTTCTGTCGGCTCTATAAATATTACGCCGAAATAACCGCGCCGGGGGATATCAGGCCCTGCGCAGACGACCGTTAGAACAACTCGTGATGAGTAAAATATATTTATAAATTTTTAGTGAACATACAGCACTCTAAATACTTTTTCTCTACCCTTATAGACAGCTTAAACTGCTTAGTGATGAACTTAAAGATGAATTATGGCTTAACAATTGAGATATGGTCAATAACACCTTCGCCAATCAAACACTGTAGCAGCGTGGCAGAGAACTGTAAAAAGAATCCTGTACCCTGCTGCAAAAACTAATAGGTTGCCACCCAGTAGAAAAGTCTTAATTTTTGGATGTGAACCAAAAGTAAATGGATGGAATTTTTCATTGAATATGTCAAACAAAAATTAAAATCGTAATTTAAGAAAAGTCCTATTCATATGATAAAATACAATCATTATTCAGAGCTACATACGTTCGAGCAAATTCGTTCGTTAACTTAAATTCATTTCCGAATTCCGGGCGTCTATGCTGTACCTAACATTGACGACGTAATTAAATGACGCAATGACGCGGCGACTTGAAATAGAGGTGGCGATAGACACGGAAGATGGTAGTCATACGAATATAATGAGAAAGTTTACTCATCTCGAGACATACCTTCTTAAGAATTTAGTCCGTCGTCGATGTAATAAGTATAGAAAATACAGAAGTTTTATGGATATAATAAGGAATAATCGACATCTGACGAAGACTCCGAAGTCCTTAATAGCTTATTCGAGACAAACTAACTGATTGGCTGCAAAACGGACGACATTCCTCAAACGGTTTTATGGGCAGTAAAGAGGTTTATTGTTATCGATTGAGAACCTGTGTCCGTTCCGACCGTCTTCGAAAATCTTTGATTATTTCAAGGTGAATAAAACTTTGATAGCTCCAGACATCTGTAAAATAACAACGTGATGAAACTGTAAAGAGGCTCTGTAGGCTTTTACAATTTTGTTATACTGGAATTCTTTACACAGACAAAGGTATTAAAAATACGAGCGGCAAGCATCACTGACTTTTCTTTGCCAGGTTAAGTCTTAGGAAATTAAATGTCATTCTGTAAGGTTAAAGAAACAGTGAGGAAACCTAAATGCCTGAGAATTCTCCGTAGTGATGTCTGCCAATCCACACTTGACCGGCGTGGTGGACGATGGTCTAACTCCTCCCATTCCAAGAGGAGCTCCCCTCTTCCGATCCTCTCCAGATCCGTGTCCAACAGTGGAACAAAATGAGACTGCGCTTAATTCACTAATTGGTCCACGAGTTTACAAGCCTAACTACTCTAACGTATCTTTTGAAATACAAATAAAACTCAGCTCAAACCGTAAAAGATGAAGCTTGGATTAAGACTATTATAACTTCAGTCAACACGAACAAAGCAAAAGGCTAGCAAAATCCGCTGAACAAGAAGACTGCTTTTGGAATGTTCGCTAATCTCTGAATGCAAATAACGTCAAAACTTGAGATGCAAACTTCTGTAGATAAAAATGAAATTATCGGTTTTATCCATTGATATATCAGGTTAAAAAAAATTGATAGGCTTCATAGCGTGTTTAAAGTATCCATAAATAGCACAAACAGAAATAAAAAGTTCAGATTTTTGGGCCACTTTCAAAGCGTTCTTTATTTATATCGATAGTTTTTCATATAGGATCAACGGAATCTTTAAACATTGTTCTCGCTCACTTCAAAACGTCGAATTAATTTGAAACTTTGCACGCTTAACAAGGATCGATGATAAGGCAATAATATGAAAAAAACATTCATTAAAATAAATAGTTTAGTAACTTCTAACTAGTAAAAATGTTGAGCTACACGTTTCCATATTAGGTGTTCCAAGCCGTCTTAGCTTGGTGTAGGCTTCTTCAAAAACGTTCTACGGAAACGTGTCTAAGACGCCGTATGTAAAATGAGCATATAACTGAAGGTGAATGACACTACTCTTATGGTAAAGAGAAAAGGTTTACGTGTTTAAGGACGTATCATCTTTTGGAGGGGTGGAAATGAGGCTCTCGTATCAATGGAGTCGCAAACAGGATGCCCATTATGCGCCATTTTGCGCTGTTAGAGGCCTTTCTGAATGTCACAAAGAATTTAAAAATAATCATAAGCCCGTTTGACGACTTAACTGCGCTTGATGCTTTCAAAGTTGAAGTTTAACTGATGGCAACCTTTTAACCGTAAAAGATATCTATATATATAAAAGGAGAAGCTGACTGACTGACTGACATATAAACGCAGGGCCTAACTATAAGGGTTAGAAAGTTGAAATTTTGCACAGGGGTTCCTTTTATAACGTTGGGGAGCACTATGAAAGGATTTTTGAAAATTCACCCCCTAATAACGGGGGTAAAACGGGGGTGCAATGTTAGTATGAAACTTTGCCGTTTTCGAAGTCAAGTGGGCAACCCGAACGCGGGCAGACGTCGTTAATGGGTCTAATTCTACGCGAGCGAAGCTGCGGGCATCCACTAGTTATGAATAAAAATCATGCAATATTGCATCTGAGTATTCAGTCAGTCCGGGCACGTCTTCTCATGTTATACTTATGTAGATAGAGTAGATAATTTGTATCTTTCAATTCGGCAAACAAGGCAGTACCTACTTACATATCCCCACGCAGTGCCTAATCGCATTAGTCTCAACGACGGCGGGTATCCAATCCAGAATCCCTTGAGTGTGTACGTGAATTACTCATTTATGATTCCTGTTACGCAGATACCAGCTAGTCTAATTGAAACCTCAATTTCCTCCTCAAATTGATATAACGTCCGGGCAAATTATGTAATTGATATAACAGTGGTATTGTGTTGAGTACCTAATGTTCGTTTGTGGTTAGCAGTATCGTGAACATATTTTTTTTAAAAGAAAGTGTTATAATTTTATCACACTCTATTGTGTAACTATGTCGATATAACACACTTACCTGCCTATGTTAACCCTAAGTATACGTAAACTTTACCAAGTTACAACTACCCGCAGACGATTTCGTCTGCGGGTTTTCACATGATGATTATTAACAGACAATATTTTCAATTATATACATTTTTGAGTTCTAACTTGATATTTTAATGAATGATGAATTTATTTTATTGTTGAATGACTCGTAAGTGTCTATATTCATAGTTGAAATTACCGGCTTACTCACCTTCAGGAGTGATCATCTTCAGGTGTGAACGCGCTCGCGGCCGGCACGGCATAAACTGTATACGAATTTATTTTCTGAATTTATTTTCTATTCAATATTCAATGTATTAGTATTAATAGAGTAAGGTAGAAGCTCTTTTACAGTCTTTTCAATATTGAGAGAAAACATAAAACATTTTATTTATCGTACTAACGATTTGTCAGTACGATAAAATGTTAAATGAGTTAGAACTCAAAAATACTACCTACGCTAGTATCTAGGGTATTATAATATTCTCGGTATTACTAAAGCAAGCGTTCAATGTGAATCGACAATTCAGTGGGAAGCGGAAATGCACTTGACTCCGCCCACCGGCATACATGTGGTTCTGTTCTTCGGGAATGTGCATTCCTAATCTCTGTTCACAAGCAAGAAAAGTGCTCCTGTCGTGCAATAATAATACATACAAACAATATTGTATGTTTGCTTCATCCCTGTTTCCCACTGGGGTAGGCAGAGACAGTGGATTTCTAGCCACGATCCTAATACCTTTCTTTCGCTTCATCTACTTTTAGTCTTCAGAAATGCTCGACAATTCAACTTCTGACCTGTCCATGTTATATTGATGTACCTACCTTTTAAGCATTTTAATCATTTTATTACTGAACGATTCGTGAGTGACTATATTCATAGTTGGATTTACCGGCGTTCACTCCTGAAGATGATCATCGTAATAGATCGAAACTAGTCGGCCTATTTCCCACATTTTTAATCACAAAAGAAAAGTGCATAAACAGTTGGGAACGCATAGAAATACGACAAATTGAACAAAGAACAAGACTACGATACCACATACAGACACACACACAGACATGTCAAACTTATAACACCCCATCTTTTTTGTGTCGAGGGTTAATAAAAAATTAAATCTAAATCATGAATTAGCGCATAAATGTCGTTTCATTACAACTAATCAAGCCTAATTTCAATTGTCTAGAAGACCATGGAATCTATTGAACCGTATCGTAGCTACCTTATCAATTAATCTATCTCATGTCGATTCGCAGGTATCAAGGATACAATTTCATTCCAATTAATCGATACCAATTATTGGAATCATCTTTATGACAAGAACATTCCCTAAAATAGAATAGATAGTGTGTTAGGCATGAGGCAGATTAAACTTCTACTGAATTGCATTTAATAGCCTAATGCACAGCAAACGAGCATACAGGATCACCCATCTGCTGCCGCTCATGCTCAGAAGCATAGAACGGACTCAAAAGGGACTGGATTTAGTCTAGTTAGTAAAATCTATACTAATATTATAAAGAGGAAAGATTTGTTTGTAATGTTTTCACACAAAAACTGGACCGATTTCAAATATTATTTCACCATTAGAAAGCTGCATATTCACTGAGTGACATAGGGTATATAATATTACTAGGTGTAAACTACGGTTATGTCTAATTCCATGCGAGCGAAGCTGCGGGCGTCCACAAGTTTTAGATAAAACCGATACTGCTTTACCATCAGATTCCGATTATAGCATAAAAGGTAATCCGTGTAATTGTGTAAACGGCTAACTCTTACTGTCGGTGCACGAGTTAGAGACAAAGGATCCGTCTGGAACCCATAGACAATGAAGACTTACCAAGAAAGACCATCAACAGCGCCAGTAATTCCCGCGTAATTTAAATAAAACTCCTCTAAAGTAACTTGGCTCGACTTGGCTCAACTTGGCTGTTCACGGACTGGCTTGGCTCTAGCGGACAAGCGTGACTAACTAAGATTTCTTACAAATGTAAGAGTTAATGCGTTTTCAGTGTGTTAAATGTTTGTACAGTTGTATACGTGAGTGATTAAATTAAAAGTGAGTGTTTAAATTCTTAGGTAAGGTAAAATGATGATGTCACTTAATTCAGCGTTCTCAAATGGCATTTTCGTTAACATTAGAAATATTAGAGTTCATCATGTACTGACGCGTATCTAATGAAAATGATACCAGATAGCAAACGAGCATGCACATGTACTAACACAAGTGTGTTGCTACTTAGCTGACGGACCAAGATGGTCGCCTTTAAAAAGTGTAATTGTTTCACATACCTACCATATCAATAGTTTTATTGTTAAGAATAACAAACGTGTACAAATTAACCATCTATATTTTACACTGGAAAGGCGTTTTAAGTAGTCAGCAATTCAGTAGGTAGTTAATTTTAATAGAAAAACACAGAAACAATTGACTTAGGTACATATTACTTGAGAGACCCTTAATTTCTAATTGTCTTAGGTACTATATTATATTATAATCTATACTAATATATAAAGAGGAAAGATTTGATTGTTTGTTTGAATCGAATAGGCTTCAAAACTAATGAACCGATTTGAAAAATTCTTTCACTGTTGGAAAGCTACACTCTCCCCGGGTGACATAGGCTATATCATATTTTCAAAAAAATTAGGGATCCTTAATAAAACCCCGATAATATAACCCAAAGTGTAAAAAAATGCAGTCCACCCCGGCTTCGCACGGCTATTTAACAAAAATTTCAACATTAATTATGATTTTATATAGCCTATGTCACCCGGGGATAGTGTAACTTCTCAACAGTGAAAGAATTTTTAAATCGGTTCAGTAATTTCGGAGCCTATTAGGTGCAAACAAACAATCAAATCTTTCCTCATCATAATATTAAAAATAAAATAAAAATAATAAATAATAATATTATATATATTATATTATCTATACTAATATTATAAAGAGGAAAGATTTGATTGTTTGTTTGTTTGTTTGCATCGAAAGCTTCAAAACTACTGAACCGATTTGAAAAATTCTTTCACTGTTGGAAAGCTACACTATCCCCGGGTGACATAGGCATATAATCTATATATATATAAAATAAAGTCGTGTTAGTTACACTACTAATAACTCAAGAACCGCTGTACGGATTTGGCTGAAAATTTGTCGGGAGGTAGCTTAGAACCAGGGGACTGCTATAGGATACTTTTTACATCGATCAGTTTTATTTTATTTTTTAGTGACAGATGAAAATTTGACGATTTGAAATATTTGAAGTCGACCTATTGATGTGTTAGTTTTATAGAGTACATTTTACATGTTTGTTTCGAGCATCTATTATCTTATTGTGCCGATATTATCATTAACAATACCTTGCCGCGACCAAGACTGTCAAATATTTACAGACAAAGCCGTAATGTAACAAGGATTCGAAACATTGCGAATGAAAGGGCTGAAGAAGAATAAGAAATTGCATGTGAAGAACTCCGCGTTAGTATGGCTCGAATGCATGCTTATCAAGTAATTAAAATAAAAGTTTATTATAATCTCTCTTTCTTTATGATTTTATTTTTTTAGTAACCTGACGCAAATAGGGTTTATGTGTGTGTATTATAATTTAGATTTTTTTATAAAATACCCGTGCGAAGCCGGGGCGGACCACTAGTTGTATTATACGAATGTAATTTTCAGTTTAATATAGATAGCTGCATGCGTATCGTTCGCTTGAGCTCAGTGCTCAATAACTCTCGCTAAACCTAGCAGACGTAATATTGTGCAACTTAGAAATTTCGTCAGTACTCGAAAATGGAACGTATTACCGCACATATACAGTATATTTTGCATTGAAAAAACAATGAATTGCTGTAAAATCTGGGAATCTGCCTGAAACCTCTCGAACGTCTTGTCGACGGCTTGCAGATTTCGCAAGCAGTCTAGGATCAGCGGGACATAAAGGATGATTCAGCGGGAACAAACAACACGGAACTAATTTGACAGTGCAAGTTCTGAAACAACTTTGAAGAGTCGGGCGAGCGTGCGTGGCTAGACCGCTTTATATTAGTTAGATGATCTCGCGTAGAAAATTGTATCTATATGTATATATGTTTATACTATGAACTTACATTACAATTCAATATTAAATGCTTACCTATAAATATATAGTTATATATAAAATAAGTACGTTTGACTAATTTTTCGCTCGAAAAAAAAGAGCGAAAATTTTTTTTTTAATTTTTTCTGCTGCCTACTGCTGCAAAAAACTGCCTACTACCAGTTTGGTGTAAGTAAAATAAATCAATAAAATTGTAAAATAAATCAAAAAAAGATTGAAAAAATATATAAACATCCATAGCCCAATGGCTCGCGCCGATAGAATAATTATCGACCGAGTTAAGCAACGACGGGCGCAGTCCTTTTGTGGGTGGTGACCCCTAGTGGCATAATTTCGGAGGGCACGTTAAGCCGTCGGTCTAAGTTGTTTTCAATGGTAAAAGCCATCGCTAAGCATGGAATACCTTCTGGTGGCTTAAGAACGTTCACTTGGACACTTAGTCGGTTGATAGCCCTTCCACCGATGGTTTTTAGCTGTTTTTATATATAGTCTGTGATAGTCTATAGATAGATAGGAACACAAGTGTTCATCACACGCATGTTTGTCTTGAGTGAGATTCGAATCCCCGACCCCTGGCGTAACAGGCAGGGTCAACGGGCCGGTCGAAATTGAATGAAATGTAACCGCACAAAACCTACCACTCCAGTATTACTGAAACAACTGTTAATATTTCAAAGCGGCTCGGTTACGTAAGCGGTACAAGATGCGACGCGACGCAAGCGTATCTTTGTTTGGAAAGGGGGACGTGTCACAGAGTATGCATGTACATCTTACCAATGAACTGTTCCACTGCAGTTCATGTCGGCTCTAGCTTTAAATTGTCTTTGTTCTGTAAAGGAATTTGCTCTGAAATGGGCATACAGCTCCTTCTATCCACTGTCATTCATTAGCTATGAGTACAACTTAGGCGCACTGCTGGGCTAGGGACAGCTGCGAGAGGTCTAGAGCATACTCCACCTATGCACATTGGTGATAGAAAGAGGGATTAGTGGCCAACCCAGTGTCGAATGTTCTCAAACCATCCGAAGGTCTTTGATAATGTTTAGCGTTTGTTTTTACCATTTGAAACAACTGAGATCGACGGCTTAACGTGCCCTCCGAAGCACGATAGTACCCATTACATTTTGCACAAAACCAACGACGCCAGTAGATCACATACGATCAACGCGAGCTATTGGGCTATGGACGATATCACATCTAGAACTGCTGTACAAACAATTATCTGCGAAATCGATTCCTTTGTATTTCGGACGGAATTTGAACGCGGGATTCATATTATGGGTCACTACAAACCGCGCCTTAGAGTCAATTAAAGCTAATCGGGAACAAATGCATTGCAAGTTTTTCTCATTAAACACTTGCTAGATCATAGTCACAATTCATCACTGGCAATAAAAAATCATATAAGCGCCATTCCAGTTTCATCACGTTTTATTCCGGCAGATTTAAATGCGGCATTTACGGCAAGTTTACATAATTCAACATTAAATATTCAGCGTTCTAAATCATAATACCTATTGCCTAATTCTAGTTCCATTTTATTGTCTCTCGGCCCCGCACGGACTGGAGCAGCCGGCGTGTTATAATTCCCAGCAAATTCCTAACTTAATTCGGGCAAGAGTATACTTTTACCTCATTTAAATAAAGCCGTTAATCCCAAAACAAATGGGGTCCTGGGAAGCCCTATCATTTTAGATGACGTAATATTAATTTTATTATTCAGTGCCCGACTAGCTTATGACCACGAATCCGTCCTTGTCTTTGAGGAAATATTGTTGCTCACAAAATTATTTTTCAAAATCTACTGCGCTATGTAAATTGTATTAATTAACTATTTAACAAAAATGTGTATGTATTACGGACGGTCTTTTAATCGAAATTTCGATTAAGGAATAAAAACGGTATAAAGGAAGAGGTTTATTTTAGTACTAGACAAATGGTTAGTTACGGGACGAAAGTTCATACGGTAGATATGAAATATAAACCATAATCTTACCTTTTTTACACTTCTACGCTAGAATTTTGTGTAAAAAAGGTAGCTTACTGGTGTAGAAAAGGTAGCGTACGCTGCAGTAACTTGATACATATTCATATTTTCTTGCAAGTTCCCCACTTGAAGCCAGCATGTGCGACCTCGACCCTGTCTTCCCAACGATATATAAGCCGGTCTGGATGACTGCCGTTCTTCAGTTATAACCATTTTATTTCCGTACCCAAAGATTGACAAATTGTACCCTATTATATGCCTCCGCTGTTTGTCTGTCACAGGGATGAAAGGATATAAGAATAATAAACACTTGAAATTTTCTCTGAATGCAGTTAACGTAGCCGCTAGTACAGCAAATAATATAAGTAAGATTCCAGAGGGGGTTCTCATACACGTAACATAAATATCGCTCGTTGATACGGAACCCTACTCGAGACCAATTTGCATTTGACTGGATTTTTCCATTTAATTAATTTAACGCTTGATTAAATGTTTTACTTGATTCTCATGGTTCATCCAGAACAAATTGAGAGAAATTCTCCTCAAGAAAAATTGTTTATAGGAATAAAATCTTTGTTTTTATTTATGTTAATTGTATAGTTTATCGATCCACTAAACAAGAATTGTACTATATATATTTCAGAAAAGAAGGAGATTATTCAGAACATTTATAAAGTAAGTAGCTCCTTGTAACTAAAATTTGATTTTGTAGGGACATATTATATGTAATATGAATAGAACGCAGCGTGTACACTTGTTAACTTGTTCAGCCCGACCGGCACAATGCAAGCGCGTGTAATATGCAATAAATTTTTGTAGAAAACCGTGAAATTTTATTCTTTCTTCCAACTCTAACCACCCCAAAAATATTACTGATAGAAAGCCAGTCTGCGTTTTTATTATGTCTATATCTGTGGTATGGGGATAGCAAGCACCTAAACATGTACGTGTCTCATTAGTCATATAAGTTAGTTATTAAAGATACTCCATACTGAACGCACGTATGTTCTCATTATAACTCCCCGATCCCCGCCTCACCGCATGGCGACCCTTGCCATACCCGGCATGGTACGGGACGAGTGAAGTGCCGCGTCGGGATTTGATATTTATATTAATAAACAATTAACGGTCTACAAAAATGAGTAAAGGCAGCCTATAGTTACTTCTGGGTGTTCTGTTGCTCGTGGTGGCCGCCGGCGTGCTTTATGCCATCGTCAAGGCGCACTCTTGGAAGGAGATGCGGCGGGATCTGGTGCGTCGTGGTAAAACCAGAATGTCTGGCAGAGGCATAAGGCATGCCCCTGTGGAATTCCAGAGCGACCTCGAGGAAGGAAAAACAGCGGCTTGAAGAACGGAGTATGTGTAATGTATTGTGCGTATTTAGTTAGTTTATTTTAAAAACAGCGGTTTGAAGAACGCTGTATGTGTAATGTGTTGTGCGTATTTAGTTAGTTTATTATTTAGAAAAATTAATATTAAATTACTAAAACTGTAGATTACTTGTTTAAACTTTAGATTCGAGTGCACAGTTATCCGATGTAGAATTAACTTGTGAGGCGAAATAATTCTTAAATATATGAAAATAAGTACTATAGATATTTCAGAGAAAATGGAGAGTTTTGATTTAAAAACCGCGAGTACGTTGATTCCTTTAATGGATGGTAAACAAGAAAATATTGAGCAAATTATTGATGGTATCGAGATGTATAGTAATTGTTTAAAAGGTGAGGACAGCAAGAAATTATTGATTTCCTTTGTTTTGAAGACAAGATTATCTAAAATAGCTAAGTTAAAATTAAATTCCGAATATTCTACAGTTGAAAGTTTATTGTCAGATATAAAGAAGTATTTACTAACTAAGAAATCAGCCAATTCCTTGCTATCTCAGATGAATAACTTATCTCAAAATAATATGTCGATTTGCAAATTTGGAGAAAAGCTGGAGGAGCTTTTTGTAGGGCTCACTATAGCGCAAGCCGAAGAAAATCAAAAGGCACGCGACATACTGAGACCTATAAACGAGCAAATAGCAATAAAAAGATTTGCAGATGGTCTTCGGAATCGACGGCTGAGTACAATAATATCAGCTCGGAACTACAGCGCGCTGAAGGATGCCGTGCGCGCAGCGGAAGACGAGGAGCTGGATAGCCCCGGGTATTCTTCTCAAAACGAAGTATACTCATACTCACAAGGTAACAAAAATCAATCTTATCGCTACCCTAGGTACAGTCGGGGACGTCGAAATTTTTCCTACGGCGGCGCCCCTTCACGAGGCAGTTATCAGCCCCTACCTCAGGTTAGAAAAGGCAACCAGCACTTCGGTACAAACTACTATCATAATCGAGCCAGTACTGCGAATACAAGGTATAATAATAATAATCAATCTAGATACCAGAGGAATAGCACGAGATTTCATAGAGGTAACTTAAACAACAATTATCGCTCTCGCCAGGGAAATGCCTACGTCACAGCGATATCATCATCTAGCAACGAGACTGGGCAGAAGGAGGAAGATATAAATGTGGCAGAGTTTTTTCGAGCCTAATTATGTATTAGTATGTGAAGGGTTGGATTTCATCTACTTGTTTTGCGGAAATCGAAAATGTAAGTTTTTATTAGATACTGGAGCTTCTTTATCCATCATAAACAGTCAAGTCATTCAAAGTCACATAATAAAATATCAAAGTAATACAGTCATTAAAGGTATAGGTGGAAAAATACAATCGAAATGCTTCGCGTATATTCCATTACAGTCAGCGAACGGTATTGTATTTCATCACAAGTTATATTTATTTGACAGCGTTCCATGTGAAGCGGACGGTATTATCGGGTTAGACTTTCTCAGAACTTATAATGCAAACATTGACTTACCTACGAACCGACTTACGTTACAATTAAATTATTATGAAACATGTACCTTAATGATACGTAAATGTACTAGTAAGACATTATTAGATTCAGAAGAATATTTAACTATCCCGTCACGTAGTGAATCAATTCATTATTTGAATATTGGTAAAAATTTATATAAAGATTGTGTAGTATATCCAAAACAGTTACATGAAAACGTATTTTTGGCAGGATGTATTGTAAAGCCGAATAGAGGTAAAATACCAGTGAGGTTCTTGAACACGGATGAAAAACCTATAAAAATTCTTAAAAATAAAATTATTCAGTTAGGAGATATTGATTACTTAGAAAACTATGATTTATGTTCCTTTAGCGAGTCCCAAAAGGATGTTAGTCGTGTCAAAAAACTATTAACAGAAATAAAATTAAGTCATTTAGATTCGAGTAATAGAAAGTCGCTTCAAATAATATGTTCGAAGTACTCAGACATATTTTTCTTAGAAGGAGATAAGCTGGGTACTGCACACGTCGTAGAACAGTCGATCATGGTGAAACCTAACACGAAACCCGTGTATGTAAAACCTTATCGGTTGCCGCAAGCATTGAAACAAGAGATTAATAAACAAGTACAGCGGATGCTCGATGACGGTATAATAGAACCCTCTATTAGCGAATGGAATAGTCCAATACTATTAGTACCTAAAAAGTCAGGAGGTGATAAAAAATGGCGTTTGGTAGTAGACTACAGAATAGTTAATGAATCGATACAGGACGATAAATTTCCCTTACCGAATATAACCGACATATTAGATTCTCTGTCTGGAAGTATTTATTTTACCCATCTGGATCTGTATCAAGGATTTTATCAAGTTGGTTTAGACTCTGAAAGTAGGAACATCACTAGCTTTGCCGTTAGTACTGGACAGTATAGAATGACACGTTTAGCAATGGGTTTGAAGGTTAACCCTAGTGCGTTTTCTAGAGTTATGTCGATAGCAATGTCAGGGTTAACTTACGAAAAATGTTTCGTTTACTGCGATGATCTGGTAGTGTTTGGAAGAAATAGAGATATTCACAATAAAAACTTGATAGACGTGTTCGAGCGCCTTCGAACAATGAATCTTAAACTCAATCCACATAAGTGCGAATTTATGAAAACAGAGTTATTGTACTTAGGTCACGTGGTGTCAGCTGATGGTATATTGCCCGATCCAGAGAAAATTAGAGTATTACAACACTATCCGGTACCTACAAATTCGGACGAAGTTAGGCGATTTGTAGCGTTTTGTAATTATTACAGAAAATTTATACCTCATTTTTCTGAAATCACTTTACCATTAAACAAATTATGTCGAAAGAATGCAATATTTTCGTGGACTGACGAATGTCAAAATAGTTTTGAAACAATGAAAAATAAATTAATTACTCCCCCAATTTTACAATACCCAGACTTTTCGGATACTAACACTTTCATTCTTCAAACTGATGCATCAGGTGTAGCAATCGGATCAATTCTGTGTAACAAGGATTTAAAACCTGTAGCTTATGCTAGCAGACCTCTAAATAAAGCGGAACTAAATTATCCAATTATTCAAAAAGAACTTTTGGCAATAGTTTGGAGCATAAAACACTTTAGACCATATTTATACGGAAAAAAATTTGTCATCAAAACCGATCATAAACCTTTAATTTATCTCTTTGGCATGAAAGATCCGTCAACAAGACTTTTAAAATTTAGATTGCAGTTAGAAGAATACGACTTTAGAATCGAGTATGTAAAAGGCAGTGATAACGTAGCAGATGCCTTAAGTAGGGTGACCATAAGTTCAGAGGAGTTGAAATCGTTAAATAGTAAAGTTAGTTTGGTAATGACAAGAGCGCAGACAGCTAAATTAAACAAAGAGGCGTTGAGTAGGAACGAAGACACAAGGGATCCTTGTATACCTGCTGAATCGAGGTTTGGCCAACCAAGAATCGCAGAGATATTAAGGAAACCGAGTGACTTTGTAGAGTTGAAGTTTATTGAAGGAAGTAAATTAACTAAGAAAACCTTAGCCTATGAGAAAGAATGTTTGGCATATGAAGACTCAACTTGTTCTATTTTTATAAACCTCAATTATATGTCGCATTTTACGCGAGTCGAATTTGCGAATTTATTGAGTGAATTTTGTAATAAATTGAATATTAAAAGATTATGCATAATTAAAAGCGAAGGAAATGTAGAATTTATAAAGCAATTGATAAATGAAGTAAAAAGTAGGGAAAAGTGGTCCGGACCGCAAATAAATATATTGAAAGGTGTAAAACGAGTCTACAGTAATGATGAAAAGGTATGCATACTACATGATTATCACTTACTGCCTACGAGTGGACATGCGGGTGTACAACGCATGGTCAACAATATCAAAGGTAAGTACTTTTGGCCTGGACTGGAATCCGATGTGCGGAGATACGTAAGCAAGTGTGGCAAGTGCCAAACTAGTAAGTATTCTAGAAACATAGTGGAGCCGATGGTCGTGACGACGACAGCATCGAAAGCCTTCGAAAAAATATATCTAGATATTATAGGTCCCTTAGATAAAGATATAGATAATAATGTTTATATTTTAAGTTTACAATGCGAGCTAAGTAAATACGTCGAGGCGTATCCTCTACAACGAAAAGACACGGTAAGTGTAGCAAAATCTTTTGTCAATAATTTTATATTAAGGTATGGTTTACCCAAAACCATCGCTACTGACCGAGGAGCAGAGTTTTTGTCAGAAACGATGACAGAGGTGTGCAAGTTGCTTCAAATTGAAAAGGTAAGCTCGACAGCTTATCATCATGAGTCGATAGGTTCCTTGGAAAACACTCATAAACACCTCGCTGCCTTCTTACGAACTCTGTGTGACGGACATCCGGAAACATGGAGTCAGTGGCTTCAGTTCTGGTGTTTTTCATTCAATACTACTGTCCACACGGAGACTAAGTATACGCCGTACGAACTGGTATTTGGCAATAGTTGTAACTTGCCTAGTAACTTAAGAAATAACGTGGTAGAACCTCTCTACAATCCAGATAACTATGCACTTGAACTTAGGTATAGATTACAGTTAGCATCTAAGGAAGCGCATAAAAATTTAGTTCTAAGTAAATTGAAAAGAAAGAATATATGGGATAAAAATTGTAATCCGATTCGGTATCGAAAAGGTGATTTAATTTTAATTAAAAATGAAACTGGTAAAAAACTAGATAAGTTATATGACGGACCATATACAGTGATAAGTGAAAGTGAACCAAATGTTTCTGTGCAAAAAGGTGGAAAAATTGAGACTGTCCATAAAAACAGAACAAAACCATACGTAACCTAGTATTAAATGTGTAGCGTTAACTGTAGTGTTTATGTATGGTAGGTTAGCGTTAATTGTTTATGTTATGGTATCCATTATTATAGTCGTAGTCGTAATAGTCGTCGTAGTCATAATCAATATCATATTTCATTACCGACGCATGATAACAGCGTCCTTTGTGTTACTTGTAAAACTTTTAAATTTATTTCTTTGATAATATGCTTAACGAATAAATTGTATGTCTTAGGAATTAAGAATATCAAACAAATTTGTTTGTAATATTATGTAAGTATGTAGTTTTAAATTTAACCAAGTGTTACAAAAAAAAAATTGTATTCAAACATTTTTTTTTAAATAACCCCGATGATGTGGTATGGGGATAGCAAGCACCTAAACATGTACGTGTCTCATTAGTCATATAAGTTAGTTATTAAAGATACTCCATACTGAACGCACGTATGTTCTCATTATAACTCCCCGATCCCCGCCTCACCGCATATCATTATTAGTAGTATTAGTTTCTAGAAAATCCGTCTTGGGTTACATTAGTGGTAACAAATCTAAAAACAGTCAACAAGTATCTGCCGTTGTAAAATGTATTTTTATGTAAAATATACATTTTACAACGACACAGTGGTTAAATTTTAATAAAGGTCTGCTTACAGTGAAACCAGAACGAGCTAGGCAAGCTCGGCTCTGTAAACAATGTTGCTTTACGCGTAGAATACACGGTTATTTAAGAAAGCCATTTATAATAATGAAGAACGATGAGCAACATTTTTGGAACAAAACAGCGACTGTTGTTTCGTGGAATGGAAGAACAGACATAAGTTTATGTCTAGTTGCTCATATTTTTATTATTTGAGACAATCTTGCATTTTAAAGTAGCGTATAAAGATATCATTTTTGTAGTGGTTTGTTCGAAATGTTGACTAGTAAACTTGATTATTTTAGCCATGCCATAACTTTTCGACAGGCATCGCTGAAAACCAGCGCTATGGATTATGCTGAATAGTGTATTTTTTTCTGCACTATGTATAAAAGCTCTAATTTTGTTTATAATTATTAATACATTATGTTGTGTATCAACTTTAAATGAAGTGTGATGTTAATTTTTTTATTAATTTACTGTTGTGTCTTGTTCTGAATTCATGCGAATAAAATAGGACTTCATTCGACAAGAGCTGAAGCTCGTAACGAACATCCAGTGACTCTAGGAAGGATGTGTTGTGAGTTGGTACAAGGTTATTGCGGCTGTCGACAATTTCACGTCTTGTCCAACGTTTCTGCGAATGGGGTACCTCAAAAGATAAGAGATATTGTATGAGATTGGCAATAGACTAAACTATGGTTAAATACTAGAAATCAATGACCAGACGAGGTGACTGCAACTTACTGATCAATTGTGTGCGGTATAGATGATACAAAGTTACAACAATTTGAAAAGAACATACCTGATTCTTTGTAATAATAAGTACTAATGAATTATGTTATTTTATTTTCTTACCCGACAACAGGGAATTTTGTAGGCAGAAAGTACTATGTATTAGTTATGACATGACTCTCAATACTGACTAAAAATAAAAGCTGCGCAAAATTTAGTACGGCCTGTTTTATTCATGCGAGAAAAAATGAAAATGTGATTGTAAGAGAGCAGAATGCATGAATTCAATGGAATGTTTCTATGCTTTTGTTTATTGAAACAAATGAAACCTAAATGAAACGAGATTTAAATAAAACATAAATGGAACCATTACTTAGTGTTTCTACGTAGAAATCTGCGAGTGAATAGTACCTGAACTATTGAAATTTTAAGGATTATTCATCAACTGAGCAGATTACGGCACTTCTCTTTTGTAAAAGCTCTGCTTGTTCTCACGGCGAACTGTGCAAGAAAGGCTTTCGAAATATTCTTGCAAATTGCTAATGTACTAATAATTACATACTTTCGAAATATTCTTGCAAATTGCTAATGTAATCATTTTATATTTTCGGAATATTGTTGCAAGCAAACGGTTCATATTGTCGGAGACTTAGTCGAAGACCTTCTTGAAAACATTCGATACTGCGGACACGAACCCAATACAATCCGCATTGGAGCAGCGTGGTGGAGTATGCTTTAGACCTTCCGCAGCTGTCTGTAGGGTAGAACCGTGCTCAAAAGTGGAACGTGGCGAGTAAAAGTGATACAAATTAGTTCCCCAAATGAGATTTACAATCTGTCGATCCCTATACCATAACCATGGCCATAACCGTCTCCAGAGCTCCCAGAGTCACCCACCGCTCCGATGATTAACATCAAATTAAATTTTCAACGCCCTCCAATGAGAGGTTTATCTCACTTCTGTAATGAAAAATTCACGGCTGAGGTATTTCAAGGTAATTCTCTCCCTTTATTTTCTGTTGCGCTTTGAAAGATAAAATATGAATAGTATTGGTAGTACTATTTTTAATCGTGGTTCCCGCAAAGAATTTTTATTTTATTTTATTTTTACTATACCTACCACAGGTTCCGTATGAGCTGAAAATTTTAAAATATTATCTGACGAATTGTCGCTGCTGCATCGATGCAGTCAAAGTGCATAGAACATTATCCTGTTTATCTGACTGCCAATTTATGTAGGATCGATCCGCTCTGATGTTAATTTATGTAGGATCGATCCGCTCTGATGTTAATTTGTGAAATAAACCACTACCTCCACCACAAATATTTCTTAGCCCCACTGTTGGGCTTGGGTCTTAGTACGGAATGGGATTGGACAAACCATAGTCCACCACGCAGGCCTAGTACAGACTTCACGTGCCTTCGAAAACATAACGGAGATCTGGCATTCGAGTTTCCTCTGATGTTTTCTAACACCGTTTCAGCAGGTGATATTTAAATACTTAAATCCATACTAATATTATAAATGTGAAAGTGTGTTTGTTTGTTTATTTGTTTGTTTGTCCGGCCTTCACGTCGCAACGAAGCTATTAAATGGTATGGTTTTTGTGTGTGGTGATAGTGAGGAGGGTGGAGAGTGACGTAGGCTACTTCTTAACTCGGTAAAACATCCCCATTTGAAGATATCGATGTTTTTTTATTTGCTCCAGTAAGTCAGTTTACGTACACTATATCTGCGGTCAGCATTACCTCAGGT
Organism: Carterocephalus palaemon; assembly: GCA_944567765.1. Taxonomy (NCBI): domain Eukaryota; kingdom Metazoa; phylum Arthropoda; class Insecta; order Lepidoptera; family Hesperiidae; genus Carterocephalus; species Carterocephalus palaemon. Next base: position 13,322,273 of record OX155643.1, read on the forward strand.
TCCTCTAAGTATCTTTTAATTGTGGAACTGTCACTATTCATCCACCAATAATGTGTCATGTATGATAAACAACTCATTGTTAATTCCCTTTGACCACGCGGGCGGAGCCGCGGGTAAAAGCTAGTCACATATAACTTAGAAAAGTCATTGGCCGCTTGCATTCAAACCCGGACCTCTCAAGTAAGAGGAGTTCGAAAGCCATTCTGCATTCACCGATGTTATTTTAAAGTCAACCACGACGATATATAGCCACGTTTTATCAAAAAAAAATTCATTATTTTGTTATAAAGTAGTTACGTAGAGAAAAACTGTACGATATTAATGTTATATATTCCCGCCTAATAATGGATCAAGTTGGCAGATGTTCCACGAATCCGCGGGAAAACTTTTCGAATTTGTCACCGCAAGCAATTATAAGTTTCGTTTTTACCTCCAAGTTGATGATCATGGCGTCTCTATCGCCAAGGGATTACTAATTTAAGGGAAACGTGTCCGGTGACAGGGGTGGTAATTCTCCCACTGGGAAGAACGAGGAGAATTTTTTAATAGACATAACATAGTAAATGTTCTATGAGCTTGCAGCACACAAATTAATCAAGATAGAACGGCGATCAGGTATTATTTTGATACAAACGATGCGTGCCACTTTCTCGTTTATCGCTGTCTTCGACAAGGCTTAATGATTTGTTTTAACTATTGAAAACAACCACCAGCTTCACGTGCCATCCGAAGCACGGTAGTGCTCAATCAATTTTATTTTGCCACTAGCGGTCACCCATCCACAAACCGACCGCGCCGTCGTTCTTAACTCTGTCGATCACATTGAATCGACGCGAGCCATTGGGCTATGCTTCTTTAAAAGATTCCTATTCAAACTTTTAAGATAAGCGTCGTCGCCGGAAGACCGCTATCTCCGGTATCCGCTCAACTTAAAAATATGAAAGTTTAAAGACCATTTAAAAATGTACTTTTTAATGTTACATCCTTGCGGAAATGACAACATTTCGTATTACTAAGCGACCGCCCAGCACTGTAAGCAATTTTGCTTTATACAGCCACATAACTGATTGAGAATTGAGACGACACACAAACAAGAAATCTTGTCTTAAAATTGCAAAAGTAAAATTGGGCAATTTATATCGTAATAATATACAAAATCAAAGTAATTGGGTCTTTCTAACATAAAATGCACAACTGCTTTGTACCCTAAATAGGCTGACCACCTGTTAGATGGGACTCAAACATAACTGGTGAAAAGTAGCTGTACCATCTGCCTACCCCTTCGGGAAAATAAGGCGTGATGTTATGTTAAATACATTGTCAAGTCGTGTACACAAGTGGATACGCGTACGAGTAATTTAGTTACAGTTAAAACTTTCATGGCCAGTAAACTTTGAAACTAAGTATCAAAACCTGAATTTCTTACAAAACGGTACAAACATTAAAACAAATGGGGTTTTAGTTAATGAAGCAGCTGTTTTTAATGGCTTAAAAGAAGGGGCGGCAAATGGAAAGGGAATTACAGGGCAGAACGATCGTGTTAATTCCTTGCGTAGCGCTTGCAGCGAAATAAATGCACGAATGAATTTCGCTGTGTTAATGTGGACTCCGGTTTTTCGCAATAACGTTAAACCTATGGCACTAATGCACTAGTACTCTTTCAGAAAGATGTGGCAACTCTCTAGCCTGTTGATAAATCTGGATTCTCATTTATTGAGAAGAGTCAACGACATCACAATTTAAACCTAGAGTATTTTACAGTCATAACAAAATAATATATAGGTAAGCAGGTTCAAAGTATTTAACATTTTTTATACAAATTACCACTACCACCACAACCCTTTCTTTGTCACACTATTTGGCAAGGGTCTCCTCTCAGAATGAGAGGGATTAGGCCTTAGTCCACCGCGCTGGCCAAGTGCGGATTGGCAGGCTTCAGATGCTTTCGAGAACATTATGAAAACTCTCAGGCATTCAGGTTTCCTCAAAATGTGTCCTTCACCTTTACAGCAAGTGACATTTAATTTTTTAAATCGCACATAACTTAGAAAAGTCATTGGTGCGTGCCGCTTGCGTTTGAACCCGGACCGCTCGAGTGAGAGGCGAGTTCGATAGCCACTGGGCTGTCACCGCTTGTTCCCAAGCCACAAGATCTTCAACAGAGCTTTAAGAATTAGCTTATATCGTGCGCTCTGTAACTATATTCAAGAACGTTATGGAAATAATATCTACAATTCATTTACTCACTGACGGACAAGGGTCCGTTGGACCTATAGTGCCTATGAGAGTATAAGAGAGTATGAATGGATATTTATTCTGACCTGATGTAGGTCTTACTTAGATTTTAGTATGTGCTAAGTAGTTCTGAAGAATGTGTATTTGACATGCTTTTTAGTTGGAATTTCTCTACACACAAGGTGGATAAAGGCTATCATGAATCATGAAACCGACATTATTTGCTTAACTTTTTGAAGAATAAAGTAAAAAATATGCTTTTAGTTTGAGGTTTTGTCCGTAAGCACTAGCCAATAACGTAATTCTATGCAAATAAGGCGGATAAGACCTAAAACTGTTTCCTTAAAACGTAACTAAATGAATTTTTGTAGAATAAATATTTTTAAACTTAAGATGATTCAGTTATCACGTCAAAAATGTTACCTTCGAATGCTATGTCTTTGTTGTTTATGTCAACGAAACCGCGAGCAAAAACCTGTCATCAAATAAAACAAAGTTTTATCACATACCTTTATGTATTCCCGCTTTACGGTAAGTGGCTTCCCATTTCGTTAAACCAACGATGCTTGGACGTTGACCAAACCCGAGCCAAATTCCACTCAACCAAAATTCTGTTGACCAACCGGACTTAGAACACTACACCACACTTTGTAGGTACACTACAAAATATTCTATAAAACTACACAAAGGGGCAAGCATATTATTATGTAGACCGAGCGTCGGATAACAAGGTCTGTTCTGAATACGACCATCCAAAATACCAGTTCAGGAAGATTAAGTATACATAATTGGCCTTTAAAAACTTTGAAAAACCATAAATGTCACGAATTTCGTACTACCATCAAACTATATTGGGTGAATTGTTATGTAGAAGTAACTGTATATTACCCCAAAGTTACTTTAGTACTTACGTATAAAATGCTTTCAGGCTAAGGTTTTAAGACTGAAGGAAAAGTCGAAGTAGGTACATATTTTTTTTATTTATAACAACGATTAAAGCAAAGAATTAAAAAGAAGAAGAAAGAAAACGAAGCTTTACCACTGAGGTTATTAATCGATCGAATGGCAAGCGGTAAGGTATTGACATTGAAAACTAAACTCTTATGAGGATCATAAAACAGTAAAAGCCAGAAGGTCGAGTATCTAACTGTGGTGTACTGTATGCTACAACCTATAGACGTCACACTGCTGGGCACGGGTCTCCCCTACAGAAACAGCTGCGGGAAGTCTAGAGCATACTCCACCACGATGCTTCAATACGGATTGGTGAAGGGGTTACTGGCCAACCCAGTGTCGAATGTTCTCAAGCCACCCGAAGGTCTTCGACAATGCTTAACGACTGTTTACACTATTGAAAACCATTGGGACCGATGGCTTAACGTGCCCTCTGAAGCACGGTAGCGTCCATGAAATTTTGCCACTAGCGGTCACCCTTCCACAAACCGACCGCGCCCGTCGATGCTTAACTGTTAAGATCATATTGATTCGACGCGAGCCAGGGCTATGGATGCTACTCCTTGTAGAAATTGCACTACGCAATCTGTGTCCTAGCTCAGAGACATCATGTTACAATTTACAGAAAAGTAAGAAATAATTATAATATTTTTAATTTCGCGTGACGTTCTACGTACAACTGAACACTGAAATATCAGTCTTTAAACAAAGAGAAGACTTTGTTGTTGACGTCGTAAATTTGATGCTTCGATTTTTTAAAGGTTTTTATTTGTTGTTTCTGTTTTGTCTGAGGTAGGATAGATAAGTTACAACAAATATTTAAAAAAAAATATGTTGTCGATATTTAACCAACATAATTGTTAAACTATGATTCTTGATATTTAAGTAAGAACCATTAAAACAATCACGTCGCGTCTCGCCGGAGAATCCGAAAGGCTTAGCGCTGAGTCACCGAAACCATTAAACGATGGAACAAACAGAATGGGCTTGAAACGCTGAATGTGATTGCGGATTTATTATTATTACGTAAACAAAGTGCTCGTGGTTATACGGCGCAAAACTTTTGTGAATAGTGTCCATGCTGGTGGATGATGTTTAACCTATCATTCGATGGGGTTCATATTCTAGCGGCAAGAAAAAAATCCATAAGGCATTAAGTCCTCCCATTGTATATCTTTTTAGAGGTGTCAATATAGTTGAATAAATATATAAATATTCCAAGTCGCGTGCGTTATGAAAAATTAATATCACGTGCTGCAATAATAAAGGAACACTTCGTCCTGAGTTTACCATGATGAGGAAGGCAAAACAGATGTATTTTTAACATTCGGGCTGCATGTTCAAAATTCCAAATGATTTAATGAATTGTGTTACTTTCTTCATTCAATACACAGTCAATCAGATAATTATGTCTGAGTGGACAGAGATAGAAAAATAGGCAGCAATCGTTTCGGTCATGGAAACTCACCGTGAGTTTCCATAAGTAATAAAAATAACATAAGAGTCACGAGTAAGTTCCTAGCGAAGCAACAACATCCATGACAACGGTCAGGAGGCAAATCATAGCTAATCCAGGTACAAACAGCATATTGAAATATGTCTCTGATTGGTAGGGGAGTACCACTAATCCTACTATACATATTGCTGGCTTGGAAGGTACACAATATCTTTTTTACAAGTATAGAGGAATATTCCATTTATTAACACATTTACCACAACAGAATAGGAATTGATTACAATTTAAATCAAAAATATATTGAAAATATGTGCAATAAAGAATTGCTCCTGCTTTCTTAAATATTTATATTTTTAATAACTTTCAAGAATATGATGGCGCAGTTAGTTAGTCCAATCTTATAAATTGACGAGAGGCATTGGCCTATATAAGCGGTGACAGCCCAGTGGCTATCGAACTCGCCTCTCACTCGAGTGGTCCGGGTTCAAACCCAAGCGGCACGCACCAATGACTTATCTAAGTTATGTGCGATTTAATAAATTAAAAATATCACTTGCTGTAACGGTGAAGGACACATCGTGAGGAAACCTGCATGCCTGAGAGTTCTTATTCATGTTCTCGATGGCATGTGAAGTCTGGCCAATTGCGGCCAGCGTGTTGAACTAAGGCCTAATCCCTCTCATTCTGAGGAGACCCGTACCCAACACTGGGTCAATGAAAGGGTTGTGATGATTGGCCTATGGACTGTCGCATATAAAAAAAAGAATAATTATTGAAATAAATAAAGTCGCGACATTGATGCGAATAAAAAAAAATTATCGTATATAAAAAGTATTAGAATGTGTAATGTAAATAAAAGGTGTTTAAAGAATGAATTCTACGCGAACAAGTTATTTGTTTGAGTTTAAAGTTAAATGAATAAAATGATAATGATCTACTCCTTCAGCTCTCGTAGATACATTGAACTATTGGATCAAGGACCTCTTGCAGGCTTATCCTGTGGGAGTTCTATTTGAAATAAAAGATAGAATTTAAAACAAGATTTTATATTGACACAATCGCGTCTTACATGGCGGTTCGGTCCGCAAATGACAATGCTTAGGCATGCAATTTACACTAATTGAAGTTATGCTAATAAAGTTCAGATTAGGCTTTCCGTGAGAACGATAAGGCAACGGTGCCTATGGAATACGTCGCGCACTGATTCTACACTGTCTGGCCAGATAATAAGATATTTAAATTGACTTACATGGTACCATGAACGCATCACACCGTACACATATCGTAGACGAACGAAGAAAGGTTGTCTGTCCGTCGTGACGTCGCTAGATGACGAATCCAGAAGTTGAAACGCGATGGCAATGATCGCAGCTGCATCCAGGATCGCAAACGCAGGCAGGCAGGTGAGAAAACGTGCGGTGCGTGACGTGGCGTGATCATGCAAGAAGACGGCAGGCAGCAGCAGTAGAACACGGCGAATCCTTGGGATCACCAACTGGTTGAGATGACCAGCGGGCACTAGAAAGCTAGCCCTTCGGATGACATGCCCAAAGCGTAGCTGGCGTGGCGTGGCATAGCGTGGTGCGCACTCTGAGAAGACTATTCATCAGACCTCTCGTCGTATGCGTCACCCGTATCTTGAGAAGACGAAATCCACTTCAGCTGATGACGGAATCCGATATACCTCGTAGAGATGCGGTCGAATGAAACGCGATTGTAAGGTTATGGCGGCGACGACCTCGTGGCACGCCGTGCGAAAAGTTACGAAATAAGTAATTTACGTTATATAAAGAAGATGGGTGGCGACCCAGCTTGATTAGAGAACTTTAAACATTGCGAGGAGCGTACTCGCTACTAAAGAAAAGCTCATATAAACTTGTACATTTTACTAAAATATGGCGGCCATACGGAAGCCTTATGCCATCTAAAAAGTGAGCCGATCTCCGGCGCAGAACGACACGCGTGTCCTGCGCCAGCGTTTGAATCGAACTCATTTAACAATTTGTTCAACAGCATTCATCGATAATCGGAAATCATACATAGTTCATTCATCATAGACTATAAAACGTCTAACAGCCATAGACTTCAGTCAATATAAAGATTTATGATAATTGGAATTATTTAATCGTTTATACTGGAAATGTTCCTAATAATTTTCTATGTACGAATATATGAGTACATTATAAAACGGATGTTTAATTACGGAGAAATAAACCAAAGAATGTATTACCATAGACAACTGTCTGGCAGAATGTGATGATATCAAGACGCAATAAAAACTAATCTAGTCTGTGCTATGGATGTTGATCGTTATCTGTGTTATGATATGTTGTCAAAATTATTAAAAATTAGATTATCACGAATCTCTAATGTAATGTAATAATCAGAAAGAAGATTTTATGCTGATTTCAAAGATACCTTTGTGTCTGAATTCTGTTCAGTAGTTACTGAGCAGTTTCCATTTGAATGCCATCGATATTGTTGAATGTTCGTAATGTAACAATTAAACAAATATAGTATTAAACTATGAGTTGAAGGTTATTATAGATTGTACTATAATATTCAAATACTAGAATAAACGAAAATGATGGAAATCCATGCATTTCATTGTATTTCAATCAAAGTAGTAGGTATTTACAAATACACTGCTACAATACCCTCCTTCGAACAAAAGAGGCTAACTGCCGGTTAGCCGACACAGCCGGGGTACTACGAAAAAAAAACTTTTAACCCTAAGTTAAAGTTTTTTTTTTTATTGTCGAGAAGTAAACTTAATAATATCAAAGTTCAAAAAAAATACTGACACCTAAGCTATGTCCTAAACTAGCAGTAATCTCTAATTAGATAGTCTAATGTCTTAATTAGTCTAATGTCTTAATTAGTTAGTTAGATAGTTATAGACAGTTTAGATAGTTATAGACAGTATAGTCCGGACTAATGGAGATATAAACGGAGATAACTGGAGATATCTCATTAAAACTACAAAGATATAAAAACTAAAGTATCCTAGGAGTAATAATAATGCTATACCTACATAGTTTAAATATATCTACTTGGTATTGAGTATTATCTATAGTAACCCTAAGGTAATAATAATCCTAGGCTTATTCAAATTCAATACTATGTATTGACAGAAAAAATATGGTTAGTAATAACAACTAACTAAGCAAGCTTAAATATACTAAGTTTTCTTAAAAAAATGCTATGTAAGTATAATAATACATTTACATAATATATGTATGGTATACTTAGTTATAAAGTGAACCACAGTGCTGATCAGGCAACTGGGGAAGAGTAACACAGCTTATTATGGAATAATAGCTGGTTATCATCAAAGTCCAGGAAGTTATGAGTATGGTCAAAGTCCAGAAAGCTATGAGTACTCATACAAAAGATTGTTGATATGGAATGAGAGATTAGGATCATCTTAAATTCCTCAAGAAAAAAACTTGTTCTCCATTATTGTGGGAACAATATAAGATCAAAATTGATCAAAAGTGTGTATGTCCAAGGCAAAAAATGTGTGTATCCACACGCCACTTTTCATTTTCATGAATAGTGCCAAAAATGTACATTTAAGTACCCAAAAGTGAGACAAGTGAAAACTTAATTTCAATTGTTTAAAGAAAAGTACTGAACCGATTTTGATCAGACAAACAGTACTGAGTTCCTTGAAGTACACAGGTACAAAAACTTTTAAGTTTTGTCCTAAAATGTGACAATAAAAAAATTTCAAAATGTCAAAATTTTGTCACAAAAAAAGAAAAAAAAATCCTTGTGCATGTTAAACACCTTGTGGCACTTTTATAATGTCCTTTACATGATACTTCCCAATATTTTTTGTGTCAATTTCCTCTACTTGGTAAACAACATCAGATAGTTTGTCAATTATTTTACACTTGACAAACCTCGGTGCTAATTTAGCTGAGAAAAACTTTGCTGCGTTTGACTGTACAAAGTTACGCCTCCACACAATGTCACCTATGCGCAGCCTGAGCTCACGGCGTCGCAGGTTATATCTGTGAGCGTTCTGTTTGTACGCTTTGGTCAGTGCACAGCTTACACGTTGGAAGATATCTGAGAGGTCATTTAAGGACTGAGCTGTTATGTTCCTAGGTGTGGTTTCGATTTCATCAACCGAATGAGGAGCACTGCCTCTTAGGATGTCGTGCATTGCACCGTCGGCGATGAGTTCGCGACCTCGAGCCAAAAAGTATGGTGTATAACCAGTAGCAAGGTTAATTGTTGTATTTAAATATAGTTGTATTTGAGGGAGAAATGTCGACCACTTCCTGTGATCCTCTTCAACTAAAATAGCTAAGCAGGTTTGGATTGTTTGGTTGTATCGCTCAACTGTATTAGACTGTGGTGCATAATATGCATTATAAAAAATTTTAGGAATTGAGTGTTTAGAACAAAAAATTTTGAAATCCTTACTTTGAAAAATTGTAGCATTATCACAGATAATAACACACGGAGTGCCTTCTTTAAATAAGATTTCCGACTCAAGAAAAGAAGTGACAGTTTTAGTAGTTGCTGTCCTAAGAGGATGAAGCCAACAAAACTTTGAAAAAACGTCTACTACTGAAAGAATGTAAACATGACCAGAATATGATTTAGCCAGAGGGCCTATAATATCTATAGAGAGTGTATGCATTGGACGGTCAACCTTTTTTTGGTTTGTCATGTGACCGTGTGGTACACTGTTAGTGTGTTTGTAAGCCTTACACTTTTCGCAACTAGATACGTAGTTTTTAATATCAGCGTACATGTTTTTCCAAAAATAGTTTTCTTTTATTTTGGCTACAGTTTTAAATATACCGGGATGTACAGCGCTTACTTCATGATTCTGCTTTATACACTCCTGTACTAATTCATGAGGAAGGACGATTTTCCAAGCATTTTCCTCGTGCAATTTAGATGTCGGTTTACTATATCTAAATAAAATATTATCTTTAATTTGATAGTTTTTATGAAACATAGGATTTATTTGGACATTTTTAAACAACGTGTTATACCAATCATCCTTAGAAGAGTTACCTCCGGTGAATGTGATAGCACTAACTTCCATTCTAGATAAAATATCTGGAACGATATGTGATGAACCTTTTCTATGGCGGATTTCAGAATCAAAACATGCTAATTGCATGGACCAACGAGCTAAACGTCCAGAAGGGTTGTTTAGTGTTTTTAACCATTTAAGACTCATGTGGTCAGTTACTAAAATAAAGTGAGAACACTCTATATAAGGCCTAAAATGTAAGACAGAGTCGACCACTGCTAATAATTCACGCTCAGTGGTACTATAATTTCTCTCTGTTTTTGACAGCAGACGTGAATGAAAAGCTATAGGATGTTCTATACCATCTATTTCTTGTACAAGAACACTACCAATTCCCACTGATGAAGCATCAGTGTGGATTTGAAAAGGTATGGAGAAATCAGGGCAGGCAAGTACTGGTGCCTGAGTGAGAGCTTCTTTGAGTGCCAAAAATGACTTTTCCGCATCATCACCCCAAGCAATTGCATCTTTTCCCTTTTTCTTACCAATTAATGCTGTCATTGGAGCAATTATTGTAGAAAAGTTATTAACAAACCTACGATAATAAGAACATAAACCAATAAAAGCACGCAATTGTCTTGCTGAAGTTGGCCTAGGATCTGTTTGTAGACCCTGTGAGCTTACAATATAACCCAAATAACGCAATTCATCTTTGCAAAAATTACATTTATCAAAATTGATAGTCAAACCTGCGTTACTTAATTTTTCAAAAACCGCATGTAAAATATCTAGATGCTCCCTAAAAGTACTGGTTGCAATCAAAACATCATCACAGTATCCCAAAAATCTTTTCGCCATACTTGTGTTCAAACAAAGAGTCTATTAAGCGTTGCATGACAAGACCAGCATTGCACAAACTAGAAGGTATTTTTTTAAATTCAAAGAGACCACGATTAGGCACAACGAAAGCTGTCTTTTGGCAAGACGTACCAGATCCATCTGTATTATCCGAGTCACAAAGTGAAATTTGCCAGTATGCTGCTGACAAGTCAATTGAAGTTAAGAAGCGTGCGCCTCTGAGGTTATCTAGTATTGAGGATATGTAAGGCAATGGATAAGAGTCCTTAACAGTGACGTCATTCAACCTTCTAGCGTCAAGACAAAATCTAAGTGAACCATCCTTTTTAGAAGTCATAACGACAGGACTGGACCATGGTGACTTTGATGGTGCAATCACACCTAGTTGTAGCATTTTATCTACTTCAGCATTCAATGCTTGTAATTTTGCTGGAGATAAAGGATAGTATTTTTGTTTAATTGGTGGTCCTGTTGTTATAATTCTATGTTCAATTATATCGGTTTTACCCAAACCGTTGGTTTCAGAGTCAATAGTTCTAAATTTATTAATCAATTTGTCTAACTCAATTGATTCTAATGGAGAAAGTTCACTCTTCGAAATTATACCACAAAATTTATTTAAAAGTTGGTAATGAACATGATGAATATCCTCAGTAGATGCTACATTGTTGCAGTTGAATGATTTAAAAATTCCAGATTGATAAACAAAATCCATGCCTAAAATAAAGTTATCCGATATTTCCGGTATAACCATGAATGTTATGTTAAAAATTTTACCATTGTAATTAATAGGTACTAAGATAATTCCTATTGTTTTTACCTCAGAGCCGTTAGCGCATTTAGCAACTAAGTCAGTTGACTGTAACTCGAATCCTAATTCAAAAAGTTTAGTATGGTAGCTGTTACCTATAACTGAAAGATTAGCACCGGTATCCAAAAGTCCTTTGTAAGTACAATTATTTATTGAAAATTCAAGAAAAATTCTGTTGTCAAGATTCGTAGTAGATGAAATGCCTGGTGTAAGTGTACCTAGGTGTTTTTCTAAGTCAGAACTAGATATACCTACAATGGTTACATTTTTTGAATTTGAAGGTTGTTGCTTATTCGGGTGGGTAGCTAAGGGTGGGTTACACTTAGGACAAGAGGATGTAAGTGTACCTTTTGCCTTACACTTAAAACAAACAATGTCACGTATTGTCTTACAGTGTTTATATGAATGACCCGATTTTTTGCATTTCAGGCATATAATAGTAGAATTAAATTTCTTTTGAAGTTGTGTGTTGACAACGGTAATATGCTTTTGACTTTTAGAAGACCTGTTATTGGGACTGGAAGAAGGTGAGACAGCATATGCCTCGTAGCGTTTGCCTAAGGAAATTAATCTGTCAATGGTGTCTATATCATTGACAGCCAAAAGTTGTGCATAGATGGGTAGCAAATTATGTTTAATGATTTCAATATGGGTGCTTTCCGGTAGAGGAGAAGTCAGCCTTGAATTCATTGTTTGCATGTCTAAAATGTACATATGTAAAGGTTGATTTGAGCTTTGTTTGTGATCCCTAATTTGTTTTTCTAAAACGTAGTCACTATCGAAGGCTGTAAAGAATGTTTTGAATTTATTATGTAAGTCATCTACAGTAACTACGGAATCTCTGACTTGCCTATAATAGTCGAGGGCCTTGCCTCCTAAAAGATCTGAAAAACATTTGACAACTTTTGATTCAGGAATATCCCTACATCTCATACAATCGTTAATCCGCAAGAAAAAATCCACTAAACTTGAATCGCCTGTGAACTTTAAATTCCACGATTTTAGGTTATCATCCCTTATCACATAAGTAACCCTATTATCTGGTTGACCTTGGATGGGTTGATCACAATCTGAACCGTGAGACAAAGAAGCTGATGTTTGTGGCTGTGAGATGGGTTTATGCCTATGCGTCACATTACTAAAAGATTCTTTTAAGTCTGGATCAACAGTTAAGTTATCGCTCGAATCATGAAAAGTTTCAAGTGGAGTCGCCATTATACAAAATAGTTGTGAAAACAACTTTTAGTGTTGATAAGTAAACAGTGTTTGCATAAAAAAAAAAGGACTGGTTTATTCAAGACCTCGCTAACTATATAGACAAAGGCTGTGATATCCAGTAAAAAGAAAAACAATTGCAAGTACAATAATAAAATATTATAATTATTGTTTGCGACTGCTAAAAATATACAAACATGTAAGTTTGTCAAAAAAGTAATGTTCCATTAAGGAAACATTCAAAAGAATGCAAACAAAATTCACTGTTTAATTACCAAACGATACGTGAGAAGAATTTCTCTCGTACGAAAATATAACAACTCGCCAAAAATTATCAATCGATAATGTAAAAATAGATTTACCAAAAAAAAAATTATTCCAAACAGAATCCACAGGATAAAGAATAATTAAATAAGTTCGGGCGCCATTGTCGCATGTAAAAAAAAATAATAATTATTGAAATAAATAAAGTCGCGACATTGATGCGAATAAAAAAAAATTATCGTATATAAAAAGTATTAGAATGTGTAATGTAAATAAAAGGTGTTTAAAGAATGAATTCTACGCGAACAAGTTATTTGTTTGAGTTTAAAGTTAAATGAATAAAATGATAATGATCTACTCCTTCAGCTCTCGTAGATACATTGAACTATTGGATCAAGGACCTCTTGCAGGCTTATCCTGTGGGAGTTCTATTTGAAATAAAAGATAGAATTTAAAACAAGATTTTATATTGACACAATCGCGTCTTACATGGCGGTTCGGTCCGCAAATGACAATGCTTAGGCATGCAATTTACACTAATTGAAGTTATGCTAATAAAGTTCAGATTAGGCTTTCCGTGAGAACGATAAGGCAACGGTGCCTATGGAATACGTCGCGCACTGATTCTACACTGTCTGGCCAGATAATAACATATTTAAATTGACTTACATGGTACCATGAACGCATCACACCGTACACATATCGTAGACGAACGAAGAAAGGTTGTCTGTCCGTCGTGACGTCGCTAGATGACGAATCCAGAAGTTGAAACGCGATGGCAATGATCGCAGCTGCATCCAGGATCGCAAACGCAGGCAGGCAGGTGAGAAAACGTGCGGTGCGTGACGTGGCGTGATCATGCAAGAAGACGGCAGGCAGCAGCAGTAGAACACGGCGAATCCTTGGGATCACCAACTGGTTGAGATGACCAGCGGGCACTAGAAAGCTAGCCCTTCGGATGACATGCCCAAAGCGTAGCTGGCGTGGCGTGGCATAGCGTGGTGCGCACTCTGAGAAGACTATTCATCAGACCTCTCGTCGTATGCGTCACCCGTATCTTGAGAAGACGAAATCCACTTCAGCTGATGACGGAATCCGATATACCTCGTAGAGATGCGGTCGAATGAAACGCGATTGTAAGGTTATGGCGGCGACGACCTCGTGGCACGCCGTGCGAAAAGTTACGAAATAAGTAATTTACGTTATATAAAGAAGATGGGTGGCGACCCAGCTTGATTAGAGAACTTTAAACATTGCGAGGAGCGTACTCGCTACTAAAGAAAAGCTCATATAAACTTGTACATTTTACTAAAATATGGCGGCCATACGGAAGCCTTATGCCATCTAAAAAGTGAGCCGATCTCCGGCGCAGAACGACACGCGTGTCCTGCGCCAGCGTTTGAATCGAACTCATTTAACAATTTGTTCAACAGCATTCATCGATAATCGGAAATCATACATAGTTCATTCATCATAGACTATAAAACGTCTAACAGCCATGTCAGCCATAGACTTCAGTCAATATAAAGATTTATGATAATTGGAATTATTTAATCGTTTATACTGGAAATGTTCCTAATAATTTTCTATGTACGAATATATGAGTACATTATAAAACGGATGTTTATTTACGGAGAAATAAACCAAAGAATGTATTACCATAGACAACTGTCTGGCAGAATGTGATGATATCAAGACGCAATAAAAACTAATCTAGTCTGTGCTATGGATGTTGATCGTTATCTGTGTTATGATATGTTGTCAAAATTATTAAAAATTAGATTATCACGAATCTCTATTGTAATGTAATAATCAGAAAGAAGATTTTATGCTGATTTCAAAGATACCTTTGTGCATTGAGTTAAATATACTAGAGAAGCAAACCTCATCAGAATGCCTCAAATATAGCGTAACCACTTTTTAAACGCGACGACGTTGCTTTTTAATGAAATCACTAAACATTTGAATGTAAACATATATCTGTCTCACTTACACAAGTCACAATAACAATTACTGTCGTGTAGATTAGACAAAGATCGCAATATTAACATGCAATTACGGGAATCGGCGCGACAGGGTTGCCTACCCACGCGAAGTTTTACCCAATTTTTTTAAGCCATAGAAAAGTTTTAATACTAAATTAAATTAACTTTAAAATATTTGAATTACATATGTAAATAGAATTTTGATGATCTGCAATTAATGAAATCATACTCCGCTTTATAACATAAGTTTTGTATACAATTACCTTTTAGACTCTTTTTTGTAAGTTTGAGTAAATAATTTGCTTTCGTAATACAATCTTATTTTAAAATATTTGTAAATTAAGGAATCTATACTAATATTATAAAGAGGAAACATTTGTTTGTAATATTAAAACACAAAAACTACTGGACTGATTTCAAAAAATCTTTCACCATTAGAAAGCTGCATCTTCACGTTCTGACATAGGCTATATAATAATATTATACATTTGTGTTTTTGAATGTATGTTTGTAATGTTTTCACACAAAAACTGCTGGACCGATTTCGAAAATTCTTTCACCATTAAAAAGCCGCACCTACATTGAGTAACATAGGATATATTACATTTAAAAAAAAAATAGGAATCCTTAATAAAAATGCAATAATATTACCCAAGGTGTGAAAATTACCTAAAATATTCTTTACATCGCGTGCGCTGCGAAAACTATTGATGATAGAATAAAATAATGTACTACGACTTTGCAGATCACATCATTATTTACAAAAAGTCGCGGTACCATATGTCCAACTACTGTAGTTATGCCACTATAACTACTTTTTTACATTTTAAAAGTTGATAACAGTGCCGACAATAATCAAACCATTATCCATACTAATATTATAAATGTGAAAGTGTGTTTGTTTGTTTGTTTGTCCGGCTTTCACGTTGCAACGAAGCTATTATATGGTATGGTTTTTGTGTGTGGAGATAGTGAGGAGGGTGGAGAGTGACGTAGGCTACTTTTTACCGCGGTAAAACATCCTCATGGGAAGATATCGATGTTTTGTTATTTGCTAGATATTTAGTTCCGGATTTTGTTAATAGATGGCGTTGTCATGTATGATAAACAACTCATTGTTAATTCCCTTTGACCACGCGGGCGAAGCCGCGGGTAAAAGCTAGTTATTCATAACTTTGAATTAATCCATATCCCATTAAATATTATTATATTAAAGACCGTTTCAATACCTGTTAAGTAAATACTTATTAAAAAAAGATATAACGAATTTAAAATGTCAATCTAAAGAAAATAATGCAATAATAAAATAATACGGTGTGGGTGGCGCCGCGCAGCGTAGTCTTAGATATATTACTTAAAAGATGAATAGAATTGATGAATTGCTTCATATTAGCAACAAATGTTTACAGTTGAATTAATTAATTAAAATGTAGGATATGTAGGTACTTTTTATCTCGGTCATTTCCACAAAAATGAAGTTCGAAGGACAAAATTCGATCGATAGTGTCTTTGAAGAGGGTGATAACTAGGTATAAACGAAACTATTGTTAAGTCTAATTCCACGCGAGCGAAGCTGCGGGCGTCCACTAGTTTACTAATAAAAGAGAATGATCAACTAGTATTGAGGATATGTGATCTCTCGGGTGTATCGCAAATTCTTTTAATATTTTGTAAGTAGCCAGTCTGTCTCTTTTCTCAATACCTAATCGAATTATTTCCACCCACTTATCACGGCGTGCTGCATCTTTAGGTACACTGCAACGTTGTTATTAAAAAAATATATATATGTATATATTCACTTATTCCATAATTTAAAATTCTCCCAGAATTGTGGGGATCTAAAACTAAGTTTTGAGTGGTCACACTGAACCTATATTTCAAAATTGTACAATTTATTTATTTTATTGCGTTTTTACGTTGATGTAAACACAGAAACAATAAAATTGCGTGTGGAAAGTAATTCTAGTGGACTTATTAAGTTTTTGTGATCTTGAATCGCACTTTTTTACTGTGCATTTGCCCATTTTGAAAATATTTTCTGTCAGTTCAACTCGGCCGGCGTCACACAGACTACTGAACTGACGTTAGCTACGATTAAGACTGTGGCCATAATTCCAGTGACAACGCTTTGGCGCGGTGATTACTAATCTAGTGGTAACTAGAGATGGGCGTTTTTGTTATTTTTCAACATCGATGTCCATCGTTGTTTCGATACCGTCACCCGATGTCAACATCGTTGTTTCCGACAACGGTGTCACTCGGATATCCAGCTAGCGTACATACGTAGCATTTTCAGTGTTGCCAATTCGGATTTTGAAAAAGGCGTAGGACAGGTTAGAAAATTACGTGGAAATAGTAAAATTTCCATACTATAGAAAATACGTCGATCTACGTACTTTTTTCTGAGTAAAATGAAGAGAGTAGGGTAGGTAAAAGTGAATAAAACGAAAGGCAGTAGACAAACAATAAATTTAAAAAAATACCGTTTAGCAAACAAAAAAAATTGTGTGCCATCACGGGACGCCTGGCAGATGTGAAACATCGAAATTATGTTGTACAAGTAATATGCACAAAAGTACAGATTATGACAGGAACTAAAACATATAAGAAAAAAAAAGAAAAAAACAAAATAAAAAAAAAAACAAAAATAAGCAAAAAATAAAAAAATTAATTATTATATTTTATTAATAAAATAATTTCCGACCGTCATTTGTCGGAACTGTATAGTATATATATATTCCATATTCGCCACGCTCGCCGCGCTCGCCATGCCAAAAATTTGGTTTGCCCTCCGCCTAAGAATGTTTCACATCAAAAATCTATGAAATACCACTTGTAGTTAATGTACTTTATAATCTAAAAGTGTGCTACTTTCAAGGTCATCGTCAATTTAATTTTATTTTTGAATTATTCAATTTTTATTATCATTTTCAGACAAATTAAATTTATACATAAAACAATTTTGATAGAAACTTACGTAGATTTTGGGACTATAGTTCGTAGGTTTGTACTTTGAAGTTGGCAACGCTGCTCGTTCGTTCGTTGGCCATCTCCCATCGGCCGTCATATTCACAGAACGTAATACTCGTAACGTTCATATTAATATTGACATCGGTTCGTTGATTGCTATCTCTATGGTTCGTTGTCGGTGTCGGCCATAGAGATTGTTAGAGATCGTTGGTGTCGGCATTATTCGGTGTTACTCCCATCCGTTGTTCAACATTTCGCCAACGGATGTCAACACCGTATAGTGACATCGTTGGTCAACAACGTTTTGTTAAAAACGGCCACCTCTAGTGGTAACATATATATCAATGCCTTTGTGTCTGAATTCTGTTCAGTAGTTACTGAGCAGTTTCCATTTGAATGCCATCGATATTGTTGAATGTTCGTAATGTAACAATTAAACAAATATAGTATTAAACTATGAGTTGAAGGTTATTATAGATTGTACTATAATATTCAAATACTAGAATAAACGAAAATGATGGAAATCCATGCATTTCATTGTATTTCAATCAAAGTAGTAGGTATTTACAAATACACTGCTACAGGACGCTACGAATTTCATATTAGACCCAGGGATAATTCCCAGGAACTCGCTTCGCCAACCAACGAGGCACTCATTCAAATCACATACAGATTTAAAATTGAGCTTTCTCAGTATCCGATTTCAAGTTTATTCCTGTACTAATAATAATCCGGGGCTCAGTCGGCGCTGGTGAGTCAGCTAAGCTCAACGATTAGCGAATTCAGTGGCGCCGCGATAGTTCAAGCGATGTCTGAAACGCAAGTCATGTGATCGTAGTTTTGTTCGCGGGGAATCAAAAACAACCCACGCGAGAATGGACGACCAGTCTATAACTATGGTTTCCTTGAAACTATTTCGTCTATTATCTTTCTAATTAATTACTCACAAAGCATTGGACTTGAAGTTTTAGAAGAAAGATTTTAGAAAGAAAGTAAGAAAGAAAGAAATAACTTTGTTCATAAGTCACAATTTTTTCGTAATTACCTACATCAATTTTCAATGCAATCAAAATAATAATCATGCTCCTAGTAATATGTGGCGAGCCTATTGCCACACACCGCGCACAAATCCAGACTCTGAGCTGGTACCGGGCATTTCATGTTCGAATAACCCAATAGTTGTTGTCCGGGGATCGAACCAAGAACTTTTAGCTTAGCAGTTGTTCTTGCCACCACTACATTACGACTAGATCTGTAGTAATATTATATTACTCCCTTCATCCTAGCTAACAAACTCCAGCGAAAGCTTCTGCAGATTAGCTTGCTAAGCTAACCTCTTAATAACTTGCCATATAAACTTTGTATGAAAATATGCCACAGCTAAAGCTAAAGTTTGTAGTAAAGCCTGTACTTTGACATGCTAACAACTTTGACAAGGAACCTCGCTCTGTAATAACAGACTTCCGAAATTGACGATACATTGTTAGTATGAGGTCGTACGTGTATAAAGAATGCCAAATTGAATTCGATGGTTTGTATGACGATATTTATTATTTTTATTTTACTTCTGTATTTTGTTATTTCTATTGTATATATGCCGCCACATTCATCATAAATTATTTAGTGCACCTTGCTTCTAATTATTTTAACTCCGCACCACATGTATAGGATGTCTGGAAGAGTTCGCTATGTTCTAGCAAACACAAAAGAATCATTAAAATCGGTTAATAAACGGTGAAGTTATCGCTGTGTCTTCCTTTTTTCAACTCGGTTAAAAATTTCCTTTGACCACAGAGCAAGCCGGCTGAAGTGGCAATATGGAATGACCACTTCACTCGAAAAACTGACAACCAATGTGACGACAAGCTTAGACCACGACTCGTATTATGTAGTACTGGGCGCCTTGTCAATAGTGTACAACAATGGACTTTCAAAGATAATTTCTCCTACTCTCGTACTCGTCGGAGAAACTGTGAACAAAGTGTCACTTTCACATCCATATTGTTAGTAGAGGCTATTGAGAATAATTCGAAGTTTCTAGAATAATCGGGTCACAGGCCAAACAAAGGGTTCATTCGGTTGAACGGAGTGACGCGAACCAACAATAAATTTCTGGCTCCAACTTAACAATTCTATTATTAAATCGCATAAATTCTAACGTTTACATTAAATTCAATATTATTTAGATTATATATCACTCAATACCTATTTTGTTTTAGACTAAGCTATAGGTACGCATGCTATGTGAAAGCACTGTGTGAAAGAAATGCAATATTATGGAAATAAAATTGATTATTATCTATCACACTCTCTCACACACATTTTTTAATTCAGATTTCTACAGACACACACTTCACAACATTACAAAAACATCGAAGACTGGTATATCACTATGCTCCAGAATATATTTTGTACGATCGACATCAGTCACGGTTCACTGCTGTCATAAATCAAGGCAAATGCGATACGCTTCTCTGCAAACAATGGCTTATAAGCACATACACAATTTATGTGTTTTTCCACTGCTGCCGCCGACCAATGAAATTATATCGGAACTAGCTTTTAGCACTTGTTAACAGTAGTGTCGGTAGCAGCGCGACGTGTCTTTCCTCGCAAACTGTAGATAGTGTGGTGCAAACTGTAGATTGTGGTAGGTGGTAGAGACTATAGGGAACCAAGTAGGTTTATAAGAAACCTAATTGGTTCCATATAGAGTTCGCCCGGGGCAGTACCACCGCACGCCACGGTACATAGTACCATTTCTGTCGTGTAGTAATTGTTTTTAAAGCAATTATAGTCCGGTTGGAAAGGTGTCGTTTCCGGTTACACTTCTTTAGAGGCCATCTTAGTTCTCAAGGGTATCAACACATCTGTGACTGACTGGACTATTACAAACACCAACTAACAGGACTAACTATCACTAACAGTCCCCAGTTATACCTACTAACGCACTGACCAACTAATGTTCTAGTTAACTCCCTCAAATAATTGTCTTGTTCAAAGTCAGTCACAGTTGTCATGGGCGGCAGCGGATGGGTGGTTCTGCAAGCTCGTTTGCTATCTTGTATCCATAAAAAAAATAGTGTATGATTTAGTTTGGTCTAGAAGTTTGTTGTTATACCTTCTTATTTTCTAGTCACATATATTCCTGTATTACTCAGCCTAAGGCGGCCCACTGCTGGACATAGCCTTTACTAATACCACGGACTGGTCCTTATACTCTATGCTAATATTAAAGCATAATAACGATATGGAGTTTATTGGTACTCGTAGAATATTTAAAAACTTAAAACGACTTTTAATACTGCAGTATTTGATCAATGGACTTATAAATGTAATTTAAAGAATAAAGTCACGCCTGTATTTAATGTAAGCGGAAGTGTTTTGATCACCCACTTTTCATCAGTTATGTTTCGGTCCCATGTAACAGACGGTGAGCCTATTGCAATACACTGAGAACAAAGTAGAATCCGAGGTATTTCATGTTCCATCCATCCATCCATCAGCCTTTTTCTGTCCACTGCTGGACATAGCCCTCCCTCAATCGTGGCCAAACCTCCCAATCCTGCGCCCTCTGAATCCAACGGTTTCCCGCTGTCTTCTTCAGGTCGTCAGTCCACCTCGTCGGGGGGCAGCCAATACTTCGTTTTCCGAGACGCGGTCTCCACTCGAGGACTTTTATTACCCAACGGTTAGCGACGTGGCCTGCCCATTTCCACTTCAGTTCGCTGATCCTGCGAGCTATGTCGGTAACGTTCATTCTTCTACGGATTTCATTGTTGCCAATCCGGTCCCGTAGAGATATACCGAGCATAGCTTTCTCCATAGCGCGCTGAGCGACTATGAGCTTGCGGATCAGACCAACTTCATGTTAGAAAAACCTAATTGTGGTCGCCTGACCTGGGTATTGAACCCCAGACAGCTTAGTCGTGCTTGCGACCACTAGTATAACAATGCACGATTTTAATATATCGTATTGCGGCGTCATCTCTCGTGAGGGCAACATTGGACAAACACGCCCTCTTCTGCGAACGATCGTGGCATCGTATAATAAATAGTGCAACATAAAATTAAGATTAGCATTAAATAAATCAGTTGGGTGATTAGTTACGATGTATATGTAGTAATAAATCTCAGGGAATGGATGTACGAGACCAATGATAATAAGGTTTTATGTGATTGCGATAATTACAGTTTTCACGTGTTGGTTTTGTGTGTAAGTTTTCTTTGGCACGTTTTCTATTTTTAAAGAGTAAAAAAGTATTTACATGTAGATATGTTCATACCGTGCTTTGGAGGGCACGTAAAGCCGTTGGTCCCGATTGTTTTTAATGGTACAAAAACAATCGTTTTATATGTTAAAAGCTTTTATTTAACTTCACTCGTATGTATGTATGTATTTTTATTATATATGTTACTAGTGGACGCCCGCAGCTTTGCTCGCGTGTAATTTGACATAACAATAGTGTCGTTTACACCTAGTAATACACATAGCCTATGTCACTTAGTGAAGATGCAGCTTTCTAATAGTGAAAGAATTTTTGAAATCGGTCCAGTAGTTTATGTAAGAAAACATTACAAACACATATTTCCTCTTTATAGATGTAGTTATTTATACAATCTCAAATATTTATCATGTTTTCCATTGTTCCAGATGTTTTGACTAAGTACGAGTGTGAGTGATAGTGTTGTGACTAGTGAATAGTGAGGTGGTCGAACATGAGGTCATCATGAAGCTCTGGAAGAGCCTCAAGATATCGATAGGCAGCCGCGCGGAGCACGGCAAGGCGTACGGCGACCTGCCGCTGTGGGAGAGACAGGCAGCGGGGTACGAGCTTGATGGTAAGTTCATGGCTGATTTAAGTTAAGTCATTAACCAACTTTGCGATTAACCATCGCGTGCATCGTAGAGTCTATTTACCTTGAGGATGCCTTGTTTTGGGGCGAAACACGTGTTCGTGTGTGTATGTTGGTGTGTGTATTCATTTATCGCATGTGCATTTTTCCTGCGTGGGAGGGAGGGAGGTGCTACGTGCATGAAAGTATACATACATCACCATACGTTTTTGTTCGCGGATTGTTGCAAAGTAGATTAATTCTTGGTTTGTTAAGTTAAGTCCTCAAGGGTAGCACATCTGTGACTGACTTAGAACGAGACTCCTACTAACAAGTACTAACTGGACTATTACTAACACCAACTAACAGGACTGGTAAGTTCATGGCTGATTTAAGTTTAGTCCTCAAGGGTAGCAACACATCTGTGACTGACTTAGAACGAGACTCCTACTAACAAGTACTAACTGGTATTCTTGGTCGCTACGAGACAGAATTACCAATGATGAAAACCGTAGACGAAGGTTACTGACATATCTCATCGAGTCAGCAACCTCAGTCAGCATCGAGTCAGAAATCGACAATCGATAACTAAAAACCACTTGTTTAGAAAGATTGTCGAGCGGAGACCACGACTCAGAGAAAAGACTTTCTAGCCAGGTGGACTGATAACCTGAATAATCATCACACAACAGAAATACCAGTAACGATACTGTCCCAACTACTAATGCTAAATAAATGTATAGTTCCGTCCAGTAGTTTAACATAGGAAATTAATAGTAGGAAACAAAGTGACTATCAATAGCTTCGCTCGCGTGGAATTAGACAGAACAATACTTTCGTTTACACCTTGTAATTTTATATTGCATGTCACTCAGTAAAGATGCAGCTTTCTAATGGTGAATGAATTTTGGAAATCGGTCCAGTAGTTTTTGTGTGAAAACATTACAAACAAATCTTTCCTCTTTATAATATTAGTATAGATAAGCGTCACAAACTGAGATGAGAGTATGCGTGTGTTGCTATGTGAAAATTCCGACGAAGTCAAGTTTCATTTTTACGTAACTCAAATTGAGATAGATGAAAGTCCGACGAACATTTGTGTCAATATTTGAGCTGCAAGTAACTGGGAACTACAAAAAGGCTGGAAAGCTAAAGCAGTATGAAAAGCGGTTGAAATGGGAAAGAATTGGGCGAAACTTTTTTTAAAGTGGATTGATTAAAAAACTTGGCTTGTTAACGTAAAACTAAAACTATAACTGTGTTAAAATAAAGTAAAGGGGTTTTTGTATGAAGAGCAAACGAGCATGATGTCAGTTAGTAATAGTCCAGTTAGTACTTATTAGTACAACTTAGAAAAAGAGTCTTAATAATTACTAACGGGACTTTAACTAACAACAAATAACAGGAGTATTTGTACTAGAATAACAATTCATGTAATGCTTATATAAGTTACCACTTGACCTTTCTATATAATTGGGAAAAGTTCGTTTATTGGTGTGTTGGTTTGTCTTTCTCCTCTACAACGGAATACTATATTTATGTGACTTTTGGCAAAAGCTTAGTCTGGAGAAAATTATAAGCTTACTAGCTAACCCCGCAAACGTTGTTCTGCCATATGAAATGTCCAAGTGACGCGACGCATCATGTGAATGAACGACGGTTAAAAATAAAAATATTAAATAAGTGTTTAAAAATCATTTTCCAGTGGACCAAATTATGAATCTAAACCATCCTCGAATCCCCTTGAACACACACAAAAAATTTCATCCGCATCTATCCAGCTGTTTAGGAGGAGTTCACTGTCATACACACGTACACAAGAAATATATATTATGTATATTAAGATTTTTATCCCGGAAAATTGCATCGCACGATGTTCATGAAAAGAAAATGAAATGAAAAAAAGTAAAATAACACTTAGGTAAATATAGGTACATTTTTATTCGAATACCCACGGAATCCAATATTGTTTGCAGCAAAACCAACCCACGTCTGTGAACGCAATGATTTGGCAATTTTGTTCCAGCCTTGCCTTTGAATATCCCTCTTTATATTCTAAAGTCAGGCGAGCTTCTGTAAATTTCAATTTAAAATAACTGCAGTAATACTCTCCTTTTGATTCTTGCACGCAGGTTGGGTAAGGTTGGTGTGTAATTTTTGAATTTAAATTGGTAAAAGAAATTTTATTTCGGTTTTAACAAAACAAACTTGCTTGTACAGACCTGGAATATTGCAAAATTATTTTTGGTGTGCTTGGTTTGCCCTTCGTATACGCTGCGACCCATAGACGTTCCACTGCTGGGCACGGGTCTCCCCCACAGACATAGCTGCGGGAGGTCTACAGCATACCCACGCTGCTCCAATGCGGATTGGTGGAGGGGTTAGTGGCCAACCCAGTGTCGAATGTTCTCAAGCCACCCGAAGGCGACAAGGCTTAGCGACTGTTTCCACAATTGAAAACATCCGGGATTGACGGCTTTACGTGCCCGCCGAAGCACGGTAGCGTCCATAAAATTTTGCCACTTGATATGATTTCTTGTAAAGATGTAGTTTAAAAGCCAGGAATGATATAAGTCATTATTTAAGCCATTATATTCTTCGATCTATATCACTCTCCTGTTTATTTCCTACTAGGACGAAAAACTGAAATAATCCGTTGGTTGATTATGTCTAAAGGAGACTGGCGGTTTTCGGCCTGAAGACCTACAGGAATAACACTTATGCATAAAAATACAGTATTTTTTTCTGGTTTAGAATGTCGTATTAGCATTTTTGTAGAACTTGTCTGGCTTGAGAAAACATTTTTTTTATATTTTGTAAATCGATATATTTTGTTAATCGATTTATGTATACATAAACACTTTTCGCCCAGTTATTTTCCACAATAAAACTGTCTTCATCGTATGCACTGATCAATTTATTAATTTACCTTCTCAATATTACAGCTACGAACCGAGAAAAATGCATTTTTAGTAATCTTGAAAATGTGTGGATCGATAGGATGAAGATAGGTCGATCAATCTTATCGATGCGTTTATGTCATATCGTGTCTGTGGTTTCGTTTGACATGTTATGTATGAGGTCGGTGCGTGACAGCGAGCGAAATAAATAATTCATTTGTTGTTATTGCTACTTCTTGGATATTTTAATGTACTCTCTTTCCCGTGGTTTTTTTTGTTTTACTTTGGCTTTTGAATTTCGGACTGTGGATTCTGCATAAACATTGACCTGGCGAGTTTGATTGGACCTTGATATTCTTAACGATTTAGATTTCTACATAATGGAACGCAAGCGTTGTGCTAATTG
The DNA here is from genome assembly GCA_944567765.1 of Carterocephalus palaemon. Taxonomy (NCBI): domain Eukaryota; kingdom Metazoa; phylum Arthropoda; class Insecta; order Lepidoptera; family Hesperiidae; genus Carterocephalus; species Carterocephalus palaemon. Next base: position 13,348,165 of record OX155643.1, read on the forward strand.
CACTTTAACTATTGTACGAATAAGGAGGCATGCGCTGTCGCACCCGGAAAATAAAGATATATTGCCTTTATTAAGGCAATGGCATCCTAATCGATGGGTAAGTGTTCTATGTATTAGACAATAAATACTCAACATTATACCTATCCATACAGCAAGATGTGACAATGTCCTGTACTATGATGTTTTCAAAAATCGATCGACCTGAAAACTAACGCTTCTATGCTATGCTATTTATTAAAAGCATATTAAACTAAATAAATGAATTATTATTTACAGATTGATACTGCAGATCACATCTGCCATAATTGTTGGCTATTGATGAGCCCTAATTTACAATCTCCTGTTTTTGGGCATCATAAAGTATGTGTGAATTGTGGTCGATCACTACATAAAGTTCGCTGCCATATGCTGACACAAACTTCTGTGCGGGAAAGACATATTTTTAATGTTATTTCAGAATGGATTTTACCAAATCGAGTAAATATAATTAATTCAACAGCATTGTTTAATCTGATATTTTAACTGTTTTATAGTGTTTTCATGGTTTTTTTTCCTTTCAAGGTTCAGAGCAATAGCCAAATATGTCATCCTTGTTGGATGAGAGCAGATAAACATCACTATTCTGCCCCATTAACCTCACAAGCGACGGCTTCAACCATTGAGCAAGAAGTTGATGGTGAGGCCGCCGTGTTACCACCCCAACCCAATGAAGAAACCTTAAGAAGACAAGCTCATTCATATTATGGTGAGCACATAAGGGCTAATGGTCGGTATGTTATAGAAGTGTGCAGTGAGGTAGAAAGCCTACCTTTACGCCTCAACGAAAATGAATGGTTATTGAGAGGCAAAATCTAAAGCAGGCATGTTAGTCGAAAAATATATTTTATACATATACATTTTAATCAATAATAACTTCTCAGGAAGGGAAGCAATTAAACAATACTATTGTAATTGTATATCAGGGAGGCATACAGTAGGTTATTGTTTACATACTATGTCTATTATATGGTACTTGGGTTGGGCAAGGTGGCAAGGAATAATATTATACCTCCGGCACCTTTCTTGGATGAAATATTATTGTGTTATGATAGTGAATAAAATATAAGTATCTGATAAAGAAAGCATTTTCATTTGACACCTCCAACCACTGAGTTAAATATCCTCCAACACACCGTCTAAGGAGCCAGATTTTACGGACAGGTTTTATAGTACTACCTGCCATGGTACCTGGTCTAATACCATTTCTACAGTGTAATAATTTTTTAAAGCTAACTAATGTTCTTATGATATAACTCTGCAGACTGGACTAACCAATACCCTATTCTAAGACTGAACTTTTTCAAAGTCTGTCACAGTTGTCATGGGCGACGCGGATAGGTAGACACATAAAATGATGTAATTAAATGTGTCTATGATGAGTTTAACTAAATTGAGTAGGTATTACTACATTACATACATACTATCACAGTTAAGTTAACCATTTCTTTCGTAGACATAACCTCTATTGTCAAATTGACACTGTGAATGTCGTGTCAACGTTAACTGTCAAATGTTAACTTTAAATATTAATAATGTAAAACTGACAAGTTCTTTGAAGAAATTACAAGTAAATATTCGTTTCTATTGACCTACGCTATCAAAAAACATTAAAAGTATCCATGTAGGTGACCAGGCCGAACTCTCCTAGGAAAACCGCCAGTCTCCTTTTAGTCGGATTTTGACAATATTTGTTACGATGCTTTTAAAAGGCATCGAAAAAGGCGATATTTGTTGAACTTTAAATCATCCCTTAATGGTAGAGGTAATGTAAGCTTCTGTATAATATAATACGGTACGGATCAACCAATTACACTTAATAATAAAATTTTCAATAGTGAGAAATTATATTATAAAAATAACAGTCAAATAACATTTCAATACATAAAAAAAATTAACTGTCCAAAAAAATTATTCAAATAGGTAGTATACAAATAATAAAAAAGCAATCGATCAAAGTCAAAATACGTAATGTCAATACACAGATCTCAATAATTGCATTAAAAAAGTAATTTCATACTTAAAGCTGTGCTTAAAGGTTCATTTTGAGGTCCAATGTATTATGTGTGAAGTGAAGTTCCTCACAGATGTTATTGTTAACGGTAGAAGTTGAATGCTATAGTTAGTTTTATTATTCATAGTTGAAATTACCGGCTTACTCACGTGTGATTTAAGTCGGAAATAGTTCGAGTAGTTTCGATCGATTACGATGACCATCTTCAGGAACGCGCTCGCGGCGGGCACGGCGTACACTCATTTTATTATTATTAAAATTTTTATGTTAAGTTATCATATCTTTTTTTGCAAAACAAAACAGGTTTTGAATCTAAATCATGATAAGCGACCTTGTAATGTGACTGAGCCTGTTTTTGTGGAATCTCCTCTGTTATCGCGACCCTTGAGGTGATGACACACGACCCGTTCTAAACATAGCTCCGGGGTACAAAAGGATTTCCCCTAATTATGATTCTTTGGAGGAAAAAATTACAGGCTCACACAAAGGGCTCACAAATGATTGCCCGGTGATGTTTTTACATTTTTTTTTTACTTTATTTAACGGCAAACGAGGAACTGTCGCATTGAGTTGAGTGAATTTAATTGTCCATTGAATTTATTTGATCCTTTTCCACTCGGACCGAAGTTCAAAGGTTTCGGGCGATTGTGCAATTCCATTTGTGCTCTGTTGTTGGAAACCTGACCGTTATTACAAGCAGTTGATGTTTGATGTGTGAAGACCATTTAAACATAGATAAAACATTACAATTTTGTTATTAAAGTATTTGTTTTTAAAGGAGGCTACAATTCGAGGAAAGAGTAAACTCGACAGTTATTCTGCTATCTGTATTGATAGTCAGTTAAAAATATTGTATTGACAAATCTGCGGGAGGTCTAGAGCATACTCCACCACGTTGCTCCACTGCGGATTGGTTAGTGGCCAACCCAATGTCGAATGTCGAACCAATTCTCAAGCCACCCGAAGGTCTTCGACAAGCCCTAATGATAATTTTCACCATTGAAAACAACCGGTACCAATGGATTAACGTTCTCTCCGAAGCAGGTTAGCACTCATGAAATTTTGCCACAAGCACATCCACAAACCGAACGCGCCCGTCGTTGCTTAAATCTGTCGATCACATTGAATCAAGCGAGTCATTGGACTATGGACGCTTTGTTAAAAATATTGTATACGAATAGTAATACATTAAAAAGCTAAGATTCGAGGTAGCGTCCATAGCCCAATGACTCGCGTCGATTCAATGTGATCGAAAGAGTTAAGCAACGACGGGCGCGGTTTGTTTGTGGATGGGTGACCGCTAGTGGCAAAATTTCATGGACGCTACCGTGCTTCGGAGGGCACGTAAAGTCGGTCCAGGTTGTTTTCAATGTTGGAAACAGTCGTTAAGCCTTGTCGAAAACCTTCGGGTGGCTTGAGAACATTCGACACTGGGTTAGCCACTAACCACCACCAATCCGCATTGGAGCAGCGTGGTGGAGTATGCTCTAGACCTCCCGCAGCTATGTCTGTGGGGGAGACCCGTGCCCAGCAGTGGGTCGTCTATGGGTCGCAACTAAGACAAGGAACGCAGAGATATTAGTTTACCAGAAGTCTGGACAGACACGCCGTTTATTTTGCTAAGCGCCTAGATACGAGCGGCATGCTACAATTTCACGCTAAACATTTAAAACATTTTAGATGTAATTCGTTGTACGTTCCTTTCGTCCTTAGTTAAAATCTAATTAACATTATTATTGTTGTTGTAATGGCAGCAAACAATTCGTCGAGCGAAGCCTTCAGGTTGTATTAAACCTTACCTTCCTTTGCATAATTGGAAGTTGAGAGTCGACGTTAAACGTCCGGATCTATTAGAAAGGGGAAGAGGTGAGATTTAACGCCGATGAGAAAATGGTTTCTAGAATTTCATCCTTTTTATAGTGTAATAGCCCCGTTGGCTTAGTGGTCGAAAGTGACTGCTGAGCTAGGGGTCTTGGGTTCGATTTTATTATGTACTAGTGGACGCCCGCAGCTTTGCTCGCGTGGAATTAGACATATTAATAGATTCTTCTTAACGCGTTAACTTTAGCTTGTGATGAATCAGTAAATGTGTTATCCCCTATGTTTATTTTACACCCTTAAGGGTAACATTTTGACAAACTTTGAATGCCATATTTATTTATATCTAATCAACAGCCTAAAATATAAGTTTTATGCTTCTATTTCTGAAAATGACAATACTTTCATACAACCTTTCATCCCCGTTTTCAACCCTTTACAACACTTTTTTCCAATTAAAAAGCCTATGTCCTATCTCAGGCTCAAGACTATCTGTGTACCAAATTTCATTCAAATCGGTTCGGTAGTTTTGGCGTGAAAGCGAGACAGACAGACAGACATTGTTACTTTCACATTCATAATATTAGTATGGATTGGGGTTTTCTAACTTGTCATTCCTACAAGTAGCTCGGAGTCTGGATTTGTGTGTAGGCTCACTACCTGTTACAAGGGACCTAAACATAACTGTGAAGAGTGGGCACATACACACTTCTGCCTACCCTTTCGGGGAAATACAGGCGTGATGTTATATATATCTTTTAGGTAAAGTTACATATGAAATTATAAATTTGTACAAGGCTTTTTACCTACACGAACCTTACATTTGCAAATAAAGATTACTCGTAGGACACTAAAAAGTTGTACTTTGTCGAGTAAAAGTAAACTAACGAAAGCTGGCACTCACAGCTTTTAACTGGGAAGAAAGCTCTAATAACATAATAAATGAGGCCGAGGTAATGTTATGTACTGCACCTAGGAATGTTGCAGGTAACTTACGAGTACATAAAGGATAAGATAATAAGATAAGATTAAAAAGGACGGGCTCTTTCCGCCTGGGGTACCCAGAAAGATGAAATAGTATATTTCATTACAAGTGCGGAAAGCCTGTCATTGCAAAGAGTTCCGAAAAATGTCTACCCGAGCCGAAGGCGAGGGTTGAGAGTCGGAACAAGTTGCAATGACGGTTCCGCACGTGTACTGAACAACTATTTTTAATACAGTTGCGAAAAAATGAAGCAATTTAATAAAATAATAAAAACACAAACTAAACTCGCAAAGAACATTTTTGGAAAATGGTGCCAACCGTAACAGAATACAGAGTATTGCAGAGATTTTTTTTTGTTTTCTTCACCCATTCTGGGTAGGCAAAGGGAACTATGCCCATACAGCCAAGTCTTCAGTAGAATTTTTTTATTGACATGAAATTTAATGAGATGAAATGAAATGAAACCTAACCTAACTCATTGAATCAAGTCATTAAATCTGATACTGAAACAAATTAGTAGCTTCTTTTTAGAAATATTTGCATGAATCATAAAAACTTCTATGCATTTTTTTTTAGTAAAAACTTCGTGGTTGGTTTTTTCTTTTTAATACACATTATTTTGACAGTTGGGAAAGAGAACGCACGAGTTCGGAAAAGGTAAAGAAAAAGCACGAGTGTGTAATAGCTACATAGTACTATACTTATAAATCTGTGGTAATAGCTCACTTCCCGAACGCTATACGTCCCTGTAATACGCCACTTTTTGAGCAACTGTATTAAAAAGAATAATTTAAAAAAATTAGGTAATACTACATAGGATAACTGGTGGTGAGATGCGCACCCTTCAGAATATAGAATAGAATAGAATAGAATAGATTTTTATTTCACTTTGTAATACAATTAACCGGTACAATTTTAAAACTACATACATACTAATTATTACAAAGCGAAATAGGACCGCACTCAGCTTTTGCCATAATCCTTAGGATAGGAAAAATGGCGCTGATTTTCAGTACGGCCCTATGTCGAAGTAGTTCGATCGATAAACGATATAATATAGTTACAAACTATAGTAGTAGTATCACAAGTACGTTATAATTTATGTATGTGGAATCAAGGATGTTAAATAATTAGGTAGGTAGGTACCTACAACTAGCCTACAACCTACGATTACAACTTACATATTTATATTTACTCAGCTAGATGTAGTTCCATATACATTATAATACTGTTAATTGATATTATTGTGAAGTTCCGACATAACCTTACAGATTAACAAAAATATTACAAAAAGCAACTACAAAAAAAAAAAAAAAATACACGAAGACAGATACATATCAAAACACACTTTTTAAAATAGTAAGTACTAGAAACGCTTTTTACGACACGATACTTGGGAAAAAGAAAAGGTAAGAATATGATTAAAGCAATTCAATAAGATGTGCTTATGGAAAACAGTTTTATAATACAGGTAGGTAATATCCATCGAGACCATGGGGATTATTATTAGCTTCAGCAGATCATACCTATATATTGTATATTAATTTAAGGTAAGGCAGGTGACATTGGTTAGATACATAACATTATGTGTGATTACTACCATGTATGTTTACAAATCAAATGTTATAAAAGTGAAGTGTCAATACTTTACTTGAGCAGGTACAATCACCTTACAGCAGAAAAAAAAAGAAATAATAAAAAAAATTACAGTAAAGAATTTCAAACTTGTTTTGAACATTGTTTAGAAATAAATCTTCGGTAATTTGAACAACAAAAATATAAAAATCATATATAATCAGTATTTATTATAAATATAAAATAATTACTATGTAGGTATTACATATATATAGGAATACTGTTACACTTGACTAAATAATTATTATTACTATACTAGGTCAATATTATATGTACTTATTACATATTATTATTATCTACTAGTTCCGAGTCAGACTCGTTATTAAATATTTTATTTAAATCTACAAATGATCGAATATGGTGACTTTTGAGACCAAAATTGCGACGTGCATATATACAACCATTTTTAACCCAGATATATTTCCACCCCGCACTTAGCCCAGCCCGGCGGGAATCATAGAATAGGTTACGGTAAAATCGAGTGAGTCTTTCATTGATATATATCTGACGAGGCGCGGCGCCCGGCACCACGTCGGCCGCGGTGGCCTCCCGGTGGGCCCGCGCGGCGCGCAGCAGCTGGTCGCGCGTGGCCCGCCGCACGAGCCGCGCCACCAGCGGCCGCGGGCCCCTGGCCGCGTCGCCGCCGTCACCACCACCGCCACTGTTGCGCTGAGGCTTGCCTCTCCTCTCCGCGAAGACGATGTCTCGCGGGTCTAAGGTGACACCCAGATTTTGAGCTACAACAGACACCAGATGCGAGGGATCCTCATCCAGCCTCTCCTCGATTCCAGAGATCTCGACGTCGTTACAGAGAGCCTCTTGGTCGTGCTCGTTAATGTAGTCTCGAATTGTATCGGCGACGTCGTGCCCTGCACTCGCTTTGATTTGGGATTCTACATCCGACAGGCGCTTTTCAAAGGTGTTAACTTTTGTTTCAACACACTCAATACGCTGATTAAATTCTGCAATGCACGTATTTAATTTTGCAACCTCCTGTCTAAAATATGCCATTTCCTTACTCACTGATGACAATTCGATGCGTAAGAGCCTCATTTCGTCTGCAAGGCTAGTCTGTAGCGCTTCATCATGATTATCCACACTGCCTGAGCTGCTGGATAGTGCACTTTCGTTAACAGCAGCAGTGGGTTTATTGCAGCAGTCACAGATCCATTTGGCGGGAGCGCGCCCCCCAGCGTTAGTTTTAATGCATTGGCGATGATATATCTTACAGCATTTTTTGCACTTCACACCATCTGCTGGCACAAATTTGCCACACTTAGGACAGTGGTTTGTCATATTTTTAGTAATTTACGACGAAACAAACGATGAACTATTGTTAATTATTAAGAACTTGTATTCTTTATGTATGTACCTACAATTGACAAAGTGAACTGCGCAAATTAAAGTTACGAAATAATAAGTTTAGCACTTCATAGCATTTAAATTATTATTTCACCATAAACACACTTATTTATTCTTCATTAAAACACCACAATAACATTTACAGACACACTAGTTATATTTTTAAATCACGAGGTAAACAAATTACGTACACTGTCGTTTATTGATCAAACTACCCTCCTAATATGATGATAAGTGGAGCATTTCAATGGTGATTTCCAGGAAATTATGGTAAAGGAAGATCCCGAGCGAGAATAGTGATACCTACATATTATTATGCTATGTTTTACGATTACAAAGACTTGATGTGGAGTTGATAAGGAATAAATTCCTTGTTAAATACGTCAAACCATGTATTTAACAGAACCCCGCCCTACCCAGTCAATTTCGGAATTGCCAGTTATTTTTTCGCGCGCCACCCAGATTTTCCTCGGAAACAATCTTTGCGGCAAAGGAAACTCCCGGTAAAGTGGGGCATTAAAACTTCCCTGCGGTTTAGGGGGAAATTATCCCGAGATTGGGCCGGAGAGCCTCAGAGAGAAAAGTTTGCGGGAGTTCCCCTGCAAAATATTAGCCGACTAAATTAAAATCGGCTGCATCGAGTCTCAAGTTTAGAATTTACTATGTACTTTGAACTTGAAGTTGGGAGCTTTTCAACTTAGTTGCCATCGTGTTCAAGTTAGTTTAATACAGAATAGAATGTTTATGAACTGCTCTGCGATGTTGCGATGGTTAATAAAATTTGTTGGAAAAATTTGTGAATATACTTTAATAAAGCGCTTATAGCTTCTTGTCGCTATATTAAACGACAGTACAAATGTGTAATATGAACAACACTATATTGTTAAAGTAAAAAGTGCGGACTGTTTGAATGCTTACTACTTAGATAGCGCATGAACGCTAAAAAGTGAGCCGGTAAAGGAGTGCTTAGTCGCGACTCAAGCACCCCTTTTCCGTAGTGCGTGATTGGCCGTCAACGCGTAAGCATGCCAAAGATCGCGTTCATAACTTGTTCAAACAATAGCCTTTATTTCTTACTGTTAAAAAAATGAGCAATGAGTTTATTTTTCAGTCCAGTTGTTTATTTCGATAGAATTCCGGTGAACACGTTAGATATTTGTAGCTGGGACTTTGTGCAAACATATAGTAATGATAAATCTATGGTGCAAACTGACCCATCTTATTCAGTTGTTACAGGAAAACTTTTTTAGGCACAGTACGTTAAGCCGTTGTAAAATAATTCCTGTACGGCGAAAATTTTGAAAAATTTCATATGGAAAGCTATTCTGCCTATTGCAGCACGGAATTGTTTTAAGTTAACGTATATGCATCGCGTTGTTTTCCTAGAACGCAATTGTGTTTTGAGAAGTATTTTTAATATCTCACAGTCACGCGACGGAGCGGTTTTTGTAAAGGAAATAAGTATTTTTAATTTATTAAATAGCTTAATAGCTTTTCCACTGCAACATTTTTCCAACGGCCCATAACGTCCCAAATACGTGAGACACGTGTAATCTTCCACTTAAATATCTATCTAAAAGGAGAAGGTGACTGACTGACTGACTGACTGACTGACTGACTGACTGACTGACTGACTGACTGACATATCAACGCAGGGCCTAGACTATAAGGGTTAGAAACTTGAAATTTTGCACAGGGGTTCCTTTTATAAAGTAGGGGAGCACTAAGACAGTAAGAAAGAATTTTTGAAAATTCACCCCCTAAAACGGGGGTGCAAAGTTAGTATGAAACTTTGCCGTTTTTGAAGTCAAGTGGGCAACCCGAACGCGGGCAGACGACATTGATGGGTCTAATTCTACGCGAGCGAAGCTGCGGGCGTCCACTAGTTGGTAATATTAACACTTACAGTCCATAAAAACGCTGATAGTTTCATCACCTTATTCAAAACTTAGAACTTTCTAGAGAAGACTCCTGGAATACCCATGTCAAGCCGCGAATAGCAAGCAATAGAAGTCAAAAGAATCTGATGCAACCAAAGCTCGTCGGAAATACTTTATCTGTTATCCAACCCCTACAAAGTCGCTCGCTCAATTCAAGCTTCAAAGTAAGCGCCCATAAAAATTGAAACTATTCGTCGATGATATACCGTCGGCAGTAAAAGTAACCCTTTCTCTGATGTAATTTTACAGCACCATAACACCGTAACATGTGTCGGCTGAATGAAAATAAACTGCTGAGCATTTTTAATTAAGCACTGGGTGCCTCGAGCTGGGCGGTATTGCCCTAGTTGGGCTGCGTGCAGACAGCCGGTTTTTGGAAGTTCAATCGATGTCAATAGTAAGGAGTGGCTAGACAATATGCATATTTTGACAGTCCTACAGTTATGCTCGTAGATAAACAAAAGTCCTTTGATTTCCTGGCGAAAAAATTTCATGACCCGAGTAAAAGTTTAGTTGCGAAATAAATATATGGTCCGGTAGAGATTAGACCCTTGTCTGGTCTAGCTTAGCTTGCGTGAAATTAGACCTATGTTTATTTTACACCCTAAAGGGTAGCATATTTACAAACTATGAATGCCATATTTATTGATATCTAGTAAACAGCCTAAAATATAAATTTTATGCTTCTAGTTCTGAAAATGACAAAACTTTCATACAAACTGTCATCCCCCTATTTAACCCTTAACAACATTTTTTCCTATTTAAAAGTAGCCTATGTCCTATCTGTGCACCAAATTTCATTTAAATCGGTTCAGTAGTTTTGGCGTTAAAGCGTTTCGCATTTATAATATTAGTATGGATTGGATGTTTGGATGTTTGGATTTAGATGAACCTAGGCACATAGGTAGATGATAACCTATATTTCTTCCCGAAAATAAGTTCCCTTGGGATGCTTTTCACGTTTATTGGAAAGCTGTCTGGTACACCGTCTACACCTGGCCCTGACACTAATTCCTGTCTGCGCTACGCCTTCGCTTACAAAGTATGACGTTGGCCTCGTCACATTGATTGTTGGTCTTTCATGTTGCATTTTTTGATCGATTGTTAAGCCGCTCCGTTCTCGGTCGGTAGTTGGGTGGGTGACGGCTATTGGTAATATTTTTTTTTTATAATATAGACGGACAAACAGACATGGGCCACCTGATGGTAAGTGGTCAAATAAAATTTCTGAAACGCTCCCGAAAGCTCATGAACGCTGCTTTTGAGAGCTTTTGGTTGTTATTGAACGATTTATTTATTTATTTTCAAATTATTCACTTTGCAAAATAAATGAATGAATAAAAGAACCGATGTGTGTGACACATTTGTAACATGACACCGTCGTAGATTGCATACTCACATTTCGTTAAACAGTACATTGCATTTGATATTTGGAAATATGTCATGTACTTAGAAACTTTTGAATTATATATTCATGGAATCTAGATAGAATCCGGTGGCTTGGAAAATTCGTTGTCTGTGTATTATGTGTTGAGCATAAGCTATGGTAATTCGATTAGGCATACGAGTACATGTAAAGAGGAGTGTTATTCCCGACCTCTATGTCGATGTTCAATAAGCAACCTTTTTTAATAATAATAAATAATAATAAATATCATCGATATTCTCACACCGGGCCATCCACAGAACAGATCTTTATCTGTTCTGTGGGGCCATCTGACCCCAAACTATGCGCGAGTTTGTACTACGGGTGTCAAAGACTGATATACATACAAAGATATTTTTAAATACATACTTCTAAAGATATAACCATCCAGACACAGAACAAACACAAGTGTTCGTGACACGAATGTTATTCCTGAGTGGGATTCGAACCCACAAATACAAACACATTTTATAATCAATGTAAAACGTTATATACGTCCTGTATTTAAAATAGCTTAATTTGCTCATAAACAGAATAAAATTCTTTTAGTCAAGACTATAATTGAAAACTAATGGAGGCTCTACTACAGTTTTATTCCGGTACAATATTAAAGACTAGTGTACGCCCGCAGCATAGACGTCCCACTGTTGGGCACGGGTCTCCCCCACAGACGTACCTGCGGGAAGTCCAGAGCACACTCCACCACGCTGCTCCAAGGCGGATTGGTGGAGGGATTAGTGGCCAACCCAGTGTCGAATGTTCTCAAGCCACCCGAAGGTCTTCAACAAGGCTTAACGAATGTTTCCACCATTAAAAACAACCGGGACGAAGCACGGTAGCGTCCATGAAATTTTGCCACTAGCGGTCACAATCCACAAACCGACCGCGCCGGTCGTAGCTTAACTCTTTCGAATACATTGAATCGACGTGAGCCATGGGCTATGGACGCTACAGGTACAACGACACGCAATCCTCATAGCTCCGTGACGTCATTAATCATGTTTTGTTCGCCGGTTAGGTCTGGCGAGCGAATTAATTCCCTCCCAATGTGGGCCGACGCACGCTTACAAATCCAAAATGACGGGCGAGCCTGTCGCTACGAGTAGCTTTGAACGCACTGCTGTCTGTCAACGAATCGCGTTTGGCTCATATTCCAACCATCCATCAGCTTTATAACTGGACTTTTGCTTACGCTGACAACAAGATTCTCTGTATGTGCAATTATGGTCCGGTTGGAAAGGTGTGGTTTCCGGTTACACTTCATTAGAGGCGACCATCTTATTCCTCAAGGGTAGCAACACATCTGTGACTGACTTAGAACGACTTCGACTTGACTTAGAACTGGAATATTACTAACACCAACTAACAGGACTAACTATCACTAACAGTCCCCAGTCCTCATACCTACTAACGAACTGATCAACTAATGTTCTAATTAACTTTCTCAACTAATTGGACTAACCATCCCAGTCCCTAATTGAGTCTTGTTCAAAGTCAGTCACAGTTGTCATGGGCGGCAGCGGATGGGTGGTGCTGCAAGCTCGTTTGCTATCTTGTATCCATAAAAAAAAATCAAATTCCACTGTTCGAACTAATGAAAGAGAGTTATCGAGTCAGAGGTCTGACTAAATGAACGAAGCGCGTGGTCACGCGGCATGAAACATCATCAAAATATCGATAGCCAAACATCCAAGCTGTACTGGTCTCAGATGGCGGATGGGTGGATATCTGCTTGTGGCAAAATGCCTTGAGCTGATGATTTGAAAATGATTAATTTTATTTGATAATTTTACTAGCTTTTTCCACCCGCTCGGTTTTATAATGAAATACTAGTGGGTTTTTTTTTATTTAAAAAAAACAAATCTAGTTTTCTGCACTTCTGGGCTGTACGAACTTTTACTATGCCAAATATCATACACCTCCGTCCACGCAGTTTTCGTAAAAAGCGGTCGAAAGGTTTTGTATCACGTATGCATACCGGGCTAGTCAGAACTTCAAAGGCGCTATGAAAATAATTTGTGGGATATATAAATTGGTTATTTAATGCGCAGCCAATAAATTATGTGTTACCTGTGGTGTCTATTTCAAGTTCCAACGGATGCGAGTATGATTCATGAGTCCGATGCTAATTTTAGTTCAGGAGGGCTGTGAGTTTCATTTCTCTTTTATTCTGCGCAGCGACACTGGAGATTATATTAAATGAGCGGTAGACTCGAGACTGTCGCGCTTTTAAGTTTATTAAGGGCGGATTCGACCAAACATAGACTTACACGCGCGTAACTATACCAGGGATAATTTTATTCAATTATTTTATACTCCGAGTAACTGAAAGTCGTTTTTCGACGCAATTTGAAGTTTAACTATACTTGGAATAACTAAACGGGAATAGCAGAATTAATGATTAATCGGGCAAATCAATGTTGCACTGAAACGGTATGCTGTGGAGGCTTAAATCCTGTCAACTGAACATTGTCGTATTATAGCGTAGAATAGTGAAAGTAGCGAGCTGAAAGCTGTCAATCAATGTGTTAATTTTGCTTTGACATGACAGCTTCTACTGACGTATGACAGAATCAAAAAATCGCGTAGGCGATCATATGGCGAGCGGGCGCCATTAAAATATTCTTGGATTAGCTGTTATTCCATGCCATAGGGTGGGTATAAGAATTACGCCTGAATAAGCGCGCTATTCCTAGAATAGTAGATGGTAAAACGCAAAATGGATTTACTCTCGGATAACTAGCGATTTATCCTAAGGATAAAATTTATTCTCGTTTGGTCGAATCCGCCCTAAGGCGAAGTAAGTACAGATTACGACGTTAATCGACTGATTAAAATACTCGTAGATCAAGAGCCCGCGTCTCGGAAAACGAAGTATTGGCCGCCCCCCGACGAGGTGGACTGACGGCCTGAAGAAGACAGCGGGATACCGTTGGATTCAGAGGGCGCAGGATCGGGAGGAGTGGCGACGATTGAGGGAGGCCTATGTCCAGCTGTGGACCCAAAAAGGCTGATGGATGGGTGGATGGACTCGTAGATCTACTCGTAAATTTTTAGGTTCTGTAGTAAGTAGGTAATAATCTAATATGCTATTAATCAGACGTTTACTCAAGATATTGGGGTTTAAACTTTAGGTTTGAAGAATGAGGTAAGGTTTTAATGAGATACAAGTTTGTTTGAATATTCCTTGAACTTCAATAGAATTGCTTCATATTGGCATATTCAGTTGGAGCAGTTGTATTTAATGAGGATGGCTAGATCTGTCGCTATGGCTAGGTGTAACGAAACTTTTGTTATGTTTCATTCCACACGAACGTAGCTGCGGGCGTCCACTAGTAGTTCCCTGATCAGAAACTTATACCCACCATTAAATCCTCCTCTTTTCTTTTCTGTATACATATTGGGCGGACTTAATTCCTTATGGCATGTTCTATTTTTAAAATGTATTAGGTAGGTACATACTTAGAATAAAGTTAAATGTTCCACCCAAAGCCTTTGTCGAACAAAAGTGCTCACTTCAAAAGAATTTTTGTATTTGTCAAGAACTGAAGAGTAACGCTTACAGGGAAACTGGCATGCGGGCCTGTACTGAGACGTGAGATACGCCTTTATGCTTCGTTTGGGAGTTTTTCCTATGATGAATTGGTTTACATGAAAATCGTGAAAACTGTGTATGTATAATCTTATCAATCGGTCTACGATTGTTTACAAAGGAAACACGGTTCCTAGCTTCATTGATTTTATCTTTATTAAGTTTCATTTCAATATTTGTGTTTCTGAAAGATAATTTCAGAAAGATTATGAGAATTTAATTTAATTATTGACGTTGTGCCAGTGAACTCTCCAATGAAAGCGCAAAGCATCCCAAAAGAACAAATTTTCAGGATAAAAAGTATCCTATGTGCTGAGCTAGGTTATGATCTACCTATGTGCCAAGTTTAAATAAAATCCGTTATGTTGTTTTTACGTGATTGAGTAACAAATATACAAACATGCAAACATCCGAACTGACAAACTTTTTTTTATTATTGAACGATTCGTGAGTGTCTATATTCATAGTTGAAGTTACCGGCCTATTTCCGACTTAAATCACACGTGAGTAAGCCGGTAATTTCCTTACAAACTTTCACTCTTATAATATTAGTAGGATTATACATGACTATTGTATAATCCTACTAATATTACAATTGTATTAAGTATTTAACCCGCGTTAGTAAAAAAAGAGCATTTCACATTTTATTAACGAAATATTTTCGCTGATACATGAACACGCAGCCTTAGAAATAAACTCTTAATCTTGATCCAGTAACGCGTGAAGAG
Organism: Carterocephalus palaemon; assembly: GCA_944567765.1. Taxonomy (NCBI): domain Eukaryota; kingdom Metazoa; phylum Arthropoda; class Insecta; order Lepidoptera; family Hesperiidae; genus Carterocephalus; species Carterocephalus palaemon. The sequence goes on from OX155643.1 coordinate 13,363,701, forward strand.
ATGAAAGGATGACGGCAGCTCGTTTGAAACTGTACGCACAGACTGTATCCTCTGCTTACAAAATAAAGCTATTTTACTGGATATAAACGTGAAATGAGAGGAGGCCCGTGCCCAACAGTGGGACAAAGAAAGGGTTGTGATGATGAAATATTTCGTTATAACAAAAATTAAAAATGATGCCATGGCTGTGCAATTTGCATGCTTGTTACAAGTTACTCGTAGAAAACTATCTGTCTACCTCAATGAAACGAGCACTCAAATGTCGAACGAGTATATAACATCAAACAATAAAATCTTTAATCACGTCAATACATAAAGACATTCATAAAAACTATCACTAAATGAATGGTCTAATAAAATTGATGTTAGTACTGCCCCTGGCTATTAACTCACACAATTAAAGTAACACCTACTTCATAAGATCCTTTTTTTCTGTTTGTTTTACGAGTGGGAAACCTTTAAATGATACGGTAATGGACGTGGTGGGAGCGACGTCGCCTACTGGACGGCTCCAGGATCTCTTCTAGAACGCGCCGGTGCCCTCCAGCGCTGCGCCCAAGACGGGCTCTCCCCGTCTTCTACAACTCTGAACCAAAAAACAGTACACAACGCTGTGCATACACACATATCACTTTCTTCCCCGGGTTCACTTAATGGACGGACCGAGCTCCCACTCCTGCCGCCCGCAACCCCAGAAGTCCCTGTTTTATATTGAAAATTGTGATAATCTGTATACAAACCCGCATTCCGCTTCGCAATTTTGTGTGATAAATAAATACGAGTACAGTACACGTTTTGAAGAAAATCTCCGTGTAACACGTACAAACACGTGTCTGCAGAGTGCCTCCACCAGGATTTCAGTAAGTGCATGAATTCCGTTCCACTTTGCTTAACAATGAGACACCAGCTGTGTCTCATTATCCTGTACCATCCCAGGACAGCTGTAACTCCACAACATTTAGCAGTTACAAGTGCATAATTAATTCCCACCTAAAAATACAGTCCACTTAACGCAAAACCCAAAGTGTGGTTAAGTTGCTACCAGTCCCCTTTTAGTAGCCACGACAGGAAGGGGCTACCGCAGCACTATTCTGGTCCCGAGCTACAGGGATCCTATGAAGTTATCGCATTTCGACGCCCGACAAAGTAAGTAATGTCGAGGCAATTTGTATAGAATGCTGTTTGCAAAGTTAACCAGTTAAAAGGTGAAAACTATCTGTCTAGCAATGAAACGGGGTGCTGAACTGTCGAACGAGTCTTTATCGCCCTACTCTGCTCTCTGTTCGCACCTCTCCGGATTTAATTAAAGTGGAAAAAAGTGTTTGTATGTCACGTAACACATAAAGAGGTAACGCCCGCGTACGGTTTATGAGGGCGTGTACTGATTGAATAATGTATGTTGACTTGAAACATTTGGCTCTTTATTACATACAGGTGGCGTCGAAGGGACGTGGATTGCTGAGAGATTATTGGATATTGGATTATTGTTTGACTGAGGTGGTAGACTTTATCAATTGAATGCAGGTTTCAATCGTCAAAGTCCCTAAATTCTAGCCGAAATGCACCAATGTGTTCTTACGGTTCCTAGTACCATTATAACCGTGTTATATATTTTTTTAAAGCGATTTTGGTCTAGTTGGAAAGGTGTGGTTTCTAGTTAAGCGCCTCTATGGCTGACTTGGAACGAGACAATGACTAACTAGCAATTACTAACAGGACTATATAACAGTCCCTGCCACAGTCCTGCTGCCCACTAACGAACTGACGAACTAATTTGACTCGTGACAATGACGTGACTCTAATCTTATTAACTCTCTCTGCTAACTGGTCCAATCATCCTAGCCCTAGTAGAGTCGAATACAAAGAGTTCTAGTTCAAAGTCAGTCACAGTTATCATGGGTGGCTCGTTTGCTATCTTACACCCATAAAAAATATCACCTGATGTACCTATCTTTCTCTAACTTCTCAGTCCAAGGTTGCCTTGAAGGCAAACTTTTGTACGTAGTTTTTAATCCTTATTCCATGTAATTGTTCCTGTATGTCTTTGAGTACAATACAGAGTTAATAATAATAATACATAATAATAAAGATAACATCACGAGGAAGCCTGTCAATGTGATGATTAATGAAATGTTAAACCAACTTTTATATGTAATGCCTGACATTTTAATAAAACTGACCCTTATCTATTATTGACCCGAAGGGATTATCGAGCCCGGAACCACAAATCATATTAGATTTCATGATGGCTACAGAGATTACAGGGCTCTAGTCCGGTAATAATTGTATTAAATGTCCATTCATCTTGAGAATTTAGGGTAAAATCGATATCGAACATGATTCAAAAAGAAATTTATTTACGTAGTCGCATAGCTACCTAACAAGTAAAGTTTGATCAGATATCCAGTTTATAGGGTTCTGTACCTAAAGGGTGACAAACAGAACCAATTTTTTTATAGAGATACTCGTAAAGGAATGAATTCGCCTTTAATTATAGAATTGATGATAGATTTTGAAATATTGCGTGATTTTTGAGCTGCCTAATATAGACCTATATTTTATTCATGCCTCATTGTCATAACGAATTTCGTATATGACAAGCTTTTCATAGAATGTTAGCCTTAATATTTACTTTAATGTCTCAACTCATAAAAGAACACAGAACGGTGAAGCAGTTGGTCGTGGGTACCACATAGGAATTGAAAATGTCGTTATAGATAGTCAGGGTCAGGTTATTTTATTATTGTTGTTGAAGAGAACCAAATGCTATATATTAATACACGTGTCCTGATCTGAATGTATTCTGTCTGATCAACTCCCCACAATCACGTCTGAACCCTCAGAACCTTAACCCTTACCTTAAGAGTAAGTTGATTAGTCCAAATTAGTTTACCTTACCTGAGTCCGTTGGATCGACACATGCAGAAAATAGCAAAACTAACTTAGGTAATTCAAGCCGGCTTCATCACTTAACTTAGAAACTAAAATAGACTTAGTTTAATCGCGCTAGAACTTGAAGCGGTGACAGTTACTTAAAGTTATTTTCACTTCGATTTTAATAATGATCCTTGCGCAAGACAACGAAACCAATTACTAAATCTTTACTAAGGGGCGGCTTTACCCGGGTAAAAATGAAATATAGCTAATAAAACCCGGGCGCAATTTAGCTTCCTATTACTAAAGAAAGAATTTTTAATATAATATCAATCAAAACATTAATACGTGAAGCAAAAACTTTCACGATAATTGCGTGGTGTACGAAATTTGGTACAATACAATTTTTTAAGGAAAAGGAGTGCAGAATAATTATGGTCGAATTTTGACCACTCGGTTACTACTATAGATAATTAATTAAAAAGTTTTGGGTGCCTATATACACCGGGCATAATAGACTCCAAGCTATTAGGAATTTCAAGGAAGAAAAACGTAATAAAACTTTGGCTGACCCGGAAATCGAACCTCCAGCTAGTGAGCAGAGTATTACAACAAGCATTGCCAAGTAAGCAACTAGGAAGTCAGAAATATGAGATCGACCATAATTTGCAAAGGCACCGCCATGGTTCAAGACACGTAGTCCATTACCACGGGGCACGTAGCGCTTTTAAGGAACAACGCTTTCCCAATTTTATTTACCTTCTGGTTATTTTCAGGGTTATATCATGAGCGAATAGCGGCAAGAGCCTAATAATATATGTTAAAAGGAAATTGTTTTGGTCTGTGGATTCCCTGGTGATATGAGATTTCTTTGGTCTGTATTTGTATCAAGACAATACTCAGGTCCTTTTATCAGATTAGATCCATTTGGTCAGTCTTGATATCAGACAGATTTTTCCTAAGTACATATACGTATCAGGACAGTATGAATATTATGGAAGAACATTCGATGCAAACAGTCCAATAGTGAACTAGCTTTAAAACTTCATAGCTTTATTACATTTTAGTACTCAAATTTCCGTCTATTTCATCTCTGATGTATACATATATTTCCAAGTGAATGCTGTCCGTATACTAACTATAGTCACTGGCCTTTGTTATAAATGTCACATTTGTTTGACATTAGAATCTGTTAGAACATGTCATACAAGCGAAACAATCAGATTTTGCTGATACGTGAGACATACTGAGAGTTTCTGGAACTAGCCACTTACATAAAAAATTTAAAAAAACATTTACGTAATTCTAAAATTGAACTTTTTGGGAACATTTTAGGTACTTCCAAAATTTCATAACTGTCATTTGTATTTAAATTGTAGCGTTCATTGAAAAAGTTTGTTTCGCTATAACAATTAATTAAATTCAAAACAATTAATGTATCATAAGTCTAATATCTGGTCTTATTTATAAGAATCCAGAAACATTCACCATGAACTAAGTATAACATATTATTGTTATTCGTTTGCTATAATTTCTGGAACAGTGAAAGTATTAACTTACAAGTTATACGAATCTCAGAAGTCTTATGATTCACATGTAATCATTATTTAATAATAAGTTTATTTTTTTTTAATTTTATATTTTTATTTATTTTCGTGCATTGTCATCGGAACCAAATATGTGTGCCGATTTTCAGCACGATAGCTTCAGTGGAAGTGGGTGAAATATTGATTGCAAGATTCCAGGACATACATACTTATATACATACATACATACATACATACGAGTGAAGTTAAATAAAAGCTTATAGAAAGCATATTATTAATTCACTGAATCTTATCACTTACACCACAAAGCAAACAACCGCAACTGACGGTGTTTTGTTTGTCACGCGAAACTTTGCGAACTTACGTGACTCGGAATACAGACATTTTTTACTGAACAAGCGATACTAGATGTTTATGGGAAAGTTTGTTAAAGATAAATTATGTTGGATAACGATATATCCGGAGGCTTATTCTGGTAAAATATTATCTGAATATTTAGACTTAGACATTTATTTATTTCGTCACAATACATAAATATTACAGGCATAATTTTACATAATACTTTGTGAACCGGCGGTACATAAAAAATGTTATGACGTTCATTAAGCGTATACAAAATACCATATAATGAAAAATAAATGAATCTAAATCTAAATCTCAGGCAGATATATTAATAACTATGTATAATAGAGATATAAATAACATCGAGATTCAAAATAGTTATGTCGTCAACATACGGACACTTCTATACTAATATTATAAAGAGGAAACATTTGTTTTTTATGTTTTCACACAAAAACTACTAGTAATATTATTTTACAATCAAACGAGCATAGTAATGTTCGATTGTAATTATGTGAACGATTTGATCGAAGTGATTGACAAGTTGTAGCAACGCCTACTCAAAAGTCTTCCACGTAATTTTTAGATCAGGTATGTTTTATTTTAAATAATTTTTTAAAATTGCAACACTGACGCAGCCCTACTCCAAACTGTCTATCTGTCATGGCCGCGTTCAGTGTCTCGGTCCTGATATCTCTCATTTAGTTTAGATCATATTATGTTTGTTTCATATTTCATGGGTGGGTTACATAATGCAATATGTTTAAGGGAGGGAGATTATTAATCACTTCGATCAAATCGTTCACATAATTACAATCGAACATTACTATGCTCGTTTGATTGTAAATTATGTTTCACGAATTGATCGAAGTGATTGACAAGTTGTAGCTGTTTAGAGACAGATTTCAGAAATATGAAACCTATCTTTTAAAGTGGTATGTAACTTTATTAACAAAGTTAACAAAAGGTAGGTAGTTTGTCCTTTTTGGTAGTAATTTAATACAAAAGTGATGTAAATAACACTAGTGTAAATTGACCAATTTTGTTTTTGATTTATGTTAAAAAAAAAAAAATTACTACAAAAATATAAAATAATGTAATGTAGTTAATTAACTGAGTTTTCTCTTTATTATAGATCATTTCCTGCAAACAGAATCAATTGCAAATTATTTCGAATGGTTTACAATACGTATTTATGTTACAATAATTTATCAAATATACAAGAGGAATCACTCCAGACCGCAGTGTTTCGAGTGCTATCGATACTGAGAACCAGATACGAACTGCAGCGTGTCGGGTGTTGTGTCTATAACCACTGTTAAGAAATTTCTTTAATATGTAGGTACATTGATTTAATCTTTATGCTAATAATAAAATAACATATAATAATATGGAGTATGTATTGTACGTATGTATTGTACGATTGTTAGTAGTACGTAAGGTATTTGTGGCATTAATAAATGTCTATTTTCATTAAAACTGTTCTGCTGATAATCTAATAAAAAGTTGTTTAACACTTATAAAACGTTTATTAGTATTGCATAAGATACTTGTGGTATTAATAAAGGTCTCTCTTTAGGCACCGGACGTACAACAAAATATGGAAGTTTCAAAAGAGGTTGGTACCTATGTATTTGGTTTGGAGGTTATGGTTATGTCAGAAATTGTATCTACGTTTTAATAATTTCATATGGATGTTTGACGTTTTTATTAATGACGATTACCGATAGTAATTCTAACAAACTTATCTAATTTAATTGTTAAGTGATTCAAGGTAAGTAAAATAGCTGGAAAATTCCTGCTATTTTTACCTATGTATCCGATGCGCTGCGACTAACGCAAACAAAGCTAATGTTTTCATAATGGTGTTACAAGTGAAAATTTTTTAAATTATAGTTTAATTTATAGGTTAATTTTGTAATTATAGTTTAGCTAGTTTGAAGATTTAAGTTAAATCAAATTTGTGAAAGTTAATATTGAAAGTAATATTCTGCTTTTTTTTTTTTTTTAAATGTTGTTAAGTAGAGAATAATAACCTCATATAACTATAGACATGTTTACTAAAGTCAAGATTTTACAAATCCATAATGTTTGTAATTAAATACACCAAATAAAAACCAAGGGAATCTGAGCCTTTTTATTTATATAAGAGTACCATATAACTCGCGGCACCACTAAGCAATTTGTGAAGTTTATGGGGCAGTCTGGAGAAAGATATTAATAAGACCCATAATGATAATGATAATGATAGAAAAAATGGGTTGAGATGGCCAGTATGGTACATACTATCACAAGCTTTATCGTGTATCAGTTCTTGCAACATTCTTAAAACTAAAGCAGAAGCTTTATCAAATCCTCTCATTTTAAACGGAATGCACCAACAGCGGAGGCTCCAGGATGCAGGACGCATCCGGGACATGTAAGAACATTATGTAGAACATTAACATTATGTAAAACATTAACATTAAGAACATTAAGTGCTGTGGTCTGCGCGTGTTAGTTATATCAGGAATGCAAAAACTGTGTTGTGTGTTCCACTATATTTTCAAACTTTAAGAATTATACAATCGGCCTCGGTTTCTACTCGTATATATGATGCAAATATATTTTGTGTCATTTGTATTCATTGCCATACTTATCTCTCGAAAAATATTAACTACTTATTAAAATGAGGGTACTAGGCTGTAGCGACCCCATTCGATTTATACATTAAGCTGTAAAGTCGTAATAATATCATTAAATTTGTATGTAAAACCAATCGTAATAATGTGTGATCACACTTATAAAAATTGGTTGCAAACACTAAACTGCCTTTAGTTCCAATTCATTAATGTGTAGTGATTTTTCCTTATTCTTTCAATAACTAAAATATTGTTTGTCATTCGAGAATGAACCCCGTCCATTTATTGACGCATCAAAATTTATTTTGAAAATCATAACAGCGAATTTGACTAACATTATGTTATCAATACAATAAAATACAAACAATCTTTATTTGTACACCGATAAATAACATGTTACAACAACAAATTACAATTAGGGTATACAAAAAAGACGGCAGTTATTTAATCTCTAAAATATCAGTGTGTAAAGTTTTTGTAATAAAAATGATTTATTTATAAGAATTAAATTGGATTGCTGAGTAACAAAATAAATATGGTATTCCAACGATTTGGTGTATAACTAATAATACTGTATATGATTACTGTATACAGTATAATAACACCGTCTCTCAATTGACATTTTTGAAATATTGAATGTTTTTGTTCGTGAGATGAATAAGTACGAATGATGCTTTATGTTTTTAATTATATACATGATACCCAGAAATTAATCTTGGTTGTAAGCAACTTTTTTCGAATTTAAGTTAATTATAAATCCGAGACTTCTAGAATTTAAGCGATAAATCAGAAATTCTAATAATTGCTAAAGAGATCTATTGAATTTGTCATCACTGTTTAAAACAGAGGTTATATTATACAAAAAACAATAAATTAATTGTGTATATATTCCATTACTGATTTGTGTACCACATTCCGGATGTTAAAGAATGGAACGAGGATACCGTTATATATATGTATATATACCGTTATAGATACTTGAATCTCAGGTATTTATATAGTAGTATAAAGTGTATGAACAGTTAAAAAATATATAAAATAGCAGTCTAACGTATATCGAAGTCATAAAGTAAATTATTATTAATATTTTTGAAGCCAATAATTTTCCATTTTCAAGTGATCTACTACAATAAATTAAATATTAGATTAAATATTTAATATGAATCGTTTATCACCATTCGGTTAAGACCATAAATACTATAAATGCGCTTTATATGAACCCATTTTTAACAAGCGATCTAAAGCATTATGGTAAACAAATGCTTCTTGCTTTGATTTATAGTAAACACTTCAAATTAAAGTTTGTAAAAGAGTAGGTATTAGTGGAAAATGGTATTTCATAACCTTATATCCCATCCAGTATGACTGGACTATTAATATAAAATCCGAAGTCTGCCAGCATATCGTAAGTCATCATACCTCGTAGTCAGCTACCTGCGGCAGGGTCGGCGCAGTTTAGCTGCGGCGGCGACGGCTCCAGCGGCGACGGCTCCGGCGGCGACGGCTCCGGCGGCGACGGCTCCTGGCGGTGGACAGTCCTGTTCGGCTGGCGCAGGCCCGCTGTTAAAGTCGACAGCATCGCTGCTGGCTGATAGCGCCCTACATCGTGGTTGTTGGCCGTTCGATGTAAGGATTTTGGAGTTTAAATTGCAAAAGAGTTAGTCCGACTGTGGGTAGATTTAACATTTCTTATTTTCTGTTATATTTTTCTATGATATCTCTAGGATTTAAGACTAGAACGGATGTGATTAAGGCATATCTAGTATTAGTTTCATAAAATGAGCATCGCAAAGGCGACAGGCATTTTTATTCTGAGTATAAATGAATCGGCGTGCACTAAAACGGCTAAAGCAATCCCCATTTGTTTAAATATCAACAAAGAGGCACCTTGGCCTCTGGGTCAAGGTTTGGTGGCGGCAAAAAACAATTTTTGGGTAATGTGTACTCGGATAAAATTTTATCCTTGAAAAACCTTTGGTTTATCGATTAAAAGGGTTTACCCTTTTAAAGTATAGATTGCCAGCGAGTGGCGACATCCTTATGAGTCGCAGTGACCAAATTAATTTTAAATTTCAGTACCTTCAGTATAGCAAATTTTCAACGCCTTTGGGCGTGGCCTCTGCTGGGTCGGCAGGGGCTGGCGCTGGCTGCTCCGCTGCGGCCTCCTCGACACCCGCCAGGGCCTCCTCCGGCTCGCGTGAGGCTAGCCGTCCCTGGGGACGCGACCGCTGGCAGCACAGAGCACGGGCCCGGCCGGGATGAATCCGTCATGGGTTCATCGTACTCATACTTGTATAAGTATGGCACATCTGCGACATATGCAGACAACACAACCAAAGAGGTTTATATAAATACCCAAAAAGGGCAGTATGGCAAAACCAAAGAGGTTTATAAATAAATACCCAAAAGGGCAGCATGGACCCGCCAGGGGTTTATCGTCATCATACTTGTATAAGTATGGAATATCTGCGACATCCGCGAACAACATTACCGGATAGTTATATAGTTATAATAATATAAAAACCCACGAGGGCTATATAAAAAACTTGTAATAAATTATTTTTAACTTTCTCCCTAAGGCGTGTGAAGACTTGAGCACGTAAACGCTGAATGAGAGATATCAGGACCGAGACACTGAACGCGGCCATGACAGATAGACAGTTTGGAGTAGGGCTGCGTCAGTGTTGCAATTTTAAAAAAATATTTAAAATAAAACATACCTGATCTAAAAATTACGTGGAAGACTTTTGAGTAGGCGTTGCTACAACTTGTCAATCACTTCGATCAATTCGTGAAACATAATATAATATAGAGCACTGAGTGCAGTGAAGATGCATCATTCTAATGGTGAAAGATTTTTCGAAATCGGTCCTGTACTTTTTGTGTGAAAACAATACAAATAAATGTTTCCTCTTTATAATATTAGTATAGATATCATTAACTAACTCTCATTTGAAGTGCACTGCCGATACAGTGGATTAAATTATCCTATCGGAATTTGTATTCAGTTTAAAGACAGCGCGGGACGGCAATTATTGAGTCGGATATCGAAACTCGCCGTGGAATTACTGTCAGTGACAGTAGCGAATATTAATGTTCTAGTTGTACCGTTTCTTATGCAAAGGCTTAGGAGTTGCTTTAACTCTATAGGTAGTAGATATAAGCTGCTATTGTATAAACCTACCTTTGTTTGAACAACGCCGCAACCAATTCTGTCCTAAAATTTTACATACATTATTTTACATTTTGTTTAAATAGTAAGCAATGCTCTCATAGCCTTTTCATACATATACAGAGCATATACTCGTGTCGATAGTATGTGATCCTCAGTTGATCACATAGTATCACACACACATTAGGCGTGAGTTGGCGTCGGTAATTTTGTCGATGGGTGACCGCTGGTGGATAATTTCATGGACGTTTCTGTGCTTTAAAGTGTACGATAAGAGGGTGACAAAATCCTAATATCTTATATGTATATACATTTGTAATTGAAATTAAAAACCTAAGGAAAATCATCCCGGACAGGTTCATGTTAATATGCAAATTTAGTTATAGTACCAGTGATATAAAAACACTTCGTTCAGTTACATCGGTGGAGTAAACTATAACCCTGTGTGAGACCCGTGTCTAACAGTTGGACACCTATAAATATAATATTTACTAGTGGACGCCCGCAGCTTCTCTCGCGTGGAATTAGACATTCACTTCAACTTTCACATCAACTTCAAAAACGGCAAAGTTTCGTACCAACTTTGCACCCTCGTTTTATTTAGGGGGTGAATTTTCAAAAATCCTTTCTTAGTGCTCCCCTACGTTATAAAAACCCTGTGTAAAATTTCAAGTTTCTAACCCATATAGTTTAGGCCCTGCGTTGATATGTCAGTCAATCAGTCAGTCAGTCAGTCAGTCAGTCAGTCAGTCAGCTTCTCCTTTTATATATATAGATTTTCGCTACATAATAAATATAATATTTATTTTGTACCAAAAGGGTAAATAAATAAATTATGAGAACACATTTCTTGCGCGTTCGGTGTAACAAATTAATAGCATTGTATTTCTCATGCAACATTAAAATGCCATTCCTTAGTTTATCGGTCATTTATTGTCGGATAGAAGCGAATATATTTGAAGGTAAAATGTTTGTTTTAGGGCGGATTCGACCAAACGAGAATAAATTTTATCCTTAGGATAAATCGCTAGTTATCCGAGAGTAAATCCATTTTGCGTTTTACCATCTACTATTCTAAGAATAGCGCGCTTATTCGGGCGTAATTTTTATACCCACCCTATGGCGTGGAATAACAGCTAATCCAAGAATATTTTAATGGCGCCCGCTCACCATATGATCGCCTACGCGATTTTTTGATTCTGTCATACGTCAGTAGAAGCTGTCATGTCAAAGCAAGATTAACACATTGATTGACAGCTTTCAGCTCGCTACTTTCACTATTCCACGCTATAATACGACAATGTTCAGATGACAGGATTTAAGCCTCCACAGCATACCGTTTTAGTGCAACATTGATTTGCCGGATAATATATCATTAATCATTAATTCTGCTATTCCCGTTTAGTTATTCCAAGTATAGTTAAACTTCAAATTGCGTCGAAAAACGGCTTTCAGTTATTCGGAGTATAAAATCATTGAATAAAATTATCCCTGGTATAGTTACTCCCGCGTAAATCTATATTTGGTCGAATCCGCCCTTAATGTAACGAGCTGCGAATACCGGCACGGCGAATAGCGTCCTCGGACGGTGTTCCTTTTGTCTGCGTGGTGCAAGTGCTAGCGGGTTTGTATAAGATAAGAATATTAAAAGTTATAAGATAAGATATTTAAGTTATGATTCCTTAGTAATTTAATTTTTAAGCACACAAAGATTACGTTAACTTAAAAGTTATTTAAACTTAGAGTAACATCCTGATGCTTAATTTATCTTTAATGACTTTATGGCGTAGGCGACACCATCGCTACGGAATAGGCGGAGGAGGATTTTTTCTTCTTAAGGGAGCGAATTTAATATCATTAATTTGAATTTAATATTTGGAACTAAGTTATTTAAAATGGTGTGACATATTTTATGATCGTTCATGGACAAAACATGGATGTAAATTTAAAAAAATGTATCTACATAACAAAATAGGTAAAAAATCAATCTTGCCGAAATAATTTGATTTTTGATTACCGCTACGCCTATGAATACGCTGTTAGTGAGTCCACCAAAAATTGCAGATTTAACGAGAGCTCGCTATTTAGTCATGTTTACTTCTTATTTCCCCTTGATAAATGATTCGTCGTGGAATGCTGGCTAATTTCTGACTCCGAGGTCGGATCCGAGTGTTTTGTTACCCTCCCGTTTTATTTTATGCCTTCACTTCACTGTAATTAATGGATCTTTTAAAAATTGCTGAATGCTTAGTTTGTTTGAGTCAGATACATAACGCTTTATCAATTTCAGGGATTCGTAGCCAAATGGCATGTTCACAGTATTTATTCGCTGAGATTTATTTTATATTAACTTTCTTTATCCTACATATATTATTTAATATAGATGATGTTGCGTTAAGATTTCTAGCAGATACAAAATAAGTTTTAGTGATTTTTCAGGATCCAAAACTATTTATGGCATGGGGGAGAGACAAGTAATGGGTGTAACAATTTGTTGGCAATGCTAATTTCAGTCTAACAGGACTAGCCTAGGACTATGAGTATCTGCTCCTACGATTCTCGTACCTACGAAACTAACGGACGCCTCTTATTGAAATAACTCTTCAAGCTCCTTTCTGAGTTTTTTTCAAAGTTAGTCCCAGTCAAGTGGTAGCGGTTGGGTGTTGTATACTCGTCTGTTCGTTTGATCACTACCAAAAAAGGAGGAAATGAAACAGCCGCCGAAACATAAAGTGCATTAGAATTCTGCATGCGTAACGAATGAAATTATAACTTTATGAAAATAACGGACGAATTTTAAATTTGTTCCTTGCATGTTTTAAAATTTCTCTCAAATTGTAATAATTTCTGAATATGCATAATGTTTGCTCTATTACTTGGTCGCTAGGAAATTTTGAAATGTGTTTCTTGGTTTCGTCACGTCGGTCGGACGCTGTGTAGCAAAGTAGGTTTTTAATTTTTTAATATAAATTGTGTTTCAAAATTCGAATGATATAATCCAGACATTCAACCCTCACATCTATGACAAACCTCGAATAGGGATTGTTAGTTCACTCACCTACCGCGAAATTAATAACAGATACATCGCTAGAAATTAACTTGATCTCACCAGTTATATACCTACCCTAGCACCATGCTTAGTGGAGATAATTTTGAGCCAAACAACAATAGTCTTGTTGCCTCAAAATTATCTTGTTGTCTTGTTTGTTATCTATATCCGTTTAATGATTCTTATTGTGTGTGTGTATGTTATGTTAGTATTTTTGTATTTTTTTATTGTGCTTATAATTTCTACAGTTTTCATAAATAAAGTAGCTATTCTTAATAATGGTTTGATCGACATAACTTGTCTGTTTTACGCTACATCCCTAACTAACAAATATCAATTAGGGCAAGCTGAGAAGTAAAGCCTAATTCTAGACAGCTTAAACTATTCCTCATGAATGTAACTATCTAGTACAAAAAGATTTTTTTTAAAATCGAACTGGGACCATAGATGAAAACAGAGAAAACAATACAACAAAAAATCTCTCCCGCTTTATAAAATGAGTGTAGATGACGTAATTCACCCAAATCCTTCTGTTCCAGTGTTCAAGTCTCAGACCTCCTTATCCACGGACTCCGGGCTGTGCACGGAGCGGGGACTGCGCAGGACTCACATCGAGCTTATCAAGCCACCGGGGAAATGCATCGGACTTAAACTGGCAGGTAGGCTAGACAACTAGTATTTGACGGAGCCATCGATATCAAAAGACAGATAGGCCGTATACATACAAAACTCGGTGTGTCATTATAAACATATACCAATATGTAACTGTTTAAGTTACAAAGTTTTTGTTTGCCTGTCTATGCCGTATATTGGCATGGCTTACCACCTAATCACCATAGGGAACCAAAATAACTGCTGAAAATTGGGTATACTACATACCCCTGCCTACCCCTTCTGGGAAGCTACAGGCTTGATGTTAAGTACTGGATATCTGATACCTGAAAAGAATAAAGATATCATCACTAGCAAAATCAAATCTTCTGTGTGTCTCATAGATTATCTCAATAATTGACGTTGGAAGTTCTTAATATGGGGAACAAGGAATTATTGGTTAACAATTTCATTAAAATTGATTATTTCTATCTACTTGTCTTGTTGAAACTGTAAATGAACAATAGAACGTGTTTTAATAGCTTTTCACAGTTTTTAACGCCAATGCTTACGGAAACGGTAATCATAAACAATTACATAAAATGACCATTAAAGTTAAAGTTGTAACAAATTAGTCTCATAATCTTTCAAGAAATAATAAACGCGAAAGCTTTTTATTATAATGCTTGCGTTGAAATAAATTAGAAACGATGAGATGAAACAGGGAAAGTAATTGAAACACTGGACGCAAAGTTTTAACATTTTAAGCTGAAGATACAAAATAACCAATTAACACTTTACTTAGGTATTTCGGCTGACATAGATTTTCTGTTTAATGTTAAATTTACTTTTGCATTAAATTTAATTATCTATGTCATGGTCAAACTTTATAGCTAACAACCCATTAGTGTAACACGTGTTGGGCACGGGTTTCTCCACAGCTGAGGGAGGTCTAGAGCATACTGCAGCATGTTTCTACAATGCGGGTAAAACACTTCTAGTAAATGGTATACGAGTATCGAATGCAATCAAATCACATGGAGGTCTTCGAAAAGGATGTATTACAGTGAAAAACAACCGAGATCAAAGGCTTACGTTCGGTCCACTCCGAAGAACAGAAGCATTCATGAAATTTCCATTAGCGGTCTTCCATCGACATACCGACCGCGCCTGACATCGCTTCGGTTGATCACACTAGGGAAATATGAGTCGATTCACTGCCATTCCCTGATTTATTTAGCCATTGTTTTACGAACTTCCGTAAGGAGTACTGAAAAAGTTACAATATCCGAAATTACGTTGTTATTTTCATGGGTATTTTTAATTCAAATTTTAAATAAATTAACGTAATATTCACATTGTCTATGGTTTATAACCCTCGCTTCGTCACAGTATAGAGAGAGACTCGCTGCCATCCAGCGAATACAGCAAAAAGTATTCATTTATTAGAGCTCGCGTGTTATATCTCACTTCGTTTATCTGTTCAAATTTGAACCTTATTGCACTAAGAATCACTTGAACTTGCTCGTGAAGCGAAACAAACTACAACGGCTAGAATAATATGTTGCCTGCTAAAATGCATCATGTTTTGCTGCCAGCAGCTACAATGAAGAATGGACTGTACCACTTAACTAATAGGGAACAATTTCGCTTATAAGATTCATCTGTCAAGAACGCCATAATCTCGACGGTTTCGGCTTAACATACTGCCGATGTGACGTTGCGGTTTGTGCGAGTGAGACCGCGATATGTTATGTTTGAATTTGAACGAAATGCAAAGCTATTTTACTAGTATAAATTACATTTTGTAATATTTGCAGTTTCGGGATGCTGATAAAGTGGACTGCCACTTTGGCGATTGGGGCGTTGATGAATATTAAGAGGCCTTTCTCATTCTGACCAATATATTTCTGATTAACTTTAGCTTCATCGTATGAATTTGACAGCTACTCTGAAAAATACTTTTGAATTTTATGCGGACTACTAAGTTATATATACTTACCTAATACTACTACTACTGTGATCTGATTGGCAGATACGTTTAGAGCTAAATTGCAATTCACGCCCCCGTTATGCAAATACCAATGAATTGAAAAAGCTCTATCTACCAAAGATCATAGGGACTTTCATAGACGGACTAATGATGGTCTGTATCCTACTTTGCAAAATGGATTCCGACGAAAAAACTGTGCTTCTTGTGTTAAGAAAGAGTAGACAATCAGTGTACCGCTTGAAGCGGTTTGTGTACAATGGGACGAACAGTACAGTTAGCGGTACGAAAGCTTAGTTCAGATGTTGAATGCGCAGTCGAAATTTAAGGTATCGTGTTGCGCATGGCAAGCGGGTTGTCAGTCGTAAGCGCTGACGGTTCGCCAGCCGTATATGTCCCCCACGTTGATGCTCTGAACGAAATTCGAAGGGGATAGATGCGCATGGGGCATCTATCCCCTTCGAATTTCGTTCAGAGCTACACTTTCGTGCGGACAGCTGCCCGTTGTGGCAAACTTGACTGCGCGCTGGCTGTATTTTGGCATTTGTAAAAAAATATAAGAGGTATCCTATCTCTTAAAAAGATAACATAACATCATGCCTGTATTTCCCTAAAGAGGTAGGCAGAGGTATGTATACAACCATGCTTTAATTTTTTTGTTTTATTAAGATTTATTGCCTTACACAACATATTTAAGTAACATACAATCAGATGCAACTGAATGAACAAAGAAAACATTCATCTTTACCAGCCAGTTCTCCGAGCAAAATTTAAAGAACTGAACTACGGTGGACTGTTCACATCAGATACAGATAGGTACCTACCTACCTACGTGATACCCGGCCTTCGACTGCGCACAAACCAATAGGTGGAGTTAAATCTAGAACTATTACAAACTGCAAATCCGGTCACACAATTCGCAAAGGCGCCTACGTCTACGCCAAATTAAACTAATTTAAATACCGCGGCGCGGCGACTCGCGCTCTGTTCACGTCCTATGCGGCTTTCCAAAATGGCGCGGAAAGAATGTTGTGCAACTGAATTTATTGCTTGCGAGACTTATTAGAGGCTGAACGGTGTGCGCTTTGTAGGTGCGCGATGGTTCCACTGATTTGCCTAGTAGCCGCAAAATCTCCACTAATTTTGTTTCGCCCGGGGCAGGACCATCGCCCGCCATAGTTACCATGTTCCATTTCTGCCGTGTAGTAATTGTTTTTAAAGCAATAATTGTGGTCCGGTTGGAAAGGTGTGGTTATCGGTTACACTTCATTAGAGGCGACCATCTTAGTCTTCAAGGGTAGCAACACATCTGTCTTGGAAAAACACTGACTGTCTTGACTGACTTGGAACGTGACTCTTACAAACAATTACTAACTGAACTATTATTAACACCAACTAACAGTTCTATCACTAACTGTATATAACTGTCCCTAGTCATACTCACTAACGAACCGACCAACTAATGTTCTAATTAACTCTCAGCTAACTGGACTAACCATCCCAGTCCCTAATTGAGTCGTGTTCAGAGTCAGTCACAGCCATGGGCAGCGGAATTATCTCACGTTATTTGTTTCGAAATATAATCTAAACTACGTCTTGAACCACAATTGAAGCCGTGTCCAGATTTAATTATTAAAACTGGCTGCCTCCACTTTCTATCGAGTTTACACGAGCCGCGAATTTCTTCTCTTGCCAGGTTAATCCGGGCCCAATTTACATATTTATTGGACGCGGCGAGGACAGATGCGATGCTTAATCGATATCTGCCAGCTTTGGGGTGGCTACGTATATCAGATTTTGCTTTAGGGCGTTAGATTAAATAAGTTTTCACCTGGAGTATTCGTATGGTACGGTATAATGTTATAGAGATAATAACAACGTTATATTAACAAGATTTTGTTAATGAATGAACGAATGAATTATTTATTTTTACAAATCACAGCAGCATAAAATACTTAGCAATTAACATAAGATCATAGATCACTTAGGTATACAGGATATATAAGACATGTATTCAAGATTATGGAATAAAAAAGCTATATATTATTTAAACATGATATTTTTTGCATTTTGTGCTACAACAGATTGCACGAAAAGGATCTCATCATATCACCTGAAAAACAGCTCTGATATTCAGCGAGTCCTACGGAGTAAATTTTACATAGATAGCAGCTAAAAATAAAATGGTTCTCATACTTTCTAAAGGACTGACCAACCAAATGTTTCTATGAACATGCCACCACATGTTCATAGAATATAGCCCTTTTCTGAGTCTAAATAATAATGTTCTAAGTTTGTCACAGTTTTCAAGGGCGACACTGAATAGTACACTGACACTGAATAGGCAGTGCTTATTTTTTAAACTTTTATTCATAAGTTTTACGTAATTTTTTTAATTAATTGATTTAATTATGTAATATAATTTACAATAAATAATTTATTGTTATTACATTACAGCCCAAATGCGTTAGTTCAGCTCATCAAACGCTCAATCAAATTCGATCCTTAAAAACTCATGGACAAGCGCATCGTTTATTACTGAATCGACCGGACGCTGACGAAACTTGTCGAGTTATCTGGATTTGTGGCGATTCCTCCGCGCGAAGTTAAAGGCAGTAGTTATAGTCATGGTTTATGTCTGAGCTGCCGCCTCGGGGGCTAAACATTTGTAACGGCTAGTTATAAGTCGTGGTATTGCTAGTGCAATCCTAGGATTGAATACAAGATGGCGGCTTTAACCTCGATTTGATACAAAGCTACGTTTGTATATCGTAACAATAGTAGTATCGCATTGACATACTTCTTTGCTGGATATAAAACTCTTAGCACTCCTAGACCGGTGACTCTATGGCGACCGGTATCAATGGAGTTTATGGATATAAGATAGCAAACGAGCTGAATATGAATGAATGAATATGAATTGAATGAAATGAAATAAATTATTTGACTTTGACATTCACTTTATTGTTAGGACAAATACATTTCACTATAAATATAATTACAGGCGAGAGCTGCAGTTCATCTGGGGTCTCCGGAGGCATCAGTTAAGTTGGGGTCTCCTATAAAGGATTTCTTAATTTACTCGTAAATCATCACCTTCATGGCACAGAGTAATGCAAGACCCAGTTTAAGCCAACCCACACCGCCCATTTAATTAAGAACAGGTGTGAAACTGCTTAAATCAACGGACATAGTTCGCAGTCCTTTCCCTCCCATTGGATACACATGTTACTAACTCGTTTGTATTTACTCTACCGTTCTCAGACGCAATTCAAAGTTGTTTTGAAAGGCAACTAAGATCAACTCGTGGGTAAGGGGATGTAGAACATACATTGGTGTTGTGGCCGGACGGATTCTGCGAGTTTATTTATTGTTGCGGATAGACGTACTGAAATAAAGTAAGTTCATGTATTGGAATTGTATTGCCAGTCTACGACGAAGGTAAAAGTCGGTTGAGGCCAGAATTGTGGACCGGGCACACCAATTTCTAATCTGTCGTGTTCAGGTGTCAATATAATTTGTACCTACAATCTGGGAATTTCATAAGTGTCTAAAAGGGTAATCTATGACAATATTATAAAGAAGAATCATTTGTTTGTACTGTTTTCATACAAAAACTACTGGACCGATTCCAAAAGTTCTTTCACCATTAGAAAGCTGCATCTTCACTGAGTGATATAGGCTATATAATATTACTAGGTTTTCAAACAATAGTTTCGTTTACACGAAACTATTGTTATGTCTAATTCCACGAGAGCGCAGCTGCGGGCGCGGACGTATAATAGGTATAAAGGATGGTAAACTCAATTTTTCAACTAAAATTACCATTTCTACGCCAAAAATTATCTTCGCAATTCTCCGTAATCATAAAATTTGCACTCCTAAACGCATACTTCACACGTAAAGAAGTTTAAAAATCTGCCATCTAGTACACTCGCGCGCTTAACTCATAACGTTTACGAATAAAATTATGAACGGAGTGCTCAGTTACTGAGAGGCGTGGATGGATTTAAAGCGTCAATTAGTAACCCACCGCTAGGGGGAGCTAAATTTGTACGCCGGAGGTAGTAAAAATAGTTGCATGTGTGCGGAGTGATGAACAGACGGACGGCGCTGGAAGCGCTACTTCTCTTTTTGTACTTAAATTAAAACTGACACGGTGCAATGATTTGCACTCTCATGTGGCATGTCTTCTGCGAATCTTTTTTTTTCTATGACATTTTATTGCCATGTTTTAGCGGGTTTGACTCTAATTAAACTTTATCGTTGACATTTATTATAAGATAGAGTGAACTATTGGCTTCAGTACCGCTGTGGTAATGAAGAAATATTATTGTGTTGTGGGAATATTTTGTGCGCATAAGTAAAACTGTAAAACATAATATCCGCAATGGTTTTATTGTGCGAAAGGGGTCCTAAGAATCCTTGAAATAAGCTTTTATAATTTTACAAGTTTAACAAGTTGAAAATAAAAATAAAAAGCGTTTACAAGCTTACTTAACTAAAGTAGAATTGGGGGGTACCACTGCGACGTTAAACTAATTACATTGAAATGTACTTAAGTAACTTACATAAATAAGTTGTAACTCAATAGCGCGGTAATATTGTGCATCCGTCTCAATATACTAGTAGTTTTTTGTGCATCAATAGCAAAAGATAAATAACTTTTGCTCGCTTGAATTTGCTCGTTTATGTCTCTCTCTACCTTGTATATCAAAACCATTTTCAACACAACTAGAATTCCAGTAACTCGGGCACAATAGAAAACCAATTGTTTCTCTAAATCCTGGTGTACAATTGAAGCGTCAAGCGTTAAATACAATAGAGTCACATCCAGCCACGCTACATCCACCCTGCTCAATTGCTTTTGTCTTACTAAGCTCCTGATTTGAACTGAAATCCTGGGCGGAGATGAATTAAAAATGATTGGTATATCAATATCAAGCTTTTTTTAACGATTTCAGATCGTCCGCAGGGTTGCAATGGACAGTATATAATTTTACGCAGTTTTATCACAATAAAATTTGTCACTTCTAGCCACGCTATGTCCGTGTCGTCACTAACACGGCACAGCTGTCGAGTCGTGTTTTCAGTGAGCTTTGAACCGAACTGAGGCTCGCGAGAAAAATATACTTGCACTCGTTCGCGCGACGAAGTGCCCGCAACTTGTTTTTACGAGCTGCAGACCTTTAACGACGTTTAGCATAACACTTGTGCACGTAACTGTACTTCACACTCGTGATTTAACGTTTCTACTGAATAAAAAAAATATACGGATAACCACTGTAGCGTTTACCTACCTCTGATCCGGAATTAGAATAATGTCCAAAATGTAAATAAAGAAACGCCATGAAATGTCAATGTCAAAGTTCGATTGCAGGTTTCTTAAACCTTTTGTTTTCCTGTCTCATTTTTTAAAAGAATATTTACGATAACGACAGGTGTAATATACCTACATTTAGGATGTCTGGGAGATAATGCTTTTATATAGTCATATCATAATTATTATTAAGGGGATACACCCCTTTTATCATCTACCTAATGTTAGAGTCCTATGTAATAGGTGGTGAGCCTATATTGCCATACATCGGGCACAATTTCATGCTCCGAGCTCGGGAATGCAATCTCGCGAGATTGAGGATCGCACGAGATCTCGCGAGATTATGAAAATCAATCTCGCGAGATCTCGGCAATTTCGAGATCTCGCGAGATTGGTAGTTAAGATTATCAATTTTTGCAAATAATTTCACTAATAAAATAGATATAGAACTCCCGGGACATTGAAAGAAAAAGAACCATAGGTATTTTGAAATCAACATTTATTTTTACGAATTCAAAAAGATTAATTAACAAAAATAATAGAATTTGAGTTGAGATCAATCAAATCAAAGGCTCATTTCGCCAAACTAAAAAGAGAAATAGAATATAAAGTGAAAACCAATTAAAAACAATCAAATTAGGAACATTAGCAACATCTCGCTATACAATTATTTACAAACTGTTTTGGAAGTAGCTTCTTAGAAAGCACAACGTATTTAAGGTATCGTCAATTCGTCACCTAACCTACACCTTATTTTGCAGGCTAGATAGCCAGCCGCTGAGAATGCCCTTTCAGATTCCACACTTGTTGGTACTATAGTTGTGAGGCAGTTATCAGCGAACTGCAAAAGTTCTCCTTTAGACCCCCCGGACTCGTATAGATTCATTTCCTTCTTCAACAATTTCAATCTCGCTAATCTCGCGAGATCTCGCCCATTTTTAGGCCGAGATTAATCTCGCAGAGATTGACGAGAGAGACGAGATTGCATTCCCTACTCCGAGCTATTACTGGGAATTTCAAGTTATAAAAACTCAATAGTACCTTGCCCGCCCCGGAAATCGAAGCCAGGACCTCTAGCTTTACAGTCACGCTGCGACCACTAGACCTTAACCAGTACTTGTGCTTCTTTCTCGAACAACCAGCACCAATAAAATGAACATTGTTATATGATAGTAAAATAAAATAACAAAAAATCTTTTCTTCATCATGCTCCATCAAGACCCAACAGCGCAGAAAGCCGATTATCCAATACATGCTAGGAACAGACAGAAATATAGTTCAAATAGGAAAGGTGTATCGTTATACCGTGGTTACAAAAATTGTAAGTTAGTTAGATTTTAAGGGTCATAGAAATCTATCGAATGAATGAAAATGATCGTTTTCTACTTTCTATAAAATCGCTTGCGAATGATTGCGTATTACTGCAGTTTGTTATAAGTCTATGTTAATTGGGTCTGAAACCCTAGAAGACCTAATTTAATTGCATCGTACGATAAGCGCATTAATTTAAAATGTATTTGTGAGCATTTCAACTTCTTGCATTGACCATTGGCATCTTCCGTATCATTAAAAATCTTTAAGTTACTTATAAAAAGCAAAGTTTAATTTGATCTTTCAGGTTGCAGCCTTTGCCTGCAGATGTTTTGAGTCTTCAAGTTACTCGAGTACTCGTTAAAAATCAAATTGAATAAAACTTCGATGCGCACTAACTTTAAAGCACTCCATCCACGAGATACTATGCGGTGAACAATATTTTCCTGAATAAAGCCAACGCAACATTAGATTTTAGTACAAAAATCGGGAAACAAGTAGGCAACCTAAAAAATAATTTGGGTGGTAGAAAGAAAGAAAGAAAGAAAGAAGAAAATAAAAAAATACAATTTATTAGGTAAAGCATACACTCAGACTTCCATGAATAATTGAATTAGGCACTACACAATAATAAAATTATACGTGAGACAATAATAATATAGGTGGTAAAATATATAAAGATTTTTTCCAGGGCAGTCCCACCGCAATCCAGGGTACCTCCAGGTACTATATTGGCATTAGTCTTTCTGCCGTGTAATAATATTTTTAATAATTAGGTAATAAAAAGTGTGGTAGCCTGTTACGCTTTTCTAGAGGCGTCCTTTCTTACTTACTAAGATTTACTAACTATACTTCCAGGTCTTTTCAACGTTTGTCACAGTTATATGTTATATATATTTTTATTTATATATAACTATATATATATTTTATTGTATATATTTTATTGGTATATGTAAAGTTAAATTAACTAAAAAATACGCTTTTATAGATAACCGAACTATAATGTAGATTTTTTTTTTAATTATTGCATTGTCATCTGTCTTTGATAAGAGTGCAAAGTTTCGAATTAATCTGCCGTTTTGATGTAGTCAAAAATCACATTCAAAAATTCCGTTACAAACATACAAAGATACCTACATACCAAGCTAAGAAAAGCGTGTTAAAAAATGTTTTGCTTCCCAAAATACACTATCGTGAATGAGGCCTTTAGATTTAACATGATAGAATTTAATTAACTTTGAAGCGAGATAAGGCTGGGTAAAGAGTTTTATAGTCCCAGCTAGAAATATTTTACCCTAAGCCTTTAAAATTTATTATGCTTAGTGTAATGTAATAGGATAGGACTGGGTGAGCGAGATTAGAAGATTTTTCTTTAGTCAAGTTTATTAGTTTGAAGCGCTCATAGCCTAATGACTCGCTTCAATCATGTGACGAGTTAAGCAACGTAGGCTAGTGGCAAAATTTCCGCGCAAAAAAAATGGGCGTTCATACTTTGTTAATTAAAAGTTCTTATTTTTGTACATTGGCAATGTTTCTTGTTCTGGTAAATGTAATTTTCTAACACATATTTTACGACAAAAATAACGTTAAAACACGTGTAAATACTATATTATTATATTTTATGATATTAAAACTACCTATATATCAACAAAAACTTTAGAAGGTCGGAGTGGTGTCGTTTAGGAGAGGCCTATGTCTAGCAGTAGACCTCAAAAGGCTAATGGATGGAATAACATTATTTTGTTACGTTTCACGTTCACTCATGAAGATAATCATCGTAATAGATCGACACTAGTCGGACTATTTCCGACTTAAATCACACGTGAGTAAGCCGTAACTTCAACTATGAATATAGACACTCACGAATCGTTAAGTATTAAAATTTGTTACTTTTATAGTTGAAATTCCTTGATTTATAACAATAAGGATCCTTCACTCGCGCAGGAAAAACATACAAAATTAACGATCTGCTTACCGCTTCCGACTTCATACATTTGATAACCAAGCCGGGCCTATTCAAATACACGGCGCCTTCAACATTCGATGCAAACTTGTTAGCGTTCTCTAATTTAATTGGACTTTAGAGAATTATTCTAACAACTCGCGTCTTCGTGCAAACAGTCTTGGTCGTTTTGTTATGATTGATATCGTCGTTCTATTCTACTCTATTCTACTTCAGAGACGGCAAAGCGTGTTCAGTTCACGTGTATTTAAAGACATTTTGAGGTGATAAAGTCTTACAAACTATGAACCTACACATAAGAAAAAAAGTGTGCGACTCCCGAATCGCCAAACGTACCGACAAGTATTACCTACGCCAAGCATATTCATTCAAATTCATTCAATATTAGTCTGAAACCCATAGCAATAGAGCTAGTTTACTAGAGCGTACTGAGATATTAATGTATTTTACACAGTACAGTTGCTTGATTCAGAAAAAGTGACAGCGCCATCTAGTTTGTGGTTTGTCAATCAAAGCCACAATTTCTAATAATATTACTTGACGTTATCACGTAAAATTATCGTCCGTAAACCGACCTTAAAGAAAATCATAAATTTTTAAACCCAGCTTTCGTAAAATAAGCAATTAAGAATCGTGAAATAAATATTAAAAGTAAATTAAAACTTCTCTAAATTTTTTTCGCAATCCTTCACTCTTCGATCAATGTACATTATTGATCGAAGCCTTCACTGGATAAAAATTGAATACAAATAAAAGCCAATCTGAAATTAATTGTTGTTAATGTATAGGTTAATAATAATAAGTAATGCTATTTACGTACTGCTTTAAAAATTGTTTGTAATTAGTCTATGATTATAGATGTACCTTAATAACGTACGAACTATGATTATAGATATACCTTATTAAGGTACGTCAAAAAAAATTAAATTAATTATGCTCGAATTTTGACCATTCGGCGACCACTTACTTTTAATGCTTCGGTTTTATTCAAATTGACATTCCAGTGGATAGTTTGCGAAAATCTGACCAGCAAAGACAGTCGCGAAGTATCCTCTGTAATGTCCATTTGAATAAAACCTAAGAGCATTAACGGTAATTTGGCTTGAGACATCAAAGGGCTGCAAGTATTATTAGCGCGTGTAATGCATTACGTGATGGTCTTGGCTTGGCTTCACTTGACGAGCGTCACGCCCATTGGTCGCTAGCAGGATATTTAACAGCACAGTTAACAGGCATGCCGTCATAAGAACTAATGACTGCCCTCATATTAACTTCACTACCTCCCATTTCACAAAATATGACAACAGATGCTGCTGCGACCCATAGACGTCCCACTTCTGGGCACGGGCCCAACTGTTGGACAAAGAAAGGGTTGTGATGATAATGATGATGAACATACGCGGGAAATTAAAAACCTAATGGTAAGCTTTGGTAAATAATAAGCCACCAGAGCCTTTTTCGTCGGTATAATGATTTAAGGTCATAATTATAATGAGGCTTTGGATGCCCTAAAATCTCCGAAATAAGATTTTTTGTCTTCTCTACGAGTCCGTATTGGAGTATTGTGTTGAACTCTTCTTAGAAGACAACTATTTAATTCAATGAAATCCATGACTTGCAACGGGCCGTTTAAGGGTTGCATATAATATGGTTTAGTTTCAGCAAGTATACAATCTTCGTCTCTTTGTTCTTCCACAACAAGTCCGCATCACCTATCCTCTCGTCACTCGGCAAACTCTCGACCACTTAGCAAATGTCAGGATTTAGACATTCACATTTGAAGAAGGTATTCTACAGGAACATTCAAAGTTAATTACGGGTGCTTGTCTCAGGGAACTAATTCGGCCTAACAACGCGTCTCACTATGGGATGGAAAGATATTATGCGAACTTCGAGTACATCTTGAACTTTCTGTAAATACGCATTATTTATACCAATTTTATGTATAAATTAAACTATAAAAATACTTTCTTCTTTTAAAAATACAACCCAAAAAGGAGTATTTCTTAGAATACATTTACTTTCTTATATAGTGCCGAGAACATTACTAAATATTCACATCTGTGAAAACAGGCATCAAAAAAGTACAGTACTGCGTGCACGGACAGACAAAAAATATACCTATTCGAAAAACCTATTTTTGAGTTCAAACTCGTTATTACTGTAATGTCGTACCGTAATGCCCCTGAACTGAAAATTTGAAAAAATATTCAATTTACAGAAAAAGTTTATCTTAAGTTTTACTACACTATCTATACTATATAATAAATAAATAATAAATATCTTGGACATTTTCACACACGGCCATCTGACCCCAATGTAGGCGCGAGCCTGTGTTATGGGTGTCAGAGACTGATATACATACATAGATTTTTTTTAAAATACATACTTAAATAGATAATATTGACATCCAGACACAGAACAAATACAAGTGTTCGTCACATGAATATTTGTCCTGAGTGGGATTAGAACCCACGACCTTTGGCGCAACAGACAGGGTCACTACCGATTGCGCCAACGGGCCTGTCTATAATATACATATACTATATAGTATAGATATACTATATAGTATAGATATACTATATAGTTACTGTATAATATAGTATAGATTATAATAGTTATTATAGGCACATGGATTTTCTTCTCTCTTATCGTATTCAGTTCACGATCGAACACGAGCCTAGTGACCTCAAAGCCGCTCTCAAGCGAGCGCCCAAAACTCATCAGTCTCAACTCAACTCATCAGCTGTCTCAATTATCAGCGGTTCGGAGTTTTATTTGAACAGGCAATTACGAGGTTACGAATTCGGCCCCTCTCGTCAAACGAAACTAACTAGTTGCGGCCGTTTTATTTAATTAGTAAATTGTTTTGTGTGTAGGATGAGTTGAGTGAGTTTCGTAGAGTTGGTTGTACTACGAAACTTTATCGTACCAATTTAAAACTTAACCAATTTTATATACATTGTACTTGTACACATGCTTCTGATAGAATTGTTTAAATGTGTTGTTTTTATTTTGTAATTAAAGAAGAATAAAATAAATATTTTTGAATATTGTCGCATGATTTATAAACGTTACTTAGCTTTTCACAAAAACATTTTTATAGACTTCAGTATTCGTGTTATAAGGGGTTTCTATCTGAGATTCCATTCAATCCAGACATACCTCCTTCTAGTATGCAAAGTGTAGTAGACTTTATGAATGAATGCATTGAGCATACTTAATGACCCGAAAATATTAGAATAAAGTTGAGAAAGGAAATTACTAACTTGAAACCACGCTCAAGCTATCAATTCGAAGAACCAAAATATAATATCATCTATAACAAACTAATTGCATAGAAGGAAACAAACTTTGATAACATTCTTAATGACGATAATAAATTAACTTTAAGTAAGATAGTGTAATTTAAGTTCAAACGCTATTCGACAAAGACAATTCATGCGTTAATTCGCTTTCTAATGCCGGCTTAGCCGAAATCACGCACTCGCAATTACTATCCATAATCCCGGGATCCCGGGAACCGGGATTCGAAGGACAGCTGATCGAAATGCGAGACTAACCTTAGTGTAATCTACATTTTATTCATCAATTAATTATTAGTAACGCATTGTTTATTGTAAAAGATTTTTGTTTCATGTGTAATCAAACAAAAATCACCATATATCATACCTTGCATACAAAAACACAAACAATCCTATTTATATAATAGTATGAATAAGTCTTTGCTTCTGGAAACTAAGGGATAAGGCTTTATTCTTTCAGATACTACTTATACCATACTTTTAATACGTATACCGCCTTTAATTCAATAAAGAGATCTTAAAGGGCCGGCAACATTAAACACATCATAAAAGAACCATCATAAATTGGCCCTCAGGGCAGGGAATTCGGTGAGAATATCCAATTTTCTTAAAAATGCGTTAAGGCTGAACCATTGTGTGTTCAAGGCGGCCGCTTGGAAACCGCACGGTGATTTATCTCTAAGAGAAAATGGGCCCGCGACAGGTCCCTTATAGAGTACACAAATAACACTGCCTTACGAATCACAAATTGCTTTGCCACTGTAGATCCTATTAATCTTGCAGTCTCGCGTTTCGATCCGTTGTCCTTCGGATCCCGGTACCCGGGATTATAGTTAGTAACAGCAAGAGCGTCTTAGCTAGGCGATGCGTAAGTTTTAGTTAATAATATTTTAGTTAATTATTTACTCAATATTTAGAAGAAATGTATACCCTTTGCACTGATACAAAACAATTGATAATACTCGTTCATTAGCAGTGATTCCGGGGTGCCGAACGCACGTAAAAATGTTCATTTGAAATAATAATCTCTTTATTTTTTAGTCGGTTAAGACAAAATATTAGTTAAAAAATGAATTATAAAAATTTTTTTTTTTAAAAAGCTGTTTATATTTTAACTTTATTTTTATTTTCGTGCATTGTCATCGGAACCAAATATGTGTGCCAAATTTCCAACTGATCGCTCTGACAGATTTTTTTATACGAAAATCGATAATTTAAAAATGTGCAACAGGAATTGTTTTTTTATTAAATCTGGTAGTGGTGTTGGTAGTGAAAATTGAACAATTTAAACGCAGGCGAAGTTACAAACCAGCTTTAAGCTATTCCCGCACCCTGCTATTCAATATACAAAATTTCATCTTAGCTTATACTTTTTCAATTAGGTATCTAAAAGGAACATACCGAGTTCATTCAAGAAAGTCCCAGTAGGGAGATAGATATTATTATAGCTTTGAAAAAATATTCATTACCCTCAGGAAACGGATTGTGAGGTCACTGCTTGGGGTCAGCGGGAATATTTTCCTTTGTACCTCCGTCGATACTAGAACGCGAGCCTTAATCAATAATTACATTGCCATCATATTTTATTATTTAGTGAAATTAAATATAATACTTCCAATACTTTGCTATCATATACAAGATATATTTTGTTGCTGAGATTTTTTTGTGGATGTCTTACATTCACATACATACAAATTATTAAATTTACAATTTCCATAATCAAAGCGTCCATAGCCAATTGAAGCGAGTTTAAACGTTTTGAGGCAGATATAATTATAACGGACACAAATTTAAAGATTTTTATGTTTATTTAGTTTTTTCAACAGTGTAATAAAGTTACAGATTTTTTCGTTTGCCGTAACAGTTTTGTCAACGCTACACTATTTTAATTTCGGTCCAAGTTACCCGTATCCGGGGGTAGATGCGGGCGTGTTTGCGGTCT
Organism: Carterocephalus palaemon; assembly: GCA_944567765.1. NCBI lineage: Eukaryota > Metazoa > Arthropoda > Insecta > Lepidoptera > Hesperiidae > Carterocephalus > Carterocephalus palaemon. Next base: position 13,393,728 of record OX155643.1, read on the forward strand.
CATGCAGCGTAACCAATGTCCCCCGGTCTGTCCTAGAGGAGTTGGTTGGCAACTATTTCGAACCTGTTCAAATAATGGCGCATTCGACATAACCTCGTTAACTTACTTCTTAGAACGTTTTTTCTTAAGTTTAACAGAAAATCACATCAAGCCTGTATATCCCCGAAAGGATAGACAGAGGTGTGTAGAAGTGGTGAGTCTATTCCTATACACCGGGCACAATCCAGACTCTGAGCTGCTACCGGGCAATTCAAGTTAGAAATTGAACCCAGCGACCACAACACCAACGACTACAAATAGAAATAGAAATAGAAATCGAAATAGAAAATAATTTATTTTCTTCCGTAGAGCTACAAAATGCTGTCAACATTATCAAAAATGAATGTCAACATTCCAAAAAAATTCACAACAAAGTACCTACCTATGACTTGGCCTTAATAACGCCGTACTAAATAATATTTACATTTATATGGTAAGGTAACACGACAGAGTAATATTATACTAAATCATGGTTTATTACGTAACACTGCTGCCAGCAGTCAGTGCTTGTATGTGACGAGTTGCAGCTTTACGCAGGTGACTTGTGCACGTGAATATATCCAAGTCAGTATCCTGCCTAGATATTTCGTTAAGAAGCTGTAACGCCTTCGGGAGTGGAGCCCATGGTGTAACACGGTACGATAGTGCTGCGGCGTGAACACCGGCGACGGCTGGCGCGGACTGCGCCGCGACTGGGAACTGTGAACCCCACTTGCGAAAATAGATGATCACCGACGTTCCCGGTTGCGAATAGTAATAAAAATCATCTTGTCGAAGACTTGAGAACATCGACACAGGGTTGGCCATTAGCCAGCATTAGAGCAGCGTGGTGGAGTATGTTCTGGACTTCCGCAACTATAACTGTGGGGGATGATAACACCATGCAGTATGGGTGGGACGTGCGGGAGAGACCATGCAACAGTGGGACATCTGTGGGTTGTAGCCGTGGAAACCTTAACATGAACAAATAGATTTCTCAACGATAATAAAAACAGGCAGTTCTAAAGAAAGCAATTTGAACAATATCGACGCATCGCTTTGAAAATAACAAATACAGAGCAGAAGCAAAGTGAACTAGAATTAATTTGAAAAGACAAAGCTAAAGAGAACGATTCATAAAACAAACTCACAAAGCAAAATATGGAGAATTTTAAACTGAGCCTCCATTTTGATAATGGAATGTCTTATAATAGAATACGATCATAATAAACGCGCAAAAACAAATGGGAGAATTCATTTTCAATAATTAGTTTGCTAGTGGAATATTTGAGATTCGAAATGAAATTGAAATTAATATTAACAGAAGTGGCCTGTACTAAATGAGATTTTTATGGCGATGACTATCAAACGGAAAAACTCAATGTGATGTCACAGTACAGGATAGTATTTTTAAAAGTTCAGGCATTGTTCATCCAGGCCTACGTGACAAAAAAATTTTTAAAATTTAATTTATTTATTTTATTTACGCATAATTTAATTTGCTTTTAAATTATTTTATGATTTTATTTACGCATTGTAAATGGATGCAGCAATTTTTAATTTCATTACCCAAGGTAAGGTATCCATTTATGTATTTTTAAAATTAGTGAGCCTATCTTTTTTTTTCAAGGGATGTTTTAAAATATAAGAAGTATAGACTTTGTCAGCAGCAAGTTACACCAATGATAACCATTTATGAAAATCCAGCTTCACCCGCGGATAATCCGAGATAGTCATCAATCGATTAAAAATCAGCGGCTAAAGCAGACTATATTATTAAAGGCTGTTAGGTAGTATATTTGTACATATATTCAGTTGAAATGAAAAATAATTTCTACAATACCTTCAAGGGTTCAGGACCAATGTTCACATCTCAAACAAGTATTATGAGTAGGTACCAAATAAGTATTTAAAGAAAACCTCTGAAAAGATATCGGAACAGTCAGACATCACTAGCATGGTGCCATAGGGAAGAGGCTGGTATTCATCCGTTTGTAAAAGTCCTCATGACACACTCGTAATCTAAGTAACGTCGTAGTTTGGGTCGGATTATGCCTCAAAAGGAAATATCAAAGGAAATCTTATCAGTGAAATAACCAGCTCAACGTATTTTTAAACCAAAAAGGCGTAATACATTATTTGCTATTCCATTTGATTATAGTGAGTTATTATATAGTAAGCGTTTAAGTAGATCTAAAAGACCTCTTCTCCACTGGACGAGAGTACCTTTTTAGGTACTTACTAACGGATATTGACTTTGACTTTGAATTTAAGGTAAATAAAATATTAATAATGCCTCTGGTCTGAACTCGAGCAAGCTAGAGTTGTAGCGTCGATGAATCTTTTTTGAATAATCCCATTAGTATTAAATATTTTCTTAATGCGTTAACTTTAGCTCCATAAATTTGTAATGAATCCGTGAATGTTTTATCCCCTATGTTTATTTTACACCCCCCTTTTACAAACTTTGCATGCCATATTTATTTATATCTAATCAATAGCCTAACTAAAATATAAAATGTATGCTTCTAGTTCTGTAAATGACAATACTTTCATACAACCTTTCAATGAATGCGGAAAGCTTTAAGTCTCACAAACCTTCTATTGTTACGCTGTTTTAATCCGATGAACTTGATCTAACTACATCACTCGGCTGGAGCGCGAATTAACTTTGCTTTTGCACTGAAAAAAAAAAACGATCACAGGCAGCGGGATGATGCCCCTATTGTCTTCACTTTAATTGCATCGGGCTCAACTTTGCGCCACAAAAGTGACTTTACCAACTGTACCTACATACACATAGATTTCGCGGTAAACTGGTTCACGTTGTACGATGTTATGAAGTGAGTCGTATTATTACGTTATGTTCCCTGTTTTCCAGTTAAATGTGCTTTTCATAACCTGACAGATTTATATCAAGTTTTAGGTACATAAATTAACTACTATAACATGTATTTGGGTCATTAGCATTTTCTTGCAAGTGTATACAAGCTACAACGCATAAGACGGCCTTTGACCTTATAGTGTTACGTACAAATAAGTTTAAATTAATAAATAGGTAAGTAGCTATCGATTGTTAGAGAAGGCCTCCAACAGTCTACCTGGAGTCGGTCCAGGTGTTAACGTGCCCTCCGAAACACGGATTTAGTGAGTATCTTAGAATGACCTAATGGATATTACGAGGGTGAAGAAAACCAACTCAACACGTCATATCGACAACAAGCAATTGAGAAAAAGATGAAACAATATTTTTGGCGCGTACCAACTTCGGCTATACCCTGCCCTCTTCCCGACTTACTTGAACTAACTCATCGTTACTTGCAGCGCATGCAAAACGCGCCCTTATCGCGTCAGCATAAGGCTCAAATAATTATATTCGTCGTCAGTTTATAATGAGAACCACCCCGAGTTTACTCGTCGGTAGTCAAGTTGCTCTAAATTTAAATCTGCTGAATCGTGAGAAACTTGATAATTAGGGAAAATTAACAGAGCGAACACACTGTAGTGAAATAAGATTTTCTGAGAAGAATATTTTGAAAGGCTTTTTGTTTTTGCAACGGGTATTCAAATGAGGATGCAATTGTGACTTTTGTATGGCAGATATAGTTGAAGACACAGAATACGAATATGTTACACATGGTTAGGTTAGAAAGAAGAATCTTACTAACAATTTACTAACACCAACTAACAGTAGGTACCTACCTGGCGTAGAAGGCAAAACCTGCTAACGAATGATCAACTAATGTTTTTTACACTCTTCTAACTCTTCTAACAGTGATCACCAGGTGATGTCTGTGATTCTATTAAATTATGCTAACTGACAGATTATTTTAAAAAACCTTTATTCGAGACCTACAGCCGTGACAAAGCCAATTTCAGGCAACCGAGAAGGCATTGCGTATCTTCCCACGAACCATTTCGAGCCAATTTTAACCCTCTAATTAAAAATTGTAAACAAAAACATTTTTTTTAAAATAAGCTTTTCCTGGTTACCATATGGGATCAAAGTTCTCGTCAAGTCAATACAAATCAAACGAGCCTAAACTCGATGGGGTTGTGTCGTTATACTGCGGAGCTCTTATTCCCTTCCAGCTCCAGCATCAGATCAGCTCCATGTCATCATAAAATTGCATTGTCACGCAATATACGTATGCAAGCAAAAATTCAGCTCAATTGGAAACCAGGAAGTGGATCAAATTTAACGTGCTACATTTCATTACAGACAACGGGATAGGTGAAACTAAATAAAAGCTTGTAAAATAAGCTAAACAAGAACAACTAGACTTATAGAATAGATTTTGCATATCCATTCAGACTCACGGACTCACCAAAAAAATTGCTATTTTTAATCCTCCACCAAACTCAACCCCCTGCAGTAATAACGCACTTGACCACTTATTGAGGTGAACGTATCTCTTAAGGCGAACTCTACTCCAGATAAGAACAGCTACCCCCAAATCCTAGGTTATTCAGACTCACGGACCCACCAAAAAAGTTCTATTTTTAATCCTCCACCAAACTCAACCCCCTGCAGTAATCACTTGACCACTTATTGAGGTGTACGTATCTCTTAAGGCGAACTCTACTCCAGATAAGAACAGCTACCCCCAAATCCAAGGCTGTTGAGATTGAATCCAAAAAAAAAATAAGACAATAAAACAGCAAGTGAAGCAAGAATCGCGGGAATACAACACAAGTGGCATAGATTTATATCGAAATACTTAGGTAAATAGGGTCTTTTACAGCTTGTCATAAAGCATGACTTCAACTATAAACGATATAATTTGATTTATTTTTGGTTAAACAGCACCTGCTTAATAGTTACTTATGCTTTTTCAATTAACTTTTAATTCTAACTAAACTATCGCTCCCGACTTTAAAGATGAGTTCGATTCATATGTATTATGTTTGAAATCAACATTACAAGTTGCTTTATTACATTAAAGCAGTACATTTTCCAATTTAAAATTCACTACGTTACTTCCTATGGGATGCGGTGACAGCCCAGTGTCTATATAACTAGCCTCTCACTCGAGCGGTTCAGTTTGAAACCTACGCAGCACGCACCAATGACTTAACTGAGTTATGTGCGATTTAAGAAATTAAATGTCACTTGCTGTAACGGTAAAGGACACACATGAGGAAACCTGCATGCCTAAGAGTTCTTCATAACGTTCCCGAAGGCATGTGAAGTCTGCCAATCCGCACTTGCCTAGCGTGGTGGACTAAGGCCTAATTCCTCCCATTCTGAGAGGAGACCCGTACCCAACAGTGAGACAAAGAAAGGTTTGTGGAACATCCACCACACTAGCAACCTAATTTTTAACCTTAAATTAATTAATTCAACCAGTAGAAAGTATACAGCAGCAAATAAATAACGCAATATTTCTACCATGACGAAAATACATCATAATCATCGCCAACAGTGAAACAAATTCTCGAGCCCCGGCTTTCATGTCATCTAGAAATATAACCACTTTGATCAATACGTGTTTGAAGGCCGAGTGGGTGGAAGACCGAGTTGAGAAGATACTGAGAGAAGTTGAGAGTTCTCGGCCGAGTAAAGTGGTCCAAGCCGCCGTGTCAGCGTTTCGCAAACGAACCCACTTGATAGGCGGTCGAGAAGCGTGTTACGTCTTGTTTAATTTCATATTTAGACGTGCTTAACTTTAGTGTTGCTAACCAAACTTATTTTGGATACAGTGAAATTACATTAGAGTCGCGTTGAAGCTAGTATCATATGAAATTTGAACAATCAGTGACCATAGTCCATAGGGAAAATTGTCTATGGTCCTATTAACTAAATTGCTTCTTTTTTCTTTAAAACTCACTTTCAACACTAGGTATATACAAACTATTATAGACTAGTAGTAGTATTATAGTATAGTAGTAAATATCTAAAATAAATATCTTGGACATTTTCACACACGGCCATCTGACCCCAAAGTAGGCGCGAGCCTGTGTTATGGGTGTCAGAGACTGATATACATACATAGATATTTTTAAATACATACTTAAATAGATAATATTGACATCCAGACACAGAACAAATACAAGTGTTCGTCACACGAATATTTGTCCTGAGTGGGATTCGAACCCACGACCTTTGGCGCAACAGACAGGGTCACTACCGATTGCGCCAACGGGCCTGTCGAGTAGTGTAGTAGTATCTAGTAATAAAGGACTATTTATCATTACTACACTGTGATTAAAGTTCTTGAATACAACTATCATTATGTTTGTTATCATATATTTGTTAAACACAAATTAAATGGATTGTAAAAATCTGATATTGAATTTCATTTCACTTTTTTTGTTTCAGGTAATAATTATAAATTAGATACTTGAAGACCGAGTGACTGAAGAAATAGAATTTCTATTTTTGAGTATATGTAAGTATTTTGAGTATGGGAAATATTTTACAAGGTACTTTATTTTTTACATAGGCGACAAAATTGTTTGCCAAGTCTTCCTACTTAAGTTATTGATCACTATAGATAGATATCTCCTTAACACGTTTGCGGGGAGTGAACCAGACACAAAGAACTTTTATTGTTATGACCAGCTGGTATGGTTCAAAACCAGGTAAACTAATGTCGATAACGACGTAATACTGGCGTGTCTAGATAGCCATCTAATGTCATAATCAAATTAAAAGAATCTCATTCTCCTTGTGAAGGAAGCCTTCAAAGTCTCGACGTCAGCCCACTGATCAGTCGACGAGGCGTTACATCGTGGTATTTATAATTAGAAATTGGAGTCGTGACGTTTTTACTCGCAGCTAAACTTCTTATATTTTAAAACATCCCTTGATGGTAGAGGTAATTCTGCATGTAAATCGACTTGATGCGGGCGCAGACGCGGGAAATGCTAGTAGTATAAACAAACACAATAACATGGTATATCCAACAACTGCGATGCAGAAATATATATAAAACTAGCTGACCCCGCAAACGTTGTTCTGTCATATCTGATCTATATGTAATCTGTGGCTTGTTATCTAAGCTTACATTTATCTAGATGCAGTGTCCTGCGGTTGCGGTGACGTCAATCCGTCGTCCAATTACGTCAATAACCCTAGTAGTTTGTGAACTAGGCAGCCGTCGAGAGGTCTAACTGCGGCTAACAAACTGGGAATCGCGTGAGCCCTTGAAAATTCCAGATCGAGTCTCGAACCTTCAGGTAGTGGAGAAGTTTGTTTTAGATGTAGGGGTATTATATCGGACCAGTTGGGATTTAGAGGACTTCGTACCTGACTGACTAATTTGTTTTCCGCCGAAGTGAGTACGCCGACCGGACCGGACCGGTATTTTTGTTTGATTGGTACAACATGCTTAAATTTGTGAGGTTTAAGGTATGTACCATTAATTATATCCTGGATTGTGTAAATTTTTGAATGATTTAATTATTTTTTCTTCCCATTTTGTGTCTGCTGTAGGCACAATGCAAATGGCGATAAAACAGCGCTATCAAAACAAATTCTTCCTGTATTCTGTGATAAAAAAATTGATATAAAATATACTGAACACAATATATTTATGAAATAATAATATAATGTCTGGAAGGGACAATAACGGACGATTAAAATTACTCACTGGTTATGCTAGCTTGTAGAAAAACTTTTCTAATCCTGAAGGCATAACTTAAGAGAAATTTATCTTAATAAAATGTATCCTAAAAATTCTTCACATTTTATAAAACTGCTCTAGAGCTCGTCACAAAATTTGCTGATGCGCGAAACATAATAGCGATTTATATCATCTGTCTTTATATTTTGTCACGTCCTACTCAAGTCTTTCACGAAATTAATTAACCTAATAAAGTGTATTGAGTTTAACCTGCAAAATAATTATTATATGTATATGCCAGTTTTTTTTTCAGTTTGAATTGTATAATATAAAATGTCGTCATATGAGTATTTTGAAACCTCCACCAATCCACACTGGAGAAGCGTGGTGGTATGCTCTAGACTCTAGACCGTCTGTGGGGGAGACCCGCGCCCAGCAGTGGGACATCATACATATTTCCATCTTCAAGATGCTCCGGGACGGGGGTGTGATAATAATAATGACGTCATCCAAGCTTATAAAATTATGCGAACATCATAGCAGTTTTTAATTTTCCCGCAGCTGCTCGTAACGGCAGCAGGGGTGTGAAACCTGGATTATTTATATAACGCCTATTTTTCTATTTCTCCCGTTTTCCACATAGCTTAAAAAGTATTCCGTCTTATTTTCTTTTTCTTAATCAGAGAAGAAGGTCTTTGACGCTCAAGCGATTATGCCGCCCTGGTTATGACATGTTGAGCACCCACTTAACAAGAATTTGAATTACATCTTACGTTACCTATCTATATATTAACTTATAAAGTTTTATAGCATCGTCAGACGATGGATCGGCCAAAGTGCTATTACAATCAACCATGTATATCTGTAAATTTTTCCTATCATTAGCATTACAGCTACAATCCAAGACTCCGCTATTATAAATTAGTGGTTCAGTATGGTGTACCCATGATTGGTAAGGATATTCGTGAAGATCTGATCTCCATCATGTTCCCTTACCGGGCCCTAAGTTTAGATCAGAAGTACCTATATTACTGTTGTAATTACTTAAATAACGTTACTCCAAACTTATTCAATACACCAAACGTTCTTTTTCATTTGAAAATTCAAATAGCAGGTGAAATTACCATTATAGACATGCATTTTTGGCAATAACAGTTAATTCAAGTCCATATATCATTAGACAGATGGGCGTCTTTCATTTATACGAATATTACGCGGCTTGAGTTATAGCGTGGTATTACCGCAGACAGCAGACACAATAAAACTTCAGTTATATAAAGCCTTACCTTTTCATATGCTTACATTTACTATAGAGAGCTGTAACATCCATATCCATACTAATATTATAAATTCGAAAGTAACTCTGTCTGTCTGTCTGTCTCGCTTTCACGCCAAAACTACTGAACTGATTTAAATGAAATTTGGTACACAGATAGTCTAGAGCCTGAGAGAGGACATAGGCTCCATTTTAATTGGAAAAAAGTGTTGTAAACGGTTGATAAGGGCGGTGAAAGGTTGTATGAAAGTATTGTCATTTTCAGAACTAGAAGCATGGCCTGTAATGTTAGATGTAGATATTGTGAATAAATAAATAAATTTAAGTTACTCAAACAAGGAAAGACAACAATGTATTACCCGATAACGCGTTTAACAGGAACCAGTGATTAATCAGGACAGTGTCTCCTTTGCGCGCCGCAGGGATCAATCATACCATAATCTCGGCAACTTCGCTAGGGTGATTATCGGCTGCGCTACGCTGTGTAATTACTGGTGACAAGTCAATAGCAAACGTTTAGAGCCTTCCGATAAGCGTGTTGGCTTATTAAAGGTTTATTGACATTGTATTAATAGTTATCTGCTGTTAAACAATGCATTGCATATTGTTCACACTACATCACAACCCTTTCTTTGTCCCACTGTTGCACGGGTCTCCTTTCAGACCCATTCTTTTACGATTGCAGTTCAGATTCCACCACAACCCTTTCTTTGGCACGGGTCTCCTCTCGTAATGGGAGGGATTAGGCCTTAGTCCACCACGCTGGCCAAGTGCGGATTGGCTGACTTCACATGCCTTCGAGAACATTATGAAGAACTCCCAGGCATGCAGGTTTTCTTACGATGTGTCGCAATTATTCGCTACTAAATTTGAATGTATGCACGCTCGCGCTCGGAACGCTTGGCGGAACGTTTGGCGGAACGATTGGCGGAACAGGAGGATAACGTCACACATTATCGTGCGTGTTGCTGGCGTTCATCTATTTATAAGACGTTATCACATAAATTGGTCTATTTGAAAAATATTTTTTTTAAAACCAATTTACTTATTAATTAATATGTATTGGTAAATTATTGGTTAAAAGTCAAAGTCAAATTGGTGATTGGACACTCTTAGCGAAAGACTAGGTAACTACAAACTACTAAAACAAAGATATATAATGCCATTCTAAATTGATTAATATACAGCAACAAAACATTTATTTACTTATGAACGCTCTAACGTGAAATGTTAAATAAGATTAGTTATTGATCATTGAATGAATGAATGAGTCAAGTACGTAGATTCCGTTTCTCGACTAATGATAAGCTTATTAGCTTATTCCGGCTAATTGGGTTTATATTTAGTAGATAATGCATCTACATCAACCGGCGGTGTGGCCACTTCCGTAGTTCGATTCATTCGTTCAGTAATAGAGGTCAGTTGTTATAGTATTCTCCTACTTTTCTTGAAGGTCCTAGGCTTAAATCCAATAACGTGGCTTATCTTTGTAAGGTCCCATGTTTGGTAATATGCCTATTACCATACATACCATGAAGCGTCCGTAACCCAACGGCTCACATCGATTCAATGTGATCGAAAGGGTTAAGCAACGACGGGCGCGGTCGGATTGTGGATGGGTGACCGTCAGTGGCAAAATTTCATGGACGCTACCGTGCTTCGGAGGCATGTTAAGCCGTCGGTCCCGTTTGTTTTCAATGTTTGTAACAGTCGTTAAGCCTTGTCGAAGACCTACGTGGCTTGAGAAAATTAAACACTGGGTGAGCTAAACCCTTCACCAATTTGCATTGGAGCAGCGTGGTGGAGTATGCTCTAGACCTCCCGCAGCTTGGTCTGTGTTGGAGACCCGTTCCCACACTGTTTCGTTTTTGTAGAGGCAACCAAATTAGTTCTCAAGGCATCAAGGGTATCAGCATAGCAACGCATCTCAGTAGAGTCACATTCAAGGTCTGCCACAGTTGTCATAAACACAGCGGATTGGTGGTGGCGCTCGTTTGCTATCTTACACCGAAAAAATATCTGCAAACGACTAAGAATCAAATATTTCGCACGAACAAAGCCAATAAAGCGCTGGGAATTCGCTGAATTATGACTGTAACTTCAGTAACTGCGGCGGTAAGTCATACTTTTTTAATCAAAATTCTCTTACCGACGTGTAATAGTCGCCGTTTCAACTTCCTACTGTTAAATTATTAACGCTTATTGGATTTTCACTGATTTTCTTATTGTAATTGTTGTTGTGTCAACATTTTGTCTTTGTTTCATACAAGAATGAATATCTTTGAAAGTAAACAAAGTTTGTTATAATAAACCATAACCATTTGACACACCCGTCAACGCAATTGAATTAAAAACAATTTTTGATTAAGTAATACATGCTGTAATTTAATATGACACATATATGTACACTGAATGCTATGAAGGCATGGAAGTAATAGATCCTCAGGTATTATTTGAATCCATATATGAAGGGAACATACGGATACCATTCATAGGATTTAAGGATATCATTTGAGGAGTGAGTTTTTTAGTATCATATTTTTAGGTACACTACAAAATATAAAGTTTATATATGAAATGAAATAAAAATAACAGACATGGTAAATGTGGTGTCATTTTGATAAAGTATTCAAATTCATACAAATTACAATCACACTCATCAATATCGAACATAACATTTCGAGAAACTTTTCTCATTACTCAGCACACTGTCCCCTATTTAAATTGCTCCGATCAGATCATACCATTCAGCCATCAAACTGATGGCTGAATTATATGATTCTTGACGTTTCAATCCAAATGAAGTTTTTTTTAATGTAAATAAGAATGTTAACAATTTAATGTAATAAGAAATGAAGAAAGTCATATATAATACTAGCTTTTACCCGCGGCTCCGCCCGCGTGGTCCAAGGGAATTATCAATGAGTTGTTTATCATACATGACAACGCCATCTATTAACAACATCCGGAACTAAATATCTAGCAAATAACAAAACATCGATATCTTCCCATGAGGATGATTACCGCGGTAAAAAGTAGCCTACGTCACTCTCCACCCTCCTCACTATCTCCACACACAAAAACCATACCATATAATAGCTTCGTTGCGACGTGAAAGCCGGACAAACAAACAAATAAATAAATAAACAAACAAACACACTTTCGCATTTATAATATTAGTATGGATTTTATTTCGGGATTGACTTCTAAACAAGTCGAATTATCTTAAGTAATTAAATAAACGCTTTAAACTCCCACCCCTGCTTTGCACGTAAAACCGTCAGCCTAATTTTCATCGTAAGATATTTAATTAATTATTATTAATTTAATTAATTTATTATTTAATTTAATTTTTATCATAGCAGTGAAAACCCGGATTCCCTTTTACGCATGTGATGACATCGCTCCAAAAGAGATATAGTTCAGGTATGCTGTTGACAAATTGGAAAAAAGTGTTGTAAACGGTTGATAAGGGCGGTGAAAGGTTGTATGAAAGTATTGTCATTTTCAGAACTAGAAGCATGGCCTGTAATGTTCACATGCCTTCGAGAACATTATGAAGAACTCCCAGGCATGCAGGTTTTCTTACGATGTGTCGCAATTATTCGCTACTAAATTTGAATGTATGCACGCTCGCGCTCGGAACGCTTGGCGGAACGTTTGGCGGAACGATTGGCGGAACAGGAGGATAACGTCACACATTATCGTGCGTGTTGCTGGCGTTCATCTATTTATAAGACGTTATCACATAAATTGGTCTATTTGAAAAATATTTTTTTTAAAACCAATTTACTTATTAATTAATATGTATTGGTAAATTATTGGTTAAAAGTCAAAGTCAAATTGGTGATTGGACACTCTTAGCGAAAGACTAGGTAACTACAAACTACTAAAACAAAGATATATAATGCCATTCTAAATTGATTAATATACAGCAACAAAACATTTATTTACTTATGAACGCTCTAACGTGAAATGTTAAATAAGATTAGTTATTGATCATTGAATGAATGAATGAGTCAAGTACGTAGATTCCGTTTCTCGACTAATGATAAGCTTATTAGCTTATTCCGGCTAATTGGGTTTATATTTAGTAGATAATGCATCTACATCAACCGGCGGTGTGGCCACTTCCGTAGTTCGATTCATTCGTTCAGTAATAGAGGTCAGTTGTTATAGTATTCTCCTACTTTTCTTGAAGGTCCTAGGCTTAAATCCAATAACGTGGCTTATCTTTGTAAGGTCCCATGTTTGGTAATATGCCTATTACCATACATACCATGAAGCGTCCGTAACCCAACGGCTCACATCGATTCAATGTGATCGAAAGGGTTAAGCAACGACGGGCGCGGTCGGATTGTGGATGGGTGACCGTCAGTGGCAAAATTTCATGGACGCTACCGTGCTTCGGAGGCATGTTAAGCCGTCGGTCCCGTTTGTTTTCAATGTTTGTAACAGTCGTTAAGCCTTGTCGAAGACCTACGTGGCTTGAGAAAATTAAACACTGGGTGAGCTAAACCCTTCACCAATTTGCATTGGAGCAGCGTGGTGGAGTATGCTCTAGACCTCCCGCAGCTTGGTCTGTGTTGGAGACCCGTTCCCACACTGTTTCGTTTTTGTAGAGGCAACCAAATTAGTTCTCAAGGCATCAAGGGTATCAGCATAGCAACGCATCTCAGTAGAGTCACATTCAAGGTCTGCCACAGTTGTCATAAACACAGCGGATTGGTGGTGGCGCTCGTTTGCTATCTTACACCGAAAAAATATCTGCAAACGACTAAGAATCAAATATTTCGCACGAACAAAGCCAATAAAGCGCTGGGAATTCGCTGAATTATGACTGTAACTTCAGTAACTGCGGCGGTAAGTCATACTTTTTTAATCAAAATTCTCTTACCGACGTGTAATAGTCGCCGTTTCAACTTCCTATTGTTAAATTATTAACGCTTATTGGATTTTCACTGATTTTCTTATTGTAATTGTTGTTGTGTCAACATTTTGTCTTTGTTTCATACAAGAATGAATATCTTTGAAAGTAAACAAAGTTTGTTATAATAAACCATAACCATTTGACACACCCGTCAACGCAATTGAATTAAAAACAATTTTTGATTAAGTAATACATGCTGTAATTTAATATGACACATATATGTACACTGAATGCTATGAAGGCATGGAAGTAATAGATCCTCAGGTATTATTTGAATCCATATATGAAGGGAACATACGGATACCATTCATAGGATTTAAGGATATCATTTGAGGAGTGAGTTTTTTAGTATCATATTTTTAGGTACACTACAAAATATAAAGTTTATATATGAAATGAAATAAAAATAACAGACATGGTAAATGTGGTGTCATTTTGATAAAGTATTCAAATTCATACAAATTACAATCACACTCATCAATATCGAACATAACATTTCGAGAAACTTTTCTCATTACTCAGCACACTGTCCCCTATTTAAATTGCTCCGATCAGATCATACCATTCAGCCATCAAACTGATGGCTGAATTATATGATTCTTGACGTTTCAATCCAAATGAAGTTTTTTTTAATGTAAATAAGAATGTTAACAATTTAATGTAATAAGAAATGAAGAAAGTCATATATAATACTAGCTTTTACCCGCGGCTCCGCCCGCGTGGTCCAAGGGAATTATCAATGAGTTGTTTATCATACATGACAACGCCATCTATTAACAACATCCGGAACTAAATATCTAGCAAATAACAAAACATCGATATCTTCCCATGAGGATGATTACCGCGGTAAAAAGTAGCCTACGTCACTCTCCACCCTCCTCACTATCTCCACACACAAAAACCATACCATATAATAGCTTCGTTGCGACGTGAAAGCCGGACAAACAAACAAATAAATAAATAAACAAACAAACACACTTTCGCATTTATAATATTAGTATGGATTTTATTTCGGGATTGACTTCTAAACAAGTCGAATTATCTTAAGTAATTAAATAAACGCTTTAAACTCCCACCCCTGCTTTGCACGTAAAACCGTCAGCCTAATTTTCATCGTAAGATATTTAATTAATTATTATTAATTTAATTAATTTATTATTTAATTTAATTTTTATCATAGCAGTGAAAACCCGGATTCCCTTTTACGCATGTGATGACATCGCTCCAAAAGAGATATAGTTCAGGTATGCTGTTGACAAAACCTCGTTTTTAACTGCCGTATGAAGATATGATTCAAAAATGTTGGCAAAAATACAATAATACTGCCACCGGACAGTAATTGTGTGTATCCAATTTTGAACCACTTCTATGAATTGGTTGGACTTTAGAAATTTTCCATTCTGACGGGTAGTGGTACCATCCTGGTACATATACCTAAATGACCACCAACTGCTGACTTCAGTTGGTCAGTGAAACCCATGGACGACCTTCCGCGCACTATTGCCTAGAGACATTTCAAAAATAGGATGGCAATAGAAAACTTGCGTTGGTATAAGGCAATTAAAATAAGGCAAAATCACTTATGTGAATATTTCTCTCCGCCTGTCGACAAACGGCATTTTCTAGAAAGACAAGCGGGGAACGAGTGCAGTGGCGGCCACTCGCAATCAACTCGAGACAACGGGACAAAAGGCAGAGCAGACCGCCTTCTCATACAGACGAGAGCTCGCTAACGAGGCTGCCTTGCGTACGTTAACTCGCCTACAATTACTTTACTGAGTTGACGTGGGTTTATGTTGTACTAGCATCATCTTTACTTTGCCACGCACTGTTTAACAGACACTTGGGTTTAAAGAAATGCTAACTTTAAAAAGAAATAACGATCGGCCTACCGCATTGGTGTTTTGACTAGCCCGAATGTTGGATGTTTCAAGGCCACCCTAAGGCCAGAGACAAGCCAGTTATCGGCCCCGGATATCTTAATATCATCCGAAGCGTACTGCTAACCTATATCCATCTCTTATCTACGACATTCTACAGAGTTGAAACATGGGATTATCCACCAGAAGTAAGTTGAAAGGTTATAGCTGAAAGTACTCGCGACCACCTACAAAAACATCCTTCACAGTTCCCGAATAAATTGCCCGGAAAATTGTTATGCTCTCACCTCGTTAGGCAAATAGCGTGGAAAAACAAGCAATCTGACCTTATAGCGCGAGCGTGTGTAATGGCCGTATTTTAGAGGTATATCCTGCGGGACTGACAGTGTGTAGTAGACTTTATGAAGATCCGTTTTCACCAATTATGTTTTGATTCCATTTGAATCTAATCTATACTAATATTAAAAGAACGCGTTTTCGAGTTCCATTTCAAAAAATATTTTTGTACTATATAGCCACATCGTGAGGAATCCATCCATCCATCCATCAGCCTTTCAAAGTCCACTGCTGGACATAGGCCTCCCTTAATCGGTGCCACTCCTCCCGATCCTGTGCCTTCTGAGTCCAGCGATTTCCCGCTGACTTTTTCAGGTCATCAGTCCATCTGGTAGGAGGGCGGCCTGTGCTCCGTTTCCCGAGGAATAGTCTAAGATCCCGCTATACAACGACCTTCACCGAGATGTTTATTTAATAAAACGTATTTTATATTCAATTTAATATGTCAATAAATATATTACATATGGGTTGGCTAACTAATTTCAGTCCAGGATATGATTAATTAATAATTTAAAAAAAAAATTTTTTTAAACAGTTCACCGGTTTGATTACTAGACAAATTCTATACCAATCGAAAGTATGAAGCCCACAGATTATGCAAACGTTAGGTTGTCTATTCTTTTCCGGTCACAACTCTCGAGTAGGCAGGTATAAACAGGTAAATCGATCGATATCGCATTTTGCACCGGTCTGATTAATGAATTAAAATTAAATGAAATGGAAGATTATTCCATTATGAACACGGTGGTATAGGGTTGTCTGCGAAAAATCAGTCCCGAATTCCAGTTGTCGAATCCATCGAGTCGTAATACATGCAAGCGAAGCTGCAGGCGTACCTACCATATACGGACGGTACGGAATAAAAAAAATAAAAATTAAAAATATCACCCCTAAATGATATTTCTATAATTTATGCACTTTATTTTAATTTGATATATATTATTCTTTCTATATCAGTGTACCTAGTATTGTACTGAATTATATATACATAGAGTCTAATTCTTGCCCAATTCCTACGTATTGTATACTCAGGTTGGTCTGAGATTGTATATGTATTAATTTTCTTTTAAATTAGGTTTTACATTTGGTTAGTTTAAAGCATACTCTCCCTATTTTGTTTTGCATGTTGTCTACACCTGTAACTACTAGTTATACAATAAAATAGCTGGATTACTAAAGAAATGTTATTGTAGATACCTACTTCGACACTTCAAAGAACGCCGTAACACCTGTTTACGCAAAATTGTTTATTTCAAGCCAATTTATTCAGCCGTTTATTTCAAAACAAATTCTAGCGACAGGTAGGCATCGGCGGCGTAAACACGACTTTCACCGGTTTTTAATATCGCCGCTCATTGTTTATCGTCCATCCGGGAGTTTTATGTTGTCGGTAGCAAGTAATTTTACTCAAGGGCGGCATTCGAGATCAAATTGAAACGAGTTTTGATGGGAGAACGTACCTTAAGTGCAGCTTTTGAATAAGTTTTATTCGCGGAAAGGGGTTATCGAAGCGAATTACATAATATTCCAGCCATACGAGATGTTTAGATGTAAGCGGTAGTAGAATGGTTGGCTGCCCGTTTCCGGACAGTCCCTACGACACAGGAGTTCACAGGACTCATAACACAACTAAGAAGGCCTAGAGCGTACTTCACCACGCTGCTCCAGTTCGGGTTAGAGAAGGTCAAGCCATTCTAGGTTTCCAGACATATCTCTTGATATCTATATCATATCTATGTCTGGGACATAGTTTGACGAATGGTATTTTACGATAGTAATTGGTATCGGCGGTTTAAAATACCCTTCGAACTAGGGACATGACTGTTGCGCCAGGGGTCGTGGGTTCGAATCCCACTAATATTCGTGTGACGAACACTTGTATTTGTTCTGTATCTGGATGTTAAAATTATCTATTTAAGTATGTATTTAATGTTTGTATATCAGTCTCTGGCACCCATAATACAGGCTCGCGCCTACTTTGCGGTCAGATGGCTGTGTGTGAGAATGTCCAAGATATTTATTTCTTTATAATGGTTATAGGTTAAAATTCAATTCAATTCATTTCCCCACTTAAGTGTATGGAACGATCCTTGCCAAGAAATAGGACAAATGCTGCAACGACCCGATAAGGGGCCTAAAAAACGGTAAAAAACAATGTGCCAGGACGAAGACCCGATAATGTTATGACATTATACTATTGGAGGAATGCCAAGCGGTAGACCCTTCCAGCCGGGAAGAGGCTTGCAGCCTGTAAAGGGCCTCTTAAACAGTACGATTTATCGCTTCGATGAAGGAAATGAATTTTTTAATCAGAAAAAATGACATTTATGCCATATTTATTTGACATTTATTACACACTTATTTGACTTTATATATGACATGTAGACATTTACTTGGTAAATTAATAAATTGTGACATAATAGCAGGTAGGTAAATTTTAAAATTTTAATTTGTATGCATGATACCTATCTAAGTTTGTAATTGAAATTATTAATTGAAATTATTATACATATTGTAAATGCTAATATGTATTTGTTGCCTGAATTGGTTAAGTCACTCATATGTACTTAAGACAAATAAATAATTTGAATTTGAATTTGAAATAGCAACTTATTCATATATCGGATTCGGCCGATAGCGTGTATGTGGGTTAATAAGTCTATTTTTTTTTGTATAGCGTGTTCTATCTTATTTAATCAAACTCAATTTAAAATAAAGTTACTAAACACTTTATAGCTACACCGTATCTATCGATCGTTCTCGAATATACACTCAATTCACGCAATGCGGTCGTTGCCATCAATCATTCACTTGATAGAAACGGGCGGCAAAGACATTTCCACACAGGCAAATTCTTTCAAAAATTCAATTTTTTTTATTTTCTATACTTAAAACATACAGATAACTTTAAAGGTATTACAGAAGACAATACTCATAATTATTAAACACACAGAAGATAACAAATCCAAAATAAATGCGGAGAGACATCAGAATCAGTGCGACGCCCGTTGTTTGTTTTGTTAGTTGCAAGTTTAAATATTTTAATGTAAAATTATACGGTCAAAATTTTGTTTTTAAAAAAAAAGCTTTTTATGACTTTTTTTATTTTCATGCATTGTCATCGGAACCTTATAATGTACCTATGCCAAATTTCAGCTCGATAGCTTCAATGGAAGTGGGAGAAATATTGATTGCAAGATTCCAGGACATACATACATACATACATAGATACTTACGAGTGAAGTTAAATAAAAGCTTTTAATAAATACCATACAACTAAAGTGTAAAACGAACTAATTTGATCCTCGGTCGCGTCGACTTAGATCAAGAAAATTGTTAACGATATATTGGCATACACACAATTCGTCTTTAAGACAAATCGCATTGTATAAGGGTCCCACTGCGTATCGGAACGTACTTCCGATATTATAAGCGAGGACTCTGGGCCTCTTTAGAAATTGATTTTTATACCTATGACCGTATTTGAAGCATTCACTCTACATACGAAATACGCGGGTAATCGTGGAGAAATTGTTTTATTTCGACTGTAGTTTATTTATGAATAAACACAGTTTAAAATGTTTCATCGGACACGTAAACGGTTTTAAGAGAGCCTGTCTGAATAGAAGTGTGTCTGGATATTAGAACCACTCAATCCCACGCCTTGTATAATTATAAATAAATAATTATTAAACTAAAATAAACACGCTATTGTAGATAATTTAATTAGTTACTTTCTTATTTTATAGGCATATTGTTAAGATACTTGTGTGTTATTTTGTCGAAATAAATTTATGGTCATTCAAAATCATTCATTCATTGATTGGGTCGCCAGTCGTATTATGTCCCCCGCACTGATACCCCATGGGCACCTATCCCCTCCGAACTTTGTTCAGAGCTAAACTTATGTAGGCAATAATGTAAACGTAGGACGGGACGCTCGAGTACCATCAAATGTTTTTATTCTGTTTAATCTCAGACAAAATTAAGTCATTAATTTCAATGATAAGCTTACGACACTCAAAGGAAAAACTTATTTATGTAAAATTAGATATTTCTGCTGTTCAATTATACAACAGATAGCTTTTAAGATATTAAAAATGTTTCATTTAAATAACAGATGTTAGCTTGGGAATAATAACCTAAGTAAGGTTGTAGGTAATTACCAAAAACCTGATAAAATTAAAATTATTAATTTTTTATGCAGATTCATTTATTGCGAAAATATGGCGTAGGCCTCCTTTATTTTTATTAAGGCTATATTTTAGCATAGCAGTTATAAGCAGATAATTCCAGTTTCATATCTACATGCATCTACATGACTTTACTAATCTGTGCGTTTGCAATGAAAATATGATATGCTTTATGGATTAAGGATTTCATTGTGAGGAAACATGCTTGTCTTAATACTGGCCAGCTTGGTGGAGTATAGTACCTATAAGGCACGGGTCAGCGGAGGGGTTAGTGGCCAACCCAATTGTTGGAAGTTTTTAGACCGCTCATAGGCATGACATGGATTATCGACTGTTGTCTTATGATAACAAATGGGACTCATAGCTGAACGTGACCTCTAAACAGAAGCGCTTGAGAGAAAAGCGTTCTTTGTGATGGATTGTAATTGATGATAGTTAAAATGAAAAAAAAAAAATATTTCTAAACTCGAGTTAAATGGGAATAGTTATCCGGAGAGTAAAGCCAAAACGCGTTCCCACATGCCAATACAAACGGGAATTTCGAACTAGCGAAAACCTGGTTTAATAAAGAAATAGCTGATGATCGATGGTCTAGCCAATATTGGCTCGTGTAGCAATCTTTCAAGCGTCCGTGTTTTGAGGTAAAGTATCAGAGAGTTGAAATCCACCAACTATCCATTACTTTGACTATAGTCTAGTTTGCAAATAAAGAGATTTTGTGGTTGGGTGTGAATTTTTAGTTCTAGTTTAGAATTAAATTTGCAAATTTTCGAAATTCAATTTATATTGAATGACAAAAATACAGAGAAACAAACTAGGTAAAAAAATCATTCATTGCACGCGACACCATCGCAAAAGTTAAATTTTTAGAAACATTTTCATTCAGTAAATTGGATTTGTGGTTGAAAAAAGAATACTGTATTTGACGTATGTGTCAAACGCATTGTTTTTAAAACGGCAATGCTCTAATTCGCATAAATTTTCCAGCCAGAATTTCAAACACCATACACGTTACTTTAAAAAAAATTAAGATACAGAACATTTTAAACGTTCTTCCGTCTTGTTAGAGTTAATTTTCAGACAGCGGTGTTTACGCTGCTGTTTTCGCTATCCGAATTCGTACGCTCAAATGAATGGGAGGATATAGTAAGTTTCGCTTTATTGGGTTTTTCAGTTGAAGCTGGATTTTGAATATTGCGCTAAGCGTTTTACAGGGCGACAAGCGGAAGATTACGTTGTCCATTCACTTTTAAATCTCGAATTCGTTTCCTGTTTGGAAAGTTCGGATGATAAATGTGTTCGATTTTTAAATCGGTATTGTTTCGAGTCATAGGGCATTTTAGTTTTCGTGGGTGCATAATTATTTTGATTTAATTTTATTCTTCAGGTAAGGTAAGAGGTTTTCAATCGATTATTTCAGAGCAAAGGAGACTTAAGAAAAACTATCATATACTTTTTACAGTATACAATTTTCAAACATCCTAAAATTCTAAAGCAGCTGCAGACATTTCAAAAGTCATAGCACCTTAATCCCTGGCGTATCTAAAGCACACTTGAAAGGCGCGCATTTGCGTATGAATGTGCCGCTGAACTGGGTCGCACTACCCGAGGCTATCACCGTGAAAACTCCTGTCCTGACGCCACCTTCAGAAGCCTCGAGACTTTCAATAACTCCTGTTTAACAAGAGTTGTGTCGTAGTACGGAGTTAATTGTTTTTACTGATAGAAAAGATAAGAGACTATAAAGGTAGAAAATTCCGGTTCGCGTGCCATTTTTGTGATGAGGATATAGATTGATAGAGCGTTGGTTCGAACTTCAATCCACTGGCCTGTTTATCTACGCCTACATACGCGCGAGTTGCGTGTGTCGGTGTTTGTGTAAAAGTTTTGTGGTCGGACATGCATCGAGTAGCGGCGACTTAGTGGTGTGGCCAGTGGCGACACTAGGACTTTTATAGGGGGAATTAGACGGCCGAACCGCGTGCGCGACGATCGACTGGCTCCCACGCTCAACAGCGGGGAAGTCGCCGACGGGGTTTACCCTTGGAGTAATTGCCCGGATAGGGGATCTCCCGTAACTCCGAATTCCCTCAATGCTCCTGCATTGCATGCAGCGCAGCAGCAGCGCTACAGCCCCGCGCAAGAGGAGGAAAGGTCTGTCTATCTGTTGGCGACACCGTGTGCGGATAGTCTTTATAAAATTCTAGCTTCGCTCGCATGGAATTAGACATAACAATAGTTTTGTTTACACCTAGTAATATTATATAGCCTATGTAACTCAGTGAAGATGCAGCTTTCTATTGGTTAAAGAATTTTTGAAATCGGTCCAGTAGATTTTGTGTGAAAATATTAAAAACAAATCTTTCCACTTTATAATATTAGTATAGAAGTATAGATATCGATACTGCCATCTGCAGGTTGGTCACAACAACGTTATGTGACTGTCGCGTGTGCCCTACCCTTAAGACTACTAGTATAGTTAAAACGGAATAGCGTAGTCGGGTGTGAAGTCTCCCGCGCGAAGTGGCTCACATCAAAGCGTGTCGTCGCACCACAGATCACATATTTTCGTAACAGCCGGCCATTACCGCGCCGCGAATGTCCGCCGGGCTAATTGCGTTCCGCGTCGCGCTTTGTTCAGCGATGAAGTCTGATAAGCCACAGATATTATCTGGAAAGTTAGTGACTGGAGGTTATGTTTATAATATAAATGTTTTTATTCTTGAAGGATCGTAGGAGTCAGTAATTGCAAATATAAGGATTGTTGACCTTGTGTTTATTTAGCTGATCAACAATCAAATGCTGCTGCAATGCAAAAGGTGCTGCGTGCATGAAGGTATACACCACCATACATTTTTGTTCGCGGATTGTTGCAAAGTAGATTAATCCATGGTTTGTACATACACTGTTGCCATACACCGGGCATAAATCCAAACTCCAAGCGACCATAAGAAGTTAGAAAAACCCAATAAGTCTTTACCCAACCCAGGATCAAACCCAGGATCACTTTTTTCGCAGTGACGCTTGCCTGCAAACACCTGTAAGCTGATGAATAACCTTACATCGAACTAACCGTACCCAGTAAATTGAGCTGAGCTTGCTCATACCTGCATATGCCAGCGAAATATGGCGGCCTCGCGCAAACATGCATAACCATGATAAGCCGAAGCTTTGTTCGCTGCGCTTGTAACCCGCCGTGCTAATTACTTCGCGAATGCGAAATAGTTCAGCTTTTCACTAACTGGTTTAAAGTTGGCTTAATTTTTATTCGGTTAGCTTGCATGTGATGTTGTTTATTGTTAGATTTTGGGGGATAAATGGGGTGGAAGTAGCAACAGGGTAGCGGTAGATAGGTACTAACTCATTCGTGTACCTTTATCGTGTCGTGTTGACCACAATATTTGTTAGTATTATGAACAACTTGATAATCGTTGGTAATAGGAGGATATGAATATGATCAATTCATTCAAAATTAATTCAAAAACCACCGGTAAAGTTGTAATCAAGAAACTTTGCTTAGAGTTTCTGTTTTGATGTGATAACGTCTTATAAATCGATGAACGCCGGCTGCACACAGGAACAAACTCATTGTCACACTATTCCGCCTTAGCGTAACGTCCATAGCCTAATGGCTCACGTAGATTCAATGTGATCGACAGAGATAAGCAACGACGGGAGCAGTCGGTTTGTGGATGGGTGAACGCTAGTGGCAAAATTTCATAGATGCTACCATGTTTCGGAGGGCACGTTAAGCCGGGTCCTAAAAACAACCGGGTTTTCAATGGTGAAAACAATCAGTAAGTTTTGTCAAAAGACCTTCGGGTGGCTTGAGAACATTTGACACTGGGTTGGCCAGTAACTACTCCACCAATCCGCATTGGAGCACCGTGGTGGAATATGTTCTAGATCTCCCGCAGATTTGTCTGTGGGGGAAACCCGTTTCCAGCAGGGGGACGTCTATGGGTTGCAGCTAACAATCAGAGTTGTCGTTGAAATGATGACTTGATAACAGTATCACGGACGGCAGACATGACGCGAGTAGTAGTAGAGTAGTAGTATTATTGTGATTCGTAAAGCCGTTTTACAACTTGGCAAATTACTTAACCACTGATCATACTCTTAGCTTCACGCATTAAGTGCTACTTGGCTTCGTTAACTATACCTGATAGTAAATGTTTATCACGATTACGGGTTCCATGTGTGTGCTATCTCGTCTGCGTCGTAAAAATGTTTTCTCATAAACACAGTTTTCCGGTTAGCTACAACTAGTTGGGAACGGATCTCCCCTACAGACACAGCTGCGGGAGGTTCAGATCATAGTCTACCACGCTGCTCCAATATTAATTGGTAGAGAGTTTATTGGCCGATTCAGTGTCGAATGTTCTCAAGGCAACCCAAGGTCTTTCGACAAGGTTTAACGCTTGTTTTTACCATTGAAAACAACCGGGACCGACGGCTTCACGTGCCCTCCAAAGCACGGTATCACCCATTAACTTAACTAGTTTTCTGTTTAATACACTCCAATGATGAACATAACGAAGAGTGAGCCAGATGTGAAGTCTGCGACATATTGGGGACCATTTGCAAACTAACAACACCAGCTTGTTTCATACTGCTATGGATTAATTGCTCTGCTAGTTAAATGTAATTTAAGGCAGTTTGTTCTAAGTGGGCGGCGAATCGGTACACTAGATCAGAGAGTGCCGGCGATCGGTCGAACGATATGTTGCTTTGTTTATATAATACTAGGTTTCCCCGTGGCTGCGCCCGCGTCGTTACGATTTACATGTATAACTACCTGTACCATCAATGGATGAACGATTGTTAGTGTTTTGTCCATTTCCTGGATAGGTACCTTGCAATTTTTTGGGAAAAAAGTAGCCAATGCCACTCTATTAGTTTATACATATAATGCAAAAATCTCTTTGATCCATCATTCCATTTAAGAGGAGAAGAATGACAGAACACACTTCCCCATTTATTGGGAAATATAAATGGTATTAATAAATTAATTATTAGTAAGGATTAAAGAATTTTAATATGACCCTTGAAACATTCATTCTAGTGTAATCTGAATATTAATGACTGTGCTTCGACCAGCGTGGGTGGCATGTGAATCATACATGTCAGAGCCGCCAACTGGTAATAACCGCTAGTGCCGGAAATTTCTTTATTGCTTTTTTTGTTTTCAGCAGGTTATGCTTGGTTAAAGGTTAAGAATCATTCGGGCGACGTAAAAATGTTTGACTCTCCCTATCTCGTATAAATAATTCTCTCCACTCGACGACTTTCCTATCGGTTTTCCGTACTGCAAGCAATATGGCGTGCCAATTGCCAGTACAGCTTACATACACTTTGAGATTTTATCGGTAACACTTGTTCGTCTGTAGATTTTATTCTAATGATTCCGTTCGAGAAGCAAGCGCGCGCTGGGCAACTTTAAGCTTGTGAATGAGGCCGACGGAAAATGACCCATAGAAATTCGCATAGGAGCAGCGTGTCAAATCATGCTCTGGTGTCTATTTATACTTATAAAATAAATAAACAAATAAATGTTAAAATACTTGTCTATAGGTAATTATTTTAGTCTTCAAGAATAGCAAAGCATCTGAGACCGACTAGGAACGAGAACCCAACTAACAATTACTATCTGAACTATTACTAACACAAACTAACAGGATTGATTCAGGAAGAGTTTATCGTAGGACTGTCTTAGCCGTCCCGTTTTACCCTTTGGGTAAGGAACCCTAAAAAGAGTAGACCTTTTAGAACTAAATAAGATCATTTATTATAAGGTAAATACCGGATTAAGAATAAATCCGGAACTTCGTACAATTTAGAGCGGTGGAAACATCTGTGATTTTTTCGATCACTGATCGAAAAAATCCACGGCCAGTCATACTTGTGACGTCATTCTTGCTGTTATAGCAACTAACCCCATAGCAAGAGGTAGGAGGTAGTCCTACCTAGGGTCGACTTTCAACCCAGTTAGTATCTCGTTAAGCAGCCGGGAGCTAATCCGGTTATCCGTGCCGGCTGGCGCTTATCGGAAACGTGTCGCTTCCACTCGAGGGATGGGTTGCAAATTGGTTTCATTAGCACATTAAGAATCAAACATAAATTGAATAGTATGGAATTAATGTACGTAATGCTATGTTACTTTACAATATATTCTTTCTAGTTTACATCTATGGTATCTTGAATTTCTTACGTGGTAACGTCTTATAAATCGATAAACGTCTACACATTAAACAAAAAGTTTGACGTCATCCAGGTCATCCTCCCGTACCGCCAAACGTACCGCTAAGTGTTACGCCAAGTATATACAGTCGGTAGCCGGTATACATTCAATTTTAGTGTGTAGCCCATAGCAATAGAGCTAGTTTACTAAGGTGTACTGAGATTAATCTATTTTACACAGTAAAGTAAAGTTGATAGCGTGATTCAGAAAAAGGCACAGCGCCATCTAATTTGAATCAACGCTAAAATTTCTAATGATATTTCTTATCACGTAAAATTATCGACCGTAAACCGACTTTACCGACCGACAACCATTAATTTTTTTACATAATTGTCAATATGTACAAAGCTAACCCCAAAATGTTTAATTCAATTATACGGATACAAAGCAATACAAAACAATACCTCGACTTAGTAAGGCTGGTTAGAGTCCGTTCCTGTTTACATTTAGCATCCGAGCTCTGATATTTACCCAACAGCTTGTCCTATTTTCAAAGGCAAAAGCCGCAACATTCTGGAACGTTCTTCACGTTCGTTACAGGGCAGGTGCAGGCCTAATCCGGTTATCCGGCTGCCAGCTGCCAGGACAATGGCATTACCGGCTGGCCGTACAATGTAGAACTGCTTTAATGAATCTGGTAACGAGGTTTGGAGTCAAAGTCCATTTTTTGTCCGTGGATAAATAGTCTGAGGTTTCTTTTCTTTCTACATCAAGTCAAGAGAGAAATTCATGCACTAAAATCAAAGGAGTTCAGTTCACCTGGAACTTTTTTTGGATCTGGGAGCAAAGGAGCAAGCTTAGATGATCGGATCACTGGGGGAAGACCGGGTTATGGTGAAAAGCATCTACTGCCTTCTCCTGCTCTGCCTATACCTTGGGAGTAAACCAGGCGTTATGCTAGCCCAAAGAATAAGACTTTGGTCTCTTCAAATTAGCTGAGCTTTACCTGCGTTTCCACTCGCGGTAAATCGTTTGTCGTGCAGAACTACCGCTACTATTAAGGTATGGTTTAAATTATAAAAAGTAGCTTTTTTCGACGGTAAGCTACACCAGACTTGGCCAATCAAAATAATGAACGTTTCCTCACGATGTCCTTCACACGCAAGTGATATTTAATTTCTTAAATCGCACATAACATAGAAATTGGTGCGTGCCGCTTGGGTAAGAATCTGGAGCGCTTGAGTGAGAGGCGAGTTCAATAGTCACAGGGCCATCACCGCTATAATTGGCATCTAATATATTTTAAATCAGTGCAAACATAAATCTAGCTTAACGTTCCAAATTTGTTTTCCCAAAATCACTAAGGAAGCCATACGAGTTAGGTTCGTGGACGCTGCTTTGTGGAGCGAATAACTTGTTCGTAAATTGGCTCCAAAATTTCCATGTGAAACATTCGTTGACTATAATTGGTTCACACTGGTCTTGGTTAGAAAGTTTGAGGTCGGAAGGCCGGATATTTCGCGTAAAGTCCGACGGTGGAGGAATTGCTAACTTTGACAATAGATTTGCAAAACATGACGTAACATAATAATACGCCTGTATTTTCCCGAAGGGTTGAGCAGAGGTGTGTTGTAGAATACCAACATTTCACCAGTTATAATGAACGTGTATGTAGTGATGATGAATCCGGCAAAAACTCGGAGCTGCTATCCCCCGACCGGGGTACAACTATTTGGTCGAACCGAGTACCTACCCCTAGATTAGGAGTACCTTGTGCCACACCAACAAATATAAATTATTAAACGAGCTATTTTATTTTGGGAAGATGTATTGACCTTGTGCATATCCATCGGTCGGTTCTATGAGCGACATGGCCTATTTCCATCTCAGCTTGCTCTCTACGAGGTATCTAACCTCGTTCGTATAAATTCCAAGTTTTCGAATTCCGAAGTAATCTAGTTTAAAATAATTAGTTCTGGTGTATAATATTAAGTCACGTTCATAAAGATTTAGTATCTTTTAGGTTAGTTATGAAACATACTACTGAACTGAAGTTCCTGAAATAAGTTATTAAAGTTACGGTAATTCCAATCTTTGACCAACTATTGAGTCCGACAATAGTGTCTCTGTGGCATTCAGTTACGCTATTGCTTTTGAAACTAAGTTCGGCTGAGGTTGTAACTTCAATTCGGTCCTCGGTGTATTGCAATTGAAATGTGTTACAAGTCCGCCAGTCCGAGTGATGTGTATTTTACGAGAAATTTGAGCTGATTAAAGCGTTGGTATAGTGGTTGCAAACGACTGCTATGGTCTTGGCTTCTATTCTCGGCTCTAAGTTTATAGCTCGAAATTATCAGTAGTAGCTCGGAGCCTGGAACTGCTGCCCTGTGTATGGTAAAAGACTCACTATACAATATACCTCAAGTGGTACTAGAAACATCTGCTTATCTCTTCTTCGAGGAATATAAATTTGTTATGAAGCCTAAACTGCTGCAAATAAAAACAGCAAATCTAGATGATAATCGTGTACAATGAACATGATGATTAGAACAGAAAATAATTTGATTTGAACAGTAATTCGCATGACCTTAGAGCAATGAGACATTTACAAATAAAGTAGGTACACACGACAGAAATTAGTAATACGGACGAACTATCTATAAATTCTACAACCGATATATACTCGTACATTTAACTCCGATCGCAACCGAACAAGATAACAAAGTTATCGACAATTTCAATCTGTGGCCAATTACTGAATCTGACAATAGCATGGGCTGTTCAGCTGCGCCATTGCCTCTGAAACTAAGTTACTGGTTAAGTTACAACTTTGATACGGACAGCGTGTAGTGCAATTGAAATGCGTTAGTTGCTGATGTAGCATCATTAGCCCAATAGCGTTGATTCAATCTGATCGACAGAGTTAAGCAGCGATCGGTTTATTACGCATTTCATGTGTTAGTTAATGTGCCTTAAATAAATAATAAATAAAATTTGATAGAAACTTAAAACTTTACTATTCTAGGGAAGACAGATTAATTTTATTCCAAGGCGCCAATTACTGATTCTGTTTCTAAGTTCTCATTATCTAAAAAAATATCTTATCACTATCTCTCCCTAATCACATACCACTATCTATTTACAATACGTAGTTCTTTGTATTACGAATATTAACATGGATAGAAATAAATATATAAAAAACTAGCGGACGCCCGCAGCTTCGCTTGCGTGTAATTAGACATAACAATAGTTTCATTTAAACCCAGTAATATTATATAGCCGACGTCACTCGGTGAAGATGCAGCTTTCTGATGGTTAAAGAATTTTTGAAATCGGTCCAGTAGTTTTTGTGTGAAATCTTTACAAACAAATCTTTCCTCTTTATTTTAATATTAGTATAGACAAGGCAGAAACACCCACGCAGTAGGAACCACTCGCGCTCCAGCAGTTTACTCCTCGTGTGCGGTCCAAATGCTCCCTAAGAGCCTCCGCACACGATCAACTTAGCCCGATTTTCTGACCAAATTAAGGAAACATTATTTTATTTACAATAAAATGTTTCAATGCTAATAAAAAGGAAGCAACTGACCGCCTTTCCCTGCATTCCTCGCAAAGTGCGGTAGACATAATAAGGCCTGCGAATCAATCAGCGTTACCTACTAATACTTTAATCTGTACTTAGGCGTATTCAAGGGAGAGCTCGACTTTTATGCCGGTCTTTATACATATACATATTCATGGAAGTCCGATCCCATTAAAACCACAAAATAATTCAAAGTCGGTCACAAAAAGGCGTAAAAGTTAGTCGTGTGCAAAGACCCTAAGACTGGTGCAATAAAAAATGTTTTGCAATACATTCTTGACACTTTGAAACAGTGATCGTTAGCGATCCGCCTCATAAACTCCGCCATCATTACAGTCACATCCAAACGATGTTATTTTAATGACGTCTGGGGAAAAGGTTTAACTGGAGCGATCCTATTTTTGAAATTGTTTCAAAGAAACTCTTTGACTGTTTTAATTGTGGAATTGTTAACTAATGGTTTTAAAACATCGCATGTTGTCTTCTTATTTAGCACGACTTACCTGAAAAGGTCGAATGACCTCTTATTCAGCAGTGGGGTCGGATTTGTGTCCAATATAAAGTGTCTTGTTGTACAGTCTCTCTGTGTGGGAGGGAGGGAGGTGCTGCGTGCATGAAGCTATACATACATCACCATACATTTTTGTTCGCGAATTGTTGCAAAAGTAGTTAATAGTAGTTAATCCTTGGTTTGTAATAATGGAGTTCCGCAAAGTAACATCTGATACAATTAATTACATTCAGTACAATAAAATAATAATAATATTTGTATACGCATCTATATCCGTTACTATAAAATTGAACATCAAGTACAATTAAATCAATATTTACATATGTATATTCAAAATGGACTTAGAGATAGGGATGTATGCAAAGGCCCCGTCGAAATTGTAATAGATAGGCTGTAAAGCGCTCTCTATGCAAAAATATTCAACCCTAATGCTGAACGGTGTATCAAAGCACATGTCCGTTGCAGCTTCTATTTAATAGAACTACCCTTTGAATAAAACTCTGTATAACGTAACATTGATCAAAAGTGTATTCAATGCAAAGCTTTTGATATCGTCCATAATCCCATAATAATCCCATAATCATCTAACGCACTCGTTGTGGGTTGTGATCAGATTACGAAGCGAAGGTTGTAATAATCGGATGATTGTATTTTGGGTAAATTTTAATCCTGTGGATGAAAAATTATTATTTGGCAACAAAGTTGGGTTCTTTTGATAATTTGTGATACCTACGTTTAATTTTTGTTTAACAAGGGTTGAATTTAATTAACTTGTACAAGACTAGCTTTTAGCGCAGCGCCGCCCGCGTGAGGGATGTTTTAAAATATAATAAGTATCCCATCCATCCATCCATCAGCCTTTTAGGGTCCACTGCTGGACATAGGCCTCCCTCAATCGTCGCCACTCCTCCCGATCCTGCGCCCTCTGAATCCAACGGTTTCCCGCTGTCTTCTTCAGGTCGTCAGTCCACTCGTCGGGGAGCGGCCAATACTTCGTTTTCCGAGACGCGGTCTCCACTCGAGGACTTTTACTACCCAACGGTTATCAGTCCGTCGAGCGACGTGGCCTGCCCATTGCCACTTCAGTACGCTAATCCTGCGAGCTATGTCGGTGACCTTCGTTCGTCTACGGATTTCATCGTTGCGAATCCGGTCCCGTAGAGAAATACCGAGCATAGCTCTCTCCATAGCGCGCTGAGCGACTATGAGCTTGCGGATCAGACCGACGGTAAAGGACCACGTCTCGGATCCATATGTCATCACTGGCAACACACATTGCTCGAAAACTTTCGTTTTCAGACACTGGGGTAATTTGGATGAGAAGATATGTCGTAGCTTCCCAAACGCTGCCCAGCCGAGCTGGATTCTGCGAGTGACCTCTTTCTCGAAGTTGGACTTACCCAACTGGACCACTTGTCCCAGGTAAACATACTCGTCAACAACTTCGAGAGCAGCGCCGTCAACAACAACCGGTATAGGTTTGATATGCACATTGGACATGACCTTAGTCTTGTCCATGTTCATTTTCAAACCACCCGTTGTGAGGCGCTGTTCAGGTCTCCTAGCATGGTGTTGAGGTCGTCCAGCGATTCCGCCAAGATGACTATATCATCGGCAAATCGAAGGTGTGTGAGGCGTTCTCCGTTGATGTTGATGCCGCGACCTTTCCACTCCATCAGCTTGAACACGTCTTCCAACGCAGCGATGAAAAGCTTTGGGGAGATAACATCCCCTTGCCTGACACCTCTCTGCAATTGGATGGGGTTCGTGCTTCTGTCGTGTACTCGGACTGACATAGTGGCGGCATCATATATCCACTTCAACACCTCGATATACCTATAGTCGATCTGGCACCGCTGCAGAGACGCCAACACCGCCCAGGTTTCGACAGAATCGAAGGCTTTCTCATAGTCCACAAACGCGACACATAACGGCTGGTTATACTCCTCGGTCTTCTGTATAACCTGTCGTAGTGTCTGTATGTGGTCCATGGTACTATAGCCTTTTCGGAAACCGGCTTGTTCGGGAGGCTGGAAGTCGTCAAGCCTGCGCGCTATGCGATTTGTGAGGACCCTCGAAAACAACTTATAGACGTGGCTCAAGAGCGCGATAGGCCTGTAATTCTTCAAGAGGGTTTTATCGCCCTTCTTGAAGAACAGTACCACTTCGCTCGTGCGCCACGCCTCCGGGGTGGTTCCACTACTGATGACGGAATCAAACAATTTCTGGAGAGCCACTAGGACTGGTTTCCCGCCCGCTCTTAGCAGCTCTGTTGTGATTCGTCATCTCCCGGTGCCCTGTTGTTTTTTAGTTGTTTGAGAGCCCCCCTAATCTCGTACAGGCTGACGTCCGGGATATCTTCGGTGTAGTGCCGGGTTAGTTTGGCTCGCTTATCGTGAGCACCAGCTATAGCTGGGGCTTGCGAGGAGGTGTATAGCTGTCGGTAGTAATTCTCAATTTCTCTCAAAACTTCGGGTTTGGAAGATACTATGGTACCGGTATTGGTCTTCAACCTCGTCAGCAGGCTTTGCCCAATGCTTTGATCCCGAGCGAACACTTTGGAGCCTTTGTTCCGCTCGATTGTGTCAGCGACGCGTTTGGTGTTGTATGAACGCCAATCACGTCGCATGCTGCTCGAGATCTCTGCGTTGAGCTGCCTACATACTGCCATGGAGGTTGGCGACTGGACACATAGATCTCGTCTTTTCCCAATGAGACCGAGAGTGTGTTTTGAGAGAATTTGAGGTTTACGATTAGAGGGGGTCTTGAAAAATCTAGACCCCGCCTCTCGGACAGCTGATACGAACCTCTTGTTCATTTCGTCCACAGAAACGCAGCTCTCCAGGCCCGCGAAACGGTTTTTGAGCTCAAGATGAAAGTCATCGGAGCCCTGAATCTGGACAGGTGTTGGGCGGAGGATAGACTTCATCAGGCGTGACCGTTCCAGCTTAACGTTGATATTTAAGGTGCCTCTGACCATTCTGTGATCACTACCGGTTTTGAACCTGTTGATCACGGAGACATCCTTAAATATGTGCCGTTTGTCTGCCAGGATGAAGTCTATCTCGCTTTTAGTAGAACCATCAGGGCTGATCCAAGTCCACTTGCGTTGCTCTTTCTTCTTGAAGAAAGAGTTCATCATGGAGAGGTTCTCCTTCTCCAAGAAGTCAGCAAGCATGTGGCCTCGGTGGTTCCGGCGTCCAGATCCAAAAGGCCCTACCTTCTGCTCGTTACCATTTCGCGCACCTAGCCTTGCATTGAAATCCCCCATCACAACTGTGAAATGAGTCTTTGAGGTATGTATGGCCCTACTGACGTCCTCATACAATACCTCAACCTCTTCATCGGGGTGTGTGGATGTCGGCGCGTAAACCTGTACGACCTTCAGCGAATACCGTTTCGATATTCTGAGTGTAAGGTACGCTACCCTTTCCGACACACTGCCGATGTCCACTACGTTGTTAACGAGGGACTTGTGGACGAGAAACCCGACACCACCTTGGGACTGATGTTCGCCCTCCCGGTGGAAGAACAAGTTACCAGATCCAAGGATTACCGTGTCCTCCCCCTGTCTTCGGACTTCGGATAACCCCAAGATACTCCAGTGTAACTTGTTCAATTCCTCTTCCAGCTCATATATCTTCTCATCGGCCCTCAGTGTCCTGGCGTTATATGTTGCCAGGGCCAAAGGTCGTTTAATTCTCATATGGGTGGCCGGGCGTCTGCCGGGGATTTTAGCACCCCTTGCCCCGCCGTTACCATGGCCGCCACCGTAGCCAGGAATAGCAGGGCCGCCGGGGACTGGGGGCCGGGGCCTTGGTTGTGCAATCATAGAGGGGTTGTAGCCATAGTCACCGCGCTTGGCTAGTGCGAGTTGGTGACCGCAGTTAAATGTTAAAGTACGCTGCTGAGAGACGCTGCTGCCTATCTCTTGTACTATGTTGTTGTCGCTCTTAGCACCACCCGGGAGGGACGTGTAGGGTTGCCTTGGGTTAGCTACCTACGGACGTGTGCGACAACACCCCCCCCCAGCAGTGGGGTCGGATTTGTGTCCAATATAAAGTGTCTTGTTGTACAGTCTCTCTGTGTGGGAGGGAGGGAGGTGCTGCGTGCATGAAGCTATACATACATCACCATACATTTTTGTTCGCGAATTGTTGCAAAAGTAGTTAATAGTAGTTAATCCTTGGTTTGTAATAATGGAGTTCCGCAAAGTAACATCTGATACAATTAATTACATTCAGTACAATAAAATAATAATAATATTTGTATACGCATCTATATCCGTTACTATAAAATTGAACATCAAGTACAATTAAATCAATATTTACATATGTATATTCAAAATGGACTTAGAGATAGGGATGTATGCAAAGGCCCCGTCGAAATTGTAATAGATAGGCTGTAAAGCGCTCTCTATGCAAAAATATTCAACCCTAATGCTGAACGGTGTATCAAAGCACATGTCCGTTGCAGCTTCTATTTAATAGAACTACCCTTTGAATAGAACTCTGTATAACGTAACATTGATCAAAAGTGTATTCAATGCAAAGCTTTTGATATCGTCCATAATCCCATAATAATCCCATAATCATCTAACGCACTCGTTGTGGGTTGTGATCAGATTACAAAGCGAAGGTTGTAATAATCGGATGATTGTATTTTGGGTAAATTTTAATCCTGTGGATGAAAAATTATTATTTGGCAACAAAGTTGGGTTCTTTTGATAATTTGTGATACCTACGTTTAATTTTTGTTTAACAAGGGTTGAATTTAATTAACTTGTACAAGACTAGCTTTTAGCGCAGCGCCGCCCGCGTGAGGGATGTTTTAAAATATAATAAGTATACCCTGTATCAACTGCAAGCTACACCAGAGATTACTATTTATCAAAATCAAAATCCGAGATAGTTATCAATCGATTAAAAAATTGATAGTTGAGTATCGATTAAAATCGAAAGATTATTTCAATGTTTTGTCACAAGAGCCATGCAATTTACCGAAATAAAAAGCCGTAACCTATGTTACTCTACAGGCCCTACACTATATAAAAATCACGTCAATACATAATTCCGTTAAGGCGGAGAAGAAGCACAAACCAACAAAGCAACAAACACACAATCCCATTTATATATTAGTAAGGATTTAGCAGGAAGACACAAGTGTTCAAGTGTGTCAACGTTGCCAGTTTACATTCTAAACAACTCCATCTACTCTTTGAGTAAATGTCGATCTTTTACATTTCATATAACAGCGGAACTTTATACCTATACGGTCTTACTTATAAAAATCTCACTAATCTATACTTAGGCACCGCTTAGTTAAACCGCTCTTAAGAAGTTAATCCACGTTTAACTTTTCATTACTTATAAACGTTGATTAGCTGTTACTTAGTTAAGAAACGAACAAAGAACGATATTGAATGAACGAAATTGTTAAAAGTTCTATTTTTTCCATATTCTATTATCTATGACATTGTCAGTGTCGTGAATTGGCAGATTAAAATAAGAAAATTAAAAGAAAATGAATGTTTTATTATGATTAATGTATTCTAATTAAATTGTCATCTATACAACTAAATAAAATTGGAGTGTCTGTTTGTAATCTTTTTACTAAATTCATCTAAGTATGCATACACGGTATATATACCAAAATAACATTTTTTATAATTTTTGTCTGTCTGTCTGTCTGTTAGTTCCGGCTAATCTCTGAAACGACTGGAAACTGAAGCCCGCAAATGGCTTCAAATTTTCGGATCGCATTAATCTCTTCCGATATATTTGACGGCATTTTGATATAACGCGAGCTTTTCGAAGCCAAGGCTATCGCCACTTTGCGGGACAAGCGCGACAGAGTCTGCTGACTCATGCCGTGAATGTCAGCGTTGTCCTCTTGAATCTGAAAATATAGTTAGGTACATATAGTAAACATTAGTAAGGTACAAAATCTTCATTATACTCCTTTATAGTAAATATATGAAAACTTGAAAAAATAGTAATTAGGCGATTTACCTCATGACGGGCCCAATATCTGATTACTGACATTACTTGCAATTCTACAGAAATGCTGCCACCTCGAGTATCGCCCTGGATATCAGGTCTCACTATTTCTATGATACGACTCATGTTTTCTTTACTAAATCGGTATCTAAGTTTAAATTCCTCATCCGATAAACTTTGTAGCGAATTAAAGCGAACTCTGTAATTCTTCGTCTTTCTTCTCCTCCTAGCTCTGAAACTGCTTAAATCAGCTATATACGTCGTTTTGGAAATCACGAAGATCTTCCAATCCATCCATGTTTTATGCACAAATATAATTTTTTTTACTAACAAACAATCGCAAGTAAATTGATCAGAAATCACAATAGAACAGCTGATTTATGTGAAATCCGCCATCTTTCCGCTTAGCGAGAGTTAAACTATGTCTCGGCAGTGTTTAATTTTGACAGCTATTTAAACCCTACTTAACGACTTCTTAACGCTAAGTAGTGTTTATAAGTGAGGTTTTTGTTAATCCGTTGCTAAGCAATAGATTAAATATTAAGTAACGTTTATAAGTAAGACCGATAGTGGGCCATCGTTTTTGAAGTCAACTGAGTGTGAGTGAGTGATGCTTTCAAATGAAAGAAATGTGACAACCCTGTGTAAATATACAGGGTTGTCACATTTTATACAGTTTTACTTAGCTCTATTATTTATTTCTTTCTCTGTTCCGTATGTCATTTTATTAATAAAATACGTCACTCAAATGTGTTTTTAGTTCAGTCCGAGTTCAGTCAGAGAATATTATTGAATAGCAATACGGCACACTGAAAAGGTAGAAACACACATATTT
Organism: Carterocephalus palaemon; assembly: GCA_944567765.1. Classification (NCBI taxonomy): domain Eukaryota; kingdom Metazoa; phylum Arthropoda; class Insecta; order Lepidoptera; family Hesperiidae; genus Carterocephalus; species Carterocephalus palaemon. Next base: position 13,431,038 of record OX155643.1, read on the forward strand.
CGCCACTCCGTGCCTAACCAAGTGTCGAACAAATCACAGGACCGGAACAGAATGAGCATTCGAACTGAAAATTTGTCTCGTTCGAAATAAATGGTTGAGTCCGATTTGAAATTCAGATGCGGTTAGCGTTTGCGGGGCGTCCGAATCGTGGGACCGCATAACTACTGCGTTTGACGGCACCACGAATTATAAAATTGGAGCTAAGGTAGACCAAATTCCAAGGCTAACTTCTATCTAAGGATTGACTCGCAGGTTCCTTAATAAAGGCGCAAAATGAGTTACCTACGTTTATTGGCGCCGAAGCATTTCACATAATATCATCAGGTAATTTGAAATCGCTTATAATGAGTGTCACTTTGGTATTGAGTATTTGTTGTATCTTGTCTTATTGACTTTTGAACCAGGACGTAAAAGAGGCATAAACGTTCATATTACAGAACGCTGTAAGATGCGATTAATGCCCTAAAAACTTACCTCTTGCATCATGTTTACACGTTTTGTGGTAACATATATATCAATGCGTTTTGTCCTTTCGATTTGCTACCAAACATACGCTTAAAACTATCCTTACAATGCAGATGTACGATTTAGACGACAAATACCTATAAACAACCATTTAGCCGGCAGGGGGGAGGGATACATGTCTCTCACAAAAATTAGCACTTTACAATTTAATACTTCACAACCTTTGGGACCCCTAAATCTAAAAATCGTGTTCACACACCGTCAACCCTTTTGAAAGACCTATCAGATGACACCTCTACACCATAGACAAACAAACAAATCATCCCCTCATTACATACAAGGGAAGTAGCCTAAAAAGTTTTTTATGCCAAATTACAGTATGCAAGGTCATAGAAAAAATAAGAGTTCCTTGTTCACTACGGAACCTTTAAAAGTACTCCATTATCTTTAAAGGTAGCTACTAAGACCTTTTATCGACATTTCACGCTACACTATATAGAACGTCTGAAACTAAGCAACGTTCAGTTCTCTTTGAAAGATCTGTCGAACTATAATAATGTGCTGCTTGAAATAAGTGGTTACGGCCAATTTGAAATTCAGATGTGGTCCGTGTTTGCGGGGCCGTGGCGTCGCATAACTATTGTTTGATAAAAAGGTTAATAGGGATGGGAAAAGCACCACTATTAGTCCTCACGATTTTATGCAGCGAACCAGCATTCTTCTGCAGTTTCAATCGTGTCAAATTGATATTTTGATCATGAAAGTATTCTAGTCAAGAAATATTAGGTATAATTTGGTCTACCTTTTTATTAGGTACAAACCGTCGAAGGGTAGGGATGTTAAGATAGCAAACGGGCATGCAACAATGATTATCCACTGCCGCCCATGATAACTGTTCTCAACAAGACTTAACAGTTTCGTTCAAAGTCGGGATAGGAATAATACAATAATTGTATGTAGTGTATCTTACCACTGCCACCCATGATAACTGTAACAGATTCTGAACACGACCTAACAGTTTCGTTCAAAGTCGGGATAGGAATAATACAATAATTATTATAGAAGTATGGTTAACAAACCAGCATTACTTAACTTATTGTAGTGTATCTTACGAGATTTCTAAGAGACGGAAAACTTGCGGTTACCGTATAAAGAGACCGGTGCGTTTATATTAATAGACATGAATGCAAACGTGTTCAAAGAAATAACATATCATAATATATACTAATAAGATTAACATTTCGCACTGTCGACTATTTAATTCTATGTTCAAAGTACTTTTAACTAATTTTTTCAGCAGTTTTTTCTAACGAATATTTACTAGCAATACTAAAAGCTTTCCATACCGTTAGTGCAGGCACGCACATAACAATACGCTCTGTCTCCCATTCGTGGAATACTCACGGTTTTTGAAGATTAGCCATTTTTGTTTTTTAAGGATTACCCACCTGCTATAGCTTTTGAATATTTCGGCTTTTTGGAGATTAGCTTCTGATGATTGCTTGCATCTGCGATGAAGTGCGTTCTCTTACTGGAGATACAGTTGAAAAGTCAACGAATTGTTCACGATCTCTTACTTTTAAACCTCTAGTGATGATTTCTCCGTTCTTGTATCATAACTTTTTAGTTATAGGTTATGTATGAATTTTATAAATAACTAATGAACTTCGAGGAACGGTGTTTGAAGTGTTGTTTAATCTATGGCATTTAATAAATAAACTCTGTTAGTGTGTTAAAGTTAAAGTGTTAATCTGGTGATTAGGTACGGAAAAACATGTGGCAGTTTAAAAGGAGATTACAGATTTATAGAATAAACCTCTATGAATGGACAAACGAGTATGATAAACGTAAGCATTATTGATTCGATCAAATCAAATCAAATCAAATGTCTTTATTGCAAGATAAGGTACAATTAGGTCTTAGTAAAATTTACAAATGAGCTCTTATCTTTACCCATCTAGGCATGCAGATTATCCTTACTATTTATACATATATCATATTATTATATTACTATTATTATTAATATCAAAATATTGCGTTCGTAAAGAGATCGACAGTGAGACTATATACTATAAATTATACATTATGTCAAAATTAAAATATATTTTCATCAAATTTATCAATTAAAAATTCATTTAAGCTATAATAACATTTGTTAATTAAAAATTCATTAAGTCTCTTTTTAAATAATTTAGTGTCATTAGTGGCCCGTATGCACTTCGGTAGCTTATTAAAAATTGTGGGTGCTTTGCCAACAACACTTTGACTGCAAAGGTGCGTTTTGCATGCAACTATTTGTAGTTTGTCCTTTCTTCTCGCATTTGTGCAATATTTAAATAGTCCAATATTGTTTTTTATAAATAAACAACACTCTAATATATATAGGCTCGGTAATGTATGTATTTTTAGGTTTTTAAAAAATGGTTTGCATGAATCTCTTTGTCTTAGATTGCATATGGATCTTAAGCATTTTTTTTGCGCTTTAAATACTAGTTCTTTATTAGTGGAGTTCCCCCAAAATATTACCCCGTATCTTAGGACTGAAGCAACACAGCCGTGATATGCGGTGAGCAGTGTCTTTTGGTTAACCGTCTTACTCAATTCTCGAAGAGCGTATGAAAGCCTACTCAATTTCTTGCAGACAAAGTCAATGTGTGATGTCCATTTCATATTGTAATCTATGTAAAGTCCTAAAAATTTTGTCACTTCTGTTTCGTCTACTTTATGTCCCAAATAGTTAATGTCAAGTTGTGATATGTCAAGTTTTCGTTGTCTAAAATTCATGATTTTTGTTTTGTCAAGATTTATTTTTAAATTATTGTTATTGAGCCAGTCAATTATTTGTGTCAAAGAGAAATTAATGTCAGATTGCAATTGGTTGAAACTTAAATTACTAAATAGCACGGTACTGTCATCAGCGAATAGCGTTATATGATTTTCAGTTACTAAAGGTAAATCGTTGATGTACATTATGAATAATAAAGGTCCTAATACGCTTCCTTGAGGGACACCGAATGTAATTTTCTTAAGGTCAGATTCATAGGTTACTCTACATTTCGTATTTTTACATATTGAACTTATTTGGGTAAATTGTTTCCTGTTTGTTAGATATGATTTTATAAGATCATGGGCGTTTCCTCTAATACCGTAGTTATATATTTTATATAATAAAATTTTGTGATCCACATGATCAAAAGCTTTTGTAAGGTCCATATACAATGTAACGGTAGGTATTCTTTTGTCTATGTTTAACATTACTTTTTCTAACAAGTTATAGATTGCAACGTTAATGGATTTATTTTTCCTAAACCCAAATTGTTGAGGGGCCAGTACTTCCTTGGCTTCCAGAAAAGAATATAAACAATCGAAAATTACTTTTTCAAAAATCTTTGAGAATATAGGAAGTAGTGCAACCGGTCTATAATTGTTTATATTAGATGCATCGTCCTTTTTATGTAACGGTTTTATAACTGCTGTTTTTAACTTATCAGGAAAAATGCCACACTGTAAGCATTGATTAATTAAATGGCATAGAATGGGTGAGATTATAGTGGATGAATCCTTTACAATTTTTGTTACAATGCCATCATATCCAGAACTTTCAGTATTTTTTAGCACTTTTATAATATTTTCAATGACGTGGTTTATTATTGGAGTGATAAAAATAGAGTTTGTGTTTTGGTATTTCAATTTTGTGCTAGTGTTCAAAGGTTTATTAATATTACTGTTAGCAACATTAATAAAATAGTCATTAAATATATTAACAACTTCTTTAGGTTCTTCAACTATTTTCCCATTGATTTTTAACGATGGAACACCTAATTGTGGAAATTGTTTTTTTGATTGATTAATAATAGACCACATTGCTTTAGATTTATTTTTAGATGTGTTGATTAGATGATTGTTTTTTGCTTTTTTTGTCAATTTTATTATTTTCTTAAAACGTTTGCTGTAAATGTCAAATTTATTTTTATTTTCACTATTAGGACAAGTTCTATATTTCCACAATAATTCGCGCTTACGCTTACTACAGATTTTTATGCCCTTTGAGATCCATTTTGGTTTAACATCACTATTTATTTTTATTTTCATTTGAGGAAAACAAAGATCATACAACAGTCGAAACCAATCATAGAAAATATCAAAAGCAGTGTTAGGATTTTTCTCATTATAAGCATCCTGAAAACTTAACTGTTTAAGGTAGCTTAGAAATTTTTGTCTATTTTCTGTTGAGTAATCTCGTTTGTAGGTAAACCAGCATTTTATATTACACGATTTTTTTACAGGACATTTCAAAGTCTGGGCTGTATGGTCTGATAAGGCTAGTTCTATAACTTTGCCTTTACAACCTTTAAGGTTATGAACAAAGTTGTCAATGCAAGTATTGTTGGCAAAACGTGTTGGCTGATGGATGGTTGGCAGTAATGATTTTTAAATTGGTATTTTAAAAACAGAATAGTTCAAGATAGTTTAGCAATAAATTCAAAATGGTCTTCGATCGAAATTTAAAATTCTACTAGACTGCAAACTCCAAGTTTTCTCAGAAGGCAAACGACATTCACATTGCTGCTTGTTACGTTTGAGCTATTGAAGTAATTTAATGGCGGTCGAGTTGGTATAAAATATCTCTTACCATCATACACTCCATCATAACATTAATAAGTGAAGCAAAAGCTTTGTACTACTCATATTACGAAACTCACGTGAACGGAGGTGTATGAAATTTCGTTGGTACAGTAAAGTTTATATAGAGGAGTGCGGAAAGCTAAATACTAAATAGCATATTGCAATAGAAATAAATTTAATTAATAAACTAAACATTACACATGACATACATACGAGTACGTTTAAACATATTGATTAGTTAGTTGCGATGGCATTTTATTTGTCACATGTCACATTGCACGAACCATAGATTAATAAGATACGATATGAATAAGAATAGTACATACTACATTGCTGCATTGATTTGGATTAAGTCTATGATAATCATGATAATAGAGATTTTAAGAGACCTTAATGATATGCACTTTTTAACATGATGATTGTTGGCCGAAATTCGATCACGTCATAATGATCTTTAAATTATAGAGCCCATATGGAACGTCTTTAGTTTCGGTTTAGCGTTCATGTATGATTTCGCGTAACAAAATGTTTTTAAGGCAATTGTGTTCGGGTTGGAACTGGGCTACAAACACCAACTAACTATCACCAATAGTACCTACCCGCCCAGTTGTTTCACCTGATGTTTGTTATTCCTTCACTAATGTATGTCTTTATTTTGTGGTGTACAATAAAGTATTTTTGTTTTGTATTGTATTGTACCCCCTGTATTGTGTTGCCCCCGCCCTGATGAACCCTCGCTGCTAACTAGACTAACCATCCCGGTCCTTATTTGAGTACTTGTTCAAAGTTTGTTGTCCCTTAGTATTTGTTAGTTGACTATGCTAGAGTTCCAGGGTTGGATCTCCGGGTCAATCATTATAATTGGATTTTTCTATCTTGAGGCGAAAAAATATTTTAATAACATACACATTTCTAGAGGGAGAATGTTTTTAGTACATTTGAAATTACTTTGGTTACGTGAAAACAAAAGAAAGTGTAGTCGCAATAAAAATTCTTGTCGAACTAAGACGCGTGTGACGCGTGTGAATAATTTCTATATTTATAATGTAGTAAATATATTTGTCTACCCCCAGGAGATATAGAGGCGTGATGTTAAGTTACGCAATGCCATTGTGTTGCGTGTGGTTCAACTTCTGGCGTTACTCGTGCCACACGCAACCAATGCCCTGGCATTTGTTTGGATTCATCTAGAAATCCCAGTATTGAAGCGTCCATAGATTCGATCCTAATGGCTCGCGTCGATAGTATGTAACTAGTGATATTTCTGTGCTTCGGAGGACACGTTAAATCAGTTCCAGTTGTTTTCAATTCTAAGAACAATCGCTATGCCTTGTCGAAGACCTTCGGGTGGATTCACATTCGACACTAAGTTGGCCACTAAACCCTCCGATCCGCTTTGAAGCCGGGTGGTGGAGTTCGCTCTAGACCTCCCGCAGCTGATGCTGTAGGGGAGAGTGCCCAGGAATTCAATCATCAAGAATTATAAAGTCTTAAGAATTTAAGGAGAGTCGATACATAGGCTCGTGTCGGTAAACGTGTTCGACTGAGTTTAGCAACGTCGGGCGCGCTCGGTGTGTCGATTGGAGTCCGCTATTTATGCTGAAAAGTGTGTACAAAATATTGAATAAATAAAATAAATAAATAAACATTAGAAATAAGGATCTAGTTTTCGTGGTTCTCTCGTCGTGCTTCCAAACTACTGGATATTCCTTCACTACTGGGAAATCAAATTACCAGCGGGGCGGCAAACCTTTTTTATTTTGTACGTCTTACTGTCTCTGATCAACTGTTTTGGAAATTCAAGTGCGATTCTGTATGTACAGGTAAAGGAATCTGTGATCACAAGTAACACGAAACGAAGTCAGCGACATACTTGCGACCCTTGATTGATTTGTTGACGTATCTAGCTTATGTGCGTTGAATATATTATTTTGTCACACTATAAGTACTTTTTCTAAGACAATTTCTAACTTGAAAATATATAAAAATAATATTGGGACCTAAATAAAACTGGTGAAAAGTAGGTGTAATACACAACTATCGAAAAATCCTTTCTTATTCGTCGTCGACGTCTTAAATCCAACACATGTGAAAAAAGTCAGTTTTCTTGGTCCTAAGTTTTACGCTGGGTGTTGATGAGTCTGTGAGAAAAACCAGTTCTACCACTAAAATATACATACTGAATCATTTTTGTATGATACATAGATAAAAGGGTTTTCTTGATTTCTGTCAATCTATACTAATATTTTAAAGAGGAAACTTTGTAATGTTTTTACAAAAAACTACTGTACCGATTTCAATAATTCTTTCACCATTATAAAGCTGCATCTTCACTGAGTGACATAGGCTATATAATATCACTAGGTATAAATGAAGCTTTTGTTATGTCTAATTCCAAGCGAACGAAGCTGCAAGTAGTTTAATGTTTTAGTTTTTGTTCATCGTACATGTGAGTAATTGCTAATAGAAAAATTTCAAACTAGATGTAAGATAATGTAAAGCTACACTGTTGTTGTGTTGTTTTTCAATAAGCCCTCATACTACGCAAAGCCGCCATCCGACAGTTAGCACCGCCGTTCCCGCGGGAATAGATTCGAATTTGGAATTCAAATACCGTTCGATGTTTACCCACGTGTCGCAGGATAAATACTCTGCATTCAATTGCCTTTGGCTAGCCGCTTGTTACCGGCTCAGGTGATAACCGTGAGTTGGTATTGAACCCCTGTTAGGCATATTAGTTACTCGATGGCACCCGCGCCTCCTATGCATTCCTAAACAATTTTAGTGGGCTTTTAATTTCCATATACCACTGCACCAGCAGTCTGCCAATGCCTTCGAGAATATTATAACAACTTTCTGGCATGTTCCACGGGATGTTATCCTTCACCGTTTCAGCATCCGAGATTAAATATTTTCCAAACGCATATACGAGTATAAGTCATTGCTTGCTGTTGAACCCAGAACCTTGTGAAAGATCGAGTTTGATTTCCACTGCGCTATGAACACTGTTTGAAGCAGTGCAACCAAACTAGTATTAAAATAAAATATAAGAACTGTGCCATTTGGCCGGAAAATAAATAGTTCCTGTGGGACCGCGGTAACCAACACGCGATAGCCGAGTGCCGCACGGAAGCAGTCGTGGGTAAAACTAAATATAATTCCTAGATAGTTTTACAATTCAGGTAAGTACGTTTTTTGTACAGCTCGTTTCGCATATAAGTAACTAGTGGACGCCCGCAGCTTCGCTCGCGTAGAATTAGACCCATTAACGACGTCTGCCCGCATTCGGGTTGCCCACTTGACTTCAAAAACGTTATCCTTCACCGTTTCAGCATCCGAGATTAAATATTTTCCAAACGCATATACGAGAATAAGTCATTGCTTGCTGTTGAACCCAGAACCTTGTGAAAGATCGAGTTTGATTTCCACTGCGCTATGAACACTGTTTGAAGCAGTGCAACCAAACTAGTATTAAAATAAAATTTAAGAACTGTCCCATTTGGCTGGAAAATAAATAGTTCCTGTGGGACCGCGGTAATAATGATAGGTACTCAATGCTGTACTTAATATACATATTTCTTGTGTGTGTGTATGACAGTGAACTCCTAAACGGCTGGATAGATGTTGATGAATTTTTTTTTGTGTGTTCAAGGGGATTCGAGAATGGTTTAGATTCACAATTTGCTCCAATGGATAGTGTTTTTTAAACACGATTTTAGTATTTTTAGTTTTACCCGTAGCTCATTGACGTGAAGCGTCGCGTCACTTTGACATTTCATATGGCAAAACAACGTTTGCGGGGTCAGCTAGTAAAATAGAATTATCTATTTAACTGTTCTGTTCTAGTATGTGTCAATTACGATTTAAGGCATCACATGTGCAAGTAGGCTCTACGACATATTTGATAAAAAATAAATCTGATCCTAAATATGGAAGAGATCAAGATAAAACACGTTTGCAACGCTAATAGACTCTCCACTCTACAAATCCTCACCGTACTTTTTTTTTATTACCTTGTAAAATTTCTCTGCAGGTGGGATTTGAACCCACGATTGCAAAACAGAAGTTAGTGTAAAAATATAATATTTAAATGAGCTCACTGTAATATGCTATTCCTTTAAAATATACTAAACCATAATTAAGATAAGCGTCTTATTCATAACAAACTAATAAGCCTCTTATAGCTTTTAAATGTTTTGTAACCTTCGTCTCATTCTGAATTGAGTTTCTATGAAAAAAGATAACACTATAGCTAAAATAGGTATATTAATTTGTTATGAATACGGGGGTACATTTGCAATAAGATAAGAGAAGATAAGATACACCACATACCCGATTTTAAGTATTAAGTTACAAAATAAATATGCCCGGGCTGGAATTCGTATTCGAGACAAACCTCGGCCAAATCCCCCTCTCCCCACCATTTATTACGTACAGTCCTGTAATAGTAGGGGAGCCCAAGAGGGGATTTTGCGGGATACTCAAGCGCGTAAGTTTAATATACAGGGGAGGGCTACAAAGTTGTAGCGTAAAGAAAGGGGAGGGCTACAAAGTTGTAGCCCTCCCCTTTCTTTACGTTACTCTCAAATTGTAAGATTAGTGGAATATACACTTTTTAGCATGTAATTAACTCACCCTACCTTAATCTAACGCGCTCAAGAATTTCTGATGACAAATTTTTTTTTTTACTAATCTGATCCTTTATCCTTGACGGCCCCATTTATATATCGATACCTCTGGGCTCAAAGGGCGTAAAGCACATTTTGGGCCAAATGGAGTTAATAATACCATCGTATTCAGTTTTTCATTCTCTATCGATTGGTATATACGAAGTTGCCAAATTCGCACAAAAATGTTCTTTACACCCCATCTATTTTGGGCTGCTAAAACAGAATGAAACAGGAAATCGGGCTGTAAATTACATTACTGTGCAAGTTAAAAATGTCCTAGGTTGTATAGGAATCCAATTGGACTCATAATTATGAGTATTATGGCGTAAACCGCATTAATTCTCATTATTGTTCTTTACAACCATTCAACATAACAGGACTTGTACTTTACTACTCAAAATAATTACAAATATTTCCTGAAGTTTAGGGTGTAAAGCACATTATTCTATAGGCTTAAAGTGAAGAAATTTATTGAATCATTACCTGCAGTGCCATCCCATTACAATAGACAAAGAACAAACAGAGTGTATCTACCTCAAGAATTAAAGAACGTGTCTAATTTATATCAGATAAATAAAAAAAGCATAAACAGTGTCCAAGACACTGTTAGTGAAAATATGTTTAGAAACATTTTTAATGAATATAATATTAGTTTCCACATTCCCAAAAAAGACAAATGTGTAACATGCACAAGAGTGGAACATAATATGGATACAATGAGTGAGAAAGATAAAGAGTTTTTTGGCTATCACATAAAATAAAAAAAGCAAGTTATAAAAGGTTTAAAAAACATCAAAATTTGAAGTCTTTTGTTAATGGAACTATTACATGTAGTTTTGATTTGCAAAAGGTTTTAGGCACGCCGCACGGTCAAAGTATGTAACTATACTATTCAAGAAAATATGTGGTGTATAATTTTACATTTTACGAAAGCGGCACACAGGAAGTTTACTCCTATACCTGGGGAGACAGCGACGGTAAACGAGGAAGCAATGAAATTGTCTCTTGTCTTTTAAAGTACTTAGAAGAGAAAGATAGAATAGGCACAAAAAACATTATTTTATACCGCTACAGGAGCGGCCAAAATAAAAATAAAACGGTATTGTCCACTATTAAATACTTTCTAAAGTCTGCAATTAATATAGAAGTAAAACAAATAAATAATCTTCTGCCTGGACACACATAAGTATATGCCCGTTGACTCTGTCCATGCCACGATTGAAAGAGAAGTACAACAAATTAATTGTATGGAGTCCATCGCAATGGCCGACATACTTTGAGACCGCTCGGAAAAAACCTAAGCCATACAAAGTCATTGGTATGGACTACACCGATTTTCTGAATTTTGATCAATTAACTGCCAATACTTTCACACCAAGCACATTGAAAAATATAAAACTAAAACAGATTAGAAATGCTACATTTAAAAAGAAATACGAAAACCAAATAAATGTCAAATATTCCATGGCAGAGGAAGCTGAAACTCAAAATATAACGTTAATGGAAAAGCCATCGGTCAAAGGAAAAGGCAAAGGAAAAGGCAAAGGCAAAGGAAAAAGTAAAGCAAAGGACAAGTCAAGCGGAAACAAAAAGCAGGAAGCGGAAGAAGTTAAGCCACTATATATAACTAAATTAAACATAAACAAAAAGAAATACATGGATTTGACACGTCTCTGTGACAACGGAACTATACCTAAGAGATTTCATGACGAATATAGAAAACTTCCATGGAGCTCTTATGTTTGTGATACACATTAAATGAAACTAATGAAGAAGATAAAGAAGAAGAAGATAAAGAAGATGAAAATAATACTGAAAAAGAAAATAATTCTAAAGATCAATAACCCAAAAATTGCTTAAATCTTTCTTGTTTGCCCTTTTATTACGTATAGTAAGAACTATTAACAATAACTCTTCAATTAATTAATATTTAAAAAGCTTTTTGGCTAGCTATTGGGATGGGGATTAATGAGAATAATCCATCAGGATGGGATGGGGTACCCCCCACCCCGTTTAACCCTTTTTATTATGAAAGTTGTACAATTTTAAATGCAAACTTTGTGATTTACATCACAATTAAACATTGCTATTGTCATTTACTACATAATATTATACAACTTTTTTACGCTAGGTTGTATTTACTGCCAAAGTTAATAAAGTTAGCTGTTTTTAAATGGGCTTAAAGGACATTTTGTTGTTTTTTTTGGGTAGTAAAGCAAAACTATTTTGGAAACTATTATACTTAGACTTCGTTTAATAGTATTAACTTAAAATATAGGAGAATGTAAGTATTTTTCTCATAGATTGTTTTTTTATAATTATTGAGACAAAAAAGTTATAGCTAATTTTGTTTTTTTTTTTTGGTTTTTTGGCTCTCCTGAAAAGTAGCTGTTTTGTGCTATACGCCCTTTGAGCCCAGAGGTATCGATATGGGGCTCATATTTGGTGGAGGTACTTAACCGGGTACAAGGTATCCCACTGTATATTAAACTTACGCGCTTGAGTATCCCGCAAAATCCCCTCTTGGGCTCCCCTACTATAATACTTGGCTAATATACTTAGTGATATTTTCAAGGACCCTCCATGAAATTCCAGTAAAATTAATAACGTATTTTCTATAGAAGCGAAATCCGTAATCGTAAGCGAGATAAGATCCTAGCGAGGAAACAATATATAACAGCTAGCATAGATTCTATGGGCCTAAATTGTTATTATTTTGACAGGCCCGTTGGCGCACTTGGTAGTGACGTCACACGAATATTTGTCCTGAGTGGGATTCGAACCCACGACCCCTAGCGCTTTCTTTCTTTCTTTCTATAATGTTTTATAATGGTCTGTACATACTAGGTGCATAATATATTACGCAAGCAAACCTGAGGGACCATCTAGTGTCCCGGGAGCTGATCACGACACGCGCCATGCATACAAATGTCCACTTTTAATACTGAACCGGTAAGTGCCCGGGATACTACACAAAACTTTGATTTAATAGAATTCCTTTAAAATTTGCACTTTTATTAAATAGATAAAATGGAAATGTATAAAGATACAAAAGCAATTTTGTGGAGCAGTGTAGAATTGTAAATAATATACAGTCGTTTCTAATGCTAATTTCCATAAAAACCTGCAGATATTTTTATTAAAAATAGAATGTAAATAGTAATGTAACGTTTTGTAATAAACAATTAGTAATTTAATGAATACATACTAGCTTTCCCCGCGGGATACTATTATCAAGGGATATTCTAACATATATTATAAAAATTGAAAACTTTATTAAATGGAAGCTACACCCAAGATTAATTTTTATCGAAATTCAGCTTCACCTGAAGTTCGAGCGATTATAAAAAGATATAGCAGTCGATTAAGTTTTAAGTGATATTTAATTATAGATTAAAAATAAAATGATTATTTCAGTGTTTCTATCACGGGAGCAATACAATTTTTCGGGATAAAAATCCGTAGTCTTATATTGTATTTCGTTGTAAAGGAGAAAAAGGACAATCCAACAAACACACTCTCCCATTTTATATTAGTAAGTAGGTATTATTATTTTTACTTACCTTCGAAATACCATTATAGTTAATTAGACACGTTCGTTCAAATCTCTTTCTTAAACCTTAATAATCTGTTCCCTCTTTTGACGTAAATGTAAAATTTTGTATAAAACTCATCTGTATAAAACTTATCTGTATAAAACTCACATATATATCAATGTATAAAACACAGAAACATATCTGTAAAGTATCTTAAAAGTACTTCCACCACTCATCTTTTATCTTATATTTCCAAGCCCAAGTTTATTTGCTGAAACCCGTAGACTAACAGTTCAGTTACAAGCAGTATCGTTATTGCCTCTCACATTGTCCAGTGTCAGAAAAACACTTGGGGCAATCTGCAAATTAACTGAAAATAAAATCAACCGCAAACACTGGCAGTAGTCCAGAAGCTCTATTTTGGAATCACTCGCCACCTGACGAGCGAAAAATTGCGAGTCATATCTCATTCGACTGGGACAATTCCATATTTTTTAGTCACTAGAATGCAATTAAACCCTCGACTGGCGGCTAGACTAAGTAGTACGGATTTTTTCTATTCAATAAAAAAAAATCGCAGTAGTGCGAAAAATAGTGCTTCAGGATCTCCCTGGAGATACGTCGACTGCGAACCTGCAAGGCACAGTTCATTTTAAAGATATTTTGTTTTTATTTATATTTATAACTTTGTATCCCTGGATTCCTTGTTAAAAAAGACCCAAGTTTTGTTGCGGCGCAGCGGGGAAAGTGGAGATTCCACCAATCCGAATTGGAGCCACGTGGTGGAGTATCTCTGGAACTCCCGCAGATTTGTCTTTGGGGGAGACTCTTCGCAGTCTCCACTCCTGAGGAGGCTTTGTTTTGGGGCGAAACACGTGTTGGTTTGTGTGTTGGTGTATGTTTTCACAAATCGCGTGAGCATGTTTCCTGTGTGGGAGGGAGGGACTTACCACGTGCATGAAGGTATACATCAACATACATCTTTGTTCGCGGATTGTTGCAAAGTAGATTAATCCTTGGTTTGAAACAACATAGTTTAACACCAAAGCAAATATCAATTATTCTTTATAAAATGTCAGAACAGAATGGTAATTGAAACCGGGACGACTGGCCATGACGAAAACGCCATGAAGTCAGTCTCCAAAGAAATCATATTCTAAAAAAGTAAGAAAATGTCGACGAAAATGTATTTTCTTCAACAGTTCCTTAGGGTTGTTGAAACAATGGGGTTTAAGAAGCCAATTTTACTCTTAAAAGCTGACGGGACTTGTTGGAACACCTTTCATTGTTGACCGCCTTCGAGCCAAGGGAGCATAAAATTAAACGTTCGTTTTTTAAACAATGAAAAGACAAAACACGACAAAATCGAAGAAAAAATTAAAAGCATTTTTGCAACATTTAACATCATAACGAGTTTTTGGCTTTGACGTTACAGATTATATATTTACAAGCAGCTAATTTTGTCATTAACAGTTTCAATTGACTAACTTTTAAAAGAAGGTCGATATAATATTTTTATTGCACAAGGAAAATAATAATTTATTTTTTTGTTTAACTAAAAGTATTTAGCGATACTTTTATCTGCTTAATATTTCGCTACGAGTCCGAATCAGGAATGATGCAATTTGTAGACGAACAAAGCTCACCGACATAGTTCGTTGAGTTAGTAAGATTAATTGGCAATGGGCAGACCACGCCGTTAGAAGGACTTGACTCCTTTGATGAAGAAAAGTCCTGGAATTGAGCCCACGAACGCTGAATGTAAGCCAAACTCAAAACAAATCAGTTTTAGTTTTTCAATTATTTTAAGTAGTTATTCCAGTAAGGTAACCACTATCTTCATTGTTTCAGGTACAGCTAGTACTCCTACAGCTCGCGTCAGAACGTGATTCAAGGTTGGGCTCGGTCGATATGTGGATTGGTGGCCGATGGTAGCAAAATGGGTTCATGGGGGCTACCGTGCTTCGGAGAGAAACTAAAGCCATTTATCCCGGTTGTTTTGAAATATAAAACCATCGGCTTGAGAACATTCGACGCTGGTGTGGCCACTAACCCCTCCACTAATTCATGGTAAAAATTAAGAGCCTTTACTGATTTTTACTTCCTACTGTATTGGAAATACCAATAAATTTTATCAACGAGAAGGATTCTTGTCTTATAACGTCAAATTAAAGCTATTAACATTCAATAAGATTGTGAGTTCGTGTTTAATTACATCCAATGAGACTTGGAGAGCGTAAAATGGAAAGTAAAAGTTCATAAACGAAGAACATTGTACAAGGAAAATCTTTATAAAATAGGGCGGTCTTTATAAAATATATCCGATTTAGCAACTGCTCGTGGCCGCCATAAGGACGGCGGTATCCCATGGGGAGTGGAATTATCTTATAAAATGAAGGAAGCTTGTTTTGGTGAAAATTCCTTCGAAGCCCGTAAGGTTTAGGTGCTTATGTATCGGGTTCAGTACCTTCGGCGTTAAGCAGGATCCTAAATTTCCAGTGAACTATTGGTTTTATCAATTGCATCTATCAGCATTTTAAAGTCTTCTGGACAGAGACGTCCCTCAGTCAACGCCACTACTGTTATGTGCCCTCTGAATCAATAGATAAATATCATATATCATATAGACAAGTGCTAGCGCAACTTGATCGATAATGTTTCGCTGCACCGGTCGCAGTCGCGGTTACCGCTAGCTCCCAATAGATATTTAGTAGTTCTGACGTACCTACTTCCAGTGATGATTAAGGCCTTTGAGTGATTGGGACGGATCGTTAAGCCGTCTGTCCCAATTATTCTCGTAAGATACTAGTCTCGTATGATAAATATGTCAGAGAGCTTTGAGTGGCCTAGAAACTACCGACAGACAGACTGGACAGTAACGCCTTCACCAATCTACACTGGAGCAAGGTGGTTTACTAGGCTCAGTCGTGAGAGGAAACCAACGCAAAGCAGTATGATCCTTAAAATAGCAAACAGTATAGGCTTCTGCACCGTAAAATTCACTACATTTACAATTGGGTCAATTCAGAAGAAGTGTCTTAAACGCAGTTTCTCACCGATTACTTGCGTATGCGCTCAATAAATACCTACGCAATGATTTGAGTAAAAATAGAATGAGCATAATATGTATATATATATTACATACTCAATCTATTCACATAGTACCTATTACATTTTATTATAACATAGTATACAATAATTTAACTAAGTTTAGGTTTAACATACAAAGTTACAACCTTGTTATTGAGTTGACATGAAACTACTAGTAGCAGCATGGAGATAGGATTCCAACCGCTGCGTTCTAGCCGCTGCGTTCTAGCCGCTGCGTTCCAACCGCTGCATCCGCAAACCCCTAACGTCTAACCAAGCTAATACAAAAAGCAGGTCAAGTGTGAGCGGTGTTTACGTGCTGAGAATGTGGTATGCGAACGGAAACAGATTCAAGTGTATTCTTAAGTAACTTTGAAAGCTTTAGAAGAAACGGCTGAACTATTTTCAACTTAGGATTTGGCTTGAGTATTGATTTTGTTCTTCAATTCTGCATTGTCTGCAGTGGATTTTTTTTTGTTAGTGGATACCCGCAGCTTTGCTGGCGTGGAATTAGACAACAATAGTTTCGTTTACACCTAGCCATTGACGAGAGATGGAACCTTCCAACTCAAAGACAACGGTCAAATGAACCCTTCGAAATTCATTCCAATGGACATATCTTTTTAATTATCCTATGTTTTTATTTATTCATACAAAAATGTACTGGTATTTCCAGGCAATAACACGTTTAAACAAAAAAAATAACAAAAATCCTCTCCTAATATAATATTACATAGTATAGATTAAATAAACCCTTTAGAACTTACGAATTAAAATTATAGATGTTCAAACAAGCGTCCAGTACCTACAATGCTTAATGAAATGTGTCCCAAAATAAATAAAAGATACATAAAGCTGTCGTTTTAATGATTCACAGGGGCCGTGAAATTATCTCGCTGTGTTTGTGCCAACTCTCGCTTGTCCAACCAATGGCGAGTTAAGGTGGCCTGGTCAAATTGATGAGTAAATGATAACATAGAGTAATTGTGTTCAGGAACAACAATACAACTCGGAATGGAAGGGGTTAGATCTTTCTCCACCACGCTGACCAAATGCACATTGGCAGACTTCGCATGCCTTCAAGGAGTTAAGGTAGCCTAGTTGATGAGTAAAGGATAACCTGGATAAATTGTGTTCGGGAATTACAACTCGGAATGGAACTGGTTAGATCTTTGTTCACCATGCTAACCAAGTGCAGATTGGCACACTTCGTATGCCTTCAAGAATATTATGGAGAACTCTTAAACATGCATTCACGACGTTTCCTTCACCGTTTAAGATGACATATTGCACAAAACCACAGAATACATAACTAAGAAATGTCACTGGTGCGTGCCGCTTGGATTTGAACCCGGACCGCTTTAATGAGAGACGTGTTCGAAAGCTACTGCTGGGTAATAGAGATCAACTCTCCAAATGGCTTAGACTGGAGCTCTATCTATCGAAATGCTTGAAAAAAAAATATTTGTGAGCCGTCACGGGACGCCTGGCAGATGTGAAACATCGAAATTATTTTGTACAAGTAATATGCACAAAAGTACAGATTATGACAGGAACTAATACATATAAGAAAAAAAAAATTATTATATTTT
This sequence comes from Carterocephalus palaemon, assembly GCA_944567765.1. Classification (NCBI taxonomy): domain Eukaryota; kingdom Metazoa; phylum Arthropoda; class Insecta; order Lepidoptera; family Hesperiidae; genus Carterocephalus; species Carterocephalus palaemon. Next base: position 13,449,017 of record OX155643.1, read on the forward strand.
ATTAATAAAATAATTTCGGAGTCGGAACTGTATAGTATATAATAATATATTCCATATTCGCTACACTCGCCACGCTCGTCACGCTCGCCACGTCAAAAATTTGGTTTGCCCTCCGCATAAAGATGTTTCACATTAAAAATAACTCGTAAAAAATTACTATCCTACTCCATTGAATAAACAGTACCTATTATAAATATCCTAATTACTTATTGCCTTAATATTAATTTCTAGTTACTCGCTATTCGTCTTGTGTAGACAAGGTCCATGAGCAAATAACTGAACGGAAAAACGATTCAAATTATATTTGTCAGTAATAAAAAATATATCGGGATCGCGAGCGAGCGACGAGGGAATGCCGTGCCAAAATGAGTACAATTTTTGATATTACCGATTTAAAATTGAATTACAGAAAGCGAGATACGTTAAATGTTTACCGATATTTTTTAGCTACGCAGCTTGTTGCAATTTACGTATTTTCGCTTACGTTTGGTATGGAAAATTTATGGTGTTGACCTGAGCTGTAGATCTAAAACTTCCTTGAATGTAGTTTAAGTCACGATTATTCCTTCACGCTTTAGAAAGTGCCATAAAAACAGTTTGAAGTGCTAATGACCTAATAATAACCTTTTCGTCAATAACTATAATTTCTAACTAATAATTTCATACTTGTTTATAAAAATTTCGATGCTATTATTTTTCATACCTTATAATAAATTAAGGCCAGAATCACAGTGGTCCTGATAAAACAATATTGGCCCTTTTCCAAGTAGGATTGGACCTTTGCAAAAGCAGGTCGGTGACCAACAAGGGGCGAGTGACTTATTACCAACACTGACTTACAGCGACTAATTTGTCACTAACAGCCCCTACTTTTTGTTCACTGGTTCACTTAGTATATGTCAGAAAGTACGAGTATGGTAAGTACTAAAACTTGTGACTTTTTTTTAAACCTTTATTCAATGAATGTTTAAAGCTAATACAATGAAAACGTACCGCCAAATTCCAGAGCTGTTTGTAGGCGGATAGTGTGTGTGAGATAGCTCATGTTTTTATACAGACACATATTTTTTATATACATATAGCTATTATACATGGGTAGCAGTGGTTCTGGTTTATTTCTGCCACCACAATGGGCTATTCCCAGTGAAAGCATAGTCGAATGCGCTACTGGAAATGATCCTGGGTTCGGTTCCAGATCGGGCTTTTTTTAACAGACTTCGACAGTACAACAACCGACTATGGTCGACTGTTTGTATTTTTTTTGTATATACATATGTACAGCGATAACTTTGTCGTTTACTAACCGATTTCGATGATTCTTTTTGTGTATAGTAGAACATGCATCGATGGTATTTGAAAGGCCGCATCACAGAGTAGACTCCATATAAATTTATTTAATAAAATGTTACCTTTAAAGTAGTTACAATTAAGAATAAGAGCAAATTTTGTATGTTTCGTTCTCCAGCGGAATAAAAGAGAGAGATAAAGAGGGGTGCGGAGGCTTTACGTGTCCTCCGAAGCACGGTAGCGTCCATGAAATTTTGCCGCTAGCGGTGACCAATCCACAAACCGACCGCGCCCGTCTTTGCTTAACTCTTTCGATCATATTGAATCGATGCGAACCATTGGGCTATGGACGCTACATGTTAGTTTAGTGGCCAGTAACAGCCGATACTATTGAAACAAACGAATGTTTATATTCTGAACAACCGCTACATGTTACTATTGGCTGCTGATAAAAAACAATTTTGGCGCCCACCCAAAGCCCGTTACGTATACCTTCGCGATAAACGGCGATAAGCTAAGTACTATAGCTTCCTCGTAAGCAGGTTCTACCACCACCATCACAACCCTTCCTTTGTCCCACTGTTGGGCTCGGGTCTCCACTAGGAATGGGAGGAGGAATGGATTATGCCATCACGCTGACCAAGCGCAGATTGTCAGACAAACTTATTATTATATTATCACTAGCTGACCCTGCAAACGTTGTTCTGCCATATGAAATGACAAAGTGACGCGACGCTTCACGTCAGTGAACGACTGCTTATTGCTTTTTTTAATATAAAATCCCAGTAAAACAAATATTAAATAAGAAACGTGTGTGGTATGGAAATAGTTTCATCACTTATTTATTTCAATTCCCGTTTCAATATTCGAAGCACATACCTTCGAGGAATCGTACTCCAAAAATGCATTCGCTCGCCAAATGTCAAACAGGCGCCTTAATATTTAAATCGAGTTCAGTCAAGTGTCGGTCGAATAACTGAAATTTTATTCATAGCATTCCACAGGCTTTTTCGTGAGCAATTTTCGTTGTTAACATAAATTAGGGAGTCCATTTGCGTCCCCGAGGTGCCTACGATTTCCATTTAAGGTCAGTGACCCCCAACATCCCTTAGTAGATTGGTTTTCTCAACCGACACCTGCCGCTAACCCAGACATCTCAAGATTGACTTGACTATCTATTTCCTAAGAAGTTATCGGGGCGGCCGGTATAACTTGCTATTAACTTTTTCAGATTCTTGATAAGAATTACTTGTCTAAGACTGAATTTATTGCCAATGAAATAAGTTATTACATACTTTTTTATTATAAAGACTTACAGTCCTAACATACTTGTCCAATTTCATTGTTATGTGATTATTATATTATTATTATTATAATGTTAGTAGTTACTGACTCAATATTTTCCTTTTATGCCCTCGATACTTCTATAAGTCAGCTTGTCAACCAAATATCACTATGAGAGATTATGATGGATTCGTTTATGGGAAATCGATTATCGCTATTGCTGCGACCCATAGACGTCCCACTGCTGGGCACGGGTCTCCCCCACAGACACTGCTGCGGGAGGTCTGGAGCATACTCCACCACGCTGCTCCAATGCGGGTTGGTGGCGGGGTTAGTGGCCAACCCAGTGTCGAATGTTCTCAAGCCACCCGAAGGTCTTCGACAAGGCTTAACGACTGTTTCCACCATTGAAAACAACCGGGACCGACGGCTTTATGTGCCCTCCGAAGCACGGAAATCGATTAAATATGTATTAAATTATTTATTTATTCCTTAAAATTGTTTGCTTTTTTCAACTTCAAACAAAAATGAATGATTTTTTTGTCTGTGAGAATGTACTCACGCATTCAAAGCTCGTGAAATTAATAGTAAATTACATAAATTAGCAATTTAATTCAAGGGTAACATAATTAATTCACAGCGCAGAAACAAATGAGAGAGTGCTTAAAGGCACAACGTTTCTCGTGCTGATGATTTATTAATATTGTAGGCGTAAGAAAGTACTTACTTGTCTGCGTATTAAATATTCCCTGCTATTAGCTATATCAGGCCGTGTTTAAATTGTTTTGTATTTGTCTAAAAACGATTTTTAGACGGATAAACATAGGAAATGATGCCAATCAGTGGCTATGTTTAGCCGTTGTATAATTGGTAATAACGGTCTAGTTCCCATGGATTTCGGTTTCAAGAAATTCACACTTGAGCACTAAGATGGTCGGCTCTAAGTAAGTGTTCAATACAATAATAAGTAACTGATATCTTTACTAATATTAACAATTAACATAACTAATGAAAACTAAACTAAACTAAAAAAAAACCTTAAAAATAAACCTAAAAAAAAAAAAAAAAAATTACTAAAATATATCATTAAAAGGAGTCCCTTTAGGCAAGGTTCCGAAGATACTGGCAGCGTTCCCCCTTTGAATAGCTATACTAATTCTCTGTCCTAGGTAGCTGCCAGCTCTTCGGTCTCCTGTGATGTCGACTAACCTTTTTGCTATTTCCTTATAAAGCCTCATAGCGTTAGGACCCCACGGACCAAGGGTCTCGACACCGAATGGGACAAAATCATATTCGGTGCCTAGACCCCTGTATTTGCACGCTTTAGCTTTTTCAGCCGCTTCACAAGCCGCACCAACTCTGTTGTTGGTTCCATGTAGATGGGAAGGGGCCAGTGTGTCTGAACAGGTTGCATCCCATACCAGCACCCGGCCCATCTTCCATGGAATCAAACTCATACCATCCGGTCTCTTGCCATCGTCTCTTGCAATACCAGTCGGCTCAAGTAGACTTGGCACGTTGACGGTGGCAAGGGACCGGCGTATGATATCGTTAAGTGCAGCATGTCTCGAGAAGCGGCCTGCACTTTTTTGGCATGACAGTCCGTGATGTCCTAGCTTGTCGACATCACTGCCACAGGGACATCTATGAGGAGCGCAGACCGGAACCCCAAGCCGTAGACAGGTTGCGATTCGGAGCGTGTCAGGCTCAAGAAATGTGCCTGTATTTGGCGAAGGGTACGCGTGAAGCCAGTAGCCGGACTCATGCGCACCCACGGCCAAAAGCCTAGCACGCGCCGAACCTGTACTACAGCTCAAAAGATTTTCAAAAGTAGACTTACAGATTATGTCATCCCAGCTCCTCTGTGAATTAGTAGAAACTGGAAAATTTTGACCTGGGCATGCAATTAAGAAAGCGTTTCTAGCTTCTTCCAAGCCAGCAATCTCAAAGTTTGAAGGGGATGCCCTTAAAATTTTACTTATGAGATTTGCTGAACTATGGACGGAAGATAGAAATGCTGGTAAAGCGACACTTGAAATTTTGCGAATCCCTAAACCACCATAACGGATGGGTAGGGATGCTTGGGTCCAAGATTGCTCGTTCAGCTGCATATTAAGAATCGATTCTAAGCTAATTTTGATTAAGTCGTCTATTTGTGTCAAAAGATCTGGGCGATTCCAAAAGGAGCAGCAACGGAGCACGTACGTAAATTTTGGGACAAAAAGACAGAATTTTAATAGGCAAAGTGCATAATGTGGACTAATTTCAAGGAGACGGTTAGCAGAATTTTGAAATTTTGTAATTGAATTATTTATATATTCAGAAATAGATTCGTCAAAAATTGGAGAACCTAAAAGGTAAAGGGAATTACTGTTAACTATTTTGATATTTGGAGCCAAAATGTTAAATTTTTCTTTTACTTCATTTAAATTTACGTCGCAGTTATTTATAAAAAGTTCGCATTTGCTAATATATATATATAATTTGCTAATATATATAATCTTTACTTATATATCTATATCTAGACTTTATACTTACTTACTAATATATAAATGGGAATTTGAAGGTGGCAGAGTCTATAGGGAACCAAATAGGGTTTATATTAAACCTAATTGGTTCCATATAGAGTTCACCTCCCACCACGGTACCTAGTACCAGTTCTGCCGTGTAAAAGTTGTTTTTAAAACAATTATGGTCCGGTTGGAAAGGTGTGGTTTCCGGTTACACTTGTTTAGAGACGACCATCTTAGTCCTCAAGGGTAGCAACACATCAGTGACTGACTTAGAACGAGACTCCTACTAACAAGTACTAACTGGACTATTACCACCACCAGCTAACAGGACTAACTATCACTAACAGTCCCCAGTCCTAACCTACAAACCTTCTAACGAACTGACCAACCAAATATCCAAATATCTAATTAACTCTCTCAACAAATTGGACTAACTATCCCAGTCCCTAATTAAGTCTTGTTCAAAGTCAGTCACAGTTGTCATGGGCGGCAGTGGATGAGTTGTATGTACTGCAAGCTCGTTTGCTATTTTGTATCCATAAAAAAAAGATGTTTGTTGGTTTTTCCTTTAATAAATCAATGTGATTTTTGTAAAGATGTGATTTACGTGTTCATGGGTGAACACCCATTCGGGAAAATACAGCTGTGATTTTATGTTATTAGAGAATAGACGACGAAAGACTGTCGATGGTGAAAGCACTAAAATCAAGGATTTTCATATCGAATAAATCTTCCGATACCAGGCATTCAGGTAGTATAGAGAACGATAACTGTTTAATATTAATGCGGTATTAGCACGTTTATAACCGCAACCGCACTTCGCGTATCGAACAAACCGCATCGAGAGGTGCCGTTGGCAGCGCAAACATTTTGCTTTCGGATTGTTAACATAAAACTTATGGCCGCATATTAAACTTATATACGCTCAATTACTCTGGCTATGGATCTTTTATGATTTTTGATGCATATATCACGGTAAAGCTAGCAGATTGTCCATAATAAATGCCATTCCGTCCAAGACTACCTTTGTATGGGGCTGGTAATAATTATGTTCACAAAATTAACTGCATTTGTTGTATTTTTTTAAATCCTGTTTCAGTACGATATTAGAAACTTCTTCAATCGTCATTTTTATTAACTAATACGATTGAGCTGTTCAAAACACATAATCAAAGCAAAATTAATTAAAATTATGTGAATAATATGAATTTCACGAGAGATAGATTTAATAGATAAGTATACATAAAAGATTGTTATTCAAAAACTTACCTTATTCGCCATTAGTATTCATAAAACTGAAGCACAATGATCATAACATTGCCACCTTATGCGACGTTGAACAACCAGCCAGAAAACACATGATTTAACTTAATTATACACTATAATTAACACTCGAGGAAATCCGAGCACTCTAGTTCCCGCAGACGTGGGGTACCTACTACACAAAAATCTTTTCCCGATAATTCCATTTTTATTACGGCCGACAAACTTCAACTTGTGCTATAAAGCAATTGACGCGCAATTTGCCGCCATTTTCTTTTTCAATGATTGAGTTTCTTAAGTTTCAAAAAATCATTCGAAATTTAAACATTTATGAGCGGCCAGGAAAACAGCAGCCTAAATCACGTACTTTAAGACGCATGGATTAATTTGCAGTGACGATGCAATAAAGTAGAAGTTTAGCGTCTAAACCGTATTGTTATAATTTTAACTGCACGTCAACTGCACGCCAACTGCGCGTGAACTTCACTTCTCCTGCACGTATGCTGCACGCCAGCCAAACTTTTCTACGGCTATTTAGTACTCTGTGTCAGTGTTATGAGCCCTCCTGTAGCGCTGGAGTAGGCCACTGAGCGGGTTTTAGTGGGTGAAAGTCCCACATAACCCAGCGTCGCTCCCACGACATCCGGATACCTTTTCAAGGTTTTCCAATCGTTAAACAAAAAAAGGTATAATCAGTATAAGGCGCTGTACTGCTACATGCCAGACACGTTAAAGTAAAGTAACAATTAAAGTACCTACACAATAAACCATGAGCACGCTGAAGCGACGTAAAAGAACACGCCACGCGACACGTGTAACGTAACGGATCTAAGCTCGGCTGGGACAATAAAAACAAAAAGATCGTAATGTATCCGCGCCATAAAAATGACGGATGGACGTATTATGTTCAGTTGCATCGCTTTAGTGTCGCGACGCGGACGAATGGCACCGCCTTTATATTTCTAGTGCCTCTTTATATTTCTAGTGGTTAGTAAAATGACATAATATCACGTCTTTATTTCCCCGTAGGGGTAGACAGAGGTGACCATATACCTAATTTTCACAAAAAAAAATGTATTGTTCACCAATTATGTTTAAGCAATGATATCATATACATATAATTTTGTTTGAATCCCATTTAGTACGTGATGAGTCTATTATTATTATTTATAAGGCCTTGTCGTAGACTTTCGGGTAGCATGAGAACATTGGCAAAATTTCATGAACGCTACCGTGCTTCGGAGGGCACGTAAAGCTGACGGTCCCGGTTGTTTTCAATGGTGGAAACAGTCGTTAAGCCTTGTCAAAGACCTACGGGTGCGTGGTGGAGTATGCTCTAGACCTCCCGCTGTGGGAGAGACCCGTGCCCAGCAGCGAGACGTCTATGGGGGTCGCAGCGAACGAAACTATTGTTATGTCTAATTCCACGCGAGCGAAGCTGCGGCGTCCACTAGTTAAAAAAAAAACTTTAGTTGATTTACCGTTTCTTAGTTTGATCACCAGCGCCTTTCATAATCATAACTACAGTTTTCCTTATATCTCGTGGAATCCACACACTCAATTTTAATGAAGCTAAAAATAGTTTTTCATCCGTAAGAAGTGCTCGGTTATTTCATTAATTTTCTACGTGTTCTCATATTTTTAGCTGAATCATCTCAGAGCGGGGGATGTGAGGGTGGAGGAGAATAAAAATTATAATGCCATCGAGGAGACGCGAGCTTCGGGTCGGTGTTGACTGCCTAATAACATTTTAATAATAAACCCGCGCTTGGCGCGGAACAATGAGAAAATTGTGGGATTGGTGCGCGCAATAACCTTACTGCGATTTTTCTTAGATACTTAATTAATTTAAATGGACAGGCCCGTTGACGTAATCAGTAGTGACCCTGTCTGTTGCGCCAGGGGTCGTGGGTTCAGGTTAGGTTCACTCAGGACAAATATTCGTGTGACGAACACTTGTATTTGTTTTGTGTCTGGGTGTCAATATTATCTATTTAAGTATGTATATCAGTCTCTGACACCCAAATCACAGGCTCGCGCCTACTTTGTGGTCTTTGTGGATTTCTTAAATCGCACATAACTTAGAAAAGTAATTGGTGCGTGCCACTGGGGTTTGAACTCGGACCGCTCGGGTGAGAGGCGAGTTCGATAGCCACTGGGCTGTCACCGCTTTTAATAAAATATTTGACTATGACATTAGAAAATAAAATGCTGGTCACTCACAAATTGAGCAGTCACATGCGGACCGCGCAAAGATTTATCGTGGATTCTCGTGGCCACAAATCAAGCGCCGCCCGAATTTGTGAAAATTGCACGTCGCACCCGTGCAGTTTTTGCGGCGTTATCTCGTGCAAATCCGCACCGCCGCAATAATTGCCAATTTCTGTCGCGTGTCGCCACTGGAATGTGTTAGCTAATTCAAATGAGAAATGCTAACATATTCACTTGGAAATGTAAGACGCATATACTTATACTAGCTGACCCCGCAAACGTTGTTCTGCCATATGAAATGTCAAAGTGACGCGACGATTCACGTCAATGAACGACGGTTAAAAATAAAAATACTAAAATAGTGTTTAAAATCATTTACCAGTGAGCCAAATTGTGAATCTAAACCATTCTCGAATTCCCATGAACACTCACAAAAAATTTCATCAACATCTATCCAGCTGTTTAGGAGGTGTTACATACACAGGTCATACACACGTACTCAAGAAATAAATACATTAAGATATAAGAGGTGACAGTCCAGTGGCTATCGAACTCTCCTCTCACTTGAGCGGTCCGGGTTCAAACCCACGCGGCACGCACTAATGACTTTTCTAAGTTTATGTTCGAGTAAAGAAATTATGTTGTAACGGTGAAGGATACATCATAAGGATACCTGCAAGCGTAAGAGTTCTTCATAATGTTCTCGAAGGCATGTGAAGTCTGCCAATCTGCACTTGGCCAGCGTGGTGTACTAAGGGCTTATCCCGCCATTCTGAGAGGAGACCCTTGCACAACACAAACAACTTGTGGTACAATGAAAGGATTGTGGTGGAAGTAGCATATTGTATAATAAGTTTAATATATAATAAGTGTAAGTTAATATGTGTAAGTTAATATATAATAAGTGTAACTGATAGCTAGATGCTTTTTAACCTACTGCAGGGATATTTACCAAGGCTCGAACAGCGTACATAAATAATAGCAGATCATTACTCCTGGCTTAAAATTATGGGGTGTCTTGATTCACGGATCAGGGTTAACCGATTGCATAATTAATAAACCTTTATTCACTTTCCTGTATAATCAATAGATTACCCTGAACTGTTTTGATCAAGTTTTTCCCATAGAAAAAATCTACATTTTTACACACTTTTCAGCATAAAATATATAAATACAAAAACAATGGAAGAAAATGGTACAAGGGTACTTATATCCATACTAATATTATAAATGAGAAAGTAACTCTGTCTGTCTGTCTCGCTTTCACGCCAAAATTACTGAACCGATTTAAATGAAATTTGGCACAGAGATAGTCTAAATCCTGAGAAAGGACATAGGCATAACCACAGAATAATAGGACAAGTAGCATAACTTACTTTTTAATTGGTAAAAAGTGTTGTAAAGGGTTGAAAAGGGGGATGAAAGGTTGTATGAAAGTATTGTCATTTTCAGAACTAAATAGAAGCATAACATTTATATTTTAGGCTTTTAATTAGATATAATTAATATGGCATTCAAAGTTTGTAAAAATATTACTCCAAAGGGTGTAAAATAAACACATTTACGGATTCATTACAAATTTGTGGCGCTAAAGTGAACGTGTTAAGAAGATTATATTATTATGTCTAATTCCACGCGAGCGAAGCTGTGGGTGTCTACTAGTATTATATATATTTTCCGTTTGTCAAATGATCAATATTGGTTTTAGACTGTTGCCACAAATCTTTCACCTCTCAAGTTGACCTGTATCAATTGCCAGTTGCTTAAGTGTAGACCTCATCAGCTGTGAGAGGAGACCCGCTTGTGTCGCTAATGGGGCTGCCTTTCTAAAACGGATTTGAGGGAGCATTAAAAAGCACAACTTGATAAATATAGCTCACTATTCACACGGCACCCCGTTTATCAAGTAATTGAATGCTAACGAACCGGTTTTCACGTCTCTATTTTCACTATGGAAGACTGAAGCTAGGTTCACCTCAATTACTGAAAGAGCAGAACAAGTTGAAAGAAAAAAATGTCCTTGGAAGCTCATAAAGTTTTACATAAATTTAAGAGAAGTTACTCGCGAAAAAAATATGTGCAAATGAAACGGAGATGATCGAGATTTAAAAACCACCGCAGTTGCTTAGCTTTTTCATTTTTTCCTTATTAAAGTAATGAGGAAAAACTGTATTTGTGTTCTAGATAATTTAATGTCATTTAGGAGAAAGTTTGTAACACTTAACATCATTTTCATCGTGGCTAAGCGGAGGTTCTTTTAAACAAAAAAATGTTTTGAATAAAGTGATGTCAGAGTTGATGGATGTTGGGATAGATGTTTAGTCAAAGTGCCTAAAGGACGGTCGGTATAGTAATTGTAGCGTCCATAGCCTAATGGCTCGCGTCGATTCAATGTTATCGAAAGAGTTAAGCAACGACAGGTGCGGTCGGTTTGTGGATGGGTGACCGCAAGTGCAAGTATAATCATATAAGTTGACCACGAGAAATAACTTAAACAATCCTATGTACATAATTATTCAGGGTATTTGTAAATAATTATGTAATTAATGTACTTTAACATTATTATAAGCGTAAACAATCATTGTATTATCTATATTCAAGTGCATTGTTTAATAAATTGTGAGATTAAGTCCAAACAAGTCGGAGAAGTCTATCGACATATTTTAATCATTGCGTAATATTTGATTGACCTGAATATCCCTCGCTGGCCTGCTTGACACACTTCGGCCGGCGCTGGCGGTGCATTAATTAGAGTCTTCTATTTCCACTCGATATGGAAGTTTCGAGATCTTGCCCGCAACCTCAATCCTCTTCGCTTTGCCAAGACTTGGTTTAGAAATCATAACCTACCTATTTTATGTTTATCTTTAGCCTAAGTATTATGTTCATGGCCACGCGAAGGTAATATGAAAGAATAAGATTAAATTTAGGTCTTTCTAAAAGGTCTGAAAATTACAGTAGATTTTCAATTATCGAATTTTGGTCATTCGATTGTCTTGAGTAATTTATGATAACAGTAAATTCAGCATACTAAGCACTACTGCTTTACTGCAATCTTAATAATAAACGAGTTTAAAAACAGGTGTTCGAAATTATTAACAAAATAAGCTTTTTAAAACTAAAGCAGAGAGAAATAGGCCCCACTTTTAGATAACAGCATAAAACTCGGCAGTTGCTTTACAAAAATTAAATGGGTCGAAGCCAACAAAATGAAATACAATAACGTAGATGACAGAGGATCTTCTTAATTACCTACTCTGAGGGGTAAAGTGAGTCAAGTCTCATTTACGTCATTCCATAGCACGTGCCTGACTTATCCTAATTGTCACGGATTAGCCAAGTGGAGCTCAACCAGTGAGGATGGTGCGCTCGGATTAGAACCAGAAGCACTCTTAGCTGCTAATGAAGGACTTGTTACAAAAACCAGGCGCGCTTTGGACATTGTTCTACTTTTGCAACGAAATAAAATACGTGATATAATTATCTTTTCAGTGAAGAAAATATATTAATAAAAGCCGCAGAGCAGCTCGTGGCTAGCTGTTGGGGAGTAGCGACCTTACGGACCCGAGTTACCCCGAGATTCGATCAGGCCCTCCACCTGCGGCTTGCCTTTACTGGCTCGTTGGAGTGGACCCCAGGAGTTGCTGCAAGAGTCTCTCCGGCCTGCCCTAACCGGCTGTCTAAAATGGGCTTTAGCTATATACTCGCATGATGTAAGTGAAACATGAATACGATGCGAGTTGGTGAGTCGAGTAAACCACCTCGCAGAAAGTGGTACACTTCTTGACACTGAGCCAGTGACGAACATTTTGCTGCCTTTGTCCTCCATGCATCGGCATGTTTGGGTCGTCCATACAGTGAGTGGCGAGTCACCTAATGCCGCCTTAGTTGCCGCTGTTGGAGCTATCCAACACCACACAAGGGACGCAGAGGCATCGTGGCCCAGAATAATTTATCACGACCCTCTGCGAACGTGTCAGATGCACTGCAGAAGCGGGGCAGCCTCATCAGCACCCTGAACACAATACAATAATACATTGTACTGTACCCTGAGGGCCCTATAGACTCAATAGCCCACAGGTGTAGAAGCTGCAACCGTCTACACAAAAGGCTCTTAAGAGGTTGAAGATGTAGTTATGATCACCAAGTGTAGTCAGATTTTTGTGTTAGAGAAATTATGGCTAGTTTTAGGAATCATATTTGGCTGGTTGGTATGTAGGTGTCAATTTCCTGGTAAAATCAACAATAATCTTGTTAAATAACAATGAGAACTGTTCTAATAACTGCATTCAAACTTCTATTCCCGTTTGGATATCTTGATTTAAAAATTTGTTAGTTAGACTTCGTTCCACTTCGTGAACGCTTTGATTAGTCTCTGGCAAACAGAATGTTTGCATGGGCGAACTTCGCATACCGCAATACGAGAGTAAACAGTACACGTATGCAGTAAACTATTAATGAAGGCACTTCTAATGGAGGAAGTTTATACCGAAATAGCAGATGACTGCGTAGGTTATATTTCTGAGGCCATATCTCAGGTTTATCGTCATCAATATTAGATAGAAAACATATGACCATTATTTTACATCACAACACAAAGCTAAAAAGCTTAGCTCCAACCCATAGACGTCCCACTGATGGGCTCGGGTCTCCCTCAAAGACAAATCTGCGTAAGGACTAGAACATACTCCATCACGCGGCTCTAATGCGGGTTGGTGGAGGGGTTACTTATCCAACCCAGTGTCGAATGTTTTTCACGCCACCCGAAAGTCTTCGACAAGGCTTAACGATTGTTTTCACCATTGAAAACAACCGGGACCGACAGCTTAACGAACGACACTTTTAGTAAAATATAGTAAAATAAAAGAAGAATAGTTAGGGTCATTTTACAATCCTTTAGAGCGCAGTCTACTGAGTGAACCTTTCTTCCGAACAATATGCAATTTACCACAACAATATATGCAGTATGTTTTGTATGCCTTTCTACTAATGGTCCTTACCTACTAGCCTACAAAGTGACTTAAAGAATAGTATAAGGGGCTGTTACTGCAAGTCAACCTTCCTTTGACGGCGTTCAGTATTCAGCGTTTATAATGTTAGATGTAAATAGTCCATGCGCGTAAAGCGAGAGAGCATATAACATAATCTTCTCTCTTTTAGACTTTATTTTAATGATGAGTGTGTGTGTATAAAATGTGGGGATTGTATCAAAATTTAAACTATTTTAATTAAATCCAATAAATTTAAGAATGTTATTCAATAAGTTTACATTTATTTATTTTATTTTATTTTCATGTAACCCTATAGGCTAACACAGGGCCAACATAATGCCTAATAGCATTTTCTACTTGTCAATTAGGAACATACAATTTATTCAAATTTCCGATTTCGTTTCATAGAGCCTCAACCTTAACCATTCGTCATGACAAAGGCTTCCTCAAATTGACGCAACTGGTAACAACAAAGCGGCCCGCGGCGATTTCGTTAATGAAATTAAACTTACCCCTGGAGCTAACAAAAAAAACTTTTCCAATTAAACGGAGTTTAGCGTAGTTATCGTGTATTGTTCCTCATCCTCAACCAGTTATAGTTTATTTTGACCTTCCCCGTTGTTTATTGGTAAGTGCGTAGATTGTATTCAATGGGAATATAAACTATAATAATACTAAAGAGTTTGAAGTGATAACGTCTTAAAAATCGATAAACGCCTACACATACGAAAAAAAGTATGTCGTCACCTCCCATACCGCCCAACGTTACGCCAAGTGTTACGCCAAGCATATTCATTCAAATTTAGTCTGTAACCCATAGCAATAAAGCTAATTTACTAGGGCGTACTGAGATATCAATGTATTTTACACAGTACAGTTGATATTGTGATTCAGAAAAAAGGCACAGCGCCATCTATTTTAATTTTTGTGAATAAATGCTAAAATTTCTAATAATATTTCTTATGACGTTAACACATAAAATTATCGTCGGTAAACCTACTTAACAGACAACCATTATTTTTTTTTCAGTAAGTACATTGAATATTTTTTAAAATTTCAATTCAAGGGCAGTGAAATAACGAGTTCGAATATTTTCTGTCTGTCTGTTCTATTGATCAAGTTTAAAAACACTTTTTTTTACTTTGTATCATCGTTGTTTTACTCATGTTTTTTGTGGTGTACAATAAAGCGTATTTATGTTCAAAAACAATTGCGTGCAAAAGCGTGTCTATCTACGCTCACCTCGGCACAATAGTGAGAAGCCTGTGTCGTAGCTGAAACTGACACAATTTTTTGGCTGGACAACGTCATAAGTATTGTTCAGATGGATTCACCGATTTGTTTGAAGCCTCATCATGAGTAGCGAAGGCTCAGCTTAAAGCCCTTGCTTAGTGGCTTATCTTCGCACCGCACGCCTCCGTTCTCAGCCGGAGTTCGTTAAAGCGATTAGCAGTTGGCACGGCAGGCGATTGCGCTACACTCAATTTGTTACTTTTGAATACTCTTCGATGCCTTTCGTTCTAACTTTATTGAGTTCTTCAGCCAGGTAGTAAATTTTATCATAAACTCTATTGACATCTCAATCTGGCGTAAAAATATCAACAAATAGCCCTCTTTCAGGACCAGCGATGCTTTGGCGACACCTCTGGTATTGCTCGTTTCCCTAGGCGACGGTGACTTTCTAATGATCCCCCGTCTGCTTGTTCGTTCGACTAAAAATATAAAAAAAGCGAGACACAATGGATGGATTTAATGACTTATGGCATTTCTTACCAGTCAACTCTGGTTGAATGGGGAAACGTTGCGGTAGGTGACAACAGTTCAGAGCAAATTCAGATATCAAATAAACACGGGAAAAGTAAAAATTATAAATATTTCAAATAAACATTCTAGAAGTGAATCAATCTAAATGTTGAACTAGATACTATGTTACATTGCCCCAAGGCAGAAGGTTCTCACGATTCGTATCGTAAAAAATATATCAGATAGCAAGTTTTCGGCAGACGCCAATTCCACGAGCAATGAGGTTAAGAAATTGCGAATTCAGAGTGCAATATTTGCAAATGGCTGCCACGCCACCTCCGGGGATTGTTTACACGAGCCGCGATCTCGCGAGCCAGACGCAGCCGCAATTCATGGATTGTTGTTTACTCAATGATATTGTACTCTAATATTTCTAAGAAAATTTGTAGTGTGAAGTGTTATTTAGATATTCCATCCAGCCTTTATTTGTCCTATTGGGCTCGCGTGTTCTATCAGACTGGAAGGGATAAGGCCACAGTCCGCAACGCCTTCGGGTGGCTTGAAAACATTCGACACTGGGTTGGCCACTAACCCCTCCACCAATCCGCAATGAAGCAGCGTGGTGGAGTACGCTCTAGACCTCCCGCAGCAGTGTCTGTAGGGGAGACCCGTGCCCAGCAGTGGGATGTCTATGGGTCGCAGACACCACGCTGGCTCAGTGCAGATTGGCAGACTCCACATGCTTTTTGGAATATTATGTGGAATTCTCAGGCATATAGGTTTCACACATTTTCCACGATTTTTTCTTCACCGTTACATCAGGCGTCATTCAATTTCTTAGCCACTGGACTGACACGGTTATTTGTGGTGTAGACAATATGCTTTAATGCTTTATGAGTTCCAGAGAGTTAGCTTCTGGTAGAGCTGTGAAGGAAATTTTAAGGGGGTAGAATCAATAGTTAATGATACTGTTGTTGATGCGATTATGTAAATGCAACGACTTTACTACAATCCGCATTGGAGCAGCGTGGTGGAGTATAGTCTAACTTCAGCTCTGTTTGTGGGAGCCAGCGCCCAACAGTGGGAGTTCTATGGGTTGTTGCTAACAACTTAGAACAAAAAAACACTTTGGATACTTACAATAACGATGAAGTAAGCGTTTTGCATTCCGTCAACATTCTGTTGGAGAGCCAATTCTTATTTTCTTTAATCAATATTGAATCTCCAGTAAACTGTATCCACTGAATATAAAATTTCCGAACGAAATATTTTCCATTTAAACCAATATTGAGATTTTGCTGCTTCAACTTCTTAATTTTAATTATATTTTCAATTCGTGTTATTGAGTTATGCCGGATTTTATTCCATCCAATATTGCTCAATATTACTTGCCTGGAATACTTAATTTTCTTGATATATTTTCTCTTATATCATATCAATACGTCCTGCAATATTTTGAAGTCGAGCTTTTCAATATTTGTAACCCTATTGCGGCTCGACATAACCAACAATTTTGGCTTGTCCAAAAAGCAGTGTGATCAGAATCATTTATCTCAATACTGGATACTTAATACTCAATACACGCATACAGGGTTAATGTTATAAGCATTATAACATTAACCCTGAAGTAGGTGTAGCAATTTCATAATAGGACTGATGGAAATGACCTGATGCAGATGGCAGGAATCCGCTGAGTTTAGAGGGTGCAAGAAGATAAGGGCATTTGACCAGTTCTAAGGAGTAGTAACTATCTGTGCATTATAATTTTAGGTTTGTATTTGTTAAACTTTCCTTACGAGATTTTACAAATACACAAATTCAATATAACAACGCTTTGTATTATAGATACAAAAGAATATTACTCCCAATATTCATCTTCTCAGGCGCACTAAATCGCGCTTCGCCAAAAACTTCGCATTCCCTAATCCTCTCCGTTCAATATTTCCTCAGATCAGACGCACGGACTGAATTACCGTCATAACAATAAAATATTATGAGGAGCTTTTTTTGCATTCTCTGCAATATCAGGGTAGCGGGTTCGAAGGAATGATATAAGAGCCGCAGTGTGAACGCCAGACCTTATTCGGAATCGATGTTTGATCGAAGTGAAAGTGAAGGTGAATCTGAATATTTTTGTAACTTGACATTATAAACTGGTTTTTCTACTTTCTCTCGTACTTTAGAACGTTGTGACCATAAAAATATTCTAGACAGAAGAAGAATCACTATAGCGAGCAGTGGTCACTCTAAATCGAATGCCTCAGTTTAAGCATCTTCCGACTGAAGGATGACCTAAAGAAAATGCTGAGAAACCGCTAGATTTAAAGGACATAGGATGGCTTGATATTTAGAACTGAATAGTGGGATATAGCGAGATTCAGTGGGCACAGGACTGTTCGATCTATATGTATTGTATAGAAATAGTGAAGAAAATGATGTCCAGCAGTGGACATCAAAAAGGCATCGGTCTTTACATTCATCAGATAGGATTGATCAGATGGATGGGATGGGACTTTGAATTGCTGATTTATGGAAAAAAGTTACATTTCCAAAATCCATGCAAATAAATTAGGCCAGTGATACCATTGACCAAAATGATCCATTAAGGTTAAGTAATATTTAAGTTAAGTGATATTTTAGTCGTCCGACTTGATCCATGACTCGGAGGAAGTACAAACCGATAAATGATCGTCGAGCCTTCTCGGACAGCTGTCGTAATGTAATCCCCGTCGGTAAGCCTCAGTCTATCGTTGGATTGCAGAATCAAATTTACTATCAAAACTCTCATTGAAAACTTATGATTAGGTAAGCTGGACTTAAATAGTACAAAATTGTCTTCATCCTAGTAGGATCAACTAAACCAAGAAAAATTTTATTTCGCTGATTGTACACGCTTAACGAATGTTAATAAAATATCTAAGTTTATCACAACGAAAAAAATATCTAATTTAAAATTAGTATAATTCTAACATTAGGTAGGTACATTACAGTACCTATAGCATGTATAATTACGTAGTATGATACATACGCAACCATTTATCTGAATAGTAGACCTAAACGAATGCTTACTACCTACAATTCATTATTTCAAAAATATTTTCAGTTTAACCCCGAAGGTTCATTTCGAAAAGTCCTTTCTTAAAGAGTCAATTTAATCGTAATTCTATAGACTATAAAGCTGATTTTAGTCTGCGATAGCTTCGAGAGACGCGTTTGCGAGCTTACGATTTTGAGTTACAGCCGATCAATTGTGCCGAGGTAGTTCTTAACATCAGTAAAATAGAGTCTACATTTGAACGCTCGTAATGTCTACTCGTAGTAGGATTTGTCAGGGCTTAGAACAGCCCCGAGCATTTGTTTTATAGAGGTCTCTTGTCGAATCTGTGAACACTGGTATTACGTCGAAATCTTTCGGTTTAAGTAAACTGTCGATCATGCCAGAATCGAGAACAGTTGCAGATAAAGAGCATATTCTTAGTCTGTGCTAATATTTCTAAAGAAATCATAGTATTTCAGAATATACTTGTCTTGTAATTGTACAGTTTGTCCAATGTCTTCATCGTGTTGAATGCGAAAATCTTAATATCTAAATCTATCCAGCCTAAACGACATAATGTCGACGTTTCCGTTGGCCTATTTAGGTATTTTTTGGTTACAGAGTGCGGTAGTGATAACGGCCCAGTGGCTATCGAACTCGCCTCAGACTTGAGCGGTCCGGGTTCAAATCCCAGCGGCAATGACTTTTCCAAGTTATGTGCGATCTAAAAAATAAATGTTACTTGCTATAACGGCGAAGAACACCGTAAGGAACTGTACGGCAGTTCTTCATAATGTTCTCGATGGCATGTGAAGTCTGCCAATCCGCACTTGGCCAGCGTGGTGGATTAAGGCCTGATCCCTCCCATTCTGAAAGGAGACCGGTGCCCAACAGTGACATAAAGAAAGAGTTGTGATATAGAGTAGGTGCTTTTGACGTGAATTTAGTAAAATCATTTATAATTAACGATGCAGGCTTCAACTGAGCCTACAGCCTCTCACAGCTCAGTTGACGGCTGTTTAAATTAATCCTTTGACTAAAGTAACCGAAAAATTTGGTTCGACGGCCAATCAGATGGACTGTTCGAGCCGTCGTTTTTCAAAGTATTTCAATATCCCGATCCGACGTCTGTCGACTTTGTTCGAACTTCAGCCGTCTGCCAACGTTATACCTGGCAGTTTAGAACAATTTAAAACTCACTAAGCTCATTCGAGCTGGAAGATCGTATCGGACGTCTATCAACGGCGCACTTTCAGTGGAAAACAGTGTAAATCACTCGGTCTGGCTGGGTTTGCTGACACTCAAAGTTTTAGTATAAGTCTTGAGGTGTAAGGTAGCGCTCACTCTTTATAAGACCTATGTACGTAGTAGATTAGAGTATAATGCAATCGTTATTTCTCCACATGAGAAGAAATATTCTCTCATGATGGAGAAGATACAGCGTAAATTTGCCAGATTTTTGTACAAAAAAATATATGGATATTACCCACTTAGATACCCTTCCCTTTTTGTTTCCGGAATGATAGACCTTGACACTCTCGAGCTGAGACGGAAGTTGCACCTGATGGTCCATTATTACCTTTTATTGAATGGCAAGATTGACAACCCTTCGGCACTCGCATGCTGTCATCTTAGAGTGCCCAGGGTGTACATGTGTGGGCTATACGGCGGCAGGAAGCCCGGCCGGCTGCTGGCGGTGCCCGCGACGCGTTGCCGCCGCACGGCCGCAGCGCCGCAGTGCGCGGCTCCCACCCTGCTCAACCAGTTTTTAGCCCAAATGCCTGATGGAGACATGTTTTTTAATAGTCATATAACCTTCATAAGCCTCTGCAGGCTTTATCTATCTCATAATTATAAATTTCTCCATCTTTTGTTTCTTTTGTTTCTTTTATTTAAATTATTGTCGCACTATTATTATATAAACATTATCATAGGTTTAAGTTGTTATCAATTGTATATGTGCATGTAGTGTTTTAGGATAACCTGTAAATTACATGTAACGGAATAATAAATAAATAAATAAATAAATAAATTGAGCAATTTTCGCTGTGAGTGTTTAGCTCTTTCTATGACAACTTGGTTGGGAAAATGTGCTGGTAAAAAATGGTCTGTTCCCAGCATAACACTGGTAACTGGTGACTGGTGACAGCCCCAGAAAGTGTAATTCAACCGCTCAAATTGCAGATAATAGTTATGTGGACTTCGGAAGGCACGAAGCAAGGTCCCGGTTGTAGTCGCGAGTACTAATAGTCGTTTAACCATTTGAAAACCATCGGGCTTAGATCGCCCGAAGGTTCCGAAGGTATTCCAACAATAGAGTTGGCCAGTAACCCTTCCTCCAATCTGAATTGAAGCATCATGATAAGAGCTAAGATCGTCTCATTGTCATCGCAAATATATTCGCTACGTCATGTAGGACTCCTTTGGACAGTCTAATAACTTCCAACAACCGGGTTGCACACTTCCACCACCACCACCACAACCCTTTCTTTGTCCCACGGGTCTTCTCTCAGAATGGCAGGGAATAGGCCTAAGTCCACCACGCTGGCCAAGTACGCATTGGCATACTTCACATGCCTTCGAGAACATTATGATGAACTCTCAGGCATGTAGGTTTCTTTACGATGTGTCCTTCACCGTTACAGCAAGTGACATTTAATTTCTTAAATCGCACATAACTTAGAAAAGTCATTGGTGCGTGCCGCTGGGGTTTGAACCCGGACCGCTCGATTGAGAGGCGAGTTCTATAGCCACTGGGCTGTCACCGCATACATTTAAGGTTGCCCACTTACCTCTCCTCAAACTCGCACTAAAAAGAGTCCTGTCCACTGCAGTGAGAAGCTAATGAGATGCAACTTCAATAAATGTAACCAGGGCGGCATGTTCGCTTTATCGACAAAGCCCTTTAAATTGGATTTAAAAAAAAAAATTCAATAAAAAGCAAAACTGTGTACGTCGATTACACAGTCTGATTAATTGAAAGCACACGTCTGATATGATATTTATTTGCCAAACAAACCTGAAATAACAAATAATTACACACCGTGTAACACATTTGTCGAAGCGTCACTATAATTAACCGATTAACATTTTGATTGGATGGCAACATGAATAAATTGCTTTTTGTCGGCAACAAAAACATCGATGCCGGCAATTTATTCAGTTTTATTTGTGTTGTGTTAGTTTGGAATTGGTTGTGGGGTACAAGTTGGGGTTATAGGGTGTTTACCCTTTAGAACTCGACTCCAGAAATGGAGCACACGCTACGCTTTAACTATAATATAGACTGATGACGTCTCCGCAGACTTCTTCAACACCGCAGGGTGATGAAGAAGTCTGCGGGTAACTGCTGGATTAAAAGGCACATGGCCATTGGAGTAGCACTGATGGACTGCAGCAATTGGAATATACAAAAACCACCGCTATTTCACAGTGTTAAGTTTTCAATTGTGTTGGCAGACCACAATGACCTACATTTAAACTTTTCTTTAATATTGACTTATATTGTAAACACCGGAAGTCTTGTATTAAACTTTGTTACTGTTATTTTTCACGGGGAAAAGTTATATTATCCACAAGGCAAATTTCCCAGAGCAATCACTATATGAGTACACTATTATTACAGAGTTAAGGCTAGTACATGAGTAGTTACCACTTAGCAGATAAAACATTATTAATTTGGTGTCTCTTCCGCTATTTTATGGGACGTCTATGGGTCGCAGCGAACGAAAAGCCAGTTAAAACAAGCGTGTTAAAGAGCGTACAAATTACATTTCACTAGTTACGTTTAGTGGAGTGTACACTCTTCTACCTACCCCTAAAAGCGTGATGTTATGTGTGTAAAAGAAATTATGTTTTACCATCGATCGACAGATGACTGTTGTTTAATAAACTTACGTAACTTACTTAAATAAACATTTTTAAGGAAGTAAATGATTCTTTATGCTAGTAAAAAACAAGGGAACCCCACAAAAACAATGTATTAATATGAGAAGCAATTTGGCAGCGCACTGTAACGTAGAGCTCACGTGGCGACGTGCTGAGATAAGAGAAATGAGTTTGGATTTATCTTTTGGTGTGCGCTTAACCTAGATCTATCTGATCCGCTGAATTGAGTCGACTCCAGCGTTTTATCTGCAGGAAAAAGTTGAGTGGGATTATCTGTACAATGACCAAGATTGTAAGGGTTTTTTGTATCCGCTGAACTGGGGGTTCGATTCCTGTGTATTCTTGTAAGATGGTGTGTTGTTCTTGTAAACATAAACATAACATCAAGACTGAATTTTCGGAAAAGTAAAGTGTTACACTTCTGCCTGGGGTAGGATGGTCAGTTACATAGTTGCCTCACATTTGCAATTTATTATGGCATGCAAAATTAATTACACGTATTCGTTTAAATATTAATTTATAATGTCAAAAGATAATAATTTTTTTTTTTTTTATATCTTGGACATTCTCACAAGTAACAATAAAAATAATTTAAAATTACTAACATTTACTTCTAAATTTAGTAATCTAAATATTATTAATAATCTAAAAATTTATTTATACTATAAAAGCATTTGAATAATTGAATAAAACTAAAATATAAATTTTATGCTTCTACTTCTGGAAATGACAATACTTTCACACAACATTTCATCCCCCTTTTTAACCCTTTATAATACTTTTTTCCAATTAAAAAGTAGCCTATGTCTTTTCTCAGGCTCTAGATTATCTGTGTACCAAATTTCATTTAAATCGGTTCAGTAGTTTTGGCGTGCAAGCAAGACAGACAGACAGACAGACAGAGTTACTTTCTCATTTATAATATTAGTATATAAGTATATAAGTATGGATTGGAAACAAATATAGAACCATTCATGCATACATCCGGGCCGATTACAATGTATTTATCGAAAGACAGCCACAGCAGTATGCCGGAAGTCTCGTGAGCAAAGCAAATATGGCGGGCGGAAGTGGGTCGTAAGTCACGCCGCAGACCCCGGCGACTTCCGGCTGATTCACGATACGGTCCGCTCCCGGGACGGATTGCCGCTCTCGTCCGGGATTTACAGTTTAATTGAAGTTTAGTGTATGTCGATACGGGACTCCAAAGTTTGAGGAGTGAAAAGAAATTCACGCCCCGTTCGTTATAGCCCGGTCACAATATCTATGCATCTGGCGTTGATGGACGACATATAGGTGCTCTGCTACGGTGTGAAAAAAAAGGATAACTAGGAATGTTAATTACTACAATTACTCTTTTTGTATAATGACTGAATTAATGTTTTCTTAGTAAATGGTTATGTACCTATATGTTTATATTACCTATAGAAAATGCACTCCGGCGAGTTTCATGTATTGTGATCGTCTACATCTTAACTTGTAGCGCCCAGAGCCCAATGGTTCACCCAAAGATCGCGTCCATTGAATGTGATCGACAGTGTTAAGCCACGACGGGCTCGGTCGGTTTGTCGCTGCCGTGCTTCGGAGGGCACGTTAAGCCGTCGGTCCCGGTTGTTTTCAATGATGGAAACAATCGTTAAACCTTGTCGAAGACCTTCAGGTGGCCAATAACCCCTCAACCAACCCGCATTGGAGCAGCGTGGCGGAGTATGCTCTAGACCTCCCGTATATTTGTCTGTGAGGGAGACCCGTGCCCAGCAGTGGGACGTCTATGGGTTGCAGCTAGCTATGAATGTATTACCAAAACCATAGTAAGCAGTTCCAAGTTCATTATTGTGATAGTTTATAGTATAGTACAAATTAATTTTTAATTTATTTGTAGCACAATGGGTTGTATTTTTAAATGAAATAATAACATCATGAACATTTATGTTCCACAGATAACGAAAAGCCATGAAAACACGCTGTAAATATTAGTCGCTCCAATAGTTTTTGGCCGCGTGTAATGCTTCCATGATAAATATTACTTCCTCCGCCGTTACATATGAAATATACGTTCAAAATAGTTATTTAGTGCAAACATATTCTCAAATGGCTCGAGCAATAAGAATAATAAACGGGATAACAAATAACTGAATTGCCGCCGTAAAGGAGAAGCGTGTCAATTCTATTGAACACTGTGGCGTGTTTGTCAGTCCTTGACTGATGAATTGTAGATCTCTGGGCTAGCTGCAACCCATAGACGTCCCACTGCTGGGCACGAGTCTCCCCCACAAACCTGCGGGAGGTCTGGAGCATACTCCGCCACGCTGCTCCAAAGCTTATTGATTTAGGGGTTAGTGACCAACCCAGTGTCGAACGTTCTCAAACCACCCGAAGGTCTTCGACAAGGCTTAACGATGGTTTGCACCATTGAAAACAACCGGGACCGATGGCTTAACGTGCCCTCCGAAGCACGGTTTCTCATTTTCATAAGAAAAACTAATTTAATTAATTAGACTCAAATTAAATCAAAACAAAAATTCATTTTAAATTGTTACGAGGAATTCCCTTGGAAGTTCAATAGGTGCAATTAATCTGCGGAAACTCTCTTTGCTTAAACTACTGCTTAATTATTGCGTTCCGTATTGAAGGTGACAAATCCTGAATAGATAGATAAACGAAATCCAATTTCTTTGGTAAAAGCCATACTCGTACTATTATTCTGTGGCCATACTTACTCACTTTGTTTTAAACTAACGAGCTAACGAACATGCAGCCACTCATTCATTGGTATGAACGCATGTCAACTGTCACAAAAGCCTGATCGCTTCGTTCCAGATTTGCCAGATGGACAGCCAAAAGTAACCAAATGCTCTTTTGCTACTTCGCATGAAAATAACCACAGTGTATTGTTTTTCCACATTAAACCTTAACATATGACGCTCTTTGGCAAGTAAAAGATAATATATTGTACGCGAAATATATTATGTAAATGCCTCCCACATCGAACTGGTAACTTGGTGTTCCGCGTTACACATATAAATCAGGTTTATGTAAACGGGCGCGGGGCGGGGAGGGAATATCGGCTAAGTTCAAGATTTGTGATGCTATGAAATATAATGTTTGTTGTGTCACCTGGGAACTTCCGCACGTATCGCTTACGGTTCATCGTCAAGCGATCGAGCTAAGACAAATACGCCGCGCCGCCATTTTGAAATGATTTAAATTACTAATACATAACCTAATTGCTTAGACCAGGGGTCGGCAACCTTTTGAGTCGGAAGAGTTAAAAATTACAATTTACAAAATTTCAGTTTTTAAAGAGGCACAAATTTTTTTCTTGAGAGAAAGAAATGGTGCCTAATCCTCGATAATCGATTCAGATTCGATTTTTAAGTGTTTTTTTTTTATAAAATAAATAATAGTTGTGTATGGAACTAAAGAGCCGCAGCTTCACATCCAAAGAGCCGCAGGTTGCCGATCCCTGGGTTAGACTTTTGCGCCGCGCCGCCATTTTGAAAGACGAAATGATTTAAATTATCAACACTGAACCTAATTTTATACAAGGCCTACTTGATCCCCGTTGGTGTAGTGGTAACAAGAGTGACTGCTAAGCTAAAGGTTCTGGGTTCGATCTCCACTTTACATATTTTACGAAATTTGATTAGTTTTTAATAAAATTACCTAGTATTTCGCCAATAGTAACATAACACAATATGACGTCTTTATTTCCCCGAAGGGTAATACACCCACTATTATATATAATATAATGTATGTATTATGTGGTAGGTAGACCCGGTGTATGCCAATAGGCTCACTATTGGCATACACCTGCCACAAATTCAGACTCCGGGCTGCTACCGGGCATTTCAAGTAAGAAAAGCCCAATAGTTGTTGCCCGACCCGGGGATTGAACCTAGGACCTCTAGCTAAGCAGTCGCGCTTACGACGAAGACCAAATTACTAGTAGTAGCACAAAATAAACTAATGTACTATGCATCGGATCGGATTGCCCTGCCTGCTGCGGAACTAAACCTGGTGATAAGTAGTACTTTGCCTGCCGAACTAAAGACGAACAGACATGATTTTATTTTGTTTTCTTTCACTTAAATCACTATAGAAATAGAATTTTTTTTAATCAAAATTTTTAACCTATTTGCCTAGTGACGTACGACTTATTTATTTTGGGCAAAAAAAAACACAAAATTTAGCACAAGGCACTAAATTATAAAATACGGCACCAAACATGTCAAAAAAGCACTAGATCTAGTGCTAAAAGCACTAAAATGGCAGCAATGGTCAGATTGATAAATTGGATTGTCATGCAACGATAGAGTTAAAATAAGAATAAATTAATAGTTTAAAAAAACTAAAAAAACACACTTTTATAAAAAATCCAACTAAAAAAGAAATCATGAGACCTTGAAACCTAATCGTGGTCAAAGTTCATTACAAGACTTTATCACAAGTGCAAACACGACTATGATACGATATTCCATCATGGAATTCCAGTGCCCATCTTCCGGCTTCATCATCAGACCTTGAAACCTAATCGTGGTCAAAGTTCATTACAAGACCTTACCACAAGTGCAAACACGACTATGATACCTTATTCCATCATGAAGTTCCAGTTAATATCTTCCGGCTCCGTCATCAGATCAGCTCGACAGTACCATATTATTGAATACGTTTCAGAAGTACATACAGCTGCCAATTTTCATTACGCTACGATCCTTGGAAGATGGTTAAATTAGCTCTCAAAGATTCCACTTTAAAGTAGCTAATATCTTCCGGTTCCATCGTCAGATCAGCTCGACAGTACCATATTATTGAATACATTTCAGAAGTACATACAGCTGCCAATTTTCATTACGCTACGATCCTTGGAAGATGGTTAAATTAGCTCTCAAAGATTCCACTTTAAAGTAGCTAATATCTTCCGGCTCCATCGTCAGATCAGCTCGACAGTACCATATTATTGAATACATTTCAGAAGTACATACAGCTGCCAATTTTCATTACGCTACGATCCTTGGAAGATGGTTAAATTAGCTCTCAAAGATTCCCTTACATTGTGAGTTACATACAAGTGGACCTAATAAAAGTATGTTAATAAAGATTACCTATCGATAGAGCAAAGCTATTTTTATTCCATGAAAAAGCGCGGGAATCTTTGAAGTCGTTGGGATTTTCTTTACTAATAATTTTGAACATTTATAAATATTTTAATAAGTGGTCAGTTATGTTTAATGACGCTTAATTATGACGTTACAAATAACCAAGTTTTTGTTGTGCGCTTTTTACAAATTTTATATTGTTTCTTTTTAATTTTTATTTTTAAATTAACTTTTTTTTATTGTGATTTAAAGTATGTGTTTAAATGTATGTAACTATGGGTTTTTTCCTGAAAAAAAAAGACTATTATTATTATTAAAAGAAGCCTATGGATTAACCCTAACTTCTTTTTTATCGTGCTCAAAAACCAAAATTCGAACAAAACGAGCCTGCGCTCTTTGTGAGAGAATTGTTCAACTGCCGGAGAATTCGTCGTGGTCCACAACAAACCCAGATTGTTGCGGAAACCGATTATGTAGCGTCACCGCACTACACTGAAATAACCGTCCACTGAAGCGTACAACAGACGTAACAGCAGAGCGTAAAGACTGTTGTTTACACGAAAAAGTCAAAAACCGTAGAGTGGCGGAAAAAATTTACAACGCTTGCAAACGACGGCGCCTTCGAGCGTGCATGATAAAATCGCCATACAATCTTATTGACACAGTAATTCTGTACCCTAATCTTAACCGGTAGGGTCCAAAATCCTTTGTTCCACCCCAAACTTGATCTAAAGTAATGCCAAGGATTACTCGCTAGCTTTTATGGTGATAACTAATATGAAAGAATCAAGTTCGTCTGGTTTACGAGCGATAAGATGGCTTGTTTTTGTTTGTCACAGCAGTTTCATTTTGAAAATGCTCGAGTTTTCCCACGCATTTATACATTCGTACAACAACCCTACCGTTGATTTTATGGTCGATGTGTTATGACGTGTAAGGTAGAAGTGTAGAATCTATTCATAAGGGTTGGCCTACTATGCTGCCTATAAGCTCGTGTTGGAGAAGCTTCAAAAGAAATTCCTATGGAACTTATACTACTGGGAGTGTGCTATGGTGTGTCTATCCCAAGAAATACCCTAGTCAGGTCCCGTTATGAATGCTTGGAATGGACATTGCTTGACTACTTTGTGCAACTACTCCGACGTAACATGTTTAATCCGTCAGTACTGGAACTTATTAGACTGTATATAACTGAACTGAGCACTGACCGTGGTTCTAAGAATTTTTGAAATGTATTTCTTAGAATTTTTTTTTATTTTAATTCAGATTTTTATTAGGGCTAAGCAATATTTTAGTCGATGCATCGAATCGTAATCAATTAACACTATTTTAAAATACAAATAAGTTGGTTTGAAATGAATTGTGTTTGAGCTATACACTATACACAGGGAACACTGAAAGTTCTGCGCTACTCGTAACTGTTTGAATTTCGAATGTTATAATTTTTTTTTAAAAGATACACAAAAAACAACTTGACGGGAAATCGTGTGTGTTTTTTTTATCAAAAATTGAAGATCGTCGTCCGTAGCAAAAATGGAATATACGCGAAAAGATTTTACACGCGACAAGATTTTGCACTGCTCGTCTTCATGCTTTTCGGAGGGAATCACCTCATTTGAGCACCGTAAGGAGTTGGTACCCAGAATTTGATCGTGGTCGTATTACTCTACATGATGAAATTCTTGAAGGTTAGCCCTCAACCGCAATCGCTGAAGAAAATGTGGTTACTGTCAGGCAACTAATTGAAGAAAACCTACGTATCATGAAAAACATGCCCATAGACCAATGGTGCTCATGTTTTCAAAATTATTTGACCGAATGAAAAATTGTTTAAAATGTAATGGAGAATACTTCTAAAAGCAGTAAATATATTACTTACTTTACTTTAATTGTGAGTAACGCAAAACTTTTAGTGTACCCCGTAAGTGTCACTTATATCACTTGTTCAGTTCAAAGTCATAAATTACATATAAAATTAATTTTTACTCACAAAAATATTATCTAACAAACAAAATTTTCTTACAATTGTTAATTTAATAATAATAACTAATACTCTTTGTGATAAGTACATTAAAGTGATTGTGACATTGACAAAACCTTTAAACACCTTCGCTCTCACTGATTTAATCACTGCCAAGCAATCTCACTGATTTAATAACAGAAACACTCTGTCCATCACACAAAGCTAAGGGTCGTGAATAGTTCCACTCCAAGTTGCCGGCTTGATACGCTTTTGCGTAATAACTTTCTTAGAGTTAATTAAACTTGTCTAGGCAGATTTAGTTGTCGTGATTTACTAGGCACTACGGTGTACAAGCCAGGGTTTTGAAATTAATTTTATGTGGAGAGAACTGGCCTGAACTGGTAATACTAGCGACCGGCGAGACAGCCATTTTAAGTGAAGAAAAAATAAACAAGACAATAAACAACAATAAACAGTTGACAAAACAGTTCACGTACATGTTGTGTTCTGCCGCTGTCTCTATTCTACTCGGACGCATCGGCCGATGGAGTGGAAGAGAGATGGATGCGTCACAAGCCGAACGCTTAAGCAGATCGTGCCTCTCTATCGCTTGTTCCGCGCTCTCTCTTGCACGAGAAACGTGACTATGAGTCAAGCTTTTTCGTGTGTGCAGCCGGCGTTCATCAATTTATAAGACGTTATCACGTCAAAAAATTTTTGGTGTTTACAACTGGAATTTGAATCCGGTCTACCTCGAAAGAGTTGTCGAATTTTAGCCATTACGTCATCAGCGTTGTCTGCAATATATTTCAGCGCGATAATCGTCATTTATGAGATTAAACACTGGCGCAGAAAAATTTAAAAAGATTTACACACAAAGTTCGCGTATCAGCGCAGCGACCGTTGATTTACGCTGTTTTCCACCCAGAGTGAACCGTTGATGGCCGCTCGATAAAATCTTGGGGCTGGAGCGGGTTCAAAGGAGTTTTAAAACTTTCAAACTGTCAGGTACTTCAGCCAGCGGGTTGAACCTGTAAACGGTTCATCCGAGACAATACTTTCTAGAACACATTGGTTTGATAAAGCTTCTTTTTTTAAATCTTAATGTTTCTAGATCCTGTTAGATACAACATCAAGAACAGCATCCATCCAAACCAAGAATTAATCTACTTTGCAACAATCCGCGAACAAAAACGTATGGTGATGTATGTATACTTTCATGCACGTAGCATATATCGTATACATACATCACCATACGTTTTTGTTCGCGGATTGTTGCAAAGTAGATTAATTCTTGGTTTGTAATAATGGAGTTCCGCAAAGTAACGCCTGATACAATTAATTAGCATCCATCCATCTTAGTTTAGACTTTCGAGGTCCATCGTAAGACATAGGCCTCCCTAATTCGGCACCGACTCCTCCCGATCCTGTACTCTCTAAATCTAGCGGTTTCCAGCTATCTTCATTAGTTCTCCGTGAAAAAAAAAATACATCGAAGTCCATTTACTTACTCGTTAATATTATTTTAGCAGAAAATGAAATGGTTCGTCAGTAGTGAACGAAAACGCCATAAGAAATTCAAGTCGGATGTTTTACACAGACATGTTTTCATAGAAAAGTATGAAATATGAACATGTGTCTCAAAGACATACTCGTATGATAAACATACTTGGACAGTGTTACTAATAGTCGAAATACTCGTTGACTCATTTGCAGAGGAAATTTGACTGTGTTAGAAAATTTTAAATAATTATTTATTGTATTAATGAATGATTCGTGAGTGCCTATATTCATAGTTGAAGTTACCGGCTTACTCACGTGTGATTTAAGTCGGAAATAGACCGACTAGTTTGGATCGATTACGATGATCATCTTCATCTTTACTGTGTACGCCGTGCCCGCCGCGGTTACTTCAACTATGAATTATTGAAGTGAAACTTCTTTAGGTGCATGAGGGTAAATTTTTTTACGGATGAAACGGAAGTGCGTCACGCAGCATGCAACATTCGTGACAAAGAAGAGGATGGGCGATAGAGAGAATGTGAGATAGAGCGAACGTTTGTAATAAAACAACAAGACTTTCAAATGAAGATTTATATTTATTCTTTTTTTGTGTATATTTGAATATTTCGCCAAAGAAGTTTCACTTCTGACATGTGTACTTTGTACGCACGCACTTTTTTTATTGCTCATCGATCGTTGCTCGCTGCTCGCTTGCGGTGAAGCTCGCGACCGAGATAGATTACAGTTGGGTCGAGGTGCGCGAATTTTCGTTCGCGCTGTTAATCTGATAATTTGTTTGGGAGTTTTCGAACGCGTACTTTGTTCTTTGTATAGGATCATATTACGTGATATTTCGTATGCTTCGGAAATTTCCATATTTTGTGCGTGGAAATGTACTATAGAACTGTTTATTGGTAGTCATGTATATCGGGTGTTAAGCTATGTATGACGAGCCTGTTGTCGCAAACGGTAGTGACTGCCTGTTACGCCAGGGGTCGTGGGTTCGAATCCCACTCAGGACAAACATTCGTGTGACGAACACTTGTGTTTGTTATGTCTGGATGTTAATACATGTTATCTATTTAAATATGTATTTAAAAATATCTATGTATGTAAGTACATCATTCTCTGATACTCATAGTACAGGCTCTGCCTAGTTTGTGGTCAGATGACCGTGTATGAGAATGTCCAAGATATTTATTATTTATTATGTGTTTGTTTAAAAATAGTTAATATTACGTACAGTATTGCGGTTCATTTGTTTACTGCGTTAGCCATACTGAAAAGCCTCAGCTTCTCAAGAGGGAAGGCTGTTAAACGAATTCTCTATATCCAGTGAGACTACAAACATATTATACCAAGGTACTTCTATCTAGTACGGCTACTCAGATTTACTTTACCTTGAAAAAAATCACCATATTTGTGATTGGGAGCCACGACCTTCCCCTTTGCTCACCGATCGCGGTCCGCCCCATCAGCAACGACATTCATCCAGGCACAGATCTTAGCGTGACGTCATTATTATCTCAGCTCAGGGGTCGGCAACGTGCGGCTCGCGAGCCACATGCGGCTCTGGGTGTGTAGCTGCGGTTCTTTATTTCCATAAACAAGACAAGTATTATTTATTTTATAAAAAAATCGTTTAAAAATCGATTAACGAGGATTACGCACCATTTCTATCTCCCAGTCAACTTGTACACGCTTTCTATCATACCCCTCCCCCATGCGTCACTGTCGTCAGTCCGTTTATTTTTACTTAAATAATAATAATAAGTATTATCATAGTTATGGGGTTCTTTTCACAACAAATTAGATAACAATTTGTTGTGAAAAACATAGCATAAATATGAATATACAGGGTGATTGGAAGGTCGGTGCAAAGCTTTAAGCCACAGCTAGTAGAGACAATTTAGAACCATTTAAGCCATGGTTGTCTTAGACGAAGTCTGACTATTTTTTTTTTACGAATATTTATGTTATTTTTACAAAAAATTCCATTATGTTACAATTTTCGGCTAATTACAGCCAAATTTAATGACAATTAAATTGTTATTAATTTTATTTAATTAAAGTAATGTGTGAGCAATCCAGCAAAACATGATCTAAGCGTCTGTGTCATGAGGATTTTTTTTTACAAACTTTTGAAGTTGATGAAAAAATAAAATAAAATTAAGAATACCGCTTTCTGACCTCATTTAAAAAAAAACGGATGTAGGTTGCTTCGTTCAAACCTTTTTGAAAACATGCTTACTTATCGCTCTTTATTTTGAGGTATCATTTACTCGGATAACTTAGTAATTGCTGAAATTAAGACCTACAAACCAATTTAAGGGAGAAAATTTGAATTTTTGGGCAGAGTAATTATAACAACATTTTCAATTCAATTATTTATTTTTGGTGTTCAAAATGATCGCCGTTATTTCTAATACAAGCACGGGCCCGTTTTCCCACTTGTATTGTTACGTTTAGCATCATTTCCTGCTTCATTGTGTCAAATGCAGTATTAATTCTTTCAACTAACTCTTCTCTCGTGTTTATTTCTATATTAGTATACACCAGTTCCTTGGCCCGACCCCACACGAAAAAGTCCAAAGGAATCAAATCTGGTGACCGAGCGGGCCAAGGGATAGGTCCATCCCTGCCGATCCAGCTATTGGGAAAGCTATTATTTAAATATTCCCTTACAATTAATGTCCAATGAGCTGGACAGCCGTCTTGCTGGAAGATAACTTCGCGATCTGTTTGGAATATCTGGGCACCGGATTCCTCTACAAACCTCGGTAAATCATTTTGTAGGAAGTTTAAATAATTATCGCCATTTAAATTTAATGTTGACAATGTTGACTATAGCTAACTTCATCCTGTTGGTTTTTCGTTTCGGTGTGCGCGCGCATCGTAAAAATTTACTCTCATCATTTTTCTCTAACGCGCCAAAAGAAGTATAACTTCAAAAACACGTGCAGGAGCACAAAGCTAGGGCGGCTAAGGCTACTGACTGGACACTGTTTACCAAAAAAGATCAAAACTAACACAAAAAAGTTGTAATAATTAATTTGCCCAAAAATTCAAATTTTCTCCCTTAAATTGGTTTGTAGGTCTTAAATTCAGCAATTACTAAGTTATCCGAGTAAATGATACCTCAAAATAAAGAGCGATAAGTAAGCATGTTTTCAAAAAGGTTTGAACGAAGCAACCTACATCCGTTTTTTTTTAAATGAGGTCTGAAAGCGGTATTCTTAATTTTATTTTATTTTTTCATCAACTTCAAAAGTTTGTAAAAAAAAATCCTCATGACACAGACGCTTAGATCATGTTTTGCTGGATTGCTCACACATTACTTTAATTAAATAAAATTAATAACAATTTAATTGTCATAAAATTTGGCTGTAATTAGCCGAAAATTGTAACATAATGGCATTTTTTGTAAAAATAACATAAATATTCGTAAAAAAAAAATAGTCAGACTTCGTCTAAGACAACCATGGCTTATATGGTTCTAAATTGTCTCTACTTGCTGTGCCTTAAAGCTTTGCACCCAGCTTGCAATCACCCTGTATATACATTTTTCTTATTAATAAATAGATTAGTTTTTTATCAAAAAACTTTATTTATGCAATTACTATTTATTGTTTTTGAGTTTTGTAAATTGTAATTTTTACTCTTCCGAAAAGGTTGCCGATCCCTGGCGTAGCTGTAGAGTACTGGATTGACAAGTCATTAATTACACTATACCTTGTGTAACTTCCCCTCTCGAACCTCAATCAGAACAATACAACACCCCGCCGCAAGGAAGAGCCACGTTACGTGCAATTTAACTCACCGGCCCAATAAGGGAGTTCATTGCTCGGAACACGGGCTTCAATCCCACTAGTTTCTGACTGATTGTAAACACACGCGTGCTATTGTCAGAACTGTTCCGTGACGTTTTCTATACTATACTTATAATATTATAAAGAGGAAATATTTGTTTGTAATGTTTACACACAAACTATTGGACCGATTTCAAAAATTCTTTCACAATTAAAAAGCTGCATATTCACTGAGTGACATAAGCATTATAATATTACTAGGTGTAAACGAAACTATTGTTATGTCTAATTCCGCAAGCGAAGCGGGCGTTCACTAGTTTTTTTATAAAGTAACATATTTTTTGTTTTTTCTTCCAGGTACAACTTAATTTGAATTTGAAATCCCTATTTCAGCTGGTAAGTCTACACAATTTTTATTTGAGTTACTAAATATACATAACTAAAAGTGAACGAATTATAAGTCGTGACATTTAGGTCAAAAGTGCCATACTTTACTCCTCTCTCCTCTTTTGCCATACACTGAGAACAAATCCCGAGCAACTGCTGTGAATTTTAAGTTAGAAAACCCCAGAATACGCTTTGCAGTCACAATTGCGACCACTACACCAACATTTACATACAAAATATTTTTACATACAAAAGAATCGCAGCAATCCCGCTTCGAATATTACCCCGTATGTCCCAATCCCAACCCAACCTAGCCAAAGGTAAGTCGTCGCTTTGGGACGTAGAACGTACTGTTCGTGCGGTAGTCTTTAATTACGCACTTAACGACCTCCCATCATGACCCTAAGACCCATACGACCCAGACGACCGTACAAACTGTATTACACTATTGCGTGCTTTTTAGTTAGTTTAGTTAGTCCAGTGAATAGTTGCGGCTAAAACACATGTGTTCTGAAATAACATTGCGTTGGTATTCTAACTGCGCGAAACTCGTGAAGTTGTAATGTATAATTATAATATCTAACAATGTTGTTTATTGTATTATGTACCAAACATTATATTGCTGGTTATGCGGCTCGTCATTTTTTAATTGATTATCTAATCGATTTTCGGTCCAGATTTTATTGGGAATTAGACTGGCAAATTCACTTGAGACTCTCGGTACTTTACAACTAAAAAGAAGTTACAGTGTCGGAGGATGTTAGGGTTTCCCAGAAAATTTAGTGGTACTATACTTAGTGGTAGAGAAATCAGTTATCGGTAGTCAAGAATAATAGTCGTGACTTTTTAAGTGAAGTCAGCTGCGCTAAAGTAAAAATAACACATCCTTTTAATGTAAGCAATAATGTAACAGATTACTAAATGATACAT
The DNA here is from genome assembly GCA_944567765.1 of Carterocephalus palaemon. Lineage (NCBI taxonomy): Eukaryota > Metazoa > Arthropoda > Insecta > Lepidoptera > Hesperiidae > Carterocephalus > Carterocephalus palaemon. The sequence goes on from OX155643.1 coordinate 13,484,925, forward strand.
TTAGTATTTTATATACAGACCTGTTTTTTTGTTTTTATAAGACAACTTGTCTTATGTACCTAAGCAGCGGGTAGCAGTAAAAATTTGCCACCTTTTGTTACGGGCTTTTTTTTAATTCTCTCTACAGATTTTCTTAACTTAATTTTTGTTTATTTAAATTACATTTTTTTCTTTGCATATTGATAAAGTAAGTAGGTATAGTAAGTAGTAGTAAGTAGGTATATTTCGTAACGAAAATAAATGTACTTCCTCATCTTTCTTCACTAGCTCACTGTTGGGCACGGCAGCTCTCGAAAAGAGATCAGTAGTCCATAATTATCAAATGCGCATTGGCTTCACAAAAAACATCAATCGTTTATTTTGGATGCTTTTTTCTATTACACAATTCGAACCAACAGTGAAGCTCAATCGTTAAATAAACGTTTTTACTTATTTATAAGCGGTTATTTCCTATAAACATTAAATTATATGTAGTAGGTACTACGTGCAAGAGATTTTCCGTTTCTATTCCTGTTCATTTCCGTTACGTAGCACGTGATTATTTTAACTCGCTACAGATAGCTCTAGACTCATAATTGATTATCATTCTACTCTACTTGACCTGTTTCGTATTGCTTGTAATATTTTTCTGCGGGTTCTCCCGCTAACGAGACGAAACGAGCTTGCAGCACCACCCATCCGCTGCCGCCCATGACAACTGTAACTGACTTTGAACAAGACTCAATTAGGGATTGGGATTGTTAGTCTAGTTAGCTGAGAGATTTAATTTGAAAATTAGTTCGTTAGTTGGTAGGAGGACTGGGCACTGTTATTGATAGTTAGTAAGTACTAGTAACTATTATAGTAAGTACTAGTCCAGATAGTAATTGTTAGTAAGAGTCTCGTTCCAAGTCAATCACAAATGTGTTGCAACCCTTGAGGACTAAGATGAATGGAAGAAGATCAAAGGAAGAATCATACGGGTGGTGCTGCATGTTTGTTTGCTATCTTAGACCCATATTGTGAAATGTCATGAATTCCAATCAAATTGCGTAACAATTCAACAATTCAATTCAACTTTACCAAATTAATAAAATACATAAACGTCATCCTCACTCTCAAACCTTAATTGAATTAATTAAACCGATAAAGTCCGTATGTGTTTTTGACGAATAGTGGATACCTATTGTCTACTAATTAAAAGCAGCGCCATTTTGTACTGTTATAAAGGATTTTAAAACAAGAGATAGCCATTGTTTTCGGTCTGATTTTAAAATAGATATATATTTAATTATCCAATCCGCATTGGAGCAGCGTGGTGGAGTATACTCTAGACCTCCCGCAGAAGTGTCTGTGGGGAGACCCGTGCCCAGCAGTGGGACGTCTATGGGTCGCATCGAAGCAATTATCAATCATACATTTATTGCAGATCCTGATGATGGATCGATGATGCTTTGCACATGCACTGGAAGTATCGAAAGTAACATGGGCTACTTTTTATCCCGAAAAATTGCATGGTTCACGTGTAGGGGACAAAACTCCGTAATAAGGGTTCTATTCATAACGATTCATAACATCACACTCCATCGATTAAGATGTGAAATCGATAGCCACTAGGCTGTGTTGTCTGTTGAGTATAACTCCATAAATATTTAATTTTGTTTGACAATATTGCATTCGTCCAGAAAACAGCGAGGCATTCACAGTTGGCAGTCACGCATATTATGATAGCCTGGGGCGTATTTGATTCGTTCCTGGTATCACCACTAAGATCCTCGTCTAATTGCTAATAAGGAAGTTAATAATGTTTATTGAATGGTTAGTAATAACATACTGCAAAGCCGCGACACTAGTTAAAGCTATGATATTAAATACGTCTTGGAAGATTCCTTATAATATCTCACAAATGTCTTGGGCGGCAGCTGGTTTTATCGGCTAGTTGTATTATATCCATAAAAAACTGTTTTTCTATTCAATTTTAGTTCGTTACTTGCAAGATATCAATAAAAATGAATTATTAATTGTTTTTTTCCAAAAAAAAAAGCTTTTTTTTTTTCGTGCATTGTCATTGAAACCGAATATGTGTGCCAGCTTCAGTGTAAGTGGGTGAAATATTAATTGCAAGATTCTAGGACATACATATATACATACATAGATACATACGAGTGAAGTTAAATAAAAGCTTTTAATAATTCGAGATTGATTTTTTTTGTTAGACAATTCCATATTTGTTAGTATACTCAAATGTAACACTCGTCCTGTTAGTACCTAACCAATGTTTGGTAGTTCGGTACGCCCTCCCGCGGCCCGCGAACCCTGCACGATTGATCTCTCTAGACGAGTCCGTTGTCAACTGTAGTAAACAATACTTAGTAACATGTCCATCCATCCATCCATCAGCCCTTTGGGGTCCACTGCTGGACATAGGCCTCCCTCAATCGACGCCACTCCTCCCGATCCTGCGCCCTCTGAATCCAAAGGTTTCCCGTTGTCTTCTTCAGGTCATCAGTCCACCTCGTCGGAGGGCGGCCAAAGTAAAACTAACATGTGGTAATATTATAGCTTTCGGTACGCAGTCAAGCTTAGCTCACGGTACCATTTGGCTAAACACACGTAGCAGGCGCGGCAGAGAACCATTAAATAAAGATAGAACCACCATGATGTGCACTACGCCTAATAATAGGCCGATATCTGATTTACTACACTGCTTTCCATGATCTATCTAACACGGAAGAAATGTTGAGAATGTTTCAACAGAGTTACCACATAATGTGTACCCACCAAACTTTATGTATAACTAAAGAAATGATCTAGCTAGGTAAGTAAGTTAAGGTAGGTACTAGTGAGTCGAGTTTTGTAGACAGAGTTTCTAATAGTGCTGTAATATCTAGCCACAGATAAAGTAATGCCCTTATTACGAGTAGGTATGTTAGTCGTCTTTTGTTCGTAGACTTTCAGCAACTACAGTTTTCATATCGGTTTTAGCGGCGCAGTACCGGCTGAGGCGAACCTTATATTACTACTAGCTGACCCCGCAAACGTTGTTCTGCCATATGAAATGTCAAAGTGACGCGACACTTCATGCAAATGACTTCAGGTTAATGAACGACGGTTAAAATACAAAAATACTAAAATCGTGTTTAAAAAACATTTTCCAGTGGACCAAATTGTGAATCTAAACAATTCTCGAATCCCCTTGAACACACAAAAAATTTCAGCAACATCCGTCCAGCTGTTTAGGAGGAGTTCACTGTCATACACACGTATACAAGAAATATATATATTAAGATACTCATTATTTTTACCACCTACATGCTTCTTAAGGAGTAACTGGTTAACTAACTACTTAACTAACTCACGTGTTTTATGTCGGTAAAGCCGACTAGTTGCGATCAATTACGATAGCCACAGTCAACATAATGTGTACCGCGCGGCGATGAACAGGATAGTAGCATGAGATACGAGTATGTTAAAAGGAGTATCAATTTACCGACTAGTCTGCGGGAATACCATCCGTTCTGCCGATCTGCTATAATATTCATTATATTTACGTTATCCCTTATTTTACGACGTCGTAACACGCAAGCGTACACACCTGCTAAGTCTGTACACACAGCATCAATGAATTTCTTTCACATCTCGCGCCAAATAATTCGAGACATTCATATGAGTCCGCTTGTGAGTTTGTCTTTTAGATGTCCGTACAGAAAAGTTTGTATCGAAGTTCATGCAACATTTATTTTACCTGTGCAACCGCACTGGGGTAACGTGAAGAAGTATGCCCCATGCCGTCTCAGTTGTGTTGTTCAGTTGTGAGACTGTACCTGACAGTGTATCAATGGGTTATAGACAAGAAGATAGTAGCGTCCATCCATAGCCCAATGGCTCGCGTCGATTCAATGATCGAAAGAGTTAAGCAAGGACGGGTGCGGTCGGTTTGTGGATGGGTGACCGCTAGTGGCAAAATTTCATGGACACTACCGTGCTTCGGAGGGCACGTAAAGCCATCGGTACCGGATGTTTTCAATGGTGGAAACAGTCGTTAAGCCTTGTCGAAAACCTTCGGGTGACTTGGGAAAATTCGACACTGGGTTGGCCACTAACCCCTCCACCAATCCGCATTGGAGCAGCGTGGTGGAGTATGCTCTAGACCTCCCGCAGCTGCGTCTGTGGGGGAGACCCAGTGCCCAGCAGTGGGACATCTATGGGACAACAAGATAACAAGCATTTAGAAACACCACAGCAGAACATTCTTCAGCTGGAATCATCATACCTTATTCTTATTAAGGTACATATATAAATGGGAAAGTATGCTTGCTGTTGGTTTGGTCTACGGAACACAGAGAGGTTTAATTGATGTAATTTTTTCATAGTACAACATAGGGTTTATATCACGGAATATTGTACGGTGCCCGTGAAATTGCCAAAAAGCTGTAATAGTAGTTCAGTTTATCGATTCTTCGATGTTCGATGTTTAATCGATTCTTAAAAAATTGATTGATCGATAAATTCTATATCTTGATCGGATTTCGATTAGCGGAACTAGCTGGCTACACAAATATTTCTCAGCCCCTTTCTGATTCTTGTTTTAGTTCATCCAAGAATCAGTTCTACACGGTTCATATCATTCCAATACGGTAGCCGAATTCACGACAGATGACTATAAATAAATATTTCAGTACAAGGAGATCATAGTTAATCCATATCCAGATCATCCATCCAGTTGGGCCGACAGAACGCATGGCTAATTTATCAAGATATAAAAATTTAAAAAACATTCTCTGATCTAGTCGTTCGTTATCGCAGTTATCTAGATAATAATTATACACAGAATTTGTGCTATCTCGAAAGCGAGTAGTATAGATGTTATGCTTCGAAGAGCACGTTTGGTTCATGTTGTTAACGTGTAAATGTTAAAATAATAATTATATTAATAATGGTATTAATAGTGGTATGTTAACACATAAATAATGTTGAAAGTAAATACTTTCAAGTCCATATCGACATAATTTTAGTCGGATTGACAGTGAGAATTTTTGTAAACGTCGTGAGGAACAGGTTTCTTCATTATGTTTTCACATGTGATATTTAATTAAATCAACGTTACTATGGGAAATTTTTTGGTGTCTGTGACTGAAATCTAGATCCTCGTGAAAAGTTAAATTTACTATCGCAGCTAACGAAAAAAATTATATGGGTATGTAATCTATACTTCTGTACTAATATTTTAAGAGGAAACATTTGTTTGTAATTAATGTTTTCACACAAAACTACATGACCGATTTCAAAAATTCTTTCACCATTAGAAAGATGCATCTTCACTGAGTGACATAGGCTATATAATATAACTAGGTGTAAACGAAACTATTGTTATGTCTAATTATGAATAAAGCAAAAGTGTCACGACGAAATTCACGTGTTGACAGAAGTCGGGGGCGTCGTCTAGTAAAAAAAATAACGGACGTAGACGCTACCGAGGCGATCTATATTTATAATCGGACGCGTTCTCAAAACAACAACTCACTGGACCGAACTCACAGCTTTGGTGCGCACGCGTCGATTCGAACGCGAAACGGGGGAGAATGTGCGTTTGGCCGTGAATGAGTGAAAAGTGGTGCAGGTGCAAGTGGCAGGCAAGTGCAAGTGGGTGCAAGTGATGTTAGTGCAGTGAATTGCGATGTTCTCGGGATTCAAGTTGTCGAGACAGAAGTCGAAAGAGGATGTGTATTGCTACAGGAGTGTCAAAACTAAACCGCCTAAGACACCCACGTTGAGAGGCAAGCGCCGTGAAAGACGTGAGTATGGAAGATAATATTACATTGGTAAAGGTTTTTGACCATCTGTTCGATCATCCACCTTCTTTTTAAGGGCATACGATAGCAAACGAGCTTCCAGCACCGCCCATTCGCTGCCGCCCATGACAACTGTGACTGACTTTGAACAAGTCTCAAATAGGGACTGGAATGGTTAGTCCAGTTAGCTGAGAGAGTTAATTAGAACATTAGTTAGTCAGTTCGTTAGTGAGTATGAGGATGAGGGACTGTTAGTGATAGTTATTCCTGTTAGTTGGTGTTAGTAATAGTCCAGTTAGTACTTGTTAGTAGGAGTCTCGTTCTAAGTCAGTCACAGATGTGTTGCTACCCTTGAGGACTAAGATGGTCGCCTAAATAAGTGTAACCGGAAACCACACCTTTCCAACCGGACCATAATTGCTTTAAAAACAATTATTACACGACAGAAATGGTACTAGGTACCGTGGCGGGCGGTGGCTATAGACGCTACCGTCTATCTAAGTCTATTTTCTAGATATCTATCTATGGATCCAGGTAGCATGTTTACTTAGTACCATATTACGGTGGTACAAACCTCGATGTAGCCCACAGCTGGGGCTGATGGTTCAAACATTGGGTCTTCACCGCGCAACGAGGTACACATCACGAATACGTTTCTAGATGAATTCTAAGTTGTAATTAATTTCAATTCACTGTGTGCAGGATAAATCGCTAATCAGTGCTTCTAGCCCGTTTGGCATCTATCGTAAGTAATCGATTGAGTCTTAGTTAAGCAATGTCGGGCGCGGTCCGTATGTGAATTTTTGCCATTAGCAATCACCCGCTAATGGCAAAGTTTGATGGGCGTTTTAGATGTGGCGTAGATAGTTAGGTGTGGCGTAGGTAGTTAGGTGTGGCGTAGGTAGTTAGGTGTGGCGTAGGTAGTTAGGTGTGGCGTAGGTAGTTAGGTGTGGCGTAGGTAGTTAGGTGTGGCGTAGGTAGTTAGGTGTGGCGTAGGTAGTTAGGTGTGGCGTAGGTAGTTAGGTGTGGCGTAGGAAGTTAGGTGTGGCGTAGGTAGTTAGGTGTGGCGTAGGAAGTTAGGTGTGGCGTAGGTAGTTAGGTGTGGCGTAGGTAGTTAGGTGTGGCGTAGGTAGTTAGGTGTGGCGTAGGTAGTTAGGTGTGGCGTAGGTAGTTAGGTGTGGCGTAGGTAGTTAGGTGTGGCGTAGGTAGTTAGGTGTGGCGTAGGTAGTTAGGTGTGGCGTAGGAAGTTAGGTGTGGCGTAGGTAGTTAGGTGTGGCGTAGGAAGTTAGGTGTGGCGTAGGTAGTTAGGTGTGGCGTAGGTAGTTAGGTGTCGGTAGCTTCTGGTGTGATGCAATTAATATTTTGAGTTTGAGGTTTTTTAACGTCGTTTTATTTTCTTGTGATCGTTTCTTGACTTAAGTTTTACCTTCACATTGATATTGGTAGTTCCTCCGAGTACCTACCGACTGACATACTTTATTTATAAAAAGTTTCTTTTCCCTGCAAACTGACATGACATATCTTATTATTAATGTAAGAAAACATTACACGGGCTACGATGGCATGTTATTTTTCACATGTCACGTTGAACCACAGACTTATATTGGTTATAGTGGTTTGTTGGTTTGTCCTTCTTCTTCGCCTCAACGGAATGATGGATCGACTTGATAGATGTAGTGTAGGGCCTGGAGAAAGGCATAGGCTACTTTTTATCCCAGAAAATTGCACTGTTATCGGGTAAGTGGACAAAAAATTTATCAATTTATGTATGTAGGTACATATGTATGTATATTTATTTGACACGCTCTGTAACCTTAAATGCTTAATGGATTTTAGCTTGAGAGGTGATGTATCAAAATTATGACATGGCAGATTTTTAGCGCCATGTTATGTTATCTTTAAAAAAAACCCGTACCTATCAAGTGTGGTATCAAAATAAAGGGTTTCATCAAGTGCTTGCTAAAATTATAAATTTATTTACTACGAAATCTAAAAAGAAATTAAGTAAAGTCAATCAATTATTTTCTTTAACAGAATTCATAATACATAATTCAAAAGTGTTATTCAATAAAATTACATGAAAACGAGGCTTTAGGAACCTACTTGTATACAAGACTTCATGAAAGCTCTGCTTATTTTAATCTATTCTGAGTGCTAGAAATGTATCACAGTAGGTACTAATTTTCAGTCAATTCATTCTACAAAGTCGATACATAACGTACTGCCTGAGGAAATGCGGTTCAATCGAATGTAGGTATGCACTCTATAATTTCCGAGCGGGTTTTCAGGTATTAAGCATACCTAATGCTCTCGTAACTCCACAAAGCATTTGCATGCGAGTAGCAAACAGACGAGCTTGTGTGAGTAAATAGAAGTCTAATCTTGTTTTTGAAATACAATTTCAGTACAAAAGAAGAAGATTTATAGATTCAAAGGTACACACATCGGGGTGGAACTAATGAACCGACAAACTAATTAACTCTGATAGCTGGACTGACCAATATCTTAGTCTCTATTAGAGTTATTAGCTTATTCAAAGTTAGTCATGGTTGTCATAGGCGGCAGCGAATGTGTGGTGTCGCGAGTTCATTTGCTATGTTACATCTATACTTATATTATAAAGGGGAAACATTTGTTTGTAATGTTTTCACACAAAAACTACTGGACCGATTTCAATAATTCTTTCACCATACAAAGCTGCATCTTCAGTAAGTGAGATAGGCTATATAATATTAATATGTGTGGACGAAATTATTGTTATGTCTACGCGAGTGAAGGTGCGGGCGTCCACTAGCCCATTAATAAATACGTGGACGTAGAACAGAGAGCGTCACTATACAGTTGCAGTAGGTAATTTTTTGTTACCGATATTAAGAAATGTTGATCAACGAGTTTCTTGACGTTGAAAATATACGCGCTAAAACATATCGACAGGAATTATGTCACTCCTCAAACAACTTCTTTGTCGGGCCGAGATGACGCAAAAAATATCTGGTAACGACCGACTGAGTAGACTAACTCCCTAAGTGTGATGTATTGCTTCCTATATTCGGGGAGAGGCTTGACAAGTCAGAGGCGATATCGCTGAGTGGAAACGCGACGTGGCTGGCGGCCAACAGCGAAGTGCGATCGCCCTGCGACTGCCGAGATCAGTGATTTTACAGTTTCAACTCTCTTGAAGCGTTATGAAAACAAAAGCGACTTATACAGGGTGGAAAGATCGAATGCCACATGGATGGCAACTACCATAAATATTGTAAATAGCACATTCTGTTTAAATAATAATAATAATAATAATAATCAATTTATTTCGGATTCTTTCCATATATTGTGTTAGTAACAAATAATTCTTATATCTAGTGTTAGTACTTACTTACTAAATCTTATTTCCTATAACGGTCCGACTGACCGACATGCAGGGTGGTCCACTGCTTAAATATCGGTCCGTCGAATCGGTCCGCCACCGTTCGCAGCAGACTGTTGGGGCTCTCGCGCACCCGCTGCCACAGGGATGCCACTCGCTTGCGTATTATCGCGTGAAACCCATCGGTGTGCTCTGCTGCGAACATCCCTGATGCGCTGCAGTACCGCGGAAGCCCCATCAATGCCCTAAACGCATTGTTGTATTGTACACGTAGGACGCTGTGTGCCTTTTTAGTATATGCGATCCACAGGCTGCATGTGTAGAACGACTGGCAGTACGCCCTAAACAATGCAACTTTTACGTTCGTTGTGCATTTTGCAAACCTGCGGATCAGCATATTACTTCTTACCGCCAGCGCCCTACGTTCCCTCTCCAAGTCTAGGTCATCTTTTTGGTCTGCGGTCACCCAGTGCCCCAAGTATTTAAATGCTGACACTACCTTAAGCGCCTTACCTCTTATAGTTACAGGCGGTACTTTCTCGAAATCTCTGTTCCCAGCCTTGAAAACGAGCAGTTCGCTCTTGTCAGCATTATACTTGAGGCCATGAGCCTCCGCATACCTTTCACAGATGGCTACAAGTTTTCTAAGGGCATTAATGGAGGGGCTCAGCAGCACCATATCATCCGCATAGCTTATGTTATTGACAGACGTGCCATCAATGGAGCAACCAACCCCGGCGCTGCTCAGCTCCTCGATCAGCCGATTCACGTACAGGCTGAAAAGTCTGGGTGAAGTCACCCCTCCCTGTCTCACGCCGCACTCAAGCCTATACGGATCCGTTAGTGCTCCCGCCCAGCTAACCATATTGGTCTGGCTACTATACCAATATTGGAATAGACGAATGAACTCTACTGGTACCTTCGTTTCGGAATACAATTTGTGCCACAGCTTGTCATAGGACACCATATCGAAGGCCTTGGACAGGTCCAGAAAACATGCGTAAACCGGGGTCCGCCTGTCCGTATAATATCGAACAGTATGCTTTAGACATAGTACGGCACTTTCAGTAGACAGTCCGGGCCTGAACCCAAACTGTGCGTCATGCAGCTTCATGTGTTTGTCTAGATGACTACTGAGCATACTGTCCAATATCTTAGCTATGATTGTGGCCAACGATATGGGTCTCTAGTTATTTTTGTCAAACACATCTCCAGTTCGATTTTTCACAATAGGCACCACTACAGTTCTCATCATCTCCTCGGGAAGGTACGAGTGATGCACACAAGCAGTGAAGAGTAGAGCCAACAGTCTAAACACATGTTGCCCTGCATGCTGTATGTGCTAAATACTAAGGGAGTCATGCCCAGGCGATTTTCCGCGCTTCATACTCTTCACCGCTGCTCTCACCTCCTCCTCCGAAAAGCTAACCTGCCTGATCTCATTTGGGACCTGCTCGGGAAATACTAATTTCACTGTAGGGCCAAGCAAAGGCTGTACCTTAAAATGGTTCTTAAACAGTTCCGCGATCTGGGAGGGCTCACTAACCCCATTCACACTTACAGGTACACTCGACTTGGGACTCAATTTACTAGTCCGTTTCCAGAAATTTCCAAAGTCCTTATTGGCGTGATGTGAGGCTATATCTAATTTTATTTGCTCCTCATTCTCTTGACACCATTTTAGTCTTTCTTTGAAAACCTTTCGCGTCTCTATCATTGTACTATATATATTTCCCGTTCTCGGCCTACCATACTGTATCCACGTATGAAACCCATGTCGAGCGTCCTGGTGTGCCAGACTGACGTACTTGTTCCATCCAACTACGTATTTCTTTTTACTACTTAAATTTTTCCTACAACTCTGACTTGAAGCAGTTTTTAATATATTTACAATATTGTTATAAAAACTATCAATAAGTAATCTATGTTCAAGATTTCCACATTTTCCGCTATTACACTTAGTTAGCTCTTGTGGATAATCCACGCTACTTAACTTATTATTGCTCAGCTCATGATATAGTTTTATCTCCTGTGAGTCTCGTTCTCCCCAGGTTACAGTATTATTTTTAGTAGAATTACATGAATATTTACACTTAGCTAAACTTAAATTACATTTTACTTCTAATGGGTAATGATCTGACCAATATACATCATAGTGTACCTTTATATCCTCTACGACTTGCCATACCGCCTCGGACACAACACAATGGTCTAGCCAACTTTGTGTGTGATGCACATCACTTACATAGGTATGGGAGTTCGAGTACAGTCCTAAAAACTCAATGTCAGCGCACCTCCACCTTTGTTTCATACAAAAACTATTTAGTTCACCTCCAAAGCGAGTTCCTGGATGTGAATTAAAATCGCCTAGGACAAAAACTAAGTCAATGCTACACTCCTGCACAATTGCCGCCACCTCACCCAGGCACTCCGTATATTCTGCCAGGTTCTCTGCCGAGTCGGTCGGCATATATACACTAAACACTAACAGCTCACGATATGCCAACGCTATTTTAATAGCAGGTAACCTCACACTTTTGCATTGCACTTCTGATACCGCTTTAAACGCACTTTTTCTCCACAAGATTGCAACGCCTCCATAGGGTCGACCACACAGAATACCGGCACCGGTGTCTACTGCCGACTTCCCTACATACTGAAAGTCTGGATGAATATTTCCTAAAAAGGGTATATCCTGTGGCAGCAACCAGGTTTCTTGTAATGCTATAATATCAGCAGTTTGACATAAGTTTCTTATACATTCCACAGATCTTTTAACAGATCTACAATTAAATGTTCTTATCGTGGTGTGTTTATCCATTATGGCATTGATGTATATTAACCTTTGCCCCCTCACTATCATGGTGATGTGTTTCAAAGTTTACAAAGTTTACAAATCGTCGAAAAGATATACCCTCCGGCCATAAGTTTTCGTCCAAAAAGATTGATAACTTATGTTTTGGTACGAAAACTTTGTAAGCTTTGTAATCTCTATGGCGCTTCATTTTTATCTCCACCAAGTCTACCACTACTTCCGTTTTAGTCTTAATATAGTTCACGATATCGTCAGCGGACACTTGCTTGTCAACGTTATTTATAAACAGAGGGACTCTAATGTCTGCAGCCTTAAATTTACAAAGGGGGTCCTTCGCCAGACCCTTAGTACCAATAAACTGATTTCTTAATTTTCTCCTCTGTATCTTAACCAACTGCTCATTTGGACGGTTAATAAAATCACCCCCTTCCCGCGCACGCTGTGAGTAGGACGGCGCATTAGTTCTCATCGCTGGCACCTCAGTTATACCGGAGACCGCGCCCGCGCTGCCGGCTCCGGCGTCGTCGCCTACACGCGTCACCGTCGGTGAGACCCGTTGCGCACGTACCTCGGTTGCGTACACCACGCCCTCCGCTGAAACCGCAGTGATGGCCTCCACGCGCGCACTATCAGCTTGGCCGTAATCCACATCAACAGGTGTCGGCGGAGACAAAACATCGGACTGCCTTACGCGCGACTGCGACGGAGATATTATAGGTTTTTCCGTCAAACTCTGATGATTCACATTAACCGGACCGCTACCGCCGAGTGAAAAGGACGACCGACCATCGGTTTGCTTCAGGTGCGACTGCGACGGCGCTAGTAACGGTTTAGAGTTCGTTATCTTATGATTCATATCAGCTGTTTCAGTTTGATTTTGAATTTGCTGTGCACTTTGTGACAAATCTAAGAGACCAAATGGCCCACTATCTGTTTCAATTGAACGATATGCAAGCGTGTTAATTGCACCTCTTTTTTTAATTATTAACATACTGTATATGTTCATAATTGTTCACTAATGACGCCTGTTTCAAATTATTTATGTCATTCCTTACTTGATTAAGCTGCTGAACTGTTGCATATTGCTCGTGTATTTTGTTAATCTTGTCATTTATAATAATAATGTCTTTTAGTAGTCTTGTTACATCTATGTGATTGAAAGTTACAGGGGGCAGTTTGCGTAGTTCCTTTGCTACGAAAATCGGCACCAACTCCGTATCCGTGCACTTTATCAGTGTGATGATATCCTCCAAATCCTTCTGCACTCGCTCTTCCGCCTTGCCTTTACGCTTAATTTTCTTACTTTGCGTGCTCACCGATTGGTATAGCAAATTCTTCGCTTCTAATACGTCTTCTAGAGAAAATGCAGTCACGCAGAGCCGAATTATGCTGTCTTCGGTCATCACGTCCACTTGGTTTTGTATAAACGCGAGAATTTCATTTATTACAGTATTACAACTGTTACATTTCACTACGTTAGGCGCCATAATGACACTCATGAGTCACGCGTGACGTGCAGTCGCTACCGCGCGCTGACCGGTGCTCATTTTGAACAGTTAGCAAGGTTTAAGTAAGTTTATTATATGAATATTGTTTTCTTTTGTGTGTTTTAATTGTTGGTTTCCAATTTTAATGGCCTTCCTTTTATTTTGATTGTATTTGTTATTTAGAGAAAACTAAACCCTATCAGTAACCCTTTCAATCTGCATCATAAAATACGTCACTTTATTTTTTGTCACATTTGACCGGTTCGAGTCCCGACTGAGGCAGGTGATTTTTCATAAATCCATAAATGCAGAATTTATTGTTTTTGAAAATAAAGGAATGTCTCCTTTAAACAGAATGTGCTATTTACAATATTTATGGTAGTTGCCATCCATGTGGCATTCGATCTTTCCACCCTGTATAATACTAGTGGACGCCCGCAGTTTCGCTCGCGCAGAATTAGACCTATTAACGACGTCTGCCCGCGTTCGGGTTGCCCACTTGACTTAAAAAACGGCAAAGTTTCATACTAACTTAGTAGCCCCGTTTTACCGTATTACGCCTTAGGGGGTGAATTTTCAAAAATCCTTTCTTACTGCTCCCCTACGCTATAAAAGGAACCCCTGTGCAAAATTTCAAGTTTCTAACCCTTATAGCGTTGTTATGTTAGTCAGTCAGCTTCTCCTATTATATATGTATATAGATATCCAAAAATTATATCATATATCCAAAAAATAATTTCGGCAATGTATAAAATCCTCATAATAAAATTGCAATACGATTTAAATAAGATCTCAAAGTGACCGTCGAAACTCTAAATAACTCATGAGCTCTCACGAGTTACCTTCACATCAAACTACTAACAAAACTGCGGTCGACATTGCTCATCTTTGCCGATCACTTGCGATTGACACAAACACCGTTCTTTGTAATCCTACTTCAAACAATGTAACTCCATTCTCAGACAAATTCAACGGTATCTGGTGATATTTATAAATAGGCGTAGTTTGTAAACAATGCCGTTTTACTATTGCTCTATGCACGCGTGTTACATCGTATCACAAACGAATCACCTGAACCTTAATGGGGGGTGTTAAAGTTGATTATCCATTGACAGGGAGCTATATAATTCAAGTCGAGGCTGTGATTAAAAATCACACTTGGAAACGGACGTGCTGCCAAGCATAGACAATAAACTAGATGTAAACATCGAATAGGAGACTGACAGATAAACTGTTGAATTAGGAACAAATTCAGGGGAGAAGTAAACATAACATGGTTCACCGGTTCAGTATCGGTTATGTTTAGACCCCATGTGATAGATGGTTTTCCTTTTGATATACACAGGGCACAAAAAGGTCACAAGCAGGGCTGAATGTGTGTAGACATACACAGAAAACAACAGAATTTAACATCCATGGGCCTAAAACAAATAAATATCTGCCCCGGCCAAGATTCAAATCCAGGACTCGCCATTACGTTATCAGAATCACTAACCACTGATCCACGCTCCTCGTTATGGAATTTCATATTTACGGATATAAATGTTAACAGTTTAAAAGCATTTACACAGAATGCTTTGACATACATAACATATGTGTTACATAACGTTATTAAAATATTATATTTAATCTTTGATCAATTGATCGAAGTATTTAATATTAAAGTTAGGTAAAGCTTTCAGTGCCTTTATTAATTAAAATTGCATTGAACAAATTAATATGATATGTAAAATTTGATTGATGGTCAGTACATGAATACAATTTAAGATTTAATGTTATTGGAATAGTTGTTCGATGCAGCTTTGATATGGCTAGATTAATTGCTACCGAAAGGCTGACCCGAGAGTGGGAAAGTCGCCTCTAGTGAACCCAGAAGGGTTTACGGGCAGCAAGAGTAGAAGCTCGAACCGTCCATCCAGTAACCCCGCGAAAGACGACGTTGTGTATGGCTGCACGACGTTGTAGATGGGTGTCGACGTCTTTGGACGTCTCGTCCAAGACGAGTCGGTCATAGGCACAGCGTTGGAGGGCACCAGTGCGTTCTGTCAGAGATCCTGAAGCCCTCCACAAGTGCCGAGGAAAGCCGAGGGGGTTTTAGTGGGTGGAAATCCCACATAACCCGTCGTCGCTCCCACGATGTCCGGGTACCTTTAAAAGGTTTCCCACTCGTAAAAGAAAAGGTATATTAATGTATGTTGTCTAAATATATATTAATTCGTTCTAAAAACATCCAAAATAGTCAATCACCTTTGTTATAATAATACTTGCTGTAATTTTATTCTTGTTCAACGTATTGTTTACCTAAATCTTCCGCTCATTAGTAATCCATCTGGCGTGTAAGGGTCTATTGTGTTTTAATTAACGTCAAAAGACGCAGATGATTCTGTTGGTAGAAGATGTTACAATGATTTTATTCTCTATAATTTTTTAAGCAATTTATCATAACCTTAACTGAAATTCTTGACCTTTTTTCTTTCAAACATTATGTTATTGGGTAGTTCCCAATATTATCTTTTGAGGAGAAACATTTTTAATATACAGATATCGTGGGAGCGAAAACATGCTATGGCTCATGTCGATTTCCTCCCAGTTTAATCTGATGATAACCCCGTGATTGAAATGTGAGTAATGTTGGTTTTAAAGAATTCACCTGCTGTAACTGTATAAGAAACTATCACGAGCAACTTGCATTTCTGAGAGCTCTCGATAATGTGTTTGGGTGGATCAAACTCAAAGTCAAGCTCTATCAAGAAAGCAAAAAACCCCCTTACGAAACATAACCCGGGCCCGTTGGCGCAATCGGTAGTGACCATTCCTGTTGCGCCAGGGGTCGTGGGTTCAAATCCCACTCAGGACAAATATTTGTGTGACGAACACTTGTATTTGTTCTGTGTCTGGATGTCAATATTATCTATTTAAAAATATCTATTTATGTATATCAGTCTGTGGCACCCATAGTTACTGGTTCATGCCTAATTTGGGGTCAGGTGGCCGTGTGTGAATGTCCATGGTATTTATTTATTTATTTATTAGGAAATCCAACAGCGTTATAAAAGTACAATAGGTTCTACAATATAAAACGATATGCTAGGGCCATGTATCGTATGTATGTAAAAGCTGGTGACGTTTATTGAATAAAAAGACATCTATGTGAGCCGCCGGGAATAGAACCCACTTCCTTTCAAGTGAGAATACGACTTCATATTACCATTAGACAGCACTTTGAATTATTTCAGTACCAAAAGGCTGTAGAAAAATTATGCATATTTAAACAAATTGTACAGAATATTCCAGCTTCGTAAAAAGGTATCTACAATGGACCAATACCAATTTCAATTCATTAAAAAGATTGCAAGAAGAACGAAAAAACAAGTGGTTCTCTCTCCGCGAACATTGTGGCTCTCCCGCCGCAAACCATTTGCATTATGCAAGCACGGCTGATTAAAACCTAACGTTTCTTTGTATTCTTTTATACCTTTTTTCTGTCTTTCATGCGATGTAAAGATGTGAGTGTAGGTAACTAAATCCTTATATCTATACTAATACTATAAAGAGGAATGTTTTGTTTGTAATGTTTTCACACAAAAACTACTGGAGCGATTTGAAAAACTTTTTCACTATTAAAACGCTGTAACTTATAATAGGCTATATAATATTAATAGGTGTAAACGAAACTATTGTTATGTCTAATTCCACGCCAGCGAAGCTGCGGGCGTCCATTAATATATAAATGGGATAGTGGGAAATTGCGTTTGTTGGTTTGTCTTCTTCTCCTCTTTATCGAAATGATTGATCAATGTGATTTGCATAAATGTAGTAAGCAGCGAGAGTGACATTAGCTTTTTTATACCTCGGAAAATTGCATGGTTCCCGGTAAATGAACAAAGCACTGAAATAATCATTCAATTTTTCAATCATTCGATTTTTAATCGATATTTAAACATAGAAAATATTGTTAATCGATTGGTTACTATATCGTATTACCAGTGGACGCCCGCAGCTTCGCTCGCGTATAATTAGACATAACAATAGTCTCGTTTACACCTAGTAATTTTATATAGCCTATGTCCTTCTTTCTTACGGTGAAAGAATTTTTGAAATCGGTCCAGTAGTTTTTGTGTGAAAACATTACAAACAATAATTATAAACTAATGTTCCTTATAACATCCACCTTACTATCTCAACATAAAATCTCCCAGTATGCAAGTCTTTCTGAGTCCTGATCTAACTTTGTCAAAGACGTTGCTTCACACTAGTTTGCTATCTTATATCATCTTATATCCATCCATCTCTCAGCTCACCTTAATCTTGTATGGAAAGTTTAAACCTTATCCTATCCTTACCTTAACTCTCGGATTCCGTTACAACTTCCATCTAGAAAATACTGAAGGAGAAAGAAACACTACGCCCTGACGATTTGTCACGTCGTCTCCCATTGCGGGCCTTTTTATTTTTAGCGCGTTGTGTTTAGTTCGGCTGACCTTAATTATGGCGTCTGCTCAACCCGCGACTGGAGAAACGGGGAAAAACTAAATCTGTACTGAATTGGTTTAAGAATGCCCGTTTGAATACCTTTACCACTAATTAATTGTATCAGGCGTTACTTTGCGGAACTCCATTATTACAAACCAAAGATTAATCTACCTTCATGTACGCAGCACCTCCCTCCCTTCCACACAAGAAACATGCACACGCGATTAATGAATACATACACCAACACACAGACCAACACGTGTTTCGCCCCAAAACAAGGTATCCTCAGGGTAAGTAGACTCCACGACGGTTAATCGTACCTTTACCATGACTACTCTTTCACATATGAAAGCGCTTCAAAGTATGGTAAAGGCATACCTTTAACATGCTTTGAAGCGCTTGTAGACTGCTTTGTTGGTATAGTTGATGCAAGCATGTCTGCTAAAAGACAGTCCTGGGTTCGATCCCCGGGTCTAGCAAAGTATTTTTGGGTTTTCATAGCTTGAAATTCCTAGTTTTTTGTGTCCAAATTTGTTTTCGATGTACGGCAATATGCTCACCCACCTATTACATGGGACCTAATATATCAGGTAAAAAGAGAGTGTAGGTACATACCTACACCTAAGCCTATCCTTTCGGGAAAATTGAAGCGTGATGTTATGATCCATTTTTACAATCTCCAATTGTTTTCACAATAATGTGTCGAAATTTGTTGTATGACGTGTGGATATAAAGATGTCTTTATTCAGACTTTTTTTAACTACTTACACAATCTTACATTATACTACAGATAATACATTCCTTGTGAACATAGAAACATTGTAAGCACAGAAAATAAATCCTTTACCCAACAAGAGGTACATATCATTCTCTCCGAAAGAAACTTGGCTGCCGTATTCTAAGCGATATGTTACGGAATGCATAATACCCTGCTGCCGGGTGAATCTCGGCAACTTTAGCACTTTAACAAAAGGCGTATAGATGTGTGAGCATTGAAGTCTTCGGCGCAACTTCGTCTTTCTGTAAGGCCCGGTATTGAAATGAAGTACTTGTATATAAATAAATAAATAAATAAATAAATATAAATATCTTGGACATTCTCACACCCGGCCATCTGACCCCAAAGTAGACGCGAGCCTGTAATATGGGTGTCAGAGTGTCGTATGTTCTCAAGCCACCCGTAGGTCTTCGACAAAGCTTAACGACTGTTTCCAACATTGAAAACAACCGGGACCGACGGCTTAACGCCGCGGTAGCGCCCATGAAATTTTGCCAATAGCGGTCTCCCATCCACAAACCGAACGCGCCAGTCGTTGCTTAACTTTATCGATCACATTGAATCGCCACGAGCCATTGGGCTATGGACGCTACAAAAACACATAGGCCATATTCATAGAAAGTGCTGTTTGAATTAATGACATGCATACAACGCCATCGCTATTACTCGAAATTTTAATTTTAATTTTAATTCAAGCCATTGGGCTACGGACGCTACAAATAAACATAGGCCATATATCCATACAAAGTGCTGTTCGAATTAATGACATGCATAAAACGCCATCGCTTTTAGTCAAAATTTTAATTTTAATTTTCGTTTACACCAACATAAAAAGCTAATTCGCTTTACTAACTAATAATAATAGCCACCTGTTTAAGTTTACATATGGACTAAATGACAATCGCTTTTTCACGGCCCTCAGGTAGCTAACGAACGCAGCTGACCGTAAGGACCGACGGATTCGAACCCGCTGCCCTCTGACCCGTCACAAACGCGATCATCGGTGCGTGCCCCCAAATCTTTATGGAATATTACCTATTGAATAAATTTTCGCACCCTTATACATAATGGTTTAAGTTATAGTCCATCTATATTTACCTACATACAAATACGTGTTTTTGTACCCCTTTTTAAATGTCATATTATTATTAAGTAATAATGAATGAATCATTAAAAAAGTAAATGAGCTCCTAAAAGTCAGAAATCCATATCCATCCATACTAATATTATAAATGTGAAAGTGTGTTTGTTTGTTTATTTATTTGTTTGTTTGTCCGGCTTTCACGTCGCAACGAAGCTATTATATGGTATGGTTTTTGTGTGTGGAGATAGTGAGGAGGGTGGAGAGTGACGTAGGCTACTTTTTACCCCGGTAAAACATCCCCATGGGAAGATATCTATGTTTTGTTATTTGCTAGATATTTAGTTCCGGATGTTGTTAATAGATGGCGTTAATAAAATTCATTTGTCAGCGTGTTCAAGTTCTGAATCACGCTGACAAATGATACATGATACATGTAAATAAATTAAGTCATAGGCAACTAATAAATTAAATTGAATTTTGAATTCGCGCTGGATAAATTGTTGTTTTGGTTTAAAATTAAAATGGTAAAGGAATAAGATCTACGTTTTGATTTTGGTTTTGGTTCGCTTCTTCGTTCATTCTTTTAATCGTGGAACTGTCACTATTCATCCATCACAAATGTGTCATGTATGATAAACAACTCATTGTTAATTCCCTTTGACCACGCGGGCGGAGCCGCGGGTAAAAGCTAGTAATTAATATAAACTAGCATATAAAATTTCAAGTGCGCGAAAGAAATAAGATTCCCTTACATTGTGAGTTACATACAAGTGGACCTAATAAAAGCATGTTAAAAACTTATTCTTTTATGTTAGAAAGTAATATAAATATTATTTATTTTTTTATGGTTAATTGATTGATCGAAGGTTAATTGTGACTATTTTGAATAGGACTAAACTAATGTAGTATTAACTAATATATTTAAATAAGAAATAAAAAATTAAAATAAAATCCTAATACTGTCCACCACGTGTACTTCATTAAACCGTCGGAGGGCATCTCCGTTTTAAACCACTAAATGTCTAGACAGTCTAGAGACAGCCAGGGACATAAATGTTTACAGGTGGAAATTTGTCCGACGTCTGCACAGCGCAGCGCCTCAACTTTATCTACAGCTTTTAACGTAGTAGGTATTCATACGCAGCCTGTTCATACGCATTCATACGCGTCTATCGCAGCCATGTTATTATACGTCCACATCAAGTGCTTCTTCTTACGGTCTATTGGACACGAGATCTAATATGGATCATCCGTATGATCACTTTTCAATCGGAAATCTTAGAAAATAATATTAAGATAGAATATTAATGTTTAGTTGTAAAAAAATTATGGTATATCTACAAACTCTTTGACCTGTAGCTCGGTACCAGAATTGTGCTATGTTATCCCCTGCCTGTCGTAAGAGGTGACTACAAGGGGGCTTTTGGGGTTGCGGGCGACAAGAGTGGGAGCTGGAACCGTCCACCCGTGACCCGGGAAAGAAGACGCTGTGTCTGGTTGGAGAACGTTGTAGGTGGGTGACGGATGACGTTATTTGAAGATCTTGGAACCTTCTACAAATGCTGAGGAAGGCCACCGAGGGGGTTTTAGTGGGTGGAACATAGCCTGGCGCCGCTCCCACGATGTCCGGGTACCTTTAAAAGGTTACTCGCTCGAAAAAATAAGGTTTCCTCACAAAATTTTTAATTTAATTTTCTTAAAATACACAAAATTTTGTCTTAGGCATGCCGCTGGGATCTGAACCTGAACCAAAAGACAAAAAGGAAAAAGTATGCCACCGCTCTCAAGCTATTACTGAAAATTGTATCCTATCTATTACTCAGTTAATGCTTCTTAGGCTAATCAAGTTTCTTAACTGGCCCCGTCATCGTCTAATCAGATAAACAACTTACTTCAGAACTTTCGTCCTTTGAAATTCGCTAACAGAATTTCATCGAGAATTTCACACCGCTTGCCTACGTGTCGAATATCTTTAGAAAATTGTAGTTTTACAAAGTTTCAGCAAGATACGATACTTTGATCTACTTTGATCGGTACTACTGTGTTTTCGTTGTCTCTCTCCCCCTACTTAGGAGTAACGAGTCTAGAGAGTATGGTCTAGACCTCCCGCAGCTGTGACTGTGGGGGAGACCCGTGCCCAACAGTGGGACGTCTATGGGTCGCAGCTAATGAAATAACTTAAACACTTGAAGAAGTCGGTAACAAAGAAATACGAGTATTGTCACTTCGTTATCTCAAAAACGTTAGGAGGAACTGCGGGAAATTTAAAAGGAGAAATATTTCATTCAGATATAATCAGAAGGATAACAATGTTACGCCGGGCCCTTTCGCACCATAGCTGTGCCATGAAATGATCTTAATTAACTTTTAGCCTAACCGTATTTACACAGCGGCGGTAGCGTAGTGGCTGGAATAAAGTATCTTTAGTGTCCAGCATCAAATACAAGCAATATACCAAACTTGCAGAAAAGTTCTCTATACTGTTTTAAGTTTGTGATATTATCCTCGTAATATCCCTAAAATTAGCGGTGACAGCCCAGTGGGTATTGAACTCGCCTCTCACTCGAGCGGTCCATGTTCAAACCCAAGCGGCACGCACCTTACCTAGTAGTTTGCAAATTAAATGATCTAAATGTTTATTAGATATAATGTTAAATGTGTATGGATATCTTAATGAAAATGACGTCCTTTTGAAGTTTACATGAAAGTCAATAAAGTTAAATTTAAGTGAAAGGCGACATACACCCAAATATATGCTGAAGACACTCCGACCTCCCACTCTTTAAGCTCTTTTAAGTAATGCCATATCTGTAAAATAATCTCCCAAACGCTTAGATGTAAATACAGGTAAAATAATCCACGTGTATTTATTTTAGCCAAGGTTAGAAGTAGGTACTTGTTGGAACATAATACGAGTAACGTGAGAAAGATGAAAGAAAGTTGGGCAGCTAGGCATAGAGTACAAAAATACGAATCAGTAATCAGTATATTTATTGTCAAATAACAGGTACACATACATAATACAGATGTTAATTCATAAAATATCTGGCACTCTGTAAAGTGAGTACACCCCTGTATTATTGTAAAATTATATTTTATTTACCTTAGAATAGTAATTTCTTTATACAAGTTTTATGACTTCAAAATAAATAATGAATTCTAAGTTCCGTAAAACTTTACTTAATTATTAATACATATCTACAACTGTTGGACATGTTCAGTAGCTGGAGCCCTCCTAGTAGCCATTTTATATGCTATGACAGGGGACACCACTCTCCTATAATAGTAGTAATTTTTAGGTACATAATTGTGACCAAAGTACTAAAGCTAATTTACATTAAGTGGGAACGCCAAATAAGTGTACACACTGCTTAAAATATAGAGCTGGTTAGCAGTATTTGAGCATTTGAGAGTAACTATTACTTACATTTTCATAATTATTATTACAATAATGTAATTATTACAATAATTAATAACAATATTATTAATACACAAATGTGTCAAAACACAACAATCGGTCATCCAAAGTAGAGTAACCATCCGCTAAGTTGAACTAAATAAGTAAGTTCACTACTACTATTTGTTTAAATTATACTAAAATCTGATTGGTTGTTCGACGGTTTATCGGTTTTATAGCTTCATACCTTGCAGATATCAGTTGCAAGTCAAACAAGTCAGAAATACGTTTGCATATAATTTGTGGGAACGTTTGAAAGTTAAGTTTTCCGCACATTTGGATTGAGTTAGCGTTTATGGAGCGTTACATTCTATATACGTTACGCTGAACGTCGAAATCACAAGCCTGGCTTAGTAGACCGCATTTTTGTAATAATATGTTTTTTACTAATACTCACTGCATTATAAAAAGTAACCTAGTTTAAGGTCGCCAGCACAGAAATTTATCAAGATAGTGAAATGAGCGTATACCCCGTGCAACAATCTTGCAATATACTACAAGATATGTGGCAACTAATTACTATAGTGTGACGTCAAATAGTAGGCAGGACTTGGGCAGGGCTGATGAAAAAAGTGACACGCATCGTTTATATCAAAATAATACGTGATGGCCGTTCTATCTTGATTAATTTCTGTGGTCATAGCATGAGTGCTATGCTTTCAGCTGGTATGGGATTCTATCACCGGGTTGGGCAAAGTATTTTCTCTAAATTGAAAATCCTCTACTCGGAGGTTTGATTTTTGCCCGGTGTATGAGAAAAGTTTACCATCTGTTACTTGGGACCGACACATAACTGGTGAACAGTGGATGTAGGCTCTACACAAGTCTGTTTCTCTTTCTCTGGAACAGCACAACGGAATAAGTAAAGATAAATAACAAAATTATTGTTTCAATGTTTATGTATTAATTACAACGACTTATAATTACAGTTGGTTATAATTTAATAAACATTAATAAACAATTACGGCCTCCCTTGCGGTTAGCAAATTAGAAATGTAAATAATCAGATTCAGCTCTTGTAACAAGTTCCTGATCTAATTCCGCAACAGCTGAGTCTTGTATACAATACATAAAAGCGTTCCCCTCAGATTATCACGAAATAAAAACTTATCCAACTAAAGTTAGGGAAGAATTCTCGAAATTACAAACTTTGATTAAACTCGGTAAGGTTTCTAACAAGCAACAAACACAGAAAGTCGAGTTCTAAGCAATGAGCCGCCATATTGGAACGGCTACAAGTTTTATGGGACATTTTTTGGCAAGAAAATTCAGGGATTCGACGTCAGTCAAAATGTAGAGAGTCTTGTAACCTGTAGTCTCAAAGGAGACGAATTATTAATGCATCGCAGTTCGAAACTTGACAGAGAAACATTTGAAAGAATAATGCTGACTAAAGGAGCAAGTAACCACCGAGCACTGTGTTTACTAACGAACCTTGACGCAATATTACAATTTCATTATTTCGCTAAGGAGATAACGCGCTAGAATATAAACATAATAAAATTGTTCCAAGTAAGGATCAAAATCAGGAATACTTAACAAATTCATCCCTAGCTAATTCCATTAGGTAATTAAGTAATATGCAATTTTTTGGACATTGCCATTGTTTTAATTAAAATATCAAATTTATCACAAACCAAAACAATGACTCATTACGCATACTCACACACGGCCATCTGACCCTAAAGTAGGCGCGAGCCTGTGTTAGGGGTGTCAGAGACTGATACATACATAGATATTTTTAAATAGGGGAGACCGGGGCCACAATTAACAAAAAATATATTTTTAGTTGTAGCTTAGGAATTATTCAACATTTTGACTGGATTTTAGGATACATGATGCTTCAATAATACAGGTATTATGTAATTATTTCAAAACAAACATAATACAAACGATGCCGTAGATAGAACGCTTTTTCTTAAAGATGGCAGTTGTTAATTGTTACCTCACATTTGGGGCTAGAATTAACAGGTGTGGGGCAGGTATTAACAGAAGGGGTAAAAATTAACATTGTTCGCTGCGACCCATAGACGTCCCACTGCTGGGCACGGGTCACCCCCACAGACATTGCTGCGGGAGGTCTAGAGCATACTCCACCACGCTGCCCAATGCGGATTGGCGGAGGGGTTAGTATCCAACCCAGTATCGAATGTTCTCAAGTTTCTCTCGACTGTTTCCAGAATTGAAAACAACCGGGACCGACGGCTTTACGTGCCCTCCGAAGCACGGTAGCGACCATGAAATTTTACCACTAGCGGTCACCCATCCACAAACTGACTGCGCCCGTCGTTGCTTAACTCTTTCGATTACATTGAATTGACGCAAGCCATTAGGCTATGGATGCTATGCTAGCTTTCATTTAATATCCTTTTCTTCACTTTTTCTACTTCCTCGTCTTTATTACTATTTCCTTTAGCCTATTCCTTAGCGCGTTTTCTATTAGACATGGTGGAGCTTTTGGCAGTGGTCTTATGATTTCAACTGCAAAATCACTAGCACTTGTCTGCATGCCTGACGGTCCAGCTACTGGTTCATTAGATATTTGCGATATTACTTCATCACGCTTATATCTAAATTAGGCACATTGTCTAAAACTTCAGGGTTTTCTAAATTCAGTGACAGATCATCAATATCAACATCATTATCAACAGAGAGTTCAGAGACTAAATGACTGTTTTTTATCGCTGTGGTTTGGGCGTTCTGTGACAAAAGATGGCGCAAAATCAGATTCGTTATATCGTCGTTTTTTCGTTCTCATGCTGTAGTAACAAAAACAATAGTTTAAAATAATCATTCCAAGCATTCAGGTAACCTGTTAATACTTGCCCTCAAATCCGGGGTAGGTATTAACACGTTAATATTTGCCCCTCTGATGTGTTAATTATAGCCCCAAAGGTACATTTTAATATTTAAATAACGTAATAAAATATTGGTCAATAGTTATGTCAAATATTAAACGTAGAATTGTTTAGTATAAAATATGCTACTAAGAAAACAAAAAATGTAATCATTACACTTTATAATTCATGTGCTAATCAAAAAATCGTGAACTGTAAAATGATCGTTACCTGCTTAAAAATAACGATCGGAAAACAAATCACTCAAATGACGCGCGGATCCCAGCTGACCGGTACTGTGTCATGTGGCGCGATCTAATTGACAAATTAAGTCACGCACTGGACAAGTAGTAGGTATAGTTCTAGAGAAATTTGCTTGTTAATACTTACCTCTGTTAATTGTAGCCCCGCTCTCCCCTACATATTTAAATAGATAATATTGACATCCGGACACAGAAAAAATACAAGTGTTCGTCACACGAATATTTGTCCTGAGCGGGATTCGAAGCCACGACCCCTGACACATCAGCCAGGTTCACTACCGATTTGTGTGATAGCCGGTGGTAACAGACAATGAGTGTGTTCTAATAAAATAAAATTTACATTGCCAAAAAGCGGACTTGTAACCAAGTTTTACATAACCCATCACGACCATTCTGCAAGTCAGTCCCTGGAGTACAATCGTGCGGTAATTGACAAACGTGACCGCGCTTGACACTTGCACAGCAATTGACACATGCGAGACCGCGCTCTTGGCTCGAGGGGAATCGGATTGGCCCATTGACTTTTAACTCCTGACCAAAAGTACCCTTAAACGGTCGTTGTTCAGATCTCACTTTGAAATTTCTTTACACCATTGAGTTTTTTTTATTATTATTTATTTAATATTTATTCATAATACGTATTGTACACATAATTCACAGATAACCCAAACATTATGTGTCCGGGTTCAAACTCAAGCGGCAATGACTTTTCTAAGTTATGTGCGATTTAAGAAATTAAATGTCACTTGCTATTACGGTGAAGGACACATCGTGAGGTACCTGCATGCCTGAGTGTTTATCATAATGTTCTCGAAGGCATGTGAAGTCTGCCAATCCGCACGTGGCTAGCACGGTGTCCACACTACTCTAACCACCAATTACATATGACCTGAAAATAAGTGGGAGTACTTTATCTATGTGTATCTATGTATATCTTGTATATGTATATCTATGTATATCTTTGCCTATTCCTGCGAGAAAAGACATGCGTGATGTCATGTTTATGTTAACTCTAAACTATGGTAGGTCTATGTTCCAAATTGTGGAATAAACATTCTTCTACTCATTTGGTATATATCGAGGAAACCTCAGAGGATTTTCAATAAAGGTGGTACTTAGAGCGCGCCATCAGGGCTGACGACGCATTGGCAACTCTTAGAGTGTTGCCGTGTTCATAAGCGAAGGTGATCACTTACCTGCAAGTTGCCCGTCAGCATATTCTCCAGACCTTATTAAGGCATCATTTCATTTAACACACCCCTTACTTCTGTCATCGAAGATACATCGTACATACTATGTGTAATATTATTGTCAAGTACCGAAAAAGCGGTTGTACTTACATCATACAAATGTCCCACTTGAGAATACCACTTACTGGTGGTAATGTCAATACCAAACGTACAGCAGTACAGTACCGTAACATTCACATCAATCAATCGTGAACAACAATGTCTAGTGTATTCATATTTGTAATCAATTAACCATTTAAGCATATAACATTGCTCATGCAAATATTATGGTAATTTCTGTAAACACAGCCTATACAGTTCGCTACAAGTTATTAATTTCAATAAGCTCAACCAAATTTTGGATTCACAGTAACCATCGCACATGCAAATTCTTCTTATACAAATCCCTTTTAGATACTTATTCATTTCCGTTGATTGTGTGGATATGGCCAGTGGAGTTAGAAAAGTTAATTTAAAAAATTATAAGTGCACCCCGCTCTGTTCAACCCCAAAATAGGCGATAAATAAGCCTATCCCTAACTAAAGTATAACCAAAACCTAACCTGAACGTTTATATACATTATATGCAAGCCTCAATCTATTATTAACGAATAAACTTACACTTAAAACTTACAGGCTGATAAGTATTTCCACTATGTTTAGAAGATAAATAATTAAATGCGTTCCTTTTCAATATCTCGGATTTTGATCGGCCGTACTTTGCAGGTGAAACTGGATTATGATTATTGGTAACCTTTGGTGTAGATTGCCGTTGATAAAGGCTATACTTATTATATTTTAAACCATACATTGATGGTAAAGTTATGTTGAGGTAAATGTGCACGAGAAATTTTTACACGCGCGAAACCTCACGGAAAGTTAATAATAACAAAAACATAACAAACAAAATTATTTCCAATATCCGAATCCGACATCGTATCATCTTTTTTGCCCTTGTCACGCTCATGAAATAAACCCATTAGCGGGTATGGGAAGCTATTAAATCAATCCATTGTTCGTATTGAACTCGGAGCCGTTGACAGATGGACGGGGTATTAATCTGTGACCCGATCACCATTGACGACATGCGTCGACAAGATGGCGGTATTTGTTTAGTCAAGCTTGCAAAGCGAGCGCGAGGTTCAGGATTCGAATGTCATGCCAGTTTATGCCCTCTACAGAATTTACCATGGTGCTCGGAGGAACTTCATAACTTAATTCCACCAACCTCATTCAACTATCGCACTATACGCCATCTTAATTTTCATTCACACCGAATCGACTCATGGCCTACTACCACCGTGCGTTCGCGGTCTTTTTTACGGCGAACTGGTCTTCTGTGGAATGAGCTTCCAGCGGAGGTTTGACACGACATGGAGCGCTTCTAAAAGGGTGTGAAACTTATCCTTCAAGGCAGGCAACGTGATACCCCTGGTATCGCACGTGTCTATAGGCGACAGTGACCACTTACCATCAGGTGGCCCGTATGTCTATTTGTTCGTCTATATTATAATCCCATTATAACTAGTGAGTAGGTGATCCCTCTCAACCCAAACCAAAACCTTTACTCAATGCCTTAATTTCTTACTGGTCTAGGACGGAGACATAATATGCCTTCATTATGGAGATTTGTCAGGCATGCAGATTTCCACACAATGTTTTCCTTTTGCGTTACAGCAGGTTACATTAATCTTCTTAAAAGTCTCAATTTAGGACTCTATCGAACGATAGGTCGAGTTTTTACTACGCTAGCCCTTTTTAGTCAAAATGGTATAACAACGTATCTGTGACCGGCTTAGAACGGGACTTATGCTGATAATTATTAGTAGTATTAGAACTAATAATTATTAGTAAAAGTCCCGTGAACTAGAAGATCACTAATATGAACTAATGGCACTAACTGACACCAGTCCCTACTAGGGAAGGAACCTCACACCTACTAACAAACTGACCAACTAATGTTTATAAATAACATCGGCTAACTGGGCTATCCTATTGAGCTGCACGCTCGTTTGCTATCTTATATCTACAAAAAAGTACTGCAGACATCCAAAAATCGAAAACCATTCGACTTTTCATATAGTCGGCCCGATGAAGCGATTAAATCAATTTATTATCTGTGTAAACGTGAATAATCGGATCGATTGATGAACTGCCGTATTATCTGAAATCGGATATTCGATGTTTCGAAATCGCATGTAAAAGCATTGAAGCACTGAGCTTTAAAATTTGGCAATTTTAAAAAATGATACAAAGCCTTAAAAATTGAGTCTATATTTTTTAAATAGTGCCTTGATGGTGCCTTATAATTACAATTATAATTATTATAATAAGTAGATATTATTTCCCTTTATTACCTTAACAGAAGTATCAAATTCTTTAACATTTGATACCTCGCAGGTACATATATATTCGTTTTTTATTCGTTTTTTTTTTAATTTTTTTTTTATCGTGTTGTGTATTTTCATGTACTAACATAGTTTATATGTATTTTGTATACTAAAACTTACGGATCACTGTTGTCCGCATAAATAAATTTTCATTTCATTTCATTTTCATTTCATTTCATTTCATTTCATTTCATTTAACAGTAACCTTATATGTGTGTTTTGTATGTATTACCAGCTATATTTAAATAGGATAAATTATATAAGTTTTCCACCTTTTACATAAATATTAGTACGTAATGTACCTATATGAAAACTGTGCAGAGAACACGAAAAAACCCATTTGAACCCAGAGTACCATTATCAAAGATAATAATTATTCAACCCGTAACAGTCATCAGTTGCTCTGTTATTATCGTAGGGAATTACAGCACAGTTTTCTCTGTCAGCCGATCTATTCGCATCGTATGAAACAGTTTGTCGGGATGAGCGCGTGAATAATTATACAGAATTTCCATAAAACCTCACACGCTCGCGCAAATGCATGTCAGTGTAGGGGTTAAATACTTGCAATGCCAATTTGAAGAGAATTTCAGTTCCATTTTCGTATTTTGAAGCTATATTTGTAACTAGAGCGTTTGAACGTTCATAGCTTAGAGGTATATTTTAATTGCTAAGTAATAATTTATTTTATAACATTTGAATTTCGAATGATGTTTGAGTCCGAGAGTTGACTTTGCTGACAACTTTTGATGTAAATGTGAATCGTCATGTAAATGTAAAATTTACATAAAATTGTTTACAACAAAAATTTACTTAATAAACTAGCTTTTCAAGGGGCCTTGGCCCTTGTTAAATCGTTTTCCTATTATCAACGGCAAGCTAAGATTACCACTAATCAAAATTTAGCTTCACCCGCGTCCCGCAGTCCGGATAATCCGAGATAACCATCAATTGATTAAAAATAGAACGATTGTTTTGTCCATTTCACGGGAATAGTGCGATTTACTGAGATAAAAAGTTCTCTATATCAACCTCTCTCTCTCGATACACTATATACATATACGACCATCAATGTAAAATCACGTCGATCTATCATTTCGTTGAGGCGGAGAAGAAGGACAAAGCAACAAACCAACAAAACCAACTTTGCCACTTCTATATTAGTAATGATTGTCTAATTATAGTGTATCTCTTGTACGTTCTCAATGTGATAACTTCTCATACAGGATAACTTTTGTCTGCCATCCTAGAATTATGACACGCCTGATACAATAATAATTTCTTTTCCAAATTATTGTTTTGTTTACAAACAAGTTATGTAAAGAAGTCTTTTGAATATCGATATAAACAACAGATACATATGTTTCATGCAGTTCGTGCATGCAGTTCTTCCAAAAACAAAATCGTCAAAGACCAAAATAACACTGCCGCGGCGTCACTAACAATCACAGTTTATTTGTTATCTGTCGCCATTTGCGGGTTAACATTTAGGTAAACACTGTAATGCAAATTAGTGTGACTAAGTTTGCGTGCGTAAAAGGATAAATCAAGGAAAATTTAATAACCTCGCCGCAATTAAGATCTTTACGGGGCGGTTAATGTAGAGTCGGCGGTGGAAGGGTTGCAGCTAACAGTTTAGGGTTAGGTGAGTCAGACAAGTCACGCGAATTGGTAGCTTACGGTTTACTGGATTCTTTGATAATAGATGTATGTACCATTTAATATAATTTTTTTCTCTCATGTGCGTGATGTTTGTATCATATTGAGAAATATGATACGAACTATCTGTACTAGGTAGTAGTAATTAGGTAGGTACCTAATTTAAGTTTCTCATTTTAAGTGACTTTTACTGAATGTATGTCTTATGAGAAATAAATATTCTTTAAACCGAAATAAAGATGTTTACTCCGAAAGGAACATTTCTCATAGTATTTTATAAGTTCTTCAAGAGCTTGTCATTGGCCACGAGCCCCTTCCACATTGGAGCAGCATAGTAGAGTATGTATGCAGCTGTGTCTGCTGGGGAGACCCGTACCCTACAATCGCTCACTTAAGGGTTGGTAACCAAGTAACTGTTTCATTAAAAAATATATTTTTGCCGGTAAATAGTATGATTTAAGTCATAAACTTCAAATTGGAGCACTTTAGTTAATGATTATGTGACATATATGATACCCACGAGCGTAAGCGACAGCCAAACATTACTCCTTTCACCGGGGCGTGACGGTTGACGAGGTGTGAGTCAGGCTAGTCACGCGACGTGACTCAATGTAGTAAGTTTGTGAATTTTATTGCATGTGACTAAACACCCAGGCCTATCCGATTGCAAACTATTATGAACTATTGGACGCCCGCAGCTACGCTCTCGTGAATTAGACAGAAGAATACATAGTTTCTTTTACACCTAGTAATATTATATAGTCTATGTCACTCAGTGAAGATGCAGCTTTCTAATGGTGAAATAATTTTTGAAATCGGCCCAGTTGTTTTTGTGTGACAACATTACAAACACGAAAGATGTGTTTCTCTCTCCACTCTCTTCTCTCTTCTCGACTCTTTATAATATTAGTATAGATAGGTTTTGCTGTTGGCTGCACGGATCTAGGTATCGAGCAATCGATAATTACACGGACCATTATCAAAGTCTAGATTTGATATCGAGTGCTTCGATTTTGATCTGAATCGATATTTAGGTATCGTCGCGCGGGATGAGCGGGTTGTCAGCCCTAACCGCTGATTGGTTCGCCAGCCGCATTAGTGACTTCTGTACTGATCCCGTAGCGTCCATAGCCCAATGGCTCGCGTCGATTCAATGTGATCGAAAGAGTTAAGCAGCGGGCGCGGTCGGTTTGTGGATGGGTGACCGCTAGTGGCAAAATTTCATGGACGCTACCGTGCTTCGGAGGGCTCGTGAAGCCGTCGGTCCTGGTTGTTTTCAATGCTGGAAACAGTCGTTAAGCCTTGTCGAAGACCTTCGGGTGGCTTGAGAAAATTCGACACTGGATTGGCCACTAACCCCTCCACTAATCCGCATTGGAGCAGCGTGATGAAGTATGCTCTAGACCTCCCGCAGCAGTGTTTGTGGGGGAGACGTCTATGGGTCGCAGCGAAAGCGTATTCTCGAAGCGAAAACTCTTGTGTCAGCCAGAGCTCATAGACAAAAAAAGAGGAACAAATCAAATCGAATCACTAGCTTGTAAATCATGCTGTATGATTATAATTGTCTTGGTTTGAGACTGTGAACGAACCTTAGATACCCTATTTTAGTTTCAAAATTAGAATGTATGTATTCTAAATCAAATCTTGATTGGAAAAAATTGAGTATTATTCAAATGCACGTTCCATCTTAACGACATTCGTTCTTACGGAACGCAGTACCGATGTGCAATACAAGGCGAACGTAACATTTGTATAATATAGCGAATGTCGACTTCAAGCCTAGCGCTTATCTATAACGACTCTCTAATCTAGGGCTGTGCTAAACCGTGAAAGGCATTTATTAAACTTAAATTACAGACTGACAGTGCTTAGGCAAAATCAATTTATTTACAACATTAGTTAACTAAAGAAAATTAACGTATATATTTTTTCACTGTACCTAGTATCATTTCCACCTTGTAATAATTGTTTTTAAAGCAATTTTGGTCCGGTTGGAAAGATGTGGTTTCCGGTTACACTTTTTAGAGGCGACTATCTTAGTCTTCAAGGGTAGCAACACATCTGTGACAGACTTGTTACGACTTTTACTAACAATTACTAATTGGACTATTAGTAGCACCAACTAACAGTACCAACTATGACTGACAGTCCACAGTTTTCATACCTCATAATTAACTCTCACAGCTAAATTGAGTCTGTCACAGTTGTAAAGAGCGGCAGTGGATTGGTGGTGGTGCAAGCTCGTTTGCTATCTTATATCCATAAAAAAAAATTCACTATAGGTTAAACTAAACTTCACTGTAGGTATTTCAATTTCACGCTTGTGGCAACCCTGAATCAGAGCAGCATTCGTTCGTTACACATCCGATCCAATAGCGTGACGTCACGCTCAGCGCCATTTAAATGTAGAGCGTCCAAGTTTTTTTTTTGTTATTCCTCTTTTCGCAGATAGATGAAAAGTCGCGATATTTCAGGCTCTCGAATACCCACTCGTAGATACACTCACATAGCTTGCGTCGATTCAATGTGATCGAGAGTTAAGCAACTACGGTCACCAGTGGCAAAATTTTAATGGGCGCTACCGTGCTTCGGAGGGCAGTATAAGCCGTAGGTCCCGGTTGTTTTCAATGGTGGAAACAATCGTTAAGCCTTATCGAATACCTTCGGGTGGTGTCCATAACGTTGATACTTCAGGTGTGATTCCGATTCACTTAGCAGACTCCAGACTGCAGTTATTCGCGTGTTGACAGACAAAGAAAGCGCAAATTCAGCAATACCTACTGAAATCGTCCTCACTAACATTTAAGCGTCATTTTATTAAAGTTTCATAAGAGCACTCTTCCGGCCTTTTTATGTACCATGGAAGTGACCTACGCCAATATATGTTTTTCTGGTTTTCAGTACAAAGTATTTAAATTTTGGCTTCTCTACTTTATGTTACTAAAAATGTTTAAATCATAGTGAAATCTTATCTGTAAATATAGATGTTTATCCACATGCCCTTCTCCTCACCTCCATACTCCGCTAAGAATACCATCACTGTCTCGTCACAAAGGGATTAGTAATTTTTTCTTTTTCCACTCCTAAATACAAGAAAGCTATTTTACGCATCATCTAAAAGCTCTCAACGAAATCATATAAAACGAGAATTGTGGGAGCAGAGAATTCTGATCCTGGTGGCTCTTTGTGTGAAAAATATTGAAATAAGACCGCGTGGAGGGTGAAAATATGGCCATTAGTGGAGTAAAGGCCTCGTTTCATAGCCAACGAGTTATTAGAAGTGACTAAATTACCTACGTTTAACGAAAATGTTACACTAAGAATTAAAAGCATTACACTTGAAAGCATCACAATCGTTAAAGCAATCAACGTAACCTAAAATCACGCTTGTTTTCTGAAGGGGTAGGCAGAGGTATATAATCTACTTATCAGATATACCACTATGGGACCATCCATCCATCCATCAGCCTTTGAGGTCCACTGATAGACATAGGCCTCTTCTAAACGACAACACTCCGACCGGTCCTGTGCTTTCTGAATCCAGCGGTTTCCGCTCGTCGTCATCATCTATCTTCATGGTACATGGTATAAATGGTATTTCTATACATGGAGCCTGATGTCAAACTCCAAGCTCTGTTACTAGCGGGAATTTCAAAAGAAAAAAAGCTACTAGTATTATGATTTTTTTCGAAGCAGGAACTTCAGTTCACCATTGAATTCCCTTTTATTACATTGCTACAGTGAAATTCAAGTGTAATCTAGTTTATGTTCGATGCTCAAGCCCATTGATCTCCCGAACGCAAGTAACACGATAGATTGTCGGAGCAAGCCGCGTGCGGCCATGCGGCTGTTGCGTCTGTTGCGGCTGTTGCGGCCGTCTCCACCGCACATTTGTTACTGTGATGTTACTACTTGATCATAGCGCACTGTGCTAACTTATCCTGATTTACGTTTAATGCTCGAGTTTAACATGGACGTGTGTTAGTGTTAACTTCGGGTTCTCAATCTGAAGGACTTGGTTTAGGTTTTAGGCAAGAACTGAAGTCGCTGTAGCTCGGAACCTATTTGGGCATCGGTATCTTCAGCATAGCGTCCATAGCCCAATGGCTCGTGTCGATTCAATGTGATCGAAAGAGTTAAGCAACGACGGGCGCGGTCGGTTTCTGGATGGGACTACTAGTGGCAAAATTTGGCATGGACGCTACCGAGCTTCGGAGAGCACGTAAAGCCGTCGGTCCGGTTTTTTTTCAATGGTGAACAATCGATTATATCTAAGGGACCGTTCAATGTGTGTATAATTAAAACGGCACTCAAACTGGAGTGACTAACTACTTAGTACAATAATACAATACAATATAATTTATTGCATCATACTGTAAAAGAACTTAAGAGATAACAATAATGAAAAAACGTTTTGCAAAAGGCTCACATGACACTGCTTTGAGCAATTTCTTCCAAACAGCCTATATTCTGTAGCCTAGTATTCACTTGTCTTACTTAATTTGGTGTAGGTGATATTACGAAGAAACCTATTTCTATTTTGTAGTCTGAACAACAGCAGACTAAGCGATAGCTTCATAAATTGGTTGTAAAATACCCCTTTGACGTTCAAAAGAAACTTGAATGGTTTTTAAATGGCCGCCTCTAGCTCGCGACTAAAGGAACGTTATCTTTAATTCAAAAGACCTGAGAACCAGTTCTTTCCAAGTGATCTGCGTTCACAATGTGAATTGTGAATGGAGCGAGTTAGTTTAAAGTGTTTTACAGTGTCTCCGCTCGGAAGCCGTTCGTTGCGCGTTTTATGGAAAAGTTTTTACTATCTCTATAATTCACTGGGTGAGGTACGCCGGTTCGTTTCTATTTTATGCGAGTGGACGCCCGCAGCTTCGCTGCGACCCATAGACGTCGCACTGTTGGGCACGGGTCTCCTCTCAGAATGGGAGGGATTAGGCCTTAGTCCACCACGCTGGCCAAGTGCGGATTGGCAGACTTCACATGCCTTCGAGAACATTATGAAGAACTCTCAGGCATGCAGGTTTCCTCACGATGTGTCCTTCACCGTTACAGCAAGTGACATTTAATTTCTTAAATCGCACATTAACACAACGATGATTAACGCACAACTTAGAAAGTCATTGGTGCGTGCCGCTGGGGTTTGAACCAGGACCGATCGAGTGAGAGGCGAGTTCGATAGCCACTGGGCTGTCGCCGCTTTACGCTTTGCCCGCAGCTTCGGTCGTGTGGAATTAGACATGACAATAGTTTCGTTTACACCTAGCAATATTAATAGCCTATGTCACTCTGTGAAGATGCAGCTTTCTAATGGTGAATTTTTGAAATCAGTCAAGTAGTTTTTGTGTGTAAACATTACAAACAAATGTTTCCTCATTATAATATTATCACTACATAGTATAAAACAAAGTAGCTTTCTCTGTCCCTATGTATGCTTAAATCTTTAAAACTACGCAACGGATTTTGATGCGGTTTTTAATAGATAGAGTGATTAAAGAGGAAGGTTTATATGTATATAACATGCATAATATAGTAGTATCAGCTTAGCACCCGTGCGAACGTAGATTGATAAGTGACAAATATCATAGCTATATTTTAACTTGTGTGGTATATGTTGTTACATTTAAATGGACATTCCAAGGAATACGTCCTAATCCAATCATACACTCCTGGTACGGTACTGTTCTCCGTAATGATTAACTTCACTCGACCAATACAACCCTTGTTTGGCCGATACATACCAATACAAGTGTATAGCATAAGATGCATGCCTAAGCTACTTGATATGTTCACTTAATCACAGCACACAAAGGAAAGTCGATACGTCTTGCAACCAATCACATGCAATTTGCACAACAAACGGGAATCGATATGCGAAATATTCAAATGGATGCATTAACATGCGCCGCGCGTCGAGTGCGATGCACTTATCAAAAACCCTAGCACATGACTTTGAAAGTCAAAGTCAAATAAATATTTCATGTTGGGGCCTACCTAAAAGTCTCAAAATTTGGTCAAAGAACACTATTCTCAAAAGAAGAAAAGAAAGACTGACTGACTGACTGACATATCAACGCAGGGCCTAAACTATAAGGGTTAGAAACTTGAAATTTTGCACAGGGGTCCCTTTTATAACGTAGAAGAGCACTAAGAAAGGATTTTTGAAAATTCACCCCCTAGGGGTGTAAAACGGGGGTGCAATGTTAGTATGAAACTTTCCCGTTTTTGAAGTTAGTGAATGTGTAATTCCACGCGAGCGAAGCTGCGGGCGTCCACTAGTTTATATATATAGATTTGAGAAAATACAGGCGTGATGTTGTTACCTATTTAAAATAAAAACTATTTTCAATCTACAAAAACAGTTTCTCCCAACCACCCAATTCATACAAAGACAATAATATCTCATCAGGCACTTTAAACATTGTCTCAGAGAGCTTTGCCGTTGCATTATTCATTAAATTTGCATTCCAGGAACGTCTCAAATGATAAGTCGCAGAAACTGGCGCTATCCGCGCAAACAAACTGTAAATCATCTTCGTTGTCTTAAGGAATCATGTTACGCTTCGTATTATTTTTATTACATTACGTACATTTCTCGGCTGGGAGAGCGTCTTTTTAAATTAGAGTGCATGGGATGGTGCTATGGAATTGTTTTACATAGACAAAGACGCTCAGTTCTACGGGTAGCTCTGGACTTAAAAATCTCTACAGTGCTCTATGTTGGTCCGGGTTCAAATCCATATGGCACACACCCATGTGCGTAGGGCTCTATTCCAGACCCAATCTATACTAATATTATGAAGAGGAAACATTTGATTGTAATGTTTTCACACAAAAATTACTGGACCGATTGCAAAAATTCATTCACCATTAGAAAGCTGCATCTTCACTGAGTGACATAAGCTATATAATATTACTAGGTGTAAACGAGACTATTATTATGTCTAATTCCACGCGAGCGAAGCTGCAGCGTCCATAATATTGCTTCAATTCCCTGTCATCATCATTGTTACATCATTAGCGTCGATCACGCTAACCATTGCTTAATTTTATCTATTCTGCTTCCAATAATTGTACCAACTTATTCCGATTTTGGCGAAATCACGCAATATTTGATTCATGCTTTTTGTCGGATAGATTCGCTGGATATTATGAAACGTTATTTTTGATTGAACGCCTACAATGTTAACTCAAAATATAGTATTCAGTTGGTCATAATTCAGTGCGTTATGTCTAAACAAGATTATCTTAATTTTAGTTTGAACTTTCCTCCCATTTTTTAACACTTTGTGGATTGAATATACAAAAATGCTGAATATTGATTAGGATTATATGCTATTTGTATACGCTTAATGAACGTCATAACATCTGAGAAAAAGTTTAACTATCTGTAATTATTTAACAATTTTTCAGGACCTTACAAAATACAGAAAATCGGAGAAACACATTTTCTATTAATTTAAACAACAAATCTTTGCAGCAAATTTCAAATTTATGAGAAAAATTCCGTATAACTTTCATCCTGTATCTTGCAGTCGTACTCGGTTGTTTTAAATTGTAAAACAGTCGTTAAGCTTTGCCAAAGACCTTCGGGTGGTTTGAAAACATTCGACACTGGTTGGCCACTAACCTCTCCACCAATCCGTATTGGAGCAGCGTGGTGGAGTATGCTCTAGACCTCCCACAGCCAGACATGTGCTCAACAGTGGGACGTCTATAGGTTGGCCAGATTCATGAAAAATACTAAAGCTATCTATCTACCTAGCTTTCAGCTATTCAAATAATAATTAATTAAATTAATCAAACAAGTCGGAATACCTGCGCCGATCCGAATTTATTTATTGATGTTTAATGCTTAAGAGGATATCAGTCGACCGTCACTTTTGAAGAATAGGTTTTTACCAAAAATTATGCCGTCGCGCTGAGCCCCTTAGCGTGCGATAGAGAGAAGTGCAGTCTCGAACTGATTTTACCTACGTAAAATTAAGAAAATCGTCCTTTCGTAATCCCCTGTTTCCTCCTCGAAATCTAGACCGATTTCAATATTTCTTTCAGTTAAAATGTAGAACAGGGTCTAAGCTATGCCCGTACGTTGCTTTTTTGGGATATGTTAGTAATTACCAGTTTGCTTGATGTTTGAAAATGTATGTAAAAAAAGTCGATTTTTTTTATTTTAAATGATTTTTTTTCTCTTCTATTAATCAAATTATGAAAAAAAAACAAAACGTACAGTCATGGCAGAGGTACGTATAAATCGTATGGTATTTTTTTCTCTTCTGTAACTTCTTTATCCTAGGAGGAAACAGGGGACTACGTTTGTATGGAAAAAGTGTCGACTTGTTCGCTTGTGATATCCTCATAAAGCATTCTCTACCAGCCAACCGTTGAACTCCGTGCAAGAAATTGTGCGATCTAATTAAAATAAGAAAACACGATATACACGATATATAGTAGACACTATAGATAACCGAACTTTAATGTAGTTTTTTTTTTAATTATTGCATTGTCATCGGTCCTTGATAAGTGTGAAAAGTTAATTAAACCGACGTTTTCAAGTGGGCTTAAATAACGTCCAAAGCTTCCGATACATACAAACATACATATCAAGCTAATAAAAGCGCGTTAAAAACCTAGCAGCTAATAGATTGGCTTGGCAATCGCTCGGCAACACAATAAAATTATTCTACTATTCCTACTACTTTTCCTAAAAAAACATTAGCACATTTAAGTAGTGATCGCAGATCTTTCAGCAAAGACATTAATTTCTTTCTTCTCCTTCTTCTTTCTTCTTAGTTTTCATTCTCTTGTCGTTCGCGAATTATAATTCAGTAGGTATTTCTATCAAATTAAATGTCACTTGCTGTAACGGTGAGGGCCACATCGTGAGGAAACCTGCACGCCTGAGAGTTCTTCATAAAATTCTCGAAGGCGTGTGAAGTCTGCCAATTCGCATTTGGCCACTGGTGGACTCAAGTCTAATGACCCTGCCATTCTGAGAGGAGACCTGAGTCGAAAATGGAACAATGAAAGGGTTTTGGTGGAGGTATTTTCAATGGAGAATTGATAGAACAATTTAGCTTATACTGAATAATTAATTTGTAACGAGTATGATTTATAATAATCCTCACTTTATTTGCCTATGTATTATTTTAAACTAAATAATCCCCAGGCAATTTATTGTCCAACCAATATCTACAGGATGCAACTGACGTGGATAGCCAATTTCGTGTTGTTATTGCCTATTACAGTATGACTGTACAATTAATTGATGAACAGCTAATAGAGGGTAATAGCACAACTAGCCATGTTTACATTTAACGCACAGTTTAATGGCTGTGACCATATAAATTATTCAAGATAGAACGGTGAACTGAGCGTATACCCCGTGCCGCAATCTTGCAATATACTGCAAGATATCTCGCAAGTTCGGTCAGTGCGCGTCGATACTCGCTGCGGTACGTTACGTTATCGATATATTTGATTACAACTAAAATGAGTGTTTAAGGAAGAAGTGTGTGTACACTCACTTTTCACCTTATGTTTACAAGCACAATCCTTTCTTTGTCACACTATTGGGCATGGTCTCATCTCAGAATGGGAGGGATTAGGCCACCAAGTGCGGATTGGCAGACTTCACATGCCTTCGAGATCATTATGAAGAACTCTCAGGCATACAGGTTTCCTCACGATGTGTCCTTCACCGTTACATCAAGTGACATTTAATTTCTTAAATCACACATAGCTTAGTCTTAGTCTTTGGTGCTTGCCGCTGGGGTTTGAACCCGGACCGCTCGAGTGAGAGTCGAGTTCGATAGCCACTGGGTTATCACTGCTTATGTTTAGGTGCCATGTAATAGAGGGTTAATGCAGATATATTAACACCGAGATACTAGGATTTTTAAGCTTATTCCCAACAATACTTTGCCCGCCACACTGTTAACTGAGTAGTAAATAAGTCATTACGGAACCACACGACTTCTCCGTGTAAGTCAAATGATCCGGCGCGATATTAACAGTTAACATTAGCACAATAAAGCTGGCATCACACCGTGATTATTGCCGTTACACTTAGCAATTTTTAAGCTTCCTCCCAACAATACTTTGCCCGACACACTGTTAACTGAGTACAGTTAACAGTGTACTCAGTATCGCATAATAGTAAATAAGTCATTACAGAATTATTGCCGTTACACTGTTAACTGAGTACAGTTAACAGTGTAACGGCAATAATTCCGTAATGACTTATTTACTACTGTAAATAAGTCATTACGGAACCACACGACTTCTCCGTGTAAGTCAAATGATCCGGCGCGTTATTAACAGTTAACATTAGCACAATAAAGCTGGCATCACACCGTGATTATTGCCATTACACTTAGCAATTTGGCCGCATACCAAACGACCGGGCCGTTTGACAACTCGTTCGAGTACCAAACGAGTGTTCGACAAGTTTGTTCCTGCAATAACATTTTTTATTGCGATACTGAGTACATTTGGATGATCAAATTGGCGTGTAAATAGTACTGTAAGTGATTGTGTGCTTTAAAACGAGTAGCCCATGTTTTTATGGATGCTATATAATTTTCAATCTTAGAGTACCTATATATACATAACAAGTGGACGCCCGCAGCTTCGCTCGCGTAGAATTAGACCCATTAACGACGTCTGCCCGCGTTCGGGTTGCCCACTTGACTTCAAAAACGGCAAAGTTTCAGAATCGTTTAGTACCTTACAGTTAAAATATACCGTTAAATTTTTTTTTTTTAAAAAAGCTTTTGTAACTTTTTATTTTATTTTCATGCATTGTCATCGGAACCTAATATGTGTGCCAAACTTCAGCTCGATAGCTTCAGTGGAAGTGGGTGAAATATAATATATTGCAAGATTCCAGGACATACATACATGAAGTTAAAAAATAAAAGCTTTTAAAATTAATCTCTTCCAGACAACCATTATAAAAGAAAGAAACTATAAACTTTTTTTAGTTCACGTATGTTTTATGTACAAAATTACAACGGATCAAACATTGTCAAAACAAAATTCTGCCAATCTTTTCTACAATCAAACTACCGAAATACTTCCTCAAAAGTCATGAACAGTTAACTGTCATCGACGAAATGCCTGGCATTTGATGAGGGTTTGCCCTTCGGTAACCCGTCAGAAACGGCCCTAACGTTACGATGTTCATGATGATATGGGTAAACATTGGATAAACAGTTGCATTTAGCGAACGCATCAAAAATTCATGTTTTTATCAAAACAAACACCCGTTCTTACGTAAAAGAACATGGCAAGCAGCGATCTTATGAATAATTCGAGACTGTAGTCGGAGGGTAAAAATAAAAGGACGCTTAGAATAATTTGGA
Source organism: Carterocephalus palaemon (assembly GCA_944567765.1). Classification (NCBI taxonomy): domain Eukaryota; kingdom Metazoa; phylum Arthropoda; class Insecta; order Lepidoptera; family Hesperiidae; genus Carterocephalus; species Carterocephalus palaemon. The sequence goes on from OX155643.1 coordinate 13,527,910, forward strand.
GTTACTGGCGAATAGAGGCGCGAAATTTAGGGCCGTTTGCCCGGAACTGTGGTGGGAAGGGCAAACGTTTTCCGGGAGAAAAATAAAAAATAATGAGATTAAAATGTTTTGCAGTCGGGAATAAAAGCTTCGTTTAGTAATGTCGAGCTGATTAAACGAGGGAGATCTATCGTAGAAGAAACAGTTGTTTTAATTTTGAATTTATTCACTCTTTATCTAGCTGGGACTGTCTCATTGTTTGGTCGCAAGCGCGACTGCTAAGCTGGTGGTACTGGGTTTGAACCCCGGGTCGTCAGTTCGTCGACAGACAGTCGATAGATAAGATATATTTTACCCGGGGCAACTTAATTTCATTTTACGTCTCAAATGTTTATCGATTTCTCAATTCAAATAATTACACGTATAGTAACATAGATTCCATATAGAGTTCGCCCGGGGCAGTACCACCGCCCGCCACGGTACCTAGTACCATTTCTGCCGTGTAATAATTGTTTTTAAAGCAATTGTGGTCCGGTTGGAAAGGTGTGGATTCCGGTTACACTTCTTTAGAGGCGACCATCTTAGTCCTCAAGGGTAGCAACACATCTGTGACTGACTTAGAACGAGACTCCTACTAACAAGTACTAACTGGACTATTACTAACACCAACTAACAGGACTAACTATCACTAACAGTCCCCAGTCCTCATACCTACTAACGAACTGACCAGCTAATGTTCTAATTAACTTTCAACTAATTGGACTAACCATCCCAGTCCCTAATTGAGTCTTGTTCAAAGTCAGTCACAGTTGTCATGGGCGGCAGCGGATGGGTGGTGCTGCAAGCTCGTTTGCTATCCTGTAGCATAAAAAAAAAAAAAAAAACGTATAGTAACAAATACTTTTCTAAATTTAAACTACGAAGAAATAAAAAAAATGATATCCTAAAACACACACTTTACACACACATTACTTTCACACATGACTTTCTTGTCGAATGAACGGGGTTCCCAGTAAAACGGTCACCTAGTGCCCCTGCCCTTGCCCTTGCCAACATCAACAAAGCTTTTTATTTCTTTTTTTCTTTTTTGTGTGTTAATTTTTATCCATTCTTGTAAGCAACTTTCATAATCAGTTCCATTATAATATTATTTACTCTCTGTTAGTAATAATATGGTATCTAAATCATACTAATAATTCCCTGTCTTTCATCTCAGCTCAATCTGTTTGCACCCGCTGCACAGAATGGCAAGGAATTATTGATTAAACCAGCATCGGGGCATCGCTCGTAAACAGATGCCGTACATTATAGACGTGAAGATGTTTTCTATTAACAACAATAGATAGAAATTCATCTATTATTTATTGTAGTACTTTTATTGCTGCTTTGGTCTTGAAGATTTATGATTCATGGTACCCTTTTGTGGAGAAAGATGATAGTAATATCACAAATATAAATTCTAAAGAAAATATTTACGTTACCTTTTTAAGAGGATATGAGTCGACACTTTTTCCATACAAACGTAGTCCCCTGTTTCCTCCTAGGATAAAGAAGTTACAGAATAAAAAAAAATACCATACGATTTATACGTACCTCTGCCATGCCTGTACGTTTTGTTTTTTTTTCATAATTTGCTTAATAGAAGAGAAAAAAAATCTTTTAAAATCAACAAAATCGACTTTTTTTACATACATTTTCAAACATCAAGCAAACTGGTAATTACTAACATATCCCAAAAAATCAAAACGTACGGGCATAGCTTAGACCCTGTTCTACATTTTAACTGAAAGAAATATTGAAATCGGTCTAGATTTCGACGAGGAAACAGAGGATTACGAAAGGACGATTTTCTTAATTTTACGTAGGTAAAATCAGTTCGAGACTGCACTTCTCTCTATCGCACGCTAAGGGGTAAGGTTGGGGGTCAGCGCAACGGCAATATTTTTGGTAAAAACCTATTCTTCAAAAGTGACGGTCGACTGGTGTCCTCTTTATAATGTAGGTATTCTATGCTCGTGGCGTAAGCCCTACAAAAGAAGCGTGGGAGCGATATTATGTTATTTTTAATTTCCATCCCTAAAACCTGCTTGCCTTCCTCCCGCTTGTTTAGAACTCCGCGATCTTCGGTACAGCGGTCGGCGCGAATATTAAGCGCTGAACGAAATCCAGGGGGGGGGGGGGGGTTAGTGCGGGGGACTTCATACGGCTGGCGACCCAATCAGCGCTTACGACTATCAACGCGCTCGTCCCGTGCAAAACTATATCTAAGAGCTAGACTTTCATGAGGTCCGTATAAAATGAACTAGAGCCTTTCAGCGCGGTGCTGTATCAATATCTAAGCATAGAATAGAAAAAGATTATTTTAACAAATTACATACAGTTACAAAAAAAAATTGACCTTCAAATAAATTCAAACGTGGCCGCTGGTTTTCAGTACGACTCCTGATTCCGTTATTACTTAGTAATTTAGCACTTTGTCTCTTGTTCTTCACGAAGTGCTGGGTGGCTCGAGATCTTACTCTTGCCCATCATAGCCAAGCTGCTCTTTAGTCCACTACTAATCATGAACCTCCCTAGAAAGTCTGTTAGTAAGTATAGGCTAGAACAAATGGATTGTTGGAGAGTTCTAGTTCTCTTATCGACCTGCTCATTGCAATACGTATAATGGCTTGCGGCATACATAATTTATTAATCGTGTATACGTGTATGTATGCAAATGAGGGTAGGTAGGTACCTATAACAACGTACAGTTTGTCAGGCACCATATTGAATTTTACGATCGGACTACAAAATTACAGTCGGTGCAAATTAATTAAAGCACAACAGTATTGTCGGATTTCACGCCCGTGACGCAGAATTGCCGTGGTTACGGGTTTATTGTTCGTGCGTTAGCCTCGTGTGTAATTCGCTATTAGGCCTGTGGCGTATGTCAATCGTAATCGATCGGGAGCTAAAGCGTAGTAACTATGTATTTAGTAATTTGTGGCTAAACTGCATCGGTCACACGTATAGTGTTGACTTCGCAATTTGCAGTCGTTTTTATTTCGTGACTTTGCGGTGATAGCGCAGTGGCTATCATCTCGGTCTCTCACTCGAGGGGGTTCAAATTCAAGCAGCACGTACCAATGCACGTCAGATAACAGCTTGTCGAAAATGTTTTTGAAGTTCCAGTCACGATAAGCATTCCTGTCTTTCTCAAGGAAATAACCGGAAAATCTCTACCCATTGAAGTTCAAATAGAAGAGGTATTAACGGGACAAACGTCCATCTATCTGTCCATACGGACAACAAAAGAACAAAAATCTCTTCCGCTTAATAATATCAGTATAGATATTTGGTTCGGCGTATTATATAATTGTGTACGGTTTTACTAGTCCATCTCTATTTTCTTGTTTATTTAATACAGTTTTCTATCGCGTTTTATTTTATAAAGCTGCCTCTTCCTCTCACCATCACCAAATGCTGGTAGAGAATGTCCGCCCTTTGTAGTATTTTGACTGAATAAAGATTAAATAAATAAATAAAGGTATTCACGAAGACCCATTGTTCCCAGGTCGCTCGGAGCCCGGTGTCGTGCCCTCGATAGTCGGCTTCACCAAGGACTCCGTGGCCCACGAGGCGGACCGCCTGGCGCCGGGGGACAGGATATGCAGCGTCAACGGCATCTCCACGGCGCGGCTGACCAACGACGAGGTGCTGCGCCTGCTGGACAATGTTGAGGAGAGGGCGTCGCTTGAGGTCGAATACTACATGCCTAATTATGGTAAGCTTCCTATTTAGCCTCTTTGAACAGATAGAATCAACGAAACTCTTCATTTTGATGGTTCATACAAGGAATATAACCTTTTTAATAATGCTTAAAAATTATCTCCTTGCCATTTTCTGTGATATCTAGATTGTTGGGAAACATTTTAGCCTTCCATGATAAACTCGCCATTTGTACTGTGTACACTATACAACTTATTAAGTAGTGTAATCAAGATAAATAAAAAAATAACGTTTAAAGGATTCCGTACACAAAGGGTGACGAAATCCTTCGGAAGGTAAACGGAACCCTGTTAATATGCCTCCGCCGACTTTCTGTTACACAACTCTAACTTCTTGAAATTAAATTGGTAAACACATTTTTTATGGGATGCCTGCTTCCGTAGCAGTTATCACAACAAATGATATAAAAATGAAAAAGTTAGATTTTATATATTATCATATTATTATGTAGGTAGAAAAAAATTTAAAATAAAATGTAGGTAAAATCAAAACTTATACTAAATGTCAGAGGGACAGAAATGTTTCTACGTAATTGCATTTGATACCGCTATTCTAAAGCTTGGCAATTATTATATAATTTGCATAGTAGCTTGCAATGATTTAAATACATTAAATATAGTAAAGTTGAGTGTTGTGTCGGTTGTGCGTGAAAGGGGTAAGTTAAATTTTATCAAATGATCAGAAAATGTATGTATTTTAATTGTCAGTAGGTACAGTAGTGATTAACATAATAAATTGTTGTTTTAGCTTAATTATATGTTATACCCAAGCATCCAAAAAAAATCGCCCAGAAGTAGGTACGGATAAATCAGTACGAGTCCATCATGCATTTAAGCTGTTTTTTGTTGTAAACATAATTTCTGTGACACAGATAACATAATTTATATTGGCTGTTCCTTTTCTTCAATAAGCTGCGTTCAATAAAAGAACCCGATCGGTCCATTTGATATTTCCCCTCCCATTAAGCGGAGGCGGTCCACTTCAGTTCAAAAACAATGAGAACAGACGCACAAGTTGTGCCGGACAGAGTATAAAAACATAAGTTAGTTGCGCTTTATAATTTCTGAACTCTGTCGCAATGTTGACTCGCGTTGGCGCGGTTACGGTTCCAACTTTTTAATGGGACGTCGGGTTTTACTCGCGTCCTCTTTTCTCTTTGAATGATAAGCCATAAAGCTTTTGTTTGTTTGCGGAGTGTGAGCTGGCTATAGCTGCTTTGCGCTTATTTTATGAGCGAGCGATAAATACAGATTGTAATTACTTGTTTGAGCACAAGAAAAATCGGGACTGATCTGTTGGGCACAGCCAATATCAATGAAACTACATCATGGCAAAAATTTTCAGGGTTTATTCTAATTATAATTCACTATGCGGTTGTAGAAGTTGTTAGCGCGGTACGGTGGAACCGTTACAACATTTCTGCAGTCTAATATTTTCTTAAGGCAATCGTGTTCCTATACGGTATTCCGGTTGAAAAGGTTTGATTGCCTGATCTCATAATAGCCAGAGGAACCAGAGGAAACAATCTTAGTCCACAAAGACAGCAACGCATCTGTGACCTGTGACCGTGTAGTTATCGTAAATCAATGAAAGAAATACACTGAGCACTTGGCACTGGATTTTCAATTGTTAAATGCTAGAGAAGTCAGTAATCTTTGTAATTCTTAAAACTTGCCGCAGTCGATCGAATGCCTCCTCCGATTTGCTTCCATTTTTCAGTCAAATCGATGACCTACAGTGGGCTTCTATGGTTTGCAGTCAAAATATTGAGATATAAAAGTCACTCATAAAGCCACCACCACAACCCTTTCTTTGTCCCACTGTTGGGCCTCTCAGAATGGGAGGGATTAGGTCTTTGTCCACCACGCTGGCCAAGTTCGGATTGGCAGACTTCACATGCCGTCGAGAACAGGCTTCCAGGTTTCCTCGTGTCGATGTGTCCTTCACCGTTATAGCAAGTGTCATTTAATTTCTTAAATCGTACATAACTTAGAAAAGTCATTGATGCGTGCTGCTTGGATTTGAACCCTAAGTTTGGGGTTTAGTGAGGGATGAGCTCGATAGCCACTGGGGTGTCACCGCTATCCTCACTCATAAAGCACTCCTCAGGAATGATGAACACGACAAGTCAACACGTAAACACAAATACAATCTGAAGTGCCACAATTAAACTTAAGTTAACGCAAAGTTAAATGAAACTCTCAGCAGACAGTGCAAGACATAGCCAGCTGCCTCGCGTTAGGTCATACCGTGCCAAAGTCATGCTGTGAGGAAATATTGTAACAGTTTACTTATTTCACAAAAAGTGTCAGGAATATTTTTCCTCCGGATTTTAGTGTATCGTGCCAACATTGGCAAACAAAATGGACCACTTATGGAATTACCCACGTTTTGCTGTCTGCCTTTTCTGTTCCTCTACGTTGAATAGGTATCACTGATTTTTCGTTAAAATAAGAACTTTCAAAAGACGGCAAAAACTAGTAAAGCAGACGGCAAAAATATATAAAAGACTACAAAATTACGGTGTAGTTGCAAAAAAATATCTAGATGTAATCATGCAATAGTCACTTTATTTGCTGGGCGTTTCATGATCAACCCATTTAAGAAAAGAAACGTTTGTCTATAAAGATTCATAATAATAAGATACAGTACAATGTGGTTTTCATGTTCACTTTTTTTTCGAGGGGAAAATCTTCTATAGATACCCGTCCCTCAGGGAAAAGGACCAAGTATTTGAGATCTTTGCTCATTTAAACCCCTTCGACAGCCCCTTTGCGCATGTAGCTTCGTGATCTTCTACGGAACGCGCTGGTGAATATCTTCAATTAGCCACCTATCATCTAATCTACAGAGTCGTCATACAGAGCTATCATTACTCAACAACAGATAAACCGACTGTTTTCTTCTCTTCCAGCATCCCAAAACTCCTTATACATCACTACAAAACTCGCCGAAGTTCCAGTGGAGAAGATCAACGGTTCCCTCGGCGTGACCATCCGCGGTGGGCTACCGGAGAACTCGGCGCCTAGTGCTGACCTGGTCCTCAACAGCCGGTCGTTGGACGCCCAGCCACTGGTGGTGACCCACGTGAGGCCTGGTGGTGCTGCGTACAACACTTCGAGAATCAAACCCGGGGACAGACTGTTGAAGGTCGATCATGTGAGTATGTCTGCTCTAACCCATAGACGTCCCGATGTTGGGGACGGGTCAACAGACACAACTGCGGGAGGTCTAGAGCATACTCCACCACGCTGCTCCAATGCCGATTGATGGAGGGGTTAGTGGACAACCAAGTGTCGAATGTTCACAAGCCACCCAAACGTCTTCGCTTCAAGGCTTAACGATAGTTTTTTACCGTTGGATGCACCCGGGACCGACGCCTCAACGTCCTCTTTGAAGCACAGTAGCATCCACGAAATTTTTGCTACTAGAAGTCACTCATCCACAAACCGACCGCGCCCGTCGTTGCTCAACTCTGTCGATCACCTAGAATCGTCGCGAGCCATTGGAATATGGACGCTACGTATATTATGGTCTACCCTCTATTTTAATCAATTCAAATAAATTAACCAAAATGTTTCTCCCCAGATATCTTTGACCAACAAGACACTGTCCGACGTGTATCAGATCCTTCAAAATTGTCCACAAGTGACGAGTCTCACAATCGAATACGATGTGTCCATAATGGAATCCGTGAAGCTGGCCACTGGACCCCTGCTCATAGAGATCGAGAGGCCATGCAATGAGGACTTGGGGTTATTTCTAAGCAATCAAAGATACGACGACGTGTACAGTACAGGCTCTGAGACATACCAGTCTGTGGGCAGTTGTAACGTTATTTATATTGATAGCATTCTACCGGCCAGCATAAGTGACAGGTGAGATTTATTTTTAAAATAAAGGTTATTATATTATTATTATTACTGTTACGCTTATCTAGAGGTGACTATATTATTACTCAAGGGTCACAACGCATCTGTGACCGACGTTAAAGATGACTATTTTGTTTTTTGTTATTTGCCTTCTATTTTACTTGTTTTTTTTTTAAAGTTATTACTGTAATAAATTAAGTCTGAATTATTATTTTGTACTTTTGTTGTTACCTTCTTTATATTTCAAATAAGTATAAAAAACCTACGTTTTAAGTATGTTGCTTTGAAGCCACTTTGAAGCCTATCAGGTACGAGTGAGTTCTGCAATATTCTGCATATTTCTCAATAAGTACTCCCAATGAGTGTTAGCATGACTATGCAGGAGCTTGTGAGATACAAGCATGACGTAATTAGATTCGACGCAGACGATATGTGAGAGCTCTCGAAGACTGTCGAGAGGTTGAGGGATTTCGGTTTATAGATCTTAATATCTCATTAAGATTATCATATTAATACACAGGCCCAGTTTTGTATAACGTTATAATAATATAAGAACAAAAACATTAAAAATAATTAAAAGGAACATGAAGGTGCATATTAATGATAATTTCGTATATCCAAAGTAATTATAAATAGAGCACGCAGACTGATCTGTTCAAACCTATTTTAATACAGGCGGTATTCTCTACCAGTGCTGGTAGCGGTGACAGCCCAGTGGCTATCGAACTCTCCTCTTGCTCGAGGGGGGTGTACATTCAATCCAATCTACACGCAGGTGTACCAATAAATTTTCTATGTACGATTTAATAAATTAAATTTTAACTTTTGATACGGTGAAGTGAGAAAACCTGTACGCCTGATTGTTCTCCATAATGCATGTGAAGTCTGCTAATTCGTACTTGTCCAGAGTGGTGAATTTTGGCCTAATTCCGAGACGAGAACAGAACCCAACAGTAAGACATTGAAAGGGTTGTGGTGGTGATGGTGGCTGGTAGGCATTATATCCGAGCAATAATCCGCCGGCCATTTTGTATGGCAGTACCGCCACCATACTAAGAAAACATGCTAGAAACAGACATCGTAGTATTACACCAAGAACAGTACACGGATTATATCACTATGATTGAATTCTGCAGTATTTTGCACTTGGAATATCGATTGTATCTGTAAAAAGGCTATTATCCCTCTGCGCCCGATGAGTGGAATGACTCGGCATTACAAACGAGCGTCACGTAATTAGACACGTCGCATTCAATTTGCGAGAGCTCTCAAAGGCTCACTGAGAGGCTGAGGGTCTTCTGAGAGGTGGAAAATAAACATGTGATCAAAGACGGAGCTCGGATTACACGGAGGCTTGTCGGGAACTGAGTGTGTTAATCGGCAGAATAATTACTTAGATGACAAATAACATTGCTTTAATGTTTGTGTACGTACTAAATTATCTTTATAGCAATTGTTGTTTATGTATGATTGTTTATGCGTTGTGTTGAAGTTATTGAAGTTGAAGTTACCGGTTTACTCACGTGTGATTTAAGTTGGAAATAGGCCGACTAGTTTCGATCTATTACGATGATCTACATCTTTTGGAGTGAACGCGACGACGACAACGTCGCCGACGACTAAAATCCTATGCGGCAACTTCGTATGAATATAAGAATAAGAATAAGAATTTATTTATTTTGCCACACAACAAGTAAAAATCAAAAATTAATAAAATAAAAGTACAGGTAATAAAAACGAAGATAATTCGATAACTCGCTGCAAGGCAAAAAAGAACAGTGCTCAGCCAAATTGTTGATTTTCAGCACAGCCCACACAACACAGCGGAGAATAATAATCAACTAAGAACAATACTAATATTATACTATTGGACTAATACTATACTAATATATCTATATATATATATATATAAGGAGAAGGTGACTGACTGACTGACTGACATATCAACGCAGGGCCTAAACTGTAATGGTTAGAAACTTGAAATTTCGCACAGGGGTTCGTTTTATAACGAAGGGGAGCACTAAGAAATGATTTTTGAAAATTCAACCCCTAAGGGGGTAAGACGGGGTGCAAAGTTAGTATGAAACTTTGCCGTTTTTGAAGTTAGTGAATGTCTAATTCCACGCGAGCGAAGCTGCGGGCGTCCATATAGACACTCACGAATCGTTCAGTAATAAAAGAAGTTATTGGAGACTAATAAAGTGACTTATGTACATACCATTTCATCTTACAAATGACATTGGATTCAAATGAGACGTCGTTTCAGATGCGGTGCCCTGCATCCCGGAGACCAGTTGCTTGCCTTCGACGACCACGTCATAGACGGCAGCAGCTACACCGCCGAGGAAGTGATGTGCTACCTGGAGAACTGCGAAGCAGGGTTTACTAGGCTGCACGTGGCACCTAGACATGTACTGGCGCATGGGGCCAGGTTCACTAGAGGTACGAGTCTGAGATTCATGATACTGTATGAGAATATTTTACCATGGTGACCAAGTGGTCTTTAAAATTTAAGTCCTCACTGCTGGGCACGGGTCTGCCTCACAGACATAGCTGCATGCGAATTGGTGGAGGGGCTAGTGGCGAACCCAGTGTCGAATGTTCTCAAGCCACCCAAAGGTCTTCGACAAGGCTTAACGAGTGTTTCCACCATTGAAAACAACCGGGACCGACAGCTTTACGCGCCCTCCGAAGCACGGTAGCGTCCATGAAATTTTGCTACTAGCGGTCACCCATCCACAAACCGACCGCACCCGTCGTTGCTTAACTCTTTCGATCACATTGAATCGACGCGAGCGATTGGGTTATGGACGCTACTAATTTTAATCCGCTGGAGACTAATTCCTCGATAGTCACCTCATCTATGATCAGTTACAGGTTCTAGTATATAAATACAGTCCACCCGAGTTTAGCTGCTTGTCATTGACAAATTACTGAGAACATTTTGTTGATTGACAAGCACCCTGATTGATTGACGATATGGAATTAATTCTGTCGGAGAAAATAAAAAAAATTAGTGCTCTACAACACTCCACTTAAAATGTTCAGTGATGTAGTGTCCATGGAGTTAGAGAAATTAATTTGATTATTATTCAATCATGATTACTGATCATTCATATTTAACCTCATTTGTTCTGACAAATGATGTCAGTTGCTGGCAATCCTCTCAAGAGCATGATAGAGTATCATCCAGTCCCCAGTTGTTTCTGATCGAGTGACGCCTGAGAGCGTCAATCTCACACCGGTCACACCATATTTAACCTCACATAAAAACTCAATTGCATCAAGTTCAATGCAGATAAAACTCATCAATTCAAACCCTCCTCATATCAATGACGCTCTCTAAAATGCCAAAAATGATGTCGAGCAAATTATTGGCAAACATTTATGTCCATCCACTCCATACACCACTTACCAAAACTAATTGTCCTATCGCGCGATGATGGTAAAACACTAAAGTGAGAATTCTCTCGTAATTAAATGGAAGAGAAATAACATTGTGAGTGTGAAAAATATTATGTATGTACGTGTATATTATGTAAATATTGTGTATTATCTATGTATGTATGTTATGTTAAGATCCTTTCTGTATGAAAGTCTTGTTAATCTATTCTTACTACCTACTGTATCTAGAGAGAGTAATACTGACGCTTTTGACGAATATAAAATTGTCTTGAACAATTTACCGCACCGCTTCGGTGACTCAGCGATAGCATGCCCACTACTAATGGGTAAGTAGTGGGTTCAAATCCCACCTGCGGTAGAATTATTTTCAAGGTAAAATAATAAATGTTTAAATCGAAGAGTTTTTCGAAGAGAGAAGAGGTCGTCAGTCCGTCTAGTCAAAGGGCGACCTGTACTCATTTTTCCGAATCGTGGTCTCCATTCGAGGTATTTTCACCGGTTATCAGTCCTACGAACGATGTGGCCTGTCCATTGCCACTTCCACTTACTAACTCCGAGTTAGGGGTACCTTTAGATCAGTTTTTATCCAAAACTAAGACGTCCATTAGCTTACGAGTATGTACGGTAGGTGATTACGAAAGTACTGTCATGGAACCGCCGCCGCGGGCAAGAGAAACTTTAGTACAGACATCTCGGTAGTTAAAGCAATAGATGGAGGCGAGAAACGGAATAAGCTAATGCAAGTGATTCCGTATTCTGTCTCAGATATCTCATGCTTAGAGATAAATTAATATACGCTTCTACACTTAGTAGCCAAGGCTAAAACGTCCTGTGTTATAGAAGGTATGAACAACGTATGTTAAATGTGGTATTATTTCCAACATTACTAGTACTTCTAACTTCAATACGGATTGATGAAAAGCCCCTTGCAAATCGACTTTATCCACTTTTACCAGTCACACGAAGGTCTGATTCTACGAGTTAACTGCGGAAGTAGCAGTCGTAAAAAATGAAATTTGAAATAAAAGAGTTACAATATAATAGTTTAATTTTAACAATCTAATAATAAAACTCGAGTAAAATAAAGCTTGGATCTCTTCTGACTTAACCCACAATATGCTCAGTAACATAGTAACAGCAAACTTGGCTCATTTAAGTCAAAAGATCTTTCTGCTTACATGATTAAAACTCCTGAAAGTATCGATGCCTGCGGTAATGCGTACACATTTTTGTCTGGGATTCCAAAAGAACCTCCAACGGGCTTCAACATGGCTTCATCCATCCATCCATTAGCCTTTTGAATTCCACTGCTGGACATAGGCCTCCCTTAGTCGGTGCCCTTCCTCCCGATCCTGTGCCTACTGAATCCACTGGTTACCCCCTGTCTCTTCCAACATAGCTTAGGGACTGTTATCTCGCGATGAAGACATAATGTGTTATTTTGAGCACGAAGACAAGTTTGCCATTTGCGGTCACCTAAAGGCCGTCAACGGCCGTAAACTCTTTCGGTCAGTTGAATCGCAAGACCATGAGCGCTTCTTGGGCATGCGATTTTCCTTATCACCTCCACAACTATTTTGTTCGACTGTTGGGCTCAGGGCTCTTCTTGGAATCGGAAAATTAATATATAATTTCTTATATAGCACATAACTTAATTGGTGCCAGGGTTTGAACCAACACCCCCTCGAGTTGAAGGCGAGTTCAATAGCTGTGGGCTGTCACCGTTCTTATGTAGTACATGCTAAAGTGTGTTTGCTATAATATTTTATTTTGTTACAGAAAATTCAATATCTGGTGCGTCGACGTTGAATGCGAAGAAACATAGACAAAGGAATTACAGACAGAGTTCCATGCCTAAACTAGGATTGCACGATGATTATGGTGAGTGTTAGAAAATTGAAAAATCTTGTAAGCTTTTAACGCATCACAATAAAACATACAACAACACGTGTTTCGCCCCAAAAAGCATCCTCAGGGTAATTAGACTCCACGACGGTTAATCGCCCGGGTTATATACCGTTCCACCCCTCTCTTACTAACCAGTATAGTCTTGGGTTTTTCTACTTGAACTGCCCGGTAGCAGCTCAAGAGTCTGGATTTGTGCCCGGTGTATGGCAATAGGCTATTACAATGTATTGTATAGCTATATATAGCCTACCCCTTCAGGAAAATACAGGCGTAATGATATTTTATTTTATAGAAATAAAAAATTAAATTAAAACACCAAGTTCACTGGCGGCATTTAAAAATATTTTCTTAAATTTTTTATGAAATCTTTGTTCAGGCATCCATTTAACAAAGCTACGCCGGAGCCACTCTGTTGAATGATTCAATAAATAAATCATTTTCACTCCCAACCTAATCGTAAGTTGAAAAATAAATGCAAATAGGCTAGTCCATTGATTTAAAAGCTTTCGGGAGGCGGGCTATCCGGAAAATAACAAATTTACTCCGAAAATGTCTTGAGATGCTTTTACATAACTCGACAGCATATCGCACGTGTCGAAGCCACCACTACAACCCTTTCTTTATCCCACTGTTGGGCACGGGTCTCCTTTCATAATGGGAGGGATTAGGCCTTAGTCCATCAAGCTGGCCAAGTGCGGATTGGCAGACTTCACATGCCTTCGAGAACATTATGAAGAACTCTCAGGCTGCAGGTTTCCTCACGATGCGTTCTTCACCGTTACAGCAAGTGACATTTAATTACTTAAATCGCACATACCTTAGAAAATTCATTAGTGCGTGGCGCTTGGGTTTGAACCCGGACCGCTCGAGTGAGAGGCGAGTTCGATAGCCACTGCGTTGTCACCGTTTCGACGTGGGCGATCATAATCGGAGATATTCATCAATCGATAAAAAATAGACCGATAGTTAATTATCGATTAAAAATCGAACGATTATTTCAATGTTTTGTCAATTTCATAGAAAAGAATCCAATTTTACTCGCCAAGCCGTATCTACATAAAAATTACTTGATCCATCATTCCGTTGAGAAGGAGAAGGACAAATCAACACTTTCCCATTTATATATATGTAAGGATTAAAGTCGTTTATCAGTTCAAATCTGGTGACTTTTCTACTTGACATTTATAATTAACTAGTGGACGCCCGCAGCTTCGCTCGCATGGAATTAGACATTCTCACTAACTTCAAAAACGGCAAAGTTTCATACTATATTTGCACCCCCGTTTTACCCCCTTAGGGGGTGAATTTTCAAAAATCCTTTATTAGTGCTCCCCTACGTTATAAAAGGTTATAAACGTTATATGCAAAATTTCAAGTTTCTAACCCTTATAGTTTCGGCCCTGTGTTGATATGTCAGTCAGTCAGTCAGTCAGACAGTCAGCCTTTTATATATATAGATTGATTCAATTCACACGACATCGTCGACGATATTTTATCGTGTATTGTAACTGTGCTCACGGCTTACCGTTCATTTGCTCGGCGATTCTCTTCTGCGCAAATATTTTTCGTCTGTCCTTACAAACGCGCTTACCATTTAGGACAATATTTTTTTAGGACTTCTCTGCTCTGATTAATATTCGGATACACTAGTTTGGGATTCAACAATATTATGTTTGTGGAAAATTTTATACGCTATTATAACCAATGACTTACTGAAATATGCGGCCGAGTAGAATAGAGAGAGCGGCAGCACACAACCTACACGTGAACTGTTTTGTCAATCCATACTAATATTATAAATGTGAAAGTGTGTTTGTTTGTTTATTTATTTATTTGTTTGTTTGTCCGGCTTTCACGTCGCAACGAAGCTATTATATGGTATGGTTTTTGTATATATAGTGTGTTTAATAGGGATAGTGAGGAGGATGGAGAGTGGCGTAGGCTACTTTTTACCCCGGTAAAACATTCCCATGGGAAGATAAAATATCGATTTTTTGTTATTTGCTAGATATTTAGTTCCGAATGTTGTTAATAGATGGCGTTAGTAAAATTCATTTGCAAGTTCTAAATCACGCTGACAAATGATACATGTAAATAAATTAAGTCATAGGCAACTAATAAATTAAATTGAATTTTGAATTGGCGCTGGATAAATTGTTTTGGTTTAAAATTAATATGGTAAAGGAATAAGATCTACGTTATTATTGTTACTTATTGTTAATTCCCTTTGACCACGCGGGTGGAGCCGCGGGTAAAAGCTAGTTGTTTATAAAGTGAAGTGAAAGGATGTTTTCTTATAACGTTATCACGTAAACTTATAGTCCGTAAACCGACTTTACAGACAACCATGAACTTTTTTGTCATGTTACTAAACTATTATTAAAATGAAGGTTTACCGTGCTTATTAAAGCACCTACTTAACTAACTTTAAAACAATTTCCTGTTACTGAGCAAAGTATTAATTTCTTGGTTCTTTGTTCATACAAAGTTGTTGTCCTCAGAGACGGCAGCGCGCCGCCGCTGGTGACTGTGAGTTTATAATTAGGGAAAAGAAAATTTCACAAATATTATGCAGAGGAAAGTTTGGAATATTTAGAGATTTGTTTCCTCGTTACCATAAACGTAGGTGTGAATAAATGATGAAAAAAATACAATTCAAGACAGTTCAAACTGGCCATTGTAATTCGTCATGACTACAAAACATCTTTACAGAAAAGTTAGAATCACCTTAACTAAAGCTCAACTCAACATTTATATTGTTTTTTAACAAATTAAATTTAAAATAAAAAACAAAAAGATGTTATCACAACATAGCACGTCTCATTTAAATAGGATTTAATTAATTTTGTAAATCGGTCAGAATAATCAACTATCTAACATTCCGTGACCGCTAGAGGGAAAAATAATCGGGTGCAAAAACGTTAAGTCTTGTCGAAGACCTTCGGATAACTTGAGACCATTCGGCACTGAGTTTGTTCTTCCACCACTCCGCATTGGAGAGCGTGGTTGTATACACACTAGACCACCCGAAAATGTGTCTGTGGAGAAACTCATGACTAATGCCTATGGTATAGCTAACATTCAAATAACTACTCCCTTGTAATCTTGAATTGATGTTTACAGATAGCCAACAAAACTACATGAACATGGCGATTTGTCGGACTGAGTCGCTGAACATCCAACTGGAGGTGCCGCCCGGGCAGAGCAGCGGGCTGGCCGTTGTCGAGGAGGGCGGTACGCTGCTCGTCTCGCATCTCGCCACGCAGTCGCCGGCCTTCAGGTAAATAGAGATATAATAGACTAGTGGACGCCCGCAGCTTCGCTCGCGTAGAATTAGACCCATTAACGACGTCTACCCGTCTAACGACTTCAAAAACGGCAAAGTTTCATACTTAATTTGCACCCCCGTTTTACCCCCTTAGGGGGTGAATTTTCAAAAATCCTTTCTTAGTGCTCCCCTAAGTTATAAAAGGAAAAATTTCAAGTTTCTAGCCCTTATAGTTTAGGCCCTGCGTTGATATGTCAGTCAGTCAGTCAGTCAGTCAACGGTCAGTAAAACGGGGGTGCAAAGTTAGTATGAAACTTTGCCGTTCTTGAAGTTAGCGAATGTCTAATTCCACGCGAGCGAAGCTGCGGGCGTCCACTAGTACAGTATACTACGGTGTGGCAGTCGCTTAAAGTACATATCAAATGCACGGCAATGATTGCAGACAACTTATGTAGCACGTGGAAGGGCGATGCTTACTTTTAATCTATTAATTACACCATTTACGAAACTCTACATTCAAATCATAGGTTTTATATTCTCAATAGTTTTAGTTTAAACCAATTTTTATTTCAGATCTGGTTGTCTACAAATAAGAGATAGGGTAATGTCAATAAATGGACACGAGAACCTAACAACAGACGTAGCTAATGAAATTCTGCAGAGGAGAAACGATTCTCACAACCATAAGTACCTCACGCTGAACGTAGAGTTCAGTATGCCGAATACGATAGAGGCGTCGAGCGGCGTGTTTAATGTTAAACTTGCCAAGACTTCTGCTGGACTTGGTGTGACTATAACAGGTAATTTAATAATTAACTTCAAGGAATAATTACTACTTTTTTGTAAATGAGAACGACACTTATGCAGTGGAGATTACTGGCCGAGTGTCAGAAGTGTCTACATTGGAGTCCGATAAACAGTAACTCTAACAAAGATCATATGTATGTATGTATGTATGTATGTCCTGGAATCTTGAAATCAATATTTCACCCACTTCCACTGAAGCTATCGAGCTGAAATTTGGTACACATATTTGGTTCCGAACATGCATGAAAATAAATAAAAAATAAAAAAAATAAATTTTAAATTTTAATTGTAATATTTTAGGTTGTAAGCAGCGACTCCTAAGCAACGAGGAGCCGATGGTGATCTCGGACATCAAACCCGGGTCCGTGGCGCACCGCAGCGGCGCGCTGGCTGCCGGGGACCAACTATTGGCTATCAATGGCCAGCCCCTGCACAATCTGTCCCTAGTAAGTATATTCCCTTCAGGTAGTTAGTTCCCCAAGTAGACTAAGGCTACTTACTAGTCTAACTACTAGTTAAGTGTACTTAGTCTACTAGCTAAAGACGTATTATTAGTTCAACTTTACCAGTTCCAAGAACAAGGTAAACACCTTACATCATAAATTTATGATTTCATTCATTCACTAATATTTTTCCCCGCTAATCTTTCCAGGAAAGTTAAATCTTCTTTAAATATTTATCGACATCAACTTCACTATTAATCGTGACTTTAAAGCGCAATATTTAAGGCGACGTAATTTCACACTTTCAATCCAAAAGGAGAAGTGGACTGCCTGCGCGGGCCGTGCCCACTGATTATCACAATACCAATGTTACAATACAATACAAAATAAAATACTTTATTGCACACCATAGAAAAATAAACACACACAGATAATTTAAGCACATTACGGTGAACAATTGGCGGTTTTATCGCTTAAAGCAATCTCTTCCAGACAAATAATTAAAGACAGAAATCATAAAAAAAAAAAAAAATAGAATGTTTTGTATTATTTCCTTAATTTGTTATTTATATTATTTTATTTGTTTTGTTGTTGTTGCTTTAAATTATTTTGTGTACAAAATTACCTATAACATCAAAGGATAGTTTAAAATATAATAACATGCGTTTATCAACGGCTAGCTACAAAAATGATTACCATTTGTTTAGACAAAATCTAGCTTCACCCGCAGTTCGGTCGATCATAATCCGAGATAGCCACCAATCAATTAAAAATCGAACGATTATTTCAGTATTTATCCATTTCATGGCAACTGCAATTTTTCGAGATAAAAAGGAGTTTATGTCACTCTTCTAGACGTATAAAAAAAATTGCCAGAAAAAGCTGTCTCGTGTGGTAATTTTTCAAGAATTCAAGAAGTTGTAATACACATTTCGACTTGGTTTTACAGTTGAATTAATACTGTATTAAGTTATAATATGCATGGATGCGTCAAACGACAAATGAAAAACTTGACGTTTCAGGGGAAATGAGAACTCACAGCCCCTTAAGCAAAATATATTCACCGTCAAGTCAAGTCGGTTAAGCTTCTTTGAGTTTCCTCTTGAGTGCTTCCCTCTAAGTTTTGTCCCTGTGTTTTTCCCTCTTGAACTCTCGTAATTATTGAAAAAAATATAAAAATCTCGAAGATTGCGTTTTATCGGTTAAGACTTAAGGTTTTCTTTTGAGTCCTCAGTTTATAGTACATTTTCTCAGATTGAGTTTAACATTTAGGAAGTCCTCGGCTTGAAATATTATCGACCAATTGAGTGTTAACAAATTTACTATCCGTGTACTGACTATAGTTCACAGGCTATTGTTATTCGATTGTTATAATTTCTAGGATAGTTAAAGTATTAATTTGCAGCGGTTCTGGTCGGCAAATGGATGGGTGACCGCTAGTGGCGAATGAATAGTCAGTACCCATTTCTGAAGTTTTTAGGCTGCCTGAAACTTCTCACAATACGCACTGGAACAGCGTGGTGGACTCTCCAGGCTTTTTCAGTTGTTACCCGTGCTCTGCAATAGTGTAAAATTTTGTGCTGTAAATTGTAGTTGCGATTTTATGCCGTTCATTAAGTTGATTCCAATAATAAACCTCAATCTGTATATTACTTACACATTTTCTTTACAGGATACCGCATTCAACATACTTCAAAACTCACCAGACGACATTATAACACTGAAGATTCGAAAGCGTGACTTAACTGAAGACTGGTTAAACACACACAAACACAACGCTAAGCTATCGCTACAGAGCTTCAGTAGTATTGAAACTAAGGCTGTTATACACAGCGGTGAGGACTCGGGACATCACACGGACAGTCCTAACAACAGTGCTAAGGAGAGTGAGAGAAGTCATGGTAGCAGTGACGGTGGTAATACCGCAGTGTTCGTGGTGGAACTTATCAGAGCGGAGAACGGTCCTTTGGGGTTAACGATAGCTGGCAGTGAAGATGTCACTCAACCTATACTGTTAAGCGGACTAGTTGAAGGTAGGTATAACTTTTACATAATTGTAATAGTAATACTATAAACTATATAAATATACTAACGAAAGGAACTCAAGTTGAAATTATTTAATAAACAAATGATGAGGAGGAATATCAAAGTTCCAGTGTTTATACTGTGTTATGTAATAACTGTAATAAGATACTGCCTCGTTCGTCTAGTGGTTACAAGCGCGACTGCTAAGCTAGAGGTCATGGGTTCGATTCCCAGATCGGGCAACAATTATTCGCTTTTATTTTATTTTATTTTCGATTTGTGCCTGGTGTGTGGGAAATAAACATAACGTGTCAAATGTGGGTGTACATATCTCTGATACCCCTTCCGGGAAATACGGGCTCGATAATATGTTTATTGTTCCTCTCAAGTATCGCATCAATCTATATTTCCATTCTTTCATTTAATTCGTATTGCATTTTGCCATTACTTCAAACATTTCTATATAAAAAGAATCTTGAGAAAAACAATGAGCATTACAATACTACAATTAGATACAGGACGAATCCTGTATCTTGTTGCTTTAAAATTACCTATGCAGTAAAATGCCCTGTAATCGTTTGGCCGTTACCATATAAAATTCACTTAAAACTGACCCATTTTCCAGGTGGCCCGGCGGAAAAGTGCGGCAAACTGGCAATAGGCGATGAGTTACTCAGCATTAATGGTGAAAGTGTACTAAATAAGCCATTGTCGGAAGCAATAAAACTGCTGCAGCAGAGCGGACAAAGCGTGCAGTTGCAACTCTGCAGAAAAGTCACCGGTAAGTCACCGAAATGTCACCGAAGTTACATTTGGAAGTCGTACAAACCATTGGGCTCATTTCCAAAACGGTTTGAATTAATAAGGAGTGACGTTACACGACAAATGTCATGTTTTATGAGTTTTGCAGCTCTAATTTGGGGCTCAAAGTGTTTGTCAAGACCTACCCATGCCCATGTATACTAAGAGTTTAATGTATTTGTCATCGACTGAGTTAATCAAAGTAGGGCGTGGTCTATATGTGTGGGTGACCGCATGTGGGCTTTCTTGCTTTGGCAGGAACGGTAAATTGTGCTGTTGTATGGTGGTGGAGTATGTATGCTCTAAAACTCCCTCATCTGTGTTGGACCCATACACATACCCAACACGCCTGGGGATGTTGTTTATTCAATTTCCATCGTGATATCTGCATGTATTTATGTTTAAATCTATTAATAACAAGACCAATTATTCATATTACTAGTGGACGCCCGCAGCTTCGCTCGCGTAGAATTAGACCCATTATCGACGTCAGCCCGCGTTCGGGTTGCCCACTTGACTTCAAAAACGGCAGTTTCATACTAACTTTGCACCCCCGTTTTACCCCCTTAGGGGATGAATCTTCATAAATCCTTTCTTAGTGCTCCCCTACGTTATAGAAGGAACCCCTGTGCAAAATTTCAACTTTCTAACCCTTATAGTTTAGGCCCTGCGTTGATATGTCAGTCAGTCAGTCAGTCAGTCACCTTCTCCTTTTATATATATAGATTAATTCGTGAAGCGAAACTATGAGTTCCAATCAGTATTTGTAAGTTGAAGTTTTTTTCTTTAGAAATGTTTATTTTTTCCAATGATGGCAGATAACAATGCATTCCTTTTTTCTTAGTTATGAAATTATATATGGGTGTAATATTAAACGGGTTACTCTCTTTCATTATGTTTAGGTATTTCTTGCACTTTCTCTTTGACGGGTATAAAGGTGAACATTTATATGCATAAAGAAGTAATTTTATATTTTTCTCAATATCGTTTTCAATTCAGTATTGTAGACGTTTTGATAAATTTTTCAGAAATACGTTTTGAATTTACTCTTGAAACATTAGCGTCATCTGAGTAAATAATTTCGTTTTGAATACAAAGGATTTTTTAACAGGTTTCAGTTCAGTAGGGTTGCATCACGAAGTACTTAAGGAGAGGAGATGTAATACAAAAATAATGTCGCCTATTTGCGGGGTTAAGAGAGCGGGGTTTGCAAATTAATTCCGCTTACTTTTCCTAACCACCCAGCGTCCAAGCAAAGAACTAACTACTGATGAATATTGTTAGCAATTATTCCGATTACACTTCTTTAAAGACGACCATCTTAGTCCTCAAGAGTAGCAATAGCAACGCATCTGTGATAGACATGTAACATCTTATGAACAATTAAACTAACTGGACTATTAATTACTAACACCAATTAACAGAATTAACCGACCAACTCATGCTCTCTTGTTCTCACACCTTTGTTTACTGTACTATCAATCTTAATTTATCAAAGTCTATCATATCACAGGTGTCATGGGCAGCAGTGGATGGGTGGTGTTGCACGCTCGTTTTCTATCTTACATCTATTATAAAAATAGGTTGATATCCGAGGACACAATTTATGCGACAAGGCACAGTCACATCCAACTCCTCTCCTTTCTTTACTTCGTTTGTCGCATCGACCCCAGCATCGCGCTGATGAGCCTTAATGCTCTTATCCAACACTTTCCGCTTTCCGTGACAGGCATTTCGAGCTCTGTGAAGTGCAAATCAATTGGCTTAAAAGTTTTACCGCATTTAACCCCGTTATGCAAACTGGTTTGTTTATATAAAACTTACGCGGATTGATATCATAGTTTCCCTTGACGTAGAGAGTTTTAAACGAATAATTTGTGTATGTATGTGATGTTCTACACATCACATTATATTATAATAAGCTTATGTGAAAAATGTTTTGGCATTTTATTATCACACAGGAATAATTCGCCGTGACACTGGAATATTTTTAGGGTTCCGCACCCTAGGGTAACAAAAGGAACCCT
The DNA here is from genome assembly GCA_944567765.1 of Carterocephalus palaemon. Taxonomy (NCBI): domain Eukaryota; kingdom Metazoa; phylum Arthropoda; class Insecta; order Lepidoptera; family Hesperiidae; genus Carterocephalus; species Carterocephalus palaemon. The sequence continues at coordinate 13,550,213 of OX155643.1, forward strand.
ATTAATATGCCTCCGCTCTCTGTTTCTCTATCACGGACTCTACGGAAATAGTTAAACACCTAAAATTTTCATTTACCTCGCTTTGAGTGAGACGAGACTAATAAGAGTCTCGTTAATTGTCTGTCACACTATTGGGGGTGTCAACGGATGAGCGGTACTGCTTCTTCTATCCCTAAGAAATCAAATAAATGTTTTTGTATACAGGATCAATAGACTGTGCAGAGTCGAGTGCTCGAGATTCGAGTCATTCCACATCGAGTCCCGGGCTCTCCAACGACAGCGCCGTCGAGTCTTGGGATCAGAACACGCCGGTGCGGACAAGCACTAACTGTGGTGAGACTTATAAATATAATAATAAATACGTCCAGCTGTTTAGCTTTGAACAAAATTCGAGGGATAGTTGCGCATAGGGTGGTGTGCGGGGAATATAAATACGCCTGCGAATCAATTAGCGCTTACGAGTAACAAGTATTCCAGACGATACCTTAATAATACTTCTGCGTATTCAAGGTAGACTTTGATGTCGGTCCAAGCACATACATTAAAGTCTCTTATAATTATGTGGTTATTCCCTCCATTTTATAATGCTTTACTTGCGTTTCCCAGTATGGTAGAAAGAGGAATGAATTTCTACTTATCAAGACAGTTCTGTATAATATATTATTTTTATTATTTTATGGAAAAGAATGAGTCGTCGATCCCGGTTGTTTTCAATAGTGGAAACAGTCGTTAAGCTTTATCGAAGACCTTCGGGTGGCTTGAGAACTCTCGACACTGGGTTGGCCACTAAGCCCTCCATATTTGAGCAGCGTGGTGGAGTGTCCTTTAGAACTCCCGCAGATTTGTCTGTGAGGGAGACCCGTGCCCATCCCGTGTATTATCTGGGACGGTACCATCTGTGTTGTATAATAATTGTTTTATTCAATTATTGTATTCCTGTTGTAAAGGGTTCTAAAAACGGCAGATAGGTAGATCATACGAGTATGTAAATGCAGCACACAATACATACTTGCATTAAACAAGTATATTTAATGTAAGTAAAGAACGTATAAAATATTTTAATTAGACGTGTATTGAGTAGACTGCTCAAACAAGCAGCCATATCACTTTATTAGCTTGAACCATTAACAGCGCAAGACCTAATAATTGCCAAAGTGACAGCACTAAATCTTCTCCAACCGTCTTTTGGTGATTTGCCAGTTATGTTTTAAAAAACCCAAATCCCATCACATCAAAGGACCAAGCCATGGCCATTTGCCAAGGCTAAGAAAATCATGGAATATTATTTATATGTGTTCTTGTTTTTTGGATGTCCCTTTAGCAGATTTATCTGATCTGAGGTTCCTTTGTGTCAATCGTATAAATAAATTATAAACTGACCCTATTTTTATGTAAAACTAGTGGACGCCCGCAGCTTCGCTCGCGTAGAATTAGACCCATTATCGACGTCAGCCCGCGTTCGGGTTGCCCACTTGACTTCAAAAACGGCAGTTTCATACTAACTTTGCACCCCCGTTTTACCCCCTTAGGGGATGAATCTTCATAAATCCTTTCTTAGTGCTCCCCTACGTTATAGAAGGAACCCCTGTGCAAAATTTCAACTTTCTAACCCTTATAGTTTAGGCCCTGCGTTGATATGTCAGTCAGTCAGTCAGTCAGTCACCTTCTCCTTTTATATATATAGATTGGAGCAAACGGACATGTGACATATGTGACTTATTTCAAAAACAGAAATGAGATTCTAACAGAAATGAAAGATACTTGACACGAATATTCTAATTTCAGTAACGATGTTCAGTGACAGATGGAACGATGTAACGATGTTCAGTAAAAGTTCAGTAACGATGTTCAGCGATAGATTAGTTGACTACAGGTGTAGAATATATGCCCTTGGAGTTTAAATCAATAAGTACCCAACAAACAATAACACGAAGGGGTAAATTTAGATTTAACATACAGCATCTCCGGAGGGATATACCTACATTATACCACCTACCAGAGATCATAGAGTATTAAATTTGATCCAATTTTAGTCTTTCGAAGATCTCATGAAATCGAATTATTCCTTTTAATTTGTGTGTAACGTTTTCACACAAAACTACTGGACCGATTTCAAAAATTCCTTTACCATTAGAAAGCTGCATCTTCACTGAGTGACATAGGCTATAAAATATTACTAGGTGTAAACGAAACTATTGGTATGTCTAATTCCATGCAAGCGCAGCTGCTGGGCGTCCACTACTAATTAAATACGCATTAAGGCCCCTTCTGGATGCCAGTCTTATTCAGTCCCATCGCTTTCAGGTACTTCAGACGTAATAGAATACGCTGTGCCCGACAAGAGCCGGATGGACAAGCAACCCTACTCGCCGACGGACGAAGATAAACTAATGGCAGTCAACTTCGGCTCAGCAGCACCCTACATCATCAACGACCTGCCGCTCCCAAACTACTCGCTAAACAACTCCTTGAAGACCTTCCACTACGAAAACACGTGCATCATACCGGAGAATACTTTAAAGAACAAACAGATTATAACGAGAGAAGATGACGTACAGCAGATAGAGATACTGACGAGCAATATGAAGGACTGTCAGCTCCACAATATGGAGAAGGCGTCGTGCAAATGTGATTACGTCCAAATGGGTCCGTACGGGATAGTGTCACCGAAAAGCAGGAGACCTAATTGGGATAGCGATTATCTGAATAATGGAATTTATACTGTGACCACCCCGCAGAAATCACCGCACAAACCAGGTATACCTGGAACCAGCTTTCAGTTCGCGACGAGTCCGATATATGAAAACGATGTTCCCAGTAAGTACCTAATAATTTTGATGTTTAGGCCTTTGTTCATGCCAATATTAACCTAACTTTGGTAATTAATACATGTTTGCGTATATCAATAACATTTCGTAACAATTTTGTACGTGAATAGATTTATTACGAGCTCATCATACATCGTCGATCATTTCATTTCAGTTTTAGTTCACAATGTTTTGATAGTGGTATTAATTACTTTACACACATAAATTAAATGCGTAATTGTCATGGATGTTAAATTGTGTTGTTTTCTGTGTGTCCGCAACACAGGCGTATGTATAGCGCGGGGGTGTGTAGCGTAAAAAAAATCCTGATGAATCTGAATCCTATTCATATCAAATATAATAATATTTTATACATATTTTTCTTTGTTTAAATTTTATTTATTGTATTTTTAAATAATTATTTATTTAAATATATTGTTATATAGATATATAATTTCATTTATTTAGTTTCTTCTATTTAATTAAATCTTATTTTTTATTTTGTTTGGTTTAATTCATTTTCTGCCGCCTTAGCGCTTATCTGCCTGGCCCAAAGGTCGACTGGTAGATAATGCTTTTAGCATTAAGCCCACATTTTGTACTACAAGCTTTTTGGTATAATAAAGAATAAAATAAAAAAAAATTCGTGCGTACAAAGTACACATGTCAGAAGTGAAACTTCTTTGGCGAAATATTCAAATACATATACACAAAAAAAGAATAAATATAAATATTCATTTGAAAGTCTTGTCCTCTCGCCCTATGTCACTGTGCGATGTTCGCTCTATCTCACTTTCTCTCTATCGCCCATCCTCTTCTTCGTCACGAACGTTGCATGCTGCGTGACGCATTTCCGTTTCATCCGTAAAAAAATTTACACTCATGCGCCTAAAGAATTTTCACTTCAATAAATAAATCCCTGTATTGCAGGCCTGTACGGCAGCGAGCCGCTGTCCCCTGCGCGCGGGTCGGTGCACCACGTGATCTTGTACAAGGACGCCATTTACGACGACTACGGCTTCTCGGTGTCCGACGGGCTGTACGAGCGCGGCGTGTACATCAACCGGATCCGCAAGGGCGGGCCGGCCGACATAGTGGGCCTGCTGCGGCCGTACGACAGGATCTTGCAGGTAGCCGGATTGTGGATATGGTTCTTTATTGCTAACCCTTTTTTTATGGATCATCATCACAACCCTTTCTTTGTCCCACTTTTGGGCACGGGTCTCCTCTCAGAATGGGAGGGGTTAGGCCTTAGTCTACCACGCTGGCTAAGTGCGGATTGGCTGACTTCACATGCCTTCGCGAACATTATGATGAACTCTCAGGCATGCAGGGTTCCTCACGATGTGTCCCTCACCGTTATATCAAGTGACATTTAATTTCATAAATCGCACATTATTAAGATAAGTCATTGGTGCGTGCCGCTTGGGTTTGAACCTGGAACGCTCGAGTGAGAGGCGAGTTCGATAGCCACTAGGCTGTCACCGCGTTTCACAACTAGCAACCTTAAAATTAAAATGTCAATTTTGTCACTTGGCAAGCTAAGCTCGTGTTTCTTTTTGCGATTAACCGTCGTGGAGTCTCATTACCCTGAGGATGCCTTGTTTTGGGGTGAAACACGTGTTGATGTGTGTGTTGGTGTATGTATTCATTAATCGCATATGCATGTTTCCTGTGTGGGAGGTGCCGCGTGCATGAAGGTTTACATACATACATCACCATAAATTTTTGTTCGCGGATTGTTGCAAAGTAGATTAATTCTTGGTAAGTGTAGCGTATACTAGCGCTACTCGTAGCTGTGAGCAAGTTCGGACGTGCGCCGGACGCATTACCTACTTCACCTATTGAGTGATCAAAGGCGTGTTTTATTTACCCAATGGACACCACAAACACTACAGTAAGCTAACCTCGTGTCTGTCCAACAGGTGAATGGAACGAGAACAGTGGATTACGACTGTTGTCTGACAGTGCCGCTGATAGCGTCTGCGGGCGACCGGCTCGAGATCGTCGTACAGAGGAACGCTACGTCACGGGTGAGAGAATATTCGAGACCTTCTTTCTACACTTTTGTATTAATAAGGCACCAATGTCACAATGTCTCTTGTTTAATTTTTATTCATTTTTTGTTTTTGCTTTTAATCTTAGTTCTTTTATAACATCAATAAATAACAGGTACTCTTACCACTTACGGCCGAAATTAATAACCTATCTATGGATATATTTCCCTACCAGAGATAGATATTTGACAAAATAATATGCTCCATTTAACATGTGTAAAATATCTATCTCAGATAGGCAAATCAATCCAAAGATAGGTTATTAATTTCGGCCGTTAGCCAGTTCGAGCTACTTTCACCTACGTACTTAACAGGCTGTACTGAAAATCAGTGTTGCGGTGTTATGTCGCAACTGAGATGAGTGCAGACCCATTTGCTATCATTTTATTTTTTTAAGCAAATACATAAATTCTTTCTTTCTTCTTTCTTTCTTCTTTGTTGCATAAAACAGTGCTATAAAATAGTACCTCCGAAAGGCATAGTTTATGTACATACGAAGAGTTATCTATGTAAAATAACTGTTTAATTTTTGTGAATGGAATGTTTTTGAATTAAAATTTTAAGAAAAACTACAAAAGTAAATTGATAAAACACAAGCAAAAAAAGACTTCATTATAATGTCAAAATCTAGTTAAAGCGATGGCGAAGCTATATCTTGCGCGTTAGCAATAAAATCTTATTATGTTTCGCGACGGTTTTAGTTGTAAAGCCAGGGAGGTTCAACCTTTTCACGTGCGAGCGATTCCACAACCCCCACGTAACAATAGACAAGCGATCTTGATAGAAGGCACTGTTAGACGGCATTATCGTTTCTTTTGATATGTTGAACAAACCTGAATAATGTATTTTTAACACAAATGTCGCGAAAATTGTAATTCCTTGGCAATTTCGTGGGTGGATTTGGTCGCGGATTTTGGTTAAGTTCATAGGGACCAAGAAATCTTTTCTTGATTCTATACTACTATTTTGTGATAAACGAAAACTTAAATACATAATTCAGACATTTAAATAAACTAAAGTTCTAACTAAAACATTCAGTTTTTTATACTATGTGACTATCTATGTCTTTATTTATTACAGGACCTCAAAAACCAGAGACACGAAGATAGTTCGAGCCCAAGTGATAGTAGTATTGTGACTAAAACTATATAGTGCATAACCCGACTTTAGTGAAGTTGTTAAAGACACTAAACAGAATAGTAGTTATAACTATCTTATCTAAAAAATCATAACTATAATAACTTAGTTTCTAAGTAACATTGTAAATTAAGTGTTATATATGAAGTTAATGAAATATGTATAATAAGTTTAATTTGCAAACAAATCAGATATTCTATCAAAAATAATTTGTATGTTGATTAAAAATGCATCTTTTTAAGTCTAAATTGCGTGTACTTAAGTATATAAATTTAATCGTTGGATTTAATATTTGTCCTATAGTAACTTAGCCGCCATTTTCTTTTACAGATTTCAGACTTCTCAAAGAGGATTGAATTAAGCATTGAATGCTATTTCGTCATATTTAGTAACATATATTTGATTTTTAAGCATATTGTGATGATATCATCTTTTACGTTTCATTAAGAAATAATAAAATATTTTCTTATAGATTAATACCATAAACTAATTGAAAATATATATAAGTATAGTCAGAAAATGGCTTATATAAATCATAGATAAAATATATAAAGAATCTTATTGAATTATAGTGATCTAATAATATGTATTAGCAATGCAATCACCAACCATAGATAACTGAAATAATAGTAAAAATGTTATCAACTTTGGACTTACTTTAGGTCTTTAGGCAAAATATAGTAAGCATTTGTTTTATATTTATAACCTGACGTGCCTACATAGTTGTGCATAAATACACATTATAATTATAATAATAATATAATTTAATTACGATAGAAAAGGTAGAGATGACTATTATTGTCCGTTAAGAGATTATTTATGTTAGTAGGTGTTAGTCTGTGAAATATTTAATTTATATTCTTCATTGATTCCAAACGACTGTCGCCGAAGTTATGGCAGAGATCCAATGAGTATATTATACCTATAATATCTTGTATTATATTTTAAACCTATTAATTAATTATCAAATTTCTGTTATTAATAATATCTAAGAACATTATATTATATGCTATAATTATATATTTTACACTCGTACGTATCTTAATCTTATCTAATTATAAACAAGAAATGTTTTGTAATTTTTGCTATAAGGTTCTTAATTGATTTTGTGGTCAGACTAGCGTTTAAAACAGTACTTCTTTTTATTTATTTATTGTTAGTTGTTTGTACTTGGGGAAAATCTACTTACCAGTAAAATTACAATTTCGGGTTTAGGTATAGGTGCTTTTTTAATAAATACCTACCTAAGCTAAAATACTTACATTAAAATAACTACATTTGATTGTAAATATTAAATTTTAATTTAATCAGTTGCAACAAAGTGTTTAAAGCTTATTTTTGGTTCTATTTAAGTTTCCCGTTCATACCACATTTCTCAGGCCACAATAAAGCAACCTTGTTACTTTGTAAATTAGGATCAGCTGATAGCAGCGACTCCATTTTGGTTTGGATACTGGCCAAGCGGTATCTTTCGTTCGGAAATCTGCCGAAAATATTGCGTTACGAAATCTGCTACCGATATTTTTAAAAGTGTTTCGGCATTGTGGAAAAATTTTTAGTCAGAAATATTCAAAGGGGACTTTTGTTGTGAATGAAACAAATCAATTGTTAAACGATCGCTGAGTTTCATAAAAGGATTCAGAGTGTTTTTTTATTTGATAATCTATTCTTTCAAGCTAAAAACAGCTCTAAAACCTCCCGAAATCATGATATTTAAATAATATATCTACTATGACTTTAAAAATGTATGTAAATATTTAACATAGATAATGTAGTTATTGTTGTTGACATCAGACTGATAGCGATTGTAATAGATTATTGGGTAATTATGTATGTTATAATTAATATTAAGTCTGCGTATCGATAATATATATTAGCCATCCAGTGTTTCAGTCTTAACGCTTTTAGTCGAGATTTGCAGATAGTTTAAACAATTCCTTCTAGAATTTTTAATAATGTAAGTTTATGCGATAACGTTTTTTACTTATCATAAATGATTAATCTAAGGAGTTGTTCTAGCTAGACAAACATTTTAGAAGTCGCATCTAAATGTGTGGAAATGGAAGAGGATAGTTTAAATAAAAAGTCGATTTTTGTATTTAGTTAACTATTATTATTCAGTGATTTAATTTCAGTATGCTATCTCCCTGGATTCCCCTGATCAACAGTATCCACTTATTTGTAGAATCAGTTTGGAGGCATTATAAATATTTTGTTGTACTTACGAGTATTTATTGAGTGCTACTCGTAGTAACAATACATAAAAAATATAAGTTTATTCGAAACTTCTACTCCTGAAAACCGTAGTACTATGTTTGGACTTTGAGGACGTACTTTGAGAACTATATATTTTAATGAAATTTTATTAATTTCACAATAGAGCTCCATGAGATATTAAATGAAAATGACATGCATATTACTATGATAAAAAATTTATGAGTTTATGACGGCACATTGTATTTTACTATACTTAAATTTGAAATGAGTAATAAATTATGTTGATCCCAATATGTTATTCTATATACATTTAGTTACTATAAAAATACATTAAATAAATATTATTTACAGTTTATTTGCTGTAAGCTGGTAGCCAAAGACAAATTAATTAACCAAAGATAATATCAAAGAACAAATACCGGATATATTGATTAATTTAATTATATTATTATTTATTATATTAGATATTACATATTTTCATATTATTAGTTACTTTTTCAATAGTAAAACTGGTCATCGACGGATTTTAAATAGCCAACGATATCCGTCCGTACTATCGTCGTTTTATTGAGGTTTAAATTAAAAGTTTAATAACGAGATGAAATACCTATTTAACATTATTTCACAAATAATATATTGATGCTTGTTGGTTTAGGAAATATTTAGGTACATTATTTAAAAAAATTAACAAGTGAATGTATGTTTATTTTGTCTAATTCTATCTATTACCATCCATGAAAAGTATATTAAATACAATTGAACTGTTTTGTATTTCTGGAAGTACACGAGTCAGGTTTTGTTTCATTTGATAATTATGCTTTGTATTAAATAATAATTAATATGAATACTCAAGCGTATGAGGCGAGAATGACTGGAAAAATAATGCTCACCTACTGTATTTTGAAGTGCATCGGAGAGCCCATGAAAATTAACAAAATACTTAATGTAAAACATTTTAATAGATTTCAATATCACAAAAATATAATATAATATTTAATGTTTTAATGATCAGTTAATGATCATTAGGTACCTGTTTGTTACTGCGTAAGCAAGGCAGATATCTCTTACTGCAATTTATTATTAATATTTCATAAGTTAAATTATAACTCTTTTTGTTACACCCGCCATATTTTTTCGGATTAAAACACTTGTAGATAGTACTTAACTTTTTTTACAATTTTATTTTTGTTCTCATAACGTTAAGAATTATTTATATTATGGTCAATTAATCATAACTAATTAGAGGGGAGCATAGCTACAGTCGACTTATTAAAATGATATGCGTGATTGATAACAACTTGTTTTATTTCATGTTCAGTTCCTACAATGTAAAACAAGTACCTTACCAGTGATAGGCCAGTGACTTTGAAGTCGAAAGGTCCAAGTATGTAGGTTCGTAAGTCACTACATACCTAGCTTATGAACTAATGAACATTGTTCAAACCCTTAGATGTTAAGTAAAAGGGAAGATGCGTTAAGAGCACGCATCTTACCTTTTACTTTGTACTTGTAGTCAATCAAAATATAGTCCGACTCAACTGCAAATGCAACTCACACATGCACACCTACAAATAAAGTGTCAATCGAGCGAGGGAGACAGCTCAGGAGGAAGTTTCAACGTCAGCGCGAGCGAGACAGCGATTTGGTACGTATACGAGGTGGCATAGGCTACCTTTTATCGCGCAAAATGTCATGATTCCCATTTATTAGAATTATTTAGCAGTTACTAGTAGTGATGCGCCAAACGTGGTTGAACCGAATACGAACTTCGGCCGAACATTCGTTAAAAGTTCAAAAATTCTGACGAACTTTGGCCGAAGTTCGGTTCTTTTTACAGCGCTTTCTCGAATGGGACAAGTCCTAACTTGTTTACGCGCTAAGTTGAATTTTAATTATTAATTTAGACTGCGGCAGTTTCGTTGCTACCTGTTTTAATCACGGACATTACTGGACAAACTCTACTCTGTAAAACCTAAGGAAACTTTCATTATTTTATGGGTATCTAAACTTTAATTTTACATGAATGAAATGACATATATTATATTATCTATACATATTTAGAAAAGGAGAAGCTGACTGACTCTAACATATCAACGCAGGGCCTAAACTATAAGGGTTAGAAACATGAAATTTTGCACAGGGGTTCCTTTTATAACGTAGGGGAGCACTAAGAAAGGAGGGGGTAAAACGGGGGTGCAAAGTTAGTATGAAACTTTGCCGTTTTTGAAGTTAATGAAGGTCTAATTCCACGCGAGCGAAACTGCGGGCGTACACTAGTTATGTATAAATGTAGTAGTCCTAACTGAAACAGGAAAATGTGCTATGAAGAAACAGTAAAAGTTGAATAAAATAATGTAAAGTAGTTCTGAAAAGAACTTTTTAACTGGAACAAAAAGTGCGCTTTGAACGCGGCTACCTATATCATTCATTCATTTTTAAACTGATATCTTTCGAATGGAATGTCCGAATTAAATAACTCAAAAATTTGTATAAAAGTATTGATGCAGTCTTGGAAATAAAGTTATTTATTTTGATAAGGATTAATCATCATCATTATCATCACAACCCTTTCTTTGTCCCACTGTTGGGCACGGGTCTCCTCTCAGAACAGGAGGGATTAGGCCTTAGTCCACCACGCTGGCCAAGTGCGGATTGGCAGACTTCACATGCCTTCGAGAACATTATGAAGAACTCTCAGGCGTGCAGGTTTAACGAAGATACAAATAAAGAGCCTTTTCTAGCGACGTCATTTCAATTAAGTTTTTAAAATATATAAGAACACAGAAATATTGTGGCATACCTAACAATATTACATAGACATTATGCTGTCGCGGCACTATTTGTAAATAATTATGTGTAATAATAGGTAATAGGACACTTGTAACAGGTACTATTACCCTACTTATTACTCCAACAAAACTAAACGTGACTTAACTTTATTCACCCCAAAATATCATCGTTGTCGAATTCCCGCGTTCCCATTACCATCCTCAGGTGGCCTCAGTAAAATCTCAACAACAAATGGCTGACTCACTAACAGGGGAACTATCCTAATATCCATTAAAGGTCGAACGAGCGGTTTATGGTACGCAAGCCAAACTTTTTCGCCCGTTCAGATAACGAGTTGTCGAAACTCTCCGCGTGCAGTTATGTTACGAACTCATTGTGATAATGGCCAAATAATGTGTGCAGGAGGTGCAGTAGAGTTAGGATATTCGTGTTAGTAAATTGTTTGTGAGGTGGAATGTAAAGCCTTGTGTACATACGGTGTCATACTGACTAGGTATACTACAATCTACGATTTGATAACTCTATTAAAATATCAAAAAACCGACTTCAGAAATAATAGTAGTTCGTTTGTTGTGTTTGAAGGCAGGAAACTTTAATGTTATTAAATCATTAAAATATTACGTGAATAAACGAATCAATTCGCATTGGAGCAGTGTGGTGCAGTATGCTGTCGACCTCCCTCAACTGTGTCTGTGGGACATTATTTTCTGACTGCGTCGAAACTCACTGCGTGCTGTACAGTTGCCATTGTGATTGGTGCGTTTTACTAATAGGGTGGTGAGAAATCCCACATTTTGCTTGCAGATAAGCTTGTTTTGCAATTCGATAGACCCATTCGATAGTGCCATATATTCTTGCGCCCAATATTGGAACACGACATTATCAAAATAAAGCCCGTCCGGTTGATTTAGTATTGCATAAAGTCGATCTCAATAACCTCACGTAAGCCCTTTGTTGTACGAAGTTACTCGGCTAAGCCAAATAAGACTTATTAAGTCGGCCGTGTACGTGACCCGACTTGAGTATACAATATTGTGCTTCGAGATATCCTTACCAATATTGTAAAATGCGAAAGATTGTATCAGCAATAATAAGGGAGGAGCAATGCCCAGGATGAATTGAACGGCATTGTTCAGTTCTATTGTTGGTGTACCGAGCTAAGTCGTTTTGGAGTTCCGTGAGCAAAGGGTTCCCTGTGTAGAAAATCCATACTAGTATCATAGAGTAAGGACCAAAAGGTAGTCCGTGCTAGTATTATAAATGAGAAAGTAACTCTATCTGTCTGTCTCTCTTTCACGCCAAAAGTACTGAACCGATTTAAATGAAATTTGGTACACAGATAGTCTAGAGCCTGAGAAAGGACATAGGACTTTTGGAAAAAAGTGTTGTTAAGGGTTTAAAATGAAAGGTTATATGAATGTATTGTAATTTTCAGTACTAGAAGCATACAATTAATATTTTAGGGTGTTGATTACTTAGATATAAATAAATATGGCATTTTCATTGACCGTATTGCGATCAATTCTAGATCGATCTTATCGATATGAATCTCTGCACTGGCTCAGTGATTCTAGGAATATTTCTCACGCCTTACATACGAATAAGTTTCCCAAGTAGGAACTTCCCAGAGCATCATGGATAACTCTATAGCATTCAGATTTCCTCACGAACGATGTTTTCCATCAGAGGGTTTATATAAGACAGCTTCCTGCTTCCTGAGCAATAAATCGGAGAAATTATTCCACAATAATAACACGCACCACCGTCTTAATAGACGTCCGGATTGTAGTTACTCCTGCCTTAATAATCGAAATACATACAACAGGATATTAAAGGAATATAGAGTTTAATTAATTATGAGTTATGTTAATTAACTTGAAATACGTCCGTATAGCGAGCTTTAAATCCGAGTGTTAGAAATGTTGAAACCCATAACAATAAATTAATTGTTTAATCAAATTCAAGCACTGATCTTCCAATAACAAGTCATCCCCTTTCAGTGATATGACCCAGAATCAACAACCTGTAAATATCAGTCAAAAAACCTGACTCACAGCGTCATAATTTGTAGCTTATATTTTGACACTTACTTGGCTGTAAGTCATACGTACAAGATTTATCACAGCAAGAGACAGCTCAATTCACGCTCTCAGAGCCATAAATCCGGGAGAGTATTCCTAATAATAACTTGCGAAGGCTGACGCGATATCTGGCGGCCGGTATTCCGCGCACGCACCGCCGGCTTAATAGACGTCCGGATTACGGGCATCTTGCAGTTACTACAGTCGGCAGAACAAACGCAATGAAGACAATACAAAGAAGATTGAAGAAGAAATGAGAACAATGCTACCAAATATAAATGGATCCAGTGATGCGCACATTATCTAATAACTGGTTTCATTTCGTTCAAATGGAAACAATACAGTTTTGCAAAACTAAATTATTTCTTTTTAAAAGCTTTTTTTAACTTCACTCGTATGTCTGTATGAAAGTCCTGTGTTGCAATCATTATTTCACCCACTTCCGCTGAAGCTATCGAGCTAGAATTCGGCACATATTTGGTTCCGATGACAATGCACGAAAATAAATTAAAATAAAAAAGTTATAATAAGCATTTTTATTTTTGAATGACAGTTATCAGACGCATAATATTCTCCATAATATTCTGAAAGATATATCAGCTCTCCCAATTCTAGAGAATCATTACTAGATTCATGGAGACACTTGCAAATCAGTGGGACAATAAAAGGGTTGAGTATAAGGGTACTTTTACCAAGAGAATTATGTAAGAAAGTATCTATTCCGTTTATTACGTTACATTAACACTTGCGCCACTTTTCTGGCCTCGAGACAAATTCAATTTTGAGCCCTCCGAGCAAACAGACGGATTGGTTCGCCCTTCGAATCGCAAACTTGACCTTCGTATAGATCTTATTTAAGGCTGACCTTTCAAACCTTGATCTTATTAAACACACTTGCCCTTGTACACTGGATGATTTGTTAAGAATTGAAGGACAAAATTTATCATTTTTTAACCCCCGACGCAAAAACGACGGGGTTTATAAGTTTCTGTCTGTATGTGTGTGTCTGTCTGTGGCGGCGTCGTAGCTCCCAAACGGATGAACCGATTTTGATTTGTTTTTTTTGTTTGAAAGGTGAAATAGTCGGGAGTGTTCGTAACTATGTTTGATGAAAATCGGTCCAAGATGGCCGCCGCCACAAAATGGCGAAATATATATTTGAACAACTTCCTCAATATGGATATCAAATGAAAAATCTTGAATAGTAGAATAATGTGGCGGTTTTTTTGTTTAATTTTTCATTTTAATAGAGAGCGAGATTAAGCTTAGAGAGATATTAAGCTTGCATCTAAGGCTTGCATGTCAATGTTAAAGCGGTCTTAGTAATATGAATCACATCGATCGTGTGTTATCAGCCGAGTTATAAGTTATATCTTAAATACTGTGGACAGGTATATATGTAAATAGTGTGTTAAAATAAAACAGCCGACAGCAATATAGATGTTTGTTTATTAATCACCAGTACAACAAATAAAAATTCCAAAATATTAATTTAAAATATACTCGTCTTGACATTTCAGTTTTATCGAAGTTCTTAATTAATGCCTAGTATATAATTAACACAAACGTGATTTTTAATACGGTATGGACCTCCCCTTACCCCACCCAAAACACAAGGTGTTGTAACCGCAGGAAGTTTAAGAACGGTTATTCTCTACCCGTCGTCCGTTCAAAAAAACGGTTATTCTCTAACCGATGTCAGTTGCAAAGCCAAACTTGCTGTTAAATACGCTGTGAGTTGCAACTTGCAACTGCGCTGGGTGTCGCTTGCAAATGTTCAAATTACGCCTAATTATCGTTTTGCTGTTAGAACTGCTAATTAGTTGGTGATAGAGATGGGGTCACTGCATTGGGTATATCGATAAGATGGTAACTTAACTCCTCCTGCTGCAGGAAATATTAATTCTGCTATGTTTTTAGATATTTCTCACTTAAACTTGTGGTAATGATTTTAATAATTCCATTTGCAGACGTTTATGTGTTTTTTGTGGTGTAGGATGTGTTACAACAAGAAATATTGCAGTGTAGAAAATACGGACTGTTACAAGCGCATGTGTGTTTAAATCCAATGTCTAACGTTCGCGCATCACCCCCTTTTTAAATTGATTCCATGGTCTGAATATGTTTATGAAACCTGAAACTTTGGGATCCCGAGAAAACTTAAAGTAAATTTTAGTTGAGTTTTTAGTAAGGGGTGAGGGAATGTTTTCCTCATCGAATTTCCAAATAAGATATGATACTTATATGGTAATTATTTTCGTTGTTCTTTTATATGTACTTAACGTTGATACCTGACGTTTATCGATATTTAACGCATCATCCCTAGAATGCAACTTCCCGTAACAACCATAATGGAGTCAAACAGTAGGTACGGCACTATTAATACAAGTATGTTTGGCAATTTCATTTCCCATGTTATTTGCTTTTAGCTCTTTCCGATAATTAAGTTGCGTTGATGAATTTATGCCTGGCTATTTCAGCAAGCTTATTGAGTTTCATAACAATACCATCAAAATTCATTTCAATTTTATTATTATGATCATGATTAATGATATATTTAAATTTTTATTATTTTTAGTTATGATTTTAATATTATTTTACAGGTGCCATGAAGTGAAAACTCATTGAAGATTTTATTCGGGTTAAAATTAAGGCGGATCCTGAAAATAATGTTTCCCTGTTCCTAACAAACTCTAAACGAAACTGCCTAAGACCACGCGAGTGAATCTGCGGGCGTCCACAAGTTTATAATATGTAAATTAAATACATATAATAAAAAAACATTTTAAAAAGTCTAGTTAGTGAAATATTTGAACGTGCCCTTCTCCCAATTTCACAGTAACTTTGGGTCTTTAATATGCCAAAAGATGCGGAGATAAAGGATTTGTTCAAAATTCCTTTACTTTTTCCCCGTTCAATTTACACAACTGCTCGTTTTAGCGGGAAATTTAGATTCAGTGAAACTTCCGTCTGGTCCATTAAGTTTGTTTTAATTTTGTGTGTTAATTTTGTATTTTAAGCAGGTTAATCTACATACTTTCAGCGGTTGTTTCGTGGATGCCGTCTTTTGCTTGCCATGGTTTATGTTGTCCATTTATTAATAAGTTTTCGGAACGGATCCATAGCTACAACTGATAAGCATCTCACTGGGTCTATACAGTCTTAGCTGAGGGAGGCCTAGAGAATACTCCACCAGCTGATGCAACGGTGAGTGGAGTGGCTAGTAGCCAACCTGGTGTCAAATATTCTCCATGTTCTCCACACCTTTCTGTCCCACTGTTGGGCACGGGTATCCTCTCATAATGGGAGGGATTAAGCTTTGTCCACCACGTTGGTCAAGTGCGGATTGGCCGACTTCACATGCATTCGAGAATAATATGAAGAACTCTCAGGCATGAAGTTTATGTGCCTATTGTTCCAATAGGGCATTAGAGGTTCTATGTTTATGGATACAAGATAGCGAACAAGGTTGCAGCACCACCCATCCGCTGCCGCCCATGACACCTTTGAACAAGCCTCAAATGGTAAGTCCAGTTATCTGAGAAAGTTAATTAGAACATTAGTTGGTCAGGTCGTTAATGGGTATGAGGACTGGGGACTGTTAATGTTATTTATCCTGTGAGTTAGTGTTTGTAATATTCCAGTTAATACTAGTTATTAAGAATCTCGTTTCAAATCATTCACAAATATGTTGCTACCATCGAGGACTAAGGTCGCCTCTAAAGAAGTTTAACCGGAAATCACACCTTTCCAACCGGACCATAATTGCTCTAAAAAGAATTTTTACACGGCATAAATGGTACAAGGTAACGTGGCGGGCGGTGGTATTGCCCCGGGCGAAACTAAATGGAACAAAATAAGTTTCATGTAAAACGTATTTGGTTCCCTATAGGCTCTACCTATAAAGTCAGCAGGAAACAGTGTGAACATGTTTAATAAATAATACCCTAAATCAGTGATACTAATGCTGGCAAGACAAAAATATTGCAGCTAACAAACAAAGGCATCTAACGTACCCCCATGTCTAATCTCACTTAGTCTTGTTATCGTTAACAAGACCTGCAGAACTTTCAAATTGGTCGTTTGTTGGGAATTCTTCGGCAGTTTTCTTGCAGTTAAAGTGCAGAAGTGTAATCTTCTTTGCTCTTGTCATCAAACGTCTAACTTCTTGGACCTAACTTTGCGATCGCAAACACTGCTGAATGGGTACGGGAGTCGTTAAAAGGAAAATAAATACTTAATTACAAACACTAACTTAAAGAGAACCATTTTACTACAATAAGCATAATTGGATCTAAGTAAAGAAAACATATTAGCTAATGCATATGCTTACATTAACAAGAGCCATTGAATAATGCAGTACCTACACAATAATCCTACTAATATTACAAATGTGAATGTTTGTATATTAGGATGTTTGGATATTTGGATCTGTGGATGTTTGTTACTCAATCACGCAAAAATTACAAAATTGTTATGATTAATTCCACGCGAGCAAAGCTGCGGACGTCCACTAATTTATTTTAAGTAGCCAGTTTAGAACACAATACAGATAGACACTAATTTGTTTTGGGAGACTGTAGGGCCTGTATTTTAAAAGCTTTTATTTATCTTCACTCGTATGTATGTATGTAAATATGTATGTATGTATGTACGTATGTATGTATGTATGTATGTCCTGGAATCTTGCAATTAATATTTCACCCACTTCCACTGAAGCTATTGAGCTGAAATTTGACACACATATTTCTTTTATAACACGTTAGGATGACAATGCTCGAAAATAAATAAAAATAAAAAAACCTTTTTTTTTAAATATATTTAATTGTAATTATTACATTTCAATTAGGTATAGTAACAATTTAATTGTTACAGCCAGGTAGGTGTGGCTGACGCCGTGAATGCTAAGCCAGAGGTCCAGAGTTATATTTCAGAGTACGCAAAGTATGTTATTGTAATGAATTTCTAACATGAAATTTCCAATAACCCGGATTCTATGATAAGGCATAAATCACATGAGACAACATTACTGCTATAAATTGGCTGTACTACACCTCTGCCAACCCCGTCTAAATCTAGGCGTTATGTACGTAACCATTCGCTGCGACCCATAGGCTCTCTCCCACAGACACTTCTGCGGGAGGTCTAGAGCATACTCCACCGGAACTAAATGGTGAAAAACTGAACTTAGTTAGCTCGACTGTTTTCCTTGGAATCACCATTGATGCGAAGTTGCAGTGGGGACCCCATATCTGTCGACTGGCGGATAGACTAAGTTCTGCAGCTTACGCGGTTAAAAGGATACGCTGTTTGGCGGATGTCGATACCGCTAGATTGGTATATTTTAGTTACTTTCACAGTGTAATGTCCTATGGCATTTTACTCTGGGGTAATGCAGCTGATACTAATATTATTTTTATTTTGCAGAAGAGGGCTATCCGTTATATATACAAAATGAAAAGTAGAGACTCCCTTAGAGAAAAATTTAAGGAAATAAACATCCTAACCCTTGCATCGCAGTACATCTATGAGAATATTATGTATATTCGTAAAAATAGGCATCAGTTTGTAAGTCGTAGTGACCTAAATGCCTTACGCAATGTAACACTAAGGAACGGCCACAAATTAGCGTTTCCTAAATGCCGGCTTAGTAAGAAAAGTCGTTCCTTCATAGGAATGTCTATTCTAATATTCAATAAAGTCCCGGCTGCGGTTCAGTCTCTGCCTTTACAAAGGTTTAAAAAAACCATCAAACAAACATTATGTCGAAAAGCTTATTATAATATTCAGGAGTATTTGGATGATATAAAGGCATGGGACTGAATTAAACTCTGACAGGCTATCACTATGCTTCTGTATTAATTATACTAAAAATTGTAAGCAGGTGGCATATGGGGGTGATTCTTGGCATACACGATTGGCTGTCTCGTGTCTGACTTAATCATGTCATGGTCATACTGTGCATTTTTCTGTAAAAATTAATTTGAATTTTAAAAGAGTACCGAGAGTTTTTTCCTCCGGCTTTTTTCTCTCTCGGCCTACACTAGGGCATAGGATAAGAATATTGTAAATTCTTCCTAAAGCCGATGACCATATAGATAGTCTATCGTGACTTAGAGCTTAGCTTAGTGGTAGGTAATTATTGTAAATTTATCTTAAGGCAAGTTAGACACCTGTGTAGGATTAGCTATTCATTCAATAATCAATAGCTAATCCTTTGCCTTATATAGATCAGTTAGTAGTTTAAGTAGTTTTTAGTTAGGTACCTAGACTTTCGTTAAGCGTGTCTAATCACCTCATAGCGAAATAAATTATTTGACTTTGACTTTGACTTTGACTTTGACCACGCTGTTCCAATGCGGATTGGTGGAACGTAACCATTACACAAATTATATAACACTGCTCGTTCTCAATGTAAACAATGTATCGCCCATTTCATTTTCATTCCGAAGTGGTCGGCTTACTAATGCTGCATGCAATTATGTAGATTGATTTTAAGTCTGCAAACATGGAACAGACTAAAATTTCAAATGAAAGGGTAATTCTATTGAAGTTGCGATAGCCAGTAAAATTATGAATCTAGATAATGAATCTAGATAAGTAATCATTTCATTAACTTTCGTTCACTAGTTAGAGTAGGTTTATTTTTAAAACTTGCTTGCTGAGTTTAATCCTTTCTATAACCCTATGATATAGTTCCTTACCCAAAGGGTGACAAATAAAATCCTATTAATATGTTGTTTATCTGTTTGTCACAGGGTTTTATCTCATAAACGGAAAACAGTAGGCACCTGAAATTTTCTGGGGCCGTTTACACAAAGAAAATTGAAAAAAATTAAAAGTTAGTAACCTAAAACAATTAGCTCTGTGGTACGGAACTCTAAGTGTGCGAATCCGACTCGCACTTTTATTTTTATTATTTTAATACAATTTGGTATGCAGGTAGCTGACACCTTCTATGGATAACATAAAATGTAGATATGATATTATATAGATAACATAATATGGATAACTTTTTACCGTTTAATCAATATTAACATTATATTATCAGGTTAATCACAAATTGCAGTTACCTCTTCATAAATCAAAAGTTTTCTTATTCTACAGTAAGAACCACCTACCGGCTCGGGACGAAGGCACTCCCTAAACAATTAAAGGCTTAATGAAGTTTGAATTTACACATCATTTCAATTAGGTGCCGGATTTTTAAAATATATTTTTACTCGCAATTATAAGTGGTTTTCGACAAAATTGGTAAATACGTGAAACTCAGAGCCACACCACCTGCTACCATCTCCAATGAACGGTAGGTGAATACTTTTTGGAGAATGGATACAATGAATTAATACCTCATCGGATGAATTAATTATTCGCACTTCAGACGGAAGAGCAGTTTATATTTTGAACATTTTAAACGGATTTTAATCGAACCCTTTTCAGGAGATTTAAAATTGGAATAAGATTGAAACTGGAGGAATGGTTCTTATGCTGTTTAATTTAGGAATGGTTATGTCTGTGACTATCTTTTTGTGAATTAGTCTTATTGCAATGTGTGCCTTTGAGGAATAAATGGCTATTTTATTTATTTTTCATGCGGTCTATTATAATGAAAGTTGGCATGTACTCGTTGTCACAGATTGGGACATATTGAAATTCTTGGGTGTTTATTGATATAGACTTAATTACGTATTACGTATTTAGGCAACTTCGAATAACATACTTCTAAATAAAATTAAATACGGTACCGAAGCAAGAACCCACTACAGAAGAGACCATACTATTTCTGAAAGGATTGGAACGAAACTCTGAATAGATTTTCATTCAACTCTAATAGACTCATTCTGGATCTGTCACGGTTGTCATGGGCGGTAATGGATGTATGATCACAGTATAAAGATAGAGTTGGTATGGTGGTGCTTACCTATAATGATAACCTTAGGTTAAATTGCGCAGTATTTTTCCATATGTCATCTTTAGTCATTACAATATCTTAAAATTTTGTTGGGTATTTACATCGATATCATTTAATGTCTTTGTGAGACGCTTATAAAACGAACAACAAAGAAGCTTAAAAAATATTGTATTAAAACTTTAAATTATAGGGACTAATAATCGTTATCCAATAACAGAATCATTAACAAAATCCAGACGCATATTACATCAGGCTTTACAATTACAGATTTACTGCTGCCAATACCATCGAAAAAGGAATTAAACCTTGCGTCTTTGACTTACGGTATATTATATAAATATTTACATTTACAAAATGAAAATATTAATTTGTCGCGATGTATCACATCCTAGCATACTGTGCTTAGTTGTTTATCAGATTATGTACTTTAATATTAAGGTTGTAGAGAGTTTATTCGTCTGAATTAATCGTAGGTAACTTCTCTTGTTACATAAACCAGAGCAAGCTCATCTAGTGTTACATATGAAATCCCATAGTTGAGCTCTGTTTGAGGAATTAAATTTTAATGAGCTGATTTAATAAGTCGACAAGATTGACACTTCCATATCAGGTTTAAAATATAGTTACGAGGGTATACGACTAAGGCAAATTGGTAAAATTTACTATGCAATATTTATATTATTTATTAAAATTTTTGTTAAATGTTGAAGGGCACACATAATGTCATATGGCATTTTCTTCAGTTAGCTTAGTTAGTTAGAATGCTATGGCAAGTAAATGAAATAGAAGGAAAAAATAATTAAAAAATTTGCGTACACTACATAATATAGATACAATAGAGAAAATCAATGTAATTGCGGTGTTGGTGGAATACCCTGTTCCGTTTTTTGTTTTATGGATACAAGATAGCAAACGAGCTTGCAGCACCACCCATCCGCTGCCGCCCATGACAACTGTGACTGATTTTGAACAAGACTCAATTAGGGACTGGGATGGTTAGTCCAATTAGTTAAGAGAGTTCATTAGAACATTAGTTGGGCAGTTCGTTAGTAGGTATAAGGACAGGGGAAACCACACCTTTCCAACCGGACTATAATTGCTTTAAAAACAATCAACCTGTTGATGTCAACAACTGGACTTTCGCCCACAGACAAATCTGTGGTAGGTCTAGAGCATACTCCACCACGCTGCTCCAATGCGGATAGGTGGAGGGAAAACCAATGTCGAATGTTCTCAAGCCACCCGAAGATCTACGACAAGGCTTAACCATCGGGACTGAAGTCTTAACGTGCCCTCCGAAGCACGATAGCGCTCATGAAATTTTGCCACTAGCGGTCACCCATCCACAAACCGACCGCGACCGTCGTTGCTTAACTCGACGCGAACCATTGGGCTATGGACGCTAGGCAAGCCATTGGGCTAATTGTTAGCTGTTAGTTTGCATCTAACGAATGTCAGCAAGTTTTTCTTATTGCTATTAAGCTCGCCTAGCTTGAAATCCTTATTTCTGCAGCCACATTTAGTGGTAAATCTGAGACGCAACCGAGGCCATATTTGGGCTAAGCCTGTCTTTATACTGATAAATTACATCTAGTCAGCGGATATCGTTTAGGGATCATAATATTATGAGATATAGGATAGTATATCACTAGTATAGCACTGTAGCGGCCAGCCCAGTGGCTATCGAACTCGCCTTTCACTCGAGAGGTCCGGGTTCAAACCGCACCAATGACTTTTTAAACGGTTTTATTTAGCTTGTCCTGTTTGTTTATTTCTTTATTTCCATATTTATTTGGGTCAAATCTAGTAATTGAAATGTGACCCACTTCCTGTTGACGGATTTATCTGAAATTCGGTATTCACTTTTAGTTCTGATGACAATATAATTTAATATATGTGCAATCTAAGATATTAAATCTCACTTGTTATAACGGTGACGGACACATCGTGAGGAACCTTGAAAGCCTGAGAGTTCTTCATAATGTTTTCGAAGGCATGTGAAGTCTGCCAATCCGCACTTGGCCAGCGGGATGGACTAAGGCCTAATCGCTTACATGCTGAGAGAAGACCCGTGCCCAACAGTGGGACAAATAAATGGTTGTGATGATGATGATGATAGCACCGTATAGAGCGTCAGCGAACGCAGTGATAGTAAATCAAATATAAATAAAGAAATCCATATCCATACTAATATTATAAATGTGAAAGTGTGTTTGTTTGTTTGTTTGTCCGGCTTTCACGTCGGAACGAAGCTATTATATGGTATGGTTTTTGTGTGTGGAGATAGTGAGGAGGGTGGAGAGTTTTTACAAGGAAGAGTTTAACAACTGTATTATAAGTGGAGAGTTTCCTGATCTGATGAAGCAAAGCAAAGTGATACCTTTGTTCAAGTCCGGAAATAGTACAGATCCAACCAACTACAGGCCGATTTCAATTTTACCGGCTTGTAGTAAGATTTTTGAGAAAGTAATTCTTCAGCAACTTCTTAGCTACTTTACAAGTAATAAACTCCTACATAACAAACAGTTTGGCTTCACAAAAGGCCGTTCAACAACTGATGCGGGAGTTGAATTATTTACTGATATTATCAGTTCTTGGGAGGATTCACTAGATGCGCTGGGCATATTTTTTGATTTATCCAAGGCATTTGATTGTGTACAGCATGAAACCTTAATCAGGAAACTCAATCACTATGGCATTAAAAATACCGCACTGAAACTTCTGATTTCTTATCTCAGCGAGAGAACTCAGAAAGTTGAAGTAAACGGTACAAGATCGTCTGGGTCTTTAGTACAGATGGGGGTCCCACAAGGATCGATTCTGGGTCCGTTCCTATTTTTAATATATATTAACGATCTACCATATATGGTAGAGAATAATAACGAGATTGTATTGTTTGCGGATGACACCTCATTAATTTTCAAATTAAACAGGCAACAAACTAACTATGACGATGTGAACAATGCTCTCTCTGAAGTGGTGCATTGGTTTAGCGTTAATAACCTACACTTGAATAGTAATAAAACCAATTGCATAAAATTTTCAGCACCTAATGTGAAACAAGTAGATAAGCAACCAGAACTAAATGGTGAAAAACTGAACTTAGTTAGCTCGACTGTTTTCCTTGGAATCACCATTGATTCGAAGTTGCAGTGGGGACCCCATATCTGTCGACTGGCGGATAGACTAAGTTCTGCAGCTTATGCGGTTAAAAGGATACGCTGTTTAGCGGATGTCGATACCGCTAGATTGGTCTATTTCAGTTACTTTCACAGTGTAATGTCCTATGGCATTTTACTCTGGGGTAATGCAGCGGATGCTAATATTATTTTTATTCTGCAGAAAAGGGCTATCCGTTCCATATATAAAATGAAAAGTAGAGACTCCCTTAGAGAAAAATTTAAGGAAATAAACATCCTAACCCTTGCATCGCAGTACATCTATGAGAACATTATGTATATTCGTAAAAATAGGCATCAGTTTGTAAGTCGTAGTGACCTAAATGCCTTACGCAATGTAACACTAAGGAACGGCCACAAATTAGCGTATCCTAAATGCCGGCTTAATAAGAAAAGTCGTTCCTTCATAGGAATGTCTATTCTAATATTCAATAAAGTTCCGGCTGCGGTTCAGTCTCTGCCTTTACACAGGTTTAAAAAAAACATCAAACAAACATTATGTCAAAAAGCTTATTATAATATTCAGGAGTATTTGGATGATAAGAAGGCATGGGACTGAATTAAACTCTGACAGGCTATCACTATGCTTTTGTATTAATTATACTAAACATTGTAAGCAGGTGGCATATGGGGTGATTCTTGGCATACACGATGGGCTGTCTCGTGTCTGTCCTGAGCATGTCATGGTCATACTGTACATTCTTCTGTACAAATTAACTTGAATTTTAAAAGAGTACCGAGAGTTTTTTCCTCCGGCTTTTTTCTCTCTCGGCCTACACTAGGGCATAGGATAAGAATATTGTAAATTCTTCCTAAAGCCGATGACCAGATAGATAGTCTATCGTGACTTAGAGCTTAGCCTAGTGGTAGGTAATTATTGTAAATTAGCCTTAAGCACCTTTACTTTATATTAATCAGTTTAGAATAGCATTATATCTCTTCTGTTTAAGTAGTTTGTTTGTTCTAGACTTTCGTTAAGCGTGTATAATCACCTCATGGCGAAATAAATTATTTGACTTTGACTTTGACTTTGACTTTGAGTGACGTAGGCTACTTTTTACCGCGGTAAAACATCCACGTGGGAAGATATCGATGTTTTGTTATTTGCAGTTATATAAAACTAGTGGACGCCCGCAGCTTCGCTCGCGTGGAATTAGACATTCACTAACTACAAAAACGGCAAAGTTTCATACTAACTTTGCACCCCCGTTTTACCCGCTTAGGGGGAAAATTTTCAAAAATCCTTTCTTATTGCTCCCCTACGTTATAAGAGGAACCCCTGTGCAAAATTTCAAGTTTCTAACCCTTATAGTTTAGGCCCTGCGTTGATATGTCAGTCAGTCAGTCAGTCAGTCAGTCAGTCAGTCAGTCACCTTCTCCTTTTATATATATATATATGTACTCTGTGGTTATTTGCTAGATATTTAGTTCCGGATGTTGTTAATAGATGGCGTACCTTACGTAGGTACCCTTTATCTGCGGTCAGCATTACCTCTGATTGCTCTAAGTATCTGTAACTGTCATTATTCATCCACCACAAATATGATAAACAACTAATTGTTAATTCCCTTTGACCACGCGGGCGGAGCCGCGGGTAAAAGCTAGTAAATAAATAATTACCCGTACATTTAATATATGATTCAAGTGTATATTCATTTTGTGTATTTCTTACACAAAATGCGTAAAAGCCTTGCAGGAACGCAGGACTTGCAGCTCGATAGTCGTGGCTTAGCGATGTAATCCTGACAAAAAACCTACATATTATCTGTCTGAACAGGTTATCCCATAATTCAGATGAAACAATTAATAATGATTTCGCTAAGAAGACCACAAAAAGCTCGCAGGTTTAGCGCAACCTTGAGAATGGAGCCTAATAGCGCTTTAATGGCCATCCGCGAGATTGATGGCAAGAGTGCGGCGAGGTATGGCGAGGTGAGGAAAGCGCGCAACGATTTATTGTGATTTAAGATTTTGTTCCTTCGTTATATTTTCGTGCCGAAAATTCCTAAAGTATATATATATATGTAATGTAGATAATAAATATCTTGGACATACTCACACACGGCCATTTGATCCCAAAGTAGGCGCGAGCCAGTGCTATGGGTGTCAGAGACTGATATAAATACATAGATATTTTTAAATACATACTTAAATATTAATATTAACGTCCAGACACAGAACAGATACAAGTGTTCGTCACCATTCGAACCCACGACCCCTGGCGCAATAGACAGGGTCACTACCGATTGCGCCAATGGGCCCATCAAGATAATGGTGAGGTAGTTGTTGTTATTTATTATTTAACCTAAAATTCCACGAACCTACCAAATATTATAACATAATGTAAGTGTATATTCTGTCGGAGCTCATCTCAGAGTATGTATATAAAGTATAAAAGATAATAGTAATAGTAGGTAGTTGTGTAGTTGACCATGACGGCTGGTTTTGGTGACAGTGCACTTTACTGTTGTTACATGAATTCGTGGCTGATTCCTTGATAGATGATAAAGTTGATTGACATTTTTAATTCATTTTGACCTTGACAGGTAATTTAGTTGAGATTGTTTTTTTTTCAGTTTTATAGGCAAATGGCGAACAAGTGTTAGGAGACCAACTGTTCGTTTTGATTAAAATTATTTAAATTGTTTAAAAATATATTAAGTTTTTAATTCTGTAGCGGGTAGTGTAGTCTAAATATTAGAGAACATTGAATCTTCATTGGAATATTTTTGAAATTTAGGTACAAATCGATTTATGGATCTCGCTATTCTTTGCCAACCAACATTCTAACATGGACTTATTTTGATTTATAACCATTGCAATGCCCATCTCATTAATAAATGTAATACATTTGATGCGATTGATTACCAGGTTTGAATGTAATTGATTGCGGTAAAATCAACCAGACAATTAATGCAGCCATTGATCCTGTTCACGTTTGCTTGCATCCATTAACATGTTTAGATAGGACTTGCGTTACGAGTCCAGCTTGTTTGATAGTATTAACAAGCTTGTTCAAGGTGAATGCTCGTGATTAACCGGCTCTCCCCCGGGACGCCAGTGTCGCACCGATATTGGAGATAACGGGAGCAAATTACACTCTGTAATCGGACCAGGACATATGGGTTTGGGATCGGGTGTGTGATTAATTATCCTCCTGGACCTATTGTTATAGAAGGAAGATTTATCTGTTTGCCGAGAAGACTGTAAGTCTAATCCATACATGGTAAGCTTCACGGTCTACGTAGGGAGAAATCAGGACAATTTTATACGAAACTAGTGGACGCCCGCAGCTTCGCTCGCGTAGAATTAGACCAATTAACGACGTCTGCCCGCGTTCGGATTGCCCACTTGACTTCAAAAACGGCAAAGTTTCATACTAACTTTGCACCCCCGTTTTACCCCCTTAGGGGGTGAATTTTCAAAAATCCTTTCTTAGTGCTCCCCTACGTTATAAAAGGAACCCCGGTGCAAAATTTCAGGTTTCTAACCCTTATAGTTCAGGCCCTGCGTTGATATGTCAGTCAGTCAGTCAGTCAGTCAGTCAGCTTCTTCTTTTATATATATAGATACGTACTAATTTCATTCGAATGTAATGATGACTTATGACGACAGAAGTGTATTGCTCACCAGACTTCTAAATCAATACATATAATAAAACTCTAGCGAGACCGCGTCTCTACATTGCACTAATTAAAAACTATACCAGCGAGTCAGTAAGAAAGCTAGAGAGCACGAACCATCTGATATCGCATATGTCAACTCTGACAAACTTTGAACAAGACGAATAAAAGGTCTGAGATTTAGTGAAGCCACTTCAGTTGTTAAATTGCTAGTTCATTACAGACTGGCTGAGCCCAGAGCTGAGTGCACAGATATCGGAGACAACAGAAGCAATTTACACTGTACTCGGACAAGAACGTACGGGTTTCGGAATCAAGTGGGTGATTAATTTGGACTCTGAGGTCGTTATTGTTGTAAATGGAAGATGTATGCACCTGATAGGATATTCTATACGCTTTCGCAGTTTCCTTAATAAAACAAGTCATCCAAAAGTGCTGACACGTCAAATTTTAGTAGATGTATTGATGCGATAATCGGAACGATATTTTGCCGATATTTACTGTAAGTACAAATTACGAAATTCAGAGAGGCCGGTGTAGTAGTCTCACTACTTATTATGGCCTTGGCACCACATAAGCGGTGATTGAATGTATTAAACATCTCTGGCTACCCCTTGTGCGAACTGTATTTCCCGTGATGTCATGTATTGTTGTATACCGCTGTAGGTATAATAATAAATCCAGCGCCATTTCCGTCGCTACTTCCAGCCTCGGCTCATTAATTCAAGGTGATGATTAATTTGTTGCGTTTCCTCGCGAACTGAGGAAGAATTAATTTTGTCTTGCTCTTACATACAAAGTCTACGGCAATTAATAATGCGATGATAAAAATAGCATGTAACATATTTCATAGCACATGGTTGCTTAATTTATGTTGTTCGTTGATCATTCGCCATGTATTCTGTAATGTAACTAACTTACCCATTGAACTTTAAATACTTACTTAATATGCTCTGTAAGTGAATGTATCTTTTAAAGATACGTAAATCTTAAACCGTTAACTGTACTTCATTCCATGGGAATGTTAGGTATATAATTAAAAGGTTATATTTAACTTCACTCTGTATGTATGTCCTGGAATCTTGCAATCAATATTTCACCCACTTCCACTGAAGCTATCGAGCTGAAATTTGGCACACATATTAGGTTCCGATGACAATGCATGAAAATAAAATAAAAAAATTATAAAAGCTATTTTAAAAAAAAATTTTTTACAGTATAGTTTTATTTTAATGATTAGCCGCACAGAACAGCTTTTATCTGTTCTGCGGTTAGCCGTCGTCACGATATAAAGAGAGGGCGGGAATGGTTCATTCAAATCCATCAAATAATTCTAGCATTATTAAGATATTCTAGACAGGACCGGTCGGAGTGGTGTCGTTTAGGAGAGGCCTATGTCCAGTAGTGGACCTCGATAGGCTGATGGATGGATGGGTGATTTTAACATCTTCAAAAGATATATTATACATAGGTATATTTCATAAAGTAGACTACATCATCATTAGAATGTCTTAAGTACAGAATATGAGAATTGGCTAGGATCGAAACCAAATAGACGTAAATAGCTATGTTGAATCAGGAACATGAAAGGATGTCGACAATGACATTGATATCGATGCAAAGGCAGTCTCGCTTTGCCGCTGCACATCCATTATGCGGGCGCACGGAGCGGGTAATGAAGTATCTGCTAACAGCGGCGAGGTCTCTGGCCGTTTACTTGGAGATTTTTAACGCGCGTTAAGATGTTGGAGCTTACTAGGGCATCATAGGGCTGTCCCTGTAGCTCTGGACTAGAATAGTGCTACGGTATCCCCTGCCTATCGTAAGAGGCGACTAAAAGGGGGCTTCTAGGCTCACGGAAGGCATGAGTGGGAGATCGAATCGTCCATCCAGTGAGCACGGGAAAGACAACGTTGTGAGTGGCTGCACAACGTTGTAGATAGGTTTCGACGTCTTTGGATGTTTCGTCCGAGACGAGCCTGTGTAGGGCACAGCGCTGGAGGGCACCGGTGCGTTCTATCAGAGATCCCGGAGCCCTCCACAAGCGCCGAGGAAGGCCACCGAGGGGGTTTTAGTGGGTGGAAAGTGGTGGTAGATGAAATGAAAACCATTTACCAAACAAATACATGTGTAGCGTCCATAGCCCAGTGGCTCGCGTCGATTCAATGTGATCGAAAGAGTTAAGCAACGACGGGCGCGATCGGTTCGTGGATGGGTGACCGCTAGTGGCAAAATTTCATGGACGCTACCGTGCTTCGGAGGGCACGTTAAGCCGTCGGCCCCGGTTGTTTTCAATGCTGGAAACAGTCGCTAAGCCTTGTCGAAGTTCTTCGGGTGAATTAAGAACATTCGACACTGGGTTAGTCACTAACCCCTCCGCCATTTCGCATTGGAGCAGCATGTGGGAGACCCGTGTCCAGTAGTGGGACGTCTATGGGTTGCAGCGAAACAAATACATGAAGGTATAGAACGCAATATAAGAAACAATGGTCGGGTCAACGAGTCCCATTGATATCAATGCTTGGCCACGTCGTAATTCCGTCATGTAATTGCCCGATTTTCGCGTAACACAATCCTCATATTTCTACGAATCCATCTTAACTGTGTCCCTCGCCGAAATAGACCTTTTCACGCCTTTTAAATCTGAAGTTCTAATACATATTTATCACTCAAAATGACTTAGGTATAAAAGTGCTGTAGTTTCTGCGAAAACCCCATTTAATAAGGGTCGCAGACGACTTCTACATTTGGCAAATGGAATTTTTGCGAGAAAAGACTGTGTGTATTGTGATAGTGTATGTCAATGTACAGATAACATTGTCTGACAGTGAGGTACAAATTATTCCTTGGGACATGTTTGAACATGTTCATGTCTATACTATGGACATGTTGGAACCTCAATATCCACTAAATTACTATATTATCAACGCCTATCACGTTTTAGAACGAATTTGATTTTACGGACGATTGTAACTTAAAATACCTACGCGCAGGACCGGCCTAGGTTCGGATTGTGGGTATTCGTAGGTTTGTTTGTAGGTACTGTTAGGTTTGTACCAGTCAAATTCGTGTGAAATCGCACCAAGACCTCCTTCGACCCTTTCGGCTGACGATTATCTAGAATCGTAGATGCTCTGATACTAGATTTTTTTTTAAATTATTACATTGTCATCAGTATGCATAGTTTCAAATTAATTCAACGTTTTGAAGTGGGCGAAAATCATGTTCAAACATTCGGTTACAAACATAATAAGGTACGTACCTACATACATACCAAGTTAATAAGAGCGTGTTAATATGTATAAATGTAGGTGTTTCAGTATCTCATCTCTGATCCCCTAGTAGAGGCTCTGCCTTGTTCGGGATCAGATGGAAGTGTGTGATTTTTACTTTTTTAATAATTTTGTAGTGAAATTACTTAGTTCAATAAAATAAGGTAGGTAAATTAGTATAGAAGTACGTGTGCAAAATATGTAGATACCTATTCATAAATTATTTACGTCTAACCGTCTCATTTACAAGCTTCCTTGTCATTTCTAAGCTTTAAAGATTAGAATAAATAAACAATTTGCATTTCACAACTAATTATTAAGAGTAAAAGCTGTAGTTAACGCAAAAATTCTGTTGGCAGAGGCACTAAAACTAAGAAATAAAATAAAAGAGCCTCAACAGCAGAGATGCTTTTAAGAAAGCTCTTGAAAATAAATTAGATACTATTCCACCGTTCCCTACTTAAACCTTTGTAATAGTCGAAAGTGGATTACGAGGGACTGATAGATTTAGTTTTAAAATTGGGCTAAAATGTGTTACATATTTCACAACATCGTTGTTATATTCCAAAACGTAGAGCACGTAAAATTCAAGGTTTAACCTTGCCCTTGATAAGTTATTTTATTAGTAAATAAAATCAATCGTTCAGTTTATTGCAATTTAAATAGAAAATCATCATTATAGCCCAATATTTTCCGACTAGTAAGCAAGGGTTACAGCGACAGCCGAGTGGCTATCGAACTCGCCTCACTTGAGCGGGCTGCTTTCAAATCCAAGCGGAAAGCACCAATGACTTTTTAATTTATTTATAATTTATGTATGTCACAATTTCATAAAATTAAAATGAAACAAACGTCTAGCCTTCATTCCTGATGGCATTCTCTCCCAGTCAACCCATTTCCATTTGATTGTATTATTATGAAATTAAATGTCACCTGCTGCAACGGTGAAGAATCATCAGTGAACCCATTTCCATTTGATTGTACTATTATGAAATTAAATGTCACCTGCTGCAACGGTGAAGAAACATCGCGAGGAAACCTGCATGCCTGAAAGTTCCCCATAATGTTCCCGAAGCCATATGAAGAAGGGCCTACTGGCCACTGGTACGAATTGGCAGGCTGCCTATTCGTAATAATTATTCGTAACTACGTCACAAATTTTCAAGCATAATTTTACTATCGATAGAATAAAACTTACAACACTCGCGTATGTGACCCTGGTTCCTCTTCGCCTCTGATAAAACATTGAAATCTTCACGACTAGCTTATTAGAAAATTGCTTTCACTTCTTCTAATCCCCAAAGGGTCCACTGCTGGTCAAAGGCCTTTCATAATCCAAGCCTCTCTCCAAAGTCTCGCTGTCTTATTGAGATCTCTCAATCCATATCAAACGAGTAGTCCTTTGATTTTACCAGTGCTCCTTTAGATTCTAGTTCTACATCCACATTCCACTGCGACCCACTGCTGGGCACGGGTCTCCCCCGCAGACACTGCCGCGGGAGTTCTAGAGCATACTCCACCACGCTGCTCCAATGCGGATTGGTGGAGTATGCTCTACATCAGTTCATCAGTATCACGTAGGTACCAACAAAAAACAGTAGGTACTTAACTTTGGAGACCACAAATAAGTTCATAAAAATCATCAATGTACAAAGTTTAGCTTAGGACACAGGATTAGATTATACTCGTAGTTTGAGTTGAGTTGGGAATGATGGATCACTTCGGTTTTGTTTGTTCTAAGTCACTTTGAAATTTTGGCAAGTTTGTAGGCAGGTGTTTATATTTGCTGTATAAAGACAGCCTTATAGTATAGTTTATTATTGTACGTCTGTGAAAACATGCGAGACTTGGCGCATTTTGGGTATAAGAAGGTGAATGTTGGAACTTTTCGTTATGGTACGACGCTGCCAGTGCAATGGAACAGTTATACCGACATGGCATAACAATAGATACACAACAAGAATCAATATGATATAATCTATAGTTTCTTGTTGTTGACTAAATGTCAGGAAAAAGCAGGTTTGGGCTTATACAGCTAAACAGCTCAAATCTCAATACTCACATTTTCGCATTTATAGAAAGAGAACATGTGATACAGAGTCACACGGAGGCATGTGTTATAACGATTTTTTTTTACATGACGATTGTCATCAGTATACACCTATAGCAATCCGCGTTTGGAACTTGGTTCCAAAAAGGTAAGCTAAAAAGGATAGTAAGTAATATAAATGTCTAATATCAGACAGGAAAATTAATCTAACTCTAATTTAAATTTCCTCAAACGCTCATTTATCTCACTTAAAATTTTCTGCAAATGAATTTGAAACAAGATAATTCAATTTTGTAGCATTTTTCGTTTAAATAGCAGATATTTTTCGTTTAAATCTTACAAGATAGAGCTATTAGCTCAGAATCATCCAATTGATCCCAAGATATCCTTTGTTTTACGCTTAACCTTATCTTAGCTGCAACCCATAGACGTCCCACTGCTGGGCATGATTCTCCCCCACAGACTGCGGGAGGTCCAGAGCATACTCCACGCTCATGCAGATCGACCCTTTTTACGAAAATCCGGAGGTATATGAAATTTGTCAAAGAATGTTTATATGGGTAAGAAGTGTAGAATGTTAAATTTTTATATATTACTAGCTTTTGCCCGCAGCTTCACCCGCGGAAAAAGTGTAATCAAGTTAGGAATTAGTGTAGTTGACGGTGGGCATGACAGATTTCCAATAAACGCGCATAGCATCCCAAGGGAACATATTTTCGGGATAAAAATTATCTTATGTGCTAATGTAGGTTATCTTCTACCTATGTGCTAAGTTTCAGCCAAATCCGTTTTGTAGTTTAAGCGTGATTGAGTAACAAACGTACAAACATCTAAACATCCAAATTATAGTAGGACTGTGGTATTTTTTCTTTATAGATAAATGTATTTTACTTCCCAAATTACGTAGCGTTACCGTCCACATGTTACCTACGTGTGTTCTCTATCAAAAAAGCACTTGTTCTTCGAACTAATGTAAGGGCGCTCAATTCATTAGCCCTCCCTAAATCACCGATAAATCGCAAGCCCTCATTACGGGGTGATTGCCCAGCAATTTATCTTCACTCCCACTTTGGGAGCGGTTGTCCAATATTTTTGTGTAATGGCTGTTTATTACTAGAAACTAGATTGATATTAACAGCGAAAGATCTTTGTAGAAGGCTATTGGATATCAGATGAAATTAATATGCCTGTTGTTTTTTATTTATAAAGATGTATTTATAAAGGTACCATTGTTGTAAGGTTTCTCTCCTTTTATAATTTAAATTGATTGATTTGAGATTGTCTAGACAACATTTTTTTGTTTTTATTTTATTTTATAAGACACGCCAACCCCGTTACATACAAATCATTTACAAATATCACATCAGACACAGCTGTGGGGAGATCCAAAACTCCACCACGCTGCTCCAATGCGGATTGCTGGAGGAGTTAGTGGCCAAGTGTCGAAGACCTTCGGGTGGCTTGAGAACATTCGACACTGGGTTGGCCACTAACCCCTCCACAAATCCGCATTGGAACAGCGTGGTGGAGTATGCTATAGACCTCCCGCAGCAGTGTCTGTCGGGGAGACCCGTGCCCAACAGTGGGAATTCTATGGGTCGCAGCAGCGAGCGACCTGTAAATTAAGACTTCATCAAATTGCCAGCATATCATTCGCAAACCTATAAACGTGAAACAAAACAATATCAGACAAACGTATGCCATTTACAAGCAGGCATCTACGTGAATGAAGCGCGGAAAGTTGCCCACCGGAGTGGAATATAAGAAATGGGGTCCATGTTTCACGAGTTTCACGTATCTGCTTCATATTCTTGCTTTGTTGGGCAAACGGTCGATAAAGTGTCTCAAAGCTTTGCACCACATGTGTGAGTTCTGTGTTCTGTGGGCGGTACATGGTTTGGTTACGGCGGTGACAGCCCAATGGCTATCAAGCTCGGCTGCGTAGCTTATGTTAAATAAAATTATAATTTAAAAAAAAAAAAAAAGCTTTTTACTACTTTTATTTTTATTTTCGTGCATTGTCATCGGAACCAAATATCTGTGCCAAATTTCAGCTCGATAGCTTCAGTGGAAGTGGGTGAAATATTGATTGCAAGATTCCAGGACATACATACGAGTTCTCAAGCCACGCGAAGGTGACATGGCTTAACGATTGTTTTTACAATTGAAAACATGAGATCTACGCGAGCCATGGGACATTGAACGCTTCCGAAATAGTAGATAATAATAAATTCCAAGGGGTGTAATAAATCTGCTGGACGGTCGTGTGAGCGGACTATAGATATCGGCCACGACCTTTTGTTTTCCGTTAAACTTATCTCAGACACTTTAATGGAACCATAATCCAACTTGCTTTGGTCGGTTTTCGATGTTCATCTTGGCCTCCAACCCTCTACCAAGATTTCAAAGATTCCGTTACATACATACGTATGGGCGTGTTAAAATAGAATTCGTCCCATATCAAAATCAAGTCGCATTCGAATTTTGAACTAATCGAGCCTTAATCCGAACATGAAACAAATTCTTCAATTGGCCGCCGTTCGCACAATTAACATCAGGTGTTCCAATTAAAATTCAATTCGATAAAAGCGAATGGGCTAATCCGTTGGATCTCGGTTCTCGGGGAAATTAATCGCGCGTCTATTCGGCCCTCGGCCGGATTAATTTTTAATCCCGCTGAGATGAGCTCACGGGAACGACTCTCGGCCACTTACCGGTGCCCCGTTCAGTGGCGATGTGAGATTTTATTAATAAGCCCTTAAGTATATTGCACACTCAATTATATATTATATATTTTTTTTGTTATACATGGTACACGTCACGTCTGCTATGCCCCACAAAGGTAGGCTTAGGTGTGATACAGCCTTTTTCACCAGTCAAGGCAAAGTCAAATAATTTATTTCGCTGTGAGGTGATTGGACACGCTTAACGAGTCTAGGTAACTAAAAACTAAAAGAAAAAGAGATATAATTCTATTCTAAATTGACAAATGTAAAGCAATTAATAATTTATTTATATACTTTATTCATAAACGATCTAACGTGAAATGTTATATAGGATTAGCTATTAAGTTTATTTAGGTCATGTAATTTTATATACTAAGCATTCTATATACTAAGCATGGATAACTCACAGCTTTGATGACTTCAGTAACTGTAAGAATAACGCTTATCAGTAGTATTAATGCACCTAAAATAACTTCTCTACGGATATCTAGCTCGCATAAAGTGAAAAGACACTGAGAGCTGCTACCTAAATAGGCTACATTTCCAATGCAGTTTTGCCTCAAAAGAATGATGTATCGATGTGATTTTTTGCATAGTTGGCCTGGAGAGTAATTCAAAACTTGCCCATTTTTTAGGAATTATTCAACATACTTGTTCCGCTCAAAGAAGAAGAAGAAGGAAGAATTGGCTGCAGCGAAAATCCAGGGTGCTGCCTTCCACTTGCGGTGTGCGTGAACAGGAGGCGTGGTCACGACTGACACACACGTATTCCCCTAGTTATTGCATTAATATCAAAATATCATTTTCCCTTTTGTTGAGTATATTAGTCTAAACCCTTGGGGAACCCCAATCCCTTGACTTGTACAGACTGACTAGTGACTTCCTTCAGCATATCCAGGGAGCGCACCGGTGAGTAGTTTGCAGATATTCGTAGTTAACTAACAGGGCTGTACATACCCGTTTTTGAAGTTTGTGTCGCAGGGCCCACCGACCCTGTTGTACGATACACCATTTATTCTTTATTTTTTTAATATTTTCTTCATGCCTATTGTGAATAGAAACTCGTACCCTGCAGTCGGGTTTCAGTCAATCTCGAACTATCCAAACATTTTGCCCATTCTACAAATTTTAGTCCATAACAACGGCTGCATCCAATATAACTTATTCTGGGGCTCTATTTTTGAACCGCTCGCGTGTCTTAATCGTTCAACTGCGACTCTTATTCGTTAAATAGAAACAATACCGTACTACTTAGTCTATCTCTTGGCCCGCCAATCGAGTGTAATATCACTTGTTACATTGTAGTGATTTAAAAATACGGAATTTCGCCAGTCAATCGAGATATGATTATGTCACGCGAGTGGTTCAAAAATAGATCCCCTGGCGTCTTATTTAAATAGTGGCACGGCATTAACTTACCAGCTTACTGTAAATCTTACTTGACTTATCGTCTTAGACGGCAGGTAAGCCCCAAAACCCTGTCTATATGAGATTACCCCTGATTCCACGCGAATTCTTGTCGCATTGTTGAAGAGTAAAGAGTTAGTTAGCAAACATAACATAACAACAACTAATAAAAATACCTAGTATTGAGTATTGAACATATAATCACGCATATATTTCCTTGAATGGAAGGCAGAGGTGTGTGTGTGTCATATAGGTTAAGTCTCATATAGCAAGCCTATTGCCATACACCAGTTACAAATCCAGACCCTCATAATATCATTTCTCTAATTACTTATAATTTTATAATAATCTTTATTGCAAGAATTTAGTTACAAGAACGTGGAATAACAAATACGAATTCTTATATTCTACCATCAAAATGGTAAGTAGAATTAGAAGTAATAGAGAAGATTGTTGTACCTGGCTTTGCTTAGCTTCGTTTAGCTTCGCTTGAATAGCATTTTGTCATTGTAGCTGTTTGTACGGCAAGAGTCTCGCGGAAAATAATATTAACGTGATGTTTTCTGTCACGAGGCACTCGCGTGAAATATTAAAGCGAAAGGATTTGGACGAGATGAGAAAAACCTGAGCGTGTAGTATAATTATTATCTTAGATCTAGAGATTTTCTTTCGCGTCAAAACAGGTTTTTGATAAACAGTGTGTCATGCTTTTATCTTACTAAATAGGCTTTTATGTAGGAGTTGTGGGTTACTTTCGAAGACATTTTATACAATAATCAATTATTTACATACAATTTTTTATATTTTCGTAGCTTAATAAAATTCTTTGAATATTATAAGGTTTTCTGTAGGTATCATAAAGATTCTGATGCAGCAAAATATTGTTCATAAGAATAAGGACTATTAAAACTTATTAGCTACGAGATACATGATAGGTACGTTTAAAATTAGAATGCTTTTCTATTGCAATCAATATTTTTCCACTGTCCCGACCTAAGGTTCAGACTGTACCTAACTGAAATTGCGCGCCTAATAACTTATTAAATTCAATAAGTTATTTGGTCGTCAACCTGAACGACCTGTTAACCTTCCATAATTATTGCCAGTCCACACTCTTAATCAGGTGAATCAGTAGTCAGTGATTCCACTCGAAAGGTTTACAATTCTTGGTTTAAACATTTCGTCTGAAAAAAATCATGTTTAGTCTAAAATTTCTCCATGGTCGTTGCTGATGGATCCCTTATTAGTCTTCCGCCATCGCTGCCTCCTGCCCGCAGCCAGAAGCCATTACCAAAATCGCAATCAGCGCTCGCCCGTGAAAAACTAACCCTGGCTTGGTTACATGGAAATCCTTCCATAAATTGGACGCGGCGACGGCTTCGGCGCATTAATTTGTGGTAAATCGTGTGGAAAATGGAAATTTTGTGCAGCCTCTGGCATCAGGGGCAACCGAGTTAAGTTTGCGGATGGACCAGCTAAAAGACTTATGCGTTATTCAAAACTCAACCTTACCCCCCAAAGTTAAGGGTGCGGATAAACAGACATGGTTTACCCGTACGAAACGAACGCAGTAAGTTGTAGCGTCAGACGTAATGGAAATATTTGGTGTATGTTAACCAGAGGCATTCCCTACCAAACATAAGTTTCAATAAATCTAGGAAAATCAGAATGACATGATACAAGGGTTATTTAAATAGGGAATGGTAGTTATTGATAAAGGAAAAAAGTATGCAGCGACACCAAATAACAATCTTTAGCTCTTCACATAATGCTAATTCTTATCATCTCGAAAAGTAAAGAGGTTCTCCTGGAATACAGGATGAAAGTTTGCAAGCAATTTTTCTCAATAGTCTGATAAATTTGCAATTTGTAGCTATGGTTTGTTATTTTGTGTTTGTCCTATGTGTTTTTATTTTAATAAGAAAAATATAATTAATAAAAAGTAACTGTAAAAGCCTTGTCTGCCAATCCGCACTTGGCCAGCGTGGTGGACTAAGGCCTAATCCCTCC
The DNA here is from genome assembly GCA_944567765.1 of Carterocephalus palaemon. NCBI lineage: Eukaryota > Metazoa > Arthropoda > Insecta > Lepidoptera > Hesperiidae > Carterocephalus > Carterocephalus palaemon. The sequence continues at coordinate 13,589,481 of OX155643.1, forward strand.
CATTCTAAGAAGAGACCCGTGCCCAACAGTGGGACATAGAAAGGGTTGTGATGATGATGATGATGAACTGTAAAAGCAAGTGTTCGTTTAGGTTGTTTAGTTAGGTTAGGTCTTTTAAAATTTACACCCTGTATAATTTTAATTTTTCAAGTGGTGTTTCTCCTTAAGCCATGTGTGTTTTTGTCCTGGATATACGACAAACTTCAGTAGGTATGGAAAATGCTGATTTTTTGTTGTAGAACACCTCCAACATTAATTCAGCCTTTTCGTAGGGTTAAAAATGGTAGGAAATGTGAAAACTAAAGTGAAGTCACGTAATTATTTATTTACTTAACCTTTTGATGGATTTTAACAACAAAATACCATAATATATTTTGCTAGGCGGTACAACATTGTAGGCATACCTGGAAAATAGCACGGGGCCAAGAGTCCCTTGGGATACGGGATGGAAGTTTGTTAGATTATTTTTAAATTTCCAGTTGAATGAATAAAAATACAGGATATTATGTAGGAAATTTTTATCTCGATGATTTTCTTAGAAATGAAGGTCAGAAACGATCGATAGTGTCCTTGTGTAGGGTGGCATCTAGGAGTGAACGAAACTATTGTTATATTTTATTCCACGCAAGCGTGGCTTCCACTAATTATAAATATTGTCTTGTACAGATTATGGTTTACACAAGTTTATCTGTTGCATCGACGTTACAGAATAGATATACACCTATTGGTCGACGTTTAGCGTTTGCGTGACAACTCTTAAGTCGTGCGTAAAACCATAGATGTAGTTTCAATGGATACGCGCGTATTGTTTGCGTATAGATCATTTTTAAGATGCGTTTCCACAAATGCAATCGGAGTGGGCTTTTCATTAGACGATTTACGCAGTTGCATGTCAAATGTATGAAAACAACGCTTCGCTTTTCTCCGAAGATCTGTATCTTTTGATACACACCTTCAAATAATACACACAGACCATGCGCATGTGCATCCAACCCCACATACATGGCAGATATGCAGTAAATAAAACATCTCTAGTATTCCTTTGACATACTCGGCTGGTTCAATTTTCTTACCTTATTAAAAGATGCCAAAGGCAAAGGGGATGCATAAAATAGAATTTGCATTCTACTCTCGCAGCACAGTCTCAAGATACTTATAACAGTTCAAACTCCTTTTGATTTATGTTGCCCTGGTCACTCGCGTTCTGTATTTGTGTGTTATACAGTTTCTAATCACATTCCGGGATTATTCTAGTAATTTAAACTCATCTTCTTCCTCGGGGGATATAAGAATTTAACACATCCTAAGAAAGTCTAAGTAATATAATTATTGTACATAATACAATTGTATGTTTAAAATTGATTCTTCTCCTCTTTTCCTTCTTTGAAAATAATTACAATACCGATACGGCGTTTGGTGTCAGGCCATTTGCCAGTTTTATACTCTGTATGAATAATATGCTTACTTATTTCCGAAACAACTTTACATTATGTAGTGAAGGGTTGATCAAAGAACGCGAGGCCAACAAGACAAGTGATTGCGAGGAATCCAATCCCTTCCATCAGATATTCATTGGATCCGTGAATGCAGAACTTTGAACTAGACGGGATGGAATATTACGACGATATCCATACTAATATTATAAATGTGAAAGTGTGTTTGTTTGTTTGTCCAGCTTTCACGTCGCAACGAAGCTATTATATGGTATGGTTTTTGTGTGTGGAGATAGTGAGGAGGGTGGAGAGTGACGTAGGCTACTTTTTACCGCGGTAAAACATCCCCATGGGAAGATATCGATGTTTTGTTATTTGCTAGATATTTAGTTCCGGATGTTGTTAATAGATGGCGTTAGTAAAATTCATTTGCAAGTTCTAAATTTCTAATGATACATGTAAATTAATTAAGTCATAGGCAACTAATAAATTGGATTGAATTTTGAATTCGCGCTGGATAAATTGTTTTGGTTTAAAATTAATATGGTAAAGGAATAAGACATGTGTCATGTATGATAAACAACTCATTGTTAATTCCATTTGACCACGCGGGCGATAACAAATAAAAAAAGAAGTTAACAAGTTACGAGATGAATTATTTTTTCAAGTTATTATTTTTTCATTAATTAGTATTATGATGTTTTTTTTTCATCATCATCATCATCATCATCTTTCTTTGTCCCTTTCTTTGTCCACGGGCACGGGTCTCCTCTCAGAATGTGAAGTATATTTTTATTTACCGTTAATGAATTGAAGTGACATATTTTTTTAACAACATGGGTCCATAAGATAAAATATAAAGATACAAATATCAAATAGGCAGCAGGATTTGAACCCAGAACCTCTTGAGTCGATAAGATCGAACCACAAATCAAAACTATGGCACTTCGTGGCCCCATCAGATATTCATTGGATCCGTGAATCTGCCTTAACTCGGCTCATCGCTGGCTCCGTACGCCAATATCCAAATATTGGTTCAACATTTACGAGGATCGATGTTTGCTTTAAATATTGCAGATTGTATATTCCAGTTTCCTTGCAGACTTTATTATTTCTTTCTTTGTTCCTGCGCAACATTCGGCACACTATAGACGCTTTTTAAAAGCTTTTATTTAACTTCACTCGTATGTATCTATATGTATGTATGTATGTATGGAATCTTGCAATCAATATTTCACCCACTTCCACTGAAGCTATCGAGCTGAAATTTGGCACACATATTTGGTTCCGATGACAATGCACGAAAATAAAATAAAAATAAAAGTTATAAAAAGCTTTTTTTAAAAAACTTTTTAAAGACGCGATTAGCGTCACTTTGACATTTCATATGGCAGAACAAAGTTTGCGGGGTCAGCTAGTTACCCACATATAAATTTATTTAGCAAGTTCGAACCCGGGACCTCTATCCAGGACACTAGACCAACGAGGCAGTAAGCTTCGAAAAGGCTGATCGGCCTGAATAGTGTTTTGTATTCGCAAAGCACTTTTCAAGTTACGTAACGCATATTGAACGCGAGCTAATTTTCTTTTGGAAATTCAACAAATTGTATATTGAAAATCTCGATAATGATCACAGGCTGAATAATGATGAGTTAGGGCTTGGTACGTTTTTAATAACCGAAGCGGGTAGTTTTACGATCACCCGAAGCTCGCAGGTGAGATGAATTATTCACGGGACGCTTCGGGATCGTGCTTCGATATTAAATCTTGACGTGAAAACAACGCGCTTACAATATTTTACACTTAAAAATCGAAATTTCGTTTAGATTCCATTCGTTGACTTCCGTGTCTGGAATACGTGTTGGATGTAATACTTCCATACTAATATTATAAATGCGAAAGTAACTCTGTCTGTCTCACGCCTCACGTTTCACGCCAAAACTATAGAACCGATTGAAATGAAAGTTGGAACACAGATAGTCTAGAGCCTAAGAAAGGACATAGGCTACTTTTAATTAGAAAAAGGTGTTGTAAAGGGTTGAAAAGGGGGATGGAAGGTTGTATGAAAGTATTGTCATTTTCAGAACTAAAAGCATAAAATTTATATTTAGGCTGTTCATTAGATAAAAATAAATAATATGGCATTCAAAATTTGTAAAAATGTTACCCTGACGGGTGTTGTTATTGTGGGATAACACATTTACGGATTCATTACAAATTTGTGGAGCTGAAGTTAACGCGTTAAGAAGAAACTATTATTATGTCTAATTTCACGCGAGCGAAGCTGCGGCGTCCACTAGTGAAAAATAATCGTACAAAAGATGCAGACAACATTTGTTTGTATCAAATAAAAAATCGATATTTAAAAAATGTGTGTCACATTATCGTGTAACCTAGAAAGTTTCGGCGTTGGATGGATGGTGCTGTATCTTATATCCTTAAAAAATTAAAACGACTTTATTTGATTCACTCTTCATATGAAAACTAGTCATATCAGTCCGATAGGTTATTAAAATCTAAGCGCAAACTAAATATAAATCCCCTGTCTATTTAATTCGAGGACAGCGAGCTACCGAGATTGGCACTTAAGAAAATCGATAGAGGTTTAAACTACTTATCAATAAATAGATTGGGTATCCTCAAAAACTGTTACATAGTAAAAATAAATATAGTAAACAAATATATAGACCTTTTCACACACGGCCATCTGATCCCATACTAAGCAAAGCTTGTGCCACAGCTTGTGCTATGGGTGTCACAGACTGATATATGTACATACAAATATATTTTTAAATATATACATAGATATTTATATTGACATCCGGACACAGAACAAATACGTCACAAACAGTGTCCGTCACACGAACGTTTGTTTTCAGTGGGATTCGAACCTACGAACCAAGGCGTAGAACGGTAGAAGGCACTACCAATTGCGTTAGTGGGCCTAAGAAACTAAGGAAATATTTTCTTAAAACACGCATGACTATAGAAAAGTCATAGATGCATGTAGTTCAGGATCACAATAGTTCCATGGTAACCTCTGCTTGTCGGTATGTAATGTTACGGTGGTCAGAAGGAGAGGACAGCGGCAGCGTTTTAGTAACTTTTATTTCAAGTAAACTGAACGACTGAGCGAATAACTGAACCGATAGGAACTTGTCAGTATTAACTGCGAACAGGAGCTGTCCTTTTCTACACAAGGACAACCTTATATTTGGAAATACAAAGTAAATAATAAGGATGCATGGAAAATTAATGAAAGAATTAATTAATTAAATTACTATTAACTTTAATATGTATCTGAAATACTATTGACTATTATTAATAACTAATATATAATAAGTATTCCTACAATGAATAAAAATATTTGAGTTTGTATTTGAATTTGAAACATTCAGTTGCCCTTTGAGCGTTCACATCAGCGAAAACAACATTGTTTGATAATATACAGTGTAAATAAACGCTCGTTCGGAACAATCCTTAATATAACTCAATTTCCTGTACATAACAACTTCTTTTGCTGTTCTTACAACTCAAATACAATTTTAATACGGATAATTATGCATATATTATTACGGGCGGCAAGAGTGGAGCTTGAACCGTCCATTCAGTGATCCAGGAAAATTACGCTGTGTGGCGCGACGTTGTAGATGGGTGTTGACGTTTTACGTCTCGTTCTTGAGCAGCCTTTCTTTCTTTCATGGCTCTGGAAGGTGTTCTAACAGATATCCCGTAGCCTCACACAAGTGCTGAGGAAGGCCACCATGAGGATTTTAGTGGATGGTATTTCTACATAAACGTCGCTGCTATGTCTTTAGGCACCATGAAATGTTAACCACTCGTTAAGTAAAATAAAAAGCTTTGGAGCTGGATGTCTATTCAAAAATAGGGGCATTGCCTATTTTTGAATTCCGAGGCCTAGGCTGTCACGGTTAAACTGGCGATAATAAAAGGTAATAGCGGTCTCACTGTTTACAAAGCCATCAAATTGTACCAATTTTTTGGCGTCTGTTTACTTGCGCCGCCCGTGTAAACAGTTCCGTTTACGTCGGTCCCTTTGTTGAGAATAAATTAAATAGTAAAATAAATAATAAATAAACGCTCACTTCGGTATTTATCTGGTACCATGGCACAACATGGCAATATAAAGCATCGATATACATATACATACGAAGTGTAAAAAAGGTTAGATTATATGTTATCCACTCGGCAAGTGGCGGCACATACATTTAAATTTTGAGCATATTTTGCATAGTTTAAATAACTATGCTTAACAGATCATGTCACTTTGTATTGATATCTAGTTTGACACACGTATTAAATCAATGGTGTCTCAGATTAGGGAAGGAACGTATAATTGTACCGTTAAAAATTATGAAAGTAATACAGTTCTGCTGCGCTGTGCTAAGAAAAAGAAATCCAGAATGCGTGGCGAAAACAATCAATGAATATGAAAAAGGCGTACTTCTGCTATATTTGACGTTAGCGCACATTCCAGCGGTATGCTGAGCAATCAGTGTGGTGCGGAAACTGGCGAGCTTTCCGCCAGAGGACTCTTGTGCTCTCGCTGGGGCCACTAAATGAGCAGAAGAGTTCGCTCAAAATCTGCTGCATCCTATAGACGTCCCACTGTTGGGCACGGGTCACTCATCTAGAGCATACCTACTCCTCGCTCCAATGCGTATTGGTTGTCAAGAGCTACCTGACCACAATTTAAAAAAAAGAGTGTAAAATGTCAAAAACAAAAACTCTGAACATTCCTATTATCATGAACGCTAAACGTCGGATTTGCGCACACGTGTAATAACTTGAAACAATCCTTATTTTTTGTACATTGGCAATTTTTCTTATTGTTATTATACATCGTTCACTACAAAATATACTGCGTGTGTAAATGTATTATTTATGATATTTAAACTAGATATCAACATAAACTGACATATTCCATTACGCCTACCTAATAAATTTAGCAATACTTTGTTTCGTAAACCTCGCAACAAGGCTGGCTAAAAAACTGAAAATATCTTAATATCATAGGTTTCTAATACTTGTAATAAAAGGTTTTTTTGCTTTGATTTACGATATATCAATACAAACAGATTCATGTTACACTTAATGTTTAATGCGTAAAATTTAAAAAGGTCTACTAAAATAAATTTTATGACTTCATTGATATTTCACAGAGCTTAACAATCAACTTTACCGTTTCCTTTAAATTCCAATTTTAAAAAAATACAAAGAAATTGGAGCTTGTTAGATGCGCGAACTCCAATTTTGTTGACTAAATCTTCAGGAAGAATGTCAAAGGCATCTTTTAAGATCGGCGACACATACCGACGCTCGGTATAACTGGGCTTGTAAGCATGTTAGCCAAAATTCGGATCAAATTATTTGTACGAAAAGGCCGCTCTTGTGCAATTTTCCTAACAATATTATCCCGTCCGCGGATCTCGCGGCCCTCCCAGCCGTCCGTCAGGCGCAGTAGGTACTGCTTTATTAATTCAGAGCCTCTAATCGTCGGCTGTTTGCTGGCTTGTTGATTGGCTCTTGTCTTTATTTACAGTTGTTAGATACATAAAGTAGTAGATAATAAATTCAATAGTTTCATTTGGAGTTTTCTGGTCTTCACTGTTAGGAAAATAGGTATTAATTCTAATCGGTTCCGGTTTTATAATATTCTCGGTTTACCGGTTTCAGAATCTTATTACGAAACATTTTCATTTATAATTTGAGATCACTAGGTACTTTCAATTCACATTAATTCCTAAAATAACAATTCTGGCGGCCTCGAAAAATTCTGCCGCCCAGAGCCTCGGCTAGGTAAGGCCGCCCCTAAGTAGGTACTATTAAAAATATACTTCGAAAAGTTGTAAGAAATGATGTAAAATAATTTGTAAGAAGCGGTTACAGCCCAGTGGCTATCGAACTCGCCTCTCACTCGAGCGGTTACAGCCCAGTGGCTATCGAACTCGCCTCTCACTCGAGCGGTCCGGGTTCAAACCCAAGCGGCACGCACCAATGACTTTTTAGTTATGTGCGATTTAAGAAATTAAATGTCACTTGCTGTAACGGTGAAGGACATATCATGAGGAAACTTGTATGCCTGAGTTCTTAATAATGCTCTCGAATGCATGTGAAGTCTGCCAATACGCACTTGGCCAGCGTGGTGGACTAAGACCTAATCTCTCCCATTCTGAGAGGAGACCCGTGCCCAACAGTGGGACAAAGAGAGGGTTGTGGTGGTGATGCAGCAAAATGTATATAGAATAACGGGATAATACATTTACTGGAAACGTATGTATTCTGATATTCTGATGGATACCACCGGTCAAGCTATGTAGCCGACGATAACGGATATTGTCTATCGGATATTGGATATCCGAAATTCACTAATGAACAATTATAAACACGTTTGCGAAGCGTCCATAGCTCAGGGGCCCGCGTCGATCGTATGCGATCGAGTTAAGAAACGACGGGCGCGGGAGAGTTGAGGATGGGTGTTCGCTAGAGCAAAATTTCATAGGCATTCATAAGGCATTCTACAACTTTATATGTATAGCGAAGAAAAAAAATTGAGGCATTGATCAGTAACCAAATAGGTTTAATATAAAATCTATTTGGTCCCATATAGGCTCTGCCACTTAAATATTTTTTTCACATTAGAATGTATGAAAGAAAAAATACTGGAGATACATAGCGTCCGTCGTACCTACCTACTGGCACGAAATTCACAGCATGGCGTTTATTAGAGATTTCCCCCGGGATCACCGCATTCATAGCAATATGTTGGACACAGCTAGAAAATGGGGATGTCACGAATGTACGCATCTTTTTTTACATGCGGGTCAGCCTACATTTTTTAGTGTTTGGCTTTGTATAATGTATCGTCGGTCTATAAACTCGAAACATTCAGAGAATGACTTGTTTCTAGCCACAGCTATCATGACGGTGGCAACCCTAAGCAAGAAAAAGCTAAACTCTAAAAAGCCTAAAGGCTAAAGCGGAAAATGTTTGTCTTTTTTTGGGTATGTCCGGCCAAATATTTATGTCCGTCTTTTGTTAGACTTTTTTGGTTACGCGGAATTCGCATAACCTACGCGTGCAGTGGGAGGCGGGGGTGACACCATGTTCCTACTAGCTCTAATAATAAGTGTTCTGTGGTACTAGCGATGGACGAGTTATCAAAAACAATCGAAATATTCTATAGTGATTTTTATTAGTTCAAACGTTTAGTTTACATGAAACGTTTATTATTTAAATTAAGCTAATACTATATAATAATTTTCTATATATTGTAAGTAATAGAAAAAAGTTAAATTAATGCACATATTTTGAACTATTCAAGGCACGCCCCTGGATGTAGGTAGTGTGTTTTCGATCTAGAATTAAGAAAGTAGATACGAAAATAAATGATCTCTGAAATATTGTATTTTCAATCTATAAAGTTATTATTACATAATAACATATGTCATTTTATTCCAGTTAACAAGAAGGTCGACATTATCTAAAAATAAAGTTTCCATGAGTTTCACTGGGTAGAGTATGCCCAGTAATGTCCATGATTAAGGTAGGTAGCACTTAAAAACTAAATTACCGCAGTCTAAATCAACGTGAGCGAATCGGCGGGTGTTCCCTAGTTGTCCCCTGACTAATCTTAGTAGGCCTAACCTACCTTATGATTATACTTAAGAAATGACACAGTTGACAATAATAAGAAATGTCTAATGTACATACTGCAAAGTATACAGTTATTTATTACTAACGTAAGATTGGTCATATAGCCAATGATCAATAGTTAATCCAGTATATCAGACTTAGAGCGTTTATAATTTAAATAAATTACGAGTTACATAACATTAGTCAATTTAGATTAGGTAGCATTATAATGCTATAGAGATAGCTAGAGATATATCTCTTTTCTTTAAGTAGGTAATAGTAAACTTGTACCTGTAGCTCGGGACCAGAATAGTGCTACGGTAGCCCCTGCCTGTCGTAAAAGGCGACTAAAAGGGGACTTCTGGGGTTGCGGGCGGTGAGAGTGGGAGCTCGAATCGTCCATCATGTGACCCCGGGAAAGACGACGCTGTTTGTGGCTGTACAGCGTTGTGTAAACCGGGATGAGCCCGTCTTGGGCGCAGCACCGGGGGGGACCGGCGCATTCTACAAGAGATCCCAGAGCCCCCCTGTAGCGCCGGAGTAGGCCACCGAGTGGGTTTTAGTAGGTGAACGTCCGACATAACCCGGCGTCGCTCCCACGACGTTCGGGTACCTTTTCAAGGTTTCCCACTCGTAAAACAAAAAAAAAAGGTAATAGTAAACTTACGTTGAGCGTGTCCAATCATCTCATAGCAAAATAAATTATCTGTCTTCGACTTGGCTCGGCTCTACCCGAACAATTAAAACACGAACTAGCAAGTAAAAAACGTGAGCTCAAAACAATGCTGGTACTTAAATGTTATGCAGAAAAAAATTTTTTGAACAAAATATGAAGTGATATGATAGAGATAAGACTAATTAATTGTTATAGTAAATTGATATACCTACGTGTATATTTAACAAAAAGTAACTCTGTCTGTCTGTCTGTCTCGCTTTCATGCCATAACAAATGAACCGATTTAAATCATACGTGGAATGTTAAGCAATAGGAGTATATTGTCGGAAGTAGGATTTGCCGTGCCCACTCGGAGCGCGATTCGAGCAGGGCGCCGAAAGCTATTTGCGCTCCCAGTCGCGCGCACCGCACAGCACCGCTGGTCTCCGCTCCTGAGGGCAATGGGGCTTGTAAATACTTTAGTGGCGCGGTATCCGGAACTAGATGTATTTGTTTGTTCCCCTATTGAATTCCAAAAGGTGGCTAGACGTCTCATGGAATCATTGACCATTGGTAGCAGTGTTGCATAACATTGTTATCTAACTATATACATTTATTTTAAACTATAATAATAATAACATATATACTAATTTATTTCACATTTACGTTTGGTTTTAAGCTGTAAGTAAAATGTTGATTGTTAATAAATAAATAAATAAATAAATAAATAAATGAAATTTGGTACACAGATAGTCTAGTGTCTGAGAAAGGAGATAGGCAACTTTTTAATTGGTAAAAAATGTTGTAAAGGGTTGAAAAGGGGGATGAAAGGTTGTATGAAAGTATTGTCATTTTCAGAACTAGAAGCAACATTTATATTTTAGGCTGTTAATTAGATATAAATAAATATGGCATTCAATGTTTGTAAAAATGTTATCCTTAAGGGTGTAAAATAAACATATTATACGGATGACACATTTACGGATTCATTACAAAAATGTGGAGTTAAAGTTAACGCGTTAAGAAGAATCTATTATTATGTCTAATTCCATGCGAGCGAAGCTGCGGGCGTCCACTATATTATATAATTTAATTGAATGTAATAGAGAAATAGATACCTACTGCTAGTTTAAAATTTTTAATGAGTAGGTAATTTATTTAAATTATATGAATATTTGTAGTTCACGATCACGATGTTTACTTAGCATCACTTCCTTAAACTATACCAACTTTTTGTATACTTAACACAAATAAATAAATTTAAATTTAAATTACATACACATAACTTAAAAACTTATCGCTGTTTAAATGGTTGGAGCTGTAACTCTTGCTCTTTGCCCTGTTAGTCAGGTCCCAGTGCTAGGCGCGGGGGTAGTCACGGACTGCTGGAGGTCTAAAGTCTAAAGCATACTCTACCACGCTGCTCCAATGCTGATTGACGGAGAGGTTAACGGCCAATCCAGTGTCAAATGTTCTCAAGCCACCTGAAGCTTAACGATTGTTTTTACCATTGAAAACAACCGGCATCGACGGCTTAACGTGCCCTCCGAAGCACGGTAGCGCCCATGAAATGTTATCACTAGCGATTACCTGACAGCAAACCGACCTCACCCGTCTATGCTTATCTCTATCGATTACATTGAATCGAGCCGAGCCATTGGGCTATGAAGGACAGGAATAAAACGCAAACAGGAGGTCCCATTTCCATGCACTGAGCTCTGCATGTTTGACGATACATTTCGTACCTAATATGGCCCTTCCGTAGGGAAATCAATCATAAACGTTAATCAAATAGCTGACACTACGTAATATTAATTCCAGTTAATTTACCTTTGGTATCGGTCTCAGGTCTCATATTTGTGTTTGTAGCGTCCATAGCCCAATGGCTCGGGTGTAGCGTCCATAGCCCAATGGTTCGGGTGGATTCAATGTGATCGAAAGAGTTAAGCAACGACGGGCGCGGTCGGTTTGTGGATGGGTGACCGCTAGTGGCAAAATTTCATGGACGCTACCGTGCTTCGGAGGGCACGTAAAGCCGTCGGTCTCGGTTGTTTTCAATGTTGGAAACAGTCGTTAAGCCTTGTCGAAGACCTTCGGGTGGCTTGAGAACATTCGACACTGGGTTGGCCACTAACCCCTCCACCAATCCGCATTGGAGCAGCTTGATGGAGTATGCTCTAGACCTCCCGCAGCTGCGTCTGTGGGGGAAACCAGTGCCCAGCAGTGGGACGTCTATGGGTCGCAACGAGTGAGCGATCGGTCTCAGTGGTTAGTAACCAGTAGGTGGTTTGTTACATAAATGTGTGCTTGTTCTTGTGTGTGTTTTGTTGGAATTACACTGTAAAATTCAGCTGCCGTAAACAAAGTAGGCCGCACAAAAATTTCGTTAGCGCCATCTATGCACTACCGAATGAATCAGTTTCACAATTGTTACTACTGAAATGTTTCACTTGATGGCACAACAAAATTGTATTCTGAAAGACGCAGTTGAGACTTATTCTAATGATTATAAGCGGAGTGTGATTTTCATGTACTTTCTTTAGTGCAACCGATTATTCGCTTTATTGCTATGCATTACAGACTAAAATTGAATGAACACGCTTAACGTAACACTTGGCAATACGTTCGGCGGTACGGGACGTCACACTTTTTTTATTAAAAGCTTTTATTTAACTTCACTCGTATGTATCTATGTAAGTATGTAATATGTATGTCCTGGAATCTTGCAATCAATATTTCACCCACTTCCACTGAAGCTATCGAGCTGAAATTTGGCACACATATTTGGTTCCGATGACAATACGTGAAAATAAAAATAAAATTTAAAAAGCTTTTTAAAAAAAAAAAATTTTGCGGTATAATTTGTATGTGTAGGCGTTCATAAATTTATAAGACGTTATCAGGTCAAAATAACAAAGTACGGTATGTACTATATACGGTATGTACGGTATTGAGATCAATCATCCAATATGGTAATATAAAAAATCACAACACAAATCTCAACACCATCCAATATGGTAATATAAAATTATAACTTTAGATAATATCAAATTCATCACATTTTCATTTACGAGTATAATTATTTTTTGTGGTTAAAACAATTATACCGGAATGAGAAGCAAGGCAACGAAATAATCAGTCTGATTATTGGTTGACCGCTTAGCTTCCCGCAGAGATGATTTCCGCAACATGAATATGATTGTTACTTTTTTTTTAAAAGCTTTTATTTAACTTCACTCGTATGTATCTAGGTATGTATGTCTGTATGTATGTCCTGGAATCTTGCAATCAATATTTCACCCACTTCCACTGAAGCTATCGTGCTGAAATTTCGCACACATATTTGGTTCCGATGACAATGCACGAAATTTAAAAAAAAACTTATAAAAAGCTTCTTTTTTTAAATTTAAACATTTATTTATTAATCAAATTATACTCGTATTTATCTGCTGATTAGCGATGCTGCGTGCGTCCACTGGTTCATGAATACGTTAACAAAAATCTTTGTAAATACTGTTTTTAAATAACGTTGTAATGTAAACAGTGAATCTGATCTTCATTGTTAAAATTATTTTATCGGCGATTTATACCTGTCGTGCAAGGTTTGAGCCGGTGTAATTAAATGTTGGTAATAAGACGTCAGGGAATTGAAGAGAATGGAAGGGCATGCTTTTTTTATTTGTTTAAAGAAATAAACATTCGGTGGTTTTAAGAGGAAAGATTTGTTTGTAATGTTTTCGCACAAAAACTACTGGCCCGATTTCAAAAATTATTTCACTATTAGAAAGCTGCATCTTCACTGAGAGACATAGGCTATACAATATTACTAGGTGTAAACGTAACTATTGTTATGTCTAATGACACGCGAGCGAATCGGCGGTGTATGATTTTACTCTAGTACCTATAGAGATTATAACGTAAAATGGGCGTTCTCGCGAGTAATGAACAACTCATTCCGGGAATAAGATATATACGACGTTGGTTAAATCGGCCCTATATTACATATAATAATATGATTATAGCCGTTACAAATAAAATGCCACGCCATTAACTCTATATAAAAAGATGTTGTCTCGATCATTTTCATTGCCCGTAAGATTGTGGGATCGCCAAGAAAACAATACAAAACGAATACACAAGTGTGACTAGTGATAAAAATTAAAATAGACTAAAAAATTTAAAAAAAAGTGACAACAAAACGATAAAAATTCCACTGACTAAATAATAACGAGTGTGAAATTTTAAGTTAATGGTATAAATTAATTGTGTGAGTGTTCAAAATGATAATTTTTTTGTTGTTTATGGCGCTTCTAGTGTGGGCGATACAAAAAATTTGGAAAATCAGGAGAATACTGATGGTGTCGAGAAAAATACGCAACAAATACGTAGCTCTTCCAATCGTAGGACATGGGCTTATGTTCCTTGGAACTGGTGAAGGTATTAAATACTGTTTGGTTGATTTTCAACAAATTATTGTAGTCATCGACAGTAAAGCACTTACTTGTCTTCACAGATCGAATGACTGCTCTGAACAAGTTCGGATATGAGGCTATGAAAAGTAAATACGGCATTACAAGCCTTTGGATGGGATCGCAGTTATATGCAGGTGAGTGATAATTAAAATTAAAAAAAAAGCTTTTCATCACTTTTTTTTTATTTTCGTGCATTGTCATCGGAACCAAATATGTGTACAAAATTTCAGCTCGATAGCTTCAGTGGAAGTGGGTGAAATATTGATTGCAAGATTCCAGGACATACATACGAGTGAATTTAAATAAAAGCTTTTAATAATATCTTAGACATTTTCACACACGGTCATCTGACCCCAAAGTAGGCGCGAGCCTGTAATAATTATGGGTATCAGACACTGTTTGAAGGGATGAAAAAAGTTCATGAGTAATACTTAATACAGATTTTATAGAAGTGCTCCTGCCACTATAGGAGGATACCGCCTTGCTTTTTATTTAAATTAGAGTGGTTAGACTAGACTTGATATCTAGAATTTATTTGCAAGTTTAAAAACTTTACTGAAATATCAGTTTAACAGATTTCAATAATTAACATTTAAGCGTATTTATTAAGTAGTGCCTACAATGTAAGTAAATGTAGTAGTTAGTGACATATTATTGTCTTACAGTTACAGCTGATCCTGTGATTGCTGCATTAGTGTGTAAAACATGCCTAGAGAAACCTGATTTAATGAAACAATCAAAACATCTTATAGGAAACGGATCCATCTTTGCCGAAGGCAAGTTATTTTCTATCGCACTGTTCACAACTAGAATTAACCATTAGAACCATCGCGTGCATCGTAGAGTCTACTTACCCTGAGGATGCCTTGTTTTGGGGCGAAACACGTGTTGGTGTGTGTATGTTGGTGTGTGTATTCATTTATCGCATGTGCATGTTTTCCTGCGTGGGAGGGAGGGAGGTGCTACGTGCATGAAAGTATACATACATCACCATACGTTTTTGTTCGCGGATTGTTGCAAAGTAGATTAATTCTTGGTTTGTAATAATGGAGTTCCGCAAAGTAACGCCTGATACAATTAATTAACTAGAATTAAGTTCACAACTAGAATGAATGTCAAAGTTAATTTTTTGGAATTCTAGAAGACTTCTTAGGAGATCGAAGCTTAGCTAAAAACTAAAAGTAAAAACATTACAACAATCATGCGAGGGTTTAGTAAAGCAAAAACTATCGACCCGATATTTACGAAAATTTCGTGGAGCAGAAGTGCAGTGCTAATATTTTATTTTAATAATATGCATTAAAATCTTTCAATCTATATATATAAAAGGAGAAGGTGACTGACTGACTGACTGGCTGACTGACTGACTGACTGACTGACTGACATATCAACGCAGGGCCTGAACTATAAGAGTTAGAAACTTGAAATATTGCACAGGGGTTCCTTTTAAAGCGTAGGTGAGCACTAAGAAAGGATTTTTGAAAATTCACCCCCTAAGGGGGTAAAACGGGGGTGCAAAGTTAGTACGAAAAAGAAAGAAAGAAAGAAAGAAAGAAAGTCTATATATCTATTCATAATGCTATTCTTGGTAAATAGTGCAAATTTGGCGGCCGCGTCGAAAAGTATTGGCACCCACTTTCTCTGTGAAGAATGTATCCGGCTCCGTAGATATATTTGCAGAGCAGAGCGCGGTCATGGTGAACTGCTTGAAGTCTCGGGCGGGCAAGGAAACTTTCTCCATATGGAAGTACATCACTTCGTATGCCATGGATTCAGTCTGCCGTAAGTAGCATAAATGTTTTCTCAGCTAAAAATTAAATATAACAGTCAGCTTTCTTATTACACTAGTGGACGCCTCCTCTCAGAATGGGAGGGATTAGGCCTTAGTCCACCCCGCTGGCTATGTGTGGTAATTGGCACACTTCACATGCCTTCGAGAACATTTTCCAGAACTCTCAGGCATGCAAGTTTCCTCACGTTGTGACCTTCACCGTTACAGTAAGTGACATTTAAATTCCTAAAAAACAATGTTTACTCCAGGAGTAAAGGACTGGGAATAGAACCTTGTGAAACCCCTACCTTTACTAGAAAGCCGTAAAAATTTACAAATGCTTACAAACATGTGTACACAAATAACAGAACTAAGATCTAACTAGACTATCGACTGAAAGGTAAAGCCTCGTTTTAATTTCAGAAACAGTTTTGGGCGTAAACCTGGCCACTCAAAAGCTTGATAATAATCCATTTTTGGAGGCCTTCAACGGATATCTTAATATAGCATCAGCACGCTTGCTGCAACCGTGGCTGCACTGGGACAGGCTGTATGAGCTGCTGCCCGCATATACAGAAGCTGAGAAGTACAAGAAAACCATACATCATTTTGTCGACGATGTAAATAATAGAACTATTTTGTAATAGATTAGATATGGTAACCAACGACCCCGTTTTGAAGAACCCAGTTTTATTTAGAAGTCCACTGAAAAACCTCCAAAACTTCTTATAATTACTGCGACATATTTTTTTAATTACCAGATACCTACCCTTAATAGACGGACAGGAAACTATTATCAAACCCTAAAATAAATGACACGCTTACTGCTGTTGAAAATATATTGGTTGTAATAAATGAGATAAAATATGAACGCTACTTTCAGATCATACGAAAAAAAAGAATATCGATCGAACAACAAAGTGAGACAGACTCAAATGAAAATTGTAAGTATCTAGTGAAAGAACATTGCGAATAAAGGTAGGTATCACAAATTAATGCATATTAAAATATTGGATACCTATTAAAAAAGATTAGCATATTTCACTTCAAGCTTGAAATTATTTTGCAATGGAATCAAGGAATCAAAAAATAATGTGTAAAATTAACATATTTTTTACACAATCCAAACAGCTCCTTCTATGCTATAACGGGCTGCGAACATTGCTTACACACTAAAACTATATACTGTGGTTTATCTCTGGTCTTTATTAAATTTGATTTATTTTGTTACTCAAATTAATTAAACTTTTGAAAAACATGATTTTTCAATTTGTAAACATTTTATTTTTTTTTATTTATTTATCTTTATTGAACCACATACAAATGTACAAGGTACAAATGGCGAGCTTAATGCATAAAGCATTCTCTACCAGCCAACCATTGGGCTAACCAGATAGTCACGAACAGCGGTTTTAATTTTAATATTTTAAACACAAAAAAAAAGAGATTGATGAAATATTAACATACATACAAAATCATACACAATAATACATATACATATAATACATACAAACATACTAACATATATACATACTTAAATATATATATAAATACATGCATAATATATACATAAATACATATAGTAAATAAATATACACTATATATTTATATATTAACTTAAAGTCTGAGAAACAAAATATTAAGCACGTTGGCTGGAGAAGTGCAACTGCAGCTTTTTCCTGAAAGTGCCTTTTGAAGCCGGTACTCTGATATTAGCTGGAAGAGCATTCCACAAGCGGACTGCCTGAACTGAAAAAGAGTTTGATAAGAATCCGGAACTATGCATGGGGATAGAGAGTAGAAAAGATTCTGAAGAGCGTAAGTGTAAATTGTGGGAGGCAGATAAATAATTAAATTCAGTTTTTAAGTAGTCAGGAGCCAAAGGGTCAAAGAGAATAGAAGAAAGAAGAGAGAGTATTCTGATTTGCCGACGCTGACGGATAGGAGGCCATTTAAGCTTTGAACGATAGAAAGAAATGTGGTCGAACTTCCGAAGACAGAAAATAAAACGAGCAGCGTTATTAAGGAGTCGATCCAGCTTATCCAGCTGAGCGGCACTCAGATCCAGACTACACACGTCACCATAATCAATGATTGGAAAAATGAGTGCCTGCGCCAGATAGATCTTCGTCTCTATAGGAAGGAAGTTCCTCATACGGTTCAGCGCAATTAGTGTTGACGTGACTGCACGACTGACTTCACTTACCTGCCGAGACCAGCTCAGGGTGTTGTCAATGTATACACCCAGATTTTTGACACATTGGCTGAAACCTATTATAGAATTTTCAAAAATGACAGGCGTAACCGTGTTATAATCTATTTTAGCCAGCTGCCGTGGACTACCTACAATAATGGCTTGGCATTTAGTCGGGTTTACATGTATGCCAAATTTCTGTGACCAGTTGCTTACATTGGTGAGTGTGGAATTGATTTTAGCAATAGCGCTATTAAGGTCACTGGTCACACTTTGGTTATATATTTGTAAATCGTCCGCGTAAAAATGGTAAGAGCAGTCGATATAAGAAGAAAGGAAGTTAATAAAGAAAGAAAAAATTATAGGAGATAATATGCCGCCTTGCGGTACGCCAGAGGTTAGATTAGACCAATCGGAAAGTTTACCGTTTAACCTTACAGCCTGCTGACGACCACGAAGGTAAGCATCGAACCATCTCTGAGCTGAGGATGAGAAACGCATGTGTTCCAGAATGGCACATCTGGTTGAGTCCAGGAGCTCAACTGTTATTGCTTCCGTATTATATGTCTATGTCTGGGAGCTGTATATAAACCAGCGCTGCGTGACCTCGGTATGAGTAACCAAATATGTTATATTACTAATTCATACTAGATATTAACCGCGCCGACAGTGGGCCGCATCCTCATCTAAGGGGGATAGTACCGCTGCATGCACGCCCCCCTGAAGGCCGACCGCTCCCAAAAGAGCTGTTGGACCTTCTTCCCCCCGTCTATCAGGGGGGAAACAGCGACTAACGGCTGCAATTCCGCGCGCGCGGTATGCGTGCGCGATGACACACCGTCTCCCACACTCAACAGCGGGGATGTCACCGATGGGGTTCACCCCTGGAGCAACTGCCCGGATAGAAGGACCATCCTTACATCCGAATTCCCTCACGCAGGAGCGCTCACAGCGCCGCGAAAGTGGAGGAAAGGTTTCGTTCGTAGTCCCGATCATAATTTAAACATACCTTTTTATGTTTTTATTGTGAACTGTTTAACCCTATCTATATAGTTAAATTGTGGTAGATAATAATTAAACAGATTTTTTTAAATACAAAACCAAAAAATTTCAGACCCAAACAGCAAGTTAGGCAAAACATTCCTGGACTTCCTCATCACGTCATCTGGAGGAAGCCAGGGCTACACCGACGTGGAGCTGAGGGAGGAATGCTTGGTCCTCCTCATCGCTGGCACGGACACGTCAGCGGTTGGCTCGTGCTTTGCCGCTGCTCAGCTTTCCAGACACTTGGACATTCAGGAGAAGGCTTATGAAGAGTAAGTTCCTATCATTACAAGGGTTACAGGCCATCACTGACTCTATGAAAGTAATATCTACCAGTTAATAATGATGTAGTAATGATGTAATATTTCTATACCATAGAAAATCATAGATTAAGTTTTTTGTAGCCTGACTAGATCATATCACAAAGAATGCTTTTGATGTTTCCTGTTGCAGAATCCGCAAAGTCTTCGGAAACTCTGATAGACCTGTAACTCTCGACGACTTGCCAAAACTCAAGTATATCGAAGCGGTTATAAAAGAAACTCTTCGGCTTTACCCCCCGGTTCCTATTATTGTTAGACAAATTGATAAAGATGTTGAACTGCGTAAGTATCAATTAAAAAGTGCCAGTATAATCAATTTAAAAGTTCAAGCACATTATGGATAACACCTTTTTGGAACCACTACTTTTGAGGAAACCTGGTCCTCATCATGTTTTCTTCATCGTTACAGTAGCTAACTCGCGCATAACAAAGAAAAGTCGTGCGAGAGTAATGGGAGGAGAGTTCAATAGTAGGCCCTATTCGGTGACGTAAAGGTCTTTACCACACATCAAAAGTCCATTAGAAAAAAGTGGGCTGTCACCGCTGTATAGGATCTACCACCTAACCTGGTCACGTGTCACAGCCACAGGGATCACCCTGCCCGCCGGCGCGTGTTTCGGCGTCAACATCTGGGGTCTGCAGCGCAACCCGCGCTATTGGGGCGCCGACGCTGAGGAGTTCAACCCTAGCCGCTTCTTCGACAAGCCATCCGGACAGTTGCCGTTATTCGCCTTCAGTTCCGGTTCTAGGAATTGCTTGGGTTGGTTTGAACTGTTTTAAAAGGAAAACAATTTAAATGTACGGTTGTCGCCTCCAGGTTTTCAGGAATTTCCAACGTAAATTTAGGGGGTTTCAAGATATGCAAGTAGAACGCACAGTCTTTTAACACTGCACCATTGTATGGGTTTGTCGAATCTTGCCGTTGACATAATTATTACCATGCTTTTTTAATTATCAAATAAGCCAATATAGCCCATGTCGATAGTGATGCCAGATGTCACCAGCTATATACCTAATACATATATACCTTAAACATAAAATTTTTATATGAAATATTTGTGGATATAATGCACTACAAAAGCACAAGTGGAATAAATTAATTTGTTAGTACATCAAACTAAAGCGTCGTTTATAATGTTTCCATCAGGTAATCAATACGCCATGATGTCAATGAAAGTTGCACTGGCAACATTGTTGCGCAACTACCGAGTGCTGCCCCCTAGCGAGCTCTCCGCGGAAGACTTGAAGAAACCTTTACGACTCTCGTTCGTTGTTATGATGAAAGACGTGGATAATTTCCAAGTACGATTAGAGCCGAGGTAGACCCAAGAGTAGTCCGAGGTGGGCCTACACTAAATTATCTATAAGGCTTTTCGATTAACAAATTTTTGTTTTTAATACAAGTAAATAAAATTATAATGTCTGGTGTGTAATTTTAAATTATTCCCAAATCGAACAAAGATTATTTTCAAAATACAAAATTTTCTGTCAGGCCACGGTACACGATTACCTTTGTAACGGATGAACTGATCTACTTGCCTACTCTTGAATTCAATTTCAATTCTGACCTATTCTGATCCTCATTAAATTTACTTAAGTAAATCGTAGGCACTCTTGAATATAATTGCATTTCAATTGTGATCAGGGAATTATTGCATCTTCACAAGTTCCAGATTCAGTGACGTCAAATCACAGATTGATGAAGTATTAAACGATAACCCGGTTGTAGCTGACTACAGAGTAGTGGACTGTATATTATATACAGGGTTATTGGTAATTCGACGTATTCCCGTTAGGAGGTGATAGGGGTGACTATTTGTGATAATTTTAACCCCCATATGCATTATGCAAAAGTGAACCATTTTCGAGTTATCAAGCTTTTCAGCTTTTTTCAAAATAGGTCAGAAATGCAACATCAAAAATTTATTAAAAAAAAAGTATCAATTAAAATCTATTTTTTTCTTCTGATTTATAAAAACGATTAAACAATGGTTATTTATCAACATTAAAACTACAATTATCGGTCCAACTTTAAAAATGCGAGACGATTAACGATATTACTTCAATATTTTTTGAGATTTTTGTCCACTAAAATGCCTTAAAAACAAAAAAAACTTATATCAAACTTGGCTTGCAGATTATTTTAAAAACATAACCGTTTTCTTAGCTTTCCAACAAGGCATAACTACTATGAACTTATATTTAAAAAAAACTGAGAAAAACCGATCACAAAGGAAGCAGGCGGAAATTTGTATTCGAACTAAACTTAAGGTCGTTCTTCAAAATTTCAAAAAAAGTAATTAAAAACAATGCCCAATGTAAATAAAACAAAAAATATAAATATAAAATTAAATTTAGAACCAGTAAAAGTTTAGTAATAATAACAATTAATAATAAGTAACAATTAAGACATTTTTTAATTTAGCCTAATTAAGGTTCTTGCTCGAAGGGACTTCGCCTATTGCGTACGCAGTCTCATTCTTTTTATGAGGTGTAACTTAACTACCGAAGTGTTCAAATTATTCCGAATCACATTTGCAGGACATCCGCCTTGCTAGTATATCATGTTTTGCCTTATAGCCATAGGCACGTCTTCAAGCATTTCATTTGTTAAAAAAATTCGTAAGCGACCAAAATTGGTTCATCGATAAATTCTTGCACATCGCTGCGACCCATAGACGTCCCACTGTTGGGCACGGGTCTCCTCTCAGAATGGGAGGGATTAGGCCTTAGTCCACCACGCTGGCCAAGTGCGGATTGGCAGACTTCACATACCTTCGAGAACGTTGTGAGGAACTCTCAGGCATGCAGGTTTCCTCACGATGTGTCCTTCACCGTTATAGCAAGTGACATTTAATTTCTTAAAACGTACATAACTTAGAAAAGTCATTGGTGCGTGCCACTGGGGTTTGAACCCGGACCGCTCGAGTGAGAGGCGAGTTCGATAGCCACTGGGCTGTCACCGCTTTTACTGGTTCTAAATTTAATTTTATATTTATATTTTTTGTTTTATTTACATTGGGCATTGTTTTTAATTACTTTTTTTGAAATTTTGAAGAACGACCTTAAGTTTAGTTCGAATACAAATTTCCGCCTGCTTCCTTTGTGATCGGTTTTTCTCAGTTTTTTTTAAATATAAGTTCATAGTTGTTATGCCTTGTTGGAAAGCTAAGAAAACGGTTATGTTTTTAAAATAATCTGCAAGCCAAGTTTGATATAAGTTTTTTTTGTTTTTAAGGCATTTTAGTGGACAAAAATCTCAAAAAATATTGAAGTAATATCGTTAATCGTCTCGCATTTTTAAAGTTGGACCGATAATTGTAGTTTTAATGTTGATAAATAACCATTGTTTAATCGTTTTTATAAATCAGAAGAAAAAAATAGATTTTAATTGATACTTTTTTTTTAATAAATTTTTGATGTTGCATTTCTGACCTATTTTGAAAAAAGCTGAAAAGCTTGATAACTCGAAAATGGTTCACTTTTGCATAATGCATATGGGGGTTAAAATTATCACAAATAGTCACCCCTATCACCTCCTAACGGGAATACGTCGAATTACCAATAACCCTGTATATTAAAGACTTCTTTCCATGTAGTTCTTATTTATTGAACCGGACGAGTTTACAATGACGCGGTAAATGTACTGAGATGAGCTGTCGTGAACTATCGTTAAACAAGTGTTAAGATCCGAGTGAGATATCTGAGTGCCGTTACAATCCTTAGAAAGTTCCTTTTATCGCATTTCGTCTCAAAACTAATTGCCACGTTTATTGTTAGGCGTAGCTATTGTCCCAGCCGATAACGGTCTCGCACGTGGCGGAGCGGGCGGCCCGCAATGTTGCATCAAGACAAAGGGTGCGCTTTCTCTGTTACATCTGGTGCGCTATTCTTTCCCTATTCTTACGCATCGCTCCATCTCGTATAGTAACGGTGTTTCTGTTTTATTTACATCGACTTATTTTACTTATATACGTAATTCTTAACTATACATGTTTCTACGTACACATTAATTACACTATATGTCGACGTCCGTAACAGTCTCTATATATACATTTATTCACTATACGTCACCGTCCGCAACAGTCTCCCCCCGGCGTAGATCCTTCGCAGCCTTGTCTATCCGCAGGACGGCGAGCCGCGTCGCCGGTCTCCGGAACACTCCGCCTCTCGTTCTTATGTCCGCCGTTCGGATGATGCCGTCTGGACCTGGATCATTGTAGGAATCCCGTTGCGCTCGCCGAATCCATTGTTCTTCGGCCGCTTGCATGTGTTTGACTTCCAGTTGAAGTCCTTTGTTATCTGTTGTTGTCACTCTAATCAGATTCTCATAGGACGAAAATCTAATTAGCTCTGGCAGTGCGGCGTCATCGATCGCTTCATCGTTGGTGATCGTGAGTGCAGTTTCGATGTTTATGTCTTGTTCCGTCGGCCAATTCAGTTCAGTCTCTCGCAGGAACGAAGGCCCCGTGAACCATCGATCTTCATTAGTAATTCTCTTTGCTTCAAGCCTTGTCGCGTCGTCGGCTACGTTGAGCGCGGTCGGAACCCATCGCCAGTCTTCAACTTGTGTTAATTCGGCGATCTCGGCGAGACGATGTGACACGAATGGAGTATACTTTTTTGCTCTTTCGTTCCGTACCCAGTGTAGAACGGTCGTTGAGTCGCTCCAGTATATCGTTCTTCGAGGTTTCCAACTGTGTTCTCTGACTATCGTGTTAGCCAGTCGTGCTCCTATTAGTGCTGCTTGAAGCTCCAACCTTGGTATTGTTAGTGTTTTTGTCGGCGCGACCTTCGCCTTAGCCATTACTTGGATCGTACTAATAGATTTGTCCACGATCCTCCAATAGGCCACCGCGGCGAAGGCTTGCTCGCTCGCGTCGACAAACACGTGTAATTCGACGTGTGTCTCTGGTGTCGCACGCAGACTGTAGCATCTTGGTATGGCTAATGCTGAGACGTCAGTTAGTTGCTTCATCCACTGGTCGAATAAGTCGGCCTCCTCTGATGGCAATTCTTGGTCCCAGTCGATTTTCTTCTGCCATAACTGCTGTAATATAATTTTCCCCATTATTGTGTAATGGCTTATGAGTCCTAGCGGGTCATATATAGACATGACCGCGCTCAGAGTCTCCCGCTTGGTGGGTGACCTGAGTCGGAGTCTGACCTCGTCGGGAACCCTCTTGATCTCCGTATTATATGTTAATGTGTCAGCGTCTGGGTCCCAACGAAGCCCTAGTGTCTTCTCTTTTTGGTGCGCCGCAAGCTTGACGTTTGTGTTTCTTGACCTCTTGCCCTCTGGAACGCTAGCCAAGACCTTCTTACTATTCGAGTTCCAACCCCTGAGGTTGAATGAGGCTTGACTGTGGACGATCATTATATCTTCTATCGTCTTGATAGCTTCCTCTGATGTCTCGAAGCTATCCAGATAGTCGTCCATGTAGTGCTTTTCTTTAATCGCTGTGGCTGCCTCTGGGTATTTGTTTTCATACTCGGCGGCGTTGCGATTTCTCACACTGTGAGCGAGATAAGGCGAGCTAGATGCCCCGAATATCATTGAAGTCATCTTCATTGGTTTGATGGCTTCCTTGGGCTCTGCACGCCATAAAAACATTTGAGCGGGCTGGTCTTCTGGTCTAATTTTTACCCTTAAAAACATTTCTTCTATGTCGGCCGTTACTGCTATTTTTCTTTCCCGGAATCCAAACAGAATCTTCGTGAGTGGGGCTAATAGGTCGGGCCCTTCCAATAAGAAATCGTTAAGGCAGATTCCTTCCACTCTTGCTGCTGCGTCGAAGACCATTCTAATTTTCCCCGGCTTGTTGTGGTTCGTGACGGCGAAGTGAGGCAGAAACCATTTAATTGGACTATTTATCTCGCTGCCGTCGATTTCCGTCGCGTACCCTTTACTTATTAGGTTGTCCACTTGAGCAGTATATTCTTGTTGGAATGCAGGTTCCCTTTTCATTTTCTTTTCTAGCGTGTTGAATCGCTTTAGAGCCGATTCGTAGCTATCCGGAAGCGCTGGGTTGTCTGTTTTCCACGGTAGGCCGACTTCAAAGTGCCCGTCTATTCTTTTGACAGTTGCTTCGAATATTCCAATTGCTCTTTCTTCATTCTTGTTTACTTTTTGTTTCGTCGAGACGCCGAGTGAGTCTACTTCGAAATGCGACTCGACGATCTTCGCTAATAGTTTGTCGCTTGCGCATATGTGAAGCACGCTATTTTCATTCTCGCCCATTATTGTGCTTCTAGGTGCCGACCCATGTAGAACCCAACCCAG
This sequence comes from Carterocephalus palaemon, assembly GCA_944567765.1. Classification (NCBI taxonomy): domain Eukaryota; kingdom Metazoa; phylum Arthropoda; class Insecta; order Lepidoptera; family Hesperiidae; genus Carterocephalus; species Carterocephalus palaemon. Next base: position 13,615,312 of record OX155643.1, read on the forward strand.
TTTCGTCCATGATGCGGCGGGTTCCACTTTCTTGCCGGCGCGAAGCTGTCTCGATACTATTAGATGCCAGTTGTCGGCCCCTATTAGTATGCGTGGCTTTGCTTCTTCTACGCAGATCTTTGACTGTATGGCGCGTAAGTGCTTGTACCGACCCAGGTCGCGTGGTATGCGTTGTTGATGTAACTTAAGATTCTTTACAGTGCGAGCTTTTATTTCATGTTTTACGTGCTCGCTCAGTCCTTGTATTTCGATCTTTATTGCCTTGCTGTTTATCCTTTTCTGTTCGTTTATTCCTCTTATGTGGAGAGGCTGGTTCGGTCCTCCGTCGGCGAGCTCGTTTCTCTACGTCTTCGTCGATTAATGTGACCGTGGACCCTTCGTCTAGGAGAGCGTACGTAATTATCTCCCCCCGTGGTCCCCTGAGCTTTACTTTACAGGTTTTGAGCAGGACTGAGGTTGGCGTTCTCTTCATTGTTACATTCATAACAGCCGCGGCCGTGTCGTTCGGGTCGCTGTCGTCTTGAGTGCTGAGTGTGGCTTCCGCTAGCTTTTCTTTGTGCAGTAGTGCGTGGTGCTTGTAGGTGCACCCGTCGACTCCGCACGCCTTAGCTTTGCAGGCGAACTTATTATGTCTTTCTTTTAGGCATTTGAAGCAAATCTTATTATCTTTTGCCCATTTCCATCGCCCGTTGACATCTAACGCCTTTAGCCTTGAGCACTCCGGAGGGCTGTGTCCTCCCGCTTGACAAACGAAGCATTTTCTTTCTTCAGTGACGTCTTCAGTAGTGTACACGCCTCGGTTAATCGCCCGTCTTGCGATTGTTTCTTTACGTGTTTGTACTGGAGCGCTGAAGCTTCGCTTGGTTGTGTGGGTGTATCGAAGCATCAGATCCGCTTCTGTCATAAGAAAGTCTGAGAGAACCGACATTTCGTTCTCCTCCATGATCTGATGTTCGTGCGTGGCGGCGTACTCCGCCCATTTGCTGACGAGATGAGGACTCAGCTTGTCCATTACATCGCGTACCAGCATAGGATTCCGTAGGTATCCCCTTTTGTCTACACTCTTTATTGTATAGACAATATTTTGTACTTTGACTGCCATGTCGTAGAGCTCGTTCGATGCATTCCCGAGTCTTGGTAGTTTTTTCAACTCTTCAATCGCGCGGTCTATAATGTATTCCGGACGCCCGTATTTCATTTCCAGCGTACGCATAATGACATCTGGGTCGGACGCGGTAAACAGCTGTGAGAGCACTGTTTCCCGCGCTTCCCCTCGCAGACAGTTTCTTAACCGTAGAAGATTTTCCGTTGGTGAAAAATTAAATAACCTTGTGGAGTCTTCCATGGCGGCTTTGAATGGTAACCACTCGGCTATGGTTCCCGTGAAGATCGGTAGTTCCGCTGTTTGCTGAGGTGGCGGCCTTGCAGTTATAATTTTTTCTAATGCGTCGGCCAGTTGCTGTATTCCTCGTTGTTTTGAACTCTCCCCCCGTTGCTCATTAACGGGACGGACTTGTGGTTCCGGCCGTGTGCCCCCAATACTTTTGTCCAACCAATCTTGCGTTCTTTCGTTGCATGCGCTGGCGGCGTAGTCCGATTCCGCTTCGATCACTGACATTTCGGCGGCTTTTTTTATAAGCTTCTCTCTAATTTTGAGTTGCTTTTCTTCTATTTGACTCAGTTCTTTCTCGGCTTCATATTGTGCTTGCTTGATTCTTGCATCTATGCTACTTCGGTATGTATTCGTCCGGTGTGTAAGTGCCGGTGACGTAGCTCTTCTGGCTGGTGATGTGGCGTCTGTTCTCGGTGTGCTCAGTTGTGCAGGCGGCCCCATGGTAGATATGCCCGTCGGTATCTCTGGCACGATCTCCATTAATCTACCACCTCGCTGAGCTTCCGATTCCCCGTACCCCGATTCTGAGCGAACACGACCCCTTGTGTTCATTGCCACCGGAGTGTTGTTAGAGCCCGATGTGGATTCGCTTGTAGCGTTGATTCCCTCTTGAATCGAACGTATTTTGACTCGTTCGCTTGCTCCTGTACCCGCTTGTTGCGTCGATTTCCCTTTGAATCGACCGTAGTGTAGCGTGGATTTTTCTTGAAACCTCTTCTGGCTGTAGTCCGTAGCGTCAATTCGCTTGTGAATTGACCGCTGATTGAATCCCGCTTGGATTCCGGCGAAGCGTAGGACTAGCCCTGGATTTCCCAATCCGACGTTGAATGACCAACACTGTAGTTGATCCGGCTCAATATTCCTTATCCGGATTCGAAGGACCAACACTGTAGCTGACTACAGAGTAGTGGACTGTATATTATATATATTAAAGACATCTTTCCATGTAGTTCTTATTTATTGAACCGGACGAGTTTACAATGACGCGGTAAATGTACTGAGATGAGCTGTCGTGAACTATCGTTAAACAAGTGTTAAGATCCGAGTGAGATATCTGAGTGCCGTTACAATCCTTAGAAAGTTCCTTTTATCGCATTTCGTCTCAAAACTAATTGCCACGTTTATTGTTAGGCGTAGCTATTGTCCCAGCCGATAACGGTCTCGCACGTGGCGGAGCGGGCGGCCCGCAATGTTGCATCAAGACAAAGGGTGCGCTTTCTCTGTTACATCTGGTGCGCTATTCTTACGCATCGCTCCATCTCGTATAGTAACGGTGTTTCTGTTTTATTTACATCGACTTATTTTACTTATATACGTAATTCTTAACTATACATGTTTCTACGTACACATTAATTACACTATATGTCGACGTCCGTAACAGTCTCTATATATACATTTATTCACTATACGTCGCCGTCCGCAACACCGGTGATATGGAAAAATGTCAAATTACACGTTTTACCACAGAATACATAATAATACAAGTGTTAGACAACAATTTTAGGCAAAATGGAAACTGACTGGAAGAATTTAAAATATTTTATTGATGCAATGGTTGGTTCTGTGCATGGTCCAATTCTTATATTTTCTCTAATGAACACAATTATTTCTTGGTTCTATAGTATATAGTCCGTGGTATTACCTTTCATAAAATAATATGTGATTTTGATAAGATATTGGTACTTACTAATTTCGGTTAATTAGGCTATATTTTACTTTTCAAGCTCGTAATAGGGTCCAAGACCCAAATATAGCTGTCAAATAGAACGTAAAGAGTAGCAGTTTTACGTTTATTAGGATTGTACGACTGAACAAGTTTTCATTTAGTTCTTCATAATGCCGCTATTCAATAGTGTGCTGGTATTCCTTTCAAGTTCAAAAGTAGCATACTCGAATGTTCATCCTAATTCAGATTTTAATCGCATAATATTGTTTCCATGAGTAGGCCAGCTAATGTGACCAAAAACAAAGACAAAGTTATAGATGTTCTCAGCGCGGTATTTATTGATAACAGCGCCATCAGATGCAAGATTGATTAACTAATTTTATAATGAAAAACACCTTGTCCTTGTTCACAGCGCCATTTTCCCAAGGCTGCACTAAGCTAGTTAGCTAGTTGGCTCACCATCTAACTTATCAGAGAGTTCTTCCTTACATCTTAGATGGCGCTCTAAATTATTTCAAACGGCCAACCTTGCGTTATTGCATGGTATTCGTCCATGTAAAAATCTAGAGTACTCTAGATTCTAGAGTAGAGTGGAGTATGCTCTAGACTAGCATATACAGATAGAGCATACTCGACTCTAAATGTGGCAAATTTTCATGGATGCTTCCGTGCTTGGGAAGAAATAATAATCTGTAGGTCCTGGTTGATTAAGCCTTTTCGAAGACCTTTGGGTTCATTCGTCTCTTGATTGGCCAATAATTCGCATTTGAGTAGCGTAATAGTTGTTCCAGACCTTCCGCAGCTGTAGCGGCAGGGAGACCCGTGCCCAACTGTGGGACATCGATGGGTTGTAGCTAGGTAACTATACTGTTAATAAGGAAATAGAATTGAATATAACCTTAATCCTATAACTTTATATTTTATTTTTGTGCACTGTCATCGGAACCAAATATGTGTGCCGAATTTCAGCTCGATAGCTTCAGTGGAAGTGGGTGAAATATTGATTGCAAGATTCCAGGACATACATACATACATACGAGTGAAGTTAAATAAAAGCTTTTAAAAATAGATTTGTCATAATTTTATTATTTTACTCAACTCCTTGATAAGCAAATTGCAATAATTCACATTAACGTTATGCTAACAATCTTCTGTAAGTAATCTGAGCTAACAATACTAGTTGAGACCCTGATTGCCGATGCATACAACATAACATACCTTCCACGATGTTTAGTTTACTTTCGTAAAAAAATGGTACTAGGATGGTTTATCCAGTTAGAAGAGTGTCTTTATAAGAACAGTATACAGAATAGTTGACCAGCTCTTTAATGGGTATGAAAGCTAGGGCAGGGGGTATGTTGTTAGTAATTTATTGTCCAGTCAGTAATTGTTAGTTAGAGACTCGTCAAGTAAGTCTAAATTAAGAGTAAGATCTAAAAAGAGTAGGTAACTGGAAACCACACGATATAGTCTAATGTTAGACTATAGTCGATATTATTATAATCGTAGTCTATACACGTACACGTAGTCGATAAACGATATATTCTATAGTCGTTAATTGTTGTTTTAAAAGGTTGCCTTTCTATAAACAAAAAATTTTCATTTATCGAATTTTTTTTTACTGGACATCATTTATTGATGACCCCATCTATAGTTTACGATATTTTGTAACTTAAAATAAATGCGTTACAAGCTTGAAACTGCCTCGTATTTTGAAATAATATGTGGAAGAATGAATTTGAGAGTCTGGAATTTATTTTACAATTCTGTAAATAAATTTCTGAACATTTTTAATGTTATATAATATACAATCACATAGTTTTGTGGCTGTAGAAGTACAAGTATATTTATATATTCATACGGAAATAGACTAAATACATTCAAGCGGAGAGTAAATTTAATAGATACATTTCTGCGACTGTAAAACATTCGACCGTAACTTAAATACACATTTTCTGTGCTTTTTTGAGAAAATATATCTCTAACAAATTAAAGTTCAACTGCGCAACATTGTTGACGAGATAAATACCGCGATAAATGTAAACAGTGTTATCTATGGCGATGAATCTGATTTTCAATGTTAAAATTATTTTATCGTCGATTTAAACCTGTCGCGCAAGGTTTGAGCCGGTGTAATTAAATGTTTGTAATAAGCCACTACGTCAAGGAATTAGGCATGCTTTTTTTAATTTGTACAGAGAAAAAAACATTTGGTGGTAGGTACATCTTCACCATGTCTTTTAAAATAAAAAAACAAAACCTCGCAACAATATAATCTTAAAGAAGTTCCAGTGCTTTATTTTAGTCAAAATCCTCTTGTATATGTATACAAAATCCTCTTGTATATGTATACAAAATCCTCTTGTATATGTATACAAAATCTTGCATGTTTTTTTTTGTATGATGATTATGAGTTTTGCTCTGCATGTTCTTTACCAGACGTGTTTTTGACTGCAATATTTTATATCGCAGTCAATAAGTATAAGCACAAATCTAAGGTTTATATTTACAAGTAACTCCCGCAAGCGCGACTGCGAAGCCTGGGTTCAATTCCCGGGTCGGGAAAAGTATAAATGGGTTTTTCTAAATGAAAATTCCTTATTTAAAATATCCTTATAAAGATGCCTAGATATAACATCATCTGTGTTTCTTTCAATGAACTAGTAACAATGATATGAATAGTTCTGTGCGTCCAGCTGCAAGGTACGGGTCTCATTATCATCCTTAGCTTACTAATCATCCTTACTAATCTATATATAAAAGGAGAAGGTGACTGACTGACTGACTGACTGACTGACTGACATATCAACGCAGGGCCTAAACTATAAGGGTTAGAAACTTGAAATTTTGCACAGGGGTTCCTTTTGTAACGTAGCGGAGCACTAAGAAAGGATTTTTGAAAATTCACCCCCTAAGGGGGTAAAACTGGGGTGCAAAGTTAGTATGAAACTTTGCCGTTTTTGAAGTTAGTAGTGTGTGTAGCTTCGCTCGCGTGGAATTAGTCCACGCGAGCGAAGCTGCGGCCGTCCACTAGTACATGTATAAATGGGAAATTAAGTTTGTTGGTTTGTTCTTCTTTTCCTTCTCAACGTAATGATGGATCGATGTGATGTTTTGCTACTCTTTCGATTTGATAATATTTTTTGTGCAGTAAATATTAAAAATATAAAATTTTCCTGGATCAAACTTAGCCTCCTTTTCACATATTTTGTGGCACGGTAGTAAATTAAATTCATTATGATAATAGGATAATAGCCGTTACAAACTAAACGCCACGCCATTAACTCTATATAAAAAGATGTTGTCTCGACCATTTTCATTGCTCGTAAGATTGTGGGATCGCCAAGGAAACAATACAAAACGAATACACAAATGTGATTACTGATAAATGAAACAGACTTTAAAAAAATTAAAAAAAAAGTGACAACAAAACTATAAAAAATCCATTGACTAAATAATAAATAGTGAAAACTTTTAAGTCATATAAATTATTAATGGTGTAAGTGTATAAAATGATAATTTTTTTGTTGTTTATTACGCTACTAGTGTGGGCGATACAAAAACTTTGGAAAATCAGGAGAATACTCATAGTGTCGAGAAAAATACGCAATAAATACATAGCTCTTCCAATCGTGGGTCATGGGCTTATGTTCCTTGGAACTGGTGAAGGTATTAAATACTGTTTTTATAGTCTGGTCAAAGCTGGTCTTTAGCGGCAGGGAAGGGAGGAGGGTTTAGGGGGAGATATGCAAGGGGATAAGGAACTCACCCATAGAGGGGAGAAATGAGGAAACGCATAGTTTTGGAGATTAAAAAAAATGAGTTAGACCTGCAAACATAACCGGTATTTGTTTAGTATCCTGCGACACCCTTACCCCTTCCCCTGCGTCCCCTAAACCCTCCCCCCATCTCCTTGCCGCAGAATTCTAAGGCCAACCTTGCAAGTGTCATTTTTAAGTTCGATTCTGAACCTACGGAACACTCGGTCTGAACTTGGTGTCTGTAACTAATGCAATGGTAGTCTTGGGCTATTTTTAAATCTCACTCATATACCTATGATAATCGCAAATGCGTCTAAGAATTTAGAAGGAAGAAGCAGAATCTAGAAGGTAAGTCCAGCCGTTCGAATTCTTATTTTGCCTGCGTGCGAGGTATGTATGTGGTCTCTAATTAATATCAATTGTAAGCTTAAATGTTCATTGATATTGTTCTGATGCCTGCTATTAGCTCGTAACGTGATTATTATCCGAAAATATTTCGCATAATAATCGAAATACGACTACCTGAAGTCATTTTGGTGAAATTTAAAAATGTTGGTCCTGGACGAAAGATAAACCAATGAAATGCGGTTTGGTTGATTTTCAACAAATTATTGTAGCCATCGACAGTTAAGCACTTACTTGTCTTCACAGATCGAATGACTGCTCTAAACAAGTTCGGATATGAGGCTATGAAAAGTAAACACGGCATTACAAGCCTTTGGTTGGGATCGCAGTTATATGCACGTGAGTTATAAAATATCTTAGACATTTTCACACACAGCCATCTAACCCCAAAGTAGCCGCGAGCCTGTACTCGTAATATGGGTGTCAGAGACTGGTTAAAGTGATGAAAAAAGTTCATGAGCAATACTTAATACTTAGAGATTTTATAGAAGTGCTCCTGCCACTATAGGGGGACACCGCCTTGCTTTTTATTTAAATTAAAGTAGTTAGAATAGACTTGACATCAAGAATTTATTTGCAGTTTAAAAGTTTTACTGACGTATCAGTTTAACAGATTTCAATAATGAACATTTATGCGTATTTAGTAAGTAAATGTAGTAGTTAGTGACATATTATTTTCTTACAGTTACAACTGATCCTGTGGTTGCTGCATTAGTGTGTAAAACATGCCTACAGAAAACTGATTTAAGAGAACAATCAAAACATCTTTTAGGAAACGGATCCATCTTTGCCGAAGGCAAGTCATTTTCTCTCGCACTGTTGGCAACTAGAATTAATGTCAAAGTTAATTTTTTTGGAATTCTGGAAGACTTCCTTCTTAGGAGATCAAAGCTTAGCTAAAAACTAAAACTAAAAACATTAAGTACAATCATGCGAAATTTTTTACGAAAATTCCGTGGAGCAGAAGTGCAGTGCTAATATTTTATTTTAACAATATGCATTAAAAACTTTAAAAATAATAATAGAAAAAATTATTATTTTTAAAGTTTAAGAAAGAAAGAAAGAAAGAAAACAAGCAAATTTTTGTTTTGTCAAACACAATAAAATAAAATAACAAAACAGAAATAATCCAAAAAAAAAAGGTTTTCAGCATAGCCCTTTTTTTCAGAGCAGTAAAGCAGCAAAGAATTACATATCTATATATATAAAAGGAGAAGGTGACTGACTGACTGACTGACTGACTGACTGACTGACTGACTGACTGACATATCAACGCAGGGCCTAAACTATAAGGGCTAGAAACTTGAAATTTTGCACAAGGGTTCCTTTTATAACGTAGGGGAGCACTAAGAAAGGATTTTTGAAAATTCACCCCCTAAGGGGGTAAAACGGGGGTGCAAAGTTAGTATGAAACTTTGCCGTTTTTGAAGTCGTTAGACGGGTAGACGTCGTTATTGGGTTTAATTCTACGCGAGCGAAGCTGCGGGCGTCCACTAGTTATGTTATATATGTTATTCGAGAAATAACATAAGTGTTGTAATTATTTTTATGATCTTTTTGCTATAGTAATAAGGATCTTTTCATAATGCTATTCTTGGTAAATAGTGCAAATTTGGCGGCCGCGTCGAAAAGTATTGGCGCCCACTTTCTCCGTGAAGAATGTATCCGGCTTCGTGGATATATTTGCGGAGCAGAGCGCGGTCATGGTGGACTGCCTGAAGCCTCGAGCGGGCAAGGAAACTTTCTCCATATGGAAGTACATCACTTCATATACCATGGATTCAGTCTGCCGTAAGTAGCATAAATGTTTTCTCAGCTATATTAAATATAACATTCAACTTTCTTATTATACTAGTGGACGCCTCCTCTCAGAATGGGAGGGATTAGGCCTTAGTCCACCCCGCTGGCTATGTGTGGATTGGCACACTTCACATGCCTTCGAGAACATTTTCCAGAACTCTCACGCATGAAAGTTTCTTAACTATGACTATCGACTATAGTAAAATCTGTAAAGGTAATGCCTCGTTTTAATTTCAGAAACAGTTTTGGGCGTAAACCTGGCCACTCAAAAGCTTGATAATAATCCATTTTTGGAGGCCTTCAACGGATATCTTAATATAGCATCAGCACGCTTGCTGCAACCGTGGCTGCACTGGGACAGGCTGTATGAGCTGCTGCCCGCGTATACAGAAGCTGAGAAGTACAAGAAAACCATACATTATTTTGTTGACGATGTAAGTAATAGTACTATTTTGTAATAGATTAGATATATGTGATAGTTGACCAACGACCGCGTTTTTTGAAGATCCCAGTTTTATTTATAACTTTTAGTCCACTGAAAAACCTCCAAAGAAAGCTTTTTATTTTATAATTACTGCGTCATATTTTTTTTATTACCAGATACCTACCAGACAGACCCTACCTAGACCTACCCATCTAGACAGACAGGAAACTATTATAAAACCCTAAAATAAATGACACGCTTGCTGCTGTTGAAAATATTATATTGGTTGAAATAAATGAGATAAAATATGAACGCTCCTTTCAGATCATACGAAAAAAAAGAATATCGCTCGAACAACAAAGCGAGACAGATTCAAATGAAAATTGTAAGTATCTAGTGAAAGAACATTGCGAATAAAGCTTATTAGAACCTCAGAAGTATCACAAATTATTGCATATTAAAAAAATTGGTTATTAGAAAAAGTTTTGCATATTTCACTTCAAGCTTGAAATTATTTTGCAATGGCAACAAGGGATCAAAATATTTTGTAAAATTAAAATATTTTTTACAAAATCCAAACAGCTCCTTTATATGCTATAACAATCTGCGAACACTGTTTACACACTAAAACTGTTCATAAACTGTGGTTTATCTCTGGTCTTTATTAAATTTGATTTATTTTGTTACTAAACTCAAATTAACTAAACGTTTAAAAAACATGATTTGTCAATTGTAAGCATCTGGTTGAGTCTCCGGACATAGTAAAATTATGATAGATAGTTAAATTGTAATAATAGAAAATTAAACAAATTTTTTCAAGTACAAAACCCAAAAATTTCAGACCCAAAGAGCGATTTAGGCAAAACATTCCTGGACTTCCTCATCACATCATCTGGAGGAAGCCAGGGCTACACCGACGTGGAGCTGAGGGAGGAATGCTTGGTCCTCCTCATCGCCGGCACTGACACGTCAGCGGTCGGCGCGTGCTTTGCCGCTGCTGTGCTTTCCAGACACTTGGACATTCAGGAGAAGGCTTATGAAGAGTAAGTACCTATCATTACAAGGGTTACAAGCCATCATTGACTCTATGAAAGTAATATCTGCGGTTAACAATGATGTGGTAATGATGTAATATTTCCATACCATAGAAAATCATTGATCAATTTTTTTGTAGCTTGACTAGATCATATCACAAAGAATGCTTTTGATGTTTCCTGTTGCAGAATCCGCGAAATCTTCAGAAACTCTGATAGACCTGTAACTCTGGACGACTTGCCAAAACTCAAGTATATCGAAGCAGTTATAAAAGAAACACTTCGGCTTTACCCCCCGGTTCCTATTATTGTTAGACAAATTGATAAAGATGTTGAACTGCGTAAGTATAATCAATTAAAAAGTTAAAGTATAATCAATTTAAAAGTTCAAGCGCATTATGGCGAACTCGTAAACACCTTTTTTGGAACCACCACCTTTGAGGAAACCTGCTCCTCATGATGTTTTCTTCGTTACAGTAGGTAACTCGCCCATAACGTAGTCTTTGGTGCAAGAGAGATGGGAGGAGAGTTCAATAGTAGGCCCTATTCGGTGACGTAAAGGTCTTTACCACACAGCAAAGTCCATTAGAAATGAAAATAGTGGGCTGTTACCTACCGCTGTATAGGATCTACCACCTAACCTGGTCACGTGTCACAGCCACAGGGATCACCCTGCCCGCCGGCGCGTGTGTCGGCGTCAACATCTGGGGTCTGCAGCGCAACCCGCGCTATTGGGGCGCCGACGCTGAGGAGTTCAACCCTAGCCGCTTCTTCGACAAGCCATCCGGACAGTTGCCGTTATTCGCCTTCAGTTCCGGTCCTAGGAATTGCTTGGGTTGGTTTGAACTGTTTTATCAGGGGAAAACAATTTAAATGTACGGTTGTCGCCATCAGGTTTTCAAGAATTTCCAACGTAATTTTAGGGGGTTCCAAGATATTATGCAAGTAGAACGCACAGTCTGATAACACTGTTTGGGTTTGTCGAATCTTGCCGTTGACATAATATTACCATGCTTTTTTAATTATCATATAGCCCATGTCGATAGTGATGCCAGATGTCGCCAGCTATATACCTAATACATATATACTTTAAACTCAAAATGTTTGTATGAAATACATTTGTGAATATAATGCACTACAAACGCACAAGTGGAATAAATTAATTTATTAGTACATCAAACTAAACGTCGTTTATAATATTTCCATCAGGTAATCAATACGCCATGATGTCAATGAAAGTTGCACTGGCAACATTGTTGCGCAACTACCGAGTGCTGCCCCCTAGCGAGCTCTCCGCGGAAGACTTGAAGAAACCTTTACGACTCTCGTTCGTTATTATGATGAAAGACGTGGATAATTTCCAAGTACGATTAGAGCCGAGGTAGACCCAACAAGCCCCAGAAGGGCCTACATTAAATTATGTGATTATCTATATGGCTTTTCGTATAATAAAATGACGCGATGGTACCCCACCCTAGCGCGTGCACTGCATTGATTTTGTTTTTAATTGAAATAAATAAAATTATATTGTCTGTGGTTTTAAATTATTCCCAAAGCAAAGTAAGTTTATTTTCGAAATACAACATTTTCTGTCTGACAACGGTACCTACACGATTAACTTTGTAACGGATGAACTAATCTACTTGCCTAATCTCAATCTCGTAATATGGTCCAAGAGTCAGATTTAGCTGTCAAATAGATCGCCAAGAGTAGCAGTTTTACGTTTAATAAGATTGTTACGGCTGAACAAGATTTCATTTAGTTCTTCATAATGCCGCTATTCAATAGTGCGCTGCGCTGGTATCCCATTCAAGTTCAAAAGTAGCATACTCGAATGTTCGTCCTAACTCAGATTTGAATAGCATAATATTATTGTTTTCATGAGTAGGCCAGCTAATGGGAGCAAAAACAAAGACAAAGTTACAGAAGATGTTCTCGGCGCGGTATTTATTGATAACAGCGCCATCTGACGCATGATTGACTAACTATTTTTGTAATCAAAAAAACCTTGTCCTTGTTCACATCGCTATTTTTCCATGACTGAACTAATAAGTTAGCTCGCTATCTAACTTTTCAGAGAGTTCTTCCTTACATCTTAGATGGCGCTCTAAATTATTTCAAACGGCCAACCTTACGTTATTGTATGGTATTCGTCCATGTAAAAGTCTAGAGTACTCTAAACGTGGCAAATGTTCAGGGCGCTTTTGTGCTTCAGAAGGCATAATAATCTGTAGGTATACAACCAGGTTGTTTAAGCCTTGTCGAAGACCTTCGGGCATAATTTGTTGATGGGACTCTACTTTACGACATCTTGTACCTTAAATTCATTGTGTTACGAGCTTGAAACAGCGTCGTATCTTATTTTGCTTCTAATTTCTAATATAAAAGGCAACGCCTAATACCGCCAGTTGTATATTCTTTATTTTATTAGTACCTAACAGTATATCCGTAGTAAAAACTTTCTTACATTAAATTGATATTATAGGCTTGAGCGGTGACAGCCCAGTGGATATCGAACTCGCCTCTCACTCGAGCGGTCCGGGTTCAAACCCCAGCGGCACGCACCAATGACTTTTCTGAGTTATGTGCGATTTAAGAAATTAAATGTCACTTGCTTTAACGGTGAAGAACACATCGTCAGGAATCCTGCATGCCTGAGAGTTCATCATAATGTTCTCGAAGGCATGTGAAGTCAGCCAATCCGCACTTAGCCAGCGTGGTGGACTAAGGCCTTATCCCTCCCATTGTGAGAGGAGACCCGTGCCCAACAGTGGGACAAAAAAAAGGGTTGTGATGATGATGATGATGATGATGATAATGAGGCTTGAGCTTATATAGGCTTTTATTAGTTTTTGTCTTAAGGGGCAAAATAGACCGCGTAACGCACTGTAAAATACTTTACGGTCGGGTCATAAAAACCCCGTAACGAACCAGCGAGAAATTTTAAAGAATCGTAGCCGCAGCGAACGTGTTAAGTAAAGAGCTCCCTGATACGGCGATAGACACGTCGTAAGATTCCCAACTAAACTGATTTTTTTCTTTTTGCCTTACATAGTCACCAACATATAAATGAAAAACGAATTAACCTTAAGATATTATAAGTGTAGCTTACCCAACCCTTATGGCGTCGAAAGAAAATTGCTAATGGCATATCGCAAGAACTGCCAGTGGCAGACAACAGTTCCGGATAGGCAGTTCCCGACTCTGACAAGACAGGTTAGCTACTGTTGAATTCCTGGCAGGGGTACGCAACCTTTCTAATATTAGTCTATATTTTTATGGATATAGTAGCAAATTTTAAGTATGTATATGTATTTAAAAATGATATGATATGATGAGGAAAAAATACGTTAATGTATTTTGTTACTCAACATGTCCTTGGTGTAATCAATTTTGCTACGAATAATATCCTTTAAAAGGTTACCCGCCTCTATGTAAATTACCGGATTTTCTACAACTATAGAAAAATACACTCCCTAAAATATACTTCATCGAGTAGAAACAGGAGTACTTACAATGACCTACACACAATAATATGTAAACCCCGCGTTGAGTTAATAACCGAGGAACCTGACAGAGGGTTAACACTAGACCAGTCAAATTATTGGTTGGTGAAAAACTGTGTATTTCTGTATTTCTCTGAAGGGTAGGCAGAGATGTGTAAAACATCATATTTAGTGTGATGTTTCGTGTTGGCCTATTGTCAAATACCACCAGGCATAAATCAAAACTCCGCGGTACTACATACTAGCAATTTCAAGTTAGTCAACCCAATTATACTTTTCCCGATCCGGAAATCGAACCCAGGACCTCTAGTGTAGCAGTAACGCTTGCGACTACTTTACCAATGAGGCATTATGAAAAAGCGATTTTGTGTAATTATCATGTATAACTTTGTTCTATGGATGATCAGGTGAAAAGGTTGCAATAGATGAAACTATTCCGCACCCCTGGTGGTGGGTCAGTCACCCCCGCCGAGGCCGCAGTCCGCACTCTTGACGGGAACCCACCGCTTGTTTCAAGGTAGCATTTTATTTTACAACGTAATCTATTTCATTTATTTTATTCTTCTTTAATTTTTTTATTTTTTTATTTTAATTTAAATTAAGACCGATTACTTTTTTGGTTACAAAGCGCGCGATAATTTTTGTTTTATTCATTCGATTGTTCTTGCAATTATTTTGGAAAATAGGTAAAATTATACTTTAACTTTTGGAGATCATAAATATTAAATGGGGTCGACAAACTGCTGAACAGCGTATCCCGGATTCAAATCCCGACTTAGGCAGATATTCTTTTCGCAAATAAATACAACAAATGTAAAATTGTGATATTTTATATTTGTTTATGTCCAACATGACATAAGCCGTGTGAGTGTGAAGCGTTTATTTATCTTTTTTATTGGTTTTTATTTCTTCTATTTTTACCCTCTTGAAATTAAATAAAAAAGAAATTGAATTACATTTCATTTCAATAGGTATTGAAAGTGAATTTTGTACTTCATTTTTATTTGAAGACTTTTTTGGGTGATTGTGAATAAATAAGCGTAGTGTAATGTAGCGTCCATAGCCCAATGGCTCGGTTCGATTCAATGTGATCCAAAGAGTTAAGCAACGACGGGCCCGGTCGGTTTGTGGATGGGTGACCGCTAGTGGCAAAATTTCATGGACGCTACCGTGCTTCGGAGGGCACGTAAAGCCGACGGTCCCGGTTGTTTTCAATGGTGGAAACAGTCGTTAAGTCTTGTCGAAGACCTTCGGGTGGCTTGAGAACATTCGACACTGGGTTGGCCACTAACCCCTCCACCAATCCGCATTGGAGCAGCGTGGTGGAGTATGCTCTAGACCTCCCGCAGCTGCGTCTGTGGGGGAGACCCGTGCCCAGCAGTGGGACGTCTATGGGTCGCAGCGAATAGCAGCGAATAAATAATTACTGTTTTTGTGGTTTATATTCTTATTCTATCACATGTTTTATTAGTTAATCAAGTAAAAGAAAGGGAGGTTTAATGTTTAAACTTTGTTTTACCTCTCTAATAATTTGATGATTAAAATTTTTATTTCATGTTCAATTATTTCAGTATGCAATGGTCCAAAGGTTGTATGAGCATTAGCTTATATATGATCAGAGTTTTGTGTTTTGATTAGATACCTGAATCACATCACCATTGATTAGGCAATATTATTTCTTTTTATTTAATACGATAAGTTTAAACTTCCTAAGCATTGTGTGCTTTAAACCATAAAAAATAATTTCAGTATTTCTGCTTTCTGTTGTAAGCGATTTGCCGTTGTATACTTGAAGGAACAATTCCTTAATTTAATTTCCATTCGACGACTTGACGATTCGAGAGACGAGATTCCGAAAGACTTTAGATGAGTCTAAAGTCTGCTGACTTGGTTAGCGTAGCAAACTGCTGCCAAATCCTCCTATTATGAAAGACGTAACTGCGTAGCAGTGGCAGTGAAACATGTGGTTTTTGATAATTTAGGCGGAATCCAACTCATATTCTGCAATTGAATTGTTGTACCGACATGACCTTGCTACCTATGTGTTGTTACAGATGCAGTGTTTTATATGCGTGACTTACTTAATGATTATATGCAGCGCATACCCACCGAAGAACAGAGAACTTTCTAAAATACACGAAAAAAGGTCCTTATTTCGTGACGTCATCGAATCCCTTAGAGTTCGGGCGCAACTGCCAGAAGATTTGAACCCGAATGAGGAAAACAATCTTTCACAGAACTATGAAAAATATGGATTTGAAAATGAGCCCCTTGAGTTGCCAGGCGATAACGAATACATGCCGAGAAGAAACGACAGGATAGAAATGCCAACTTTAAAATATCGATTCCCAAAAAGCTTTAATCCAAATGAAACAGTAACAGAAGAGGAAAATTCAAAAGAAGAAATCGTCTTGTATGTAGACACACCTAGTGATACTCCAATTAAGACAACAACTCCAAAACCCAAGAGACAAAAACGACCTAGACCACCAGCAAATAAGAAACCTACCAAGAACAAGGAAAATGATAATACAGAAGACTCCGAATCAATGATGGATAATAGTAGTCCATCCAATATCTTGGCAGGACAAAGCCAAATTGGTAACCGTGAATCTCAAACAGTCATAAAACCAACAGTTATTGTTAATTTTCGCGGTACTGTTAGTCACAGAGAAAGTGAAATTAGACTCGAAAGAAGAAATAATAATGAGACAAAAATTGAAATCCCTCAAACAGTGTTTAATATCAAGCAAGAGATAAAAATGGAACGTGCCAATTTAAGTTCAGGAACAAAAGATTTCAAGAATGACTCGGCTAAAATAAGGCAGGATGTAAAAGTATTAACAGAAAATGATAAGCCAAAGATAGATGAAGATTTGATGATGTGTGAATCAAATTATTTTAAGGATAATGACAAACGTACTAGTCGGAAATACGATGTATTGCAAATATTGTTTACTATTTAAAATAAACAAAAGTAAATAAACACTAGTAAACAATTGTAATATCTACTAAATAGGGACGTAATAAATAAATATACCTAGTTTTTATTTCAGACAAATTAATGTATAAACTACGAACATTTTATATGTCAATAAAAATATAAATATATCAGAACATTTTTGAATTTTACCATCTAAATGATCACTTCACAAATTCAACCTTAGAATAGTAATAACACCTTACAACACTCAAAAATCTGCAAGCAATGAGCCTGATTTTTATATTACTATACAGACAGAACAGACGCACATACGAGTACATGGGCATACTCTATGGAGTATTTAATTAACGTAGATAAATACCGTAAAATTAGCTTAGCTGTACAGCGAGGTAACGCTGCCAATGTTCTAGGTTCTATGCCACATGGTGAGAACATCGATGAAACATTTATTTTTTAAACAAATATATTATGATTATATATATTATGATACAATGATTCCCAGTAAAACGATTATCTTCCCACGTTACTTTATTAAGGCGAATATTTAATTGAACTGAACTGTTGATTGTTGGTAATGGAAATATATTTTAGAATAAACTACTATATCCTTCGATCAATTGATCGAAGACTATATCCGTCAAATAACGTCCAATTAGCTACATCCATTCATACCTCTAAATGGATACTCTCTTGGTTGCTACGGCACAACACAAGAAATCCATAAAAAGACAAACAAGTGCAAGTAACTCATTGGCGTGCACCTTATCCACCCACAATCAAATTATTTAAGGACACATTTTAACAGACGAGGTGTTGGGTTCAGTCTCTGGATCGGGAAAGATTTCTAATTTTAAAATGCCAGTAGTAACTGGTGTTTATAAAATATGTCGGTAATGCAATATTATACGCAACATAATAAATATATATTAAATAAATAAAAAATAAAATAAATAATACAACAAAAATTGTAACCTCTGCCTACCCTTCAGTGTAAAATATTGTTATGTAATGGTAAGTCATGGTGAAATTTGGTATAACTGAAGCTGTTGGTAGCACTTGAATACGGTTCGCCCGCGGCAGACTCGTAAGTACGCTAAGCACATTGATGTGCATTTATGTTATACTAGCGACCCGCCCCGGCTCCGCACGGGTGGAAAGCTGATAGTACTATATTATGCATGTTATATACATACAAACCTTCCTCTTCAATCACTCTATCTATTAAAAAAAACCGCATCAAAATCCGTTGCGTAGTTTTAAAGATTTAAGCATACATAGGGACAGAGAAAGCGACTTTGTTTTATACTATGTAGTGATAATCAACCTGAGGTTTTTTGATGCTGGCCACACTGTTAATTATCCCAGAGTCAACAGTTTTCTTTCTTTCTACAATAAAGGAAACAGAATGTTTCCAAATTTGGCAAAGAAATTTCTGTATGTGTCATTTTGTGATCAATACGCAAAATTATACATAATGACGCCGATACCAAATCGTCATGTCAATGACATCGTATTCGCAATAATTATAGCGTGAGAGGCGAATCATTAGCGGTCGTATTTTACAAATCCAATCTATTTTATGGGTTCGATAAAAACATACCAACGGTGGTCCTTCCTACACCTGGCGACGTTCGAATTTTAAATTTGAAATGTCACTAAATTCAATTATATTCTTAGTTTAACAAATGTTACTCACTAACCTTCACAAATTATCTGTGTTACAATGCTAATCTACACATTAATCACAATAAACCTTTAGTTATATTAAAGTTAGCAATAATTATTCCTACAATGAAAAGGATCGCATTTTCCCAGATTTTTTTTTCCAAAAAAACATTTTTACAAAAATATGTACAAAGGAACTGCTTATTTCGAAAAATATTTTTTTTTCCAGCAGCCAGCCCTGTGAGTAATAACTAAGCTGCAACCCATAAACGTCCCACTGTTGGGCACTGTTCTCCCCCACAGACAAATCTGTTGCGAGAAGTCTAGAGCATACTCTACCACCCTGCTGCAATTCGGATTGGCGGAGGGGTTAGTGGCTAACCCAGTGTCGAATGTTCACAAGCCAGCCGGAGGTCTTCGATAAGGCTTAACGATTGTTTTCACTAAACAACCTGGACCGACGGTTTAACGTGCCCTCCGAAGCACAGTAGCCACCGTGTGAAATTGTGCCACTAGCAGCCGGCGTTGCTTAACACTGTCGATCACATTGAATCGACTGTGATTAGGCTGTGGACATTACCATATGAATGGACAAGGACAAATAGATGACAGAAGCATTTATACCAAATTTAAATTTGACGGGCCCGTTGGCGCAATCGGGTAGTGACCCTGCCTGTTGCGCCAGGGGTCGTGGGTTCGATGCCCACTTAGGACAAATATGTATTCGTGTGACGTACACTTGTATTTGTTCTGTGTCTGGATGATAATATTATCTATTTAAGTATGTATTTTAAAAATATCTATGTATATCATCAGTCTCTGACACCCATATTACAGGCTCGCGCCTACTTTGGGGTCAGATGGCCGTGTGTGAGAATGTCCAATAAGTAAATTAAAGTGAGCATGATTTAAATATAATCCCATGAAATAAATATAAATATGAATGCTCCCTTTATTTTCTTTGCATTTTCCTCCGCCTACGATACACTGCTCGTAGATGCTGCTTTAAAATTTATGTCAGTATTCAAGTGATATGCTCGTTTTAACGCAGAGAAAGGACACTGGAGTCTGTGGTTTAAACTTCAACAAAATCTTTAATAAATATATTTTCTTTCTCTCATTCTTATACAAATCTGACTTAAAGTGTGCAAAACGTACAAAACAGAATTAAATCACGTGTAAGATAGTCATTATATTGCTTGATGTATGCGACATTTATTTTTACGACAGAATACAACATTTTTAAAGTGCCTGAGATGCTAGTTTTTTGTAGGCCGTCTTTTGTCATTAAGTACATCTATGTAAGTAGGCACAGAGATATGATCATTCTCTACGAAGTAAGTTTAACTAAGTTTCTTTTAGAAAAGTAAAGTATAGTCGAAGTGACCTATATTCAGCTTACAAAATTTTATCTACACTATACGATCTGATACCGAGTATTCTGAATATCCTTGTAAGTTGGTCCTGAAGTTTTTGGAAAGAAATAATTAATGTCCCGTTCTCGACCTGCTTGTTAAAAGCCAATCTTCTTAAGCGATTTCGTGCTTCGGAGGGCACGTCAAGGCGCCGGTCCCGATTTTATCGTAACATGACATTGTTAGGCCTACGTTTAAGCATAAGTACGGGTATAATTAATGTATCGGAATCCGTCGATCGCCTTAAAATCTCACGAAAATCGGGTTAACCCCTCCACCAATCTGTAATGGAGCAGCATGGTGGTAGTTTCTAAGCTGTCTCAGTTGTTAGAAGAGAGCCATGTACTACAGCGAAAAAATTGGTTTCAGCCAGGGTTTTTTAAACTAAGCTATTGTCATTATTCTCACTGATGGATTATTTATGGGATATACGTATTCTGATGAGAAATCACCAACCGGTGGACGACAAATAAGTAAAGTGTAACCATTATTAAAGTCGAACTTACAAGGATGAATAGATAGAAATACAAAATTTGGTACGAATAAATGTGAAGGCGATTAATTAGTTCTGTTAGTAAGTCACTGTGCGAGTACTTTCACATTTCGTACCCCTATGCCATTACCAGTTGAACTCGAAACGTGAGTCGCTCACGAGTTACGAGCATGAGTGAGTATAATTATGATCTTCCAGCTGAGCAAAGTTAACAAGTTTCCGGTTTTTAGCTGTCTAGCTGGGTGAGTTCAAAATAAGTGTTACATTTAGTCAGGTCTTCGTGATAATGATTTACTTAAAATTTTAAAGTTTTAAATAGAGGCATAAAATTAGAACTGCCCAACTAATGTTCTAATTAACTCTCTCAACTAATTGGACTAACCATCCCAGTCCTTAATTGAGTCTTGTTCAAAGTCAGTCACAGTTGTCATGGGCGGCAGCGGATGGGAGGTGCTGCAAGCTCGTTTGCTATCTTGTATCCATAAAAAAAAATGAAATGAAACTTCTATTTATAATTGCTTATGATAATTATATATTTGTATATAGAGATCACAAAGACGAAAGCTTATTTAATTTATTCAAAGCACGCACTCGTAGTAGGTAAGTAATATGGCTGTAGCAAAAAGCGTTCGCAATATCACCCGCCGTCAAACACACCACGACCGGCTGAGAGAACGGACGTGTTAGTTAGAATAATATTTATTTTAATTAATAATTAAAGATGGCCGTGAAATATTTACTCGGATTTGGGGTAAGTTTATTTGATCTTATTTTTTTATTTTTTACGTAATCACACCTGTTTTTATAATGCAATATGTGTAGTATATATTTTATCTATATAATAAAAATGAATCGCAAAATGTGTTGGTAAGCGCATAACTCAACAACGCCTGGACCAATTTGGCCAATTCTTTTTTTAAAATGTTCGTTGAAGTTCAAGGATGGTTTTTACGGGGAGAAAAATTTGAAAATTCATCCCCTAAGGGGGTAAAACGGGGGTGCAAAGTTAGTATGAAGCTATGCCGTTTTTGAAGTTAGTGAATGTGTAACGCGAGCGAAGCTGCGGGCGTCCACTAGTATGCAATATTTTAAATCGTAATTCAGTATTTATCAGAACTGACTGCAAATAGATTTGATAGTGTAATTAATAACTACTAGTGGACGCCCGCAGCTTCGCTCGCGTGGAATTAGACATAACAATAGTTCCCTAGTTTACACCTAGTAATATTATATAGCCTATGTCACTCAGTAAGGCTCTAGCTTTCTAATGGTGAAAGAATTTATGAAATTGGTTCAATAGTTTTTGTGTGAAAACATTACAAACAAATCTTTCCTCTTTATAATATTGGTGATAACTGGCTCTTCCTAACCCTGGGAGAAAGAACAGTTGTGATATTATATTGTCACTACCCACACAACCATTTACGTTATCATTATCATCATCATCACAACCTTTTTTTTTTGTCCCACTGTTGGGTACGGGTCTCCTCTCAGAATGGGTGTGATTAGGCCTTAGTCCACCACGCTGGCCAAGTGCGGATTGGCATACTTCACATGCCTTCGAGAACATTATGAAGAACTCTCAGGCATACAGGTTTCCTCACTTAAAGCAGTAAGCCGGTAACTTCAACTATGAAGTGACATTTAATTTCTTAAATCGCACATAACTTAGAAAAGACATTGGTTTGTACCGCTGGGGTTTGAACCCGGACCCAGAGTGAGAGGCGAATCACTGGGCTGTCACCGAATTTACGTTAAAATTACTCTAATCATAACATACCACAAAGGTACCGTAAGTTGTTGAATATTAGTACTGTTCAACAAACAATCGTCTACCGTTGGAGTCAATATCAGCCTCGAGGTGATTGACCGATATGTTGGTTGAGTTTCCAAGATATCCAAAGTCACCTTGGCAAAGTCGAACCATGTGTCCCAAGATTACCTGAGGAGCTCAGACTTGAGGCCATGAGAATTCGTCCCAAATTCTACTCGAATATATTTTGAACATCAAATAATCTGTGACCTTGAATTTTTGACCTAGCTACTTATTGTATTGTACTTTATGTATTAGTTACTAACCGGAGTATTTCTAGCATCAACTAATAAGACTAACTGTTAATAACAGTCCCGGACTGTAGTGTTCATACCATAATTAATCATGTAATTTTCATATTAACATCGATTGATAACAGCACAACCATCCCAGTCTCTATGTGATGTCCAAAGTCAGACACAAATGTCATGGGCGACAGAACAAAACACAGAGATAATATGGGTCAAAACATACCCCCATATTTTAATTTAATCTTAGTTCGTAGGACATTAAAATGGGTTCTCGGATGTAAACGAACATGCATCACTGCAAACATAATCAAAGACAGAAGAAAAAACCTGATTGTAGATAAAAATGTATCAAGGTGAAATGAGGACATTACAACAGGCTTAGTTTAATATTATGAATCGAACATGTAAATCATGACAAGATAAGTATCTCTTTACAGAAAGTTCTTCCGTTCCTTTCCCATCCGTTCCGATTTTGATGACTCATTTTTATGGCCATGGAACTTTTTTATGAATCAAAGATAGCAAACGAACATGCAGTTACAACCACTGCAGTCCAGGACACTAAACTAAAAACAAAAAAAATAAAGACTGTTATGGTCGCCATAGATTGTGACCCGTGCAAACCCTTTTTAGCCATTTTACTTAGTGGGTAAAATAAGGTTATTGATATTAAAATTACCACAATAAGCCAATTCCACTGTAAAACGGGCTCTGATATAAGATGCTGCTGAGTTGTAGATTTGTGTTGTATGAGCCGCTCGATACAAATTAGGCTCGTCACACACTAGATTTAATTTATAATAGGACGCAACTTTGTCAATTTCATTGATAAGCGATATAAATGAAGCTTTTTTAATTAGTTATGAGTTGCATAATTTAAAAACAAAAACCCGATCGCAAAACAAATTATATAAATAGGAAAAATAGCAGGTATAATGGTTGTTAATTATCTTTAAAACGCCATGTGTCCTAAACTATTATTTAAAATGAATAAATACTATGAACCATATATTCAAATTCATATATTCAACGATACCCCACTTGATATTATTTTTGTTTTTATTTTGACAATATGGCGTCTGGTTGACGCTATGGTGAATCTTGGTTACTGTCATGTCTTCAAGTGACCCTCGAATGGTTAAGACTAATCGTTTCACGTACGTATCATAAAAATCGCCTTCCGCATATGGTCTCTAGAACTTCATAGAGGAACAAACATACATACATAGACTAATAAACTCCCTAAACTAAAAACAACACCCTTCTTTGCGTCGCGCAGGCGGTTAAAAATTAGCACTGCGAGGGCGTGTAAAAACAAAACTAATTGTCGCGAATTCACATAAAAATTATCGCGTTTGTTGACGGATAAGCTGAGGTCAATGATCCATGTTTAAGTCATGGCTCTATTATCTCACTATAATTTGCGCGATCCATTTTAGTTTTATGGTCTTTATCCTTATTGGTATTCAAAAGGAGAATGAGTTTGATCGTAAATTAGCAATCGCAGATTTTGGTGTTAAAAATACTTTTTTATTTCTATGGTGATAATTGATTTCAGATTTGGACATAGAATACAACAGAGTTAATAGCATCAAAGGTTTTTCATTGAGACGAAAGCAGTAAAATATTTTTACGGAAAATATGAATAGGCTATTTCTCAGGTTTACCAGCCCCGAACCGCAGATAGATAATATGTAGTTACTTCGAAAACCGAACCCAAGCTAAGACAGTACATACAGCATATATAAAAAATTCGCACTAATATAGCTTTATCGAGTTATTACCGGTAATCTCTTGTTTTAACCGGTTGGTAAAATGCTTTATAAATACTCTAATACACCAATAAAAATAAAGTTTAGTACAGATAACAGCTAGGCATTCTAATTAATGTAGCGTCCATAGTCCAATGGCTTGCATCGATTCAATGTGATCGAAAGAGTTAAGCAACGACGGACGTGGTCGGTTTATGGATGGGTGACCGCTAGTGGCCAAATTTCATGGACGCTACCGTGCTTCGGAGGGCACGTAAAGCCGTCGGTCCCGGTTGTTTTCATTTGTGGAAACAGTCGTTAAGCCTTGTCGAAGACCTTCAGGTGGCTTGAGAACTAACCCCTCCACCAATCCGCATTAGAGCAGCGTGGTGGAGTATGCTCTAGACCTCCCGCAGCTATGTGTGTGGGGGAGACCCGTGCCCAGCAGTGGAACGTCTATGGGTCGCAGCGAGCGATTCTAATTAAAACATTAACGGAAGCACAGGATGACGTCACGCGACGACGTCACACACTAAATATGCACCTCATCTCTGTCTTTACTTTCGATCGATGAATAACTAAATTTTTAAACTAACTTAAATTTTATGGCATAAGAAAGATTCAACCAATCTAGATTTTTAATGGATTAAGAATGGTTAATTTAACATTTTATACATAAAAAAATAAATAGGTATAATGAAAATCAAACAAGGTCAAATATGCATATTTTATCCAAAAGTTTAAAGTGAAAACTGTATCAAGGCAATAAGTATAATTAGGTGATTTTTCTTAAGTATCTCTTTTTATAAATGATACAACGTATTTCCTTTATACTTTTTATATATATTTTGTATATTATATTGCACGCTTTTGATGTCACTAATAGTTTCACTATAAAAATAATATTGTATTCAAACTTGCAAATAAATTAAAATAACAAAAACAGTCATCGTTCAAAGATAACATTAGATTTTATAACCCGTTTATATGTATGTATGTATGTATGTATGAAACAGAATCATTCAACGTAATTTTCACCCCCTTCTTATGTAATGTGATCGTCGAATTCATTTAAATCTTTGCACACTTATCAAGAACCGATGACAATAGTATATATAAAAAAAAATTATTCGTCATCTACAAAAACTTGTTTTTTCGTTTTTTTAACGTTTTTATTTATGAGTAGCTTTCTAGGAAAAGACATCAACGCGCGTCTATCAAGTTATCAAGCGATACCAATATTCACACAAATCTAAACTGCGAGCTACTAGGAAAAAGTTAGAGAACAAGCTAGAAAACCCAATAAGACTGCCTAGCCCGGGAATCGAACCAAGGACCTCTAGCTTAGTAGTCTGTATGATTGCAGTACAATTTAGATAAGAATCGGTCAAGGTAGAAAGTCGGTCAGTGGTTGAACTTATGTAGATGTTTTTCAAGGTCGCTTGCAGTACAAAGATGTGTAATAAGAGCGCAGACCTCTACACGGTTTAGAGAGGCAAGTCATTTCTCTCTTGTGGTTATCATCACTAAACTACGTGCTCGGAAATACTCGTAGAAAGTTAACTTTTGACTTTTTAAGGCTTGTGGCTTAAATCTACTTACTAATGAAATCGTGATATTTTTGCTGCATCATTCGTGCAAAAAATGGTTTTAAAGCAGCAATTGATGAAAGGTTGTACAGCCATCAACTAGTCACGTAAAAAAGCTACAAGCCATTAATAATAATAGTTAATATAGTTTAATAATAATAAGTAGCGTCCATAGCCCAATGGCTCGCGTCAATTCAATGTGATAGAAAGAGTTACAAAATTAATAAAGTAATTGCTATTTCGTTTACGGTGTTTACTTTATAAGTAAGGTTTGAAGTGAATGAAATCACAGTCGAACTGTAAATCAACTTTCACTACCAAAGCTTAAGTTTAATTTTTATCAAACCAAGATACTTAAAAATGTTAAATGTGAAAGGATTTATTACGAGAGAAAATGTGATTATTTTTATTTCGAATTAATTTATGTTTTTAAATCTATTATTATTATGTTTCCTAAAAAATTATTTGTTGTAGCTTGGAGTCTGTATTTGTGCCAGTCATATACATAATAATAAATATCATGGATATCTCACACACGGTCATCTGACCCCAATCTAGGCAGAGCCTGTACTATAGGGATCAGAGACAATAAATACATAAATATTTTTGAATACATACATAAATAGATATCAACATCCAGTCAGAACAAACACAACTGTTTGTGACACGAATATTTGTCCTGAATGGGATTCGCAACACAGAAAACTACAACAAATACAAAGTACGTTTAAATTATACCGTTAAAAATTTTTTTTTTAAAAAGCTTTTTGAAACTTTTTTTTTATTTTCATGTATTGTCATCGGAACCAAATATGTGTGCCAAATTTCAGCTCGATAGCTTCAGTGGAAGTGGGTGAAATATTGATTGCAAGATTCCAGGACATACATACTTACAAGATACGAGTACATACGAGTGAAGTTAAATAAAAGCTTTTAATAAAAAGATTACCTGCACAATTATGATAGTACACGTTTGTACCAAGAGAAAATTTGTATGATTTAGGTACATAACAAATTATTTAGATCGTTGCATCTTCCATTTCATTGTTCTCATGACAATAGTTTAGTCGAGTAGGTTAATTGCGAAAACTTTATCTTATATACTGTTACTGTAATTGGTACCAAGTATAACACAATTACTGCTAATGCAGGGCACTGGTCTACTCCTCTACCACGCTGAGCCATTACGGATGGGTGGAAGGGTTCCGATATCCCATACACCACAACCATGTCTTTGTCCCACTGTTGGGTATAGTATTCCTCTCAGAATGGGAGGGATTAGGCCTTAGTCCACCACGCTGGCCAAGTGCGAATTGGCAGACTTCAGATGTCTTCGAGAACATTATGAAGACTCAGGCATGCAGGTTTCATCCAGATGTGTCCTTCACCGTTATAGCAAGTGACATTTAATTTCTTAAATCGCACATTACTTAGAAAAGTCATTGGTGAGTGCTGCTTGGGTTTGAACCCGGAGTATAATGCTCTTCGAGAAATAAATAACGAACATTACTATCGAAACCGGTAATGGTATTTATGTGATGTCTTATAGATTTATTTTATACTAGTGGACGCCCGCAGCTTCGCTCGCGTGGAATTTGACATTCACTAACTTAAAAAATGGCAAAGTTTCATACTAACTTTGCACCCCTGTTTTACCCCCTTAGGGGATGAATTTTCAAAAATCCTTTCTTAGTGCTCCCCTATGTTATAAAAGGAACCCCTGTGCAAAATTTCAAGTCGCTTACCCTTATTGTTTAGGCCCTGCGTTGATATGTCAGTCAGTTAGTCAGTCAGTCAGTCAGTCACCTTCTCCTTTTATATATATAGATTATGTTTTACCACTTACAAAACTTTTTCATTCCATCCTTTGAAGAAAATGCTGACGAGGTGTTTAATCTATTTTACGACTGAACTAAGTGTACATTTTAATAGGTGCTCGTAACTTTTTAAAATACCGTTTGCTCCTTAAGCTTGCTTGCTTAAAGCCAGCTTGCTGCAAGCAAAAAAAGTTTCGATGCTGAACTTTAACTATAGCTTATCAATCACGTTTATCATTAACTATAAATGTCAGGTACCGTTTCTATAACGCGATGTATATCACATAACAGCAAAAAAATTAAACAACTAAAAAAAGAAGAAACTACATAACTGTCATCCAATATTACGTTGCAGCTTTTATCAGCTTGGAATCAGCAGCAGGAAATTGTTGGTACTGATTTTCAGTGCAATCCAGCGAATTTCGGGTGAATGATGTTCGTGCTATCAAAATATCAGACTCGTTAGACACTCGGCCTTTTTGAATCTCATACGAAAATCGCCAATCGTCTACGAATTTCATGTTGTCTCTATTTTCAAATTTACTCTCACGCTTTATCTTCGAACGAGTGGTCCGTACCACTCGAATTCTAATTTCACCCGGTGATAGAATATGTGTGATTGATTTTATTCGCGGTGTTTAAGCTTCATTTTTAATTTTCGTAAGCCTGCAAATAACTCGTTATGAAATTCGCATACGAAAATGTCTTGCAAACTATTATATTATAAAATATCGGTAAAATTAAAAAATAGGTCCGAAAGAAGGAAATGTAGAACAGTTTCCATTATACACATGAAATTTTCTATTCATTTTCGTCTACCCACTTCAAATTGCTCTATTAAAAAACTTATACTTCAAGCATTAACTGATAATTGAGATTCAAACGTAGATCAAACACAATGAGTCAGCTGAATGTCAAGGATCCAACTAAATTGGCCGTCTGGTCAGAACAGGTCCACGTAAAAAGAACAGTCAACGAAACCGCCTTCTCTTGCACCGCGAAATGTCAATCAAACTAGTTTAGGGAACGAGGAAGCTGGGGAGCTACATATTTGAGCTAGGCAATGTTACCATAGCATTTATGATTGACCGACGGGCCCGATGGCGTAATTGGTAATGACCCTGTCTGTTGCGCCAGGGGTCGTGGGTTCGAATCCCACTCAGTACGAATATTCGTGTGACGAACACTGGTATTTATCTGTGTCTAGATGTTAATATTACCTATTTAAGTATGTATTTAAAAATGTCTATGTATGTATATCAGTCTCTGACACCCATATTACAGGCTCGCGCCTACTTTGGGGTCAGATGGCCGTGTGTGAGAATGTCCAAGATATTTATATTTATTTATATAATTATATATATTTACACAAGTGAACTTAACTGTAGAGAAAAACCGAGTCATTCAGAATTAAATATTTACGTAACTAGGCTAATCTCCACTATCGAGCAGTGGTTCCGAAATAACTAAGCCCTTTTCACTATGTAGAGATTCGATTAGTACTCAATGATTACTTATCTTAACTATATATACCATACAGTATAATCTAAGTGATCGATTATTTTATCTATATTGACATTTGCAATATATAAATAATATACAATTACATATATAATATAACAATTATACCACCCAGTGGTTAGAGTTAGGGACTACCTTTAATTCGCTGCGACCCATAGACATCCCACAGCTGGGGCCTCCCCCACAGACGCAGTTGCGGGAAGTCTAGTATTCAGGGCCACCCGAAGGTCTTCGGCTTAACGACTGTTTCCACCTTTGAACAACCCTTTAATTGTTACATCAAAATGTACCACATTAAGGTAAATATATTTATGATTTCTTTGGCGGATGATGATGACGAAAAAATGCGTTTATACCAATATCAAAAAACGAGAACGCTAACATCTCAACCGTGACATGGGTACGTCAACAAACGAGCCACACAATAAACGAAGCATGGAAGTATAGCACCGACTAACGGTGTTGCTCCTAAAAAGTGTGTCCTACAATTTTCCTTACAGAGAGAGTGCTTGCTCAGCTTGTGCCGTTAATAGTCCGATCCATTCTATAGAACGGTGCGCATCTGTTTGCTTTCGGCATAAGGTCAATGTTTTGCCGAAATGTTTTATACATGACAATATGTTAGCCGAATAATAATACGTTTTTGTATGCAGAGTATTGCTAAACAAGTGTCAAATAACTATATTATAACAAATTAATGAGTCCATCATTAGCTGTCAGGTATTTTGTCACATTCTTTCAAATGTTATATTGAGGTTAAATGAAAGACATAATACACACATCTTTCATTTAAATTCTCTATAGCAAAAATAAGTTTATTTTTTTATGAATAAGTCCCTCATTCCCAAACTAAATATGGATGTATGGATATATCATAACTTTAATTATAATATGTTTTATTATATAAATTATATATGTGTATAATTTCTCATAATAATGTGTTTTTTTTTTCAATTCCAGTTGCTGCTCACCTACTGCCTTCTAGAAGTTTCGTCGCGACCAAACAATGAGTGAGTACATCTATGATCTCATCTTCTACTAACACTATACTAAGTCTATGAAGATGGATAGTTTAATTTTTTGTTAATCACGCAAGAAATTTATTAGACAGAATGTTATGTTTTAACCTTAGACCCGTCCCGTTGTGATAAAATACAAGTCTTGAAGTCTTGACGTGATGAATGGGATATAAGATCTTGAATGGAAAAGCATTTTATCACAGTAATATAATATACAGCTAAGATCAGTTATTTTTTTTGCAGTTCCTAGATCTAAGAGTAAATCTAAAGTAATCTACGAACGAGTTCTTTCGTTCATATCGCACTACACAACAAAACAAAATGTATAGTTATAATTATTGTAGGTAGGGTAAATAAATACTTCCAATACAGAATGTGAAAATAGGTTTTAGTACATAATACGGTTCTGGTCGTAATAATTACGAGGGCACATTGAAAATCTGGTCTGACCTGTATTAGAAATAGAAGAAATAGAAATAGAAAATTAGTTATTTTCTTACATAATGCTACCGCATTAACATATATATTTATATTTTATCTACTACAATTCAAAATGAAAAAACGTTCAGTGTGCTCTACGTTATTTGAACTAGCAATCCTTCTTATTAAATTGGACAGTGGTTAACTAAAGTTATAAAAAACTCACGCTTTATTAGTGGTTCCAAGATGCACATTTATACAACTAACATGTAGTTAAATCGTAAGGCGTAATAACTCAAGAATGAAGCACCTTAAACGAAATACCTACACTTTTGGGCATAGCACTGGTTCAGGTACGATGTTCACTATATCTTGGCTTAAAGCTAATACTTGTTACATGCTATATTAATGAGCTCTGGCGTGGTGTCACTAAATATATCCAAGTAGGTGGTATTAATAAATGACTCAAATTATTTCAGATCGACGAAAATTGAAATACCAATACAAGAAGTTCAAGAGCAGAAACCAGATAAAGAACAAAGATCAATAAGCTTTATAATAGATCCTAGTAAAGATGGATTTGATGACAACACTCGAGATATAATTGAAAAGATTAAATCTATTAATGATGGATTAAAAAAGCCTCACATACAGCAAATAAATTATAACAAGCCCCTGCAACCTCCTGAAAGCTACGTCATCGATAAGGAGACTTTAGAAAAAATTCAAGCATTAATAGCATCGGGTAAAATAAAACCAGGATATTACGGTACCAAGCAATACGAGGATAATCATCTTAATGATGTTTCTGAAGAAAATAGACGAGAGCATTCAAGAGCTTTTCAAACGCATCCTCATGCATTTAATCAACTATCTGTACCCTATCCTTATATCACGAATATGCCTGTGATATTAGTTCCAAATCCGAATAATATTCACGCAAATAATGATTTAAATTCTATACAATCTAGACTGAATTATCAAAGTAGACAAGAACAACCATCACTGTTCCCCTCTTTTCCATCCTTATCATCATTGTTCCCATCTAACTTTCAACTGCCATTTCAAATACCGTTTCAATCATCATTTCAATCACCATTTCAGTGGCCATTTGCCAGTGCATTTCCCTTTATAATAAAAGATCCTTTTGTTGCTCTGCAACAAGGAGGTGGTTGGAACAATTTCTTTGAAAATGGTCAAACTGCTGACGTTTGTGCTAGAAAACAAAAATCAGCTGACCCTGATGTGTCAAACAAGGGTGATGATATGAATAAGATTTTGCGTATATTGGCTTCTTACGAAGATAATGCGACACGTGATGATGAAGAAGAAGATAGGGTAGAAGACGAACGCGAGGAGACCATTGACCCTGTCAAAATAATAAATTCAAGGGAAGCCCGCGGGATGAAAAAACGTACTGTCGAAAACAATGCACCTGCACAGAAGATTGATAATCCTAGTAAAACAGAAAATGTTGAAACTCCTAGAAAAGTACAAAAAATTTACGTAGCTAAGCCCGTTGTTGTAACACGTAAGCCACCTAAAAAGATATACATTGAGGAAGAGCCAGAAGATTTTAAGACTGGCGCCGGCGATGGTGCTCTACGGTTTCCTTTCGGTGGTTTCGATTGGTTTGGAAACAAGAAGCCAGTAGCACCTAGTCCAGGGTTTTTTATTAATAAGTTAAGAGTTAGAAAAGGGGGTGTAGCTATCGCTGGTCCTGGTGGTGTGGCAACAGCTGGAAAAGGGGGGACAGCTGTCGTAGGCCCGGGAGGGTTGGCTTACACTCAACCGGGTGGCTTGGCTATCGCCGGCCCCCATGCTCGTGTTATCGCATTATCTCCCGGAACGGACTTAAGCTCTGTTGTAACTCGATTACGTGGATTAAACGATATGTCATTGCTCCAGCAGCCAATAGAAGAGGGCAAGTTAGTCGCAACAGGCCCAGTTATTTACTACCATCCCAACGAACAAACATGACCCTTTTTCCCATCCACTTTAACTGTATTATCTAACCAATAATTCATTTTCACCTGTTAGATTCGATTGGAGCTACTCGGATGGAAGCGACTCGATGAACCCGAGCAGCAGCAATACCGATATATACCACTATGATGGTGAGAAGTTTTCTGAAGGACTCTTGATGGACACTATGTACGTGTTGCGTCTGAATCCAGTGGCGCACGCCGTTGGTGGTACGCGAGGCGTGGCTATAGCAAATCCCGAGTCCCACGTAGCAATACGTCCGAGTCACAAAGGAACCGTTATCCATATGCCCAAATCCAGCGCAGTTGTGGGGCCAGGCGGCATCGCCCACGCACAATCCGATCTCTACCTCTACGAAATCCTGACTAATGACAATGCTGGTGATGGTTTGCCAAATTAAAAAGTCTGACATTCGAAAAACAATTTCGATTATCATTGAAGCTGTTTTTCGAACATATATTTTAACGAATTGGTAAAATAAGTGTATATTAATGCAAAAATAAAACTTGATGTGTAATTTTTTTGTTTCATTCCAACTTGGTATAAGAAGATATTTTTATTTGAAATCCTTACAATAACTATGCAATAACTACACAGAAATCAATATTCACGTCACTCGTAAAAGACATTAATGCAAAGTTTTTCGGGTTCGATCTCTCATACTAAGCAAGCTTAACACACCTACATGAATATTCAAGATTATTATGGCCTGAGTATGATTAACTTATGATTTATTATCATTACTACGAACAAAATTTAAGAGGAACCGTTTGGTACTTTTGAATATATAGCATTAACATAATAAATCTATGAGATTTTGATTTGACAAAATTAAATGTCAATTGTTTAAGAAAACATGTTGATAAGCTTGCCAGTATACATGGAATACTCATAAGCGTTGTATGTTGTTTAGATTCTTAATAGATTACAAAACAACAAACATACAACTACAGAATTGGCATGGATCAAAATAAGGCAAAATAAACATAGATCGAGAACATGTTTTTATAGCCCAGGTTTCGAATTAATGTACCTGTCCTATGTATTATGTGGCAAAGTCGTCTGCCGAGCAGTAATATTGAAAAGCAAGTCAGTTTTTATAGCCCCTTCCATCCATTCTGAGCTTCCATCAATAACATTACGCAGAAAAAATATGTAATTTGCAGTTTGTCGACATATTATTACATGCTCTTCAATTCAATACGCCAGGAAATTAATAAATATGGACATCGGTATACCTACTTGAAATAAGATGTTTCTGAAGATATGATTAATAATAATTTTAAAATTATCAAACTCATTTTAAAAGTGAAGTAATTATACAGGAAAGTAGTTGACAATAATTATTATGGTAGTAATTTAGCACGCATAAAAATGGTAAAAAGATATACAGAACAGCACAGAATTCAAAGTCGTAAGATTTTTAACGACATCCAGGTAGATACTAGTACGAGTACATTTTCAGTTTACAGAACTAAATTGTTTAGGCAAGATAACTTACAATTGCATATACATTGTTTGGGATGGTGATTCATGACAGGATGATTACAACTCTAATGTAACTCTTCTGGACAGTCGAGCAGTCGAGTAACCATGCTGCTTTGACAGATTAAGCACCTTTAAATTGTTATTAGCAAAGTAAGAAATGAATATTTTGCTATTAAATCAACTATTAGGTATCTATCTCTTATCTCATAACAGGTGCACAAGAGCCGATTGTAAATACATATTTTATTATATTAGGAATACATACTTATCTAAATATTGGGTGCATATTAAACTCATAATTTGGTCATGTTTTAAAAGTAATTTTAAACATTTAATCACAGTGCCTATCATTTTAATTTCGGCAATGATTCAGATTAAACGAAGCTCTATGTGTAGCAAAGCCATAATATACCAATTTTGTTTAATGATAACTTCTGCTGTGTGAGTATAAGGCGTTGTAAGTCTCTAAAATAA
This sequence comes from Carterocephalus palaemon, assembly GCA_944567765.1. Classification (NCBI taxonomy): domain Eukaryota; kingdom Metazoa; phylum Arthropoda; class Insecta; order Lepidoptera; family Hesperiidae; genus Carterocephalus; species Carterocephalus palaemon. The sequence goes on from OX155643.1 coordinate 13,649,947, forward strand.
TAAAGAAATGTTAAGTTGCAGAGTTAAGGGCGATCGGTGGAGCTCCCCCTCCGCGTACCTCAATACCATAGATAACTACACTATAACCTCTACACTAGAACCTATAATCTTTCAGAGCCTCCACACAGTACCTTCCCTTCTACGGTGGCGCGAAGGGTCAATATCTAGAAGTGACAAGAGACAACAGTGGAGCCGTACTAAGCGAGAAAATCGTGGCCGAAGAAAACATAACCGGAGAAAACGTGATCAAGAACAGCAACGGTAACTTGCTATCGCGAGTTTTGGCGGCAAATTTGCAGAACTTAAAGACGCTTTCAACGAGTTTGATACGATTGAACAACTTGGGGAGGAAGCTTGGGTATTTGAACTCGAATGAAAACGCGAAGTTTAAGAACCAACTGGCGTCTCTTGGGGAGACGGCGTCCAACACGGTCAAGCTTGTCGAGGAAATTGGAGACGATCTCTCAGTGCTGTTTAAGAATAACGCTACTCTAACTCTACTAAGGCAATACGTTGACGCTGATGATGAAGATGTAAGTGTCGTCTAATCTGTTATTCAGTAGTCATAGTTTTTACTAACTGACTTATCTTAGCCTCTATCAAATCACCGATCAATCGATACACTACTGAACATTAAAAATAAATGAATTCATTCACCCTGGTATATAGATTATTGAGTAACTAATTTATAATTGTATACTTTTGCAACTATAAGGACAATCAGACCTAGCTTATATGTTTTAATTACTATTAACAAATGATTCAAAGTTTATATATAAATTTTAATTCTTCAAGAAATGTGGAAACAGTCTACGGATAACACGAAGATATTACAAAAAAGTTTATTAATAACGAAAATGAGCATAAATTTGGCAGTTCAATAAATCTTGACTATTTTTCCCAGGTTGGTGAAGAGGGAATCAGTATCGAAAATCCAATCACTGACAGTGACTTGCAGTACGCCACTGGCCTCATCGCGGAAGCCAAACCTGTTGGTATGTACAACCCTTGACAACAGCACAAATCTTAACTTGAATTACAGAATTACCGAAACTACGAGTAGAAATTAGCTATCTCATAAGACACATATTTTTTGTTTTGATTGAAAGGAGTCATTTAGTTTTTAGTTTTTTTGTCATTAAGAGTCCGTGTCCGCTCAGCATTAGCCGTGGCGGACCGCAACCGTTGGTTTTCAGTACGACTGATTCCGTGCAATTCGGACAGTAGTTATAGTCATTAGATGTATAACTACACTGAACATGTTCCTATCTCTAATCCTTCTCTCAACCACTGAACTCCAGGTCTGGCTGTGGTCGGGGACAGCGGCCTAGCAGCCTCGCGGCCGATGGCAACAGCCGTGGCCCAGAGCGGGGTGGCGCTGGCCAGGCCCGTGGCCACTGCCATCGCCGGCCTCGACCCCGCCTCGCTGGGAATTCTGTTCAACATCAACCATGAGGAAAGGAGCACCGGGAAAAACTAACTTTCATTCTGCCATATAGAACCATTATAGAACTCATTTTAAACGCTATCTATACTTCTATTCTCGACAGGCCCGTTGGTGCCTATCTGTGGCGCCAGGGTCGTGGGTTCAAATCCCACTCAGGACAAATATTCGTGTGACGAACACTTGTATTTGTTCTGTATCTGGATGTTAATATTATCAATTTAAGTATGTATTTAAAAATATCTATGTATGTATATCAGTCACTGACACCCATATCACAGGCTCGCGCCTACTTTGGGGTTAGATGGCCGTGTGTGATTACCTAGCTTTTACCCGCGGCTCCGCCCGCGTGGTCAAAGGGAATTAACAATTAGTTGTTTATCATATTTGTGGTGGATGAATAATGACAGTTAAAGATACTTAGAGGAACCAGAGGTAATGCTGACCGCAGATAAAGGGTACCTACGTAAGGTACGCCATCTATTAACAACATCCGGAACTAAATATCTAGCAAATAACAAAACATCGATATCTTCCCACGGGGATGTTTTACCGCGGAAAAAAGTAGCCTACGTCACTCTCCACCCTCCTCACTATCTCCACACACAAAAACCATACCATATAATAGCTTCGTTGCGACGTGAAAGCCGGACAAACAAACAAACAAACACACATTCACATTTATAATATTAGTATGTACTAATATAACAAAGAGGAAACATTTGTTTGTTATGTTTTCACACAAAAACTAGGTACTGGACGGATTTCAAAATTCTTTCACCATTAGAAAGCTGCATCTTCAATGAGTGGCATAGGATATATAATATTAGTAGGTGTAAACGAAACTATTGTTATGTCTGCCACGCGAGCGAAGCTGCGTCCACTAGTAAATAAATAAACGCTACACACCGCGGTAGGCATTTACCCAAGTACAAATATTTTATCTGCGAAAATCTGCTGCTGGGATTCGAACCAGGGACTGAACGATCCGAAGCCTCGTGGCTTAGCAATCAGGAGTCACCACTGAGTCACGGAGTCGTTTAATTGATGAATTAGTGCTTGATCTGATTGAGAAGTTACATCTACTTTAGACTTAGAAACATCTTATGAAGAAAATAAATGATAACGTGGTACTAGGTCTACGTTCTCTTGGATACCTATAAATTTTCAGAGATAATAATGAAGTTATTTAAAACGTCTAAGTACTTCTTTCTGAATTTAGCTGTTTAAAAGGAGTCTGATGGACTTGCCACCTAGTATGGTGGTGACGATACATGGGTGGGTTATCTTGGTCTGATGTAGGTACGTTTGATCTGTCAACGATGGTATCCATGTATGCGCAGCAACAGTATTAAAAACAAGTTTATTTTTAAAATGGCGTCGACGCATCGTTGATTGACAAACTCACTAATAACCTAGTACAAATGTAAGTACGTACGAAAATTTAATTCTAAAACTATTTGTGATAACTGTAAGCTATTGTTAATATCTAACCAATAAATATAAATATAAATAATAAATGAATTACCATTAAATTATTATAAATAAAAACTAGGAAGATAATATAAATATGCTTATTAGAATTAAATATGTTTTTTATTGTTGTCTCTAGTTTTAAGTTATTTAGGAATTCATTACTGAACATTATTTGGCTTTTACTATATTTAAAAAAGTCTCTAATTATACAATTTAAAATCACTTTGATAACTTACTAAATTTAACGGCGCAAACCATATATATTACCAAGACATTTATACGACAAGTAGTTGCGCATATAAATCTCGTTTAGAAGAGTTCCTGCACGAGATTACAGATACAGACGAGATACAGCGGCCTGGATTACAGATATTATCATAACACACATACTCGTATATGGCGTCTAAACGTGATTAGAAAATACAAGTGCACACAACAATTATATTCCGTCTGTGGTTCATATAATATGAAAATCGAGGTTTCTGATAACTTTTGAACAAGAGAAACGACGACATCGTCAGGAGAGGTAAACAACTCGTTGGCTACAACTCATTGGCGTCCCACTGTTGGGTACTGGTCACCCCAACAGCTACTGTATGTCAACTTGCCCGAAGTACCCATAGCAAACAGGCCACCCTGAAAATCAGCGGCTGTTGGTTTGCCACGACATTTGCTGAGGGCGTCCTATTTTAATCCTTCTTAATATTTATAAATCAATTGTACTTGTTCAATTTCTACTTTTACTGTAGGTACTGAAAATAATATAATTTTCTCTTTGTTGTTGATTAGACATAAACAAATATGGCATTTAAAGTTTGTAAAAATGTTACCTTTAAAATAAACATAAATTCAATTCAATTCAATTCAATTCAAATCTTTATTTGTCATTAGGTATAGGTACAATAATGATGATAAAATAACACATTTACGGATACATTACAAATTTGTCGAGCTTAAGTTAACGCGTTAAGAAGAATCTATTATTATGTCTAATTCCACGCGAGCAAAGCTGCGGGCGTCAACTAGTAGTGATATGAATGCACTCCAAAATTAAAGAGTTATAAGCGAACCAAAACCATACAGTGACACGACTGTAAAATAGTGCTGATTCACATAAGAACCGCAACAAATAGGCATTCTTGGTAAGTATTCGCTAGTATTCGGAAATGTAGGGGAAAATGACGGAGTGACTAAACCGACCATTCGTTTTGACGAGGAAATAACACTTCTATGGATATTCTCAAGCGTCCTGCAGGAGCCTAAATTACTAGACTACTACTACATATTAATAAATACCTAATGGAAAGATGATTTTACATAAATTTAATTATTACTTTGAAATTTTTGCAAGATTCCAGGACATACATAGATACATACGAGTGAAGTTAAATAAAAGCTTTTAATGAAAACAACTGAGACCGACGACTTAACGTGCCCTCCGAAGCACGGTGGCGCCCATGAAATTCTGCCCATCCACAAACCATACCGCGCCCGTTATTGCTTAAACTCTGTTGATCATAGTGAATCGACGCGAGCCATTGGGCTATGGACGCTACAGTCTTCTGTCCAGTAACAAATAATTGAGTGATACATTTTATTAATTGACATGTACTATATAATTGTACGTTGTTACATACAAATTAATAAAAGAATAGATTGTAACGTAAAACACACACTTCAGTAATCAGCGAATTAAATCCACGCGCCAAGAAAATTACTCATATTTTAGTAAAGTAAGTCTATAATATTTAATAAGTTCTAGAAGGCATGAGAACATTATGAAGAACACTCAAGCATGCAGGTTTCCTCGCAGTGTTTTCTAACACCGTTTTCAGAGGATGAAATTTAATTTTTAAATCTCACTGGATTTGAATTCCTCGAGTGAGAGTCAAGTTTGAAAGCTGATCTGTCACCGCTGTTGCTTTCGTAGCTAAAAAGACGCAATTTCTGTGATACGACATAAAATGTTAATTTAATCTGCAGCGTAATACACGTGTTATAATTAATTATTCTAGCTAGAAGTAGAACATTATCTTACTACGTATTGCCTTTAGCTATGAATTGCCCACAATCATACTACGAGGACAGTGTAGAACTACAAATTATTTATGATATACATTCATTAATCAGCCTTTTTAAGTCCGCTGTTGGACATAGGCCTACTTCTAACGGCGACTCCTCCTGATTCTGTGCCATTTGAATCCAGCGTTTAATTCAGGGCATTAGTCCACCTAGTTGGAGGGCGGCCTGTGCTCCGGTTTCCGAGTCGTGGTCTCCACTCGATTTAATTGGATTGAACCTCAACAAACCTGGTGTAAAGTGTGTATGCACGCCTCTGCCTACCCCATCGGAGAAATATAGGATTATGTATGTAATGTAATGTTATGATCAAAGTTTGTAACAGTTGTCATGAGCACCAGCGGATGTATGGTGCAACATTAAAAAAAAGTTATGTAGAAAAATTATAGATACTTGCCAGGGTTTTGAACCCTTACCTCTCTAAGATGGTGAAATCTTAACCATCGCCACTTAAAATAAGTATTAAAGTTCCTTTAACAAAGCAAAAGGCCAACATGGGCTGCATAAAAGTATTAACTTTTATGCAGCCCATGTTGTTTTATCAGTAACTCTCACACTGCAATAGTTGGACGATGGTGACTCAGCGGCGCAAAGATGTCCTCCTCAATAGTGCGGTGCAAACGAGCGGGTATTACGAATTGAACTATTAATTTTATTAATAATGAGAATTAAAGCTCAGAAATAAACAAAGCTCAATAATTTGTTGGGCACCTTTGTTTCAGAGGAACGGCCTATAGAGCTAGTATTTATTTGCAAAAATGTGGATAGGTTACTTAGGTGGTTACATTTTTATGTAGTTTCTCACATTTACCCAGTATAGGCATGCAAAATGTTTTACGTTCACAAATATACTAATCATAATGTATGTAGGTATGTATTATTGGTCTAATGTCATGGTAATATGTCAATGATACATTAATGTTCTATAATAATATAATATCAATCTTAAATTTAATATTAAATCCTATTACTATTTTAAAAGTAATTCATATTATAAAAACATATTATCTATATGCTCACAATAAGAAAAGTTCCACAAGATTCCATCAGGCAGTCTGTGAGTGCAGCCGTTAAAAAAACGCCCGTTTACGCCAATACTTCCATAGTGTAAGTTCAAGGATCATCAAACAACTTCGCCCGTTCCAGGAAATATTAACATTACATTCGTCTGCACAGTGAAGCGTCTTTGTTATGAGTTTTTTTTACAAAATATCACGCCTGTAATTCTCGAAAAGGTAGGCACAGTTGTGCAGTAGGTACACCCACTTTTGACCAGTTTTGTTTAGGTTCCATGTTAGTGGTGTTTATTGCTATACACAGGGCTAGCGCCCATGACTCATGTGATGTGACATACCCTGAAAAAGTCTGAGTGACATAGGCTATATAATATTACTAGGTGTAAGCGGAACTATTGTTATGTCTAATTCCACGCGAGCGAAGCGGCGGGCGTCCACTAGTTCGTAATAAAATAAGTCTTGTCAGTCTGTGTTAGTCTGCGTTAGTGATACCTACTTAGAATTCTCAATATTTATTTATGTTTGACAAAAACCTTGTGCATAAACCTATCTAAAGCATGGGCTATAATAATTCTGATCTCAGAAATACGTTTACCAAAATCACTTTTAAAAAGAGAATTCACGCTCATTTTGAAATTCCTAAAAAGACCGTGATACCTACTATCACCGTTAAATTTATCTCTATTATGTTGTTGTTGTTGTAGTTATGTTGTAATATTCATGTTTTTAATAGTTATAGTTATAGTTTTTTTTTTGTTGCTTCCCATTAAAATTTTGAAGAATGTTAATTAATTATTTGTTCTTACTTTTATTTATATCTTAAAATACCGGCTACGCTGCTTTTACCACCGCCCAAAGATTGACTGGGAGTGAATGTTTTAACCTTCCACCTTTGTAGTCCTTCCACTTTAGGATTGTAAATTAAGATTTAAATAATTAACAATTCTATTACTATTATCTATTATTTCTATATAAAATATAGAAATAATTGGATTGAAAATTATACAGTAACTAGTATTTTCTTATACCGTGGAACAACTTCATAAACATTGTAATCAATCATTCTGACAATCGGAATCCTCTTTGCCATCCTTTTGTTGCCATTTAATTACTCACTCTGGCGTAACGCCAAATATTGTAATGCAATCCTTTCTTCCGATATGATTATGATCATCGCTAGGATTTTTTAATCACTTGCTGTAGTCATACTAGGATTTCCTGTGCCCCTTGTGTGTAGTGGTATACACATTTATACATACTTATTACTTACCTAGACGATATGAGATCTTGGTCCAAGGAAAAACACTTAGATTTCAATGCAATGCCTTGCCGGGTGACAAAACTAGGGTTTTGTTCTAAAAGAACTAATTTTAAAAGATACCCTTTTCTGTGTTAATGTTAGCTATTGTGTAAGTGCGGAGTCACTGCAGGTTGTGTATCTAAGTAATCTCACTGTTTAGACCTACATCATGACTGTATTTAGGCTTTGATACTTGAAAGCAACGAATTCAGCTGTTTGAATAATGGAAGAAAAACAATTTATGTATCCAGCGCATAATAATATCTAAGTCATGCATAAAATACAAAAAATACTAAAAATATAGAATTGATAAAAAGGACGACCTCAGCAAACGATCGTGGCAAACTAACAGCCTCTGATTTTTAGCGAAACCCACTTTAATGCGTAGTTCGGTCTAGTTATTTATTAGATAGTGATTCTATCTCAGAGAATTTGTAACAGGTGGCAATGAAACAAGGTGCCCATTATGCCAGTTATTGTGTTGTCACAGATAAATAAATTTCCTGGCACAGCTAAGTTGCTTAACCAAAAAACGTATGTTTTGATAAATAGACGAGATGTTATTATAGTTTGAGAAAAATGCTTTTGACAATCAAAAGCATTTTTCTCAGTCGAGAAACGCAAAAAATCCGATAGGTAACCATGATCAAATGCTCAAATTTTGATTCAAGTTTGAAAATATTCAATTCAGAAACAAAAATAAATTAAGTAATATTTATTAGTAGGGTTTGAGACGTTATCAACTTTAAATTCTCAATTCAGAAACCAGCCGTATAATTTGATGAAAGAGCTGCCTGGCCATCTCATGACGCCGGTACCCATATAGGGTACCGGCGTCTATAAACACGAGTAAAACCAGGCCAGCCAACTATCCTATGCCGGACCTGAGTGAGAGATCTTTTTACACCATTTTGAAGACCTTCAAGAGCCTTAAAATTATTCTCATTCCAGTTATTTTTCTATTGCAAAAATTATACGATTCAAGACAAATTATAGCGAAGTTCAGTTTACCATGCTCATGTAGGAACCTGCTTAGGTCATAGCCCACCACGCTGGCCAATTGGTTAGAGGGCTAAGAGGAAATATTAGTCAACGAAGCTAGCCCCAAGTGCCGTCACAGTGTACGCATATAAAGGCGGTCGTAGTTTCGCCCCCTCATTTCCCTAACGATACGCTGTGTGTTTTCCGTGAGTCGCGGTCGGAGAAATATGGCCGTGTTCATTGTGAGTTTTTGATTTATTTTAATAACTAACTATTATTTAAAAATATTGATTTGTGTGTGTGCATCTTTGGTGTTTTGATCACAAGATTTTATTGAGTAGCTACGTTTGTGTGTTTGAATCTATAATGAACAATTTTATCTTGTGTTCAGGCATTTTTAAAATTATTAATTTCTTCGTCTGGTTCTTTTCTAGTAGCTCTACTTTTCACGACAAGTTATAGATGTGATGACGTTCAATTAATCACGAACAGGAAATCTGCATCAATTATTAAATTAATCCATCTTGTTTTAAAGGTTTTTAAATATAAGATTAGTTTCGCTCGCTGCGACCCATAGACGTCCCACTGTTGGGCACGGGTCTCCTCTCAGAATGGGAGGGATTAGGCCTTAGTCCACCACGCTGGCCAAGTACGAATTGGCAGACTTCACATGCCTTGGAGAACATTATGATGTATTCTCAGGCATGTAGGTTTCCTCACGATGTGTCCTTCACCGTTATAGCAAGTGACATTTAATTTCTTAAATCGCACATAACTTAGAAAAGTCATTGGTGCGTGCCGCTGGGGTTTGAACCCGGACCGCTCGAGTGAGAGGCGAGTTCGTTAGCCACTGGGCTGTCACTGCTTAACATTAGTTTAGTTATGAATTTATAGCTATTAGGTTAACGGGTTAGCACTTAGCCATAACTGATGTTGGGCTTGAGACCATCCGGGGAAGATTTATTTGCTAAATAAATAATAACTGTACTCATTTATTTGTCACGGGCATTTAAGTCACCGTTTTCTGTTCCCCAATAAGCTAGGTACTGTGATATTAGGTAATAAAATAATTAAGCGCAATTAATTTAAATTTGACGCCTAATACCCGCGTACACTTATTTAACACTTTCGCGATCATTGAATCAGATACAACATAACTATTATTATTATAACGTCTACATACCTTCACCGTCCACGACAGTCTTCTATACTTCTATACTAATATTATAAAGAGGAAACATATGTTTGTAATATTTTCACACAAAAACTACTGGACCGATTTCAAATTTTTTTTCACCATTAGAAATCTGCATCTTCACTGAGTGACATAGGCTATATAATATTACTAGGTGTAAACGATACTATAGTTATGTCTAATTCCACGCGAGCGAAGATGCGGGTGTCCATTAGTGTTAAATAAGTGTATTCGGATATTAGGCGTCAAATTGAAATTTTACACTCGCTGTTTTCGAAACAGTGCAGGAAAAACATCGTCAGGAAACCTGCAACCAGAGAGATCTCCTTAATATTCTCGGTGACATTTTCGTACTTTTCCTATGGCTTACCACATTCCACATCTACGACCCATAGACGTTCACTACTGGGCACGGGTCTCCCCAACAGACACTGCTGCGGGAGGTCTAGAGCATACTCCACCACGCTGCTCTAATGCGGTTTGCTGGAGGGGTTAGTGGCCAACCCAGTGTCGAATGGTCTCAAGTCACCCGAAGGTCTTCGACTAGGCTTAACGACTGGTTCCACCATTGAAAACAACCGGGACCGACGGCCTTACGTGCCCTCTGAAGCACGTCCATGAAATTTCGCCACTAGTGGTCACCCATCCACAAACTGACCGCGCCCGTCGTTGCATAACTCTTTCGATGACATTGAATGTATGCGAGCCATTGGGCTATGGGCGCCACACAGGGTCCTAGTTACAATACCCAACAATTGGGCATTGGTAGTGGTGGAAGAAGGTGCTGTCAACACTGTTGCGGCTCAACCAGCAAGCTCCACATAGCGAGAAGTGTCCCCATCAGTTGCACCACGACCATGCAACAGTAATTGCAGGACGCGCCTCGGCGCACACACCTCATTCCGACGTACCACCATGTCTTGAAGGTTCCGAAGCTTGAAGTCTTATTAAAACCGGCCAAGTGCGAGTCGGACTCGCGTACGAAGGGTTCCTTACCGTTATCTATACAAACGGCAAAAGAATCAAGTCTGTTGAATGAGATTTTTTTATTTTTTTTGTATTTGTAGTTATCCATCTATGAAAATTTCAACGGTCTAACTACCACGGTACATGAAATACAGCCAGGTTAGTGACATACAGACGGACAGCGGAGCCTTAGTAATAGGGTCCCGCCCGTTTTACTCATTGGGTACAGAACCCTAAAAAGATACTAAACATATAACAATGCAATGCATCTATACGATCTATACTTGCGGCTAGCAAGCAGGAACTTGGAGCAGTGAAATAGGCGTGAACCTCTATTGTTTACTTGCCAGTTAACGGATTAACTTGATCAATATCTTGCCGACATTCTCTGCACGCGAAGATAAGCTCGGTCGGATAAAGATTACTCGGAACTTGAGAATTTAAAGTCTCTACAAGTTGAATTAGGACTAGAGAATTTTTTTGAATGCATGTTTGAATGTGTGTATGTGTCTATGTATGTATGTATGTATGTATGTATGTATGTATGTATGTATGTATGTATGTATGTATGTATGTATGTATGTAAGCTATATTTATGTATGTAACGGAATCTTTGAACGTGTTTTCATCCACCTGAAAACGCCGGATTGATTTGAAACTGAGTTCGGTAGTTTTAAATTAAACAAGTTATTTTATCCATAGCAAAAACGTTTGTTTTTTATGCGCATACGCTTCCACCCGAATCGAATTCAAATGTCGAACGTATGGTACCTAGGTGCCATACGATCGACAGTTGAATTCGACTCTGTGATTTGACTTAAATATAAAAGAAAAAACTTTACTACACATACACTACACAATTATATATCTTATAATCAACACTATCTACCCATGCCTCATAAGAAAAGGCGTTTCAGCAAATATAACCATAATGGTGTCCTTCGACATAACACATCCAATGCCAATGTGAATGACCCCCGAACAACAATAGGTATGTGCGAGACACTGCCGCAAAAGATTGTAAAGTTAACTGTTATCTCAGTCCTTTAACTAAACTAGAATATAAATTGGGGGTCAATGCTCTATACTTATACTTACTACAATATATACCTACTTGTATCAAATATTATACTTACTTTTTCTAATATTTTGACTATTAGTTTATTCAACCCAGTAGGTTGGATAAACTGGTCAAAGTCTCTACCCGTCTCTATACGGGTCGTTATCTCTATTGTGCATGAAAAATCCATACTAATCGTTATTTACATCTATGAATGGATAAGGAAACAATTTTGAGAGATTAATTGAAACAGAATCGACTCATGGCCTACTACCACCGTGCGTTTCTCGCGGTCTTTTTTACGGCGAACTGGTGTTCTGTGGAATGAGCTTCCGACTGAGGTTTTCCCTTCGAGCTACGACATGGAGCGCTTCAAAAAGTGTGTGAAACGCTTCCATCAAGGCAGGCAACTCACCTGTGATACCCCTGGTGTCGCACTATAGCCGTTAGATACTATGTAAGAACGGATACTAGCAATTTTTATGCGTTTACCACTGGCTGTCGCAGTGCAAACATTGTGAACGCGGACGGAAGGACCATAATGATAGTTTCGTATGAGTTCTTGCATGGCGGACGTAATTTGCGTATTCCTTGTCCAACGGAAGGCAGTGCGTTTACATTGCGATTACATGAAGTGCACCAAATTGAAAGTCCGTCCGTACGTCTTGGTGTGATCATAATAACCCTACTCGGTCTCTGATTCGATCAATCGAAAATCAACTGTTTTTTTTTATAATATAGACGGACAAACAGATTCAGATTCATTTATTTTTCAATGGTACTAGTGGACGCCCGCAGCTTCGCTCGCATGGAATTAGACATTCACTAACTTCAAAATCGGCAGTTTCATACTAACTTTGCATCCCCGTTTTACCCCCTTAGGGGATGAATTTTCAAAAATCCTTTCTTAGTGCTCCCTACGTTATAAAAGGAACCCCTGTGCAAAATTTCATGTTTCTAACCCTTATAGTTTAGGCGTTGATAAGTCAGTCAGTCAGTTAGTCAGTCAGTCAGTCAGCTTCTCCTTTTATATATATAGATTAGATAACAATCTCAGGCATGCGATGAGTGATCTGCAGAATTAGCGGCAAACAAATAGAATTAACATTAATTGTTTATGTTGAAAATGCTAATGTATTCGTCAGCTATCAGATGGCGGAGGTAAATAACTATGGTAATAAGTTTCGTCTCTTGTTGTACCCCTGATATTGTCAGATCCATTCTCCATCCATCCAATTTGGCATACAAGATCTAATTCTACACGTAGACCCTTTGATAACGAGGAGTTAACGAGGAGTTAACATGTAAATTGAACCTCAGTGAATTATCGTACACATGGTACTAACACATGGTACGCATTAATATATACAATTATTCCTATTTTCGTCTTTTATAGACTCAATGAAAGTGTAATAATGTATAGTAGTGTAGTATAGTGTATATTAAGGTTATTTTGTATCCCAGCATCACACAAGGGAATGTGAAATACACTTCACAGTAAACACTTTCTATAATTCACAATGCATGCAATGTGGTGGGATCCCGCAGGGTCCTTAACAGTGTCCATTCATATTTCTATACTAACATTATAAAGAGGAAAGATTTGTTTATAATGTTTTCACACAAAAACTACTGGACCGATGTCAAAAATTCTTTCACCATTAGAAAGCTGCATCTTCACCGAGTGACATAGGCTATATAATATTACTAGGTGTAAACGAAACTATTGTTATATCTAAATCCACGCGAGCGAAGCTGCGGGAATACTATAAAATTAAATGGTACTTCATTTATAACTGCTATTGAATAAAATCATTACTTTCAGACGTGGTGACTACGAAAGCAACGTCATAAATTATCATCCATCTAAATTTCTTCAATACACGCATTCTTTATAGCAATCGAACTAATTATACCAGCAGCGCAACAGTCTAAGGAGACTCGCACAGCATTCATTGGTTGTCAATGATCGAAAGAAGCTTGTTCATCATTAGACATCAATATTCATAGTGTGCCTCGTTTCGCAAGGGCCTTTAGTGTATCGTATGATTGTATCAGATGTCGTAACCTAACTAAAATTTAACACGGCGAGTTCATTGATAAAGCAAAAGTTATTGTATTATAAATTGTCTGTGATTTAGCTCGAAGAAAGGGGAATTCCTGATGGAGTTCACTGAAGTGCTAATTAAAAATCAAATCATAACCTTTTTACTATCAAATAACTAAGGACCATAAAAATTGTACACAAATATTTTTTTACAGAAATTAATACATACAGGAAGATCAATAAAAAAACCAATAGTCGAAAAACTATAGACTAATTGAAATCTCGTGTTTTTTGTTGCGCCAAAAGATTCCTCAAGATAGAGTCAATGGATGACTCCATTGACTCTATCTTGAGGAATCTTTTGAGGAATTCGGATTATCTCGTTTGACTTAAAAAGTGTACGGATATTGTTAAATTATAGTCAAAAAAAAATCTTACAAGGTTTTGCAAGCACATGTTACATTAATTGACTTTCAGCAGATGACATGGCAGCACCGCGCGAGAACACGTTATTTTATTAGGTATTGCATTGATCTAAAATCGATGTTTTGTGTCGACCTCACTTTCTAACATAAACATAAATATGACACGACCATCAACAAACACAAGTGTTCGTCACACGAATGTTTGTCCTGATAGAGATTCGAACCCGATTTAAATCATTGTCAAAGTCTGAATATTTGCGACAAAATGGTGTTTTACTCTACAAAATTAATCTGCCATACCTACTTACCCGTACTTTTCCGTACCTACCAATTAAATAACGTTCACGAAACTATTTTTGGTAGATCGAAAATATCACGTGAAATGTATGAATGACGGTATAGCATTTCATCTAGTCAGCAAGGCCGTTCACACACTTAGGATTCGCGACACCTCTGCTTAATCTCCAACCGCTGTGGCTCATCCAATAGATACCGACAGATCCCCCATGTTACATTTGTTACACAATTTTCCGGCCAGCCGACCTCAGGGGGACCTCAGCGAAGGATGGTTAGACAACGGCTCTTGCATCCCAATGAGAGGATTGCGTGAGATGCGCTGTAGAAATTATTAACACTACATTGGTTACATATGCATAATAAAATTGTTTTTACATCGTGAAATTCCCGAATAAAATTCACAATTTCGAAGAATGGTTTTGTTTTAAAAAGCAGTGTCAGCCCAGTGGCTATCGAACTCGCCTCTCACTCGAGCGGTCCATGTTCAATCTCACGCGGCACGCATCAATGACTTTTTTAAGTTATGTGCGATTTAAGAAATTAAATGTCACTTGCTGTAACGGTGAAGGACACATCTGGAAGAAGCCTGCATGCCTGAGAGTTCTTCATAATGTTCACGACGGCATGCGAAGTCTGCCAATCCGTGGTGGACTACGGCCTAACTCCTTCCATTCAGAAAGGAGACCGTGACAAAAGTGGGACAAAGAATGATGGTTATGACGTGTTATAACGTGTGCTATATAACTTCATATCACACAAGGTTATGAATGTGGTTACAGGCTGTGCTTGCCGCCCTGTGCGTGTGCGCGTGCGCCGCGCCGCCCGCCCAACCCCACCTCTACACCCACCCATCCGCCCAACTGCAGCAAATCAACCCGTAAGTACACAACAGTACGGTCACGTTTGTTTACCACCGAGGTAGAGACAAAGAGTGGGATTTCCATTTACCATTTCTCTTCTTATTTTTTTCGCTTCTTCTACTTCGTCGTGTCTTCATATAAATGCTATACTTTTGACCAGTACCTAACCGTACCGTAATCATAATTATCTAAACATAATAATAGGAATCGGAGACCCTTAGGCATCCCACTCGACACTGGCTTGGCTACTAACCCCTCCACCAATCCGCATTTGAGCAGCGAGGTGGAGTATGCTCTAGACCTCCCGCAGATTTGTCTCTGGGGGACACCCGTGCGTAGCAGTGGGACGTCTAAGGTTTGAAGTTTAATATGATACATTGAGTTCAGCTATATTTCAGATACTTTGAAAAAGAAAATACTCGTTAGAATCATGTAGAAATACACATACAATTAGGTACACACTAGTGGACGCCCGCAGCTTCGCTCGCGTAGAATTAGATATAAAAATAGTTTCGTTTACACTTAGTAATATTATATAGCCTATGTCACTCAGTGAAGATGCAGCTTTCTAATGGTGAAAGAATTTTTGAAATCGGTCCAGTAGTTTTTGTGTGAAAAGATTACAAACAAATCTTTCCTGTTTATAATATTAGTTTATAATTAGATTTCTTAAAATATGTTTTTTATAAATACAAATGACCCAATAAATAAGATGTCAAATGTGGTTTTACACATTGCTGCTCGAATGTTTCGGTATTATAGTATATCACTTTTAAATCTCCTTTCTTTGTTCTAAGAAAAACATTAGCTTTGCGTCAGTCTGTCCATTCAACTTAATTGCAGTACATTTACATTTAGATTTCTTTAATGTTCTTAGTAAGTGTCATTAAGATTTTTGTTATATTCTGTTGTTAGGCTGCAAACAACCACAATACGAGTAGGTATATCAAAAGTTCTACAATACTTTTATATATATGGTTTTTCAAATGTTTCCTAAATGCTTTTCAAAGGTTTTTCGAATGTATTTCAAATGTTTTTCAAATCTTTTTCAACTGTTTTCAGGCTTGACTACTACCTGGACAACCAAGACGTAGCCAGGTACTATAGCCAGGGGCAACCAAAACAGGGTGAGTTATACAACAATAATTGTTTGATTAGCACTGATATTTTAGTGAAGTTCGGTCTCTTTCTCGACGGCTCTGAGTTTTAAACCTGAGTAGCGTGCACCGAAGACAAATACAAAAATTATTTGCCTAAATACTTAGTTTACAAAAAAATTATCCTTCAGTTAAATGTCCCCTGTTTGAACGTTGACGCATCGTTATCAAATTGCATGTCTGAAAATTTGCTATTATGTTCTTGATGGCGTATCTGACGCCCTCAAGAACTTTTGTGTCAGTTGCACTGGGCCAGCGTGGACCATTTTATCCCTCGTTAACTCATAGTTGAAGAGTGATGAATTTAAAGAACACCTACAGTCTCAATACTACGTGATAAGATTCGTCGTAATTTAGGAAACGGAAAAAAGATACAAATTGTTTACATCAATTACCCGAGTATCCACAAAAAAAACATCTACGAATTCTGCCCGAAGGATTCGACCTGCAGTTCGACTATTAGGGTTACTAACCCACACCAAAAAGTTTATTTATTTGATCTAGGCCTACTATACGCCAAACAGGCGATTTCCATAAATGCGTGATTTATAAATCAAGAAGCAACATTTAAAATGTAAAAATTAAAAAAAAACTATTTTAATTTTGTTTAAACTTTTCTAGTACTTTTTGAAATAAATTGAACGATTTTTATAAAATGACACAGAAATAATAGAACAAAATAGATACAAAATGTTATAAAGATAATGAATGGAATTAGAATGGAAGAATTAAGGTGTTTTAATTTAAAAGCTTTTTTAAACGTTTTTATTTAGCTTGCCCTGTTTTTTTTATTATTATTTGCTTCACTCGTTTGTACATACATAGGTACATACGAGTGAAGCAAATAATAATAAAAAAAACAGGTTTTCTCTTTCTCTTCAATCTTGTAATAAATATTTCACCCACTTCCACTGAAGCATACATATTTGGTTCCGATGACAATGCATGAAAATAAATAAAAATTAAAAGAAATTATTTTTTTAAAATATTTTTAAATGTAATACTTTTTTTAATTTATTTGGTCAAATACAATGTCATCTATGTTCTCTACATCTCATCTTTCTCTTATCTTTCTCACCGTTCCAGGGAATGAGAACAGCGAGTCCAACAGTGCTCCATCGAGGTTGGAGACCCTGGAGCCAGACAGCGAAGTAGAGCTGATCCCTGGCGCGCAGCCCCCGCAGCAACCACCACAACAGGTACCTACATGTGTCGATAAACGAGGCCCGGGGTTCAAATCCCAGTGACGCGCTCGAATGACTTTTCGACGATTCTCTCTCAAACGATTTCATAAAACCTACTTTATAAAGTAGGTTTTATGAAATCGTTTGAGAAAATGCCACTTGTTATAACGGTAAAGGATACCATCGTGATAAAATTTGCATGCCTTAGAAGAGTGAGTAGTCTCAAGGGAATTAATTCCAGCCCAGAATGAGCCTAAATTTGTACATTACTTTTTTCGTGTTGGATTTGAACCTGTTACGTAGTTGAATCAATAAACATATTTAACACCGACGGGCCCGTTGGCGCAAACGGTAGTGACCCTGCCTGTTACGCCAGGGGTCCTGGGTTCGTATCCCACTCAGGACAAATATTCGTGTGACGAACACTTGTGTTTGTTCTGTGTCTCGATGTTAATATTATCTATTTAAGTATGTATGTATTTAATACATACATACATAGATACATACGAGTGATGTTAAATAAAACCTTTAAAAAAATATATATGTAACTATGTATATCAGTCTCTGACAACCATAGTACAGGATCGCGCCTAATTTGGGGTCAGAAGGCCGTGTGTCCATGATATTTATTTATTTATTTTATCACCGTTGCAACTACCTTATTGGCAACTACTGATAACAAATTCTAATATCCAGACACTTATACAACAATGTCTTAGTACTTATACAGTGTCTATGAAATACCGGGAAAGTATACATTGTCTTATTCTTTGCAGAATCCCGTGGCGCCCAACGTTCCTGGATTGGTGCCGGGACAGAGAGTGTTCATTGTCCACATGCCAGTCCCAGGCTACAGGTATATTTTTTATTTTTATTTATGGATACAAGATAGCAAACGAGCTTGCAGCACCACCCATCCGCTGCCACCCATGACAACTGTGACTGACTTTGAACAAGACTCAATTAGGGACTGGGATGATTAGTCCAATTAGTTGAGAGAGTTAATTAGAACATTAGTTGGTCAGTTCGTTAGTAGGTATGAGGACTGGGGACTGTTAGTGAAAGTTAGTCCTGTTAGTTGGTGTTAATAATAGTCCAGTTAGTACTTGTTAGTAGGAGTCTCGTTCTAAGTCAGTCACAGATGTGTTGCTAGCCTTAAGGACTAAGATGGTCGCCTCTAAAGAAGTGTAACCGGAAACCACACTTTTCCAACCGGACCATAATTGCTTTAAAAACAATTAATAGACGGCAGAAATTGTACTAGGTACCGTGGCTGTGGTGGTACTGCCCCGGGCGAACTCTATGTGGAACCAATTAGGTTTCACGTAAAACCTATTTAGTTCCCTATAGGCTCTACCACCTATATTATAATGTTTAATTGGTTCTAGGCCCGGCACCATCGGCGGCTACCAACCTGTGTACATAGTGGCCGCGTCTCCAGAAGGAAACATTTACGCACCTAATGGTTAGTCCACTTACATCCTCTATTTCTATGTCATTATTATTAAAACTAATTGCAATTATAATGTGCTAATTGTCTGGAAACAGTCGCCTTGTCGAAGACCTTCGGGTGGCTTGAGAACATTCGACACTGGGTTGGCCACTAACCCCTCCACCAATCCGCATTGGAGCAGCGTGGTGGAGTATGCTCTAGACCTCCCGTAGAAGTGTCTGTGGGGGAGACCCGTGCCCAGCAGTGGGACGTCTATGGGTCGCAGCGAACTTTTACATACTGCTTATAATTATTTGTGCTTGATGTATTGCTTCTCTACAATGGAAACAGTATGTATGAAGCTTAAAGTTTTTCTGAACTGTTGTTTATATTGTCTGCGTAAAATAGCCTCTATTTATCTCCTCTCGAAGTAGTCGCTCCCAGGCCTAATCAGTTAGGCCATGCTAGGCCACTATGCCCAAGTGCAAATTGGCATACCCCACATAAGTGGAATGGAAGCAAATACTCTATGGAAGCATGCGCGATTATTAACGATATTTTCCTTTACCCCTATTTATTTGTTGTGCTTCCTTGTAAGTGACATTTTCATTGTGGTACACAACACCATTTAATACAATTCGTATAATAATCTGTGAAATGTAGTTAGGATGCCTTAACTCATTTTTTTTTATGGATACAGGATAGCAAACGAGCTTGCAGCTCCACCCATCCGCTGCCGCCCATGACAACAATTAATTCACTTATTCACTAAACAATGTGTTACGCACTGCCAAATAGCAAGAAGCATTATCAGCAGCAAATTATTATTAATCATTTATTTATAGACTTATATTCATTATTTAATTGTTAAATTATTGTTAGATGATCTTTGATGAGACTTTGTATTGACTCAGATTTTCCCAATATAAGCGCATGTATCGAGTAGGCGGATCAATGTGAAACCTAGACGAGTAAGGGGTTGCTCTGCCAAAGTACATATACCAGCGTTGAACAGTTATTTAATTGCAGCCATACATTCTATCGTTTTTAATTACTCTCCACCAGGGTACCACAGCCCCGCGGGACAGGCAGTGTACCCCCAGTACGTGGGGTACCCACGAGGGCTCGGCGTGGCGCAGGGGACCCCTAAATACGTGTTGGGGGGAGCACCGTTAACCTACACCAGGCCATACGACCTTGTATACCGGGAACCAGTTGTCGCTTATCAGTAAGTTGTACTTAGATACTTAGCTAACGAACATGTAGCATGACGAGTCTACGATGCACATAATTAAAATTTTTAGTAAAATTATTATAATTGAGGAGAGCTAAAGTGCTAAAATATAGACTAGGAGATGACTGTAAAAAAGTTCTTCAATATTTACGATGGATGAGAGCTAACATATAGACTAGGCTAAGAAGAGTTCTTCAATATGTTTAATTGAGGGGAGCTAAAAAACTAAAATAAAGTCTAGGAGATGGCCATAAAAAGTTATTTAATATTTATAATTGAGGAAAGCTAAAGAGCTAAAATATAGACTAGGAGATGCCTGTAAAATAGTTCTTCAATATTTATAATTGAGAAGAGCTAAAGAGCCAAAATATAGACTAGGAGATGGCTGTAAAAGAGTTCTTCAATATTTATAAACGATTTCCGCTCCTACACCCGACCTAACCTAAGTACCTAGTAGGTTCAACATTAAGTCATATATCCTGTATCTCGCCAGGCCTGTGCAAGGCGTGCAAGGCTCCGGAGAGTCGGTCCGTCTGGCGCAACTGGTCACCCTACAAGGCGCGCCCGCTCACCCCGGGAACGAACCCGGAACTGCCAATGGTTAGTTCACGATTATCTTCATCAGGAACCTTTAAGTAGCACACTGGTTCATATGATTTCGAGAACAGTAGGTATGGAGTGTTCTCAGGCATGCAGGCAGGAATTGAACCCGGGCCTACTCGAATCAGAGGCTATATTCATAGCCACTAAGCTATTAACCGCTAGTCTGTAATCTTACGATTAATAAGATATACAATTTTCGGCACGATAGCTCTCAACAAAATTCGGAAGGGGATAGATGCGCATGGGGTATCAATGCGGATATAGTACGGCTGGCGAACCATTTAGTGCGACTGAAAACCCGCTCGCCCGCGCAAGACGATACCTTAAATTAGGACTTCTGCGCATTCATGGTCATAGCTACAATTTCGTGCCGCTAAATGTACTTTTGCTAACAATTCATAGGTATCTCACTATTGGACACAGGTCTCCATAAACACCGCTGATGAAGGTCTGGAGCACGAAGATAATTGTATACTAACTCAAAGATAAATATACACTTTAAAATAGAATAGATGCTGTTCATAGATAATTATTATATTTGTAAATCTTTAAATTATATTCCGTTAATGCGAATTGGCATCAAGATAACTCATGACCACATTTTCCAGAGGCACAAGCCAATCCAGACGCGAAGAAAGCGAGCCTAGAATCGAGCGCACCTAAGGAGGCTGGCCGCAACGCGAGGCCGGCGCCACCGCACGCTAACCGGAACTAAAACGCTTGGTTTAAAAACAGACTGCATTACATCACAATTTCTTCAGCTGCAACAGTTACCAGTATATTTCACTTAGTTAAGCTAACGCTTGGTTAAAAGACAGACTGCATTACATCACAATTTCCTCAGCTGCAACAGTTACCAGTATATTTCACTTAGTTAAGCTAACGCTTGGTTGAAAAACAGACTGCATTACATCACAATTTCTTCAGCTGCAACAGTTACCAGTATATTTCACTTAGTTTTGTACCAGCCATTAATTATATTTGTGAAAACTGTAGTTAAATAGTTTTACCTTATTAGGAACCTTGTGTTTGGTTAGCGATCTTTTCTGGCAATTACGAATAGATACTTAAATTTATTATTAAACGATCATCAGCTAATATAATCATCGAATAAGAAAAAGACAAATATTTTCAAATACGTTTAATACAAAAAATTTGGATAAACACACAATGAAGTATGGTTGTATTGAATAATAATGTGTAAATATACATAATAATTAATTGTCTAACCACGAATTATAATGATTATGAATGATCATAAGTACATTTTACAGATTTCAATGTTAAATACAGTATACCAAAAAAGTAATACATAATTTACCAGGTGTAGTTGTACAATTAAATTAATCTATTCTGATTATTTATACATATTAAAGTGACATTATTTTTGTACCTGATATTAAATTAATTTAATAAATATGTAGAGCATTTTATTAATTTTTATAATAAATGCGTAAGTTCTACTCGTATTAAGGTTTGTCACAATACGGTATAAATAAATATTGTCTCACCTATACTTTAAATGTTTGAGTGTATAAAACTTTTAAATACATAGAATTTAGATTTAACAGTTGCTTGCCTATGTTATCTCGATAAATAAATAAATAAACTTGGACTGATAATTTGTGGGGATAATTTAACAGAGCGCTCTGATAAAGGAGCACAGGTTTAATAAGTTGAACTGAAACCCTGAGTAAAACAACGGAAACGTCTGAATTAACCACAGATAATAGTAGTACTTAAATTTAACATTTTTACATATGAATCTACAAAGGCGAAAATCACATTCAGCCAACAGTAACAGTTAAGTCCTTGATAGTTAACCGTTGGTTAAATTAATCCATAAAAGTGACACCGGGCCGTTGAGCGATCATTTATCGTTGACTTATATAGAGCATGCCTGCCCGCCGCTCGCGCTGGTTATAGAGAGATAGTGCGGACTACTTTCTACCTATGTAGGTTGCACTTACCAATGAAGTTATACTACACAACACTAAGGGTCGATTGCTGGTTTACCATTTTAACTATCGGCAAAGTAGTATACACTATAAATTTCACGCGGACGACGCCGCGGCCAGCAGCTATTGTAATAAAACTTCAGTTTAACGAACCTGAGAAAAACCATCGCAAATCGCTAACTAATATTATACTAAACATAGATACTTATTACACTCCTAACAAAGATAGTTAACGCAACTGGTTTATCTACTTTCTGAAGTACACTCGCGTACAATTTCCCACGACAAAAAACAAATTGATGCCATCGACATCAGTCAGGGCGCGCTGCAAAAACTAATATAATGTGGTAATGACATTGGTTGCTCCTGGAAAGAAGATTGACACTTGAAGAATGTAGCATGGCTTTGTTATGAGCTGTTTTTTATTGATATAAATAGCAAACGAGTATGATACACGCGAAGCGTCCATAGCCCAATGACTCGCGTCGGATTTGATCGAAAGAGTCAAGTGACGACGAGCGTAGTTGGTTTTATGGATGGGTGTACGCTAGATAAAATTTAATGCATGCTACCGTGCTTCGGAGGGTACGTTAAGCGGTCGGTCCCGGTTGTTTTCAATGGTGGAAACAGTCGTTAAGCCGTGTCGAAGACCTTCGGGTGGCTGTACAGACGGTTTAACAAGCCCTCCGAAGCACGGTTACGCCCATGTAATTTTCCACTAGCAGACACACAAACCGACGTTGCTTAACTCTGTCGATCACATTGAATCGACGCGAGCCATTGGGCTATGGACGCTACGGCGACCACTAGTTATATTAAATTGACCGTCTTGGGATATTAGAAATGATCTTTGATATCGTTCGATATCATTACCGTTACTATAAAGAGCTCTTAAGCCTTAGATGGGAGTAATAACGGGGTCCTTCCTGCATCGTCCGACACCATAAGCACCGTCTATCAAGATCCCATTGACACCAGTTAATGCAATATCGACCTTATAGTTCACTACTTAAGGACTGTTCTAGAAGCACTGAAGTACCATCAACAGTCGTGGTAAGAACATGTCTAGTATGAAGCAAACAAATTGGATACAAAATGAAGTCCGACTGCAATCGCTAACGATTAATATAATAAATTATTCATGTCGGATGTATTTTACAGCCTTATAATTGACTCGTATAAATAATAATGAAATGCGTGTTTCCTTTGCGAGCTTAAATGACTCCATTATTTTTGATTTGCAATGAAATTCCAATAAGTGGGCTAGGTTTCATCAACATTGTTTTTTTAATCTTTATTATCTTAGGTCTTGTCAAAAGTGAGACTGGTAGAAGTCTTCGGTTCAAGTGGGGCGGGCAATGTGTATTGTGTTCTTTTTTAACTTGAAATTATATTAGTTGCTTACGAATATAGCAATAAGATAATCATATTGCATGGGTCCTAAAGATAACTCTTGAAATGTAAGATGTATTACAGCTCACCCTAACCCTTCGAGTACATATAGGCGTGATGTTAAAAATCTTTAAAAAAAAAACGATTGTAATAAAAATTGCATTTTTGTTGTTTTTGCTTATGGATCAACTATTGCATTGACTTCAAATGGGGGGTAAAAGTTATCACGGTAGTCAAAAGGTGACTACATCTCAGAACAATCAGACCTTTATCTACATGGAGGCTGACCAAAATGTTAATTCAAAAGTGTAAGCACATTTAACATAGGAACCTTGGACAAGAAAGAAGAATTTGACCTTAAAAGTATATTTTATTAATACAAATAACAGCATTTTATTATTACTTGGGAATCGTAATCGCAGTGAAGGCACAATTTCAACTAATAGTCAATTTGCAATTTCCGATTCGTTCCAGCGTGCCAGCAATTTGCAAGAATTACTCTCACCAGTAATGCGTCCGCGACCGAACCGCGTTCTCAAAACTTTATGCCGCAGACAATAAAAAGATCGTAAACATTACAATGAACCTTAAAATGTTGTGACCGCATTTTACTCTGGGTCACATTACTAACCTGCATCAAGTGACCTTGATTTTAGTTACTGCAGTGTTATGTGAACGTCATTACCTGCTCTGATTGATAGCTGAAAATATGATTATCGTGATTGCAAACCTAGAAAAATACTCCTGTATAGAATATGCGACCGTACCTCAAAGAAATAGAGAAGGTAATTGGTGCACCTTTTAATTCAGACCTGTATCTGCTGCCCATCTAAGACCAGTTAAATTAGGCCCGTCACATCTGTTTTAAAAATCAAATTTATTAGACAGAACCTTCGGGCGAAACACTACAAGAGGCCAAGGGAATTGGTCGCCAATAACGATGACTCACACGAATTAAGTTGGGAGCGCTTTCCAAATGAAAGGTGTCGAGAGATCGCTGCAATTATCCGACGTCCGCTGTAACACGACGGGGCAATTACGATCTTTTTGCCCGAGCCCCGTTATGTTAGGTTAGATGCGGGGCGAAAACGCAGCGCGCCCAGTGCGGAGTCTGCAGCGACGGCGTAAGGTGCTGTGCAAGATGTCCCCTCGCGTGGTGCTGGCTCTGATCGCGGTGGCGTGTGCCGGACAGGCGGTGGCCTCCCCCGTGCGCCGGACGCTGAACTTCAACATGTTTGTCCTGAAGCCGCACGAGGGGACACCGGACAGGTCGATTCTGGCGACGGACGGGCTGTCTCGCTTCGGGCCGCTGATGGAGTATCTGGTGCAGCGCGTTCAGGGGATGATGTCGGTGCGCCTGCCGCCGAGGGAGGGAAGTCTGCCTTCCGATGTGTCCGTGCCGATGGCGGATGCGGCGGAAAACGAAATCGAAGGGTCTGAGTCTCTTATGCCAGGGGTCGTCGTGAGGCCGTCCCGTACGAAGCCCGGGACTTATGAGGTCGAAATTGACGTCGTTGTCGACGATGGAAAGCCGGACAAGACACAGTGATCCGTTGTTGCCATAAAGATCCAAAATGATGTATGTCGACGCCTGCTATTGAAGTGATCCAAAATCGAAAGCGGTTTTTGAACTGTAGTGATATCGAATATGCATTTAACTAGTGTAATCTGAACCGTATTTAAATTTAACGTTTTATTTATTCTTGCCATAATGTTAAGTAAATAAATAATATTGTTGTGTCCTTATTTCTTTCTCTGCGTGAGTAGAGATGTTCGCGTGTGTTCATTTTCCATTTTTCATTTTAACTGCAACTTGTGGATTTAATTAAATCTTTCGATATCATCCACTAAACCTAACTTACTGTGCCATTTCAATATAATGGTTTGATAGCAAAATGAAATCTTTTGGTCTGTTCCTAAGTAGAATTCATAGCGTTCTAGTTAAAATGTAAAACTCAAGGGTAAAACCTCATTCACAGAATTTTTATGGTCGTCAAAAATATGCCTCCAAATTCACTTTGTTATATATTTTACATTTTGTTATTTTTTATAAGAGATTACGTTGCTAGCCCAGCGATAAATACTTTGGTCTCTTAGGTATTCGGAATCAGGGGTTCAAATACCCCTGATTTGGGCAGATTACATTTATAGCTAACATCCATTTACAAACAATACGAGTATATATGTATCTAATATTTATAGTAAATTTAATTTTCACTTATAATTAAATTCGCTGCGACCCAAAGACGTCCCACTGCTGGGCACAGGTCTCCCACAGACACTGCTGCGGGAGGTCTAGAGCATACTCCACCACGCTGCTCTATCGCGGATTGGTGGAGGATTATATTATTATTGGTAATATATAAATAAATAATGATTTACTCCATTTATAATAAGGTAGTACACAATTTTTAATACATATCGCCTTCACTTCTCTCTGCTTAGCCCAAAGGTTGACTGGCAGAAAATATATTAAGTCCGCCTTTTGTACCATAATTAGGAACAAAAAAGCATTAATAAATAAGTAAATAAATCCATTTAAAATATAGAGCAATAAAATTTTATTTACTCTATAATGGTGGAACGGCGATAGCCCAAAATGGAACGTAGAAGGAGAAAGGTTTGGTATCAAATAAATGTAGCATGCATCGATGACTTTACATCGCTGCGACCCATAGACTTCCCACTGCTGGGCACGGGTCTCCCCCACAGACATTGCTGCGGGAGGTCTCGAGCATACACCACCACGCTGCTCCAATGCAGATTGGTGAAGATGACTTTACATGCGGAAATTTATCGTGACCTGAAACAGTATGGAAAACATTTTTAGGCAACCTGCGTTGGCCACAGTAGACTATGGACTTATCAACACCACTCCTTTCAAAATATAGAGTGATGTTTTATTACAATTTGTCTGCCAGTTAAAGATCAAAGCAAGGGTTTAACAGATACTCACAAAGGCTCAGTCTTATGATGGAAAAGAGTATAAGCCCATGGAAAAGAGTACACAAATACAATTAATTCAGGAGATAATAAAAATACAATAGAAATACACATTATGAATTTATAACATCACGCCTGTATTTCCCCGAAGGGGTGGCCAGAGATGTGTAGACCCATATTTCATCAGTTATATTTAAGTCGCATGTTATTACATGGGTTACATGGGTGCTGGAACTGAACTGTGAATAGAGAAAATACATGGCATTGGAGCAGCGTGGTGGAGTATGCTCTAGACCTCCCGCAGAAGTGTCTGTGGGGGAGAACCGTGCCCAGCAGTGGGACGTCTATGGGTCGCAGCGCATTTTAAGTAATTCAAGTAAGTTGGTTAGGTGGAGGTTGTTTCAAGCCACCCGAAGGTCCTCCACATGGCTTAACGATAGTTTTCACCATTGAAAACAACCGGGACCGACGGCTTAACGTGCCCTCCAAAGCACAGTAGCGCCTATAAAATTTACAACTGGAACAATACGTGGTATAAGCGGTGATAGCCCAGTGGCTACCGAACTCGCTAGAGCGGTCCGGATTCAAATCCAAGCGTTACGCACCAATGACTTGTCTAAGTTATGTGCGATTTAAGAAATTTAATGTCACCTGCTGTAACAGTGAAAGAAACCTCGTGAAGAAACCTGAATTTTCCATAATCTTCTCCAAGTTCTCCAAGGCTCAAATTTGCCAATTCGCACTTGGCTATCGTGGTGGACTAAGACCCCTGCCCTTAGGAGGGGCTCCTGAGATGAGACCTGTGTCTAACAGTGGGAAGTCCCAAAGAAAGAGTTGTGGTTGAGAATATGATACTAGGTAGGTAAAAGTTGCGAACAGAAAGATGAAATCAGGATAAAGTAATTAACATGGTTTCCAGCGCAGTCAATTAACTAGGTATGTGGACTGATCTAGATAAAATTATGTATTTGTGCGTTTACTATCACCGTCGTAAATACTGCCCGGATTTGCGTGTCACACGATAAAAGGTTAAAATACTGTGCCTTTGGCTCATTGGTGTTTTCAAGCGATAAAAGGTGTGAGTGAAGAAAGGTGTTAGCACGGCTCAGTCTACCTCTTGGAGGAAACACAGGCGTGGTATTATGTGAGTACCTATTCGGTATCAGCCACACACAACGTCGTCTTTCCTGAAATCACTGGATGGAAGATTCGAGTTCTCACTCTTGCCACTCGTAACCCCAAAAGCCCCCTTTTAGTAACCTCTTACGAAAGGCAGGGGATACCGTGAGAAAGATATAGAACAAAACGTTAAGTAACTGTAGATAAATTTAATTTTTAAAGAGCCTTTCCTGGGTAAACCATGTGAGTCTAGATTTAATGATACGTTAGTTGACCAACTTAATACCAATATTTTGTGTTTACATTATAAGCGTCCTCGGAAAATAATGAGCCCCTTGGGATACGGGATGGAATTTTGATTCAATATTTCTTAAATTTCAATAGAATTCCTTCATATCTGCAACAAATTTTGAATAAATAAAAATATAGGATATGTACATTTTATCCCGGTGATTTCCCCAGGAATGAAGTTCGAAAGACGAGAATTCAATCGGTAGTGTCTTTAAGGAGGGTGGCAACTAGATGTAAACATAACTATTGTTTTGACTGATTCCACGCAAATAAAGCTGCGTGGTCCAGTGGTTTAAAATAAAATGAATATTATTTTATTTAATGTTTACTTTTGTCAACTCAGACCTTCGCCGCGCTGTGTACACGCTGTCGGCGTTTACTGCAATATCAAAGGCGACAAAATACTGTGAAATAAGTTGGTGCGCAAATCCTTGCGAACTTATTCAATAAAAGTAATTTTTGTGTAAAAATTTGTGTCCGTATAAAAAATTGCGGACAATATCTCTAAGCGTACCGGTGAACCCCGAAAAAGAAAGCAGAGGACAAGGTCACACAGTCAGTAGGGCAAGTTGACATCACCCTATGAATAACAATACCAAAGAGTGCGCATGCGCATTCGTTTCCTGCCAACCAACGAGTCCAGTGACAATGGTATCGGAATCTTTATCAAACGTATTGTGATATGACATTCAGTACGAATTATCAATTTGGATTTCATCGAACCATTTTGTGGTATAATTTGTGTGTTTAAGTTTCAAGTGATTGATGAAAAAATCTGTTTGTAATTCAGTTTTAGAAATACTCTTCAACCTAAGCTACGTGAATACAGCTGAAGATATTTTTTGAAACAAAAGATAGTTCGTAAAGGATTCAAAATAAACAGAACAGTTTAATAAAAGAAGGGATTAAAGATACAAGTGATTCTGATAACGCTACCAAAACGATTGATATTGAAGTTATCCAAGATGAGTTACCAGTTCTTAATAGTATTCTGTTTACAAATCATGACAATAAATGCAGCTCCATTGTTCTTAATGCCGATTCCATGGATGCCACAGACAACACAGGACATGGTGCTACAGGAACAACTAATGGAGCTGCAAGCCTTAAGACAGTTGAATCTACAATCACCCTTTGCAATGTGAGTTACCCCTACACCCTTATTGCCTTAATTAATGTTATCGTGTTATTTTCCAAAATACTTTCATATACCCACAATTACCTACGAGATTAAAATAATATAATTTATTCGATTTGCACCGTTTTTTTTAATTTGAATTTGATATCAAAAAAGCATGCAACAAGTCAAATTGAAGTACTGTACAAACGGACTATTTGTAAATTAAGGTTTAAGTAATAATCTCTTTGCTTTACTGAAATCCACTGTTGAATACAACACACAGTCATAGGTATTTGGCGGATTGTTACAAAGTAGTTGTAACCATGACGCGTTGAACAAGGGATGGTAAAGAATATACCATCCATCTTATTCTATACCATAACCGATCACAAAAATCGAACAGTTTTCCTTCAAAGAACGAAGAAATAAAGTCAGATTAAACATGTTTCTTGATTTAAAATAGCGGCACTGATTTCATAAATTCATAAATGACCCAGAACCTCTTCAATAATTCTTACCACCTTACCCAGAACCCCTTTAATAATTCTTACCACCTTACCCAGAACCTCTTCAATACTTCTTACCACCTTACCCAAAACCTCTTCAATAATTCAATTGAACTTCCAGGAACAACCAACAACAACAACCTGTCATGATTCTCATGGCAAAACCCCTTGGCTCAAACACGAACGAACTTCTTAATCTGCGTAAAGACAACGAACACAAAAGTGATATTAACTCGACCGATAACGAGGAAGATAACTTAAATTCTATAATAGTGAACGCTGCACCCCAAGCAATGAAAGAAAAACCAGCGGGAAATCAAGCCATCAACAGTCAACTTCAGAGAACCTTACTGCTTCTACCGAACGGAAGACTATCCATCGGTGAAATAATTTCTGGCATACCATGGCTGCCATTCGAAGTAAACGTGCCAGATACTATCGCGTGGGCGTATAATGGCATAGCTAGCGGAATAGGCAGCATAATAACAATTATAGGAAGACCATTCCAAGGGATGTCCCAAGATTCGCAAGTCCAGGAAATGGGTCTGAAATCGCTGTTGAATCAGATCCAGACGAAAAGACAGAGCTTGTTTAGACCACTCGTAATGGTGCCAATAGATGGACCAGTTTTGCCCATACAAGTGTGAAACGTACCTAATAAAGATTGTGTGTCGCATCCAGTTTTTTTCTACTAACTCTCTAAGTATAAAAGTGTGTAATAAATGTCTGTTTCTTTCTGTTACTATTTTATATGTGCAATAACGAACGATTTTGAAAGACAAAGACAAAATTATATTCTGAACACAATATCGGTAGGTATGATTGTATTGATGAGTGAACACCATTGAGGAAAAATTTTCAAAGATCAAGTCAACAATTTAATATCTTGGCATTCTCACACACGGCCATCTGACCCCAAAGTAGGCGCGAGCCTGTGTTATGGGTGTCAGAGACTGATATACATACATAGATATTTTTAAATACATACTTAAATAGATAATTTTAACATCCAGACACAGAACAAACACAAGTGTTCGTCACACGAATATTTGTCCTGAGTGGGATTCGAACCCACGACCTTTGGCGCAACGGACTACCGATTGCGCCAACGGGCCTGTCGTTAACAATTAATATTATTAACACATACATAACCCGTTCGGCTCGGATCTTCTTTCGAAACAGAAAGGGTTAGTGCCATAATTCAAAAAGCTGACTGAAAAGACAGACTTCACATGCTTACGAGAACATTATGAACAACTCTAAGGCAGGCGTTGTCTCGCGATGTTTTCCTTCACCTTTACAACAGCTGACATTAAATATATTTATTTAATCGCACATAACATAGGAAATACATCTGTTTGCACTGTCTGTACGCCGCTTGGATTTAAACCCACCCCCTCGAGTGTGAGACGAGTTCGATAGCTACCGCTGTCTTTAACAATTGCCTAATTAATAAAAAATATAATACCTACTTTCTAAAGTAGGCCTTGAACTTAGGCACTAAGTAGGTTTCAATTTAAATAAAACAGTTTAATATTAATGCAAACTCTTTATTAAAAAATAATATATCGATACAAATATAATGGTTGATTGTCAATACCGGAAATATACATGTGGTAACTACAAACAATTTTCATGTTAAATAAGACCAGGATAGACTTGATAACTAAAAGTTATGGCACGAAGAATGAGAACAATAACAGCTCTAGGTACTCATATTGTCAATTTTATTATTTCTCACCGCTTACAGCCTTGAAAGATATTCGCTTAAATGTCACTGGTTCTACCAATTTTACGATAATGTAAAACACATTTTCCTTTACATTCAAACACCGATCATAATAAACAACTCAAGAATTATCATTAGTTCTACGATTTCAAATTACATGTTATTTTTGTCACGATCTCAAATGTCACGAATAAAAACATGACAAATAATTTCCCGCGCATTTTTACTTTTGTTTCATTTCTCTGTAATCGGTTATAGGAGCTCCTAGGCATATTTAACTGCTAATTTAACCTACATAGCTATAATTGCATCGACGATTATCCTAGCTACACTATTAGAAAACGATTTACCAAGCTAAATACAGAATGCAATTAATTTCATTTATGTTTACAAATTGTTTTCATTGGGATACTCTAACATTTAAGATATCACAATATCTAGCTTATTCTTACAGTAAATATTTTTTTAAAGCTCTTACACCTACTCTCTTGCTTTCGACTTTCTTTGTGTGGATATTTTTTACATGATAAGACGGTAATTACATTGGTACTCGTAACCTAGTGGTAGAAAGTTAGGCGCGGTTGGATTTGGCGTAAGAGGCGTCGTATTCCGAAGGGATAGGTGCGTCGGAGCCTTGGAGGCTGTTCTTGGGAACGATGATGGAGACTGGGTAGTTGAAGCTGTAGAAGAAACCGTGAGGGGGACCCTGGAACGTGAGGATTCGTTAGTGTATATACTTAGTGTATATTGTGCTGGCATTTAGATGGCTAATAGCTAGGATCGCGTCGGTCGTTTTTTTTTTTCAATTTTATATGCAGCAAAAATAATTAATATGGTAATAGTTTAGGAATTTTAGCTGTAACTTGAACGTATAAAATAAATATAATTATTATTCGTTATCATTACGACAGCAATAAATATCTATAAAATTATTAATAGATACGTGTAGTGACAAAGACTCCATTTTAAAAGCTTTTATTTAACTTCACTCGTATGTATCTATGGCCTGAAATCTTGCAAGCAATATTTCACCCACTTCCACTGAAGCTATCGAGCTGAAATTTAGCACACATTATTTGGTTCCGATGACAATGCACGAAAATAAAAAGAAAGTTATAAAAAGCATTTTTTTTTAATTCAATAATTTTAAATTATATCTATTGATATCTACATTTTTGTTGTTCGAAAGTGCTCTTTCATGTTCCCTTTGCACTCGAACTCAACAGTTAACTTTTGGATTTCGTTGCAAAAATCCCGCTTTTGACCTTCACTTCACATTGTAGTTTTCCGATTAGAGAATAAAAATAAAATACAACTCTAATACTCACAGTAGGCTCAGGCTCTTCAAGTTTCTCGGGCGAGGTTTGAGCGGAGGCCTGGGCCTCCTGGTAGTAGGCCCTGCCCTCGCGGGTCTGCTCGGGCGGGGCCACTACGACCTCCTCCCGAGCTGAGGCGGCGGGTTGGTAGTCGTTTAGGTTGTACAGGCCGCTGGAAGAAAATAAAATAACATTATGAAAAACCTAAATATGCAAACTGCACTTCAGGCCAGCCTCGTTCTGCCGACATCCTAACCCTCCCGAAGATATAACGCGCCGGCTAGTAGATGGCGTTGTTAGCTTAGACCAAAGGATAATGCACACTGGGCGTTGTTGTCTGCTGAGCTTGTCGCCTAACAGGCGTCTCGTGGGTCAGTCTAATTTTGCACAAGTCCTGACTCTCCTACATAGATGATGCAACCCTAGCTACTAGATGGCGCTGGTAGCTTAGACCAAATGACACTGAACAGTTACTGCGAGTTGGGGGTTTTTCAATGCGAGTGCAGCGGCCTCCTGCCCGGCCTTCTCGTCGGCCAGCTTGAATTAGCCTACTTCCTGACATCCTCCACATATTTTACAGCGCCAGCTACTAGATGGCGCTGTTAGCTTAGACCAAAAGACACTGAACACTTACTGCGCGTTGGGGTTCTGCAGCGAGAGCGCAGCGGCCTCTTGCCAGGCCTTCTCGTGGGCCAGCCTGGCCTGGCGCACGTCCTCAGCCTCCTGCTGCGGCTGCAGCACCACTTTGGGGATGTTGTCCTCCTGGTGGAAGCCTTGGCTGTCAGCCCAGTAGCGAACCTGGAAATAATACATTTATTATGGTTTCCAGTTGTAATTTTCTAAAGACGACCTTTCTTAGTACCTCAAGGGTAGCCAAGGGCATCCAACTTTGAAAGAGACTCGGGCAGCTCGGCAAAAATTACATACTTGCAAGCCTATCAAATCCAACAACCGTAAGATAGAGCTATGGTATTATTGTGTTATCTTCATATCATGTATGATATATAGAAACGTGTATATCATTACACTGTGGTAGAACCTTATCGCAGGAAACTTAGGTAGGTACACCTGCACACTGCCACCTCAGTGGTACCGAGAACCTTTCCATGTGGCACGATGATGAGAATTCCCTCCAAAAAGGTCGTGTTAATTCCTTCTTAGTTCCTTCCGTACCTTGATCAGGTCGTTACTGGTCCCCGCCTTAAAGGTGTAGGATCCGGTGACGTCACCGGAGTGCACCCTGTTCTCCTGCTTGGCAGATTCTGGAGTCTTGTAGCCATACACGTACGCGCCGAGGCCGTCCTGCCCGTGGTATTGGGATGCGTCGTACACCTGAAGAGTACAATACATTTTAAGATAAGTATTGAATAATTTAAAAACCCTTGACTGGAAGCGAGCTAATGATCTTTAAATGACTGAGAACGAAGCCAACTTAGCACGCCTTCGAGAAGGTTATGGAATTAAGCATGCAAGTTTCCTTGTGATGTCTATCACTGGTTCAAGTAAAAAAAATTGATTATTTTTTTTATTTTTTATTTTATTTTATTAATATTTGGGAAACATACAATATATTAAAAATGTTAAATATAGAACAAAGTAGTGATGCAGAAATCAGCGAAGTTTCCACTATTAAATAAAACAGACTAAGTTTGGAGTAAGAATTAAAAAAATACAAAAACAAAATTTAGAATTTAGAATACAAAACAAAATTTAGAAAAATTAAACTACTTAGTATAAATTTTACAATTAAAACTACAATTAAAACTATTATATTGATTTTACCAGACAACCGACATTAATGAAATTGTTTACGAAATGAATTATCCTTGTGGAAAACAATTTATTATTGGATATGTAGAATACATATCTACCTCATATGGTGGTATAGATACTCCGTAATAAGTATGTTACTATTATTTGTTAGAAATACATACTATTATTAAAAAAAGGTATAATAAATTATGGAGTAGCAGGTGTTAGATATAAACAAGATAAACCTGTTAGAAAAATAAAAAGACGTACCACCTAATTACGTAAGTTTCAAGTTATAGCAGGCAGAATTAATTAAATATACGGTATATAATTAAAAACTTGTAGCTATAGAATATAAGTAACTTAATATTGTAAATGGTATAAAATAGCCGTATTATATGCCAATATTTTCCTGTTAAATTTACAACAAAATCAGTGAAAGCTTTTTAAGTATGGTGCACTTTAGTTTTTGTTAAATCGAATATCGCAGAACCGCGACCTTTTAATTATGTTGACCGCTAAATGACTTATATATTATTTTAAAGAAAGAGAACCGAATTGATCAGCAATTAAATAATAATTCTGTCCGTTTTGCATCCTAGTTTGGCGTACTCAACTAATAATTGGAGTGACCTTACTAATTTTTTTCTCTCTTACGAGTGTCGATTTTCAAGATGGTATTTTTTTTTGTCATAAGACACTTATGTTCTGCTTTTAATGGCCGTAATATATCGCACTAACTTATTAAAACACTATGCAATATTAAGTAGTACCTCTTCTACATAGTCATCGGTGTTCTCAATCTCGTGGCCGTTTTTCCAGTAGTGGCCCAGCGTGGGGCCGGCCTCCGCTGAACGAAACCTGGCGTCGTTGTATTTAATCTGTAATACAATGAAGCATTGGAAAGGTCAAGCATTGGATATTTAGAAAAGTTGATACATTGATTTCAAACTTTCTGACTGACACCCTGTATTTCTCGTCTCGTAGGGACCTATATTAAATTACGTACTTTTTAAACGCTCATTCAGCCACTTACTTATTTGGCTCCGCGTCCCAAAATATGTCGTGGCTGGTTATGATTGACACACAATTAAACGCCTTGTTCCTTACTAATACATTTTCTAACTGTTACCACGGACTACATTGGTCCTTACTCTATGCTATTACTAACAGTCCCCAGTCCTCATACCCACTAACGATCTCACCAAGTAATGTTCATATTGACTCTCTGCTAATTAGGCTAACCATCCTAGTGATTATTTGTCTTTTTCAAAGGCAAAGTTGTCATGAACGGTAGCAGACGGAAACTGCAAGTTCGTTTGCAACCCTATATATTTATAAGATTACTAGCTGACCCCGCAAACGTTGTTCTGCTATATGAAATGTCAAAGTGACGCGACACTTCATATAAATGTCTTCACGTCAATAAACGACGGTTAAAAATAAAAATATACTAATATAGTGTTTAAAAAACATTTTCCAGTGGACCAAATTGTGAATCTAAACCATTCTCGAATCACCTTGAACACACACAAAAAATTTCATCAACATCTATCCAGCCGTTTATAAGGAGTTCACTGTCATACACACGTACACAAGAAATATATATATTAATATAATGATTATTACCAAGGGCAGGATAGCAGTGCGGGAGGACAGCTGCGGCTCTGTGAATGGTGGGCTGTTCAGGAACTTCTGAGCCTCCTCTGGCGTCAGGATGGGCTCGAACACGTTGGCTGGGTTGGCCAGCGCCGATGACAGCGCCACCTGCAACGGAAGACAACACATTTTTCAAAAACATCAAATTATCCAATCTAGCGTGAAAAGCTGGCAATTAATCGAAGAATGATGCATAAAAATTGGGCTATAAATTATCAACGTCTAAATATCTTTAGTAAGTTTAAGTAACCTCATCGAAGAACGAATTGATAATATTTATTGAATCTGTAATAAGACTATTGTAATTGGAATTTTCGTATGATAGAGATTGGCATCAAATACTTTAAATTCCCTAATGATTGACATTTCCATGGTCATTGTAGTAAATATTTTATTGTATACTTATTACTAGTTAATTTACATAACTAAACAGTATGTTAGTTTATAAACGAACTAGTGTAGGTACGCCCGCAGCTTCGCTCGCGTGGAATTAGACATAACAATAG
The DNA here is from genome assembly GCA_944567765.1 of Carterocephalus palaemon. NCBI lineage: Eukaryota > Metazoa > Arthropoda > Insecta > Lepidoptera > Hesperiidae > Carterocephalus > Carterocephalus palaemon. Next base: position 13,686,994 of record OX155643.1, read on the forward strand.
TTTCGTTAACACCTAGTAATATTATATAGCCTATGTCACTCAGTGAAGATGCAGCATTAGAATGGTGAAAGAATTTTTGAAATTTGTCCAATAGATTTCGTGTGAAAACATTACAAACAAATCTTTCCCCTTTATAATATTGGTATAGAAGTATAGATATATCTAGATATGCGTATCAGCAAAATACAAATTTCGTACCACATCATAACCACATTCAAAATTAGGTAAATTAGCCACTCAAATACATCAGACCACACGTTTATCGGAAAAACTACGTTTACAACTTGAACAATAAATTATGCAACGTGCGTATATTCCAAAACCATTGAATCGAAGAGGCCAAGATCAGACGGTCATTCATAACGAACCGGATCCTACTTGACTTGTTAACTTAGTTATCTAACAAGATGTCGTCATCCTATAAATATTGATGCTTGTATATTTGCACTAGCCCAGCAATTTAAAAGCCAGACTCATAATTACTGTTTTCATGGATAATTACGTCTCGTTGTATGTTCTTATTAAAGCTTCAATGACTTGTGCTGCTGTTTATTGAAACAATAGGTAGAAGTGTTTAAAACCTTTGAAACGTACTCATGTAAAAATTTTCATATGTTGTTACGACTGTTAGTAAAGAGGGTAAATACGGTGTAGCTTGCCGCTGAAAAGTGATGGTGCTTGTGGTCAGAGGCTACTAAAAGGGAACTTTGGTTTTTTTTGTAGCTTGCGACTGAAGAGTGCTATGGTGCTTGTCGTGAGAGAGGCTACTAAAAGGGGACTTTGGGCTTTTTTGTAGCTTGTGACTGAAGAGTGCTATGGTGCTTGTCGTCAGAGGCTACTAAAAGGGAACTTTGTGCTTTTTTGTAGCTTGCGACTGAAGAGTTGCAAAAAAAATTGCAATTGAATTTGAATTTAGGAATATAGAATCCGTGTTTATAGTAACTAATCGAAGGTATTATTTAACAACAAACGCGTTAAAATTATCATTAGTTAGCTGACAACTAATTGATTGATGATGATGGGTCTGTTCCTCCACAATATACATTTTTTCATTGCATTAACCTACAATGACTCATAATAACTGCGCTTTGTAAGCCTGTTGTAGTAAACCGTTTCTTCCTTGAGATCTAAGCTCATCTATATTAGTTGATATTGATAAACACAATATCTCTAGAAGAAATTTCTTGAAGTAACTTTAATTATCTTTTGAAAATGGTCACCGCTTAATATTTCTATCGAATTATTATAAAATCCATCTCCATGATTCAAATTACGAACCAAATCCTAAATACCTACTTGTTTTAAAACTACGTGCCAAGAGCATAAGAAAACCTTTCACCTGATATAGGTTGCAGATTGAAAGGTTGATGCAGATTTTTAGTAATTATAATATTTTTACAATAAATAGCAAAGACAAACTGACGAAGATTAATGTTCAATTGTTCTACGGTGGTCACACTTAATGAGTTTCCGTCACAAACTTGATACATGTGAATGGAAGTGTCATTTGTTTTCGCTGTCGACCGTGACATCCGTGATCAACCTTGATGGGACATGATGGGACTTGTTGCCACGAGTCTCCTCTTGGAATAACTTAACGTAAGACAATGCCTGTATTTTCCAGACGTCTGTAGTATACCCACCTTTAAGCAGTTATGTTTTGGTTCTATGTAGGTGGTGAGCCTATTTCCACTGTGGGATTGTATGGAGCACAATCCCACAGTCACAGTTCTAGACTCCAAGCCTCTACTGGGAATTTCAAGTTGGAAAAATGCAATAATACTTAGCCCGACCTGGGAATCGAACCCAGAACCTCTTGCTCAGCAGTCGCGCTGGTATATATCAATGACCGCTAGCGACAACTAGACCAACAAGGCAGTTGGAATACAATACAATATTATTATCATTTATTGCACCAGAAAGAACAAAAAAGAAAACAATAGAGTAAAAGAAGTTTTGCAAAAGCCTGCCTTATTGCTTTGAGCAATTTCTTCCAGACAGCCTGGCAAACAAGAGAATAAACAAGGAACTAGGGACATAGCATACACATGGCCCAATTCTTCGCCGTTACTCGTTTTGTAATTAATACCTATAATACCTCAAATTCATATCTGTTACTCATATTTTTTTGTAATGGAGCAGGAAAAATACACTCGAAAAACATAACCCTCCTGGCGCAGTCGGAGAAAAAAGTCTCCTAAGAGACCCTTTTCGCGGCGGGGTCCAACAGTCCAATTATGCAAAGACCATTATTTTACACAAAATCTTGTGCAAGATTTTATACAGATTAAATCATCCCAAAAGAGGGATTGTTTTGATTGAGGTTTATTTTTAACCGACTTGGAAAAAAAGACTTTTTTTTTACTCATTAAGTTATTTGTCTGTCACAATAAATATTTCTCACAACCCTAATCGATGCTGTGTCGATGTTCATCGAGATATAAATTTATTAATCGTATAAAATAACACGAAAAAAATCGTATCGAATAACACAAAAAGCCAATTGTCACGAAACTGGTCGTCCGAAATGATTTATTACAATTTGTCTTTATTTTCCTTAAAGTCGTTGACTGAATACAAGATTAGCTGTTTAATGTAATGTTTTTTTTCAGACAAATTTTTCTAAGAGCTAAATTTTTTTTTAAATTGGAACTTAATTGATAATAAGTTAGTACGTTAGCAATTCAAAAGGCACAGAATCGGGAGGAGTGGCATCAATTAAAGGAGACCTATGTCCAGCAGTGGACTTTGCAAGGCTGATGGATGATCACATCCTTTCAGGGACTACTTATATTGAGTAGCAATGGAGGATTTTGAACATACATAAAATCGAGGAATTCAGGGTAGAAGTTCAATTGGGTATAACTCCAAATAATTACGAAATAATGTTATCAGATTCCTCGAAGACTTCAATTTAATACTAGTGGACGCCCGCAGCTTCGCTCGCGTGGAATGAGACATAACAATAGTTTCGTATACACCTAGTACCATTATATAGCCTATGTCACTCAGTGAAGATGCATATTTCTAATGGTGAAAGAATATTTGAAATCGGTCCAGTATTTTTTGTGTGAAAACATTACAAACAAATCTTTCCTCTTTATAATATTAGTATAGATCCAGTGGCATAGCCAAACCAAGCTTAAACATTCCTTACATAACACTGCGTCTGAACCGATGAAAACAAAGAAGACGAACCAATAATAAGGCCATATTTACTACTAATTCACACTTTACATACTGACTATGCCGCGCTAAGCACGTCATCTTAAACCTATTTATACCGAAGGTGACTGCTGGCTTATATTGCCTATTTGCTTAGTAATATAGTGAGACAAAATAAAAATGGTTTTAAGATAAGATTCATCATCATCATCATCCCTTTTTTTGTCCCACTGTTTGGCACGGGTCGCCTATCAGAATGGAAGGGATTAGGTTGGCCTTAGTCCGTCACGCTGGCCAAGTGCGGATTGGCAGACTTCACATGCCTTCGAGAACGCTATGAAGAACTTTCAGGCATGCAGGTTTCCTTACGATGTGTCCTTCACCGTTATAGTAAATGACATTTTAGCTTAGAAAAGTCATTGGTGCGTGCCGCTGGGTTTTGAATCCAGACCGCTCGAGTGAGAGGCGAGTTCGATACCCACTGGGCTGTCACCGCTGTTACTATTATTAAATTACTAATATAAATATAAAATTAAGCGTACACCCACTCTCACTAGATTTGCTGTGTTACGTCTAGTACTCTCAAAGTAACAATACTGGTATTTGTCAGTTATGTCTATTCAGTCAATGATCATTGACCACCGTGTCATATAGTCTACAAATTCCTTTGAAAACGAAATTTAGTACAAGATAAGTCTTCAATTTTTCTAGTAGATACTTACAGCTTTTTCGTTGGTTCACAGTTTCTTACGCTCTTTTATTTTTGCTTAATTATAATATCAGTAAATGTGACTCAATTATAATTTACTACGGAAACATTTGAAGACAAATAACGATGACAAAAATAAGGATGATCAAACCATTTTAATCATCGAGTTGTTGATAAAATTAATTCAATGAATTCGCGTGTGACGAATTTAGTCTCGTATTTTTTTCGAATTAACATTTTCCACGTACTTTATACCTTGTCATTATGCGCATAGTGTGCACCTGCAGCAAGTGTCAGCACATATTTGCAAACAAACTGGGCTATAAAAGTTATTCAAGAGGCCACCACAGGAGTCCTAATAATTATATAAAAACAGCCTGAAAACGGCCTGGACATCATCATTTCATACATTGTATTTCGTCAGAATGGTGTCAAATAATTAGTTCAATTGCTTTGCAATTGCTTTGCTGCTATAAAGTGCTCATAAAACTGCTTAAAATATCTTAACATTTATAAATTTTGTGATAATTTTTATAAATTCTTCTTTGAGAGGATTCACAACTGATCACAAATTTTCAAAAATTAATCAGACGATCGGTTCTTCATTACACTTTTTCATCGGGTTTACGGCTTAAATTACCTAAAAACACCAGGTAGTTTATTACATGCTTTGTTTTTAAAACAGGTAGGTATTAATTAAATAAATCATAACCTAGCATCGGTTGTGTTAGGCTATAAAACTGATTAAGTAAAGTGATTATTAAGCTTTGTTCTATAATTCTACGTAGTTCTTATCGACGTGACCTTTGTTTAACTGCATGTTGAGATTATATCTTTAGTTTTAAGGATTATAAATAGAACAGTTGTATATTTTTCGACAACGCTTGTAGTTAAGGTGGCGCCAGTTTTAATTTTCCCTATAAAATAAAATAAATAAATGTATTTTAATTTAATTTAAAATTCTTTGTATGTTTATTTTTTATTTATTTATTTTGTTTGGATGTAGATTGTGTATATGTAAATAAAGTTTTTCTTTCTTGCTTTCTTTATGTAACGTCCAGTTTTCTGTGCACTACCGTCGCATGAATAGATCAACTAGATAAAAATACAGTGTCATAGCTGAAAATACCCTAGCCTTAATAGAATTGGTAGAGAGTGGATAGATTGGTGATCGAAGGCCCAAACGCCTTCGAATTTGGAATTCGAATTCTCTATGAATTTACGGCGAAGTCATCTTCCTCAACCTACTCATACGTCACCGACCGCACCTTCCGACAATCCTGTTCACTGGCGGCCTTGACTCTGACCACCGGTGATCTTTTGACATTTGGCTAACCGCAATGAATCTCCACTAACATTAGGCAGTGTCAGGTTAACTTCAACTGCCAGTGTTTGATGTTATCGGCTTATAATGTATATGATGCTATTTGGGTAGATGAGCTACTAATATTGTAAGCTGTTTACCTGGTAAGATATGCTATTAATTGGTTTTACATGCAGCAAAATATTAATTAAAGCATCAAATAATTAAGTTTTATTTTTGCTTTTTATTCAGGTTCTTGTTGTTAATCTTACGTGAATAAACCATTGAAGGATTCATGGTCAAATGGCTAATGATCCGACCTCTTATTCGAAAGGTTCAAATCCCAAGAATGCATTGCTATCGGAGAAGGAAAACATCGCAAAAAAAACTTGCATTTATAATTTTCATAATGGTTTTCGGGGCCATGTAAAACATGTTAATAAGTACTTGGCCAGATGGTGGATGAGACACCTACGGATACAGAAGAAAGTTGTAGTCATAGGAGATTTATATCACTCACAATATAGAAAAAAAAAAAGAAGCGCCTAGTTAGTAGCAAATACACTACGCAATCTGTGTCATAACAACCTGTGTCTGTGTCGACCTTGCAAGGCCCGCCAATCATTAAAACTCTACCGCGATTCTCGGGGAGTACGTTGTTATTTTAGGAAAATAATTAAGGAATATTTTGAATATGTTTTTTTAATATTCCGCGTGACGTACCGTATACAACAGGCGGCGAAATATCAAACTACTGTTTATATGATAACTAGTGGACGCCCGCAACTTCGCTCGCGTGGAGTTAGACATTCACTAACTTCAAAGACGGCAAAGTTTCATACTAATTTTGCACCCCCGTTTTACCCCCTTAGGGGGTGAATTTTCAAAAATCCTTTCTTAGTGCTCCCCTACATTATAAAGGAACCCCTGTAAGTATTTGACCTAGGAGTTTTCCTCTCTCCATACAGGATAACATTCACTTCACTGCATTGAAAAAAATTGGAAAGTTAAGTGTAAACACTAGTAAACAGGAATCAAACAGGAAAAAGAAATGTCATCTTACTTGAATTAAAACGAGTCTTAGAAAATAAAAAATATATTAAAAAAAAGGTACAAAACTCCTACGTCATGTACATAATCTATGAAGATTTGAGAATTTATCCCTTAAATTTTTATTTTACTCGACGTTGCGCCAGCCATACTTTCCGCAGCAAGCTTCCTTTCATCTCTACCTTCTAGAATACCTCGCCTTAAGAAAATTGTCCACTTGGAAAAAACGATACCTACTATAAAATATAACCTCTTTGTGTAGGTAATATTACAGGTAAAACCAGTTGTAGATGGGCTTTTATCTCGCCTAATAAATTATCACGCGTATCGTATGTTTAAATTGATTGCTTTCATTAATTTCGAATAAAAATTATTAGCTTTTTAAATCACTGGCCACTATAAATAATGTATCTTAGCACGAAAAAAAGCGGCAGTATGTATTATGAACAACGTTAGTATTTTTGGACGATTGAAAGTGATTTCTTTTAATCATGTTTTCTTCTTTACGAGTTTGCCTAAGTGTCGCTGCGACCCATAGACGTCCCACTGCTGGGCACGGCTCTCCCCCACAGACACTGCTGCAGGAGGTCTAGAGCATACTCCACTGCCTAAATGTGATATACCTAAATTGACAAACACTGAACAAGGATCATTAGTTGGTCAGTTCTGGAATAGATGAGACTGGTACCGAGTTCAGGTCAAAGTCGCGACCATTTCCGAAAAAACTAACTCCATCATCATACTAATATTATAAATGCGAAAGTAACTCTGTCTGTCTGTCTCGCTTTCACGCCAAAACTACTGAACCGATTTAAATGAAATTTGGTACACAGAGAGTGTAGAGCCTGAGAAAGGACATAGGCTACTTTTTAATTGGAAAAGAGTGTTGTAAGGGTTGAAAAGGGGGATGAAAGGTTGTATGAAAGTATTGTCATTTTTAGAACTTTCTTTTAGATTTGTGGAGCTAAAGTTAACGCGTTAAGAAGAATCTATATGTCTAATTCCATGCGAGCGAAGCTGCAGGCGTCCACTAGTAAATAATAAATACTCCATCATAATCATGATCATTAGACTTCACTTCAAGGCGTAAAAAGTCAACTATTCACAATCAACATTGTCTGGTATATGGACTTAAGTAAACAATTAATTACTGGTTTTGATTGTGTATACGACTTTGTGTCTAATACCCGTTTTTGCGAGTGTCACTGTTGCATCAACTGCGCATTTCGGTATGATTATATTAATACCTATTTTTAATTAGGTTTTTTTACATAATTAATAAGTATTTTTATCTGTACCTACTCCATGTGAATAAATTAAAAATCTTTGACAAACAAGCAAGTGCAGCTTCAAAGTAAGTAGGTACTATCTGACTGTCATGTGAAAAAACCTAATACACAAGAAAAACACAAAGACTAGATAAAGAGACTGTTTTGTACTTTTATAGGTAACGCGTATTAATATCATCGCTTCTATTCTGATGGTAATTAGTTTTTGTAGACTATGCCACTCATCCTGCGCATTATTATTAAAATTAAGTATTCTAGTAAAAAACCTCTACACTGTGGTATTATGATGAGAATGACTTTTTGTTTGATTTGATTCGTCTTCAATGTTCGAACTTTAGCATCTGAATTAAGTTAAAGTGGTTTGTCAAAAATCACAAAGGTATATCATGTCCACATTACGTGTGGTATTAAACTTGTTTTTAAATGATTGGCTGGGGCTTAATTATGACCTTGCAGGGTCAATGTATGTTATGCAAAATCAGTGAGGTTCAATAATCAGTTGGAAGATAGCTACTAACCAGATTGTGATTGTGATTATAACACAAAATCAGTAGAGCAAAGATTGGCGAACAATAGACAGACATCGTCGGCGGTACAGGCGTCGCTTACAATCATACAAGACTTTCATTCTTGGTCACAAAACTATGTATGATAAACAATACGTACACACCGTAAATGACGTTATGATGTACAATTCGTACAATCAAAATTAGTCAAATATATTTTACATAGCAGACCTATTTTGGATGTAAGTGGATCTCGAGGTAAATTTAAATGATTTTGACGATAATCGTTCTACCTATTTTATTACTTGTGTGTATTTCATGACAAAGACATGAGAGTAAATATTGAATCAAAATGAGCCAAAGTGCAAGCAGTAGAGTAGCCCGAATACCCATCACTACTCTATTCGATCCTTTTCTCCCTGGATGCCTTCAAAACGGTAGCCATTTCTCCCAGGATTTTTCCAGAAAATTGGAAAATCGTACGTTTACAAGAACTTCATTTCAAAGTAGAATTCAGCAAATACATTTTTAATTATTGTAATCACAAAGAAGTAATACATCCGCTGATAATTAATACTACTTATGATGGTTGCGCCTATATTTTCGTTTTACCATACTCGTGAAAAAACGCCCGAACTTTCCCTAACATAGCTCCCATAGACTGCTGGGCACGGGTCTCCCCCACAAATCTGCGGGATGTCTAATGCATACCCACGCTGCTCAATGCCGATTGGTGGAGGAGTTAGAGGCCAACCCAGTGTCGTATTCTTAAACCACCCGAAGTTCTTCGACAAAGCTTATCGACTGTTTTCACCAATGAAAAAAATCGGGACCGACGGCTTAACGTGCCCTCCAAAGCACGGTAGCGCCCTTGCTACTAGCGTCACTTATCCACAAACCGACCGCGCCCATCGTTGCTTATCTCTATCGATCACACTGAATCGACGCGATCGATTGGGCTATGGACGCTACAAACATACGTACATACCCGAAGACAAAGATGAAGAAAACCTTGATAGAGAAAACCTATTTCCTATTTCAAGATGTCCACTGTTATAACTCTGTCTATATAACTCTTTATCTTACAAATGTAAGTAAACACGCGGAAACGTTAAGATAAAACCAACTTAACTGCTTAAAATATTTTTAACTTGTGTCTCACAATCGGCTTAAAGGTGTATTTAAGCAAGTCGTTACTGCAATGCAACATCCCTTTCTTCGCAAATGGTTTTAACGAGGATGATTAACATTTTTTCCAATGGTTACTTGACGGCCAATATGGCCTTTTCAACGTCACCTGTCTCAATAAGTTCAAGGAAAAGGATATTAGTCACCAACTGGGAATAAGGTGTCTCCAATATTCTGAATGCGCAATTGTGTTTATTTTGTTGGAACCTTTTTCGCGTTTTTTAATAAAACAAATATACTCGACGTTTCTGCACCTTGATGGAAAGTGATTTTAGCACTGTTTGAAATGCACGCTTCTTCGGTAGAAAAGATTGCAAATTGACAAAAATACTTTAACAACCACTCTTTTTATTCAAAGCAAGACTTCTTTCTACACCTTTCTTCTCTACATCTAATTACCTAATTGAATCTGAATTAAGTACTTATTTAACAAACACTGAACAAAATATTATGAGAAATTATTTATTATTTATTAAATTATAAAACTCAATCAGAAACTTTTTTAAAATAATATAGACACATATCAAAACATCACTGCGTCACTAGTTGACAATTTTATTTTCAAAATGAAACGATTTTTATGAAAATTACTGTGATTATATTTTCAAATTCTGTGTGTAACAATAGAACAGTCAGCATATAACGCTATATTACATAACGAACATCCAGTAAGTGTTTTTTTTTATTCAGATAGCATATGCATAACTAAGTAGAGTTTGTCGTTGCCGCAGGTAGATATTTATTATATAATTTTATATCGTCCATAGTCCAATCGCGTCGATTCAATGTGATCGGCAGAGTTAAGCAACGGCGGACGCGGTCGGTTTGTGGACCGCTAGTAGCAAAAATTTTATGAGCACTAAAGTTAACGCGTTAGAAGAATCTATTATTATGTCTAATTCCACGCGAGCGAAGCTGCGGGCGTCCACTAGTATACTATAAATTTCACCCGGCCGAAGCTGCAGGCAGCAGCTAGTTGATTTTAAAGCAATTTTGTTTTTAGGCAGATATGTTTAGTAGGTATTTTCACCAATATTTTTAAAGTCCCGTAGTGAGCCTATTGCCGCACCAGGCACAAATCCAGGCTTCGAGATACTACTGGGAATTTCAAATTTAAAAAATAAAAACAATATTCCGGGTACTGAACCCAAGACTTCTAGCTTAGCAGTCGCACTAGAAAACAATTTACTCTATCGTGGTATTACCATCGCCACATAATAGTACTCCTATTAATACTAACAGTCCCTGCACCTATAGCCCTGTAACTTACTAACAAACTGACCGAATGTTCCTCTTTACTAACTGTACTAAGTCCTATATCCTTGGCCATATCTTTGAGGTCTTTGGGATTAGGTAAAATATCGTGGAAAATTTTGTTTTCCCAAAGTTACCACCACGAACCAAAAACGTTACTTTTCATTGACGAGAGACTATACTTGAATGCTTAAATCACATTAGTAATGATGATACAGTTATAAAATTACATTATGTTGTCACAAAAATATGCTAAATCAGATCTATTTTCCTCAGACATCTTCAATTCTTATTCAAATCGAATGTGTTTACTTCCGCCTAACAGTTTACTTACGTGTTTACAGCCATCCAAGGCTTCAGTTATGCAAAACTAGACATTTGTAACCCAATTGTTAACTTTTCATAGCTTACAAAAAGGATTACTTTTAAATCTATATATATAAAAAGAGAAGGTGACTGACTGACTGACTGACTGACTGACTGACTGACTGACTGACTGACTGACTGACTGACTGACTGACATATCAACGCAGGGCCTAAACTATAAGGGCTAGAAACTTAAAATTTTGCACAGGGGTTCCTTTTATAACGTAGGGGAGCACTAAGAAAGGATTTTTGAAAATTCACCCCCTAAAGGCGTAAAACGGGGGTGCAAAGTTAGTATGAAACTTTGCCGTTTTCGAAGTTAGTGAATGTCTAATTCCACGCGAGCGAAGCTGCGGGCGTCCACTAGTATAAATAATAATTATTTAGATTCGACATTCCTGGAAGATCAATTGATATTACAGAATGCGTGTTTGCATTTGGATAATTTAAACTATGTAATATAATTGGTAATTCAACAATTTCAAACAGAAGATTTTTTTTACAAAAAATGATGTAATGATGAAACAGGTACATAATTAAGGATTATGGTTATAGTTTAATTATTAAAGTGTTATCACTTTCTGTCAATATCTGATTTGAGTTTGAATAATGAAGACATAATACTCTACAGCTATTAATAGGTGCAATAATTCGTTATGAATTAGACCTTGTTTGGTGCAATAATACTCGTTGCAATATAATACTGAAATCATTCAAATATTGTATAATTTTGCAATAATCACGCTTCTGTTGGTACCACTAAGTTAAATATAAAACTGTCAGTTTAAATAAACAAACCAGTTTACTTACAAATTAGTTATCTGTACTATAATTAAAAATAATAATTAAATAATTAAATGCCATTTAATAAGGCAATAAGTCCGCCCATTGTATATCTCTTTAGAGGTGTTAATAAAGTTGAATAAATAAATAATTTCAAACTCACCGCAGCGACGAGGAAGGTTCCAAAACGCAGCATTATTTTTCTAACAATATCTGTAAAAGCCACTGAACTTGTCCACAATACGATACACAGTCGTGTGACGAGTCCACTCATCTCCTATATACCATCGCAGCCTCCGGTGACGTACTACTCCCGAAACCAGTTCGACGCGTCTCCGTGACATATAACCTTAGTTTTGTTTACATCGATAGGTTTCTTAGAACATGTCATAATGTTCTAGAAGGAATTCGGCAATGGTACACACCTTTCCTTTGCTTGGGGTATTATTTCTTGAGTTACGTACCTAATAGGTAGCGTCCAAAACCAGTTCGGATCATCTTCGCGACATAATGACCGTCATTTTGTTTACATCGACAGGTTTCTTTGAAAATTCTGATAGGTTCTAGAAGGAATTCAGCAATGGTCAGCACCTTTCACTCGGTCGCGGTTATTCTTCATTTTAAAAGACAGAGCTAAGATATTATTAGCGCCTAAAACCAGTTGGACGCGACCTCGCGACACATGACTTATTATTGTGTACATCGACAGGTTTTTATGAAAATTCTGTAATGTTCTAGAAGGAATGCAGCAATGGAGTAACCTTTTGGCGGTTTTATGATTCGTGTTTCATGTTATCGCACGTGTTTGCGTAGTGATGAATAGAGACATTTTATCTTTTCAAAAAAGTAATGGACGTCCAATGAAGTAATGATAACCAGTGATAGAGCCCGTACTTGAGCAGCGTAGTTCCATATTCTTGCATTTTCAGAAAGTCAATGTTTTGAGCTGATGAACAGACAAAAAATAGCGAATTATCGATACGTCATACAGAGTAACAAATTGCAGTTATTACGCTGCGGTAGACTTCTGACTGCGCTCTTACTCCAGTTAGTATTTGACCGTATTCTCGTTTGCTACAAGCAGGAAGTAAAGCGGAGCTTCTGTAGAGCCTATGCTACGAGGTTAGTGTGCGCTAATTTAATTAATTTCAGCCTGAGAATAAAGTAGGTTCGCCAACGCCAATGACGGAATGTCACTCCGTCGAGCGAGTTATTGATTCAAACTTAGGTTTCAATTTTGGATTAATCTTTTAATTTTTTAGGCAACTTCTACTATTGTTGCAGACGAGGGTCCGCATTAATAAGTGGTAGGTACTCTCAGGAATACGTCGACTTTACCGTCAATGAAAGGCTTAATCAGTTTATTAGTTATGACTAAAACTACAGACTACTCTATGCTAAAACTAAGTCCAGAGTGAGTCTCGGAGGAAACGCCACTACTTTACTAAAAGATTTAGTATGACAAAATGAATAAAATGCTGCAATGTGTCAGCTAGTGATGAAACAGATGATTAATCCGATCACAATACAAGTGCGTGTACATTTTTGCTCATGTCACTATAACACCGCGCCGTATTATTTGCCAATAACTTTACTGGAAACTCATGCATAACTCCGGATCTCATGAATCACGATCAGGTGGATATGTTCATCCGCAACGTGTATGAGATGACCGCAAAAGGACTTCGTTATTGTGATGGATTTTGATAATGAACTCTGATTAACGGTGATTAATAAAAATGCTTTGTTGAGAGTCATTCGCATTTGCCATTGATGTTATCTAAATCCGTAACATTGTCGATTACTGGCATATTATTGGGCAGTGACTTATCTGAATTAAGTGTTGTCTCTGTCGATTGCAAACTATTTAGTAATCTGTGCCGACGGTCCATCCAACAATGAAAGAAATGTCTGACTTCCTTTAAGGGAAATAACACAGCGAAATAATCAGGGAATGGTAAGTCAAGTGATCCGATGATGACTTCCGGATGAGTTAGTGGTTAGTGGCCGCTTATCGGATGCTTTCAGCCTGTTAGGTGTGACCGGGTCCACAGCACAGAATGGACTTTATATATAATCATAATTTGATGTTGATGTTTACGGGTAGAAGGGGTGGACTTAACACCACCTTTCGGTTGATAATTGAACCATTTTTTGTTTGTTTAATGAGTGGTGGTTAACAACGCTCGGTGGCCTACTCCGGCGCTACAGGAGGGCTCCGGGATCTCTTGTAGAACGCGCCGGTGCCCTCCAGCGCTGCGCTCAAGACGGGCTCTTCCCGGTTTACACAACGCTGTGCAGCCACAAACAGCGACGTCTTTCCCGGGGTCACATGATTGACGATTCGAGCTCCCCCTCTCACCGCCTGCAACCCCACAAGTCCCCTTGTAGTCGCCTTTTACGACAGGCAGGGACTACCGTAGCACTATTCTGGGCCCAAGCTACAGGGACTGATAATTGAACCTGGTGATCACGATATCTGATAAGAAAAAGAAAAGGAAAAGGATTATAATACGAAACTAAACGTTAAAAAAATAACTTTTTTGCCAATAACAAGATCGACATGATTGGATAAAATAATTGAGTGCGTTTTTAATTTAGCTTGCAGGAACTTTTGTAGTTTGGCAATTATACATTTTTACAAAGAAATGAGAAAAATTTTAATGAAGCCATACGCATACCACTCATGCCTAGGTAGTTGGTACCCTACCTACAGACGTACAGACTTGTAATTGACATTACTAAACTTGTTTTAAAAAATATCAAATTTTATTGATCCATTCCTTTCCATTCAGAAATTCTTAGGGTCAATTTACATGTCATAAAAATTGTAAAACTTGATACCGTCGCCACCCAAGTTAAATAATAATCACCACAACCCTTAAGCCCACTGTTGGGCAGATGTCTCCTCTCGTAATGGGAGGGGTTAGGCCTTATTCCACCACGCTGGCCAAGTGCGGATTGGCAGACTTCACATGCCTTCGAGAAATTTATGTATAACCATAGAGTAAGGACCAAAATCCATGGTATAACTCTCAGGCATGCCGGTTTCCTCACGATGTTTTTCACCTTCGTTGTTGATAATGCTTTTATAGACGGACCATCATAGTAATCAACGGTAGCAACGCATCTGTTACCTACTGGAAACGTCGCTCTTGACGAGATAACTTGACTATTGCTTACACTAATCTCATTACATCTCATCTCATCTCATTACATCTGTGACTGACTTGAAACTAGACTATTACTAACAATTACTAACTAAACTGTTACTAAAATCCACTAACGAACAGACCAACTAATGTTCTTATTATCAGCGTCTGTTAAGTGGACTAACCATCCCAGTACCTATTTAAGTCTTGTTCAAAGTCGGTCACAGTTGTCATGGGCGGCAGCGGATGGGTGGTGTTGCAAGCTGGATTGCTATCATAAACCCAAAAAAAAAGATCAGATTATGGGCGATAGACAGCTCTTTGGCTAGGTATGAACCTACTAACGAACAGAATATCTGATGTTCCTGTTGACATTCTTTACTAAATGCTCTCAATCTCCCATACTCTTAAGTCTTGCTCAAAAGATGTCTTAGTTATGACAGAGGATAGATGGTGCTGAATGCTTATTTTCTCATATCCTTCAAAAAACCGTTCAATTTTTCAAATAATACCTCTAAAGGCCCTAGTTCGAGTACATGTTTAGAACACCGGTTCCTATTTTTGCTTGGAATAGCTGTATCTACTCGTAGGTACATTTTATACCAGCAGCTGAGCAAAAAGTATAAAAAAATCACTGCAAAACGGTGCACGAAAATACAATCAGTGTGCAAAACATTGAATAATTTAAGGGCTTGCCATTCAGTCCTATAAATAACATGTGAATCGAAGGCGTCGGAGCGGTTTTCAATTAAAAACGGGTTCTTTAACAATAAAGCATGTCGGAAGATGGGACCGGGTCCAGAGGAATGATACCGTAATTGTTTAAAATATTTTAGGTACCGTAAGTTTTTGCGCCACCAAGTTTTTCTACCTCGTTAAAACGTGGCTAATCAATCAATCCTACTCATAACTATAAAATGCCCTTATATATTTTTATAATTGACATTTTACTGCCAATTTTCTGTTATAAAAAACATTGTAATTGACTCTCATTAGGTGGGTTGGGTACCTACGTTATAAACACGTCCGTATTGTATGACCTCCGTTCCGGCGCCATACATTCGAGGCTCGTTATTTACTGTTTGCGCATCAAATAATCAGTATTCACCAAATAAGATTAAAAAGATTAAGTTGGCTTTTATTTACTACTTAAATGTTTGGGACATTTATGTGTCAATCCTATGCTTGCAAAAAATAAGTCTTCTAATTTGATGCTATCGGCAATAATGACGCATCGTTCAGGTTTAGAATATTCAATTCCCAAAAATTCCATGAGTTTCTAAATGTCTGTTTCCCCTGGTACACAAAGAAATTTATTCAGTTTATTTAGAAAGTCACCTAGGCCCATAGGGCAATGTACTAGCAGAATCTTTTTTGACCTAGGAGATCTCCGTGGCCTCATCACTTTTGCAGAAAACTAGTAAAGAAAAAAAAAGGTGCAACCCATAGACATCCCACTGCTGGGCACGGGTCTCCCCCACAGACAAATTTGCGGGATGTCTAGAGCCTACTCTACGCTGCTCCAAAGCGGATTGATGGAGGGGTTAGTGGCCAACCCAGCGTCGTATTCTTAAGCCACCCGAAGGTCTTCGACAAGACTTAACGATTGTTTTGCCTATTGAAACCATTGCTCGTACCCTCCAAAGCACGCATGAAATTTTGCCACTAGCGATCACCCATCCACAAACCGACCGCACCAGCCGTTGCTTAACTCCTATCACATTGAATCGACACGACCCATTGGGCTATGGACGCTACGATAAACTAGTGCTTTTGAATACTTGTCACCAATTCAGTCAATACAGTGCTGTGCAAATTGATGACTGTAGAATTTGCGTTTAAGTTTAGCCTTTGGCACACTTTAAATCTGTGCTTTCAATAGTAGTGTCCCAACCAACGCGAACGAGACGTTTCGAAGAGAAACGAAGTGTCCTGATCCCAATCACCTTAATGAATAATTCATTGAATCTCACAACCTGTAGGTGCACTTAAGGACTTCTTTGCTCTCAGTAACCTTGGTGACTCAGTAAGTATTTATGAGGATGTCAGATTACTGAAAGTTATTTTGTAATCGCCTTATTATCACCAATCTAAATAGCTACCATAAATAATCAATGATAGAGGGGATTGGTAGGGGTTTGTGCAGTCTTATATTGCGGTTCCTTTTGAAGCATTCAATATACAGTCACCGTGAGTTCCAGGGTTCAAATTCTAGATGAACAACTTACACTGCCTCGTTGGTTGGTTTAGTGGTAGCAAGCGCGACTGCCAGGCTAGAGGTCGTGTGTTCGATTCCCAGGACCGACAAAGTATTATTGGGTTTTTCCAACTTGAAATTCTTAGTAGTAGCTCGGAGTAAGTATGGATTTGTGCCCGGTATATGGCCATATGGGAACGAAACATAACTGTTTAAATGTGGGTGTAGACACACTTTTGTCTCCCTGTTGGATCCAGAAGGTAACTCAACTTACTTGTTGTTCTGTTCTCCGAGGATGCGTTGCAGAATTGAATTTTGAAATAGTAGAGGTTCGCTAACGTCTGAAGTTTTGGCGGTGACAGCTGCCAGTCCACAGATAGTGAATATGTTGGTTTTCTTTTTTTTCGTTAGAGGGAGTTCTAACACTACCCCTTCGGGGAAAAATAGGCGTGATGTTGTGCTATGTAACTCAAAGCAAGAATGAAAATAACTACTGGTTACATTTTTAAGTAGATAATATTACTGATTTAATCAGGACCACAAAGGCTTAAAGGAATCTGTCGACCTCATTTAATATTGGTTTCCAAGAATTTGACAATTATAAATTTGCAATATTAATTTGTCTTCGCGTATAGGTATACAGTATTAGTCAGCTAAAGAATAATTTTCGTGTCGTGTAGAGCATGTAACTCGAGAAAACTGGAAGATTCCATACCTACACATGTTCCGAGACGTTTCGTTCGTTAATGCATGCAAATTTCATTCCACGTCTTGAGCTTATTAATTCCGATGCGATACTGGCGTAGTGAAAAGTTCAAGGTTAGAAAGATAGTTGACACCGTTGAGACGTCACGAGTGGCCAAGCGATATCCTGGGGATCTACTATGTTCGAATAGAATTAAGTAGTGGTGCAAGACTTGGTGGGTTTTACAATCTTCGAATGCCATATCTAATTTTATTTATGTAATCAACAGCCTAAAATATAAATTTTATGCTTCTACTCCAGTTCTGAAAATGGCAATGATTTGATACAACCTTTCAACCCTTTACAAGACTTTTTACAATTAAAAAGTAGCCTATGTCCCTTCTCAGGCTGTAGACTATCAGTTAAATCGGTTCCGTAGTTTTGGCGTGAAACCAATATAGACAGACAGACAGACATACATGAAAAAGTAAGTCATACTTTCTCATTTATTATATTAGTATGGATATTTGAAGGGGAAAAAAGGCAATACGGCTGATGTTACCTACATAAATACACACACCCCTGCTATAGGCAATATACATTCATGACCCGATTACAAATATATGCCCCGGCCGGGATTCGAACCCAGAACGCGCGGTGCAATCAGGGTCACTCATCAATGCGCCGTGGAGTCGTCCAAATGAGAAACTGAGACTGTGTTAATTTCTTCATTTCAGTAGTATAAAATGGGCGGTGGACAATCCGTCCGCGCCACCCACTTCCAACACCCCAACACGGAGGCTGCTGACCCCGTAGACGACGAACCGGAGGAACGACACATCAGCATATCCAACAAAATGGTTGGCAATGCTTCATCTCTGTCAGTTGTAGAGACCCTTGCTGCGTGCCTGGAAATTTTTATTTAAATAATCTCGAATGATTCTCCAAGGCTTGTACAGTCTTTTAATTCACATTAGGTCAGAGTCTGGAATAAGTCCTTTCTCTCTCAATTCAAGTCCAGTTTGACTGTCCAGTGGGTACACTGTACGGTGCAAGTCGTACATTCGGCTGTACGCGTTCGGTAGTAGCAAGGAATCCGCACGTGCTCACCTCATGACCTCATACAACATCAAGTCATATAGCAAGTCAGTAAATAACTTTCCTTAAAATCGTCAACTCGAGTATAATTTAAATCAAGTCCAATCAAGTGTAATTTAAATCAAGTCCGAGTATACCTAATTTAAATCAAGTCCAATCAAGTGTTACATCAAGATCAAGTTTTAATAATTATCAAGAGCAAATCGAAACGGTGCAGGTAGCGGTTAGCAAAGGACCCTACATCTTTTTTGGTCCTTCGAGCCGAATTTATATGTGGTGGCTTAGTAGGTAGTGGACTAATAATCGATAGTTTCGACCATCAAGCTGTCTAACTGTGGATTTCAATCGAATACTTAAGATGGGTATTCTCTTCCATTCAGGTGGAAAGACTCGTGGAGGATGCTACGCTGGGGAGTGCCACAGCCGGGTCGAACGCCACGCCCCCTAGAGGGGGGTACAAGGACAAGATATTCATGGAGAAGCTCAAGTGCTTGGATGACAGTCATTCTGAAAGGAGCGGGTGAGAAATACAACAGGACTTTGCTTAAAATATTGAAATGTTGTCCTACAAGAAGAGTGTAAAACGTCCTTCAAGGCCAGCAACACAACCTCATGTTTGAAACCACTTTCTTGTCATAAAGAGGAAACCTCATAGGATTCCCGTAGTTATATCTTGGGATTGGGAGCGAAATCGTGTTATGTGGATCCATTCACTAAAACCCCATTGGGTGGCTTCCCTCAGTGTTCTCAGATAGAATTTGGAACCAACTGTGTAAACCAGAGAGCTCTTACGTCATCTCCTCTAATGGTCAAATGAGTCAATTCAATTCTAATCGTCATTTCCGGGGTGTAGGTGAACAATTCGAGCTCCCACTCTCACCTCCCGAATCTCCGAAGCCCCTTTTAGGTGTCTTGTTCCGGGTTACAAGGAAGAGCTATAAAACATGTTACCAAGTAGTCCTATGTATGTCTGTTTGTAATATCTCTTTAACTGTGTTTAATTGGTTGGTACCAATAAACTCCTCCCGGTGATGTGGCCTCTGAATCCAACAGTTTCCAACCGTTTTCTTAAGGCCACCCGTCGTACCTAGTAATCAGAAGTTAATTTGTTTTCTGAGTAGTTGTCACCACTCTAGGACTTTTTTAACGTCAGAGTTATAAAAAAAAATACGTACATTCGAATATACAACCTGCTTTTTTCGAAGTCGGAAGGGGCCATTGCAGTTTAGACCTGTCTTGCGGTGGACCGCTAATAGTCACTAATAGTATACACACACGTATAGTCGGCAAGTCATGAATAATTTAAACGAAGGCCAAGGCTTATTAAATTTTCGCATTCAAAAAATATGTAAACCATTTCAAATGCAAATACATAGGTCCTATCTTCACAGACAATGTAGGCCAATCATCTATGAACCCGGTAGAATAATTTAAACAGCATATTTATTGACATCGTTTGTAGGCAGACTGATTAAAAACGGATGAATAAATACACAACTGTTTCGACCTAGGCAAAGGTTAACACGACTGTAAGGCCGCAGTTGATTTTCTTCTTATTGTTGTATTTTAATGAATTTGATTTCCTACCTGGTAGGTAGGTAGGTATACTTGAAGGTGTTGGTACACTTGTATGCATTAATTACTCCCAACTCTAGGCTAAGCTAAGCTGCAACCCATAGACGTCCATACAATGCTAGGCACGACTCTTCCACAGAGAGCTGCGGGAGGTCGTGGAAGAGGCATACTCCACCACGCTGCTTCAGTGCGGATTGGTGGAGGGGTTAGTACCAGGGGTTAGACCCAGTGTCGAATGTTCTCAAGCCACTCGCAGGTCTTCGACAAGGTTTAACGACTATTTCCGACGACGAAATGAACGACGGCTTGGTGTAAGGGAAATAAAATGCTATTTTATTTCCCTTACACCAAGCCGTCGTTCATTTCGTCCTTATTTGCTCTGAGTAAATTGTGTGAGTAATATTATGTTGTTGAGCAAATAAATATTGCACTGCATATTCATCGCAGAAAGAAGGGTTTTTTGATTAAATTAACTATCTTAGATTCCCTTGCATTGTGAGTTACATACCTACAAGTGGACCTAATATAAGCAAGCATGTTAAAAATGGGAACTGGCATGAACCCAAACTGCCAGATTTTGGCTCCGATTAATTGAACTAATTATGTGTGTGTTTTGGGCTTCATAATATAATATGTGTAGTCTAATTTTTATTGTTTGTGTTTACATACAAATAGACACAGACCTGTAAAGTTAGCTGCGAGTTTTATTAAAATAAAGAATTTTTCTAGATTGACCGTAGAAGACCTGAACGCTCTCGCGATGCGGATCGAGCGGCGCACTGCCAACATGGTGAGCGTCGAGCCCGTGTGCGCCGAGTGCCAGGAGAGAGTCATCGAGTGCTACAAGCAGGGCGGCGGGCCGGCGGACACCGCGCGCTGCTGGGAGACTATCGGTTGGTGCTGACAGAGAGAGGATGCGCGAAAGAGTAAGACGGAAGGAGGGTACAAAGGTGTGCAGCAACATGGTGAGCGTCGAGCCCGTGTGCGCCGAGTGCCAGGAGAGTCATCGAGTGCTACAAACAGGTAAGACAGAGGTCAACTTTGACAAGGCTTAACGACTGTTTCCAACATTGAAAACAACCGGGACCGACGGCTTTACGGGCCCTCCGAAGCACGGTAGCGTCCATGAAATTTTGCCACTAGCGGTCACCCATCCACAAACCGAGCGCGCCCGTCGTTGACTCTTTCGATCACATTGAATCGACGCGAGCCATTGGGCTATGCATTTTGATTTAGTTAATATTCATCTATCTACATAAATAAAAGGAGAAGCTGACTGACTGACTGACTTAACTGACATATCAACGCAGGGCCTAAACGATAAGGGTTAGAAACTTGAAATTTTGCACAGGGGTTTCTTTTATAACGTAGGGGAGCACTAAGCAAGGATTTTTGAAAATTCATCCCCTAAGGGGGTATAACGGGGGTGCAAAGTTATTATGAAACTGCCGTTTTTGAAGTTAGTGAATGTCTAATTCCACGCGAGCGAAGCTGCGGGCGTCCACTAGTTTTATTATATTTGTTCCCAGGCGAGTTTACGCAGTGCGTGCAAGACGCGGGCGCTCAGCGCCTGCGCGCGCGCACGGAGCGCGACGCGCGCGACCATGCGCGGCGCTCTCGCAACGTGGCGCACGCGCGCGAGCACGCGCTGCGGGACCTCGCGCCCGCCGGCGACTCGCCCGCCCTCTGACGGACTAACAGCGAACGAAAACAAGACAAGTACTTCTAATCGTTTCGATTCGATATAGCTTCTGCGCAAGTAGTCCTTAGCACTCGACAACCGTGCTTTGTACCTACTATAAAAGCTAAGCCAAGCTAAAACCTATACACGTCCCACTGTTGGGCACACGTCTCTCCCACAGCCACAGCTGCGGGAGGTCTAGAGCATACTCTACCACGCTGCTCCAATGCGGGTTAGTGGCCAACACAGTGTAGAATGTTCTCAAGCCACCCGAAGTTCTACCAGGGTAGAATGTTCTCAAGCCACCGGAAGGTCTTGGCTTAGCAACCGGAATTGAAAGCTTAACCTATCCTTCGAATCACGGAAGTGCCATGAGCCCCCACAAGCCTCCCGCGCCCGTTTCCACAACTCAGTCGATCACATACGATCAACGCTCGCTATTCGACTCCTCCATGCACACTCCTACGCACCTTGTAGATACTACAAGCACTATTTAACTTATCAAACGGAATTTTATTTTGCAGGTGAGATCGTACAAGTGTCAAACCTCAGAACTCAGTTGTGTTGAAGGCCAAGATGATAATTTATACCTAATTTAATTAACTTTAGATTAATTTATTAAAAGTTTTGTAATTTAACTATTATATATTTAAGCGGGAAAATAAATTGTAAGAATTTTTTATTCGCTTTTATTTCAGGCGTCTAATGCATCCATCACTCTTTAAATCAAAGGTCTTTTTTCTCGAGATCATACAGAAATTCCTAGACTGCCCCATTATCTCAGTCAATCAGTATCGTCGCTGCGACCCATAGACGTCCCACTGCTGGGCTCGGGTCTCCCCCACAGACACTGCTGTGGGAGGTCTAGAGCATACTCCACCACGCTGCTCCAACGTTAGGTTAGATTGGTGGAGGGGTTAGTGGCCAACCCAGTGTCGAATGTTCTCAAGCCACCCGAAGGTCTTCGACAAGGCTTAACGACTGTTTCCAGCATTGAAAACAACCGGGACCGACAGCTTTACGTGCCCTCCGAAGCACGGTAGCGTCCATGAAATTTTTGCCACTAGCGGTCACCCATCCACAAACCGACCGCGCCCGTCGTTGCTTAACTCTTTCGATCACATTGAATCGACGCTACCCATTGGGCTATGGACGCTACAGTATAACAAAGGGGAAATTGATTTATCAATGGTCTAACTAGTTGAACTAGAGAAGTATTCGTAATGCAGGGGTGAATAATAATTATTTAAAATTAAATACAAATTTATAATAATACTTTAATAATTAATTGGAATAATTATATAGTTAATTGTATCAAGTTCTATACTAATATTATATAGAGGAAAGATTTGTTTGTAATGTTTTCACACAAGAACTACTGGACCGATTTCAAAAATTCTTTGTCCATTAGAAAGCTGCATCTTCACTGAGTGACATATAATATTACTATATAGGTATTATATATAATATTACTGTAAATGAAACTATTGTTATGTCTAATTCCACGCGGGCGTCCACTAGTAAAGTTAAGTAAAACCCATCATTAAGGCGTATGAAGAAAGTACAATTAAAATGGCAATATTTTGATACTGACTTTGCCACTAAAAGTTATTGTTATTGCCAGAGGAAGGCCTGACTTTGCCACTAACAGTTATTGTTATTAAGGCCAGGCCGTTCACCACATATTATAGGTCTTAAAAATAACTGGTGAAAGTGGGTGTACACGTCCCTACCTTACCCTTCGGAGAAATAAATGCGTGAAGTTATGTTATTTTACACTATCACTTGATACACCGCAATCAGTTAAAGGACACTTTCTTCTTCACGTCATCGGGTAATCAGTTAAAGGACACTTTCTTCTTCACGTCATCGGGTAATCAGTTAAAGGACACTTTCTTCTTCACGTCATCGGGTAATCAGTTAAAGGACACTTTCTTCTTCACGTCATCGGGTAATCAGTTAAAGGACACTTTCTTCTTCACGTCATCGGGTACCGGCCTGGTCTTCATGGGCACGAACTGGTGCACGCTGTCGTCCCTGTCGCCGTGCGCCAGCGGGGGCGACTGCTTGGGCGCGGCGGTGGACAACTGGGCTATAGGTCTTAAACATATCTGGTGAAAGTGGGTGTACACGTCCCTACCTTACCCTTCGGCGAAATAAATGCTTTATGTTACGTTATTTTACACTATCACTTGATACACCGCAATCAGTTAAAGGACACTTTCTTCTTCACGTCATCGGGTAATCAGTTAAAGGACACTTTCTTCTTCACGTCATCGGGTAATCAGTTAAAGGACACTTTCTTCTTCACGTCATCGGGTAATCCATTAAAGGACACTTTCTTCTTCACGTCATCGGGTAATCAGTTAAAGGACACTTTCTTCTTCACGTCATCGGGTAATCAGTTAAAGGACACTTTCTTCTTCACGTCATCGGGTAATCAGTTAAAGGACACTTTCTTCTTCACGTCATCGACCACTGGTCTGGTCTTCATGGGGACGAACTGGTGCACGCTGTCGTCCCTGTCGCCGTGGGTCGCCAGCGGGGGCGACTGCTTGGGCGGGTTAGTGGACAACTGGGCTATCCTCCTGCGCAACTCCCGCACCTGGGCCGCACTGGCCAGTTGAGCCGCGCCGCGGGAGAGAACTTCGGCGCGGAGCTGCTCGCATTCCGATCTGGAGATTCGAATGTCGATTGAAATGTTAGCGTCCGTAGCTCAATGGCTCGTGTCGATCGACAGAGTTAATCAACGATGGGAGCGGTCGGTTTGTCAGTGAGCTCTAGTGGCAAATTTTCATGAGCGCTACCGTGCTTTGAAAGGCACTTTAAGCGTCAGTCCCAGTTGTTACCAATTGTAAAAACATTTGATACTGGGTTGGCCAGTAACCCCTCCACCGATCCACATTGGAGCATATTATTATGCTCTATATCTCCCAAAGCTGTTTCTGTGGGAGAGACCCGTGCCCAAAAATGAGACGTCTATGGATTGTAGCTTAGCTATCAAGTGACAGAGTGCTGTGATATGATGATGCGCCTCCAGCTGGGTGCTGCGCCCCTGGTACCGCCGGGACTCACTTGAGGTGGTCCAGCACGCCGGGCAGCCAGCCCTGCGCGGTGGGCTCGCTCAGCTTGCCGAACCAGCGCGCCAGCTCGCGCCGCTGCCGCTCGCAGAGCGCCTCCAGCTGGGTGATGCGCCCCTGGTACCGCCGGGACTCACTTGAGGTGGTCCAGCACGCCGGGCAGCCAGCCCTGCGCGGCGGGCTCGCCCAGCTTGCCGAACCAGCGCGCCAGCTCGCGCCGCTGCCGCTCGCAGAGCGCCTCCAGCTGGGTGCTGCGCCCCTGGTGCCGCCGGGACTCACTTGAGGTGGTCCAGCACGCCGGGCAGCCAGCCCTGCGCGGCGGGCTCGCCCAGCTTGCCGAACCAGCGCGCCAGCTCGCGCCGCTGCCGCTCGCAGAGCGCCTCCAGCTGGGTGATGCGCCCCTGGTACCGCCGGGACTCACTTGAGGTGGTCCAGCACGCCGGGCAGCCAGCCCTGCGCGGCGGGCTCGCCCAGCTTGCCGAACCAGCGCGCCAGCTCGCGCCGCTGCCGCTCGCAGAGCGCCTCCAGCTGGGTGATGCGCCCCTGGTACCGCCGGGACTCACTTGAGGTGGTCCAGCACGCCGGGCAGCCAGCCCTGCGCGGTGGGCTCGCCCAGCTTGCCGAACCAGCGCGCCAGCTCGCGCCGCTGCCGCTCGCAGAGCGCCTCCAGCTGGGTTATGCGCCCCTGGTACCGCCGGGACTCACTTGAGGTGGTCCAGCACGCCGGGCAGCCAGCCCTGCGCGGTGGGCTCGCCCAGCTTGCCGAACCAGCGCGCCAGCTCGCGCCGCTGCCGCTCGCAGAGCGCCTCCAGCTGGGTTATGCGCCCCTGGTACCGCCGGGACTCACTTGAGGTGGTCCAGCACGCCGGGCAGCCAGCCCTGCGCGGTGGGCTCGCCCAGCTTGCCGAACCAGCGCGCCAGCTCGCGCCGCTGCCGCTCGCAGAGCGCCTCCAGCTGGGTTATGCGCTCCTCGTAGCTATCTGGATAATATAGGAAAACTCATTTTGTATCAGACCCTTATAGGCCATAAGCCATAAGCCACTGCAACCTAAGATCTATTATAGCTTGAGCTTAGACCCATTACAGTATCTATCAGTCAGTTGGGTTCAAAACTTGCGGTTGTGATACAACTTCAGGTTGAAATCATATAATAGCGAAGGCCTAGTGAGGCATACAATATGTGACCTGGTTTTTTAGTCTAGTTTTTGAGCTAGCATGGAGCTTCCCTCTGACCTTGACCTGAAGATGACAGGAACAGGTACTGAACCAGGTAGAGTAACACTAAAGATGAAAATAAGAATGGAAGATCGATATAAGAATTATTTCAATTTACTTATCTTCTTATTTGACAAGTAATGCTTTAGATGTATATATATGTATATACTGTACAGTATAGCACATACCCATGAGTTCCCGGTCATAATGAGCTGCATTGCCCGCCTGCTGTTCCCACACAGTCTGCTTCTCGTGCAACAGAGCTTCGAGCTCTGCTTGCTTGTTTGCCAGATCTCTCCGCAACTGAAATTTCAAGGTTTAAAATTTAATATTTATTTTATCATTCAATCTAGTTTGGATGATTAATTCTACTATATTTGAGTAACCTGAAGAGATGGACCAAAACCATAAAAAGCTGGTATCTACAAGATGCAAAATGCTCCAGAGGCAGGCCACTTATAAAATGGCAGGACAACTTTGTTCCGACTGCAGATCCTCACTGGAGGCGAGTGGAGCAGGACAGACAATATTGGAAAGAGCTGAAGGAGGCCTTTGAGAAGAGATATGCATACTAAGAGAAGAAATATATTCTAAAAAGAATCTATCATAATAATCTATATATATAAAAGGAGAAGCTGACTGACTGACTGACTAACTGACATATCAACGCAGGGCCTAAACTATAAGGGTTAGAAACTTGAAATGTATCTTAAAACATGCAATGCTTCAATTTTATTGATCAGATAAATATATTGTGTAGGAAATATTACCCTTGTATTTGTTTGCTTCATTTGTATTAGGTTTTTAGCCATCTCCTGGCGTTTATCCTCCACTTCAGCAAATATTGAGTTGCCTTTTGCAGCTGAAATGATAATAAGTGGTCTCAGAACGAATTGATGATATGAGTTTTACCTACTACAGTAGATACACAATAAGATGCAAGTAATAGGATGCAGATAGATTTTATTACTTGCATCTTACTGCTTGCATCTCATGTTGTATGACAAACTGCACTTCAACAAATTATATTCATAACCTTAATAATATAAAAATGTAATAAATGTGATTTTGTGCATACATAGTAATCAGCCTGCAGAGTGCTGCTACTTTTTATACATGAAAATTGCAGAATTCTAGTGAAATAGACAATTTTTCATCAATTAAAAAATTGACCATCCATTAATTTGTTGGTTTATTGATAAAATGTAATTCTTGATATGGTTCTGATCAGTGGAACTATGGCTAATGCTAGTGGTGTATCTTTGGCATAGCTTGCTGTCAAAAAATGCCACTTTTTTAAATAATTCTTTAATAGTAGAGGTAAAGTCTGCAGGGAAAATGATTTAAACCAGGAGAGCGGCAGGTAAAGCTAGTTTACTATAAGTGGATGAAAAATCTGAAAGAGTAAAGAAGAGTGAGTTGCAACGAAGGCTAAAAGATATTCTACCATGAGGTTGCAAGTCTTGGGAGTCAGCCTGGTGCAGCATCGCCCTGGCTTCAGTCAAGTCAGCCAATGCGACTGCCTCACGCTCAGCTGCCGCCTTCAGCTCTTCCCTCCGGATTTCAGCCGCTTCACGCATTTCTCCAATCTCACCCACAAGCTCCTCAACCTTCAATTTCCACGAAACGAGTTCCGCACGAGCCTGTTCTAGTGCTGTTTTCACTACATTTGCATCATCAGTCGCCGAAATCAACGCCGCACGGACTTCTTCCAATTCCGAATTATCCCGCTCTGGCGACATCCGCTCGACGAGCGCGCACTCCTCTTTCAAATTTTTAATTTCCGCTTCAAACTTTTTAATTTCACTCGCATGCCGTTCTGTCATTTCCGAACGTTGTGTCCTCAAAGACGATATCTCTTCTTGGAGGTGCGATAAACGAGAGTTCAGTTCACTTCGACGTTTCTCTTCTTCAGCTTGAAAACTATCCAGCTCCATGGTCAAATGACTTTGAACATCAAGAGCTGTTTGGTAACTCCTTCGAGTATCGTGCAACTCCTGCTTGGTGGCTTCATAAGTACTGGACAAGTTATCATATTGCTTCCGAAGAAGATAATATCGCTCGCTCAATTCACCACCAGTTAACTCGTCAGTCTCCGTATAATTTGTTTTATTACTTATCGTTGAGTAATCCATGTCTTTGCTATTATTAATAACTTTATTAATAAGTTGGATAAGTTACATTCGAACTTGTTAAATCAACTACTAACAACACAAACGTACGATTTTCCCACTTATTAAACTATTTTGTTAGTAAAAAACTTGTAGAAAGTAAAATTTTGTAAAATTTTCAATTAAACTTGTAGCAATTTCAAAATAACGACATAAACTTGAATGAAACAATTGACAATATTCTATTTTCCGAAATGACATGTTTTGATTGAGAGCACAGATAGAAGTATGTAAAATGTACTCTGTGAGCACAGACTAGTACATAGAGATACTACGTACCATCGAGATCTACGTACCTATATTGAGAGATTGAGTGTTAGGAGACGATAGCGGTCAATGAAAGCGGACTATTAATCATGGTAACGTTGATTAATAATGTTATAAATAACTAACTGGTGCCCGCAACTTCACTCGCGTAACATTATGTATAGCATAGAGCTCTCCGGATTAATGTAGTGACTTAACTTTCTATATGTGAGAATTTTCAGAATCGGTTCTATATGTCTGTGAAGTCGACCGACCATAGTAACTCGCAAGCCCGATTCACGAGCGACACTAGCACTACTAACGAAATTACTAATTACTAACCTGTTATAATCGATATATTTCGAGACAACTTCATATTCATATTCATATTCATTTATTTATTGCAATCATTATTAAAATCAATATTTTAAAATGAACCCTGTAGGGCACGGCAATATACATTGAGGGAGAGAAGAGAGGAGGACGCAGCATTTTTTTTTTTTTTTTTAAAGTAATATCAATGTAATAATTATCAATGTCAACAATTCTTAATAATTAAGTTATGTCAAATAAAGTCGAATGTCAATAGAATGTTCATATTATTATATTTAGTAATGTCAAGAAATAATATACCTATTTATATGTCAGTTTTTGAAAATTTATAGCAATTCATATTTAAAAAATAAAATAAAAAATAATTAGTATTAATTGTCAGTTGTTTTGTCATTAAAATATTCTTCTATATTGTAATAACTCTTCATAGTTAGAAATTTTTTTAGAAGTTTTAGAAATTTCCTTTCGTTTGTCTCATTTTGGATTATAAGTGGTAGCTTATTATATATTTTTACCGACATAGCTAGTGGACTAGTTGAGTGAAGATATAATCGTGAGGATGGAGTTATTAATCTGTTTTTATGACGTAAAGTCTTGTTTGTACAGAGTTCTTCTCGTTTTTTATAAAAGGCTGGGTTGTGTCTAACAAATTTGCTGATCTCTAATATAT
Organism: Carterocephalus palaemon; assembly: GCA_944567765.1. NCBI lineage: Eukaryota > Metazoa > Arthropoda > Insecta > Lepidoptera > Hesperiidae > Carterocephalus > Carterocephalus palaemon. The sequence goes on from OX155643.1 coordinate 13,716,710, forward strand.
AAATGCATGTTAATGTTAGGATTTTATAAGCCTGAAAGTATGGTTTACAGCTTTCCATTTGGTCTATATTAGCCAGTATTCGAATGAGTTTTTTTTGTTGTATAAAAAGGGTAGGTGCAGTTGTGCAGTTTCCCCATAAGATGATACCGTAGCTCAGCCATGCATTAGCGTACGCGAAGTATGTCGTTTTTGCTGTATTTAGGTCAGTTGTTTTCTTAATCTCGCGTAGGGCGTACGTAAAAGTTGAAAGTTTATTTCTAATTTTTTTTATGTGTGGTTCCCAATTGATGTGTCTATCTATGACTATGCCTAATAAGGTAAACTCCCTGACGGTTTCTAGCCGAGTGCCCTGATATTGTAACGTTGCACGAATATATACTCTTAAATATACGAATTAAAACTATACGGAACCTCGCGACGCATTAATATCCCGTTAGACGGCGCGCGGGGTGCGCGGGCGGCGGGGCGAGCCGGCCTCGCCGGTCGCCCGCGCCGTCGGCCGGGATCCATCGTGCATTTTCGCCGAGCTCTCGTTCAGGGCACACGGAATGCACTCCGTTTGCTACAGTGCCGTCTCACGCATTCCGTGAAGATATTACATATTATATATTTCTTTTATTAAATCGACTTCTTCGATTAATAAATAATAAATACTTCTTGCACCCCAATAGGGGTGCAACTTCGAGTTTAAAGAGCATATCCCATACTTAACTCCACGTTCCGGAACCGTTGGACGGGAACCCTGGAATCGAGGGTAACTGCAGGGCAGTTGGCGAGTGCTGTGTCGGACCTACCAGCCGCGTGGACCTACGAATCACCCAGGGGAGTACTAGCCCGACTTCAAAGCGGATCAAACCAGACCCGGCACCAACCCCGACCCCTACTGAGCTACAGTAATTTTAATTTTTTAATAAATGTTATTTTTGTGGACGCCCTACTTGCAGTGTTTTAATTAAACCACCCAAGTAGGTAACGTCACAATATGTGATATTTAGATCAAGTGTCTTTTTTTGATAAGGGTGAAATGTCATCAATTTTGTTTTTGTGAAGTTTACCTCAAGGTTCAATCTTCGTAGTCGAATGATTTAATTTCATTAATCTCATAAATTCTCCCACTGCTAAGTACTGTCAGTAACATTAGATTAGACCACAGAGCTAGCTAGAACGCAACCATCGTTGGATAAGACCTTTGCTAGCAGAATTACAGACAGAAATACGTAGTACTATACTTATAAATCTGTGGACAGAAACGACATATTAATTTAACTGCCAACACGTAGTATCTCTAGCTAGTTTGTGCTGCCAACTTGTGAAGTGCTTTGATAACAGAACTATATTATCTCTATTTCTGCTATCAATGGTGAAGTGTGATCAAGTGTCTGTCATGTCATGTAATGTCAGAATGTCACTGTCGGTCAGTGTCGTCGGTGGGTGGAAACAGTGGAAAGTAGATCTAGATAGATTGGAATTGGAATTAATTGGAATTGTAATGTATATTTTTATTTTTGAGTTGATTTATGCAAACTGAATAAAGCAATAACCCTTTACAACATTTACAATGTCGTCGCCACCACCTACAAAACCTCCAAGAGGGGTCAAACAAGGAAAAGAAACGGTAATGAATATTTCTATAATCTTAGATAAAACAATATCACAGCTATGTATCCACTAAATTGAATTAACAAAATAAATCATTGAGTTATCAAATTACGTGACAATTTTATTATATATTACAAATTTAAATTCTTTTGTAAAGTTTCTGTAATGATGGCATTACAGAAACTTCATTTTATATCATAAAGTTTCCTATAATTCTGTATGATTTTCAGAGTGGGCTACTAATGTCAGTAATCCGTACCTTGTCAGCAAGTGAGACAAACGAACAGCGAGAGAAGGAAAGGGCTAAGTTAGAGAAGGAATATAAGAAAAGTGATGCCCGACTCGATGAACTGGTTGCTGCTCACTCTCAGGAGATCACAGATGTCATGCAGGTAGGAATAATCACTACAATTTGCTCGGAGGAACTTCATAACTTTATTCCACCAACCTCATTCAACTATCGCACTATACGCTGAGGTCTGAAGTTTCATCCACAACAAATCAACTCATGGCCTACTACCACAGTACGTTTCTTGCGAAACTGATTGAGTTGTAATTTTACTACAATCTCTGACTATCTGGATTCTGAACTAACCATCCCAGTCTTTATCTTCTTCTATATTTTTTCCTCATGGCTGATCCTCCACACTCCTCTATCTTGAGAATGTTGAATGGATACGTGAATGGTGGTGAAACCCAATGATAAAACAGGTGTGTAACCTGTTTTATCACTGGGTTCGTTAACACCATAACTATTATTATCTCAAATGAGTCCATCTACGGACTAGGATACCAAGACTTCAGTGTCACATAACAATGAGCTTTATTTCAATACTTTTACTGATTCCTATTCTTCCATATCTTCCAACCATTCTACTGTCTTTGACATCTGTCCTCTACGAAAGACCTCTCGTTCAGTCCCCATCATTGGTTATCATTGAACCCAGTTACCAGTGGCTGCATGCACGTTTGAAACAATAAAACCAAAAAAAAAAAAGAGGGATGGGATTCTATGTAAACAGTATATCACACCATGAATTTACTATGAAAACTTTTTTTTATCTTTATGTAACACTAGTGGACGCCCGCAGCTTCGCTCGCGTGGAATTAAACATTAACTAACTTCAAAAACGGCAATGTTTCATACTTACTTTGCACTCCTGTTTTACCCCCTTAGGGGGTGAATTTTCAAAAATCCTTTCTTAGTGCTCCCCTACGTTATAAAAGGAACCCCTGTGCAAAATTTCAAGTTTCTAACCCTTATAGTTTAGGCCCTGCGTTGATATGTCAGTCAGTCAGTCAGTCAGTCAGTCAGTCAGTCAGTCAGTCAGTCAGTCAGTCAGTCATCTTCTCCTTTTATATATATATAGATTTTAACTGTAGCGTCCATAGCCCAATGTGAGCCATTCCGTTGATTGAATGTGATCGAAAGAGTTAAGCAACGACGGGCGCGGTCGGTTTGGTGGATGGGTGACCGCTAGTGGCAAAAATTTCATGGAGGGCACGTAAAGCCGTCGGTCCGTGATGGAAATAGTCGTTAAGCCTTGTCGTAGACCTTCGGGTGGCTTAAGAACATTCGGCACTGGGTTGGCCACTAACCCCTCCACCAATCCGCATTGGAGCAGCGTAGTGGAGTATGCTCTAGACCTCCCGCAGCTGTGTCTATGGAGGAGACGTGCCCAGCAGTGGGTCGTATATGGGTTGCAGCGAACATTTTAATAATCATAGTTAATTTATCTATTTAAGTATGTATTTAAAATTATCTATGTATGTATAGCAGTCTCTGTCACCCATAACACAGGCTCCCGCCTACTTTGGGGTCAGATGGCCGTGTGTGAGAATGTCCAAGATATTTAATTATTTATTATTAATTAGCGTTATAACTCTATTTATTGCTGGAATAATGTTTTTTTTCCAAATATTGGATGTGTACCTACATTCGCTGCGACCCATAGACGTCCCACTGTTGGGCACGGGTCTCCTCTCAGAATGGGAGGGATTAGGCCTTAGTCCACCACGCTGGCCAAGTGCGGATTGGCAGACTTCACATACCTTCGAGAACATTATGAAGTACTCTCAGGCATGCAGGTTTCCTCACGATGTGTCCTTCACCGTTATAGCAAGTGACATTTAAATTCTTAAATCGCACATAACTTAGAAAGTCATTGGTGCGTGCCGCTGGGATTTGAACCCGGACCGCTCGAGTGAGAGGCGAGTTCGATTGCCATTGGGCTGTCACCGCTATATGCCTATTGTTCCAGAAATTCAGCGCAGTGCAAGCGGCGATGGGGGCCTGGGGCCAGCACTGCGCTGCGGCGGAGGCGCGGCTGGCGGCGTGCCGCGCGCTGCTGCGCCTGCGCCGCGCGGACCTGCGCCGGCTGTGGGCGGACGCGCGCGCGCACCACCACGCGCTGCGGATGCTGACCGACATGTGAGTCACGCTGGTGGCCTTATGCCTTGATCACACGTACCGAGCAAGCGGCGATGGGGGCTTGGGGCCAGCACTGCGCTGCGGCGGAGGCGCGGCTGGCGGCGTGCCGCGCGCTGCTGCGCCTGCGCCGCGCGGACCTGCGCCGGCTGTGGGCGGACGCGCGCGCGCACCACCACGCGCTGCGGATGCTGACCGACATGTGAATCACGCTGGAGGTGTCCTTATGCCTTGATCACACGTACCGAGCAAGCGGCGATGGGGGCTTGGGGCCAGCACTGCGCTGCGGCGGAGGCGCGGCTGGCGGCGTGCCGCGCGCTGCTGCGCCTGCGCCGCGCGGACCTGCGCCGGCTGTGGGCGGACGCGCGCGCGCACCACCACGCGCTGCGGATGCTGACCGACATGTGAGTCACGCTGGAGGTGTCCTTATGCCTTGATCACACGTACCGAGCAAGCGGCGATGGGGGCTTGGGGCCAGCACTGCGCTGCGGCGGAGGCGCGGCTGGCGGCGTGCCGCGCGCTGCTGCGCCTGCGCCGCGCGGACCTGCGCCGGCTGTGGGCGGACGCGCGCGCGCACCACCACGCGCTGCGGATGCTGACCGACATGTGAATCACGCTGGAGGTGTCCTTATGCCTTGATCACACGTACCGAGCAAGCGGCGATGGGGGCTTGGGGCCAGCACTGCGCTGCGGCGGAGGCGCGGCTGGCGGCGTGCCGCGCGCTGCTGCGCCTGCGCCGCGCGGACCTGCGCCGGCTGTGGGCGGACGCGCGCGCGCACCACCACGCGCTGCGGATGCTGACCGACATGTGAATCACGCTGGAGGTGTCCTTATGCCTTGATCACACGTACCGAGCAAGCGGCGATGGGGGCTTGGGGCCAGCACTGCGCTGCGGCGGAGGCGCGGCTGGCGGCGTGCCGCGCGCTGCTGCGCCTGCGCCGCGCGGACCTGCGCCGGCTGTGGGCGGACGCGCGCGCGCACCACCACGCGCTGCGGATGCTGACCGACATGTGAATCACGCTGGAGGTGTCCTTATGCCTTGATCACACGTACCGAGCAAGCGGCGATGGGGGCTTGGGGCCAGCACTGCGCTGCGGCGGAGGCGCGGCTGGCGGCGTGCCGCGCGCTGCTGCGCCTGCGCCGCGCGGACCTGCGCCGGCTGTGGGCGGACGCGCGCGCGCACCACCACGCGCTGCGGATGCTGACCGACATGTGAATCACGCTGGAGGTGTCCTTATGCCTTGATCACACGTACCGAGCAAGCGGCGATGGGGGCTTGGGGCCAGCACTGCGCTGCGGCGGAGGCGCGGCTGGCGGCGTGCCGCGCGCTGCTGCGCCTGCGCCGCGCGGACCTGCGCCGGCTGTGGGCGGACGCGCGCGCGCACCACCACGCGCTGCGGATGCTGACCGACATGTGAATCACGCTGGAGGTGTCCTTATGCCTTGATCACACGTACCGAGCAAGCGGCGATGGGGGCTTGGGGCCAGCACTGCGCTGCGGCGGAGGCGCGGCTGGCGGCGTGCCGCGCGCTGCTGCGCCTGCGCCGCGCGGACCTGCGCCGGCTGTGGGCGGACGCGCGCGCGCACCACCACGCGCTGCGGATGCTGACCGACATGTGAGTCACGCTGACGGTGTCCTTATGCCTTGATCACACGTACCGAGCAAGCGGCGATGGGGGCCTGGGGCCAGCACTGCGCTGCGGCGGAGGCGCGGCTGGCGGCGTGCCGCGCGCTGCTGCGCCTGCGCCGCGCGGACCTGCGCCGGCTGTGGGCGGACGCGCGCGCGCACCACCACGCGCTGCGGATGCTGACCGACATGTGAGTCACGCTGACGGTATTGTATTGTTGTATTGTATGGTGGGCTCCGGTTTCTGCAATTGGCTCTTTATATAGATCCGTTTTGCGTGCAGTGCCGGCTAGTTGTCTAGCCAGCCTAGCTCCGCCCAGAAGCGCAGGATCCTCCTGGTGTCTCCACAGGCCTCGCGGAGCGACCTCGGTGTTCCGAGGATTTCAGCCCGTTGTTTAGCCACGCCTTCGCATTCCGGATTACGTGGGCAGCTGTTTCTTCTACCGACAGGCATGCTCTACACAGAGGGCTGTCGGTCGTACCTAGAACATATAAATGTTTGTTAAGTGGGAAGTGTCCAGTGATGTTGCCTACGATTATTCGTAGGGCTCTCCTGTCGAGACACAACAATCGCCTAGTCACACTGACGGGACGGTGTACTTCATCACAACCCATTCTTTGTCCTACTGTTGGGATCGGGTCTCCTCTCAGAATGGAAGGGATTAGGCCTTAGTCAACCACGCTGGCCAAGTGCGGATTGGCAGACTTCGCATACATTCGAGAACGTTATGATGAACTCTCAGGCATGCAGGTTTCCTCACGATGCAGCGATGTGTCCTTCACCGTTATAGCAAGTGACATTTAATTTCTTAAATCGCACATAACTTAGAAAGTCATTGGTGCGTGCCGCTGCTGGGGTTTGAACCCGGACCGCTCGAGTGAGAGGCGAGTTCGATAGCCACTGGGCTGTCACCGCTTGACGGTATCCTTACTAACATAATAGAGGCTAGCGTTGACCCGAGCGTCTCCGTACCGTGGCGGGCGGTAGTACTGCCCCGGGTGAACTCTATATGGTACCAATTAGGTTTCATATATTTGGTTCCCTATATGCGAAGCGGTGACAGCCCAGCGGCTATCGAACTCGCCTCTCACTCGAGCGGTCCGGGTTCAAACCCCAGTGGCACGCACCAATGACTTTTCTAAGTTATGTGCGTTTTAAGAAATTAATTGTCACTTGCTATAACGGTGAAGGACACATCGTGAGGAAACCTGCATGCCTGAGATTCATCACAACGTTCTCGAAGGTATGTGAAGTCTGCCAATCCGCACTTGGCCAGCGTGGTGGACTAAGGCCTAATCCCTCCCATTCTGAGAGGAGACCCGTGCCCAACAGTGGGACGTCTATGGGTCGCAGCGAGCGATATGCTTTACCTTTTATCTAAACTCGAGCGTTGAAAAATGTCTCTTAATATTTCCAGCGAGCGTGTGGTGGTGTCCGAGCGGGAGGCCCGCGAGCTGACGTCGGCCGGGCGCGTGCTGGCGGGCGCGCACGCGCTGAGCGCCGCGCTGCTGACGGCGCGCACGCAGCTGCCGCACGTGCACGCGCTGTCCGCCACCACCGCGCACCTGGAGGTAACGTGTTGCCATCGTGTCGGAGCGAGTTGGCGACGGTATAATATTTCCAGCGAGCGTGTGGTGGTGTCCGAGCGGGAGGCCCGCGAGCTGACGTCGGCCGGGCGCGTGCTGGCGGGCGCGCACGCGCTGAGCGCCGCGCTGCTGACGGCGCGCACGCAGCTGCCGCACGTGCACGCGCTGTCCGCCACCACCGCGCACCTGGAGGTAACGTGTTGCCATCGTGTCGGAGCGAGTTGGCGACGGTATAATATTTCCAGCGAGCGTGTGGTGGTGTCCGAGCGGGAGGCCCGCGAGCTGACGTCGGCCGGGCGCGTGCTGGCGGGCGCGCACGCGCTGAGCGCCGCGCTGCTGACGGCGCGCACGCAGCTGCCGCACGTGCACGCGCTGTCCGCCACCACCGCGCACCTGGAGGTAACGTGTTGCCATCGTGTCGGAGCGAGTTGGCGACGGTATAATATTTCCAGCGAGCGTGTGGTGGTGTCCGAGCGGGAGGCCCGCGAGCTGACGTCGGCCGGGCGCGTGCTGGCGGGCGCGCACGCGCTGAGCGCCGCGCTGCTGACGGCGCGCACGCAGCTGCCGCACGTGCACGCGCTGTCCGCCACCACCGCGCACCTGGAGGTAACGTGTTGCCATCGTGTCGGAGCGAGTTGGCGACGGTATAATATTTCCAGCGAGCGTGTGGTGGTGTCCGAGCGGGAGGCCCGCGAGCTGACGTCGGCCGGGCGCGTGCTGGCGGGCGCGCACGCGCTGAGCGCCGCGCTGCTGACGGCGCGCACGCAGCTGCCGCACGTGCACGCGCTGTCCGCCACCACCGCGCACCTGGAGGTAATAACATGTTGCCATCGTGTCGGAGCGAGCTGGCGACGGTATAATATTTCCAGCGAGCGTGTGGTAGTGTCTGAGCGGGAGGCCCGCGAGCTGACGTCGGCCGGGCGCGTGCTGGCGGGCGCGCACGCGCTGGGCGCCGCGCTGCTGACGGCGCGCACGCAGCTGCCGCACGTGCACGCGCTGTCCGCCACCACCGCGCACCTGGAGGTAATAACATGTTGCCATCGTGACGGAGCGAGCTGGCGACGGTATAATATTCCCAGCGAGCGTGTGCTGGTGTCCGAGCGGGAGGCCCGCGAGCTGACGTCGGGCGGGCGCGTGCTGGCGGGCGCGCACGCGCTGAGCGCCGCGCTGCTGACGGCGCGCACGCAGCTGCCGCACGTGCACGCGCTGTCCGCCACCACCGCGCACCTGGAGGTAATAACATGTTGCCATCGTGTCGGAGCGAGCTGGCGACGGTATAATATTTCCAGCGAGCGTGTGGTAGTGTCTGAGCGGGAGGCCCGCGAGCTGACGTCGGCCGGGCGCGTGCTGGCGGGCGCGCACGCGCTGGGCGCCGCGCTGCTGACGGCGCGCACGCAGCTGCCGCACGTGCACGCGCTGTCCGCCACCACCGCGCACCTGGAGGTAATAATGAATGAATGAATGAATGAATATAAATTTATTTCGTCAAATTAGGACTGTTACAGATGTATTGTACAATAATATGCCTATAAAATAAATAAATAACAGTATAATCTGCAGAAATTGGGCCACACTCAGCTATGGTCGCAACGAACTACGACCGCTGGTTTTCAGGGTGACCCAGCGTATTGAGAAGTTCGGACAGTAAGTGTACTAAAATTTATTAACTAAATATACAAACATTTTTTTAAACGAATTTAGTAGTTCTACAATATAAACATGGCAAATAACATCTTGCCATCGTGTCGGAGCGAGTTGGCGACGGTATAATAAAAAAGTATAATTCTTATATGCGTTTTTTCGCAGGCAAAGAAGCTAGAGTTGGTGGAGCTGATAGTCCGCCGGCTGAGCGACGCGGTGTACCGGTCGGAGCGCTCGCCCTTCGGCCGCAGGGTGTCCGCGCGCCGGCGCACCGCGCTGCTGCTGGCGGGTGAGTGACGCGCTGCCCACGCCCACTGTTGGGCACGGCTGAGGGAGGTCTATCTATACTAATATTATAAAGAGGAATGTGTTTGTAATGTTTCCACACAAAAAACTACTGGACCGATTTCAGATTCAAAATTCCGTGGCTTGCGCTTCGTGATAACGGCGTTTTATCTCCAAATCAGCTGGACCGTATGGACTTAATTCTAAACTACTAACACCAACTAACAGGATGACTATCACTAACAGTCCCCAGTCCTCATACCTACTAAAGAACTGACCAACTAATGTTATAATTAACTTTCCTAACTAATTAGACTAACCATCCCAGTCCCTAATTGAGTCTTGTTCAAAGTCAGTCACAGTTGTCATGGGCGGCAGCGGATGGGTGGTGCTGCAAGCTCGTTTGCTATCTTGTATCCATACAAACAAAAAAAAAGTCCAAAGTTGCAACTTTCTTCATCAGAACTGACAAAAAGCGAGGAAGTGACCGACTCTTACCTACAAGACATCACGCCCGAGTTCGAGGCGTCGCTCTCGGAGGACGACAAGACGTTCGAGACCACCGTCATGATCTCGCTGGAGGCCCTGGGCACGCTGGACCAGCTGCAGGACGCCACGGAGGTGAGTCGTCACGTCCGGATGGAGGTCACGTGTGAGCCCATCGGCATATGCAAATGAAAAGATACACTTCGTGGATAAATAATACGACTTTCATAACACGATGGTTACGGAAATGACAGTTTGTTTCCGTTACTTTTTTAACCCCCGACGTAAAAACGACGGGGTGTTATAAGTACGTGTCTGTGTGTGTCTGTCTGTAGCATCGTAGCTCCCGAACGGATGAACCGATTTTGATTTTTTTTTTTTTGTTTGAAAGGTGAATTTGCCGGGAGTGTTCTTAGCTATGTTTGATGAAAATCGGTCCAAGATGGCCGCCGCCACAAAATGGCGGAATGTATATTTTTAACAACTCCCTCAATATGGATATCAACGAAAGGTCTTGAATAGTGGAATAATGTAGCGGGAGTTTTTTTAAATTTTTCATTTTAATCATACCTTTGTAATCTGTCGTTCGCTATTATTCTTCATTCAATTTCATTGTCTTGATATCACACTTTACTGGCTATATGACACTGTTTCAGAAATTCAAGGTCCAAATCCAGAACGAACTGCTCGAAGTAATCGACTCGGTATCGCGTCGTATCATCGACGATGTTGAATTGGGCTTGGAGGGCGACGGGGAGGGCGAGAGTGAGCTGGACGGAGCGATACCTGATGCGGAAGGTGCGACAGAGACGGGCAGACCGCTCGCCCGGCTGGTGGCGAGCTTAGCCGACGAGTTCCGAGCGTGCGGAGCGCGGAACAAGCGGTGAGTGTTGACGTTAGGAAGGGAGATAGCACGATACGGTAGCGAAGGTGCGACAGAGACGGGCAGACCGCTCGCCCGGCTGGTGGCGAGCTTGGCCGACGAGTTCCGAGCGTGCGGAGCGCGGAACAAGCGGTGAGTGTTGACGTTAGGAAGGGATAGCACGATACGGTAGCGAAGGTGCGAGAGAGACAGGCAGACCGTTTGGCTGACTGGTGGCGAGATTTGCCGAAGAGTTCCAAGCATCAGTTTGATTCTTGACGCAGTTATAATACAGCGAAATGATATGGACAGGTAGTGAGATGGCATGATGCGAGATATGGTAGGAGCGATAGAGACAAGCAAACTGATGTCCCCGGGTCAGTCGAGTTTGCTCGTTGAGTTCCAAACTGCATGAATTAGGCTTATAGGTATTAGAACAAGCGTATTTTATTTATATTAGGACTTGGTATATAATATAAAATATATATCTCAGAATTTCGAAATAAACTCAAATGGCTTCCAATCCGACTTCGCCGAAATACTCACTTTTTTTTCTCGCTCTAGAACTGTCCACTGTTATCTAACTCAAACCTCCGGGACGCGTTAGTACAATTTAGTCGCGTACTGTCAAGCAAGGGAAGGAACTCAATCAGATCCTTGTTGCAGTCTTCTGCAGCTGTGGAAGGCAGCGCTTCAGAAGCACAAAATATCTGACTCATGCCTTCACACCGAGCAACATTACTGGAGCGCGGTGCAGCAAGTTGTAAGTAATAATTTGGTAACAAATATAGCAACTCAAAAATTCCTAAAAAGCCTTTACAGATTAGGTACTTTAAGCGATGAATACAAATCCGTAAAGCGTTGGCCATAACGCAAACATAGTCCCTATTACTTTGGAATAATAATTCATTTTCGATTCAGCAGTTGTTCCATTTTGGTCCTCCGAGCCGGATTTTCTCCTTCAAGGCAAGTATGATAGTATTTTGCTGGTGGCAGACATCACTAGTCGCTCAGAACGCCACTAGCTCGACAACTCTTAACTAGCTCCTTATTAAAAGTTCAGTTCACTCTATACACTTGTCGCCTGGGTGATCCATCACAAACTCAAGTAATGTCATGCTCCCAGATGCAACTACTCCTCACCGAGTACCTAGAGATCGAGAGCGTGACGCTGTGCGCGGCGCGCGCGCAGCTCGCGAGCGACCCGCCCGCCGAGCTCAAGCTGGCGGACTACTTCGCCAAGAAGCGGCCGCAGCGCCGCCGCGAGAGGCTCTTCAAGCTGACCAGTGAGTGTGTAGTGCTAGAGATCGAGAGCGTGACGCTGTGCGCGGCGCGCGCGCAGCTCGCGAGCGACCCGCCCGCCGAGCTCAAGCTGGCGGACTACTTCGCCAAGAAGCGGCCGCAGCGCCGCCGCGAGAGGCTCTTCAAGCTGACCAGTGAGTGTGTAGTGCTAGAGATCGAGAGCGTGACGCTGTGCGCGGCGCGCGCGCAGCTCGCGAGCGACCCGCCCGCCGAGCTCAAGCTGGCGGACTACTTCGCCAAGAAGCGGCCGCAGCGCCGCCGCGAGAGGCTCTTCAAGCTGACCAGTGAGTGTGTAGTGCTAGAGATCGAGAGCGTGACGCTGTGCGCGGCGCGCGCGCAGCTCGCGAGCGACCCGCCCGCCGAGCTCAAGCTGGCGGACTACTTCGCCAAGAAGCGGCCGCAGCGCCGCCGCGAGAGGCTCTTCAAGCTGACCAGTGAGTGTGTAGTGCTAGAGATCGAGAGCGTGACGCTGTCGCAGCTCGCGAGCGACCCGCCCGCCGAGCTCAAGCTGGCGGACTACTTCGCCAAGAAGCGGCCGCAGCGCCGCCGCGAGAGGCTCTTCAAGCTGACCAGTGAGTGTGTAGTGCTAGAGATCGAGAGCGTGACGCTGTGCGCGGCGCGCGCGCAGCTCGCGAGCGACCCGCCCGCCGAGCTCAAGCTGGCGGACTACTTCGCCAAGAAGCGGCCGCAGCGCCGCCGCGAGAGGCTCTTCAAGCTGACCAGTGAGTGTGTAGTGCTAGAGATCGAGAGCGTGACGCTGTGCGCGGCGCGCGCGCAGCTCGCGAGCGACCCGCCCGCCGAGCTCAAGCTGGCGGACTACTTCGCCAAGAAGCGGCCGCAGCGCCGCCGCGAGAGGCTCTTCAAGCTGACCAGTGAGTGTGTAGTGCTAGAGATCGAGAGCGTGACGCTGTGCGCGGCGCGCGCGCAGCTCGCGAGCGACCCGCCCGCCGAGCTCAAGCTGGCGGACTACTTCGCCAAGAAGCGGCCGCAGCGCCGCCGCGAGAGGCTCTTCAAGCTGACCAGTGAGTGTGTAGTGCTAGAGATCGAGAGCGTGACGCTGTGCGCGGCGCGCGCGCAGCTCGCGAGCGACCCGCCCGCCGAGCTCAAGCTGGCGGACTACTTCGCCAAGAAGCGGCCGCAGCGCCGCCGCGAGAGGCTCTTCAAGCTGACCAGTGAGTGTGTAGTGCTAGAGATCGAGAGCGTGACGCTGTGCGCGGCGCGCGCGCAGCTCGCGAGCGACCCGCCCGCCGAGCTCAAGCTGGCGGACTACTTCGCCAAGAAGCGGCCGCAGCGCCGCCGCGAGAGGCTCTTCAAGCTGACCAGTGAGTGTGTAGTGCTAGAGATCGAGAGCGTGACGCTGTGCGCGGCGCGCGCGCAGCTCGCGAGCGACCCGCCCGCCGAGCTCAAGCTGGCGGACTACTTCGCCAAGAAGCGGCCGCAGCGCCGCCGCGAGAGGCTCTTCAAGCTGACCAGTGAGTGTGCAGTGCTAGAGATCACTCTATGCTAGAAATACTCTAGAGGTAGATCACTCTGGCTGCGACCCATGGATGTCCCACTGCTGGGCACGGGTCTCCCCCACAGATACTGCTGCCGGAGGTCTAGTCTAGAGCATACTTCCACTCTGCTCTAATGCGGATTGGTGGAAGGGTTAGTGACCAACCCGGTGTCGAATGTTCTCAAGCCACCCGAAGGTCTTCGACAAGGCTGGCTTCAGACCCCTCAGGTGTTGCTCATGTAAATAGGCCATGGTGCCCACATTACCATCAGGTGACCGTCTGCTTGTTCTTTTGGCTAAAATTTATAAAAAGCCGTCTTATTAAGGCTCAGCAAATAATTATGTATTATGCGATGAAAAAATCTAGAATATATTAAAGTTGAATGCATCAAATCAGATCATTTATATCATCTTGTAGCGGCCACGGTAGTGCCGGGCACGGCGGCGCGCCGGCGGCAGCGGTACCCGCTGGTTTGCAGGCCGGACCCCGCGCTGCTGCACGCCGCACTGCCCGCTTTGCACTCGCTGTGCGCGCATCTGGAACGACCCGGGTGAGTCTATCTTCCACGACCGTGTCAAATGACAGGACGCCCTATACTGTTTGTGCGCTGCGACCCATAGACGTCCCACTGCTGGGCACGGGTCTCCCCCACAGACACTGCTGCGGGAGGTCTAGAGCATAATCCACCACGCTGCTCCAATGCGGATTGGTATAGGGGTTAGTGGCTAACCCAATGTCGAATGTTCTCAAGCCACCCGTAGGTCTTCGACAAGGCTTAACGACTGTTTCCAGCATTGAAAATGACCGGGACCGACGGCTTTACGTGCCCTCTGAAGCACGGTAGTGTCCATTAAATTTTGCCACTAGCGGTCACCCATTCACAAACCGACCGCGCCCGTCGTTTCTTAACACTTTCGTTTACATTGAATCGACGCGAGCCATTGGGCTAAGGACGCTACTATATTATTTATTGTCAAGCAATAAAAACGTCATTTATAAATGTTTACTTTTTTTTTTAAATGGTTTTTTTTTAAAATATGTTTATAATACCAACAGCGGCGGCGAGTGTTCCCTCCGCGCGTTCATAACGGACTACGTGCGCTGGGGCGAGACCGAGCGGCTGGCGGCGTGCGCGCGCGCAGCCGTCGACGCCGCCATGCGCGCGCCCGCCGCCTGGCGAGAGCGCGCCGCGCCCGCCACCGACGGGTGAGTACTACTGATCACCTAGTGGTTCATAACGGACTACGTGCGCTGGGGCGAGACCGAGCGGCTGGCGGCGTGCGCGCGCGCAGCCGTCGACGCCGCCATGCGCGCGCCCGCCGCCTGGCGAGAGCGCGCCGCGCCCGCCACCGACGGGTGAGTACTACTGATCACCTAGTGGTTCATAACGGACTACGTGCGCTGGGGCGAGACCGAGCGGCTGGCGGCGTGCGCGCGCGCAGCCGTCGACGCCGCCATGCGCGCGCCCGCCGCCTGGCGAGAGCGCGCCGCGCCCGCCACCGACGGGTGAGTACTACTGATCACCTAGTGGTTCATAACGGACTACGTGCGCTGGGGCGAGACCGAGCGGCTGGCGGCGTGCGCGCGCGCAGCCGTCGACGCCGCCATGCGCGCGCCCGCCGCCTGGCGAGAGCGCGCCGCGCCCGCCACCGACGGGTGAGTACTACTGATCACCTAGTGGTTCATAACGGACTACGTGCGCTGGGGCGAGACCGAGCGGCTGGCGGCGTGCGCGCGCGCAGCCGTCGACGCCGCCATGCGCGCGCCCGCCGCCTGGCGAGAGCGCGCCGCGCCCGCCACCGACGGGTGAGTACTACTGATCACCTAGTGGTTCATAACGGACTACGTGCGCTGGGGCGAGACCGAGCGGCTGGCGGCGTGCGCGCGCGCAGCCGTCGACGCCGCCATGCGCGCGCCCGCCGCCTGGCGAGAGCGCGCCGCGCCCGCCACCGACGGGTGAGTACTACTGATCACCTAGTGGTTCATAACGGACTACGTGCGCTGGGGCGAGACCGAGCGGCTGGCGGCGTGCGCGCGCGCAGCCGTCGACGCCGCCATGCGCGCGCCCGCCGCCTGGCGAGAGCGCGCCGCGCCCGCCACCGACGGGTGAGTACTACTGATCACCTAGTGGTTCATAACGGACTACGTGCGCTGGGGCGAGACCGAGCGGCTGGCGGCGTGCGCGCGCGCAGCCGTCGACGCCGCCATGCGCGCGCCCGCCGCCTGGCGAGAGCGCGCCGCGCCCGCCACCGACGGGTGAGTACTACTGATCACCTAGTGGTTCATAACGGACTACGTGCGCTGGGGCGAGACCGAGCGGCTGGCGGCGTGCGCGCGCGCAGCCGTCGACGCCGCCATGCGCGCGCCCGCCGCCTGGCGAGAGCGCGCCGCGCCCGCCACCGACGGGTGAGTACTACTGATCACCTAGTGGTTCATAACGGACTACGTGCGCTGGGGCGAGACCGAGCGGCTGGCGGCGTGCGCGCGCGCAGCCGTCGACGCCGCCATGCGCGCGCCCGCCGCCTGGCGAGAGCGCGCCGCGCCCGCCACCGACGGGTGAGTACTACTGATCACCTAGTGGTTCATAACGGACTACGTGCGCTGGGGCGAGACCGAGCGGCTGGCGGCGTGCGCGCGCGCAGCCGTCGACGCCGCCATGCGCGCGCCCGCCGCCTGGCGAGAGCGCGCCGCGCCCGCCACCGACGAGTGAGTACTACTGATCACCTAGTGGTTCATAACGGACTACGTGCGCTGGGGCGAGACCGAGCGGCTGGCGGCGTGCGCGCGCGCAGCCGTCGACGCCGCCATGCGCGCGCCCGCCGCCTGGCGAGAGCGCGCCGCGCCCGCCACCGACGGGTGAGTACTACTGATCACCTAGTGGTTCATAACGGACTACGTGCGCTGGGGCGAGACCGAGCGGCTGGCGGCGTGCGCGCGCGCAGCCGTCGACGCCGCCATGCGCGCGCCCGCCGCCTGGCGAGAGCGCGCCGCGCCCGCCACCGACGGGTGAGTACTACTGATCACCTAGTGGTTCATAACGGACTACGTGCGCTGGGGCGAGACCGAGCGGCTGGCGGCGTGCGCGCGCGCAGCCGTCGACGCCGCCATGCGCGCGCCCGCCGCCTGGCGAGAGCGCGCCGCGCCCGCCACCGACGGGTGAGTACTACTGATCACCTAGTGGTTCATAACGGACTACGTGCGCTGGGGCGAGACCGAGCGGCTGGCGGCGTGCGCGCGCGCAGCCGTCGACGCCGCCATGCGCGCGCCCGCCGCCTGGCGAGAGCGCGCCGCGCCCGCCACCGACGGGTGAGTACTACTGATCACCTAGTGGTTCATAACGGACTACGTGCGCTGGGGCGAGACCGAGCGGCTGGCGGCGTGCGCGCGCGCAGCCGTCGACGCCGCCATGCGCGCGCCCGCCGCCTGGCGAGAGCGCGCCGCGCCCGCCACCGACGGGTGAGTACTACTGATCACCTAGTGGTTCATAACGGACTACGTGCGCTGGGGCGAGACCGAGCGGCTGGCGGCGTGCGCGCGCGCAGCCGTCGACGCCGCCATGCGCGCGCCCGCCGCCTGGCGAGAGCGCGCCGCGCCCGCCACCGACGGGTGAGTACTACTGATCACCTAGTGGTTCATAACGGACTACGTGCGCTGGGGCGAGACCGAGCGGCAGGCGGCGTGCGCGCGCGCAGCCGTCGACGCCGCCATGCGCGCGCCCGCCGCCTGGCGAGAGCGCGCCGCGCCCGCCACCGACGGGTGAGTACTACTGATCACCTAGTGGTTCATAACGGACTACGTGCGCTGGGGCGAGACCGAGCGGCTGGCGGCGTGCGCGCGCGCAGCCGTCGACGCCGCCATGCGCGCGCCCGCCGCCTGGCGAGAGCGCGCCGCGCCCGCCACCGACGGGTGAGTACTACTGATCACCTAGTGGTTCATAACGGACTACGTGCGCTGGGGCGAGACCGAGCGGCTGGCGGCGTGCGCGCGCGCAGCCGTCGACGCCGCCATGCGCGCGCCCGCCGCCTGGCGAGAGCGCGCCGCGCCCGCCACCGACGGGTGAGTACTACTGATCACCTAGTGGTTCATAACGGACTACGTGCGCTGGGGCGAGACCGAGCGGCTGGCGGCGTGCGCGCGCGCAGCCGTCGACGCCGCCATGCGCGCGCCCGCCGCCTGGCGAGAGCGCGCCGCGCCCGCCACCGACGGGTGAGTACTACTGATCACCTAGTGGTTCATAACGGACTACGTGCGCTGGGGCGAGACCGAGCGGCTGGCGGCGTGCGCGCGCGCAGCCGTCGACGCCGCCATGCGCGCGCCCGCCGCCTGGCGAGAGCGCGCCGCGCCCGCCACCGACGGGTGAGTACTACTGATCACCTAGTGGTTCATAACGGACTACGTGCGCTGGGGCGAGACCGAGCGGCTGGCGGCGTGCGCGCGCGCAGCCGTCGACGCCGCCATGCGCGCGCCCGCCGCCTGGCGAGAGCGCGCCGCGCCCGCCACCGACGGGTGAGTACTACTGATCACCTAGTGGTTCATAACGGACTACGTGCGCTGGGGCGAGACCGAGCGGCTGGCGGCGTGCGCGCGCGCAGCCGTCGACGCCGCCATGCGCGCGCCCGCCGCCTGGCGAGAGCGCGCCGCGCCCGCCACCGACGGGTGAGTACTACTGATCACCTAGTGGTTCATAACGGACTACGTGCGCTGGGGCGAGACCGAGCGGCTGGCGGCGTGCGCGCGCGCAGCCGTCGACGCCGCCATGCGCGCGCCCGCCGCCTGGCGAGAGCGCGCCGCGCCCGCCACCGACGGGTGAGTACTACTGATCACCTAGTGGTTCATAACGGACTACGTGCGCTGGGGCGAGACCGAGCGGCTGGCGGCGTGCGCGCGCGCAGCCGTCGACGCCGCCATGCGCGCGCCCGCCGCCTGGCGAGAGCGCGCCGCGCCCGCCACCGACGGGTGAGTACTACTGATCACCTAGTGGTTCATAACGGACTACGTGCGCTGGGGCGAGACCGAGCGGCTGGCGGCGTGCGCGCGCGCAGCCGTCGACGCCGCCATGCGCGCGCCCGCCGCCTGGCGAGAGCGCGCCGCGCCCGCCACCGACGGGTGAGTACTACTGATCACCTAGTGGTTCATAACGGACTACGTGCGCTGGGGCGAGACCGAGCGGCTGGCGGCGTGCGCGCGCGCAGCCGTCGACGCCGCCATGCGCGCGCCCGCCGCCTGGCGAGAGCGCGCCGCGCCCGCCACCGACGGGTGAGTACTACTGATCACCTAGTGGTTCATAACGGACTACGTGCGCTGGGGCGAGACCGAGCGGCTGGCGGCGTGCGCGCGCGCAGCCGTCGACGCCGCCATGCGCGCGCCCGCCGCCTGGCGAGAGCGCGCCGCGCCCGCCACCGACGGGTGAGTACTACTGATCACCTAGTGGTTCATAACGGACTACGTGCGCTGGGGCGAGACCGAGCGGCTGGCGGCGTGCGCGCGCGCAGCCGTCGACGCCGCCATGCGCGCGCCCGCCGCCTGGCGAGAGCGCGCCGCGCCCGCCACCGACGGGTGAGTACTACTGATCACCTAGTGGTTCATAACGGACTACGTGCGCTGGGGCGAGACCGAGCGGCTGGCGGCGTGCGCGCGCGCAGCCGTCGACGCCGCCATGCGCGCGCCCGCCGCCTGGCGAGAGCGCGCCGCGCCCGCCACCGACGGGTGAGTACTACTGATCACCTAGTGGTTCATAACGGACTACGTGCGCTGGGGCGAGACCGAGCGGCAGGCGGCGTGCGCGCGCGCAGCCGTCGACGCCGCCATGCGCGCGCCCGCCGCCTGGCGAGAGCGCGCCGCGCCCGCCACCGACGGGTGAGTACTACTGATCACCTAGTGGTTCATAACGGACTACGTGCGCTGGGGCGAGACCGAGCGGCTGGCGGCGTGCGCGCGCGCAGCCGTCGACGCCGCCATGCGCGCGCCCGCCGCCTGGCGAGAGCGCGCCGCGCCCGCCACCGACGGGTGAGTACTATTGATCACCGAGTGGTCAAATTAGAACATTTGTAATTCATTTTTCGGTATTTATTGTGCTTCAATAGTTCTTCTCTTAATTTTGAAACACAATGGTGATTTTTTTAATTGTTACAATATGTTATGTCGATCATTATTTATTGAAAACTGACTCATATGGCGGAGCGGCGGGAGACGTTAGTAAATTTTTTTTTTTTCGAGTTTACACAAACGAAGCGCTTATGGTCGCCTAAGACATTATCTATACCTACTTATATACTAATATTATAAAGAGGAAACATTTGTTTGTAATGTTTTCACACAAAAATTATACTGGACCGATTTGAAAAATTCTTTCACCATTAGAAAGCATCTTCACTGAGTGAGCTATTATAATATTACTACGTGTAAACGAAACCATTGTTATGACTAATTTCATTCCATCGCGAAATCGTTAACGCTCCCATCCGTTTCCAGATCGCACCGCGCTGTATTCGCGTGCGTATCGGAGGCGTGGTCGGCGGTCGAGCAGTGCGTGCTCTCCGCCAGGCGGTGCGGCGCGTGCGGCGGGCCGGGCGCCCTGCGCGCGACCGACGCGGCGCTCGGCTCGCTGGCGGTGCACTGCAAGACCGCGCACGCGCGCCTCGCGCCCGCGCCGCCCGCGCGCGCCGCCCGCTGGCTGGCCGACGACGACATCGTGCGCTTCCTGCGGACGCTGCCCAACTACCGCGCCGTCGCGGAGGGCGCCGAGTACACGCCTCAGGTGAGTGACGTCACCGCGGACGCGGCGCTCGGCTCGCTGGCGGTGCACTGCAAGACCGCGCACGCGCGCCTCGCGCCCGCGCCGCCCGCGCGCGCCGCCCGCTGGCTGGCCGACGACGACATCGTGCGCTTCCTGCGGACGCTGCCCAACTACCGCGCCGTCGCGGAGGGCGCCGAGTACACGCCTCAGGTGAGTGACGTCACCGCGGACGCGGCGCTCGGCTCGCTGGCGGTGCACTGCAAGACCGCGCACGCGCGCCTCGCGCCCGCGCCGCCCGCGCGCGCCGCCCGCTGGCTGGCCGACGACGACATCGTGCGCTTCCTGCGGACGCTGCCCAACTACCGCGCCGTCGCGGAGGGCGCCGAGTACACGCCTCAGGTGAGTGACGTCACCGCGGACGCGGCGCTCGGCTCGCTGGCGGTGCACTGCAAGACCGCGCACGCGCGCCTCGCGCCCGCGCCGCCCGCGCGCGCCGCCCGCTGGCTGGCCGACGACGACATCGTGCGCTTCCTGCGGACGCTGCCCAACTACCGCGCCGTCGCGGAGGGCGCCGAGTACACGCCTCAGGTGAGTGACGTCACCGCGGACGCGGCGCTCGGCTCGCTGGCGGTGCACTGCAAGACCGCGCACGCGCGCCTCGCGCCCGCGCCGCCCGCGCGCGCCGCCCGCTGGCTGGCCGACGACGACATCGTGCGCTTCCTGCGGACGCTGCCCAACTACCGCGCCGTCGCGGAGGGCGCCGAGTACACGCCTCAGGTGAGTGACGTCACCGCGGACGCGGCGCTCGGCTCGCTGGCGGTGCACTGCAAGACCGCGCACGCGCGCCTCGCGCCCGCGCCGCCCGCGCGCGCCGCCCGCTGGCTGGCCGACGACGACATCGTGCGCTTCCTGCGGACGCTGCCCAACTACCGCGCCGTCGCGGAGGGCGCCGAGTACACGCCTCAGGTTAGAATAAGAATAAGTATACGTTTATTTTGACAAATTACATACAATTACAACAAAAATGAAAATAAATTGACCTTAAAAAGCTAATTAACCTAACGAAGTATGAATTTGTCAAAAAAGGGTCGTACTCAGCATTGGCCGTGACGGACCATGACCGCTGGTTTTCAGTACGACCCCTGATTCCGTACAGTTCGGGCAGTTCCGTGCATGCTGCTGATGCCTAATGTGTTTGAAGATGACGTCAAGTATGTTGACGTTCAAATGTTGTCTTTCTTTTTAAGTACACAAAAAATAGCCTAACGCTAACCTAACCCCAATGTGTGTGTCCAAAGGAGCTGAAGCAGGCGTACGAGCGCGAGGCGGAGATCCTCGGCACGAGCCTCGGCGACGGCGAGGTGGCGCGCCGGGAGATAGTCGCCGACGTCAACGTGCTGCTCGACCTGGCGTTACTCTGCGAGAGCATGGTGAGTTCCGCTTCCCATCGTTGGAGAAATTTGTGTAGAAGGAGCCGACAATGGCCCCCACAAAGGACTCGCGGTATAGCGCCGTTGCACGCTCGTCCTCCTGAAGGGCCGCTCCCTCGGGAGCTCGTGAGACCTGTGACCCCTGACCATCTAGGGGTCGAGAGCGACCCCGCAGAATGATAGTTGCGTAGGCGACATAAGTACGCAGTGCTGTTGGTAGAACAACAACA
The DNA here is from genome assembly GCA_944567765.1 of Carterocephalus palaemon. Lineage (NCBI taxonomy): Eukaryota > Metazoa > Arthropoda > Insecta > Lepidoptera > Hesperiidae > Carterocephalus > Carterocephalus palaemon. Next base: position 13,738,419 of record OX155643.1, read on the forward strand.
CGGTTTATTCACGGTGTGTTAATTAGAGAGGTCCGTCCTAGAGTCCCGTAATTCCTGCAGACGAATCCTTCTCCGTGAGTTCCGTATACCACTCTTTTGATGTACCTAAGATAAAATATAAAAATGCAGCACAACTCATCTACTGTTGCCTATCATCTATCCTACTGGAGCATGAAGGTAGTTATAATAATGTTTAGAATAAAATCAATGTTTTTAGTGTGTAATTTTTTATTTCTTTATTTAAGATTCACCAGCGGCTTATCACTAAACATTATGTAATAACATTTTGTACAATATTTAGTTAAGTGTGATTCGTCATTATATGTACAGCTCTTATATCTAAAGCTTGCTACACGTGAAGTTTGTAATATATTAGGTATATTTAAATTTTTACAAAAATTTTTCTAAAATTTTTTGTTTTTTAATGTTTCCTTATAAAAGTAGTAAATTTGTAAGATTGTTGTATTCAGGACTGGATAAGCACTAACATCCGCCGCATCCCGAGCGTGGTGGGCGGCGCCCTGAAGCCGCCGGGCAAGTTCCTCGGCGACATCGACGCGGCCGCGAGCATCTTCGACGAGATCGCGCACCGCTGCCTGCTGCTGCTGCATCTCGAGGTATGCAGGACTGGATGAGCGCCAACATCCGCCGCATCCCGAGCGTGGTGGGCGGCGCCCTGAAGCCGCCGGGCAAGTTCCTCGGCGACATCGACGCGGCCGCGAGCATCTTCGACGAGATCGCGCACCGCTGCCTGCTGCTGCTGCATCTCGAGGTATGCAGGACTGGATGAGCGCCAACATCCGCCGCATCCCGAGCGTGGTGGGCGGCGCCCTGAAGCCGCCGGGCAAGTTCCTCGGCGACATCGACGCGGCCGCGAGCATCTTCGACGAGATCGCGCACCGCTGCCTGCTGCTGCTGCATCTCGAGGTATGCAGGACTGGATAAGCACTAACATCCGCCGCATCCCGAGCGTGGTGGGCGGCGCCCTGAAGCCGCCGGGCAAGTTCCTCGGCGACATCGACGCGGCCGCGAGCATCTTCGACGAGATCGCGCACCGCTGCCTGCTGCTGCTGCATCTCGAGGTATGCAGGACTGGATAAGCACTAACATCCGCCGCATCCCGAGCGTGGTGGGCGGCGCCCTGAAGCCGCCGGGCAAGTTCCTCGGCGACATCGACGCGGCCGCGAGCATCTTCGACGAGATCGCGCACCGCTGCCTGCTGCTGCTGCATCTCGAGGTATGCAGGACTGGATATTTGCACCTGTGTTCTTTTTATTTGTTTTTCCCCTGCTGTTGCTAAAAATATATAGATGCAGAGAGATACGCCCCCTACACATTTATCTGAACGCAAAATTGACGAATTTCATGAGGATTCACGTAGTCGCTTCAGCTGCACCTTTGCACAAAACTTTTTTGTGTTCGAGCAACAAACTATTATGGTGGTCGTTTCGCGGGAGAACCACATGCTGGTTTTACCACCCGAAAATTTTTGCGTCCAATTTAGGCCGGCAAATGATAATTGAAATATTTTATAATTTTTTTTTTATAAATTTTTTTTTTTACTTCTCTTCAGATGCGAATAGAGTGCTTCCACTACCTGGGCCAGGAGGAGCGGGCGGACGCGGGCGAGGCGGGCGGCGAGGGGGGCGCGGGCGGCGCGGCGCGGCTCGCGCACGCGCTGCTCGCCTTCCACGAGCACGCAGCCGCCGTGCTCGCGCCCGACCGGCTGGCGGTGAGACCGTGAAGGAAGAAAGGAGACAGACCCTTCCTCCTCTCACGCGGCGCTGTAGGCGCTCCTGCGCTGAGGGAATTCGGAATTAGGGGAGATCCCCTCTATCCGGGCAATTGCTCCAGGGGTAAACCCCGTCGGTGACTTCCCCGCTGTTGAGCGTGGGAGCCAGTCGATCGTCGCGCACGCGGTACGCGCGCGCGGTTCTACTAGCCGTTAGTCGCTAATTCCCCCCAGATGGTCGGGGGGGAAGAAGGTCCAACAGCTCTCTAGGGAGCGGTCGGCCTTCAGGGGGGCGCGCGTGCAGCGGCGCTAAAGGAAGAAAGGAGAGAGGAGATGGTCTAAGTAACCGTGTTCTGGTTCATTGGGGTGTGTCCTCTGACGTCAGCGCGGTGGGCGGGGCTTAGCCTTACCCTTCAATACTCTGTGGGTGAGACACAGACACGCGCCAACATGTTTTGTCTCTTTTTAAAAGATTTTATTTGACTTCACTCGTATGTATGTATGTATGTTTGTACTGGAATCTTGCAATCAATATTACACCCACTTCCACTGAAGCTGTCGAGCTGAAATATGGCACACATATTTGGGTCCGATGACAATGCACGAAAAAAAAGTTATAGGTAAAAGCTTCTTTTTAAAAAAAAATTTTACGGTATTATTTATGACCCTGTTTGTTGCGCCAGGGGTCGTGGGTCCAAAATCCTACTCAGAACAAATATTCGTGTGACGAACACTTGTATTTGTTCTGTGTCTGGATGTTAATATTATTATCTATTTAAGTATTTATTTAAAAGATATCTATGTATGTATATCAGTCTCTGACACCCATATTACAGGCTCGCGCCTACTTTGGGGTCAGATGGCCGTGTGTGAGGATGTCCAAGATATTTATATTTATTTATTTATTTATACAATAAAATACTGACCGTGTTCTCGATCCGCAGTACATAATGAACGGGCTTGGCGAGATGATGTCGTCGGCGGTGGTGTGGCGCTGGCAGTGGGAGGGCGCGGCGGGCGCGGGCGCGCGGCTGGCCACGCTGCGCCACGCGCTGGCCGCGCTGCACGCGCCCGCCGACGGGCTGCACGCCGCGCACGCGTACATGCAGCTGCTGACGTGCACGCCCGAGGTAACCATGGCGACGGCGGGGGGGGGCGCGGCGGGCGCGGGCGCGCGGCTGGCCACGCTGCGCCACGCGCTGGCCGCGCTGCACGCGCCCGCCGACGGGCTGCACGCCGCGCACGCGTACATGCAGCTGCTGACGTGCACGCCCGAGGTAACCATGGCGACGGCGGGGGGGGGCGCGGCGGGCGCGGGCGCGCGGCTGGCCACGCTGCGCCACGCGCTGGCCGCGCTGCACGCGCCCGCCGACGGGCTGCACGCCGCGCACGCGTACATGCAGCTGCTGACGTGCACGCCCGAGGTAACCATGGCGACGGCGGGGGGGGGGGCGCGGCGGGCGCGGGCGCGCGGCTGGCCACGCTGCGCCACGCGCTGGCCGCGCTGCACGCGCCCGCCGACGGGCTGCACGCCGCGCACGCGTACATGCAGCTGCTGACGTGCACGCCCGAGGTAACCATGGCGACGGCGGGGGGGGGGCGCGGCGGGCGCGGGCGCGCGGCTGGCCACGCTGCGCCACGCGCTGGCCGCGCTGCACGCGCCCGCCGACGGGCTGCACGCCGCGCACGCGTACATGCAGCTGCTGACGTGCACGCCCGAGGTAACCATGGCGACGGCGGGGGGGGGGGCGCGGCGGGCGCGGGCGCGCGGCTGGCCACGCTGCGCCACGCGCTGGCCGCGCTGCACGCGCCCGCCGACGGGCTGCACGCCGCGCACGCGTACATGCAGCTGCTGACGTGCACGCCCGAGGTAACCATGGCGACGGCGGGGGGGGGGGCGCGGCGGGCGCGGGCGCGCGGCTGGCCACGCTGCGCCACGCGCTGGCCGCGCTGCACGCGCCCGCCGACGGGCTGCACGCCGCGCACGCGTACATGCAGCTGCTGACGTGCACGCCCGAGGTAACCATGGCGACGGCGGGGGGGGGGCGCGGCGGGCGCGGGCGCGCGGCTGGCCACGCTGCGCCACGCGCTGGCCGCGCTGCACGCGCCCGCCGACGGGCTGCACGCCGCGCACGCGTACATGCAGCTGCTGACGTGCACGCCCGAGGTAACCATGGCGACGGCGGGGGGGGGGGCGCGGCGGGCGCGGGCGCGCGGCTGGCCACGCTGCGCCACGCGCTGGCCGCGCTGCACGCGCCCGCCGACGGGCTGCACGCCGCGCACGCGTACATGCAGCTGCTGACGTGCACGCCCGAGGTAACCATGGCGACGGCGGGGGGGGGGGGCGCGGCGGGCGCGGGCGCGCGGCTGGCCACGCTGCGCCACGCGCTGGCCGCGCTGCACGCGCCCGCCGACGGGCTGCACGCCGCGCACGCGTACATGCAGCTGCTGACGTGCACGCCCGAGGTAACCATGGCGACGGCGGGGGGGGGGGGCGCGGCGGGCGCGGGCGCGCGGCTGGCCACGCTGCGCCACGCGCTGGCCGCGCTGCACGCGCCCGCCGACGGGCTGCACGCCGCGCACGCGTACATGCAGCTGCTCACGTGCACGCCCGAGGTAACCATGGCGACGGCGGGGGGGGGGGCGGGCGCGGGCGCGCGGCTGGCCACGCTGCGCCACGCGCTGGCCGCGCTGCACGCGCCCGCCGACGGGCTGCACGCCGCGCACGCGTACATGCAGCTGCTGACGTGCACGCCCGAGGTAACCATGGCGACGGCGGGGGGGGGGGGCGCGGCGGGCGCGGGCGCGCGGCTGGCCACGCTGCGCCACGCGCTGGCCGCGCTGCACGCGCCCGCCGACGGGCTGCACGCCGCGCACGCGTACATGCAGCTGCTCACGTGCACGCCCGAGGTAACCATGGCGACGGCGGGGGGGGGGGCGGGCGCGGGCGCGCGGCTGGCCACGCTGCGCCACGCGCTGGCCGCGCTGCACGCGCCCGCCGACGGGCTGCACGCCGCGCACGCGTACATGCAGCTGCTGACGTGCACGCCCGAGGTAACCATGGCGACGGCGGGGGGGGGGGGCGCGGCTGGCCACGCTGCGCCACGCGCTGGCCGCGCTGCACGCGCCCGCCGACGGGCTGCACGCCGCGCACGCGTACATGCAGCTGCTGACGTGCACGCCCGAGGTAACCATGGCGACGGCGGGGGGGGGGCGGGCGCGGGCGCGCGGCTGGCCACGCTGCGCCACGCGCTGGCCGCGCTGCACGCGCCCGCCGACGGGCTGCACGCCGCGCACGCGTACATGCAGCTGCTGACGTGCACGCCCGAGGTAACCATGGCGACGGCGGGGGGGGGGGGCGCGGCTGGCCACGCTGCGCCACGCGCTGGCCGCGCTGCACGCGCCCGCCGACGGGCTGCACGCCGCGCACGCGTACATGCAGCTGCTGACGTGCACGCCCGAGGTAACCATGGCGACGGCGGGGGGGGGGGGCGCGGCTGGCCACGCTGCGCCACGCGCTGGCCGCGCTGCACGCGCCCGCCGACGGGCTGCACGCCGCGCACGCGTACATGCAGCTGCTGACGTGCACGCCCGAGGTAACCATGGCGACGGCGGGGGGGGGGGGCGCGGCGGGCGCGGGCGCGCGGCTGGCCACGCTGCGCCACGCGCTGGCCGCGCTGCACGCGCCCGCCGACGGGCTGCACGCCGCGCACGCGTACATGCAGCTGCTGACGTGCACGCCCGAGGTAACCATGGCGACGGCGGTGGGGGGGGGCGCGGCGGGTCAGGACCCCAATCTCCGGCTTTATAATTGTTGGTCGAGATGGACCCAACCAGGGCGTCGGCATGTTTAGGTAGTCTATTAAGAGGACTACAGAGGCTAAACGCGAGTTTTATAAACAAGATATCACACGAACCATTGCAGAGAATCAAATAAAAAAAAAATATGGTATTCTTGGGGATATATGTTAGATTGCTACGGCCTTCAAAACATAATACATTAATGTTGACTCGATAGAAAAAAATCACGAAGATACCTCTAAAATAATCTTCTAAACAATCAAATCCCTTCTAAAATACGTGTTTTTTTTTTCAATTTAACATATATTTTTCATCACAATAAATACAATATATCAGTTATACCACTTTTTAAATCCATTTTGTAGAATTTCCAAAAAACCCTTGTTCTCATTTGCGCAGTGTTTTAGAACATAACTCGCGAGCATGTGTGTGTAAACGCCGTGTACCGACAGTCGCGGCTGAGGCCTCTTGCTAGACGGGCGTGTCGCGCTTTCTGCCGCAAAATTTCTGCAAGATTCCAACGTTATTTCATTACTTTTATTGATTGGTTATTACATTAGGTTAATTTATATAAATAATTTAACGTTATAAGTATTTTTTTAAGTTAGAAGGGCGTAGACGGACTCCTATTTTGTAAATAAACATGGGAAATAAATCAAAAGTGTTCATATAAAGCAAACGTCACACACATGAATGACGTAAAGATTTAAATTTTGTCAAACATTTATTAATTTTCATTGTTCTCTGCAATCCTGCAGAGTACAAAAAGATAGATACGTACACAGTTTTTCAACCCTAATCGTATAGCTGTAAATGGCGTAATTGGAGTTTGCGGCGAGTAAGAATCTCGCTCCAGAGACTCGGGTTCAAATCCCAGTTACACTTCCTATCTTTTTCAATTTTTTCTTTATTTTTTATGACTTTTTTTTTGTTATTATTTTATGCAAATGAAATAAAAAGCTAATAATATTTATATATGTCATAATATGTATTTATTACAGGAAAAGAGAATCCAAAGATAATATCAATAACGGGCAAATTATAGACATTAGCAGTGAGTAAGAATCTCGCTCTAGAGACTCGGGTTCAAATTCCAGTTACACTTCCTTTCTTTTTCAATTTTTTCTTTATTTTTTTATGACTTTTTTTTGTTATTATTTTAAGTAACTAAAAAAATTGCATAAATCTAATTTCATTACGTTGTCGTACCTTCCTATAAATTTTTTGTTAGGTCAATTATTACTTAAAATAAACGCCATCTACTGAAACACTTCCCCGTATAAGCCGCGCAGATAGAGAATAGATTTGAAAATGGCGTCCTCTCGCATGCGTTCTCGCTCACTCTCTATCGCTGTCTATACTCACACAGTGAAGTACGAGCTGCAAACAAATAATCAGTCGGGATTCGCTTTCTAAGCTACTTGACGCACTCCGAGTAATTGTTGTTTTCGTTGATATTGTTGTTTTTGTTTGCGTTACATTTGATTGTTATTTATTTTCGTTAAGTTTTTGTTACGAACGTTGACATTTTGTGATGTAATTGAACAGCAACACCGAAGATGAAAGTGACGACTCTGAAGACCAGGACTGTGAAAGTGACCAGTCCATGGAAGATTTTAACCAATTCATGGAGGGAATTGAACCAGTAATGGGTACAGATGACCAGGACACTGCTGGACCAAGCGGTTTATAAAACCTTTGATACCATTCCCATCCTATTGTTCTTTATTTTTATAATCTGATTCTGAAATGTCACAATTAATAAAGGCAAATTTTACAATTGACCAGTCCATGGAAGATTTTAACCAATTCATGGAGGGAATTGAACCAGTAATGGGTACAGATGACCAGGACACTGCTGGACCAAGCGGTTTATAAAACCTTTGATACCATTCCCATCCTATTGTTCTTTATTTTTATAATCTGATTCTGAAATGTCACAATTAATAAAGGCAAATTTTACAATCCAGTGTTTTAAGTACCCTTGCTTGTGTTGTGTGTTGTGCTTGTATTTTAAGTGCCATTTTCAGATCTATTCTCTATCTGCGCGGGTTATACAGGCGATTAATACAGTACCTCATGACATGTCATTGTATGCTCTGTAAGGTAGTTCTGAGGTTTTCCGTTAGAGGCGCTGTTGTCGTTTGTGAGAATGTGTGCACCGATTCTCAAGGTCATTTTGCACCACTAGGCGCCTTAAAGTGAAACTTTTATTACATCGTTCTGAAAATTTTTGGTATGTGTGTTGCATGATCGCATTACATCATTTGTGCCAGTGCTCCACGCTATTTTAAACTTGAATCTAAAATTTTATTTTGTTGAGACACTGGGTAGCGAATCGGCACTCTCGGCGTAGAAGGTTGAGTTTGAGTTTTTACCAACCGTTCGACCGTTCGACCAAGCGTACTTAATAGAATTTGTCGAAATTTAGATAGATCTATTTCGAACGGCTAATAGTGTAGTGACGCTTGTTATTTTATTTCTCAATATCATTCCAATTTTCCAAGTATAAAATTAAGATTGATGAAGCTATTTTTATACCCGAAATATTATTTCAAAAATTTTCAGTTAAATGTCTATAATGTGAAAAAAAGTTTCACTTTTACCGTGGTTTCATAAAACCACACAATTTTATTTTTCATTGTCTGTACGGATCCGTACATTTAACGCTACCACATTACGCTGTGTCATCATTATTTACCTAATAAACAGTACTAAAATAAAGACCGCGCGAGACAGCCGCGTCAACTGAGCGCGAGTCGTTTTCGTCATAACTAACTAACTTTTAACTTACTAATAAACAGTACAAGCACTAACTTGTGTTTTCGTACATTGTCCATCCACAGTTTTGTTGTATTATTAAAATGTGTGTTTGCAGGAGATAATAGCGTCGGTCCGCGAGAAGGGCCCGCAGTTCTCCGAGCTGGAGTACCTCAACGCGTTCAAGGTGATCGGCGCGCGGCGCGGCCTGCCGCCGGCGGCCATGCGCGCGGCGCTGCGCCAGCTGTCCGCCGCGCTCGGACACGTCGGCGTCACCGTGTAGCCTGTCCCACTGCTGGGCACGAGCCTCCACGAGGAATTCAAAAACAGTAGTAATTTCATCTGTTCAAGATACCAGTGGCGCTGCGAGCGAAACCATCTATTATAATGTAAATTAAATTGATTAATTATATTTTTTATATATTATATATTTATATATATAGGGTTGGCCACTAACCCCTCCACCAATCCGCATTGGAGCAACGTGGTGGAGTATTGTCTAGACCCCCCGCAGCTGCGTCTGTAGGGGAGACCCGTGCCCAGCAATGGGACGTCTATGGGTCGCAGCGAATTATATTTTTTGTTTAAGCAACGTTTTTTCAGATGTAATCATTGTGTATCTGTACTATATAAATAAAAAAAATGTTTTGTTAGTTTTAAGGCAATTATATAAATGTCACCCCAATAAATTATTTATGTTGCACACCAAGCTATATAATAAATCATTTTTGAATCGAAAGGTTTTGTTTGTTGATCATCACCTTGTCCTGTCGATCTTGATATTTTGAGAAAACCCCATTTACCGGATGGTCTGCTACCATTCAAGAACATAACGATTGGGAACAAAGATCATAATATTCCGCCTACGATTGGGTCGTTATTATTTCTATGTCGTGTGTCAATATTTTAAATCTGTACTACGACTGTCAATTTTACATCTGTCGACTGATCGGCTGTCATCTATCAATGTCAATTTAATTTTTGGTCGTTTGAAATCATATCAGAAACGAACAAATTCATTCACTTATTTTCACTTTGAAGAAACCATTTTTAATATTCGGTAGCTATTTTTGCATCTGTTTTTGGTAAAAACTCATCATTCTCAAGTATGGCTGAATTAGACCTAACCGAACTACGTAATAAATGTCTAGCAAGCCTCTATTCGTGCACTGAAAACATTTCTAAGTATGTGACGGAAAACAAGGAGAAGACTAGTGAGTTTAACAAACTAAGGGATTGCGTGAAGGAATACTGCAAGATGGAAAATCAACAACAGTTCAGCAGGAAAGCTTTAATGTCACTTGAGGTAACTGTGAATGTAGTTAGGATATAATAACAAAATACAAAGGAGCTTGCCTCGCTACCCATCGACAGCCTGAACATGGCTCAAAATTTAACATTCAACGTCATTTCAGTTGTCTTCCAATGCAAATCCCACTGTAGTTATATTTAGTTCTAGCTAGTCTAGGTATGAATCAAAATTCATACATAACTATAGCTAGATCCCATAACTAGACGCCCCACAGTTGGGCATTCGTCTATTGAAGGGATCTCTCCTATAGCCAGAACTGTGGAGCTCTAAAGCATATTCCACCATGCTGCTCCAATGCAGATTGGTGGAGATTCATACAAACCTACTTACTTAAATATATTTCTACGCCAGCTGGGATTCAATCCTGGACCCACAGTTTTACAGAAGGGATTACTCACAAATACAGAGCAGTCACCAAAATTAGTGTCAGTACCAATGTTCAATAATAAATGGATATTATTAAATTAATAAACTATTTTTTTTATATTTACAGAATGAATCAGAAATCACAGATTCAGATTCATTGCATACAAAGTACCATGAAGAACTTTCGCGCAGTACCAAATCTAAGCCAAACTATAAGAAACACCAATACATGAAAGACCTGGAGAAACACATCAAAGAAGTTGAACAGAGTAATTTATTAGCAATTATAAGTATCTTATATGCAGGTCGGACCAAAAATGATAGTGGTGACATCCCAGTGGTTATTGGAACTCACCTCTCACTCCTTAGAGTCCAGTTGTGTGGATTCCGGTTACACTTCTTTAGAGGCGACCATCTTAGTCCTCAAGGGTAGCAACACATCTGTGACTGACTTAGAACGAGACTCCTACTAACAAGTACTAACTGGACTATTACTAACACCAACTAACAGGACTAACTATCACTAACAGTCCCTAGTCCTCATACCTACTAACGAACTGACCAACTAATGTTCTAATTAACTTTCTCAACTAATTGGACTAACCATCCCAGTCCTTAATTGAGTCTTGTTCAAAGTCAGTCACAGTTGTCATGGGTGGCAGCGGATGGGTGGTGCTGCAAGCTCGTTTGCTATCCTGTATCCATAAAAAAAAAAAAAAAAAGGTTTAAATCCAAACAGAATGTCTTTGTACAATTTTAAAAATTGAATGTCACCTGCCAAATGGTGCAGGTAAACATCTTGAGGAAACCTGCATCACTGCGACCCATAGACGTCCAGCTGCTTGGCATAGGTCTCCCCCACAGACTATCCTGCGGAGGTCTATAGCATACTCCACTATGATGCTAAAATGCGGATTGGTGGGGGTGAAGGGAAATCTGCATATTTGAGAGCTATTCATAAAATTCTTGAAAGCGAGTGAAAACTGCCAATCGGCACTTGGCCAGCATGGTGGGCTATAGCCAAACCCCCTCATTCCGAACCAGGAACCCAACAATGGAACAGGAACAACCACTTGGTTGTAGTGGTTGTTTTAGATAAAAAATTAAGATAGTATCTACAGTGACGGCAATAAGATTTTTTATGTTTTTAGTTAAAATACATTGCACACTAGAAATGTTAGAATTAGCCACCATTTATATAGCTTTTTGTTTTTTCGATCCTAGTTTGTTGGTCTAGTGGTCTGGCAACACAGACTGCTAAGCTAGAGGTCCTAGGCTCAAACCCGGGTCGGTTTGATGATGAAACATTGACTAATATTATTACTGATATTTCAGGTACAAATGAAGATCCCGACTTAGCCATCACAGAATCCCAGGAGATTTATGTAAGTACTTGTAATTATTATTTTTGATAAAAAATGGTCAGACAAATTTTGTTTGTGTTTAATATTAATAAATTAATATAAATTAAATAGATTATCAGCAGGTTACTTCGGTCCTTATCTACCATTTATTATGATTACAGATTGATCCGCTAAGCAAAAAACATATTAGGAACCCAGTGAGAAACACCATTTGTAACCATGTGTATGAAAAGGAGACCATAGAAAAATTCATACAAAACAGAAAAAATAAAGGATGTCCATGTAAGTTAATTTTTTTAATAACCATCACTAATAAAATTTATTTATCATCAAATACTGGGCCAACCCTAAAATAAGTTCTGTGCATTTTAAGCATAAGGAAACCTGCATGCATTATTCTTCATTGCATGCAGTTTTGTGTATTGACAGTTTTTAGTGGAGCAGAGGCCTTCTCATTTGAAAGAAGAGGTCCGTGCCCTGTATAGCTAGACCCATAGACGTCCCACTGTTAGGCGCAGCTGCGGGAGGTCTAGAACATACTCCACCACGTTTTCCAATGCAGATTGGTGGAGGGGTTAGTGCCAACCCAGTGTCGAATGTCCTCAAGCAACCCGAAGAACACCAACCACCAACCGGAACAGAGTTAAACGTGCCCTCCGAAGCACGGTAGCGCCAGTAGTGTTCACCCATCCACAAACCGACCGCGCCCGTCGTTGCTTAATCGACGCGAGCAATTGGGCTATGGACGCTCGTGCCCTGTAGTGAACCACTGATGTCTTGTGGCTTCTCCAAGCTTAACTTCTTATATTAATTCCAGACATGGGTTGTAGCAACAAGCAGAACATACTCCCCCAACACCTGGAGTTGGACGAAGCTCTGCACCAGAGGATAATGACCTCGCAGCAAGCTGAGGAGGAGGATGACGAATAAAGTTGGTAGAATCTGCATCGGGGTTATGACAGGTACTCCCTGTTAAAAAGTTTAACCAACAAGTACCTGTTACGCCGTTATGGAAATGCCGAAATAGTGATTTGTGAGAACTCGTATTTGCTTGGTGTAAATATAGTTGGATAAGTACATTTTGATTTTGTACCTGTCCTGTATAAATAAACATAGGTATATAAGTTATTCTTTTATTTTACAAAAAGTTAACTCTTAACGCCTGCTCCACCAACGGGTCTACTGGAAGACATTTCACTTTGAAATAAGTAGTACCCTTGTACATATCCTTTAGTATTTAAGATTTTCTTTGTAATGTGTGTACATAAAAAAAAAAAAGTTTAATTACATATATTGCTCAGCTGGCTAGTTTCGGTCTTTTTGTGAAGTGATTAGCTATATGTGTCGTTTGAATGCTTTTTCATTAAATTCTAGATATAATAATTCTTACTTACTTTTGTTGCGTACTCTGCCCGACGCACGATTAATGCATAACTACGCCACACCAAAATTAGCAAGCAATCTAAAAAAATCTGGTTTTGAAATAGAAGACTTCAAGCAGCCTTACTGCACTCTTAGGCTTAGCATAAAAGTCGTGTAAAGAAGAAGTGCGTGTTATTTTAATAAGAAAAGACTTGTAGTTAGTACCCTTACTGTTCCCTTCCTGTGTTGTGGCCTAAGCCACTTTTTCACAAAAAATTTAGCATCCATGATCTGAGTACACATATTCATCTGCGAAATAAATATCTGCCCCGGTCGGGATTCGAACCCGGATCCCGCGATTCTGTATTCAGGGTCACTCAACCGCGCCACGGAGTCAAACATCAGAATAATTTTATACGAGCAATGAGTTAGGTTCATCATCATCATCACAACCCTTTCTTTATCCCACTGTTGGGCACGAGTCTCTCAGGATGGGAGGGATTAGGCCTTAGTTAGTCCACCACGCTGGCCAAGTGCGAATTGGCAGACTTCACATAAGTTTAAGTAATTAATAATTAAAACAAGTTTAAGGTTTTTATCTATATTTCAGCAGGAATATAACGATTAATATAAGATAATTTTAAAATTTCCGCCCAATGTTTTCCATTCTAAAATGAAATTGAATTCACAGAATTTAATTTACTTCAGTTTTTTCAAACACATATTTTCTCTTAATAATTTATAAAGCACTTGTGATTCACTAAAACTTCATGTACATGTTTAAAGACAACCCAATTGACATCACTTGACCGACTTATTTTATACACACAAAATAATTAAATGTGAAAGTGAAATGCTTCAAGCAATTAAGTCTCTAGCGTTGCAATTAAACAGCTTTAATTAGAGTTAGAATATGTTATAAGTCAGAAAGACTATAATTGATTTAAGATTAAAATTAATAATACATGTAATTATAATTAAAAATTTTAACACTTACATTATTTCCTACATTAATATTCTTTCTTGGTCCTTTCAATAAAATAAATAACTTAGTAGGTACATTTTGCGGCAAAAAATGCTAACTCATCAACCACACAGTTTTAATTACTGACAAAACAGTCAAAAGTATTTTTACGAATAAAAATAGAAGTACATACTCTCTAGAACCTTATATTAATAGTAAATGAGAGTAAATGAGTAAAAATCGAAAGCTACTCGTTTGTTTTAATAATTAAACATACCTATGTGCACTGTATTATTAATAATTGTACTCTTGGAGTATTACATAGTAACTATTATTAAGTATTGCTGTTAATTTGCATTATAGATTTGAGGCTTTTGGAAATTCAGTTACTACAACCTTTCGTATTTTTCGCCGCGCTAAATCCAAAGGGGATAGTTGCCCTTTAGATATCATTGCGGGGACAATACGGCTGGTGAACCAATCTACCAGAGCTAAACTGACGCCGGTTTCTACAATTCACTTTTATTAGTAGGATATACTTACACTATCATAATGTCACTAGTAGGTGAGTAATTTACATTACAAATACATAAATAGAATAGATTACAGCATAGATAAGTAACATTTGATAAGTGTAAAAATACAGAGACAGGATTATTTATGTAAGCGGAATTTTGAGTCGGAATGTTGAGATCCAGCAAAAATACTTGGTTACAGTTCGATTTAGTAAGCAATATTCATAACAATTAGTCTAAGTTAAAGTCTAATAAGTCTAGGTTATACTATAGGTGACCGAAAAATCGAAATTTTCGACGAAAACAGTATGCTTGCAGCAGTATTGCTCCGTTAACCAATGATCTATTAGTTTTTATAGTACCGACATTGCCCTAACATTTAACTTGATTTTCGGCAATAGTAATGAATATGGTAAGAATATAATACTCTAATATAAGAGAAATGCTGGTATAGAAATTTTAATTATTGAGATCATTAAAATTAATAGAACATTATTTTGATTTACTTAGATCTAATAAGGTCAATAATTCTCTCGTGTTTCATAGACTGATCAATCCACAGAGTATTAGTAATTTATCGAACAACTTTACTGAATTTTACTATAATGCTAATTAATTTGGTAAAGTTAAGCTTTTTGAAAATTATATTAATATCTACTATGAGGTATTGCAGACTGCTGTCATTACCTGTTGTGTAGCATTGAATTAATATTTGAATACCTTACCATGTTTATTTTTTAATTTATTTTGATTGATTTGCTTATTCAGCACTTCGACCATAACAGATCGTTTGTGCCCAAAGCCAGTTACAGTTCACTATCTAGTCCTACTGCTTTGAAGAAAGCTAGTACTTTAGCCATTACACGTACATTAGCACGAATTGCATCTGGATGCAAGTATAATTAAGTACTTCTGATTCTGTGCTAAGGTTGAGTTTCGTATATTATATAATGAGCGACTGCAACATATTAATTTTGTTTTTCAGGCATAACATACGAGTACGAGTTCTGAACACCCTGTATAAGCTTAATCAATAAATATTAAATAACGATATCTTATTTGTATTACAAAGTGCATCGAATAATTTAACTAGTAGCGTTTAAATATGCTTTATTTAGCCGTGCATTAATTTTTTCGCTCGAATCTAAAAAAAATATCTTTAATTTAAATCTAATTATTACGTTTGTAAGTTATATTTATTTGCATTTTATATTTGCGAACGCGGTAGGATGAGAACATTTCGATTGGTGTTATCTGTAGTGTATGTGGGTCCCGGGCAGCGGCTGGAGTCACGCGCTAGCTGTGAGCCAGTTCGGACGTGCGCGGGACGCATTACCTACCTATTGAGTGATCAAAGGCGTGTTTTATTGACCCAACGGTCACTAAAAACCCTACATTATCATTTTAGTAAATTCCCTACTTGCTACAGTCATATGTCAGATTTACTTATTGATTTAGTATAAAATCTGCTTTGACGTTTGCATCATTTGTTTTCAACGTGTCATTGCGACTCTATGCAGTACCCGTATCCGATCACAGGAATTGTACAAAATAATAATATTTGTTATCAACCAGGTAATACACATTAAAACTACACGTACAAGTGCAACTCTGCAGTCTCCGCCATAGTCAGTTAAACATCTTTCATCTTTCTTGGGACCGTACAAAAACAAGAACAAAGATTGATTACTTATATAATAATATTGTGTCATCCTGATCCACAATAATTTGATCTGAATAAATGCTACATTTGCATTTGTATTCAGTGATATTTTATTTTTATTCAGTGATAATCCATTATGTACATGAGACTTCTCCAACAGATGGATTCAATGACGAAATCTATGAACTAGTGTAAACGCGCCGTGCGCCGGTCCAACTGACGCAAATCCTACACTTCCAAATGTTTCCAACAATAAGGCCATGGTAGACTCTAGTTAAGTCTAGTAATCTACTTATCCATGAAAACTAGGTTTCACGATCACAAAACTAAACAAACGATCGCATAAAAGCAATTGATTGCATAATTCTCCTAAACCAACATCGCAACATTCCTTTCATTTACAATTGTCCGCGATAACCGTTATCGCGTTGTGTATTCCGGTCTTCAAGTCCTCTCCAAAATCTTTTCTGGCCTCCACGAACTTCTGTAAGCCCTCCGGGACCTTAGCTTCCCTATAATCTGCCGCCAACTCGTCAACCTTAGCCGTAATGTTTAAAAACGCTGCCAAATTCTGGGCAACTTCGACGGGCATTTTAGCGCAGTTCGTCTCTATTAATACGGAGAGGTGTTTACCGATTTCCGAGTTTACCAATTGGGTTATAAAACTCGCCTTGTCCGGGACGTCGGGACGTTCCAGCGTTTCCAGGGAGAGGAGAGTGAGAGCGAGGATGGCTTCGTTCTGCATGACAGAGTGAGACGCCACTAGCATGTTGACTAGGCTCGCCACGCAGCCTTCCACCTGAAAGTAAGAAAATAAGAGTAAAGAAAGTTAGTAAGGATCCTCGCTCGCTCGCTGCGACCCATAGACGTCCCACTGCTGGGTACAGGTTTCCCACACAGACGCAGCTGCTAGGTCTAAAGCATACTCCACCACGCTGCTCCAATGCGGATTGGTGGAGGGGTTAGTGATCAACCCAGTGTCGAATGTTCTCAAGCCACCCGAAGGTCTTCGACTGTTTCCACCATTGAAAACAACCGGGACCGACGGCTTAACGTGCCCTCCGAAGCACGGTAGCGTCCATGAAATTTAGCCACTAGCGGTCACCCATCCACAAACCGACGCTTAACTCTTTCGATCATTGAAACGACGCGAGCCATTGGGCTACGGACGCTACATACGAACTTTAAACAAAGATATTTAAATTTTGATCTATCCTTTGGCAACCGTCTTGTATGGATAAAGTCCCGTAATAGACTGGAGGGTGAAGCTCTCCAGAATATTCATAAAGAACCTATTGATGGCTAAGCATTTTAGGCTTGAATAGACAAATAAAAATATTATAAATGTGAAAGTGTGTTTGTTTGTTTGTCCGGCTTTCACGTCGCAACGAAGCTATTATATGGTATGGTTTTTGTGTGTGGACATAGTGAGGAGGGTGGAGTGACGTAGGCTACTTTTTACCGCGGTAAAACATCCCCATGGGAAGATATCGATGTTTTGTTACTTGCTAGATATTTCGTTCCGGATGTTGTTAATAGATGGCGTTAGTAAAATTTATTTGCAATTTTTGAATCACGCTAACAAATTATCATGTAAATTAATTAAGTCATAGACAGCTAATAAATTGAATTGAAACACAAATGTGTCGTGTATGATAAACAACTCAGTGTTAATTCCCTTTAATCACGCGGGCGGAGCTGCGGGTAAAACCTAGTTGACAAATAAATTCTTCTTCTTCAAGTAGCATAAGTACGGGGTATTAGACGCAGGCCTACCTGCACGATGGCGGGCGCCGCGCGGGGCGCCTGGCGCACGGTCCAGGCGAGCAGGCGGGGCGCCTCGCCCGCGGCGCCCGCGTGCTCGGCGGCGCCCCACCGCGCGGCCGCCGCCAGCGCCGCCGGCGACGCCGCCACCAGCTGCGCCACGCTCTCTGACAACATACGTTACATCTATATAAGTGTTGGGACCTCAGCATGTGTAGGGTCCTTTGCTAACCTCTACACCTTTTCGATTGCTCTTGATACTGACTTGATTTAAATACTATACTATTTATCATTATTAAATTATTGTTTATTTTCTACAAATATTCTTATTAAGATAGAACTCAGACCTACAACCTGCACTTGCCAAATGCGCATTTTCACTGCCGTCCGTGACTCACCAAATGGGCTCACTGAAAATCAGCGCCGCAGCGCGAAGCCGCGGTATTATGCTGAGTGAGACCCAATTTCGGGCACTCTGGCACATGTGTACATAGCGTGCGAGTTTTCACCCCGACCCACTGTTATTTTTACTTTTACTGTTTTTTTTTTCTGTTTAATATTAGATATAAGGTGTACATTTACCGCTACACATGTGTCAGAAAAAAATACGAAATAAAAGCTTTTTCTTCTTTCTTCTTCTTCTAAATTATACTCGAGTGGTTTCAATTAAGGTTATTTATTGCGATTGAATGATTGATGCTATGATATGATATGAGGTGAGCACGCGCGGACACCTTGCTAGTTCAGAACGCATACTGACTATAAAATCCACGCGGCTCGCGGAAACCGCTGACGCAGCGGAATGTACGGCTTGCACCGTACAGCATGAGTTCCAGTTATGGAGGTTTCTCACTTATTTCAGGTCCCACTTAACCAAGTTTCACTGTATATAAAAGGAGAAGGTGACTGACTGACTGAAAAATCAACGCAGGGCCTAAACTATAAGGGCTAGAAACTTGAAGTTTTGCACAGGGGTTCCTTTTATAACGTAGGGGAGCACTAAGAAAGGATTTTTGAAAATTCACCCCTAAGGGGGTAAAACGGGGGTGCAAAGTTAGTATGAAACTTTGCCGTTTTTGAAGTTAGTGAATGTCTAATTCCACGCGAGCGAAGCTGCGGGCGTCCACTAGTTGATCTATATTGCTGACGCGGTGAATAGTGAGCTGCGTTTGGGAATGGCACATTTCGTTGAAATTCGAATTTGTAAGAATACGTCACGCTCTGACAGGTGTGATTGCCCGTATAGAAGGACAGTTTCCTTAAATCCCTCACGCAGGAGCGCCCATAGCGCCACCACGCTGCTCCAATGCGGAATGGTGGAGGGGTTAGTGTCCGATAATTACCGCTAGTGGCAAAAATTCATGGACGCTACCGTGCTTCGGAGGGCACGTTATGCCGTCGGTCCCGGTTGTTTTCAATGCTGGAAACAGTCGTTAAGCCTTGTCGAAGACCTTCGGGTGGCTTGAGAACATTCGACACCGGGTTGGTCACTAACCCCTCCACCAATCCGCATTGGAGCAGCGTGGTGGAGCATGCTCTAGACCTCCCGCAGCAGTGTCTGTGGGGGAGACCCGTGCCTAGCAGTGGGTCGCAGTCGCAGCGACCCATCCACAAACCAACCGCGCCCGTCGTCGCTTAACTCTTTCGATCACATTGAATCCACACCCAGGACTATGGACGCTACTAGCGCTAGCGTCGCGTAAAGAGGAGGTAAGGTTTCACTCCTTTGGGCTAAGTTGCGCCGCGTAAAGAAGCGGAAAAGTTTCACTCCTTTGGGCTAAGGTGCGCCGCGTAAAGAGGCGGAAAGGTTTCACTCCTTTGGGCTAAGGTGCGCCGCGTAAAGAGGCGGAAAGGTTTCACTCCTTTGGGCTAAGGTGCGCCGCGTAAAGAGGCGGAAAGGTTTCACTCCTTTGGGCTAAGGTGCGCCGCGTAAAGAGGCGGAAAGGTTTCACTCCTTTGGGCTAAGGTGCGCCGCGTAAAGAGGCGGAAAGGTTTCACTCCTTTGGGCTAAGGTGCGCCGCGTAAAGAGGCGGAAAGGTTTCACTCCTTTGGGCTAAGGTGCGCCGCGTAAAGAGGCGGAAAGGTTTCACTCCTTTGGGCTAAGGTGCGCCGCGTAAAGAGGCGGAAAGGTTTCACTCCTTTGAGCTAAGGTGCGCCGCGTAAACAGGCGGAAAGGTTTAACTTCTCCGCGGGCACGCTCAGGTCGATACCGCGGTCGTCGCTCACCTTGCCCGTCGAGCAGCATGCGCAGCGCGGCGAGCATCTTGTACGCCACGTGGTGGTCCCCCACGGCGGGCAGCGCGGCCAGCAGCGCGGGCGCGGCCCGGCCCCGCGCGCCCGCCGCGCGCTTGTTGGCCGCGGGCACGCTCAGGTCGATACCGCGGTCGTCGCTCACCTTGCCCGTCGAGCAGCATGCGCAGCGCGGCGAGCATCTTGTACGCCACGTGGTGGTCCCCCACGGCGGGCAGCGCGGCCAGCAGCGCGGGCGCGGCCCGGCCCCGCGCGCCCGCCGCGCGCTTGTTGGCCGCGGGCACGCTCAGGTTGCGCAGCGCGGACAGCGCCGCGTGCTCCACCTTGGTCACCGGCAGCTCGCCACCCGCCTGGCCGGAGTCGGTGCGCAAGCGCACGCCCTCCGCGTGCGATCTCTCAAAGATATCTGGACAATTTTAAAATACATTGTACGGTGCAAGCCGTACATTCCGCTGCGTCAGCGGTTTCCGCGAGCCGCGTGGATTTTATAGCCAGTACGCGTTCGGAACTAGCAAGGTGTCCGCACGTGCTCACCTCATTCAACATCAATGAGTACGCGTTCGGTAGTACGTAGGCGGGATGATAAGTAATTAGCCTCTGCTATTTAAAAAGTTAAAATAATAAAAATATATATGTCATTTTTAAATTCGTATATCTGGCCACCTGTGTTGTAAATTTGAATTTTGTGGCGTGAAAATTTTATTGATTTTTTGTCATTTGAAAACATTGATATATATGTTACCACTAGATTAGTAATCACCGCGCCAAAGCGTTGTCACTGGAATTATGGCCACGGTCTTAATCGTAGCTAACGTCAGTTCAGTACTCTGTGTGACGCCGGCCGAGTTGAACTGACAGAAAATATTTTCAAAATGGGCAAATGCACAGTGATAAAGTGCGATTCAAGATCACAAAAACTTAATAAGTCCATTAAAATTACTTTCCACACGTAATTTTATTGTTTCTGTGTTTACATCTACGCAAAAACGCAATAAAATAAATAAATTGTACAATTTTGAAATATAGGTTCAGTGTGACCACTTAAAACTTAGTTTTAGATCCCCACAATTCTGGGAGAATTTTAAATTATGGAATAAGTGAATATATATATTTTTAATAATAACAACGTTGCAGTGTACCTAAAGATGCAGCACGCCGTGATAAGTGGGTGGAAATAATTCGATTATTGAGAAAAGAGACAGAATGGCTACCTACAAAATATTAAAAGAATTTGCGATACACCCGGGAGATCACATATCCTCAATACTAGTTGATCATTCCCTTTTATTAGTAAACTAGTGGAAGCCCGCAGCTTCGCTCGCGTGGAATTAGACATAACAATAGTTTCGTTTACACCTAGTTGCCACCCTCTTCAAAGACACTATCGATCGAATTTTGTCCTTCGAACTTCATTTTTGTGGAAAATCACCGAGATGAAAAGTACCTACATATCCTACATTTTAATTAATTAATTCAACTGTAAACATTTGTTGCTAATATGAAGCAATTCATCAATTCTATTCATCTTTTAAGTAAATATCTAAGAGAACGCATTTTCTTTAGATTGACATTTTAAATTCGTTATATATTTTTATTCGTTATTCGGATTTTAATAATTTAAGTAGTATTTAACAGGTATTGAAACGGTCTTTAATATAATAATATTTAATGGGATATGGATTAATTCAAAGTTATGAATAATAATGGTTTGATTATTGTCGGCACTATTATAAACTTTTAAAATGTAAAAAAGTAGTTATAGTGGCATAACTACAGTAGTTGGACATATGGTATCGCGACTTTTTGTAAATAATGATGTGATCTGCAAAGTCGTAGTACATTATTTTATTCTATCATCAATATTTTTCGCAGCGCACGCGATGTAAAGAATATTTTAGGTAATTTTCACACCTTGGGTAATATTATTGCATTTTTATTAAGGATCCCTATTTTAAAAAAAAATGTTATACAGCCTATGTTACTCAGTGAAGGTGCAGCTTTTTAATTGTGAAAGAATTATCGAAATCGGTCCAGCAGTTTTTGTGTGAAAACATTACAAACCTACATTCAAAAACACAAATGTATAATATTATTATATAGCCTATGTCAGAACGTGAAGATGCAGCTTTCTAATGGTGAAAGATTTTTTGAAAACAGTCTAGTAGTTTTTGTGTTTTAACATTACAAACAAATGTTTCCTCTTTATAATATTAGTATAGATTCCATAATTTACAAATATTTTAAAATAAGATTGTATTACGAAAGCAAATTATTTACTCAAACTTACAAAAAAGAGTCTAAAAGGCAATTGTATACAAACTTATGTTATAAAGCGGAGTATGATTTCATTAATTTCAGATCATCAAAATTCTATTTACATATGTAATTCAAATATTTTAAAGTTAATTTAATTTAGTATTAAAACTTTTCTATGGCTTAAAAAAATTGGGTAAAACTTCGCGTGGGTAGGCAACCCTGTCGCGCCGATTCCCGTAATTGCATGTTAATATTGCGATCTTTGTCTAATCTACGCGACGGTAATTGTTATTGTGACTTGTGTAAGTGAGACAGATATATGTTTACATTCAAATGTTTAGTGATTTCAAAGCTACGTCGTCGCGTTTAAAAAGTGGTTACGCTATATTTGAGGCATTCTGATGAAGTTTGCTTCTCTAGTATATTTAACTCAATGTTTGAAAATATATTTCGTCAACTGTTTTCAAAATGGATAAAATTGAACAAAGAGCGGTGATAAAATTTCTTCATATGAAGGGCATGATGGGGGAAGATAATCTATGACGAGTTAAAGAATGTTTGGATGTGCTCCTTCTTATGCCACAGTAAAAACCTTGGTGGCTGAGTTTAAACGCGTAAAGTCGTACATGTGTCCAAGATGAAGCCCGCCCCGGACGTCCAAAAAGCGTCACGACTCCGGAAATGGTCGTGAAAGTACATGATATGGTTTAAGCAGATCGACGATTGAAGTTATCTGAAATAGCTGACACTACAGGTATCTCAAAAGAACGGGTACGTCATATCTTAAGTGAAGAATTTAATATGAAAAAGTTATCGGCCCGTTGGGTGCCGTGATTGCTTACGCACGTTCAAAAAAGAATTCGGGTGCAAAACTCAAAAAAATGTCTGGACCGTTTTCAGAGTAATAAGGCCGATTTTTACGTCGATTTGTAACAACAGATGAAGCATGGGTTCATCATTACACGCCAGAAACAAATATTCAACCAAAACAGTGGACTCAATCGGGATGCCCGGCTCCAAAATAAGCCATGGCTGTAAAGATGGCTGGAAAAGTGATGGCTTCCGTCTTTTGAGATGCAGATGGGATCTTGATGATAGATTACCTTCCTAAAGGTCAAACAATTAATGGAGAATACTACGCTAATATTCTAGTTAAGCTCCATTAATGTATTCAGCAAAAACGACCAGGTTTGGCGGAAAAAAAAATCATCTTCCACCAAGACAACGCTAGGGTTCACACATGTGTTAAAGCTATGGCAAAAATCAACGAATTGAAGTATGATTTGCTGCCCCACCCACCTTACTCGCCTGATCTAGCGCCATCAGACTTCCACTTATTCCCTAAGCTCAAAACTTTTTTGGGCGGACAGAAATTTTCCACAAATGATGAACTCATAGCCGCTGTAGAGGAGTATTTTGCAGGCCTCGAAAGAAATCATTTTATGGAAGGCATTACTGCTTTAAAACGAAGATGGAATAAGTGCGTAGAGGTTCACGGAGACTATGTCAAAAAATAAAATTAATTTTATCACGGAAAGTTAAGTGTTTTCTTATTAGGCTAGTTACTTATCATCCCGCCCTCGTACGTCCCACTGAAGGGAGACCCGCCTCCCCACAGACACAGCTGCGGGAGGTCTAGAGCATACTCCACCACGCTGCTCCAATGCGGATTGGTGGAGGGGTTAGTGGCCAACCCAGTGTCGAGTGTTCTCAAGCCACCCGAAGGTCTTCGACAAGGCTTAACGATTGTTTCCACCATTGAAAGCAACCGGGACCGACGGCTTTTACGTGCCCTCCGAAGCACGGTAGAGTCCATGAAATTTTTGCCACTAGCGGTCACCCATCCACAAACCGACCGCGCCCGTCGTTGCTTAACTCTTTCGATCACATTGAATCGACGCGAGCCATTGGGCTGTGGAGGCTAAATCTAGTATAGGGAAATCGTAGAATAACTAAATGCTAAAACACAACTTGCATAAACTCACCAAGCAATCGATCGTAGATGTCATCCTTCATCATCTGTATGCAGTAGTCGTCTTGACGCGCGAAGTTGCCCACCGCGAGGGTGGCAGTGGCCAGCAGGTGCTGGTTGGTGGACTCGAGCCACTGGATCACCGTGCGGTACACCTCACCCTTGCCGTTCTTGTATAGGATGTGCATTGCTTCATCTGGGGATTGATTCAAACAAAGACACATGATCCATCTATTCTTACTATTCTAGAGAGACAACTCCTGGATATATCCCCTCTTTCCTCCTGGTCCTGTGCCCTTTGAATCCAGCTGTTACCAACCTACCTACTGCCTTTTCCAGGTTATTGATGTTTCTTTTTTATTCGAGGGGGAAATCTTCAAAAGATCCCTTACCACTCTGGGGGAAGAGGCCGGGGAATGTGAGATTTCTACTCACTAAAATCCCCTCGGCAGCCTTCTAGCACATCTAGGGAGGCTCCAGGATCTGGTTATTGACCTACCTAGTCGTTTGGTGGCTAGTACTACATTTCTCCAATCATGGTCTCCACGCGAGGACCATTCTTACATACTTATTTTTTCCACAGATAGATATACACTCTAGCTGCCCCCCATATAAACTTTGTACAGAGGGACAGACCTTCAACAACTCATATAGAGACTGGGATGGTTAGATCAGTTAGCAGGGGATTGGGGTACTTGTATTGGTTATGTGATCTATTGTCCTCAATTAAATTGGTCATATCAAGCTATAACAGGGAGTGTCAAAATATAGTTGGTCAGTTCGTTAATAGGTATTAGAACTATAGTTGATTAATTATGTCATAAGGTTATTTAAGATTTCAGTTATTTACCACCAGTCAGAACGATGATGATCAAATCACATGCCTGCTTCATCACAGACTCTACATCAGGGTCATTTGCTTTGAGCTGTGCAGCTTCCTGGCTGTTCACCAACTCCTGCAGCCGTTGGCATACCAGCTGCACCCCACCTTCCTTTGCTATAAGGGTCTTCACTGAATCTGGAAATGATAACATACATTCCATTGAGTTCACCCATCGATAACACTCTTGAAAGTCCATTGCTGGACATAGGCCTTCCTCAACCAACTCTCCTTCTGATCCTGTGCTCGTAATGCAGTGGTCATCCGCTATCTTCTTCAGCTAACCACCAACGACACCATGAGTCAAAATCAGCTTTGTCCACTTTGACTATGATGCAGTGATAGCACACACTTTAGAGCTCTTGCATAATTTATTCAGTAAGGATCATTTTGAGGTCAACAAATCATCATCATCTCAAAACTAACACCGTCTTCGACGTAATAAGCTTTCTAATTAATATAATTTTGAAATCATTGAAATTGGTCCATCCGTTGAGATTTTACAACACATTGATATAGCCATGGGCGAGATGTGTAATGTGCAACAATGTAAGAAAATTGCTGAGTGCGAGTGGTCCTTGTCACATCACAGCAAAGTCGGCTGGTCAGTGTACATTGCCAGTAATTTGGTCATAACTTTGTAATTATTATGATAGAAATAAAAAATTTATAAAGTAACCCTACATGCCTGTAACTTAGCTATAAAACTTTCATTATTTCACCGTCATACAGATTAATAAGGTTTTCATTGCTTATGTAGGTTGATAAGTAGAGACCGGATTATATGCATTTGCATATTTAGCCTATTCTTGGTGATCATTGCATATTTTACCTAATATCTAGTTATGATGCATATTATCGGTACATTTACAATATTTTTCTGAGTGCCATGCACTCACCCTGCGTTCCGAAATGCGATAAAAGTGATAATATCGCGAAAAATTCGATGACAATGACAATTAATACGAAAATGTTAATCATAATCATAAATTTGAAAAAAAAATTGATTAAATGTAGGGTTCATTTACAAATGTGTTTTATTTAAAATTGTATCTACCCAAAACGGCTCAAATATAAATCTAAAAATTAGTAGATTTTAAAATGCGACCTCGTAGATTTCTGTAGATTTTAGCAGTGTCTTTGGTTCTTCCCTCTGGAGATTCCCTCATTAAAATAATAAAATATAATAAGATATATAAATTGTTACTTGTTAAAACATGATGCGCGTGCTCATTGATCTGTAATTTAGTTTATATTTATTTGTGTGAAATTTGATGCATACCATGCCTTTGGAAAAATTTTATTTGCATATTTTGCCAATTTTCATGCATATTTCAAGCATTTTTCATGCATATTTGCATGCATATAACAAGCTTTTTATGTTGCATATAATCCGGTCTCTATTGATAAGGAATTGTGAAAATAGGTAAGAATTCAGCTTTAGTCAAATATTACACACAAGTTTAGCTACTGTAATATTACTTACAATGATAATATAGCGGTTATGCTTACCGTGTTCAGCTTGGCTGTTCAAGTGTTCCAGACAAAGCTCTGAGATCTCAATACTAGTTGTGTCTTTCAGTACAAACAGTACTGATTTGTTTACGTCCTCGTCAAACAGGAACTCAGGATTATTATCATTTACGACACTCAGAATCATCAAAGCTGTGTGAATTATATCATCGTTCATATCATTTTTTATGATTTCAGACATCAATATTTTAGATTGGGATTCAATCACACCTTCTTTGACTAGAGATTCACTAAATTCCTGCCCACCAATAGCATAGTTAAGTAGTGTTTTGTCTACGAGCATTTTGATTTCATTTAAATTAGAAGAGTTATTCCCCAGGGTACTTTCTAGTAGCTTTCGTAGGATTTTCACCCCGTTATTCTCAAGAATAATTTTTCTTGAAGAATCACAATCACAACACAGGTTTCCTAAGGATCTGCAACACTGTTTGAAGAGTTCTATTTTGTCTGTTGTCAGTTCCTTGTCTAAGATTTGCAGTATGGGCAAAATAATATTCTTCTGTGCATATGTCTCTCTTTTTATATCACACTTTGCTAGTTCGGAGATTGCTTGTATTGTTAGTTGTACGATAGTTTCATCGCTACTTTGCACTAATGATTTAAGACACTCAGAAACATCATATTCATAACTTTTCCCAGAGGATATAATATCCAATAACTTTGCGCGCAAATCATTCGTGTTGCTTATGTTCTGGATAACTAGAGTTTCGAAAGATGTAGATTTCTTCGCAGAAGGGCCTTAAAAATGCTCAAAACCTTTAATTATTAGTAAAATTCGATTAAACGTACATTATTAAAATTTAATTAACATACCGTCCATAATGTTGTACTGAAAAGGATAGTGATAGATAAATAATTTGTATTAAATCATCAATGGAACACAAAGTTATAACATCGTCCGTGTTTTATTTAGATTAATTTCAAATAAAATCGCTAAAATTTTGGGAAAAATAGAATCAATAGAATCTGTGAATTCTACGAGTCGAAGTGAGTCGAAGTGTTGAGTTTGGCAATGACGCCAATGACAAATGACATTGACAGTGTTAGGGCCTTAAGGGATATACAGAGAATAAAGATCGATATAAGGTCATAGATTTATTAGTTTATTAAGTACCTACCTATGTTTTTCTGCAAGGCGTCAAACCAACAATCATTAGTATGGATTTGTCATAGTTGCAAAAAGAGAATCCTGCTGCAAGCAAGCTGGAGTCGCTGGATGAGTTTGTGGTCCGGTTGGCACGTGTTATGTATAATCGCTACGACAATGGGCCAAATCCACATTTATGGGGGAAAGCAATATTGCATTCGCGCCCCCTGAAGACCGACTGCTCCTTATAGAGCTGTTGGACCTTCTTCCCCCCAACCATCAGGGGGTAAATAGCGGCTAATTGCTTCGGAGGGCACGTAAAGCTGTCGGTCCCGGTTGTTTTCAATGGTGGAAACAGTCGTTAAGCCTTGTCGAAGACCTTCGGGTGGCTTGAGAACATTCGACACTGGGTTGGCCACTCACCCCTCCACCAATCCGCATTGGAGCAGCGTGGTGGAGTATGATCTAGACCTCCCGCAGCATAGTCTGTGGGGGAGACCCGTGCCCAGCAGTGGGTCGCAGCACATTTTATTATTATGAGTAGATGCTAAGTAGTGTTTATTGTTTAATATGTGATAACTTTAATACAACTAATTAAAAACCAATAAACAGTTTTATTTGGAAACTTTGGTTGTAATAATATTATGATAATGTCGTTAAAGTTCATAAGTTCATAGTTTATTGGTAACGATAGGATTATGAAGTAACTGCATATACATACATAAATAGATAATATAGTAAACCGCACTGCAAGGGTATCCCGCGGGCGCTTGCCACACCGATATCGGTAAGAGAGATCCGATCCGACGTAGTGGCGTTTCACTCACATTTGGCCTACGTGACGAAGCTCGCATAGCGACGCCGATATCCGTAAGAGAGGTCCGATCTGGAATAGTGGCGTCTCAGGTGCCTACGTGACCTATCTCACATAGAGACGCCGAACCTCGCTCTTCCAGCGCCCGGCGACGCTAGTCCGCCTTCCGATTCCAACCCGCGCTGACCTGCACGCTCTTACGTCTTAAATCCTAACTCGCGGATAACTTTGTGAACAATCAAATAGGCTACGTACCTACTTCTTTAAAACTTGTAATGTGTTATCTAAATAATCTAAATACATATAATAAATAATATTAATTCCGAATAAACCTGTGATGTTTTCTCTGAGTCTCAAACCTCATATGTGGCGCCTAACGTGTGTTTTCTGCGGTTAGGTATTTATTTTGAGCAAGTGCAGTCGTGAACTTTTTCGTAACCGCGTGTGCTTATACAAATTTAACTTTTCCGCGTGTGTTCCGTGTTCTTAGAAGATGCCTAGGCCAACGACTAGAAGTAGAACGGCAAGCGGGAACGGCAGGGAGACATCTCCCTCGCGACCGTCCACGCCTAAACCCGTCGCGTCGTCGCCGTGTGAAAACGGCGACTTTTTCGTGCCGCCGACAGACGCCGCCGACGCCACATTCTCGAACGCGAATGTGGCTACCATAATCGCGTCACTCCAACAATCGCAAGCGAATGCTTTCAAGGAGTTGTTGGATTCGGTGCTGCGCACGAACGCATCCACTCCAGTATCGTTACTAGTGCCAGGGCAAGGCACCCTGGCCCGTTGCAAGGCATTCTTTACGGGACGAGAATCGGTCGAAGCATTTATCGACGCTGTGGAAGCCTACAGCGAGTGTGCTCAAGTCGGCGACTCAAATATTTTGCGTGGGTTAGCTTACCTACTCAAGGATGAAGCGGCTACGTGGTGGTTAGGCATAAAGGATAACGTCACGTCGTGGTCACAAGCCAAGGTGAACCTAGTCAGTGCCTTCGGTGACCGCAGACCACCTCATCGGATTTACAGAGAGATATTTGCCAAAGAACAAGGCAACGAAAATACGGACATTTTTGTAGCGCGTGTCCGCGCTCTGCTGTCCAGAATACCAAGGGGAGACTTATCTGTGTCGGCACAAATCGATATTGTGTACGGACTACTCGCCACAAGAATCAGGAAAAGATTACGGCGAGAAGAATGCAACAGTTTCGCCGACCTTATTCGTCAAGCCCGCGAGATCGAGGACGCAACCGACAACAAGAAAATCGACCTTAAAGTTCAAAACGCGGCTATGCCGCCAACGGGCGAGCGACGCGCGCAATGCACGCGCGTGCCATCGAGCGCGACGCGCGTGTTGCACGCCGCGTCTCCGCCGCCGCCCCGCCCGTCGCAGCCGCCGCCGCCGCCGCCGGAGTCCGCGAGAGCCGCTCGCGCGCAGTCTGTGTTTCCCGACGGCGACGCGGTGCGGGCTAAGCCCGCCGATACGCCTTTGCCGTTCAGCTTTGCACGCAAGCAACGAGTTTCCTGTGCGTATTGCAAAAGGTTTGGACATTCAAAAGATCAGTGCCGTAAGTTGAAGAACAATGGTGAGTCAAATTTTAATAATAACCTTGCGGCTGTGAGTGATAATGTAGATATAGAGAGTGATGAAAGCTTCTACAGTGTCCACGTACGCGATAAAAAGTGTTTTCCTAATAAGGCAGGGAACGTTTCATTTAAGGCGATGAATCTTGGCAATAATGTATTTTCTAATAAGGCGAGGAACTTTTCATTTAAGGCGATGAATGTTGATAATAATGTATTTTCTAATAAGGCGAGGAAATTTTCATTTAAGGCGATGAATCTTGACAATAATGTATTTTCTAATAATAGTGTCTGCAGTGTAAAAGAGCATGCACGCGGTAGCGATGTTATAGGACCGTGTACTAGTCGCGATTCACGTCCAATTTTTAATATTAGCATTTTAGGCTGTAAAGGCACCGCGTTAATAGATACTGGCGCAAAACATTGTATTGCGGGCCATACGCTATACGCTCTCCTTCTACGCAAAGGTCATCCTCTAAAGTCATCCTTACGCGAAATTAAACTCGCTGACGGGGTTGTTAGGTCAATGGAGGTTTTAACCACCATCTTAGAGGTGTCTTTGCAGGGCACAAAAATAACTATTCCGTTTTTGATTTTCCCGGACGCCGAGAATAACGAGACGCTATTGGGCATCGACTTCATAACTGCGGCGAGGGTGGTTATTGATTTTAATGCTGAAACATGGTTTTTCGCTGGAGAACCCATGTTTAGGTATAAATTATTCTTCGAGCCGATTTCACGTAGTATATCCTGTGCTTATACAGATGTCCTTAGGGACGACGAAGGAACGTGCCTTACATCAACGGAACGAGATGCGCTGGCGGTAGTTCTCACCAGACACGCCCACATTTTTAGAGCAGGGGGAGGCCCTACGCCAATCACAGAACATCACATCGAAACGGGTGAACACCCGCCGATTGCTGTACCACCTTACCGCCTGAATCCTGCGAAGAAACAGCTGATGAAATCGGAAATAGAGAAGATGATAAGAGATGACATCATTGAAGAGTGTGAGTCAGCTTGGTCTTCACCGGCCCTTATGGTGCCGAAGTCAAATGGGGAGATCCGTTTTTGTGTCGACTACAGGCGCTTAAACGCAGTGACCAAGGCTGACACTTATCCGATGCCCCGCATCGACGAGCTGCTACAAAGCACAAAACGTAACTGCTACATGAGTACGCTGGACCTACGGTCTTCTTATTGGCAAGTGAGTGTCAAGGAGGCTGATAGGGACAAGACGGCCTTTATTTGTTTTCTGGGGACCTATCGGTTTAAAAAAATGCCGTATGGGCTTCGTAATTCTCCGGCCACGTTCCAGCGTCTCATTGACCGTCTGCGGTCCTGCCCTGCATTACAAGATGTAACTGTCCTTGCTTACTTGGACGATTTACTCATCATATCAGAAGGGTACAGTCAACATCTGCAGGATCTCGAAGCAGTATTTAAACGTCTGGCTGAATTTAACCTCCATGTAAATAGGGAGAAGTGTGCATTTGCTAGAGAACGTGTCAAATATCTTGGCCATATAATATCTCAAGAAGGTATTTCCACCGATCCAGAAAAGGTGAGTGCCGTGCTTGACATGAAAGAGCCTTCTAATCTAAAACATCTCAGAACCTTCTTACAAACGTGCTCATGGTTCAGAAAGTTTATACCTAACTTTTCGAAAGTAGCTGAACCATTGACATGGCTTACGAGAAAAAACCAAACCTGGATTTGGGGATCGGAGCAGGTCAAATCATTTGAAGATTTGAAAAATCTTTTGACCTCTGCCCCTATATTAATTCAAGCTGATTTTAATAGCCCTTTTATTCTGCGCACAGACGCAAGCAACTATGCTTTGGGCGCAGTTCTATTACAGGGCGATGGTAACCAGGAAAGGCCCATAGAATACGCCAGCCGACTTCTCAATGCCGCAGAGCGCAATTACTCCACCACGGAAAGGGAGGCGCTCGCGGTAGTTTGGGCGGTTGAACGTTTTCGGCCTTACCTAGACGGCCAACCAGTAAGAATTGGCAGTGACCATCAACCTCTGCGATGGTTACTCTCACTTAAATCTCCCTCCGGCAGATTAGTCCGTTGGGCCCTCAAGCTCCAATCGTTTGATATAACATTTGAGTATACCCCTGGGAAAGCAAATGTCGTGGCAGATACGCTGAGCAGACCAAACTGTTACAAAGAGTCGCAAGGAGACTGTGGCATCTGCTCGGTGGTATGCGACTTGCCAACGAAGACCCCTGGTCAACTCCGCAAGGAACAGGAGAGCGACCCTGAGGTGGTAAAAATTATCAAAGAGCTTGAGGGTGCCGATGAAGTCGCTACCCAGAGATGGTTAGGAAGGGGATACCTGATGGACCAGGGAATCTTATATCGGTTTAATCCTGATGCAGAGAGTGATTCTCCACAACTGGTTATACCATCTAACGAAATCAACAACATTCTTAAAGAGCTACATGATTCTCCAACTGCCGGACATCCCGGTATTGACAGAACGTATCAAAAAATCGCACAACTATTCTATTTTACAGGGATGCGGAGAATAATCACTGATTATGTAAAAGCCTGCATTCACTGTCAACGTTACAAAGCATCAAACACCAAACCTCCTGGCTTACTCCAGACACCAGTACTTAATCAACGCAACGAAGTTCTGGCGATAGATTTATTTGGTCCCCTACCGGAAGGAGATCAGGGGGAGCGATGGATCTTACTCGTTGAAGACACTGCGACCCGCTGGACGGAGCTGTTCGCGCTGAAGGTAGCTACTGCAGAAGTATGCGCTCAAACTCTCATAGATGAGTACTTTATGCGTTTTGGGGCTGCCTCGTAGAATCGTCTCAGATAACGGGGTGCAGTTTGTATCCAGAGTAATGCGCACATGCTTATCCATATTGCGCATCAAGCAAAATTTTATACCTCTTTACCATCCGCAAGCCAATCCTGCAGAGAGGAAAAATAGAGACTTAAAAGCCATGCTGGCCCTCTTAGTAGAGGATAACCACACTTCTTGGCCAAAGATGTTGCCTGTGATCCGGTTTGCGCTAAATTCTTCAAAATGTCGTACCACTGGCAAGACACCGGCTTTCTTGTCGTTTGGTAGAGAGATGAGGTCCCCCACAGAAGTGGTTTATGACATTCGTGGTATAGTGGACAAAGAGAATTTTGTTCCTCAAGTCAACGAATATATGGAAAAATTTATAAAATCCTTGGCAAGTATTAGAGAACGTATTGAAATCCAACAAGATAAGTCTAAGGAGTACGCTGACAAAACACGTAGTCCTTCAGTAAATTTTCAAGAAGGTGACTTGGTACTTATTAAATCACACTTACTAAGTCAGGCTTCAAACGATGTGACTGCAAAGTTTTTCCCCAGACGCGATGGACCTTACAGAATTTTGGAGAAATTAACCCCCACAACGTACAAAATTGCAAGTACCGACCAACCAAATATCTCCTTGGGAAAATTTCATGCACAGGACATAACCAGGTACCTGGGAAGCGAGGAGTTTCTACCTAGGCCTGTTGTCCCGAAGAGGAAACGGGGAAGACCGGCGAAAGCGAAAGCTACTGGTTCTGATACGCTAGTCCAGGTGCGAGGGCGTTCACCAGCACTAGAGGGGGAGTGTATAGTAAACCGCACTGCAAGGGTATCCCGCGGGCGCTTGCCACACCGATATCGGTAAGAGAGATCCGATCCGACGTAGTGGCGTTTCACTCACATTTGGCCTACGTGACGAAGCTCGCATAGCGACGCCGATATCCGTAAGAGAGGTCCGATCTGGAATAGTGGCGTCTCAGGTGCCTACGTGACCTATCTCACATAGAGACGCCGAACCTCGCTCTTCCAGCGCCCGGCGACGCTAGTCCGCCTTCCGATTCCAACCCGCGCTGACCTGCACGCTCTTACGTCTTAAATCCTAACTCGCGGATAACTTTGTGAACAATCAAATAGGCTACGTACCTACTTCTTTAAAACTTGTAATGTGTTATCTAAATAATCTAAATACATATAATAAATAATATTAATTCCGAATAAACCTGTGATGTTTTCTCTGAGTCTCAAACCTCATAATAATTATTAACATCCACACACAGAACAAACACAAGTGTTCGTCACACAAATGTTTGTCCTGAGTAGGATTCGAACCCACGACCCCTGGCGTAACAGGCAGTCACTACCGATTGCCAACGGGCCCGTCAAGTTTCTAATCTCGTTAAGGTAATTAATAAATTAAGTACCTATCATCTTTTTTTGGATGAACTCTCTTCGACTCGAGAGGCCGGGGTGTGTAAGATTATTAGCTACCTACCTAAGTACCATACAGGAATGATTCCTTCCTTCATGCTAAGTACTCACTTGAACCCCTTCGGCAGCCCTTCTGCGCGTGTAGGAAACCAGGAAGGCTCAGATCAGTAAATCTGGTATTCTAACGATTACTTCGCCCGTCCGTTGCGAAAACCTACAGTAGGTAAGTGATGTTAAATTGTACTTACCAATGCGCTCTATTACTACTACTAATGCCTGGCAGTAATGTTATCGGTAATGTGCTAAGTCAGTCAATCTGTTTTCTCCATTCTCCTATACTAATAGTCGCGCTGTTGGAAACGGGTTCCCTTGTCCCGCTGCTGGGCACGGGTACCCTAGTCCCGTTGCTGGGCACGGGTACCCTTGGAATGAAAGAGGTCTTAGAGGGGAATGTGCCAAGTACCAAGTATGGATTTGTAGACTTCACATGCCTTCAAGAACACTCCTTGGATGCAGGGGTTAGCTCTATCAGCGTGTTGTTGCCCAAGTTTCACTGACGCTATGCCGTATGATATTATTATGACCTCATGCAATTAGAAGCCATATTCACTTATCTGAAATTGCTGTGCAGTGACCCTAGATTTATTTTACTACTTTCTGAATAATAATTTATTATTGCAGATAATACGAGTACCTAGGTATCTATGTCATTGAAAGTTGTTTGATAATTTGCGTAATTTGATACCATACTTACGTTATTTTTAAAATAGATTACATTATTATGGTATCAATTAATATTTAGGACTTACCTCTACAGCGGCCGGGCACGGGTCTCTTCTCATAATCGAGACGAGCTGGAACGTACCTACTGGCGGAACGAATAATGGCCAAACTCATTGTCGGAAGTTATTAGACCTGTAGTGGTTCAGTACCTACCTGTTACCATACCTCCGAACAATACCTCATACCTTCGAACCAGGTTGTAGGATATAGGCTTCCGAGCGGGATGATTTTATGAGTAGACTTTTATCTTACGGTAATAATCAAGTCGCGCGGTGTGCCCTCCGAAGCACGAAAACGCCCAAGAATTTTTATTTTATCACAAGCGTCGATCCCCGAACGGTATAGTATAACACCAATAACACTATATCGATCAATGGATAATATCTCAAACGCATTTTGTTTGAAATGAAAATGATTTATTTCGCGATTGGCAGCAACAAAACTGATACAGGAAAAAGAAACAAATTAATAAATGTTTATTCGTTCCTATTCTTGTCGTGTTCTCGTGTTGCGCAACATAAGAGGGAATTATAAACAATTAAAAGGATCGGTTCCCGCGGGACCGAGGCGGTTACAACTACTTCACCGTATCTACATGCTGATGTTTTTATCCTTTACAACTGTAAGCTGTGTACAAGTATTTGTCAACATATTCACCAAATATCTACCTACAAACTAAGATAGTTTTAGTTAGATACTACGACTACTGTTATTATAGTGACATTCGTCGAGTCACTGAAGAATATTTACGAACTCAGGGCCACCGCGGACACAGCATTCATGATTTAGGTACGCTTCTGTGTAAAGAAAAGTCTTTACCACACAAAATGGCACACAAAAATTATTCGCAAGACTACCTACATTAAAATATTTTTCTGTGTATGTTTCGAAATTTAAAAGTTTAATCAAACGACATATTCTCATTTTAAGTACATATCCAACACGTTTCTCATTATTTATTGGCGGTTTTTTATATTTTTTATCAATCACTGTTAACATTTTATTTTCATTTATGTAATGTTCTGATTTGTTTCTATAATTCTATGTAATGTGCCTATCTAAGTCTAACCACCTAGTTACATGCCTATGACAAGTTCTTATTCACGTAAAATAATGTTAGACTGCATATCGCATCAAATTATTTAAAACAGTGCATAGCATTAAGCGATAGTGGCGAAGTACCAACCTACTTAGGTAAATCAGACGTCATTTATAGCAAAATTTTATCATCCTGTGTATTACGACTATGATCACCTCCATAAAACCAATAATAACGCAGAACAGAGACAACTTATGAATCAAACGGAACGTAACCGAACATGTCAAACAGTTGGATTCCAATTACGAATAATTTTTTATTATTTATTTTTTTAGCTTGTTAATGCTTGGAATTTAGTTTTATTTTGTTTTGTTTTAGCCTTGTTATTGTGATTTGTAAAGTGATTGTTTTTTGTGATAAATAATGTATTTGTGTGGGATGTCTGATTTTTTTCGCAGACACAGGCCTTATTTTGAGAGGGTAAGTTTAAAACGATATTTTTTATGAAAACTAACAATTACAATTTATGTTACTAGGTATAAGTGCTAAATATTATGTTAGTATCAATTCAAAAGCCTAGGTTGGTACAACATTTCTTAATATTTTCTAAGCAGAACCAAAAATCCTAAAAAAAAAATTACACAATATCGTAATGTGTAGGTACCTCATAAAGTTTCAAAGAAACGGTATTATGCTTTATTCGTGATCAAGAAAATTTATTTATCCATTAATTAATATACTACACAAATAGACGTAACTCAACCAGACTAGTGTCCATTTCTAATTGGTCTTCGGCGCCAGAAACCTTCGGAACAACAGTAATTTTTTTTGATTGCTTCTTCTGAAGGCACGTGATTTCGTAGATGGTTCTTGTCCGGTTGAGACATCCGAAAAAATTTGCCAAGCATAATCACATGCTTATTTAATTACTAACCTTTTAACCAATCCTCATTGGACCAGCAATGTGGACGCGTGTGTTACTTTAGACCAGCCAGTCAAAAAGTTTCTAAGTTTCCCTCCAATTCGCTTTTTTTTTATCTTGTGAGGAAAGACCATAGCTTAGATAGACATTTTAGCAGACCTATGGGATAGGCATAGGATAGGTCATTATCTAGATATACGAGTATGTAGTAGATTCGATTCAACGAAACGCTGCTTGAATGACAAACTCACGTTTTGGATTCAAACGATTTATCTAGCAAATGTTTATTTTTTAAATGTGAGTTATGTTACCTTTGGAGGTCTTTATATCGTTTCATGTTGTTAAAATCGACGTCGACAATGCTGGCAGGTGGCAAAGCCGTAATGCACGCCGTTTTGTTTAGAAGATGAAAATAACGCGAGGCCTTTGCACTGTGATCCATTACTATCTGTGCGCGAAAATAGTTTCATTATTATTGGAGTTCTGTCCTCTGGCTGGGATAGTTCAACGGTCGAACTGGGTTGCCGTAGATTGGTTCCGTACTCATATTCCAAAAAAAATAAAAATTGAAGCTTACTAATTTAATTTTAAAATAATTTTCTTTTAGAATTTGTGCACGCTAGATTTGTTATTCCCATCCCCTCTCCACTCTTGGGTGCTGGATAAGACTTTTAATATAAATAAGAAGAATCTTTGTACTAAACTTTTGTTATCACTTTTTTTTACATAGTATTGTGTACATATACTTTAAATAAAAATAAATGAGCCGCAATGAAGTTCAAGAAAGGCGAACCAGTAAAATATTCCCCTACTAAACTTAAATAGGACGTAGATAGAGTATTCTGACGTTTATGTGTTAGGTACTTGCATTTTACTTGCACTTGGTTTGGTATTCAACAATTTCAGCCATTGGACTATTTCTATTAGACTCTCAGGATAAATTGGCATAGTAATAGTTCCTTAATGTTTTCTTGAGTATTTTGTAACATATCTACATACTACTTACGATGTTATTCAGGCGAATTGGTAATCGGCTGAAAACTTCGTCAAATTATTTTCAGTCCCATTTTTTTGCTCTTCTAGTATTAATTAAGTTGGAGTTTAAAAACGGACATAATAACCATAAATAAATCGTTAATTACAATTAAATGTCGCACTATTTAACGATAAGCGATACAGTTAAAAAAACGAATACTAAAACGACCAGAATATAATATACAAGATGTATGTAAGTAAACATTTACCTTGACATTTGATTGACTTACATTGATTGGCCGCCAAGTGATTTGAGGTCGGATGTCTTTGGAAACGCATCGATGTACAATTGGATGTTTTATTATATCGTATGTTGAACAATGCGGGTTATTTTGATAATGTCGTCTGGCCAAGTGCGACGCCGACCGCTGTTCAATAAACGGCGCCAAAATTAGATTCTGTGGAATTATAAATACAGTGTGTAAGACGATGTCAACAAACGGACTGTGGACGGAGTGAAACCCACACGAATACATTGCAGACGTACGTTTGATAGCACAGCAATGTGTTAACTCAGGAGCCTGTAGGCAGTCACGGAACGTTCGAGGGAAAGAAATGCTATGGAAAACCATAGGGCTAGTTGTATAACTTTCCTGATCAAGTTTATCAGTTCATTCTGATAAATAAACATTATTTTTCCAGCATCAGACCATGGTTACCATATGAGATTAAAGTCCTCGTCAATACGAATCTAACGAGCCCTAACTCGATGGGGTTGTGTCGTTTTATTCAGGAGCTCCTATTTCCACCTTCCAGTATCAGATCAGCTCACGTCATCATAATACTGCATTGTCACGCAATATACGTATGCATGCAAAATTTCAGCTCAATCGGAAACCGGGAAGTGGGTCAAATTTCACATGCAGATTCATTACAGACAACGGGACAGGTGAAACTAATTAAAAGCATGTAAAAAGGATCAAAATAATGTCAAATCCCTGGGGAAACTGTAAGTTTGACAGTTCAAACCGTAAAATTGAAACTTGATGTCAAACGTTGGTGAAAAGTTTACTAGATACATAAATACTATCAAACTTGCAGATGGGGGAGATATTTGTGGCCCAACCGAGATAATTCCACCACTACAACCCTTTCTTTGTCCCACTGTTGGGCACGGGTCTCCTCTTAGCTTTTTTCTACCTTTAGTCTACCACGCTGGCCAAGTGCGGTTTGGCAGACTTCACGTGCCGCCGAGAACATTATGATGAACTCTCAGGCATGTACGAGTAGGTTTCCTCACGATGTGTCCTTCACCGTTACAGCGAGTGAAATCACAAGTCATTGGTGCGTGCCGCTGGGGATTGAACCCGGACCGCTCGAGTGAGAGGCGAGTTCGATAGCCACTGAGCTGTCTGACGGTGTGAGGCATATTTCAACACGTTGCTCCAATACACTTCAATTACGTTTGAATAATTGACTCAATTAAGCCAAATTCAATTGTTTTTAATTTAGCCATTGAATTTAGCACTTTTTAGAAGGCACACTGATAGAAGCTAATGCTAAGCTCTTCTTTTGATTCGACTACGTGAGAATAAATAGACCTCCTAATAATAGTAATATTAGAATCTAATAATTAATAGAATCCCTATTATTCTCACGTAGTCGAACGCAAAAAGTTCTCGTGACGAACAAATCTGTCGTGAAAAGACAATTTATAATATAATAACATAAGCATCGCATCGTCGTCGCTTGTTTATTTTAAGAAACGAGAGTAGATTTTCTTTCTTTCTTGTCTTTGTAATGGCCTACCTGGTAAATTATGTATTTTGTGTAGTTCACACGATTTCATAGAGTTATTTCCAATCTTTTTCTGTACTGTCAAGGTCAATCATGTTCCAAGTGAAAAATGGATTTCATGAACATATTTCCAATCTTTTTCTGTACTGTCAAGGTCAGTCATGTTCCTAATGAAAAATGTTTATCTTTTTAAAATCGTTTAGTCTAGATACAAGTGCTTTCTTTTTATGTTAGTTTTGAGTTTCGCGAGCTTACGTATTTCACTCCCTCTTTTTATTTTTATTTGTAGATCTCTTGTCTGCCTGACGACGCACGTTAAGATAATCCTATCTTCTACACTAATCTTAGTGTGTGTATTGTGTGTAATAAATATTTTGACGTAATTAGAAGGTTAATGCTAGTTTAACAATTGCAGAACTTATGGGTGGTGGTTTATAGATACATTTTTCTTTTATTTCAATTTGAATACCACCACATACAAATCAATATTGATTGATCCTAAAGTAAATTTAAAATGGTGTTCCTATGCTACCTAAAATTATTTGTTGATATATACACAATATTAATTATCAATTACGTATTAGGATGTCGAGTTCGCATGACACATTCTACGCGTAAAATCGTATACACCGCTGCGGCTTACGTACAGACAAACAATACGTGCCCCTTCCTAGGTTCATTGCTATCTCCACACTACGCATCCACTGATCCAATTTTAAATGTCAGATAGATAATTGTGCAATGCGCTGGCCACGGCTCAACACTGTCGTACAGACCTGTCTC
The DNA here is from genome assembly GCA_944567765.1 of Carterocephalus palaemon. Classification (NCBI taxonomy): domain Eukaryota; kingdom Metazoa; phylum Arthropoda; class Insecta; order Lepidoptera; family Hesperiidae; genus Carterocephalus; species Carterocephalus palaemon. Next base: position 13,778,943 of record OX155643.1, read on the forward strand.
CTGCTAATTCAGTTCTCGCCTCTTACCCCACAAGCGTCCCGGTGTAACGCTTTGGGTGATCGACGTGTAAAACGTTCTAAACTTGAAAATTAAAAAGAAAATTGTGCTGTGTCATGGGTGTTTGAAAGTGCTTCGATTTAAAAAATAAAAAATTAAATTCAAACAAAGAACTATGGAGCGGAAAAGGTGATTGATACGGAACTGTATTTTGCTGTTGTTTTAAAATGAAAGAATGGTGTAGTGCATAGTGTCTAGTATTCGGAAAGATATATATACGCTTCAGAAATATATCGTTATGCTATTGTTCACTGTACAAAAGCACATAGCTGCAGTTTGCAGATCTCTGTAAAGCAGTTACTGCCATCATAATAGTTTTTCATAATTTAATCCTGATTGGCACCCATCACATTCATGCGCACGTCCACACTTTAACACGATCTTGCAGTTATCAGATTAGATACTTACTTCACTGAAGCTGTTTATTTGTATTTGAATTCTTATTTGAATGATAAAAATTCAAAAATAAATTCGTAGTCCTGAATATCCAACTTTCTTGTCAACCGATTATCTTTTTCTGTTTTTTACAGCTATTAACGAACTTTTGCTAGATACGAGTATCAATAAAAGAGTCAAACAAAAATAAACTGCGCACATCTTGACTTTAAATGACTCATTCCATTCAGGAACTTAATTTATGGGCACTTAATGTAATATTTCTGTCACTATGATAATTAACTATACATACATAATTGAATTTTTGAAAATGTTACTCTTGTTTACGAGATGTAACTAGCTGTTGGTCATTGAGTTGAGAAATATTACGATAATTTCATGGTTGGCCATCGCTATAATTAGTATCCTAGAGTGATATGATAAGAACCGAGTACAATAATTTGTTTGGTCTATGTGAGTAATAAAAAAAATTAACTTGATTTCTAATTTCTTTAAAACGTTTTTTCTTCTACTGACCCTCGATTATACGGAATCTTAATATTGTTTGAAATTCTATTAATGGTAGTTTAACTACACCTTAGGAGTTACAAAACATCTGTAATGAATTGTATAGTGTAGTAATGTTGTAGTATGTATATCAGGTAGCTACTAATAAGGACTATTTAAACTTTTACCATCTATCAATCCATATTCATAGCGTTGGGGTCATTTAAATCAAAAGCCCGATTTATAAAAGTGAACTGTATATTTTCATTCTTCACAATAATTTCCATAGGTAATTTCTTCATTAGTTGTCATACTAAGACATTATATACTAAAACACATCAAAAAATATTTCTATTAAATCGACGATACACTGTAACTATTTACAATTTATAAAATCTTATTATTGATGGTTAAATGGTTGTATTAGGACGTGTATTTGACATTGAACACATATTTCCAAACATTATCTGTAAAGTTATCTTCAGTCTTCTTAAATAACCATAGATCACCTGCATCTCAACACTATCACTGACATCGCTCCAAGCCACACTTTAGCGCTAGTCGCCAAAGAAACTTCTCTTAAAAGGAGCTAAATTTTCAAAATTTAAGGCCTATTCAGTTAAGTGGTATTCGCTGAAGTTTCTTTGACGACTAGCGTTAAAATGTGGCATTCTGCTAAATAATTAGCGTCATCATTCACAGCCACAGCGCAATCAATTCAGCCAAATTGTAGCACTACTACACCGTAGCCTAATCTGCTACATGGCCTTGCTACGAGCTACACCCTAGCGCAAACAGCTTCGATCAACAACACCTAGGTCGATGGCATTAATACCGTAACCTGCTACATCTCAGCGCTATCAAGGTACCGTAGCAGCTACACCGTAGCGCAATCAGCCCCATATCGCCGTTCGTACTAATACGTCCTCTTTCGTCGCAACTAACCCGAAGGATGTTTCGCCCGTCGATCTTCCGCGGCTTAAGCGTGGACGCGGCTGACACATCAACGTATGGCCTCGACAGGAGCCGGCGGGCCTCCCTGAGCGCTGAGCAGCGCAGGAAACTGAGCATGCTCAGGACCTCGAGCATCCCGCTGCCACTGTCACCGGTGAGCCACATTTACCATTTGGTACCCTGCCCGAGAAAATGCTGTAATCAGGTACCTATTGTAGATGTCCCGTATGCACTGCTAGTGACGCTCTGGTGCCTAATATTGGCTGCTAATAACCTTCAGTGTTGATTTTGACTTAGCTCTTTCATACTAGCGTTTAGCGTTACCAAGCCCAGCAAACCAAGGTATTCATTATCTGAAGTATATATTCATAAGACATAGAAAAGTTAGACGTAGCAACTAGTTTTTTTCTAGATTTTTATTTTAAGAATGACTTATTTACTCTGACAATCGCTTTAAAATTATGTTTGATTTAAAAGATTTGGGGAAGACTGATAATTTTTTTTTTTAAATGTGAGAAACAGTAAGAGTAACTACAAAAAAAAAATTACCTTAGTAAGTAGATATACCAGTTAGTATGAAAGAGCTTCTATGTGACGTATTTTTTTGAAAAGTTGAAGCGTTTCTCTGGTTATCGAGTCTACTTTATGTCTCTGCTTACACATTAACCAAAGTATTTAACCAAGAAATGCATACCTATTTTACAAAACGTGTTATCACAGTATAATTATATGCCTTTCATACCTACCTAGTACATATTCCTCTAGAGTAATGGGTAGGGAAATAAATAGTTAATAAGTATTAATAAAAGGACTGTTTTATTATCTTATTACGTGAAGTCAGTCAAGTTATTGTTTCAAATAGAACTATTTACAGATTTCACAGATCATAAAATAAGGATTATGGTCACTGTAAAATGTCAAAGAAATATACATGTATATGTTATTGTACCATGTAAAATCCACTGCTTTGAGAATCCGTTTTATATTATGTACATGCATTATACTCCCTCCTTTTTTTTTTTAACCTATAATTTATCTATGTGTTTTATTGATAATCTAGGTGTATTGCCAGCCGATTGTAAGACAATTAGCAATATTTTTATTGTTATTCTATTGTTTACTAGCTGTTTGCAAATGTGTGTTTTACCTTTTTTTAATATATTTTTAATATATTAATTTCTTCTGTTTATCTTTAATTTTTATATGTGACCCATGTTCCTCACGTTACGTGTTGTCTATGGATGTCTTACGTTACGCTCACAAATCAGTACATTTTTTTAAAATATCTATTGCGATTGAATTATAAAGCAGTTATTCTCAACCGATTGAGATAAAAAAATATATATTTAAAATATGTACAAAGAAAAATTTTCAAGCTGGTAAATTAATACCTGAATATACATATAGTCAGGTAAGCTAATCGCTAAAGTAGGTCATACTATAGTAAGCTTGCTTTTGCTAGCAAAGACAAAGTCAGCTAGTATAATCTTCGACCTGACCTCCTTTGAAACCCCGGTTTCGCCCGTAATTGGATATACTAGACAGAATAAGCCGCGATTTGGTAAGGCTTCTGATTTTTCTTTATTTTCATTTGCGCCGCCGATATTAATGTGTAAAGACAATCATAATAATAAAGACGTTGTACCCCTTGGTATGAAAATTACGTGGATGGAGATGGATGAAATTTGGCATAGTTAAAGTTTATATGGAGAAGCTAACATTTTTATATACATAATACTAGCATTCCCCGCGGCTCCGCCCGCGTCATGTCGATTTCTGCGCAGAATTGACTGGAAGAAAATACCAATAGGCTTTGTGCTCGCCCATTGTAACTCTTTTAGAGGTGAGAAAAAAGATTAAATAAAAAAAAAATTTGCTCGACCATTAGGATAAGGTTTAAAATATAATCAGTATAGCCTTTCTCAACGGCAAACTTCAAAAAAGATTACCACTAATCAAAATCCGTGATATCGGTCAATAGATTAAAAAATGTACCGATAGATAAATTTGTCGATTAAAAATCGAACGATTATTTCAGTGTTGCGTCCATTTCATGGGAACAATACAATTTTTCGGGATAAAAAGCACGACTACACTACATCTATAAAAAAATGAAAAAATCACGTCAATTCATCATTCCGTTGAGGCGGAGAAGAAGGACAAACCAACAGTTTGTTTTTAATTTCATTATAGTAAAATACTTTACATTTTAAATCAATGGTATGATCACAGCTTAAAACCACTGGTAGCCACTATGCATAATATTTTAACAAGCTTTTTTTTCTGATAGATAATTGCTATTGGCCTTTTTGGCTTTAACAGCGTTACTAGAGTAGTATTTTGTTATCAAATAGTCGGTTTTGTTTTTATTGGCAAGTTGGCACTCATGGAAGTTGGCGTTATTTATACGCAGTTGAGCACGTGGCGAAATAATAAGCTATCTACTATTAATAAGCTATCTACATAATAATAAGCTATCTACTATTAATACACGAGTGTGATAAATATGTACTTACATATTTTATGTACCTACTATTAACGCATTAAAAAAAGTACCATATAATTTACTTTAGTAAATCTAATTTACTATTCTTTCTTTCTATTGTATTTAAGCCGAGTTTTGAATGTTATCTTTAATTCGTAAGCAAATTATTTATTTTACACTTTCGCGGCCAATGAACGAGATAATAGATCGTTTATATCTAATATCTATTTATACCTACGCATTATACGCAAGGCGGATCTACACCTTCCATGATAAGTAAAGTATACCTCTATTGTCCTCGAAAGTTCAATGGTAGGTTGGATTGGTAATTTTTTTTTCCATTTCTTATCACATCGATTTTCAGTTGTAAGGATTTTTTAATTTTGCTCTTGGTACTTTTGTTCTGCATTTATCTTTTTATGTGTCCTTACTCTGGCGTACATTGAATTATTGTACGTTAGATTTAATTAATACATTTTTTTTAATTTTTTTTTAAATTACCTCTTCCTATGCCCTCTGACTCTCACTACCCGATAACCCGATCTTCCTCTATTGACTCGCATACATCCGTCGCGTGGCCAAGACGACAATGTCGACCACAATCGGTGTTTAACCCAAATATTAGCAGACTAAACATTTTATCGGCGAGTTTATGCTAAGCTATATCGAGAACAGAAACTGCCAACAGCTGCTGTAATCCAACAATGCTTGCGGCCGTGCTGTAGCCAGATAGGTTAATGTTCTAACAGGCGACAGTATAGCGTGCATAAAATGTTTAGACAGGGTAAGCATTCATATCTATCTATCTATATCTTCGATCAATAATACACATATATATAAAAGGAGAAGCTGACTGACTGACTTAGGTACATATCAACGCAGGGCCTAAACTATAAGGGTTAGAAACTTGAAATTTTGCACAGGGGTTCCTTTTATAACGTAGGGGAGCACTAAGAAAGGGTTTTTGAAAATTCACCCCCTAAGGGGATAAAACGGGGGTGCAAAGTTAGTTGAAACTGCCGTTTTTGAAGTCAGTGAATGTCTAATTACACGCGAGCGAAGCTGCGGGCGTCCACTAGTTAAAAATATAGGAAATGTGGTTTTCCCCAAGATCATGAACGTGACCATCGTTATTGGTCGCCGCTATGATTTGAACCACAGAGTACCTACTATATTATTTGAACTCGCACACTCAAATGGAAGGCTGAATTTCAGACATCTGGACCCCGATTCTCGCACTGTCAGTTCTGTTATAGTATGTCTATAGAATCTTTTTTTTTACGCAGTAGTCATTTTCTCGAACGTGACATCCCGATATAGCCACCCTTGTTTCGACGTATGTTGAAATCGACATAATGTCTCCAAAGCGAGAATTGGATCTCTGGGCACGTCCCTGTAGCTCGGGACCAGAATAGTGCTACAGTAGTCCCTGTCTGACGTAAAAGCCAATTAAAAGGGGACTTCTGGGGCTGCGGGCGGTTAGAGGGGAACTCGAACCGTCCCTCATGTGACCCCGGGGAAGACGACGCTGTTTGTGGCTGCACAGCGTTGTGTAAACCGGGAAGAGCCCGTCTTGGTCGCAGCGCTGGAGGGCACCGGCGCGTTCTACAAGAGATCCCGGAGCCCTCCTGTAGCGCCGGAGTAGGCCACCGAGCGGGTTTAGTGGGTGAAAGTTCCACATAACCCGGCGTCGCTCCCACGACGTTCGGGTACCTTTTCAAGGTTTCCCACTCGTTAAACAAAAAATGGAGTGGTGGAGTATGCTCTAGACCTAGACCTCCCGCAGCAGTGTCTGTGGGGGAGACCCGTGCCCAGCAGTGGGACGTCTATGGGTCGCAGAGACAAACAAAAAATAGGGTCCCTGGGCATAGATATAATATGTTTTAAAAAAATCAGCTGAGTATGTATTACCGCTGTGGCTGTAGATATTTGTTAAACCACATCACATTTTATTTTACATTTTAACACTGCTAAAAACCCTGCAAACTTGACGTTGTAATTATAGAATATTGCGATGCCAACGTCCTCAAATTCTTCGCACACAGATCCGTCCTTCGTTCGCGACACATTCTTCACGTTTCCATCATAACTCGTAACAATGGGGTTTCGTAACACGTGCACCGGTTGGCACGAGGATGACGGAAGTTCGTAATCATTTCAAAATTATCTCCGCTCAAATGTTACGGGATTACCTACCTACTTTAAAAAATATTACAAAAAGCGCCATTCGTCTTCACGTTCGAAAAGGTCCAGCGTAGTAATTGCGTAAAAGGTTTCATGAATATTAATAATTCATTAAATTAATTCATTTAAAATGTCATGTTAATTTCGTGTAAATATGTAGGTATTAATAAAAAATATTTTTAAATAAAAATTTACACAAATAAAAATGCATTAAAAAGTAAAAAATAAGTTGTTGGTAAAATTGACTTAAATTTTGGGTTTTAAAGGTATTTCAACCAAAATATATCTTTGACGTACCTACCTAGATATTTCTTCACGGTATTTCTATATTCATAATTACTATAAATAAAAGCTTGATGTATTTATGTATGTATACGTATGTATGTAGTAAAAGCTTTTATTTAACTTCACTCGTATGTACGAGTGAAGTTAAATAAAAGCTTTTAATAAGTATATAAATAAATGAGATGAATTGATTCATATCGTGATATTGACATGATATGACTTGTTTGTATCGTAACACTATCTATTAATGTATAAAAAACAGTAGTAAAAAAAACACATATTCATACGATAGAATTTCAAAGTATAATTCCGCTTGTTTATTGACGCTTGTGAACTATAAATAACTTGCAATAACTTTAAACTGAAATATTGCTCGTTAGAATCATACAGGCGCAACAAACGGAGCATAAGCCCGATAAATCGGTATAAGCGAAGTTGTGAATAAGAGATTGTGTTGTAGGGTTTTTGCTGAAAATCAAAATCGAATTTGAAAAATAAAAATACAGTAATACCCCGAACTTACGCGTTAGGTGGGATCGAGTGCTATCCGTGTAAGTCGGGGTACAATTTTGTATAAGTATAAAGACATACAAAGTATGTTTAATTGGGACCGGAGACTAAATACATAACAATAATTTATGAAATAAATGTGTAACTAATTGTAGATAATATGACAAATATATTATTATAAACTGTTTAAACACAATTCGAAGTTATTTTGATGTAGAAGGTTTCATAAAATCTAACAAAGTCGTCTGACGAGTCAATGACGGGTCTCTCCCACAGACACAGGCGGGAGATCTAGAGCATACTCCACCACGTTTCTCCCACGCGGATTGGTGGAGGGGTTAGAGGCCAACCCAATGTCAAAAACTGTAAAGCCGACTCATGAAATTTTGCCACTAACGGTCACCAATTACATACCGACCTCGCCTGTCGTTGCTTAACTTTGAGCCATTGGGCTATGGACGCTACAGAACAGCACTAAACCATATTATAGACAATATACCATGTACACTGGGCTGTACTACTATCGAACTCGCCTCTCACTCGAGCAGTCCGGGTTCAAACCCCAGCGGCACGCACCATTGATTTTTCTAATATTTTAAGAAATTAAATGTCACTTGTTATATCGTTGAAGGTCACATCGTGAGGAAACCTGCATACCTGCAAGTACTTCATAATGTTCTCGATGGCATGTGAAGTCTGCCAATCCGCACTGCCAGCGTGGGGTGGACTAAAGCCTAGTCCCTCCCATTCAGAGAGGAGACCCATGCCCAACTGTGGGACAAAGAAAGGGATGTGATGATGATGTTACCATACTTGACTGGTAACAATACGTGTATGATGTTAGGTTTATACTAGTGGACGCCCGCAGCTTCGCTCGCGTGGAATTAGACATAATTGTTATGTCTAATTTCGTTTACACCTAGTAATATTATATAGCCTATAACACTCAGTGTTTTTGAGGAATAAATGGCTATTTTATTTTATTTATTTATTTATGTCACTCAGTGAAGATGCAGCTTTCTAATGGTGAAAGAATTTTTGAAATTGGTCCAGTAGTTTTTGTGTGAAAACATTACAAACAAATGTTTCCTGTTTATAATAATAAGTATAGAACAATAGATTGATCCGTGACGGCGACGAGTGACAACACAAGATCAACACATGGTGATCTTGTGTTATGAGGAGGACAAGATTCAGTCGTAGAGGTCAACCGAGAGTAAACATCGTTCTAAATATACATCGTCAATAGGACACACCCACGCCGTCACTTCATAAAATTGCAAGTGCTCTATTGTGGCAAATTGCTTTATTTATAAGTCAATTGAGAAATCACGGGCTTACATGGCGATGAAGCATATGAAAAAAATCTGACTTTACCTACTTACAATAATAAGTAGGTAAAAAGGTAGGAAAGTCTTGTAAGAAAATTAATTAAGTGGAGACGACGATTCGGAAAACGGAGTGTTGGGCGCCCTTGGACAAGGTCGACCGATCACATTAAGAATTCAGCAGGAAACCGTTGGATATAGAGGGCACAAGAGAGGCTCCTACTAACAAGAACTAACTGGACTATTACTAACACCAACAAACAGGACTAACTATCACTAACAGGCCCCAGTCCTCATACCTACTAACGAACTGACCAAGTAATGTTTTAGAACATTAGTTTAACTCCCTCAACTAATTGAAATAGAAATAGAAATTGGACCATAATCGTAACCATCCCAGTCCCTAATTGAGTCTTGTTCAAAGTCAGTCACAGTTGTCATGGGCGGTAGCGGATGGGTGGTGCTGCGAGCTCGTTTGCTATCTTGTATCCATAAAAAAAAGATGAGTAGAGTGGTGTCGATTGACGAAGAGAGATTGGGAATAATCTCCATGCTTTTTCCATTAGTTACAATTTCTAGCAAACACTTACTGTAACGAATTAAAGTTTTTCCCTGAAAGTCTCTCAAGTCAAGAATAAATTAACTTTTAATCTACGATTGCCGCGAGCCGTAAGGCTTATAAGAAACCGTTCGAAATTCCGCCCCATGTAAGCCCACTCGAATCTGTCCGTACGCAGCAACTCATGTCAACGTCGGGTCGCCAGAATACGGCACGACAATTTGTCTATTTACGTCGGGAATGCCTGCCCCTCCTCTCAATACCTTTGTTATGAATATATCCAGCAGGATACCACGCGTGATCCGACATCCTTGAATTGGAGTTGTCAACATGTTTACTACTGTGTAGGTACGTAGGGTAGGTAGGTACTTATTTTTAGACTGGCGACATATTCTTGATTATAAGAACCTCCACATTAAAGCTTTCTATAAAATAAATTACTACTTAAACGATAAAAACGCTTGGTGCGATGTATCTCCAACTTCACTTGTTCAATTTTATTCTACCTTGATCAAATTATAAAAATTGTAAATTTTGAAAAGAGTAACAGTCGAGTCTCTTGCCGTGTTCTTCTCGGTAGCATTAACTTTGTGAACCGACGGTAGATAAAGAGTATACAAATACCATATAATGAAACAATTGAATCTGAATCTGAATCAGAAATAGAAATATTCATTAAAAAATCTATTGCCTAAACACAGAAACAATAAATAGTCAAAAACACGGTCTTTGTGGCTGTCTAATATTAAACGCCTTTAGGGCCTTATAGGATGGGTTGAGTGAAATACATGCTCGTTTGCACGCCACATCAGGTGAAATTGAATTTCTTAAAACGCAGTTACAGACAAGTCATTGGTGCGCCACTGGGATTTGAACCCGGATCCACTCGAAAGTATCGCCATCTATCACCGCTCTTATCATAACGATGTGGACTTAATAACATACTCGTACTTACCATACTTATTGAGATTTTAGTCTTGTTTTCAAATGACTTTTTTGAGAAAGAAATGAGAGGAGTTGCATGAAAATCTCTTGTGACTCACAATTGTATAGGTAAATACTCATGGATAGATAATATTAATACGGAATCTTCAGTCCCATAAAGCTTTAATGTGTTTTAACTTCAATGCAATACGAGTTCTGTTTCATCTCTCAGATGAAACATTAAATCCCACACACCTTAGTAGAGAGACTTTCTAGTTTTGGTTGTACTGCATGAAGTGTCCCAGTCAAGTTAAAAATACATAATATATACTATGAGAACCTGTGCGTAGCGTTTGGGTATCTGTGGCTCTGTCAGTGTTAAATAGTTTTGTTCGCAGAACTTAACTGCTATCTCTGTACTTAAGAGGTAGTTTAAAATACAAAGACTTAGCCTTTTTCGATGACAAACTACACCACACCTACCTACCATATTACAGTGTTGTGTTAATTTTAAGGGAACCATATAATTTTTCGGGAGAAAAAGACAGTATACTACATCTATGTGAAAAATCACATCCATCCATAATTCGGTTGAGAAGAAGGACAAACCAACGAACCAACAAACACACTTTCCCATTTATAATATTAGTAAGGATAAGGATAACTATATATACCTATGTTTATAATCCTATCCCTTGCTGGGACCTGGGACCCAACATATGAGGGTTCTGGCTACTGGTACTTACACAGTACCTACTATAAAAAAAAGATACAGACAGACTATAAATATTTATATTGTGCTTCAGACGATCTGTCTATATCTTTATTGAAGTCGTTTAAAATACTCAAGTTTTAATAGAGGCAGAGTTTGCTAGAAAAAAAAATGTGGAGTGTACAACGGTTATCTTGTTAGCCCAAAGATCGACAGGTAGATAATGCTTTTAGCGTTAAGTCCGTCTTTGGTACCATAGGCTTTTTGGTATAGTAAAGAATAACTAAATAAATAAACACTTCTCACTTACAGGGAACTTAGTGTCATTTTTACGCTCATGAAATACGTTCTGTAGGTCAAGTCCTGCACTACGTCCTTCCTACGTCACGCTACCGGAAATATATTTTATTGTGATTAAAGAAACATTTTAGTAAGACTTGCAATGATGTGAATTCAAAGCGGGCATAATAATTTTATTTCGTTATAAAAGTTGCGAAATTATTGTGTCCTTGTTTTTTACAACTACGTTTTATGTGCTTGGCATGTGGTACTCCTACTCGTAGGTACATGCAAGCGTGTCTGGATTATTCCGCGTACACGTTTTACTGCGCTATCGTAGGATACGCAGCGTGTAGCGAAATATTTGTATTAAAAAAACGCTACACACACACACACACCCACGGTAGGCCAAAGCCTGTGTGTTGCGTGGCGGACACACACAGAAAATATCACAATGGTACAACAGTATGCTCTCGATCTCCCTCAACTGTGACACCGACGCTACAGGGTAATTAACACAATACTAACATTGATACCCTTATTATGCTTATTTACTACTCTTAGGGGTAGAGTTTATTCATGAAATTTTTATGGGACCACCTTCGAAGTTTTACGAAATACAAAAAAAAATCATCAAAATCGGTTAATTAAGGACAAAGTTGTCGCTGTACATACATAAAAAAGAAATAATTACAAGAGAAGAAATAGAATCCTTTTTCGAAGTAGGTTAAAATAGTCTCGGCGGAATTACTTTACATCAATGCTTTACATATTTAAATTGAGATAAGTCATTTCAGAGGAATTACTGAACGAAGTATAACTTCTTAAAAATATCAATTTTCCAAGCGAGAGATTTTCAATGTTTAACCTTTTTATAAAGAATACAATTTTCCAAGCAATATTGGTTTTCTTTGCGATTGTCAGCGCCATCTTGGAATCGTTTTCCCCTTTGCGAAAGCTGTATGGCGCCGCCTGGAGGAAAATTGCTGAATCAAGTCCCTATTGTATTGAAGTACATATTTATAACCTGTAGCTGAAACTCCGGTTGGGAAACTAAGATGGCGTTCGCTAACTATCAAGTTGTGGTTTACCGTAATTTTCTTACTTCTGTAACTGCCAGATTATATCGAATGTATTAATGTTTTTCTTGTTGTCTTGTTCTGCTTTTTTCATCATTTCGACTCCGTACGATGTCATCGTAATCTATCGAAACAAGTCAGCCTATTTCCGACTTAAATCACACGTGAGTAAACCGATAATATCAACTATATGCGTGCGTTGCTGAAAAATGCGTTTTGTTGCGTGTTTTGTTGCGCTGACTAATACATTTATATAGAGGAAACATTTGTTTGTAATGTTTTCACACAAAAACTACTGGACCTATTTCAAAAATTATTTCACCATTAGAAAGCTGCATGTTCACTGCTGAATCGGGAGGAGTGGCGACGATTGAGGGAGGCCTACGTCCAGCAGTGGACCCAAAAAGGCTGATGGATGGATGGATGGATGTTCACTGAGTGACATAGGCTATATAATATTACTAGGTGTAAACGAAACTTGTTATGTCTAATTCCACGCGAGTGAAGCTGCGGGCGTCCACTAGTCTTTAATAATCCTATTTCTGCAACCAAGAGTTTGTTAGTAGTATTAGTAGTTCGAAGTACTCCGCATATACAAACTACGGACAAGTTTCAGCGCAAACCCACTCTGACTTAATTTCCTAGACCGACGTCCGGATTTCCGCGGCATCCCAACTTAGAAGAAAATTCACTAATTCACTTTCCACGTACACGGTCGTTTCCTTTTATACGTTTCTGCTATCCTTATAATATCTTGCTTCATTCATTTATTATTACCATAGAGTGTTATTACCTACATTTGTCTTAGGGGCTCAGTGGCGTGCCTTGGCAGAAATCTATGTTCAGCAGTGGACTACTGTGGGCTGAAGAGAGAGAAAGATATATTTTCCTTTACATTAATTAATCTCTTTTCTTTCTATAGTGTATCAAGTAAAGTCGCTGTTTTCTTCAATCTGTTTCTCCTTTAAGATCTTCTAAACCAGACAATGGGTTTTCAATATAATTTAAAGAATTTTCCAAAAGATTTATTATGTAAAATATGTACCTATTACATATAATAGTAGACAACAACTAAAATTTATTTGGTGTCAGCAACCGTCAATCGGATCAGCCGCAATCCACCGACTCAGCTTGGACCGATTCATTAAAAATTATTAAGCAAATCATAGCTGTCAACTGTTTTGTCACTTTCTTTCAAATTCTGAATCGAGTTTGAATAAAGAACACTATTTTTTTTAATGAGTTAGGCCCGTAGTATTTGACCAGTAAGTATTTGACCGGATCTTGATTGTGTGAGTTTCAATGATAAAATAAATATGATTTCGTCGACAAAAAATCGGTCACGTCACCGGTTGTTAGTAGCTTTTGCTCAAGGACTTTGCGAAGTTAGTACCTACTGTTAGTAGCAGCGTTTTAACGCTCTCGTCGGAAGCGTCTCGCAGTCGTCCCGTAAGGTGTGACGGCCAGTTCTTGCGCCCGATCGCTCCCGGCCTTTCCACTCTTCGCCAGGCCGTCTGACGCGCGTCCCGTCTCTCAACTCGGGAATAGTCGGGAACGATGCCGGATAACTCGGATAAATTCGCGCAGGTGAGTTGTAGCTAAAGTATTAAACATGGTATTTTAACGACAGTGCTGCGAAAAAGTTTTTCACGATATTTGGCATTAACCTTTTCTATTGCTGGCCAGTGTTACAGTCAAAAAGTTTTCAATAACTTTAGTTCTTTAAAACGGTTGATCTAACATACATAGATATTTCTAATGCGTACCTTAGTTTACGGAGTTGTATCTACACTTAATTACAATAAATATATTAAGTTACCTAGGAAGATTTTTGATTTTTTTTTTGTACTAATTTTAAGTCACATGCAGTGTGACTTACAATCTATATATCCGTGAAATCCTGGCGTTTCGTTATGTTTAGATTGACCTGAAGAAAACGTTTCCATGCTGTTTTACTTACGATTTCCCACCATACATTATTAACCGACTGCAAATGATCAATTCGCCAGAATCTTAATTTTAATTAGAAACTGTTCATATAATTTTTATTGAAAAAGTGATTTCCCTTTATTAATGAGTGATTTGATTATTAATAAAAATACCAAGGTACTAATAATAATATACACTTATAATAATATACACTTATATACATAAATATGTACAATTGTTTTCTGAAGTACAAATATCTGTGATATGATTAAGGCTCATGGATAAAAACATTCATTTATATTTTGTAATACCTAATGAATGAGGTGAAGAGGAAGTCCTTAAGAACTTAAAGGACGTTCTTAATGGATCTTAAGTGGATATAAAGTTCTAAACTGTCTAATTAAAGCCACGCTTTCATTAAATAAGCGATTCTGTCTTAGAATAAATAGACTTGGAAATTAGAGAGGGTAATGTAATGCTACAGGTTAATTAGGAAATGGGTATCAATTCAGAGAAGAAGAAGAGTATAATGGCAGAATAGGAGTATCAATTTATCTATAAACTAGTGGACGTCCGCAGCTTCGCTCGCGTAGAATTAGACACATTAACGACGTCTGCCCGCGTTCGGGTTGCCCACTTGACTTCAAACACGGCAAAGTTTCATGCTAACTTTGCACCCCCGTTTTAGCCCCTTAGGGGATGAATTTTCAAAAATCCTTTCTTGGTGCTCCCCTACGTTATAAAAGGAACCCCTGTGCAAAATTTCGGCTTTCTAACCTTTATAGTTTAGGCCCTGCGTTGATATGTAAGTCAGTCAGCTTCTCCTTTTATTCTCCTTTTATATATTTTATTTATTTTATATTTAGTAGAAATGTATTATTTAAATATCCCAACAACCTTTTTAACACAATCTCAATGGCGTTTAAATTTGTGGATATCCTATGAAAATAAAATAAGCATGGCAAGACCCTAGGTCCTGAACAGGACTCTACCAAAGGACTGGAAGTCAGTCTTCGAATTGTGTATGTGACTCGAACTTTGGGAGTTCTAGCGCTAAGTGTCCTTTCTCAGGTTGTTAAGGGGTTGTTACTTTAATACCGTTGGAAGACTCTGAAGTATGGAGCTCTCAAATAAAAGATGTCGACCATGGTCTATTGACAAAGTTAACCTTGGATTAGTAATGTACCTATTTATTCATAGATTTTTCATCTTTATTTAATTCTTTGACTGACCGTTGATGCAATCGGCACTGACCCTGCCTTTACCATAGGGGTCGTGGGTTCGTATCCCACAGGACACACTTGTCACAATACACATAAATTGATTTACATATATTATCAGTCTCTGACACCCATAGCACAGGCTATGCCTAGTTTGGGGTCAGATCACCTTGACATCCGTCCATGATATTTATTATTTATCACTTAACTTTTGCGATATACGTTTTTACCATGACTTTGACTGTGGAATCGCAAATAATCCACCAGCACCATGCTCGGGTCGAAGTGCTGAACCACGTAATGCGTCGTACCGAATTGCACCTAATACAGCGCACCTTGTTTCTCCTACGTCTTATTTTTAGCTGGACAGTCGCTGACAAAGGTGTTAGGCTTAGGTCAATTGGCTAGATAGCAGGATCGCAGTATTAGGTACTTGGTATGTGATTGGAATTGCTTTGAATTGAGATGCACTTATTATCCAATACTAAAGAAAGACTGCCTTATGAGTATGGATGAATTAGTCAGTAATAGTATAGGCAGTTATTGTTGGTAAGAGTTCCGTTCTAAGTTGTTTATAGATGCGTTGCTACTTATGATTAAGATGGTCGCTTCTTAATCCTTCTTAGGGTTGCCAACATTTTTTTCGACTAAATATAGTATTTTTCAAAATAAACTAGTAAAATATATAATACGCTCTAAAAAATATAGCTTCTTAAGGAAAGAGCAAAAACAAATCAAATATATTTTTTTTACTATATTTTGTAGCACTTTGAATTTCTTAATGATTTTTTTGTCTTCAATAAATGTATAATGTAAGTATGGTATGCTTTCTTGAAATTAACTTTTAAATTAATGTAAATGATAAGCTCAATATTCCACCTAATTGAAATATATTTTTTTCGTACTGTATATTTCTCTAACAGTATATACTACGCAGACCTGAAATATAGTACAATACTTTTTATTAAGTATAGTACTTTTGGCAACCCTAATCTTTCTACAAGCGACCTATCTCGCAGATGTTCGAGAACATTCCCATAAAATATACGGTCGGTATAGTAGATATAAAAGTGTTTGTTTCTCGTTGTTTATATAATTACTAACTGAAGTTTCCATCCAGCGAGTGCCATCAATTTGCAGCCGCGCCCAGGTGTGATCACTAGTACACAGCGATATTTGCGATGCAAATATTTATCTATAGCTCGCTGCTCGTTCTTCTGTTTGTTTGTCATTACTTGCAGAGTTGAATGACGTTGTATGAAGAATACCTACTCTGATAGCATTTATTATTAGCTACACTTGTATGTGAGCTACAAGTGAAGCTAATAAATAGGGATAAAAAAGAAAAATAGTAAATTGTATTTAAAAATGTTCCAAGACGCACTATTGGCATGTAATTTTGTGCTATTGGGCGAACCATTTTTGTCATATATTTGAGAGTGATGGTACTTTATTTTGTGATCTCCAGTACAAAATTCAGCGTTTTTTCAAACTACAAAGAATTGAAAAAGGGAATTAAAGTTCTGATTAAAGTAAAAAGAAGTTGATTGTCCAGAAATAAGATGAAAATACATTAACGTTATTATGCGTCATTATATTCAGTTTAACATGATATAATATCTAGAAAATAAGGAATGTTATCTAGGATTTCATTGGGTAGAGTTTCTCTAGTAGGTGTACAAGCTGCGGGCGTCGTGTCCTGTAGATCCAAATAAATGAAGCCAGTGACTTATCCCGTGACCCCCTTAAGCAGGACCAATGACCAACGGGTAAATAGGTCACACAGATCACACAATGAACAACTGTTTTCAAGGCGTTAACTCATTAGAGTTTGGATCATTAAATCCATCATCACTCATGGATTATTAAATCCATCAATCCCTTTTAAATACTCTAATTATATTCCGAAACTACTGGACGCCCTCAGCTTCGCTCGCGTGGAATAAGATATAACAATAGTTTCGTTTACACCTAGTAATATTATATAGCCAATCACTCAGTGAAGATGCAGCTTTCTAATGGTGAAAGAATTTTTGAAATCGGTCCAGTAGTTTTTGTGTGAAAACATTACAAACAAATGTTTCCTTTTTATAATCTTAATATATATTATATTTCTAGTGTATGTGTGTATGACAGTGAACTCCTGCTAAACGGCTGGATGGATGTTGATGAAATTTTTTGTGTGTGTTCTAGGGGATTCCAGAATGGTTTAGATTCACAATTTGGCCCACTGGAAATAGTTTTTTAAACACTATTTTAGTATTTTCATTTTTAACCGTCGCTCATTGACGTGAAGCGTCGCGTCACTTTGACATTTCATATGGCAGAACAACGTTGGCGGAGTCAGCTAGTATTAGTATAGATTGTGAATTGTACCTACCTACATTGAAAGGGTCCTCTGGGAGCCCAAGTATTTCCTGCTCGCATTGCGTGAATCCAATTTGCGGCAATTGCGTTACCTTTGCGCGCAAATGTCGTATAAAAGTGGCTACGACGATATTGGCAAAATATAAATGTTTCGCCCAAGCAGTTAGGGAGTGTCGGGAATACGACGAAACTTGTAATCATGTCGATCTATCTTTTCAAGCACTTAGTTCGTAGTACTTTTGGTTGGTAGCGTTTTGCTACTGCGCGTAAAATAATTTTTAAGGTACACTTACGTATTTTTTTATGGATATAAGATAGTAAAGGAGCTTGCAGCACCACCCATCCGCTGCCGCCCATGACAACTGTGACTGACTCTGAACAAGATTCAATTAGAGACTGGGATGGTTACTCCAGTTAACTGAGACAGTTAATTAAAACATTAATTGGTCAGTTCGTTAGTGGGTATGAGGACTGGGGACAGTTTGTGATAGTTACTCCAGTTAGTAATTGTTAGTAAGAGTCTCGTTTCAAGTCCGTCACAGATGTATTGCTACCCTGCTAGATGGTCTGTAAAGAAGTGTAATCTGAAACCATATCTTTCATCAACCAGATCATAATTGCTATTAACCCCTCCACCAATTCGCATTGGAGCAGCGTGGTTGAGTATGCTCTAGACCTCCCGCAGGTTTGTCTGTGGGGGACTCCTGTGCCCAGCATTGGGACATATTTTATATAGCTTAGCATTAGTATAATTACTAATTCAGTGTTTAATTTGTTATCAAGCCGTGGTGTTTTGAAAAACGAGGGACGTGCGCTGACGTCTCAATATGAAATGCCAGGAGTTATGGCAGTCGTAAACTGCGCTGCAGTTCCATTCCAAAGTTGTCATGTCGAAACCGCGTAACCCAGATCGAGCGAAAATAGCTTCGGACATTTTTATTTTCCATCACGAAACTAAATACGATACGATCTCGGGAAAAAATACTTACTCGTTAATAGCTGGTCAAAACGAAATATGTGTGAATGAATGAATGAGTGTACGGAAAATGTGGTATGTTACCTAGATATCTATATACATAAAATATATAAAAGGAGAAGCTGACTGACTGACTGACTGACTGACATACCTATCAACGCAGGGCCTAAACTATAAGGGTTAGAAACTTGAAATTTTGCACAGGGGTTCCTTTTATAACGTAGGGGAGCACTAAAAAAGGATTTTTGAAAATTCACCTCCTAAGGGGATAAAATGGGGGTGCAAAATTAGTATGAAATTTTGCCGTTTTTGAAGTTAGTTAATGTCTAATTCCACGCGAGCTAAGCTGCGGGCGTCCACTAGTTGACGTATATTTTATCACTTTAAAACCTAAAGGTGACTCAACCTCGAAAACGTGCTAAGAAACTATTATTTAGCACAAGTTAGTCCAGATAATATCTCATTGTGACTACTATTAGGTACCTACTCTGTGTTCATTGAAACTGACCAATAACTGCATCTGTTTGCAACTTTACTATGGTCTCATAAGTCATTTTCAAGATGCAGAATCAGGCAATCAGTTTGTGTTAATTAGCCGTTGAGAGCTTTAAGATTTTTATGTTCATTAATTTCTACGAAAATCGTGTGTATGTCTATTTTCTCTTCAACGTGAAAGAACCAATACATACTTTAATCACAGACTAGGCTCAAGGCAGGATTGTCAAAACACACTTTTAGGGTATTTGCCATAATCCTCAGCACAGCACTGCTGGAGGCCTACTACAGGATCGTTCGTAACGTTACGTGCGTTTTGTTTTTACGGTCTCAAAATCTACATAGCATGACTTCATCTTTTTATTCTGAATCAGATCAACATAGAGTAAATTGAAATCCGTAGTACAAACAAACATGGGTTAGTCATAAAAATCTGCAATTTTTAAACATACCCGTGCCGATCGTGTTTACAACACGTCCAATTTATTCGGTGAAGAGCTATTATTAGTGTCTCGTATTTGTTTCCTTCTAGAACTGCTGCTGCAACCTATAGACGTCCCACTGCTGGGCACGGGTCTTCCCCACAGACAAATCTGCGGGAGGTCTAGAGCATACTCCACCGCGCTGCTCCAATGCGGATTGGTGGAGGGGTTAGTGGCAACCCTTCTAGAACTATAGTAGAGTTTTACTGCAAGCCGTGTGATGTGACGGAACTTGTTTTTCGTATCACCTGTTATCACATTCCGGATGACTGGTAGAGGTGGTAGAGCCTATAGGGAACCAAATAGGTTTAATAATATGAAGCCTATTTTGTTCCATGTAGAGCTCGCCCGGGACAGAACCCCTCACCTTGTGTGAGGTCCTTCTTCACATGTTCGACAAAAAACCAAACATTCATGTTTCGTGGCTTAAGCTTTCGAAATGAAAAAGCTTCATACAAACTTTGAACATTGGTTCCATATAGACTTCGCCCGGGGCAGTACCACCGCCCGCCACGGTACCTAGTACCATTTCTGCCGTGTAATAATTGTTTTAAAGCAATTATGGTCCGGTTAGAAAGGTGTGGTTTCCGGTTACACTTTTTAGAGGCGACAATCTTAGTCCTCAAGGGTAGCAACACATCTGTGACTGACTAAGAACATTTAGATTTACTAACTCTAACTAACAAGTACTAACTGGACTATTACTAACACCAACTAACAGGACTAACTATCACTAACAGTCCCCAGTCCTCATACCTACTAACGACCTGACCAACTAATGTACTAATTAACTTTCTCAACTAGTTAGACTAACCATCCCAGTCCCTAATTGAGTCTTGTTCAAAGTCAGTCACAGTTGTCATGGGCGGCAGCGGATGGGTGGTGCTGCAAGCTCGTTTGCTAAACTGTATCCATAAAAAAATCTTTTTCACAATTTAGGAGTTGAATTTCAAAAATCCGTTCTTAGTGCGTCTCTCCTTGCTAAAGAAGCTTCAGCAAATATAAGCTAAATCGATCAAGTGGTTTTCGAGACTTTTTGTCAAATCAATGGGTGGTTTTTTCGTTTTTATTTATAGACTAGTGGACGCCCGCAGCTTCTCTCGCGTGGAATTAGACATAACAATAGTTTCGTTAACACCTAGTAATATTATATAGCCTATGTCACTCAGTGAAGATGCAGCTTTCTATGTTGAAAGAATTTTTGAAATCGGCTCAGTAGTTTTTGTATTTAAACAATTATTACAAACTTATTGTAAATATTACAAACAAATCGTTCCTCTTTATAATATTAGTATAGGTTTATAACCTACATTGTATGAACACTACAAATACATGGTTGATGAGATTTAATTATCTCAGATTTCCGATTGTATCCTACGCTTTTGACATCCAGCATATTCCAGATGCGGTTTACAAGTATTTGCGCATTAGAATTGTTTTAGATTAGACTATCGATAGGCGTATAACTAATTATAACTTTAAAGTCTTATAAAAAAGTAATCAACCTAATTTAGTGTAGGTATACAGTAATTTGTCTTCTTTAATCAAATTGACAGAATGTGACAAAAAGCTTTATAGCTATAAAATGCTTATTAATTTGTTATGAATAAGAGAGAGTTTATGGCTTAATTTGCCTGTGAAACTTCCTATTAGTATCTATGGCAAGAGTAGGAATAGGATTAGGAAAGATTTCTTTATTTCATCATCACAACCCTTTCTTTGTCCCACTGTTGGGCACGGGTCTCTCAGTGGGAGGGTATATATTTTCTTTATTTATTACCAACAAACTATATGGGGCGTGGGACCTTTTTCTGTACATCGATGTTCGTCAAGCAAAACATTGAAGTCTATCAGAGACGTAATGACCGCCAGTTTACGGTGTTACTGCATGCTTATTTGCTATTCTCTATAAATATATAATCCCCAATGCTCCGAACTCAGAATTACAAATTTCCCTTCGTTCTTTTTCTTCGTGTGGCCATTATTAAAATTTAATCTCACGAATTGAATATCAAACGAAATTTAATTTAGAAGTTCCCCGATAGGCCTTTATGCTAAGCCTTTATGATTCAAATTCGGTATTGGTTCGGGAATTTGTGCCGAAAGTGCCGAAAGTGTCGAAAGTGAGTATTACGGAAATGGATTTCCACGATCCTTAAGTTGCCGTAGGCTTTGGACTGTCTTGTTAGCCTTTTTTTTGTTTGTTTTACGAGTGGGAAACCTTTTAAAGGTACCCGGACATCGTGGGAGCGACGCCGGGTTATGTGGGATTTCCACCCACTAAAACCCCCTCGGTGGCCTTCCTCGGCGCTTGTGGAGGGCTCCGGGATCTCTGATAGAATGCACCAGTGCCCTCCACTGTGTCCAGGCTTGTCTCGGACGACGAAGATGTCGCTACAACGTTGTGCAGCCACTCACAACGTTGTCTTTCCCGGGGTCACTGGATGGACGGTTAGGGCTCCCACTCTTGCCGCCCGTGAACCCAGAAGCCCCCTTTTAGTCACCTCTTACGACAGGCAGGGGCACCGTAGGACTATTCTGGTCCCGAGCTACAGGGACTGCCTTGTTGGCCTAGTGGTCGTAAGCGAGGTTCAATCGGGAAAAGTAGGTACCTGCCAGCGTTCTGGGTACAATGCCACAAGGCCTGTTTCTGGATGACATAATTTATTTTGTAATTATTAATTTTTAAATATTTCTTTGATTTAGTTTAAGGTTATTATTAAATAGTTTATAATATGTATAATTAATTATCTGTAAAACGTATTAAGGTAGGACGCGCTCGAATGTAACGAAAGGAACTCGGCAAGTTTTAATGTCACATGTGGATTTTAGAATTTTTCATTTTAGAATTTAAGAAAATGACAGGATGAGAATAACAAGTCAAGATTTGGTCTTTTATCTTCAATCAATTCGATCCATTTATTTAGCGTTGAATATCAAAATTGCCAGTAACTCAGTAACAGCGAACGAATTTTGATATGAATCTATGAAAAGCGTTCGACCGCGCCAGCGCATACAAATAACTTATTTTTGTGACTTTTTAAGAAACTTGGCTAACATTTTGACATTTCGAGATTAAAATAATATTATATGTTAAATGTACCATGCCAGAATATCCGCGTTGTTTCAAAATATTTCATTATTTATTATCTATTAATTTCGCTAGTTAAATTATGAAACGTTTAAGTATCAATATTGTATGCAGTTTAATGAGCTGATGTAGGTACTCACCGCAGCATTGGCGCAGGCACAGCTCCGGCTATTTCTGTCGGCGGCATTGTATTGTTCCCTTGTTGACTTGCTGCTTAGTGTTTACATACGCCTAGCTTCGTAGCCCAGCTAGTACGGCCACTCGAGAGGTTCCGGGTTCAAATCCCAGCTGCACCAGCCACGAAATCTTATTACGATTAAATTAATTAATTAAATTAAGATGTGGCGTGACGTGGCTTGTGCAGCTGGGATTTGAACCAGCTGAATAATTTTAAGCAATTAAATGTGACATGCTGAAAAGTTGAGCAAACTTACATGCGGGAAAGTACTCGACGCCATGTGAAGTTTACCGCAATTGGCATGTGTGATGTTTTCTTTTTTGAATTATTTGTTAAACCCTTTTTTAAGCTTTACGATAAAGTTGTAAATAAATAAATAAATAAATAAATTATGGCCCCTGTTATTCATAGGTCTACTTAAGGTTTTATAATTTACTTGAGTTAAGTTATCGCCCTATTCATTGGGGTGCCTCTAATCCTACCTTAGCAACGCAATATTGTTATTTAGTTTTGTAAATTGCGTACCATGACTACATGGCTCATGCCCAACAGTGGGACGCCTTTGAGTTGTAATAACATTGGGCACTACACAGTCTATACCCCTGACAATAAAAACACCTTGTCGAAGTCGTACAGAACGCCAATCACCTTAATGGAAATGTTAACCCATTTCGAAATATCGTCCGTCCGGCTATTGGCGTCGCGTCGTAAAGTCGAGCGACCGCAGGGTTGAACGAGCTTGGCATTTAGATGCTCAGAGTTGTCGTAACAATTTATGGCTCATGATTGGTGCCGGTGGTTACGAACCTCTGATGAATTTGTAGCTGTCAGAACGCAAAAAGTTTTAAATACCTGCATGCATAAACATATCGCGGTCAAACGCAGAATCTCCTTAACATAAACGCTATCTGGTATTGATGTGAATTATTGAAGCATTAGACAAATAAATAAATAAATAATATCTTGGACATTTTACACACGGCCATCTGATTCCAAAGTAGGCGCGAGCCTGTGTTATGGGTGTCAGAGACTGATATACATACATAGATATTTTTAAATACATACCTACTTAAATAGATAATATTATCATCAAATGCTTCAATAATTAAAAATTAAACCCCTTTTCGTGACCATCTGCTTAGCGCAGTAATAATGTTATTTGAATGACTTTGTAATATTTTAATATACAGCCAAAATAAATAGTGATGGCCTCATTAATAAACTGACAATTAAATTATTTGCTCTTTGATCTATATCAAGTGGTCCCCTGAATATTGCTTCGTGCCATCGCGGCATCGTGCTACTCTAGAGAAATAACATGATACGAAAATGGACGGAGGGTGACAGCTCGTACTTTACATCGTTAATCTTGTCATCGTCGTGAACGTATTGAGAATTGGATCTCTAACAAGAAAATTCTAAGTAGGCACACAATCTATTATTGATAGTGTGAGAATTTGACAGAATCCAGATTCAAAATAAATAACAAAACCGCCAAACACAACTTAAGTTTTAAAGAAGATACATAGAGAAGCGGTAACTTTATCGTTATCGTGTTATTATTACACATACCTTTTGAATTACATATGTATCATGGAAACACACGGCCGTTGACAGACCCGTTGGCGCAATCGGTAGTGGCCTATTACGCCAGGGGTCGGGGGTTCGAATCCCACTCAAGACAAACATTCGTGTGACGAACATTTGTGTTTGTTCTGTGCCTGGATGTTTATATTATTTATTTATGTATGACTGGCACCCATAGTACAGGCTAGCGCCTAATTTGGGGTCAGATGGCCGTGTGAGAGTGTCCATGATACAATTATAGATTGTTATCAACACCGGCAATGACAGAAATCGCCAAAGCTGGCATAAAGTCGAGCCCTTGACGCACTTTTCATCTCCCGAGAAATCCTCGGAAGTTCATAACACAGATTATCTACATGCGGCAAATATATTGCTCAAACAGTTTAGTGAAGGAGAATGACATGACTAAAACTTTTTCTCGTTTGTTGCAGAAATACGTGGTCAGTACGGACCGCAGCGGAGACATCCACGTTCATGTTCAGGTAATATTACAACATGATTCCATCCATCTATCCATCAGCCTTTTGAGGTCCACTGCTGGACATAGGCCTCTCCTAAACGATTCCACTCCGACCGGTCCTGTGCCTGCTGAAACAAGCGGTTTCTCGCCGTCTTGTTCAGGTCATCGCGTTAATCGCAAAGTGCGATAACCGCACTTTGATATTAACCGTCGTGGAGTCTACTTACCCTGAGGGTACCTTGTTTTGGGGTGAAACACGTGTTGGTGTATGTTTTCACTAATCGCGTGTGCATGTTTCCTGTGTGGGAGGGAGGGAGGCTGCGTGCATGAAGGTATACATACACCACCATACATTTTTGTTCGCGGATTGTTGCAAAGTAGATTAATCTTTGGTTTGTAATTATATGTGTATTGTAAACCGCAAAGACGATATATTTATAATGTACATATAACAAAAAAATAATTTATCTTACGACCTTCCGCCAGCCCTAATCACCCCGTTGCGCCATAGAAATTGGATGAAAACCCAATAAAAGCCTATCAATGGCCCTTCAGAAAGCGATCAATTGCTATTTAATTGTACGGCTCAATGGCGCCGGTATATCGGAAGCACATTGTTAAGCGACTTTCAGCTCACTTGAGAACAAGTTAATTATCAAGATCAATTTTGGTTCTTCTACTTCTAGCTTTATAAGATCTCATCTCTTCCTGCTGATAATTCCGACGACTAATTTAAAACTGACATTAAAACTGAAAAGTGAGATAATAAATGATCATTTTTATTAGTCCACGCAAAAATTTGAAGAAGAAATTTCCACTACATCTACTAAAAAAAAAATTGTGTTCTCTCGGAATGGCCTTAGGACTTAGGCCTTACAAAAAATGTAAAAATATAACACTGAATGTGGAAAATAAATATGCATTTTGTTTTTTGGCCTTGATCAGTAATTTAAACGACATTGATTTTTACTTTTCACTTTTGAAGTTTGTTTTTGTTTTGTTTTGAAGTCGGTGTTGCTGTTATTTCATCTTGCGCCTGATATGAATATATAGCAATAATATTAATGTGCAACTAAATATTCAAATTTAAAAGGCGTTTTCGTTTATTTTGCGTTTATTTAGGCGTAACGATTTTGTTTAAATTCTTCTTACATGCTGCTATCAATCAGGGGGATATTCCAAGGCATGGGCAGGTAAGTTTATCTAACTATAACAGTTACTACATCCATCCATCCATCATAACATCCTATGGAGGTCGTTGACGTTGTTAGTCACCGCGCTTGGCATTCAATTCTTCGGATCATAATTATTATTACTTAACAAAGAATGCTTGGGTAATATTGGCAGATATTAAATTATTAGCAATTAACTGAAATAATGAAATGATGTGAAGCTCATTGTGTACTGTTTACATGTATAGCTGGTAGACAATTGTAGCTTTTGCCAACGATATATAGAGACTACGAAAAGTTAGGTTATTTGCAGTTTCCTCGTAGGTTTACCAGATTATTACAACAACATTTGTCCTACAATGTGTTGACATTCATAGAAAAGTGTTAGGATAAGTACTGTCGCAAACGTTATGTTATACCTAATACTATATATAAATACTTGTTTTTTTTAGGTCTAAAATATATAGAAATCCTGAGATTTTTAAAATCTTGAGAAGTTAAGGTGCAATCCATAGACGTCACACGCTGGGCACGGGTATCCACTACACACAAATCTGCGGGAGGTAGAGCCTACTCCACCACGCTGCTCCAATGCGGATTGGTGGAGGGGTTTGTGGCCAACCCAGTGTCAAATGTGCTCTAGCCACCCGAACGTCTTCGACAAGGCTTAACGAAGACAACCGGGACCGGCGGCTTAACGTGCCGAAGCACGGTAGCGCCTATGAAATTTTGCCTCTAGCGGTCACCCATCCACAAACCGACCACGCCCGTCGTTGCTTAAATCTGTCATTACGTAGAATCGACGCGAGCCATTGAGCTATGGACGCTACTTAATGATGAATAAAATCTTGAGAACTCAGGCCAAATTGTGAGATATGGTTACCCTACTGCTGGGTCCCTTCCGACCTCAAGAAAATTTATTTTCTTCAGCGAGATAGATATACTAAGACCCTCAGAGTAAAAGAGACGGATTGAGGATGACAATTTGGTACTATTGAATGTAGGAAGGAACGACATGTAACCCGTATTTCGAGCTGGTTTTTGCGCGGCAGACCAAATTACATTCGTTCGGGTGTTCTTAAAGGGTTAAGGTCTATAGTTATGGTAGGATTCTGCAGGATTTATGTTGTGTCAGATCTTGAGCTCGACGCATGAACTGTAACAAACTGTAACTTCTAACTGGTACTCCGATACTTCCTTATACAGGATGTGTACTGTTGTTTACCATTTTATACAATTACTTGTGGAAGCCCGAAGCTTCGCTCGCATGGAATTAGACATAACAATAGTTTAGTTTACACCTAGCGATATTATATAGCATATGTCACTAAGTGAAGATGCAGCTTTCTAATGTTGAAAGAATTTTTGAAATCGGTCCTGTAGTTTTTGTGTGTAAACATTACAAACAAATCTTTCCTCTTTATAATATTAGTATAGAAAACAGTATGCATCAAAAGAAATATAGGAAGACTGTTTTGTTCGATCGATCCATAAACGTATGCTGACTTCGCCATGCTGTCACGATGGACAATAGACCTTCCTACTGAGTTAAAAGTGGGTTATCGGTACAACATAAATGGCAGTGTCTCGCTAGTCCTATTTCTCTGAGCTCTTATTGTTCATCTTCGACTTATTTGAACACTTGTGTCTACTGCGTTAACTTTTCAAGAGATATTTAGACTTGGACCTGCAACTGGGAACAGGGAAGAACCCAATAATTGGGACATCGAAGTAACTAAATGTTTGTAGTTTTAACCTTGGTGACCTTACTAGGTAGTTTAGACCGCTATCATTTTCATCGTAAAGTAGAATCGTAGATACGAGTATAAGTACATAATCCCATATTAACGTGAAGCCTTAGCTATCGAAAAACTGAAACAAGGCGGTAATACTCGTATTTTACACATGTATAAAATATTCTTCATGGTTACTTATATCTTGTGTACCTACCTAACGTTAATTATTACTTACTAGTGGACGCCCGCAGCTTGCTCGCGTGGAATTAGACATAACAATAGTTTAGTTTACACCTAGTAATATTAAATAGCCTATGTCACACAGTGAAGATGCAGCTAATGGTGAAAGAATTTTTGAAATCGGTCCAGTAGTTTTTGTGTGAAATCATTACAAACAAATGTTTCCGCTTTATAATATTAGTAAAGACGAGTATTTTATTCAAATCCAGACCTCGAGCGACTAGGAATTTCATTTAAGAAAAACCATGTTTAGTTTATGGCAGGACTAGGAATCTATACTATCTATACTAATACATATCTTACATTATTTATACTAATATTATAAAGAGGAAAGATGTGTTTGTAATATTTTCACACAAAAACTACTGGACCGATTTCAAAAATTCTTTCACCATTAGAAAGCTGCATCTTCACTAAGTGACATAGTCTATATAATAATACTAGGTGTAAACGAAACTATTGTTATGTCTTATTCCACGCGAGCGAAGCTACAGGCGTCCACTACTCAATTAATAAGTACCGGTGTTAACACTACCTACTCGTACGTTACCTTTCCAGGGTGACCTGAGCCAGCAGGACAAGAGATGCGTCTTCCTCACAGTCCACGATCTAGGCACAAACCGTATGTTATTTAAATTTTTCAATTTTCGAGTGATTTCCAGTGCCATCCCAAATGCTCAAAAACACCTAGTAAAATTTTCAATAATTGTAAATATAAATTTAATAGTTATTAATTTTAATTAACTGTTAAATTCACCAATTTATTTTTAACATTCTTTGCTAACTGGACTAACGGTCCTAGTTCCTATTTAAATCTTGTTCCTATTTTAGTCGCAGTTTTCATGGACGGCAGCGGATGGGGATGCTACAAGCTCGTTTACTATTTTATTATAGCCGACTGAAAAAAGGTCATTTTTAAAAATATATACGGACAAACATACATACGGGTCACCTGATTGACCTGATGGTAAGTGGTCACCGTCGTCTATGGACACGTGCGACACCAGGGGTATCACAGGTGCGTTGCCTGCCTTGAAGGAAGTGTTTCACACTCTTTTTGAACCGCTCCATGAGTTATATGTTCGACTGTTTATATTTTCTTATGCATCGTTGCAGACACGTCGCTGGTGGACTTCGTGAACTGCCCCGCGATGGCGGAGATCAAGGAGCGGTCCTGCTTCATACACGTGGACGTCCCGGGACACGAGGAGAACTCGCCCGACCTGCCTGAGTCGTGAGTCCTATATAGAACATCTATTATATAAAAGGAGAAGGTGACTGACTCACTGACTGACTGACTGACATATCAACGCAGGGCCTAAACTATAAGGGCTAGAAACTTGAAATTTTGCACAGGGGTTCCTTTTATAACGTAGGGGAGCACTAAGAAAGGATTTTTGAAAATTCACCCCCTAAGGGGGTAAAACGGAGGTGCAAAGTTAGTATGAAACTTTGCCGTTTTTGATGTCAAGTGGGCAACCACAACGCGGGCAGACGTCCTTAATGGGTCTAATTCAACGCGAGCGAAGCTGCGGGCGTCCACTAGCTTATACATATGAGACCTATTCAAATTCTATTTAGAGTTAGGGCAGGGCCTTCCACCAGGGTATCTACTCGTCGTAACTACCATTTCTGCCGTGTAGTAACTAGCGCCACCTTCTATCCGGATAGAAGGACCATCCTTACATCCGAATGACCTCACGCAGGAGCGCTCACAGCGCCGCGAAAGAGTAGGAAAGGTTTCGTTCGTTCGTTCGTCCGTAGGTTTCGTTCTCGTGTAGTAATTGTTTTTGAGGCATTGTGCTGCTACTGCAATACCTGCTAGAGTGTGGTTCAACGATTTTGAGTTGAGGTGGTGGTGACCCTGACTGCCGTGCCGCGTCCGAGTTGCCAATTTATTTCGCAGATAAATATTTGTACTCGGGTCCTGGATGTTAGTGTGTCCGCCACCCTTTTCAATGCACACATACACGCCCAGCTTTTCACAGGGGTGCAAATGTGTATTGAAAAATCATATGTTTATTTCGCAGGTACCCGTTCCCCTCCCTCCAGACACTGGGAGAGGACTTGATCACAGTTCTCGACTTCCTCCACGTCCGCTACGCAGTCGGTCTCGGCGAGGGCGCTGGAGCCAACGTCCTGGCGCGCTGCGGCATAGCACATCCCCGCCGACTGCTGGGTCTGATCCTGGTCAACTGCACTGGCTCCACCTCCTCGGTGGCCGACGCCTTCCGCACCCGGTTCTCCCGGTGGAGAGGCACCGACATCTCCCAGTCCGAGGAAGACTTCCTGATTTACCACAAGTTCGGACACGTGAGTTTTCAGCCGCTTGACTTTCGCTATCAGGTATTTTCCTTTTCCGTTTTTCTTACTAACAACCACTAATTTTATCTGGATGGAGTCAATTTTGTTTGAAAACTTGTAACATGCACTGTACATTTTTCTCTGAATAATCTATAAAGACACTATGTTCTTGTCATGAAGTAAGCTGTAGTAGTGTTTTATTACATTTATTTCAGTTTGTACAAACTACTAATGAACAAGTTTAACTCTCTTAGAATCTGTGTGGCGCTGAGATTGTTACAGCATAATTGACTCCAAATGCAAACAGATCAGGTAAGGGATTTGTTTCTTAAACTTTTTTAATCTGTGAATTCGACTGAACACTTGTTTTACGACTAAGTACTACTGGTTACTTATAACCTGCTAATATCTAAATTTTCTTAGTAGTAGATTGTATTATTGACTATCTTTGAGTCCTAGCTATGCTGTATAGCGAAATAATTATATTGGTACGCTTGAACCTTATGGGGGTTTGAACATTTTTGTATAGTAATCATTTAAAAGAAGTTTTCAGTGGCAATGCTTCTAACTGGCCAGTTCTAAAAACTTTCTGTGCCACCTACCTACCTAATTTAATTACCTTCCTTTTTTTCTGTTGTCGTGTGAAGCATTTTCCTTGTCTGCTAACTATTTTCTAAGAAAATCCTGTAAATACAGCTTGAGTCTTTTATGCTACGTAGAATTAGAATTAGAGAATTTGTACCTAATTTGACTTTTGGAATCCGCTTATCAAATTTTATTCTGAATACAGAAAAAGAAGAAACCTCGAGCGACCTCGTTTTTCCTGTATTCTGAGCAAAGTTCCAGATAATTCCTAAGTTATCTATCTATATTGGCTATGTTTTTGTAGTTTATCCTTCTTAGAAAATAGTTCTTTCTACTAATGTACTAATGTTTTAACTGTTTATTTTTAACTGTTTTTATGTCTTGTGCATTTACTAATTAATACATACTCATAGCTTAAGTTTCAAGTAACAATTTAAAATAGTCACTCTCTAAGTTTTTTAGGTAACGTAATATTGTTTTGATATTATAATTATCAAAAATAAGAATAGGTATGATATATTCACTAATAAAACACACTTGTTCGACTCAACACACGAAGTGACATCTTTATTAAGAAAACAGTTGTACCACAACAAACATATCATATGGCATTATTGCCAACTTGTAAATATAGTACAGATTATAAATTTAACACCCCCACTTAACAAAATAACACCATGTTTTAATTTGTTACAATTCCTAACAATTTTAAAAATCTATTTAGTTTACATGCATTTAACCCTTTTGTTAATAAGTCAGCAGGCATCTCTTGGGTTGAAATATATCCAACATCAACAAATTTATTTTTGATAGCATCTTTTACATAATGAAATCTAACATCAATATGTTTTGTCCTATTATGTGTCTGATGACTTGTTGCTATCTTTAAAGCACTTTGGTTATCACAAAATAACTTGATTACATATTTTTTATCAGTGAGTTCATATATTAAGTTTCTTAAATATACAGCTTCTCGAGTTGCCTCAGATAGAGCTACATATTCAGCTTCGGCACTGGACAGAGACACTGTCTTCTGTTTTTGGCTTTGCCATGAAATTAAAGACCCACACATTGTAAAACAGTAACCGGTATATGATTTCCTATCCAGATGATCACCAGCCCAATCAGCATCAACAAAACCAAGCAATTTTATATTTTCTCTGCTATACTTTAAACAGTAATTTTTAGTTTTTTGCAAGTACTTTAATATTCTTTTAGCATAATTGTAATGATTTTCATCATAAAAGTTGTTGAATTGAAAAAGATAACTTACAGAATAACTTATGTCAGGTCTAGTCAAAACTGCTAAATACATAAGACTGCCAATTAATTTTTGGAATGGGATGTTACTCATACATGTTTCAGATTTTTGTAAATTCAATCTACACTCAATTGGGGTATCTGCAGGCTTACAATCAGACATATTAAATACAGACAATAATTTTTCTATATATTGTTGCTGATCTACAGCTATAGTATTCAACTCTTTATTGACATTGATCCTCATACCTAAATAACGTTTTACTGGACCTAGATCCTTAAGTTTAAATTCAAGACCTAGTGCAGTTTTTAGCTTATGTTTCCTCAAAACATTTAAAAAAAACAGAAAATCATCTATATAAACAGCTACTATAACTTTAACTTCACCAACATTCTTTTGTAACAATCATGGTTCATATTTGCTATTTTTTAATCCTATGTTGGAAAAGAAATCTTTTTATTAAAGACCCACTTACACTGCACAATTGACACATCACGAGGAATGTCCACGAGCTCCCATGCATCATTGTGCTGAAAAGATTTCAGCTCCTCGCGTGGCTAGTTTCCATTGCTCAGCTTCAGGTCCATGCATTGCATCGGAAAAAGCAATCTGCTCTGTCATTGGTAAACCATCTGACACAGTTGTAGCGTTCAGACCAAAACGTTCTGGAGGTCTCCTTGATCTCTTTCCTAGCTGATTTTTTGAATGATCTTTCACATCTTTTTCAGAAAAAATTGTCTCAGCGTTAGAGTCTGTTAGGGTCACATCTCCATCAGAAGTACTGGAACTTGAGCTGCTCTCTCTGGGTACTATATCCCCCACTGAATCCTCCACTGAATCCTCCACTGAGTCAGCAATTTCTAGGTTGTTATCACTAGTTTTTTCTTCCTGAACCCAGATCATATTATCCTCCTTTTGTTTTTCTATGTAAGTTTTATCTTCCATAATTATTACATCTCTTTTTACAGTAACATTATTCTTTCTTGGATCATAAACACGATATCCCTTTACATTTTCTGAAAAACCAACAAGTATATAGTGTTCTGCTTTTTTGTCCCATTTTAATCTGCGTTCTTTTGGAATATGTACCATAACTGTTGATCCGAACAATCGGATGTTACTAACATCAGGTTTCTTCCCATACCACACTTCATATGGTGTTTTATTTACCAAATATGTAGAGATGCATCGATTTTTTATGTAAACGGCTGTATTCGCAGCTTCGGCCCAGAACTTTTTGTCTAGTTTTGATTCAAAAAGTAGGCATCTAGCCTTTTCAATAACAGTTCTATTGGCCCTTTCACAAACACCATTTTGTTCTGGTGAGTATGGTACAGTTTTCTGATGAACAATTCCTTCTTTTGTTAAGTATGTTTCCATATCTTTGCTGCAGAACTCACCACCATTGTCAGTACGTAAAATTTTTATTTTCTTATTTGTCTGTTTCTCAACTAAAGCTTTAAATTCAGTGAAGATTTTGAACACTTTATTTTTATGCTTCAGAAAATATATGAAAGTCATTCGACTGTAGTCATCAACAAATAGAAGAAAATACTGCGAGCCAGCAATAGATTTGGTCTCCATAGCACCACATACATCTGCATGTATTATCTGTAGTGTTTCAGTGCTTTTCTTGTTGGAATGACAAAATGGTAGCCTAATCTGTTTGCCTTCACAACAGGTTACACAGTTATTCTTAGTCATATCACAACTAGCAGGAAAAGACAGTCCATCAACTATACCATTCTTCATTTTGTTCAAATCACAGCTGTTAATATGTGCTAGTCTCTTGTGCCACAACTCCGCATTTACTAATGCTGGTGCAGCTAATCTACAATCTGCTTCTTTTATCTTAAGCTTGTAGACACCATTAGTCAATTCTGCAGTTGCTACCAGCACATTTTTCTTATTCCGAATGTAACAATGACTTTGATTGAAATCAACACTGTTTCCATTACGTATCAATGCACTAACTGAAAGAAGATTAGTTGTCAAACTTGGTACACATAGCACATCTTTAATCGTGATGTCGTAGTTGTAACTACTTGATATCTGTACGTCTCCGGAACACACGACGGGAACTTTCATATTATTTGCTATAGTAATTTCTGATAAGCTTGTGGAAAAGTTTGGTTTGTTTATCCAATCTTTATTCGCCGTCATATGAACGCTGGCACCGGAGTCAACGTACCACTCCGTTTTCTTGTAATTTCCATTCAGAAAAACCACACTAAAAGCATTTGTTTCCTTTTTCTTCAATAACGGACATTGATTTCTGAAATGACCAGTCATTTTACATTTGTAACATAGTATTTTCTTTTCACTTTGTTTTGGTCCGCCATCTTTGATACTCGAATTGCGCATATTGCGATTCGTTCGGAAATTAAACACTTTCTTCGCAGCGAATGCAGCGCCACTGGAATCTGAGTCGGTAAATCTTGCAACTTCCATATCGATTAGTTTCGATTTTATTGCATCTGTGGTTATCTGAATGCCTGAGTGCTCTATGGCCATTATCATGGGTGAAAATTGTTCTGGCAAACCTGCTAATAACAATGATCCAATCCATTCATCCGTAATAGAAAAGCCTGTCCCTTTTAATCTCTGCGCTGTATCCACCATTTCCGTTACGTATGCCGTCATGGAACTACAACTTTCTTGCCTTATTGAGATTAAATGGCGTAACAAACTTATTTTTCTAGAATAGCCTGAGTCATCGAACATATTTTTCAACTTCTTCCATAGTTCTTTTGAGCTACTTGTTTCTTTAATATGCACGAACAGACCTGGATCTATGGTCAAAATTAGCTTCGCCCTGGTTTTTGCGTCTTCTTCGGGTTTTATATCTTGCTTGGTATCCAGCTTGATGCAATGTGCCATGCCTTCAAGCACCAACAAGTTTTCCGCGGCAAAACTCCATTCATCATAATTGTCTCTTCCCGTGAGCTTCGGGATGCTTTGTACATAATTTACAGCCATTGCTGGATAAAAATATTTCAAACTGTATATAACTGTGCTACACACTATACTTGAAAATTATCCTGGCTGGGCCCATAACCTAATAAAACACACTTGTTCGACTCAACACACGAAGTGACATCTTTATTAAGAAAACAGTTGTACCACAACAAACATATCATATGGCATTATTGCCAACTTGTAAATATAGTACAGATTATAAATTTAACATTCACAACATTCCAGTACCTACTATTCTTCATCTACAATCTTTGACGTCATTACGTTAACTAGTTTACATTCTGCTATAACCGGCCTGTTTATGTTTATGATTAAAATTCAGTAGTAATTTGAACGTTTTATACAACGTATAATCCAAAAATCGTTCAATATCCCATCAAATAATCCCAAGAAAAAATATAATGCTATACATTAGGAGAGAACAAAGATTTAATCTGTTATTCTTAAATCAACAGTTTAGTAGAAATGTCTCAAATCAATTGGACGCACGACATGCAATTATCGTCGCATCAACGGCTGCCTCAATGAACAGTTAAATTCAGTTTATTATCATGAAACGCTACTGAAGCTGCAGTTAAGGATAATTCGGGTTCATAAACTGAGGATGCATCCGATGTTTAAGAATTAAAGTATAATGAATGGGATTTCCTGTAATTCTAAGTTACTCACACAATGAAAACAACATATTATACGTTATTATTAAATGCACAATGGTAATTAAATATTCTTATTTAGTTATTTTTAAGACAGCCAATAACGTTTCATGGCAGCGACCTTCAAATGAAAAGAAATACTGTAATAGTTGATTTGTATTCTGCATACAATTAGTTAGGTAAACAAATAATGAATTAAATCAGAAATCATTCATCCACCTCAGCCTTTGAAGCATCAAAAATGTTTGTGTGTGAATTTTCATACAACGATGACTCAATAAATGATGAAAATGATAAATTCTCAATGAAACTGATAAAAATGATAGTATTGCTTGATAAATTTTATGTTTTAAATAGTCAACCTCGAATAATAATGTACAAAGACGACAAACCCGTTGACTGGTCGGCTATCATAATAATTTATTATTAGCATATTTCTGTAAAATCTTTTATCGTTGTCAACAGCAAATCTCAAGCGACGCATGCGAAGCTAGCGAGCGAGAGCGCATGCTGAGCGAGTACCGCTCGCGGCTGCGCGGGAACCTCAACACCCACAACATCAAGCAGTATGTGCGCGCGTTCATCAAGTGAGTCTAGTCTCAAGCGACGCGAGCGGAGCTAGCGAGCGGGAGCGCATGCTGAGCGAGTACCGCTCGCGGCTGCGCGGGAACCTCAACACGCACAACATCAAGCAGTATGTGCGCGCGTTCATCAAGTGAGTCTAGTCTCGAGCGACGCGAGCGGAGCTAGCGAGCGGGAGCGCATGCTGAGTGTCTACCGCTCGCTCGCGGTGGATAGTCGCCTTCAGTACCTCTCCATGAGCATTTTACTGTCAAATTCAAACAGATGAATGCATGACTGAAATACCTCACAACTGACAACGTTTGAAGGATAATAATTTGATCATCTCAATGTGGTAGTTAGAAGAAAAATCTTAAGTCGAAGTTAATCCAGCAATCTTGAACCATCTATCTGCTAGCTGAACATGTGGAAGCCTTTCCTTGTCACCACAATTCAGTTTTTCTACGTGTCGTTACAAGTCAACCGTGCTACACACTGTTACCACGTAACATTGTGAGGTTCTCTGATTCTGACTGTATGGTTTGTGGTGACTGTTGGGTCAATAAAACGCTCTTGATCACTCAATAGGTAGGTAATGCGTCCGGCGCACGTCCGAACTTGCTCACAGCTAGCGCGCGACTGTCCGGCCGATGTCCGGACCACATACACTACACTGACCAAACTTTGAGTTATCTTCAACTCTGATTCTGACCGGACGTTGTCACGTTCCAGCCGCAAGGACCTGGTGCTGCGCGGCTGCCAGCCGGACATCCTGCTGATCACGGGCGTGCTCAGCCCGTACGCGGGCGTGGTGGAGCGGATGTACAAGGAGCTGGACAAGGACAAGGTCACCATCCTGAAGGTGGAGCGCGCGGGGGACGTGCTGGCTGAGACTGTGAGTACCACGATACAGTCTTCTACACCTACAAGGCTAACGCGAAAAAAGAGTAACTAGAGTCTTGGCGTGTTCTTCTCGGTAGCATCAACTTCGTGAACCGGCGGTAGATAAAAAAAAATGTTATGAAAAAAAACGTTCATTAAGGGTATACAAAATATCATAAAATGAAAAAAAAATAATCTGAATTAATGAAAATGAATCTGAATCTAAGCACATAAGTCCCCCTAATCCCATAGGATAAAGCCATACTACAAAGATAGGCTCTTTGTAGTATGGATAAAGCCTATGGGTATAGAACTGCTGCACGCCAGATACGAATCTGGTACTATGGATATCCAGCTAATTGCGTGATCAAGGATAAGGTCACAATCCGGATGTTAGAGCGCGCGAAAGTTGGGCTGTCATACTCTTAACCATCTGCTCTTAATACTACCTACCAGGCGTATAAATCTTGTGATTCGTGGATCACATTCTCGAAGACCTTCGGGTGGCTTGAGAACACTCGACACTGGGTTGGCCACTAACCCCTCCACCAATCCGCATTGGAGCAGCATGGTGGAGTATGCTCTAGACCTCCCGCAGCTACGTCTGTGGAGGAGACCCGTGCCCAGCAGTGGGACGTCTATGGGTCGCCATCCCATGGCATCTATGGCACCTGCGACAAACATAGAGAAAAGATTTACAATTTCTACACTTTGTCTATACTAATACTAATAGAGAGTTTTACCTACAAATAAAACTTACCTATTATTTTTTCATCAATATCCGGAATCCATCTTGAGTCAAGCACCTGTCTTTTTACCTTTTGTCAGCTTGTCTTGGTTCCTCTCCGATAGTGGCGCCCTCTATGTCCGTGATTTGAGCTTAGTTCCTCTGAGCACCAGGTAGCATGGTTCGTCATTATGGAACTCATGATGCACCAGGTAGACCTTACCTGGATTCCGGATATTGATGAAAAAATAATAGGTAAGTTTTATTTGTAGGTAAAACTCTCTATTATTTGTTCGCTATCAATATCCGGAATCCATCTTGAGTGATGTGTTTGTTATCACCTGGTGCTAAAGACCAATAGACGCTATAATGTGTATTTATTGTGGTAAAAGGTCCATACTTAATTTCTAGCAAGGACTTTATTAAAAAGTTGACCTAATAATGTAATTTCTCTAATCAAATGAACCTGTAATCAATCTATAAGAAATAATTACAAAAAATTAATTACACTAACGTATAGAAAGAAACAAAGTAATTTGATAATGAAGCTGATTAAGCTGAATTACTATGTTCTATATATTAATTTCCTATGAGATTAATGTTGGACAGTATGTATTGTTTCCTAGTTACCATTTGCTAAAATTTGGTCAATAGGAACATTTTCAACAAAATTGAGGGAAGCTACTGCTGATCTAACTGAACCCTGAGTTGCCTCTATACCTGCTTCTTTCATGAGCGATTATACCCAACCACCCATTATAGTTATGGATGCAGGTCTTACTTCTCCCAATGTTGAAATAAACGAACAATTGATATTTTGTGTACGATCCAGGGTTAAAGATAATTTGTCTTTCAGCAGGGTGTTTTAAAGGCTACCATGCAGACTGTCTATAATTTGAGTTGTCAGTCAGTCCTAGAACCAAAAGCCGGCCACAAGATCATGACATTATTTTCATCGATTAAACTTTGATTATGAATGCGTAACTAATGTCAATTTATGAACTCGT
Organism: Carterocephalus palaemon; assembly: GCA_944567765.1. Taxonomy (NCBI): domain Eukaryota; kingdom Metazoa; phylum Arthropoda; class Insecta; order Lepidoptera; family Hesperiidae; genus Carterocephalus; species Carterocephalus palaemon. The sequence goes on from OX155643.1 coordinate 13,818,073, forward strand.
CGGCCTGAACACGAAAGCAGAGTGTGGGTGTATATCCCGATACTTGTTTTTTCTATCAAGATTATAGGATATTATATAGTTTATCCTAAATCCTTAGGTTAATCCTTATTGGATATAGGAACTTGATTTCCAATAATGGCTTTGTTGTTTCGGGCAACTGATACAGCTTTTAACAAGTGTCTTACAAATACATTTTAAGAAAATCAATTGATGACGATAAATTAGTGAATCTCGTGATTACATACTTATGGACCAGCATGGTTTTATAAGCTAAGCCTGTATTACCATGTAAATGTGCTAAATAGCGTGCGAGCTGTTCAGGTTTAGGGTAATTATAATTTATTGAATGAGACACACCACTGTTGCCATCTGGTCGGTAGTTGTTCATCGTATATTTTCGCCAGCTGGACATTAACGGTTCTTGTGCTTGATCAGTCCACTCTAATAACATCTCGAAATCAACCATGCTTCTAAGTGAAGCTCGCGGGCCTCCGGCGGGTGTGTACCTGTTTTGGTGTCCAGAAGACAATTCTCAACAATAGACAAAGATCTGGAATCAGATAAAGAGTGTGGAGTGCCCTGCGTTGAACGTTGACCTTTGTTCCACCTCGGGGCAATTGATACGTCCCGACCGCTGGATGTGTTTTAAAAGTAGCTGAGTACTCTGGGGATAAGATTTGGCGGAAGAAACAACCACGCCAGGTCGTAATGCCAATGATGACAGTAGGCGTTGTGATGCTGAGCCTGTATGTCCTCAGTGTCCTTTCTGAACTACGTGAGCAGTCGTTGCAAACAGGTCTATTTCCAATGTTCCCCCTATCTGAAATATCAATGATGTTGCAACCGCCGTTTACAGATTATAAACTAACGATGCAATCGCCGTTAAATGCCATTGTGAGCAAATTATCTGCAGCGACAGGGCGTCGACCTCTGCATTGAACAAGCCTGGAAAATACTGAGCTATCAGATATATGTTGAGGTCATACAAAATCTAAAAAAACTGTCGAGTTTGCTGGAGCAGTTTTATAGATTAAAAACAAAGGAGGCGCCAAGCCTGCTTTGTTTGCATATGTAAGAAGTACATGTGCATTCGGTAGATGATTTTGTTCCTGTAGAATTGCCATGTAAATGCAAAATTTTCATTTGATTTGCATGCCACGACAGCTGTGTCCTTGTCCAAGACCCTGCCATATATTTGTCGACGAGCTGTGCGCCCCAGCCTATGTTGGAGGCGCCTCTGATCAACAGGTGAGTCACTGATTTCAAGTGTATCGGTAAAAACGGCATGGACTCCCATAGGGGAGCTATAGAGCTTTCAACCACCATTTCATCTCCCCGCGTACGTAACGGCTAGAGATAGATGTAAACGCAGGTAAGGGTGGTTCTTGGGCAGCTGTCGACCGTGGTATTGTATTGACCGACAGTGCAGCCGCCCCCTTCGAGTTACGAAGGTAGCAAGAGTCGCCCCATTAGAGATTGGTACTGTTTGAGGGACTACTTGCTTTGTCTAGGCTGGTGCTGAAGTGCATTGCGTAGCATTTCGCACTTCGGTCCCGACAAGGACTTCGCGTAGCGGTTTGCGTCCATGTTATGCCGAGAAACTCGAGACATTGAGTCGGGACCAGCACACACTTGGGGTATTTGCTTGTCCCGCCTAGTACTTGCTTTTTCTGAGCTGGTGCTGAAGTGCATTGCGTAGCGTTTCGCACTTCGGTCCCGACAGGGACTTCGCGTAGCGGTTTGCGTCCATGTCATGCTGAGAAACTCGAGACATTGAGTCGGGACCAGCACACACTTAGGGTAATTGCTCGTCCAGACTAGTAACTGTAATATCTTTATTGAGAATGCTAGGTCCTCGTTTACCAGTTGGCTGGATTGGTTCACGAGGTAAATAAACGTAAAGGTAGGTAAACGCATCTTATGCCGTGGTTTCGTAAAGTTTCTGCTACCTAATTCGTTAAGGACGCAACTGTACTGGGTGCGGCAGAAAGGCTAAACGATAGACAGGTTAACTGAGGCAGTTGATGCTGCTGTGGATCGTTAATCTGTACTGTTATTGAGCAATGGGTATATGAAAATATGCCTGACTTAGTCGTTGTGTTGAAAGAATGCTGGTACATGAAAATGGCTGAAGAGTCGAAACGATTTCCATGCTACGAACCAGTTCAATCGTTTTAAATTGAAAATTAGACGAAACCAAAAACGGACAAGAGAAGGTGGACAGGTAACTGTTGCTCTGATCCGCCGGCTCTAATATGTAAGAATATAGCATGCCTAGTTTGTATATATTATGTTTGTTCGTGTCGGTTGAAGTTTTAGTAAGTACTGTAACACTAGTATTTTTCAACATGAATATATCAGGGGCGGTATTAGTACAAATGGGATGCATGTACTAATAGTTAGCAAATGTTTTTCGATGCAAACAAGTTGCTCCAAATATGTTGATATTGTGTCATTCCCGACGGTCATTTTTAAAGAAGGTTCGGCATGCGATTTATTTCCACGATTGCTTATCACGGGTAGTGCTTTGTTTGAATTTCGTTAGGTTAGGTAATGGCTAGACGGGTGTGGGGTACGTTTACCTCTCTCTGAGCCAGTAGGTATTCCGACCAAAATAAAATAAAATAATGGAGTCTGATTGGTAACTAGTCTCTACTAGTGTTAGTTAGTTGTTAACTAGTCTTTTTGGTGGTAATCGAAATTGTCTCTAAACTGACTTTGAGGAATGGATTTTGTTAAGTCAATTTGTTTTTAAACTGATAAGTACATAATTTAAAGTCTCCCGGATCTAGGAAGAATTTTATGTAAAACATTGATGATATTCTCCGGAAATTAGACGTAGTAACGACTCACGACGTGTATTAACTAAATCGGCCCGTCTCCCACAAACACTTTGCAAAAAATCTACAGTCACTTTACTGTAGGTAGAACAAACCTTGTAGAGCAATGTTTCGATTTTGTCAAATAATGTATTTGATATAATGAGTCTGTAATTCTTGTTTCTGAGTGAGTAGGGCCTTAGTTAAACTAGCGAAGGAACGCCCTAGTAAATAGCAAGGGCATCATCCTGCAACATCGCAGCTACAACAATTCAAACCATTCGTTGCAAACGAATGATTCGATTTTAACTCGTCGCGACGTTCACGTTGAGTTCTACGAAACCGGGGTTAACTAAATACCTATTTTAATTTCGATTAGAATTTACCCTCATCATTCGCATAAATCGGGTCTTTAACCGTTGTACCCACTTGTGAAAGTATATAGGACGCCGTAAAATAGGTCGTTTGAAACCGATGTTGAATTTTCGACGTTTACTGGTAAATTATTTGAAATATTCATGTTTACCAAAGTAAAGTATTCGATATTTCGTTATTATTTTTTATTAGCTACAAGATACCTACGATACTGAACTTGTTGCGACAATAGTTCAAAATAAGCATAACTCACGGTTTGCGAATTCCTTCTTGCCTTGTGCTTTTCCCTTTCAGACGATTCACTATCGATACTGATAGATACAGACCTATACCGGAGAATACGCACATTTCTTCGTTTTCGTTAACACTTTCATCTTCCATATTTACGGAGAGGATATATTGTAAGTAAAGACTTATTCACTTATTTAGATAAAGGATAAGGAAAAAGAATTCACTTGATTTAGACCGCTGACGTGCGTACGGCACGAAAGACGACGCTATAATGACGAACCATGCTACCTGGTGCTCAGAGGAACTAAGCTCAAATCACGGACATAGAGGGCGCCACTATCGGAGAGGAACCAAGACAAGCTGACAAAAGGTAAAAAGACAGGTGCTTGACTCAAGATGGATTCCGGATATTGATAGCGAACAAATAATAGTATAAAGAGGAAAGATTTGTTTGTAATGTTTTCACACAAAAACTACTGGATCGATTTCAAAAATTCTTTCACCATTAGTATAAGCTGCATCTTCACTGAGTGACAAGGCTATATAATATTACTAGGTGTAAACGAAACTATTGTTATGTTTAATTCCACGCGAGCGAAGCTGCGGACGTCCACTAGTAAATAATTTTTTTTTAAACGTTTAAATTAGAATAAGATAGGAATGGCGATCGAAATAAATAACTTGTAAGTGCGAAATCTGACTCAAGAGGAAATAATTAAATTAAAGGTTTTATCCATATTGCCAAAGGTCAAACAGTTACCATTGATCTTGAAAATTGTAGAAGTGAGCAATATATTATACTTAACCGAATGTATGACCTTCGTGGGCGTACGTTATACGCGGCGCGCGCAACCAGGTCAGTAGGTGCAAACCTAGTGTGCAATCTATCCGCTATTGCACCGGAAAGTAAAAGTAGAGGGATCTTAGTACCGCACGGGCCGTTGACCCGTGCATTCGCGAACGTAGACCAAACATTCCTCCGCTAGGAACTAAAAAAAAAATCGTCAACCATTGTATTACGTTTATAATTAGCGCGCGAACCGATTACAACACATTTCGATCCCGCAAGCCGTCCGCACCACACCATGTTCGTTGTCATTTACGTTATCATCACCACGGTGGCCGTGGCGATCATGGTGGGGCTGTACCAGAAGAACACCAACGCCATGTGCAAGTCTAAGAGGAGGCTCGACGGGAAGACTGCCATCATCACCGGCGGGACTTCTGGAATGGGGTTGCGGATCGCAGTCGACTTTGCCGATAGAGGCGCGCGCGTCGTCGTCGCCTGCCCCTTCGTCGACGAAGGAATCGAAGGCAGGAAGATAATTATCGACAAGACGGGCAACGAGAACGTAACGTTCAAGCTCCTAGACCTCTCCTCGTTGGATTCTATTAGGAAATTCGCCGCTGACATCTTTAGAACTGAGAGCAGAGTGGACATTCTGATCAACAATGCCGGCGTCGGTGCTATCGACGACTGCATCACAGCCGATGGGATGAGCCTTATAATGCAAGTGAACTACTTCGGCCATTTTCTACTTACGCTGTTGCTTCTACCGTTGTTGAAGAAATCCGGGACACCCTCTGACCCAACCAGGGTTGTCAACACAGCGTCAGTTCTACACAACATCGGGAAGTTGGACATTGACAAACTCAACTGTATCGACTACTGGTATCCGGTCCAGGTGTACGGTAACAGCAAGCTGTGTTTGATTCTGTTCGCGCACGAGCTGTCCAAGAAACTGACGGGAACTAATATAGTGATCAATTCCGTTGACCCTGGGGCGGTGGGCACCGCCATCTTTAACTGCGTCGGAAGATTTTTCGGTAATTTAATCACTTTTCTATTCCGCAATCTGTTCAAGACCCCATGGCAAGGCGCGCAGACGGCGATCCACGTGGCTATGGATAAGAAGGCTGGGGAGGTGACCGGCCAGTACTTCAAGAACTGCAAGTTAAGCAGGGCGAGGCGCGCCGCTTATAACGAGAAGCTCTCAGCCAAGCTGTGGGACGAATCCTTGAAACTAGTGAAACTTACCAACGAAGATATAGAACAGTTTTTAAAGAGTTGAGTTATTGATGTATATCCAGTGTTAATTTTACGAAATTAATGGTGCTATTTTTGTGAGTAGTTAGTTGTGTACTACATTATGTATTATATTAGCACCGAAATAGTAATCGGTAGGCACGGTGGGAGTACCTACCAGTTGGGCACACTCCTTGGAATTATCAGGGATGCTACTTGTGTACTGGAATGTTTGTTTCTTGAAGTCTACGATACGATCTTTTGTCATTTGATACAGAGAATATAAAATACACGAATACGTGTTCACGATTTACACTTGTAATTAATAACTAATTACACTTGTAAAATTGTAATAATGAAAACGTTAGGTACTCGTGATGGTAATAACTGATTTATGAATGCTAATAATACATATGGAATTTTCATGACCTATAACAATAAGAGGTCATGAAATAATTTTTAATTATTGAGCAGGTATATTTAACTCAGTATAGGTATTCTTTAACTCAGTGTTCACAATAGAAACTGAAAAGCCTTGAATATAAATAATAGATAGTTTTGTTTATCAGACATTTATGTTTTATCACATTTATAAGATTTAAGATTAGAGAATTAAATCTTACAAAAATGCGTGTGCTGTGTGATATATGTATTTATTTTGTAAATAGTCATTTTTATGTTTCTATTTGTTAAAAATGTGAATATGCAGTTAAAGGTGATAGTTAGAGAATATTAAAAGGAAAGTTTAATAATCTCCAGTTGGCTATTATTCGACCTTTACCATAAAGATAAATTACTAAGTTATTAAACCAGATTATTTTAACGTACTGTAATCCAATTAAAACTAAACTTCTTGATGAAAAAAAAAAACATAAATTAAACTTAAGTTCATTAGTTAGGTAAATCTTTGATAGCTTCATCACATCTTTGTTAGCTAAAGCTAAAAAAAGCAGTGATGTACAGTCCAGTTGCTATCGAACTCACCTTTCATTCGATGGCACCAATGAATTTTCTAAGTTATGTGCGATTTATGAAATTAAATATCAAAACGGTTACTGACAAGTAACGTTGAAGGAAACATCACGCGGAAAACTGCATGCTCTCAGTTCTCTATAATTTTCTCGAAGGCATGTGAACAGTGCTAATTTGCAATTGGCCAGCGTGGTGGGCTAAGGAATCACCCATCCCATTCCAAGTGTCTCATACCCGTGCTCAACAGTTGGACGAAGAAAGGGTTATAGCATAGTATAAAGAGTCTTCGCTTCGCTCTATAGTGGCTAGAGGAAGGAGGAAGAAAGTATTCAGGAGTAGGGTTCATAAGTTTTGAATTAATGTATCTTCACAGTGTGCTATTTATTAATCTATATATACAAAAGGAGAAGCTGACTGACTGACTGACTGACTGACATATCAACGCAGGGCTTAAACTATAAGGGTTACAAACTTGAAATTTTGCACAGGGGTTCCTTTTATAGCGTAGGGGAGCACTATGGAAGGATTGTTGAAAATTCACCCCCTAAGGGGGTAAAACGGGGGTGCAAAGTTAGTATGAAACTTTGCCGTTTTCGAAGTCAAGTGGGCAACCCGAACGCGGGCAGACGTCGTTAATGGGTCTAATTCTACGCGAGTGAAGCTGCGGGCGTTCACTAGTTTTAGGATAATGTCGTAAAAGAGAGATCACCTCCACTTATCGACCATGACCGCTTGCATTGTCACGAGTCAGACAGGGGTCGGGTGCCTTAACTAATTACCACACGTTTTTGATTCGCCTTACAAGGTAGCTCTACGTGGCTCTACACTTATTCTCGCTGCTCGCTGCGACCCATAGACGTCCATGCTGGGCACGGGTCACCACAGACACTGCTGCGGGAGGTCTAGAGCATACTCCACCACGCTGCTTCAATGCGGATTGGTGGAGGGGTTAGTGGCCAACCCAGTGTCGAATGTTCTCAAGCCTGAAGGTCTTCGACAAGGCTGGACGACTGTTTCCAGCTTTGAAAACAACCGGGACCGACGGCTTTACGTGTCCTTCGAAGCACGGTAGCGTCTATGAAATTTTGTCACTAGCGGTCATCCATCCACAAACCGACCGCGCCCGTCGTTGCTCGTACTCTCGTCGTACTCTTTCGATCACATTGAATCGACGCGAGCCATTGGGCTATGGACGCTACATCTACACTTATAATAAGCTTTTATTTAGTTTCACCTGTCCCGATGTTTGTCATTAATCAAATCTTGCAAGTTAAATTTGATCCACTTCCCAGTTAATTGAGCTGAAATTTTGGATGCATATGTAAATCGCATGACATACAAAACTATTTTGACATGAAGCTGATATGATGATGGAACGGGAGGTGGCCATAGGAACTCAGTTCTCTTAGCTATGCAAATTTTTAACGGTATATAATTACTGAGAGAACGCAACCAATTGTGTTCATAGCAAATTACTACGTAATATGCAGTTATTAGGTCTGACCTAGAGTTAAAAAATGCAAATATGTAATAATTGTACATAATAGGTACTTCTTGAACTAGGCATTCATCGTATTAAAAATTGTGAGATTGAAATACATACAATGCTAAACATATAGTTTTAAGAGTTCCGAAGTCAACCAGGAACCCGTTCTGTCCATCTGTTTGTCTATGTGTCATGATTGTTTTTCTTTGCTATCTTTTATCTACCTATAAAAAACTCGGACATTTTTGCGGCGGTGTTTTTTTATGGATATTTCCATGGATGAGATGGCAAACAAAAACCACTAAGTTGTTATTTATTTTATAGTATGCTTTATAAAGGAGCTTGTCGCTTCTAGAAGTGTTAATGAGAACCACATTATTCCAACCGAAACACAATAATTGAATACAGGTTAGTTATTATTGAACTTAATGTGAAGTTTGAGATACTTCCTATGTTTTTTCATCGTTTAAGTAATCATTTATTCTATGTAATGCTTTATTAAGGAGTTTTTGTCTAATGTTATATTTAAATTAATTTTTTCAGAGACAAGTTATATTTTAAGCTACGAGTATTTTATTGTAGAAGTGAACACAGTTCCCCATAAAAGATTTTGATGCTTTTATTATAGAACTAGGTACATAAATTTATTATTATTTATTTTCATTTAATAATTTTTGTACACATTTATTTATCTTTATTTCTTGTATGAAAGTTATGTACACTCCTTTTTTTAAAACAATTTATGATTTTTACGTACATACATACATGCTTCTGATGCCACAAGACATAATGGTACTAGTACTTTTGTGGTACCTATTGCCTCGGCCAAACTCTACCGAGAACCTTTATTGGTTTCATATTTACAACCTTCATGGATTTGTAAAGGCATTACACAGAACATTTATTCTCGTTCCAGCCGGCCAAGGTAGCCCAGTCGCTGCTCCTGTTCTGCCAGGGGCAAGGCCAGCTGACGTCACTGCCGCCGCCGGGCGTCGAGCGGCGCATGTCCCGCGCCATGTCGATGGAAGAGTACGACAAGCCGAACATTCGCCGTCTCTCTCTCACCCCCAGCGTGTCGGAGTCGCCGCCGACGCGCCGCCTCTAGGCCGTGCTTCTGACCGACTGCTCTATTGCTGAGGAGTCGGTCTAGATGGCCTAGACAGTGCGCCTCCGTTCGTTCCTAACTTGTTGCTGAAGACATGAAACATGGCATATACTATAGCTGTGAAGTACGACAAATCCATCGCCGTCTCTGTCACCCTAATTCTAGGGACACATTATCACGCGAATATTCGTGTAGCGTTGTCGCGATAAAAACATCGTAGAAGTATAGCCACTCATGTCACGAATAAACCTTTTGACGTACCTATTCGTGTTCGCCCAAATACATCGCGATCGGAATATTCGCCGAAACCCTTGTAGCCCTGGCATTAGCGTGTTCCAATCGCCGATGTTTCTAGTGAAGCACCGACTTGTCACCAACAGACCAGTCTACTGGCCGTTGGAAGAATGACTGCACTGTTACTAAGGAGTCGTCTGAGTCAACGATAGAGCGCTTACAATGTAGTTATGATGTTAGTGGTCGTTTCATGTCACTAGTGTGAGTCTCCAGGACAGTAGGTGCTACTGACCGGCTGGGTACTACTGGGTAGTAGCAGAGGAGTCGGTTTAGGTCTACAAGAGCGACCACCACTCCGGTCGGCCATCTTGTTAAAACTCTTTTTTCGAGGCGCATAAAATGGCGCTCGATAATCGTTTAGTAGCGTTTATATCTCAACGACCGAGGGCACTGTAGGGTCATTTTACCTACCAAAGAATCGCTATTTTTATCTAAAGAGAAGTTTAAAAAAATTAAAATAAATTTTATAAAATTGATTGAATAAGTTTGATTTGCGGGCTTGATGAAATATTTTTTCTGTTAAACACACTCTAGAGAAGAACAACTTTGCCACTAAAATGTGGTTCTAGAGTGTATGTTTATTTGTGAATAATGTTAGATTAGAATAGATTCGTATGGAATAGATCATGTAGGCTGGTCAGGCTGTTCAGTCGAATATTTATTATTAAGTTATTGAATTATATAAAATAAAAAATTTATATTAATTAGCTAAGTATAAGTACCTATCATTATATATTTATATGGTATGTTTACATTATAATATCGAAATATTTACCTAAACTTGTAATGCGCAGGCTGCTTATTTTTAGAGTTAATTAAAAATAATTTATAAATATAGAGTAGATTATCTTTGATAGTTATATATTTAAAATTGAAACGTAGTTTGTTCAAAATATTTAAATGAAACATATTATTTGAAAATAGGACCAATCCAACTAAACTATATTTTGTAATCCATTTACTCTGTCGCAACTGCAAAGTAAGATTGAATACATAAAAATATTGCATATACATATTAACTCCACTGTTATGATGTAAAATTAATAATAATTAATAAATAAGTAATATGCGATTCTTCTGAAAGTATGAGCTACTTGTGATTGTTAGTATTTATAATTAGTTTTCAACATTTATTATAAATTATTCGGTACATTTACCAACTTTAATTATTTATTTATAATTGAAAACGAATGATTTTTTTTTTAATTTCTTTTTGAAGACATCAATAATCTTGAACCGTTCAAGATAGTAAGTTATTCATTTTATATCTGTATATTCATCCGAGGTTATTTACGCTTAGATTGCCGATTGGTATGATTAAAAACATTATAGCAAGAAATTAATGACATCGCTATTTTATTAAAAATTCAAGCAACGTTAATAGCATACTGGAATACAATAAAATTGCCTATCACAGTTAAACTATGAATGTGAGACGTGTTATTATGTACTACACGTGATTTTTTTTCTTGCCAATGATTTGATGCCGGGAATTTCCATCATAATTAATAATTTATGGTACAAAGTTATGCGGTGACCTGTGAATATTAAAATCAATCCGATTTAATTGGTGTAAACGAATGGTACCTATCAATGATTTTGTTATATAAGTAAGTAGTAAATGTACGAGTAGGTATTTAGAGCATTGTTCATTACTATATTGTTACTATTGTTGTTTTTATTTTTAAATAAGACAGGTGTTGTTAGTAAGTAAAGTTTACCTAATTCGAGAAAGATTATTTCAATAAAGATTATATAAATCATATGGTGGTCTGATGTGAGATGTAATTACAAATAAAATTATCTACCTACCTACTTTACTAACTTGATAATAGTAGAAAACTAAATTACAATTGAATTTCGTTGAAATGAGATAAATTATGCCTAATATATATTTTATTACACAAGAACAACCCGGTTTTGTGGTTTCGGTAAATACAGCTAACGTCACCAAACGAGTTTTAGTGTTTTGCTATGTCGGCATGCCGCAACGTAAAGAGCGATAGGTACCTACTATCATATCTGTTAACTATTGAAAATGTTAAAAATAATTTATCACTAGTAATTAACGGCATAAAAACTCGAAAATTGTATCTAATAATAAATACATACGAAAAAAAATTCTTGTAAGCCTTTATGTTATCCTGAGATAAAGACTCGGACGCTATTTATTTATCATAATGTTAATTTTAATTTATTTATTTTTAATTTTAGATTCATATTGGATGTGTATGTGAATTGTTTATAGCAATAAAATAACAATTATCTAATTATCTGTCTCCTGTTTAAGTATCCCTTTAGCAACCCTTGTCCCGAATACAGCGAGTTGATAAATATTTGTACATTTTGCGTGTGGTTTCCTTTTTGGTATTTGATTTTCATTGTGGTTGCTATATTGCTATATTGCATAATATGGTTTTGCTCAAAAGAGCAATTAGTAATTGGCACTACTGGTAGTGCTACTGGGAAATTCACCACCCTGTCAGAGAAGAAAATGAAGTTTCGCCAATTGGGCCAATTTATTAGATCACATATGACATATAGTCTTAGCTTCAAAGTTCGGTAAGCTACCTAAACATCGATTAAATGGGTTCGGCCAAAAAACATCCTCTTCCCAAAAGGGCAATTCCCAAACTATGCTAATCCCATAAATAATAATACCTTCTAAATTACCAGGTAAATTACTGTATCTGAACCCATGAAATTTAATGAGTCATTTTGGGAAGTGAATGTTTTGAGAAGAACCCCAATAAATATGCGTTCATCCCATAGATTTATCATTACTCTATACGTTCATCCCAAATCGTCCACCTCCCTAAACTGACCACTTTCCAAATCGTCCACTTCATAAACTGACCACTATACTGACTACTTTTAAACTAACAAAAATATGGTGCCTTCGTTACAAGGTTACGTTTCTTAATTGAATTAAGTGTCAATGTGATCTATAAAATTTAACCAAATATAAGGGGGGTTCTAGAGGTAAGGGAAAAACTAGATTCATGGAACTAAACATTTTATTGAACAAAAAACACTGTATAACAATACTCTTTATATAAAACAATCTAAACACAGACACATACAAGACAATTACACTTATAGTAAGCTCTACAACGACATAGGTCGAGCAAGTGAATCTAGTACTAATTTTATCTGCTGGGACAAAAATAAATCCCTTTCGAATAATTGTCCATATCCCCACATAGAATGCATACCTACAAGGATATACATTCAGGCGAAAAGTGAAGTCAGATAAAACAAGAACCAGAATCCCATCTTAACCCAAAAACACCGCACGCAAATACTAAAAAAATGCGAAAAAAAAACACGTTTCTCCGTCCAGTATTTGCTACAAAAATTTAAGGAGAACGCCAAAATCGAAAAAAATCGCAAGCTTGCTCGACGAAGAAACAGGAGGCGAGTGCATCCCCTGACACGCAACGGGTAGCCAGAGCGGACATTTTCGAACCTTTATAAAATTTCGCAGGTCTGCAATAATCAACATTAGGAAACATGCGGCCGCGGTTTTGTGGCGTCCGCCCCGCACACGTTGCAAGGGGCCGGCGAAGGGCTGGTCACGATTCAGCTCAAGTCAGAATGAAAAGTAGCGCGCCAAATTAATGACTGCTGAGCAAGAACTACAATGGCAGCCAGAGACAGAGTCACTATTTTGATAACATGATTGAAACGAAACAACTAATCAAGCACAGCAAGATTAATTGGATCGAAGGAGCGTAGGCAGCGAGCGGCGCGCGTTGCAGTGACGTCACAACATGGTGGAGGTAACATCACAAGATGGCGGAGTTATCAGGAAATGGCGGCGGTCATAGCTCGTCGTCGCAGCCAGGCTGCATGTCTGACGTCTCTATGGCCACCTCGTCGTAGTCCCTCTCAAGGGCGGCGAGGTCCTCCCGTGCTTCCGCAAACTCTCCCTCTTCCATTCCCTCTCCGACATACCTGTTAACACATTACCATCTGAGCTTCACACAACTTTTCTATTTTTTAAAGGTATAAAACAAAATCGAGAGGTTAGTGGCCAACCCAGTGTCGAATGTTCTCAAGCCACCCGAAGGTCTTCGACAAGGCTTAACGACTGTTTCCACCATTGAAAACAACCGGGACCGACGGCTTTACGTGCCCTCCGAAGCACGGTAGCGTCCATGAAATTTTGCCACTAGCGGTCACCCATCCACAAACCGACCGCGCCCGTCGTTGCTTAACTCTTTCGATCACATTGGATCGACGAAAGCCATTGGGCAATGGACGCTACTGCTATGGACGCTACTTACATTATTATGCGCTATTAAACCCTTACCAGTGAACAAAGGCCCGCTTGTTGAACATGAGGTCGAACTTGTGGTCCAGCTTGCCCCACGCCTCCGCGATGGCGGTCGTGTTGCTCAGCATCGACGCGGCGCGCTTCACCTGCGCCAGGTCGCCGCCAGCCACCACCGATGGCGGCTGGTAGTTGATGCCCACCTGTCCAAGAGATGTTATTGAATTTATACAGTCAACAAATTTATATAGTCAACAAATTTATATAGTCAACAAATTTATATAGTCAACAAATTTATATAGTCCACAAATTTATATAGTCCACAAATTTATATAGTCCACAAATTTATAGTCCACAAATTTATATAGTCCACAAATTTATATAGTCAACAAACGAGTTTCTACCCCACTACTCCAATTTATTTGCGTCGATGTCATATTACGGTCATGAACGTGATTTTTCGAGCACTTCAAAAAATATAGCTCAAGTGATTCAGCTTTCGTAAACATTACCAAATTATACCGTTAAAATTTAAAACAAAAAGCTTTTTATAACTATTTTCGTGCATTGTCATCGGAACCAAATATGTGTGCCAAATTTCAGCTCGATAGCTTCAGTGGAAGTGAGTGAAATATTGATTGCAAGTTTTCCAGGACACATACATAATACATACATACATACATACATAGATATATACGAGTGAAGTTAAGATTTTAAAAAAGGTGTAAACGGATACGGGTTCATGAACTAAACTAGATCGTCATGAATACCTACGGGAAATACTATGTTGGGTACTGGAATCCCATAGAATACCACAGTCAGTGTGCAGTCACACAACAGAGGCGCACCTTGAAGCCAGTGGGGCACCAGTCCACGAAGCGTAAGGCGTAAACGGATACGGGTTCATGAACTAAACTAGATCGTCATGAATACCTACGGGAAATACTATGTTGGGTACTGGAATCCCATAGAATACCACAGGCAGTCACACAATAAAGGCACACCTTGAAGCCAGTGGGGCACCAGTCCACGAAGCGGATGCCGGCGCGCCCCTTCATGGCCGCGATGGCCGCGTTCACGTCCTTGGGCACCACGTCGCCGCGGTACAGCAGGCAGCACGCCATGTACTTGCCGTCGCGCGGGTCGCACTTCACCATCTGGTTCTGCGGCTCGAACAGCTCCGCGGTGATCTCGGAGACAGACATGCCCTCGTGGTACGCCTGGAAGTGCAAATTAAACTTCAAGGTTTTCAAGGTTGTCAAGGTACGAGCTCACATATTGGCCAAGCACGATCTACTCATCAATAAGTTTTTTTTTTGAAGTGAAACTTCTTTAGGCGCATGAGGGTTAAATGTTTTACGGATAAAACGCAATAATGCGTCACGCAGCATGCAACGTTCGTGACGAAGAAGAGGATGGGAGATTATAACCGATTAAGAGTAAGAGTGAGAAAGGGCGAGCGTGAGAGAGCTATAGTGTGAAAGATTGAGAGAGAGAAAGGGCGATCGAGAAAAAATACATGCTATTGGTTAAATTGGTTTGTGTATTCGTTTAGTAGTTATGTTAGAATGAAAATTAAATTGAAATTAAAACTTGATAAAGACAATAAACTTAAGATTTGTAATAAAACAACAAGACTTTCAAATAAATATTTATATTTATTATTTTTTTGTGTATATTTGAATATTTCGCCAATGAAGTTTCACTTCTGACATCTGTACTTTGTACGCCCGCACTTTTTTTATAATATAGACGGACAAACACGGACCACCTGATGGTAAGTGGTCACCGTCGTCTTATGGACACGTGCGACACCAGGGGTATCACAGGTGCGTTGCCTGCCTTGAAGGAAACGTTTCACACTCCTTTTGAAGCGCTCCATGTCGTAGCTCGAACGGAAAACCTCAGTCGGAAGCTCATTCCACAGAAGACCAGTTCGGCGTAAAAAAAAACTGCGAGAAATTTGCTACCTTGTCAGCAGAAACGACGGGCGCGTAAGCAGCGAGCGGGAAGTGTATCCGGGGGTAGGGCACCAGGTTGGTCTGGAACTCGGTCAGGTCCACGTTGAGCGCGCCGTCGAAGCGCAGCGACGCGGTTATAGATGACACCACCTGCAGAAAACACTCACCCTCAAACAGAAGCAATGAGAAGAAATATTATCATAGAGTAAATTTATCTAACGTTCAGGACGTTTGTGATCCAAACGGTCATCTATTTACATTTCCCAAAATGCCTCATTTTGCTTAATACATAATGAAAAATCCTAAAAAGACTTATTTATTTTTTATTTATAAGTAATTTATATATAAGTTTATGTACACACACTATGTAAAGAAAAAAACGAAAAAGAAATAAAATTTAATACAAGGGTTCTGCTTATTCCTAAAAGAAATCTATTCCAACAGACCCAAGAGTGGCGAGGGGATGGAAAGAACAAATCCAGTGTGTACAAAATGCAAAAGATAATAATAAATAATTCTCCAAAATTAAAAAAAAATTCTCACGGCTTTACTAGAGAGAGATCTCTATCTCGAGCAGCCAATCTTATAGATAGATTGAAACTGTCCGTAGAATAACTACCAACATAAGGAATTCCCAAAATGCGTCACCTGTGAGATGAGCCTGTTGAGGTTGGCGTACGAGGGCCGCTCGATGGACAGCCGCCGCCTGCAGATGTCGTAGATGGCCTCGTTGTCCACCATAAAGGCGCAGTCAGAGTGGCTGATGGTCGCGTGCGTCGTCAGCACCGCGTTGTATGGCTCCACTACTGCCGTCGACACCTATAGATACAGACAGGCGACAGTTCAAGCCACGGTGAAGTTATCGAGGCGTGGTCTATTTCGCATACGCTCTGTGAGCCGTCGATTCGACCGGAAGGACTGAATGAAAAAATTCAGTAATCTAGATTTTTTTTTCAAATATGACTGATTTCCAATTCCAAAAAAAAAAGATTCCCCAATGTTTATATACCCCAAAATATAAATTCTGGAAAACGAAATGCTATTTATCACATTTTATTCGACAGCAAAAAATATGTTACTGTCTGTAGATTTGTCTATCAATGCATCAGCCTCTTATTATTTTTATTTATTTAATAATTTATGTACACACTTTAGTAAGGACATAGGTACGGTACCTCTTCCTGCGTACTATCAGTTAAACTCTGGTGCTATGCTCACCAACTGCAGTTACCACCGAGCATTGACCCAGTACTATAATGTCTAAGCACTATTAAGATACTAACAGTGGGCCTCCAAAAGATAATTCACCTGTGGCGCTGGATAAATGGCAAACTCCAATTTGCTCTTCTTGCCGTACTCGTCAGACAGTTTCTTCATCAGAAGCGACGTGAACCCGGACCCCGTGCCGCCACCAAACGAGTGGAACACGAAGAATCCCTAAAGTAAAACAGCACGATATCGTTACTAAATTCAAACTTGCCTACTTAACGTAAGCTTATATCATCTCTGTGCGGTCATTTCATGCTAGAGATCTTGGGAAGATAGTGCAGTGGTTTCCCGTTGCCTTCTGCACCAGTCCTTTTGGGGAGTATTTGGCTCCCCAAAGTGCACCGAGTGACCAACACTTCGACCTTCAGCAATGAAGACACCGACTAAGAAGAAGATGAACGTAAGCTTACGATGCAAAAAAGTTACCCCTTACATTCTTTATTTGTATTATGTATGCGGAGGTATTTTTAAAAAAAAGTCAAATATAGCCAGTTTTAGTCACGCTTGATTAAAAATATTATGAAGCCAACTTTAATACAAAAGATGGCTTGTTTCCTAAGACAAATTATCTTCTATAGTTTCAATTGCTGTAGGATATAGTCTCTTTCGCTCTTTAGCTTTAGATATATACCTACCTGCAGTCGGTAGAGTCCATAGCCCAATGGCTCGCGTTAATTTTATGTGATCGACAGAGTTAAGCATCGACTGGCGTGGTCGGTTCGGGAATGGGTGACCGCTAGATGCTACCGTACACTGATGGCACGTTAAGGCTGCTAGTCCACCGGAGCGGAGCGGGGCAGCGGAGCCGAGAAACGGAGAAATATTAACCAATAGGATTGCAAGTCACTGTCCACTTAAGAGCGAAGATTTTGTGCAATCCTACATAACTATAAGAATGTTCTCGAAGACAACAATGGGTCGGCCAGTTTGTGTATGTTTGCGAAGAGACCACCGTGCCTAACAGTGAGACGTGTGTGGGTTGTAGCGAGCACCTGCAGCCCGGTGCACTGGTCGGCCAGCTTCCGGATGCGCTCCAGCACCGGGCCGAGCACCTCCCGGCCGGTGGAGTAGTACCCGCGCGCGTAGTTGTTCGCCGCGTCCTCCTTGCCAGTGATCAGCTGCTCCGGGTGGTACAGCTGCCGGTACTCGCCGGTGCGGACCTCGTCTGGGGAGATGAATGTTGAGGTATGTAGGTGTGCACTGTAGCAATCCAGTAGCTCTGATCTCGAGCTACTGGATTGCTACGGAACGAAAAGAAAGAAGCTAACGGAACCGTAGCGTATTTTGAAATAGTGCTACGATTTTTCTGTCGCAAGAGGTGATTAAAAGGGGGTTCTGAGGTTGCTGGCGGCAAAAGTAAGTGACTTCGAATCGTCCATCTAGTGACCCCAGGAAAGACGAAATTGTGTGTGGCTGCACAGCGTTGCAGGCATCGATAACTGAAGAAAAACTAGATACAGAACTTCATCTAAGTTCAAATGCGACTTCGCTGTCGCTGTTGACGTGACATTTCAAAATAATGCATTAGTAATGAATGATTCAAAGTGACATGTAAACCAATGGTAGTGCTTGTAATGTTTTTTTTTATGAAATTTTATGTTAGGTTTCTGCACATACTCCAATTATCTGGAGCTATAACAGCTCACCTATTACAGTCTCCTCCAGATCCACCATGACGACACGTGGCACCATCTTGCCCCGATCCGCTTCAGAGAAGAACGTGTTGAAGCACGAGTCGGTAGCGCCGAGGTCCGCTTCGGAGCCGGGCAGGGTCCCATCAGGCCGGATGCCGTGCTCCAGGCAGTACAGCTGCCAGCAAGCCACTCCCATCTGCACCCCCGCCTGACCCACGTGCACGGAGATGCACTCCCTCTGCCGGAGGAAGATGACATGCAGGACAGACATATTGCTAGGATTGACACGTCATATTACAGCCTAAAATGCAGATGGGCCATCTAATGGTTAGTAGTAACGTCACCCATGAAGTTGAGCAACGCCAGAGTCAGCGATGCGTCGCCGGCCCTGAAGTAGAGCTCTATCTACGGCTTTTTTGAAGAACCCCATGTCATAGCTCACCGTGAAAACTTCATATTACCATTGATCATCGTCAAAAAAGCAGCAACCACTACATGTAAGTGATCTTCAAATTTCTTTTCACCATCGTAATCAAGTGATATGATTAATTGAAAAGTATGTAGGTAAGCCTCTTATTTAGTTTTAACTCAATAAGTACAAAAAACAAGAATTTGGTGGAATGCCGAAATTTAACTACTTTTAAACAATCCTCTTACATCAAAGGCACCAAAAATATTTGTGTTTTTTATAAAACATACCGAACTACTAAATTACATGGGATTTGGTTTCAAACACGCAATCAAATATAGAGAAATAAGATTTAATGAAATACTTACCATATTGCTACTAGTAATTTTGATGTAAACGGCGTAAAAATAAATATAAAAAAACTAGTAAATCAAAATAGTTTTACAAAAATTTTGGCTGGAACTGAAATTTTGAAGAAAAATGCAAAACTACGACCGTCTGGTGGGCCGCTCGGGTCTATTGTTAATTGTCATTCCAATTTTGAATTCAATTACTTTTTTCAGTTCATATTCAAAGCAATGTCTTTAATTTTGTTATCAGCTAGGTACACAATAGCTTAAAAGAGGGTTGCATGTATTTTTTAAATTATTAATTTTACTTTATTTTACAGTTTTTTTATGTCGTGTAGAACATAAGTACAACGTAAATAATTTAATAATTATTATAGTTTCAGATCTTTCAAAACCTCTGATGACTGTGACATGGAGAGTTTTATTATGTCTGTGATTTCTTAGGATTGTTTTTTTTTAATTGTGATTATGTCAAACTGATTAACCGCTGCTTTAATTATGTACTGTAAATATTAAGCTGATAATAAAGGCAATGTTTAACTCAAATAACATTTTTATTTCAGTGGCAGAGTAAGTAAATATCTCGCGATATCTCTTTAAAACTATAGCATTTACTGGCGAATTCGTTGAGGGTTGTCGAGTAACAAGTGGGGGAGAGTTTATGGGGCCGTTCTTTGAACTATTAGAGGACAATGGGGAATCGTTGGGACCCCATGGCAGCGCATTCCCCAAGGATGCTGGTACAGTGCGTAAGTTAATTTGCATTTTTGTGTTTATTCATATATTTGGGGCAGTCGGTTGGACTTTGATGCGTTGTTTAAATTGAATACATGGGTCGGTACTAGAAATAAATGCTATGGAAAGTTCAAGATCTATTATTAACGCTTATAGTTTATACCAACAGCGATGGTAGTATGGTGTCTGAAATATGACATTCGGGTGCGAGTTAAAACTCCAAGAGGCATTTGCATTCCAGGCTTATCAATGAATTTTTCATGTTACGAGGTACATAATTGATCAAAGGTTACGAGTATGTGCATTTTAAGAAATTATTATTTCAGGCGAGCCGTTGGCATGATCGGTAGTGACCCTGTCTGTTTCGCCAGGGGTCGTGGGTTCGAATCCCACTCAGGACAAATATTCGTGTGACGAACATTTGTATTTGTTCTGTGTCTGGATGTTAATATCTATTTAAGTATGTATTTAAAAATATCTATGTATGTATATCAGTCTCTGACACCCATATTACAGGCTCGCGCCGTGTGTGAGAATGTATAAGATATTTATTACAAAAAAAAAACATCTGCTATCCGCGAAGGAATATGTAGTGACAACAGATGTAGTGACAGAGTAGTGACAAAGTAAATATCTCGCGATAAAAACTGTAGCATTTACTGGCGAATTCGTTGAGGTTTGTCGAGTAAGTAATGGCAACTAACCAAGTTTCGTAAAAAAACGTGGTCTTTATTTACCCCTGAAAAATACAGTTGAAAATTGAATAATTAACAGTCCTCAACAAATCCCGGACCAATAAATCTAATCCTTTCTCTTAACATGGTACTTAATTCGCGTTGTCACGGGGTAACCATTGTGGTATTTGTAAACAAAACTCACAGAACACAGATGCCCCCGTATTTTGAATATTTAATTGCGTGACATTGTCACGGAGGTTTGTACGAGAGCGACGTGACAATCGATTCGTTATGTTTATTTATTCTGTGAAATAAAAACACTTGTAATGTTTTGTAACGAATTTTACGGAAAAAAATATTCATGCACTTCTTACTACGATGTTGTAAGAGCGACCAATTTTTTAAATTTTTCCAGAGAGTCGAATCTAGTATAATATCTAGTGATCTAAAGTAGACACTTTAATTTTAAAAGCTTTTAATTAACTTCACTCGTATGTATGTTATGTATGTATGTCCTGGAATCTTGCAATCAATATTTCACCCACTTCCACTGAAGCTATCGAGTTGAAATTCGGCCCACATATTTGGTTCCGATGACAATACACGAAAAAAAATAAGTTATAAAAAGCTTTTTAAAACAAAAAAATTTAACAGTATAATTTTTATTTTTATTTTTTAATGTAAAAAAAGATCTTTGCTTGCTCTGAAAAGTATCTTTTCACTTTTCATTTTATCTCCGGCACATCCATTAGTGATGAAACTGACAAATAACGGTCACTGCAGATCAAAGGGGCAGATCTTATCTTCACAATTATCGGTAATGCCTTTGATAGGATCTCTGAGAGCTGTCGGCGGGCTCTGATGGTGGATACAGAGGATTAGTAATGAGTCAACATTAGAAGCACATTGAAGCTTAGCGCACTGAAGTAGACTCGACGGACTAATAACCGATGGGTAAGAAAAGTCCTCGAGTGGAGACCACGACTCAGAAAACGGAGTATTGGCTGCCCTCCCACGAGGTTACACTTCTTTAGAGGCGACCATCTTAGTCCTCAAGGGTAGCAACACATCTGTGACTGACTTAGAACGAGACTCCTACTAACAAGTACTAACTGGACTATTACTAACACCAATTAACAGGACTAACTATCACTAACAGTCCCCAGACCTCTTACCTACTAACGAACTGACCAACTAATGTTCTAATTAACTTGCTCAGCTAACTGGACTAACCATCC
This sequence comes from Carterocephalus palaemon, assembly GCA_944567765.1. Taxonomy (NCBI): domain Eukaryota; kingdom Metazoa; phylum Arthropoda; class Insecta; order Lepidoptera; family Hesperiidae; genus Carterocephalus; species Carterocephalus palaemon. The sequence continues at coordinate 13,839,930 of OX155643.1, forward strand.
CAGTCCCTAATAGAGTCTTGTTCAAAGTCAGTTACAGTTGTCATGGGCGGCAGCGGATTGGTGGTGCTGCAAGCTCGTTTGCTATCTTGTATCCATAAAAAACACTGATGACCTATAGAAGCCACAGTCGCTGGGTTCAGGTTTGGAAGGAGTGGTGTCGATTGAGAGAGTGGACCTTGAAAGGCTGATGGGATAAATGGCAATATTAGAAATCCATCCATCCATTTTATTTTTATTACTAGTGGACGCCCGCTTCGCTCGCGTGGAATTAGATATAACAATAGTTTCGTTCACACCTAGTAATATTATATAGCCTATGTCACACAGTGAAGATGTAGCTTTCTAAAGGTGAAAGAATTTTTGAAATCGGTCCAGTAGTTTTTGTGTGAAAATATTACAAACATATCTTTGCTCCTTTTAATATTAAGTTATATTAATACCGCCTTCGCTGCTTTTCCCACCGCCCAAAGATTGAGGGAGAGAATGCTGTAGCATTAGGTTCCTTGTACATTAAGATTTATATAAATAAGTAAATGTAGCTTGAGTTACAATCCTGGACAACAGTCGAAAATCCAATACCGTTCCCAGCGCGCCGTTTCGTCAACGCTAATCGTACCTACCTGTTTTTTAACACCGTGTCAATCTGTCGTCGAACACGAACGTGATGTCAAAAGAGTCCGAATCATCCAGCCCAGTGACGTCACCCAGCGACAATGCCTCGAGGTGTGGCCACAATAAAAAATCCAATTCGCTCCGCGGAGGCGGAATAATGAGTGCTTTTTACAGGCTAATCCGGATCAGATAGCGCCCCTAATGCGATGCCCGTTAGATATTCATGACAATTCCCCGCTGATTGTATCTACTCGTAGATGTTAATATCGTGGATATTGTTTCACTATTGCGTGGCCGGTGCGTTCTGTAGGCGTTGGTATTTAAAGGAATATTTTAAGATTCGAATTCAAGCTGACTGTCATCAGCAACTTTCTACGGTCAATTTAGCAGCTTTGATATTAACACTAAGCATTTCGATTCAGTTTTGACACTGCCAAAGATATTATCGTCAGGAAATCATCATTCCTATTGCACAAAAGTTGCTAAGCTAAGCTGCAACCCATAGACGTCCCACTGCTGGGCACGGGCCTCCCCCGCAGATTTGTCTATGTCTAGAGCATACACCACGCTGCTCCAATGCGGACTGATGGAGGGGGTAGTGACCAACCCATTGTCGAATGTTCTTAAGCAAGGCAAGGCAAGTCTAAACAAGATTTACGATTGTTTTCACCATAGAAAACAACCGAGACTGACGGCTTAACGCGCCCTTCGAAGCACGGTAGCGCCCATGAAATTTTGCCACTAGCGGTCACCCATCTACAGACCGCGCGATTGGGCTATGGACACTACACTACATAAGTCTGCATTACGCATATTGCATAAGTCCTTCGTATTTCAAATTAAGATAAGTCTAATTTTTCTCTAACACGTTTCAATCTTTCGATACAGTAGTGTATAATATTGACACATCATCGTAGCAATTCAAGTCAATAGAAATAGCTTGGGTATAATTTATAGACTACAGATCCAATATTCATTGAACGAGTGACATTACATTTAGTTTTAGCGGCGGAATAATAATAAAATGAAACGGTGGCGCGACTAGTTCGAGGCAGTAATTAAATCTTAGCGTTGGGGCCCCCACAATGGCCGCCAGGTGCCGGGTGTGTGCGTACACGCCGTACACTTAGGGAGAGAAGCGTTTAGATTCTTCTCCGGTGGATATGTGTAGATCTATAAACGTGACGGTAAATGACTACAATTTTCTTGAGGCATTATTACTTTGGTGGTGGTAAAGTGGTTAAAGTGGTGTCGTTTAGGAGAGGCCTATGTCCAGCAGTGGACCTCAAAAGGCTGATGGATGGGATGGATGGAATATTACTTTTAATAATCATTTATTTATTTATTTATTTACTACTACTAACAAAATCATCAATATAAGTGAAGTACGAATTGATTAAATAAGAATTATTGACATTAAATTTAAATTGGCTACCAAAACTCTGTAAGTACTTACAACTATATGGATTTTAATTTAGAAATGTTTTTTTTTTACATTACCACTTTTCGCCTCGCCTGTACCCCACTTAATACCGGCACCTCGTTTTCCGCCATAAAACACGATTTTCACCCAAAATCCATTTTTTTTTCGATAAAAAGTTGCATGAAAGAAATGCATTGTTCGAGCTCGATGCATCGACAGTTGGGGCGATAAGGGTAAACGGTTTGACACCGAACCGATGGCTGCACAGAATGGTTCGGGAGAAATTCCGGTCGAATAAAAGGACTTTTTCTACGGCGAGGCAGTTGTATTTATTTATTGTTAAGGATTATGAATTGACACAAACCACGCATTGAGATTCTCAGCAACAGCTGATAGAGTCGTTTGGGTTTAAACGTATGTACACCTCACTTTAACTTTGTGCTTTTATTCTATACTAGTGGACGTCTGCAGCTTCGCTCGCGTGGAATTAGACATAACAATAGTTTCGTTTACGCCTAGTAAGGTGGTGTGGCTGCTGAGCAGATAAACTTGCATGCTCTTTTTCTATTCCAGTGAATTTAAAAAAAAATACAAGAAAACTAATATTTTTGTTCAGTTGTCACTGCGGAATGCAATGTTTAAACTAGTTGGGACTAGTGGACGCCCGCAGCTTCGCTCGCGTAGAATTAGACCCATCAACGACGTCTGCCCGCGTTCGGGTTGCCCACTTGACTTCAAAAACGGCAAAGTTTCATACTAACTTTGCACCCCCATTTTACCCCCTTAGGGGTTGAATTTTCAAAAATCCTTTCTTAGTGCTCCCCTACGTTATAAAAGGAACCCCTGTGCAAAATTTCAAGTTTTTAACCCTTATAGTTTAGGCCCTGCGTTGATATGTCAGTCAGTCAGTCAGTCAGTCAGTCAGTCACTTTCTCCTTTTATATACCTATATAGATTTAAACTTTATTGACCACATTAAAAACTAATTAAGTGAGACAAATGGCGAACTTAATGCATAATGCATTCTCTACCAGCTAACCACTGTACTATAAATACTATAGTAAGTAGTCCGTGCTATAACTAACATGTGTGCATTTAATCACAAACCAATATTTAATCTTAAGTAGTAAGCCGACGCGCCGTATTTACCCAATTAACACAGCGATAGGCGTGAAATTGCGGTAACAATGCATTTGCTACGCGTAGGAGGCGGCAGCGAAACTAATGTTTATTTATATTTTCCATTATTATTGGAATCCAATTATAATTTCTACCAGTTTCTTTAATATCTTAGATCTGGCGCTGCACAGAAACTTGGTTCGAAAGTTAAAATCGGACCGAGATGCATTGAATCAATTTTGATTAGTTTCAAATATCAGGTAGGTATCTAATTTAATATATTTTGTTTATAGGCTGTATTATCCTTACTTTCAGAGCAATGAGAAATTTAATTCTTACCATTATCACCTAAATGCGAAGTAAAATACATATTTGATTTTGAATGAACTACAACTTGAAACAACATTGTCAAAACACGAATTTTTTATCGTACCTACAACGCTAAGACCAAAGAATAATTACATAATTATTATTAACCTTGCTGAGACAATATTTTTGTTTGTCTTCCTTATTTCCAAAAGCTATTGTAATAGATATACAAAGTGTAGCAAAAAATTATTAAAATTACTCACTCTTAAAATTACAAACAATTTGCTTAGGGTCAAAGGATGAAAACTTTACACGTCAATGCTAATTTTTTCTGATCATGTTTTCATAACATTTTGGATATAGCTAACCAGTATAATGATAATATAACTAGCGTTAAATTAGGCGTTAGTCGTGTTCGACTAACGCCTAATTGAACAAACCAAGATACTTCATTGCCGAATACATATACGGTCCCCCATAGATGCTACTCCTACACATGAAGAATTGTCTATGGTGTCACTGTTTGCAACATTTTAACACTAACGATAATTTTTCGATCATTTCATTCCACAATACGAAAACTTTGAAGTAAAATAAATATTATTTTTTTACTTTTTTTAAAAGCTTTTAAAAAGCTTTTATTTAACTTCACTCGTATGTATCTATGTAGGTATGTATGTATGTCCTGGAATCTTGCAATCAATATTTCACCCACTTCCACTGAAGCTATCGAGCTGAAATTTGGCACACATATTTGGTTCCGATGACAATGCACGAAAATAGAATAAAAAGTTATAAAAAGATTTTTTTTTAAAGAACTTTTTAGTTTGCGTTTGTACACATAGGTTGTTATGAAGTCAGTTTTTTTAAAATAATGTTATAAAAACATCTTTCCCTTGAGAATAGTTATAATGAGCACTTATTATTTAATTGCACTTATTATCACAGTGAATTAAGTCAATTAACATTATTGTGAGTGAGTGATTAATAAAATTACAATTATGCGATCACGGTATATAATCATATCGCTGCTCAGCTATTGTTATGCTATTGCAGGCTGCCTGACTCCAAGTTCATGTACAGTAGAACAATTTTTTTATCTGATTTGTACGAACAATAGCTGAGCAGCGATATGATTATATACCGTGATCGCTTAATTGTCAGGCAAGCCGCCACGTGACCTGCAAGCGTTAACACGTGAGGGACACGTTTCTACCTTTGTTTTACAAGTGCAATTATCTTCAGATCATTTGAATTAATCCATACTAATATTATAAATGTGAAAGTAACTCTATCTGTCTGTCTCGCTTTCAAACCACAACTACTAAACTGATATAAATGAAATTTGGTACACAGATAGTCTAGAGCCTGAGAAAGGTCATAGGCTACTTTTTAATTGGAAAAAAGTGTTGTAAAGCGTTGAAAAGGGGGATGAAAGGTTGAATGAAAGTATTGTCATTTTCAGAACTAGAAGCATACAATTTTAATTTTAGGCTGTTGATTAAATATAAATAAATATGGCATTCAAAGTTTGTAATAATGTTACACTTAAGGGTGTAAAATAAATATAGGGGATAACACATTTACGGATTCATTACAGCTAAACTTAACGCGTTGAGAAGAATCTATTATTATGTCTAATTCCACGCGAGCGAAGCTGCGGGCGTCCACTAGTGTAACATAAAAGTCATTATTATTTTACTGTTTCTTCGCAGTGTAAGGTATATCAACACATTAGCTGTTCGTGTACTATATATAGTCCACATGTTATTGTTATTCGACTGTAATTATAACAGAGGACAGTTAAAGTGTTTCATATACATAAAGTCACACCTCTTTTCCATTGGGGTACAGATAGAGGATTTCCACTTACCACGATACTTGCAAACTTCTTTCTTTAATGCTTTATAGGCTCGCCGATCTAAGGTACTTCTGAAGAAACGATTTATCTTGACATGTTAAGTTAGATCAAACCTTCTTTTGACTAACTGCTGATATTGCTAGATTATCAATTACCTATTTAGTGATCTATAAATAAATTGTTTAACAGGAGTAGGTGCCAGGCGTCATTGAGTGTCACTAGGCCGCTACTTACCCCGTTGTGGTGTTATCGTGTGATTTAGAATGATCGCGTACAGTCATGGCTTGCGGTTAGTGGTGGCATAATGCTATGACACGCGCAATTTCAAGAGGGATTATAATCGCACATTGGTTAAAAACCCATTCGCGTTCTAGTGTTGGTACTTATGTAAGTGCCAAGAGTTGTGTATTTTAAACTACCATAGTATTTACCAGATATAAAATATTAAAATGTTAATTTCTAATTGATTTGAAGCCCGAACTTCTGGGGCACAAAGACACGATCACACTTTTGTTTATTTGTTGTACATAATAATTTTGTTTTAATCATCATCAATGGTAAATAATAGTAGGAATAAGATATGTATAAATAAATCGCATAGTACCTACTCGGCACTTATTCAGGAAACAAGTTGTTCAAAGTCAGTAACACTTGTCATGGGCGGCAGCGGATGGGTGGTACTGCAAGCTCGTTTGCTATCTTATATCCATCAAAAGAAATAAAAAAGTGTCAGAAAAAATATTCAAATCTTTCTCACACAAATTGTAAAGTGTCGTGGGACATATTAATGGGAGCTCATTAAACACTTAGCCGGTTATTGTGTATTTGCGAAGAGTGGTAGTGATAACACTTGAACTACGCTGTCATTCCAGTAAGCCATGATTAGAGGATCCGTGCGAATGACACGATCGCTCTCAAGTGGGATAATATCAACAATTACACTGTATTTAAAAAGCCATTCGCTTTGCAGGGTTGATAGGGTCGGTAAGTATGTTTGGTGTGAACTTTTTAGCAATACTTACCTATGAATTGAAATTGATATTTTTATATCATAAGTAGGTACTTTTTATCATAGCAACTCAGAAAAGGATCGTGGGAAGTAATGGGAGCGATTAACTAAACAGTTAACTAGTATATTGTATTGTATATTGAATGAAAAAGCAAATGCAAAAAAGCAGCTTCCATACTCATAAATATATTATCAACAAAAAAGTGCGTGCGTACAAAGTACCTACACATGTCAGAAGTGAAACTTCTTTGGCGAAATATTCAAATATACACAAAAAAATAATAAATACGAATATTCATTTCAAAGTCTTGTTGAAGTGAAAACTTCTTTAGCGGCGTTGAGCACTTTTTCTGTAATGGGTATAAAATCTTAAACTCGCGTCAGGACTCGTGACCTGATCGAAAAAGCGTAAGACGGATGGAGAGTAGACAGCTATCCCCTCTCTACGGCGCGGCGAAAATGTATGCCTGGGCCTACTGTTTCGTTTAGGCAGGAAAAAGTCGTTGAAATTATGGATGAAAGTTGATTTTTCGGAGAGATAAACTTTTTAATGTAAAATAATTGCAATAGTTTTAAAGTGTTAAATTTTTAATGTAATATAAATTGTCATGTTTGTGTACGATAGCGCAATAAAAATAAATAAATAAATAAATATCTTGGACATTCTCACACACGGCCATCTGACCCCAAAGTAGGCGCGAGCCTGTGTTATGGGTGTCAGAGACTGATATACATACATAGATATTTTTAAATACATACTTAAATAGATAATATTGACATCCAGACACAGAACAAATACAAGTGTTCGTCACACGAATATTTGTCCTGAGTGGGATTCGAACCCACGACCTTTGGCGCAACAGACAGGGTCACTACCGATTGCGCCAACGGGCCTGTCTGCAATAAATGAATATTGTATTCTACCACATAAATGATAGTACTTTTATACTGATAAAGCAATTGGTGCAAAATTATTCCCTAACCATTCCAAAATATCAAACATGCTCAACGTTAATAATCAAGTTTTCACTTCTGTTGTTTTATTAGAAACGTTCGCTCTATCTCACTTTCTCTCTATCGCCCATCCTCTTTATAAATGTATATAGAAGAAATAAGAACATTGACATCACTCACAAACTCAATCTACTCTCTCAAACTTCTTCGCCTTCCAACTCTCTCATGTTAACTTTACTTTCCCCATTCATCACTCTTCCATGTCAGATGTCTTCCAGCCCATCAAACAGCAATCTTCTAAACCTTTAGTAAAAACGAATCACTAATAGATTTTTTTGATCTCTATCTAGTACTTATTACAGAAGTAGACTATTTACTAATCTGAGCGTACTGCATATAGAAGGTTCGTCTCGTAGGTTAATCACCTTGAAGAATACTTACTTCTAATTCTATACTTGTTTATGCCCTAGAGAGACACGGTAAGTTCTCGTCAACAATACAATTATTTTTGTTTTCAAATTTGAAAACGCAATATGCCTTTCTATCATATTATGGTCACCCAGATGTCCGCCCTCCAGATTTAAAAAAAATATGAATGATAATGACCCCCAAAATACTGAACGGGTTGCTTTAAAAGACAAATTGAAGCCACATGGCCAATTATGGTATCACTGCCACAAGGTGGTGACACTCACGCCCACAAGGAGTTGGCCACGCGGCCGGCGCACGCTCGCCACGTTTCGCCACGCGTGGCCACGCTGTGCCATGCATCGCCACGCGCCACCACTTGTTGCGCCAACAAACAGTTGCGCATCTAATTGTATTCAATCATTATCACGGTATGTCAATCGTTTAAGTTCTTATTACATTGAATTGTTCTTTATGTTCAGACCAATTTTGACAGCTTGGATGATGCTATTGCAAAAATCAACAGGAACTTAGATGTCATAAAAACCTGGTCTACTCAGTTTGGAGTGTCCGTCAATCCATCTAAATGTCAGGCTATCCTCATTGGAAGCTCAAGACTCTTGGCCAGATTGGATTTAAACCAATTGTCACCTGTTTCCTATAATGGTACTACAATACCTCTATCAAATGTGGTTAAGAGTCTTGGGTTACAAATCGACAGCACTTTGGGCTGGCAAGCGCAGGTTACTGAAATTAGCCGGAAAGTCACTGCCACTCTTCGGTCTCTTCACCGTACCAAACATTTTTTACCCGTGCAGACTAAAATCTTGTTAGTGAATGCTCTTGTTTTGCCCATTATTGACTATGCGGATGTTTGTTACCCAGACCTGAATGAAGAGCACTTAAACAAATTAGAGCGCCTACTCAATAACTCTATTCGGTATATTTTCGGCCTACGTAAATATGACCATGTCTCCAAATTTCGCTCTAAACTTAAATGGCTTACCATTCGACAAAGGCGTTGCTCTAGGATTCTAACCCTTCTTTATTCGATCTTGAACGATCCAATTTCTCCTCCTTACCTAAAGGAAAACTTCCAGTATCGTCATGAAAATCTTGATAGAACTCTTCGCTCTTCTTCCAATCTTACTATCACTACTCTTCCGCATAAAAGTGGGTTTTTCCACTATTCCTTCTCTATTCAGGCAATACTGCTCTGGAACGCCTTGCCTGAAGAAATTAGGAGAGCTCCGAGCAGAGATAATTTTAAAAAACTGGTCCGGAAGTACTATCTAGAATCTAGCCGCTGATTTGTTTCACCTGTGTTTAACGTGTATTATACTATATATTTATGTGTGTATGTATGTGTTATGTTATGTATGTATTATGTTATATATGTATTATGTTATGTATGTATTGTATATATTATAAATGTATAATAATTATATGTATTATATGTATTATTTTAATGAATAATATTTAAATTTTACTGTTTACTTTTTATTTGATTTTCCTTATTAATTTTCATAAACGCCTACCGCTACCTCTCACCATCTCAAGGGTTGACTGGTAGACAATGCCTTCAGGCATTAAGTCCGCCCATTGTAATCTACAATAAAGCGTAAAAAAAAAAAAAAAAATTGTAAGATTATTCTTTTACATTTTAATAAATGAAGTAAACATAGTTTTATGCATGTAACGGGTTATACCTAGTACCTCGTAGCAATGTATTTTTGCGATTACTTGGGCCTTTTCTTGTTCTACGAGTGGGAAACCTTTTAAAGGTACCCGGACATCGTGAGAGCAACGCCAGGTTATATATACTCTCGCCTATCACGCTCACGTTTGTACTATTTGCACATATTAGACCTATTCGTTTTACCAAATTAAAGTCCTATTGCAACTCGGTATGGATTTCGCAATCGCGACTGCTAGATATAGCTATTCGATGATTTAAACTGATGCTACGATAAACTAAGACTACAAACACATTATTATACAATATGTCTATATGATTACTCGTTTATTTATTTATGTATTCTTTATTATACCAAAAAGGTTGTACAAAAGGCGGACTTAATGCTAAAAGCATTATCTACCAGTCGACCTTTGGGTTACCTTTATTCGTTGGTTCTATCAAGCGTGCTAATTATTTATGTATTTATCTTTCAAGTACGAATTAAGTTTAAAACCTACAGATGCGCTCTTACCGTCAATGACGTCACGTTATTATCTCCACAAACAACACACAAAGGTGCAGTTGGTTTCCAATCAGCCTCAAGAGCTGAGGGCATCGACGAACAAGTATACCAAATGTTGCAATAGATATTAAAAATAAGGGTGATAGTAATCATTTTGAACCTTACACCAACCCAATAGAGGCGCAGAATATTCATAACATACTTTTAAAGTTTAACGATATTTTATGGTCTTTATCACAACGGAGGAAGGTTGAAATTGTCGATAAGAGAGTTGCGTTTAGTCAGTTGTATAGTTTTCGAGTGTTTCTGGTTCAAAGGAGAATAAACACTGCAGCAGTTATTGTTTTGATACGTCTATGATGTTGTTAGTACGATAGACGAGGTTTGGTCGCAAAATTTGTTTGGATGTATGTAAGTAGGCATAGAATTAAGAGATTTTGCCATAGGTACCTAATACAGATTATCCTGTTCTCCTAAGATTTATTTGAGGCACGAACAACATTTACTCTATGTTTGAGGTTTTTTCTCTCATTGCCTACGCTAACCACCAACCATAAGGTCTCTTCTAAAAATGAAAAAATACCCGTCGTTGCATTCGCTGCGACCCATAGACGTCCCACTGCTGGGCACGGGTCTCCCCCACAGATTTATTGCATAAATGAACGAATTCATGCACGTTATGCCGAAATATCAAAAGAACCAATACTGAATATTTGAATCGTCTCCCAAACTAGCTGAGCCAATTACGGCTGAGCAAATAATCGATCACACACAAGTAAATACCGGCTCGTGACAAAAATTATTTGTAACATGACATGTATTTGTACAGCGTTAGTTATGGGGGTTTGATGCTGTGCAGTAGCTACCTACCGGTTTATGTTGACTCTACGTTTCAGTCGCGTTGTGACAGTTTTGAAGTAAAATTCTCGGTCAGCTCCGGTTGATACGTTAATTTGAATTATTAAAAATAATTAATACTACGCTGTCCAAGTGCGGATTGGTAGACTTCAAGTTACTTTGAGAACTATGATTGAATTTGAAATGAATTTGAATTATGATCAACTCTCAGGCATGCAGGTTTCCTCAGATGTGTCCTTCACCGTTACGCAAGTGTCATTTAACGTCTTAAATCGCACATAACCTTTAATATTTAAGATTTTTCATTCTATTGTGTTTACATAAATAAATAAAATAAATAAATAACTTAGAAAAGTCTTTGGTGCGTGCCGCTTGGGTTTGAACCCAGACCGCTCGAGTGAGAGGCGAGTTCGATAGCTGGTCTGACAAATATAAGGAAATTTTTTTGCGGACAACAATGATCCATGGAGTATATATAATGATTCATGTCTTGCTTCCATGATTTTTTTATCACATGGGGTTACACAAAAATGTGAAGTTTAATGATGAAACCAAATTCAAAGCGTCATATGTTAAGGTGATTGCGGTCCAGCCAATTCATCCGCAGTATTAGCGATCGATTTTATTTGCTGAGGGTCCGCGCTATGAATAATTGATTTTATTTTTGTACTGTGGTCTTTGAGCGTTACTATAAGCTACCAGCTTAGCTTAATGGTCTATTAATCTAGGCATCTAAGTCATAAAAATCAGTCAATTTTATTTAAAGTATTATTGAAATGTATATTGTAAATATAACTGCTGTTCAATGGTGCCCTTAGGGAATGACATTAAATTAATCGATGGCACTTTAAGTTAAGTAATCATAGAAACCTCGCTGAACACATATAGGTACTATAAAAATAAATAATTATTATATACTATTATACATTATGCTATGTGTGCTGTAATTGTACCTACTTAAGAACAAAATCGGTCGTTCATGGAGACCGGCAGCCATAGTCATTTGTAGAGCCAGTCAATAGTCGACAGCCAAATGATATTTAACAAGACTCGCCCCATCTCCATTAAAAAACTAATCAAATATTAGTTTAACCAAACAAACCGCGCCTGCGGGCAGCGACGAATTTAAAACGGGAGCACAAACAGACACACAGACCGACTGGCAATTAGCCTGCGGCCAGTTAACACAACCACGTATAGCATCTGGCTGTGTTTGACTTGATGGCTTTGTTAAGAGCTCCAAGTGTGTAGAATTAGCTAGTGGAATTCAATTCGAGGGCGGAAACTGGATGGCAAATAAAGAAATTAGGTATAGCGAGTATTTTAAAGCGGTGAAAGCCCAGTGGCAATAGAACTCGTTTCTCACTCGAGCTGCTCGGGTTCAAACCCAAGCGGCACACACCAATGACTTCACTAAGTTATGTGCGATTTAAGAAATTAAATGTCACTTGCTGTAACGGTGAAGGACACGTGAGGAAACCTGCATGACTGATTCAGCATTTCTCGGAGGCATGTGAAATCTGACAATCCGCACTTGACCAGCAAGGTGGACTAAGGCCTAATCCCTCCAATTCTGAGAGGGGACCTGTGCCCGACAGTGGAACAAAGAAGCCATAATTTAAATGGGTCGCGTCGGGCATCGTCAGTATGTGGATTGGCGACGGCTCGTGGCAAATTTTCATAGGTCTTACAGTACTTCAAGGCCGGTGATCTTAATACTTTGCTTTTGCTGCAATCACCTGCTAATGAATAGAATAGAAGAATAGAATAGCAATTTATTTCGACAAATTAACACAAGTCCAACAACAATATGACTATAAAATAATAAACTAATAATAGCGAGATCTGCCGAAATAGGGCCGCACTCAGCTATGGTCGTGGCGAACCACGACCGCTGGTTTTCAGGGCGACCCAGCGTGTTGAGCAATTCAGCAATGCTGGGTATTAAACTAACTGAAATCGTCCAAAATGATAGCTAAAGTATAACTGAAGACTAGACTGAGCTTGCAAGAGAGACTGGAATACTAATCATGGGTTCTGATGATGAAGAAGTAGAATTAGCGTCCTATAGATCCTGGTGGACGACATCTAACTTCTAGAATAAAATAATTATGATTTCAGACAAATTCAATATAAATCTATATCTATATATATAAAAGGAGAAGGTGACTGACTGACTGACTGTCTGACTGACTGACTGACATATCAACGCAGGGCCTAAACTATAAAGGCTAGAAACTTGAAATTTTGCACAGGGGTTCCTTTTATAACGTAGGGGAGCACTAAGAAAGGATTCTTGAAAATTCACCCCCTAAGGGGGTAAAACGTGGGTGCAAAGTCAGTATGAAACTTTGCCATTTTTGAAGTTAGTGAATGTCTAATCCCACGCGAGCGAAGCTGCGGTAAATATTCCATAAACTAAATTTCTTGTCAGCAAAATCAATATTTAGTAATGAATAATGGTTAGTAAGAACTTCTGAGGGGAACAAATGGATTTACCCCAATACCCCGTAGGATTAGCGGCTGGCCACATTGTCAGGGAAATAAATGACGTAGATTCGTGGGGAGATACCGCTAAGTATGACGTTTAATATTCTGCTACTAATTTGTGGAGATTTTGTTGCAACAAGTAAGCAAGTCATTTAAATTACTGGTCTCCGTGGTACCTACACAATGCTTTTCAATTTCATTTAAAAATACAAATATTTTCGATTACACCTAGTAATATTATATTGCCTATGTCACTCAGTGAAGATGCAGCTTTCTAATGGTGAAAGAATTTTTGAAATCGGTCCAGTAGTTTTTGTGTGAAAACATTAAAAAGAAATCTTTCCTTTTTATAATCCATATCCATACTAATATTATAAATGTGAAAGTGTGTTTGTTTGTTTGTCCGGCTTTCACGTCGCAACGAAGCTATTATATGATATGGTTTTTGTGTGTGGAGATAGTGAGGAGGGTGGAGAGTGACGTAGGCTACTTTTTACCGCGGTAAAACATCCCCGTGGGAAGATATCGATGTTTTGTTATTTGCTAGTGGACGCCCGCAGCTTCGCTCGCGTAGAATTAGACCCATTAACGACGTCTACCCGTCTAAAGACTTCAAAAACGGCAAAGTTTCATACTAACTTTGCATCCCCGTTTTACCCCCTTAGGGGGTGAATTTTCAGAAATCCTTTCTTAGTGCTCCCCTACATTATAAAAGGAACCCCTGTGCAAAATTTCAAGTTTCTAGCCCTTATAGTTTAGGCCCTGCGTTGATATGTCAGTCAGTCAATCAGTCAGTCAGTCAGTCAGTCAGTCAGTCAGTCACCTTCTCCTTTTATATATATAGATATATTTAGTTCCGGTTGTTGTAAATAGATGGCGTTGTCATGTATGATAAACAACTCATTGTTAATTCCCTTTGACCACGCGGGCGGAGCCGCGCGTAAAAGCTAGTATTAGTATAATAGATTATTGATTCATTTCTCATGACCTTTTTTTAAAATGTATTCATATTCAAATTCATAATGAATCTTTCCTTTACAGCCATTCTTTTTTAATTCACATCCAACGTATTGTATGTCTCCGATTGGGTATGCAAAGGTGACGTGTTTAGTAGGCCCACTTTTTAATCTGTGGAGTTATTTACTTTTGCCTTAATATTTTTCTAGCACACTGTAATTTATTGATTTTATATTAACATAGGTTTTTTAAGTTATTGCTTCTAACCACATATGGACTTGTGTGCCGAAATAAACTTATTATATACCTATAAACTTATTATATAGCCTATGTCACTCAGTGAAGATACATTTTTCTACTGGTCTTTCACCTGTTTCCTCTTTTAATATTAGTATAGATGGTATGAATAATTATAATTGGCAGCTTAATATTGAGACATGTACCTATTTTCACAATCATTCCGATTTTACAGCTAATCAAATCGTGTCCCAATCAGGCTACAAATTCTAAGCTTAGAGGGTCGGTGATATACTCGTAGTACGAATAGTCAATTCTCGTGTCAATAGCACAACGCTTCCATCATTCATGTTCGTATTTCTGACGTGTCCGAACTAGCAAATACAGATACCAACAAAATAGGCCGTAACGAATTTCCAAAGTAAACATTAATGTAACACGACCCAACGGGTGCCCTTTGTCCTGCAAACTAATCGAAACTCTCCTAGAGAACTTTTGCAACGGTATAAGGGCTAAACTCGTTCGAACTAACTGTAAAGAACTTTTGGTAATTCATTCAGATCGCGAACAATGCGCTTGCGCAGGGGTGCGCATAACCATTCACAACTTTTCGCTCTTTAACGAGCATTGTTCCTATTTGATTTATATTCATGGTGCTTGTATTATTACATAGCGGTAAATCAAGTGTGAACTCTCTTTCTGTTTAACTGAATACTGGAAAAGTAGATGAAATTATTAGTACGGCTACCGGTGGTTCATCTTCATTGGTTGATTTAAGTTTGAAATGTTCCCTAACTTAGAATACTAATAACTGAATAGGAAATCATGTTTCAATACTTTGTCTCGAAGTTATGACTGGTGAATATCTGATTCAAAAGAGTGAGGAATAATGAAACTACGGCTTGCAAAAATAAAAAATATATTCTTTATTCTTATATGTTACGACTAGATACATCTTTTATATAAAAATCTTTGGACTGCACCTCAAACCGCCAGCGACTGACTTTGTGATTGTACTATTACCAAACGGTATAGTTTTAGAATTACTTATTGTCTTAAAATTCTTAGCCTAAACGTTACCCAAAATTTGACAAAATTATGTGTTCAAAATATGACTAGATTCTATATAACAACAACTATATCAAATTTGAGCGTTTAAAATTTGTTGATTTCTATAATATTCTCTATATCTTTGGTCGTTATAATAAAAATTACTTTGGGCGTAGGTTGAATCACAATTTAAGTTATATCTTTCGTTATAGTTGTAATTAATATTAGTATAACCAGCTGGATATTCCTCTTGTTTAGGATTTCGTCTAGTTTTCGCAGCAGTTTCGAAGGCATTTTTGAATATTTCGTAATTCTTCTGGTTGAAGTAGCCTTCAGTGACCGCCGGTCCGATTGCTTCAAAATTATTATTGTAATTGGTACACGTATCGTACGGTCTCTGATTATAATAATTTTGTTGACACAGATCATCTCCATAACTTGAAGAGTTTGTAAAGAATCCACTTCCTGTGGTTGATGTTATACAATTACCACCTTTGTTGTTAACAGAGACCGTTACGTTACCAACATTTATTAGAACTCCTTCAGAGGTCTGCAGAAAGTTACATCCATTTGGAAAAGGTTTGCTGAATCCTTGGAAATTTCTGTAACTACCATCAGAATTGCTCTCATCAGTCTTATTAGGTAACAGGAATATTTCACGAAATGCATCCTTGTTTATCTTCTCATTGCCCAGGGAATAATTTTGTATTTTCTCATAGTTTACACTAAATCCTTCTGGCGGAACTTGGTCAGAAGTGACGTTATCTAGTGATTCTAGAGTTTGACTAAGAGCAAAGATGTAGTTATGAGCAAATCTTAAAGTTTCTATTTTTGTCAACTTTGTGTCTTCAGGGAACGTAGGTAAAACACATCTTAGCCTGTCCAAAGCTTCGTTTAGCATGTGCATTCTGTTTCTTTCTCTGTCATTAGCTTTCATTCTCCTATTCCTTTTTATTTTTAAAATCTGCGTCGGACTTTTACATCTTGTAACTCTATTTTTTCCATTTGCGTATTTCCTTTTCGGTTTGTTTGTATCTTTTGTTTTTTTTTCCTTGGATTTAACTGGTGTCGATGTATTGTCTGAAGATAGTAGGGTGTCTTCGAAGCTTTTGATATCATCTACTGATTCTTGGAAAGGGTATTCGAAGCCATCGGCAAACAATTTCCGTCGTACGTTATTTTCTTTGGTGGGTGTAAGAGATATGCCTAGATCTGACGTATTGTGTTTGTAGGGGGTGCTGTGGGTCGATGTAGGCGTCGCCAGAGGATCTGCGTAGGATCTGTCGATGCCTGAGTCTGTGCTGCAGATGCTGTCGTTGAAATCGCAGTAGTCATCGAAGTCGGCAGTGAACATGGCGAAACTGCAAATAAAGAGAAACAGTTTGTGTAGTTCCAAAAGCGAGATATTACTGAAGAATAAAATATTGTTCTTTATAAGAAAATGATTATATTTTAACGAGATCCTGCACGAAATTCCGACAAATAACGTGTTTTAAAATTACTAGGACTATGCAATATGCATAGTTTAATCGTAATGTGGGTGTATTAGGATTAAGTGGTAAATTTAATTAAATTTAAGGTAGCTAGGTAACACTAGGTACATTACCACGGTATGTAATGTACCTAATGCTAGTATCTTACTAATATTATAAACTAGTGGACGCCCGCCACTTCGCTCGCGAAGAATTAGACCCATTAACGACATCTGCCCTCGTTCGGGTTGCCCACTTGACTTCAAAAACGGCAAAGTTTCATACTAACTTTGCACCTCCGTTTTACCCCCTTAGGGGTGAATTTTCAAAAATTCTTTCTTAGTGCTCCCCCACGTTATAAAAGGAACCCCTGTGCAAAATTTCAAGATTTTAACTTTTATAGTTTAGGCCCTGCGTTGATATGTCAGTCAGTCAGTCAGTCACCTTCTCCTTTTATATATATAGAAGATAGAAGCTAGATTAGCTTAGCTGCTGCTTATGTAATATTATACGCTTTATGTATATAAATATTTACAATGGAAGCCCACCGCTCATACTTAAAATAGTAATTATCGTCTATATAGTATTTGATTTAGTGCAATTTACACGTCAAGCGCGCCCCCGCCCGCACAAGCTCGCGTGACCGACATGTAACGGAAAGTCAGTTACTTTATCACTTCCCATTTCCGGTGCGTGATTTCCGGTTAGGGTATTTAAGAGTTAATTTTTTGATTTTTGACTTCGTCCCTAAAATAACCTCTACACTTTTTAACGGGTTTCGCTCGTTTTAAATGTAAATTTTTATTCGAGATGGATCATCCTTAAATTAATACGCTAGTGTATTTTTTGTTTACACTTTCATGTAGCGCACACCTCCATGGTAAAAATAAACTACTAGTTTTAAATACTGAAAAGTGCATAAACAAGTTTTCAAACTATTACCATGTTTGTATCTAGGACGAGATAGGTAGGTACCTACTACAAATTCAAGTTCAAATTACATTATGTACTTATTTAATAATGTACTATAACTATGTACATTTTCGTGTTAAATTTGGAACTAAGAGTTCCGTTCTTTCTAGTCTAGTTCTATATCATTTATTCTGTGTATGGGTTTATATCCAGACATAGGTACACTAATCTTTCTATCTATAGCAATATTAAGTTTAATCGTCTATGTGTTATAGATAATGTGTGTTTTAGTTTAACCAGTGAAATGTAATTTTTTCCGTATGAAAATTTGTGATTTCCCAAAAAGTAGCTACACTGGCCTAGATTCGAACCCGGATCTCTCTATAAAGAGGGCGATATTGGAGCGTAGTCACGGTCTGGCGAGCAAACTGAGGGTACTGGGGGTGGTGAGGTGACCACCTGTGCTGCCCTCTAGCGCCGCGCACGCGACCGTTTGAAACAATCAGTAAAAACACGTGGAACGACGATTTGGTTAACAACAAACAACCCTACAAGGGAACAAACATATTAATAATATGAGTCTTTACGTCTTTATTTATTTACGTTTGAAACTCAGGTTTGAAAATAAAAGCATAATATAACAGAAAAGATAATAATATTAATTGTGGGTTGGATAATGTAATAATTATCGAAGAAAAAAGAGTAATGTCTATAGCCAGAGATAGCTCGAAAGTCAATTCAAAACCAGCCAGCGACCTAAAGATGGCTACACTACGTTCGAAATACAAAAGTTGGTAGAGTCATGGTAGAGTCGTTTCGCGTTTCGATAATTTATCGGAGAATGTCTCTAATATTATGTATATTTTGTCATTTAATTTTTAAGTAAGTAAATTACTTTATTTTGTGATGCAAGATTCTACATTTAGCGTGAACATGCAATGAGTACAAAATATTTTCACAGCCTTTGCTGTGTTTTTAAAAGCTTTTTTTTTAAATTATATTTGTACGCTGTATGATAATGCAAGATAAATAATAAAGTTGTTAGAAACTAGGATGGTTAGTCCAGAGAGAGTTAATAGTTGGTCAGTTCGTCAGTACGAACTGACTTATGTTCGTATTAATGGAGTATGAAGACTGGGACTGGAGTGTATGAGGGACTATTAGTCGTTGTCATTAAAAAGTTAAAAAGTATAATAATAGTAATCTTTCTCTCGTCATCATCGTCGAGACTCGTTCTAAGTCAGTCACACATGCGTTTCTACCCTTGAGGATTAAGATGGTCTAAAGAATCGTGACTGGAAAATTTCCAACCGGACCACAATTGCTTTAAAAACAATTATAACAGTAGAATAGATGGCCGGTGGAACTGCCCCGGGCGGATTCTATATAAAACCTATTTGGTTCCATACTGTGTTAAACTTCAAACTTTTTAGACGACACAGCGTGTACGGAAAAACTCATGTGAGTTAACGCTGGAAATACAAGTCCGATTTTTTTCTCCGATAGTCCGATCCGATAGTCTGATCAGACAATCCGAAGGTACTCGTGCCATACATTTGTTTGAATAGGTACGTAATACACATACGATCCGATAGTCGGATCGGACGTCAAAAAAAATGTATGGCACGAATGTCTGATCAGACTATCTTATCCGATTATCGGAGAGGAAAATCGGACGTTTATTCCCAGCGTTAATGCGACACTTCATAAAAATAAATACAGGCTCTACCACTGAAAAATATGCCTACATGCATAATGAGTGTGTAGTACTATCTAATAAACAATTGTCTCGCGGAGGGCGGAACCACCTGTGCGCGGCACGCGACGCGCACGTGCGCCCCGCGCCATGCGCCGTGCGCCCTGCTTGTTGCAAGGATATCAAAGTCAAAAAGTCAATCTTAACGCAAATTATAGCTGCCTTATTTAACTTTTAATCGCGAAATGATGTGATAGATGCAGATCTAAGTTGCGTCCATAGATAGCTAGTTTAGAAATATAGCCCAATGGCTCGCGTCAATTTTATGCGACAGAGTCAAGCAACGGCGGGCGCGGTTCGAGGATGGGTGACCGCTTGTGGCAAAATTTCATGGGCGCTTCCGTGCTTTGGAGGGCACGTTAAGCCGTCGGTCCCGGTTTTTTTCAATGGTGGAAACAATCGCTAAGCCTTGTCGGAGACCTTCGGATGGCATTCGACACTGGGTTGGCCACTAACCCCTTCACCAATCCGCATTAGAACAGCGTGGTCGAGTATGCTCTAGACCTCCCGCCGCAGTGTCTGTGGGGGAGACCCGTGCCCAGCAGTGGGACGTCTGTGGGTCGCAGCGAATGCACACACATGAGCGCGTGTCCATTCGCAGTATATCTACATCTAACATTTTGTACAATTTGAAAGTACTATTCGTCAAAGTGCCTATGAAGTCAGTCTCTAGCCAATGCAAGGTGATAGAGCCCTCCACCAATCCGCAGAGGAGCTGCGTGGTGGAGAATGCTCTAGACCTCCCGCAGCTGTATCTATGGGGGAGACCCGTGCCCAGCAGTGGGATGTGTACGGGTTGTACCTAGCCTAGAGCCTTTATGGAACTTATAAGTGCTATTTAGAGTTCCACGGTTCCTAGCAGTAAGAGGAGTTATATGCGAGAGTTATATGCGACTGTGCTTTATCACCTACTAGTGGACGCCCGCAGCTTCGCTGGCGTGGAATTAGACATAACAATAGTTTCGTTTACACCTAGTAATATTGTGTAGCCTATGTCACTCAGTGAAGATGCAGCTTTCTAATGGTGAAATAATTTTTGAAATCGGTCCAGTAGTTTTTGTGTGAAAACATTACAAATAAAGCTTTCCTCTTTATGATATTAGTATATAATGTTATGTCGACTGTGTGTAGTAAGTACGCATTATGCCATTGTTAATTGAATTCACAGAATACTCGTAACTGATTGCATTATAGCAATTCCCATGGTCTTTCTTAAAACATTCCACCTGCCGCCTGTGACTCATTCAGGATTCAGCTTAGTTAAAGTCCAAAAAAATGCTATTTACTGCCAAAAGCTGTATAGTGAATTGACGTTTGCAATATTTAGAGTTGTCTCGGTGACGCATATAGGTGAATTTTCAGCTTTGACGCTCGAGTGTAATTTTACAAGTGTTCATTAATACTCAAGTTACCGATGTAGATCTTTGTGACATCCTTGCAGTCTGGCTTGACTTGGGCTTTGATGTCAGCTGGCTTACGATTGGTGCTTAACACCTGGCGACGAGTAGCGAGAATATGAGAGTTACTAACAATATTTAACAGTAGATGTACTATGGGTGGGATAAGAAACGTAGCGACACCGTGAATCGTCCGTTAATACATTATTAAACAATAGTTTTGTCTGAATATTGGTCACGGCTACTCCTCTCCCTTCCGTACTTCATGCAACACATACTAGTTTCACATGAGTATAATATACAGAACAGAGACCAAGCTCTATAACAACGTGCAAAATTTGTACCTATTCTCATAGGGTTGATACTAACTGACATTTAAAATAAAACAAATATTGCTCGTACAAAATAAGGTGAAAAAATAAAATGTAAATTGGTAAAATGTATTTGGTACACACCAAAATATAAATAAATACTTACTCTTAAAATCTTGCCGCGAAATTTTCGTCAAACCCGCTCACACTGAACCACTACCAATCTGTCACAATCAAAAGCACATCACAATGAATTAATACGTTAAAAAAAATATGTAATAAAAATAATTAAAAACTAATGGTGTCCATGACTAGATGAGAAGCATGGTGCTTCCCCAGCGGTGGCGCGCGCACTGTGGGATGGGACACCGGCCACCCTGCTTTATGGGGTATGATGGGATGGGCAATAATGGCATGGCCCCGCCCCGTACTCGAGCTCTAGTGGCTAAGTGGCGAGCGGTACAGTCGATGGTAGTGGCCTAACGAGGGAAATTGTTTATGGGGCAGTAAAGTACAAAAAATATCGACTGACTTGTTGGTCTGGTAGCTGGCGCTACAGCTGAGCTAAAGGTCCTGGGTTCGAGGGGCAAGCACAGAGGGGCAAAGTAACTTGGGTTTTTTTTGTAACTTGTTATTCAATAGATAAAGCTGACTGGCGAACCGCGGATTCCGGGTACGAATTCCCGATCGGGCAGGTGATTTAATTTTGGCTGAAATAAATTCAGCCAAAATTAAATCGTGTTATATCTGTGTTCGGGGTGACAGATATAGGTACAAAATGTCTGCCACCACCAATACAGACTTAGATTTAACGCGGGGGTGTGAGTGTGAGTGTGAGTTGCCAAGAAATAGGAGTTTGTAAAATAATACAATTTCTTTGAATCAATGTTTACAACCTCAGAGCAATTACACCTTTATAAATAACTAGGCGTCCATAGCCCAATGACTCGCATCGATTCAATGTGATCTAAAGAGTTAAGCAACGACGGGAGCAGTTGGTTTGTAGATGGGTGACCGCTAGTGGTAAAATTTCATGGACGTTACCGTGCTTCGGAGAGCACGTTAAGCCGTCGGTCCCGGTTTTTTTCAATGGTGGAAACAGTCTCTAAGCCTTGTCGAAGACCTTCGGGTGGCTTGAGAACATTCGACACTGGGTTGTCCACTAACCCCTCCACCAACCCGCGTTGTAGCAGCGTGGTGGAGTATGGTCTAGACCTCCCGAAGCTGTGTCTGTAGGGGAGACCCGTGCCCAGTGGGACGTGTATGGGTCACAGCTACAAATATAGTGCAACATGGATGTTGAAAATAGTGTCCACGAAATATGGACAAAATAAGTGAGGCGCTGCTATCGCTAAGTTGTCTCAATAAAAGCAAACTGGTGTGCGCTAATTTGAAACTTCATCTACTTGTACTCATAAACAGCTAACTTCACAGATACTACTTACCGACGGCAGCGCGGATAAATTCTACAAATTTGATAGACCCGTTGGCGCAATCGGTAGTGACCCTGTCTGTTGCGCCAGGGGTCGTGGGTTCGAATCCCACTCAGGACAAATATTCGTGTGACGAACACTTGTATTTGTTCTGTGTCTGGATGTTATATTATCAATTTAAATATGTATTTAAAAAATATCTATGTAATGTATATCAGTCTCTGCCACCCTTATCACAGGGTCGCGCCTACTTTGGGGTCAGATGGCCGTGTGTGAGAATGTCCAAGGTATTTATTATTTATTTATTTAATAATTTTTAGGGAAAGGCGGGCTAATGCTTTATCACGTAGCGATCGTTCTTCTTCTAACCTCCATGGTCTAACTGTTAGCTGACTCTGACAGATGTCAGAGATATAACCATCGCCGCGCGAAACGTAACTAAACACAAAAATACTGCGACAATGGTACCTTGTAATGGTTCGTTCGAATTTGTTTTACGGGTTAATAGTGCGTGAAATGTGCCGTTTTTTATTGCCAACCCTTTGTCGATATCGACAAGCTATAAATTATATAAATATTTGATCAGACACGCGCTACCAGGCCATAAGGGGGCTTGTGTTTATTGTTTATCCCAAAGAGTCACGTGACTAGCACTAAGATCTATCTCTTAAGATGTCATATTTAATATGTTTGTACTTGGTACTTAGTTACCTGATAATGTTATAAATAAATAACTTATTACTGAAAAACGTCTATTTGTCATGGATGTAGTCGCTCCCTTCCCTTTTATTCATCATCATCATCACAACCCATTCACTGTCCCTAGGCCTTGCATGCATTCAAGAACATTATCAAAAAAGAAGGTTTTAGTTACAGGTATATTTAAATAACTTTTAAGGCATATATAAGCGTGCCGCTGGGGCTTGAACCCGGACCCTATCGAGAGAGATTCCGAATTCATTGGGCCACCAGAGCAGTCAGATTTCGTAAAATCAGTTCATAACATTGACTTCAGTGGCTATACCGTGTGTAGGTATTGAACAACCCTGTAATTGATTTAACCCTGTAACTGCTCGTAGTTTCCGCCTGATTGGTCGCCGAACACGCGTTTTAGCGCCAAATGCTCCGTCACGGTGCGAGTCCGTGCTAAATGTTGACAAACACCGTCATGCCCGCTAGTTTTAAGGGTTAAGATAGTAACATACTAGAAATAAGTATTCTTTTAACCTTAACATATTTCTTTTTAATTTAAATAATCATAAAATTACACTTTTAAATTTTTTTATCACTTATTTTCTTGAACTGCGATCGATTTTGAATAAAATTGTTTTTATGTATTTTATTGGTACTAGCCATATTTCAGTGAAAAATTGTAATGGAGAAACACTATTTCAATTAACAGAAAAATAAAGGATCTTAACACGTTCGTGGGCGGTGGATTAATCAGACATAATAGATGATTTATTGGCGAAAACATTTTAGATTTCAGGTAATACAGTTACTGTAACATTCTACATACTAAGGTTAATTTACTGTCATTTTTTATTAAGTAAAACAATTCGCTGTGTAATTTTTTGATAATAAATCAACTCTTTAGTAGGCTTAGGCAAACAAAACAGGTGCGAGACCTAGCGACGCGTCACGTAACCCCTTTCAATCTCTCTTGTAACTGCAGTTTAAAATAATAAATGGAAACGGGGTTTAGTTACTTTGCCGTCGCCATGCTCGAGAGACCATGAATGCATTAAAATGGACCTCTGCCAGTGCGCTGTTGAAGGGTTAAAATCTCTAGTGATATTGACATCGATTGGGAATTTTGTCGATAGTGTTACGAGTAGCACAATAGCAATTATAACTTATCGACAAAATCCTCAATTTTTGTATAGCGTGCAAACTTGATATTGTGAATATTAGGTATCTGTCAAGTAGGTAACGAGCAAAATAATAATGTATTCGTCAAACTTTTACTAAGTACCTAAATATACATATCTATAGGATACTTATGGATGTGGATACATGATGTAATGTTATTATACTCGTATATGTATTATTTTTATGTTTAATTGTCTTTTTTTTTATGCTTACAAACTCATACTGCGTTTGTGTTGCAGTAGGCGGAGACACTCAGAAAAAATCACAATTTAACATCAAGTACAAGTCTGCGATATTAATATCTCGCGGGACTCTCGCAGCCAGCGATTTTGAACTGTTTTATTTTTTCATTTTTGTCGATATCGATATTTTGTCTCGGAGATACTCGAGCATCACTACCTCGCGCCCTACAGCCGCGCCCCTCCGCACCGAACACGGACCGCCACCGAGCATAATTCTGCGGACTTATTATTTGCTTGTTTCAAGCTTATCATATGATCAAAGATTCTGATTTTATGACTGGCCTAATGCTCGCGGATTTAAACTAACATTTTCATTAATTCAAGTAGTTATGTCAACGGGAAGCAGCCAACGTTCACTTAGTTTTATTAATTTTTACTAAATTCAAATCCATTTTCAATTCACGCTTCGACAATTTTTTTCCTTCGAATTAAAGGTTATTTCTATTCTGATTCAGATTCATTTATTTTCTTTATATGGAATTTTAAGCCATCTCCCAAGTCTGCAAATATGTATAAATAAAATAAATAAATATCTGGGACATTCTCACACACGGCCAATACATAAAATAAATTTCTGATTCGAAACGAAATTATTGGGATACGATACATTCTACACACAAACGGGATTACATTTTAACAATCCAGATCATAAAAAGTAAGTGACTTTTTATGTCCTTTTTTTGTCTGTTGCAGTTAGCAAAAGACAAATTAAAAACAATATAATCATATCAGTACTTAGATCATTTGGTAGAATCAAGAAAACGGGTCTAAAACAAAATACGCAAGCCATGCAAAATGCACTCGCAATTTTAAGTACCTAGCCCTAATTTAAATCGAACCTTTTATAAATTTTAAATCTTACAACAAACGTAAACATGTATAAATCCGAAAATATTTACCTATACTCAGCAATTGCCACGCTAATCTCTTAAATATTAAAACATTTATTGAACCAAGTTTCTGTCGTAATCCGCTGTCGGAAAAAATTCAATAGCGACGAGTCATTGTGGGTCGTAGTTTAAAAATGTTAAAATGCTTTGTTGTTAAGGGTTGAAAAGGGTTGTAAATAATGACGGTGCAACTCCGTATAGAGAGCTAAACGGTTGCCCATAAAAGGGGTATGCTATTTTTTAAATATCAAACTTAGAATAAGTTTTGATCGGGTTGGATATTTTTAAACCAACTACAAGGTTTTTACTAAGAGCTTAATTGATAGAAAATCTTTATAGTTTCTAAGACATCTTATTTTCCTTGTAAATGTTCATTTTCAATCCCACCCGTTGAGAGGCACTGTTCAGGTCTAGCATGGTGTAATGGTCCTCCAGTGACTCTGCCAAGATCGCTATATCGTCGGTAAATCGAAGGTTTAAGAGACATTCGCTATTGATGTTGATAAAGCGTCCTTTCCACTCCATCAGCTTAAACACGTCTTCCAATGCAGCGGTGAAATGCTTTGGAGAGATATATCTTTCAATTTTAATTTAAGTATATCAATTATTATAAAAAGGTATGGAATAGATAAAATCAAATAATGTTAAATGTCAAGTTTTGAAAAAATTTGCTCTTCAATAATGTAGTAGCTTATAGATGATGATTCTTCAATGTGCATTAATAGCACATTTTTTGTATCGTTGACATTGTCACCTTATACTGGTTACCATGCAAGCCAGATATTTTGTGAATAAATTCATTATTTTCTCTTTTTACACTTACTGTATGAAAACTAGGAAAGAACAAATAAATATTGCCACTCAGCTAGGAATATATTTAATAAACGGTATAATTATCTTGTACCTCGGACTATTTGTCCAAGGGAACGTGAGAAAAATTCCCTCTTCGTCAGGTGTTGATGTGACAGATAATGGTTCTTTATTAAATTTTTGCAGTAATATTCAGTTGTCAAGTTTTATTTGTGGCGCGGGGGCAACAGTCTACCGTGCTAGTATTAGTTCAATAAAACATGTTCAATTGGCTTGTAAATATTGGTTCTAAACTTAGATTATTAGCTTTAGCTTACTATTAACTGATGCAATATTAAATTTATGGACTTTCCACGGTGTCTCTTCTACATATAAACCTAGTTTAATTTTGACGAACACAGTGTCTCTAGCGTGAGAATGTAGCCTACCGATGCACTTAGTAAGACATCCCCGTAAAACTTTTTATTTTCGAACAAATCATGGCTTTACTATTTCTTATTTAAAAAGAGAGTGTAATAATTAAATAACCAATTTTACTATAATGCTTTATTCACTACATATTTGGTGTTGGTTCTGTATTCTGAGGATGGAGATTTACAACGTCTGGAGCTATAATGAACATCTTTAAATTCTGGATAAATGAACATCTTTAAATTCTTTTGTATTTGTTGCATAATTTTGTCTTGTTTACCAACTGATCAATCTCTTTTTTTACTAGATTAAAAAAAAAAGTTAACCCACCAAAGCCATTCTACATAATTTTGCGCTTATTTTTCTAGAAGGAGTGTTATTGGAAATGGACCACATCACATAGGATACTAAAATATCTCCATTACAGTATAGGTATGAAAAGTTGTATATTTTTTTATTTGAAGTTACATATTTTATAACGGTAAAGCAATTTAGAGAATAGAGGTAGCCTCATGTCATCATCATCAGCCTTTAGTCCAGTAGTGGCCTAAGGGTCCAGGCCTGGGAACAGACCCTCGGTCCACTGCTGGATACAGGCCTGGTCCTATACCATCTGAATCCAGGGGTTACTATGCCTTTTTAGGTCGTCAGTCCACCTTTTCAAAGCCTAACGGCATTGTAAAATATAAAAAAATGAGATCGCATCACATTATACAGTAATACTGTATTACGAGTATGTGTTGTAGTTGTAGGCGGGAAAAAAAATACGAGTTTCTATACTATTTCATTCTACACAATTAACAATGACAGTTGCAATCATTCGTTTATTTCCGAGATGACAGTCCACAGATTGCAAGCAAGCATTTTCAGATACACATCTAACTATAGACGGATAACAAACCGGTATATTTATATCATTTGGCTTTCAATTCTATACGGTTTCTAAAAAAAATCCTTTTTCTCAATCATGAGCGGTTGAATTATCGAATATTAACTGTGAAGGAACACGTTGTAAGCAATATCCATACAAGCCTTCTAGTTTTCGATGGTCATCTCAAAAGCCGGTCAAATCCGTAACCTAAATTTTAATATGAATATATTAACGTAACGGAACAAAACCCTTGTATAAAATAAATTGACCAGTTGTAAGTCATTCATTCATTCATTCATTCATTCATTTAAGTGACTAATAAGTGAATCGGGTTTAGTGTAAAGAGGACACATGAAAAAGCATTTAGGTCTTTGTATTTATTATAGTGTCCTACTCTATAAAACACAACTTTTCGAAACAATGCTACTTAAAACTTTACCTGAAGAATTTAAAAAAGAAATATGAGAACACTTTTATTTGCATATTTTCCACAGTAAAGGCTTCGCACAGTCGCTCGTAGCGCTACGAACGAGGTACGTATGGTAGGATAGATTGGAGAAAATCATGCGTCCTACGCGGTTCGCTCGCTCGCGCGGCGCGTACAACTGTACCTATTTACGCGAACGCTATAACACGTGCAACTGCAAACCCTTAAATCTACAAAATAATAAATAAATATGAAACAATGCAAATAAAAAAATTCGTATTTATTTGCACAATTGTCGCACTTCGCACAGATATCGCGTATAATGGTCGCTCAAAAATAATTCCTGGAAATTGATAATCTAGCTAATCCTTATTTACACTGAAGGTGGGTGAAGTGGGTGGATCGATAAGCCTGCTGGTAGACCGAACAGGCATTTCTGTCGGTCAATTTTCATCCGTATCGCAAGTTGCGAAGCAGTATTTTGACATTTTTGACGGCGACTTATATTATCATGTAGACTGATTAAATCTATATTTATTCGCTTAAAATGTGCAATTTTATGGTAAAATAAAAACGAAGTTTGACGATAAAAACACTTGTACAAATTGGCGCGCTGCCGTTTGTGACCTGGAAAGCTACTTGTAGCGCCGCGTAGCGGTTTAGTTGTGAACTATTAATCGTATAACAAGATTTATTGGAAACAGTTTGACAATGGAAGGGTTATTTTCTTCCGTCGCAGATGGGTAAGCGATGATCGTTAAACCTTGACGTTACGCAGTTACACTGAATTTACGTTGTAGGTACTTAATATTAAGTACTTAACTAGGTACCTACCCAAAGTGACACAACAAAAAGCCTATTCTGTGATAATTACAATCGTTAAGCCTTGTCGAAGATCTTTGAATGGCTTGAAATAAATAAATACCATGGACATTCACACACGGTCATCTGACCCCAAATTAGGCGCGAACCTGTACTATGGGTGTCAGAGACTGTGATATACATACTCGTACCTTGATATTTTTAAATACATATGTGCATACTTAAATAGATAATATGTATAAATAGATATATGTATGTATGTATGTATGTATGTATGTATGTATGGATGTGTGCATTTTGTGTATAAGTTTTTTTTTTTTTGTTCTCTTTTCTCGTTAAAAGTTTATTAAGCCTGCCTTAACTTTTTCTTTGTCACCAAGAGTTGACTGGTAGAAAATGCCTTTTGGCATTAAGTCCGCTCATTGTAGATAATGCAATAAAGGTTAAAAAAATTAAAAAATAAAATAAATAATATTATGGACATCCAGATACAGAGCAAACACAAGTATCCGTCACACGAATATTGTCTTAGTGGGATTCGAACCCACGACCCCTGGCGCAACAGGTAGGGTCACTACCGATTGCGCCAACGGGCCCGTCAGATTTTAGAAAAGCTCTTCACGTAAAATTACTCGGTTGAAATGAATAATTAGTTGATATAATTAGATATATCTGTTCATAAACACCAATCATTATCCACCAATCCGCGTTGGAGCAGTGTGGTGGAGTATGCTCTATACCTCCCGCAGCTGTGTCTGTAGGGGAGACCCGTGCCCAGCAGTGGGACGTGTATGGGGCGCAGTGAGCTGTTCATTTCTCTAAGGTTTTCTTTCGTGATCGATGATCTCACTACAAACTGGAATGTTGTCTTCTAACTAAATTCAAATGTGACCAACTGCCTCGTTGGTTTAGTCGTCGGAAACGCGACTTCTACGCTAGAGGTCCTGGGTGCGATCCCCGGGAAACAACGATTGGGTTTTTCTAGCTTGAAATGCCCGGTAGCAGCTCGGATTCTGGGTGTGCCCGGTGCAATAGGCTCACCATCTATCATATGGGAACTATGTAGAACTGGTGAAAAAAACTTGATGTATGTACACCCCTTCCGGGAAATACAGACGTCATGTTATTTAGAAACTTTGTGTATCTATTATTAAAATCAACTTCGTTCGAATTTTAAAATCACTCCTAGTTTATTGATATGCTGGAAATGGTGACATGGACCTACTAAAAATCATGTACCTACTCACCTATTTAAAATAGGTATGTATATAGAATAGAATAGAATAACTTTATTTTGACAAATTACATACATACAATTACAACAAAAATAAAAATAAATTGACCATAGAAAGCTAATTAACCTAACGAAATATGAATTTGTCAAAAGGTGCCGTGCTCAGCATTCGCCGTGGCGGACCACGACCGCTGGTTTTCAGTACGACCCGTATGTTAATATAACGTTGATTATTTGTTATAAATAACGAACTGCCGCCGCCCGCCCTATTCCCCGCGACTTTACTCGCGTCAAATATAGCATAGAGCTCTCGGGATTAATGTATTGTTACGTGCTAAGGGTTCGAAGGATTTGGAGAGAAAGACCTGCTGACTCAATGAAGACTTTATTCACTAGCACTAACACAAAGCACTAAGTCCAAACACTAAACACTAGGTCCAACACAAAGCACTAGGTCCAAACACTAAACACTAGGTCCAACACAAAGCACTAGGTCCAAACACTAAGCACTAACGATGTCCTAGGTCGTAAGCCAAGTCGTAGGTTTCACTTGTATCACTCCGGTATCACTAGTTTTCACTTCGAAATCGCCTCGAAAGTAGCTCAAACTGAACTGAACTCGCGGCGCTCCCCGCGACTATTTATACGTGCCGTCGCGAGTACTAGACGATTCTGGAAAGATACCGCGTGTTCCCGAACACGCGAGAATACAGGCCCACTAACGCCATCTAGTATCGAGTCGGGATATCACGTTGTCTATGCGTTCACTGAGTGGTTCCACCAGCGGCGCTAGATGGCGCTAGCTTCCCTGTGCCTTCGTAACAGTATCTTTCTATTAGTGAAATTTTTTTCCAATTTTGAATTTTTGAGATGAGGTGAGTAGAGATAAATTCTTATTGTCAGTGCAATCGAACGACCACAGTAACTCGCTCGCCCAAATCGCCAGCGACACTACTAACGAAATTAGTAACTAATAAACTGTCATAATCGATTTATGTCGAGACATCTTCATAATCGAATGATTTCATTAGTTTACTACATTTATTTTACATCTATCTACTTTATTGGTTTGTTTAACGTTTGACTTGACATGACACTGACAGGTCCGGCATGAGCCTGAGGAGCGGACGGACGGCATTAAAATATTTAAATTCCAGTACATATAATAGCAAACTATAACAAAACAAAGTAAACTATGAGGAATAAAACTAATGGATTTATTATAAATATTGGGTGTATCATAACAAATGTTTCGCCTATGATCGTTTACGGAGATAGACTTCGAGAGGAGCCTCGTAAAAGAAACAGAAAAAAATCAAAATGATACTTAATGTTTATTTGCTCTCGATAAACTTGACAGACACCACTTATTACGTAAACCTACTGTAAAATCACAGCGTATCAGCTCAGCTGTCATGTTGATTACAACGGGAATATTAGTTGCGAAGTTCAAAGGTGCACTGGGCAAGTCGATTCG
Source organism: Carterocephalus palaemon (assembly GCA_944567765.1). Lineage (NCBI taxonomy): Eukaryota > Metazoa > Arthropoda > Insecta > Lepidoptera > Hesperiidae > Carterocephalus > Carterocephalus palaemon. The sequence continues at coordinate 13,871,755 of OX155643.1, forward strand.
TTCTGTTAGCGAAATGGTGAGTGTATCACAGTGTATGTAATATTACATGTAAAGTAAAAATTTGTTGGCCTATGCGTGATTTCCTAGTTCTTACGAAACTTGGATACTTACTTTAAGTCGCTTCTCATTAATTATTTAGGTTGGCATTATTCATAAAGCCATATGAAAAGTTTTTATTTCTTCTGAACTTTGTGTTCTGTTTATTCTTACATTTCAACGGTTAGCTTAAAAAGTAAAAGTATCTCGCCCTGTGACAGTGAAACGTTATGCATATTTGTTTTTCTATGATTAATATTATTTGATATTGAAATAATTATTTGAAATTATTATACATACTACATAAGCATAATTGAATGAAAAGGTTACTTTATACATATTTAAAGATTATTGTTCTTGATTTAACAAAATAATAATAAAACTTGAACATGTATGCCATTATTGTATTCTACATAATAATGATCAATCTATGTATTTGTTTTTTCAGAGAAATCCAATTGTCACAGTAAGCCAAGGAAAACTAAGGGGTTCCGAGAATAAACTTTACGATGGTTCTCCATACTATAGTTTTAAGGGCATCCCTTATGCTGAACCTCCTGTTGGACCCCTTAGGTTTAAGGTGATACATATTTTTATATAAATTATTCATATAAATCATTCATCACTTATACTCTGACTGGCCCTGCGCCTTCTGAATCCGTTCGTATTAAAATACTTTTATTTGGGTGAATGTTCAATATTTATATATTATATTGTAAGTAATTGTAATTATGAACTTTACAATGCTACAACACTGCTGCACCAGCATACATATTTGTATAATCATTGTTTAATTGTAAGTTCATATTGTTGTAGTTAAGTGGTTAAATAAACATATTTTCTTTCTTTCTAAAATCTAAAACTACAGCTTTCCATCCAAATTTTTTGCTGGTAAAATTGGTAGTCTAATGTTTTATTAGTTATATTTAAAATACAATTTTCTATATCATTTATCAAGGTTATTGAATAAAGTACTCACAATGCAAATATACTGTGATTTAAAAGATACCCTTTTAAGTATATCATAAAAGTATTTGTAAAGTTCTTCATCTGTCTTCCAGGCGCCGTTACCACCAAAACCATGGAATGGAGTGTATGATGCCATAGAGCACGGTCCCAAATGCCCACAAGTAGAAATACACACATTGCAAGCTGAAGATGGCGATGAGAACTGTTTATTCCTCAATGTCTACACTAAATCCCTCCAACCTGACTCCAAGTTACCAGTCATGGTCTACGTACACGGTGGTGCCTACATGAATGGGTCCGGTGACTCGCTTATGTATGGCCCAGAGTTCTTGCTACAACACAATGTTATCCTAGTGACAATTAACTACAGGCTGGAAGTCTTAGGGTTTCTGTGCTTGGATACTCCGGAAGTGCCTGGAAATGCTGGTATGAATCAGGATCAAACTCATTTGATACATTCGATTGATCATTTGTCATTAGTTGAGGTGTAAATAAAGATGAGAAGAATTTATTACATGCAGGTTCAGTTACATTTTGTATATAAAATTATTAAATATTCAATATAATTATTACAGAATAAAATTTAAATTCCTGTATTATCAAATATGTGTTCCAAAATATTCAATGAGTGTCTGACCTTTTTAAATTGAACTTAAACAATATTTAAAGATTTTTTTTCTAATTAGGTATGAAAGATCAGGTGGCTGCGTTTAGATGGGTACAGAGAAACATAGCTCAGTTTGGAGGGGACCCTGGAAATGTGACGATATTCGGTGAAAGTGCTGGAGGTACCAGTGTCACTTTACACATGTTTTCACCTATGTCCAACGGGCTGTTTCACAAAGTGATTGCTCATAGTGGGGTGTGCATAACTGATTGGTCATATGGAATTGGATCAAAGGAACGTGCATTTAGGGCTGGAAAATTGTTGGGCTCAAACGCTGATGATCCTATGAAACTTTTAGAGTTCTTCAATACCCTTCCAGCAGAAAAGCTGATCTCACTCACTACCAAAACTCTAACAGACGATGAGAAACATAGAGGATTGACCATACACTTTGCTCCAGTCGTAGAAAAGAAGTTTCCCAATACAGAAGCTTTCTTGGAAGAGGAACCATTAAAACTTCTTGTTGAAGGACGAGTTGTAAATAAAGTTCCCATTATCGCTGGCTATAATTCAGCCGAGGGGCTGATGATAACTAAATTTCAAATTAAAAAGGCAGCTTTTTACAGCAAAAATCCTTCATACTTAGTGCCCAGAGAAATAGCTTCAATTGTTTCTGATGTGAAAATGAAAGAATTTGGTGACAGAATAAAAGAATTTTATATTGGAAAAAATGATTTTACATCCAAAGATATAAATGAATATTCAGAAATGTTGACAGATTTACATTTCACGTATAACATCCAAAGGTTTATTCATTTCTATTCGAAAATTTGTAAGTCAGCATTCTTGTACAGGTTTGACTGCGATACAGAACTGAATTTGTTTAAACGGTTGCTGGGATACACGGCCTATACAGGTGCCTGCCATGTAGATGAACTGTTTTACATATTTAATAGTGAAATGAACAAAAGTGCATATGAAGATCACCAGAACTTAAGGAAAATTGTTTATAACATGACTAAATTGTGGACGGACTTTGCCAAAACTAGGTATGTTTTTAGTAGAAAACCATATTCAATTAAGAATATGACTTCTTAAAACTTCTAACTTTTTTAAACTTTGAATTGACAATACAATATGTGATTTATAAGCAGTCAAATGTTACAGTATGCTGTATCTGTGAAGGAAAACATCTTCTTAATCATGTATATAAAGTTCTTGATAGCGTCTGATTCTGTTAACATACATAATTTAGCATTAACTCCACTTTTGCTGTACATAGTTGTATGGCACATAATAAATGGTTAGGCTTTATATACATCACCTTAGTATTTTAACCTGACCATCATTTAATACAGGAAACATGGTCATCGCAGTGGGCTGATGATAGATTGAATATATACCAATTTTACACATGTCAGTAAATCAATTTTAGCTAAAAACCAAGTTGAATTGTACTGCTGTGTGATCTTTATATCAATAGTTAGCTCTTTTGTATAGTAGTGGTAATAGCATAGGTAGTCCACAGCACTCTACAACCGTGCGGTGTAGTATAACTGCATTTCCTTTTTTAAAAGCTTTTATTTAACTTCACTCGTATGTATGTATGTCCTGGAATCTCGCAATCAATATTTCACCCACTTCCACTGAAGCTATCGAGCTGAAATTTGGCACACATATTAGGTTCCGATGACAATGCATGAAAATAAAAAAAAAAGTTATAACAGCTTTTAAAAAAAAAAATTTTTTACAGTTTAATTATTTAAATTATGAACCAACAATATAATATGTGATTTATAAGCAGTCAAATGTCACAGTATGCTGTATCTGTGAAGGAAAACATCTTCCTAATCATAGCTAAAAACCTAGTTGAATTGTACTGCTGTGTGAACTTTATATCAATAGTTTTTCAAATTATCCTGTTTCCAGTAACCCAACCCCGGACACCAGCCTCGGAGTGACCTGGCCTCCATACTCTCTGGGCGGGAAGGCTTACCTGTGCATAGAAGAGCAACTGTCTTCCCGTAATGCAGCGGACCAGCCCCGGATGGAATTCTGGAATAAGCTGTATGCTGATGCTGGCTGCCCGCACCTTGCTAAGAGTAACCTGTGAATGCTGCCATTAGTCCCACTGCTGGGCACAGGTTTCTTCCCACAATTGAGAAGGCCTGGACCTTATTACTTTACAGCGGTGACAGCTCAAAGGCTAACATACTCGCCTCTCACTCGAGCGGTCCAGGTTCAAATTCAAGTGGCAATCACCAATGACTCTAGGTGCAATTTAAGCTAGCAATGTCATGAAACAATTATTGTATTCCATTTAATTTAATTAAGATATGTTAAATATTGTTGGATAATAAGATTAATAAGTCTTATAAAAACTGGGTTGTAAGTATTATGTATGTAAATATTTACTTTTTTTACAGCTTTTTTAAAATAAATCAATTTATGTTAAAGGATTTCTGTCATTGTAATAACTTCTGATTCGCTGCGACCCATAGACGTCCCACTGCTGGGCACGGGTCTCCCCCACAGAGACTTCTGCGAGAGGTCTAGAGCATACTCCACCACGCTGCTCCAATGCGTATTGGTGGAAAGGGTTAGTGGCCAACCCAGTGTCGAATGTTCTCAAGCCACCCGAAGGTCTTCGACAAGGCTTAACGACAGTTTCAACAACCGGGACCGACGGCTTAACGTGCCCTCCGAAGCACGGTAGCGCCCATGAACGTTTGCCACTAGCGGTCACCCATCCACATACCGACCACGCCCGTCGTTGCTTAACTCTGTCGATCACATTGAATTGACGCGAATCATTGGGCTATGGATGCTACGCAGTTAGCAACCCTTAATCCTCAAACACTCCATGGTATAGTCCATCAGTGGATGATGGATGGATAGCCTCAGGCGAGCCATGCACAGGTTCTACCACCTGAATTGCAAACAAATGCAAATACGCAAACATCCATGACGTAACCACCTCCGAGTCGAGTCATCACAAACACCACGCTACAGACTTGTCTATATCACAATTCTCGGTGCATTTTGTATTGTAATGCCCAGGATTTTTACAACCTACGATTACGATAAATCGTCTCCGTCCGCACGGGATTGCAGTCAGTTCATAATACAACATCACGCCTGTTTATCTTCAAGGGGTAGGCTGAAGTGTGTTGGATTATTAAAAGCTTTTATTTAACTTCACTCGTATGTATCTATGTATGTATGTCCTGGAATCTTGCAATTGATAATTCACCCACTTCCACAGAAGCTATCGAGCTGTAATTTGGCACACATATTTGGTTCCAATGACAATGCACGAAAATAAAAATAAAAGTTATTAAAAGGTTTTTTTTTTTAAATTTAATAATTTTAAGACCAGTTGATGGTGAGCGTATTGCTATACTTTTCTACATTGAGCATTTATCCTCTACTCCGTGGTTCTACTGGGAATTTCTAGTAAGAAACACCAAATAACAGACATAAAAACCCTTTGCCTGACCTGAGGCACAGATTACTAATAAAGTCCTCTATGCTAATAGCACAGACTACATTGCTAAAGCTGCTTACTCTATTCTAATAGTTACTTTGTAACATAGTTGACTGGTAGATAATGCCATTATATTATTAGTAGCGCCCATAGCCCAATGGCTCGCGTCGATTCAATGTGATCGAAAGAGTTAAGAAACGACGGGCGCGGTCGGTTTGTGGATGGGTTACCGCTAGTGGCAAAATTTCATGGACGCTACCGTGTTTCGGAGGGCACGTAAAGCCGTCGGTCCCGGTTGTTTTCAATGGTGGAAACAGTCGTTAAGCCTTGTCGAAGACCTTCGGGTGGCTTGAGAACATTCGACACTGGGTTGGCCACTAACCCCTCCACCAATCCGCATTGGAGCAGCGTGGTGGAGTATGCTCTAGACCTCCCGCAGAAGTGTCTGTGGGAGAGACCTGTGCCCAGCAGTGGGACGTCTATGGGTCGCAGCGAGCGAGCAGCTCGGAGTCTGGATTTGTGCCCGGTGTATGGCGATAGGGTCACCACCTATTACATGGGACCTAAACATTACTGGTGAAAAGTGGAAATACAGGATGATGTTATGTTATGGTACAAGAATAGCGAATGATCATGCAACACAACCAGTTTGCTGACGTCAATGACAGCGAAACACCAACGAACTCATAGGTCTCGAGAATTAGATACTCTGAAGGAATCAAAACTTGATATTGTGAGCGAGAATTTTGGGATTTTGTTTGACTCATATTCAAAATACATAATCAATGCAACAAGTGTGTGTCCCTTGCATGTAGAAGGTTCCGTAGTGTAGTACTAGACTTATATATTTTGTGGTGTTGGTCAGTTTGTAAGTTGTACCTAATATGGGCGGTAGCGTGGGTATGTAAAATATTTATAACATGTAAAATAAATAGATAAGCCAGTCAGAAGCTAGCGAAGTGTCACGTGACCGCTGGAGTTTTTAATACGGAATTTACCGCGGTGACAGCCCAGTAGCTATCGAACTCGCCTCTCACTCGAGCGGTCCGGGTTCAAACCCAAGCGGCACGTACCAGCCAGCCGCGACAGCCAGGGGCTACCGTAGCACTATTCTGGTCCCGCGCTACAAGGACGGATAGATAGGTGGTAGGTAGCTTCTTTCAAAGACAATTGACGGGTGGTGTAATAGGTAGAGCCGCTGCCTGTTACGCCAGGGTTCGTGGGTTCGAATCCCATTTAGGACAAACATTAGTGTGACGAACACTTGTGTTTGTTCTGTGTCTGGATGTTCGCTGCGACCTATAGACGTTCCACTGCTGGGCACGGGTCTCCCCCACAGACATAACTGCGGGAGGTCTAGAGCATACCCTACCACGCTGCTCCAATGCGGATTGGTGGTGGGTTCGGGCTTGAATGTTCTCAAGCTACCCGAAGGTCTTCGACAAGGCTTAACGACTGTTTCCACAGTTGAAAACAACCCGGAACATGAAATTTTGCCACTAGCACAAACCGAATGCGCCCGTCGTTGCCTAACTCTTTCGATCACATTGAATCGACGCGAGCCATTGGGCTGTGGACGCTACTCAAATGTTAATATTAATAAGTCTGGATGTTAATATTATCTATTTGTGTATTTAAATATCTATGTATGTATATTAGTCACTGACACTCATACAGGCTCACGCCAAGTTTGGGGTCAGATGGCCGTGTGTGAGAATGTCCATGATATTTATTTATTAAAATAACTAGTGGACGCCCAGCTTCGCTCGCGTGGAATTAGACATTCATTACCTTCAAAAACGGCAAAGTTTCATACTAACTTTGCACCCCCGTTTTACCCCCTTAGGGGATGAATTTTCAAAAATTCTTTCTTAGTGCTCCCCTACGTTATAAAAGGAACCCCTATGCAAAATTTCAAGTTTCTAACCCTTATAGTTTAGGCCCTGCGTTGATATGTCAGTCAGTCAGTCAGTCAGTCAGTCAGCGTCTCCTCTTATATAGATAGATTTATTGGATGTGACATTCCATCTTATGTAAGGAACCTTAATAATTTCGTACGTCTTTTGAACGGGAAAACTTTGCGAAATATTATATATCTTGTTTACTAAAACTGGTTGTCATTCGTACCGCGGCCGCCCGACGGATGAAGTAGGAAATGTGTTGCGCAAAATGGCTTGTGTTCTTTTTGATCGTGGTTTTGAGTGGTGCCAACTGCTATCTTAGAAAGGGGGTGAGGAGAGACGTGGTGAGTTATAAGCTAAGCTAGATTTATAAGGTCACCAATCCGCATTGGAACAGCGTGGGGTAGGTACAAGACAGTCAGCTGCGGAAGTGGGATAGAGGCCCAACATCCACTGGCGTCTATCCCACTTCCTATGGGTTGTACGTTAGTTAAAACCTATATAAAGAACCTTTATTCGACGATTCCGTGGTGGTGACCCCGGCTGTCGTACCATCTTGGGTTCGAAGGGCGGCCGAGCAGTTTTTCCACAGATAAATATTAGTAGTCAGCTCCTGGATGTTGAAATTTGACATTTTGAAATTTTGAAATTTGAATTTGAAATTGGAAATTCAATTCAAATTCCCGCCACCTGGAACACAGACGTAGCCAGGCCTACTGCGCGGGAGTGTGTTAGCATTTTTTTCTATAGCATACTAGGTTATTCCCGCGGCTCCGCCCGTTTTAAATCGTTTTCCATGTCCAGTTTAGACTCGATGGCAAGTTACACCAAAGACTACCAAACTAAATTAATAAACTAACAACATAATAGACTAATAAACACTATTAAAGCTTTACCCGCAGTACCGCCTGTCAGAATCCGGTTTAGATAGATTTTAAAGATCAATCGATCGAACAATTATTAGTGATTATTTTCATTTGTTCCGTGTAATTAAGTAATTGTATTTAAGCAATTGTATACTTGTTGAAAAAGTGTGGTTTCCTGTTAGACTTCTCATGAGATCTTAGTCTTCAACTAGCAATGCATCTGTAATATTTTTTTTAGGAACCTCTCGCCACTGTCTCTAAAGATGTTCAGATAGAAGGAACAGCTGGGACCGTACTCGATGGAGCCCAGCAGCAGGTAAAGATAAATAACTTTTTTTTTCAATATGGACATACAACCGACTGTAATGGCCGTATTTATAAACCAAACTCAGGTCAACTCAACCCAATTCCGTAAAAGTTTTCATAGATGCAGTTACTCCATATCTGTATCCATTTTTTTAGGAACCTCTCGCCTTTCACTCTAGAGATATTCAGATAGAAGGACCAGCTGGGACCGTACTCGATGGAGCCCAGCAGCAGGTAAAGAGAAATAACTTTTTTTCTTAATATGGACTTTCAACCGACTATAATGCCGGTATTTATAAACCAAACTCAAATCAACTCAACCCAATTCCGTAAAAGTTTTCATAGATGCAGTTACCCATATTTGTATTAACTTTTTTTTAGGAACCTCTCGCCTTTGTCTCTAAAGATGTTCAAATAGAAGGAACAGCTGGGACCGTACTCGATGGAGCCCAGCAGCAGGTAAAGAGACTAACTTTTTTCTTAATATGGACTTACAACCGACTATAATGCCGGTATTTATAAACCAAACTCAGATCAACTCAACCCAAGTTTTCATAGATGCAGTTACTCCATATCTGTATCAATTTTTTTTAGGTACCTCTCGCCTTTGTCTCTAAAGATGTTCAGATAGAACGAACAGCTGGAACCGTACTCGATGGAGCCCAGCAGCAGGTAAAGAGAAATAACTTTTTTTTTCAATATGGACATACAACCGACTATAATGCCCGTATTTATAAACCAAACTCAGGTCAACTCAACCCAATTCCGTAAAAGTTTTCATAGATACTCCATATCTGTATCAATTTTTTTTAGGTACCTCTCGCCTTTGTCTCTAAAGATGTTCAGATAGAAGAACCAGCTGGGACCGTACTCGATGGAGCCCAGCAGCAGGTAAAAAAAATATTTTTGTTTTTCAATATGGATTTACAACCGACTATAATGCCCGTATTTATAAACCAAACTCAGGTCAACTCAACCCAATTCCGTAAAAGTTTTCATAGATATCTGTATAAATTTTTTTTAGGAACCTGTCGCCTTTGTATCTAAAGATGTTCAGATAGAAGGAACAGCTGGGACCGTACTCGATGGAGCCCAGCAGCAGGTAAAGAGAAATAACTTTTTTTTTTCAATATGGACTTACAACCGACTATAATGCCCGTATTTATAAACAAAACTCAGGTCAACTCAACACAATTCCGTAAAAGTTTTCATAGATGCAGTTACCGTATCTGTCTCAATTTTTTTAGGAACCTGTCGCATTTGTCTCTAAAGATGTTCAGATAGAAGGAACAGCTGGGACCGTACTCGATGGAGCCCAGCAGCAGGTAAAGAGATATAATTTTTTTTTCAATATGGACTTACAACCGACTATAATGCCCGTATTTATAAACCAAACTCAGGGCAACTCAACCCAATTCCGTAAAAGTTTTCATAGATATCTGTATCAATTTTTTTTAGGAACCTGTCGCCTTTGTCTCTAAAGATGTTCAGATAGAAGGAACAGCTGGGACCGTACTCGATGGAGCCCAGCAGCAGGTAAAGAGAAATAACTTTTTTTTTTCAATATGGACTTACAACCGACTATAATGCCCGTATTTATAAACCAAACTCAGGTCAACTCAACACAATTCCGTAAAAGTTTTCATAGATGCAGTTACCCATATCTGTATCAATTTTTTTAGGAACCTGTCGCATTTGTCTCTAAAGGTGTTCAGATAGAAGGAACAGCTGGGACCGTACTCGATGGAGCCCAGCAGCAGGTAAAGAGAAATAATTTTTTTTTTCAATATCGACTTACAACCGGCTATAATGCCCGTATTTATAAACCAAACTCAGGTCAACTCAACCCAATTCCGTAAAAGTTTTCATAGATATCTGTATCAATTTTTTTTAGGAACCTATCGCCTTTGTCTCTAAAGATGTTCAGATAGAAGGAACAGCTGGGACCGTACTCGATGGAGCCCAGCAGCAGGTAAAGAGAAATAACTTTTTTTTTCAATATGGACTTACAACCGACTATCAACCCAATTCCGTAAAAGTTTTCATAGATGCAGTTACAATGCGATGGAGCTACGATCTTTAGGGAAAATTCGTATTGTCTAAAGCCGTGTCCAGATATGTCTCATTTGCCCGAACTGATCCCCGTATCCGTATCAAGTTCGTCTTGTTTTGCCTTTTGTTTACAAAAATCAACATGATATGGGTCGGCCCGTATCGTGCGTCGTATCTGGCGGCGTAGAGACCGCGTATCTTGATCGCCGTCAACAGGCGATCATGACACACGTCGGAGATACGGATACGGTGATACATGTCAGATTCAATGAAGACCTGAAAGCAAACGTTGCATTAAGCCGGGTCCAGATATGTATCATTTGCCCGACTCGATTCCCGTATCCGTATCGCCGTATCCCGTATCAAGCTCCGTATCTATTTGTGGACGCATTTTGCTTACTCCGTATAAATGCATCGTATCTTGGTATTGCGTATCGGTATCTCCTTTGATGATCGGACAAAAACCGACACGATATGGGTCAGGCCGTATCATAACGGCGTATCGAGATCGCGTATCATGATACGCGTATAATGACCCGTCCACATATGCGATCATGACACGCGTCGGCGATACGGATACATTTATCGAATCGGGCAAATGATACATGTCTGGATCCGGCTGGTTCAATGAAGACCTGAAAGCAAACAATGCATTATTCACCTTACCTCGAAACCACCACAAAACAAAACAAACGATGAATTCTTGGTAGCACATTTGTCATCAATTAAAGCTTTACACAGCACATGAAGTCAGAGTTATCATAATTGCGTTAGCCGGCCGAATTAATGTTTGACTGTTCCTAAATAGAAATCTGCTTTTTACCTGAACAGAGTCCTATTTGTTCCATGACAAAATCAAACTAGAGCACCATTGAGACAAGAGTTTTTGGAAATTCCACCTCTGCGATTTCAGTATTTTTTTAAATTCATCCGCGTATTATTACCGTAGTATTACCGAAGTATATAATAGGTACCAACTCTTCAACCGTCTAAAAATCTTGGCAGTCAACTCAATGGACGTGCAATGATGTAATTTAGGTACAGTTAACCATTTACCAGACTTGCATATCTAAGTGAATTGAGTAGTAAGAATAATATTGTCTGATGGAATATGGCATGATGCCCAAACGCTCCTCTTTACTTTAGGCGTCACCTCTCTTAAGGTTAACGTTAATGCAATGTCAAAACATTATTTACAGGAACCAACCGTCATGACAGAGCAAGATCGCAAAGGATGGATATTTGAAACTATATTCGAAGGAAGGATCAAAAAGCAGGTAACACATCTAATTAAATGATAATTCCTTTAATATTGATTTTGGTATCTACATACGAGTACGTACTCATACGTGGGGTACTCTGAAAGTTTTGCGTAACTCATTAATAAAACAATTTACCTACATGTAAAGTAATATATTTACTGCTTTTCGAAGTATTCTCCATCACACTTTAAACAGTTTTTCATTTGGTCAAACCATTTTTGAACATGACTTTGTCTGGTTCACGGTGTGCGCCGAAGCATGACAGCAATAGGATGCGACCAAGAAGGTCGTTTCCAAAAGCATTTTGAAAACGACCCGTGCAGTCTTGCGGAGTCAGTGAACTAAAAACTTAAAACATCATCGCCCTGAAATCTTTTCGCGTTAATTCAGTTTTTGCTACGGACCAACATGTGATAAAAAAACAATTGATACGCGATTTCCCGCCATTTTTTAAAAATAAACGATTGAGTTTCTTAGTTTTAAAAGTAACATTCGAAATTAAAACATATATGAGCGGCCAGGAGCACAGAAATTTCAGTGTGACCTATGTATGCTAGCTACTATACTAATCGTTATGCTAATGAAATTGGAAAATTTAATTTCATATATTTGCCGTAAACCATGTATTAATAATTTATCATCTTCTTTAATTATGCTTTGATATATTAAATAATTTATCAAAGCATAATTAAAGTAATGTCATAGTCTTTCATAGTCAAGGTAAGATTAATTCAATGCCAATATGTATTTATTTTATAGGAAGCCGCCGTCACGATAAAGGAAGATCATCAAAATGAGACAAAATTTGAAACTCTACATGAAGGAACCAAAAAGCAGGTAAAATTAACCTTTAATATCGATTATGATATCCGCATAATATGCTAGCTACTAGATACGAGTATGCTAAGGAAATTACGCTAAGGAAATTTACGAGGAAAATTTAATATCATAATATACTAGTCACCAACCATAATATAAAATGTTAAAACATTTATCAAATTATGAATAAAGTAAAAAAGTTCTATGCTTCATAACCATCCTTTATTGGAGGTTTCCCGCCGCCTTCTTCAGGTCATCCATCCATATTGTTAAAATTACCTATTGCAATGACAAAATCTTATTTACAGAAATCCATAGTCACGATAGAGGAAGGTCAGGAAGGGACATTTGAAACTGTAGTCAATGAACCCGTAAAGCAGGTAACAATAACCTTGAGTGATTGTTTTTGTTATTAGAGTTACTGAAAGAATAATTTTTATCATATTTATGGGGAAGGGTTGAATTTCTACAACACAATATTTACTTAAATTCACTAATTCGATTTTGGTATATAGATTATGTTTTCTAGCAATAAATACCAATTTTTATCAGCGTAAATATAAAATTATCACTACAATAAGAATACTTTTCAGGAGCCTATCGTCGCGGTAGAGACTAATCAGATAAATGGATCATCGGGAACTCCATTCATTGGCATCCATAAGCAGGTAGAAAGATTGCCTCCTTTTCTATCTCGCTCGCTGCGACCCATAGACGTCCCACTGTTGGGCACGGGTCTCCTCTCACAATGGGATGGATTAGGCCTTTATCCACCACGCTGGCCAAGTGCGGATTGGCAGACTTTACATGCTTTCGAGAACTCTATGAAGAACTCTCAGGCATGCAGGTCTCCTCAAGATGTGTCCTTCACCGTTGTAGCAAGTGACATTTAATTTCTTAAATCGCACATAACTTAGAAAGTCATTGGTGCGTGCCACTGGGGTTTGAACCCGGACCGCTCGAGTGAGAGGCGAGTTCGATAGCCACTGGGCTGTCACCGCTTCTAGCTATACCAACTTAATATGCTATATCATTTTATCTGTGTTAAAGCTTAAGTAAATATAAAATTATCACTACAAAAATAATACTTTTCAGGAGCCTATCGTCGCGGTACAGACTAATCAGATAAATGGAACTTTGGGAACTCCATTCATTGGCATCCATAAGCAGGTAGAAAATTTGTCTCCTTTTCTATCTTATTTATATAACATCCCATTTTAGGGAAGTTCTTGTCAGGAAATTGACTAAACGTGTACTTCAAAATACTAACTCTTATCCTCACATTACATCAAAAATAATCTAAAATCCAACTCGACGCATACAGAGATGTGAATCAGTAACATCTAAGCCAAGCAAAAAATGTTTTCAGGAGCCCATCGTCACGACAGAAGAAGGCATGCTGAGAGGAACAGTTGAAAAACTATTCGACGGAACCGAGTACTATAGCTTTAAGGGAGTACCTTACGCGGAAGCTCCCGTTGGAAATAACAGGTTTAGGGTAAAGTACACTTACATTGTATACTTATATGCTAGCATAGATATACCGACCGGCATTAAACTCTAGCTCTGACCTTGAGTGCGCAGAAATCGAAATAGAGGTTGGGAAGAGAAGGAGAAGAGGGCGGGTTGTCGCATGCGCAGCTATATCCTCCGGATTTTGTTCACAGCTAAACTTTCGTGCCGATAAATATACTTGGTTTCTTTTAAAATAGGTAATTTGTAATGAAAACGACAAAGTATTTATGATCAATAATCTCAAGTCGGTAGGTGCTTTTAGTGGGCTTCTTACAACAGAGAAAAAACCGCTTCTTCACTATGGCAAATGGCAATGAAAAAGTTATTGACTTATGACTTATTGATATATGATTCAGTGATCAGTGCGTTATACCAACAATAACTTAAAATAGTACGAACTTCCGATTTATTTACTCAAGCATTATTATGTTCCACAGGCCCCATTGCCCGCGAGGCCTTGGAGAGGTATACGGGAGGCCACGAAACATGCACCTGTCTGCACACAATTTGACACAACCGTAGAAAAATACGTCGAAGGAAGCGAAGATTGTCTCTTCCTCAACATCTACACCCAATCCCTCGATACCACAGCTAAAATACCAGTGATGGTGTACATACACGGCGGGTCGTACATGTCTGGCTCAGGAAACAGTGATACGTACAGTCCAGACTTGCTGGTACAACACAATGTGATTCTCGTTACGTTGAATTACAGGCTGGAGGTCCTAGGATTTCTGAGTTTGAACAATGCCGACGTTCCCGGGAACGCAGGAATGAAGGATCAAGTGGCCGCTCTAAGGTGGATCCAGGATAATATCGAACAGTTCGGAGGAGACGTCGATAGTGTGACGTTATTCGGAGAGAGCTCCGGGTCGTCGGCAGTCACCTACCACATGCTCTCGCCGATGTCCAAGGGATTGTTCCACAAGGCGATAGTGCAAAGCGGCGTTTGCCTAGAAGACTGGGCCCAAGGACGAGACTCGGTCACCAGAGCGTTTAGGGTGGCCAAAGTGCTCGGCAAGGACATCAAGAGCAGGAACAAAACTGAACTGGTAAAGTTCCTTCGACAAGTCAGTCCGCTGAACTTGACCAATCTGACGTATAAAACTCTGGGCGATGATGAAAAGCATAGGGGGCTTCCGGAACACTTCGTGCCTGTAGTGGAGGAGGCGTTCCATCCTGGCCCGGAGCCGTTCCTAAGTGAGAATCCTACTGACTTGCTCTTGCAAGGAAAAGTCAACCAGGTCCCTCTGTTGATCGGGTACAATTCTGGCGAAGGGTTATTCATGTTAGATTATCAGTTGCAGAATTTGGATAACAGCAACCGGTATCCGTCAACCTTTGTCCCTAGATCGTTGGCGGAGCGACTTTCCGAGGAAAGGATCATTAATTTTGGTAGAAGGATCAAGAGATTCTACGTCGGTAAGAGACAGCTGACGAGACATGACTTGGATCAGCTGCGAGATATCCAAACAGATCTCAATTACGCTTATAACACGCATAGATTCGCATATTTATACCAATCGTACGTGAACGAGTCTGTTTATATGTACCGGTTTGATTACGACACTGATTTGAATATTGTGAAGAAGTTCGTTGGATACACGTCGTTGAAGGGGGCGTGCCACGCCGACGACTTGTTTTATTTGTTCTACAACAACTTGAATAAAAAAATTATCGATGGAAATTCGAAGTTGAGGGAAATTGTGTATAAAGTTACGCGGCTCTGGACTAATTTCGCCAAGAAAGGGTGAGTTGGATTTTTTTACTATATGGTAATATTATGCGGTGAATGGTCTTCTAATTCTGGCTCGATTAAGTATATTGTGTATCTTCGTGACGTAACACTGTTAAACAAATTAAAAACAATATTATAAGTATATTTATACTTATTATTATTTGTGTATATTATCGCGTTAATGTAATTTAATGATCAGTCATTTGTAAAGTACACGAGGAGGCTATTCATCATTCTAAATATAACTCCAGGCGTTTATCGTAACAGAATATTTTATGCAAATAAGGTGAGCGAAATCTGATCGCGCTTTTATATTTTGATTACAGTCAAAGAATTTTAATAGAGTTTACAATAAATATTTGATTGCGTTCTTCCCCAGTGAAAAACCCCGGCTTGAAAGATTTTTATAAGTATTTATAGTTGAAATTACCGGCTTACTCACATGTGATTTAAGTCGGAAATAGGCTGACTAGTTTCGATGTATTACGATGATGCGTACACGCCGTGCCCGCCGCAAGTTCACTCCTGATCGAAACTAGTCGGCCTATTTCCGACTTAAATCACACGTGAGTAAGCCGGTAATTTCAACTATGAATATAGACACTCACAAATCGTTCAGTAATTTTTATATTTATTTAATATGGTACCTAGATTCTAAATTTGCATATAATTCAATTATAGCCGATTTAATAATATTATAGTTAAGCATCGAATGAGTGGATACGCATGCTCGTTGTTCTGAAAATGACAATACTTTCATACATCCTTTCGTCCCCCTTTTCAACCCTTCACAACACTTTTTACCAATTAAAAAGTAGCCTATGTCCTTTCTCAGGCTCTAGACTAGACTATCTGTGTACCAAATTTCATTTAAATCAGGTCAGTAGTTTAGGCGTGAAAGCGCGACAGACAGACAGACAGACAGTGGCACGCACGTCATTGACGCGTTTCATTTTATAGTTAACTAGTGGACGCCCGCAGCTTCGCTCGCGTGGAATTAGACATTGACTAACTTCAAAAACGGCAGTTTCATACTAAATTTGCACCCTCGTTTTACCCCCTTAGGGGGTGAATTTTCAAAAATCCTTTCTTAGTGCTCCCCTACGTTATAAAAGGAACCCCTGTGCAAAATTTCAAGTTTCTAGCCCTTATAGTTTAGGCTCTGCGTTGATATGTCAGTCAGTCAGTCAGTCAGTCAGTGAGTCAGCTTCTCCTTTTATGTATTGATTGTGCTGCGACCCATAGACGTCCCACTGCTGGGCACGGGTCTCCCCCGCAGACTATGCTGCGGGAGGTCTAGAGCATACTCCACCACGCTGCTCCAATGCGGATTGGTGGAGGGGTTAGTGGCCAACCCAGTGTCGAATGTTCTCAAGCCACCCGAAGGTCTTCGACAAGGCTTAACGACTGTTTCCACCATTGAAAACAACCGGGACCGACGGCTTTACGTGCCCTCCGAAGCACGGTAGCGTCCATGAAATTTTGCCACTAGCGGTCACCCATCCACAAACCGACCGCGCCCGTCGTTGCTTAACTCTTTCGATTATATTGAATCGACGCGAGCCATTAGGCTATGGACGCTACATGTATTGATTGGTATGGATTTATTTCAGACGGCCGACCCCAGACGACAGCTTTGGTTTCACCTGGTCGCCGTACACAGCGGAAGGCAAGGAGTATCTAAAGCTGGACGAGACCTCCTCCATGGACCAATACGCGGACCGTTGCCGTGTAGACTTCTGGAACAAACTGTACCGGGACGCCGGTCTGCCATACATGGAGAAGACTACGCCGTAGACTAAGTGTAGACTTTACAACATAACGTAGGTTACTGTAAGATAAAGACTTTTTACTAACAGGTTTTTCTTTTCAAAGAATTATCTCTGCATACCTAGTTAAGTACGCTTAAGTAGGTACGTAGAGATAAGTACGTTTAGATCTTTAAAAGATCTTGGTCTACATAAGTACCTACCAACTATCAAGAAGAATCTTTGGTAGTGTTCAGACCAAATTTTTTGGAATTGCCTACCCAAAATATAATTATACAAAATTTTTATTTATTTATTTTTGGATACAAAATTGATAACGATGCAGAACCCATGACACTGTAACCCATGACACCCGGCACAGACCCTACACGAGACTCATAAAAGTCTCATTCTAAATCGGTCACAAACGGAAGTGTTTCTCATCCTTGAGAACTGAGGACGCCTTTAGAAAAGTGTAGGTAGGGAACCAGATATCGAACAACAACAAACTTGTTTTGAAAATAATTCTTAACTACATTGCATTATTAGGACAGTTGGCACAGTTACTTGCACTTGTTTAAATCGATACTTTTGTCTTCAAAGTCAAATAAGTCTAAGTCAAATATTTTTTTTCGCTTAACGAAAAAATACTGTCATCCCTATTAGTCACGTAAGGAAAACGCGAGGTAATAAATAAGATGTTTGAGCGAACTCGCTATCACTCGAGCGCGGAGTATCACTCGAGGGAGGAACATGGGCTATCGTTGGGCGACTTGTGTGGTGCTGGCAGTCTGCATTCTGGGCAGTGGGGGTAGCAGGCACCATGGTCAGTTAGAGGTAAGGTGGTGTACAGGATGTATTAACTTGTATCGTAAATTATATCTTAATTGTTTGGCTAAGTAAATTTGGCGTAATCGGCAATGACCCTATTATATTATACTAAGTACCTATGTATTTAAATATACAGTGTAAACTCTTTATAACGTCGTTCGTTATAACGAAAAACTCTCTGTACCGTAAAAATTAGTTCAATTTGGTTGGTTTACCATAAAACCCATACATTAATTCACTCTCTATAACGCATCAGCCATTCTCTATTACGAAGAAATATTCTCATATTTAGACGCGCTGCGACCCATAGACGTCCCACTGCTGGGCGTGGCTATGGAGGTCTTGACGTGTTGTTATGGATACAATTTTCAAACGGGATTACATATCGGGCATTACACGGATCATTCCGAAACCAATGTTCCAGGCATTATACGAGCTTTCGCTCATCTCGAATCCACGGCGGGCCTGGGAGCAAAAGCCCCCTCCTACAGCAGGTTATACGTGTGGGTAGCTTCCGTAAAGTAGGCCCACACGCGTCAAGGACACGTCTGCAGGGCACGGCCCATACTTGCCAGGGACATGTCCACAGGGCACGGCCCATACGCGTCAGGCACGCGTTTGCAGAGCTCACTTTTACATTTTCTGAAACGTAAGCATAAGCGTAAACTCACTTTCAAAGACTGGGGTGCAATGCAAGGTACCCTGTATTAAGCCGCGGTCTATGTTGTTTTACCACGTTTACCACTAAGCAGTTTATACTCAGATCGGTAGCTTGGTAACACTTTAGTTACGCGGTATGGAGCGGTAGAGCTTCCCAGCGGACTGAGAATAAGTAGTGCTTCAATTTTGTGCCGACTCGGCCTAACCTGACCGTGACTAATAACGCGACGACGTGATCGTGAACCAATTATGTCCTGTCATGACGCGAACACGGACGACGTCTACTATGGCATTACCGTGAACGAGTTCTAACACGGCGCGAACGCGTGGCGATCGTGAACCACGCCTATGGTCTTGTCAAAATTCACTGCGACGGCTACGTCCAAGACGCGCGAGGCGGCGTCTTAACTAGCTCTTCTCGTGACATTCTTATTTGAAACCAACGGCTGTTTGCGTAGGTATTAAGGCTAATAATTGTGAGCAAATTAGTCAAATCCCGCTTCTGATTTTAGCAACTGGAAGGGGAAAACAAATAAAAAGAACACAGGTTCAAATAAGTACCAGATTCGGCAGCACCCACACCAAAGATGGAACGTACTTACAGCAAAGTAGGTACCGACGCACAGCGACCGACAACCTTACCTTTCGACGGCTGAGCAGAAAGTGACAGGTGTTGTTGGTATATATTAATAGTAAAATTTATACTTATGAATTAATTCCTTAGGAAAATCCGGTTGTGACCGTGAGTGAAGGTCAATTGAAAGGTGATCTAAAAACTCTCGTCAATGGGAAGCAGTACTACAGCTTCAAGGGGATCCCATATGCCCAGCCGCCAGTCGGGAACCTAAGATTTACGGTGAGTAGAGACTAGGTCGCAAACTAACATGCAGTAAGCTGCATGCTTGCAGTATTAGTATATACAGAAATATTAGTAGGATAGTAAAAGTCAGACCTATTCATTACTGTTAGAACTAAGATAGTTGGTCTTGTTAGTGACTACCAGTTAGTCAGTGTCCTGAAGTTGGTCATGCATTAACGCACTGAGCATGTTGAGGATGTTGGATGAGAATTCACCATGAACAGGAAATTTTGATATCAGCTTCCACATTTATACTCTTTACCGACAGGAATTTTTACTCACAAATAAATACGTAGGTAGATATTAGTGTACCTACTATCATCGAATCATATCTACTTATTTTACAACATTCCTACAATCTTCAAATTGTAGGCATTTATTTCCTGTGAGGCCCTTTTTTATACATTCAAAAGGGTTTTGCTAAAATTTCAGGCTCCTCGACCCCCGTTACCATGGCAAGGGGTCCGCGACGCGCTGGAACACGGACCAGTTTGCCCGCAGTACGACGATGGGTTCGAGAAGTTTGTAGAGGGAAGCGAAGACTGCCTGTTCCTTAACGTCTACTCGAAGAACCTGTCCCCCGACGCCAAAACCCCTGTCATGTTCTTCATTCACGGCGGGTCCTACAAATACGGCTCAGGAAATTACGAATTATACCCACCTGACTTGCTACTACAACATGATAATATTGTGTACGTGACGATTAACTACAGATTGGAGGTGTTAGGCTTCTTGGGCTTAGATACCCCTGAGGTCCCCGGAAACGCTGGGATAAAAGACCAGGTTGCAGCTCTTCGCTGGGTAAAACAGAACATAGTCAAGTTTGGAGGTGACCCTAACCGAGTCACCATCTTCGGCGAGAGCGCTGGCGCAGCCTCAGTAACCTACCATTTGGTATCTCCGATGTCAAAAGGTCTCTTCCATGGAGCGATCGCCCAGAGTGGAGTTTGCATTGTCGACTGGGCTGTGAACGAAAATGCAAAGGAAAGAGCATTTAGATTGGGAAAAACATTGGGGAAAGACGCGAAGACTACTGAGGAACTTCTACAATTTCTGAGGCAAGTGAAACCTCTCGATCTAGCGAACGTTACGTATCAATCAATGACAGAGGACGAGAAGGTACGCGGATTGGCAGAGCACTTCAATCCGGCGATAGAGAAGAAATTCCCCAACACAGAAGCCTTTATTACAGAGAGGCCAATCGAAACCCTCACAAAAGGCAAGGTGAACAAGGTTAAACTTATTGTCGGTTACAATTCAGCTGAAGGTATCTTAAATATCAACGATGAAATACAAAGACTGGACCTCAGCAATAAGACTCCGTCTAATTACGTCCCGCGCATGTTAGTGGATAAAGTGACACCTGAGAAGTTGAAGGATTTCGGAGATAGAATCAAGCGATTCTACTTCGGGAACAGGGATACAACTAAAGACGACGCCGAAGCCATAAGTTACTTGCAGACTGACGTTAATTTCGCGTACCAATCTCACAGATTCGTGAATTTGTATTCTGAATTCAACGTGCCAGTGTATATGTACAGATTCAATTACGATACAGACTTAAATGTGGTGAAGAAGATAGCAGGATATCCTAACTTACCAGGAGCTTGTCACGCCGATGACTTGTTTTACTTCTTTTTACAAGATCTGAACAGGAAAGTGTATAATGAACAGAAGAAACTTCGAGACATAGTGTTCAGTGTGACCAAGATATGGACAGATTTCGCTAAACATGGGTAAGAGGACCCATACACCTACAATAATATTGCGCAATGTTGATGATTGCACAATATTATTGAACATATAGGGTTAGTATTGAAGATTGCGCAATTGTTGGAGTCGCCCGAACGAAACCTTTCCTCCTCTTTCGCGGCGCTGTGAGCGCTCCTGCGTGAGGGAATTCGGATTTAAGGATGGTCCTTCTATGAACTAACTTCTTGAACTAACACTTAACACTGAACTTTTGGTCCTTTACGGCGTCACCAACAAACGGACTTATTATACAATCAATCAAGGGTTGAATTACCCTGAATGTGTGAGTGTAATATTGCCCTTGAATTGCCCTTCTTTGCCTTTGAAAGAAACATAACTTTGGAATTACTTTCTCAACACTATTCCTATTAGATACAAACAAAATTTTCGTCTATGATGCATCCCAAAATTATCGTATAGGTACAATTGTATAGCTGTAATTATTTACACGATTTGTGTTAGTTGACTTATATCATCTTACCGAGAGATTTAAATAATCCTAATTTTGAAACGAAACCGACATTTTCCTTATGAACATGTTTTTCTTCAATCGGGTTTTCCTTTCGAATTGTTCAATGAACTTATGCGTCTCAATGCACAACTATTATGTGTGTATTAGGTGACCTATGCAAATACGTTACATAAATATGTACGAGTAATATACGAGTATTTATTTAATTTATGAGAATAATAATATGTATATGGTTTTGTTTTGCTTTATCAATAATAAGTAAATCAATAATTACATTTCAATCATTTAATTTAATTTAATTTCAATCAATCGTTTCATTTCATTTCAAAATTGTAATTATTACAATTTCTCGGAGTTCTTTAACTAAATTACTACTTATCACGTTCCGAAGCATTTTAACATTTGGGTAGGATGGCATATCATTCGAGAGGTTTAACGTCAAATCCAGGCGCCAATAATTTCTACAATTTTTCGTGCCACCCACGACTTATAAAGTGACTGAGATGATTTGAATATGACACCAATTTATTTCCAGCCGTCCAACCCCAGACCCCACAGGGGGGGTAAGCTGGACCCCCTACACCAAGAGGGGTAAGGAGTACCTGAAGCTCGAGGAGGGGGCATGCATGGCGCAGTATGCGGACCGGGAACGAATGGAGTTCTGGAACCAATTCTTTATTGAAGCTGGGTTGCCTCACATCAGTTATTAAGTTATTATTAGTTTGTCAATAAAACTGTTTGAGAATAATC
Organism: Carterocephalus palaemon; assembly: GCA_944567765.1. Classification (NCBI taxonomy): domain Eukaryota; kingdom Metazoa; phylum Arthropoda; class Insecta; order Lepidoptera; family Hesperiidae; genus Carterocephalus; species Carterocephalus palaemon. Next base: position 13,894,385 of record OX155643.1, read on the forward strand.
ACACTATGATTAATTAAACTAAAATTAGAATATTTCCTTGCTAGAGTGATGCCGTCTGATTCGGAGGGTACGTTAAGGTACAGTGGGACCACAACCCTTACCCTGCCCTACTCAGTTGTGTTACTTGTGAATGATATCTTCCATATATATATTCCATAATTATAGTATTTGTTGCTATTTTGTTTTTTATGGGCCTGACCTGTCGAAAAGTGGGCGTGGCCATCAGAATCATGCGATTGTTTTGGTGTTACGTAATGGGTTAGTTCGTGCAGTGACGCCGGTCGTGCGGACGGCTTTCTTGTTTGTTTTTAGTTACTTTTGAACAAATAGAAGGTTATTTTTGTAGTAAAAAGCGAAAATACTTATAGTAAAACAAAATTTTGAATGACCTTTGCGAGTGCAATCAAAATTTTTTTTATCGCGAGAATCGGATATTGTAAGATATTTTGTTATTTTTTGTAATATGTATAATTCAAATAAAAATTATTGATACGATACGATTTGAGCTCATAATTGCGCAAAAGTGCTAAATTAATCCATAAACGTCACTCCACATGGCCCATCACGCGTGTTTATTCTTTATATATTTATATATAAAGCAAAAACACACACGCAAATAGTATTTGCTGTACTTAAGAGTTAAATAATTAAAAAAAAGCATATGGGCCACCATCAGAAAACTTCAATTTTAGCTTTGTTAATATAATTATACAAAAAACATTTTTTATTTCATTATTTGGATACAAAATTGATAACGAGCATGACACCCGGCACAAACCCTATCATAAATCATTTATTTGAGAGAATATTTCTACACGAGACTCATAAAAGTCTCATTTTAAACCGATCACAAATGGAGTGATGCTTATCGTGCACTGACTGAGGTCGCCATTACTTATCCATAAGAACAACAAACTTTAATCCATAGACAATTAAAGTGAGATAAATAATAAAACCATAAACTAAAACAAAGAATTATTTAAAAAGAAATAATTACAAAATACATCCAAATAAATCCATCCATACAAATTACATTATAGCGGGGCAACGCTGCCAGCGTTCTGGGTACAATGCCACAAGGCCTGTTTCTGGATGACATTAATGTCATCCAGAAACAGGCCTTGTGGCATAGCGAGGCTAATTTTTTGGGCGAAAAAGCTGCCAGCCATCCGGTCACCTGAGACGGAAATGAGTCTGGTGGACAAGACTTCCATGAATGTCTTATATCAGCCGACCAAGGACCTAATGTTTCTACTGCAAGCGCAGCAAATTCATAGTTACCTAAAATCTATATATATAAAAGGAGAAGGTGACTGACTGACTGACTGACTGACTGACTGACTGACTGACTGACATATCAGCGCAGGGCCTAAACTATAAGGACTAGAAACTTGAAATTTTGCACAGGGGTTCCTTTTATAACGTAGGGGAGCACTAAGAAAGGATTTTTGAAAATTCACCCCCTAAGGGGGTAAAACGGGGGTGCAAAGTTAGTATGAAAATTTGCCGTTTTTGAAGTCGTTAAACGGGTAGACGTCGTTAATGGGTCTAATTCTACGCGAGCGAAGCTGCATTACTATATTTGCGACGCTTGAGGGACTGAGCTTGGTCGGCTGCAGCCCCACCCTTTTTAGATGTTTCATGTATGTAGGATGGGGCCAAACTATCTACACATGTAACATCCCACACCAGAGCACGACCCAAACGCCACGGCACCAGAGACGCTCCGTCAGGTCTCTTTCCATCGTCCCTACACATACCATGTTGCTTCAATGTAGATGGGATAGAGACGGTGGCAAGAGCTCTTCGAATCAAATCATTTATAGTGCCGTGACGATAAATACGACCAGCACTTCTGATACCGGATAAGCCGTGTCGACCAAACTCATCTACGTCCCGGCCACAGATAAAATTAAAACGGGTTGCACTCCGGGAGTGCCGGCAGAAGTGAAAACTTGATTATTAACGTTGAGCATGTTTGATATTTTGGAATGGTTAGGGAATAATTTTGCACCAATTGCTTTATCAGTATAAAAGTACTATCATTTATGTGGTAGAATACAATATTCATTTATTGCGCTATCGTACACAAACATGACAATTTATATTACATTAAAAATTTAACACTTTAAAACTATTCATTACTATTCTAAAATCAACTTTCATCCATAATTTCAACGACTTTTTCCTGCCTAAACGAAACAGTAGGCCCAGGCATACATTTTCGCCGCGCCGTAGAGAGGGGATAGCTGTCTACTCTCCATCCGTCTTACGCTTTTTCGATCAGGTCACGTGTCCTGACGCGAGTTTAAGATTTTATACCCATTACAGAAAAAGTGCTCAACGCCGCTAAAGAAGTTTTCACTTCAAAAATGAGCCTCACAAATGCTGTTCCCAAGACGAAGACCCACTGCTATCCTAAAGGAGTTTTGGTCCAAAATAGTACCCAACTTCCTTGATGGAAGCGCATGTAGCCAGTGACCAGCGTCATGTCGACAAACTAGTTTTGAAAACAATTAAGATATTACACATCACATTTATCGGTATTTTCTTCATTCTTACGTACGTACTTACATATCATTATACGACATATACCTAACCAAATTAAACGCGGATATTATAAAGTACTTATATTAACATAAGTAAGTATAACTTATTAATTAACATACGTAAAGTAAGGATTAAAAATATAAATTAGGGTCAACGCGCACGGAACAATATTGTTAGTCACTACGGCTGTTTACTTTTCAAACTTATTACACCCATGTACTGACTGAAAAAATCCAAGAAAATCTGGTGAGCTCTTTAAAAACCATAACCATAACATGAAAGGCACCATTTCTTTTGTATTTGTCACGTAGCATTGAGTATTCTGTGAGCTAGCCAAATAATCGTATGATCATTATTCTTATTGTCAGAGAGCAAACAGCGAACAGTAAAGGTTAAGTTTTTAGAATATTAGCTCAATTTCTATAACTAAGGTACATAATCGTCAAACTAAATATCAGAAAAGCATACAACACTAGATATTTTCTCAAACAGCTTGTTCTTCTTCAAAAAATCGTTATATATGCTATGATCAATTAAAGAGAAACGCATACATGTATTATTGTATTAATTTTACTTTTAATTTTTTTTATTCATACATTTAAACTTTATTGTATTATCTTATTTCATTTACTTTTAAAATTTTAAATTTTAAATTATTTTGGTCTGTTTCGCAATCTCTGTTCTCATCTCTGTGATCAATGTTCTCTCCAAATTGTAATATTTCTACATTTAATTTGTAAATATTGGATGATATGTGTTGCATGAGCAACAAACAAACAGTTTACAGTATAGTTTGTGCCTATAATTGAGGTGACACTTAACCTGTTTTCATTTTGGATGTATCACTAATTGTTTTCGATGGTGTGCGATTTGTTGGTGCAACTTATTAAATAAATAAATGAACTAGGCTTTCGGAATTGTCAAAATGTTTGATGAATGATTGTCTAACAATTTGTCTAACATACACATTTTGACAGTTGTCGGATCCCCCACTCCTCATCGCACCTTACCGCTAGCAACTTCGATTAAAAACTTTAATCGCTGTCAAATTAAGAGATTCAATTTCAGTACAGACGTACAGACAAAGCAACTTATGTGACTTACTTCACAACCACAGATGGGAGCCAAATTGGAACGTTTTCTAAAGTTGTATAATGTGAGTCGCGCAGAGCAACGAGCGCTTACAGCCTGCGTATTAAACAAATTTTTACCACTGAATTTTATAAAGCTGTCATATTTACAGTGGAAAATCATTACCCAACAATTGGATTAATGTTTGGTAAGACTTTTTTAAATATATAAATCACTTTTAATTCTCATTCAGATCATAAAAAATTAAATAAGTTAAACAATATCTTCCGTCGTATGTCGCCATTCCACATTTGCTAGTGGACGACTGCCTTAACATTGGTTAGTTACTGTCAAGTATTACATATTAGGACAGTTGGCACAGTTACTTGCACTTGTATAAATCGATACTTTTGTCTTCAAAGTCAAATAAGTCTAAGTCAAATATTTTTTTTCGCTATGAGGTGATTAGACACGCTTAACAAAAAAATGGGGGTGTTGTCGCACACGTCCGTAGGTAGCTAACCCAAGGCAACCCTACACGTCCCTCCCGGGTGGTGCTAAGAGCGACAACAACATAGTACAAGAGATGGGCAGCAGCGTCTCTCAGCAGCGTACTTTAACATTTAACTGCGGTCACCAACTCGCACTAGCCAAGCGCGGTGACTATGGCTACAACCCCTCTATGATTGCACAACCAAGGCCCCGGCCCCCAGTCCCCGGCGGCCCTGCTATTCCTGGCTACGGTGGCGGCCATGGTAACGGCGGGGCAAGGGGTGCTAAAATCCCCGGCAGACGCCCGGCCACCCATATGAGAATTAAACGACCTTTGGCCCTGGCAACATATAACGCCAGGACACTGAGGGCCGATGAGAAGATATATGAGCTGGAAGAGGAATTGAACAAGTTACACTGGAGTATCTTGGGGTTATCCGAAGTCCGAAGACAGGGGGAGGACACGGTAATCCTTGGATCTGGTAACTTGTTCTTCCACCGGGAGGGCGAACATCAGTCCCAAGGTGGTGTCGGGTTTCTCGTCCACAAGTCCCTCGTTAACAACGTAGTGGACATCGGCAGTGTGTCGGAAAGGGTAGCGTACCTTACACTCAGAATATCGAAACGGTATTCGCTGAAGGTCGTACAGGTTTACGCGCCGACATCCACACACCCCGATGAAGAGGTTGAGGTATTGTATGAGGACGTCAGTAGGGCCATACATACCTCAAAGACTCATTTCACAGTTGTGATGGGGGATTTCAATGCAAGGCTAGGTGCGCGAAATGGTAACGAGCAGAAGGTAGGGCCCTTTGGATCTGGACGCCGGAACCACCGAGGCCACATGCTTGCTGACTTCTTGGAGAAGGAGAACCTCTCCATGATGAACTCTTTCTTCAAGAAGAAAGAGCAACGCAAGTGGACTTGGATCAGCCCTGATGGTTCTACTAAAAGCGAGATAGACTTCATTCTGGCAGACAAACGGCACATATTTAAGGATGTCTCCGTGATCAACAGGTTCAAAACCGGTAGCGATCACAGAATGGTCAGAGGCACCTTAAATATCAACGTTAAGCTGGAACGGTCACGCCTGATGAAGTCTATCCTCCGCCCAACACCTGTCCAGATTCAGGGCTCCGATGACTTTCACATTGAGCTGGAAAACCGTTTCGCGGGCCTGGAGAGCTGCGTTTCTGTGGACGAAATGAACAAGAGGTTCGTATCAGCTGTCCGAGAGGCGGGGTCTAGATTTTTCAAGACCCCGTCTAATCGTAAACCTCAAATTCTCTCAAAACACACTCTCGGTCTCATCGGGAAAAGACGAGATCTATGTGTCCAGTCGCCAACCTCCATGGCAGTATGTAGGCAGCTCAACGCAGAGATCTCGAGCAGCATGCGACGTGATTGGCGTTTATTCAACACCAAACGCGTCGCTGACACAATCGAGCGAAACAAAGGCTCCAAAGTGTTCGCTCGGGATCAAAGCATTGGGCAAAGCCTGCTGACGAGGTTGAAGACCAATACCGGTACCATAGTATCATCCAAACCCGAAGTTTTGAGAGAAATTGAGAATTACTACCGACAGCTATACACCTCCTCGCAAGCCCCAGCTATAGCTGGTGCTCACGATAAGCGAGCCAAACTAACCCGGCACTATACCGAAGATATCCCGGACGTCAGCCTGTACGAGATTAGGGGGGCTCTCAAACAACTAAAAAACAACAGGGCACCGGGAGATGACGGAATCACAACAGAGCTACTAAGAGCAGGCGGGAAACCAGTCCTAGTGGCTCTCCAGAAATTGTTTGATTCCGTCATCAGTAGTGGAACCACCCCGGAGGCGTGGCGCACGAGCGAAGTGATACTGTTCTTCAAGAAGGGCGATAAAACCCTCTTGAAGAATTACAGGCCTATCGCGCTCTTGAGCCACGTCTATAAGTTGTTTTCGAGGGTCCTCACAAATCGCATAGCGCGCAGGCTTGACGACTTCCAGCCTCCCGAACAAGCCGGTTTCCGAAAAGGCTATAGTACCATGGACCACATACAGACACTACGACAGGTTATACAGAAGACCGAGGAGTATAACCAGCCGTTATGTGTCGCGTTTGTGGACTATGAGAAAGCCTTCGATTCTGTCGAAACCTGGGCGGTGTTGGCGTCTCTGCAGCGGTGCCAGATCGACTATAGGTATATCGAGGTGTTGAAGTGGATATATGATGCCGCCACTATGTCAGTCCGAGTACACGACAGAAGCACGAACCCCATCCAATTGCAGAGAGGTGTCAGGCAAGGGGATGTTATCTCCCCAAAGCTTTTCACCGCTGCGTTGGAAGACGTGTTCAAGCTGATGGAGTGGAAAGGTCGCGGCATCAACATCAACGGAGAACGCCTCACACACCTTCGATTTGCCGATGATATAGTCATCTTGGCGGAATCGCTGGACGACCTCAACACCATGCTAGGAGACCTGAACAGCGCCTCACAACGGGTGGGTTTGAAAATGAACATGGACAAGACTAAGGTCATGTCCAATGTGCATATCAAACCTATACCGGTTGTTGTTGACGGCGCTGCTCTCGAAGTTGTTGACGAGTATGTTTACCTGGGACAAGTGGTCCAGTTTGGTAAGTCCAACTTCGAGAAAGAGGTCACTCGCAGAATCCAGCTCGGCTGGGCAGCGTTCGGGAAGCTACGACATATCTTCTCATCCAAATTACCTCAGTGTCTGAAAACGAAAGTTTTCGAGCAATGTGTGTTGCCAGTGATGACATATGGATCCGAGACGTGGTCCTTTACCGTCGGTCTGATCCGCAAGCTCATAGTCGCTCAGCGCGCTATGGAGAGAGCTATGCTCGGAATTTCTCTACGGGACCGGATTCGCAACGATGAAATCCGTAGACGAACAAAGGTCACCGACATAGCTCGCAGGATTAGCGAACTGAAGTGGCAATGGGCAGGCCACGTCGCTCGACGGACTGATAACCGTTGGGTAGTAAAAGTCCTCGAGTGGAGACCGCGTCTCGGAAAACGAAGTATTGGCCGCCCCCCGACGAGGTGGACTGACGACCTGAAGAAGACAGCGGGAAACCGTTGGATTCAGAGGGCGCAGGATCGGGAGGAGTGGCGACGATTGAGGGAGGCCTATGTCCAGCAGTGGACCCTAAAAGGCTGATGGATGGATGGATGGATGGAACAAAAAAATACTGTCATCCCTATTAGTCACGGAAGGAAAACGCGAGGTAATAAATAAGATGTTTGAGCGAACTCGCTATCACTCGAGCGCGGAGTATCACTCGAGGGAGGAACATGGGCTATCGTTGGGCGACTTGTGTGGTGCTGGCAGTCTGCATTCTGGGCAGTGGGGGTCAGTTAGTGGTAAGTGGGTGTACAGGGTGTATTAACTTGTATCGTAAATTATATCTTCATTGTTTGGCTAAGTAAATTTGACGAAACCGTTGGCGCAGTCGGCAATGACCCTGCCTGTTACACCAGGGGTCGTGGGTTCGAATCCTAGACAGGACAAACTTTCGTATGATGAACACTTGTTACTTCTGTGTCTGGATGTTAATGTTATCTAAATATAATATAAGTATATATATATATTGTTAGCTGCTACCCTCACTAAGCGGTCAACTACCCGACCGTGCCTATAAAAAGCCAAACGCGGCCAACAACGACTCTCTTTCTGCTCAGCCGTCGAAGCGTAAGGTTGTCGGTACCTACGATATTATTATGTGTCGGTACCTACGCTACTCTGATGTAAGTACGTTCCATATTTTGGTGCATGTGATGCCTTTTATTTGGTCTGAGGTGATGCCGAAGAGATAAGTAGGTACCCTTTTTGAACCTGTGTTCTTTTTATTTGTTTTTCCCTTCCAGTTGCTAAAATCAGAATTAGGATAAATAACAAAACATCGATATCTTCCTATGGGGATGGTTTACCGCGGTAAAAAGTAGCCTACGTCACTCTCCACCCTCCTCACTATCTCCACACACGAAAACCATACCATATAATAGCTTCGTTGCGACGTGAAAGTCGGACAAACAAACAAACAAACAAACACACTTTCACATTTATATATTAGTAGTATAGTATATAGTAAGTAGTATAGTATATATAAGTATAAGTATGGAGTATGGATAGTATGGATATGGATATGGATATGGATGTCTTATGAGAAATAAATATTCTTTAAACCGAATGAATTAATTCCTTAGGAAAATCCGGTTGTGACCGTGAGTGAAGGTCAATTGAAAGGTGCTCTAAAAACTCTCGTCAATGGGAAGCAGTACTACAGCTTCAAGGGGATCCCATATGCCCAGCCGCCAGTCGGGAACCTAAGATTTACGGTGAGTAAAGACTAGGTCGCAAACGAACATGCAGTAAGCTGCATGCTTGCAATTTAGTATATACAGAAATATTTGTTTGATAGTAATAGTCAGACCTATTTATTACTGTTAGAACTAGATGGTCGGTCTTTTTAGTGACTACCAGTTAGTCAGTGTCCTGAAGTTGGTCATGCATTAACGCACTGAGGATGTTGAGGATGTTGGATCAGAATTCACCATGAACAGGAAATTTTGCTATTAGCTTCCACATTTACACTCTTTAACGACAGGAATTTTTACTCACAAATAAATACGTAATAGATATTAGTGTACCTACTAACATCGAATCATATCTACTTATCTTACTACAATCCTACAATCTTCAAATTGTAGGAATTTATTTCCTGTAAGGTCCTTTTTTATGCATTCAAACGGGTTTTGCTAAAATTTCAGGCTCCTCGCCCCCCGTTACCATGGCAAGAGGTCCGCGACGCCTTGGAACACGGTCCAGTTTGCCCACAGTACGACGATTTGTTCGAAAGGTTTGTAGAGGGAAGCGAAAACTGCCTGTTCCTTAACGTCTACTCGAAGAACCTGTCCCCCGACGCCAAAACCCCTGTCATGTTCTTCATTCACGGCGGCTCCAACAAATTCGGCTCAGGAAATTACGAATTATACCCACCTGATTTCCTATTACAACATGATGTTGTGTACGTGACGATTAACTACAGATTGGAGGTGTTAGGCTTCTTGAGCTTAGATACCCCTGAGGTCCCCGGAAACGCTGGGATGAAAGACCAGGTTGCAGCTCTTCGCTGGGTACAAAAGAACATAGACAAGTTTGGAGGTGACCCTAACCGAGTCACCATTTTCGGCGAGAGTTCTGGCGCAGCATCAGTTACCTACCATTTGGTATCTCCGATGTCAAAAGGCCACTTCCATGGAGCGATCGCCCAGAGTGGAGTTTGCATTGTCGACTGGGCTGTGAACGAAAATGCAAAGGAAAGAGCGTTTAGATTGGGAAAATCATTGGGGAAAGACGCGAAGACTACTGAGGAACTTCTACAATTTCTGAGGCAAGTGAAACCTCTCGATCTAGCGAACGTTACGTATCAATCAATGACAGAGGACGAGAAGGTACGCGGATTGGCAGTGCACTTCAATCCGGCGATAGAAAAGAAATTCCCCAACATAGAAGCCTTTATTACCGAGAGGACAATCGAAACCCTCACCAAAGGCAAGGTGAACAAGGTCCCACTTATTCTCGGTTACAATTCAGCTGAAGGTATCTTATATATCAACGATGAAATACAAAGACTGGGCGTCAACAATAAGACTCCGTCTAATTACGTCCCGCGCATGTTAGTGGATAAAGTGACTCCTGAGAAGTTGAAGGAATTCGGAGATAGAATCAAGCGATTCTACGTCGGGAACAGGGATATAACTAAAGACGACGTCGAAGCCATAAGTTACTTGCAGACTGACGTTCATTTCGCGTACCAATCTCACAGATTCGTGAATTTGTATTCTGAATTCAACGTGCCAGTGTACATGTACAGATTCAATTACGATACAGACTTAAATGGGGCGAAGAAGATAGCAGGATATCCAAATTTACCAGGAGCTTGTCACGGCGATGACTTGTTTTACTTATTTTTAGAAGATCTGAATAGGAAAGTGTATAATGAACAGAAGAAACTGCGGGACATAGTGTTCCGTGTGACCAAGATATGGGCAGACTTCGCTAAACATGGGTAAGATTAAATTTATTTTACGAGTTTGCAAATTAACTAACTGAAAAGTAGTCTGAGTATGGCATTGTTTAAAAAACAACTTTCAACAAACAACAAAACAAAAACATAACTTTAACAACAAAAAAAACATAACTTTGTTTGAACTAACAATGCCATACGTAAACGATTTGCACGGACTTCTTTTTTGAATGGACTTTTACTGTATAGTCATATGGACCTTTACGTCGCACCGACAAATGGACTTATTACACAATCAATCAAGGGTTGAATTGCCCTGAATGTGTGAGTGTAATATTGCCCTTGAATTGCCCTTCATTGCCTTTGAAAGAAACATAGCTTTGGGATTACTTTCTCAGCACTATTCCTATTAGATACAAACAAAATTTTCGTCTATGATGCTTCCCAAAATTATTGTATAGGTACAATTGTGTAGCTGTAATTATTTACACGAATTGTTATAATTGACTTATATAACCTTATCGAGAGATTTAAATAATCCTAATTTTAAAACGAAACCGACATTTTCCTTATGAACATGTTTTTCTTTAATCGGGTTTTCCTTTCGAATTGTTCAATGAACTTATGCATCTCAATGCAGAACTATTATTTATGTTGCTTTCCGATAAGATAAGAATAGGTAAGGTGACCTGTGCAAATCAAATACCTACCGAAAAATTTATGCCAGCTCTTGGACCATAATTTGTAATCAATTAAATTAACCTTCTGTAAACAATGATGAAGAATAGAATTCTACAGAATGATTTTATTTATTCATTTAAAATTTTCTCTCCATTCCACCACTTTTTTCGTGCCACCCACGACTTATAAAGTGACTGAGATGATTTGAATATGACACCAATTTATTTCCAGCCGTCCAACCCCAGACCCCACAGGGGGGGTAAGCTGGACCCCCTACACCAAGAGGGGTAAGGAGTACCTGAAGCTCGAGGAGGGGGCATGCATGGCGCAGTATGCGGACCGGGAACGAATGGAGTTCTGGAACAAATTATTTAAGGACGCTAAGTTGCCTCATATCAGTTAATATGTTATTATGTCTGAAAACCAGCGCTACACGGGTCTTCTAGCCCCGCAGTAGCAACAGCTGCTGCCACTCCTGTTGTCAGTTTGTTCTAATTTTTTTCCTTGTATTTCTTTTAATGAGAAATAAAACATTTGAATTTGAATTATGTTATTATTAGTTTGTCTATAAAACTTAAACTTAAAATAAAATTAATTAAACTAAAATTAGAATGTTTCCTTGCTAGAGCGATTCCATCTGATTCGGAGGGTACGTTAAGGTACCGTGGGGACCGATACCCGTACCCTGCCCTACTCAGTGGTGTTATTTGTGAATGATATTTTTTATAAACTGCCATCAATGAATTAATTACCTAAACCTGTAGGTACCAACATCAGTATCAAAAGTTGCACTCGCGCGAGGAGAGGCACGCTTTCGCCCAATTCCGCACTTAAAAATTCGTAACTTTGTCAAAAATCAAAAGTCAAAGTTAGAAACCCGGTTTTTATATGAAATTGTGTTTATTGTGACAGTACTTATGGAAGGTGGGTGGCCTGTCGAGGATTTTGATAATAATAAATTATTTGTGTGAACGAAAGTGAACATTTATTTAGAATTTCCACAATGGATTAGTTTAATAAATGTATTATCTTAGAGCTAGGTGACTTCCCACCGATGCTAGGTATGGGAGAGTGTCCGTTGCGACCCATGAGAGCCATCGCGTTCCCAGGCAGGCTGGATATCGGACGCCGGCCGCTGAGTTGCATAAACGGGGCTCGTCACACAGAGCACAAAGTGATATACAATACAGGATACTTTTTTGATTACTCGAAGCATCCTGCGGAACATATGGACCTCGGCTTCATAAGTCTTATAAACCAGGACCAGCTAGATGAGAACAGCAATTTCTCCTTTAAAAATATTCACAGATGGCAGCAAGATTGATGGGGAAGTCGGAGCAGCGCTCTCCTGTTGGGAAGATGGGACCGAGACAAAAGCCCTTAAATTGAAACTGCCATCTCACGGCACGGTCTATCAGGCAGAAATCCTGGCCATATGTAAAGCTACAGAATAGTATATTTTATTACAAGTGCGGAAAGCCTGTCATTGCAAAGAGTTCCGACAAATGTCTACCCGAGCCAAAGGCGAGAGTTGACAGTCGGAACAAGTTGCAATGACGGTTCCGCACGTGTACTGAACAACTATTTTTAATACAGTTGCGAAAAAATTAAGCAATTTAATAAAATAATAAAAACACAAACTAAACTCCCAAAGAACATTTTTGGAAAATGGCGCCAACCGTAAAAGAATACAGAGTATTGCAGAGATTTTTTTTTGTTTTCTTCACCCATTCTGGGTAGGCAAAGGGAGCTATGCCCTATGCTATGCATATACAGCCAAGTCTTCAGTAGAATTTTTTTATTGACATGAAATTTAATGAGATGAAATGAAATGAAACCTAACCTAACTCATTGAATCAAATCATTAAATCAGATATTGAAACAAATTATCTACTTTTTAGAAATATGTATTTGCATGAATCATAAAAACTTCTATGAATATTTTTTTTGTAAAATCTTCGTGGTTGGTTTTTTCTTTTTAATAGACATTATTTTGACAGTTGGGAAAGAGAACGCACGAGTTCGGAAAAGGTAAAGAATAACTATACTGTAAAAAAAATTTTTTTTTAAAAAGCTTTTATAACTTGACCTTGAAACCTAATCGTGGTCAAAGTTCATTACAAGACTTTACCAAAAGTGCAAACACGACTATGATACGATATTCCATCATGAAGTTCCAGTTAATATCTTCCGGCTCCATCATCAGATCAGTTTGACAGTACCATATTATTGCATTGTCATCGGAACCTAATATGTGTGCCAAATGTCAGCTCGATAGCTTCAGTGGAAGTGGGTGAAATATTGATTGCAAGATTTCAGGACATACATACATGAATGAATGAATACATACGAGTGAAGTTAAGTAAAAGCTTTTAAAAAGCACGAGTGTGTAATAGCTCACTTCCCGAACGCTATACGTCCCTGTAATACGCCACTTTTCGAGCAACTGTATTAAAAATGATTATTCAAGACACCAGACGAACATACGCCCTGTTTAGCAACTCTAGATCAGCCCTTGAAACAATCGTTAACTACAGCTCCAAACACCCACTTGCAGTAGAAGCCCGTAAGAACCTGTATTAATTTATTTATTACTAGTTTTTACCCGCGTTCCGCCCGCGTGGTCAAAGGCAATTAACAATGACTTGTTTATCATATACATGACACATTTGTGGTGGATGAATAGTGAGTTCCACGATTAAAAGATACTTAGAGGAACCAGAGGTAATGCTGACCGCAGATAAAGTGTACGTACACTGACATACTGGAGCTTTAAGCTAACTTCTATAGAAGTGTGCTGGTGAAGATTGTGGAATTATAGGGATTCGTGCGATCATTACATTTTCACCCTTACCTAGGGTAAAGATGGTGGTACTAATTATTATTCTGTCCAAGTTGTGTGACTCGAAGTCTCGTTCCATTACATAATCGAGTATCGAGTATCATTTTGTTAGCGTGATTCAGAACTTGAAAATGAATTTTACTAACGCCATCTATTAACAACACTCGGAACTAAATATCTAGCAAATAACAAAACATCGATATCTTCCCATGGGAATGTTTTAACGCGGTAAAAAGTAGCCTACGTCACTCTCCACCTTCCTCACTATCTCGACACACAAAAACCATACCATATAATAGCTTCGTTGCGACGTGAAAGCCGGACAAACAAACAAATAAATAAACAAACAAACACACTTTCGCATTTATAATATTAGTATGGATGGATATGGATAGGCCCCGGACTACGACAAATGTCGTTTCTTTCTTTCAACATAAAAACTCTTTGCTAAAATTGTAAAAAGTACCGTTCGTTTTAGACGGAGCATCTTGATAAACCGTGCGTTTTACCTTATTAAAAAGAAACCCGTGCGTTTTACAATACAATAACGCACGAGTGCGTAATGAGATACTTTACGATATTGAAATTGGTGAATTAAGGGACCCATTACGAGCAAATGTGTTATAAAATCATTAACAAAATTACCCTCGACAATATCACACAAATACTGACGGGACACGGTGGATTCTCCGAATACTTGACGAGGTTTAGGTATAAGGAGAATTCATCGTGTACCTGCGACCCACAGAAGAAACGGCTATCCATATCCTAAAGGCGGTCACTCACATGTGCGCACATACGCGAACCCACATTTGTAGGACGACCTTCGCGAATGCCTATGCTAAGTTTTCGATGCATTTGAGGTTATCTAAGCTGTGTCGGTTTTTTGTCAAACATCAAAGCGCGCGAACCTTCGCGTAGTCTCCCACACATGCGTGGTGTGACCTGTTGAAAAAAAGAAAGAAAAGCTATTATTTCATAGTACTCTGACGCATATGTATATACGCAGTTATTATTGGTTAACTTGGCTTTGTTAAGTTAAGCACACGATTGCAAAGGTGACGGATGTGCTAATTTATCGTAGTTCATGGCGTCTAATCTTATCATCTTGTATTGAAAATGCATTGGAATAACGATAACATATTGGAATTTATTGAATTATTGCGAAGTGAACCCTCTATTTTGAACCCTGAAAAGAAGTCCTTTAAAAACAGGCTATAAAAATAGTGACTGGTGCCTGGAAGAGAATAATTAATAACAAAATCGTGAGCAACACTGGACATTCGTGAACTCATTTGCGAACCCATTTGCATATGAATTCCTGGCCGTCCTTCACATTCGTGCAAACATTCGTACAAATGTCAAACGTTTGCACACATGTGAGGGACCGCGGTAACAAAGTGCCCCGTCTTTGGCAGGAAGAGATACGACACTGAGCAAATATTAGGAAAAGTAATACGATATCAGAACTAATGAATGTCCCTAAAGTCAAAAATAAAAGTCGAGTCGAAATTGAGTTTACAATAAATATTGGATTGCGTTCTTCCCCAGTGAAAAACCCCAGCTTGAAAGATTTTTATATTAATTTAATATAGTATGCAAAATTTTATAGCCGATTTAATAATATAATAGCTAAGCACACACGCATGCTCGTTTGCTAACTATAAAAAAACTAGCTAACCCCGCGAACTTTGTTCCGCGCAGGAAATAAATGAGTATATTTTTGATTTTATTTTTATTAGCTAGTACATAATATAAATAAAACAAATTAATTATTTTAATGATTCTTTATTGACCATTTATTTATATATTACCTTGTGATAGACGACATTTCTCGTTTTATTTTCATGCGCTAGATCAAATAATGCAGATGATCTTAAATTAATGTTAATAAATTATTAATTTGACTTAATCTGGAGCGTTAAATGTGCGTTCGTGTTTTCCAAATGGTTGTTTATCCGCTCTGATCACCACTTTGTAGTCCTCATTTGTCATGCGCTCCAAAGCACTCTTGAACAACCTGACCAACGCATGAAGTTCATGAAGTATTTGCTGCAGATCTTGTTTAATTGCTCTTTTCATTGCTGAATCTCTTGACGTCGATCATGTTGCCCATGCAGTATAATTGTAAAAAAATATTTTGTGCATCTTCGAGAGGTTGTAATGATCCGATTCAATGGTAAATCTGTCTGTCCTTGTATCTACAAAATCAAAAGCAAAGTCAGTATTACTGATTTATAAATATATTTTTTATAATTCGCATATATAACATAGTAATAATTATAGTATGTTAATGTTCTACTTTATTCTTTGTAAGTACAAAAATTAAATAAATTAATACATACCTTTAATGTCGGATTAAATCCTCGTTCTTCCATAATGACTACCCCAAATCAGGTCATTTGGAAACAACTATTATATTTTCGAATGTTTGCTAGAAAATGTCGTGATTCTGGTGTTTCGCCAAGGAACAATGAATGTAATGGTTCAGGTGGCGGACAGTAATCAGTTCTGAAATCGTATTGAAACGCTGCTCGATTCAAATCAGTACTTGATAAATTTCTTCTTGTTCTTCTAAAATTATCTAGTTCTTGATCTCTGAGCTTTGATCCACGATTTCGCATTGCCAACCTAGCCGTTTCAGTGGCTGCCTCGTTTTGCTCTTGTGATTGAGAAGCACGAAGTCGCCATACTAACGCGGCGCTCTTCACGTGCCCTTTGATTCGCAATGTTTCGAATCCTAGGTGGATTACGGCTTTGTCGGAAAAGAATTGATTGTCTTGGTCGCGGCATGGTATTGTTAATGATAATATCGACACAATAAGCTAATAGAAACTCGAAACAAACATTTAAAATGTACTCTGTAAAACAAACACATCAACTGGTCGACTTCAAAAATTCCAAATTGTCAAAGTATCAACTGTCACTAAAAAATAAAATAAAACGGAACGGTGTAAAAAGTATCCTATAGCAGTCCCCCGGTTCTAAGGTACCTCCCGACAAATTTTCAGGCAAATCGGTTCGGCCATTCTTGAGTTATAAATGGTGTAACTAACACGACTTTCTTTTATATATATAGATATATAAGTACCATAAGAAGTCATTCTTACTCCATAGTAACAAGTATGGTAGATTATTCATTCTCATTATTGTTCATTATTGTTGGTTTAGTACTTATGTGACGAACACTTGTGTTTGTTCTGTGTCTGGATTTTAATATTATCTATTTAGATAGTCTAGCTAGAGCCTGAGAAAGGACATAAGCTACATTTTAATTGGAAAAAAGTGTTGTAAGGTAAAAAAGGTTTAAAAAGGGGGATGAAAGGTTGAATGAAGGTATTGTCATTTTCAGAACTAGAAGCATAAAATTTATATTTTAGGCAGTTGATTAGATATAAATAAGTATGGCATTCAAAGTTTGTAAAAATGTGTAAAGGGTGTAAAATAATCATAGGGGATAACACATTTACGGATTCATTACAAAATTGTGGAGCTATAGTTAACGCGTTAAGAAGTATCTATTATTATTATGACTGTGTTATTATGTCTAATTCCACGCGAGCGTAGCTGCGTTCGTCCACTAGTATTCATATAATTATAAAAAAATCATTTTTTATTTAATTTTTTGGATACAAAATTGATAACGAGCATGACACCCGGCACAGACCCTACACGAGACTCATAAAAGTCTCATTTTAAATCGGTCACAAATGGAGTGTTGCTTAACCTGCACTGACTGAGGTCGCCATTACTTATCCATAAGAACAACAAACTAGTTTTGAAAACAATTAATAATAATAAACAGGCCTTGTGGCATTGTACCCAGAACGCTGGCAGCGTTGCTCCGCTGTATAGCGAGGCTAATTTTTTGGGCGAAAAAGCTGCCAGCCCTCCGGTCACCTGAGCCGGAAATGAGTCTGGTGGACAAGACTTCTATGAATGTCTTCATATCAGCCGACCAAGGACCGAATGTTTCTACTGCAAGTAGGGTTGCAAGATGTGTTGGAAAAAAAACGGACAAGATTTTTTAAATTTTTACTAGTGATAAATTCCTTGGAAAATGGATATAACCTATACTTTACTAAATTTCTTTCTATTAAATCACAATCAAAGGTTAATAATTTAACAGTTTATCTACTTTTTTGCATAACATTTTGCATTCGACGACACTGCTTTTAATAAAAAATCTAAAATCGGCTTTCATACTGTCATTCATAGTACCTACATATAAATCAAAGTGTGAGTTTTGACTAATTAGGCTTACTAGCCTAGTTTCCCTGTACTTCGGACATGTCCTGTACCTGTCGATCGGTGTCGGCTGAAGTGTTCTTTATTAGACGAATTTTCTTGAAAACCGGACAATCTTTAGTCCGTTTTTCCAATATTTCCTTGACCGGACAGACGTGACGAAAACCGTACTGTCCGGTTGAAAACCGGCAAGTCTTCGAAAAAAAATCGCAATCGCAAAGTCGACTTTGCGATTAACCATCGTAGCGTCTACTTACCCTGAGGATGCCTTGTTTTGAGGCGAAACACGTGTTGGTGTGTGTATGTTTATATCGCGGATTGTTGCAAAGTAGATTAATTCTTGGTTTGTAATAATGGAGTTCCGCAAAGTAACGCCTGATACAATTAATTGTTTTATTATTTATCTCACTATAATAATATATTACACATCACATTTTATCGGTATTTTCTTCATTCTTACGTACGTACTTGCATATCATTATACGACATATACCTAACCAAATGAAACACGCATATTACTTGCACTTGTTTAAATCGATACTTTTGTCTTCAGAGTCAAATAAGTCTAATGCTGGATTTCAATAACCTATCTACAGATAGATTTGGCTATCGGAGATAGAAATTTGACACATTTTATATGGAACTTATGTCAAATATCTATCTCCGATAGCCAAATATATCCGTAGATAGGTTATTGAAATCCAGCGTAAGTCAAATATTTTTTTTCGCTATCAGGTGATTAGACACGCTTAACAAAAAAATACTGTCATCCCTATTAGTCACGGAAGGAAAACGCGAGGTAATAAATAAGATGTTTGAGCGAACTCGCTATCACTCGAGCGCGGGGTATCACTCGAGGGAGGAACATGGGCTATCGTTGGGCGACTTGTGTGGTGCTGGCAGTCTGCATTCTGGGCAGTGGGGGTCGGTTAGTGGTAAGTGGGTGTACAGGGTGTATTAACTTGTATCGTAAATTATATTTTAATTGTTTGGCTAATAAATTTGACGGGACCGTTGGCGTAATCGGCAATGACCCTGCCTGTTACACCAGGGGTCGAGGGTTCGAATCCTACACAGGACAAACTTTCGTGTGATGAGCAAAGTCAAAGTCAAATAATTTATTTCGCTATGAGGTGATTACACACGCTTAACGAAAGTCTAGCACTTGTTACTTGTGTGTCTGGATGTTAATATTATCTAAGAATGCATTTAAAATATATATATAGATATATATATGTATGTATGTATAAACAGTTAATAATAACAGTGTATTATAAAATACAGTTCTTTGATGTCATATTATATATTCTTTAAATATGTATATATAGAATATATATGTCATCAAAGAACTGTATTATTATATACATTCGCTGCGACCCATAGACGTTCCACTGCAGAACACCCGTGCTCAGCAGCTGAGCACGGGTCTCCCCCACAGACATAGCTGCGCGAGGTCTTGAGCATACTCCACCACGCTGCTCCAATGCGGATTGGTGGAGGGGTTAGTGGCCAACCCAGTGTCGAATGTTCTCAAGCCACCCGAAGGTCTTCGACAAGGCTTAACGACTGTTTCCAGTATTGAAAACAACCGGGACCGACGGCTTTACGTGCCCTCCGAAGCACGGTAGCGCCCATGAAATTTTTGCCACTAGCGGTCACCCATCCACTAACCGACCGCGCCCGTCGTTGCTTAACACTTTCGATCACATTGAATCGAAGCGAGCCACTGGGCTATGGACGCTACATTACTGCCAATTAATAAATTTAAAGGTGAACATTGAATAGATTTCTGTCCGGTAATGTTCACGTTGAGTTGTAGCTTCCACAAAATGCTTGACCAACTTTCCTTTCGAAAATTTGTTTCCATTCGAATCATATTCATGGTGGTGCGACAGTACCGCTCAGCCTGCCCATTAGAATAGAATAGAATAGAATATGATTTATTTTGCATAAAACACATTATGGTACAGAATATTAATAACTGATAGTAGATGTAGGTTTTTTAGGCTTTAATGCAAAATTGGACCGCACTCAGCATTATGTCATGATTCCTAAAGAATCATGACGCTGATTTTCAGTGCGGCCCTGTCGAAGTGAATGGTTTGGTCGATAGTAAGCGACACAAGCAAAAGATCAACTCAAAACAAGTTATAAATGAAGATGACATAATTATATTACTAAAATGGCTATATAAAGTGAAATAATGGAACAAAATGTATAATAACTTAGCATTACTTTGATGCATCTCTGCAGTTATAAAATGAATCTCACTACCTAAACTTCTTATCCAGTTACAAAATGATAAACTCTCATACATATGAATGTATGAGTGGTGAGTGAGATGTAGTTTAATTGTATCTGATCGTATACGACCACGATCAGATACAATTAAACTAGGAGTGTCAAATAAAGAAGTAGCATTTTCAAAAACATGTTTTAGTTCATTGCTGTCCTGTCTAACAATCGGATATAGTAAGCAAATTTGGTAACAGCGTCTATTATTAAAATAACTTATAGCCATTTGAGTCTGGGAGTGGTCCTAAAACATCTGTGTGCACGTATCAAAAGTGACACTAGGTTTTTGCCACGATTCAATAGGTTGCAACGGTTGACGCGGTACCTTTTTGTGTGGTAAGCAGATAATACAGTGTCGAATATATTTCAAAAGTGACGGAGTATTAAATCAGTAGTTTTCTCTGCCCCTATGTGTTGGTGTTCGTCATGGAAGATTCGGAGTAAGCTCAAACGGTGTCCTTTAGGGATATAGCATAAAAACCGGGGTTGTTCTCCAACTACATCTAGTTTGTAATATAAAACATCTTTACGTTTTACATAACGATTCGAATCAAGTTAACCGTCATTCAACTTCTGCAAAAGAGATCGATTTTCTTCGTCAGCGGCCTGCGCTATCTGGGGCCAGTTATGTGGTCTTGGCCTTGCCCAAACGATCGATGTGGTCCTCAATAAGTGGAAAGGAGAAGCTGACTGGCTGACTGACTGACTGACTGACTGACTGACTGACTGACATATCAACGCAGGGCCTAAACTATAAGGGTTAGAAACTTGAAATTTTGCACAGGGGTTCCTTTTATAACGTACGGGAGCACTAAGAAAGGATTTTTGAAAATTCACCCCCTAAGGGGGTAAAACGGGGGTGCAAAGTTAGTATGAACCTTTGCCGATTTAGAAGTTAGTGAATGTCTAATTCCACGCGAGCGAAGCTGCGGGCGTCCACTATTATATATAATTTTCTTGAACGTGACTGAAATGAATACTAATGAATTAATTCCTTAGGAAAATCCGGTTGTGACCGTGAGTGAAGGTCAATTGAAAGGTGCTCTAATAACTCTCGTCAATGGGGAGCAGTGCTACAGCTTCAAGGGGATCCCATATGCCGAGCCGCCAGTCGGGAAGCTTAGATTTACGGTGAGTAAAGACTAGGTCGCAAACGAACATGCAGTAATCTGCATGCTTGCAGTATTAGTATGTACAAAAATATTTGTTTGATAGTAATAGTCAGACCTATTTATTACTGTTAGAACTAAGATAGTTGGTGTTGTTAGTGACTACCAGTTAGTCAGTGTCCTGAAGTTGGTCATGCATTAACGCACTGAGGATGTTGAGTATGTTGGATGAGAATTCACCATGAACAGGAAATTATGGCTATCAGGTTCCACATTTACACTCTTTACCGACAGGAATTTTTACTCACAAATAAATACGTAACTAAACGTAAGACTACGTAGACTACTATCATCAAATCATATCTACTTATTTTTTTACGTTCCTACAATCTTCAAATTGTAAGCATTTATTTCCTGTAAGGCTCTTTTTTATGCATTCAAAATGGTTTGGTTAAAATTTCAGGCTCCTCGCCCCCCGTTACCATGGCAAGGGGTCCGCGACGCCATGGAACACGGTCCAGTTTGCCCGCAGTTCGACGATGGGCTCGGGAAATTTGTAGAGGGAAGCGAAGACTGCCTGTTCCTTAACGTCTACTCGAAGAACCTGTCACCCGACGCCAAAACCCCTGTCATGTTCTTCATTCACAGCGGCTCCTACAAATACGGCTCAGGAAATTACGAATTATACCCACCTGACTTGCTACTACAACATGATAATATTGTGTACGTGACGATTAACTACAGATTGGAGGTGTTAGGCTTCTTGGGCTTAGATACCCCTGAGGTCCCCGGAAACGCTGGGATGAAAGACCAGGTTGCAGCTCTTCGCTGGGTAAAAAAGAACATAGACAAGTTCGGAGGTGACCCTAACCAAGTCACCATCTTCGGCGAGAGCGCTGGCGCAGGCTCAGTCACCTACCATTTGGTATCTCCGATGTCAAAAGGCCTCTTCCATGGGGCGATCGCCCAGAGTGGAGTTTGCACTGCCGACTGGTCTGTGGACGAAAATGCAAAGGAAAGAGCGTTAAGATTGGGAAAATCATTGGGGAAAGACGCGAAGACTACCGAGGAACTTCTACAATTTCTGAGGAAAATGAAACCTCTCGATCTAGCGAACGTTACGTATCTATCAATGACAGAGGACGAGAAGGTACGTGGCACTCCAGTGCACTTCGTTCCGGCGATAGAGAAGAAATTCCCCAACACAGAGGCCTTTATTACCGAGAGGGCAATCGAAACCCTCACCAAAGGCAAGGTGAACAAGGTCCCACTTATTGTCGGCTACAATTCAGCTGAAGGTATCTTCCTGACCAACGCTGAAATACAAAGACTGGGCGTTAGCAATAAGACTCCGTCTAATTACGTACCGCGCATGTTAGTGGATAAAGTGACTCCTGAGAAGTTGAAGGATTTCGGAGATAGAATCAAGCTATTCTACGTCGGGAACAGGGATATAACTAAAGACGACGCCGAAGCCATAAGTAAATTGCAGACTGACGTTCTTGTCGCGTACCAATCTCACAGATTCGTGAATTTGTATTCCGAATTCGGCGTGCCAGTGTACATGTACAGATTCAATTACGATACAGACTTAAATGTGGAGAAGAAGATAGCAGGATATCCAAATTTACCAGGAGCTTGTCACATGGATGACTTGTTTTACTTATTTTTACAAGATCTGAACAGGAAAGTGTATAATGAACAAAAGAAACTGCGAGACATAGTGTTCAGTGTGACCAAGATATGGACAGACTTCGCTAAACATGGGTAAGAATAAATT
Organism: Carterocephalus palaemon; assembly: GCA_944567765.1. Lineage (NCBI taxonomy): Eukaryota > Metazoa > Arthropoda > Insecta > Lepidoptera > Hesperiidae > Carterocephalus > Carterocephalus palaemon. Next base: position 13,917,494 of record OX155643.1, read on the forward strand.
TATTTTACGAGTTTGCAAATTAACTAACTGAAAAGTAGTCCGATTATGACTTTGTTTAAAAAACAACTTTCAACAAACAACAAAAAAAACATTTCTTTAACAACAAACAACAAAAAAAACATAACTTTGTTTGAACAAACAATGACATAGGTACGTAAACGATTTACAACCGCACATTTTTTTTAACTAACCACTACCACTATCATTACCACTACCACTACTATTACCACTACCACTACCATTACCACTACCACTACAATTACCACTACCACTACCATTACCACTACAATTACCACTACCACTACCATTACCACTACCACTACCACTACCACTACCACTACCACTACCACTACCACTACCCCTACCATTACCACTACCACTACCACTAACACCAATACTACTACTACTTGAAAATTTAGGGTTTTATGTATTTTCGCCATCTGTTAAAATCGTTTGGAGTTAACAGATAATTGTGAATGTCAAGTAATAGACAAATGATTTGCAATCAATAATATTGCGGCTAAAGGCGGCTATAAATTAAGATGTAAGCTATCCTATCTTTCAAGTTGGATCAAACTGCAAACGTTGTGCAAATTAAATTTAAAATCGGTTAAGTAATTAAGGAATTAAATAATTAATTATTAATATCCATCGCGGACAAACAACGTGACACGTGATTATATAATATATTAAGATGATGTTAGTAACGTTCATGTTATTATTACCAAATTTACCATTTAATTTAGGCATTTTTAGGCGTAATGGCTCTGAACTAACCGTGATGTACACTAAGAAATTCAGTCAATTTTTCATTTTTCCATTTTTCTTTTTTTTTTCTTTTTTCTAATTTTTTCTGTCATAAGAACCTTCTCCTGACAATAACAAACACATAAAAAAATTGTGAAATCGGTCCAGCCGTTCACGCGTGATGGCTTGACCAAGGGATATAGGGATTCATTTTTATATATATAGATAGGAGAATAATACCTAATATATGGTTTCGTTTTGCTTTACCATTAATAAGTAAATCTAAGTAATCAATCATTTCATTTCATTTCAAAATTGGAATTACTACAATTTCTCGGAGAAGTTCTTTAACTAAATTACTATTTATCACGTTCCAAAGCATTTTAACATTTGGGTAGAATGGCATATCATTCGAGTAATCAATTTGTAATCAATTAAATTGACCTTCTGTAAACAATGATGAAGAATAGAATTCTACAGAATGGTTTTATTTATTCATTTAAAATTTTCTCTCCATTCCACCATTTTTTTCGTGCCACCCACGACTTATATGACTGACTAATTTGAATATGACACCAATTTTTTTTCAGCTGTCCAACCCCAGACCCCACAGGGGGGGTAAGCTGGACCCCCTACACCAAGAGGGGTAAGGAGTACCTGAAGCTCGAGGAGGGGGCATCCATGGCGCAGTATGCGGACCGGAAACGAATGGAGTTCTGGAACCAATTCTTTATTGAAGCTGACCTGCCTCATATCAGTTAATATGTTATTATGTCTGAAAACCAGCGCTACACGGGTCTTCTAGCCCCGCAGTAGCAACAGCTGCTGCCGCTCCTGTTGTCATTTTGTTCTTATTTTTGTTTTGTTTTTTCCTTAAATTTCTTTTAATGACAAATAAAACATTTGAATTTGAATTATGTTTTTATTAGTTTGTCTATAAAACGGTTTAAGAATAATTACACTATAAAATAAGAATATAATAAATAATAAATAATAAATATCTTGGACATTCTCACAGACGGCCATCTGACCCCAAAGTAGGCGCGAGCCTGTGTTATGGGTGTCAGAGACTGATATACATACATAGATATTTTTAAATACATACATAAATAGATAATATAGACATCCAGACACAGAACAAATACAAGTGTTCGTCACACGAATATTTGTCGTGAGTGGGATTCGAACCCACGACCTTTGGCGCAACAGACAGGGTCACTACCGATTGCACCAACGGGCCTGTCCCGCTAGAGCGGTTGATTTCCTTGCTAGAGCGATTTATCTGGTTCGGAGGGTACGTTAAGGTACTATTCTACGTCGGGAACAGCCCTTTACAACCGAAGAAAATAATTTACTCCGACTTTTTTGAAATTCGTATGACTTTTTCATCGGTGCCAAAGTGTCATGTAAAAAATGAAAAAAAAAAAAAAAAAACTGAAGTGTCTGGTTTCCTGAAAACTTACCCTCACGATCGTGAGGCGTAGGAGATAGCTCGAGTAGTGAGTTTTATCTAGTTAAGGGATATTTTTTGGTATTAAATGGAAATTAAATTAACTAAACAGTTTTTATAATCATCAGTCTTTATTTATTATCATTTATTAACGTTAGTAACCCCTGTTAGTTAGTAGTTACGCTGTAAACCCGTTTTCAAGATAATTACTCGTATTTTATCAAGGAAGGTTATAATAAGAGTAGCAGAAATAATTATTTGCATCTGCAATAATAATGATTGAAAATTGCTTAGTTGCAATTAATTTTAGTTTCGTTTTCGTTTTAAACTACAGTACACTTGGAGGTCCGAATTGTTTTTGCTATTTTTCTATAACTATTTATACATGACAATATTTAAATCCAAAATCAATTGGATCTTTAATTAATTATTAATTATTATTAGTAATATAACCTAGTAACATTCATACGACGGCATTTACATAATATAAAGCCACATTTTAGTAAATGTAAATTAATTTTCCGCCGGTGTCAATTATTAAAAACTAGGTACTTAACTTTGCATGGCTGGGGCAGAGATGTTAAAAATGGTGGAAATATCCAATCCATTTAAACTGGTTAACAGTCTCACATAAAGTGCTTTAGTTCTCGCTAATCTTTAAGATCACACTACACGCAATTCGACGCGCAATGTTATGTGCTCTGGAAGAGGCACCCACACCTGTTGCTTAGTATCGCATCATTGCGTGACGTATTCTTACAGATTCTAATATCAACGAACTGTACTGCACCCAATACTATGAAGTATTCTTTCTATCTCTTTCTTTCTTGATAGAGCAATGTATTTGCAGTACATTAAATGAATACGGGCGAAAACAAGATATAATAAAGACAATAGAAATAAAGACTTTGTACTAACAGGTTTTTCTTTTCATAGAATTATCTCTGCATACTTAGTTAAGAACACTTAAGTAGGTACCTAGAGATAAGTACGTTTAGATCTTTAGAAGATCTTGGTCACAACCGTCTCGGAATGAAAGAAGTATAGCATACACCTCCACCTGGTCATTTTGTATACATTACCTACCTCTATCATCCAGGGAGGTTTCAAAATCTATCTATACTAATAAAATTATTAAAAGGAAACATTCGTTTGTACCTAATGTTTTCACACAAAAACTACTGGACCAATTTCAAAAATTCTTTTACAATTAGAAAGCTGCATCTTCACTGGGTGACATAGGCTATATAATATTACTAGGTGTAAACGAAACTATTGTTATGTCTAATTCCACGCGAGCGAAGCTGCGGGCGTCCACTAGTAGATACTTTTAATAAGTATAGTCTTCATCAACGGCAAGATACACCAATCATACACCTTTTAAATATATACCTCTACTCGCAGTCCGATCATAATCCGAGTTAGACACGAACAATTTTGAATCCATTTTCCGGGATAAAAAGATGTGTTTATCATTCTCCAGGCCCTACTCTACATCTACGCAAAATGACGTCATAAACGGAATCGTTGAGGCGGAGAAGAAGAACCAACTAACAAACCAAGACCACACTTTCATCATCATCACAACCCTTTCTTTGTCCCACTGTTGGACACGGGTCTCCTCTCGGAGAGATGAGCAGATTACGAACTTACAGTTGTCAAGTGCCTATTAAATGAAATTAGCAATTTTTGTATTAGTCTTGTAATTCATTGCATAACAAGTTTCGATTCGATGTATAAAATAATGCATTAATTAGATTTAAGGAATACCAAAATTTGACTACATGGAAGTAATATCTATATATATAAAAGGAGAAGCTGACTGACTGACTGACATATCAACGCAGGGCCTAAACTATAAGGGTTAGAAACTTGAAATTTTGCCTACGGTAGGAAAGTTAGTATACCTATCTACTTATTTACGGCAGACGGGCCCGTTGGCGCAATCGGTGGTGACCCTACCTGTTGCGCCAGGGGTCGTGGGATCTTATCCCACTCAGGACAAATATTCGTGTGAAGAACACTTATATTTGTTCTGTGTCTGGATGTCAATATTATCTGTTTAAGAATGTATTTAAGAAATATCTATGTATATATCAGTCTCTGGCACCCATAATACAGGTTCGCGCCTAATTTAGGGTCAGATGTCCATGGTATTTATTATTTTTATCATTATTTGCCGGGTTCGAATCCAAGAGCCCGTATTATCAGCCACTATGACAAATGTTCATAACTAGGTGATGTATGTGTGTACTCGTATATATTACTGTGATACATGTATATTTCCACAAGGTAGTGGCACACACGTCATTGACACGTTTCATTAATGGAAGGTGCATAGTATGGTCCCAGTGCCCCCAGACGTTACTTATTTTCTCATAAACAATTTATATGGGATAAGCTAGTGTTAGTACATACTTTGAGCGTGTGCATACCCGCTAGCTTGGGTAGACGGCCAATGCATTGGTATCAGATGCTGAAGATCGATAATTACAGTATTCTGATTTTCACTTAAGTTTTAGATAATTTTGTTAAAAATTAATAATAACTATTGCCAGACACCTTCCGTCGGCGCTTACCCTTGCCAGACGCTTTAAAGATACAGAAAAAATTATGTAAGTTTACTTATTTTCTCAAGCTTGATTTTTATGCACGATACTTGGGGAACTATTTCAACACTATTAGTCAGCAGCCAGACCAATTGGATGGGCCAAACATCCAGCCAGACACACATAAAGTGTCGCTAGGTGTAGAGCGTGAGGTCATTATTTGTACGCTTGAGAGAAAAAAACATTTTTTATTTCATTTTTTGGATACAAAATTGATAACGAGCATGACACCCGGCACAGACCCGATACGAGACTCATTAAAGTCTCATTTTAAATCGGTCACAAATGGAGTGTTGCTTATCGTGCACTGACTGAGGTCGCCATGACTTATCCATAAGAACAACAAACTAGCCTTGAAAACAATTAATATATTACACATCACAATTTATTGGTATTTTCATCATTCTTACGTACGTACTTACATTATACAACATATACCTATTATATGTATAACCAAATTAAACGCTGATATAATAAAGTACTTGGATTAACATAAGTAAGTATAACTTATAAATTAACATAAGTAAAGTAAGGATTAAAAATATAAATTAGGGTCAACGCGCACGGAACAATATTGTCAGTCACTACGGCTGTTTACTTTTCAAACTTATTACACCCATGTACTGACTGAGAAAAACCAAGAAAATCTGGTGAGCTCTTTAAAAACCATAACATGAAAGGCACCATTTCTTTTGTATTTGTCACGTAGCATTAATACATTATAGATTAGTATATTAGAGCTCCATTTATATAACTATGACATTTCATTTGATATTTTCTCAAAAAGCTTGTTTTTCTTCAAAAAATCGTTATCTATGCTATGATCATACAAAGCCTTCATGTGTAATAAAACAGAAAACTGATGTCAGCTCCGTAGTCCCTAAGTCTATACCCAAACACAATGTATTAATGTATAGTGATGAATTAGGTAAAAATATGGGTACAAAATTATATCATCTGACAGGATACCCAATTTGCAACTATTGTATGCCAGGCGCCACTGTAAGAGAAATAATGGATAAGGTACTAAACTGTACATAGGACCCTAACACAGTCTTAATATTGCTCTTTGGTAGTAGGGACAACGTTAAGCAACGCCAGCTGGCATATTATTTAGAAAAATTGCAAGCCCATAAGGTAAAGCAAATTACACTAACATAATATTAAGGGTGACTACCATGAGAATAGAATAAGACATAAATTAAATTTACTACTATATAATAATATAGGAAATAATAACGTGACATGTCTTAATAATACTGACATTTTATTTAATTTAATTGATATTAATAGTATATTTAAAAGTGACTTTTTTTTGACTAGACATGATAGATTGTATCTATCAAATATATTTTTTACACAGTTATCAAAGTTGCTATCTTATTATTTACAATTTGACATAAAAAATAATTTATGTAATATGACCACTGCTTCTATTGAGCAGCATAATATACTGACATTATGTAGTAATACATGTAGTACTACTACAAATCTTATGACAAGTTTGGGCGCTACCCAAAGCAATTTAAATTAAAAAATACGACAACAGAGGCATCGGTCTCTCGCGATCATTTATGTAGTAACAGTAATAACAACCACCTCTCGAGCTTAGTATTAAAAGATAAAAATTGTCTAAACTTGGTGCATCAAAACATGCAAGGCTTACTAGGCAAAGAACACGAGTTAGAACTTTTTTTAGGAAACTATAATATTGATGTAATCTGCATTACAGAGCATTGGCTGAAAGATTGCCAAATTGTTTTTAATTTTGCTAAGCACCAAGTTGCGAGTTCGATCAGTAGGAAGACAGCGATACACGGTGGCTCTTTAATAATTTTTAAAAAGGACCTGACATTTAAGGTCCGGAAAGATATTGTGAGCCTTTCCATTGAACGAACTATAGAGATAGCCTGTGTAGAGTTAACGCATTGTATTGTAATAAGTATCTATAGACCACCTAGTGCATGTTATGAAGAATTTGAATTAGTTTTGGAACAATTATTATTAAAAGTACATATTAGGAAAAAAAGACAAGGACGTAATAGTGTGTGGAGATTTTAATATAAATTTATTGGACAATACATCTTTAAGTGTTAAATTTCTACCTTTATTCAAATGTAATAATCTTATTATATAAGTGGTGACAGCCCAGTGGCTATCGAACTCGCCTCTCACTCGAGCGGTCCGGGTTCAAACCCCAGTGGCACGCACCAATGACTTTTCTAAGTTATGTGCGTTTTAAGAAATTAAATGTCACTTGCTATAACGGTGAAGGACACATCGTGAGGAAACCTGCATGCCTGAGAGTGCATCATAACGTTCTCGAAGGTAATTCAAAGTTTCATCCTACTATTATTTTTGTTGGTTTTAAAAATAATCGAGACTGGTCTATTTTGTATTAATTATACTAAATATTGTAAGCAGGTGGCATATGGGGTGATTCTTGGCATACACGATGGGCTCTCTCGTGTCTGTCCTGATCATGTCATGGTCATACTGTACATTCTTCTGTACAAATTAACTTGAATTTTAAACGAGAGTTTTTTCCTCCAGCTTTTTTCTCTCTCGGCCTACACTAGGGCATAGGATAAGAATATTGTAAATTCTTCCTAAAGCCGATGACAATAATTTATTTCGCTATGAGGTGATTACACAAATCACCTCATAGCGAAATAAATTATTTGACTTTGACTTTGATCAATTATAGAGAAACGCATACATGTATTATTGTATTAATTTTACTGTTAAAATTTTTTTGTTCATACATTAAAACTTTGTTGTATTACTTTCAATTACTTTTAGTTTAATATTTAAAATTATTTTTGTCTGGTTCGCGATCAATGTACCTACTCTCCAAGTTGTAATATTTGTACTTTTATTTTGTAAATATTGGATGATATGTGTTGCATGAGCAACAAACAAACAGTTTACAGTATAGTTTAGTGAGTTTGTGCCTATAATTAATTGAGGTGACACTTGACCTGATTTCATTTTGGATGTATAATTAATTGTTTTCGATGTTGTGCGCTTTGTTGGCGCAACTTATTAAATAAATAAAAAAACTAGGCTTTCGGAATTTTCAAAATGTTTGATGAATGATTGTCTAACAACCTGTCTAACATACACATTTTGACAGTTGTCGGATCCCCCACTCCTCATCGCACCTTACCGCTAGCAACTTCGATAAAAAAACAGACGTACAGACAAAGCAACTTAAGTGACGTAATTGACAACCACAGATGGGAGCCAAATTGGAACGTTTTCTAAAGTTGTATAATGTGAGTCGCGCAGAGCAACGAGCGATTACAGCCTGCGTTTTAAAAAATTTTTTACCACAGAATTTTATGAAGCTGTCATATTTATAGTGGAAAAACATTACCCGACCGTTGGATTAATGTTTGGTAAGACTTTTTTAAATATATAAATCACTTTTAATTTTCTTTCAGATCATGAAAAATTAAATAAGCAATACGAATTCTTCCGTTGTCGCCGTTCCACATTTGCTAGTGGACTGCTGCCTTAACATTGGTTAGTTACTGTCAAGTAACTACATAATATTAAGACAGTTGGCACAGTTACTTGCACTTGTTTAAATTCGATACTTTTGTCTTCAAAGTCAAATAAGTCAAAGTTGAATAATTTTTTTCGCTATGAGGTGATTTGACACGCTTAACGAAAAATACTGTCATCCCTATTAGTCACGGAAGGAAAACGCGAGGTATAAATAAGATGTTTGAGCAAACTTGAATCACTCGAGGGAGGAACATGGGCTATCGTTGGGCGACTTGTGTGGTGCTGGCAGTCTGCATTCTGGGCAGTGGGGGTAGCAGGCACTCATGTCAGTTACAGGTAAGTTGGTGTACAGGTTGTATTAACTTGTATCGTAAATTATATCTTTATTGTTTGGCTGACGGGACCGTTGGCGCAATCGGCAATGACCCTTCCTGTTACACCAGAGGTCGTGGGTTCGAATCCTACACAGGACAAACTTTCGTGTGATGAACACTTGTTACTTGTGTGTCTGGATGTTAATATTATCTAAGAATATATTTAAAAAAAAAACAATATATGTATGTATAAACAGTTAATAATAACAGTGTATTATAACAAGTTAGAACTCAAAAAATTTTTTTTTTTAAAAAGCTTTTATAACTTGACCTTGAAACCTAATCGTGGTCAAAGTTCATTACAAGACTTTACCACAAGTGCAAACACGACTATGATACGATATTCCATCATGAAGTTCCAGTTAATATCTTCCGGCTCCATCATCAGATCAGTTTGACAGTACCATATTATTGCATTGTCATCGGAACCTAATATGTGTGCCAAATGTCAGCTCGATAGCTTCAGTGGAAGTGGGTGAAATATTGATTGCAAGATTCCAGGACATACATGAATGAATACATACGAGTGAAGTTAAATAAAAGCTTTTAAAATACAGTTCTTTTATGACATATATATTCGACTAGTGGACGCCCGCAGCTTCGCTCGCGTGGAATTAGACGTACCTAACATAACCTAAATACTTTGAAATAATGTAGGTAGGTATATACGAAAAACTTTTATACCTACTAACTTTGCACCCCCCTTTTAACCCCCCTTAAGAGATGATTTTCGAAACACAATAAAAAACCTTCATAGGTACTGAATTTCATTCGAATAACATCAAAAACGGAAAATTTTCATACTAACTTTGCACCCCCGTTTTACCTCCCTAGGGGGTGAATTTTCAAAAATCCTTTCTTAGTGCTCCCCTACGTTATAAAAGGAACCCCTGTGCAAGATTTCAAGTTTCTAACCCTTATAGTTTAGGCCCTGCGTTGATATGTCAGTCAGTCAGTCAGTCAGTCAGTTAGTCAGTCAGTCACCTTCTCCTTTTATATATATAGATAATATATTTTATATACTTAGGGGCTTAGACTATAATTGTTTAAAAAAATAATCACTCCAGCAACAACGTTTATTAGATTTTTACAAAATCACAAAAAGAAGAAAATAGCATTCTAGAATCTAGAGGCAAAGAGGTAATGAACGTCTGTCCGACCGACGGTCGCAGTTTTAAAGAATCGATGCCTGCTGTTTGTTGTCCTGGTCGCCATCTTGCGCTCCCCTCTCCTTCTTGTAGGTACTACCATCACGCCACTCTGACGTCACGGCTGAAGGCGCCCTCTAGGGCCTATACTTCCGCTAATTATATATAATTTTCTTGAACGTGAGTGAAATGTATACTAATGAATTAATTTCTTAGGAAAATCCGGCTGTGACCGTGAGTGAAGGTCAATTGAAAGGTGCTCCAATAACTCTCGTCAATGGGGAGCAGTGCTACAGCTTCAAGGGGATCCCATACGCCGAGCCGCCAGTCGGGAACCTTAGATTTACGGTGAGTAAAGATTAGGTCGCAAACGAACATGCAGTAAGCTGCATGCTTGCAGTATTAGTATATGTATATAAAAATATTTGTTTGATAGTAAAAGTCAGACCTATTTATTACTGTTAGAAGTAAGATAGTTGGTCTTGTTAGTGACTACCAGTTAGTCAGTGTCCTGAAGTTGGTCATGCATTAACGCACTGAGGATGTTGAGGATGTTGCATGAGAATTCACCATGAACAGGAAATTTTGCTATCAGCTTCCACATTTACACTCTTTACCGTCAGGAAGTTTTACTCACAAATAAATACGTAATAGATATTAGTTTACCTACTATTATTTTACTACATTCCTACAATCTTCAAATTGTAGGAATTTATTTCCTGTAAGGCCCTTTTTTATACATTCAAAAGGGTTTGGCTAAAATTTCAGGCTGCTCGCCCCCCGTTACCATGGCAAGGGGTCCGCGACGCGCTGGAAAACGGACCAGTTTGCCCGCAGTACAACGATGAGTTCGAGACGTTTATAGAGGGAAGCGAAGACTGCCTGTACCTTAACGTCTACTCGAAGAACCTGTCACCCGACGCCAAAACCCCTGTCATGTTGTACATTCACGGCGGCTCCTACAAATTCGGCTCAGGAAATTACGAACCATACTCACCTGACTTTCTACTACAACATGATAATATTGTGTTAGTGACGATTAACTACAGATTGGAGGTGTTAGGCTTCTTGGGCTTAGACACCCCTGAGGTCCCCGGGAACGCTGGGTTGAAAGACCAGGTTGCAGCTCTTCGTTGGGTACAAAAGAACATAGACAAGTTCGGTGGTGACCCTAACCGAGTCACCATTTTCGGCGAGAGCGCTGGCGCAGCCTCAGTCACCTACCATTTGGTATCTCCGATGTCAAAAGGCCTCTTCCATGGAGCGATCGCCCAGAGTGGAGCTTGCATTGTCGACTGGTCTGTGGGCGAAAATGCAAAGGAAAGAGCGTTTAGATTGGGAAAATCATTGGGGAAAGACGCGAAGACTACTGAGGAACTTCTACAATTTCTGAGGCAAGTGAAACCTCTCGATCTAGCGAACGTTACGTATCAATCAATGACAGAGGACGAGAAGGTACGACGCGGATTGCCACTGCACTTCGTTCCGTCGATTGAGAAGAAATTCCCCAAAACAGAGGCCTTTATTACCGAGAGGGCAATCGAAACCCTCACCAAAGGCAAGGTGAACAAGGTCCCATTTCTTGCCGGTTACAATTCAGCTGAAGGTATCTACCTGATCAACCCTGAAATACAAAGTCTGGACCTCAGCAATAAGACTCCGTCTAATTACGTCCCGCGCACGTTAGTGGATAAAGTGACACCTGAGAAGTTGGAGGAGTTCGGAGATAGAATCATGCAATTCTACGTCGGGAACAGGGATATAACTAAAGACGATGCTGAAGTCATAAGTAACTTGCTGACTGACATTAATTTCGCGTACCAATCTCACAGATTCGTGAATTTGTATTCTGAATTGGACGTGCCAGTGTACATGTACAGATTCAATTACGATACAGACTTAAACGTGGAGAAGAAGGTAGCAGGATATCCAAATTTACCAGGAGCTTGTCACACCGATGACTTGTTTTACTTATTTTTACAAGATCGGAACAGGAAAGTGTATAATGAACAAAAGAAACTGCGAGACATAGTGTTCAGTATGACCAAGATGTGGACAGACTTCGCTAAACATGGGTAAGAATAAATGTATTTTACGAGTTTGCAAATTAACTAACTGAAAAGTAGTCCGATTATGGCACTGTTTAAAAAACAACAAAAAAAAACATAACTTTAACAACAAAATAAAAAAAGTGTGTGCGTATAACCTTTACGCGCGATTGAAGTAAAACATATCAGGTACTTGATATTTTCTTTTATTATTATTTATTGACAAAAAATAAAATAAAAAATAAAATGTTCCTGGGACTCCGCCATTTCATTTAATATTCTATTTAAAATTCATTAATATCACTTTCACATTTTATAAATACATATTTTCATTTGTTCATTAAAATAATTGAGAATAGAAAATTGAAGGTTAGATATAATCTTGTCATTGAATATTATAGAATGTCGCAATCTTCAGAAAATTTATTAATAATTTATTTATTACAAAAGTAATAAATAAACTAGTATATTTAGAGATTTTCAAAAACTGCAATTTAAAATACTTTTTTTAAAACTGTTGAATTTTTATTCACTTTGCTATTCACAATTGATCCGTTTGAAAATATTAGAAATAAATAATCCTAATTGATTATGATATCTGCCACTAGCTGCGTATAAGTCAAGAAGCGTGGAGTATATGACATGTACTTACGACCAATCCAAATTATTATTTTTGAATAGCGGAAACTACACAGACTATATTAAGCGTTACTTCCGTCAGAAAAAAATTATAAAGTACTCGTTTGATTAAAATTATTATTTTTGAATAGCGGAAACTTCGTAAGCCTTACTTCCGTCAGAAAAAAATCTGAGTTACTCCCTAGTCGCGCCTAAATAAGTTTTACTTCAAAAAACAATTTTTTTAACAAACAATGCGATACGTAAACGATTTACAAACGCAATTTTTTTTGAATATTGCTGTATGTTCATATAGACCTTTACGGCGTCATAGTCATAGTATAAAGAAGTCGCTCCGCACGGCGTCGCAGACAAACGGATTTATTACACTCACACATCAAGGGTTGAATTTTCCTGCATGTGTGAGTGTAATATGTGCCCTTGTATTGCCCTTCTTTGCCTTTGAAAGAAACAACTTTGGGATTACTTTATCAACACTATTCCTATTAGATACAAACAAAATTTTCGTCTATGATGCATCCCAAAATTGTCGTATACAATTGTGTAGCAGTAATTATTTACACGATTTGTGATAGTTGACTTACCTTACCGAGAGATTTAAATAATTCTTATTTTAAATCGAAACCGACATTTTAAAAGCTTTTATTTAACTTCACTCGTATGTATCTTGTACGTATGTCCTGGAATCTTGCAATAAATATTTCACCCACTTCCACTGAAGCTATCGAGCTGAAATTTGGCACACATATTCATTATGGACATGTTTTTCCTCAATCGGGTTTTCCTTTCGAATTGTTTAATGAACTTATGCGTCTCAATGCACAACTATTATTTATGTTACTTTCCTTTAGATTAATAGCGCCAATAATTTGAAATCAATTATATTAACCTTCTATAAACAATGATGAAGAATAGAATTCTACAGAATGGTTTTATTTAATCATTTAAAATTTTCCTCCATTCCACCATTTTTTTCGTACCACCCACGACTTATAAAACTGACTGATTTGAATATGACACCAATTTTTTCCAGCTGTCCAACCCCAGACCCTACAGGGGGGTTAAACTGGACCCCCTACACCAAGAGCGGTAAGGAGTACCTGAAGCTCGAGGAGGGGGCATGCATGGCGCAGTATCCGGACCGGGAACGAATGGAGTTATGGAACCAATTCTTTATTGATGCTGACCTGCCTCATATCAGTTAATATGTTATTATGTCTGAAAACCAGCGCTAAACTGTTTGAGAATAATTACCCTATGATTAAACTAAAATAAGAATATTTCCTTACTAGAGCGATTCCGTCTGGTTCGGAGGGTACGTTAAGGTACCGTGATACCTTTTTTTTTTTTTTTTTTTTTTTTTTTTATTTTTTTTATCGCTGGAAAATCCTCATGGATACCCGACAGGCGCGGGGGGGCGCTGTCGGGTTATGCCGGACTCTTACCGACTACAAACCAGCGGTGTTCCTCCTCGCCGTCTTCCGGCGGAGCTGCGGGAACGCTTTCGCACACTTCCGCTGCTCCGCCGACGGTTGCCCGGGACTCGGGGCCCATCTTGTGGGGCGCACATCTTGTGGCGCCACTCACCATTCAACCTGGCGTGCCTGGCGTTCATCGGTGCCTAAGTGTCATGTAAAAAATAAAAATAAAAAATCCTGAAGTCTCTGGTTTCCTGAAAACTTATCCTCACGATCGTGTGGCTTAGGAGATAGCTCGAGTAGTGAGTTTTATCTAGTTTAAGGATATTTTTTGGTATTAAATGGTAATTAAATTAACTAAACAGTTTTTATAATAATCAGTCTTTATTTATTATCATTTATTAACGTTAGTAAATAAACTTTACATATAAATTTAAAAAAGAAACAATCAACCGTCTTACTAAAAATTAAATTTTTCTTCCATACTTAGATTATTAATCTTTTTTGGCATAAAACTTATAAAAATCAACACAAGTATTATTTGTATGGACAGATTCTACCCACACGCTCTCCTCACCTGTCCCTCTTCTCCCACTAGCCTGTCCTCTTCCTCTAGCCCGTCCTGTTCCTCTAGCTTGCCCTCTTCCCATACCCCGCCCTCTACCTCTTGCCAGTCCTCTTGACCTTCGCGATGTTATTGGGATAGGTGGTGGTGCCTCATTACAATTTACACATTATTAGGTACAAAAAATGTATGAATTTCCATTTAGTACATAAAACCTAACCTACACGATCGTGCGTCCTTGATTTTGAGTCACAGTAAACGCCAAAGTAATCATGTTAGGTTCAAATTACACACATATACGTATAAAATAACACTATTTTAAGTAAATTACACAAAAAAAAAGTGTGTGCGTGTAACCTTTACGCGCGATTGAAGTAAAACTTATTATAAGTTATTGTTATTGTAATTTTTATTATTTATTATTTATTATGTACAACCACCTAGATATTCAAAATAAAACAGCTAGAAAATTGGCAACTGTATGTAGTTCTAATAACAGTACAATAATATGGTACTGTGGAACTGATCTGATGATGGAGCCGGAAGATATTAACTACTATGTAATGGAATCTAATATAGCTAATTTAACCATCTTCCAAGGATCGTAATGAAAATTGGCAGCTGTATTTAGTTCTGATGACAATACAATAATATGGTACTGTCGAACTGGATTTTTTAGAAAAGTCTTGTAATGAACTTTGACCACGATTAGTTTTTAAGGTCTGATGATAAAGCCGGAATGTGAATGCAACTGTATTTATTCAGATTCATCAAAGAGTAGTAACAATTTTGAAAATGAAATAAACAGAACTTTAAAAATCATAATAAATTGGCTACAAACATTAAATCTAAAAGTGAATTTGTCTAAAACCAAAATAGTGCAATTCCGAAACTGTAAAACAAAGCCCATTGACCTGCACATAAATGACTCGAATACTAAAATAGAACAAGTAAATGAAATAAATTTTCTTTTCTTTCTCACTCGAAGTCCAAACGCTCATAATCCGAGTTAGACACGAACTATTTTGAATCAATTTTCCGGGATAAAAATAAGCGTTTATCACTCTCCAGGCCCTACACTACATCTACGCAAAATGACGTCGTCATTCCGTTGAGGCGGAGAAGAAGAACAAACCAACAAACCACGACCACACTTTCATCATCATCACAACCCTTTCTTTGTCCCACTGTTGGGCTCGAGTCTCCTCTCGGAGAGATGAGCAGATTACGAACTTACGGTTGTCAAGTGCCTATTAAAGGAAATTAGCAATTTTTGTATTAGTCTTGTAATTCATTGCATAACAGGTTTGGTATAGGTAAAATAATGCATTAATTAGATTTAAGGAATACCAAAATTTGACTACATGGAAGTAATATCTTTAATAAATATCATATAGTAATCAACTTTGTGAACCGGCGGTAGTTACAAAAATGTTATGACGTTCATTAAGCGTATACAAAAGGCACTGATTTAAAGGGGCAGTAGTAAATAGCAGTTTTGGAATGTTAAAAATTATAAATGGCACGTTTAATAACTAGTTCAGCAGTAAAAACTAAGGAGTAAAGTAAACAAAAATGAGTAATAAAAAATAATGAAATGGATCAGTGAGTATATAATTGAGCAGGAAAATAATTAAATGGGCCATAAAAAATACTGAACTATCAATATATTAGACTACATAAGTACCAACTATCAAGATGAAACTTTGGTAGTGTTCAGACCTCATTTTTGGAATTACCTACCTAAAATATAATTAGGTTTTACAAAAAACATTTTTTTTTTCATTTTTTGGACACATAATTGATAACAATGCAGCACCCATGACCAATGGCACTGTAACCCATGACACCCGGCAAAGACACACTACACGAGACTCATAAAAATCTCATTCTAAATCGGTCACAAATGGAAGTGTTGCTCATCCTTGAGAACTGAGGTCGCCTCTAGAAAAGTGTAGGTAGGGAACCATATCAAACAACAACAAACTTGTTTTGAAAACAATTAATATGTTACACATCACATTTTATCGGTATTTTCTTCATTCCTACATACATTGTACTTACATATCATTATACGACATATACCTAAAAAAATTAAACGCGCATATTATACAGTAGATTAAAATCAGTAAATACGAGTAGGTTTAAAAATATAAATTAGGGTCAACGCGCACGGAACAATATTGTCATTCACTAAGGCTGTTTACTTTTAACTTGAAAAATCCAAGATAATCTGGTGAGCTCTTTAAAAACCATAACATGAAAGGCACCATTTCTTTTGTATTTGCCACGTAGCATTAAGTATTCTGTGACCTAGCCAAGTAATCGTATGATCCTTATTCTTATCGTCCGAGAGCAAACAGCGAACAGTAAAGATTACAAGTTTTTAGTATACTAGAGCTCCATTTCTATAACTAAGGCACACTTCATAAAACTAAAACATCAGAAAAGCATAAAACACTAGATATTTTCTCAAACAACTTGTTTTTCTTCAAAAAATCGTTATCTATGCTATGATCAATTATAGAGAAACGATACATGTATTATTGTATTAATAAAATTGAAATTTTTTAATTCACACATTTAAACTTTTTTTGTTTTATTTAATTTTAGTTTAATATTTCACATTATTTTTATACGCAGTAGCGTCCTTAGCCCAATGGCTCGCGTCGAGTCAATGTGATCGACAGGGTTAAGCAACGACGGGCGTGGTCGGTTTGTGTATTGTATGGGTGACCGCTAGTGGCAAAATTTCATGGACGCTACCGTGCTTCGGAGGGCACGTAAAGCCGTCGATCTCGGTTGTTTTTAATTCTGGAAGCAGTTGTTAAGCCTTGTCGAAGACCTTCGGGTGGCTTGAGAACATTCGACACTGGCTACTAACCCCTCCACCAATCCGCATTGGAGCATCTAGACCTCCCGCAGCAGTGTCTGAGGGGGAGACCCGTGCCCAGCAGTGGGACGTCTATACGTCGCAGCGAAGACTTTTTTAAATATATAAATCACTTATCATTTTCTTTCAGATCATGAAAAATTAAATAAACTAAACAAAATCATCCATCGTATGTTTATTATTACATTTTTTTACTATTACATTTGCTAGTTGACGCCTTTAGTTAGTCACTGCCAAGGAAAACGTGTACGTATACGTAAATACGTATTATGTTAGTTGAGTTGGCACATTTACTTGCACTTGTTTAAATCGATACTTTTGTCTTCGAAAATACTGTCATCCCTATTAGTCACTTAAGGAAAACGCGAGGTAATAAATAAGATGTTTGAGCGAACTCGCTATCACTCGAGCGCGGAGTGGGGAGGGACATGGGCTATCGTTGGTTGTCTTGTGTGGTGCTGGCAGTCTGCATTCTGGGCAGTGGGGGTCGCAGGCACCGCTGGCATAGAATCCACCATCACGACAATACACACAATGGTCAGTTAGTGGTAAGTACTCACTTGTAGCGTGTGACCGAAAGAGTTAAGCAACGACGGGCGCGGTCGGTTTGTAACCTTTTTGAAAATTTTTACGAAGTTTCAGTTCGATGTTGTTATTGTTTTTTTGCCTTTATTTTTTAAATTGCGTACAATATTAATTTTTTTTTCGTATTTTTATCGATAGCTTCTTGTCTTATATCCGCACATTGCGTTTGATCAAGTTTCAACAAAACACATTGTATATACTCGTATGTATGTATATGTCACCGGAAAATAACAAGAACCGTAAGTTTATAAATTTCCTAGGAAATTTATAAACCTTCGTAGGATTCTAAACGAGAGATAAATTGTATTATTTTACGCCCACATTTTCGCAAATTGATAAACTTACCGAACTGACGCGTAAATTAATAAGTAGGCAAACATTTGTTGACGAACTGAAATTTACCACAGAGCTACGAAATTTTTATAGTGGCGATGACCAAAATAGTAAGAACGACTACTTAACGCCGTTCATTTTTAGCTAGCTGGTAAGGGGGAGTAGGGGGCGGGTAAGCGGGGGGCACGGGGGGCCGCAGGCCCCCCGAAAAAAAAAAGGGGGGCTCGGGGGGCGAAGCCCCCCGCCAAGAAAAAACGATACAGTCAACTCCAAATTTTGTTAGGTTAGGTTCAGGTTTGTCTATGTTTATCTACGCAAAAAAAGGGACCCCGCGAAGCGGGGTTCCGTCGACATTTGTGACAGAGTCCGACTTGTCTCACAAGAAATAAAATTCCTATTATTATTATACATTTTGTTTTATTTAATTCCTTCAATCAAAGCAAAAGTAATTTAATTTTTCATTACTATTTAAGTACCTACTGTTTTGTAATCGAAACTGATAAAGTTACAGTTTGGCAAGTCTGATTGTACCTAAGTCTATGAACACAAGCATTGCCACTGTCAACATTGACCAATCAGAGAGCAGTGTGTTATTTGCCGTATTTTAAAGAAGCGTAAAATTAAAAGCTCTTTTGTGATTGGTCAAACCGTTTAGAATCTTACGGATTGATATCCGTTAGTTTATAAATTTACCAAGAGACGTCGCAAATTGATAAATTTGCGAAAATGTGGTCGTAAAATAATACAATTTATCTCTCGTTTAGAATCCTACGAAGGCTTATAAATTTCCTAGGAAATTTATAAACTTGCGAATCTTGTTATTTTCCGGTGACATAATATACAATTAATAATAACAGTGTACTTATAATAAAATACAGTTCTTTGGATGACACCTTGAAGTTTTTAATCTTGAACGTGAGTGAAATGTATACTAATGAATTAATTCCTCAGGAAAATCCGGTTGTGACCGTGAGTGAAGGTCAAGTGAAAGGTGCTCTAAAAACTCTCGTCAATGGGGAGCAGTACTACAGCTTCAAGGGGATCCCATATGCCCAGCCGCCAGTAGGGAACCTTAGATTTACGGTGAGTAAAGAAAGTCGCAAACGAACATGCAGTAAACTGCATGCTTGCAATATTAGTAAATACAGAAATATTTGTTGGATAGTATGTAAAAGTCAGACCTATTCATTACTATTAGAACTAAGATAGTTGGCCTTGTTAGTGACTACCAGTTAGTCAGTGTCCTGAAGTTGGTCATGCATTAACGCACTGAGGATGTTGAGGATGTTGGAAATTTTGCTATCAGCTTCCACATTTACACTCTTTACCGACAGGAATTTTAACTCACTTAACAATACGTAATAGAAATGAGTGCACCTCGCTGCGACCCATAGGCGTCCTACTGCTGGGCGCGGGTCTCCCCCACAGTCACAGCTGCGGGAGGTCTCCTATAGCATACGTGGAGTATGCTATAGACCTCCACTGCTCCAATGTGGATTGGTGGAGGCGTTAGTGGCCAACCCAGTGTCGAATGTTCTCAAGCAACCCGAAGGTCTTCTACAAGGCTTAACGACTGTTTCCTCAATTGAAAACAACGTAGGCATTTATTTCCTGCAAGGATTTTTTTATGCATTCAAAAGGGTTTTGCTAAAATTACAGGCTCCTCGTCCCCCGTTACCATGGCAAGGGGTCCGCGACGCCTTGGAACACGGTCCAGTTTGCCCGCAGTACGACGATGGGTTTGAGAAGTTTGTAGAGGGAAGCGAAGACTGCCTGTTCCTTAACGTCTACTCGAAGAACCTGTCACCCGACGCCAAAACCCCTGTTATGTTCTTCATTCACGGAGGCTCCAACAAATACGGCTCAGGAAATTACGAATTATACCCACCTGACTTGCTACTACAACATGATATTGTGTACGTAACGATTAACTACAGACTGGAGGTATTAGGCTTCTTGAGCTTAGACACCCCTGAGGTCCCCGGGAACGCTGGGATGAAAGACCAGGTCGCAGCGCTTCGCTGGGTACAAAAGAACATAGCCAAGTTCGGAGGTGACCCTAACCGAGTTACCATTTTCGGCGAGAGCTCTGGCGCAGGCTCAGTCACCTACCATTTGGTATCTCCGATGTCAAAAGGCCTCTTCCATGGAGCGATCGCCCAAAGTGGAGTTTGCATTGACGACTGGGCTGTGAACGAAAATGCAAAGGAAAGAGCGTTTAGATTGGGAAAAACATTGGGGAAAGACGCGAAGACTACTGAGGAACTTCTACAATTTCTGAGGCAAGTGAAACCTCTCGATCTAGCGAACGTTACGTATCAATCAATGACAGAGGACGAGAAGGTACGCGGATTGCCAGAGCACTTTGTTCCGGCGATAGAGAAGAAATTCCCAAACACAGAAGCCTTTATTACCGAGAGGGCAATCGAAACCCTCACCAAAGGCAAGGTGAACAAGGTCCCACTTATTGTCGGTTACAATTCAGCTGAAGGTATCATACTGATCAACTATCAAATACAAAGACTGGGCATCAACAATAAGACTCCGTCTAATTACGTCCCGCGCATGTTAGTGGATAAAGTGACTCCTGAGAAGTTGAAGGATTTCGGACATAGAATCAAGCGATTCTACGTCGGGAACAGGGATATAACTAAAGACGATGCTGAAGCCATAAGTAAATTGCAGACTGACGTTCATTTTGCGTACCAATCTCACAGATTTGTGAATTTGTATTCTGAATTCGACGTGCCAGTGTACATGTTCAGATTCAATTACGATACAGACTTAAACGTGGTGAAGAAGATAGCAGGATATCCAAATTTACCAGGAGCTTGTCACGCCGATGACTTGTTTTACTTATTTTTACAAGATCTGAACAGGCAAGTGTATAATGAACAGAAGAAACTGCGAGACATAGTGTTCAGTGTGACCAAGATATGGGCAGACTTCGCTAAACATGGGTAAGAATAAATTTATTTTACAAGTTTGCAAATTAACTAACTGAAAAGTAGTCCGTTTATGTCATTGTTTAAAAAACAAATTTCAACAAACAACAACAAAAAAACATAACTTTAACAACAAACAACAAAAAACATAACTTTGTTTGAACGAATAATGCCATTTATGTAAACGATTTGCAAACGGATTTTTTTAACGGACTTTTGCTGTATGGTCATATATACCTTTACGGGGTCACCGACAAACGGACTTATTACACTCACACATGGGTTGAATTGCCCTGAATGTGCGAGTGTAATATTGCCCTTCAAATGCCCTTCTTTGCCTTTGAAAGAAATATACGAGTATCTTCGGGATTGCTTTATCAACACTATTTCTATTAGATACAAACAAAATTTTCGTCTATGATGCATCCCAATATTATCGTATAAGTACAATTGTGTAGCTGTAATTATTTACACGATTTGAGATAGTTGACATTAATAAAAACCTTAACGAGATATTTAAATAATCCTAATTTTAAAACGAAACCAACATTTTCCTAATGAACATGTTTTTCCTCAATCGGGTTTTCCTTTCGAATTGTTCAATGAACTTATGCGTCTCAATGCACAACTATTATTTATGTTGCTTTCCTTAAGATAAGATAAGAATAGGTAAGGTGACCTGTGCAAATACGTTTCATAAATTTGTACGAGTAATATACGAGTATTTATTTAAGATAGGAGAATAATAATATTAGGTATATGGTTTCGTTTTGCTTTACCAATAATAATATTACCAAATATAATTTCATTTCAATCATTTCATTTAATTTAATTTCAATCAATCATTTCATTTTATTTTAAAATTGAAATTATTACAATTTCTCGGAGAAGTTCTTTAACTAAATTAGTACTTATCACGTTCCAAGCCTTTTAACATTTGGGTAGAATGGCATATCATTCGAGAGGTTTAGCGTCAAATCCAGGCGCCAATAATTGGTAATCAATTAAATTTACCTTCTGTAAACATTGTTGAAGAATATAATTCTACAGAATGGATTTATTTATTCATTTAAAATTTTCTCTCCATTCTACCATTTTTTTCGTGTCACCCAACCAAGACCTATAAAGTGATAGAGATGATTTGAATATGACACCAATTTATTTCCAGTCGTCCAACTCCAGACCCCACAGGGGGGGTAAGCTGGACCCCCTACACCAAGAGGGGTAAGGAGTACCTGAAGCTCGAGGAGGGGGCATGCATGGCGCAGTATGCGGACCGGGAACGAATGGAGTTCTGGAACCAATTCTTTATTGAAGCTGGCCTGCCTCATATCAGTTAATATAATTATGTTATTATTAGTTTGTCTATAAAACTGTTTGAGAATAATTACACTATGATTAATTAAACTAAAATTAGAATATTTCCTTGCTAGAGCGATTCCGTCTGATTCGGAGGGTACGTTAAGGTACCGTGGGGACCGATACCCGTACCCTGCCCTACTCAGTGGTGTTATTTGTGAATGATATTTTTTATAAACTGCCATCAATGAATTATGTACCTAAACCTGTAGGTACCAACATCAGTATCAAACATAACATTGACGCTGTATCTTCCTGTAAGTAATTAAAATTTTAATTTGCATTGTTAATCGGACTAGACATCAAATCTTTCAATGATAACATAAGTCATTAATTTTGTATTTACACATTTTTCTCGTAACTCAGGTCTCAAAATAAATAGCAGTTCAAAATTTTATTGACTATAGATATACTATTGCACATCAGATCAGCAGAAACTTAATTTCCTCGTCGCTTAATCCGACCAACTTCACTGAATCTTTCCAAAGCCTTCCACTCTTCTCATCATCGTACGCCAAACGTCTAGCGCGTATCAATCTGCAGTACTTGAAAAGTTCCCCCGTCACATCAGCTTCGTCGTCCAAAGCTGCGAATAATATCGTTTGAACACCTTCCCAAGGGTTCTTGAAGAACAAATTGATCAACACGTTTACAACAGTGCCGAAAACAATATTCACGCTGTTGTAAATACGCGTCGCAACAAACCCTGGATCAACGCAGTTTACAACAACGTCTGAACCCTTTAATATTTTACTCAACTCTCGAGCAAACAGAACAAAGCTAAATTTACTATTGCTATATATTATGAATTGGAACCAATAGAATCCAGTTTCGTTGTACTTTGACACGTCACTTGTAGCTATCCTGTGCATTATCGACGACACGTTCACAATCCTACTTCGTTCTGCCGAAGTCCCCGTTTTCTTCAGCAGTGGGATGAGCAAGAGCGTCAGTAAAAAGTGTCCGTAATAGTTCACTTGCATTATGAAGTTCATCCCGTCGGTAGTAGAAAAGTCTCCGGCAGTTCCAACTCCCGCATTATTAACCAAAATGTCCAATCGATCTTCTGTTTTTATAATTCGAGCTGCAAAGTCACGCACTGATTTTAGGGATGACAAATCCAGGTGCATGAAAGTGACATTCTTATTCCCAGTGCGCGCTTCGATTTCTTTCTTGGCACTTTTTCCTTCCTCCTCGAACGGGCAAGATATTAACAGCTTAGCTCCCCTATTCGCAAAGTCTATAGCGGCTTGCAAGCCCAACCCGCTCGTGCCACCGGTGACTAAAACCGTTTTACAATCCAGTCTTTTCTTTGATTCACAAAATCTATTAGTACTTTTTTTATACAAATGTAGGAAATATAACAGAGTAATGAGCGCAGCGAGCACAGAGAACATGGTTATTACGCGGTCACCGTACTACTGGTTTTAGTTATGCATGGAAATTAATGACTGCTTATAATAAGGTACCAAGTATCTTATGTATTGACAATCTTATTATTTTATCCAATCAGCTAGCGAGGTGAACTGGGTTCTTCCACGTGGTGCGTCAAAATGGCAAAAGATAATAGATTTCGGTCCCATATAAATAAAATATTGACTGGTTTAACGAACAAGAGCGAGATGACTATTTAGTTAATTTAAAAAAATACCAATTACGAGTATGTACCTGCGCACTTTGGATTGGATACGTGCGGTATCTATAGTATTTTTTGTACCTACTGTTTTTTGCTCTTGCTAAAAACTGGTAATACTAGTGTGGTATTGTTTGCGTGAAGATCAACAGGTCATTGTCATTCAATAAACATAGTATGAATTATTGAATGAATTGATGAAACAGGCAATTTTGTAATAAAACAAAGTTAAAACACATCAATATGTGCTCATAATTAATTAATAAATATGAACAAACATAATATTGTTTACATATTCAAGATTGTGACTTAGACATATCTATTTGTATAACATAATATTATTATCACACAGTAAATATATGAACACTATTACTTTGTACAAAAATTTAACAATTTTATGTAGGTATTGATCAAATAAATTAGTAGTATTTGCTGATACCCAGTTTCTATTAACATGAATATTAATTCAAACCAGTGATAGCAGAATTGACGATATCC
This sequence comes from Carterocephalus palaemon, assembly GCA_944567765.1. Taxonomy (NCBI): domain Eukaryota; kingdom Metazoa; phylum Arthropoda; class Insecta; order Lepidoptera; family Hesperiidae; genus Carterocephalus; species Carterocephalus palaemon. The sequence continues at coordinate 13,942,251 of OX155643.1, forward strand.
GACCATTATTCTTTTTTTAAACGTTAAGTTTGATCGTTATTAAGGTTTCATTGTGAAAGACTATAAATATCTGTTTAATAATAGACTTAATCCAAACCAATGTTCAAAGTGACATCTTATCCAACAAGGTAACCAACTACAATTATATATTATGTTGTGTTTCACAGCATTATTGGTAGTAGTGTGTCTAATGTTTTTATTATTTAATGTATTTCTTATGAAAATTATGATATGAGTGAGAGAGTGCAGAATGCTAACATTCTGCACTCTCTCACTCCAAATTGTGCCAAATTTTATCAGTCCACGTAATTTTAGTAGAAATGGTTTAAATTTTTTGCTTCACGTATTAATATTATGATTATTGAATATTTATTCATCGTCCAGCATATCATCACGCCTGTATTTCCCCGAAGGGCTAGGCAGAGGTGTGTATACACCAACTCTTCACCAGCTATGTACAGGTCCCATGTAATAGGTGGTGAGCCTATTGCCATACACCACGCAGAAAGCAAGACTCCGAGCTGCTACCGGGCATTTCAAGTTAGAAAAACCCAATATTTGTTGCCCGACCTGATCGAACCCAGGACCCAGCTTAGCAGTCGCGGTTGCTACCACTAGACCAGGGGTAGGCAACCATTCGTGCCAACATAGTACTTGCATAAATAAAGATTTTTGATAAAAAAATTAAAACGGGTTGCACTCCGGGAGTGCCGGCAGAAGTGAAAACTTGATTATTAACAGTAGGCCCAGGCATACATTTTCGCCGCGCCGTAGAGAGGGGATAGCTGTCTACTCTCCATCCGTCTTACGCTTTTTCGATCAGGTCACGTGTCCTGACGCGAGTTTAAGATTTTATACCCATTACAGAAAAAGTGCTCAACGCCGCTAAAGAAGTTTTCACTTCAAAAACAAGTTTCTCACTCTCCAGGCTCACTACATCTACGCAAAATGACGTCATAAATCATTCCGTTGAGGCGGAGAAGAAGAACAAACCAACAAACCAAGAACACAATTTCATCATCATTATAACCCTTTCTTTGTCCCACTGTTGGGCACGGGTCTCCTCTCGGAGAGATGAGCAGATTACGAACTTACGGTTGTCAAGTGCCTACTAAATGAAATTAGCAATTTTTGTATTACTCTCGTAATTCATTGCATAACAAGTTTCGATTCGATGTAAAATAAATGCATTAATTTATTAGATTTAAGGAACACCAAAATTTGACTACATGGAAATAATATCTTTAACTAGCTTTTACCCGCGGCTCCGCCCGCGTTGTCAAAGGGAATTAACAATGAGTTGTTTATCATACATCACACATTTGTGGTGGATGAATAGTGACAGTTCCACGATTAAAAGATAGATATGAACTTGCAAATGAATTTTACTAACGCCATCTATTAACAACATCTGGAACTAAATATCTAGCAAATAACAAAACAACGATATCTTCCCGTGGGGATGTTTTACCGCGGTAAAAAGTAGCCTACGTCACTCTCCACCCTCCTCACTATCTCCACTCACAAAAACCATACCATATAATAGCTTCTTTGCGACGTGAAAGCCGGACAAACAAACAAACATACTTTCACATTTATAATATTAGTATAGTATGGAAGTATGGATAAATATCTGCCTACGGTAGGAAAGTTAGTATACCTATCTACTTATTTGCGGCGGACGGGCCCGTTGGCGCAATCGGTGGTGACCCTACCTGTTGCGCCAGGGGTCGTGGGATCTTATCCCACTCAGGAAATTATATTCGTGTGAAGAACACTTGTATTTATTCTGTGTCTGGATGTCAATATTATCTGTTTAAGAATGTATTTAAGAAATATCTATGTATATATCAGTCTCTGGCTGGTCTAATACAGGTTCGCGCCTAATTTAGGGTCAGATGTCCATGGTATTTATTATTATTATTGTTATTTGCCGGGTTCGAATCCAAGAGCCCGTATTATCAGCCACTATGACAAATGTTCATAACTAGGTTATGTATGTGTGTACTCGTATATATTACTGTGATACATGAATGTATATTTCCACAAGGTAGTGGCACACACGTCATTGACGCGTTTCATTTAAATTTGTATGATTAATGGAAGGTGCATAGTAGGAAGGATATTCATTCCCATTTCCTTTATAGTTTATTGAGTAGGTACGTGCTTCGCTGCGACCCATAGACGTCCCACTGCTGGGCACGGGTCTCCCCCACAGACACAGCTGCGGGAGGTCTAGAGCATACTCCACCACGCTGCTCCAATGCGGATTGGTGGAGGGGTTAGAGGCCAACCCAGTGTCGAATGTTCTCAAGCCACCCGAAGGTCTTCGACAAGGCTTAACGATTGTTTCCACCATTGAAAACAACCGGGACCGACGGCTTTACGTGCCCTCCGAAGCACGATAGCGACCATGAAATTTTGCCACTAGCGGTCACCCATCCACAAACCGACCAAGCCCGTCGTTGCTTAACTCTTTCGATCACATTGAATCGACGCGAGCCATTGGGCTATGGACGCTACGTGGTTATTAGCATGTAATAATTTTAATAATATATTAGCGATTAATCAGATTTATTCAATATACTCGTATATCTATTTGACTTATTAAACTCTACATAACTACCAACTATCAAGATGAAACTTTGGTAGTGATCAGACCTCATTTTTAGAATTATATAATATTATATTATTATTATGATCCATACTAATATTATAAATGCGAAAGTAACTCTGTCTGTCTGTCTGTCTGTCTGTCAGTCTGTCTGTCTCGTTTTCACGCCACAACGACTGAACCGATTTAAATGAAATTTGGTACACATATAGTCTAAAGACTTTTTTTTGTATCGCTGGGAAATGCAATTACGCATCCCACTCGCTGATATCAGAATACCCACTAAAACCCAGCGACACCCTCAGCGTTGATAAGAGACGCCACGGGATCGCTAGCGCATTACTACCGTGGCGCCTCAACGCGCACTTAGCTCCTGCAAATAATTATGGGGGAAGGAGGAGGCGCCCATAGCGCCGCCTTCTTATCCCGGGTCTCCTCCTGCGAAGCGGGTCTGCGTGGGCATTTGTCTCTCTTGCCCGCTCCGCAACCTCCTTGTGCGCAATCACTGACTCGCAAAAGGAGCTCATTTCGATCCAGCCTCTCTCACTACTGAGCATAGCATTGACCACGCTCTGCAGCGAGAGATCCGTTCCCACAATGGCGGCAAGGGCGTGTCGTTGGGGTCCCCAGGCTCCACGCTCGGCGAGAGTATGTTGCGCTGTCCACAGGCGCACTACACTCGTGGCAGGCAGGCGTTGCCCCCCGTCTCACTACTCGATGCAGATACTCACCGAAGCATCCATGCCCGGTAAGTATCTGCACCGTTCTAAAGTTCAGCGAACCGTATCGTCTCGACAACCGCCGATCGAAGTGTGGCCGGATAGCTTCAACTGTACTGACACCAGCGACAGGGAATTCTAGATCCTGCCTTCATCTTTGAATTAACGCGTCATGTGCGGAAGTTTTGACTCTTCGGACCTGTTCTGCAGTTGGTCGCTCGCCCCTGTCCCTCGCATCTGCCCTGAATTTGTAGACCTTAGCTAGAGCCTCTGCCTGGAGCTCCGATGCAGGGTCGCCTGCAAGAAGTGTTGCTGCCGTCCATGACACCGTGCGGTAACCCCTGATTGCTCTGATCGATATGACCCTCTGCGGCCTTCGTAGTAGGGCCCTGTTATGGGGGGTAAGTGCGTCCACCCAGACTGGAGCTCCATACAGGGCCATACTGAGATAGTCTAAAGCCTGAGAAAGGACATAGGCTACTTTTTAATTTACCACCGTCCGCCACGGTACATAGTACCATTTCTGCCGTGTAATAATTGTTTTTAAAACAATTATGGTCCGGTTGGAAAGGTGTGGTTTCCGGTTACACTTCTTTAGAGGCGACCATCTTAGTCCTCAAGGGTAGCACATCTGTGACTGACTTAGAACGAGACTCCTACTAACAAGTACTAACTGGACTATTACTAACACCAACTAACAGGACTAACTATCACTAACAGTCCCCAGTCCTTATACCTACCTACTAACGAACTAACCAACTTATGTTCTAATTAACTCTCTCAACTAATTGGACTAACCATCCCAGTTCCTAATTGAGTCTTGTTCAAAGTCAGTCACAGTTGTCATGGGCGGCAGCGTATGGGTGGTGCTGCAAGCTCGTTTGCTATCTTTTATCCATAAAAAAAATATTTGAAAAAAGTGTTGTAAGGGTTTAAAAAGGGGGATGAAAGGTTGTATGAAAGTATTGTCATTTTCAGAACTTGAAGCATAAAATTTATATTTTAGGCTGTTGATTACATATAAATAAGTATGGCATTCAAAGTTTGTAAAAATGTTATCCTTAAGGGTGTAAAATAATCATAGGGGATAACACATTTACGGATTCATTACAAAATTGTGGAGCTATAGTTAACGCATTGAGATGTATCTATTATTATGTCTAATTCCACGCGAGCGAAGCTGCCCACTAGTATTAATATAATTATACAAAAAACATTTTTTATTTCATTTTTTGGATACAAAATTGATAACGAGCATGGCACCCGGCACAGACCCTACACGAGACTCACAAAAGTCTCATTTTAAATCGGTCACAAATGGAGTGTTGCTTATCGTGCACTGACTGAGGTCGCCATGACTTATCCATAAGAACTGGATTACAAATGTGAAAGTGTGTTTGTTTGTTTGTTTGTTTGTCCGGCTTTCACGTCGCAACGAAGCTATTATATGGTATGGTTTTTGTGTGTGATAGTGAGGAGGGTGGAGAGTGACGTAGGCTACTTTTTACCGCGGTAAAACATCCCCGTGGGAAGATATAGATGTTTTGTTATTTGCTAGATATTTAGTTCCGGATGTTGTTAATAGATGGCGTACCTTACGTAGGTACCCTTTATCTGCGTTCAGCGTTACCTCTGGTTCCTCTAAGTATCTTTAACTGTCATTATTCATCCACCACAAATATGATAAACAACTCATTGTTAATTCCCTTTGACCACGCGGGCGGAGCCGCGGGTAAAAGCTAGTATTAATATAATTATACAAAAAACATTTTTTATTTCATTTTTTGGATACAAAATTGATAACGAGCATGGCACCCGGCACAGACCCTACACGAGACTCACAAAAGTCTCATTTTAAATCGGTCACAAATGGAGTGTTGCTTATCGTGCACTGACTGAGGTCGCCATGACTTATCCATAAGAACAACAAACTAGCTTTGAAAACAATTAATATATTACACATCACATTTTATCGGTATTTTCTTCACTCTTACGTACGTACTTACATATCATTATACAACATATACCTAACCAAATTAAACGCGGATATTATAAAGTACTTAGATTAACATAAGTAAGTATAACTTATAAATTAACATAAGTAAAGTAAGGATTAAAAATATAAATTAGGGTCAACGCGCACGGAACAATATTGTTAGGCACTACGGCTGTTTACTTTTCAAACTTATTACACCCATGTACTGACTGAGAAAAACCAAGAAAATCTGGTGAGCTCTTTAAAAACCATATAACATGAAAGGCACCATTTCTTTTGTATTTGTCACGTAGCATTAAGTATTCTGTGACCTAGCTAACACTAGATATTTTCTCAAACAGCATGTTCTGCTTCAAAAAATCGTTATCTATGCTATGATAAATTATAGAGAAACGCATACATGTATTATTGTATTAATTTTATTCTTAAAATTTTTTTATTCATAGATTTAAACCTTATTGTATTACATTCATTTACTTTTTGTTTAATATTTAAATTTATTTTTGTCTGTTTCGCGATCAATTTACTCTCCAAATTGTAATATTTTTACTTTTATTTTCTAAATATTGGATGATATGTGTTGCATGAGCAACAAACAAACAGTTTACAGTATAGTTTGTGCCTATAATTAATTGAGGTGACACGTGACCTGATTTCATTTTGGATGTATAATTAATTGTTTTCGATGTTGTGCGCTTTGTTGGCGCAACTTATTAAATAAATAAATAAATTAGGCTTTCGGAATTGTCAAAATGTTTGATGAATGATTGTCTAACTATCTATCTAACATACACATTTTGACAGTTGTCGGATCCCCCACCCCTCATCGCACCTTACCGCTAGCAACTTCGATTAAAAACTTTAATCGCTGTCAAATTAATAGATTCAATTTCAGTACAGACGTACAGACAAAGCAACTTAAGTGACGTAATTGACAACCACAGATGGGAGCCAAATTGGAACGTTTTCTATAGTTGTATAATGTGAGTCGCGCAGAGCAACGAGCGCTTACAGTCTGCGTTTTAAACAAATTTTTACCACAGAATTTTATGAAGCTATCATATTTACAGTGGAAAAACATTACCCAACAATTGGATTAATGTTTGGTAAGACTTTTTTATATATATAAATCACTTTTAATTCTCTTTCAGATCATGAAAAATTAAATAAGCTAGTGGACGACCGCCTTAACATTGGTTAGTGACTGTCAAGTAACTACATATTATGACAGTTGGCACAGTTACTTGCACTTGTTTAAATTCGATACTTTTGTGCTTTTGTCTTCAATGTCAAATAAGCCAAAGTTGAATAATTTTTTTCGCTATGAGGTGATTAGACAAGCTTAACGAAAAAATACTGTCATCCCTATTAGTCACGGAAGGAAAACGCGAGGTATAAATAAGATGTTTGAGCGAACTCGCTATCTTGCGCCCCGCCTCTCCAAGCGGGGTCGCTTCCGATGTCGGCTTGAGGGTCATATGACCAAAGCCATTCCCTAAGGCAGGTTTTAGTCTACGGACATAATCGGTACAGCCGGCTGTACCGATACGCATGAGGTGCGTTTCCTGCCTCCCTCCCAGGTATAGCCCGGTCTTGCCCGGAGGGTCAGTCCACGTAGGTTGGTTGTCTGGACGCAAAACAAAAAAAAAAAAAAAAACTCGCTATCACTCGAGCGTGGAGTATCACTCGAAGAAGGAACATGGGCTATCGTTGGGCGACTTGTGTGGTGCTGGCAGTCTGCATTCTGGGCAGTGGGGGTCAGTTAGAGGTAAGTTGGTGTACTGGATGTATTAACTTGTCTCGTAAATTATATCTTAATTGTTTGGCTAAGTAAATTTGACGGGACCGTTGGCGCAATCGGCAATGACCCTGCCTGTTACACCGGGGGTCGTCGGTTCGAATCCTAGACAGGACAAACTTCGTGTGATGAACACTTGTTACTTGTGTGTCTGGATGTTACTATTAACTAAGAATATATTTAAATATATATATATACAATATATGTATGTATAAACTTAATAAGTGTATTATAAAATACAGTTCTTTGCTGACATATATCTTCTTATATATAAAATTTCCGTGTCACAATGTTTGATGCAGTACTCCTCCGAAACGGCTTTACCGATTTTTACCAAATTTTATATGCGTATTCAGTAGGTCTGAGAATCGACTAACATCTATTTTTCATCCCCCTAAATGTTCAGGGTAGTCCATCCCTAATTTTTTTTTTAATTTTTAGACAAATTTTTATTTTTGTATTTTTTTATGATACAACATTAGAAAATACATACAACCCTGAATTTTCAACCCTCTACGATCAACCCCTATTTTTCCATCGCGATTTTTATTTTTAATAATATACATGGCAAAACAACGTTTGTTGGGTCAGCTAGTAATATATAAAATTCTCGTGTCACAGTTTTCGTTGCCATACTCCTCCGAAACGGCTTGACCGATTTTGATGAAATTTTTTGTGCTTATCCGGTATCTATGAGAATCGGCCAACATCTATTTTTCATCCCCCTAAATGTTAGGGGTAGTCCACCCCTAAATTTTATTTTTTATTTTTTAGACAAAATTTTTAATTTCTATTTTTTTATGATACAACATACAAAAATACATACAATCCTCAATTTTCACCCTTCTACGATCAACCCTTATTTTTCCATCGCGACTTTTATTTTTAATAAGGAATGATTGGCAAAACAACGTTTGCCGGGTCAGCTAGTATTCTATATATGTATATTATATAGAATATATATGTCATCAAAGAACTGTATTTTATATTACAATGTTATTTATATTATATTATATATATATAATAATATATTCTATATACTTAGGGGTTTAGACTATAATTGTTTAAAAAAATAATCACTCCAGCAACAACGTTTATTAGATTTTTACAAAATCACAAAAAGAAGAAAATAGCATTCTAGAATCTAGAGGCAAAGAGGTAATGAACGTCTGTCCGATCCGACGGTCGCAGTTTCAATGAATCGATGCCTGCTGGCTGGTGTCCCCGGTCGCCATCTTGCGCTCCCTCTCCTTCTTGTAGGTACTACCATCACGCCCTCCTTGTGAGTATATTTGTTCTGTGATCACGCCACTCTGACGTCACGGCTGAAGGCGCCCTCTAGGGCCTATACTTCCGCTAATTATATATAATTTTCTTGAACGTGAGTGAAATGTATACTAATGAATTAATTCCTTAGGAAAATCCGGTTGTGACCGTGAGTGAAGGTCAATTGAAAGGTGCTCAAATAACTCTCGTCAATGGGGAGCAGTGCTACAGCTTCAAGGGGATCCCATACGCTGAGCCGCCAGTCGGGAATCTAAGATTTACGGTGAGTAAAGACTAGGTCGCAAACGAACATGCAGTAAGCTGCATGCTTGCAGTATTAGTATATAAAAATATTTGTTTGATAGTAAAAGTCAGACCTATTCATTACTGTTAGAACTAAGATAGTTGGTTTTGTTTGTGACTACCAGTTAGTCGGTGTCCTGAAGTTGGTCATGCATTAACGCACTGAGGATGTTGAGGATGTTGCATGAGAATTCACTATGAACAGGAAATTTTGCTATCAGCTTCCACATTTACACTCTTTACCGACAGTAATTTTTACTCACAAATAAATACGAAATAGATATTAGAGTACCTACCTACTATCATCGAATCATATCTACTTATTTTACTACATTCCTACAATTTTCAAATTGTAGGCATTTATTTCCTGTAAGGCCCTTTTTTATGCATTCAAAAGGGTTTTGCTAACATTTCAGGCTCCTCGCCCCCCGTTACCATGGCAAGGGGTCCGCGACGCGCTGGAAAACGGACCAGTTTGCCCGCAGTATGACGATTTGCAAGCGAAGTTTGAAGAGGGAAGCGAAGACTGCCTGTTCCTTAACGTCTACTCGAAGAACCTGTCCCCCGACGCCAAAACCCCTGTCATGTTCTTCATTCACGGCGGCTCCTACAAATTCGGCTCAGGAAATTACGAACCATACTCACCTGACTTGCTACTACAACATGATAATATTGTGTTAGTGACGATTAACTACAGAATGGAGGTATTAGGCTTCTTGGGCTTAGACACCCCTGAGGTCCCCGGAAACGCTGGGTTGAAAGACCAGGTTGCAGCTCTTCGCTGGGTACAAAAGAACATACACAAGTTCGGTGGTGACCCTAACCGAGTTACCATTTTCGGCGAGAGCGCTGGCGCAGGCTCAGTCACCTACCATTTGGTATCTCCGATGTCAAAAGGCCTCTTCCATGGAGCAATCGCCCAGAGTGGAGTTTGCATTGTCGACTGGGCTGTGAACGAAAATGCAAAGGAAAGAGCGTTTAGATTGGGAAAATCATTGGGAAAAGACGCGAAGACTACTGAGGAACTTCTACAATTTCTGAGGCAAGTGAAACCTCTCGATCTAGCGAACGTTACGTATCAATCAATGACAGAGGACGAGAAGGTACGCGGATTGCCACTGCACTTCGTTCCGGCGATAGAGAAGAAATTCCCCAACACAGAGGCCTTTATTACCGAGAGGGCAATCGACACCCTCACTAAAGGCAAGGTGAACAAGGTCCCACTTATTGCCGGTTACAATTCAGCTGAAGGTATCGTACTGATCCTCGCTGAAATACAAAGACTGGGCGTCAGCAATAAGACTCCGTCTAATTACGTCCCGCGCATGTTAGTGGATGAAGTGACAGCTGAGAAGTTGAAGGAGTACGGAGATAGAGTCAAGCAACTCTACTTCGAGAACAGGGATGCAACTAAAGACGACGCTGAAGCCATAAGTAAATTGCAGACTGACGTTCATTTCGCGTACCAATCTCACAGATTCGTGAATTTGTATTCTGAATTCGACGTGCCAGTGTACATGTACAGATTCAATTACGATACAGACTTAAACGTGGAGAAGAAGACAGTAGGATATCCAAATTTACCAGGAGTTTGTCACACCGATGACTTGTTTTACTTATTTTTACAAGATCAGAACAGGAAAATGTATAATGAACAAAAGAAACTGCGAGACATAACGTTCATGTTGACTAAGATGTGGACAGACTTCGCTAAACATGGGTAAGAATAAATTTATTTTACGAGTTTGCAAATTAACTAACTGAAAAGTAGTCCGATTATGGCATTGTTTAAAAAACAACTTTCAACAAACAACAAAATAAAAAAAAGTGTGTGCGTAACCTTTACGTGCGATTGAAGTAAAACTTATCAGGTACCTACTTGATATTTTCTTTTATTATTATTTATTGATGAGTAAAATGTTCCTGGGACTTCGCCATTTCATTTAATATTCTATTGCTATTGCTATTTCATTTTATATTCTATTTAAAATTCATTAATATCACTTTCACATTTTATAAATATTTTCATTTGTTAAATAGAATAATATAATTGAGAGTAGAAAATTGAAGGTTAGATCAGCACATGTCAATTGTCATTGAATATTATAGAATGTCGCAATCGTCAGAAAATTTATTAATAACTAGTGGACGCCCGCAGCTTCGCTCGCGTAGAATTAGACCCATTAACGACATCTGCCCGCGTTCAGGTTTGCCCACTTGTCTTCAAAAACGGCAAAGTTTCATACTCACTTTGCACCCCCGTTTTACCCCCTTAGGGGATGAATTTTCAAAAATCCTTTCTTAGTGCTCCCCTACGTTATAAAAGGAACCCCTGTGCAAAATTTCAAGTTTCTAGCCCTTATAGTTTAGGCCCTGCGTTGATATGTCAGTCAGTCAGTCAGTCAGTCAGTCAGTCAGTCAGTCAGTCAGTCACCTTTTCCTTTTATATATATAGATTTATTTATTACAAAAGTAATAAATAAACAAGTATATTTAGAGAAGTAATAAATAAACAAGTATATTTAGAGATTTTCAAAAACTTTGCATCTATATAATAAAAATGAATCGCAAAATGTGTTGGTAAGCGCATAACTCAACAACGCCTGGACCAATTTGGCCAATTCTTTTTTTTAAATGTTCGTTGAAGTTCAAGGATGGTTTTTACGGCGAGAAAAATTTGAAAATTCATCCCCTAAGGGGGTAAAACGTGGGTGCAAAGTTAGTATGAAGCTTTGCCGTTTTTGAAGTTAGTGAATGTGTAACGCGAGCGAAGCTGCGGGCGTCCACTAGTTTAAAATACATTTTTTAAAACTGTTGAATTTTTATTCACTTTGCTATTCACAATTGATCCGTTTGAAAATATTAGAAATAAATAATCCTAATTGATTATGATATCTGCCACTAGCTGTGTATAAGTCAAGAAGCGTGGAGTATATGACATATACTTACGACCAATCCAAATTATTATTTTTGAATAGCAGAAACTACACAGACTATATTAAGCGTTAATTCCGTCAGAAAAAAATTATAAAGTACTCGTTTGATTAAAATTATTATTTTTGAATAGCTGAAACTACGTAAGCGTTACTTCCGTCAGAAAAAAATCTGAGTTACTACCTAGTCGCGCCTAAAGAAGTTTTACTTCAAAAAACATAACAAACTTTGTATTAACAAACAATGCCATACGTAAACGATATACAAACGCACACTTTTTTTTTAAACACACACTTTTGACTTTTGCAGTATTTTCATATAGACCTTTACGGCGTCATAGTATAAAGAAGTATTATTTTTTTCCAGCTCTCCAACCCCAGATCCCACAGGGGGGGTAAACTGGACCCCCTACACCAAGAGCGGTAAGGAGTACCTGAAGCTCGAGGAGGGGGCATGCATGGCGCAGTATGCGGACCGGGAACGAATGGAGTTCTGGAACCAATTATTTAAGGATGCTAAGATGCCTCATATCAGTTAATATGTTATTATGTCTGAAAACCAGCGCTACACGAGTCTTCTAGCCCCGCAGTAGCAATTTGTCATTTTGTTATAATTTTTGTTTTGTTTTTTCCTTGTATTTCTTTTAATGACAAATAAAACATTTAAATTTGAATTATGTTATTATTAGTTTGTCTATAAAAATGTTTGAGAATAATGACACTATGATTAATTAAACTAAAATTATAATATGTTCGCGCTACTCATACGCGACGGAACCCTCGGCCCCACTCGGCCGCCATCGGCTCCGCTCGCGCCGCGCACTAGTGCTCTCTCGCTCGCTCTCTCTCTTTCGCGCCTGCTCACGCGCCCGCGCGACCTCACCCCGCACACCCGCGACCGCCGGCCAGCGCGCGCGACGGCCCCGTAGTAACAGTCCACGGCGGCAAGAGCTAAGTAAAACACGTACGATTCGAACCCGTTCCGCCCGCGTCGCGCGCTACTAAATTCACCACACGGCCGCGCCGCCATCTTTATAAACCGCGTGGCTCCCAAATTCATCCGCTCGCCCAGTATACGCGATAGTGCTCGTGTGTATACGTAAAACTAACTATACGTGAAGTGAACGAACCTCACGGATTACCAGAAGGAGACCCGGACGCCAGCTCAAGATCGCTCGTCACCCACCAGCCCTTACCATACCCAATTCCACCACGCCAACGGCCAATCCCTAGCTCCCCTTCCAGCTCATCGTTAGATGTTGGTAAGTACCTTACCACACATCTCTTCCTGGTCCTTCGATCCTTGGAACCCGCCCTGGGAATACGTCCCCTGCTCCCATCAGCTCCCGTCCCGTTAGTATATTCCCGTAAATAATTACTACGTCCGTACCCACCATCAGCTCCCGTCCCGTTAATTTATTTCCGTAATAATAATTACCTATTGCATTCCGTCAATCCTTGTTGCCAACCCGCTCATATACCCATCTACCTATTTAATTCATACCTTAATACCTATTTGATCTAAGGTAACAAGTAAGTAACAAAATTAAATTGCAAAGTGTGAATTTATATTTTCTCAAACAGTGCAAGTAAGTGGGTACGTACTGCAAAATAGTTAACGGCCCAGTTGCGTAGTAGTTAATTGTCATTTAATTATTGAAAACATTGAATTTCATTCCTGTGTATTTTGTGTCTGTATGTAGTGTATAAATTAAAGTAATACACGGCATAGCGTTGGTACAGCTCGATTCGTAAATTATTCGTAAAATAAATAACAAGACTCAAGAAACTTTAGGGCCGCCACACACTCGGCACATTCATTAATTAATTAATTTTTATTTTCTTTCTCCTTGATATTTTAAATAGCTTTCTGCCTGTTGCATACGATTGTGACATCACATATAAATCCCTTTCTCGGTTAACAATAAATTTTTTCGTGCTTAATTTTTTTAATAAGACATTTAATTCTTAAATTTAAGTCTTATTTAAGAGTCGCCTTTTCTCTCGTATATTATACCATTGAATTTGCTCATACACGCCTTGCGCCGCACACACATTTACCGCACTCTGCGTTATTATTTTTAAGTTTGTTTAATTCTTTTTTCTTCTCTCGTGCAATATACCTATAGCCTCGCTCATACGCCTTGCACCGCAAATATAAATCGCGCGCTGCCTGTTATTACGCCGCGCCGCCTAATTAAAACGCTGTTTCTTGAATATTTTTTTTTTAACGCTTAATTTTTTTTTTTTATATAACAAAATATTTTTAATTTTAATTTTTTTTTAATACGAGTTTTACTCTCTCGCGAGTACCGTAAGCTCTGCCCGCACGTTTTTTCTCCGCACCTAACTGCCGCGCTTCGCTCCTTTTTTATTTTTTATTTTTTTTTTACGGGCGCGCTGCTCAGCTAAAGCGTTGCAATGCCGACCAAGTCGCAAGCTGCTTTCTTCCGGGAAGCTCACAAGGCTATTATCCTGCTCTATAAAATTGGTGTTGCCATCCTGGCGGGTGACACATCTAACTACACGGTCGTCGACTTCAACGCACGCCTAACGAAGTTGGACGACTACAAGACTAAACTAGACAGTCTGTTTGCGGAGATCCTAGACGCCAAGGATTTGGATGACAAAGCCGAGGCGGCATATACTAAAATCTTTGATGAGGCAAGCGAGGCGTACACACAGATTCTCGTTGCTAGGGAAAAACTTAGTTATCTTCCGCCCTCCCCCGCTCCTCAATCTTCGACCATGACTGCGCCCGCTTCCGTTCTGCCCAAAATTGAGCTCCCCCGCTTCAGCTCTAAGCTAGAGGATTGGCCCTCATTTATTACCATATTTAAAAGCTTGACCGATGACATGGTCAATCTAACGGACGCAGTCAAGCTGCATTATCTGCTCTCATGTATTTCTGGCGAGGCGCTCAGTATGATCGCTCACCTTAAAATTACAAATGAAAATTATAAGGTGGCTCTTGAGATCCTTACCAAACGCTACGAGAACCGGCGCGTATTGATCGACAGGTTCGTCGATATCATACTCGAGCTCCCACCAATCGGCTCCCGGTCAGATATACGACAGCTCTTCCTGACCCCACTCATCTCTGCTCAGTCTGCCCTGCGCAATTTAGATCTGCCCATTAAAGATTGTGATTACGTCTTCGTTTCGATTGTGGTGCGCAAGCTGAAAGGCGAACTCCGCACACTATTCGAAAGAAGGCACGCATCGGGTGATAGTCTGCCCACCTTAAATGATTTGATTTCTTTTTTAGAAGAACACGCGCGGTGCATAGAAACCGAGAATTCTAGCCCCGCGCACTCTTCTCACTCTTCCCAGCCCATGTTCACTTCTCGCTCTTCCCAGCCCATGCTCTCTCCTCACTCTGCTCCGAGGAGATCACCCAGCCTAGCACGCAGCCCAAATTCATACGGTCGCCAAAATTTCAGGCCAATACAGCCGGCGCAACGTCCATCCCCTCGTCAACTCGAGCCGTCAAGTTACCGTCCGGTCTACTCATCCCGTACGCCGCGCTCACCTCCGGCTAGCGTAAACAACAATCTCTATTGCCCATGGTGCGCCACAAAAGGCCACAAATTGATTGCGTGCTCGGCCTATAATAACCAGCCCGTTCAAGGCCGATGGGATTTCATTCAGGCCCGCAACCGATGCAAGCGCTGTTTGGGTCCGCACTACGAGAATGAGTGTCAATCGACAGGGCGTTGCAAGGAATGCAACAGTATAAATCACCACACGTCCCTGCATCGGCATGGTGCTACATCACCGGTGCACTCATCAGCGCACTATTTACCCGCGGAACTCAGAGAGCGACCACAACAGCGCTCAGCGCATCAAACCCAGACCCGCCCAGTGCTCGCCGCTCGGAAGTCTCCATCTCCTCCGCGATCTCGCACACACCCACAATGACTAGCTACGATTACAGAACACCCCGAACTCGAACACGATACACCCATACATTTACATCCGCACACTTATAACCTCACGATCTCAAATACAGAACAAGTATTATGTAATAAAATAGAGTTACAACACCCGTCATCAGCACAAACTCAAACAGATTCAACTCATTCTCAGGCATCCCTCAACATTCCTATCTTATTACCAACAGTTTCGTTGGAAGCATCAGACGTACATGGCAATTTCCACAAAGCACGAGCGTTGCTAGATTGTGGTAGCATGGTAACACTCATAACTCAGAGCATGGCAAAATTTTTAAAATTACCTACACAACGCACATCATTGAAGATCGGGGGGATAGGAAACCAGCACTCACAGGAATCTAAAGCATCAGTTACAATTATTTGTCGTCCGACACGTACTCACACGCCTACAATAACAGTCACAGCGCATATTTTAAAGCACGTCACCGGTTATCTGCCCTTGGATAAATTACCTGACGTAACTCAATTACCAGGGAGCTCGCGCTTGCCCCTGGCGGATCATGATTACAATGTACCCTCTCCGGTTGATATTTTACTCGGTTCGGACGTCCTTGGTCAAGTCCTCGACGGTACCAGGATCTCGTTGGGCCCCGGCAGGCCTATAGCCTTCGGCACGATATTTGACTATACGTTAATTGGACCCATCCACGATTCATGCACGGCACCTCAAACTCATGTGTACTCCGCGCGCGTTGCCGACACAGACGTATCAACTCAAGAGATACATAAGGCAATTGAAAGATTTTGGGACTCCGAAGACCTCGGGTCAACAGTGGCCTCAGATACACTACAAGATCAGTGTGAAGAAATTTTCCGCTCTTCAACAACTCGTGAGCCATCGGGACGATACATGGTCACGTTACCCTTCCTTGACAATGCACCTGAACTAGGTAGCACTCACGCAATTGCACTACGGAGATTTCTCAACTTAGAGAAGAAACTAAAGGCTAACCCAACCTTCGGCTCAAAATACGTCGACTTCATGACTGACTACATCAACCTAGGCCACATGTCTTTGTGTCACCCAAGTACATTTGCTGACAAGGCTCACTACTACATTCCGCACCATGGCATATTTAAGTCGGGCTCAGAAAAGCTCCGCACGGTTTTCGATGGAAGTTGTAAAAGCTCTAACGGTGTCAGTCTTAACGATTGTCTACACACAGGTCCGCCCCTTCAGCGAGACATCATTGACATTGTCATGGCGTTTCGAACTCATCCTGTCGTGTTCAGTACGGACATCAGAATGATGTTCAGGAATATTCTCATGCATCCAGACCATAGACGGTATCAGCTTATACTCTGGCGATCAACACCGGAGCAACCTCTACTCACATATTCTCTGGACACTGTAAGCTATGGGCTCCGATCCAGCCCTTACCACGCTATCCGCACGCTCCTTCAGCTTGCTCATGACGAGGGTCATAAGTACCCCAAAGCTGCCCAGGTCATCCGCAAGGCTATATTCGTGGACGACATTCTCACTGGCGACGCCTCTGTTGAAGGCGCCCAATCACTACAAACTGAGCTCATAGAACTACTGGCCTTGGGAGGTTTCCAGTTATCTAAATGGACCTCCAACTCACCCAAGCTCTTGGAAAGGTTCCCAGATGATCAGTGTGATCTACCAAAGGATTTCGACACAAGCCCAGACTCTAACCCCATCAAAGTATTGGGAATACAGTGGATCCCTCGGACGGATCAGTTCGTTTATCGCGTTGCCTTGAAACCTATAACTAATGTCACCAAGAGATCCATTCTCAGCACAGTTGCATCGCTGTATGACTCCAACGGTTGGGTAACTCCCGTCGTATTCCGCGCTAAATTACTACTTCAAAAACTGTGGTTGTTGAACTTGTCGTGGGATGAACCAACCCCCGAAGATATCCACGCGGAGTGGACTCACATAGCGGAAGATCTCCCACAACTCTCAGCTCTGCGTATTCCTCGACATATCTGCCCAGATTCTTCATCATCAACTTACACACTGCACGGCTTCTCTGATGCCTCTGAGGCTGGCTACGCTGCAGTTGTTTATTTACATGGAGTGAATACAAACGGAAATGCAAGCATTCATTTAGTTTTAGCCAAATCAAAGGTCGCACCGATAAAGAATCGACTCTCAATCCCGAAGTTGGAACTCTCAGCAGCAGCTCTCCTATCCCAGGTCATGACCAGGGTTTCAACTCAGTTATCTGCTCACATAACTATACAACATCACGTGTGTTGGTCAGATAGCACTATTGTATTAGCCTGGCTTAATACACCCCCACATCGTCTCCAAGTATTCGAAGCCAACCGAGTGACCAAGATAAGGTCCACCGCACCCAACTACACCTGGAGACACGTCCCTTCAAATCTGAACCCTGCCGACTGCGCGAGCAGAGGTTTATCTGCTCAATCACTGGCCACACATTCACTGTGGTGGTCTCCGAATTGGCTCATGGAGCACCCAGACACATGGCCGAAGATGCCTCCAGCGCTAGGACACCACGCTTTACCAGGTCTTAAACCTAAGAAGGTGCCAACTCATATAGCTATCCCTGACCTTGACACGGATCTCCTCACGCGCTTCAGTTCGCTCGACATGCTCATCGGAGTGACAGCTTGCATTAAGCGATTCTTATACAACTGTAAAACCGCGTCCATGAATCGCCGATCTGGCCCCTTGACGGCTACTGAACGAAGAGACGCCTTGCTCTTCTGGATCCGCTCCGTTCAACAAAATGTGTTTGCTCAAGATATACAAAGCCTTCGAACTAACGAACGGTGTACTGCAAGACTTCAGCGTCTCACGCCCTTCCTGAAGGACGATCTCCTCAGGGTTGGTGGTCGTCTCACTCACGCTCCACTCGGGTACGATGCTCAACATCAACTCATTCTTCCCAGCTCAAGCCCATTAGTAGATCTCATTATTGATCATTATCATAAAATACATTGCCATCCTGGTACCGACACCTTACACGCTATATTACGACAACGATTCTGGATATTATCAGCACGCCGCGTCATCAGACATCGTGTATACAAATGTGTAACATGCTTTAGATGCCGACCTCAGTTTAAAGCTCCTGTCATGGGTGACCTGCCAGCTGACAGAGTCACGCCACGACCAGTTTTCAGTCAAGTATCTACAGATTTCGCTGGCCCGTTTTTAGTGAAATCCAGCACATTACGTAACGCAAAACTCTTAAAGGCATACTTTTGTATATTTGTATGTTTGTCTACGAAAGCGGTTCACTTGGAACCTGTGTCTTCACTCAGCACGGAAGCGTTTCTTGCGGCATTGCAGCGTTTTGTCTCGCGACGCGGTACTCCTACTCTTATTCGGTCGGATGGTGGTACAAATTACCAAGGCGCCCGGAATCAGCTCAGGGAAATTCAGAACTTCCTTTCGGCAAACAATGATTTCTCACGCATAAACTTGCTAACCAGCACATAACGTGGCTGCTGAACCCCCCAACGGGTCCGTGGTTCGGTGGAATACACGAAATCGCGGTTAAGTCGGCTAAACAATTATTGTACCGTACTATGGGTGAGCAACACCTCACCTTCGAAGAATTTTCTACCCTTTTGACGCGAATCGAAGCTGTACTCAACTCTAGACCCCTTTGCCCGCTCTCGTCCGACCCATCGGACTTCGAACCACTTACAGCCGGACACTTCATTGTAGGTCGTCCGCTTACTGCACTGCCTGAATACTCCTTTGATGATAGGCCATTGTCCGCTCTTAAGCGATTTCAGCTCATCCAAGCCATTTCCCAACGATTTTGGAAGTTGTGGTCCCAATCCTATCTCCATACCCTACAGACCCGTTCCAAATGGCTCGCTCCTTCATCCCCTCCTCAAGTCGGAGAGATCGTCCTCATCAAGGAGGACAACTTGCCACCCCTTCACTGGAGGCTTGGAAGAATCACCCGCACATTCCCTGGAAAGGATGGTGTGATCCGTGTAGTCGATCTAGACACTGCCCATGGAACTCTAAGGAGACCGGTGCTGAAGATTGCTCGGTTTCCCATTGAACCAGCTCAAGAGGACACGGCTCTTCCGCGCCTTTCCCCCGCCCCCCAGGATGTTCGCGCTACTCATACGCGACGGAACCCTCGGCCCCACTCGGCCGCCATCGGCTCCGCTCGCGCCGCGCACTAGTGCTCTCTCGCTCGCTCTCTCTCTTTCGCGCCTGCTCACGCGCCCGCGCGACCTCACCCCGCACACCCGCGACCGCCGGCCAGCGCGCGCGACGGCCCCGTAGTAACAGTCCACGGCGGCAAGAGCTAAGTAAAACACGTACGATTCGAACCCGTTCCGCCCGCGTCGCGCGCTACTAAATTCACCACACGGCCGCGCCGCCATCTTTATAAACCGCGTGGCTCCCAAATTCATCCGCTCGCCCAGTATACGCGATAGTGCTCGTGTGTATACGTAAAACTAACTATACGTGAAGTGAACGAACCTCACGGATTACCAGAAGGAGACCCGGACGCCAGCTCAAGATCGCTCGTCACCCACCAGCCCTTACCATACCCAATTCCACCACGCCAACGGCCAATCCCTAGCTCCCCTTCCAGCTCATCGTTAGATGTTGGTAAGTACCTTACCACACATAATATTTCCTTGCTAGAGCGATTCCGTCTGATTCGGAGGGTACGTTAAGGTACCGTGATACCTGCCCTAGGTACTCAGTGGGGTTATTTGTGAGTGATATTTTTTATACACTGCCATCAATGAATTAAGTAAGTACCTAAACATGTAGGTACCAACATCAGTATCAAACATAACATTGACGCTGTATTTTCTTGTAAGAAAGTAAATCTTTCTTACAAGTAAATACTAGAAATCAAATCATTCAATGATAACATAAGTCATTAATTTTTATTTACACATTTTCCTCGAGGTATATTTTAAACTACTAGTTCTAAAAATGAAAATATTTTCATACAACCTTTCATCCCCCTTTTCAGCCCTTTACAACACTTTTTTCCAATTAAAAAGTAGCCTTTGTCCTTTCTCAGGTTCTAGACTATCTGTGTACCAAATTTCATTTAAATCGGTTCAGAAGTTTTGGCGTGAAAGCGAGACAGACAGACAGACATACAGACAGAGTTACTTTCGCATTTATAATATTAGTATGGATTTTTGTAGGGTTAGGTACCAACTGCTTTTTGCTCTCACTAAAACCTGGTGATACTAGTGTGGTATTAAGTTTGCGTGAAGGTCAACAGGTCATTAAACAGAATTTGAATTGATTTGATTGAATGAATTGATGAAACAGTCAATTTTGTAGATAATAAAACACAACATTTATTATCAATTAATAAATATGAACAAACATAATAATAATATTCATGGTTGTGACTTAGACATATCTATTTGTTTAACATAATATTATTATCACACAGTAAATATATGACCACTATTAATTTGTACAAAAATTTTACTTAATTACGTAGGTATTGATCAAATAAATTAAGTAACTTTGTCATAAATGTTATAATCTGATGATACCCAGTTTCTATAAATATCTTATAATCATGGACTTAATCCAAACCAATGTTCAAAGTGACACAACATGCCATCTTATCCAACAAGGTAACCAACTATTAAATATTTTGTGTTTCACACCAATGTGTGTAATGTTATCCTATATTATTTAATGTATTTCTAATGCTTATTATGTAAAAATTTTAGCATTCTGCACTCCTTCGCCATGCTTTAACTGTGACAAATTTTATCCGTCCACTTAATTTTAGCATTCTGCACTCCTTCGCCATGCTTCAACTATGCCAAATTTTATCCGTCCACTTAATTTTAACATTCTGCACTCCTTCGCCATGCTTCAACTGTGCCAAATTTTATCCGTCCACGTAATTTTAGCATTCGGCACTCCTTCGCCATGCTTTAACTGTGCCAAATTTTGTCCGTCCACGTAATTTTCTTGAAAAGGGTTTAAATTTTTTGCCAATAGTTGTTGCCTGACCCGATTGAACCCAGGACCCAGCTTAGCAGTCGCGGTTGCTACCACTAGACCAACGTTGTGTTTTAGTAGTTAAAGCTAATTCAATTTAATTTAATCATAATAAAATAAGTATTTGACATCGAATATGATCTTGATTTTTCCCAAACTTTATACTACTTTATAGGATCTTAATTGAACATGAATTGATGATGATAAATAAAATATCTGTTATTTTTCGCTGCTCAAGACTATCATAATTCTTATCAATATATTCAATTACAAGCAGTTTTCTAATATGATCTTGATTTTTCCCAAACTTTATACTACTTTATAGGATCTTAATTGAACATGAATTGATGATGATAAATAAAATATCTGTTATTTTTCGCTGCTCAAGACTATCATAATTCTTATCAATATATTCAATTACAAGCAGTTTTCTAATATGATCTTGATTTTTCCCAAACTTTATACTACTTTATAGGATCTTAATTGAACATGAATTGATGATGATAAATAAAATATCTGTTATTTTTCGCTGCTCAAGACTATCATAATTCTTATCAATATATTCAATTACAAGCAGTTTTCTTAATACTAAACATAGGAGCCTAAAAATCGTACGTATGTCAGGTATAATGTAAGCATGCCAAAGGCAATGCTAATCAGATTTAAAATACAAAAAAATAATGAAGAGATTTTGTGGGTAGATGAAAACTTGCCACCCACTCATACTTGTGTGCGGCGTAATAAACTGCCAGTCTGCATTCGGCAGAGCTCGGAACAACACATACGGTAACTGTCTACCAAATTTGTACATTAGGCGAATAAATTAAAGGTCATCAGCTAATAAACGATTTTCTATGCCTGCTGGTGGAAATAAATTAAAAAAAAAAAAGTTTTATAAATCCTTTGCAAAACAATCGCACCAAATAATCAAAGATTTATACAAACCGTCATTATTACCAAAAATTTTTTATACACATAAAATGATAAAGAAGTTGATTTTGTAAACTTACAGTGAAATAAATGAAGCACTAACAACATTGTTAATGTTACAGGTTCAAATAATAAACTGGCTTTGCATATTTTGCATTAATAAAGAAAATATTTTTTTCACGTTAAGCTGTAAACCCGTTGTCTAGATAATTGTATGAGTTACTCGTATTTTATCAAGAAAGGTTATAAGAGTTGCAGAAATAATTATTTGCATTTGCAATAATAATGTTTGAAAATTGCTAAGTTGCAAAAAATTTTAGTTTCTTTTTCGTTTTAAATTAGTTAGTGTACTGTACACTTTGAGGTCCGAATTGTTTTTGCTATTTTTCTATTACTATTTATACATGACAATATTTTAATCCAAAATTGGATCTTTAATTAATTATTAATTATTATTAGTAATATAACCTAGTAATATTTATACGACGGCATCTACATAATTATAAAACCACATTTCAGTAAATGTAAATTAATTTTCCGCCGATGTAGATTATTAAAAACTACTTAACTTTACATGGCTGGAGGATGTTAAAAATGGTGGAAATATCCAATCCATTTAAACTGGTTAACAGTCTCACATAAAGTGCTTTAGTTCTCGCTAATCTTTAAGATCACACTACACGCAATTCGACGCGCAATGTTATGTGCTCTGCAAGAGGCACCCACACCTTTTGCTTAGTATCGCATCATCGCGTGACGTATTTTTACAGATTCTAATATCAACTAACTGTGTCATTAGCGAGCACCCAATACTATGAAGAATTCTATCTATCTCTTTCTTTCTTGATAAAGCAATGTATCCGCAGTACATTAAATGCAAGTACGGACACAAACTTGAAACGTTTCCACTGGCAGTTCCCATTCATCCATATACCAACCGCACCAATCATACCAACCGCACCAAATCACGATCGACGCAAGCCATGCATGCTCTTCTTCACATGCGCAGGAGTGCATTTAGAGCGGCCATAAAGTTTGGCGCGTACTATACTCACGTCACAATATAATGTCACACATAATTCAACACGCACGATATACTGTGAGGCTAATTTGGTTCAGCACTGACTCAAATATCAAACATCTCTCTATACAAATATCTCTATTAATGTTCCATGTAGCACTCATTTGGTCCAACATTGGCCCAACTCCTCTATAGTTCCCATAGCTTGTGTCACTGAACTGTCACGTGGAGTACAAGGGCTCCGCGTACAGCCTGGTCGGACCGGAGATGTTGCTCGCCGTCGGTACATCTCTCGACAGGAGCAACGCTGAACGGGTGCGGCGCTTGGCTGAGAAAATCACAAAATAATCATTCGCTGCGACCCGTAGACGTCTCACTGGGCACGGGTCTCCCCCACAGACACTGCTGCGGGAGGTCTAGAGCATACTCCAACACGCTGCTCCAATGCGGATTGGTGAAGGGGTTAGGGGCCAATCCAGTGTCGAATGTTTTCAAGCCACTCGAAGGTCTTCGACAAGGCTTAACGACTTTTTCCAGCATTAAAAATAACCGGGACCGACGGCTTTACGTGCCCTCCGATGCACGGTAGCGTACCATGAAATTTTGCCACTAAGTGTCACCCATACACAAACCGATCGCGCCCGTCGTTGCCTAACTCTTTCGATCACATTGAATCGACGCTACAAATAATCATTACTACGGAACATTATGGCATGGAGGTGGTAGAGTCACACGAATATTTGTCCCACTCAGGACAAATATTCGTGTGTAGCAGAACCGTTGTACTAAATTTTATTTCTTTTTCTTTTTTTTTCTTTACATAGTGTGTGTACATAAATAAAATAAAAAATTAATGAAAATCACTCACCGTTTGAATGCATGCAGCAGAGTACAACGGTCGCAATAAGTGCTGCGAGAGGCAGTACACCGGCCAGCGCGAGCAGCGCGTGCTGCGCCACCGTGTGTTTGGCGCGGGAGACCCCGCAGCTGGTGATGTTGTGGACATTGTGCGCTTCCAGAATCGCCTGGAACTCCGGCCCGAGCGACCGGATGGTCGCTTTCATCGCTTTCGGCGTCAGCGCCTCGCCCGTATCCATTTTGCGGAATTGGAAACAGGGCCTGGAAAAAACAATCATCATCATCATCACAACCCTTTTGTCCCACTGCTGGACACGTGTCTCCTCTCAGAATGGGAGAGATTAGGCCTCAGTCCACCACGCCGGCCGGCGGATTGACAGACTTCACATGCTTTCGAGAACATTAGGAAGAACTCTCAGACATGCAGGTTTCCTCGCGATGTGTCCTTCACAGTTACAGCAACTGACATTTAATTTCATAAATCGCACATAACTTAGAAAAGTCATTGGTGCGTGCCGCTTGGGTTTGAACCCGGACCGCTCGAATGAGAGGCGAGTTAGATAGCCACTGGGCTGTCACACCACAGTGCTCCTCTTGTAGAGTCGAGGACCTTTTTTCTCCAGCGGTAAGAAGTCCTTCAAACGACGTGTGACCCTTTGCCTTCATATGTAATTCCTGATTCGGTCGTGTAACATACCCAGTGTTATCGTAGAAGGCAGCGTGTGGTGCGTCGTGGAGCTGCAGCCTTAGTTTCTTGGGCGCTATGACGGCGGCGATGCGTTCCTTCACGGAGGCGACGCGCGATCGACCCCCCGGTAGTACCAGCCGCAGTAGGTCACGCTCGCGAACCACTACCACCTGTGACCACGAGATGAGAAGTCAATGTCAAAGTCAAATAATTTATTTCGCTATGAGGTGATTGGACACGCTTAGCGAAATCCTAGGTAAAGAGATATAATGCTATTCTAAACCGATCAATATAAGGCAAAGGATTAGCTATTGATCATTGAATGTATAGCTAATCCTACACGGGTGCCTAACCTGCCTTAAGGCTAATTTACAATAATTACCTACCACTAAGCTAAGCTCTAAAGTCACGATAGACTATCTATCTGGTCATCTGCTTTAGGAAGAATAATTTACAATATTCTTATCCTATGACCTACACTAAGGTCATGTAGTGTAGTGCTATTATATTTATTTTATTTGATTAAAGTTGCATTGTAGAAACTTAAATGTTAAATCTATCATTACATTAAGTAACTATTAGTCTAATGTTAGTGTCACGAAATTTTTTTCGGTCGCTGGCGATGTTCCTGTCTACATTAAAAAATAGCGATTCGCGGATAGGTTTTGGGTGATTTCAACGAAATTTTTTTCTTCATTCTCAAATCTTCTCCATTCTCTCTCTGACACTCAATATCTTAATACCTTACTAACTTACTTCAACTAAAATATCACTGAACCGGTCGGCTTCCTCAGAATTGTTTGCCCGCACCACCAATCTGGAAATAAAACTCAGTTTAAATACATTGCAAGAAGTAAATAGGCCTTGGTTAGTTGCAGCTAAAGTCGGTACTTCTTACTAAACTAGTTTAAGGACGTACACGAGCATATTTTTCTAATCTCAATAAAATTAAAAAAAAAAAATGCGTAGGATATCTACAGATACTAATATAAAGAGCAAAGATTTGTTTATAATGTTTTCACACAAAAACTACTTGACCGATTTCAAATATTCTTTCACCATTAGAAAGCTGCATCTTCGCTGAGTGTCATAGGCTATATAATATTAGGTACTAGGTGTAAACGTTATGTCTTATTATACGCGAGCGAAGCTGAGGGATAATTTAATGAAGTGTTAGTCTTACCCCACCTATTATACATTGTAGAAATGAAATGCTGCCAGCGTTATATTTGTCTTAGTTTAAGATTTAGTTTTAATTTAAATTATTGAAAAAAAGAATTAATAAAATAAAGTAATAAAAATAATAATATCTATATAATAAAAATAGAATGAAAAAATAAAGTAATAAAAAAAAACCAAAAGAGAAAAAAAATTGTAGAGACAGATATTTTGAGATATTTTTTATCTACAAAATAATTAATTTAGAATGATTATACTGTAGATAAGTTTACCTGAATATGCCATCGGCATAGTGTATTAAATTCTTCATGATAGTCAATTCCCCGGTGACATTATTCAATACTATCACGTCTGTTATATTGATCAGCGATTTACTCTTTATCGGAGACTCGAAACTCATGTTGACGATCTTGTAATTAATGGGGAGAGCATTTGGATCTTTGTCTATGGCTTTCACCGTAGCTATGGTCGTATCCACGGGAACATTCAGACGAACTCCCACTGTGAGGTTGGCACTGTCGAACTCTGGTAAATGGTCATCTATGTCCAGTATTTTTATTAGCACTTGAATTTCCGATGGATCCTGCAAGAAATGTTAAATTGCTTGTAAATAGCAATTCAGTTTATACCTACTAATAAGTTCAGTTGTAGCGTCCATAGCCCAATGGCTTGCATTGATGATAATGATAGAAAAAGATAAGCAACGACGGGCGCGGTCGGATTGTGGATGGGTGACCGCTAGTGGCAAAATTTCATGGACGCTACCGTGCTTCGGAGGGCACGTAAAGCCGTCGGTCCCGGTTGTTTTCAATGGTGGAAACAATCGTTAAGCCTTGTCGAAGACCTTCGGCTGGCTTGAGAACATTCAGCACTGGGTTGGCCACTAACCCCTCCAATTCGTATTAGAGCAGCGCGCGTAGTGGAGTATGCTAGACCTCCCGCAGCAGTCTGTGGGGGAGACCCGTGCCCAGCAGTGGGACGTCTATGGGTCGCAGCGAGCGAGTGCAGTATTCTTTAGTAGTGCTCAGCTGTGATTGTGGCAAAGACCAGTACCCAAGACCCAGTCAGAACCAATTAACGTATGGGTTATAGCTATGCTCAGTGACTTACCAATCTATTGTACCCCTTATTCAGCTTGGGACTGGTACCGTATTTGAAGCACTTAACAGTTATCAATTGTTTAGAGACCGCTTCCCGGTCTAACCTAGCCGCGGCAAGCACGAGGGCCTTGCTGTCGTTAGTCCGCTCTAGTCTTACCAGGGACAACTCGTTGCCAGCTGTAAAATAGAAATTTTTATTTTATTAAAATTCTGGAGCCCTTCCTAAGCTAGAAGCTAAGAATTTAAGCTTAAATTTAAAGAAAACAAAACAAACACTAACACTTTTCTATAAAGCTAAAAATGTTTTTACTCCTAAGCTTAATGGGTAACAGAATGGGTTGGTCCTAAATTAAACAGTAAATATGCAATGCAAATATGCAACTTTACAACAATATGTATGTTGCAACTTTAGTAATTCATGCTGTGAAATACTAAAGTTTTAATTGATGTGCGTATAACTTTAATGCCTTAAACTAATCAAAAACTGCTCCCAAAGTACTGTGCTACAAAAATCATTACAAACCAGTAATGGTATAATCTATAGCTGCATTATCTCCTTCGTCCTCATCAATGGCTTCCAGCTTTCCAATGACAGTGCCAATCGGTACTTCTTCTTTTGTGACCATCAGTAGTGGAGGGTCATCCTAGGGAAACAAGGATAAGGTGATATAAATTGCATTGTTCAACGTCCGTTTGAACTGTTTGCAACCTAAGACAAGATCTTGATCATCATATTATCGATTTAAAATTCTCTAGTAGTTAAAATTAGTAGTTAAACGCCCGCAACTTTGTTCGCTTGGAACTTCGACTTGGAATTAGAAATTGCGACAGTTTCGTTAATCCTATCTACCCTACCATAGCAACTACATTACAGGACAAACTCTACCCATGGCACCTTTCCTTGTTTTCAGGGCATTTCTTAACCCAAATAAAATTTATTGATTGTAATGAAGAGTACATAATATTATAATGTCTTCAAATCTTCACTCTATCAGAACTTTCACCCACTTTTTCAACCCTTTGTAGGTTGACGACGCGACGAGAAGTTTCTGTAAAGCTGAGTATTTCAAATATCCATAGCCCAATAGCTCTCATCTATTGTAGATATGTGATCGACCGAGTTAAGCAACGACTGGCGCGGTCGGTTTGTGGATGGGTAAACGTAGTGGCAAAGTTTCATGGGTGCTACCGTGCTTCGGAAGGCACATTAAGCCGTCAGTCCCGGTTGTTTTCAATGGTGGAAACATACGTTAAGCTTTGTCGAAGACGTGTGGCTTGAGAATATTCGACACTGTGTTGGTCACTAACCCCTCCAGCAATCCGCATTGGAGCAGCGTGGTGGAGTATGCTCTAGACCTCCCGCAGCTACGTCTATGGGGGAGACCCGTGCCCGTGGGAGTCTGTCATGTCACTAATCCCTCCAGTAATCCGCATTGGAGCAGCGTGAATATGCTGTAGACCTCCCGCAGCTACGTCTATGGGGGAGACCCGTGCCCGTGGGAGTCTGTCACGTCACTAACCCCTCCAGCAATCCGCATTGGAGCAGCGTGAGTATGCTGTAGAACTGCAGCTGTCTGTGGGGTCCTTGCCCATGAGTGGGACGTCCATGGGTTGCAGCAAGTCTTACCAGGGTCCTGGCGAATCGGGGCTTGTGGTCATCCACGTCGGTGACGCGTACGGTGGCGACCCTGGAGCTCTGCTGCGGCGGCGCCCCCCCATCCCCCGCCAGCAGCACCAGCGTGTAGGCAGCCTTACGCTCGCGGTCCAGCGACTGCCGCGTTGTTATTATGCCTGTGCTCGGATCTGGAGAGTTTGTTTGGTTCAGTAAAGCGCGGGGTCAGTAAAAATATAATTGTAGGAATGGAAGAACGGAACGTATGACATTAGGAAAGAGGAAGGGGAAGGGGGAGGACGAACGAAAGAACGAAATATTGCTTTAATTAAGGTGTAACTTTGTAACTAAAGAGGAATAAAGCTGTAAAATACTGTCAGTGTCTCTATCTCGAAATCAACCCATACTACATAGTAAATTAATAATAAAAACTTTTAATGTAATTACTATAAAAATGTAATTGTTTTCATTTTATAACGCATATTCTTCTTTTTTTAATTTTATAGATTAGTTTGTGCTAAATTAAATTAATGTGATCGGTATAATAGAATTATAATTCAAACATAAATTTCTAGCTAAATGTGAGGAATTATTCACAACATAAAACTACCACATAACCAAATTGTACCACATTTATAGCGAACTAGCTGACCCGGCAAACGTTGTTTTGCCATATAAATAATATTTACTGAATATTTTGGGAGAACTTCATGTAAGTGTGTGGACTACAACTACCCCTACCACTACCACTACCCCTACCACTACCCTACCACTACTCCTACCATTTTCTTTGCTATAAACCTCACGGAGCCCGAGACCTTTCCAACGAATGCAAAACCGTGGAAATCGGTTGGTGCGTTCTGGAGTTATAGCGTCAGGAAGGAAAACCCGACTTATTTTTATATAGTAGATAAATGATTTATGAATTATGA
This sequence comes from Carterocephalus palaemon, assembly GCA_944567765.1. Taxonomy (NCBI): domain Eukaryota; kingdom Metazoa; phylum Arthropoda; class Insecta; order Lepidoptera; family Hesperiidae; genus Carterocephalus; species Carterocephalus palaemon. The sequence goes on from OX155643.1 coordinate 13,972,121, forward strand.
CATTATATACCGATCGAAAGTCCTTGTTAGTCTTCAAACTGTGTTCATGTATTACACACTAGTGGACGCCCAAAGCTTCGCTTGCGTGGTATTTGTTCAACAATAGTTTCGTTTACACCTAGTAATTTTATATAGCCTATGTCACTCAGTGAAGATGCAGCTCTCTAATGGTAAAAGAATTTTTGAAATCGGTCCAGTAGTTCTTAGACATTGGTGCGTGCCGCTCGGGTTTGAACCTGGACCGCGTGAGAGGCGAGTTTGATAGCCACTGGGCTGTCAGGCTTATGGTGGCTCACCGATGGCGAACACCTTCGCGTCGGCATTGCTCTGCTGTATGGAGTAGCGCAGCTGTCCGGACGGCTGCGTGGGGTCGTCCGGGTCGCTCGCCACCACCTGGTACACCGTGGTGCCGATCGTCGCGTTCTGTGGGTAGGTGAAATGATCTGTGATAGGTTCCTTACAGGATCGAATGATAGAATTCGTCGTTCGTAGGGTTCCGTAGAATAGCCATCAGCCACCAAAATTTTATCGACATTTTCATTTTCATGGTTCATGGTAAATAGCCTGGTGAAAGACGGACAAACGGACGGCGGAGCCTTAGTAACCGGGTCCCGTTTTACCCTTTGGCATAGACGCTACCGTGCTTCGGAGGGCACGTAAAGCCGTCGGTCCCGGTTGTTTTCAATGCTGGAAACAGTCGTTAAGCCTTGTCGAAGACCTTCGGGTGGTGAGAACATTCGACACTGGGTTGGCCCCTAACCCCTCCACCAATCCGCATTGAAGCAGCGTGGAGTATGCTCTAAACCTCCCGCAGCAGTGTCTGTGGGGGAGACCCGTACCCAGCAGTGGAACGTCAATGGGTCGCAGCGACAGGCATATGCCCGATCTTCTGTTACATTACTGATTCTTCTGTTTCTGTTCTGTATGTTTCCAGCTCACCTCACTGACAGTCAAGGTTTCCCCATCAGCCGGCCGTATGAACCTGGGCACGCCGTCGTTAGCGCTCACGTCCCCGATGTATAGCGACAGCGAGGCGTCGCCCGAGTGACCCCCGCCGTCCGCCGCGCCCACCAGCAGCCGGTAGGGGTCCGTGCGACCCCGACCGGTCAGGTCCCGTCGGGTCTTCACCTCACCGGTTAGGGGGTCTATTGTGAATAGACCTGCAAAAAAATCATCACCATCATCATCATCATTATCATCATAATCATCATTTAAATTTGCTATCTGCTACGAGTTAGATGACATAAAAGTTGTAGGAGGAAAAACATGGACTAGAACCGCAAACGATAGGATACAATGGAAAGAACTGGAGTTGGCTGGATGAGTAACATACAGTTGACTATAATTATAGGGTTATTCCAAAAAGGCGTAAATAGCTCTACTTCTGGGTCTCCGGTGCATTGGCGACTTCTCCGTTGCTCATGATCATAGGTGACCATTTACCATCAGGTGGCCCGCAGCTCAAAAAAATGCTGCAGTAGAGCTAAGTCAACCATAGCTCGCCTCTCACTCGAGCGGTCCGGGTTCAAATCCAAGCGGCACCAATGACTTTTCTAAGCTATGTGCCATTTATGACATTTAATGTAATCTGAACGGTGAAGGAAACATCGTGAGGAAACCTGTATGCATGCTATTAAAGGCATATGAAGTCTGCTAATGCGTGGTGGACTAAGGCCTAATCCTCCCTCCCTTTCTGAGACCCGTGCCCAACAGTGGGACTGTAAAGGTTTGTGGTGGACACTAACCGCTGGCCTCCCCCTCATCCAGAAACTCGTACTTGACCTCCCCGCCGAGCCCCTCGTCAGGGTCAGTCGCCGTCATGTTGACCACGCTTATTCCCACCGGGACGTTTTCTGGGACCACCGCTGCAAGCAATACAACCAATATTATAAATCACTATAATTCAAATTCATATTCATTGCAACCAATGATTAATCTACTTTGCAACAACCGCGAACAAAAATGTATGGTGATGTATACCTTCATGCACGCAGCACCTCCCTCCCTCCCACACAGGAAACATGCACATGTACATGTGTATCGACCTCGCCTCTCACTCGAGCGGTCCGGGTTCAAACCCAAGCGGCACGCACCAATGACTTTTCTAAGTTATGTGCGATTTAAGAAATTAAATGTCACTAGCTATAACGGTGAAGGACACATCGTCAGGAAACCTGCATTCCAGAGCGTTCTTCATAATGTTCTCGAACTTGGCCAGCTGGACTAAGGTTAGGCCTTAGTCCATTCTGAGCGGAGACCCGTGTCCAACCCGTTTCCAATACAAGCCATGGAAAGCGATAAAATCTATACGGAACGGATATACTTACCAGTATATACGTTCTTCTCAAACGTGGGCGAGTTGTCATCGACATCCAACACGTCGATCAGTATGGTGGCGGAGGACTTTAGCCTGTCCGCGCCGCCCTTAGGTGTGTCGTAAGCTTCCACCTCCAGCCGGAGGACTGACTGGCGTTCGCGGTCTAATGTCTTGTTTGGTGCCACCTAAAACAAACCAGGAATTATCATAATGAGTTTTAGTCCTGGATTTAAGACGAACGATACATCAATGTGTGTTCTCCAATATACAAGTAGCGTGTTTTTAAAAGCTTTTATTTAACTTCACTCGTATGTATCCATGAATGTATGTCCTGGAATCTTGCAATCAATATTTCACCCACTTCCACTGAAGCTATCGAGCTGAAATTCGGCACACATATTTGATTCCGATGACAATGCACGAAAATAAAAATAAAAGTTATAAAATTAACAGTATTTAATCCACAAAGTTTAAAAAGGTTAAAAAATAAAAAATGGTTAACAATGGGAAGAAAGTTTTAACTAAGTGAAGGCAATAATTATTATGTACTCGTAACACGATAACCTGTTGATGCATTTTGACCAACCTAATACTTTATTTTGAGTAAACTTTATACTTTTAAATACTTATTATGTACTCGTAACACGATAACCTGTTGATGCATTTTGACCAACCTAATACTTTATTTTGAGTAAACTTTATACTTTTAAATACATATTAATATCACTTGTTGAAACAATCTTTGCGCGTCGAAGTTGCTCGAATGCAACGAGCTAGCGAGCAATTGTCTAAGCAGTACGGTTTTTCTTCATTCGAATGAAAATCAGACAATCGCTCGAAGCGCGCGAGCTCATCCAAAATAGACGTCTAGGTTTAGTCACAAGGATTTTTGTTTTTGGTTTTGTTTTGGATGGAATTTTGCCCTTTGAATACAGACCTTTATGGCGTCACCGAATAGGAACAAGGATTTGGATATTCTACCTGTACAACCCCGGTAACGTTGTCGATAGTAAACAACTCTACGTTGTCTCCGCGCAGCGCGTATCGCACCTCGGCGTACCCGTTTGCTCTGTCTTCCTCAGTTAGCAGGCCATCCGCGTCAGTCGCCGTCACTGTTACTACTGTCTCCGGATGCTTTACTGATTCCAGTACACTCACTTTGTACAGCTGAAAAGTAATTATCTTAAGTATTGGGTGATTAAGCCTATAATTGTGGTACGTACTTAAATAGATTCTGGACTAACAACACAGTCCTTATTCAATAATTATGTGCAAGTAATAATGGTTTACGGTTATTACGGTGGTCCAGTCTAATATTGAAATAAGTTGTCTGGCAATTTTTGTTATCAAATTACAAGCTCGTACAACATGTTTTTGTTTTTTTATCGTTTTACTTATGGGTTAGTGTTCTGACTGTTTTTATGCTTACCTCTTTATCAAACGTAGGGGAATTATCATTCAAGTTCTGAACTTCGATAATAATCTTTGCGGTACTATGTTTACTACCATCACTGCTGGTTGCTTGGACAGTCAACGTCAGGTTTGGGGTAGACAGTTCTTCGTAATCTAAATGTTTGTTGAGAACAACTTGACCGCTCAACGGATCGACTTGAAGAAGACCAGTTTCGGAATGAATAACTTTAAAATTCGTGACAACGTGACCCGAGATTGGATCTTCAGCCAATAGTATAAGAACAGTACTTCCAATTGGTTGTTCTTCTTTAACTTTATGGTAAATAACAGGATTAGAACTCGACCATCCAGGATTTGTGAACTGAGGATTCTTATCAGCGTAAGGTTGGATATAAATTGTGTATTCTGTAACAGCAAATTGTTTGTCTCTGTTGATTTCTGCGTTAACATCTTCAACTTTCACTGAGAGAATAACAATCGACGCTTGACTGTAATCTAAGGTGCCATTAACAATTATTTCTCCAGTGTCTTCGTCTATTCGGAATATGTGTTTGTAATCATATGGGGCGTTAGGTTTGAGCTGCACCCCTGCTTTTGACAAGGCTTTGATTGGATCTATTAAACTGTACTTCAACTTAGAATTTAGATCTGTATCATAAGCATTTATTTTGGTTACAACGTCTCCAATTTTAGTTCTTTCTGAGATGTAAGTAGTTGATTCCGTGATGTTGTACTGAGGAGGTTTGTCGTTAACGTCTAAAATGGTGACGAATACAGTAGTGGTGGCTGTTTCTGGTATCGGTACCCCGCTGTCTACAGCCGACACAATGATTTCGTACCGGTCGGTATTAACATCCCGGTCAAGATTTGCATCGTTTGATACTGTTATTAAACCGGTTCTGAAAAATAAATGGGTCAAGTAAGTTTCTAATCTAGTTATAAATAGCGTAGTAGCGTCTAGTATCCATGCCACATTGAAGTAACATTAAATAGTTTTAATTACCTACATATTATAATGTTTTCATACGTCTTTTGATAATACAATGTATCTAAGACCGATCGTTATTTAATTATTCTAGATAATACATACAATTTACCTATAAAACCGATCTGAACTTACTTTTCGTTAATAACAAAATTATCTTTCGATCCAGACACAATGTGGTACATCAACAAATCATCCAATCCATCAGGGTCGTTTGCAACCACCGTAGTGACGTTCTGACCTGGTTTGGCATCCTCTCTCAAAGTGGCTTTATAGTTCATTGGGTTCAGGTCAAATGTGAAGTCTTCATTGCTGTCTGGGTTGCGTTGGGTCACCGTGTATTTGTAGTGGTGGTAATTGCCTTTGAAGGTTGGCCGCTGGTTGCCTGGTACACCCACTCGGATATAAACCCTAGTTTCGTTTGTTAACGGTGGTTTACCTGGAATAAAATAATATTTGGCGTTAAAATTTACTAGCATTGTTTGATTTTTCTCAATTATTTTTATCACCACGTTTACAAACGTTTACCTAGGAAGTACTTATGAACAAAAAATATTGAGTTGATCAGTATAAAATAAGATGTGATCTAATTCCACTTGCTACGTTCCTGGCATACGTATTTCGCCTATATTAGTAATTTATACTTTACCATAATCCGTAGCCCGCACAAGCAGCTCATACTGCCCGCGCGGGGTGTCCATTGTTTCCACTTTGTTCAGGATACTGATCTCTCCAGTGTCCTCGTCTATGGCAAACACTTGGCCCTTGTGTGCGATGCTGTTGTCTGATTCCAGAGTGTAGCGGACTTTGCCACCGCCTTGGCTGGGGCCGTCGGCGTCTGTTGCCTGAACATTTTGATTTTAATTTTTAATTTCTTGCAACTCATTAAGAGTAAACAAAACACGTCTGTAGGTACTGTCATAAGGGCTCACTTCAACTAGTCAAAGTGAACACGACTTTCTAATTTACTATGATCTAATTGGTCAAATGGCGTGAATAAGCTGAGTGACAACGATGAGTGACTATTTTATTACTCACACTTTAAACCGTTTAGGTAATAGATTATATTTATAAGCTCAACTGCTGAATGGTGTACTGTAAACTAGTGTTGTAGTTATTTGAGTTACGATGGTTCAACTAAAATACTACCGCAGTGACTGCGGTAGTATTTTAGTTGAATTTTTAGTTAATTCAGTCTTTTTATGCACGTTTTATTCCTTATGTACCAAGTACTCTTATTTTATTGCAGCTACTATTTGCAAATAAATATATATTATTAATTAATTCATTCTTTCATTCATAATCATTATCTAAGATGGCTTAGAATCTAAACAATAAAACCTCAAGAAACTTTATGTGATTCATAAGAAGTTTGATTACTATTAATGATATCTTATCCAAATACGTTGTGTTCCTGTTACTATTTAGAGACTGAAAATGCCATCTACAATTATGAAGTCACTTACCCTCACGACAAGTTGTGGTTCAAAGCTCGTAGCACCATCTCTAATCGTACGACTATATTCAGAAGCTTCAAATACTGGTGCATTATCATTGGCGTCTAAAACATCGATGAAAATACTAGCAGTTGACCCCTTTCCTCCACCATCCTTGGCAACTATCGTCAGACTATAACTCTTCTGGGTCTCATAGTCTAATGCCTGAGCAACATACAATCCACCTTTACTCTTATCTGTCCTAAACATATTAGATCCAAAACCGGTCAAAGAATACTCCAGCTCACCAAAGATTCCATAGTCTTTATCAGTCGCTTCTACGTCTCCTATCTTAGTTCCTATAGGCGAGTTTTCCATTACGTTAAATTTGTAACTGGACTCATCAAATATTGGCGTGTTGTCATTTACATCTAGGAGCTTAACATTGATTCTAGCAGAGGACAGTTCTGAATCACCAACATAGGTGACTATATCGAAACTGAAATGTCTCTCTTCCTCATCGTCAACATCGTAGTCTAATTTTGTGGAATCATTTACTTTTATGCTAATAGGCGTTCTTCCTTCGCCACGGTCAGTGCTGATTGAAAACACTCCTTCTGAGTTATACACATCTCGCAGCATCAAATCGTATTTGCTGTTCTGTCCAATATCGTTGTCTTCAACATATATAGACAACCCAGGGATGGGACTCCCATTCTCAATATTTTCAGGTATCGATATATCGAAAACGTCTCGATTAAATCGCGGTACGTGATCGTCGACGTCTGTTACGATAATCGTGATAGGTGTGACGGTAAAGTCGGATGGCACTTCGTTGTTAATCAGTTCTGTGGCCTGGAATATAAAATTAAGAAAATTATAAATGTGTGTATGAAATCATAATTGACAACTAGACAACGTACATCTCCGTTGGTATTTCAGTGACCATAGTTCATAACGTAATGATGCGATACTAAGAAAAAGTGCACCTATTTGATCAGATTTAGTGTGCTTCTTTTTTATTACTTCACCATATCGATATTTACCTTAATAAAGAAGCTATAAACGCCGCCATTTTGCAGAACAACGTCGCTCTCTCTATCAATGGGCACGTCCGATGTGACCAGCGTGGCCTTGCCGAGAGCCCTCTCCGGAGACAGTTTGAAGTACTGCTGAGTATCACCCACGAGGGTCAGCAGTACTGGTCGAGGGTCCGCCGTGTCTCCATCCTTAGCGATGATCTCCATTATGCTGGTACCCTGGAAAAATTAAGACATTATTTGTTATGGAATTTCTAATTTAAAGTAGTATTTTAGGTGTTAAAGCCTGTATGGTGTAGAACCAACATTGATTCTATTTACAGTTCGCCTCAGCAGAACCATCGCCCATCAAGGTACCAAATACTTACTGCCGTGTAATAATTGTTTTTTAAAGCATTTGAGTTCCAGTTAGAAAGTTGTAGTTTCCAGTTATACTTTGTTAGACAGGATCACCTTAGTCCTAAAGAATAGCAACACATCTGGAGCCTTGGAACGTACTCTTATGAGTGAGTGTATCTACTGCCTCTAGAGTCCTCATACTTTTTAATGGAATGGCGAGGGTAGCGCTAAGGTTTTTGTTAAATTTTAAACGGGACTAACCTTTCCAGTACGTATCATGGATGGTGCTCAGTGTCCGTTTGCTAACCTTAATTCATAAGATAGAATTAATTTTAAAAAAATATTATAAACCAAGGATTAATCTACTTTGCAATAATCTGCAAACAAAAATGTATGGTGCTGTATACCTTCACGCACGCAGCACCTCCCTCCCTCCCACAAAGGAAACATGCACACGCGATTAGTGAAAACATATACCAACACACACTACAACACATGTTTCGCCCCAAAACAAGGCATACTCAGGGTAAGTAGACTGTTACCACGAAGGTTAATTACCCTGAGGATAGATTGTTGCAAATTAGATTAATCCTTAGTTTGTAATAATGGAGTTCCGCAAAGTAACGCCTGATACAATTCGTTATTATCTTAAAAATATGATCACCGGTGGTGTATTCTCCGGGACTGTGGTGGAGTAAGGTGCGTTCAGGAACGCCGGTGGCTGGTCCTGCACGTCCCGTACCGCTGCGGACACACTGGCGACGGCTCGGAGCGGCCTGGCTGAGGAGTCCACTGCTTCGAGGCTGATGACGTACGCAGACCGACTCTCGTAGTCCAGAGGCTTCGCTAGGAATATGCGGGCCTCGTATTTATTTGGATCTATCTGAAATTTTTTATAAAGGTTTTCTTTAATTTGGATTTTTTTTTCTTCCTAGACAAAGAATATTTTGTTCTCCACGACTATCTCGCTATAGAAGGCAGATAGATGCAATAACGATACTTGACTAAGTCCGTATTGAAATGCGTTTTCACTACTATATACCGTTGGCGGAAATGAAACATCCGCATAAAATAACTATATAGTAAATAACGAGCTAAAAACCGGTCACATCCTTTCAACTTGGCATTTAAAACCACATTCGTGACAACCTTAACTTGTACACGTTTGCAACCCACCATGTCTGTGACAACCCTAAATGTGGAACCTACCATGTCTGTGACAACCCTAAATGTACAACCCACCATGTCTGTGACAACCCTAAATGTAGAGCACGCTTCGCTGTCGCTGCCCTTCTCTTTGGTGGAGCAGGAAACCTTTATATTTGCGTTGATGCCTTCATCGCGGTCAGTCACAATTATTTTTGGTGAGACCTGAAATATTAAAAAAACAAATATTAATAAGCTAAGACAAATTTGTTGTGAATAAAAAATATTTGTCCAGGCCAGTGATTGATTCTAGGGTTGGCACAAAAACATTTATATGTTTATGCAATAATAATATCTTACTACATAAACTAGATAGTTTAAGTAGTAAGATATTTATAAGGAGATCCTTATTTACAAGGTACATTACTTATTACGTATTTAAGTACATAAAATCTCTTTGGGTTCGCAGTTCATTGGTCAGGTATTTACATTCAACAGCGGTGACAGCCCAGTGGCTTTCGAACTTGCCTCTCAGTCGAGCGAACCGGGTTCAAATCTAAGGGGCACGCACCAACGTCTTTTAAAGCTTTAAGTAGAGATTAAATGTCACCTGCTGTAACAGAAAAATCAAAAGGAAATTCCTGCATGCCTGAGATTTCTAGTTAATGTTTTCGAAGGCATGAGAAGTCTGCCAATCCGCACATGGCACTTGGCAAGTATGGTGAACTAAAAGCTAACCCCTCACGTTCCGAGACGAGATCCGTTTCTAACGTGGTAGCATATACATATATCAATGTTTCCAACAGTGGGACTATGAAAGTGTTGTTGTGGTAGTCAGGTATATAACTTCTAAAATTGACTTCATTTTAATAATTAGTTAAAATATTCGAGATGAGCTAAATAAAACGCCAGTCAGTGCACTTTTTTTTTGGGTTTTTTCTCCCATAGGGAAGGCAAAGGGATCTCAGCCCTTACAGCCATGTCTGAGTTTTTTGACAGACAGCGAAGAAGAAAGATTTATTAATAGTTTTTAATTATCTACATTTCAAATGTTTGTTTTTATGATCAAGGCACAGAGACATACAGCCAATATCATACGTAGAGCGAGGATCTGGGAATGTATTTTCATATTTCATCATATTATCGTAAGTCAAACTTGCCACTATGTAAAGAGGTTCTTGAAGTATCAACTTCATTCGTATCAACGACCATTAATACGTTCTTGATTATGCCCTTGAGTTAGGAGACGTTGACACGAAAACCACTTTCAATCTCTAATGAAACATGATTAAGTGCAAGTAAAGACAGATCGAAGTAAAACATTTATTACGAAGTACATAATGTTTTGCTCGTAGTGCGAAGATGTATAGAGAGGAACAGACTACTTTTAATGCCTACATGCCTACTGGAAACTGCTTGATTTTAAAACGTTTTTATGATCACACACACACACACACACACACACACACACACACACACACACACACACACACACACACACACACACACACACAATATAATAAGCTAACCTACCTTGTTTTTTAAATACAAGTTTAGTTTAGCATTTATTTTTTTATTTTTTATTTTGTGTTGCTATTTAGAATGCGGTAGCTAATACTAAAACACTGGACCGCATTACATGTAAATAAATGAATATGCAAAAATAATGTAATAAATTTATGTGTGTGTGTAAGTTTGTCTATATTTGTATGATATCATTCATTCATTCATTCATTCATTCATATTATATTATTATGTAATTTACTAACATTAATATTAAGTTTTTTCAATTGTTACTAACAAAAATATGGATCAATATCCGAAATAAAAACTATTATTATTATTATTAAAGCTTAGTGTTTCAGGTATTTGAACTTGGACCCGAGCGTTGTCGACCACTCACCTCAATCTCAGAGCCGACGGCGGCGCCCTCGCTGATGTTCACGATGTAGGGCCTGTTGTGGAACACTGGAGGGTTGTCGTTCACGTCCCGCACGGGTATCACTCGCCGCAGCGACACCGTGTTGGGTTCGGTGTTGGCTATGCCCTCGTCTGTAATGGTGGACCTTTTGTAATTATCAGACATAAGTAAGTATAGATAGAGTATAAGTAGAGATAGATATGACGGGCCCGATGGCGCAATCGGTGGTGACCCTGTCTGTTGCGCCAGGGGTCGTGGGTTCGAATCCGTACAAATATTCGTGTGACGAACACTTGTATTTGTTGTGCCTGGATGTTTATATTATCTATATAAGTATGTATTTAAAAATATCTATGTATGTATATCAGTCTCTGACACCCATATTACAGGCTCGCGCCTACTTTGGGGTCAGATGGCCGTGTACGAGAATATCCAATATATCCAAGATATATACTTTTTCTTTTGTTTGAGAGGGAAACATTTCAAACCCGGAAACGCGCAAGCTGACCTATCCATCCACAGCTCACATGACATACACGTCTAACCATACGCTACATCTTAATACCTACACAGCTGGATAGATGTTGATGAAATTTTTTGTGTGTGTTCAAGGGGATTCGAGAATGGTTCAGATTCACAATTTGCTTCACTGGAAAATGTTTTTTAAACACTATTTTAATATTTTTATTTTTACCCGTCGTTCATTGACGTGAAGCGTCGCGTCACTTTGACATTTCATATGGCAGAACAACGTTTGAGGGGTCAGCTAGTACAAAAATCAATCAATCAATCAATCAATCAATCAATTTATTTATTTGAATGATAAGGTTATGTACAATGGGTGGTAAATATAAAAGTAAGTCGCTTATCATTACCCATGATTAGGGCTGCCATCTCTAAAACCTGCCCCCCAGGACCGGAGGCGTAAGTTCCCCGGATTTTGGAGCTTTCGGCCCGGACATTTCAATACTTTTTTCAACCACTTACAACTTCATTAAAATATATTTTACTCCATACTCGATAAAAAAACAACTTTAATTTTAAGCCTCTTTTGCATGAAATAGTATGTTTAATCGTTCTTGTGACGTCAATTGAGTAATTTTGCTTTATTTTTTTCCCTTAGGTATTAAATAAAAGATAAACAAACCCAATATTAGTTATTCAGTTAATAAAATTAAATGAAAATATGTTTAACTTTTTATTTTTTCGTACAATTAAGAATATTTTCTTTAGTTTTAAAAGAACTAGTGATTTTTTATGTTTAGTTCCTACTTCAGTGAGTCTATAGGTATGTACCTATTATTTAGATGCTAAGAAGATTGTTTTTTAATAATAAATAATGTTGAATTTATAAATTATAAACCTTGTTTATTTAATAAAACACAAACCTGATAATTTTAAAAGACTTGTCTTTATTTACATTACAAGAATAGTCCTACCCCGAATGACTAAAGCCACATATAAAGTGATATGTCGTCATTGAAGTACTTTTTATATCCATGGGTGACGATTTCAGGATGTTTAACGTATTGATTTAAAAATAGTAACATAATCCTACATTTTCATAAAACATTTTATTTAAATTCTATATCAGACACTGTTTTTTTGTTTCCTGCGTATAAAAAGGTAACATAGACATGACTGACATACTTCTATTTTATTATCGGCGTAGAAACGGTCATCTATCAGTTTTTACAAGAAAACGTAAAAAAATAAAATATGTGTAAATAGCATTATAAAGCTCCTTAAACTGTTAAAATATTGTAGAAAGAAAATATTTATTATTTGTCATAGAATTATTTCTAGGGCGTGTTGAACACAAATTACGCTCTCCTGAAAACCTCGGTTTTTGACTTCACCTTATGTACGTAGGGACCGTCGATTTATGTATTTGCGAACACATGCCATGCTTAAACCTAACCCATAGTTTTTATTTAGGTACCTACATAAATTATCTGGGGTCTGATCGAAAACCCGGACATTTATTTTAGTCCGGGTTTCACCCGGACTAAAATTAAAACCCCGCCCGGACTTTCCCCGGACGCCCTCCAAACTATGACAAATCCGGAGAAACCCGGACGGATGGCAGCCCTACCCATGATGGGTGTACAAACTAAAATAACTTACCAGTGATGCTTATAATAACTTCTAATGAGTCCTGCTCTTCCCGGTCGAGGGTCCTCGCCAGGGTCACCACTCCCGTGACGGGGTCCACGCTGAAGTACTGTCCCGATATGGAATATCTCAACTGTCCGTTTTCTGGATCGATGCCTGTGGATCAAACGTTTAATTAATATTGTCGACTAGTGGACGCCCGCAGCTTCGCTCGCGTTTAATTAGACATTCACTAATTTCAAAAACAACAAAATTTCATACTAACTTTGCACCCCCGTTTTACCCCCTTAGGGGGTGAATTTTCAAAAATCCTTTCTTAATGCTCCCCTACATTATAAAAGGAACCCCTGTGCAAAATTTCAAGTTTCTAACCCTTATAGTTTAGGCCCTGCGTCAGTCAGTCAGTCAGTCAGTCAGTCAGTCAGTCAGGCAGTCGTCCTACTGCTGGGCACGGGTCTCCCCCACAGACAGTGCTGCGGGAGGTCTAGAGCATACTCCACCACGCTGCTCCAATGCGGATTGGTGGAGATTCTGAAAACCGAAATAACCCTGTATATACAATACCTTTGAGCTGGTAGACGGGCGTGCCAACGGGTGTGTCCTCGGGTAGACTGAACTGCCCCATGTCCCCGGTCTGAGGGACGAAGTGCGGAGCGAGGTTGATGACCTGGCTGCAGCATGTTTGAATGCAGTAGACCAACAGGAGAATGATGAGCGGATTGGCCTCGCTCAGCACCGTTGGGATCTTGCGCCGTTGGAATATTATCTCCGCCATCTGAAGACCGAGAAAGGGCGAGTTTTTAGATAAATATATGTTAGTGGTGGAATACAGTTCCAATTCTAGTAGTTAATTTATTTAGAATTTTACAAGAGCTGGCCGTAAGCTTAAACCTAGTCTCCGGAAAGTGTCCGAATGAACTTTTGATGTTGATATGAATTATAAATATCCTCAGGAATTATGCGGATGGACAGGAAAAAATATGTTTACAAACCATGAATAAAATCTTATAGGTTAGGCACCCGTGTAGGATTAACTATTCATTCAATGATCAATAGCTAATCCTTTACCTTGTATTGATTAGTTTAGGATAGCGTTTTATCTGTTTTCTTTAAATAGTTTGTAGTTACCTAGACTTTCGTTAATCGTGTCCAATCACCTCATAGCGAAATAAATTATTTGAATTTGAATTTGAATTGTAACGACACTGCATTGAGATGGCAAACCCTGTGTAGCTCACGCGTCACGCCGTCACGTCGGTGTTGCAACTTGGTCAAAATTATTTGACTTTGAATTTGAATTGAATTATAACGACACTGCATTGAGATGGCAAGCCCTGTGTAGTTCACGCGTCACGCCGTCACGTCGGTATTGCAACTTGGTCAAAATTATTTGACTTTGAATTTGAATTGAATTATAATGACACTGCATTCAGATGGCAAGCCCTGTGTAGTTCACGCGTCACGCCGTCACGTCGGTGTTGCAACTTGGTCAAAATTATTTGACTTTGAATTTGAATTGAATTATAACGACACTGCATTGAGATGGCAAACCCTGTGTAGTTCACGCGTCACGCCGTCACGTCGGTGTTGCAACTTGGTCAATTCTCTCGCGGTCGAAGCGAGACAATTGGCGTAGCAAATGTTACACCAATGACTTTTACCACAGAGCCTGATGTGTGAGACAATCGTATGGTTGCTAAACCGGGTCATTCGACGTTGCTTCATTCGACGGAGCCGTTCTAGTGGTGATAGACGGTTGTGGCGGTCTAGGGTTCAAATTCTAAATTACGGAGAAACAAATTCACTCAGAATCAATGATAAGCCTGAATTCTAAGTTAACGTAACAGGGAGAATTGTTTTTTGGTTTATACTAGTATTTTGTCATACAACTTAAATACGAATAAACAAAAAGAAAAGAAAAAACAATTGATTTAAGAAATAAAATGAAATTAATATTAATTGTATTAGGTGTTACTTTGCGGAACTCCATTATTACAAACCAAGAATTAAGCTACTTTGCAATTAATCTACTTTGTTCGCGGATTGTTGCAAAGTAGATTAATTCTTGGTTTGAATTTAATATTATTAAATCGAATATTTTCTATATGGGAAAACGGGTATGTATATCAGTCTCTGACACATTACATATATTACAGGCTCGCGCCTACTTTGGGTTCAGATGGCCGTGTGTGAGAATGTCCAAAATATTTTTTTATAAAGAGGAAACATTTGTTTGTAATTTCACACAAAAACTACTGGACCGATTTCAAAAATTCTTTCACCATTAGAGGTGCATCTTCACTGAGTGACATAGGCTATATAATATTACTAGGTGTAAACGAAACTATTCTTATGTCCTAATTCGGCTAAAAGATGTGGGCGTCCACTGGTACTAAATAAAAATATTTAAGTAAAGAACATTTCAAAAGGTTTCGGTTGACAGAGGACCTGACTTCCGTTACGTCGGTTCGCAGGGGCTCTGGGGCCGGTGTTTCCGTAAACAACAGCCGGTTTCCGCTGGTTTTTAGGGATGTGCTAGAAAAAGTTTATACCGTTTTAATTTTAACCTCCGAGCTTTGTTAGTTGAGTATTGCTTAACAAATTTGTACATTGAATGAAATGAGTTGTAAATGCTCTTGGTTACTTATCACAATAATGCTAGCTAGATGCTTTTTTGTTTATTTTATTTTAAAAAAATTATTATGATAAGCATAGCGGCACTCCAATAAAACTCCAACATACATGCGAAGAATTAACTCTTGAAAAATTAAATTAATTTCACAAATACAATATTTCAATTTAATAATTAATCGGATATTTTGCGGACTCGCTAGAGTCTTGTTACGAGTTTATGCATAGATGAGGTCACACTGCAAAATTTATTTAAATGAAAACTAGATAAAACAACTTGAAATGTCAACCAGAAGTGTCCATAATTATATTGAATTGATTAAAAAAAATAACATAGATACATTCTCATAATTTAATAGTTTTTATAAATTTATTACGATGATAGTCGTAGATTTAACAAGCGCGCCGTTAAAATGAGGTAACATTATTATCAAATTTTTAATTTCTTACCATAATTATTTATTTGTTTGTTCCACAACATAAATAAGTATTTCATCGAAATAATGCCAAGCCAATGTTTCAAGAGTGTTTCTGGACTGCGGTGGACAGTTTGTGGTTATAACTACAATCTGATACCGACACGAGTCTCGATAGATTAGACAGAAAAGCTAAAGTACATGTTTCACAATGTTTTCAAACATAATTATTCAGTTACTCTATGTTGCAATGACCACTCAGCAAATAGGTCTGCACTCAGCATAGCTGCGTAGCACAACTTGTCCCACTGTTGGGCACGGGTCTCCTCGGGAGGGATTTGTCCACCACGCTGGCCAAATGCGGATTGGCAGACTTCACATGCCTTCGAGAACATAATGAGAACTATCAGGCGTGCAGATTTCCTCACGATGTGTCCTTCACCGTTAAAGCAAGTGACATTTAATTTCTTAAATCGCACATAACTTAGAAAAGTCATTGGTGCCTCTGGAGTTTGAACTCGGACCGCTCGAGTGATAGGCGAGTTCGATAGCCACTGGGCTGTCACCGCTTCGCACCGCTAACCTCGCTGCGACCCATAGACGTCCCACTGTTGGGCACGGGTCTCCTCTCAGAATGGGAGGGATTAGGCCTTAGTCCACCACGCTGGCCAAGTACGGATTGGCAGACTTCACATACCTTCGAGAACGTTATGATGAACTCTCAGGCATGCAGGTTTCCTCACGATGTGTCCTTCACCGTTATAGCAAGTGACATTTAATTTCTTAAAACGCACATAACTTAGAAAAGTCATTGGTGCGTGCCACTGGGGTTTGAACCCGGACCGCTCGAGTGAGAGGCGAGTTCGATAGCCGCTGGGCTGTCACATAGCCGCTGGGCTGTCACTTAGCCGCTGGGCTGTCACACCGCTAACCTAACCGCATGCAAAATATGTCATCGAAACAAACAGAGTAATACTCTCCCGCGGCGCCCGTAGGTACCAGGACTTCATATTTTCAAAACACGTCTTCCATAGAACATTAGCGTCCATTATGTCAGCTCCACGTCAACATACTCGTAGCTCACACGGCAGATAATGCATCGTGTGCGCTTTGCGTCACGTGGGAACAACGGTACGTGCTTCCTTCGACGATGAGTATTGTGTGCGTGATTATATCTCATTATGATGTTTGGTATGGTTTGGTAGCGCAATAAATAATTTGTGGTATGCGTAACATGTTCTACGTCGAGTGGGCAGATGGTATTGGATTATTTTTGATGCTGGATGAGACTGGACTATTACTAACACCAACTAACAGGACTAACTATCACTAACAGTCCCCGCCCTCATACCAACTAACGCACTGACCAACTAATGTTCTAATTAACTCTCTCAACTAATTGGACTAACCATCCCAGTCCCTAATTGAGTCTTGTTCAAAGTAAGTCACAGTTGTCATGGGCGTCAGCGGATGGGTGGTGCTGCACGCTCGTTTGCTATCTTGTATCCATAAAAAAAAGACCTGTGGATAACAATGCAATAGTAGGTATGCCTTTGAGTTGTAGCTTAGCTTATGTTCCTACTCTTCTAGTTTTCAGAGGCTAACTGCAGCAACCAACACTAAGATAGCTGGTCATACTGTTTTGTTTTTTTTTTTCGAATGAAATTTCTGTATGGTCATACAGACCTTTACGGCGTTAACGAATAGGATGGTCATATTCGATCTATGAATCTTACATGAAACCGCTATTGTCATAGACTTCTCTATTGATAGAGAACCCTATGCTATCGTCGGTCCATGAGCACTCACAAACCTCCAACTCTTTCTTAGAGCAATGAGATATTATGAATTAATTCTCCAAATTTAATTTTATTTAAATTTTTAATACATTTTAACTTAGTTTGTATTTATTACTTTGTAATTTTTTGAACGATATTACATACTTAAACTTAAAAATAACTAATAGTTTACTTTAATACGAAAATAATTTAAACTGTATTTTTATTGTTGTAAATATTGTTATCAAATATACGTAGGTACTAGTAAAATTTCGTTTTGATTTTATCTTCTATTAACAAGCATCCTAAATAACGGACAAACTTTAGCTGTGTCGTTACAAATAACGAAGCTATTGTTTCGTGCTTGCCGTTGCGTTATAATCGACCGTTTCGCTATCAAGACAATCTCAAAAGCTTTCTTCAAATTGACTAACGTATAGGTACCTATTTAGCCGGCGGCGTTGAATAGCACAAGCTTTTACCAAACATTAACTTTAACCTTGATATTCTAAGTTAATTAAACTTGCACATGGTGTGTTGATATGAAACATGATAGTTGCTTTCGTGAAACATTATTATCTATAGAAAAGTACATCTATGAACAATATTTTATCTCAATTGAAAACATTTCATTTTTTTAGCATACTCATATTATTATTTTACTAAGAAACTAAGGTATATACGTGTAAAAACACGTACGAAGATATTTCAATTTTCAAAAACTGACATTTTCACTTAAATTTTCAAATTTAAAAATCATCACAGTCTAAAAAGTCTTAAACGCCAAATGATTTCATTGGTACGGCCTGTGGTACGGCTGAGTAGGTACCTACGCTTATTGCGATCCCAAACTCATTGGTTGTCGCTTGCTTGTCAAACTATTCTGTTCGTAGACTGACATTTGTGACAATTGACTTTTTAATCACTGACATCAATTTAAAACATTAAAAAAAAAACAGGTGGCAAAGAAAATCTAATACATTCAACAGTAGCAATGACGTCATCATGCATTTTTTCGTTTATTTTTTTCTTTCTTCAAAACGAAGTTCAAAACTTAATAATGAAATAACTCTTTTCAAAGAGAAGTCTAACTATATACCTACTCCAATGTGGATTGGTCAGACCTCCCACAATACTTCTAACAAAATAACTGGACACGGTTACAACTGGGCTATCAACACATAAATAACCTGAGGTTAAACGTTTTATTTCATCTGTTCCAACCATTATTCCGACTTATGTGCTGCGAAAATCTTTTGTTTACACCATTGTGGCTACAACATCTACAAGTCAGTAACCGTACACAATGCCCTCGTGGGAATATGATAATTGGATGTTCTCGCGTCTCTGTTGTGTGTTCATTATTGCTTTTCTAATATCTGGGCTGTGGGTTCATTGAAACCTTGAGGTACCCATCAACTACCAGGCAGGCGTTTGGCAGGTACCTTTAACAGATTCAGATTCAGATTCATTTATTTTTCATTACATGGTATTTTGTATAGTACGCTTAATGAACGTCATAACATTTTTTATCTACCGCCGGTTCACAAAGTTGATGCTACCGAGAAGAACAAGGCAAGAAACTAATATCTGGGCTGTGGGTTCATTGAAACCTTGAGGTACCCATCAACTACCAGGCAGGCGTTTGGCAGGTACCTTTAACAGATTCAGATTCAGATTCATTTATTTTTCATTACATGGTATTTTGTATAGTACGCTTAATGAACGTCATAACATTTTTTATCTACCGCCGGTTCACAAAGTTGATGCTACCGAGAAGAACAAGGCAAGAAACTCGGTAGTTACTCTTTTCAAAATTTACAATTTTTATAATTTGATCACATTACATTAACATTGAACAAGTGGAGCTGGAGATACATCGCACCAAGCATTTCTATCGTTCAAGTAGTCATTAATTTTATAGAAAGCTATATTAAGGAGGTTTTGTTTAATGTAAGACTTAAATTTATTCTCTGAGAGACAAGTAATATTTCCGGGTATTTTATTGTAGAAGCGAACACAGTTCCCCATAAAAGATTTTGATACTTTACTTAGTCTAGAGCTAACTATAGGAAAAGCCAGAAAGTAGTAAAATCCACCTCTTGGTTTAGATCGTTAGATCGTTCTAGAAACAGGATTAACAGACTGTTTACATTTGTGTTAGACACCGTTCAAATAGTTACAGATTAGGTGGTAGATAAAAAATTTAACAACGTTAATTAAGGGTAAACAAATACCATATAATAATTAAGATTAATATTTTTTTTTAAAAGCTTATTAATACTTTTTTTTTTCTATTTTCGTGCATTGTAATCGGAACCAAATATGTGTGCCAAATTTCAGCTCGATAGCTTCAGTGGAAGTGGGTGAAATATGGATTGCAAGATTCCAGGACATACATACTCGTACATACATAGATACATACGAGTGAAGTTAAATAAAAGCTTTTAAAAATAAATTAATCTGAATCTAAATCTATCAACACGCTGTATACAGTACCTCTTTATGTCGAACCTCGGTAAGTCGAAAACGTCCAAAACTCGAAGACAAGGTTTTGTTCCCTGCCTTGCCCCAAAACAACCATTACTCGGAATCTCAACCCTCTATTAGTCGAAATAATTAGTGAGTCCTTACAAAACAAACCATTTCGCCAAAAATAAATTGGATCTCTGTATCATGAACATACTAGCAATGTTTTATTTTATAACATAACAACTCGGTTATTTGAACTTTATTACCTCTATTGCTCGAAGAAACATAAGTAACAGACTTAAATTTGCCGACAATGTACACTATTGTTTCCTAGAAACTCAGATGAATAAAAAACATCTGAGCCTAGAAAGCAATTTAGGAGGTAGGTAGTTATACAATAAGTATGATTAACAATTCTAAGAAATGGTAAAGGAATTTATGACGGACTTAAACATGGACTTTCTTGTTGATGTCAGGGTGTTTCAACTGGGTTCTTCAAATTAATTTCATTTCAACTTTACCGAAACAAGTCATTTGTAAAAAATGCCTTCATTAAATAATTAAAATTGGTACATGTTGGGAACCTCGTTGATGTCTATTACATAATTTAAATCTTGCAAATGTCGAAAATTCTGTAACTCGGATTTTTTGGCGTCTCCCTTCCCTTGACGTTCGACTTAAAGGGGTTCTACTAATATGTAAATAAAAAGCTTGAAATCAGAATCGTATTACCTACGTACCTAACCTGTCATTTATATGGCTGTCCCTGTATCGAATTGAGGACTTGACTTTCGAAGACAGACACTGCCATCAAGCCACAGAGTCTGTTAATATATTAAACATGAGCCTATTGAATAGCTAAAACTTATTTAGTACCTTTAATAAAGTGGTCGTGAATTTCCAGGTGAAATTCCGTCTGATGGAACATGTGTTTTGCCACTATGTATTTCTAAAAATAGTTATAAAAACTAGGCGTTTAATCTTAATAAGTTACTAAAATAATAAAAGTCGTTATTAAGATAGGTTATTCATTTCAGCCGTTCTTTTACGGCCGAAATTAATAACCTATCTTTGTATTAATGGATAGATTTGCCTATCTGAGATAGATATTTGACATATGCTCCATATAAAATGTGTCAAATAACTATCTCAGATAGACAAATGTATCCAAAGATAGGTTAATAAAATTCGTTTTTAAAGTTCAATTGGTACCCAAAGGGGCGGTCAGTAATTGTAATTTGGCACAGTTTACAAAGTATTGTCCTTGATGTCTCGATGACTAACGTTTTTCGAAGAAAGTTCCGCATATCTACATGGAATGCTTCGGTTAAGTGTTACGCACAGTTAACTTTATTTCGACATAAAAATTCATGTTGTGCTTCGTGAATGAGCACAAAATATTACCTACCTATCATAACGTAGGTTTCATTTTCACGTCAGAAGAGATAACACTAGTAATAATTTAATTTAAACTTTTTATATTGAATAAGCAAACTGTTGAGAAAACTAAGTAGGTAATTAATTATACTCCATGTCTTATGAATAAATACATAAATACACTTTAATTTTTGGGTATACACAATACAAAAGTTATTACTATGATTTGTAAGTTGTGACACTTTAGTTACAGGGACATTTTTGTTTAAACTTTTTTTTGTACTTACGCACCTTATTCGCGCAATCACTTTTCAATATTATATCACGTATCACACACCATAACCGTATCCGCAATCATATATTACAATTAAACATTCACCAATTAAATATACGTAATTTAAAATTATTTTATACAAAACATCTTTATCTTCCTACACACACCGCTAAGTTTGAAACGTACTGTCAAAAACTTGCACCACCGGTCTCTGAGACTGGATTTGTATTATTAGTCTCCCTCTCACTCTTCTTGTCCAAGTAAACACTAGGATGGAAAGAGACAACTATATTCTATCAACAGCTGCGCCTAGAATCTGCAGATAAAGCCTTTTTGCACGGGTAAAAGTAACGGGGTTTTCTTGAGATGCGTGAGGTGAGTCGGCGAATACGGGCTTGGTTGCGGCAGAAAGAGATGTACGTAGTTAGGTCATTTTTAAAGGGCGATTGAAATAGTTTCATTAAGGTCATGGCAGCTAGAACCACTAATGTACCTAGGTATACACACGGACTGATTTACTTTTGAGAATATTTAAATACTAATTTATATCTATCAGCCCTATTAGTTCCACTGATGGACATAGGCCTCTCGTAAACGAAACCCGACTCTACATAATTCATGAAAAATGTGCAAAATAGTCGTTTGGTAACTGAGTTTATGTAAAGTTTCAAGTTACCGAACATGGAGCGAAATTGGCAAACATTTATAATGAATGCAAATAGAAAAATGACATTATAGTTTGATAGTAGAAGGTTACGTAAAACTACGCTATTACGACTATTTAAAAAGTCGCATAGATGCAACTTTAATATAATCTATACTTCTTTACTAATGTTATAAAGAGGAATGATTTGTTTTTAATGTTTTGAACAAAAACTACTGGACCGATTTCAAAAATTCTTTCACCATTAGAAAGTTGCATCGTGAATAGTGACATAGGCTATATATTACTAGGTGTATACGAAACTATTGTTATGTCTAATTCCACGCGAGCGAAGCTGCGGGCGTCCACTAATTAAATTATAAAATGATATATGTAATTGCATACCATATACCTACATACGAGTACATACAACCAACATCTAGCAGATAGTTAGGAAGTTTGTTTCTCTTTTTACTAAAAATTGAGAGTTGCAAAGATCTGCTCTGTGAATATTGCGCTGTAGCAACGAGTTGGAGGATTTAACGGCAAGCTCGATCGTCGGAAGTATTTAAACACCAAAAAGCGACATAATATCTGTCATGGGCGTTTACGAATGCGTAGAACTTTATAATCGTTTTTAACTAAAAATTGCATAAGCTGATAGTTGAGTACTAATATGGAACATAATACATAGCTCACAACTAAGTATTTTACCCACTCTCTGTGTGTGTGTGTGTGTTAAATATGGAATAATTATTGTTTTCTTTGGATATTTTTTTTCCTGGCCTAGTTATGAGGTTGAGGGGTTTGTGAATTATTGGATTTTGATTGGTAAACATCATCCATCCATCAGCCTTTCAAGGTCCAATGCTGGACATAGGTCTCCCTAAATCGACACCACTCCTCCCGATCCTACGCCCTCTGAATCCTCTAAATGGTAAATAATGATCTAAAAATTAAATATTTAAAAATTAGCCAGCCTTTAGAAACATGAACTAAATAACAATGTTCATAAAATTACATTTTGAGCAGTAAAACATGTTGGACTAAATATTTATTTTGAACTGAATTGTAGATACAGTGTCGATTTAACTGTAGCCTACTTACTGGTTGTTTTCTGTGTCAGTCACCTATAACACAGGTTTATGTCTACTATGGGGTCAAGTATTATATTATATTCAAAGTAAAATTAGTATTTAAATTTAATATAAATGTCAGGAGTTAACAGTATGTACAACTGTGAGTGAAGGTGCCTGTTAGTATGTTGTATCAGACCTTTTAACTTTTAACATATCTGTAACTTTGCTAATTCGTTGCATCAGGCGTTGGCCGACAATCTCATAGTTTGTGGCTTGTGTTGTGTTGTGTAGAGTTTGTAGCGAAATTTTCAACTATAAAAGAGTGCTAATTGTAATAATCACATCCTATTAAACGTGTACTGAGCGCTCGCAGAAATTTTCGAGCCCACTGGGCCACAAGAAAACTTCTTCAAAGCTATTCGTAAATAAAGATACGTGCCGTCGTTAAGAAGAAAAACCTGATCTTTAAAGGTGAAATTATTATAATAATGTTTAGTTACCAGTCACTGGCCATTTATTATTAACATTGTTATTATAATTATTAACAATTATGGTAAAATAATTACAATAAATTAAATAAATGAAATACAGTACGTAGAAATACATCAAGTCGGTGGGATAGGTTTAATTAAAAAAATATAATATTAAATTAGTACGAGTGTAAAAACTGTAAGATCAAATTTAATCAGATGTGTAATCAACTAAACTTTTGGTATGATTTCTCTTAATTTCCACGTACATCGGCACGTAAGTTGACTTACGAATGCTAGAAATAGAGTTTTCTAATTTTCTTCTATATTTCTCTGAATTTTCCCTTAGTAGAGTACTTAAATTCTTATGTAACGAATTTCGATAATGACCATTTATCTGTGGAACGTATGTTTGTGTTACATATTCATCATCTTGAATCGATTCGAATGTCGAGGGTTCGTTTGTATTCGTAGTATCGTAATTTTTCAGCTTTGCTATGAGGGTTCTAGTTTCAACATCTTTCACTTCTCTTTCTATTTGATCACTGAAATTCGTAATTTCTGTTACTTCCAACTGTTTTTCGTCAGATTTTCGTAGGTTTAGATAATGATCAGGTATTTTTGCATCTTCTGGGCTAAACTTGATCACTTCTGGGGACTCCGTTGTGATACTTCCTGAGTTAGCGATTCCCATGTCAACTAAAGGTACAATTGGGGTCACAATAGGAAATATTGGAGGTGTAGTAATTCTTTCTGCTAATGGAATTATACCGGAACTTCCGACATGGTAATCTTCGACGTGGGAAGAATTAAGAATAGGATAACTGCTGGTAATTGTCTCAATGGCGTTTTTTGTAGAAGACGTTATAGGCTCAGCTAAGGTACTTGGTACATCCAGTTTTTCAGTAATGTTTTCAGTTTTGGTGACTTCTTTTTTTACTGAATAGACGTTAAGATGGACTACCATTTTAGGTAATGTAGTTGAATCCGTACCATGAGATGAAGGAATAATATCATGAGCCCTATTTAAAGTAGATATATTGTGTTTTATTTTACTTGAAAATCGTGAACTCTTTTTGTTTGATGTTCGTAATAAAGGAAAGGATGATTTTCTTCTGAACTGAAATCTTGGTCTTGAGGTGGTTATATAAATTTTATCTACCTCCGTCGGAGAATGTAAAGGACTGATATTATTGTCTGATTTACTTGAACGGATAGGAAATAAATTAAGCATAACTCCAAATGACTTCATAGAATTTTGATCTTTAAAATTTTTGCTTTCGTTAGAACTTGATTCGGGAAAAGTTTCATCATTGCATGAATATCCAATACAAGGTCTTTTTCTGTTTGGTATTGGTTTAAAATGAGGAATCAAAGGTGACATTTCATTAACAAATTGTAGTTGTGGTGCTGGTGCAAATCGAAATCCTTCTGCTAGTAGATTTATTTCTCCAGGATGATCTGGTTTAAACGTGTACAAGGGATCAAATCGATGTTTTGATTTAAAGTCATGGTTTTCAGAGCTTTGTGTAATAAGATCACGTTCATCAGTGTCTTTGTTTGCATTTGGTAACGGTTCTACAAAAATTCCAGAAAAAGCTATTCTATTGCTTGTTTGTGTTTTATAATCACCAAATTTGGCATTGATGGTATTTTCTAGATATTTGATAATCTCATTTAGGTTTCTTAGTCTTTGTGCATTTCGATAACTTTCTATCCAGCTTCTTGAAGCATATGATTTACCGTGTGTTTTACTGAAAGGAGCAGGTATTGGATTTTTATATTCATACAAAAATGGTCGAGGGCTAGTTCTTCTGATTGCTCGATATTTTTCTGTTGTTAGTTCTATCCGTCGTATATCTGGATAGCGTCTCTTAGCACGATTAGTATCAAACGTCTCTAAAGATGAATCCGAGTAACTATTTTCTTGCATTGCATTTACAAGAAGTGGCATTTTTTCATAATAATCTTGATCGAATCCAAAATAGCTGCGATCTAATCTATCTGCAATAGGATGATCATTAAATACAGTTGTTTTATTTCTTATAAGATATCTTCTATTTTGTACTATATTTGTTTCTACAACAATCATATATTCGTAGATCAGTAGA
This sequence comes from Carterocephalus palaemon, assembly GCA_944567765.1. Classification (NCBI taxonomy): domain Eukaryota; kingdom Metazoa; phylum Arthropoda; class Insecta; order Lepidoptera; family Hesperiidae; genus Carterocephalus; species Carterocephalus palaemon. The sequence goes on from OX155643.1 coordinate 13,998,084, forward strand.
ACTATCTGAAACAAGAAAAACATGAGAATTACTTTAAAGAAGAAAGGTAAATTTTTGCATCAATTACAATTCCAAAATGTGCTCAAATAAGATATTTATATTTTGCTATGTAAGGAGAGCGAAGTTAATAAAACCATATTCTTAACAATAATAGCATTTTAATATATTGACTAAAATTAATTAATCAGCCTTGAAAAAGAAGAAAAAAAGAATACAAGAATTCACGTATTCTAATCGAAAATGTAGTTATTCGTTTCAACATCAAATGCATCATCTTGGGGCTCGTCCTGTTTCCAATCATGTCTTTGAATCTCTAAATAAGTTGATCGCCTCAAAGGTATCATGGATTGTGTAGAAGTGGTGTTTTCTTCCAATTTATCAAAGTCCCATTGATAAGTGTCGTCTAAAACAGCAGTGATATTTTCAACGTAATTTGTAGTCGACTCGTTGTTAAGTATTTTAATCGCCTCTTCAATCTGATTAAGTGTAGTTTCGTTTGCTATGTTTTTGTTAAAAACTTCATGTAATTCCGTATCATTAAGGTTCAAATTGATATTATGACCATTATATGATAAGTTTTGTTTTGGTATCTTAAATTTATTTTCTATAGGTTTAGTATTGTTAATATGATATATAGTTATGACTTTATTTGGTTTCGTATTTTTTTCAACTGGCGGGACTGTAGTTGTTGAATTATTACTGTTCGATTCATTTTTAGTTTTCCTTAGTCTTGAAGTTCGACTATACACTGAAACAGGTGCAAATCGATGTAACATGGATGAAAATTTTATTTTGTTTTTGTTGCTTGATATCAATTTTCCCGCTTTTCGTAATGAATCAACATTATGATAACTCTTTTTCCTGTCACTTCCTCCTTTTGTTGGATAATATTTGTGCTCTTTACTTTCATCCTTTATTTTCGGAGTTATGTTACTTTGCACCGATTCCAAACTACGTGCATTATCAACTTTCTCATAATTATTGGCTAGACTTTCTGTTGTTTTAGTTACTTCTATGTAATCATCATTATAAGTAAAATCAGGTTCCGAAAACGTTGAAGTCAATGCTGTGATGCCAGGTATATCAGGTGTATCATAATTTCCTCTACGTAGAGTATTATCTGCTACTGTTGTTACTATATTAGTTGAAGGTTTTGTATTCAAAGAAGCGACGTAGGTAGGATATGACTTAAGTGCTTCAGTAAGCCCAATATCGTTATTCTTGGAAAGATCGTAACTTTTTGTTGTACCAAAGTCTTCTTCAGATGCAAAATTTATTTCAAAGTTACTTAGTCTATTAGGTTTGATTAATTTCATGAGTTTGCTTGCAGTATAATCTCGTCTTGTATCAATAATATTGTTCGGATCATAATCAATAGTATATCTGTGCCTATCAAGAATTTTTTTGTATGGAAAAGTAGTTTTGATTATTTCAGGTTCGTAAATTATAGGAAGTTTCGTTATGGTCTTTAACGTGCTGGCAGAATTTTCTGTTAATGATTTAATTGGTTTAGCAGGAATCGTACTATTACACTCGTGAACTTTTTCCTTTGAAATCGATCCAGAAATGTATGATAAAAGTTGTTCAACACTAGTTAAAAGTTTTGCCATAAGTTCACCAAACTTATGAGAACATTTACAATTTTTTTTTTTCTTATCGGTAATTGTTCTTGGATTTGATTTCTGTAGTTTTATTGCTTTTTGCGTTGATCTTCTCTTCGGAATAGGTGTAGTCATTTTAATCGGTTTTCCAGTTCTATCAAAATGTTTCGTCATTGACTGAGTTGCACCTAAAGAATTTTTGTCGCTTATCATTTTATCCACATAGTTTAATATTCTTTGATAATCCCTTATCTTTCTTATTTTTGTGTAGTAATCCAAATTTCTATTTGTAGTCTTTATGAATGCTATTGGTGAAGTTTTATATTCCATATTATAAGTCTTAGAATATGGCATCTTCATCCAATTTCTTGTATCAGAAACTAAGTTGTTTGTGACTGAAATTTCTGTTGTAACCTCATAGGGTGTATAGAGTTCGGCAGGGTCCTCTTTTAATTTTTTGATATGCCCGTTTTGATTGAGTGCTTTTATTAGAATCGGAAGAAGTTTCAATGTAGTTCTGTCGATATTAAACTTTTCTTTGTTAAACATTTCCAATAGAGTTGAGTCATCAGCACTATTATTTATAAGATTCAGCCAATTATTCGTATGACTTGTTCTTCTGGCTTCGGTTATTATATTGTACTCGTAAATCAGGAGAATTACCTGAAAGTAAATAAAGAATAAGTTAGAAATCTTTTATACTATTATTGAGATGTGTTTCTAATAAAATATTATTAGAGCTTTGTGTTCAGTTGATTAGAAAAGCAGCGAAAATGATAGTTAGAAGATCTTGAAGGTCTTTAGTTAGTCAAAACAATAATACTTACCGTGAAACATGCTACACAAAACAATAACAAACACAAAAGAAGTAAGCTTATCACTAATGCACATAAAGTAAATTATAAACACAATTAATTTAAAGCAAGCACGTTAGTATAATGAGTTAGAGTATTCTAATTTATATTTTATAGGGCACTGAATTTAAATTTTGTATGTAAATTGTATGTAATTTAAATTTTGTATATGTAAAACATAAAAATTACGAAGTGTGGCGATGATACAAGATTCAGATTACTAAACATTGTATTTTATAGTGTTTAAAATATCGTCACGCATGCAGACTATTGTTCTGTGTACTACAGATTTAAAATAACTAGAATAGATAAATCCTAACCAACTATTTTACCTTAAAAACTCTTGACAGATATAAATACGTATTTTTGTGAATGATAATATCGTTTTATACGTCTTCGCAACCACAATATGGTATATACAGTAAAAAAAATCGTATTAGCAGCAAAGCTGGAAAACATAGACGTCCCACTGCTGAGCATTGGTCACAGACAAATCTGCGGGAGGTATAGAGCATACTCTATCACGCTGCTCCAATGCGGATTGGTGGAGGAGTTAGTGTAAATTCAAATCTAACCGCTTGGTCAACCAACTAACCCATTGGTCTAGTCTAGAAGGTTAGAAGTCCTGTATTCGAGCCATAGGTCGGGAAAGGTACTATTGTTTTTTTTTATTGATATTCCCAGTTGCGGGAAACACAGGTGCGACTGCGATGTAATGTTACGATAAAAAACGTTTCTTCAATAGAAAAACATCCTTCAACCGGAATCCATCTACATGTCTATTAATAACTAACTCTATGGCTGCGCAAGTGCGCACACGCATGCAACGTCACATTATTTCGCCGCTGCGGTCCGCGGACGATAATTGCTGCGATAGTTTCCTGCTTCTTGACAAGCGCCTCGTATTCACAACGAATTTCTCTTTCATAATATTAACGAGCAACTGATTCGTAACGCTCAATATTGAACTTGATCACGCTATTTTTAGAGATTTATAATGGCATATCTAGTCGCAAATATCTACTTATCTGCATGATTTTCTCTATAGATTCATCATCATCATTATCACAACTCTTTCTTTGCCTCTGTTGGGCACGGGACTCCTCTCAGAGGGATTAGGCCGTAGTCAACCACGCTGGCCAAGTGCGGTATGGCAGGCTTCACATGCCTTAGAGAACATTATGAAGAACTCTCAGGTATGCAGATTTCCTCACGATGTGTCCATCACCGTTACAGCAAGTGACATTAAAATCGAACATAACTTACAAAAGTCATTGGTGCGTGCCGTTTGGGTTTGAACCCGAGGCGAGTTCGATAGCCACTGGGTTGTCATCGATTTTTTTCGGTCGTCTGTGGTCTTTTCTCTCTGTTTTATGCAGTGTTATATTGGAAGAAAATTATTTAAGTAAACGTAACTTTATTGTTCATTTTTACTTGAACAAAAATTTATTATAAATATAGATTATCTAATAAGATTAATTAATTAATGAATAATCACTGCACTTGAGTTGCTATTTAAAATAAATGTGCATTTTTTAAATGCATTAAAAAATGCAAATTAATTTTAAATGTCGTTCATTGACCGACCACGAAAATTCTTTAAATAACTTCACTCAACAGTAATTAACTACTTTGTTAATGTTATACAATCATGTCAGTATTGACTATTAAAAAGAATATAACGATAGATAAAGCAACAAAGTGAAAGTATTACTTACACTGATTTTAATAAATTATTGTTTGTTATAATGAAACCATCCACTAAATAAAACATGAATAAAAAAAGAATTTTGAATTAAAAAATTTGTAAATATACTTACAACTACAACGGTGACCGTGAGAGCGGTCGAAATGGCTGCGCACACGCATCCTTGCTTAATCTGTCTCCTTTTTGACAGTTTCAAGAACTCCTCCGTCCGCGCGTCTATGGTCCTGTACAACCCGAACTGGCTGATCCTGGAACTGACCGAGCCTTCACTGGACATGTTCACATCACTATTACCGAGCTAAGAATGCCTTGTTTACAGCACGCGACCGCGCGCAAAAATGTGAAGTCTTTCCGTTTGATACCTGTAATGTTTTCTTCTTAGAGATTGTTGCTATAACTAGGGATGGAAAGGTCCTATCATTTTGTTGTCGATATATTTAAATTAATTTGATATGATTTATACGATGATAATAAATGATAACAGATGATGCGGACCGTACCACTGCCATATTCTTTAAATACCTTGTAAAAATCACTTGCTATAACGGAGAAGGACACATCGTCAGGAAACCTGCATGCCTGAGAGTTCATCATATTGTTCTCGAAGGGATGTGAAGTCTGCCAATCCGCACTTAGCCAGCGTGGTGTCCACGCCTAACCCCTCCCATTCTGAGAGGAGACCAATGGGACAAAGAAAGGGTTGTGATGAGATAGTCCCACTTTTAAGCTAGATAGTGAGAGTGAGCCTTTGCTCGCTACTGCACTCGCTTTGTCGACTCGCTACTGCATCGATATCGATACCCTCCGGCCATCACTACAAGCAGTGGTGCGTATCCGACGCGGCCGGCACTATCCCGCATAGAGCGAGTGAAACGCCGCGCCCGTACGAGTGTTTAACAGCTTTGCATATTATTCTGCTATTAACAATGAGAATGTGTGTGACTCATGATTAGTAAGTCATCCTCCCAAGGGACAGTCACATCTGCAGTAATCGATATTAGATTACAGCCATGGTTGAACCCCTTCTCACTCGAAGGAAACTGGGTTTAAATCCAAGAGACATGCGCCAATGACTTTTCTAAGTATTGTGTGTTTTATGTAGGTATTGTTGTCACTAGTTGCAACAGTAAATCAAAAATGAGTTTCCGTGTGGAAATCTGCCTGCCTAAGAGCTATGATGCTGTCGAAGGCATGTAAAGTCTGCCAATTCGCACTTGGCCAACGTGGTGGAATGTTGGTCTAAGCCTCCTATTCCGTGAGGAGACCGGTAGACAAAGCAAGGGCGGTGGTGGTAATGGTGGTGACATCATATTTCGCTGCGACCCATAGACGTCCCACTGCTGGGCACGGGTCTCCCCCACAAACACTTCTGCGGGAGGTCTAATATGATGGGGGGACATCATATTTAATTCAATGCAATTACAAAACTTTTAGAACATGTGTCGAACTCGGTAATCGTTTATTGAAAACCGACGTATAAAGCGGAGTTGTGAAAAAAACTAGTTTATTATATACAGCTTATCCTATATGAGTTCGTTCGCTGCGACCCATAGACGTCCAAGGTTTCGACAAGGCTTAACGACTGTTTCCACCATTGAAAACAATCGGGACCGACGGCTTTACGTGCCTTCCGAAGTACGGTAGCGTCCATGAAATTTTTTGCTACTAGCGGTCACCCATCCACAGACCGACCCCGCCTGTCGATCACACTGAATCGACCATTTGTCTATGGACGCTACATGAGTTCGTTACTCAATCAAAAATAACTATAATTTCTACGATCTCAGCTATTTATATGCAAGACAAATGTCTGTGTCCTGTGCATGCATATCTCGTGCTTCGGTCACTAAGTATCGAGCAGAAAGTATTCTAAACAACAATCAATACACGAACTCAGAGTCATTCAAACCATTTCATAAACACATTCTTGATTCAATATATTCCATAGATAGTTCAGTTAATAGATTATCGCCTGTCACCGAGGACGGTTATTAATCTGTATCAACGGTCGTGACCAACCGACCGTGATGTGATTATCTAATATGTATTAATGAGCAGAACTAAATAATGAAAGGAAACTTTTACCTTTATGCAAAGTTTACATTGTAGAGTCGGTTTGTAGTCAGTTTCCAATTTTGTAAGCGTCCATAGTGAAACACGACGAGAGCGGTCGGTTTGTAGATGTGACCGATAGTGGCATTTCATGGGCGCTACTATTATAAAAACAATCGTTAAGCCTTGTCGAAGACATTCGGGTGGCTTAAGAAAAATTGACACTAGGTTGGCCACTGACTCATCCACTAATCCGAAATGGAACAGTGTGGTGGTATGTTTTAGACCTCAACAGCCAGAATAGTGAGAGGTTTTGGGTTCTAGGTTATCTTCCAATTTTTGATGAATCTGCTACTGTTGAGGGCTACGCTGAAAACCAGCAGCCGTGGTTCTCTCGCAGTACCACGGCACATGCTGAGAGTAGTCCTATTTTGTCTCTCTCCTTTTCAGCTTATTTTTGTTTTGTTATTTGTTATTTGTTATTTTTATTTTATTGTGTTTGAGACAAAATAAAGATTTTCTTTCTTTCTTTCTAATCTGGGAGTATTTCTATAGTCCACATATTCAATGGAATTAAGCTTGAAGGAGAATGTCCAAGTATTGGAAGTATACTTACCTAATTTGATTTATGAATAAAAACAGTGTTCATAGAATTAAATGTTTGAAATGGCAGATTACACTATAGGTACCTAACCTATAGTATCCGTCACATAACGACGCGAAAGAGCAAAATGGTGCAGAAATGTACTACCCGATTTAGTATGCCATTTTTAGAGCGCATTTAACATGTTATCATTTTTACACTACTTAATAAATGCTTACCTAGTCGATTTATGACTAGTCTGGGTGCGTGGTCCAAATATTCAATGCATTTCCGTGTGAAGTAGACTAACCTAGTATTGAAAGTATTATAGATCATCAAAGATCTCAACATAACGACCACAGAAAATGCCTATACGTTTTTTAATTTTTAACTTTTTAATTAAAAAACATACTCTTTATGCCAGACTTGGCTTGTAAGTCGCATTTCACAAATAATACAAAAAAATATATTTGTTTTTATTTATTTTATAAAATATTTTTCTACAATTTTAATACATAGTATTAGTTAAGGCAGTGTCGTTTTCGATGTTTTTTTGAGTATTACAATAATTAAAATTATTTAAAAATAATCACTAGAGTTATAGTAACTACGAAGTAATAAGAAGCTCTGTTATATTACATACTTATATCCAGTAAGTATCATTATTTCGATGATGCCCATGTTGATCTATCAGTAATTATAATATAATTGATACATAATTATGACTTTAAAATAATAGTAAAGGACAAATAATAGATCACAATTACATTAAATTACACATATTCTAGAAAATAATGTTGTTTATTCAAACTGTAAAACTTGAAATGGTCTAAAATGGTTAAAATTTAAATAGGTATTTCACAAAATATTGGTTTTAAAAAATGCCAGCTTTACACGATACTAGTAACTTAACGACATCTACAAGTACATACAATAACAACATCTTATAATTTAAGTACATAGCAGCTTTTACTCTTCTAAAAAGAGCCTTAAGCAGATAAAGGTGACCTACAAATGTTTCCTAGTAGGTATACATATATAGATGAATAATTAAGGGAAAATAAAGTTGGTTAAGAAACTCAATTATTTCGTACAGATCAATCATATATCTAGTATCTATTAAATTCCACCAATCTGAGAGTAACGTCACTAGAGCTAGTAACTAGTACCGTGTAAACGTGACGCATCGCAATGTTTTATTAATTTAATAATGATGCAGTTCCTTAGAACATTGTTTGACAGGTTTTGTCCACCATAGAATTTACCTTAAAAATTTACTAAGTAGTTACAACTCATCTCATTTTCTTCTTTGCATTCTTAGTCCATGTCCATTGCGATATTTACATAATAATGAAGAATTAAAACAATAACAAAAACGCTTGCGACTTGAAATACGTCCGTACTTCGTTTGGTATCACAATTAATATTATGGCATCATAAAGTCCCTTATTCTAAACAATATTAAAACCCGAAGGGCACCGCTGGTTTGTCGTAGTAATAGCCATTGTCGGGATCGAAGGGCGGCCTTGTAGTGTAGGGTCGCCTTGTCGTGACGGGAGGCACGTACGTAGGGAACGTCGGCCGTTTTGTCGTGATGAAAACTGGCGCTTGTGTCGTTGACGAGATGTAAATAGGAGGTCGTGTAGTTGAAGGAACGTACGGCGGCCTCGTTGGGTATGTGAAAGGATTTGGCGGCTTGGGGTAGTCGTAGCCAGTTGTGCCTTTGGTGGGGGGTTGAGTTGGGGGTGGAGGGCGAGTTGGTGGAGGTGTTGGCGGGGGTGGGGGGCGAGTTGGAGGAGGAGTGGGGGGTGGTGTGGGTCTAGGAGGGGGGGTTTGCCTTGTAGTTGGGGGTAAGTAAGTTGGGGGTTGAGGTGGCGGCGTTCTCCTAGTAGTTGGGGGTAAGTAAGTTGGGGGTTGAGGTGGCGGCGTTCTCCTAGTAGTTGGGGGTAAGTAAGTTGGGGGTTGAGGTGGTGGCGTCCTTCTTGTAGTTGGGGGTAAGTAAGTTGGGGGTTGAGGTGGCGGCGTTCTCCTAGTAGTTGGGGGTAAGTAAGTTGGGGGTTGAGGTGGTGGCGTTCTTCTTGTAGTTGGGGGTAAGTAAGTTGGGGGTTGCGGTGGGGGCGTTCTTCTTGTAGTTGGGGGTAAGTAAGTTGGGGGTTGAGGTGGGGGCGTTCTTCTTGTAGTTGGGGGTAAGTAAGTTGGGGGTTGAGGTGGGGGCGTTCTTCTTGTAGTTGGTGGGGTGTACGGTGGTAGGGTTGGCCTTGCGGTGGTGGGGTATGTGAATGGCACCTTTGGTGAAGGATAAGTGTAGCCAGTTGTCCTTGTTTCTGGCAATAAGGTGGAATAGGTTGGTGGTCTTCTGGTTGTTGGCAGTGGTGGTGGTGGCGGGGGCCTGGTTGGTGGCGGTGGTGGTGGTGGGGGAGGCCTGGTTGGAGGCGGCGGTGGTGGTGGGGGAGGCCTGGTTGGAGGTGGAGGAGGGGGAGGAGGTGGCCTTGTTGGTGGCGTTGGTGGTGGGGGAGGTCGTCTTGTGGTCGGTGGTGGTGTTGGTGGAGGCGGCCTGGTGGTAGGTGGAAGGTACGTAGGCCTTGGCGTTTTTGGTGGCGGGCGCGTCGGCAGAGGGAAGGGGACCGTTGGTTTTGGATAGTTGTATCCAGTAGTTCTGGTTAAGTCTAATATTGTGTTGTACGTTGGCGGTCGTGATGTTGGTGGTGGTGGGGGTCTGGTTGGTGGTGGAGGTGGCGGTGGGGGTCTGGTTGGTGGTGGAGGTGGTGGAGGGGGAGGCCTGGTTGGTGGTGGAGGAGGTGGCGGGGGAGGCCTGGTTGGTGGTGGTGGAGGTGGCGGTGGTAGCCTGGTGGTTGGAGGTGGGAATGGGATTCGAGGAGTGTTGTAGTAGTAGGTTGTAGGCTGTGGGGGTAGAGGCCTCGGGGGAGGCGGCGGTCGTGGGGGCCTTGTCGGTGGTGGAGGTGGGGGTCTGGTTGGTGGTGGTGGTGGTCTGGTTGGCGGTGGTGGTGGTCTGGTTGGCGGTGGTGGTGGTGGGGTCCTTGGGGGTTGAGGTTGTGGTGGAGGGAAGGGTATTTTGGGTTTATCGTAGAAGTATCCGTCATCGGGCTTCGGTGGGGGCGTTACTGGCGGTCGCTGCGGCGGGAGCGGTGGTGGCGGTGGCGGCGTTCGTGGTGGCGGTGGCGGCGTTCGTGGTGGTGGTGGTACTGTTCGTGGTGGTGGTGTTGGCGTTTGAAATGGCGTTCGTGGTGGTGGTGGCGGTGTTCGTGGTGGTGGTGGCGGGAAGGGTATCTTCGGCTTGGGATAGAAGTACCCGTCCTCGTTCAGGTCAGCGGTGATGGGGGCGCCGAGGACGGCATAGTTCTGGCTGGGGTAGCTGGGTATGGCGCGCGCTGGCCGGTCCGCGCGGCAGGTGCAGCACACCGCCAGCAGGACCACCGCTATGTGCAGTGACAGCCTCTGGAAGCGGGAAAACAGAGGTTTACATATCAACGTATTCACTGTACACCTTTTTTTGTTAGTTTAACGAGTGGGAAACCTTGAAAAGGTACCCGGTCCCTCCCACGACGTCAGACGGACGGTCCACAGCGGACTTTCACCCACTAAAACCCACTCGGTGGCCTACTCCGGCGCTAGGAGGGCTCCGGGTTCTCTGGTAGAACGCGCCAGTGCCTTCCAGCGCTACGCCCAAGACGGGCTCTTCCCGGTTTACACAACGCTGTGCAGCCACAAACAGCGTCGTCTTTCCCGGGGTCACAAGATGGAGGATTCGAGCTCTCACTCTCACCGCCCGCAACCCCAGAAGTCCCCTTTTAGTCGCCTTTTACAACAGGCAAGGGCTACCGTAGCATTATTCTGGTCCCGCGCTACAGGGACTTACTATTATTTATTAATTACTTCTCTACTGGTCGGCCTATTTTCGACATATATCACACGTGATTTAGGTGGTAACTTCAACTATAAATAAAGAAGAATTATAATAATTCAGGGAAAAAAAGAATGTATGATATGTTATGTTAATTTATTTTTAACTACTGACCCATCATAATTAATTTCAAGGCTTTATAAAAGCCTAATTCTTATTTTAAGTATCATTAGCAAAACTCAAAAACAATTTCGTCGTAGTAAGCGACATTGAGAAATGTTGGCTCAAGATGAACTTGATACAGCAATGTTTAATAGAATTTTAAAATATTTAACATTTTGAACCGAGATGTCAAGGATAGTGTGCATGGCGCAACGTCTGCTTGGTTTAAATCAAATCACAGATCAAACATTGGACAGACGTACCTTAACGTACATTAGTCTATACTAATATTATAAAGAGGAAAGATTTGTTTGTTATGTTTTCACACAAAAACTACTGGAACGATTTCAAAAATTATTTCACCATTAGAAGCTGTATCTTCCCTTTGAGTCTATATAATATTACTAGGTGTAAAGGAAACTATTGTTATGTCTAATTCCACGCGAGCGAAGCTGCGGGCGTCCACTATTTCATATAAACAAAACGCGTGACGGATCTTAGATCTACAGGCTTCTCTTAGTTTCATCGCTTTATATATTAGCATCGGTGAATAATGTATGTCTGTCTATTACCTCGTATCGTTTACATGCAAGCATGTTATATGTATGCCCTTTCCATATTAGCACTGTGATTTATTCTGTAGCTAAAATAACTTCTGTGACCCTTAGGTCGCGCTTGTCGAGGAAACGCGATCTGTGGTGATCTTTTGATGATATCGTTTTCTCCAAGTTGGCAATATACGCGATTTGACAGCAAAAATGTATTTTTTACGCCAAACCACTATTGTGAACTATGACGCAACTGTAGAATTACTCGTCTGAACCTCGAGGCAGGTTTGTTTATCTGCCGGAGAGATATACTGAGTACGTACAATTCGACTAAAAGCGTAACTAAAATTATTTTGTTTTTACAGGATTTTATTTTTAATATGTTTTTGTAAGTCAATTCTTGCAAGCTGAATTAGAAGCACGTCATCTTATTCGGAGTTGTATATACAAGATATGTTGATTGGAATTCCCAGTAATAGTTGAGAGTCTGGATTTGTGAACGGTGGTGTATGAAAATCAGGTCACAAAACGGGACCTAAGCTAACTGGAGAAAAGTACTAGTGAACGAAATAAATATTAATTAGGGTATATCGAAATAAATATTTATTTAAGAACGGACCCTCTGTACATATCATTATAATACCAACTATCCGCTGGCGCCCGTGACAATTGTGACAAATCATTAACAAAACTCCTAAGAGTATTGTTCAAGGTCAGTCATAGATGCGTTGCTACAAATTTTTTTTAACTTAGCCCTACATAACAGAGTAATTATAAAATATGTAAGGACAGTTGTAAAATGTATGTATTAGAATTTATGTATTAGACAGAGAAACGCGAAATACCTGCTGGTATGTATTAGATTTTATGTATTAGACATACTCGTAGAATCGCGAAATACCTACTGGTAAAATTTAATTTGCATAGGAATATCACATTATTTGCTACAATAGTCATCTTCCACGACAATTTGAATCGAAAGCAATAAACAATCGGCATTGCTTTTGGCCAACTGGTCTTTCCAAACACGGCCATTATGTTGGCGTTACGACTGTACCAGCATATGTCATCTGTACATTGTAATGGCTCCTATTGTATTTGTATCAGTATAAACAGTTTGTTTATTGGTAAACAAATTACACACAAAATACAAAAACAGATTACAAACCAGTCGCGGTCGCCAAGCCGTTATTATAAAATAAATAAATAATCATGGACATTCTCACACCAAGCCATCTGACCCCAAGCTACGTAGAGCCTGTACTATGGGTGTCAGAGACTGATATACATACCTACATACATAAATATTTTTAAATATATACTTAAATAGATAATATTATCATCCAGACACAGAACAAACACAAGTGTTCGTCACACAAATGTTTGTCCTGATTGGGATTCGAACCCACGACCCCTGGCGTAACAGGCAGCGCCAACTGGCCTGTGAAAAACGTAAGTTTAATATAGTACTGCACTTAAATAAGATAATGTCAATGTAATCAAATAATAGGAATATAGAAGTTTGTGCCCCTAATATACATAGAATGTTTTTTCTTGTTTTGTAGTAGGTCCTACCGCAATACAGGTTACATTCCGTATTTGCAGTACTATTCCATGTTTGGTTATTTTCCCCAATGTTTTATTTGTCGCGTAATATGGTAAGCTGGGTGCCTATTGCCAAAAATAAACTGTTCAAACATTAAATGGATGTGGTTGGTTATCAACAAGATTTGTTTTTCGAAGCGATAAGATTTTCTGAAGACGATTAAAAGGTTAAAAATTATCAGTGGCACATACCTGGACCCAACAACGTCTGTGAGTTGTAGTCAAAATTATTACTACAGAATCATACAAGTACTAGTGATCCGTTGCCAATGGATACAACACAAATACCACAGCGTACGTATGCTTGTATGCTTTTTAGGAAATAGGATAACTCAATGCAAATTCCTTTGCAAAACCATTTCACATTATCATACGTAAATAGTCGTAAGACTCATTATTATCACATCCTCAAACACCGTCGGCACACGGGTTGGTTTACGTAAATATTTCAACGTCTTTTCTTTGAACCTGGCCCCGTTTTTATTGCCAATACAATACACATATTGCCGCTTTTGCATTTGAAGAAAAGAATTAAATATTCAAAATTCAAATTTAGAAACGTGCGTCGAATAATGGTGGAAAAATGGTTAGCTATCGTTTGACAGATTTGTGCTATTTTCAAAATTTTATTTGGTACACACTGTTTAAAGTTGTCAGGTTTTTGGATTGATTAAATAAATTATTTAAAAAAAAACTTGATACTGGCAAATGCACTAGATGTGGAAGTTTATGTAAGAAAATGGTATAGAAAATATTAAATAAGACTGTTTTCTTTCGTCAATTAATCAAGCCCTGATTAAAAAAAAAAAATCAAAACCATTTTGAATTTAAGCCAGAGCTGATAAAGGCCTAGATCAGCCAAACTCTTCATTGCGGATTGGTGGAGGGGTACTGTCGGATGTTTTTAGGCCACCCGAAGGCCTTCGACAAAGCTTAAACGAATGTATTTACTGTAGGATGTATACAACAACCGGGATCGACAGTTTCACACATTTTCTCCGAGGCATGGTAACTCCCATGAAATTTTGCAACTAGCGGTCACTAGTCGTCTATTAACTCAAACGATCGACGTAAGCCATTGGGGCTGTAAACGCTTCGCTTTAATTAGAAACTAAACAATCATACTCAAAAAGTCAGTTGAATCCGATTTCAGGCTCATAAAATCCTAGTTACAATTGTCTTTTAATTACTATGCAAAGTAATCAGCAATTGACGAACGACTGACATGGCATTTGGGGTAGACATAACATAAAGTACAAACAATACTCTATTCGTCAGAAGGTTCATTGATAGCCACTGTCACCAATTAGACGATGATCTAACCTCTGCTTGACACAGAAATAAATGTCGTGGGATGTGTAACGGATTTATTTATTTGACACGTAAATTTAGTCTATATGAGAAGTAACTTGAGAAAACATGAATGCTGAAATTTTGGTAAATAGATAATTGTTTTGTAGGTATTGTTTTGTAGATAAGTTTAAATAACATTCTCTAGTCAAGTCTTGAGAAGAAACGTACTGTGTCAAAATTCCAGACTTGTTGCTAATGGGCAAGAATCAATCCCAACTATTAGTCAGTTAACCCCACTGCTGGACTTAATTCTATTTAATATTTTCCCGACGTCTACTTTAGACTATCGGTCGACCTATTTAGAGGGCGGGTTTACCATGTTTTGAACTCCATGACCCCACTCTATGGCTTTTCCATACCATTAAGTCATTTGAATTAATTTGTGATTTTTCATAATGCTTCAAAGATTCCAAGTCTATCAATATATTTGACGGGCCCGTTGGCGCAATCGGTAGTGACCCTGTCTGTTGCGCCAAGGGTCGTGGGTTCGAATCCCACTCAGGACAAATATTCGTGTGACGAACACTTGTATTTGTTCTGCGTCTGGATGTTAATATTATCTATTTAAGTATGTATTTAAAAATATCTATGTATGTATATCAGTCTCTGACACCAATAACACAGGCTCGCGCCTACTCTGGGGTCAGATGGCCGTGTGTGAGAATGTCCTAGATATTTATTTATTATTATTATTTAATATGGTACGCAGTAGTCCATCGTCATTAATTACAGTCTATATCAGTATAATCATTGAAATATAACTATTATCTCAAGCATCCAGTAATGGCCTAATCTTTCGCTACTCTTCACACTCGACCAATGTCGCAAGGTGCCATATTCGGCCCTTGCCCTTTAAGGGAGCTTACACAATTTATTGTGTACCGATGAGCTGAGCTGTTTCGAATTGATTAATTAGGCATAAGTGCCTGCCAGGTCCAGTTTTACGGCGACACAATGACGCAATATGGTCGAAGTATGTATGTAACTCGGTGGTATATGATGATCATGAAATCACGACCATCATACACTACGTTTGATTGACTTAGCTACGCTAGAAGTAATCTTTACTGGCACATTTTCATGGAGGATACCGTACTTCGGAGGGCACGTTAAGCCGTCGGTCCTGGTTGTTTTTAATGGTGGAAGTTGAAGACCTTCGGGTGGCTTGAGAACATTCAACACTGGGTTGGCCACTAACCCCTCCACCAATCCGCATTGGGGCAGCGTGGTGGAGTATGCTATAGACCTGTCTGTGGACATCCGTGCCCAGCAGTGGGACGTCTGTTGTAGCAGCAGCAGCAGAAATAATTTTAGTCTAAGTTCAGCTGAATTCAGGAAAGAATGCGCGGATGAAGGAAGTGACGGTCAGTTATTTTGTTGAGTTTAGGGACCCAGTACACACCTGTCTAAAAATAGTACAGGCCTATTAAAAATATTAGCTGAATCTTTTTGAAACAGTGATGGCAAGGATAGGAATTTGGTCTCAATTGTTATGTGAGCTCGACAGGTCTTCAATATGATTTAATTTTAATGGTTTACTTATTTGGTTATAGGAACATGTTTTTAGCCTGATCACGGCCCTGACCTTTTAGTTATCTAGAGGATATAAAATACTGCATCCTCTTATGCAAGCGGATAACAATTCGAATGATTATTATAATAATATCACAAAGTAAATAAAACAATTATCAAATTTGTTTAAAAACTCCATACACAATTAATTAAACAATAAAAAATTAATATAAGTAGGTATGGGCACCTCCACTGATCCGCACCTCCTCCAATCCGCATTTGAACAGCGTGGTGGAGTATGCTCTAGACCTCCCGCAGCAATGTCTGTGGGCAGATCCGTGCCCAGCAGTGGGACGTGTATGGGTCGCAGCGATGGGCATTATAACTCTCGGCTATCTGAACCAAACTAGGCAGACCCTGTACTATGGGTGTCAGTGACTGATATACATATGACAGAGATACACAGAACAAGAAATATAAGTGTTCGTCGCACGAATATTTGTCCTGAGTGGGATTTGAACCCACGACCGCTGGCGCAACAGGCAGGGTCACTTCCAATTGTGCCAACGGGTGAAAGTTGTGTTGTGTTTTCATCTCCGCTGGCAGAGGACTCCACTGTCAGTTTCGATCCAAGGGTTGGGAAACAGAAATAAATGCTATGGATGTTAATAATAAAACGTGTTTGACATCGGAGCGGTTGGAGGTCACCAGTAGATAGTTAGCTGGGTTGAGATGAATATTAAATAGCTTTAATCAACCACTTAGCAGTTAGAAATAACTGATTGTGTTAAAGGTGAAACTAATTTATGTATACTTCCAGTGCAGTTACTTGTATCATATTTAATTTAAATGGAATTTGAATATTGCTACCGCAAATTAGGCAAAGAGACGCGCACATTATACGTATCTAAGTACAAATAGGTAGGTACATTCTTACTTTGCATGAGGGATTCAAGAACTCTATAAAGTTTTGGTTAGAAATCTGAATTAAAATATATTTGTAGATAAAAATAGATGTCTCGTTAAATTTTGATAACTAGTTGATTCTAAGTTTAACTAGATGCAAGAACAAAAATAAATTTTAGATTAACATCTACACAATCTAACACTGACAAAACTTGATAGTTCTTGTTAGAATTTCAATAATTAACGATGACGTATAATGATAACACTTCTATCAACCTGTTATTAATAGGCTTGACTCTAAGATACATAAAAATAACGCCTGTTTTTGCTTGAAAAGGATACGAAGATCCGTATTTTTCTTCCGGGACTAGCACTTGAGCGGCCTTTGAGTATATATAATATTTGTTTTTAATTTATACACGCCCAAACGTTTATCAATGCAAAATGTTCACGTATTTATACACCTTGTTTCGGGTGTACGAAGAACGAAAGTAGCTTGGAGGAATAGGTCGTTATAACTTGTGATGATCACAGCAGTAGGAGTTGACATTGGAATCTTAATAATTTTTGTATTAGATACTTGTCGTTCGAACTTCAATCTTATCCTAAACATTTTAAAGTGTCAGATCGAACGATAAGTATAGAATATTCAGTTTAATTATGCTTTATGAATTTGAACGGAATTCCTGGTGAACAATGATAGTGTAAGACAATGGGATCTCACGTTTGCTCTCAAATAACGCAGAGATACAAGGAACATTTTAAGATCTTACCTGATTATATTAATCAGTTATGTCTTAAAAGATTCAATTGCTGTTCTTGTAGTTATGGTTATCTAATAGTGTAATATACTGCTTACTATATATGCTGCTTAGGGTACTATATTGCTTACTGTACTATAATTGTAAACGATTAAATCATAGTTATCTTTTTATCATCAGTGCCTATAAAAATATGATTATCTGAAAAAGTTTATTTGCTAGTAGGAGTTATGTTAAATGTCATGTGGAATTTATTGTATCTCATCACGCATAACACGAAACAAAACATTTAAAATATTTTTTATTCATAAAACTCATCTCTATTTCCTTTTCGTTAGCTTATACGAAACGAATTGTTAATTTAACTTCTATGCTCAGGAAGTTGAGGCTTACAAACAATTTAAACAAACAGTACACTTAATAATTATAGGAGTGGGCACTATTTTTGTGAATACGACTCGGAAAATGGACCACAGGCGTATATGCCACTCGAAGGAGGACTTTGGGAAACCGCTGAATTCAAACCGGGAGGACTGACGCCGGACTAGCATCCATGGCACAATTGCTCGCGTAGATACAATGTGATCGACAGAGTTAAGAAACAACGGGTGCGGTCGGGATGTGGCACTATCGTTTTTCGGACTGAATTTTCGAACTGATGAATACTATCGCGATATCGTTAAGCCTTGTCGAAGACCTTCGGATAGCTTAGGAATACCCGAAACTGGGTTGGCTACTAACCCCTCCACCAATCTGCATTAGAGCAGCATAGAAGAGTCTCTAGACCTCCTGCAGCTTTGTTCGTAAGTGTGCCAGTGCATCGATGAATCAAAAGTTGAATTATTCACGCATTCAATAAAACCTCATCATAACAGCCGGTTTTTCACTTAACTGCGAATTCCACCGAGCATACGAGAAACGTTGAGAAACAGTCCCATCTTCGGGAAACCCGTGTGGTCCCGTCCAAGGCCTGGTCTGCAACTGTTGCTTAAGCTTCGATGTAAGCGTTGCGTAACATCGTTGTCTGACTAATTGCAGTGAGCGATAAGCTAGTGCTTCCCGTGACAGTTAGGATACCTACCCTAAGTTTCTTCTCTCTTTTACTAATCTTATCGTTTTTTATGAAGATAAAAGTAATGAAAATCAAATTTAAAAATTAAATAAACTCCCCCGACCTAGAATACGTTCACTAAAATATAACAAACTAGTGGACGCCCGCAGCTTCGCTCACGTGGAATCAGACATAACAATAGTTTCGTTTACACCTAGTAATTTAATATTACTAGGTGTAAACGAAACTATAGCCCATGTCACCAGTGAAGATGCAGCTTTCTAATTTTGAAAGAATTTTTGAAATAGGTCCAGTAGTTTTTGTTTGAAAACATTACACACAAATCTTTCCGTTTTATAATATTAGTATTTTATTAGTATTGTATTAGTATTTAATTCCACGCGAGTGAAGCTGCGGGCGTTCACTAGTAATAAATAAAGGTGGCTTATCGTTTTAAGCACTTATTTAGTTGTCGTTGTTTTGCGTTGCACTTTTATTTCTCAAATAAATTCCTTCTATTTTATTATTCAACTTACGTGTGCTTAGAATTTGTAGAGCAGGCACTACTTCTACAAATACGACTCGGAAAACGGAGCACAGGTATAGTAATACATTAATCATAATTTTATGCATATAATTCGCTTAAACTTAGCACGTCGGGGTCAAACAAGGGTCTAATATAAATGACTCATTATATTTTGACCTCTGTTACTTTTTGCTGATCAAAAACACTGCCTTGCATCTTAATACAACCGCATGAAGTTGAAGGTCGAATTAATTATTATTTCACCGCTTCTCGGGTTCGTTGCGGGTTGAGTTGGCGTTGGGGAGTGACTCGGACGCGTATCAATTGTTACGTAGAATTAAGCTTTATGCGGTAGAAACTGTTATGAGTTCCTTAAGTGACTAAAATGCACTGAGTAAAAAAACTTTTACCTGCACTGTAATAGAATGAAAGAAAAGATCCGTTGACAGGCCCGTTGGCGCAATCGGTAGTGAACCTGTCTATTGCGCCAGGGGTCGTGGGTTCGTATCTCACTCAGGGCAAATATTCGTGTGACGAACACTTGTATTTGTTCTGTGTATGAATATTAATATTGTCTATTTAAGTATGTACATATTTAAAAATATCTATGTATGTACATCAGTCTCTGACACCCATCCTACTTTGGGGTCAGTTGGCCGTATGTGAGAATGTCCAAGATAATAATAATAATTATTATTATCTTATTTGTGACACTACAGCATTATGATTTAGGTATACAAAAACATCGGTAACTTACGTGTAATGTGCAGTGTGATCATTTAATTTCGACGGCGCGGATTTTCTGTGGTACCCGTTGGTATTGATAGTACAGGAAAGTAACCAAATATAGAATTATTTGTATGTACCGCAATACAGGTTAGATTTAGTATGTGGGGTACTATTCCATATCCATACTAATATTATAAATGGGAAAGTGTGTTTGTTTGTTTGTTTGTCCGGCTTTCACGTCGCAACGAAGCTATTAAATGGTATGGTTTTTGTGTGTGGAGATAGTGAGGAGGGTGGAGAGTGACGTAGGCTACTTTTTACCGCGGTAAAACATCCCCATGGGAAGATATCGATGTTTTGTTATTTCCTAGATATTTAGTTCCGGATATTGTTAATAGATGGCGTAAGTACAATTTAGTTAAGTAGTTAGTATAGTGGTTAAGTAGTTAGAATCTTTTAATCGTGGAACTGTCACTATTCATACACCACAAATGTGTCATGTATGATAAACAACTCATTGTTAATTCCCTTTTACCACGCGGGCGGAGCCGCGGGCAAAAGCTAGTTTGGTTATATTCCCCTAATATGCATGAAAATGCAAAAGGTTCCATTAAGCTATACATTATTCGGGATCAGGTTGAAGACAGTATTATCCGATCGATAAAGTTAAGTGAATTAGATGTATGACCGCTAGTGGCCAAATTTCTTGAGCGGTTCTATGATTCGGATGCAGGTTAAGTCGCATGATCCGACCAAGTTCATTTCAACTGTAAAACAATCAACCATGTTAAGGTTCATAGTTGAAGTTACCGGCTTACTCACGTGTGATTTAAGTCGGAAATGGGCCGACTAGTATCGATCTATTACGATGATCATCTTCAGGAGTGAACGCGCTCGTGGCGGGCACGGCGTACACTTGTTAAGGTTCTTCAATAGGTTGGCCACTAACCCCTCCACTTACCTAACATTGGAGCAGCTGTTATATAGATGACCACTATGAAGTATTCTGTAGCCCAACGTGGAACGAATCGCTCGGAATGAATGCTCTATCTTACCTTAGCGATTTAAGCATTTTTATTTGAAAGAAAACAAAGCTATTTGGAAACTTGTATGTAAGGCAGCTTTATTCTTTTGTTGGGTAACTGTTACTCAATATCCACCAATAATATATGCATTCATATTTTATTTAAAAGCCTATAAATTTTACGTTCACTTGACAAGTCACTTAATCAACACTTGTGTTTTCAAGTTAATACTTAACATAAACCTAAGAATATTTGACTAATCTATAACTTGTGGCTTGTTGTCAATGACATAATTTTTTTGCGTTATTAATGATTAATTTATAAATAAAAACTCAGCAAGACGGTGTTAAGGTTTTACATCACATTGCAAAAATGTATAAGCGAACACTTAAAGAACTCAATTATGTGAAGTTCGATGTTAAATACTAATCGAGTGCTGAGTGCAAAATATTAAATTAAAAATCTATTGAAATATAAAGAATAATAAAATATTATAAATTACTTTGATTTGACTAGCCATTATAGCTTTTGACCCTAATAAATAGGTCGGTCAAAATTTATAACAATGCAATTTTGAACTTGCCAAAGGAAAAGACATCAACGGGATCTTTATTTAAAATAAATAGAACTAAGTAGGAATAAAATTAATCGTAATATTATTGCATATGCAAATAATTTAATGATTTGATCCTTCGCTGCGAAGACGTTCCACCCCACTGCTGGGCCCGGGTCTCCCTCACAGACACTGCTGCGGGAGGTCTAGAGCATACTCCACCACGCTGCTTTAATGCGGATTGGTGGAGGGATTAGTGGCCAAACCAGTGTTTGCCAAACGAATGTTCTCAAGCCAGTTACAATAAAGTATTTTTATATTATATTGCCTTGTCAAGACTCGTACTGGAGAGTAACTCTGCTTCAGTACTGGAGTAGTATTTTTACCACTGCCTTGCAGTGGGTCGCTTATGGGTTTCAGTCTTATCGTAACTGTTAACTTGGGGAAATACAGGCCTGATATTAGGTATATTATGTTCATAATTACTTAAATGCTTAAAATAGTCGCTTGTCCTAAAGCAACCGTTCGCTGTCGCAATCACGCAATCTTTGTGCTTTGTAAAGAAGCTTCATACTACCCGAGGTAATTTAAAAGGAGAGACACGGCCGCTCGGTGTTTACACAGACAGACATGTACAAATCGATGTTATGTAATTCTAAGACGCCATCCTACTTGCATCACGCTGAGTGAATCCGTGCACGAAGCAATGTGTTGTTACTATGCTTTTCTCGCGATGAAAACTGTATCGGTAATTCTTTATCTTATCTTATCTAGTTCAATTATTTTATTCTTTTCATTATTTATGATATTTCATTCAATGAGGGAGGTAAGGCTCACAGTGGCCAAGTGTGGATTGGCAGACTTGTATACCTTGAATTAAATTGCAGATAGTTGGACAATTGGTCGTTCGGGTACGTTTGACAAACTAAATCGTACGTATTGTATTATCAATCTTTTTATTTATTAAATCTTAAATTAAATCTTAAAGCTTATTTAACTTCACTCGTATGTATGTATGTGTGTATGTATGTCCTGGAATCTTGCAATCAATATTTTACCCACTTCCACTTAAGCTATCGAGCTGAAATTCGGCAAACATATTTGGTTCTGATGACATTGCATGAAAATAAAAATAAAAGTTGTATAAGCTTTTTAAAAAAAAAATTTTTTTACATTATATTTGATTTTATTGCGTGTTTTCTTTGGATTGGGCCCAGAATTTTCTTTCAGTATCATTGTTTAATGTTTCCACGGGCGAAGTTGCGAGCAAAACCTATACGTGATAATTACAAAATTACATTATTAATTGCATGTGTGCTATGGGAATTATGACAGAGAAGTAAATGTAATAATAGTGCTATTATCATAATCATTATGCCCTTTAGAAATATCTTATGAATTTGTTACATTATCAAGTTTTATCCTGACAGGATGTAACATAATAATAATCACCACTAAAACACATGTGAAGCGCTCATAGCACTACGTCTGGCTTCAATACGACGTGATTGACTGTATTAAGCAGCGTCGGGCGCGGTCGGTATGTGGATGACCGCTAGAGAAAATTAATGGGGTTTTAGGCCGACGATCCCGGTTATTTTCAATTTTTTTAAGCAACTTGGCTTGGGCTTGAGAACATAGAATGACCGGAATTCAAAACAAATAAGTCGTAGACAACATTAGAATTATTAACATCACCGTTCTGTATAACCGATTTTATTCATGCATACATTTTTCTGTTGGTAAATGCACTTCTCAACGCTCTCATGTTCCAATACTGACACCACCATGACCTCTCCCTACACCATAGTCTCACTGTTGAGCATGGGTCTCCTCTCATTAATGTTCAAATGAGGTAAGGTAGGATAGCTCTACCAAAAATGACAGTTTTATTAATTAGAGTCCCTTTTAAATAAGTGTCAGTTTTAAACAAGTGTCTTTGTTTTTTTGATGAGATTAAAACAAGTGTTCTTTTTCAATGTTCGGATATAAAATGATGTGTGTCATTACGTAATACAATGATATTATTCATTATTAGATAGCATCAAATACATTAAACTTAACATTGAGATCACTGTGACTAAGTATAGGTTTATAGTGATGCTTCAATCAAACACAATTTAATTAACATTTAAATGAAGTCACCACCTGCTTTGTAATTATTTGTAATTAATTCCTGTTTAGAATGATAACGGGCAAGCGTCAATTATAATGGAAATAATTGTATTGAACTTACTCGTAGATGATCATTGATTGTTTACATACGGTAAAGTATAATAATGTGGTCTCGGAACAAAGAACATATTGCATTCTCTTTCTCTCTTCAGCCCACTGGTCCACTGTTGAACATAGGCATCCAAGGTATGCCTTAGAGCCCGATCTTCGACTCTGCTCATCCACTTGTTCCCGCCGCCTTGCGCAGATCGTCGCGCCACCTAGCAGGAGATCGTCCCACACTACGTTTGCCTATTCGCAGTCTACACTCGAGCACCCGTTAACACTAATATTTGTCGGACAGATATATATAAAATAAGTAAGCGTGCCTACTTTTGACCTAAATTTGTAACAAGTAATTTAACCTTATTCTGCATATAAATAGATTTGACTTCATTTATTTATAAACAAACTGGAATGTCAAAAAAAACTATTTTATAATGGTACTCGTACATAATAGTGTAGTCTGAGATCTTTGGACGGTTGAGAAACATCCGACGACATTGATATAAGCCCTATTTCACTAATGAGAACTGTAACTGATTGTCAGTTGTATGGCCAATAGTATGCTAGCCATAAATGTATTGTATCTGCAGCATTTATGTCCTACGTTGACAGGAGGTATGATGCGTGATATATCGTCTCTGTGAGCGACAGTATAGCAACAAAGGTATAGAACAAAAGTATCTGACGCCACATCTTGTAGGCGACTGGCGTACTTATCCCAATGTGTGGGGCAAGTGAATAGCGTACGGCGGCGGTGTGCATTCGGCTAGATCAAGGGTTTTTTTTTTAATTAAAAATAAAGTAAAATTCAAAATTTCAATGATTATTATATGTTGGGATACCTACATTCTCATTGTAGGCATTAAGTTAAATTAAATAGTTTTCGTACCGGAGGAGCTCTATTTTCCTGCTTGTTGTTGTAAGTGTCACCACCATAGTTTGTTTTATTCATTTCTTTTATCTATTTTTATGACTGTCTCTCTCTAGCTCCGATTTTTGACATAAAATATTCATTGTTGTTTGTGATATCGAGGATACAACATCAAATCATCTTAATTTTTCATTTTTTTTAATGTCTTTAGTAGTACGAGTATGTATGTATAGTAGTCTGTTTTAATGTTTGTAGTAAATCTATAACAAATATAGCACTGGTATTTATGAATGGATAAGAATTTATTCCGCCAGAAGTTTATCGCTCATACTGTGAACTAACGCGCGCTAGTTGCATTACCTCATACGCGACATTCCGTTCAAATCTGTAAATCTATTACTATTGTGCATTTGGTTTGTTTTCTTCGTAAAAATGTCATTGTACGCTAACTTAACAGGCGATAAAGGAGTTGTAATACAACTCCTTTGTTTATTGTTCGAAAACAGTTCTGTTGGCCCGAACTCTATGGTTTGATCACAAGTCTATAGATCTCTGTTCTTTATGGTTTGAATGGCCGCTTGGACTATAATTTTACACGCTAAATGCCAAGTCTTTGAAGCATATTTTATGTTCTTGTAACATACTTGTAGCTCTAACAGTGTTAAGGTTTACGTGTTCGTCCTATAAATTGTCAGCTCACAATGACTTATAAGGAGAAGGTCGATTAGTAGACAGGGTTTTTGTGCTTTTGATATAGTTAATTTTTATTGTAGGTTATATGATTTTTATTTTCATTAAATATCCTTTTAGCTAAATACTTAACAACTCCCAATACTTGGTGTTAACTATAGCGAATCTACGAGTAGATACCAGAATTAAACCGTTATGTACCTAATTAATGGTTTTTAATTCAGTTTTAACTAAAATAAAAATGATAAAAACGTCATAAACTTTAAAAAAACTTAATATAAATAATCTCCCACAGATCCCATGCAGGTGTAGGTTAGGTATTGATGACAAAGTAATTAAAAGACAATTTTATTACTCGTCTGTAACGGCCATTTTGAATTGTATTTACATATCAATGAATCCACACTAACGCGCCAGAAATTGATGCAAAGTGTCTGTTATCTTAGAACATGTGGTTACAGTTTCACAGTACTCTGTTCTTGCAGATGCGTTCATGATTAAATGTATTCGATTTTGCAAGAGCATGATCGATACTAGAAATTCTTTCCATTATAAATGATACAGGCATTTTAACATGTACATGTGTACACCAAATTATATTGTTTAACACACAAAACTTACTTAACTAACTTTGGGTATTGAATTCTGGAGCTCCATGAGTTCGTTCTAACCTCTAGTATATCACCGCTCTTCACACACTAATCTTTTTATTCCCTACATTGTCATTACGAATGCTCAAACAGTCGTAAATATGTATTTAAGTAAACACATTTTGACAAGGCAAGCCCTTAATCATCTTCATTTTCAATAGCCCTACCGATTAAAGCCTACGCAATCATGTCGATTGAGACGTCAATATTTCAATATTCAATGTCAATCAATAGCTAAGTGACTTCGGTGAGCAACCATTAATCACCAGGTTTCTGCTTATATTATATTGCCCATGGGTTGCCATTTGACATAATCATCATCATTAACGCTCCGGACAGTTGTTTGTCCAGTAATGTCTACCAAAATTTTTGGTTGACACAACTGACTAATATCAAAACGCCTTAATTAATATTAATCTCAGTCCCTAAATGAGTTCGGTTTAAAGAATGTCATCCATCCATCAGCCATTTAGGGTCGACTGCTGGACATACGCCTCCCTCAATCGTCGCCACTCCTCCCGATCCTGCGCCCTCTGAATCCAACTGTTTCCCGCTGTGTTCTTCAGGTCGTCAGTCCACCTCGTCGGAGGGCGGCCGATACTTCGTTTTCCAAGACGCGGTCTCCACTCGAGGACTTTTCTTACATGTCATGGTTATAGGCGGCAAAAAGAAGAGAATACTCATTTGCTATAAATATGTATTATCAATGCCAAAATCCTCCTCAACTTGCAATGTCGCAACAAGGTGCACGTGTTGGTTGTATCTAATTGTATGTTACCTACGAAAACAAATATTAAATAATAATAATAACAATTTTTTAAGAAGATCTATCCGCGTATAATAATCAAATCTATTTCACATATTGGATGAATTCACAGATCTCGTGAACTTTGTGGAGGAATCTCAGGAATGCTGGTTTATTTATGACGTTTTCCTTAATCGGATATTAAAGCCTATATTTAATAGCGTTGACCACAAATAACGTATATCAATGTTGCTTGCCGGCAATAGGTGCGAATCCTCAGCCATTAGTCTATCATCGCTAATCTCATTTAATATTAATAATTATGAAAAGTCAGCTAATAGTAAGTGAGTACCATAAACCTTTTCAGAGACGCGACCTTTGCGCCGGCCTCCGTTGCGTCACGTGTCCTCGGCGTACACATTGTAATATTTGCGTTAAATGTTATATAATCGATATAATGTTAGTCATATGCCTTGATTTTGTTGTTTTAAGCTTTATAAAGAAGTTGAAAAAACACGGTAGAGGTCTTCAAGATTAACACTAGTGTATATATTTCCTATTCCTATTTCCGTCCCATAGACGTCCCACTGCTGGGCACGGGTCTCCCCCACAGACACAGCTGCGGGAGGTCTAGAGAATACTCCACCACGCTGCTCCAATGTGGATTGGTGGAGGGGTTAGTGGCCAACCCAGTGTCGAATGTTCTCAAGCCACCCGAAGTTCTTCGACAAGGCTTAACGACTGTTTCGAGCACTGAAAACAACCAGGAGCGACGGCTTTACGTGCCCTCCAAAGCACGGTAGCGTCCATGAAATTTTGCCACTAGCGGTCACCCATCCACAAACCGACCGCGACTGTCGTTGCTTAACCCTATTCCCTATTATTACCAGTTACTATCTGGTTTATTAAATAGCGAAGGACACTGCAAGCTTGTCTACTATAGCACCGTGCCAAAGAGTAGTAGAAACGCCATTGTTTTGCGCCAAGTGTTACAAGATCTAACATTATTATATTACCTATTTTAGACTGACGAATAAGCACACGTGCCATCTGATTTTAATTAGTCACCGTTGCTTATGACATGCTGAACTTAGATAAATCGCCAAAGTACCGCTGGCCCCGAGGAAAGCCTTTTACAACTTTATCTATACTTTTAGTATTACTAATCTTCTATATTATAAAAATGAATCGCAAAATGTGTTGGTAAGCGCATAACACAACAACGCCTGGACCAATTTGGCCAATTCTTTTTTTTAAATGTTCGTTGAAGTTCAAGGATGGTTTTTACGGCGAGAAAAATTTGAAAATTCATCCCCTAAGGGGGTAAAACGGGGGTGCAAAGTTAGTATGAAGCTTTGCCGTTTTTGAAGTTAGTGAATGTGTAACGCGAGCGAAGCTGCGGGCGTCCACTAGTATTACAAACAAATCTTTCCTAGATTTGTTTGTAATGTTATCACACAAAAACTACTGGACCGATTTCAAAAATTCTTTCACCATTAGAAAGCTGCATCTTCACTGTGTGACATAGGCTATATAATATTACTAGGTGTAAACAAAACTATTGCTTTGTCTAATTCCACGCAAGTGAAGCTGCGTACGTCCACTAGTGTACAAATAAAGTGCGAACCAAGAATGTGACTCAATTAGTAGTCTACTAATTGACTTATAGAGACTGAAGTACAGAATTGCTTCCTAATAAGTGGTCTTGGTCTCTACTATACATCGATACTATCATTCGCTTCTAGCCCATTAGGACTACAGGTACATACTGGTATACCGTGGTCCTACTACCACTAACCCCTCCATCAATCCGCATTGGAGCAGCGTGGTGGAGTATGCTCTAGACCTCCCACAGCTATGTCTGTGGGGGAGACCCATGCCCAGCAGTGGGACGTCTATGGGTCGCAGCGAAATACTCTTTTCAGAGCAAAGATAATAATTTATAAAAACAATCCGGTTTGTCTGTTAATATTCAGTAACTTTTTCAGTAGCGATTTATTATTCTTTATGCATATTATTTCAATGCCTCCCAGAGCTTTGACACTAATTTGAATTAAAGTATTTTGGTATTTCACGAAGCTATCGCAAACAACGCAACATAAACAAAAACCTAACGTATCATTAAAACATTGATAGGTTAAGAGCTTTCAAAGCTCGAAGCTTGGGTTGCTTCATCTTAAACTTTATGTGTAAACGACACATTGAGGCTTAATCCTTATCTGTAGCTTTGGAAGCGCTCTCGATATTGCAGTTCGAATAATTTTTGACATAATGGTCACCATCACAATCCATAGTCCAATTGTTGGGCACGGGACTCCTCTCGTTATGGTCCAGATATGGGTAGACGATGGTATTCGACGGGATACCTCGACATGGCTCTACCAGAACGGTCCTTCTACAGTATGAAAAATTTAAAAAAAATCTAGTTTTTAAAATGTTGGAAATGGAAGGGCTATGTATGGCCATAGTACGGGCATATGGGCAGACTTCATAGGCCTTGTATAACATTAAAGAGTGTATTTAAGTTCATTTCGTCGACACATTTACCTACACTGTACCAGCATAGGTATGTCATTAAATTTTAAACTTACATCACTTAAAAGCCAATGGTATGTACCAATGGGATTTATACTCAGACCAACTCAGACTCGAATGAAGGTCGTTCAAATTTCATCTACCAAGCTTTTATCAACTGCTAACTGAGAGACATTGCATAGTATTGTAAAAACAAGGAGAACTACTGGGGTTTTTTTTTAATAATTCGCCGTCAAAATAGTGAAAAGCAATATTATTGGTGTTGAAATTAAGCACTCGACTGGCAGGTCGAGAGGTAGACTAAATATTAAGTTACTGTTAAGATTAAGTCGAGTGAGCGATTTAAAAAAAAACATCTGTTTAGTTGATGTTAGTATCGCCGCTCTTCTGAATATTTTCGGAATCGTCACATAACATAACTACACTCAATATATACTTACTGAAAAGTAGCAGGAAAAATTTTATTTAAAGTAATTACGAGTCAACTAATCATGTCAATACAGTTAGACAATTTACCGAAGCCTAATCTTAAGCATAAACTCCTCACCTCACCTCACAACCCTTTCTTTGTCCCACTGATGGGCACGGGTCTCCTCTCAGAATGGGAGGGATTAGTCCTTAGTCCACCACGCTGACAAGTGCGGATTGGCAGACGCATAAACTACTAAGCAGTAAACAACAATAGCAATAGCTGCCTCGTTAGGCTAAGCTAGAGGTCCTGTTCGATTCCCGGGTAAAGAAAAGTTTTACTGTGTTTTCCTAACATGAAATGCCTAGCATAAGCACGTAATCTTGTTTTGTGCCCGGTGTATGGGTAGTACCCCAAAGGGGTAGGTTCAATCACACGGTGTATGGGTGAATACACCCATACACCGTGTGATTGTGCCTTTATCGGCGCTTTTCGCGTTATCACTGTATTTAGGTACACTTGTAGATTGTCTTGGCCGGCTGTTGCATCAGTGATATCGTAAGATAACAGTTGTTAAGCCATGTTCAAGCTGTTTGGGCGGCTTTTTTATAGAAATAAGAGAGCAAACCTTGCCGCCTTGACAACTGTGACCGACTGAACACTCGAATAGGGTAATAGTTAGTCCAGTTTACAGAGGGTGTTAATATGGACATTCATTAGTCAGTTCGTTAGTTAGTAGTCACGTTAGTTGTTATAAGCAATAGTCCAGTTAGTAGATAGAATGCCTGGAAAGAATAATGATAAGTTTTATAAACCCTCTCATTATGTACAAGCAGAAGACATTTAAAGTTTAATAATATGCAAAGACAAGAATATTATTATTTAAATAAACGCTGGACTTATTACTAAAACTAGTTCCAGGAAACCAGTTTGAATTAAATGAAGATCGTTAGAACTCTACTTAAGAATCAGAATGGTGACTTATTTTTTAAAACTGTATGAGCTGAGGTCAGGCAGTATATATCGGAAAGTTTAAGTTTAATTATGTTATTTTGGATACTCACATCTATTGCCATAGAAACTATTAATAATACTTACTAATTAATGTAAGTTATATTATTGAACCATATAAAAAAATACAATGTACCAATGGCGAGATTAATGCATTGAGTAGGTATTATTTACTACCATTGGTTTAACTAGGCCAAAATCATGAAAAGCGGTTTAATTTTAATCATACTCATAGAAACATAGATGCCTCATAACTCATCATGTTATGTTTCCTATGCTTCCTATGAACATTTAACAACAAGTTTGTCACAGTTGTCACGGGCAGTGAATAGGTGGTGCCGATTGCTCGTTGCTGTCTTATATCCATAAAAAAAGAATCTTATAATTATGTATCTTAAAACCAAAAATCACAAAAGATAATGTTACGCTAAGATAAATTACTTGCGCTACTCAAGTTATAGTAAATTTTGAATTATTCATAGAAAAGAGCTTAAGTGTATTAAGAATTTTCATTAAATGAAAATGAAACCTCAAATATTGATAATACAGCGAAATCCTAAAATTGTTACTAACACTTAAATTTAAAACAAAGTCACTTTTATGTTAGGTACATACTAAATCGCCAAATTTAAGTAACTTGAGATTATTAGCGTATTTTTATTGTAACGTTAATCGTGTATAATATACCATATTCACTTTATCACTTGCCAAAAAATCGCGTATTTTATTTTAAAAAAAATCTATAGAAAACTAGAATTCCGTAAGCTTAAAATTACACACAAAATATCATAAATAAATTAATAGAAAACTCGTCAAAATAATTCCACACAACAATGTCTTCTCAAGTAGCTGTGGTTTTGAACCTGATCCATTTTCGCAATAAACCCAAGCCCCATCACCACTAGGTCACATGCTCACCATGTCTCGCGGGGCTAGCACACACACAGCACTCACGCACGGCTTAACGGCAGAAGCGGCGCTCGCGTTTGAGCGCGCCCGCGGAGCCTTGCGTGATATATAGCCTCCGCGCACAAATATTGAGGCGCCTGAAAACGCCTGCTGCGGGCTTCGACCTCTCGGAGGTCCGGGTTTGATTTCCAACTTGTTGTTCTTGTGTCATCATCAT
Source organism: Carterocephalus palaemon (assembly GCA_944567765.1). Classification (NCBI taxonomy): domain Eukaryota; kingdom Metazoa; phylum Arthropoda; class Insecta; order Lepidoptera; family Hesperiidae; genus Carterocephalus; species Carterocephalus palaemon. The sequence goes on from OX155643.1 coordinate 14,029,732, forward strand.
AGATTCAATTATTTTAGTACGTAGAAGTTGCAAATAAATAAAGTCCAAGATGGACATTCTCACACACCATCCATCCCAGGGGGGAGGGGCCATCTGACCCCGAAGTAGGCGCGAGCCTGTGATATATACATAGTTTTTTTTAAATACATACTTAAATAGATATTAACATTCAGACACAGAACAAATACAAGTGTTCGTCACACGAATATTTGGAGTGGGATTCGAACCCACGACCCTTGGCGCAACAAACAGGGTCACTACCGATTGCGCCAACGGGCCTGTCGCATCTGTGACCTACTTTGAATGATGCGCTTACTAGTCTTGTTCAACGTTCTGCATGCTCTTTTGCTATCTCATACCAATGAACTTAACCTTATGACCCATACTACGCACTAATAAAATAGAGGATTAAGGTTATCCACGCTGGCCAAGCGCCGATTGGTATACTTCACATCATTCGAGAACAGTATGGATATGTGTTTCATTTACTAAATAAATAGCCACTAACCGAAACATTTATCGTGCCCTCCGAAGGACGAAAGCGCCCTTGAAAATTGCCACTAGCGTTCACCACCAACCACGCCCGTCGTCGCTTTCTCGTAAGATAGACGAGCCATTGGACTAGGAACCCTTCAAAAGAATGTTAATAAGAATGAGAAGGGTTCCTAGTCCAGTGAAGAATCTAAATAAAATCCAAGAATCTTAATAAGAATAATCTGTTATATTTAGATCTCCTAAAAATGATAAACTTAATACAGGTAGGTAGTACAGATAATAGTTCGGCTAAAATTCACACAGCAAATATATGTAGAACTTAAGCACGTTTGTGTGTGTGTGTACATTATTATGTATGTTAAAATTATTGGTATTTTGAGTGTTTTTAATTTACTATTTATGTATAATGTTATTCCAAAAACTCTTATACAAATTTGAAAATAATTCATTCGTATACTTTTATAAGTAATGTGCGACCTGTTTTAAGGGCAAAGGATACATTGTGAGTAAACCTACATATTGGCAGAGTGAAATACACCCCATTGGGGAAATTCAGTCGTGTTATTATTAATAATGATATGTTATTCAAACGACGAGGTACGCCATCGAGGGGGTTTTATAGTTTTTAACGGGGGAAATCCTATATTCACTTTCTCGTGTCCGTTCGAAAGGAATCCCACTCGTTAGTAAAATGGGTCCAGTTAAATAATGTTGTAGACAGGAATAAAGCGAGATACACATGATAGATAGTTTTGATAAACGATATAACTTCCTAAACATTGTTTCAGTTTTTCATCATACATCCGCCAATGGGATTTGAATACAATGGACTACCTTGAAATTGCTCTTAGTTCCTTATCGACAGGTTATACGAGGTACCATCAACATGTTCATAGTGTAAGCGTGTAAGGTCACTTTCACGCGAGGGAACCTGTTTCTGTTCTTGGTCTTAACGTACCTACTAGCGGCCCAGCTGGGAAAGAGCCCTCTCCCTCTCTTTTACTACCTCATTATCTTAGCCCCCTAATGAGGGTTGGACATAAGGCTTTCACAGAAAGCCTAAAATACAAAATATAGTTAATACAACCTTTGGACTTAGACACCAAGTACAATGAGAAAGGCCGCGCAGTTTGGATGTTTGGATGTCTGTTACTCAATTACGCAAAAAATACAAAACGGATTTGGATAAATCTTGGCATATAGGTAGACGATTACCTAGATTAGCACATAGGATACTTTTCATCCCAAAAATATGTTCCCCTGAGATGCTTTGCAGGATTATTGCACTCGTACACCGTCAATATATGGCGCTAAAACTAATTCTAAACTTGATTACACTTTTTCCGCGGGGCGACGATGTGGGCAAAATATAGTACATATTAATTAAACAACATAAACGTGATTGTTTTTAAAATGATGCTCTGTTCATGTACTTCGAACGGTGATCGAAAATTAAAAAACAACCTGTATATCAACAGGGTTAGCTATCCGAATCCTAGATGGTGAAGTAAGTAAGACGATCTACCCAATACACCCGATATTTCTTTGATCAACTATTTGATCATACAAGGTCAAGTTCGATCAACAACACCGAATCAAACTTGACCCAAATCTCCACACGAGTGCTAATGTTGATAACAATATACGTAAACAAATAAGTGCTTAAAAACTCCAAACATTGTTTGATTTTCTTTATGAAAGATCAAGTTAATTTTCACGCATACGTTAATATTAATACAACATTTTAAAAGTGCTCGTTTTTAGTGTTCCGTACGCAATGGATGAGAGGAACCCTATAAATATTTCTTCGCTGTTTGTTTGTCTCTATCAATTGAACAGAAATAGATAGACACTTGAAATTTTCACAGAACGCGTATTACTGTAGCCGACAACAAATACCTAATAAAAAAGTAAAAAAGTGCAATCCCAAAAGTGGTCTGCATACAAGTAACCTTTAAAAAATCGCGGTGTAGGGACCCTACAATCAAATGCAATCTGATGATTTGCATTGATCTGTCTATAGTTTACAATATTAAAAATGGCATATGGGTCATATGCCATTTTTTGGCATGTTAAAATGTTAATATTAAACACGATAAAACTGCGTTTACAAAATACGCTTGCTATCTTTAATATCTGTTCTAAATTAAAATGTTTTATTCTAAATCTAAACTCCTCCATACTTCTGTGTAAATCCTTCGTGGAAATACAGACAGTGATGTTATGTTATTTTATTATGTGTACGCAGAACTCTGCATCAAACAAAATCATGTTATGTGAACTCCTTGAAAATACATAGATAAGATACCTATTGATTAGTTTCTTGCCATAAATGACTCTAACACCGTTTTGTAATCTCTAGCCCCGCAGTAGCAACAGCTGAGTCAGCCCCTGTTGTCATTTTGTTCAAATTTTTTTTTTTGTTGTATTTTCCTTGTATCTCTTTTAATGATATATGAATTTAACAGTTTATAATTTATATAAAATATTTGCATTCAACTGGTTAAAAAATATAGCATTTTTCAAATACATATATCATTTTTTGGTTCTGAAGTTAATCCAAATTTGATTGATTTTTATACAAAGGAGAATGATCAAGAAAGTATGAGAAGCGGTCTAGTGGTTGCGGCAATTCCAAATGACTTTTTGGATATTATTTAATGTACAAATTATTAATTCCAACCGATTTTTTTTTCAGAAACACAGGGGTTATTTCAGTTCCAAATCATAACATAATAGGTTGATAGCTAGTCTTATGAGAAATAAGACGCAATGAGTGCTATGACAATTATGACATTTGCTCTTCGTAGTTCGTCACGTGACACGTCACACACGGCTGTTATACCGAAATGTTGCCAGCTATTGATAGTCGCATATCGATTAATTTTGCCTGACGCGTTTAACTTTTTGTCATTTTAAGTGTTTGACTTTTTGCGTTTTTGACCTTAAGACCTTAATCCATGTTATTTATCTATAATTCTATATTTATATATTTGTAATATCATCGGTAATTCTGATATCCATAACATCCATGCTTAAGCTATTTACTTCGGAGTAAGATTAATGTTTGTGATTTATACGATATAAAAAAATTGGTACCCAATCAGGACTGGTGGCGCCCTCATTTACCTATTTTTTCTTTTTAGTCACACTGTGATTCTAAAAAAGTTCCATATAACGATTTCTCGGCTGCAATGAGAAATTAATTGTTGTAAAAAAACCAAATGTTTTTAAAGAGTAAATGAGTATTTGAGAGAAAACTGGTTTTTTTACTTTTTCATTTCGTTTTTTGTGCAGCCAAGATTTTCAAGTTTTTTACTAGTTTCTATTGTAAATCGATAAAAAATCGATATCAATCGTTATATCTAATTCATGGCTAATGACTATGGCAACACTTTTAACACTGTTGAAAATCCGGAAATGAATTGTGAACAGTTTATTGTAATAATAATTTTGAAAAAGAATCTCCTATGCAAAACAGCCGCTCCAAAGGCTGTATCGCTCCGAAATTAAAAAGAAAATTTTCTATATAATTTTGACCTTGACGCTTGAGACAATCGTATACGAAAATTGATCATTCTCCTTTCCCACGAAGCATCCACCTTAAACAAATTGTAAGACATGATTTGTTAATCTTTAACCGGTCAATCTTGTCGAATGTCAGTTGCCGAATCCTGAACAATAGGTCTACACAAAGTTCACGCTACCCGTATGATCTTTGCGTCAACATACAAGGAAGCGTGTCGATGTATCAAAAATCTTTATCGTCGAATGCCTTCAAAGAGGCATCAAGAAATTATTATTCTTCTTAATGTGGTTCATTAAGGTGCCGAATCATGCATTCGGGATATTCTTAAACAATTATGCGAGACTGTTTCAGTGTTCTTTAGAACTTGATTAACTGTTGCTTTATAACAGCTAATAATATTATTATAAATCAAATTAAAAATATTATGATATAAATTAAAACGCAGATAATTAAGATATTATATCTCTGGATTACCATAAAAACCATGTAAATTCTAGAACACGTGGTTATTGCGTTTGAGATCTTTTGCGATATATCATGTTAATATACTACAATTCTATGCTCGAAACTCCATCCACACAATGTCGTGTCTTTTTTTGATTCTAACTAAACGTTTAACTGGAAAGTTAAACGTTTTGTTAGAATCAAAAAAATAAATATTTTTATTATTTATTTATTTGAAAAATAACTGTAATTAATAAGATAGCTAAAGAAAACTATACGATACTACTACTATACTTATACGATATATTTTAAAGTATACTTGGTAATATTATTATAATTAATATTTGGTTATATTGCTATGTATAATTAATGTATACATACATATCTATTTGGTATTTGATTAATGGACAAATAAGAGTTTTCGTACCATTTCCACGTTTTTATATTTATTATGTTTACTAAATAACACACAACATTCATCGAGACTAAAATAAGCCTTCGCTCGCAGTGGCATAATTTGAATAATTAACCAAATATGTCTTCAAATTAATTAGCCTCCAATGTTAATCAAGTAGCTTCTCAATTATAAGAATCATTAGCTATTAATAGTAATCTTGTCTATATTTTAAAATATGTATTTTGGAATTGTAATTCGATAACCCAAACACATAAAAATAATCAAAGTCAATGGTCATCACCTGCCACTTAGTTGTTAGCCTAAAATTGAAATACACATTGGTACATAAATGCTTAAATATTCGACTTATTTCGATGGAATTTTCATTCTCAGGTTTGTCTGTCCACGTGTTCAAAATTGAGTCGGTAGGGTGACATAGGCTATTTTGAATGCCGAAATATGAACTGCTATAAATACTGGTGTAAACTCAGTCATGCGAATTGTCATAGGTACATGTTAAAGAATAATTTTAATTATCAAATCATTATTATAGTTCCTCTCTTCGAACTATCATGTTTGGAGCAACTCTGGTAAATTTTTTTTTTCATTAGCTCTTATCATGCTTAAAAAGTGTATCTGTCAAATAATTACCTGATTTATGTGGAATTTACAGAGTATTCGAATGTGATGTCCAAAATTAAACATCTAAATATAACCAGTTCAACAGGTAAATACGTGAATGTTAAAAAAACGTGATTTGCACTTTTCAAATTAAGATTGTTGGAGGCTTTTAGAAAAATATAAATAATAGGTACGGAAGAGCAGTCAGGAAATCATATCGCAAGATTTGCATTATTGAGTTAATTTTTATTTTTGTAGTATTATAAGGATCGTACTCTCGCGTCGATGGGTTGGAGTGTGGGGTGAGGCAGGGCAGCACTAACAGCATCCTAAGCACGCTGCAGGATAGATGGAACTCTCCGTTTCTGAAGCACTGGATTGGCGATGAGCCTAGAGATAAGCCCAGAGAAAAAGAGCGCTAGTTGGGGGCGGGAACTACCATCTTTGTCTCCAGTTAGGCTTTAGTTATAAGTTTTAGTAATAAGTCATTAGTTATTAGTTATAGTTATAAGTCTTTAGTTATAAGTTTTTGTTTTTGTTTCTACTATTTTTTTTTACTTTCCATCGAAATTTATTTAAATAATCAGTTGATTATTAAAGTACTTACTAAATAATCAATTTAAGTAAAGTAATTTACTTATATAATCAATTGATTATTAAAGTAAGTTTAATTACTTGTACAGCAGCAAAGTATAAAATTTATCAGTAACAGGTTTTTAAAATTTTAAAGTGCCACAATGTACCGATAGCGCGACTGCTAAGCTGGAGGGCCTGAGTTCGATTCCCCGGTTAGACAAAGCATTAAAAGGTTCGCTACGACCCATAGACGTCCCACTGCTGGGCACGGGTCTCCCCCACAGACACTGCTGCGGGAGGTCTAGAGCATACTCCACCACGCTGCTCCAATGCGGATTGGTGGAGGGGTTAGTGACCAACCCAGTGTCGAATGTTCTCAAGCCACCCGAAGGTCTTCGACAAGGCTTAACGACTGTTTCTAGCATTGAAAACAACCGGGACCGACGGCTTTTACATGCCCTCCAAAGCACGGAAATAAATACAACGAATTTTCAATCAGTTAGACTTACAACTCCCCATTTTAATTTTAGCTTTAATTTAATCAGTTAAGAGTATTACAAGAAAAGGTGCAACATTGTTTACGGACATTTTTTTGCCGTTTATAAAACATACAACCGAAACCCATCATAAACTCCATCTACATCTTAACCCCGTGTCAAGGCTAACAGTGCTAAATCACTCATAAGTTTCGTTATGTTATTATTTAAAGATCAAACGACGACCGCTGTTATGCAACTGAGCGACCGGATCATATACGATGAACTGAGCCGATTGACGTCAAGGACTCATCTCCCTCAATCGGTGTTTGCGTGACATTATTCGTCTTAATCGAACGTGCATACACTGAAACTTCGGACGTCATCGTACGACGTCGGTAGTTTCAGTGTATGCACTCTCATTCATTTACTTATGTTTGATTTGATCGGACGAGTTCGGCCGTTGACGTACGAGCATAGTTCGGCCGATGACGGATTTGGTGTATCTCTACCGTTACGCTGGGATTCGTCCGATTTTTCTCTCCGATAGTCGGATCTGATAGTCTGATCAGACAATCGGAAGGCACTCGTGTCATACATTTGTTTGAATACGTAATACACATACAATCCGATAGTCGGATCAGACGTCAAAAAATGTATGGCACGAATGTCTGATCAGAATACGGATCCAAATATCGGAGAAAAAAATCGGACGTGTATTCCCAGCGTTAACGTGCGATAACACAGAGTATCATCACGATGGAGGGAATAGCTACAACCGATAGACGCCCCACTATAAATATAAATAAATATCATGGACATTCTCACACACGGTCAACTGACCCCAAATTATCTATTTAAGTATGTATTTAAAAATATCTATGTAGGTAGGTATATAAGTCTCTCGTCCCTGTAGCTCGGGACCAGAATAGTGCTACGGTAGCCCCTGCCTGTCGTAAAAGGCGACTAAAAGGGGACTTCTGGGGTTGCGGGCGGTGAGAGGGGGAGCTCGAACCGTCCATCGATGTGACCCCGGGAAAGACGACGCTGTTTGTGGCTGCACAGCGTTGTGAAACCGGGAAGAGCCCGTCTTGGGCGCAGCGCTGGAGGGCACTGGCGCGTTCTACAAGAGATCCCGGAGCCCTCCTGTAGCGCCGGAGTAGGCCACCGAGTGGGTTTTAGTGGGTGAAAGTCCCACATAACCCGGCGTCGCTCCCACGACGTCCGGGTACCTTTTCAAGGTTTCCCACTCGTTAAACAAAAAAAAAAAAAGGTATATAAGTCTCTGACACCCATGTTACAGGCTCGCGCCTACTTTGGGGTCAGATAGCCGTGTGTGAGAATGTCCAAGTCAAAGTCAAAGTCAAAGTCAAATAATTTATTTCGCTATGAGGTGATTAGACTCGCTTAACGAAAGTCTAGGTACCTAACTAAAAACTACTTAAACTACTAACTGATATATATAAGGCAAAGGATTAGCTATTGATTATTGAATGAATAGCTAATCCTACACAGGTGCCTAACTTGCCTTAGGATAAATTTACAATAATTACCTACCACTAAGCTAAGCTCTAAGTCACGGTCCAAGATATTTATTTATTTATAATTATCATTTATACAAATTATTGGACTATTACTATCACCCTCTCACAGGACTTTCTGTCACTAACAGTTCTTGTAGCATGGACAGAACTTTAGCTTTGCTTTAGCGAACCAGCAGATTTCGTCACCGTGTTTTCCTTCATAATTTCCATTAACTGCTTAAAAACACTTTACTTGGAAATTACCTTTCCAGTCCTTTTCGGATTCCAATCCAGATCATATTGAATAACTATAACGTGGCTGCTTCAAATTTATGGATACCAATGTCAACATATTCAAATGATTGCTGACCTTTGGCCCTATGGTTGTAGATGGCTGTTTAATGAGCCAATATACCAATCAACTGCCTAATCTACGGAGTTGATCGGTATAGCCTGTGAATCTGCCATACGTCATAATAAATTATATTTTAATGTAGTGTTGTAAGGGTCAAACAGAATATAAAAAAACGTAAAATACAAGATCGTGATATTTTTTAAAATATTCTAGCTAATAAAAATAACAATCTTTGTTTATAATAAAGACGAACAAACAGACACACGGACCACCTGATGGTAAGTGGTCACCGTCGTACTTTCATACTATCTTTCATCCCCCTTTCCAACCCTTTCGTCCGTCCATCCGATGTGTCCTTCACCGTATATAGCTAGTGACATTTAATTTCTTAAATCGGACATAACTTAGAAAAGTCATTGGTGCGCGCTTGTGTTTGAACCCAGACCCTCGAGTGAGAGGCGAATTCGATAGCCATTGGGCTGTCAACGCATTTTACATTCCTTTACCCAACCTTTCGGGGAAAAACGGGCGTAATATATCTTTTAATACACAAAGCAATACGGTAAAGCATAACTGCGTGCTAATAAAATAATCTAAGATACGTATGGAATACAATGATGAACACGTCCAACGATTCCATTATCGTAGTTAAGTAATAATTGTTATTGCAATAAATACAAAGTTCAGAGAGCTGTGGCATCCTTTTACTGGGGGTCAGCGCAAGCCGCACCACAATGATAGTTAAGAAATCATAAGTGGAAAAATGCATAAACGAAATTAACCATATATTCAGTCGATTCACTAAGCCAAAAAAACTTATATAGTCATAGTGAATGGGTGACAGAATACAAGTACATATTCCACTTATATCTAAAAGAAACAGTGTATTTAGTGGTCTCATTATATGCAGTATAGGAAAGTACCCCTAATATGGAATTTTGTCGTATGTTCTACCGCAATACAGGTTATATTCCATATTTCGGGTACTATTCTTATTAACTTCACTGTACATCTTCATAGGATATAATATATAGCAATAGTTACTGACCCGTCAAATTTGATCCCCAGATAGGATGACGAGCGTAATGATGTTGTTTACTAATCAGAACAACAGTTAGTGCACTAAGCATAGTTCTTCAGCTATTCGATTGCATGTGTTTTTTAGCTTTCCCACTTTGTGGGCAAGCAAAGTTCTTGTATAAATTATATTTAAGATACTTTAGTTTAAGAGATTAAGTTGATTTCTGTATTCTGCCACTGTTATTGTATAATCGACGGAGCGACATAGTCACACAAGTGACTAAGCTCATAAAATAAAGATAATAAAAAAAAAAATCGATTCGTAAGAATACCGCTGATCAAATAAAATACTTCTAATTAGCTGACAATACAATAAATATCATAAATATTGCATAGGACCGCTAAGACGTTAGTGACCGATACGGTATTTTATTAAAAGTTTTTAGAAAGTTCAAAATTTAAATCACCTTTTGCTGGTAGCATTCCGTGGTCATTGACATGTCATTGACGAGGATAAAAATACTGTTACTAACATAAAATATCGTTAAAAAACTATAACATAAACTAAAATTTAACATCGTTAAAGCAAAACTAAAAAGCTCGCTTTTGTAGATAAACGAACAAAAATGTTGAATAATAAAAATTGGAAATTATTGCAGTCTTCGGTCCTTGATAAAAGTGGAAAATTTTCAAATTAAACCGACGATTAAAAATGAGTCAAAAACAAGTTCGAAGATTCCGTTACATAGATACATATAAAGCTGATAAAGTGATATTAATATGTACGTACATAATATTAAGATATAATAAAAACATTAAAACGCAGAAATAATTTGTAAGTTATCTCGTTCTTCCACTCATTTGCTTTTCTAGTCATAATTTAATTATACCGTTAAAAAATATTTTTTTTAAAATAGGTTTTTAATTTTTTTTTTTTCATGCATTGTCATTGGAACCAAATATGTGTGCCAAATTTCAGTTCGATAGCTTCAGTGGAAGTGGGTGAAATATTGATTGCAAGATTCCAGGACATACGAGTACATACTTACATGAATGAATACATACGAGTGAAGATAAATAAAAGCTTTTAAAATACGCAACTCTGATTGTCAAACGGTTACATACATACACATCCACATCAATACATTAATGGTCATTAAGTCACCAGTGTGCATAGTGGCAGGTTACATCTCAGTTTCAAAAGATCAGCGACCGAGAACATAATTGTGACCTTATGTGGTTATGTTGTATGTGCATTGTAGCATTGCAATCTATCCAAGGATTGTGTTTGCTAAATATAAATACGAATCCAACAATTACCAGCTATTTCCACAGACAATAGTAAGAACAACATCATTAGAAAAAAACTGAAAAACGCTTTTGTAGATAATCGAACTAAAATGCAGGTTATTTTTTAAATTATTCCATTATCATCGGTTTTGAAGTGGGAGAGAATTTTCTTTCAGAGATTCCGTTGCATACATATAAACATACTTACATAGATAAATCATAAATACATACATACATATGAAGCTATTATAGAGCGTGTTCAAATAGGCGAAATTATGAACCATTGCAGCTATACTGTGTACCTATTTGTGCCCAAATGTTGCTCTGCAGGTCTAAGTCTGTCCTTGCAAGTGCCTGCTAGTGCTACGGTAGCCAAAATGCAAGCCCGGTAGTTAAGTTTAGTTTAGTAATAGCATACAGATAACGGAATTAAACTAAAAAATGTGATTTGTATTACAGCTGTGTTTCAAAACACAAAATACTATGAAATTTTTAAAACTTCTTTTTTGCAACATAAGTTTCATATTAGAATTCAATGTTAGAGTAATAAAGACATTATACGCGTTTATCTGAATGCGCATTATTTTTTAAATCACGCTTTTATATGGAAATAGTTCAAGGCTACTTACCGTTGGACATAATTAAGAATTCGTTTGACAATGATTATGTAAATTGTTTGAGTATAATTTATTATTATTTTAATTTCAAGTTTATGATAAACAAATAATATTTGTAACGAATCGCGAAGAAGGGCACCTGACTACTCGAATAAATGTACACACTCGTATTGTATTGAAGCGCCCGTGGTTAAGCAGACCGAGACATTATCAAGCGATCGATATGATAAGTCCTTGCATAGCGGCTTCCCACGGTGCGCGAATCTGCAGATATCACGCCTACGATGGCTGGACGGACGTGTTCCTATGAACTTGCCTGCATACATAAAAATCCCAGGGTACGTCGTACGCGTCCGCGTCCGTCCGCAATATCACGCATCGTGGGAACCGCCCTTTACGTAACATGCAATCTATGTTGAAAAGTCAAGGAATTAATAAGTACGCAAGTTTGGATGCACTGTAATGTGTACTCACTTTCGGCTCGCGTTTTAGTGATAGTGTCACCTTGCAGTAATACAAATACAAATACAAATACTCTTTATACACACCACAGTGAAACAATAAATGACATTCTATAAAACACAAACGATGACCAGTGGTGGCCAAAAGGCTGTCTTATCGCTACAGTAGCGATTTATTCCAGACAACCTTTGGGTAGAAAGGGATTTAGGCGGGTAATCTGTGTTTAGTACGTAGTCAACTCTACATGTTTACTTTGTACATGTTTTACATGTGTATTTAATGTTCTCACAGACACGTATAGTTTTCAAATCAATACATCTGCGTAGTTCTCACTCAGTGAGTGCTCAACAGTGCGCTTTGATTATAATGACGATCATGAACTAACCTTTCTGACCTAAGAAACTAAAATATGTATGTAAACTTTAATCTACTGACTGATGAAATACAAAATTATTGGTAATAAATCAACAAAACAAAACAACGGGTTTTGCAGACGAGGATAAAAATACTGTTACTAACATAAAATATCGTTAAAAAACTATAACATAAACTAAAATTTAACATCGTTAAAGCAAAACTAAAAAGCTCGCTTTTGTAGATAAACGAACAAAAATGTTGAATAATAAAAATTGGAAATTATTGCAGTCTTCGGTCCTTGATAAAAGTGGAAAATTTTCAAATTAAACCGACGATTAAAAATGAGTCAAAAACAAGTTCGAAGATTCCGTTACATAGATACATATAAAGCTGATAAAGTGATATTAATATGTACGTACATAATATTAAGATATAATAAAAACATTAAAACGCAGAAATAATTTGTAAGTTATCTCGTTCTTCCACTCATTTGCTTTTCTAGTCATAATTTAATTATACCGTTAAAAAATATTTTTTTTAAAATAGGTTTTTAATTTTTTTTTTTTTCATGCATTGTCATTGGAACCAAATATGTGTGCCAAATTTCAGTTCGATAGCTTCAGTGGAAGTGGGTGAAATATTGATTGCAAGATTCCAGGACATACGAGTACATACTTACATGAATGAATACATACGAGTGAAGATAAATAAAAGCTTTTAAAATACGCAACTCTGATTGTCAAACGGTTACATACATACACATCCACATCAATACATTAATGGTCATTAAGTCACCAGTGTGCATAGTGGCAGGTTACATCTCAGTTTCAAAAGATCAGCGACCGAGAACATAATTGTGACCTTATGTGGTTATGTTGTATGTGCATTGTAGCATTGCAATCTATCCAAGGATTGTGTTTGCTAAATATAAATACGAATCCAACAATTACCAGCTATTTCCACAGACAATAGTAAGAACAACATCATTAGAAAAAAACTGAAAAACGCTTTTGTAGATAATCGAACTAAAATGCAGGTTATTTTTTAAATTATTCCATTATCATCGGTTTTGAAGTGGGAGAGAATTTTCTTTCAGAGATTCCGTTGCATACATATAAACATACTTACATAGATAAATCATAAATACATACATACATATGAAGCTATTATAGAGCGTGTTCAAATAGGCGAAATTATGAACCATTGCAGCTATACTGTGTACCTATTTGTGCCCAAATGTTGCTCTGCAGGTCTAAGTCTGTCCTTGCAAGTGCCTGCTAGTGCTACGGTAGCCAAAATGCAAGCCCGGTAGTTAAGTTTAGTTTAGTAATAGCATACAGATAACGGAATTAAACTAAAAAATGTGATTTGTATTACAGCTGTGTTTCAAAACACAAAATACTATGAAATTTTTAAAACTTCTTTTTTGCAACATAAGTTTCATATTAGAATTCAATGTTAGAGTAATAAAGACATTATACGCGTTTATCTGAATGCGCATTATTTTTTAAATCACGCTTTTATATGGAAATAGTTCAAGGCTACTTACCGTTGGACATAATTAAGAATTCGTTTGACAATGATTATGTAAATTGTTTGAGTATAATTTATTATTATTTTAATTTCAAGTTTATGATAAACAAATAATATTTGTAACGAATCGCGAAGAAGGGCACCTGACTACTCGAATAAATGTACACACTCGTATTGTATTGAAGCGCCCGTGGTTAAGCAGACCGAGACATTATCAAGCGATCGATATGATAAGTCCTTGCATAGCGGCTTCCCACGGTGCGCGAATCTGCAGATATCACGCCTACGATGGCTGGACGGACGTGTTCCTATGAACTTGCCTGCATACATAAAAATCCCAGGGTACGTCGTACGCGTCCGCGTCCGTCCGCAATATCACGCATCGTGGGAACCGCCCTTTACGTAACATGCAATCTATGTTGAAAAGTCAAGGAATTAATAAGTACGCAAGTTTGGATGCACTGTAATGTGTACTCACTTTCGGCTCGCGTTTTAGTGATAGTGTCACCTTGCAGTAATACAAATACAAATACAAATACTCTTTATACACACCACAGTGAAACAATAAATGACATTCTATAAAACACAAACGATGACCAGTGGTGGCCAAAAGGCTGTCTTATCGCTACAGTAGCGATTTATTCCAGACAACCTTTGGGTAGAAAGGGATTTAGGCGGGTAATCTGTGTTTAGTACGTAGTCAACTCTACATGTTTACTTTGTACATGTTTTACATGTGTATTTAATGTTCTCACAGACACGTATAGTTTTCAAATCAATACATCTGCGTAGTTCTCACTCAGTGAGTGCTCAACAGTGCGCTTTGATTATAATGACGATCATGAACTAACCTTTCTGACCTAAGAAACTAAAATATGTATGTAAACTTTAATCTACTGACTGATGAAATACAAAATTATTGGTAATAAATCAACAAAACAAAACAACGGGTTTTGCAGACGAGGATAAAAATACTGTTACTAACATAAAATATCGTTAAAAAACTATAACATAAACTAAAATTTAACATCGTTAAAGCAAAACTAAAAAGCTCGCTTTTGTAGATAAACGAACAAAAATGTTGAATAATAAAAATTGGAAATTATTGCAGTCTTCGGTCCTTGATAAAAGTGGAAAATTTTCAAATTAAACCGACGATTAAAAATGAGTCAAAAACAAGTTCGAAGATTCCGTTACATAGATACATATAAAGCTGATAAAGTGATATTAATATGTACGTACATAATATTAAGATATAATAAAAACATTAAAACGCAGAAATAATTTGTAAGTTATCTCGTTCTTCCACTCATTTGCTTTTCTAGTCATAATTTAATTATACCGTTAAAAAATATTTTTTTTAAAATAGGTTTTTAATTTTTTTTTTTTTCATGCATTGTCATTGGAACCAAATATGTGTGCCAAATTTCAGTTCGATAGCTTCAGTGGAAGTGGGTGAAATATTGATTGCAAGATTCCAGGACATACGAGTACATACTTACATGAATGAATACATACGAGTGAAGATAAATAAAAGCTTTTAAAATACGCAACTCTGATTGTCAAACGGTTACATACATACACATCCACATCAATACATTAATGGTCATTAAGTCACCAGTGTGCATAGTGGCAGGTTACATCTCAGTTTCAAAAGATCAGCGACCGAGAACATAATTGTGACCTTATGTGGTTATGTTGTATGTGCATTGTAGCATTGCAATCTATCCAAGGATTGTGTTTGCTAAATATAAATACGAATCCAACAATTACCAGCTATTTCCACAGACAATAGTAAGAACAACATCATTAGAAAAAAACTGAAAAACGCTTTTGTAGATAATCGAACTAAAATGCAGGTTATTTTTTAAATTATTCCATTATCATCGGTTTTGAAGTGGGAGAGAATTTTCTTTCAGAGATTCCGTTGCATACATATAAACATACTTACATAGATAAATCATAAATACATACATACATATGAAGCTATTATAGAGCGTGTTCAAATAGGCGAAATTATGAACCATTGCAGCTATACTGTGTACCTATTTGTGCCCAAATGTTGCTCTGCAGGTCTAAGTCTGTCCTTGCAAGTGCCTGCTAGTGCTACGGTAGCCAAAATGCAAGCCCGGTAGTTAAGTTTAGTTTAGTAATAGCATACAGATAACGGAATTAAACTAAAAAATGTGATTTGTATTACAGCTGTGTTTCAAAACACAAAATACTATGAAATTTTTAAAACTTCTTTTTTGCAACATAAGTTTCATATTAGAATTCAATGTTAGAGTAATAAAGACATTATACGCGTTTATCTGAATGCGCATTATTTTTTAAATCACGCTTTTATATGGAAATAGTTCAAGGCTACTTACCGTTGGACATAATTAAGAATTCGTTTGACAATGATTATGTAAATTGTTTGAGTATAATTTATTATTATTTTAATTTCAAGTTTATGATAAACAAATAATATTTGTAACGAATCGCGAAGAAGGGCACCTGACTACTCGAATAAATGTACACACTCGTATTGTATTGAAGCGCCCGTGGTTAAGCAGACCGAGACATTATCAAGCGATCGATATGATAAGTCCTTGCATAGCGGCTTCCCACGGTGCGCGAATCTGTAGATATCACGCCTACGATGGCTGGACGGACGTGTTCCTATGAACTTGCCTGCATACATAAAAATCCCAGGGTACGTCGTACGCGTCCGCGTCCGTCCGCAATATCACGCATCGTGGGAACCGCCCTTTACGTAACATGCAATCTATGTTGAAAAGTCAAGGAATTAATAAGTACGCAAGTTTGGATGCACTGTAATGTGTACTCACTTTCGGCTCGCGTTTTAGTGATAGTGTCACCTTGCAGTAATACAAATACAAATACAAATACTCTTTATACACACCACAGTGAAACAATAAATGACATTCTATAAAACACAAACGATGACCAGTGGTGGCCAAAAGGCTGTCTTATCGCTACAGTAGCGATTTATTCCAGACAACCTTTGGGTAGAAAGGGATTTAGGCGGGTAATCTGTGTTTAGTACGTAGTCAACTCTACATGTTTACTTTGTACATGTTTTACATGTGTATTTAATGTTCTCACAGACACGTATAGTTTTCAAATCAATACATCTGCGTAGTTCTCACTCAGTGAGTGCTCAACAGTGCGCTTTGATTATAATGACGATCATGAACTAACCTTTCTGACCTAAGAAACTAAAATATGTATGTAAACTTTAATCTACTGACTGATGAAATACAAAATTATTGGTAATAAATCAACAAAACAAAACAACGGGTTTTGCAGTAGAGTTAGTGTAGATTTAGATGAGACTGTGCAATCATATTATTAAATAATCATAGTCTTCGATTTCAAAAAGCAAGGAATATTTTGAATAATATCGTTAAGTGTCTCGTATAATTTTGTTTAAAATATTAGACATTCACCCATACTTCTGTGCTTTTTTTGTATAATCAGAAATACTCTGTTTTTCATTCCAGCATTAAATCTATCTGTAGGTAAATCACAGCACACTTGATCCATTATTTATTTTTGAAGTTAATCTTCCAATCGCCATCATTTAGTACTGTATGTGTATCTGCTTATCTGTTTCAGATTAAAGACTATTACAAATTAATCAAGTAGGTACATAGTAGATACTGTCATTACGATGAAACAATAAATGTGATGGACATACTCGTATTTCTTGGAACTTATCGTAGTATTGAAGTGACTGTTAAATATTCCCTTAATTATGAGCTTATGTTATAATTATTAATTTAAAATCCTTCGAATTCTGAAGAGAACCTGCATTAATTCGGTCTATTTAAATTTAACCTCCTATCACAGCGTGACATCGTTGTGTATGTATAAAATATTTTTGTATTTATTACAAGATATTATCAGTCCGTCTTATTTGTGAGGAAAATGTATGTCGTAATACTTAATTTGTTTAATAGCCAATTTAATTATTGCGATTAACTTTTTAACATTTGTTTCAGTTAAAGTTTTAAATTTAGTATTAGTTTTAATTTAAGTTTATTAAACAAATTGATGTCATAAATAATAATCTTTTTCTATTTTATTCTATATTATGATGATTAGCTGAATCAATTTTTGGGAGATTTATTTTTAAAAAGCCTGCATTCCCGTTTGCAGCATCCGTCACACAAAACATTTATTTTAATTTGTTGCATTGAATTAACATTAAAGACAAGTATGTGGCGCCTGAATGATTGATTGATTAATTTTATGTTACATAGGTATTATATATTATTATCTACGAGTATCTGTATAGCACATAAATTAATCATAAAAATAATGTTTCGCTAGATTTTACATCTTTGATGGATTGATTCATCCGCGGATGTATGAAGATGAATTTATGATTCAATGATTCCAAGGCGTTGTCTTTATAAATATCATTAGAAAACGATAATTGCCGTTTAGAAATACTATATCCGTCATGCTTTTTGCAAGGTCCAATTAAAATTGATTGTATATAGATTGATTGCATATAAAATTGCTTCGACACATATTTTGTCATTTATAGCGGAATTACTATGATTTTTTTAATGGATGTAAGATAGCAAACAAGCTTTCAGTTCTCCACTGCTACTACCCAATAACAAATACCTCGCCCAAACCAATTTTTCATTTATTCGATTTATTTTCAATACTGGTTCAGCAATAAAAATTCTTTGAGTGTCACTATACTTAGCACTTATTTATTGGGATTGTAAAAGTAAAAAAAAAACATCGTTGATACTCCTAAAACATAAACATAATAAAACTAATATTGTTACACAAAATAAAATCTGTTCTATATTTTCAATGCGCAAAAACGTATGGCTATTATTACTGATAGATGGGAACAAATGGCATAATTTGTATTGAAATGGACATTTTATGAGATTACCTTCACAATTCTATGTTATCAAAATCGTCTCACTATTCTGCATTTATTTAAGAACCTGCGGCCACGACACGATTCGCGTCGTCGTTGTCGTCTTTCACGTGATGATGATACATGATTCGTTCGTGAATGATTAATTAATAAATTTATTTATTTATTATTAGTACGGGATTACCACTTACACTAATTACAAAATTAAATCCTCAATATATATTTAAAATAGAATTGCAAAATATCATTATATCATTATACGTCAGCAAATTATTATTTTTTTCACCTTTATGCAAGGTTTTTGCGGTATTCGCGGTTTCCTAACGTTTGTCGGTTTTTTCGAACCTCTCGAACCTTCTTCCATACATTGCACGACCTGTTTGGTATGTATGTATGTAGGTATTTCTGTATGTATGTAACAGAATATTTGAACGTGATTTTCATCCACTTCACAACGTCGTTTAATTTGAATTATTGCACAATTATCAAGGACCGATGAATAGCAAAAATATTTTTAAGAAGTTAAATGTCACTTGATTTAACGGTGTAACTAGAACATATAAGAAAAAAAAAATTAAAAAAAATTAAAAAGAAAAACAAAAAAAAACAAAAATTTAATTATTAGGTATATTTTATGAATAAAATAATTTCCGACCGTCATTTGTCAGAACTGTATAGTATATATATTCCATATTCACTCGCCACGCTCGCCACGCTCGCCACGCCAAAAATTTGGTTTGCCCTCCGCCAATTACTTTGATTTGATATAGCTTTTGACCCCTAATATCAGTGTTGTGGTAGTATGTCGCAACTGGGCTGAGTGGTGACCCATTTGCTATCATTTTTATATTTTAGCAAATAAATTCTTTCTTTTTTTCTTTCTAATAAATAGGTCGGTCAAAATTTATAACAAACCAATTTTGAACTTGCCAAAGGAAAAGACATCAACGAGATCTTTATATAAAATAAACATAAATAAGTAGGAATTTATCATATTGCATATTCAAATAATTTAATGATTTGATCCTTTGCTGCGAAGACGTCCCACCCCACTGCTGGGCTCGGGCTCCCCCACAGACACTGCTGCGGGAGGTCTAGAGCATGCTCCAATGCGGATTGGTGGAGGGGTTAGTGGCCAAACCAGTGTCGAATGTTCTCCAGCCAGTTACAATAAAGTATTTTTGTATTATATTGTCTTGTCGAGATTTGTACTGGAGAGTAACTCTGCTCCAGTAAACTATTGGAGTAGTATTTTTAACTTGACTTTCTAAGTTATGTGCGATTTAAGAAATTAAATGTCACTTGCTATAACGGTGAAGGACACATCGTGAGGAAACCTGTATGCCTGAGAGTTTATCATAATGTTCTCAAAGGTATGTGAAGTCTGCCAATCCGCACTTGGCCAGCGTGGTGGTACCTCCCATTTTGAGAGGAGACCCGTGCCCAACAGTGGGACAAAGAAAGGGTGATGATGATGATGATTATAATAGTGCAATTACAAAAAAGCATTTAATGTTGATAATTTTGTTAATTATTAGTCGTTTAATCTAAAAGGTCTCATATCACAGAATTGTTTAATTCCAGGGCCATCCGGTGCCGTAAACTGTTGAATAATAAACGGAATTCAGAGAGAATCGACTCTTCACAAACATTCCTAAAACACAACATTCAGATTGAGATCATACGTAGGACGTTGAATTTATTATCTACTCCTCTTCGAATGCTATAGTGAGAGTCAATTGAGATTGTAAAGGTTTCTTGTTAGTTACATAGTATTTATTGGTTAAAAACTAAGTTAACTCATAATTATACATTTCTTAAAAAGATACCATAATTTAATGGGTGAAACCAAGATGTAAGCATTTCCCATATCCGAGTAGGAATATGATCGCCTGAATAATGTGAAAAACGCATATAAATGTAGAAATACATATGTAATAAGTTCACATTTCTTTTTTCTTCTTTTCTAAAGAGCTATCATGGACTGAAAATTTGTAATTAATCCGATAATTTTGTCATGTATTATCATATTAGCAATCCAATAATGATATTAAACCCAAAAGTAATTTTAAGTGTAAAAGATCTGTAAATATCGATATCAAAATATGCACGAGATGAATGTAAGATTACGGTTATATAATTTTAATAGTAATTATACTAGGCTTTTTGTACACACAAGTTTTGTCACCGTGAAAATCTAAGACTGATATATGTTTTCATCGATGTCGTTTGTATCGATTTGTTATCGACTACAGGATCTATGGAGTTTTGTTTAGACCACACTGACAACCGTATCTCATAAATCAGTAAATTCTCAATATGTTCCATGATGTCATCTACGAAATTTCTGTATATTAAAATAAAGTTACCGTTTTATCGAATCTTAGCGTCCGGGATGTGGTTTTGTATACCAAGAGTATCCATCGAATCTGTGAATGCGCGACAAAAAACTTATAATTAGCAATTCCATTCAAATTGTTTATATTTATCATGACTATTTAACTTGCCTCCGGGTTTAACGTTGATTTGTTCCGGTTACGGTTGAAGGATAACGAATCTGATCCCACCTGGGAAGGTAGGGTTTAATAGGGGATGAAAATTATTAAAAAACTTAGAGGAAAGCCATTGAAAGTAAATTTCCATCCCCGTCTCGCTGAATTTTTTTAAAAGCTTTAATTTAACTTCACTCGTATGTATGTATGTTTGTTTGTATGTATGTATGTATGTATGTATGTATGTATGTATGTATGTATGTATGTCCTGGAATCTTGCAATCAATATTTCACCCACTTCCACTGATACTTTCCTAACTAACTAACCTAAAAAAGCTATCAAGCAAAAATTTGGCACACATATTTGGTTCCGATAACAATGCATGAAAATTAATTAAAAAATAATAATTATAAAAAGCTTTTTTAAAAAAAAATTTTTTAAATTAAACTAAGTTTTTACTACTGTCCGATAGTTATTCACACCTATGTAATTTGCATCATCAAAGCGCGATCATTGTAAAAACAGTATCAATAAATCAACCGTAGAGAGTGCACGCTTCTTATTTGCAAAACCGTCCTAACAATCCAAAGTGAACCCTAACACAATAACATATGGCCTAAACGAGCCGGATTAATAAATTAATTGACGGACGAACATCTGCTACTCGACGCTTCGTGAAGACAAAGGCGGCCGCATTCCTTAGATAAGCCGGGACTTGTTTACTACAATATTCATCGTTTCGAAGAGTTTTATGCGTTTTAACTTTTGATCGGGAATATCACCTACAATTGTTTGTTTACCTAACACGTGCTGCGTTTTTACTCAAGAAGATGCCACAAGAGATTAATCAAACTACTCCGGAACAAGATAAGCATTTATCTACATTATTAGAAGTGGCAAATATTATACAAAAAACGCAGATTAATCTTAAAAAGTGTCCAAAACAAAGATTAACAAAGGGGTACGTACAAGCAAGGTTAAAAACTCTTGAAGACTATTGGACAACATTCAAGCAAGCACACAACAGTCTTACGGCATGTACACCGCGGGAGCAAAAGGGCATTCTTCCATATTTTTTAAATGAAGATTTTTACCAGGTAGAAGATCTATACGTAGTATTACAGGCGGACTTAACGGATCATTTATTGAAGTTGGAAGCGACGGACTCCAATATGTCGACTGTAAGTGATACTCAGCCATTAATTGGTGCACCATTTGCCAGTTTGCCGCGTATACAACTGCCCATGTTCTCGGGGAAATATGAGGATTGGCCTAGCTATCAGGATTTGTTTACAGCTCTTGTCCACAATACAAATTTAAGTAATGTTCAGAAATTACATTATTTAAAAACTAGCGTGTGTGGGGAAGCAGAATTATTGTTGAGGCATATTCAAACGTTAGATAGTAATTATGTACAAGCTTGGGATTTACTTAAAGGGCGTTTTGGTAATAAAAAAATGATATTAAATTCTATATTGAAAAAATTATTTAATCAAAAAAAGGTTACATTTCAGTCATCTGATCCAATTAAAAATCTTTTAGATAATACATCAGAATGTATTAACAGCCTTAATAATTTACAAATAAAAACCGACTCTTGGGATCCAATAATAATATTTCTAGTCTGTCAGAAGTTAGACCCGGAGTCATTAAAGGACTGGGAGGAATTTACCTACAAAAATAACTCGGATCAACTACCTACTTGGGACCAGTTGAAAGGGTTTCTCGAATCTAAATTCCGTATACTTGAATTAGTCACACCGATGTCGATACATTCTAGAGAAAAATCACAAACACAAAAATCATTTCATCTTACAACTAATACTACAAAAAATCACACCAGTGTAACCTCACAACCTAAATGCACATATTGCCAAAACAGTCATTACATATTCCAATGCAAAGATTTTTCAAAATTATCTGTGGAGCAACGACAAGATTTTGTTAAAAACAATCGTTTATGCTATAACTGCCTCGTTCCTTATCACAATGTCTTCAAATGCAAACAATCAACGTCCTGTAGAATTTGCAACAAGAAACATCACTCTCTACTACACCTCTCCAGAGACACAACCGAGACTACACAAACAGCAGTACAACCAGAGCCAACTATAACAACTGCGCATTTTTCTCACAAACCTGGTCATGAAGTGTTACTAGCCACAGCACAAGTAGAAGTTATATCATGTAATGGACACAAACATCTACTACGTGCTTTGATTGACCAGGGTTCTGAAGCATCATTCGTTTCAGCTAGGGTTGTCGATCTATTGGGTCTCTCAAAAACGAATGTTGACGGAATAGTATCTGGAGTTGGAGAAGGAAGTCGAATACATATCAAACACCTAGTTGACCTTACAATTACATCGCGATTAAATGAAAACGATGTTATACAAGTCAAAGCTTATGTGCTGAAGACTATATCTAGTAGGCTACCATCGAAACACATCACGATGAATTGTGCACAACTTCAAACCTTACCTTTGGCTGACCCTACCTTCGATACACCGGGTAGGATAGATATGCTGCTCGGCGCGGACGTCTTCTGTAAAATTATAGAAGATGGTTTGCTTAAGATGACTGAAGGAGTAGTGGCTCAGAAAACAAGTTTGGGGTGGATCCTGTCAGGTCAAAAGGAACACAAAATGAACAACGAACACAATATTATTACACTGCATATCACGAGAATGGTTAAAGAAGACAATGATATGTTAAGAAAGTTTTGGGAAATAGAAACAGAGTCATACAAAAAGAAACAAATATTTACAAAAGAAGAACAAATGTGTGAAGAATTATACAAAAATACAACTAAAAGAGAAGCTAATGGAAAATATACAGTACACCTACCATTGAAACAAAGTATTAATGAAACCGTGAGTTTATGTAGAGATACAAAGGAGCAAGCGATACGAAGATTTGAAAGCTTAGAAAGGAAATTTGCGAAATCTGAAGAGATGAAGAATGAGTACACAAAGGTCATCAACGAATACAAAGAGATGGGTCATATGAAAGAATCAAAAGCAACAGACGACAAAGGTGCAATATACTTACCACATCACGCAGTTATTCGAGAAGACAAGGAGACGAGTAAATTGAGAGTAGTTTACGATGCTTCTGCAAGAGGATCCCGTGGATTCTCACTTAATGACTGCATGATGGTTGGACCCGTCTTACAACATGATCTTCGAAGCTTGATAATATCGTGGCGAACTCATAAAATATGTGTTGTAGGAGACATAATCAAGATGTATCGAATGATAAACATGACTCCTGAACATACAAACTTACAATGCATCGTCTGGCGAGATAATCCTGATGAAGAACTTAAAAGCTACAATCTTACAACCGTAACATTCGGCACTGCTGCAGCGCCTTATTTAGCCGTGCGTACGTTACACCAGCTAGCCGACGATGAAGCTCATGAATTTCCGGATACTGCTCCTGTAATAAAAAATTGTTTCTACATGGATGACTTGATGGTAGGACATGAAAATGTTGAAAATACAAAGAAGATGTGTAATGAAATTAAAACAGTTTTGAAAAGAGGAGGATTTGAAATGCAAAAATGGTCTAGTAATTCTGAAGAAGTTTTAGAATATCTACAAGAGGAGAAAACAAAGAATACAGTAGAGATAAAACTTGACAAGATAATTAAAATACTAGGTTTAACATGGGATAGAAAAGATGATGAATTTAAAATAACAGTAAACTTACCTGAAATTACATATCCTATTACTAAGCGGTCTATTTTATCTGATGTTGCCCGTTTGTTCGACCCATTTGGATGGTTGTCTCCAGTTGTTATAAGTGCAAAGATTTTAATTCAAAAACTATGGCTTTGCAGTTTAGGTTGGGATGATGAATTGCCTTCTGATTTGAGAGAAGAGTGGACTTACTACAGAGAAGGTTTAATACATTTGCGAAACATAAAATTACCTCGGTGGTTTAAAACAACGTCTGAAAATTATAACAACGTAACACTACATGGTTTTGCAGACGCTTCTACACAAGCATACGCAGCTGTAACCTACTTACGAATAGTTGATGATGATGAAGTCCATGTAATTATGATTGCATCCCGTACCAAGGTTGCGCCATTAAAACAATTATCAGTTCCCAGATTAGAATTATGTGCAGCAGTTTTACTTGTGGAACTGATAAATGACGTGGTGGATATTTTAAAAATTTCAAAAGAGAAAATATTCGCTTGGACAGATTCAATGGTGGTTTTGTCGTGGCTACAATCACAGCCGAATCGTTGGCACACATTTGTCGCTAATAGAGTAGCAGAAATCACAAGAACCCTGGACAACGATCGGTGGAGACATGTTAGGTCTGTCGACAATCCAGCTGATATCGCAACAAGATGCATCAAACCAGGCGATTTAGCATTTCATGAAACTTGGTGGACCGGACCGACATGGCTCAGTGAGAAAAATTGTAGATTTCAATCAACAAACATACACATAACACAAACACAATTAGAATCAAAACTCAAATGCAATTTAGTTTTAGAAGAACAGCCAATTTGGGAAAGATTTTCAACTGTATCTAGAATGAAAAGGGTGTTAGCATATTGTAGAAGAATTTTAAAAAGGGATAAATTAGAGCCTAGAGAAAAACACTTAAAACCAACAGAATTAGATAGAATATTAGAAGAATGCATCAAATTTTACCAAAACTTAGTATATGAAAGGGAAATTGAAGAAATTAAGAAGAAAGGAATGGTTAAGGTTAGAAGTTCTCTTATCAGCCTTTCACCTTTCTTAGATAGTAAAGGGATCCTAAGAGTAGGTGGAAGACTTCATAACTCTTCAATTCCTGAATTAACAAAACACCCAATTATCATTCCTGCCAACCAGCATATAACAAAACTGCTTGTAAACGAAGCTCATACAAGAACACTTCATGGGGGTGTTCAGCTAATGATGTCCTATCTCAGAACAGGGTACTGGATAATAGGGTTAAAATCTAGTGTCAAAAAATGTATTCGTAATTGTAAAATTTGTATTGTGGATAGGGCTAAAACAAAATATCAACTGATGGGTCAGTTGCCGGCAGCGAGAGTCAATCAACATCGAGCATTTTTGAATACTGGCGTTGATTATGCTGGGCCTGTATGGATAAGGACTTCCAAAGGCCGTGGACATCATGCTTATAAGGGCTATATATGCTTATTTGTGTGCATGGCAACTCGCGCCATACATCTGGAAGCTGTTACAGATCTTACCTCACAAGCATTCATTGCTGCATTTAGAAGATTTGTGGCTCGCAGAGGATACTGCCAACACCTGTGGAGTGATAATGGTACCAACTTCGTGGGCAGTGCGAAGGAGTTGAAGGACTTGTTTCGATCTGGCAAAGATAACATGGTCAAAGATGTTGCTGAAATTCTGGCCAATGATGGAACAACTTGGCATTTTATACCAGCACGGATGCCAACGTGTGGAGGCTTATGGGAGGCCGGCGTGCAGTCCGCGAAGAGGCACTTGACGAGAGTAAACAAAGATACCAAGTTGACCTATGAAGAGATGACAACTCTGTTGACACAGATTGAAGCATGTCTCAATTCACGTCCTCTCTGTTATATAGACAACACCACAGATGAGGTACTTACACCAGGTCATTTTCTAGTTGGCGAGCCTTTGGTTAGTGTTCCAGATCTAAATTATGAGAGCAAGAAGATTAGTTTACTGACTCGGTGGCAGTTGATTCAGAAATTAACTCAACACTTCTGGCACAAATGGCAGACTGAGTATCTCAACACACTCCAACAAAGGCACAAATGGCAAAAGACACACTCATCACCCGCAGTTGGAGATATTGTTGTGGTGAAAGATGAGGCTGTGCCTCCTACAAAATGGTTACTAGGAAAAATAAAACATTTACACCCTGGCCCGGATAATCTTGTGAGAGTAGTAACCATACAGTGCAAGGGAGATCATGAGTTGAAGAGACCATTATATAAAGTGATACCGCTTCCGAAAGACTCTGAGTAAATATTTCACGGTGGGCGGTAACAAGTGATTGTGCATGTGATGTTCAACAATGACATTGTCATGTCAAAGGTGTAAAATGTAAAATCAAATTAACAATGTATGCAAAATTATAAACAAATTCATTACAACATGTAACTAACGTAGAAAAAATTGAGATTTGTAAATTTATTTTCAATTAATAAAACAAAAATTGTTAATTGTAAAGATCACATTGTTTGCAAAGTTGCTAGTAAAATCAAAATAAAATACAGTCCATTTAAACAAGCGAAGGTGAATTAAAATACACAAACATTGATGTAACATGTAAACTTGTACCTTTAAAATTAGCATTTCTGCATAGTGTATAGAACATTTATTGTAAAAACTGTTGTTTTTGGTGGGCGGAATGTCCGATAGTTATTCACACCTATGTAATTTGCATCATCAAAGCGCGATCATTGTAAAAACAGTATCAATAAATCAACCGTAGAGAGTGCACGCTTCTTATTTGCAAAACCGTCCTAACAATCCAAAGTGAACCCTAACACAATAACAACTACTTTAAGCCTAAAAATAATCAAAACAGTCATATTTTAGACGAATGCACTGTGTGACCACTAAAGAAAACTATTGTTGAATGCGTTTTAAAAAATGAATCTTAATTGCTTTGTTTATCTTTGAGACTTTATATAAATAACTATCGAAATTACATATTTAAAGAAACAAAATAAACTGCTCTCCAAAGTCAAAAATAAAACAAATTTAACTTCAAATGAATTACAGATTAACATTTATAAATATACAAATATGTTGTTCCGGAAACGATTAGAGAAACTCTTGGATGCTCCACCGAGCACTTTAAATACCACTCGTCAGTAAAAAACTGAACAACTGTGCCTTTGAAAACTGAATAACCTTGCACACCTCTTGTGGTGCTGTGATACAAATTAATTACATTTCCATAAGTCAATTGGTTGTAAGGAATTAATACCGAGAAGTATGATTTTTGTTTGATACGTGATAATACGGACATCATACACATCGTGAGGAAACCTGCATGCCTGAGACTTCTTATATTCTCGAAGGCATGTGAAGTCTACCAATCCGCCACTGACCAGCGTGGTGGACTAAGGGCATCCCTCCCGTTCTGAGAGGAGACCCGTGCCCAACAGTGGGACAAAGATAGGGTTGTGATGATGATGATGATGAATACGGACATCAAACAAATTACTTTAATTAAATTAACTTAAATCATTTGATCTGCAGGGCTCCAGCAATCTCTATTCCAGCTTCAATAGAGCCACATGGTATATGTAGAGACGATGGCAATAGACCTGATTGAATGAATTATGGGTCGCGCACTGGTGTGGGATGTAACATTTGTTGACAGTCTGGTATCTTAGTATGTCCAAGAGACTGCGAATACAGCTGTGGCCGCATCTGACCAGGCTCCGTTTCTGAAGCGCCGCAAATACAGTTGCATTTTAGGGAACTACGAATTCGATAGCCACTGAGTTATCACTGCTGTAAGCGCGACCACTAATAAATTGGAGGATGCACAACCTACACAGCTTTTAGTGGGTTATTTAGACTTCAATAAAAACAGTGCGAATTACAGATGCTTTAAGTTTCATTATGAAAAATCCATCGGAAAAACCTATGAAGTTACTAACATACTCGTAAAACTTATCAAACTTTGTACATGGTATTTGAATTGATTGTGATATCCTTTAAGGACTACTTATTTTGATGTGTTTGTTGCAAAACGGTGCAAACGGGGCTGGGTACTGCTCCTGGTGAACTATGGAACCAAAGAGGCTATAAGACCAACTCGGTTTCATATAGACTCTATTGGCTTAAATCAATCGAACACAGGTTGCTAAATCCAAGATTGACTGACTGACTGACATATCAACGCAGGGCCTAAACAATAAGGTTTAGAAACTTCAAATTTTGCACAGGGGTTCCTTTTATAACGTAGGGGAGCACTAAAAAAGGATTTTTGAAAATTCACCCCCTAAGGGGGTAAAACGGGGGTGCAAAGTTAGTATGAAACTTTGCCGTTTTTGCAGTTAGTGAATGTCTAATTTCACGCGAGCGAAGCTGCGGGCGTCCACTAGTAATCAATAATCTGCAAATTCAAACGCAATAGACAATTACTAACAATTACAACATAAACAATTATTAACGTTCGAAGACTTACATATCTGCAGATACAACAATTGTGCAATGACCTGTTAAGCACAGAGTCATCTATCGACAACCCGTTGCAGCAGAATACCTGACACCAAATATGGAGCGGCGAGGGCGTCATCATCTGTAGGTTCTATCTTTAAACCGTTCGCTAAGAATACAGATCGCTCGCTGTGCGTCGAGCGAAAAATTACTCATTTAAAAATCATTATACAAATTATTATTATACAAAGTCATTTCTCGATCTACACGGAAATTCTGTATTTTGGTATTAGTCGAATGCAATAATTGATGATGACTGATAAATAATATATTGAATAACGGAACGCCGCGCGTCGGGTCTATTAGCTGAAATCGCACGTTGATTGCTCATCGTGCGATCGGCAATTCTCACTTAGACACACTAACTGGACTAACATTCACTTATATTCCTTGTTCCAGTACTCGTACCCGATAATGACTAACCATCCTAGTCCCTGTTAGAGTCTAGTTCAATGTCAGTTACAGTTGTAATGAGTGGCAGCGGATGGGGCAAGCTTGTTTGCTATTTTACATCCATAAAAAAAGGAACGCCCATTGAGCAAAAAAAAATATGTTACCCATTTGTATGAAATTAATATGTACTTACTACGTATCGAGATAGTAAAGCTTACTTCCTACATAATACATCCATGACCCATTTTTTTGCAAAGCTGCCGAAACGAAACAACGTAACAATAGCGCGAAATTTCTATCAAATGAAAATTAGTAGCATTCAAGCGCTCGATACGCGGCGAGTGATTACAAAATATAGCTCTTAGTGTGATTTGTTGCTCATTCAGTGTAGGTTCTTCATGTTTTGCAGTTTGTTCATGCATATAAATATAAATCAATTGCACGAAAGTTAAGCAACGTTACTGGATAACAGACAACATAATTCATCCTATTTTAAAGCAGCCGTTGTCATGAAGATTTTAAAATTACACGCACATACTTTTCAGTTATAATCTTCAATGTTAATTAATACTTATTTAATGTTAATATACTTACCATCACATTGATTGTTAAATCTCACGTGGTGTACAACATACTAAAATTGATATAAAGAAATTTGATAGAATATTTTGGGAGAAAGAAGATATTTTCTATTCATGAAACAATGGCAGTCGGGTAAGTTGGGATTACCACGTAGTCGTTGCGTCCCACTGCTGGGCACGGGTCTCCCCCACAGACACTGCTGCGGGAGGTCTAGAGCATACTCCACCACGCTGCTCCAATGCGAATTGGTGGTGAGTATGTAAACCTAGTACCTACCTACTTAATGTTTCTATTAGAAAAGAGCTGTTTTACAAAAATCCGTCTTTGAATCGCTGCGACCCATAGACATCCCACTGCTGGGCACGGGTCTCCCCCACAGACACTGCTGGGAGGTCTAGAGCATACTCCACCACGCTGCTCCAATGCGGATTGGTGGAGCCATCATCCGCATTCAAAGACGGACTGCCGTCTTTGAATACGGAAGTGGAATACAAAATTTTCCATTCACCCTTAAACTTTAACGGACATTGAAGTATACTTTACACCTGCATCAGATAGGTACATAATTTGCTTCGACATGTCAACTCGGTGCGTCGTACGTATGTGGCAATTAATTGATATTATAAACAGACTCAAGAACGTCTCTCAATGCCCCGTGTTACGCAACATACGCATATTTATGTGGTCGGAATGGAGAATTTTTTACATACCTTATGTGTGTTCTAGCGAGTTCGGAATCCATACTAATATTATAAATGCGAAAGTAACTCTATCTGTCTGTCTGTCTCGGTTTCACGCCAAAACTACTGAACCGATATAAATGAAATTTGGTACACGAATAGTCTAGAGCCTGCGAAAGTACATAGGCTACTTTTTAATTGGAAAAAAGTGTTGTAAAGGGTTGAAAAGGGGGATGAAAAGTTGTATGAAAGTATTGTCATTTTCAGAACTAAAAGCACAAAATTTATATTTTAGCCTGTTGATTAGATATAAATAAATATGGCATTCAAAGTTTGTCAAAATGTTACCCTTAAAAGAGTGTAAAATAAACATAGGGGATAACCATAGAGGAATAAAGGGGATACATTTACGGATTCATTACAAATGATTGGAGATAAAGTTAACGCGTTAAGAAGAATCTATTATTATGTCTAATTCCACGCGAGCGAAGCTGCGGGCGTCCACTAGTATTTGATAAGGCTAAATCATCAGGGGAAACAGAATCGATGGTAGCCATACAACACGACGCGCGCAGTCGGCTTGTGGGTGGGTGACCGCTACTGGCAAATTTTCATGGACGCAACCGTGCCGAAAGTATAACATATCTGGTGACAGGTAGGAGTAATAACCTCTGCCTACACCTTAAGATACTGGGGTGATGCTATGTTATGCTTTTCAATCAATGGTTAAATCAACGTGGGCCATATTTATAGCGAACTAGTGGACGCCCGCAGCTTCGCTCGCGTAGAATTAGACCCATTAACGACGTCTGCCCGTGTTCGGGTTGCCCACTTGACTGTCAGTCAGTCAGTCAGTCAGTCAGTCAGCTTCTCCTTTTATATATATAGATAGTAGTCTAACATGATTTGATCAAACAGTTTATTAGCAGGATTATGATCGAACGATAAATCTTTGGTGGTCCACTATTGAATTCAGAAAGTCGCTTGGCCAATGCTAATTAGTCATCAGTTAGTCAGTGAATTTCGATTAATCACGGAGAATTTTTTATGACCTCCAGGAAATTCTGTAGTAAGTTCATCGCTAATTCTTCTTGGGTATCCCAGCATGAAACATTTTTATTTTATGTCACTTTTATTTCTTAAAAACATAATAAAATACCTAAGCCACGTGAGTATACATAGACAACGCATTACAGTACTCCCAAATTAATAATGCGCATGCAAATCTTCGCTAATTGTCGTATTCCCGGAAACACCCGAATCATTGAATCGGAGAAAGCCCTCAACAATGCACTTGCATTTTGCACCTTGTTCGAAAGAAACAGGAGTCAAAGTCATATGTCAAATCATGTGAAAAAATTGAAAACAATTCGGTTGGTCGGCGGCTGTCGCCGGTCAGTCAAAGGTCCGTCAGTCGTCTTTATATACTGGTGAATTTTAAAGAGCTGCTATTACACACCCTTCTTGGCTTTGTTTTCAAAGGTGAATTTAATTTCAACTTTAATTATTTATTTATTTATTTATTTATTTATAGACTTTATTGAATACCTTACAAAAGTAAAAATACACAATGGGCGAGCTTAATGCCTGATGGCATTCTCCAATTATCTTACTCAAATTGAAATAGTTTATTTTGTAAAATAACATACTAACTGTTGGCGATGGAAATAAATAAAACCACCGAATCGTTTTGTTACTTCAGCGTGACAGCTGACGTCTTTATTCTTTTCTCAAAAGTATTAAGCTTTATATTTTTCTAAGGTGCGTCGCCTACACTAACATTTTTACACACGTTAAATACATATTAAGTACCAGAAAAAAACATTTATAAAATCAGTTTTAGGCTTATATACATTTTAATAGAAAGATACACATGCATAAAGAAACAAATATATAAAACAATATAGGAATAAATAATATTAGAAAGTATATTAGTACATAATGCAATAATACAAGAAATAAAATATGCCTAATTCTTCCAGAATGGATAAATTTAAACGTGGAAAGCCGCTTATGTCACAAGCACGGCAAATAGTATTTAATGTGTACCTTTATTTCTTAATTTTACACGGGTGATAGCAGTGGGGAAAGTGTAAATGAACAAGAGCATAATGAAAGTTCTGATGAATCTAGGATGTCAGGAATAGAGATCCTCCTTGATTCTGATTAATTATTTGTAATTTTAATATTATTCTGGAATGATCAGTGCTGTAAATACTTTTGAACTGAGATTATAATGATTAGATTTTAATGTAAACCTGTGTTTGAAAACCATTTTTAAGAAAATGCACTTAACCACTCTATACACATATCGTCTTCCGACGCTCGGGGAATACGACCTTTGCCGAACAGTAACGAAGATTTCTATGCGCATTATTAATTTGGGAGTACTGTACATACCTACGTTGATAATAACTTGAAAATAATCTTAATTGGTCCTTGAATACACATATTATATTTAATGTTAAAGAAAAATTCTTCAAATTACTGAGAAACATTGCGAAATAGATCAAATACTGTTGAAATTCTCTGGTGTGCTATTCTGGAAGCATTCGATATGAAAAGCGCTTTAAATTAAAATAATAATAACCTAAGCGTTACCACAAAGTAGATATTAGGGACAGAGATTAAGCTACATATAAACGTGCAAATCGGTTGCACTCCTACAAGCACACGGGACATCTATGTGTGGCCACTGGCCGCTTGTCGCGTACGCGGCGAGAGTGGAAAAAACCGGTTGACGCTGTCACATCAAGTTGAAAATCGCAGGGTAATCGCTACGCACATTGTTGGTTTTGTTGCAAGTTTGAATATCATAGATAAAAACGTGGTATATATATTATAATAATGGTTGTATATTGTACAGTGTGCATGAATAATGCTATAAAAAATAAAAATATATCATACTTTAACTATCCCAAGGAGTGCAATAGGTAAGTAAATATTTGATTATTACTTTTTCAAGTAAGTACCTTTATTTTACTGTATGATCCTTTTTTTAATAAGAAATGGGTACTACACGGTGTGTTTTTACCTTTTTATTATTATTACAAGCTTTTACTAAACATTTGTAGGTATGTGGGTGGGTTTGTATGTACTATGTGTTTTAAGTTTAAGTATTGCAAGTGAGATTTGAACCACATCCAGATGTCTTATTGAACTGAAATTTTTATTCCTGCGTAACTTCGGTGACAGTACAATAATATGATAGATTATAACCTGACGCTGCAGCTAGGATTGTTTTCTCACAAGGAACTCTTCAACTGTTATTAGCACGGTCACGAAATTATTTATGTTAGTTTAATTTTGATAGTTCAACACGATTTTTATCATGAACTGCTGATGCAGTCAGCATTGTCTCCTTACGAGGGAACTCTATAACGGTTAGTAGCATGGACTCGAAACTTTGTATTTAAATTTAATTTTTTTGCTAAACATTATCTTAACCATAAACTGCTGCTGCAGACAGGATAGTCTCCTACAAGGGAACTCCTCAAAGGATATAGTAGCATGATAATGAATGTTTGAATACGCGTTAAAAAGCATTTTTAATGAAAACTTATCATTAATACGTACATCGTTCTTATTTCTCGCTACTAGTCGGTCTGTCTTTGAATTAAATAATAATTTAAAAAAAAGATTTATAACCTTTAAAATATACCTATGCTTTTTGTATCGTGTTTGGTTTGCATTGTCATTTTATTTTTGTTTCAGGCGAAATGATTGGCTCAAAGCTGTCGGGCGCGAAGATCTCATTTTAAAACTTGTTGAGGATAAAACGAGGCAACAATACAGAATATGTGAGGATCACTTCGAAAGAAGCTGCATCAAGTTTTCTAAAAAAGGAACTGTAAAATATTTGTTTGATTATGCTTTTCCAACACTCAAATTGCCGTCAAACGAAGGTGCAAGCTCGAGCTCTATACAAGAAAATGCTATCCCTATGGTTAATTTGCCATCAAATACCGGTGCAAATTTAAACCAATTTGAGAATGTATCCGTACAAGAAAATCAGGGAATCCAACTTTTGCCAACTAGTGAAATACCTTCAAATTCCAGTTACTTTTTAAATAAAATAGTTATTTTGGAAGATCATACATCGCGTAGCATCCAAACAGAATCCGATATGCAAATTTGTACAAATAGATCTTCGCAAACGGCTCTTCACCTTTCAGCAAACAGTCCAAGAAAGAGGAAACTAGCACTTGAACTTCGAGAAGTTAAAAAAAAACAAAAAAAAAACAATTTAGATAATATAACTAAACAAGACTTTTTAAAATTGTGCGATAAGTTTATGACTAAAAGTATGTCTCAAATTATTAAATGGCAAATAGATGTGAAGGCAGGTTATAGTGGAAACCGGCATAGTCTGGCTTTCAAATTTTTTGCACTCAATCTTTACTACTCCGGTCCAACAGCATACAGATTTCTTACAAACACATTTTGTTTACCTTCCTTGGTCACCTTACAAAAGCTAGTTATGCCAATAGGCACTCAGACAGACGAACGTTTGATCTGTGCGTTAAAAGCGAAGGTAGACAAAATGGGATCGCAAGAAAAGATTTGCAGTGTTTGCGTGGACTGCATGTCTTTGAAAGCTAATCTCTATTATGATGTCAGGAACGATAGAATTGTAGGACTTCATGAAATCAACGGGGTTCAAAAAAAAGAACCAGCTAAATATGCTATTGTAATGATGATTCGCGGTATTATACATAACTGGAAACAACCAATAGCTTATTCATTCCTGTCTCAATGCAAAAATTATCCCGAAGTAAATGAATGGATTGACGAGGTTATTTTAACATTACTAAATATTGGTCTGGATGTACGCATATTTGTATCAGATTTAGGTTCAGATTTTTTAAAAGCATCAAAGTTGCGTTCCGTGAGTAGTGATAAAACATATTTCGAAGTAAATGGACACAAAATTTTTTACATGTTTGATGTCCCGCATCTTATGAAATGTGTAAGAAACAACTTTAAAACATGTAATTTCATTTTTGACAGTAAAGTTGCGAAATGGTCACATATAAAAGACTTGTATAAACAAGATAAACATCGACAAATAAGATTAGCACCTAAACTGACTGAATTTCATATCAATCCCAATAATTTTCAGAAAATGCGGGTAAAATTAGCTACTCAGGTCTTAAGTCGAACTGTCGCATCAGCTATTAATACATACGTAGACTTAAATCTTATTGACGTTGCCGCTAGAGATACCGCTGTTTTTATAAATAAAGTTAACAACTTGTTTGATATGTTAAACTCTAGTACATTGCGATCTCCTAATAAATTTAAAAGAACTTTCCGCGGAGATAATTATCAAATTGACTTCTTACAGGAAATGTTGTCATTTTTTAAGAACCTTAAGTTAATAAGAATCGATGGGCAAAAGGACGTTACGAATACTATGAATTTTATCAATGGATTTCAAGTGTCTATAAAATCTTTATTACAACTATCTGAAGATTTAAAATCAGAAGGAATTAAATTTATATTAACGAGGCGCCTAAATCAAGACGTAATTGAAAATTTCTTCGGGAAAGTCAGACAGGCAGGTGGTAACTGTCAGGAACCAACATGTCAACAACTTAGTTGTGCCTTCAAAAAGATATTTATAACCAATATCCTACAGAAACCTCAAAATACTAATTGCGATCAAGATTTCGATAGCTTATTTATGAAACCAGAGGACTGTCGTATTTTTAATACTCCCTCACAAGTTTCGCTAGACCCGCAACCAGACGAAGTTGTTTCCCCTGAGTTAACAGTAGGAACAAGTGACTATCGGTTTGATCTACCGGAAAAAAATGGTTTAGTATATGTATCAGGCTATTTGTATAGAAAATGTCTCGAACAACACAACAAATGCGAAAAAATAAAACTGTACGTTAAGAGATCTGAACAACCTATAAATATGGGCAAAGATTCTCTATTCAGCCATTACAAAGATTTTAATGATGGTAACGTACAATTGGGTTTTTTAATTATACCTCCTGATAATTTTATCGCATTTGTTGAATTGCTCGAGCAAAAGTTTCGCGAATATTTCAATCTTGAAATAAATATTGTAAATGTTGGTAACGAAATACTTAAACGTATTGAAAATTGTAAATTTGATATGCCATGTGAGTGTTTCCCGATACATTACATGAAAAAACTATTTATTAGATTTAGAATTTACCATACTATAAAAAGAAATAATAAAATATTAAAAAATAAAAATTATAAAAATAAAATTATTAGTGTAAGAAATTTGTAAAGTATGTTATTTTCTATTTTATTTTATTTTTCTGTATTAGTTCTTATTGTAGTATTCTTTTTATGTTCTGAATAATAAAACTATTTAACAAATTATTTCTTTAATTTGTCTTAACCTGTTGTGACAACCCTACCAAAATTGGTAACAATTTTGCACGTTCCTAAGAAGCTTAGCCTCTGTCCCTAATATCTACTTTGTGGCGTTACTGTCTTGGTCGCAAAAGAAGTTTATGCACAATGGTATCATGGCAGTGTACTGAACGCATAGAGCTTCAACTTTGGTGACTTAGTAACAATATGTACGGCGTGATAAATTTCCAATAGAAGGACTAGACTTGTAACGGGAGCTTATCCTAGTTAGGCAGCCTAGCTAATAATAGCCAGATTTGGTTGTTTGCAATGAATATTAATAAAATTTTAAGAGTATTCGTTTTCGGATTTATCTTTTGACTAAAATGTTAAATCCAAAAACTACTTCTTATAAAATGTAAGGTCAAATTTACTTTTAAGTTTTACCTGTCAAACGGATCCAATCAAGTTACTGATTGTGTTTTGTTCGGCTTTAAAAATAAATATCGAACACTTTAAAAATAGACGCCCAATTTGAAGTAGATGTCATCACTAGGATTTAAGATCACACAGACGGCCGAACAAGGCGAGAATAAATTAGTGGCTACCGTCAAGGTCAGCTGGTGCGACCTTTACGGAAGCGAGGCCGGTGTTGTGGTGGTACAGTGGTACAGTAGCTGCAGTTGAGTGGGAGGGCATGGAAGAAGCGAGTTTGTATAAGGCGCTTTGTAGACAACGATTTGTTTGAGCAAATGTATAAATAAAATGTTTTCAAGAAACTTCACTTTGTTCTACTAAACTTTACTAAAGTAACGTAAAAAAAAATATATTTTATAAAAAGCAATTCATTACCTACTATTGATGCCCGTATCTTCGACGGATCTCTATGCAAATCTCTTTTTATATTCTCATCGCTGCGACCCATAGACGTCCCAATGCTGGGCACGGGTCTCCCCCGCAGTCACAGCTGCGGGAGGTCTAGAGCGTACTCCACCACGCTGCTCCAATGCGGATTGGTGAAGGGGTTAATGGCCAACCCAGTGTCGAATGTTCTTAAGCCACCCGAAGGTTTTCGACAAGGCTTAACGACTATTTTCAATATTGAAAACAACCGGGACGGACGGCTTAACGTGCCCTCCGAAGCACGGTATTGTCCATGAAATTTTTGCCACCCATCCACAAACCGACCGCGCCCGTCGTTGCTTAACTCTTTCGATCACATTGAATCGACGCAAGCCATTGGGCTATGGACGCTATATTCTCATCACCGAGAATTAACCATTACAATGGGCAAAAGGACGTTACGAATACTATGAATTTCGAATCGATGGGCAAAAGAACGTTACGAATACTATGAATTTTATCAATGGATTTCAAGTGTCTATAAAATCTTTATTACAACTATCTGAAGATTTAAAATCAGAAGGAATTAAATTTATATTAACGAGGCGCCTAAATCAAGACGTAATTGAAAATTTCTTCGGGAAAGTCAGACAGGCAGGTGGTAACTGTCAGGAACCAACATGTCAACAACTTAGTTGTGCCTTCAAAAAGATATTTATAACCAATATCCTACAGAAACCTCAAAATACTAATTGCGATCAAGATTTCGATAGCTTATTTATGAAACCAGAGGACTGTCGTATTTTTAATACTCCCTCACAAGTTTCGCTAGACCCGCAACCAGACGAGTTGTTTCCCCTGAGTTAACAGTAGGAACAAGTGACTATCGGTTTGATCTACCGGAAAAAAATGGTTTAGTATATGTATCAGGCTATTTGTATAGAAAATGTCTCGAACAACACAACAAATGCGAAAAAATAAAACTGTACGTTAAGAGATCTGAACAACCTATAAATATGGGCAAAGATTCTCTATTCAGCCATTACAAAGATTTTAATGATGGTAACGTACAATTGGGTTTTTTAATTATACCTCCTGATAATTTTATCGCATTTGTTGAATTGCTCGAGCAAAAGTTTCGCGAATATTTCAATCTTGAAATAAATATTGTAAATGTTGGTAACGAAATACTTAAACGTATTGAAAATTGTAAATTTGATATGCCATGTGAGTGTTTCCCGATACATTACATGAAAAAACTATTTATTAGATTTAGAATTTACCATACTATAAAAAGAAATAATAAAATATTAAAAAATAAAAATTATAAAAATAAAATTATTAGTGTAAGAAATTTGTAAAGTATGTTATTTTCTATTTTATTTTATTTTTCTGTATTAGTTCTTATTGTAGTATTCTTTTTATGTTCTGAATAATAAAACTATTTAACAAATTATTTCTTTAATTTGTCTTAACCTGTTGTGACAACCCTACCAAAATTGGTAACAATTTTGCACGTTCCTAAGAAGCTTAGCCTCTGTCCCTAATATCTACTTTGTGGCGTTACTGTCTTGGTCGCAAAAGAAGTTTATGCACAATGGTATCATGGCAGTGTACTGAACGCATAGAGCTTCAACTTTGGTGACTTAGTAACAATATGTACGGCGTGATAAATTTCCAATAGAAGGACTAGACTTGTAACGGGAGCTTATCCTAGTTAGGCAGCCTAGCTAATAATAGCCAGATTTGGTTGTTTGCAATGAATATTAATAAAATTTTAAGAGTATTCGTTTTCGGATTTATCTTTTGACTAAAATGTTAAATCCAAAAACTACTTCTTATAAAATGTAAGGTCAAATTTACTTTTAAGTTTTACCTGTCAAACGGATCCAATCAAGTTACTGATTGTGTTTTGTTCGGCTTTAAAAATAAATATCGAACACTTTAAAAATAGACGCCCAATTTGAAGTAGATGTCATCACTAGGATTTAAGATCACACAGACGGCCGAACAAGGCGAGAATAAATTAGTGGCTACCGTCAAGGTCAGCTGGTGCGACCTTTACGGAAGCGAGGCCGGTGTTGTGGTGGTACAGTGGTACAGTAGCTGCAGTTGAGTGGGAGGGCATGGAAGAAGCGAGTTTGTATAAGGCGCTTTGTAGACAACGATTTGTTTGAGCAAATGTATAAATAAAATGTTTTCAAGAAACTTCACTTTGTTCTACTAAACTTTACTAAAGTAACGTAAAAAAAAATATATTTTATAAAAAGCAATTCATTACCTACTATTGATGCCCGTATCTTCGACGGATCTCTATGCAAATCTCTTTTTATATTCTCATCGCTGCGACCCATAGACGTCCCAATGCTGGGCACGGGTCTCCCCCGCAGTCACAGCTGCGGGAGGTCTAGAGCGTACTCCACCACGCTGCTCCAATGCGGATTGGTGAAGGGGTTAATGGCCAACCCAGTGTCGAATGTTCTTAAGCCACCCGAAGGTTTTCGACAAGGCTTAACGACTATTTTCAATATTGAAAACAACCGGGACGGACGGCTTAACGTGCCCTCCGAAGCACGGTATTGTCCATGAAATTTTTGCCACCCATCCACAAACCGACCGCGCCCGTCGTTGCTTAACTCTTTCGATCACATTGAATCGACGCAAGCCATTGGGCTATGGACGCTATATTCTCATCACCGAGAATTAACCATTACAACTAAGTACGAGTCTCTTAGTATGCACAGATTAAGCCATTACTCTGGCTGGCAATTAGCACACTCCTTATATTAGTAAACAAACAAAAACATACACACATACATCCCGGCCGTATGACTCGAATAGAAATATTTATCTGCAAAATATATCTCTGGCCCGGCCGGAATCGATCCTGGGACCCGCGGTTCGGAAATCAAAGTCACTCATCAAAGGTTTTTTATAAAAGTACATCATCTTCTTACAGTTGTTCATTCAGACACATTTGAAAATAATTATTATTAAATTTCAAATGATTACGATCTCCTTAATAATCCTTAAACAATAAATAAAAATCAAAAATGAATTTTGAAGTCCACAACGCCTGATATTTTATCAATAGCCGTACCTACTCGTATACCTATACTTAGTAACTCTACTCCTTAAAACTGCAGAGCAATAATATATCTACTGTCTGATGAATAGTAGGCACTGTACGAAGTGGTCAATTTATTAAGTTTATTTTAATCAGTATGAGGTGGAATAAAATGACACTTGGATGAGAACCTGGTTCATGTGTATTTAGGACTTCCAAAACTTAATTTTTAAGTAAAATACTAAGAGAAGAGCGTGTCATATTTTGATTGTTGTACTAAATTGAAATCTAAACCAATTAATTTGAACCACACGAAAAAAATACAAAATTCTTATTTAAAAAGAAATAATAATTACAAAATAAATATGTCATCCAGAAACAGGCCTTGTGGCATTGTACCCAGAACGCTGGCAGCGTTGCCCCGCTGTATAGCGAGGCTGATTTTTTGGGCGAAAAAGCTGCCAGCCCTCCGGTCACCTGAGACGGAAATGAGTCTGGTGGACAAGACTTCCATGAATGTCTTCATATCAGCCGACCAAGGACCAAATTCTTATTTATAAAAGAAAACAAGTTAGCGAAAAACGTATGTAATAAATATATTATTTATTATTTTAAACCCGTATCAAGATGACCTTTTAATTTAATTTGAGTATGTAAATCAGAGCATACAGATTAAATCAAATAATAAAACACACACTATTTCATATTTGAATCCCGTGTAGTTTAATTCTATCCATCCATCCATTCATTGGCCATTCCTCAACTGGTTTTTCATACAGCCTTCGATTATTAATAAAAGTAAAATAATTCTTATATGTATTTCCAGAATCAGCTCAATAAATTTTTTTTATATTAATAAGATCTGGTTTGAAGATGTTATTGCTTTGCAAATGTTATCCACTTCCTGTATACTTAATATGCTTATAAAATATGTATAGTCTATTTCTAAATGTAATATTATCAATTTTTCAACTTAATTTAATTAATACAAATATTTTATTGGCCAGAATAACAACAGCTTATACAAGTTTAATCGTTGTCCCCCACACTAGGATACTATGTGTTGTACGTAATTCAATTAGAACATAATTATTATTATCTAAAGCTTTATAAAAAGGTAGATACAATTTTTAGTAGCTACGTCAATAAACATTATGTATAAAATAAATATATAACAATACACTTGTGCGCAACAATACACAATTGTGTACAACAATACACGTGTCAGTCACAAAATCACAAAAATATCGTTATTACTTGAAGTACAAAAAAAATTAAATAAACAATCGGAATATAAACATTGTAGCACTGTTGTAGCGACATATTTTGCTCGGCACCCGAGAAGGCGCCCTCAAATGTGTCTCGGGTTCACCAGTTATTTCGTTATTCACTTCATTCATTCAGGATGTTGTGGAAAACCTCATGACATTAAGCATAATTGCAATAAACAAT
Organism: Carterocephalus palaemon; assembly: GCA_944567765.1. Classification (NCBI taxonomy): domain Eukaryota; kingdom Metazoa; phylum Arthropoda; class Insecta; order Lepidoptera; family Hesperiidae; genus Carterocephalus; species Carterocephalus palaemon. Next base: position 14,072,401 of record OX155643.1, read on the forward strand.
CAGTTTTTAACAATTGACGGGCCCGGTGGCGCAATCGGTAGTGACCCTGCCTCTAACGCCAGGGGTCGTGGGTTCGAATCCCGAACAGGACAAACATTCGTGTGACGGTGTTTGTTCTGTGTCTGGATGTTAATATTATTTATATAATTATACAACTTTATCGACACCTCTAATGACATATGCAATTGGCAGACTTAATGCCTTATGGTATTTTCTACCAGTCAAACCCTTGGGAACCTGCGTATTAGGTAGACACGACCACACAGTGTTGCAAGGGTTCCGATGCGTATGGTAACTGTCGCCCTCGAGAGACTTACGACAGGACCCTCGAGACTCTCGGTCATTGGTGTCGGTAACGCAATAACTGCTTCGATACTAATATGTTGCACTAACTCCTAGCACAAACACTTATCTATAATTCTATACTAATATTATAAAAAGGTAAGACATAGGCTATATAATATTACTAGAAGTAAACGAAACTATTGTTATGTCGAATTCCACGCGAGCGCAGCTGCGGACGTCCACTAGTATTCTAATAAATTTAAAAGCAAGATTTATAAATTGCCTCGGACCAATCAATGCATCTGTGACAATTTTCGAATATTACTAACTATATAGATATAACTAATAGTTTAATTTGTCTTGCTAACGGGCTTTTAACAGGATTCTAACAGGACTTATTTTAATATATAATATGTATCTGTTTAACTGTTTCTGTATACAAGCTTTACATTTGTTGTTTGTTGCTGATTGAGGGAGGCCTATATCCAGCTTCGAAATGAGGATCATCTTAATGGATGTTTTGTGATAATAATAGATTTTAGTTTTAACGGAAATGTTTTAAATTAAACCCCTGCATATTAAGCGGTGACAGCCCAGTGGCTATCGAACTCGCCTCTCACTCGAGCGGTCCGGGTTCAAACCCCGCCCAGTGGCACGCACCAATGACTTTTCTAAGTTATGTGCGATTTATGAAATTAAATGTCACTTGCTATAACGGTGAAGGACACATCGTGAGGAAACCTGCATGCCTGAGAGTTCATCATAAAGTTCTCGAAGGAATGGGAAGTCTGCCAATCCGCACTTGGCTAGCGTGGTGGACTAAGGCCTAATCCCTCCCATTCTGAGAGGAGACCCGAGCCCAACAATGGGACAAAGAAAGGGTTGTGATGATATTATTAGAATTTCTGTCATCGCTACTATCTCAATGCTGAACGAAAGGAATCTTTTGAGTCAATAACTAACCATCCATTATCAATCAACACGCAACTCCGACCAACGACCTGTTGGTCAATTTCGCGAACTAAGAATTATCGTCACGCGTTACACGTGAATGACATACCGAGCGGGACCTACGCAGCGGCAATCACGGCGACTGGTGACGTCACATACCGATAATCCTACTAGACTAATATTATCTATCCTTTTGGTGTACAATAAAGGAACTTGTCTGTCTGTCTACCCACCTACATCCCATTAACAGCCTGACTCTCTTATTACTTTGAAGGTTTGAAGCACTTACTAACAGATACGAGTAGTAACTTGACTATTACTAACAACTAATAGGACTAACTATCACTGATAGTTACCTATATCGTTTTCTCTCTCCGTGGTGTAATGGTCGCAAAATCGACTTCTAAGCTTGAGGTCCTAAGTTCAATTCCCCAGGGATTCAGGATCAGGTATCTAATAACTATTTGGTTTTTCTATCTTCAAATGCCTGGTAGCATGTTTAGATATATGCCTGGTATATGGCAATAGGGTCACTACCTATTCCATGGCACCTAAACCTAACTGCTGAAAAATTGATATATTACAACACACTTCGGCCAACCCTTTCGTGAAAAAACAGGCGTGATGAAATGTTTATGTTATGTTTAAATATCATTAAAAATAAAACAAGGATACGCAATACCATGTATCGTTTAATAAATATACTCTGCCTTATTCTATTTATACATGAGGTATACTTAAATATCACTATATCCATAAATACACTTTTGTGAACAATAGTCATATTAAAAACATTCTAGTGAACAATTTTATATAGAAACCAATCAAAATGTTTAACTCAAATAAAAAGAAAATTGGTGTGACATACACTAAGGCAAGTAAATAAAATCTTATTGATACATAACTACCGAGTAGTGTTGTTCATAAGGATCTACTACAGTTCAAAGTGAGTATAGTTCATGAAAAAATACATATTTAATCAGTAGCTTAAGAACAACCAAGTATCGAAGTCAAACAGAAGACCACAGACAAACCCGGAGGTTCCCAGTGCATAACCTATTCAAATACATACAGTTTATCGTATAAGCTTCGTTTATAACGTTCAATTCCAAGAATTTCTTTGGTTGCCTCGTAACGTTACCACCAGTAACCGTGGTGTCCGTAGTATCCGTAGGGCCAGCCGTAGCCATAACCGTATCCGTAGCTAGGCCAGCCCCAGTATCCGTAGGAGGGGTAGTATCCGTATCCGTAGTGCCCTCCCCAGCCGCCGTAGTGGCCACCCCAGTGAGAGGCGGCCGTTTGAAGGTCCTCCTTGTCTGCAGCTGCCAAATTCTGCTTTTCAGGTTTTTCCGCTGGCGCCGCGAAGGCTGTTGCGAGGAAAATGGCAATGAAGAGGAACACGAGCTGGAACATTCGAAAATAAATTTTATTCACTATTGTGGCATTGGACATAACAATAGTTTCGTAATATAGTCTATGTCACTCAGTGAAGATGCAGCTTTCTAATGGTGAAAGAATTTTTGAAATCGGTCCAGTAGTTTTTGTGTGAAAACATTACAAACAAATGTTTCCACTTTATAATATTAAAATAGATCAGTAGGTGAGGTCCAACAGTATAAGGGTTAATTGTTGGTAAAAGCTCCGTTTGAAGTCGGCACAAATTCGGTTGTATTTTATTTATTATCTTTATTGAACCAAATACAAAAGGCACAGAGTACAAATAGCGAGCTTAACGCATAAATCATTCTCTACCAGCCAACCAAAGTGGTTTAATTTAATTTTACATTCCCAGTCCTTCCCGAGTCTTTTTAAAATTAATAATGTCATGGTACTGCGCGCTTGTTTGCTATCTTATGTCCACAAATAAATAACTATTATTACTATTTCTGAATATTTTTCTATTTAAATCTAGCCATTATGCTGACAGTCATAATGAAATATTACTTATGACCCATTGCAACGATTATAAATAAATATTTTTAAAATTTAATATGACATAATGATGTATTGTTTGTAATAAAATACGTGAAATGTGGAAATAATTTGAGAATATTTTAAGAACCTCGAACTGAAAAACAGACAAGTCTTGAATTGAATGGATTACGAAATTTTACGACAAAACAACTTAAAAGAACTATTAAGACGAATAAATAACTTTCACCTTACTTAAATTCAATGTTAATAAATTATAGATTTGAAGTTCTGGTAGGCATATGTAAAAATCAATTTGATCATCAGATTAAAAATGTAGACACGATGTTAAAATTGATCAAAGGTTTACATTTCGCATAAAACCTCTTCACTAAGACTTTAGTAAATTACAACACAAGTATTTAAACTAAATGTTATAAAGCGACCAAGATCTGCCTAAATGTACTTTACTAAGATTAGACTAGATACTAAGATTTTAAATACATATATGTGAAAAATAGTTTCACGCCTTTTAGGTACATTACACTGGAATTAATACCATACAGATGAAATTATCTACTTAATAACAACATCATTTAAAAACTAAAAACCTTGCGTTGCATTGTCATCGGTCCTTTTTAAGTGTGAAAAGTTTCAAAATAATCCGACGTTTTGAAGTGGGCAAAAATCACGTTCATACATACATACATACATACCAAGCTAATATAGGCGTGTTATAAATCATAGCTTACACGCTATTTAAGTTTGAAAAAAAACTATAACAATCACTTATCTCACGTAAGTCTGTCTTGATTCGGAATCTAATCCAGGAATCGCTTGGTAGGTGATGGTGGTAAGCCATTGAATCCATTCATAGTAACTAATTATGTCACTTACATGGAATCTTTATGAATTTTCCGTTTAAAATTAAAGACACTCTTGTATATAAACACACCACTATTTCAAAATCCCGCAACTTACTTAAATTTTTAACGAATTAATTTTTAATTACCAATTAGCCATACAAAATAATTATATAACAATGTACTTACTTTGCAAGCCATGTTGGTTTCGTATCGTGTGCGGCACTGTGGCGGCGGGTGGTGAGCTACCATTTATATGGTGGTCGCGTCCTAGAGCCACGGATGGCTGCCTTCTTCCTTAGTGCCATTGACCTGGCATTTTGGGGATTCGGACCATAACTTCTATTGTTGGGAAGAATGGATGTCTCTAGGAAAATTTGCAATTAGGGTATAATATTGGAGGTCGATTCCATGTGATCGAAAGAGTTAAGCAACGACGGGCGCGGTCGGTTTGTGGATGGGTGACCACTAGTGGCAAAATTTCAGGGACGCTACCGTGCTTCGGAGGGTACGTAAAGCCGTCGGTCCCGGTTGTTTTCAATGCTTGAAAGAGTCGTTAAGCCTTGACCTTCGGGTGGCTTGAGAACATTCGACACTGGGTTGGCCACTAACCGCTCCACCAATCCGCATTGGAGCAGCGTGGTGGAGTATGCTCTAGACCTCCCGCAGCAGTGTCTGTGGGGGAGACCCGAGCCCAGTAGTGGGACGTCTATGGGTCGTAGTGAAGAGATCAAAGTCGAACAACGCATTTTTGACCAACTTGGAACGGCACCATTGCTTTTAAATTACTAATACTAATACTGACTGTACTATTATATCTAACCAACAGAACCAATTGTCAGTAACTATTCCTGCTTCAATAGTAGTTCCATATACTAACCGGACTGACTCCTCTAGCCTCAGTCTAAGTCAAACTGTGCTTCAGTGGCACGCTAGGCCGTCGATTAATCAATTGTAAAAAATTGTTAAGCCTTGTTGAAGACCTCCGGGTGGTTTGAAAAAATCGACACTGGGTTGGCCACTAAACCCTCAACCATACCGCATTGGAGCAGAGTGTACTCTAGACCTTGCGCAGCTCTAGCTGTGGTTGCCCCAGCCCAACAGTATTTAAAAAACATTATTTTCAGCATAGCGTCCATAGCCCAATGGCTCGGTTCGATTCAACGTGATCGAAAGAGTTAAGCAACGACTTTCCCGGTCGGTTTGTGGATGGGTGACCGCTAGTGGCAAAATTTCATGGACGCTACCGTGCTTCGGAGGGCACGTAAAGCCGTCGGTCCCGGTTGTTTTCAATGTTGGAAACAGTCGTTAAGCCTTGTCGAAGACCTTCGGGTGGCTTGAGAACATTCGACACTGGGTTGGCCACTAAACCCTCCACCAATCCGCATTGGAGCTGCGTGGTGGAGTATGCTCTAGACCTCCCGCAGCTGCGTCTGTGGGGGAGACCCGTGCCCAGCAGTGGGACGTCTATGGGTCGCAGCGAACGATTTTCAGCATTGATAAACGGTTTTAATGATAATGCTTATTAGACTATGCTGATATCATGTCCAGCATTATAATTACACATCATATTGACATGACAAGTGATGTCAAACGCATGTAATATTCATGTGATGTCCATCCACGATGCTTTAGGGATAGGGATAAATCATTGACACAGTAAGATTAGTTTAGTTAGTGGTTTGCGGGTATCTGTAAAGCGGATGATCTCATATTATCCAAGCCTTAGAGTTTAACGTGGTATCCTTTCAAAGCCTTTCTGAACAAATCTAGAAGATACTGCTTCATTAGTTGGTTTGAATCAAATTTTTAAGAGTTATGCAATATTTTTAATTAATTTAATTAAAAGCTTTTAACTTCACTCGTATGTATCTATGTATGTCCTGGATTCTTGCAATCAATATTTCACCCACTTCCACTGAAGCTATCGAGCTGAAATTTGGCACTCATATATGGTTCCGATGACAATACACGAAAATAAAAAAAAAGTTATAAAAACCTTTTTTTTTAATTTTTTTAAAAATTATTATTAATAAATAAAGAAGTGTTTAAAACCTTTAATCTTTAGCATGGAGTGAAGTCTGGAATTGTGCCCGGTATTTGGAAATATACTCACCTCCTATTTCATGGGATTGGGGTTGACTAGTACAACCATTTTTGTCAATGACAGATATAACCTATGCCTACCCCATTGGGAATATCAGGAGTTATGTTGTTATGCCTTGGCTTTTCATGCTTTTTTTTTTTCAGTCCCATTTCTTGTTTCTCTGTAAATATTTTTCTATACTATTACAGCTAACTTACACTGTACTTAACGTATTTGACTTTAGCAAAAAACATACGTGTAATCACCAGGAAGGTAATAAATTAACAGCCAAAGAAAATCAATTGTTTCCGGCCTGTCAGAATTAAAGTCTTGTGTAAGTGATAATTTGAAAATTTAACTAACGTTAATTTATACATTTTCAACAGAATATGGTCCTTAAAATTACTCAATGAAACTTTTTTTTGAAGTTCTGAACTGAAGGTAGGAACTACTAGTAAGTGCAACTTTGTAACTAAAAAAAATGGCGAGTATTGTAACTGCGACAGACCCTTTTTGCTAAATAAACTTAACTATTTTGACTTAGACAGTCCTGTACATTGTTAAAAAAAGGAATTGAAAATTGAAAATTCAAAAGATTTTTGTTTGTATATGATGAATTTCAAGGAGCAAAATGAGGACGCATTTAATAATAAACGCATTTTGCCAGTCAACGTTGGGCTGCGCAGAGAGAAGCGAACAATCACGTAATATTTTTTGATTAGAAGATCATACTCATAGGAAAATACTCTTAAACAATTAGATAATAGGTAAGGTAAAAGTCCCAAAACCTTCAAAGTAAACAATGAACGATAATGACACCTGCGGCCCAACTGTGGTGGAGGAAGCGGGCATAGTGCGAAGGATCGCAGATTAATACAATAGATGTCGTTCCACTTAGGCTTGGGCTGTGAGCACGGTCATAAGCGGAAGCGTTTTGACTTTACACTTCTATTGAGTGATCGTTTGTTTAAAATATTTTATGGATTTGCTTATGATACACCAACGGCTACTTGCATCATTTTTTCATGTTTCATTTGTATTTCAATTATTTTAACTAATTACATTTATATTACATACTATTCGTACACTACGTGTCAAAAAGCCAGCTTCGAGGATTATGGTAGTTTTGGGGTTGCGTGATTTTTTTAATATTCTCATCGAAAAATAGCATAATATTTTGTTTCTTACAATTACCAAAAATGCTGCATAATTTAACTAAACTAGTTAACGTATAGAGATTTGAGCACGTCCAAAGACAAAGTCGAAAGTATGATAGAATAACGAAAAATACGTGTTAATACTTTTAGTCTTTAGTAGAAAACCAAATTATTCACAAATTATTTACAAAATAATAACAAAAGACGAGGTGGACTGACGACGTGAAGAAGACAGCGGGAAACCGTTGAATTCAGAGGGCGCAGGATCGGGAGGAGTGGCGACGATTGAGGGAGGCCTATGTCCAGCAGTGGACCCAAAAAGGCTGATGGGTGGTTGGAGCAAAAGACAGTTATATGTATTAACAAAATGAAAATATAATCCAAAAAACAGACCTTGTGCCTTTGTACCCAGAACGCTGGCAGCATTGCCCCGCTGTATAGCGAGGCTAACGATTGCTTAGCCTATTTATCGTCATTCATTGCCCAATCATTTTTAGTTGTTAAGACATATTATTCCACTAGCTCTCCCGCTACCTCCTATCACAATGTCACACAGAGGCGTTTCAATTGCAGCCACCTCGGCAGCATCCTGCGCAACCGCCTCCTCCTCCGCTCCTCTTGTCATTACATCTGTCATTGAAAACCTAATTTTGTGACATAACATAACATAACATCACGCATTTATTTTCCCGTGGTGGTAGGCAGAGGTTTTCCCGTGTTATAGGTGGAGAACTTATTGCCATGCATCGGGCAAAAAGCAAGACTCCGAGTTGCTACCGGGCATTTCAAAATAGAAAATTTTCTGTCAATACAAATAAGTAATTGAATAAGTGCGGATTGACAGACTTCACATGCAGGATCCTTATGATGTTTTCCAACACCGTTACAGCAGATGACATTTAATTTCATAAATCGCACCTAACTAAGAAAAATCATTGCTGCGTGCCGCTTATATTCGAATCCGAACCCTTCTAGTGAGAAGCGAGATCGAAATCCACTATCACCCCTGTTTGGCTTCACTCGCAAACATTGCAGCATTAAATAAATTTAGTTGCAAACATTCATCCAATATCTCAAGGGAACATTTTTCTGCGGCAAAAAGTATCAACAAGCTTAAAGCACCATTTCAAGTATAAAACCCCCACCAACTTTACTTTACTTTTAGTTTACTACAAGTAATGATACCCGACATAAATGGAAGAATTTTAAATTGTAATTTCATTCTTTAGATCCCATTGAGGTTGTTTTATGTAATCCTCATGGCAAAATGTTACAATGACCGCGCGCGGTGTGACGCGAATACCAGATGAGCGTAAGAGGAATTTCGTGCATATTAACTCTAAATATGAGTATCAATGGGAAATGTTTTGTGAAAAAATAATGTATCTTGATATACATTTATTCATACGACACTTCACAATAATTAGTTGTGGAAAAAAATTAGAATATTATCAACTACTTGTTGATAACCAGAGAGAACTAGGCTAGAGATCATAGGTTCAATCCTGTATTTTAAAATTCCCTGTAGTAGCTTACCAATTATTAGGTACACCTAAACATGAATGGTGAAGGATAATACAAGCTTTATGCTAAGTATGTTTTTGTCTTTGTATGTATAGCGTCAATAGCCCAGTGGCTCGTGTCGATTAAATTTTATCGAAAGAGCTAAGCAACGACGGGCGGCTTGTGGATGATGGTAACCGCTAGAGGTTAAATTTCATGGACGCTACCGTGCTTCGGAGGGCACGTAAAGCCGTCGGTCCCGGTTGGTTTCAATACCGGAAACAGTCGTTAAGTATTGTCGAATACCTTCGGGCTTGAGAACATTCGACACTGGGTTGGCCACAAACCCCTCCACTAATCATTACTAAGCAAGTAACTGCTTTATTTGTTAACCAAAACAATTATTAGTTTAACTAGTATAACTATAGTTCGTTACTATAGCTAGTTAGTCTTGACCTTAGTTTATGCTTGAAGATATGTCAATTGATGGCCGGAGCAAATCGTCAATAAGGCATCCGCGCCGACCAAAACTTGTTACCACTGTAGGTAACATTATGTAATTCACGATCGATGCTAGACGCTTCGTGACTCATACGTTTTTTTTATGGACATAAGATAGCAAACGAGCCTGCAGCATCAGCCATCCGCTGCCGCCTATGAAAACTGTGGACTTTGAACAAGACTCAAATAGGGACTTGGATGGTTAGTCCAATTAGCTGAGATAGTTAATTAGAACATGAGTTAGTTCGTTAGTGGGTATGAGGACTGGGGACGTTAGTGATAGTTGGTGTTAGTAATAGTCCAGTTAGTAATTATTTGTAAGAGTCTAGTTCCAATTCAATCACAAATGTGTTGCTACCCATTGCATGACTTCCTGTAAACAATCAATGTCTTCTTAATTTTTTTCCGCAAAAATTATGAAAGCCAAACAGTAAACCCTTATTTTCAACTGGCTTGATCGATGTGGCCTGATTTACCATAGTTAGGGTTGCGTATGCGTGGACTTAACACCATGGCTGCAGCCGGCCATGTGGAACCTGGGACCTACTGACAGACATTCAGACTTCACGTTATGTCATTGGTACCATCCTTGGATGCCGTCACATGCCGTACATTTTATCATACGATAGTTTCGCGTGGTGATTGGTTATTGTTGCATGATTTCTTCGACGAAATAGGTTCGTACCTACTTGGAAAGACTATAAAAATATTTTGTGATGAATTTTTCAGTAGATAACACTGTTTTTAATCTGTGTTGGTTCCAAGTTTGATCGTTCGCAGGAAAGATACTTGGAATTAGCTCAGGTTCCGTTATTGACCATTGTCGTAAGGTCTCTTATCACCTGGACCATAATATCATTGTTATGTGTACAAGATGTATGTCAAAAAATACTAATTTGAGCATCTTCTCATCTACCGATTCTAATAAAACGTTTGCAACTCTCATGTGGCAAAAACTACCACCTAGTTACAGCTAGGTACTCCTTGCGAAGTACTTTAGTATAATTATCAGCTACTTAATACTGGCTACTAACAATCTTGCGACTGTGTGACAATAGCAGCCGTGACGTGGGAAACATTTTATAAACAATAAATCCAGACGGTACTGTGCGGGCGTTTAGCACACCACGTGACTCTAATTATAGGGAATTATAAGTAAAGTAAGAAGTTAAATAGGTAAGTAGTTATCTCGCTTACTCAGAATTCGGTTTGTGTGTAGGTATATATTTTGTGGATTTGATGTGAATAATATGCAATCGCAATTACGTTGTGTAGGAAAAGGAGGCGGACTACTTTTGGTCTAAGTCACAGATAAAACTTAGAAATGGAAAATTTCATATTTTTTTGATGAATACAAAAAACAAACAAAAAAAAGTACAATTACAAAGCCAAGAAAATCTCTCGTTCAGTAGTCAACACTACTTTAAAATGTAGCTTGATGAAAAAAACCGGACGAAATAACTTTCTTCTAGACGAGAGATGATTCGAAAGTATTATGCAGGTACGAATAGTATCATTTACCGATGGATTGAAATAAAAATGTTGCATAGAGACTGCTTCGTAGTGGTCATAAGCGACTGCTAAGAAACGTATGGTTTCCAGTTACACTTTTTTGAAGACGACCATCTTGGTCTTGAAAAGACTAACAAATAGAATGCTAGGTGGCATACAGACAGACAGTCTCATGAGTCTTGTTTGAGTTCTACTACGGGTGTCATGAGTCTCGTATGAGTTCTACTACGTGTGTCATGAGTCTCGTATGAGTTCTAATACGGGTGTCATGAGTCTCGTTTGGGTTCTACTACGGGTGTCATGGGCGGTAGTGGATGTGCTGCAAGCTCGTTTGCCTGTTTGTATCAATAAAAAAATTCTTCATTTAAAATAATATTTAATTATTATTTGTACAATGTAGGCTCTCTACTACACTAACATAAATATATTTTAGATCTCTTATATTCTAATCATCATACATCTTATAAAATCGAATAACAAATAAGTTTTTTTTTATTACGAGAAGCGGATATCCGCATCTTTAGGATTGGTGTATATTACTAGCCTCGAATAGATTATACTACATTATATAACAGTTTGTCAATGACACCTTTCAGTTTTTGTTGGAAACTTGGTTGGGAAGCCATTAAAATAATATCAATATTGGTTCCTTTGGAGTATAGGTACACATAGCACCATCTATGGTCTTACAAAGGAAACACAATCAAAATCACAGCCACTGTTCAATAGGCGCGAAGTCAATGTCCGTAGGAGCACCGTTGAGGTTAGCAATAGCTCGACTAGATGGCGCTGAATTCTTATAATACGCCGCAACGTCTCCGCTCACACTGCCGTATGGAATACCACCTGAAAATGAAAATTTAATGTTATATTATATAAACTACCTTTTACCCGCGGCTCCGCCCGCGTGGTCAAAGGGAAATAACAATGAGTTGTTTATCATACATAACAAATTTGTAACTAACGCCATCTATTAACAACATCCGGAACTAAATATCTAGCAAATAACAAAAATTCGATATCTTCCCATGGGGATATTTTACCGCGGTAAAAAGTAGCCTATGTAACTCTCCACCCTCCTCACTATCTCCACACACAACCAAACCATACCATATAATAGCTTCGTTGCGACGTGAAAGCCGGACAAACAAACAAACAAACAAATACACTTTCACATTTATAATATTAGTATGGATAGTATGGTACTTGTCATCATGACATGGCCATTTATATGGCAAAGGCCAAAGACTATCAATATTTAAACCTTTTAAGGTTTTACGTTTAGACACAAACAGATAACAAAATTAAAGTAATAATCTCGCTTTAAGAATGCGGAGATCTCACGCACGCGACACGCCAGACGCCACTCCTTTGCCGAATGGTTGATTTTGTTTCAAGTTCGTTCAAAGTCCTGTTGTCTATATTAAGGCAACTTAATGTACCAATTGATAGAATAAGTACACTTCAACATATTATGTCATTATGTCCTGCAAACGCCTGAATCGGTTTTCGCAACCATTTGTCATTTCTATAGCTATAATTAATCGTTATGGGTCGTGGATGGTTGCTAGTGGCAAAAACATGGACGCTACCAAGCTTCGGATTGCACTTAAAGCCATCGGTCCCGGTTGTTTTCAATGCTGGAAACAGTCGTTAAGCCTTGTCGAACACCTTCGGGTGGCTTGAGAACATTCGACACTGGGTTGGCCACTAACCCCTCCACCAATCCGCATTGGAGCAGCGTGGTGGAGTATGCTCTAGACCTCCCGCAGCAGTGTCTGTGGAAGAGACCCGTGCCCAGCAGTAGGACGTCTATGGGTCGCAGTGAATTAATCGTTCAAGCAATTAACAAGTGCTGCTCGACTAAGGTAGAAAGGCTTATTGTTTCTACTAATTTAGTAGGTATATTATGTGGTATACCATGGGATATCCCTGGCGGTGGGTCAGGGTAGTGGCCCGCGCTGTCGGGCCGCGCGAGCGCACCACCAACCAGCGCCAGCATTGCCCACGCCAACCGAGCTACCTGGAATATACATAATATACAATACAATAATTAACAAAATAACTGTACAGATGATAAACAAAATACAAACAGATGAATAATATGTTGCCATCCCCTGTTTATACTATTGTAGTGCTTATAAAATAATAATTGATTCTTTGAAAAGAGAAATGTTAGGAACGGAGTTAAGTTGATGAGAAATTTCTAGTGGCAAAGTTTCTTCAAAACCTCTTGCTGCGTAGGGCACGTTAAGCCGTAGGTCCCGGCTATTTGTAAAACAATCGTTAAGCCTAGTCAAAAAACCTTAGGTGGCTTAAGACAATTTGATGGGCACTAATGTCTTCACCAATCTGCATTGGAGCAGCGTGGTGGAGTATTCTCTTGACATTTAAATCATGGTTGAGTCTTTTTTTTTATGAATAAAAGATAGCAAACGAGCTTGCAGCACCACCCATCCGTTGCCGCCCATGACAACTGTGACTGACTTTGAACAAGAGTCAATAGTGATAGTTAGTCCTGTTAGTTGGTGTTAGTAATAGTCCAGTTAGTACTTGTTAGTAGGAGTCTCCTTCTAAGTTAGTCACAGATGTGTTGCTACCCTTGAGGACTAAGATGGTTGCCTCTTTCTAGACCTATATGAGTATCATATTTGAAATGTCATAATAATGACACATAATATATGTCAATAAATAATGTCACCATGTCTAACAATATAATATCAGATCGCGGTCGCAAGGTCGACATGACCGGCGACGGTCGAGGGACTTTCGCGTGCATTGAGCCTATCAATCTATTAGGGTAAGGTTAACTTATTATGTCACTAACGACAGCCATAGATAGCCATAGATAGCCATAGTGGCCTTTAAGTTCTTCACTCGAGAAGGTTCGGGTGCTTTTGATGATTTTTTTTTGTTCTTCTTGGCTTTAAGCCAAGAAGAACAAAAAAAAATCATCAAAAGAGCATTACTTCGTAGTAATGCTCTTTGGATTAAAAATTTTTTCTTTAGAAACTGTAACTTACTCATATAAGTTAGAAACTGTAACTTACCCATGTAAGTTACAGTTTCTAAAGGGTAAACTTTGTTGAAAAAAGATGAAAAAGTTGTGTTGGTACAATTTTATATTACTAAGTTTGAATGTTGTAAGTTGCGTTGAAGTCTTTTATGAGACTGTTGTGGACAAATTAAAAATATTATTAAGTATGTAACGTTTTTATTACAGACTAGTGGATACCGGCAGCTTCGCTTGCGTGGATTTAGACATAACAATAGTTTTGTTTACATCTAGTAATATTATATAGCCTATGTCACTTAGTGAACATACAGCTTTACAATAGTGAAAGAATTTTTGAAATCGGTCCAGTATTTTTGTGTGAAAACATTACAAACAAAATGTTTCCTCTTTATAATATTAGTATAGAAACGCAGTGCCTTGAGTAGATACTATAACTGTTTTACTTTTAAATCTGTTAATTTAAGTTTATTAATTATTTATTAGTTTTAATACCTTAATTTTTTAATTATCAATGTCAGCAATACAAGTATTCCATTCAATTATTACTTATGTGCAATAATTTCTGCAAATGTGTTTATTATACAACCAACTTTGTGTTAATTATGTATAGAATGTAAATAAACGAATGACATGCAGTGTCGTAATAGACGCTTCTATAAGGATAAGATCCTTGAGCGAAAATTTATAATCACCCAAAGAGCATTACAGCAGGGCTTTAAACGAAATTAATACATTATTTACTGCCTTGGAGTAAGGATTACGAATAATTATATATTTTTTGTAAGTCAGGGAATTGGACAGCTTGTCATGAAATAAACATTAAATTTTACTTTGGTTATTTTTAAGGGCATAATTTTGTAATTACTTAGGCCGTGAATTTTGTTGGATTTGTGTCTTTTGATGTCTGTATTTTGTATTAAGGTTTCATTGAAATTTAGAAGTAATATATTAGTCACATGAGCTATAATCTTATCATTAATTTCACCGTTATTTATTTGCTAATGATGTTAATTGTTTTGGATTTTTATTGATGAATTTAATTAATTTATGAAAAAGAGAAAAATGTGCACATTTTCAATTTTAATTTTATTTATTTGTTTTAATTACATTGTTTCTTGGTCAGTACTGACTAACAAAATGTTCAGTTACATAAATTTTATCGTAAAATCTTATCACTAAGCAACTCATTTTAAATGTGTTATCACAAAAATCCCGATGATAAAGCAAAATAGACCATAATTTATTAACAATAAGAGTCATTTTTAAGTAAACAAAACACACGCACCTGACCGCAGAGCATCGCAAACAGTAGTTCAACCACTAGAGTGCGCGCGCGCGCTCGCTCGCTATTTATATGGCGTGGTCAGTTGTCGAACAGGGTGATTCTCCAACCACTGAATAACTGACTCGAAAAGGTAAAGTGCGTTTTGATGGTAACCAATCAACTTCTAATATACATAACTTACTACCACGCCTACATTTCTCCGATAGTGTAGTTAGCTTTGTGTAACAAACCCCACCTTTCACTAATTACGTTTATATATATGTGGTAAGCTTAATACTGTTTACCGGGTAGGAATTCAGTGTCAGAGCTACTTATGGGAATTTCAGGCTAGAAAAACTACTCTATCAAACCAAAACCTTACAACCAGCGTTTCAAGTTGGGTTTTTCTAAACAAATAGTAAAAATATGTTCAAAGTAAATTAGTCCTTAGTCTATGGGGAAATCTGACACCATAGAATCGGTCTTAGAAAAAAAAACATCTTTTTATTCAACTAATCTTCGCATCATAATTTTTTGTTCAACGTATTTGTTTCTAAAATCCATAAGATGTTATTTATGGCGTTATCTGTAGCAATAATAATTGTAGAATAACCCACCTTTTAAGAACGCAGATAGATAAAATATGGTTAGCTTAAGCTCAGAACACAATATGTAGGAAAATTAATAAAACACACAGAGTGGTTGCCATAGACTGTCTATATTTTATTATCATTGTTGCCAGCAGAAGAAATACAGATTATATATTTTGTTATAATACCAACACCTGCCCTTAACAAAATAATCTAGTACTTAATTATACAACAAAAAATTTTATCTATCAACCTATAAGAAATTTGATATCTAAGTGTCTACCTACATTTTACCATAAATTACATCTCATTATACAATATTAACATCACATATGCCCAACTGCTCTAAGAATTTATAATGTTTACATGAATTCAAACTTTTGGTCAGCATATCCGCAGGCATATCTGCAGTTTGTAAATATTTAATTTTCAATAAATTACTGCCTACAGCTGATCTAAGAAAATGATACTTTACATCTATATGTTTGGTTCTTTTGTGAAATAAAGAATGTTCACTTAGCTTCTGAGCACTTTGATTGTCATTGTAAAGTGTTATAGGTAAATCATCTCTACATTTCAACTCACACAAGAGGTTTCTTAAGTAAATAGCCTCCTTGCTGGCCTCA
This sequence comes from Carterocephalus palaemon, assembly GCA_944567765.1. NCBI lineage: Eukaryota > Metazoa > Arthropoda > Insecta > Lepidoptera > Hesperiidae > Carterocephalus > Carterocephalus palaemon. The sequence goes on from OX155643.1 coordinate 14,088,666, forward strand.
CACATAGCAATGTACTCAGCCTCAGTACTTGACAAAGCAATAGTTTGTTGCTTCCTACATTCATGTGAAATTATGCTAGCTGACATTTTAAATACATATCCAGTATAAGATTTTCTGTCTAGAGAATCTGATGCCCAGTCAGCATCTACAAAACCAACTAAGTCTGAACTATCTTTTACAAATTTTAAACCGAAACTTTTTGTGCCCTGTAAATATTTTAATATACGTTTTGCATGTAACCAATGAGTTTCATTGTAACTATTATTAAATTGACTTAAGTAACAAACTGCATATGAGATATCTGGACGTGTAAGTACAGACAAATACAATAAACTACCTATCAGCTGTTGATATGGATACTGTTTACAACAATTACTTTCTTTTTCAAGTTTTAAATTAACCTCCATTGGAGTACTAATGCTTTTGCAATTTTCCATATTGAACCTTTTCAACAAGTATTCTATAAACTGTTTTTGATCCACAAAAAGACAATTATTTTGTTTTCTTACTGTCATACCTAGACAATGTTTAACATAACCAAGATCTTTTAACTTAAATCTAGACCCTAACTCCTTTTTGAGGTATTCAGTTTCCTTGCTGTTATTTGAAAAAATAAAGAAATCATCTACAAATAATGCAACATAAGTTTTAACATTATCCCTTTGCCTAATATACAAACATGGTTCATATTCTGAATTTTTGTAACCAATTTTATGTAAACAACTGTCTACACGTTTATACCATGCCCTAGCTGACTGTTTAAGGCCATAAATTGCCTTTTTTAATTTAAGAACTTTGTTTTGTTTGTCTTGACAAACAAAATGATCAGGTAAACACATGTACACAATTGAATCTAAATCTCCATTTAGGAAGGCCGTAGTGACATCTAGATGGGTTATTATCAGGTCATATTTTACACTTAATGCAAATAACAGTTTAAGAGTTGTATACCGAAGCACAGGTGAAAATGTTTCTTTATAGTCTATTCCCGCTTTCTGTGTAAAACCCTTAGCTACTAACCTTGCTCGATACCGCACTCTATTGTCCTTTTCAACCTTCTTACGAAAAACCCACCTACACTGAACTACTGTACCCTGCTCAGGCCTATCCACAACTTCCCATGCATCATTTATTTCAAAAGACTTGAGTTCTTCCTCGATAGCTGAAGCCCACTGCTTTGATTCTGGCCCATTCATAGCATCTTCCACTGTTAACTGATCCTCATGTGTATCTACACACAAAGAACTAATCCCATACCTTTCAGGCTTACGTCTGTTCCTGTTCTGCCTTACCACTTCAGTATCTGGCAAATCTAGAGAATTTACTGCGGTATCATCGAAATTCGGTCTTACCGTCTTAGTATCAGGGAAATCTGGAGAAGAATTTACTGCGGTTTCATCTAAATTAAATGTACTATCATCATGTTTCACTGTAGACATAGTCTGATCCGAATCTGTATACTCATCTTCTGTGCTGCATGTCTCGCTCACTGCACCTGATGGCAACTCTGGATTTTCTTCCACAGTAATCTGAAACATCTCTGAATCAATTATTGGTTCAATGATAGTGACATCTCTGCTGGTTATCACTCTCCGTGTAACAGGATTGTATAATCTATAACCTTTCACATTATCTGCATATCCAACTAAATAATGCTCAACCGCCTTCTTATCCCACTTCAATCTCTTTTCTTTAGGAACATAGGTCATGACTTTGCTACCAAACATACGGATGTGACTGACATCTGGCTTCCGGCCTGTCCAGACCTCATAAGGGGTCTTGTTATTTAATCCTGTAGCTAATGACCTATTACGTAAGTATACAGCAGTATTTACTGCTTCTGCCCAAAAACTTTTGTCTAATTTTGCATCAAAAAGAAGACATCTGGCTTTTTCTACAATGGTACGGTTAAGTCTTTCACAAAGCCCATTTTGTTGAGGTGTATACGGGTTAGTACACTGATGTATAATACCACAGGTTTTCAAATAGTTTGACATTTCTAGTGAACAGAATTCCTTACCATTATCTGTTCTCAATATTTTTAGGCATTTATTCATTTGTTTTTCAACTAAATTTTTAAATTCTTTAAAATACATAAAAACATCACTTTTCTTTTTTAATAAGTATACAAATGACATTCTACTGCAATCATCTACAAAGAGCAAGAAATACCTGGATAATCCAATGGATTTGGTTTCCATAGGGCCGCATACATCCGCGTGCACCAGGTCCAAAATCTCCTTACTCCTGTTTCTGCTCTGTGGGAATGGTAATCTTGATTGTTTTCCTTCACAACAAACTGTACAGTTCAATTTGCTTATATTTTCACATTTGTCTTTGAACTCAATCCCATTGACTGCACCATTTTTCATAATTTCCAAATCTCTGCTATTTATATGGCCTAATCTCCTATGCCATGTCCTCGCCGAGCTTATTACAGCAGGAGCCGCTAGCACACTTATTGCCTTAATCTTCAGTTTGTAAACTCCATTCACTAATTCTGCAATTCCTATTGTATCGTTTTGCCAGTTTCTAATGGTACAAACATTATCATGAAACACAACTCTGTTTCCATTTTTAATGAGCTGGCTCACTGACAGTAAATTAGTCGTCAGGTTAGGGACACACAACACATTCTTAACGATAACCTCGTATTCTTTGTTATTTACCACTGTTGTAATCTGTGTATCACCCGAACATACTACTGGCACACTCATTCTGTTGGCGATTATAATTTCTTTCGGTGTCATGTCTTGAGACTTGTTGATTATCCCTTTTTCACAAGTTGACATGTGATTACTGGCACCGGAGTCTATGTACCACTCATCTTTGTTAAAATTTCCGTTCAAAAATACAGCACTGAATGCATTTACACATTTTTCTTTGGCAAACTGCGGACACTGGTTCTTGAAGTGGCCAATCTGCTTACACTTATAACATTTCACAAGTTTAACAGGCCTAGACGACTTAATTTGGTTGGCAGATCCTTCTTTGCCGCCTTTTCGACTTCGCTGAAACCTTTTTGCTGCAAATGCTCCTGAGTCAATGTTGACAATATCCGTGTCGGCGCTCATATCCAAGAGCTTTGTTTTAATTGCATCTGTACTCATAGCCATTCCAGAGTGCTCAATGGCCATTATCATTGGGCTAAACCTTTCAGGCAATCCCGCCAACAGCAAAGAGCCGATCCACTGGTCATTTATCTCAAAACCAGTACCTTTTAGTTTTTGAGCGGTTTCGATGAGCTGTGAGACATAGCTTGTCATGGAGTCGCTTGTCTCAAGGCGGATCGAAATGAGATTGCGCAATAGGTTTATTTTCCGCGTGTAGCCCGAATCGTCAAACAATGACTTTAATTTTGCCCACAAACTACTCGCTTTACTTTCATTTTTGATGTGAACATACAAGGATGGTTCTATTGTCATCACTAATTTGGCTTTTGCTTTCTTGTTCTCTTCTTCACTCAGCTCTGCACTTTTCAATATGTCGATTCCCTCGAGGATCAAATAGTTTTCAACCGCGAACGCCCAGTCGTCGTAGTTTTCCCTGCCCTTAAGCTTGGGGACGCTTAGGGAATAATTTCCAGCCATTTTTTTTGTGTCGCATTGAAAGATTACAAAGATTAATACTGATTAATTTTAATTTTTTCGGGACTGGGCCCATAACCTAATAAAACACACAGAGTGGTTGCCATAGACTGTCTATATTTTATTATCATTGTTGCCAGCAGAAGAAATACAGATTATATATTTTGTTATAATACCAACAAAAATAAAACGAAGAACATTTTACCGTGGCGTTTTTATTGTATGCAATAAGTATAAAGACACAAGTGTATTCTAATATAGTTTCCTAATCTTAATGTAGTAGTTTTGACAGAAATGTTTATCTTTCTCAGAATAGCTACAACCCATAGACGTGCTGGGCACGGGTCTTCCTCCACAGACAAAACAGCATACCACGCTGCGGATTGGTGAAGATTTTCCTTAGTAAAATAATAATATTCAATCAAACAATTCATAAATATATAATATAAAAATTTAAACGTAGAATCCCTAAATCTATAATGAAATAAAAATGAAAACGATTTATTCTGCTACTGGTCACAACCTTTTATTAATTTTAAAAGCTTTTATTTAACTTCACTCGTGTGTATCCATGTATGCATGTCCTGGAATCTTGCAATCAATATTTCACCCACTTCAACTGAAGCTATCGAGCTGAAATTCGGCACACATATTTGGTTCCGATGACAATGCACGAAAATAAAAAAAATGTTATATAAAGCTTTATTAATAAAAATATTTTTTAACCGTATAATTTTTCATCTAAAGCTGAAGAACAATTTTGTTAATACGCAAAGTATCTTTAAAACCCAACTTTGATATTTTAAGCCAAACTTAAAAAAAAAAAGTCTAACCGCTTCATCAGATCAAAGCCTTAATCCAAAACCTTGACAACTAAATGCCAATAAGATAGCGTACGAACCGTATGGTCGAACGGGTTTCATTGTTGTGTGGCCTTAGCGACTAGGAAGTGGATAATTGAAGGTACTATATCATTGCACATGATATGACATGTTAGTTGATAAATGGTTTCATCTTAGTTCATGACAGCGACAAAAATTAAGTTAAAAATACAAAAAGCTTTCTAAGTAGAACATAAATTGCCCTTCTTATTGATTTGCGATTGCATGTAAAAAAAATGGTTTTGGGTGGTTTATTGAAAAATAGGTTTTACAATAAAAAAAAGTTGAAGGTTTTCTTTTCTTTTAATAATGGTTCAAGATCCCAGTGCCGCCAGACGTTACTTATTTTCTCACAAACAATTTATATGCGATAAGCTAGTGTTAGTACATACTTTGAGCGTGTGCATACTCGCTAGCTTCGGTAGACGGCCAATTCATTGGTATCAGACGCTGAAAATCGAAAATTTCAGTACCAACTTTTCTTATTTTCTCATGGCTGATTTTCACATATGTTTTAGTTAGTTATGTTACAAATTAATAATAACTATTGCCAGACACCTTCCGTCGGCCCTTACCCTTGCCAGACGCCTTAAAGATCCAGAAAAAATGATGTAAGTTTACTTATTTTCTCAAGCTTGATTTTTATGCACGACACTTGGGGAACTATTTCAACACTGTTAGTCAGCAGCCAGACCAATCGGATGGGCCAAACGTCCAGCCAGACACATATAAAGTGCCGCTAGGTATAGAGCGTGAGGTCATTATTTGTACGATTGAGAGTGACAAATTAAAGTCTCAGTACTGATTTTAACATATGTTTTAGTTAGTTATGTTACAAATTAATAATAACTATTGCCAGACACCTTCCGTCGGCCCTTACCCTTGCCAGACGCCTTAAAGATCCAGAAAAAATGATGTAAGTTTACTTATTTTCTCAAGCTTGATTTTTATGCACGACACTTGGGGAACTATTTCAACACTGTTAGTCAGCAGCCAGACCAATCGGATGGGCCAAACGTCCAGCCAGACACATATAAAGTGCCGCTAGGTATAGAGCGTGAGGTCATTATTTGTACGATTGAGAGTGACAAATTAAAGTCTCAGTACTGATTTTAACATATGTTTTAGTTAGTTATGTTACAAATTAATAATAACTATTGCCAGACACCTTCCGTCGGCCCTTACCCTTGCCAGACGCCTTAAAGATCCAGAAAAAATGATGTAAGTTTACTTATTTTCTCAAGCTTGATTTTTATGCACGACACTTGGGGAACTATTTCAACACTGTTAGTCAGCAGCCAGACCAATCGGATGGGCCAAACATCCAGCCAGACACATATAAAGTGCCGCTAGGTATAGAGCGTGAGGTCATTATTTGTACCTACGATTGAGAGTGACAAATTAAAGTCTCAGTATTGATTTTAACATATGTTTTAGTTAGTTATGTTACAAATTAATAATAACTATTGCCAGACACCTTCCGTCGGCCCTTACCCTTGCCAGACGCCTTAAAGATCCAGAAAAAATGATGTAAGTTTACTTATTTTCTCAAGCTTGATTTTTATGCACGACACTTGGGGAACTATTTCAACACTGTTAGTCAGCAGCCAGACCAATTGGATGGGCCAAACATCCAGCCAGACACATATAAAGTGTCGCTAGTAGTCCGGTCAATTTAGACAATTGAAATAAAGAAAATTCCGACAGAGCCAAATCTTCGTAGAGACCTTAGGTTTACCACAAGGAATAAAGTGTCAAAAGTCCCAATCAGTCCCGTGCGCTTAGGGACTTATTCGGGGCCGAAGTAGGCATTTTTGTTTGCTTGAGTACCTAAATATGTATATACGTGGCATATTGTGTGCATACTATGTAGAACATGATTCTTACAAGCGCAATATCTGAGAAAAAGCGGGTCTTAGAGAAAAAATTATAGAGACCATTTTTATAGAGAATTTTAAGATCCACAACTTTGCTCTAAGGTACTTTTTCGATAAAACTTACCGTTTTCGAGAAAAATCCAAAATACCTAAAATTTTGACCTTGGGCCCCGAATAAGTCCCTAAGCGCACGGGACTGATTGGGACTTTTGACACTTTATTCCTTGTGGTAAACCTAAGGTCTCTACGAAGATTTGGCTCTGTCGGAATTTTCTTTATTTCAATTGTCTAAATTGACCGGACTACTAGCGACACTTTATATGTGTCTGGCTGGACGTTTGGCCCATCCGATTGGTCTGGCTGCTGACTAACAGTGTTGAAATAGTTCCCCAAGTGTCGTGCATAAAAATCAAGCTTGAGAAAATAAGTAAACTTACATCATTTTTTCTGGATCTTTAAGGCGTCTGGCAAGGGTAAGGGCCGACGGAAGGTGTCTGGCAATAGTTATTAATAATTTGTAACATAACTAACTAAAACATATGTGAAAATCAGCCATGAGAAAATAAGAAAAGTTGGGACTGAAATTTTCGATTTTCAGCGTCTGATACCAATGAATTGGCTGTCTACCGAAGCTAGCGAGTATGCACACGCTCAAAGTATGTACTAACACTAGCTTATCGCATATAAATTGTTTGTGAGAAAATAAGTAACGTCTGGCGGCACTGGGATCTCGCTCTATAAGGTGTATTGCCTTCACGTGCCCTTATTACAGAGTCTAATCGGGTCCGCCTAGATCTGATTAGGGTTATTAAACGGTCTTGCGGAATATTGTTCCATTCTTGTGAAATCGTTGTTCTAAGTGCTGCCACTGTTGTGGGCACAAGATTTCTCGCATATACAGCTTTTTTTAAACATGTCCTAAACATGCTCAATGGGATTAATTTCCAATTCATGGTATTTATCCCAACCTCTTCGCAATAGTATCGAACTTGTGCAGTGGCGTGGGGTTGGGCATTATCTTGCATTAGTCTAAAATTTTATCCTATTTATCCCATACAAGGTACCACGTGAGCTTCTAAAACCTCTGTTATATAGTTTATGAGTACGTCAGTGTAATTTGTTTTCTTACTTTATCACATAGTTATCTAGTCTTTGAAACTCAAAATGTTGTCTTCTATTTAGTATTTAGTATTTAATTTTAGAAAGAAAACCTGAGAGATGTCAGACTTCGAGAGTCTGATCGGATGAAAGAAGATGTAAGATTTAAGAATTAAATGTCGCTTGCTATAACGGTGAAAGACACATCGTGAAGAAACCTGCATGCCTGAAAGTTCTTCATAATGTTCTCAAAGGGATGTAAAGTCTGCCAATCGCTCTTGGCCAGCGTGGTGGACTAAGACCTAATCCATCCCATTCTAAATGGAGACCCGTGCCCAACAGTGGGACAAAGAAAGGATTGTGATGATGATGATTTAGAAAAATGTTACTGAACTTGTCATTGTGGAGAATGAAGAAATAAAATATTAATTATAAACAGACACACGTAACGCGTACGTAACTCGGTAAACCGGCTAGCGAGTTACGTACGTATTCGCTACAACCTCATAAACATAATTTCTTTGGGAATTCGGGTGAAAGCTACTCCTAAACCAAACTTGTCACATTTCTACAATGTTTAATTGCAAGAGATATTCTCCTTTCTCTTAACGAACCTAGGTAATATTTATTTTGCATATTGAAATTGACCACATAAAGGGCAACACACTACACATAACTTAAGTAATTCCTAGAGCTTAACTTAACTTATTTTGCCATTAAGATACAATTTACAAAAAGAAATTTTTGTTAAAATAATGTACACGAGTAGTCGTCACAGTAATTTTTAGGTTTAAGGAAGGTTTTAGGCATTTGAGTGATTTTTTGAACTTGTCCCAATTTGTCCGCAGTATCTAGAATTGCCTGTGTAATACAAGGCGTGGCTCGCGCGTACCACCAAAGAAGTTTGTACACCTGGAGCAATTTTCTTTTTAGTGGGACTTACCAAAAACCGAATCCCTTCATAGAATCGCTACTAAATAGAAGGTAGAGTTCAATTAGTCTTCAAAAAGGCTGTATTGAATTCCAAACACAAGCCCATATACTATCTTCCGCAACTCTTTACCAATCTTTCAACACGGCAGGACAAAAAAATCGTCTGAACCAAAGTTTAAAGAGCAATTATAAATAAATACTGAATGTTTCCTTGACTCGCATTTTCTAATCAGGGCTTGCAAAACTCTTCGTCTTCTGGAAACAGTTGCAACATGCAAATCAAATGACTTCTTTGACCGTCAAAGTATTGTAGAAACGAACTACGTAGTAGTATTTACCATTTGACTGAAGTAATTAATGATGTTACAGGTTGTCACAATCAGTCTTACACCAACTAACAGGGCTAACTATCACTAACAGCCCCAGTCCTCATACCTCCTAACGAACTGACCAACTAATGTTCTAATTAACCCTCTAAACTAATTGGACTAACCATCCCAGTCCCTAATTGAGTCTTGTTCAAAGTCAGTCATAGTTGTCATGGGCGGCAGCGGATGGGTGGTGCTGCAAGCTCGTTTGCTATCTTGTACCCATTTAAAAAAAATGCTAGGCTGAGTACAGACCTATTTGTTCAGTGCATATTCGTCCCTGGATTGCTCAGAGACACCTCCACCAATTGAATCAGCGTGGTTGAGTATATATCTCTCTCAGTCGTGGCTGTGGGAGAGAACCGTGCCCTTGTAGCTTTATCTTGTTTAATAGAAAAACTTCATATATAAATATAACAGTAATCGCATACAATGTATGTATATTTATTTGGAATGCTCTGTAGCCGAAACGGCGTGATGAAAGCGGCTGATGAAAAAAAACGGCTGGATGAATCTAACGACGCTTTAGATGTGACACTAGGTATATCAAACTTTTAAAAGTTAACATGGCTGATTTTGGCGCCATTAAAAAAAATTATATTTATTATAACTTGAACAGATAATATAAATAATAGGCAGTAAGTACCTAACTCTGCAAATTTTGTCAAATCGGAAATTTCCAGAAAACTCTCTCTAAACTTTAATTTATCAAGAGTTCTCACTGTCATTAAAAATACTTTAACTGGAAAATTAACAAAAACCCCAAAACGTAATTACCACGGATCGCTTACAATCGAGAGCTAAACCAATCGAGTTCTCTACGCTATCTAGCGCGGCTCGATGGTCACAATTAAGGCTGTTATGGCGGTTTTATAACGTTATATAGCTTATAACTACTGTAACGGTGAATAAAACACCGTAAAGAAACCTTGAAGACACAGAGTTGTTCGTAATATTTTCATTGGCGTGTACAGTGTGCTAATTTACAATTGGCGAGTGTTAGTATTGGCCTGAAATTGAAATTTTTCATTTCAGGCAGGAGATCTTAAATTTGTTAACTGATGAATAAATCTATTTGTTTATGCATGTGTACATATTAGGTGTTATTGAAATATGTTTAGAACTACATAATCTATTGGTTATACCTGTGTACAAATATTAAGCATTAATTAAGGTATATTCTTAACTAGTGGACGCCCGCAGCTTCAGTTGCGTGGAATTAAACATTCACTAACTTCAAAAATGGCTAAGTTTCATACTAACTTTAAACCCCTGTTTTACCCCCTTAGGGGGTGAATTTTCAAAAATCCATTCTTAGTGCTCCCCTACGTTATAAAAGGAACCCCTGTGCAAGATTTCAAGTTTCTAACCCTTATAGTTTAGGCCTTGCCTTGATATGTCAGTCAGTCAGTCAGTCAGTCAGTCAGTCAGTCAGTCAGTCAGTCAGTCAGTCAGTCAGTCAGTCAGTCAGTCAGTCAATCAGTCAGTCAGTCAGTCAGTCAGTCAGTCAGTCAGTCAGTCAGTCAGTCAGTCAGTCAATCAGTCAGTCAGTCAGTCAGCTTCTCCTAATATATAGATTTCAAGAAATTACTTTTACTTACTTTACTTAGTCTTTAAGGGTATTTCTCTGTTCGGTGTGGACTACTTCTGAAAATTCTCCAACTATTAATTACTAATCGTACTTATCCGGACTGATTGTTACTTTAATAGTTACTCACAAACTGACCAACTGAAGATCATAATATGCTACTGAATGAACTCCCTCAGTAAATATATTACGAGGCCAGTTCAAAGTCTGCAGTTTTTAATTTGGCAATGGCTGCATGCTTATTTGCTATCTTATCTTAAACATCTATTAAAACTGGTAAGATAATATTTACAAACCGACGTCAATTCGACGCGCGAAGTCACCTGCATCAAGTTGCTGTTAAAAAATGTCAACAAAAGGATTGAAATTTAAAATATTGAAAGATTTACATTATAATTATTAAGAAGCGGTCACGTCTGCACAGTTATGTAGACCAAGGACTTAAAATTAATATAAATTTTAATATGATTTCCAATATTAAAATGTGCTTATCCGAGTTGAAATTCAAGCGGCACGCACTAATGACTTTTCAATGTTTTGTGCGATTTAAAAAATTAAATGTTGTAACTGAAAATATTGTGAGAAGCTTAAGAGTTATCCAGAATTATCTAGAAGGCATGTGAAGTCTGCCCATCTACATTTGGCCTCATTTTCGCATTTGGGGTGTGATGGTGAAAGTATTCTCATGGTGACGAAACTTTTTGTGTCCTGAGACAGTTATTTGTAATTGTATTACATAAAGCCTCTTATAGAAATCACGGATAGTGGTCGATAAGCTTTCCCAACCATTGTGTAAATAAAATATTAGCCACTCGAGATAATGAGAGCAATTTCTAATACATTATAAAACGATTGCTTTATTTTTAAAACAAGTTCACCTAATAAGTAACGATTGATCACACTCAATGTTGAAATGACCGAGTGTTGAATTAAAGTCTATTCTAGTATAATTAAAGAAAGACCGACTAGTATCGGTCAGTTACGATGATCATCTTCAGGAGTAACTCGCTCGCGGCGGGCATGTAAAAAATGGGCATGAGCCCTTTGACGCAATCAGTAGTGACCCTGCCTGTTGCGCCAGGGGTCGTGGGTTCGAATCCCACTCAGGACAAATATTCGTGTGAAGAACACTACTTGTATTTGTTCTGTATCTGGATGTTAATATTTAAGTATGTATTTAAAAATATCTACGTATGTATATCAGTCTCTGACACCCATATTACAGGCTCGCACCTACTCTGGGGTCAGATAACCGTGTGTGAGAATGTCCAGATATTTATTATTATTAATATTATTAAAATTATTTTTTTATCTCTCAAGGAACATTGCATCGCCAGCGGCCCGGTTGCGTGCACCACATTACATCAACGTCGTCAATTGTTCGCTGCCAATCGACTGGCAACCAGCGAATTACATAAAATGTTCCTTCGATTGTTGCACAAATAACTCTGAATTGTCGCCGTTGCGTCAAAAACTATAAAGGCTTCCATTTTCGTCAATTATGCCACCTTAAACGATTATACACAATCAACGAGACCCAATTAAATAGTAATTAGCGAACTCACTCGAGAAGTCGCGATTAACCTGAAAGATTTGGGAATCGAATCATCGTTAAAATCGATTTGATCTAAACGATTCGATTGTCAATTTTTTGTTTGTTTATGGATACAAGATAGCAAAGAGCTTGCAGCACCACCCATCCGCTGCCGCCCATGACAACTGTGATTGACTTTGTACAAAAATTAATAAGGGACTGTACCCATAGCATCATTGCACTTTATAATTTTAAGGTTAAGGATTTTGTGAAATTCTGTCTACAATGAAAACAATATTTATATAAATTAAAATCAAAACATACTAATGGTCAAATTGTTGGTCAAAAAAGTTGTAACTGACCAATAATTTTATTTGACGCCACAGACATTGCGTCGAATACTTCTCAATAGTTTTTCATGTCACTGATATAATAGGGTCACTGACTTCCCCAAAAAATAAAGTCTAAAATTCGCATTACTTTCATTCCAATCATTTCGAAAACTTACATCATCCAGGCATAATATAGCTAATGTTATAGTTAATAAAATAAATTGCAGGTGTTCTATCAAACATTGAAAGCAAGCGAACCGTAAACAAAATTTATATGACGAAAGCCGCGCTTGGATTGTAAGACTCTTTCGTACTGAAATGTTGAAAATTCTTAAAAAATCTGTCTATTTCTCGATTCCTTTGATAGGTCATTTGAATTATTCTCGATCATTTTGCAATTTTTTTTTCATACAAAATCTTAATATTTCAACTTAACTGTTCTCTTTTTATAGTAATTTTTAACCAGAATATTAAAAAAATTATTTTTTTAATGAGATATGAAATTATTAATTGCGATAAGTAATGGAAAAGTAGCTCAAGCTTCGTCATTAAGTTTAATTACTTGGGTTTGTTTCATACATTATTGTATTAAGTTTATTATTATAGCTACATTAATGTACGTTTATTATTTATATAATTAACGTAAGTGACGTGTGAGTGACTTTCTATGAATATTGATCATTCAATCTATATTATTGTACACCTTTGTGTGGAAAACAAAATTTGAAGCATTGGACAAATTACCTGCCACACATTCGTATTTTCAGTTATAATGGCTCTGACTTCCTGCACTGATTCAAATCGGTGAGAGTCTGTAAGCATTTTCAGAAAAAAAAACCACTATAGGATTTTAGAATCTACTGGGGCAGATATAACTTTGCAATATAAACTCCTTTCTCTTAAAACTTATTCATTTTATAACTATTATCTACGCAGTTTTCTGTTATCCATGAAATATAATTTATTAGTAAATAATTTTTTTTTATTTTTTTATGGATACAAGATAGAAAACGAGCTTGCAGCACCACCCATCCGCTGCCGCCCATGACAATTGTGACTGACTTTGAACAAGACTCATTTAGGGACTGGGGTGGTTAGTTCAATTAATTAAAATAAATACATTTTTCAAATTGTTTTTGAGTTTTCCGGTCAACCAAAGTAGACAGTGCTTCAACTTCGCAAGCTCCGCGTTCGACACGCACGAGCTGAGCCCACGCATAAAGCTTTCGTGCAAGCTCCACTCCACTCCAATTTAGCAACACTGTAAACAAATGAACCCATTAAGTACGGGCCATTTACTATCACAACGAATGTCGGTCAGTTTTTCGAGTTCGATGCCCCTTGGACCAGAGGCGGTCCTGCGAAAGTATGTAATCCTTACTAATAATGGTTTAACTTGAGTGTTTGTTAATAGTTTGATGTTTTTTAAGGAGTGTGGAAGGATTGCCCGATTTTAACTTATTTTGTATAGCATGAGTATGGTACTCAGATAAGTTTGCCTTGTATGGGCCGACAAGTAGTAACCGTAGTTATATAGAAAGAAAGAAGAAAGAAAATTAGAATTTATTTACTAAAACATAAAAATGATAGCAAATGGGTCTGGTAACAGCGGTCTAATAAACATGGATTTGAATCAAAACGTCTCAACTAAATGCTCAGGATAGCGTAATGGAACAGGTGTAGTCGAATGCGAAGTCTTGTATTGTTATATATATTCGACATTTCGACATAGGGACAAGCTAGGATTAGTCCGACCGGTTGTGCCTACGAAACCGCGAGCTCAGTCCGACGAAACCAACGAAAGTCTATCTAGCTCAAGTGCTGCTCACTGTTCACGTACGAACCGACTTTCACGCTACCACTTCGGGTTTCTGCTGTTGTTAACACCATGGTTCAGCCTTATCGTTTGTAATCGTTAAACTTGTGTGCACTTTTTGCTCAATTTCTCTCTCGTTGAAGCGACCTTTATGTTTAAGTGACAGGAGGTAGCGAGAATATTATGTCCATTACCATCGTCAGATACTTATCAGAATTATAAGATCAACTCACTCACACTGCACATGTCTATGTCTGTTTTGCTGATGTTACCATCCACACTGAAAACGTTTGGGAATAGGTCTCTCACCACAGCGTTATGGTGTCGTTAAAAGACAATGAAAGGATAATTTATCAGGATCTTCGACAACATTTAATTTTAAATGTTAAATAGGTACCTACGAAGTATTTAACTTGTTAAATACTATACATGAATATTCGAATGTTATTATTGTTATAGTATATAATAAAATTATTTATCCATGTTTTCAATTAATAAAATGATAATTTAACCTGTACAATTGTAGCGGACTTGGCTTGAAAAGATCGATTTAAGTAATAGGTCGAATTTAAATGCCAATGTATTGTTTACGTTGTTGACTTCTAATTTACTTTTTATACAGATGTCACGACGATGATAAACATTATTTAATATTGTACTGAAAAAGCAAATGATAACTTTCTAAAATAAATACTTACAATTTTCATTTAAGCGTTCCGCTTGCAACTCTTTACTTGAAACTCGCAATTCGAGCAAAGAGACGGTCGAGCAATCGGGCCGCGGCGACGACCCGAGGAGATAAAACATTCCGTCAGCCCGCACCGCGGCTAGTCGACCGTCGTCACGCGCGCGCGATGTTACCATGCAGATCACTGCGGCCACCCTCCTGGCTCTGCACTGCGCCCTTGGCCTCGCGATCCGCGTCCCCACCGTGTGGGACCAAAGTGAAGTGAACCCCGATCCATTCGCAGTACACAACTTCGCACCACAAATTGTTGCCAGCAGCAATCAAAAGCCAATCCCCGCAGAGTATTTCAAGTATGCCGCCCCAAAACCTAAATTCGCTGTGGACATTGCCAAGTTCCATGGAGTACAAGCACCGGAAAACCACTACAAGGCATATCCCGTGAAGCCGCACACGGGAGTCCCTAAGCCTGAATTGGGGAAACATCAGATTCTGAACGAGAATAAAAACATTTTCCGCCCATACCAAGAGTACGTGAAGAAAAATGAAGCTATCCGCACCGTTACCCCGTCTACTACGAGCTATGAAGTGTTCCACCCGTACAAGTTGGAAGAACCTGCGCTAAAGGAACTCTATCAAGACCCTGTAATGGATAAAATTAGAAATGATTTGCTCAACAGCAAAAATAGATTACAAAAATATGAAAATGAAGCTGGAGAACCTGATATAACAAAAGATGAATACCTCGAAACTCCCGAAGAAACAGATCGACAAAAAGTTTCTCATAGACATGTGCCCGCACCGTATGAAATACATAAAGCTCATCGACGGCCAGTATATTATTTGCCTCCCTCTATTCATAATAACAGGGAACATGTTTTAAATCAAAAACTAAGACATCCATGGCATCAAAACTATATCAAGGTCAAACCTATACACTATCGCCCCGTGAAAAATCATCTACAGCGACTTAGGCAACAACACGCTTTGAAATATGATGATGAACGTAATGAATATCCTCAGTTACCTATTCCTGAAAATAACAGTGAGCCCCCGGATGGTTACGACATTTATGAAAAAGGCAAAGCTAAATTTGTGCAATTAAGAAATAATGTAGATGAATCTTTAAACAATGCTGTGCAGAAAAACACACAGGCAGTAGATCAAAAAACAGAGTTAAATGAATCAGATGAAGATACAGACAGTGAAAGGGACGAAGGTGAATTTATACCAATAAAAAATTACGCTCAAGTCAGAAAAACAGAGACAACTAAACATCTTCCTAAAGAAGCTGCATACGATGATGCTGAAACCTTAGATGAAATTTTAAATGCTCCTAGATTAAGAGAAGCCATTAAAAGTTCTAAGGCTCAAACAGTTTATTCCGAAGAAGGGTATGAAGATGCTGCCTACGATCATGCAGGTGAAGAAAAGCATGCCTCTGACCATGAGGCGCATGGAGGTTTTCTGAAAGAAAAAGAACTCAGTGAAGGTAAATTTAAAATACCTACGTTCAGTGCTAACTTTGATGAAGAAGATGGTTCTGAAGTTCGTGATCAAGTTTTGGACGGTAAAAAATGGAAGGATGATAAAAAGAATACCGAGAATGAAACAGAATTGGAAGAGTTCTCAGAGGATGAACAGAATCATTCTGATGAAAGTGATTCATATAAACATTCACCAAAAGATAATGTAAATGATTCGGACAATGAGACTGAAGTTGATAATCCACAGTCTGATGAAAGTGAGAGAGCTAAAAGGGAGCACTTGTCAGTTGCAAATAAAATTGAAGCACAATCAGGCAAAGCAAAAAGAAAAAATGAACATGATGTCAATAAACGTGAAGCTATAGTTGAAATTCCTAAATTACAAGTTGATTCGATTGACTTTACAAAGGATGAAATTTCAAAATCTATCAAATCAAAGTCTTTGCCGCAAACTATCAACATAAATTATAAATATCCATACTACTCAATGAAATCAAAAATAATTAGTAAAGACTCACCTCTGAGATATGCAGAAAATCTTAAATTAATACCAAAAAAATCCAAAGGAGGAACTGAATTTTATGATTCAAGATCAAAACTTGAATGTCCCGAGGTAGATGATAATGTTGATACAATACCAGAAAAAATAAAAAAAGGTGGGCATCCAGATGATAATGACGACGCTGAAGATGATGACACTGAAATTGAAACCCAGAAAGACAAATCAGATTTCAGTACTTTAGAACAAAAACCGAGATTAAAAGGTCTAGGTGATAAAATTGATTGCTTTAAAGCAAAGTACTTTGGAGAAAACCCTTTAGATAGTCCTTTCTTCAAAGAAGAAATCATATCTAATCCAGAACCAGTAACAATACCTAGCATAGATATTTATAAACTTAAAAAGACAAAACAGCAAATTGGTAAAGAACAAAACCAAAAAGCAAAGCAAGACTTATCTAAGGAACTATCACAAAACACTGAAATTGATATGTTTACTTTGATTGATAAATTATATCCAAAACAACTAATTGAAGTACCTAAATTACAAAGAAAACTTTCAAATGACACAAGCGTTTCAATAAAATCTCAATCACTTGAAAATCACCCAATAATACAAAATCCCGGAATGAAATTACAAGTTCAATTTAATAATGTGAAAGAATCACCAATTAAATTAAGGAAAAGACGAGCAACACCATTTGTGTACGAACCTTACAAAATTATAAGGGATGGGCAAGTTCAAGATTCTAAGAAAACCACTACGACAAATAATATCAGCCCTCTTATCAAACAACTCCAATCCAGTAGAGTTGTAGACAAAGTCACGTCAAATTCCGACAAAGAGCAAGTGGTAAAAAGAAATGCTGGTACTAGTGGTTATAAAAACATCGGAAAAAGTGATAGAGAAAAATTTACAATTAAGGAAAAAGGTACACAGCCAGAGTATGATGCAAGTTTTGTAGATGTAAGCATAGATCAACGTCGTGGTGAACCGAGATATGAATTAAGACCTATAAACCATAAGAGTCAATACACACCAATTGAAGAAACAATGTCTATGGAAACAGAAGGTTTAGAAGTTAATAAAAATAAAAATACAAATTCTGATGTATCAAATAACAATAAAAAAGCTGAAGAACGAAAAAGAAGAAAAGTGACAACTTCAAGACCACATTTTGATGTATCGAAGTTTTTACCTCAATCGGATGAAGAAAAAAATGATGCGTCCAGTGATAAAGTAGAAATGATAATAAGACCACAATTTCAGTCTGACAAAACTTCAGATAATGATGAGAGTCTTGATGAATATGACGATGATGATGATGGTAATCAAGAAATCCAACATACTACTCCCGCTTCAACTACAAAATTACCACCAAGAAGAAGGATTTTAAGAACATCAACAACAATTAGACCCGATAATGAAGTTCATTCACCTGCAACTGACAAACCAAAACTGCGTTTGAGGACCAGGTTTCGAGATTCTTATCAAACAGAAACCCCTGTAGAACCAAATCATGATGAATCTATTCAGAAAAAA
Source organism: Carterocephalus palaemon (assembly GCA_944567765.1). Taxonomy (NCBI): domain Eukaryota; kingdom Metazoa; phylum Arthropoda; class Insecta; order Lepidoptera; family Hesperiidae; genus Carterocephalus; species Carterocephalus palaemon. The sequence continues at coordinate 14,106,893 of OX155643.1, forward strand.
CAAAATAATGAAGGTTTAAAATCGGCTCCTAAGTACAGAGTTAAGAAAAAAAAGAGCACAGAGAGGACTTTAGTAACAGACACGAAAAGTTATGGTGAAGATGATGATGATCTTGGGAAGGAGGAGGTTGATGCTCTGATAGGTGTTAAGCAGAATGATGCTGAATATCTTCCAACATATGAGAAACATACAGGTGGCAGCCGTTCAAATGGTCAAGCAGACAATGATGATGATGACCATAGTTATGAAGAAGATGAAGATGATGACGATGATGATGACGATGATGACAATGATGATGATGATGAAGAAGAAATAGATGAAGAAGATGAGGAAGACGAGGAAGTTGATAATGAACCAACACCAAGACCAGAGTTAACTACACCTGAACCGACCAAGAGAACTCTTATACGAACTACAGAAGCACCCTCACCTACTACTGAAGCCCGCAGTGCAAAACTTGAACTTAAACCAATTGTCTCCAAAAAGAAATTTGAAATTCATAAAGAGCTGCCTGTCAACAAATTATCTCCACACATTACAGAGTTTAAACAAGATATAAAAGGAGAAGAGATTATAAAAGAAATGCCATCCAAAATGAAAAAGAAACCTCAAAAACATATTGAAGCCTTAGAACTCTATAAGGATGAAAATTTAGCTAAAGATGTAAACAAATTAGGAGGTGTTGAAATATTTAAAGAAGGATTGGACCTTGTGAATGGTCCAAAACATGGCGGAAATTACAGAATTGCAGAGGAACTGACTAGTGATACTTCTTTACCCGGAACTAAAAATCAAAAACCTTCAAAAGGTGATGTAGTCGGATCTCAAAGTAAAACTTCGAAGCTTGTTGAACTCAAAGATAACTCTTACTCGAGAAGGAGAGGAGATATTCAACGAGCAAGAAATAGTCGCGGTAGAAACGCTAAGTTCATAGAATTAAGTGATTCTACTGAGAGACCTCCATTGAGACCGATGCATGGTGGGAATTTTAAGTCAATACATGATGTGCGACGTCGAGGAGGCAGTAGAAATGCGAAAATCATCGAATTAGATGACCATCACAGTAGAGATGATCAATCATCAAATACTAATGGTGGAGATTTCAAATCTTATGGCTCAAGAGGGGGTGATAGGCATCAAATGCATGGTGGAAACTACAGGAGCGCTAAGCTTGTTCAAGCTGATGATACCAAGGATAAAGTAACGGAAAGTGAAACTGTTACTAAAAAAAATACATTCCTTGATAACATAAGGGATGAACCAGTTTTTGATACACTCCCTTCCTATATATTGGACCCCAGTAAACGAATGTATTACTATGTTGATGCCTAAGTCTATTAAAATATTGTAAATGTATTTAAAGTTATGAATAGGTTAGTCAGAAAGAGAAAGTGCCACAAAATTTGTTATTATTGCTGTCGTAACAAAAGAAATTCAAGTTATTTAATTATTTTTAAAGTATAAAATATTTAGTATGTTATCATATTACTTACTAATTGAATAATATTATTATGGTATTATTTAAGAATTATTATTTCTAAGCTTCTGTGATAATAAACTGTTTTACACTATACTTTTTGTTTAATTTGTTACTCTACGATTTTTTAACGTTCATTTGGAAATAAAATCAATAATAACTATTTTTTTTAAAGTAGCGCTTGTACCCTGTAGTCTTATAGTTTAATTACAAATATATTCGACCTAATTATTATATTTCGCATTCCTAAGATAAATCTTGTGATTTTTTGTCGACTTCTTTAACTATGGCTCTAAAACCTCCGACCATAGCTTTCCCTTTCATTTAAATTGCCTCGTAACTCAATTTCATTTACAATCGATCAAATCGTTCGTATTATTAACAGATCAGTAGACAGCATACTGAATGAAAACCATTACATGAACTGGTGTACTATGAGATAACTAAGCATTTCAAACCTATTACGATTATGTAATATAATTTGGAGGTTTCAAAAGATAAACCCAATTTTAAATTATTCACTTTATTTCTGGGGCAAGTATTTTTATACTTACATTAGAACTGCATTATTACTACGTCTTAAAATTAAAGTATTATTAAATAATTAAAATTAATTACACTGTGCTAATAACTTTAAATAAATAATTTATATTGCGATTTCGATTTGGCATCGTTAAATTGTATAAATACAATAAAAACTTACATACAGGTAATACTAGATAAGAAATACTTTAAAGCAATCACTAAGTAACCAATTCGTTGCACGATAGATTTAACAGTGATTATTGATTTTTATCACTATAAAAGTGGTTACCATAACCCGAGTTATTTATGTTTCCTCCGTCCAGTTGTGTTAGATGTTTTGGTATTTCGTGAAGCTGGGTGATTTATAGGTTTCCATTCAGATTCAATGGGTGGAACATATGCTGCTATAGTATCTTCTCGATCAATAGACGATGAGTCCTTATCGCCTTCATCAAAAAAGTCGATTATAGGATGATAGTTGTAATTCACCCTTATTCCACTTTTAGTAACATTTTCCCTTGCATTTTTTATGTGTTCAAATGGTTTGAATGTTGTCGACATCGCTTCAGTTGTTACTGCACGAAGTTTGGGTGAAATAGTAGGTCTAGAAATATTTAAAACTATTTTCGGTACATCTGGTTCTTCTAGATCATCATTAAAATCTTCCATAGTCACTAATGAATCTCCAGAAAGTGCTCCCACCGCTGAAGTTCCAGAGGATACTAAGTCGTCAGGTACGCCTGATATTTTTTTTCTTATTGGTCGTCGACTTGGTCTTATTGGGCCTCGTTTAAATGACTCGTTTGACTTATATTTACTTGGCGAATCCTTCGTAAATGCGAATGAGGCTGTAGCTGACGGTGTTGGAGGTTCTAAGTAGCTGGGCAAAGTAACTTGATCAAAAGAATTCACAGTTAATGTATTTTGCGACCTTAAAGGCCTCTTGACATTCCTTATGGAACTAGCTTGATTAAAAGAGTCTGTGAAGTACGTATTACCGTAAGAATCCATAGGTGACTGAGGAAGATTAACGAACTCATCGTTTTCATTTAATTTTGGATTCGGTAGGGATCCTGGTATAATGTTGGGATTATTTTCAGCGAATGGTGAAAATGATTCTAGAGGCTTATTAAAAGAGAAAGGTTGTGATTTAGCGACGTTAGGCTTTTGAACGGTAGACTGTACAGCTTCAAATGCATGGTTTCCGTGTTCTGAAGATAAATCTTCTCCTGGAAAGTGTTCCGAAGACGTTTCATGTATTCTGTGACCAAGAGGAGGGAATGATACACTATATCCTTCAATATGACACGAGCAGCAAGTAGGAACCTGAAATAGAATTTTTATATTAGTAATTTCGCTATTTATTTATTTTATAGAAAGATATAATAATTGAATAAAAAATATAATAATATAAACACCTTGAATATATCCATATGTAATCCGTTCTGCTGGTCCCACGTCAGAAGTCGATGGTAATTATAAACTTGAACGCATTTAGACTTAAAATTGTCCGTCAAATATGTGCAAGACTCCTTTGGTTTTCTGTAAAAAATAATAAACAGAAAGTTACTCAATGTAATTCGAATGACAAAAAAGAGAATTTTGTATTGTAGCAAAATAAACAATTATAACAGCTATGAAATTGCTTGTAATTATGTTATTCACTTTATAAAAAGGTCTTGAACTAAATCAGTAAGAAGTCGAGTATTTAATCCACCGTATTGAATCCACCGTAGCCCCTATAGTTCTCGACGCTCCTCCAGCTGGGCAAGGAAAGGGTGGAAGGAAGGGTACTCACAAGCACTTCTCAAGGCGCAGCGTCTGTGTGTGCTCGCCGGTGTTGACGATGTACTTCCACTGGCCGGAGGTGGCGCGCGCGCGCTGCGGCCGCGCGTACTTCACCGTGCTCGGGCACATGAAGCCCGCCTCGCCAGCGCCCGCGAAGTCCCTGTTCGCTGTGTCGCCCCGTCTGGAAATTTAAAAAAAAATGCCTCTTCACGTCACGTTCACGTCTTTTATTTATTTATTTATTTATTGAACACCAACATAATGTACACTATTAAACTTAATTATCTAATAATTTAGACATAACACCTTTTAAGTGCCATTACAGTTACAGATGTAGACAACATGCAAAACAAAATAGGGAGAGTAAGCTTTAAAGTAACGAAATGTAAAACCTAATTTAAAAGAAAATTAATACATATACAATACATAGGAATTGGGCAAGAAATTCTTCAATATTATATTCTTCAAAAAGTTGTAAAAAGAGCCCTTTCAGAGCCCGCGACACATTGGCAAAACCTTTGGTCCGACACATTGGCAAAACCGTTGCTCGTGTCTATAGGCGACGGTGACCACTTAGACAAATATATAAAAAAAAGTAGGTAACCCCCTAAAGGAAACACTACTGAAGTAACAGTACAATAAATTTCAATTCAATCGAATCTGTGAAACTTAGTAAGCCCTTTTAGTCAAGTAGCAAATGAGCTGGTCATATGCCTGAACAGATCTTAATAAATATTATAGGACCAATGCTAGTGCCAATGTGTCTATTGTATTTGTTGGTTGCTTAATAAATCATTTTTCATTTTCATTCTTATAATATTTCTTGAAGTCCCCAATAAAATGCGAACCGTATTTTCGCAAGTGTCATGACGCACACTAATGTCTACAAACTACTTTTTATTTATTAGCTCACTGCATTGAATTACATATCGAGTTAGACGCCAAGCGAAACCCGTTGGGACGCAGTTGTTACGTTCATGAGGAAGTGAAGAAAAGAAAAATGATAAATGAGACCCACTTATGCAACTATCTATCTATACCTACTACAATAAAACTGAAAAGTGACATTTTTTGTATATTGATTTTTTTTATATTTTAGTTCAAGAGCATTATCTGTCTGTCCAGACATCACGTAATAACCCGTGGCCGGAATTGTAAAGTATTTCCTTTTACTCAAGGTTAGGTTTTAAGCTACTTAAATTCCCGAAAAATATTGAGATAACCTAGGGATACGGTGTGAAAGCTTGTATGAATTTTTTGTTAAGTCGCCACCAATTCATTTCAAATTGTATTTCACATCATTTGCCATGATTCCAAAGAATCCTTGACGCTGATTTTCAGTTTAAGCGTTAATGTCAGCGTTAGTTCAGCGTAGTTCGTTAGTTTAGTTAGTTAGTTGTCTTTTACTATGTTTCACACTATCCATTTATTTATGATCAAACTGTGTTCATGTGTATTACACACCTCGTGTTCCTCACTCCTCGTTTTCGTGTTCGACGTTGTGTTATTTTAATAAGCTTTTAATTGTATGCCTCTACCTATTATCAATTTATTGCTGTATATTTTTGTTCTTAAATCACGGTTGGTTGGAAGAGATCGCTTTAAGCGATAAGACCGCCAATTGTTCACCGAAATGTGCTGTAATTTACTGTATGTATGTGTTTTTTTGCTATGGTGTACAATAAAGTATTATTGTATTGTATTGTTCACCTGTTGGACACAAGGTAGTGGTCAGCGGTGTACTTGGCCTCCTGCGCGGCCGTGATACCGTCCACGGCGCCATCTCCCGGGTCCTTGAAGTCTGCCAACAGCGCGCCCGCCGCGGCCTTGTTCCGACGGATCGATTGGACGATTGCATCGCTGGAAATAACCGATTTATTCCTCAATAATTGCAAATAACTCAAAAATAAAAAAATAACGTGGGAGCGCAGCAGTGTCTGTGGGGGTGATCCAAGCAGTGGGACGTTTATGGGTCGCAGCAAGTTGCAAATAACTAATTTGTACACAAAAACAGCAAATAACCGACATATATGTAGTACATATACACATTATAACTCATTATTTGTCAATAATTACAGATAACTAATTTGTACATAGAAACAGCACATTACCGATGTATACACATTATGACTCATTATTTGGCAATAATTGCAAATAACTAATTTATACACCAAAAACTGCAAATAACCGATTTTTACACATTATAACTCAAAATAACCACAGCCAAAAACAACCGATTCATTCTACTGAATATTCTAAATTACTATCATTCCTGTAACTAAATAATTTCTACAAATGACATTCTTGTATCAGATTTCAGTAAATTACATCTCCATAATATTCAGTACTTGTTGATAACGGATGTTTTAAATAAAATATAAAATTATTGTCGTATTACGAACTTATATAAAGCATTCAAATACAGAGAAATTATAATGAAAGGTATATCATTATACTGTGATACAAATGCAAAACTTTCGAACGATTAAAAGTCAGCAATGATGGGAAGATTGATCCAGAGCCTTTTACTTTAAATGCATGTTGAGGTGATGTGATATAAATATGGCTTATAACAAAAAACCGTGACCATAGAGAAATTATAGTCACAAGTATTTGAAGCTTCGTCCTTAATACTTATTACTTGCTATAATATTGATCACATATGTCCATCCAGCAACCATAAAACGGCCTATGTCCAGCAGTGGAACAGATGATGGATGGATTCCAGATGTTTATACTACTGTAGTGAGAAAGAAAAGGCAGTACAGTAAATGTAACAACTCATAGATTTTTTCTTCCGTCTTCGTCTTTTATGAAAGCAGTTGCTATGCTTTGCTAAAACAACACAAAACAAATTCAATAAACTTTAAATTTAATACTAAACTAACGCTGAATTTTTAACTAAGTTTTAAGACAAAATGCAACAACCGTACCGTAAAGTCGTTATTTATAATTGCCGGCCATTTGAAATACAATAAGCTTAAAATTAATGTTCCGGGCGAAGATGCAAGACTATTACGTAAACTCGCTTTGAATTTTGTACAACAAACAGTAGTTAAACTACAAGTAAAAAAAGAGTCTAACTACTGTTTGTTGTACTACAGTATTTCAACAACCAAATTTTATTAAATAAAGGAAAATATGATGACAAAGAAAATTGATTAATCGAAACATCAAAAACCTAAATAAAATTTAATATGGTACAGGGTCTAAAACAAAAGTAATATGGATATTTTATATAAAATTTAATATATGTGACCCAAGTTTAAATATTTGTCTACGAAATATATTTCTGCCAGTATTGGATCCCGAGACCGAGCATTCAAGGTTACTACCGCGTCATGGAGTACTTTGTGATGGAGTCGTCACGAATTGTTATTTACCATTCAATCTCGGGCCACGTGTGAACATAGCGAGACCGAATCAGGAATGATGAAATCCGTAGACAAACAAAGCTCACCGACATAGTTCGCTGGGTCTGCAAGTTGAAGTGGCAATGGGCAGCCACGTCGTCCGAAGGACTGATAACCGGTGGGGAAGAAAAGTCCTCGAATGGTGACCACGACGAAAATGGAGTACTGGTCGCCCTTCGACAAGGTAGACAGACGACGTAAAGAAGACGGCGGGAAACCGCTGGATGTATCAGGCACAGGACCGGTTGGAGTGGTGTCGAGTAGGAGAGGCCTATGTCCAGCAGTGGGCCTCAAAAGGCTGATGGATGGAATACATAGCTAATTTAAGGTGTTTCAGATTAAATAGTAATCAAATACGAAGACGTATTCTTAGCTATTGAGCTATTACAGCGACGTATTAAAAGCAGAGACAAAAAGACAGCAAGTTCTAAATGTAATACTGATCCATTGAATGACCGCGGTTAGCCTTGCGTAAGTAGAGCATCGGCGAGGAAAGTAAGAGTAAACAAAGGTACTTGCGATACAGCGAAAGTGGTAGCACGTGTCGGACCGGCCAATGAACTAACGGGAAGCTTACTGTTAGGTACAAGGCTATGTACGGCTTTTGAGCGGCTTCTGTGCTTTGTGATAAATATGGGAGGTTAAAACTTTTGCACTGCCTCGTTTACATGGGCGAATTGTTCGCCGAGATAATTCATGCATGAATAATACTGCTAGAACACACTTTTACATATTCGTGGCAAATACTGAATCTTCACGAATAAGCCGTATACTTGATCGTGTTTATTGGCACATACCAATTAATACTGAGGAAGACGGCGGGAAACCGCTGGTTTCACAAGGCACAGGACCGGTCGGAGTGGTCGTTTAGGAGAGGCCTATGTCCAGCAGTGGACCTTGAAAGGCTGATGGATGGATGAAATTAATATTTGCCGAGTATAGAATGTGCAAGTACGCAGGCAAGCTTGCTGTCTCACCGTGTCTACTATGTCGTTTATTAAATAGCCAGCGATAACTGTCACAATATTCAGCATTTATTACACTGCTATGAACGTAGCGTACGTGCGAAGTTTGCTGTACTATAATCATCAAGTTATTAACTTGGTCAGTGAAAAGTTTGATAAATGGAATACTTTTCGAATTACAAACAAAAGAATCAATACAATTCTCAAGCTGAAATTGTACAATAGGTATAGAAAACCTTGACGTAGAGTCAGGCCTAAGTTTAGCCGTGAACCTCAAAAATTAGTCGTTATTAGGTGAATCAACAAGCTGCATATATGCAGTGAGTTATAACTCACTCGCACTAGCTCTCGCAACTGACCAATTTTACAAAGAGCTTTCATGAGAGCAGATGGTTTCTCATTTTTTTTTTAAATATTGACGGACAAACAAACATACGGGCCACCTGATGGTAAGTGGTCACCGTCGCCTATGGACACGTGCGACACTAGGGGTATCACAGGTGCGTTGCCTGCCTTGAAGGAAGCGTTTCACACTCTTTTTGCTCCATGTCGTAGCTCGAAGGGAAAACCTCAGTCGGAAGCTCATTCCACAGAATACCAGTTCGCCGTAAAAAAGACCAGTATTGGGAAGATCAGTTTTATAGTTTAAATTAAACTTACGTTGGGTAGTCATCGGCGTGCAAGCACAGCGTGTTAGTGAACAGCTCGCACTTGGTCTGTTCCACCGCGGGAAGCTTCCTGACGGGGAACGGGCGGCGCCTGATGGGGGAGGCCGGGGCAGGCTCGGCTGTGGTGTGGCGTATCGCTGGCTTCGGTGGATACGTTCCGCGTCGGATGAGGTTGCCTGGAACGCAATCATTGGGCTTGTGTAATAATAATAATTAACATGGGTTTGTTTCTCTGCCTGTTATGGTTATCTAAACAGGCATGCTATAATATTATGTATCGTCGCGGCGACCCATAGACGTCCCACTCCTGGGCACGGGTCTCCCCCATAGACAATGCTGCGGAAGGTCTAGAGCATACTCCACCACGTTGCTCCAATGCGGATTGGTGGAGAGGTTAGTGGTCAACCCAGTGTCCAGTTCTCAAGCCCCCGAAGGTCTTCGACAAGGCGTTACGACTATTTCCACCATTGAAAACAACCGGAACCGACGGCTTTACGTGCCCTCAGAGGCGCGGTAGCGTCCATGAAATTTTGCAACTAGCGGTCACCCATCCACAAACCGACCGCGCCCGTCGTTACTTAACTCTTTCGATCACATTGAATTGACGCGAGCCATTGGGCTATGGACGCTACTTTATTGATCGATTGATATAATATCTGAAGCCAAGCGAGCGTTTCCTATGTAATGTGTTGCCATACCTTTCCGATCAATGTATCGGTTGAGGGACCGCAGCTTCTCTGCCACCGGCAAGTCCTGGAGTAGCGTCTGGTTGGTGGCGTCAGCGGCCAGGTCCTCAGTGTCGGCTCTGGCTGTCTGCCTGCTCTCTTGCCGCTGCGGAGGCTCGGTAGTGGTGTATCTTGTAAGGTTCTTCTGAAATGTGTATTTGTATATTTATTTATTTACACATAACATATAGACAGCTTATGTGTATACCCATAAAAGGGTGTAGCATTAACCTGTCGCTTCCTGTAAGTCTTGACTCTGAGAAAATAAACGCTCTTTTCTTAAATGTGCCAGGAGATAACAATGTACCGATATCAATTATTACTTAGTTTGAATACCATAGGTTCAGTTCATCATCTTTTAAATTCAATGAGGTAACGGAGAGTGAGGTATTAAAAGTAATTAAATCGCTTCATTCGAACGCAGTGGGAACGGACGGGTTAAGATGCGAGGTCCAATTACAAGATTTGATTAAGTACATTTAAATTTCATACATCAACTAACATCATCATACATCTAAATTACTTATATTCTAAATTATTTACGAGTGTCAATAATTAATAACAAATGTTAAAACAGAAGATAATACCAGTCAATACAGGTAAATAATGTCAAATTCGTGAATGTCAATTAATTCAAGTGTTTGTCTCTTTGAAGGTTAAGATAGTGTTTAGGTTATATACAATTATATACAATTTATATACAATTTTTGTCTTCTATAAACTCTTTTATAGAATAATATCCTTTATTTATAAGTAAAGCCTTGAGGTTGCTTTAAAAAATTTTTTTTGTTTGCTTTAATTTAAGGTGCACTGTTCAAGTCAGATGGATGGATAGCTTAATTAGTTCCGTTGCAAATTATCAATATACATAAATGATAATCACTGCTCACTGTACGTCGTCACATACTAACAATAACATTTACAACAGCTTAGCTCAGCTTATGTCGCTGTCTGCAAGAACAGTTTCGCGGGTACACGACACTTTATTAGCGGTTGACAACGATCAACTACCGTGGATGAGTCAATTGACAATGTTGAAAGATTTAAACCTGCTTTTAATATTTTATATTTAAACATATAATAAAACTCGAACGAGTCCGCGTTTGCACATTGAATAGATCTTGAGAAAATCTATCAGGGGATGATAGATTTTCTCTAGTATGTATAAAGATTCCGAAAATATTTTCTGTCTGGCTGTCTATCTGTTCCTATGTGCGAGATGGAATCAAAAACTGTCAAACCGATTTTAATAAAACTTGGTACAAACACGCACTGCATTCTTGGGATGGATTAAATATACTTTTCATCCCAAAAAGGGTTCTTCTGGAATACAGGGATGACAGTTTGTATGGAATTTTTCTGAAACATTATTAAATTTGACTGAATACGTATTTCTCCATTTTTTTGAATTTTTTTAAGATAAAGAAAAAAAGATTATACATATAACTATGGCTGACATGAAACGAGACTTATACTAACAATTATTAACTGGAATACTACTAACACCAACTAACTAACCACTAACAGTCCTCAGTCCTCATAACCACCGACAAAATAATGTCTCATAACTCTCTCAGCTAACTGAAATAAACATCCCAGTCCCTATTTGAGTCTTGTTCAGAGTCAGTCACAGTTTTCTGGGCGGCAGCGGATAGTGCTGCAAGCTCGTTTGCTATCATAAATCCATAAAAAAACACTTTCCCATTTATATATTAGTAAGAAATCCACATGAGTGAATCTGCGGCCGAATACTAGTTAGTTATAATTATTAAAGTTGTCAAAATCGTTTTATTGATGAATCCAATCACCACTTTCTCTAAAGTTTTAAAGTCGATTACTAAATGCTTGAATCCGTTGCAGTGTCTAGATAATTCAATAAAAACAACAAATTAAAATTTAATTAAATGGTTGGTTAATGGAGCGAAACTTGAGACAAATTTTTAAACACTGTTAAACATTTCTAGATTCTAGAATATTTTTCAGAAGTCTATGCGGTGTAAAAATAATTGATAATGTCTTTAAAATTGGCGCCAACAGGTAAATAAAGATAAATTCAAGATCCCTAATTGTAGAATCCTTAATTGTTATGGTTATATTTCTTAACTTAATCATGTATTCAACACATAATTTCACGCGTGTATATCGACGACCTGAAGTCTTCTTCAAATCGGGAAACCGCTGGTTTCAGAAGGCACCGGACCGGTCGGAGTGGTGTCGTTTAGGAGAGAACCTCAAAAGGCTGATGGATGGATGGATGTATATCCCCTAAAGGTTAGGCAGAGGTGTACACCCACTTTTCACCAGCTATGGTTTGGTCCTGTGTGATAGGTAAGCCTATTTTCATCCACCGGGCTCAATTCCAGACTGCAACAGACTCCGAGGGAATTTAAACTTAATAAAACCCAATAACACTTCGTTCGACCCAGGGATGGAACCCAAGACCTCTTCAAGCTTCTCACTTGCAACTACTAGACGAACTAGACATGCATCATTTCTATTCTTAGTATTCTTTCTCCAGCTATTCATCCAATGATCAATAGCTAATCCTATACATTTCACGTTACAGCGTTTCTAAGTAAATCAATTATTATTATATTAATCAATTTAGAATAGCATTATATGTACCTCTTTTCTTTGAGTAGTTTGTAGTTACCTAGATTTTTGCTAAGCGTGCTCAATCACCTCATAGCGTAATAAATTATTTGACTTTGACTTCACTTTGACTTTATTTATAGTAAGTGAAATATCCTATAAAGTTATTCTCCATTATAGACTTAGTACTTATACGCAAGTCATTATTATTTTACTAAATTTACTACTTAGCATAATCACTATTTGGTGAATAACCTTACTACATATTATATACACGCTACTCACATTATCTTCAGCATAGGGATGTTCGATATACATCGATGTATCGAAAACATCGATGTTTACCATTCGATACATCGAATTGATTCGATACATCGCTACTAGTCGATGTTTAACGATATATCGATGTATTTTATTCGATGCATCGAATAACCACCTCATAATCTTTATAAGTTTTCTCTAATAGTAATTTACAATTTCAATAAACTTACACGGATAATAAAGAGCATGTCATTAATTAGATCCACACAGCGTTTTTAAAACTGAAAACATACAGGATAAGGTTTTACGTTGGCTGAATACATCACCACATACCTAAATAAAAAAGGTTTAATTTTTAGTTAAGTTTTAATAAGATCCACACAGCGTTGTTAAAACTGAAAACGTTATACAGGATAAGGTTTTACGTTGGCTGAATACATCACCACATACCTAAATAAAAAAGGTTTAATTAATATGAGCGCGAAAAGAGAACTTCCAGTATGCCTGCACGGTGCATAGAATAATTTGGAATAAGAATCCGGAGTACCTTTTTGAAAAACTCCACTGGGTTAAAGATCATTCTTTTAGAACTCGTCGCCCGAACATACAAACGTTACTCAAAACGCCAAGTCATAGAACTGCCAGATTCAGGGGCTGTTTCAAATTTGCTGCAACAAGAATATGGAACGACTTGCCTCCTCCGTTAAGAACTAAATAAAGCACAGAAACATTAAAAGCCAAATATAAATCGGCACTATTAAGAAAACCCCTCCACCAATCCGCATTGGAGCAGCATGCTGGAGTATGCTCTAGAAGTCTAGACCTCCCGCAGCATAGTCTGTGGGGGAGACCCATGCCCAGCAATGGGACGTCTTTGAGTCGCAGCGATTAAGAAAACAGCAACAGAACTGTCTACAACTAAAAAAAATATTTTCTTCCACTAGCACCTAAAAACTAACCCTTCCTTTAATAATTAGTTCGGACTTGCACATACACATACCACACACACACACACGCCCACACACACACACACACACGCACGCAATGCAAGAGTGACGTTCTTGTCAAAGTTTTTTTTTGTTTGTTCTGTATAAAATAAATTAGGCTACATTTTAGTAGGTTAGTAATTTTAGTTCTACTGTTTATCAGCTGGTATGGGGGAACAACGGACACATACCCGCCTTCCACCTCAGGGTATAGGGGCTGTCTGAAAACCAGCGCTACACGGGTCTCCTAGCCCCGCAGTAGCAACAGCTGAGACAGCTCCTGTTGTCATTTTGTTTTAATTTTTCTTTGTTTTTTTGTAATTCCTACCACTATGGCAAACCTATACCTAATTACAAATTAAACATTTGAATTTGAACATTTTAATTTGAATAATCCATAGACCCGTCCAAATAACGAAGGTCGCTTGTGCGTATACCCATATAATGCTGTATAGCGGTGACAGCCAGTGGCTATCGAACTAAAATTCGGCGGGTAAATAAAATTTTATTTCTCCAAAGTTTGGAAAGAAAGTATTGGGATTTTAAATTAATTATAATTGTTTATTCAGTTTATTTACAAGTATATATAAATATTACAGGGAGATATCCCTAATGCATTTATATGATATTCATAATTTGTACATATTTACAAGCCGTTCTGCGCTATACAGCAGATGAACAACAAAACAAATCCAGACTCAGATCCCATGCCAGGAGGCCATTAAGCAGGGTCAAGGCACGAACCAACGAAGACGCTCGGGTCATCACTAGCCTGTATCCAGATAGCGAAAACAATTTTTGCTTGCTTGGCCTGATATTGCATTGTGTGATTACTTATAATTATTGTACTTGATTAAAATTGTAATTTTTGCATGTTTCTTCAAAAAAAATTTTTTATTCATAAAAAGAAATAAAGTATTCAATTTTCAGATTGTATTTCATTTTTCTGTCCTATATTTTGAGCTATAACGCTATTTTTAAGGGACACTTAAAAAAAAACGAGTTATATCAGAATCTATACTCATTTTTATAGAAATATAATATCTTTAGCGATGTATCGATACATCGATGTATCAATTCGATATATCGAAAAACATCGATGCAAACTTTCCGATTGATGCATCGAAAAAAACATCGATGTATATTTTAAATGGACATCCCTACTTCAGCATCGCTTTTAATTTTAGTATTATTAGCTTTTTCTTGAGTGTTGCTCTGTGTGCTGTTGTCTGTAATTCTATTATCTTGTGCGGTTTTGCTGTTAACCTGTGTGTTTTGTTTCGTTAGCGTTGGTATATTTCTTTGTGGTCTGATTCTGATGTTGCGATTTCTCTGTCTCGACTTTTGTGTTGTTTGTGGTGCGTTTGTTGCTTGTATTGTCTTGTTCTCGTCTCCCGTATGAAATAGTTCATCGTCTATGATAGTGTCATCGTCCTCTGTGAACGATCGTCTTAGGATCTGTGCTTGTGGTGTTGGTATTTTTACTTGTCTCGTCTCTTTGCCGGATCTGACGGCGCGACGAATTAAATTCGCCAAGTCTAATAATATTGGCAGCATTAACTCCGATGATGCGTTGTTGTTACCGAACATCGATCTCACCTGAAACCACAGAACATAATACTCCTAGCGGAGAAGAAAGCAATCTTCATAGAAAAAAAATGTCCGAGACGTTTATACCACTAGCGCTTCAGATTTTTCCCATGAACTAAATTTTGGCGGGACTTTTAAATGGATATTTTCTGTAATAATTTTACATAGGAAATTTAAATAAAAATCAGTCGTGAATGGTATCCTAAAACAACATTAAACGGCCTTTTTTTGCAGTAAAGCAGTTTAATGTTGTTTTAAGACAACATTCACTACTGCTTTTTATTTAAATTTTCCACCATACGAGCTGGACAACCTACAACAACCTAAAATGAACAATAAAAACATCAACCAAGACTGTGATGAAATATTGTCAGTGTTAATGTGAAAGGGGAAATAAAACCATGTGAAATTAAGTTTACTTAGCACTTTATTTATTCTGCAGAATGTTAATTTTCCTTCTTAAACTAATTTTATATTCGTCCTCGGAGAACTCTCTATTTTTTAAGGTAATGTACCTATTAAGTACAATTATAAATAAATGATTTTTAATTTCATAATATAAATTATTAAAGTGTTCAGGACACTGCTTTAGAAATCCAAAATCACACCTTTGATCCAAAATCATCATTATATTAGCCCTTAGGTTCTTTTTCCACGAGTTTTCCTTTAAATAATTATAAATATGTTGGGCACTTTTTTCTACCGCCTGAATTAATTTGATATTAGCGTAATGCAGACTATCACGGCCCATATTGTATTCCTTAAATTGAGTAAATACGTGTGCGGGTTCGTAACCTGATTGGGATTTTAATAACTGTTGGCATTTTTCACACTCAGGATTAATTTTTTTAATAATAAACCCGCACACGTAAGCGCATGCTTGGGCCTCTGATGAAGATGGATCAATATCAGGTATTTCGGCTGTATCAGGTACATTAAAGTCTTCACTACTCCCAACCTCATGAGTCGCGGGCGACAGTAAGAAGCTTTTCATGTTAGCCAGCATAACTGCATTATCATCTTCGCAATTTTTTGATTGGCTAAAATGTTTTAAATTGCTAATTATAGCTGTTTTGACGCCCGCGACAAATTGCGCTATGGTTGGATTGTAGCTCGATCCACAATTATACCTGACACAGCCAAAGAAATTTTCTAATGGATCTTGATTTAATCTGCGTGTAGAGAGACTCTGTATTCCCAGCTTATTAAGGTTTCTCCAGAGTCTTTCTACAGCATTAATTGTTCTAATCCAACCTGATTGTGATGGTGGCATCGATTTTGAATTAATAAATTTCATATCCTTGATAAAAATCTTCATTTCACCAAATAATCTTAAGTGAGGGCTCCGAGGAGTCAAATTAGTTGAAAATTTTTTTCCTCTTCGTGCATCAGGAGAATTAGCATTCAACGCATCGAATAAATTATCGATTTTTTCAAGTAAAGTTGCCGTGGTCATTGCTTCTGTTGTTAATTCATCTGAAATTTAAATAAATTACATCATTAAATTAAATACCATAGCAGTGTGTTATGTCATTGTATGCAAAACTAGATAACTTTTTTATGGATTGACGACTCCGTGGCGCGTTGAGTGACCCTGACTGTAGAGTTACAGGTACCGGGTTTGAATCCCGGACGGGATAGATTACAGATAAATATTTTTTTAATCGGGTTGTTAAATTGTGATGATTTTTGTGTCCGCCAGCCACCCCGCAACAGGTCTAGGCCTAGGCGGAGGTGTGAGTATATTATTTATTATTATTTACTATGGATAATATTGAAAACAAACATGCAGCACTGCCCATCCACTGCCAGTCATGACAATTGTGACATATTTTGAACAAGACTCAAATAGGGACTAGGATGGACCGTAGAACGGTACTAGGTACCGTGGCAGATGGTAGTACTGCAAACCAGGCAAACTCTAAATAGAAAGTAGGTTTTCAGGAACTGTAGAAAAATTAGGACTCAACTCTACAACTAACTCAAAGATTCCAGGAACTAAAAAAATTTATTGTAGAAGTATAAAATTCATATCATTAATTAATGCAGGCAAAAATTATACTTACTTCGAGCTATTTTAGCAAGCATGCCAGCAACCACAGAGTGGCTAAAAACTTGTGCAGCAAGCTTCACACGCATTTTTTGCCTAGAATTTGGCTTAATATGCTTGCTTGTCAGTGCTGGGGCATACACAAAATGCGGTTTGCTTAAATTTTCCTTGTCTACCTCATAAAATTGTTGTATATGGTTCCATTTTGCTATGCCTGGAATAAATTAAAAATAATATAATTAATATTAGTTTATAATAATGTTATGTCACAGTCCAGTCGCTATTGAACTCAGCTCACTGGACGGCCCGGTTCAGATCCAAGCAGCATGCGCCAATGAGTTTTCTACATGGAATTAAGAATATTAATGAAAGTGTAACAGTGAATGAAACATCGTGAGCAAACCTGAATGCCTTAAGAGTTATCCATAATGTTCTTAAAGGCATGTTCAATCTGCCAATCATGGTGGACTTAAACCTAATCTCTCTCATGCAGAGAGGAAACTCGTGCCCACCAGTGGGACAAAGTTGCGTCCTTTGTTGTACGAACGATAGCTTAATTCCCAGTAGCAATCAGCACTTTCAGCATGAATTGTAGTTTTCCAAGATCAAAATTAATAGAAGAGAATTACTCCAATTTATTTTCTGATTGATATTACCTTTGATGATTTCTCCATTTGATCGTTTTTCTGTAGTACATTCAATATCATGAACCATCATGAGATTTCTTAGACACTTTAAAAGGTGTGGCGGATCAGCGATTGTGGCTATTTCTTTTCCCTCGTGGACAAAATAGGGATTTTCATTAGTTGCTCCAAGAGTCTGAAGAGCCTTGACATTAACTGCAGATAAATCGCATATCGTACATAATATATTGATTCCCGCCTTATTACATTCTGAAATCATCTGTGGATGAATTGAAACAACAAACGTTAGAAGACATACAAATGAAATATATTTTACTATAGTTTAGCTAACTAAACGCACAATCGGTGTCGGATGTTGAATGTTATAATTGTCATCTCAATATGCTATGAAATTAATTTTAAATTTTCTCTTACCTCTTTGATTATCACAGCAAGTCTGTCTGAGGTAACAGATTTACCAGAAAGGTAATAAGCTATCGGTTGTTTGAAGTGCTTCCTGATACCACACACCATAAACACCAAAGCATTACAGGCGATTTGGCTTGTTCTGCCATGATTACCATGATCTTGGTAGCCATCTATGGAGTCCTGTTTAATATTATAATGTAGATTCTTTTTTATGGCCATTTCATCAAAAATTAAGCTACAAATATTTTCATTGGCAGTCTGTTTTTCCATCATTGTTTGAAGGGTACTAAAAATATGCTCGTTTATGCCAGGTTTTAATGGAATCTTGTTTAGTAATTTGTTGAGTGTTCCCTGAGCAGGCAATGCAAACATCCTTCTTAAAAGGCGGTAACAGCCAGGTGACCTTTTAAATAAAGTGAGAGCCATTATTTTCTGTTCAAGGTTATACCTTCTCCCTTTTTTTGGCCTCTTACAATTTTTTATTTGGCTTTGTAGCAACAAAATAAACGAGTTACTTAAATTTAACCCCAACAGTTTGTTCACATCATCATCACACAACTTTCGAACAATATCAACATTTTTGTTACTTTTAATATTTTTTTTCAAACGTTTTAATTCCTTAAGATGCCGTTTTGATGTTGCATATAATTTTTGTTCTTTTTCTGTGAGCTCACTAATTTTCGAGACATTCAATGTCTTTAAGGTTAATTCCTTTGATTTTGATTTGTCTTTTCTTTCAGGATTCTTGGTGGTCTGTAAAACAAAATATAAAAATAACTAAAATACAATTATGAGTGATGATATAACAGTGGGATATTTGCGTAACAGTTTTCAATTCATTCATATTGTATGCTGAGATCATAAGATAGCCATGATACGCTATAAGAGCTATTGCTTTTAAGCTTAGTATACACAAATCTACTTAATTTATTACACAAACTAGTGGACGCCTGCAGCTTCGCTCGCGTGGAATTAGACATAACAATAATTTCGTTTACGCCTAGTAATATTATATAGCCTATGTCACCCAGTGAAGATGCAGATTTCTAATGGTTAAAGAATTTTTGAAATATATAAATTGAATTTGAAATATATAATTGTAAAGTTTCATTATAATCCATTCAGTACTTTTTACGTGAAAGAGTAACACACATCCATTCATCCATACATACTTACAAACTTTCCCTTTATAATATTAGTAGGATAGTTAATATGTGACTTCCAGTTTAATTGCTCATCCATACTTCCATACTAACCCATTTACAGATTAATTAAAAATGCGAGCGTCCATTAGTCTAATACAATTCCTAGAAATTTATGTTCTGTAACCTGCTCTATTACATTTTCACCACTACTTATTACTAAATTTAGTTTACTGGCCTAATAAAAGTGAAATTGTATATATGTATTAAGTTTTATTTAATTAATTTTAAGATGATTTTCTTCTAATCAATCAATATTATCACTGAGTGCTTTGGTTACTGCAGTTTCATAAGTTTCATAGTCCTTGCCTCTAACAATTAGCGTATGTTAGCATATGATAAACAGCTACCATTTTCAAGGAAAATATAATTATAAAACAACTTATTAACCTGTGTAACTGAGTGTTCAGGTAGATCAGTACTTGGCCCCGGAGTCAATACACTAAGTACAGATTCCTTTGAGCAGGTGCTTGGGACCAAAGAAATAACAGGAAAAGATCCCTGTAAGGAAATGCTTGGTCCTGTTGTAATAACTTCCTGTGGGGAAGTGTTTGATCCCATAGTAATAACAGGAAAAGCAGACTCCTGTGTGGAAGTGCTTGGTCCCATTGGATTAACAGGAAGGACAGATTCCTGTGAGAAGGTCCTTGGACTTATTACCTGAAAAAATTCAAACAAAATTGTAAGACATTTATATAGGTTTATTCAAGAAAGCATATTGAATACAAAATGTCGCTAAAGAGCAACCTATGGTGAATTTATATTATCAGTACATACTACATTAAACAAAAATGAAACTTAAAAAACCAAAACAAAATTAAGACAGATTCATTACAGTTAACGTGTTTCCCCGCGAGCGAAGCTGCGAGCGTCCACTAGTTTAATACAACTCCTAGAAATTTATGTTCTGTAACCTGCTCTATTATATTTTCACCATGACTTATTACTAAATTTAGTTTACTGGCCTAATAAAAGTGAAATTGTATATATGTATTAAGTTTTATTTAATTTATTTTAAGATGATTTTCTTCTAATCAATCAATATTATCACTGAGTGCTTTGGTTACTGCAGTTTCATAAGTTTCATAGTCCTTGCCTCTAACAATTAGCGTATGTTAGCATATGATAAACAGCTACCATTTTCAAGGAAAATATAATTATAAAACAACTTATTAACCTGTGTAACTGAGTGTTCAGGTAGATCAGTACTTGGCCCCGGAGTCAATACACTAAGTACAGATTCCTTTGAGCAGGTGCTTGGGACCAAAGAAATAACAGGAAAAGATCCCTGTAAGGAAATGCTGGTCCTGTTGTAATAACTTCCTGTGTGGAAGTGCTTGGTCCCATTGGATTAACAGGAAGTACAGATTCCTGTGAGAAGGTCCTTGGACTTATTACCTGAAAAAATTCAAACAAAATTGTAAGACATTTGTATAGGTTTATTCAAGAAAGCATATTGAATACAAAATGTTGCTAAATAGCAACCTATGGTGAATTTATATTATCAGTACTTACTACATTATACAAAAATTAAACTTAAAAAACCAAAACAAAATTAAATTCCATTTAAAAAAAACAATACATATCAGTTTTTATTTTGTGGTTCAAATACAGACAGTTGGTACTTTAGGTGGTAGAACTAGAACCTATATAGAGATTACCTGGACCACCAATAAGGTGCTCAAGCAATATTTTTGCTACATACAAAATTATTCCAGTCACTTTGTATGCTTTAAAGAGAGAACTATGCTATGCGGCTTAGTGACCAAATCAGGAATTATTGAAACTATAACTGAACAAGGGTACTAACACAGTTAACATAATTCAAATTAACTGACCTGGTTTTCAATAGCAGACAATGGGTTTCGAAGAGCATTCATTAGGCTGACAACATAATCTCTATCTCCAGGAACTGAAAATTTGCAGAGCCTTTTCTTGCTTTCATTTGTGAAACAGGTATCTTGAAAATGTCTGCCACAAAGTACTTTGTGTTTGTCATACAAAGAGGTTAATGATTCAACTGAACTCCAGTCTTGTTCTGGCCAACAATAAATGGCCCAAGCTCTTGCCCTGAAAATTAATTGATTTTAAACATTATACTTACAAGCCTTGTCAAAATTAATTTTCAATGGACATAAAATTATTGAGTTTTAAGTTAGAACACCATGAAAATACAGATCAGCCTATTTAATCATTTATGGGAATTTTGAGATATAATTTTAAACTTACTAGTTAGTTAAAAAAAAAGTTCAGTTTGGCTTTTGTAATAAGTAAAACAGAGACATAATTTAATATTATAAATTTTATATTCAAGCTTCACATATGTCAATATTATTATTACTTAGAGTGAAGGATTTGGGATCCAGCCCCTAAGCAATATCAGTTGGCCTTAATGATCCTTATAACCTGGTCCTTTTCTATTCTATCTAAATGTTTAAAATTTAATTTCTTAAAGTAATTTATAAATTTCTGTGCAAAGCCAGATACATTTTTGACTGCCATAGACCTGGCTCACTTAGTGCTATAAGGTTTGTTTCTAATACACATACAAAGATTTTATATATAAGACTTACCGCAAAATATTTGTTTTACCCGGTTTAGGAAAACGGTGGAAGGTTGTTTCATAGTCTAATGCTTGAGTTTGACCACACTTGGAACATCTTCGAAACGGATTGGAAGTCATGGTTGGTCTGATGAGAACTTAGTTTGAAATTGCTATTTAAAAGCAAACTTACAGTATAACGTTCCTCAAACGTACAATTATAGTTCAAAGCACCTAACACAGAGCGTAGTCGCGAGTATTCACCTCAAACGTCCAACTAATGTTCAACACACATAAAATACACAGCGTTGTCGCGAGTATTCACCTCAAACGTCCAACTAATGTTCAACACATAACATACACAGCGTTGTCGCGAGTATTCACCTCAAACGTCCAACTAATGTTCAACACACATAAAATACACAGCGTTGTCGCGAGTATTCACCTCAAACGTCCAACTATAGTCCAAAACAAACATGAAATCACAAAATTTAAGCGATGTTAAAAACACCACGTGAGTCTAATTAAAGTTCCCAAAACACACTTTAGGTCACAAGTATTTACTTAACGTTTTTAACCACATTAAGATACTTACGGAGATGTCGCAACGATTTATTCGTGTTTTAACAGAACAAAACAACGAAACTTCCAACAAAATTAACTAGTACTAGTAAAGTAAGTAGTAGGTAATGAATGAAAGTTTAACGAATGTCGAGTGTCGAAACTTTTATTTAAAAAAAACTTTTTGAAGTATTACATATTGTTGCCATCAAAAAATTTGCAACCTCTTAATTTTTGTTATGACCTGTTTAACACTGAATTTTGCCCAACTCACACATGTTGCATTCATGTGAGTGAGCCGAGAAAATACACTATACGAAAGAGAAACGTGCCTGCCTGAAACGATACGAAAATTGGACTAAATATGGTTGTCACAATGAGTAATAGGGTTGTCACTATGAACTTAATATTTATAGCATTTTAATAACTTGGTTAAATAAAAAATATGACGTTTTCATATATAGACTTACTATTTAAAATATATAAATAAATAAATGGTTAGCCAAACTATTGATAGTGTTGAGGCCGTAGCGGCCAACGGTTCAGTGTTGTTTTAGTCTGTGCCGGTCTTTAGACGCGATAAAGTGATTTTGACATTTTTTATAGTTATCTGTGGACTTAACAATCTGTGGTGCTTCTCTTCGTTCGGTTCCCTCCAAAGAAATGCTGCGTAATTGTAATTGTAATGTAAAATCTGCCATTAAAATACATGTTAGTTAAAACCAAGTTCATTTTTAATCACATACAAATCCCACCGCTAAGTACGCACTCTAAAGGCGTAACATTGGTGGCCCATGAGGGGAATCTGCAATAGTAACAAAATACGACAAAATCATGACGAGCTACGTGGAAAAGGATTGGGCCCGCCGTGAGAACCGCCAAGCAGTGAAGCGGCGAAAGCATCACCTCGCACCGGAATCTCATGATAAGTGTCCAACATCCCTATCTTATTTCCTTATATCCCTGTGAATATTTCAATAGTGTTCCATTTTTGCGCAAATCAAGTGTTTTTCAATGCAACATTGCAATTGCCAAGATTGCATCATCTTTTTTCTTTCACTCACCCACAAATAAAAAATATTAACTTACTTCATTTATTAATCATCATTTATTCGATTAAATCATTATTGCTCCTGCAAATACTATCACAATTAGTTACATTACCAATAAATGTTCATTCGTTATAGAATTAATAAGGGTTTGTCCCTGCTATAACAAACTTCAAGTACCTACTTATTAAAGATAAAGGTTAATCTTTAACTGTTCCTTTGGTCCCTTATTCAATACCTGATTTATGCAGTACTGAGTCCATCTGCTGCATGTTTTCAGATTGCAACAATCCATTTGGTGATTTTATACCTGAGTTGCTGTCCGGGTGAGCAGTCTGATTGATCACCTGATAGATGCAGCCTGCATCCGAACAGTGATGCCACCGAATTAAGGAGCGTGAGCTAATCAATTTATTTTATACGGTATTCAACTTATTAGTTAAACTTTAAACTTTCTCCGGTGAATACTTCCGCTGGCTGGAATTTCGTGACACGTTTAAAAACTTAATTCATATACAATATAAATAAATTTCATTATTTAGCTTCGTATTTACAAGGTGATGCAGCTACAAAAATTTGCGTGCCTTGGCCAGTTTGGGCCAGCCAACGGACAAGTGGGACGTACTTATAATTTTTATGTTATGCTCTAAGCTAGACAGCCACACTCTAATGAAATGGGAAGAATATTACAACACACTTACTAGTGATGCACCAACTTTTGAACAATTTTTCAAATTTATTACTGACCGTGCTAGTGTCCTTGAGTCTTTAAATCGTGGTGACTGCAGTGTCTCCAAGCCATCCATGGCCACGGTGCGTCCTGTTCATAACAATAGTGCCAGTTCACAAAGGCAGGTTACAAAATCAGTTGCTAGGATAAGCAGCAGGAACAAAAATAATAAAATACATGCTAAATTTACATGCATTATTTGTATCATCATGTTTCAGTAGAGCCAGAGGAAAATACTATAGTTAATTTTTCACAACAAATAAACATAAACAGACAACAAGTTTATGATCGACTGCCATGATTGAAGTAGTGAATCCATTTAGCCAACAAGGTTAAAGTTCACTCAATTTTACTAAAACCTATAGGAACCAAAGCTACGCCTAAGTAGCTAAGAGTCGAATCCATTTAGCCAACAAGGTTAAAGTTCACTCAATTTTACTAAAACCTATAGGAACCAAAGCTACGCCTAAGTAGCTAAGAGTCGAATCCATTTAGCCAACAAGGTTAAAGTTCACTCAATTTTACTAAAACCTATAGGAACCAAAGCTACGCCTAAGTAGCTAAGAGTCGAATCCATTTAGCCAACAAGGTTAAAGTTCACTCAATTTTACTAAAACCTATAGGAACCAAAGCTACGCCTAAGTAGCTAAGAGTCGAATCCATTTAGCCAACAAGGTTAAAGTTCACTCAATTTTACTAAAACCTAACCCAATTGACTCACTAAAGGTCATAGGTATAGGAAATAAAGCTATGTCTATGTAGCTAAGAGTTGACAGTTTGGTTGCCTAAAACCCCTGTCGACTTAAGTGAAACACATTGTAATCATGCTTCAATTCAAAGGTCACAATTTCAAGGCAACATTGAAGAATCCATATCTAAGTTGTGGGATCTAGAAGAAATTCCCACAGTATTAGCTTTAAGTGAAAATGATAAATATTGTGAAAAACATTTCATGTCTCATACAACAAGGGACAACTCAGGCAGGTTTATTGTCAAGTTGCCATTAAAGGACACCCCTGACTGTTTGGGTGACACATATAATTTAGCATAAAAAAACGATTAATTTGCTTAGAAAGGAAATTCAAGGTAAATCCATCACTAAAACTCGAATATACTAAGTTCATAAGAGAGTATGAAGAGTTAGGCCATCTCTCAGTCTTAAGTGAGAGACCTCATTCCATACCATCCTACTATCTATGCCATCATGCTGTTCTAAAACAAGATAGTGAATCAACAAAGCTGCGTGTGGTGTTTGATGGGTCTGCCCCCTCTACGTCTGGGTATTCTCTCAATGACATTTTAATGACTGGTCTGAACATCCAAGATTCACTATTCTGTATACTTTTATGTGCAAGGCAAATATAAATGTTTACTTACTGGTGACATAGAGAAGATGTATCGGCAAGTAGCTGTGCATGACAATGATAGATACTTGCAGTTGATTTAGTGGGGAGAAGATGCTTCTCTGCCTATAGAAATTCTAAAACTAGGAACACTAACCTATGGCACCGCATGTGCCAGTTACCTTAGTACTATTTTTATTTTATTTTATGGATATGATTTTTTTTTTATTTTATGGATTTTTATGGTGTCTTTCTCAGATAGATGAAGAACAAAATGATAAACTTTGAAAAATGAGGAACAACTTAAGTACATACAAAATTCTATTTCAAAAGCATTGAAATCAGGTTGCTTTAACCTAAGAAAATATAAAAACTAACTGTCCATACATTTTTAATTATAATATAAAATTAATAAAGGATAATTTAACTATTAGTCAAGCACTTTAGGGTTGGGCTGGACTCCGTCTAGTGACACTCTTCATTTCCCTATTAAAATTTTTTCTTTGATAATAATAAATAAATAAAATAAAATAAAACAGCCTTTTAATTTTATATGATTCTTCTTTGATAATAATGATATGATAATTAATGTCAAATTCTTTTAAATTTTTTGACCCATCAGGTCTTTTGAGTCCGGTTGTCATAGTACCTAAAAATAATGTTACAAAAACTCTGGCAACACAAGGTGGATTGGGATCAACCTGTGCCACCAGAGATAAGTGAGGATTGGTTTAAGTTTGTAGGCAATCTTAAGGGTATTTCTAACCTTCACATTCCTAGGCTGGTTCTTGGGGAGTCACCAGACTTCATAGAATTGCATTCGTTCAGTGATGCTTCTCAGTCAGCATAATATGGTGCATGCAATATATATGAGGTCCATCAACCGGCATGGGGACTTAACTGTTAGATTGTTATGCGCTAAATCTAAGGTAGCTCCAATAAAACCGACCCCGCCTCGAGCTTCAGGCTGCCCTTCTCGCTGCTAAACTTACACGGTCTGTGGTAAACACAATCCGGCACCGGCCGGGAAGGATAGTACATTGGTGTGACTCGAGTGGTGTGTTAGCGTGGATAAATAGTGATCTCTCGCGCTTAAAGGTATTCGTTGTTAACCGCGTCAGTAGGATACTAGAACTAACAGATCCTTGTGCATGGCGGTATGTCCCTACAGTCATGAATCCTGCTGATCTGATTTCAAGGGGAACTACGGCAACCAATTTAATGTCCGCGGATCTCTGGTGGACGGGGACTACATTTTTAACTTCTGACGAGTTGTTGAGCCCAAACTTGACATTCACAAGGTCGAAAGTATACCTGAGATAAAATCACATTCTGCCGTCATAGGCGAGCTGACCTTGATTGATTTTGATAGGTATTCTCTCTAGATAGGCTAATAAATAAGTTACGTTTAGAGATTTATACACAATACAAATAAAATAAATGATAGGCGTGTAGGTATATGACGAGTTGCGTGAGGCAATTCATGCTCTCTGTGTAATTTCTCAAAAAATTTATTATTTAATATTAATATGAGGCTGTTGGCGATTTAACTAAAGATTCTTCTATAATGACACTTAGGAGGTTCATCGCGCGTAGGGGTAAACCAGCGGAAGTATTCAGCGACAACGAACCAATTTTGTGTCTGCCGCTAAAGAAATAGGCGACTTTCTTAAAAGGGAGCAGGACCCTCTTTTGAGGTTTACAGGTCATCAAGGCATAAAATATAAGGCCTACACTCCTCATTTCGGTGGAAATCGGCTAAGCATCACATAAAGCACGTCCTGGTCAATAGCCATTTAACATACGAAGAAATTTCCACTTTATTTGCACATGTGGAGGCATTATTAAATAGTCGTCCCTTATGTCCACTCTCATCCAGTCCCAACGACCTATTACCCCTTACCCCTGGACACTTTATCATAGGGAGACCGTTGACTGCTCTGCCGACGCCAAACCTGACGGATATAAAGGAAGGACATCTGCGACGTTACCAGCGAGTCGAAAAAATCCTTCAACATTTTTGGAACAGATGGCAAAGGGAATACGTCTCCGAGCTCCAACAGAGAACCAAGTGGAGAACCAACAAGGACAAACCAAACATAGGGGACCTGGTCTCAATTCTGAACAGCCGCCCATTGTGCCCGCTTTCGTCCAGTCCTAATGATCTTCTGCCTCTCACACCGGGACACTTCATACTAGGAAGACCATTAACGACACTGCCTACTTCGGCTCTTGAAGACTTCAAAGACAATCAGCTAAAGCGCTATGAACGTCTTGAGAAGATGCGACAGCACTTATGAGGAGGTGGCATCGAGAGTATTTCTCAGAGCTGCAACAGCGGACAAAATGGCGGACGGACAAATCCAAGCTGAATGTCGGAGATCTGGTGTTGCTGGCGGAGGAAAATTCCTCACCATTGCAGTGGAGACTTGGAAGGGTTCTCATTGAGGGACCAGACCAGATATCTCGAGTGGCGGACGTGTACACCGCCAAGGGCTGTGTGCGTCGATCGTTGGTTCGTCTCTGCCCACTACCGACGCTGGAGGAGCATCAACTTTGAAAGAAGACTCTTTCAACGGCCAGGAAGATGTTGAGGCCGTAGCGGCCAACGGTTCAGTGTTGTTTTAGTCTGTGCCGGTCTTTAGACGCGATAAAGTGATTTTGACATTTTTTATAGTTATCTGTGGACTTAACAATCTGTGGTGCTTCTCTTCGTTCGGTTCCCTCCAAAGAAATGCTGCGTAATTGTAATTGTAATGTAAAATCTGCCATTAAAATACATGTTAGTTAAAACCAAGTTCATTTTTAATCACATACAAATCCCACCGCTAAGTACGCACTCTAAAGGCGTAACAGATAGTATGATTGCATTATTGGCTCATTATTGATTGGTTGATCAAATTGATATGATGATTAATGTATTCTTTATGTATTCTCTCTGTCTGTTTTCTATTCACTTGTAATCTGTAAAATCATTATGTTTTTCGTGTATTCAAAGAATAAAGTATGTATGTCACGGTCAGAAACGTGAGCTGGACAAATTGTATTATCTAACGCCATTTTGTACCATCAGAATGAGCATTAAAACGCATGATAGTTTCGCGGTCATGAGAAACTGCACTCAATTGTGGGACAACTTTCATTAAGTATTTTAGTTTGTATTATGCTTGTACTTTTTGGAGAGGTCAAGAGATCTGGAGATATTTTTTATGACTGTTGTTCATTTTAATGTGGGGTGATAACAATTCCATTGTTTAGATTTCATTGTCAACTGCTGAGTTGCAAGTGTTACGAGCGCCTCGTTAGATCCTTATGGATGAGAAGTTTCTTTGTTAGTTATGTTATCTTTACTGTTGTTTGCGAATAAATTTGTGTTTACAAATTAGTATGGTTCAAACACCTGCATAGCTAGCCATAATAAACTCACTGGCGGGTCACTGGATTTCAAAACTGTTAAGAGTTTACTAGTAGCGTCCATAGCCCAATGGGTCGCTTCGATTCAATGTGATCAAAAGAGTTAAGCAACGACGGGCGCGGTCGGTTTGTGGATGGGTGACCGCTAGTGGCAAAAATTTCATGGACGCTACCGTGCTTCGGAGGGCACGCAAAGCCGTCGGTCCCGGTTGTTTTCAATGCTGGATACAGTCTTTAAGATAGTAGTCGATGTAAGTTTCTGTTCGAAGTTTGACTATTTTCTGTTTCTTTCATTCTCATGGGAGGCAGGCAAGTGAGTGCATGCTTGTTTGATTTTCAACTTTCATAAGATGAAGGTGACACACATAAGTAGTTATATGTTCGATATTAATGCGACGGTTAGGAACATGCCTGGCCGCCATTCAAGTGTATCAGAGTCAGGTGCCGAGTGTACTGCTACTACTACTATCATCCTATCGATTAAGTTGGCAATTGGTAAAGTTGGAAGTTGGCCGGTTGGTTGGTAAATATTGATTGCAAGATTCCAGGACATACATACGTACCTACATAGATACATACGAGTGAAGTTAAATAAAAGCTTTTAATAATAAAGGGTGTTAAAATACATCAACTGTGAAAATATCTTCCATCTAACTTTACCGATTCTTGAGATACAGCCTGGTGATAGACGAACAGACGGACAGCGGAGCCTTATTAATAGGGTTCCATTTTACTTATATATATATATATAATGAATTATGGTCGAAGTTCGACCACTCGCTGACTAGTAGTAATGATTACCTTACCCGTCCTGTGTATTAACACAGGAAGGTTAAAAGATTATGTAGAGGGATGATAGCAGTGGAACCGTATATAGGTTCTACCTTCTAATAAAGGTTGTGCGTGCGACCTAATTCTTCAGATTGAGGCGTCTGTGCTAAACAAGACTAGGTTATCGATATTATTTACAGCGTCACATTCATACACTCTCGTGATACAGCACCACGTGCTAATTAGTAACCGCTGAGATCGAATTAAGGCACCTATACACGAAGAGCAGGCCAGTAGGAACCACTTAACAATAATGCTTCACTCGCAGTCCGACCGATCATAATCCGAAATAGCCATCTATCGATTGAAAATCGAAAGATTGGCATTTATCAATTAAAAATCGAACGATTGGCAATTATCAATTAAAAATGTTTTTTATAACTCTTTTTTTATTTTCGTGCATTGTCATCGGAACCAAATATTAGTGCCAAATTTCAGCTCGATAGCTTCAGTGGAAGTGGGTGAAATATTGATTGCAAGATTCCAGGGCATGCATACATACATACGAGTGAAGTTAAATAAAAGCTTTTAAAAATCGAACGATTATTTTATTTTGTTCAATTCTCAGGGCAAATTGACTCGATGGTTAGTGATAAGGTTTGGAAAGTGGATTTAAACTTTTTATAGAATGGAATAATCTTAACCGCGCCGTGTGCAAGCCGCCTAAGTCTCCGTGATCCGGCGACGGAACGGGGCCATTTTTTACACCGCATTACGTTCCACGCGTTTCCTATTGTCTATTAGACCGCTACCGACATCAATTACGATAGAGTACAGCTGCTGTTTTACGCTATACAGGCTACTAGTGGACGCCCGCAGCTTCGCTCGCGTAGAATTAGACCCATTAACGACGTCTGCCCGCGTTCGGGTTGCCCACTTGACTTCAAAAACGGCAACGTCATACTAACTTTGCACCCCCTTTTTACCCCCTTAGGGGACGAATTTTCAAAAATCCTTTCTTAGTGCTCCCCTACGTTATAAAAGGAACCCCTGTGCAAAATTTCAAGTTTCTAACCCTTATAGTTTAGGTCCTGTGTAGATATGTCAGTCAGTCAGTCAGTCAGTCAGTCAGCTTCTCCTTTTATATATATAGATTTAGAGCTAGTTGATTCTATTACTGAACGTGTCGTGAGTGTCTATATTCATAGTTGAAGTTACCGGCTTACTCACGTGTTTTAAGTCGGAAATAGGCCGACTAGTTTCGATCTATTACGATGATCATCTTCAGGAGTGAACGCGCTCGCGGCGGGCACGGCGTACACTGCCCACTCCTAGTTGATTCTGTCTAAAGTTTTGAAGCCTCCATAGTGCAATGACTCGGGTCGATTGTATGTGATCGAGTTAAGCAACGTCGGGTTGGTCGGTTTGTGGGTGGGTGACCGGTAGTGGCAAAATTTCATGGTGCTTCGGAGGGCACGTTAAGCAGTCGGTTCCGGTGGTTTTCAATGGTGAAAAAAGTCGGTTAGTTACGTCGAAGACATTCGGGTGACTTGAGAATATTCGAATGCGTTTGCCACTAACCACCAATCCGCATTGGAGCAGCGTGGTGGAGGATGCTCTAGACCTCCCGCAGCTGTGTCTGTGGGAGAGACCCGTGCCCAGCAATGGGACGTCTAAGCTATACACGAAAACTATGAAATTGGAAATTATATTTCAAGTCACACACTTAATTGCAACACACAATGGAGATCAATAAAAAGCTAACCAGTAAGCCACCGCGTGGGAAAGAATTCTCTATCCGTTTCTGTCGCAAATTATAAGTGGAGCATTTTTGCTTGCGGAATATAGGCAAAAACTACTAACTACAAGCGATCTCAACACTTCAGCTAATCTTTAAGGTTTAAGCTTATTATGATTCCTAGTACAATAAGTACAAGATACTTAAGTAGATATTTGTATTTAAACTACTGACTACTTAGGGGACAGTGAGGGTATGCAATTCTACAGATTCTTATTAATATTTAATTTTGAACGTAACTGAAGTTTTAAAAGACGTCTTAAATTTCAAAAGCACCTTTTATATGTCGCTTTTACATTTAAAATTTATTTTTTAAATGTCGCATTGCACCTTTTAAGTGTCGCATTTACATTTAAAATGTATTTTTCAAGCAAATAGAAAATAATTGTACGGTTCTGCATTTCATCTCCATATAAACCTTAACTAATCGAACTTTCGAAATTCCCCCTTACATGTATTATTCCACAAAAGGGGTACCAAGTTTTATTTTCAAACAATGGTTTTCATTGCCAGCCATTGTGGACGGCCATATTTAAAATAGTTTATTTTAATACGCCTACTTTATTTACATACAAAACAAGACTTTCAAAGCCTTTCTCTATGCAGCGCTAAATGGTAAAAAGTTGCTAAAACACTTCATAAGGTTTTATTTCTAAATGTTCGTTAAATGTAGCGCGTTACCAATTACTCGCTATAACAGTTACATGAGTAAATACACTATGAATATTCTGACGATAATCGCTGCGAACCACAGACGTCCCATTGCTGGGCACGGGTCTCCCCCACAGACGCAGCTGCGGGAGGTCTAGAGCATACTCCACCACGCTGCTCCAATGCGGATCGGTGGAGGGGTTACTGGGGTTGGCACCCAGGGTCAAATGTTTTCAAGCCACCCGGCGTTCTTCGACAAGGCTTAGTGATTGTGTTTAGGAGAGACCAGCAGTGGACCTCTAAGGTCTGATGAACGGTTGGATTACCATTCAAAACAACCGGAACCGACGGCTTAGCGTGCCCTCCGAAGCACGGTAGCGCATAAAATTATTCCGAAACCAACCGAGCTCGTCGCTTCTTAAATCGGTCGATAACTAACGATCGATGTGAGATTATTACGTATTCAATATTATTTAATATCTATCTTATGTTTCAAGTAGGTAGGTACGAGTACATTAAGATGGTGACTTATCACAGCTTTCAAATATCAAGTCGTTGGTCTGATTGGAAAGTTATTGCACAATGATACTTGTAGCATGATGCCAGCCAAGAGTTGGATGATACGTGAGATACGGACGTTGGAGTGTTCCTAGCCCTGCCACTTATGCCTGCTTATGCCGTTACGATGAAACAATGTATGAGCTTCGTAACTGTCTGAGAACTTCCGTGTTTATGTATGGTAGATTGACGGAAGAAGTTGTGAGGCTTAGGTCATGAGAGAAGTGATGGTGTTAGGTGATTAGGTGTTGTTTTTGATAAATGAGAGCAAACAGCCACGCAGCTCCACCCATCTGTTGTCATGTCAACTGCGATAGACCCTGAACAAGATTCATAAGAGTCTCATTCAGCAGTCAGTCACACATACGTTGCTTCTCCCACCACGTCCACTACCTATTGCCCATTTACTGTGTTTTGTTTTTTATAATTTATGCAAGAATTTTTTTTTTGTGGCAAAAAATATTTTTTTGTTTTTTTAATTTTTTTGATTCTCATGAGGACTAAATCGCACTTGCGACCACTAGTACGACGAATGTATATAAAGTGGGTTATAAATTTGTCTCTCAGTGTAGATACCTTCTACAGCTTTGTGTCACAGATTTACGTTTATCACAATATACGAGAGAGCGTGGGAATTCTTTGAAGTAGGCTCAAAAAACTTGGTAATCGACCAAAACTTTACAAGCATGCAAGGTTCAATGGCTTTTTATAGCATAACTTCGTACAACTGTTGAATTTAACTCCAGCACGTTGATCCAATGCTCATTGAAGGATGGCAACCCAGTGTTGGAACATTTTTGGCACCAGTCACACTCCAATACCTAAACCTTTGTTATAACCAGATTGATTGAGGTCAGTTAAATCATTTAGGTTTAACGAGTATCGATGTATCATATCTATTGGGACAGTTATACAAACTAACACCACCAATCCGCATTGGATAAGTGCGATGGAGTATGCTTTAGACCTTCCGCAGCTGTCTGTGGGGGAGACCCGTGCCCAGCATTGGGACGGCTATGGGTTGTAGCTTAACAAACTAACATAATACTGTTTGTTTTTGTGTCTTAAAACAAAACATTTCCGTTCGTATTTAAGACAATGCAATTCATGTATACCTGTGGAAGATTTAGCGGCTGTCTCCCAGGGGGCGTGCCAACCTGACTGGCCACTAGTGACGCCAGCGCCACCCGCTGCGTGCCCGACATCGCCCTGATGATTGGTAGGATCTGCGCAAACTTCCCCACATGGTCCTTTCTCTCCAGAGCCCGGAGTACAGCATCCCGTATCATCCCTTCCTTGTCTTTCTTCAAATTATTCGTCTTAAACAAGTTCCGTCGCGTCGTACTCTCGAACAAGTTCTCCAACTCTTCGTCGATCAAGTCAGCTTCTAAGGAATCGAGGTTGTACTGCGGACGGTGTGAATTGGTCACCCCACTAGGTTTTATAATCCTCACAGGTGGCTTGACAACCGTTTGGTACTGCCGCGATTCTTGCGCTATCATCATCTCACCCGAATCAGATTCGAAATCCAAATCCTCTGCGTTTAATACCACCGCAGCGGTGACGAGTAAAAACGCGGGAAACATAACCATTTTGTATTTCACAAATTTTTAAATTATATTGTTATTAAGTCTGTTTAAACTGTGAACATTTTTCTGTGACAACTAAAACACGCGTGTGACGTAAACGCGATGCGCGCGCGCCGCTGTATGCCCGGGCGCGGAATGAACGCATGCGCACGCAACTCTTGTTTACAGGTGTCAGATTGTGCCGGAACTGGCTTTCACCCGGGTCAGGAGTGACCCGCGCGCCCGGGTCACATCTTATACGCGAACAATGCCCGCGCACTGATATTAGTAGTTACGTAAAATTCGACAATGACACTGACGCGCAAACTTAATTCGGTTCTTTCAGAAATAGATGTCATTCCAATCTGAACCCTATAACCTTGAAATAAGAGCGTCAATGCGTGATAATGACAGCACGAGTTAGTTTGTCGGATAATCGAAGAGATGCTTTCACAGATGTTAAGTCGTTACGAAAGACATCAACGGGGGTTCAACATCGATAATATCGGCAAACTTAATTTTGCGCTCGCAAAAATGTTGGTCAGTTAATTTTGAACTTTCTCTCACCATGATACCGTTATACCACAGTTTCTGCAATAAACTGGTAGCCGAGAGCTAGTGATACGGTGATACGCAAGTTTATTTAATAGGCACGCACGTATGTAATGAGGGATTTAATCTCGACTTTGTGTTATAAGACGATGAATGTTTGAAATGGCATATGATTAAAATTAGTTGTTTAAATTTAAGTACCTAAACATAAAACTAGACATTCAAAATAATATTTCTTATTCGCAGAATTTTTTTATTCCCTCTTTTATCATTTGTAAGCTAGTTAGCAACCCATAGTCCCACTGCTGGGCACGGGTTGCCCCCACAGACAACAAAAATAAATCTGCGTTACTCATAGAGCATACTCCACCACATGCTGATTGGTGCAGTCACTAGTCCGGGAAAAAATACAAGAAAGATTTAGCAGGTTTCCGTTAATTATGTTGACGGGCTTATTTTTTGTAAAATTTGTAAAGCAGGTTGTATCTGGAGTAAAGCCAAACTAGGTAACTAATACCTAGAAGATGCTCAAACCTGCCAAGGTTAAAAATTGAATCCTAGAAAGATTGTATCATCAGGAATGTAAAGCTTACGGCTTAGTCCACCAGGCTGGCCCAATGAAGATTGGTTGACTTCAAACACTTCTGGAAGTGGTCTCAAGCATCTTCGATTCACGATCTAAAATACCAGTGATATTTTAATTAAAACAATTAATAACATATACGATAATGTTTAATTATAATGTCAATCGAAAATGATACATAAAAAAGATCTGTCTGCCCTTGTATTGTGTGTGTATTTACTCTTGCCAACGCATACAATACGTATGGGAGTAATGTTGTAATTAGAGGCATTGCAAGTAGTACACTCAGAGCAATGAGACCTTTATAAATGTAGTACAAATCGATGTACTGATGCACCGATCACTAAACCATGCAATGGTTAACATCGTGCGTGTTTATGAATAACACAGACCATACAATGGTTCTATAAAAGACATACAAGCCCTTGCTTTTTACCCTAAACTTCATGGTAAATGGCTCCTTTTGCCTATACACGCTTTCTTCCCTTCAACAACTTCATCATAACCCTTTCTTTATGCCACTGCTGGGCACGGGTCTCCTCTTAGAATGGGAAGGATAAGGCCTTAGACCGTCACGCTGGCCCAGTGCGAATTGGCAGACTTCACATGCTTTCGAGAACATTATGAAGAACTCTCAGGCATGCAGGTTTCCCGTGTGTCCTTAACTGTTACATCACGTGACATTTAATTTCATAAATCGCACATAACTTAGAAAATTCTTGGTGCGTGCCGCTTGGGTTTGAACCCGGACCGCTCGAGTGAGAGGCGAATTCGATAGCCACTGGGCTGTCACCGCCTTCTACTACAGTAGATCTATGCCTAACTATTGTATGTTTACTTCAACGACAAAGGTTCATAGGATATCGTCACGAACCGCGCCACATTGATTAAAATCTCGATTTAATGCCACTCTCTCTTCACACCGAGCGTATAAACGTTTCTCTATTACTCTCTTTTCCTGGAGGTATCTTTACGACCGCCTCAAAGTATCGCTTGCAACAGCAATATTTGGTTTTCTTATGAAGCTCGTAAACTGAAAACAATGGCAATTCCAACATCAAATTGTGTACAACACTGCGGTAACGATTGGTACAAGAGACAGTCTAAGTATTAACTGTGGCAATAGGAAATGTAATGGTTTGAAATGCTGACGGGTTTGGTAAAATGGCATGCATAGGAAATTGTCGAGTTGGATCTTTTTTCATACAATTTTTAGCCTAAATAATAATCAAATACCTTAACTGCACGTCTTATTTGTATTTCGAATATATATTTTAGATACAAAGAGCCCTTGGTTAATGCCAAGGATTTGGTAAAGATGAATCAATGTAAAAGTAATTATGTATATCATCGTGTTTCTTTTCTCTGACGAAATACTTAAGTAGAGATGTATAGTACCTGTCGAGGGTTAAGGGAAGCCAACGGTATGTAAATATGTACCTTAATAAATTCTGGAATGTTATACTCCAATCCCATTGGCGGGCCCGTTGGCACAATCGGTAGTGAGCCTGCATGTTACGCCAGGGGTCGTGGGTTCGAATCCCACTCAGGACAAACATTGGTGTGACTAACACTTGTGTTTGTTCTGTGTCTTGATGTAAATATTATCTATTTAAGTATGTATTTAAAAATATCTATGTATATATTCTCTGACACCCATAATACAGGCTCGCGCCTAGTTTGGGGTCAGGTAGCCGTGTGTGAGAATGTCCAAGATATTTATTTATTGAAGTACTAATACGAATATTGCGTTCACTAAACAGACATTGACAAAGCGCCTTTCTGTGGCTAACGCCGTTAATATTCAGGCCTTCGTCCAACGACAACCCATGGAGAGTGAAGAAAGCAAGAAATAAACATTTCTTAACATCAATTTCAAAAATTCCTTCATTAAATTCTCCATAATAAGCCTGCAGGCATCACAAAGCCTCAATCACAAAGAAAGTACAAGTCACATCGCAAACCACAACCTCATAATTCGAAATTCGTTTCCTTCTTTCATTACATTTCGCTATTACAATAATAAAGATTGTTTAACAAAGCAATCGTTTCGCAACCCTATTAGAACATACTAGAGTCGGGATTATAATATTCTTACTTAGCGGTATCCGTGTTGTGATGTGTCGAAATTCAATTTCTGCGAGTTATCAGACATTGCTTGTTCGACTCAGCTGCATATTGTCATTCAGTTGCATAAGTTCGGTGTGAAATCAAAGCTTTGTTGTAAATGCTGGTGAAATCTTACGGTCCATCAATCATAGTCTGCCCAATGTTGTCTGACGCCTGGACGTGTTATGTCAATGATTAAAGGGTACTACCGCAGGCACTTTCATAAAGACACAATATGGTTATTAATAATATTATAAAGTGGAATAATTTGTTTGTAATATTTTCACACAAAAACTACTGGATTGATTTCAATAATTCTTTCACCATTAGAAAGCTGCATCTTCACTAAGTGACAAAGGCTATATAATATTACTATAATATTACTAATTAAGGCTATATAATATTACTATATAATATTACTACTATAACGAAACTATTGTTGTCTTACTACGCGAGCAAAGCTGCGGGCGTCCACTAGTAATTTATAAATACATAGCTTCATTGATTGGTTTATTGGTTGATGACTTAGAGCCTCGTATTTAACTATTTTAACTAGCTTACCTTTATGTTCTCCAGCATAGCATATGAGCTGTCTGAGATGGTCTTAAATTCGATTTTAAATCGGGATAAATAATTATGTAT
Source organism: Carterocephalus palaemon (assembly GCA_944567765.1). Lineage (NCBI taxonomy): Eukaryota > Metazoa > Arthropoda > Insecta > Lepidoptera > Hesperiidae > Carterocephalus > Carterocephalus palaemon. The sequence continues at coordinate 14,145,058 of OX155643.1, forward strand.
GCCTCGCATAAAAGTTCGAACATATAGTTCGTTCATAAAGGCACGAAAGTTCTCTGAACGAAATCCGGAGGTTACCTGCGCATGGGGTATCAGTACGGGAATAATAATACGGCTGGCAAACCTATCACAACCAGCTCGCCATGCGCCAGATGATACTTTAATTTCTAAAATTCAAATTATTAATGCCGGTCCGTATACCATTATGTTAATCTCCTCATAATTTAATGAGCCACTGAAATGTACGAGAGTATAAAGGTTACCGTCAAATTCCACCAACAGTTCCACTGTTGGTCACGAGTCTCCTCTGGAACTAGGAAGGGTCAGTCCACAGTCCACCACGCTGGACAAGTGTGGATTGGCACACGTTCTTTCATGGAGTAATAACTTATTTGGTTGAAACATGGCATTATTTATCTATGAATTAAAGAGAGAAGTTAGTGAGAATGAAGTTCCAAGGATTTGATTAGACGAAGGCCATTCGTTAAGGGAATCGGAAAATATCGATTATTTAATCAAATTGAAATGGGTAATATAAGGCAAATAAAACACAATACACAGTATATTTCAATACGTTATAATAAAATAATTCTTTCGAGCTAACCCAATTATTCAGATCTATAACAATCTATAGTTCCATACAATTTTAAGACTAGAAGTAATATTGAACTGAGATTGGAAGACATTAAAGATAATTTTATGTAACACGTCCATAAAATATATCTGATTATTTACAATAACATTTCATGATTCTTGGAAAATAGAACGTTAGCACCACTAAATTCCAAAATTACAGGGAAATTATACAAAAATATCTAAACAATTATATAATAATATCAAAATTGATTTGTAACACGCTAATCTTGTTTGCATCTATTAATGTGATTCTTTTTACGAATTCGTGTTATATATACGAGTACATAACTGGAAAATATATACATGTGTTACAAGAACGAAAAACTTAGGCGCTAACTTTACATGCACTCCAGACAAACATATACAAAAATATAATATTTAAAACTCAAATCGTCTTGCTTAATCTTAATAACTACAATACTTATGTACATTTTCTTATATCGCTGATCACTCGGCGCTTATGCTGCCAAGAATACAATTATAAATTAACAATATTTACAATATATCCACACAAGTCTTAGTAACAAAATTTCAACTGTTTGAAATTGAAACTTAAAGCAATACCATGTCGACTCCACACATTCTAAACAGACTTTACACACCATACTCAAAAATGTAGTTCTGATGACATTTTAAACGATAAAACTCGCTCAATTTACCGTTGACATACAGAGTAATAATTTGAAACCACCCTGTCTATTTTTCTATCTTTGATTTTGGAAACGAAAAAGCAGTTTCTTTTTTCCCAAATTATATCATACAAAAATAAAAAAATATTAATTACAAAACAATACTATTCTCACTATAAAAAATCCGACTTCAGATTATCAGAACAACTGTCATATTCCATTTTTAAATTTAAATGTCGCATTCAAATTCGGATACTCTTTTGTTTCTGCCGTCGCCTGTCATTTGAAAGTGGTTGTCTCTGGGCCCTATTCGCGGAAATCCGTTAAAACTATTCCTGCTTACCAACGGATTCTCCCTTTCCCTTTCTCTATGAAAACTGGATGTCGACAGTTTGCCGTCCTTCCTTTCGGTGAAGTTGGTGTCATTGAAATTTTTGTCGGTGAAATTCTTTTCGGTGAAGTTGCGCTCGTTGAATTCACCATCACTAAAATTTCTCTCGATGAACGGCACGTCACGTATGCCAAAGCCGCCCATCCGTGGCGTCCCGATGCCGAATTTGTTTCTCATTTCCTCGTCCCGTAGGTTGAAGGGACGTTTGTCGAAATTCTGAGGACCGGTTTCTAATCTGAAACGAGAAATTTATGTTTAAAGTTAACGGTGATTACCTAAATTAGTGATTTAAAAACAAACATGTCTCAGATTATCGTATTTGATAAGTTCATGGCATCTACTACCGATCAACTCATAAATGAAAAAAGTTCGCGGGAATTGTCATCCATTTTGAATTCTAATACCAGTATAAGCGCCTAATACCAAGTTCCAAGAATCAATCAACACGTGGTTAACAGTTTCATACAACGTCGCCACTGGGAGAGATTGGCGTGCCCTTACCGGGAGTCGAACACAGAAACCCCAGCTCAGTCCGAGTTATTAGAGTTACGTGTAGTTTACAAAATGGCGGACCATTTATTTTGAAACAACCGAAAGCAAATTCACGTGAACTTTTATAACGCACTCATTAAACTCTTATTATATCAAATGTTTCCGACCAAATATCAACTTTGAAGTAGAAATACCCACATTTTTGTCAAAACTATACTATACTAAAGAGGAAAAATCACTGCAGTTTTATCAGTGCGTCATAAAATTACATGAACAACCCCTTTTTCTGTATGCTGAAACCAGCCATCAATACTCACTCTCTAAAACACCGCCTCTCCCTATCATACTCGGCCGACAAGCCGTCATCGTCGTGTATGATCGCGGACGGGTCGCTGTACACAGAAGACTCCTGGTAGAAGGAATCCAGGTCTACGTAGTTCCCTTCTGCCGGCTCGTTCTCCAGAAGACCGGCGAGTTGCGCCTTGAGCTGGGCAAAGGACGGCCGCTGGGAGGGGTCTGCGTGCCAACAGGCGTGCATGGCGCGGTACAGCTGGGGCTTGCAGTGGGGGGGACGCTCGAGCCGGTAGCCCTCTGTCACTGCAGTGAGGACCTCGCGTCCGGACATCGCTGCGTATGGCGTTGAGCCTGGAAACAGAAAGACAGTTGTCAGAGTTAAAGGGAACAGTTTTAATTAATTTAAACATATCCCCAAACGTCAGTGTGATGGCTATACACGTTATAAAGCAGCGCTGTGGGCGCCATCTAGAATACTGTGCTTACCTAACGTATCGATTTCCCACAGCAATATCCCAAATGCCCAAACGTCAGTGTGATGGCTGTACACGTTATAAAGCAGCGCTGTGGGCGCCATCTAGAACACTGTGCTTACCTAATGAACGATTTCCCACAGCAATATCCCAAATGCCCAAACGTCAGTGTGATGGCTGTACACGTTATAAAGCAGCGCTGTGGGCGCCATCTAGAACATTGTGCTTACCTAACGTAACGATTTCCCACAGCAATATTCCAAATGCCCAAACGTCAGTGTGATGGCTGTACACGTTATAAAGCAGCGCTGTGTGCGCCATATAGAACACTATGCTTACCTAACGTAACGATTTCCCAGAGCAATATTCCAAATGCCCAAACGTCAGTGTGATGGCTGTACACGTTATAAAGCAGCGCTGTGTGCGCCATCTAGAACACTATGCTTACCTAACGTAACGATTTCCCACAGCAATATTCCAAATGCCCAAACGTCAGTGTGATGGCTGTACACGTTGTACAGCAGAGCCTCGGGCGCCATCCAGCGCACGGGCAGCGCGCCGCGGCCGGAGCGCGAGCCTGCGCCGGCGCAGCGCGACATGCCGAAGTCGGCTATCTTGCACAGCTTGTTGTGGTCTACCAGGACGTTGCGCGCCGCTAAGTCGCGGTGCACTATCTGGAAGCGTAAAGCAAGTCTAGTTAGTAAAGTTTAATTAGTACGGGAGCGTCCATAGCCCAATGGCTCGCGTCGATTCAATGTGATCGAAATAGTTAAGCGACGACGAGCGCGGTCCGTTTGTGGATGGGTGACCGCTTGTGGCAAAATTTCATGGACCCTAGCGTGCTTTGGAGGGCACGTAAAACCGTCATTCCCGGTTGTTTTCAATGATGACAGTCGTTAAACCTTGTCGAAGACCTTCGGGTGGCTTAAGAACATTCGACACTGGGTTGGCCACTAACCCCTACACCAATCCGCATTGGAGCAGCGTGGTGGAGTATGCTCTAGACCTCCCGCAGTTGTGTGTGTGGGGGAGACCTGTGCCCGGCCCGTGACGTCAGCGCGCCGCTGCCGCTAAACCGGTCGGGCCGAGAGCGGCGCTCGCGCAAGTACGGCAGCGCTCAACTCACCCCTTTAGAAGCGATGTATTCCATGCCCCTCGCGACGCAGTAGGCGAACACGGTGAGGTCCCGTGACGTCAGCGCGCCGCTGCCGCTAAACCGGTCGGGCCGGGAGCGGCGCTCGCGCAGGTACGTCAGCGCTCAACTCACCCCTTTAGAAGCGATGTAGTCCATGCCCCTCGCGACGCAGTAGGCGAACACGGTGAGGTCCCGTGACGTCAGTGCACCGCTGCCGCTAAACCGGTCGGGCCGGGAGCGGCGCTCGCGCAGGTACGTCAGCAGCTTTCCGCACATCACGTACTCCATTATGAGGAGGTAAGGCTCTGTGGTAATAAAATATTCACATATATGTTATACTAGTGCCCGCAGCTTCGCTCGCGTGGAATTAGACATTTATTAGGTCTAGTTTAAAAAGTATGAGCCTATGTCCTTTCTCAGGCTCTAGACTATCTGTTTACCAAATTTCATTTAAATCGGTTTAGTAGTTTTGGCGTGGAAGCGAGACAGACATGCAGACAGGCAGAGTTACTTTCGCATTTATAATATTAGTATGGATTACCTTGCTCTGTACAACAAGCAAGGAGCGTGACAACATTGGGATGGGTGCCGATCATCTGCATGATGTATATCTCGTGTAACAGTTCCTGCTTCTCCTTCTGAGTGGCGGTCTCCTTGATGCTCTTCACAGCTACCAGCCGAGTGAGGCCATCGTGGCCATTCAGGTCATCGGCCTCTGCCTTCCAAACCTTTAACACCAAGTAGAAGACAAAGTTAAAGTAATTTTAGTTCACTATTATGGATTCCTCGCTAAAAGCAAAGCAGAATTATTCTACATAGAAGAAAAATTCTAAAAATTAAAAAGCATCCAATAGTGGCATCTATATTCCTATGAAAGAAACATTTGATGATTTCAAAAGATAAGCAATTCCGTTTCTCTTACTACTATTATTTTTGCCGCGGTTTCTTTTATCTACTTGACTGAGTAAAATACTCAAGAAAAAGCTACTCAAATATATTACAGAGTAACATGGATTAATTCACTGATGTATGTTTAAACAAATACAAGAGTAAATTAGGGGTAAAAAAAATTATTGCCTTCATTAAATTTTTCGCTATTTGCTTTTTTTTATTGTTACTTACCTGACCAAAGTTTCCTTGTCCAAGTAGCGTTTGCAATCTCAACTTATTTCGGGGAAATTCCCATTTCTGATCAGGCTTCGTAGGGGTTGGAAGAGGAGGCCTTGCAACTGGCGTTATAGGAGACTCCTTTTTGATATCGGCATCATCAAAGTAACCTTCGTATTCAGTATCAATTTCTTTGGTATTTTTTAAAAGAAGATTTCTAATAACAAAGGCGACTACCGCAGCAACCGGTAGAAAACCCAACCCAGCTAATACGTAAGATGCCGTGTAAGTCTTCTCTGCTTCAATAACTACCTCTTCGTTTTGTGTTTCGTCAGTGCTGCCCTCTTTTGTTATATTCACAAATTTTTTGTTAACATCCCCATTTGAACTTTTTGGAGATATTGTAGGTTTAGAAGAATACTCTAAAGAGGTGTGAGATGTAACAACAAAAGGCCTATTAGTAGTCTGTGTCGATTCGTACTTTTGAGTAGCAGGGAGCAAGCTTGTCACAGGGAGCAATGGCGAATTTTCACTAGGTTCAGTTGTAGTTGAAGTAGTTGTCGTTGGCCGACGCCTTTTTAATATATTTTTCGGGCGGGGTGTACTACCAACACTCGAATCGTCAGGATCGTTTTGTCGGAATAAACTCGCTAATCTCTCGGATATTTTTGATGTCGTAGATTCTTGATTGAGATCTCCAAAGGTTCTCGTAGACAGTTCAATTGACACTGGTGAATCTGTTGGTTTCTGTGTAAAGGTCACAGGAGTAGAAACTAGACTAGAGTTTAAACTATTTTCAGGAGTTGTTGTACGTATTCTTATTCGATGCCTGTGAGGCCTAATAGTAGGCGAAGGAACTGTGGTAATATCTGTATCGTTAAGCAAAATAACAGCTTGTGATGTAATGTTGCTTCTATCATCAATATTTTCAGTTAAGGTAGTATTGTCAGAATCTTTGAGTGATCCTTCAGTCTTGTTTTGCACTTTCATTGATGAAGTAATTGATACGGATGTCACTACCGCTGTATAGACCGATGTAGACACTTTTTCGGTAGTTGAATTTACAGTCACTGGTATCGTACTTTCAGTACTTGACAGAACAGTTGGTCGAGATGGCCGTCGACGTAAATTAAAATAATTTCGAGTAAAGTTCCTTGATGGCGCGACCGTACTTGTTTTATTTAGGCTAGTTTCTTTCAAAATTGTTCCGTTAACTTTACCAGGTGTATCTGTTGTAGTAACGTTCAGTAAATCAATATCTTTGTTTTTATTTACAACAGTAGAAGTAGTAGTTTGTGCAGATGGTTCCGATACATTTAGAGACGCATTTGTTGTTTGTGGCTTCGGAGTTGATTGGGTTGTACTTGAATATTTTCTGTATGCACTAACCAAACCAACTGGTCTAGCAGGAGCAGGTCCTTTCACTGTGTTTCTGATTTTATTTTTCTCTATAATATTTTTTACAACAGACACATCCATGTCTTCATTAACTTCATCTTCTCCTGCACTTGTATTCTTATACTTCTCTGTTGCTGAATATCGAGAGTTGAATTTTCTTTTCTCAATCGGAGGTGCAATAAAATTAACGGACTTCGTAGATGCAGAAAGTGATGGTGAATTAGTCAAATTATCGTTTATAACAGATCCACCAAGTTTCTGTCCAAAGTAAATAAAAGGAGCCATATCTTCATCAGGTAATTCGGTTTCGAGTGGTCGAAAATGATTATACAACTCATCGGACATAAACAATGTTTGATTACCTTTATCTTTGTCAGATTCAATCTTTATCTGTTTATAGTTATTATAAATTTGAACATCAGTACTGTTAGCAATTATGTTTGTTTCTGTTTTGTCCTCTTTATCTAACTCATCTGGTTTAACTGTGGTAGTTTTGTTAAGATTATCATTGATTACAATAGTTGTAACATCACTTTCAATTGAGGTATTATTATCATTGATTTCTTTGCTTGTAACGGTTTTGTTTAAATTGACTGGATTACTCGTTACATTGTCACTATCTGAATAGTTGAGTAAATATAAACCATGATTGGATTCGTCTACTTGAAATTCTTCATCAGGGTCTAATTCAACTTCTTTGTCTAAGCCCTCTAGTTTTTCTGGTGGTACATATATAACCGCACTTTCAGTAGCTGTTTCGGTAGTAACTACTGGTCTGATGGCGGTTCCTAGATCTTTCCGTCGATTGTTGATAAATCCGGCTCTATTTTTATTATCCTGGTATATTCTAGGTATAAAAATGTGCCTTATTTCATGTGGCTTAAGGTCTTGTCGTATTTCTCTTGTACCATCGGTAGTGGTGAGCCTAAGCGTTGGTGCTGCTGCATTACTTGAATTGTCAAACGTAATCCTCTTGACAGAGTTGTTTGAATCTCTGACTTCCAACTGGGCAAATGTTGTGTTTCCTCTGAAAATAACATAAATAATAGTATTAGTGTATGTATTTTAAACAATTTCACCCTTATCATAATTTAATTGACATAATTTACCAAGCTAACACCTTCCTTCTCGAAGAAAATAATCAAGAATTAGACAGTGTAGTCTCGTATTTTATATACATTAATTAGAATCACTAACTTGCTCTGACCAATTTGTTAATTACATCACGCGTCATATGGCAGGCAGTTATTCAGAAGTTATTCAAAGGCTAATGAATGAAAGAATAAAGAGATAAGGCTAGTTAATTCGATGACAAGTGCCAACCTTTCCTTAATCTAAAATCGATAGAAATGGCAATCACTTACTTATGAGGCTTTTGAGCTAGAGCGGATATGGAGCTAATGTGAGAGGTCAGTCTTCCAGTGAGTAGCTCCCGTCGGCGCGCGGCGAGAAGCGATAGCAGTTGCAAGTCCCGCGTCGCGTTGGTAGAGCTCTGTGGCGTCGTCCGCCGAACGCCACCTGCAATGGATGCAGTATTAAACGTTAATCTTTATCATCGACATAACAATATCATGTTGATAGCAGAAAGGGTTACAATACAATGTAGGATGTATTGAAATTTTTAGGCTAGTATTGCCACCGTCTTACCACGTTCACACCTAGATTTTAATCGGGTCGAGTATTTGGTTTTTTACTCGAGAGGTAAAAGTTGAAATACCAAAAAACAAGCAAGGAAAAATGTCGGAGATAATACCAATACGTTTTCAAAAGAGTGTAAAATCTGCACTTGGCCAGCATTGTGGACTACGGTCTGATAAGTAAAAAAGGTTACACAAACTACCTTACTAGGTTACCATGTTTTTATTTTTGGTAAAATTATAAATACATCTAGGGTTATTGAATCGGTTTTTGGTTCGAAATGTGTTCTATGTATTATTTGAATGTTAGAAGGTTTACATCATAACGAAGCATAAATCTTTCTGCTTCAATGGAAAAAGATAATTTAGAAGAATTTGGTAGTCGTAACATTTTAGAGTACTATTGCCTAAATAATAGCCTCATAAATATATTTTTATAATTATTATGAAAGAGTATGTCAACGTTTATTATTATGATTTATGTAAACTTGTTTGTAACATTAATACAAGCAGAACTGTGAACTATATTTCGATCCGTATTTATAATAAGTTGTAAAAAGGAAACCTTGACTTTACCATATAAGAGAATAGTGTGTCATCGACTTAATTTAATTTAAATATCTAATATCCCAACGTCACTTCCTCTTAACTGTTTTTTTTAACATTTGTTTATTATTTTAATGGTTTTATTCTTGGAAAATGTTACGTTATACTCTTGATTTCTCGTTATTCATAATAATTTATTTCGTCCGCTGAAAGGTCTATATTTAAAATAAGAATCATAATTTAAATCTGCAACCATTTGCTAGTTGGTAGAGCCAATAATAGCCCATTAATTTAGCACCCAAACTTGATATATTTTAGTATGAATAGTTTACCAATTTTTCATTGCATTTAAAAAATTATGTGCTATTTATTATTTATTAAATTTTTACAGTATATATTCTGTTAAATAGCTTTTGTCAAATAAAAATAATACAGATTCGAATCCACACCGTAAATGCTACTATCATCATCATCATCACGGGTCTCCTTTCAGTATAGGAGGGATAAGTCCACCACGCTGGCCATGTATGGATTGGCAGACTTCACATGCCTTCGAGAACATTATGAAGAACTCTCAGGCATGCAGGTTTCCTCACGAAGTGTCCTTCGCCGTTATAGCAAGTGATATTTAATTTCTTAAATCACACTTAGTAATTAGAGCGTGCCGTTGGGGTTTGAACCCGGACCGCTCGAGTGAGAGGCGAGTTCGACAGCCACTGGGCTGTCACCGCAGCTATAAATGCTACTATAGTGATAAAATGATAATATCTTTGGTAGTATTGAAACATGACAGAAATTAACAGATTTATAAATATATAATAATTATGTTCTCTGTGTAAGTTGTGCTTCCTTGTATTGTAAGTGACATTGTCACTGTGGTACACAGTACCATTTAATGTAATTCGTATAATAATCTGTGAAATGTTGTAAGGATGCCTTAACTTAAATAAATAAAATATTAGTAAGTATTCAGTACATCTTGATCGGTTGCAGCTATCTCCATAAGCGTCATATCGCGTGACAATAGCATAATGACACGCAATCAGTCATCCTTCACCTCAATGCAACACAATGGCTAACTGCATGGGAGATCGTGACGGTGTAGGGAAGGCATCACCGCTGGTTAACCGATGCTTATTTTTGAAAACGGCTGTTTTGGAAAATTATAGCTTACATTGTTAAGGTTTTGACTTTTGATAACAATGTGTTGTATCAAACATCTGTCACTACTCTTGTCTTGGTTCCCAAAATAACTGTTCGGATACAGCCGGTATGGCAGTAGAATATTTTTGTACATCTAGTAAGTATGTTTTGTGATTAATTTTATTTAAAAAAATATAACAGTATAAGTATAAGTATAAATAAGTAGTACCCTTGTACCATTTACTTCCTTTGTTACTCTATTTATGTATTTTGTGCTGAAAAGTGAGTACATAAAATATTAAATAAATAAATAAAATAAATAACATATAAATAATTGTTTATAAGCTTAACTAGTTGACTTCTAAGCTAAATATATTCCTTAAATATTTAGCATTTTCAGTTTTTATCATTCAGATTTTATTATACGTGGAGGTTGTATTTGTTGGAGGTTAATTTGTGCCGGTATTTGGCAATAACTCTTACTTCACGTGACATAAACATAACATGTGCAAAGTGTATACACATCTCTGCCTACCCTCTCGGGGAAAACTGATTATACATACTATATTTATATATATAAAAGGAGAAGCTGACTGACTGACTGACTGACTGACATATCAACGCAGGGCCCAAACTATAAGGGTTAGAAGCTTGACATTTTGCACAGGGGTTCCTTTTATAACGTTGGGAAGCAATAAGAAAGGATTTTTGAAAATTCACCCCCTAAGGGGGTAAAACGGGGGTGCAAAGTTAGTATGCAACTTTGCCGTTCTTGAAGTCAAGTGGGCAACCCGAACGCGGGCAGACCTCGTTAATGGGTCTATCTACGCGAGCGAAGCTGCGGGCGTCCACTAGTAAATAAATAATAATAAACCGCCAAATACCGCGGGTGATCACCTCTGCACCGCAAGTCACTGGTTAGCTGAAAAACATCTGGAATGCGCCGCGAGAGAAACTCGGGCCGACATCACGCGAAGTTTCTAATCGGCGGATTAATTAACTGTCTGTGAAATTATAACATTTGACGGCTTCACTCCGTCACTCTCACTATTAGTTACTTAATTTAACACTACTCAATTACCTTATTAAACTTTAATACTCTCTTTGAATATGTTTCGATGATTCATCAATCCCAGCCTTAGAGTGACAAGTTAATTAATAAAATAAATGTTTAAGTAGGTCTCACTAAGTGTTTAGTGTTCTAAGTGTTTAGTAGTAACTTCACACTGATACTTGCAACCTCATTCCGCTTTCACAATACTCGCCAAGTATTGAAGTCCCATCTACACCAAATAAACTGTATAAAATTATGATTGAATTAAAAAAAAACATTATTTTAATTAACAAATTCCGAGATCTCTTTGTACTGATTCACGTAACTCTGTAATTAAAAAGTGTAATATCGGGCCAAGGCTTTTCATAATAAACCTTTGCGTATCGACGTATCTCAAAATCCAATTTTTATTCTTTTACCTTATCACTCGTATAACTAGGTGTTTTATTGTTTTTTGTAAGCAAAAATCAAAATGATTATATTTTTTTTACTATGCATCTGTTCACACTGAAGTTAGTCAAAATATTATTTATTGGCTAATACGACAAAAGGTGAGTTCGATCGATTACTTTCTTGTGTTCTCGAAATCTTTAACCATGCTCTACTTATACTTAATGAAGCGGTAAAGTTTAAACAAAAACATATCTATACTAATATTATAAAGAGGAAAGATTTGTTTGTAATATTTTAACACAAAAAATACTAGACAGATTTAAGAAAATCTTTCACCATTAGAAATCTGCATGTTCACTGAGTAGCTATATAATATTACTAGGTGTAAACGAAACTGGGAACCGACCGGTCGGAGTGGTGTCGTTTAGGAGAGGCCTATGTCCAGCAGTAGACCTCAAAAGGGTGATGGATGGATGGAAACGAAACTATTGTTATGTCTAATTCCACGCGAGCAAAACTGCGGGCGTCCACTAGTATTTAATATTTATCAAATCAAAACATTCGACATATGCCCGGTTTCTGAAAGGCTGATCAAAATTCAAATCAACTAACAGCTCTGTTAACATAACAGCGCTGTCAAATCAATTTCGGTTTCTGAAACGTTGATCAGAGAAAAATTTACTAATCTATGATTAATTTTATTTGACATTCGGTTGACTTTTATCGCGTAACAAGCGTTTCAGAAACTCAAAATTGCGGTTGACATAGGATTCTGGCGCATGATTTGACTGTCTTGTCAACTGACAATCCGATCAAATCAAATCTATGAATAAGCTTCTAGCAACCCAAATGTTACTTAACAAGAGATTTGACAGCCGATTAGTTAATTTTTCTGTTGATCAGCCTTTCAGAAACCGGGCGATAATCGATCATTGACCTTATTGGTTAATAGAAAGCACCGAAGAATAACTGGTTTGGCTCTTATCGGCCCTTACCCCAGATTATGTAACAACCAGTAAACTAAAGGTAAACTGTTAGTTATTACAAAACGGCGCACTCGTACATAGTACATTTTAGCGGCAAGTCATGGGAAATTTTGTTGTTTCGAAACAGAGTGAATGCATAAAATGATGCTGAATTTGCTATGGATATAGAAACACTTACTAATAACTGACCAACTCAATTGCAGGATCTCAACTGAATTTGCTATGGACATAAAAATTCTTACTAATAACTGACCAACTCAATTGCAGGATCTCGACTGAATTTGCTATGGAAATAAAAACCCTTACTAATAACTGACCAACTCAACTGCAGGATCTCGACTGAATTTGCTATGGAAATAAAAACCCTTAAAATGACCAACTCAATTGCAGGATTTCGACTGTGTAGACTTCCTTGGATGTAAAATGTCTACAGGAACAGAGGAGTATGTTGTGTTAATAATATTGGTTTCGCGTCGGTCGCTAACTGATAACAGATATGTGAGAGATATCCTTATGAGAGGTGCTCTGAAAGGAGCATTGGTCACCGTACGACAAGGTTGATAGAAGACTTGAAGAAGGCAGCGGGAAACGACTGGATTCAGAGGGCACCAATATATTCAACGCAAGTTTAAAACTCATACGTATATGATCGATATACAAAGCAGGTGCACAGACCAAGTAAAGCAGCATTTTAGTGTCGCAGTGGCCAGTAATGCGTAATCGGAACGAACCACCGTCCCTTCGCCGCATTCATATACCTGCTTCGCTTAAACTGTTACTTGAACACACAAACTGAAACAATTATTTAGTTGCAAAGCCTAAATAGAAACTCCATAATTACGGCAGTAGCCTAACTATAAAAGCAGGGGAGTAATCATTCCATATCAGTCCATAGCGAAATGTAACGTACGTAAGGGTAAAAAAATTTGGTCATTTAATTAAATGTATTTAGGTACTTTCAGCATGCCCAGCAGCGTGCCCAGCAGTGGGACGTCTATGTGTCGCAGCGAGCAGCGAGGTACTTTCATTAAAACGGTACAAAAACAATAACATTGATTAATGACAAAACATTTTACAATCACACAATGAGTTACAATATTATAATAATTTGCAAATTGTAGATCACATTTAGTATGCCTCCAGCAATGGACGCGCCCAATGGCTCACGTCAATCGTATGTGATCGGCCGTGTTAAGGAACGACTGGAGCGGTCGGTATGTGGATGGTGAGGGCTCGTGTCAAAAATAATCATGTAAAACAATTGTTGAGCTTTGTCGAAGACCTTCGGGTTGCTTGAGGATATTCGACACCATGTTGGCAACTAACCACTCCACCAACACGCATTAGACTAGCGTCAACTATCCGCTCGCTGCGACCCATAGACGTCCCACTGCTGGGCACGGTTCTCCGAAGCACGGTAGCATCCATGAAATTTTGCCACTAGCGGTCACCCATCCACAAACCGACCGCGCCCGTCGTTGCTTAACTCCATCCATCAGTCTTTAATTAGAAACTGCAAGATTATCTTGACATCCACAGCTATCTATGACAGCGAAAAAATGTTTCACACAATTAAGTTCCCACCTCGCAATGTTGCAGAAAGCGCCTTTCCGCAAATAGCAAAAAGGCATGTACCTATAGTATAGCTAACTATACTGGTAGTACAACAATGTAGTTGTGTCTAAACACAACTACATTGTTCCCTTGCTCTGTCTCAATTCATTTGCTCAACTTGTATTTCGACGTCAAATATTTCATACGAATGTAATTTTAGTGTTAGAAATCCGTCCGTTCTTAATTAGCGCACTTGCGACAGCCGAAGGTATTTTTGTACGGTACGATTTCGAGGACCATTTTCTCAAGATATCGTTGATAAGTTCATACACAAGGCTTATGACATACTTAAGATTTCGTACAATTTCTTCCTCTATTCAAAAATTGACACACTCAGATCTTAGGAAGAAAAAGAAACATCTTCTGTTTAGAAAAAGTTCATATTAAAACTAAGGCTAAGTTTAAATATTATAAAACTTTCATCAACATGATCAAGGTGAAGAATTTACTGGTTCAAGAAATTATATATTTGAAGAAGTTATTGGTTCAGACATTAGTTATTTTTTTGGAGCTGTCTCTTGGACAAATTAAATATATATAATTGATTTGAAAATACATATTTTCTGACCACCAATCCGTCGATCATACGTAATTTATATAGGTACTATTAATTGCGTGTGAAACATCTTAATGTTTTAATTTATGGCGGTGGTAACTTTGCTTCTTTGTTGCATATCAAGTATAAGTTTAGCTAGTCATAATATATGACTATTTCACACATTCACAGCAAAGCCTTATAAACAGCAGCAGGGGCGAGGCTATTGTAATGTTTAGAATATCTGTGGCTTTATGTGCCGAGTATGCAGGAACTTTAGATGCCAATTATACCAAGATACCAATCCCATATGGTAGTTAGTAGCGGCTGTTCGCTGTCAACCTAATGTCAATCATTCTTGTCTTATATGCACCCTCGAGAGCTAACCATATAGATTAATTGACTTTTGAAATGATACATTTTAATTAAATATATATGTATCAGGAACATTCTCGCACAAGACCATCTGACCCCATTCTAGGCACGAGCCTTTAGAATCAGAATTCAGGAAAATCTGGCTTTTCTTTATGCCCTATACTTTGGTCGTTTCGCTGCGACCCATAGACGTCCCACTGCTGGGCACGGGTCTCCCTCACAGACGCAGCTGCGGGAGGTCTAGAGCATACTCCACCACACTGCTCCAATGCGGATTGGTGGAGGGGTTAGTGGCCAACCCAGTGTTGAATGTTCTCAAGCCACCCGAAGGTCTTCGACAAGGCTTAACGATTGTTTCCACCATAGAAAACAACCGGGACCGACGGCTTTACGTGCCCTCCGAAGCACGGTAGCGTCCATTAAATTTTGTCACTAGCGGTCACCCATCCACAAACCGACCGCGCCCGTCGTTGCTTAACTCTTTCGATCACATTCAATCGACACGAGCCATTGGGCTATGGACGCTACAAACAGTTGGTCGTTTACAAACTAATATTATGTTAATGTAAAATTGTAAAATATAGATTACCTTTTCTAGAACAACTGAAGTCTTAACGTAAGATTGTTTAGATTATAAGTGCAATTAGATTGAGAGCCCCGTTTAGGTTTAGCTCTTGGGAGGTCGTTTAGCATCTAACACATGGTTAGCAAATCGGCAGGTGTAAATGATTGGTATGTGGCGCAGGTTCAGGACATATTGGCGGCGGCGGCGGACCGTTACGTAGGGCTGGGAACGTGTCTAGCTTTGCTGTCGACTAGACAAGCACGGGCTAGACGACAGAAGTATCGACTTCGCAATCGATTTATTTTAACGCACATGCTTGAGGAATGATAGCAGTACCTATCTTGGTGCAACTGAATTGGCCTTAACAATAAAGCATTGAATAACTATCATTTAAAATTACTTACTTTATACAAAATTTATCATTGAATTAAACATTTATATTACAATATAAATACATATGTATCTAAATAATAAAAAATTCAATATTTACAAAGAAACACTGAGGTACGTTGATCATGTTTGACCTTATGGACATAAATGGCTGTAGCTCCTAAATCTGACTTATTAACAATAAATTACTATAGTAGCATTTGAATGGGATAAATTACTAATCCATCAGGTCGCATAACAACTCATTGAGACTTATCATTGAGGAGCTATATCCACTCAAGTGAAAAATTGCTAGTCCCGCCCTACCCTAACAAAAAGTAGGCAGCATAGATTTATTTTATAGTTTTGTAAATTCAATGTACATTGTTTTTAATGAAGAAAGGAAAACGTATTTGCCAGACTGTTATTTATCAATAATTAACTTTTCTTTGGATAGTTTATTTTCTTTAAATTCTAGCCTATTCAAGAAAAGTGATAATCAAGGTTGACTAGCTAAGTTTAAGCCAGACTAGGCTAGGCTAGTCTACCGTCCCATCCCTAGCGGCGCAGTGACCGGGAACGGGGTCGCCTCTCGCTCGCATATCTGCCAATCTCTGTCATGTACTCCGCACGTGCGTACGCGACCAATTTGTCACTATGGTCGTATAGAATAGATATTTAAAAGCTTTTATTTAACTTCACTCGTATGTATGTATGTATGTCCTGGAATCTTGCAATCAATATTTCACCCACTTCCACTGAAGCTATCGTGTTGAAATTTGGCCCACATAATATTTGGTTCCGATGACAATGCACGAAAATAAATTAATAAAAATAATTATAAAAAGCTTTTTAAAAAAAAAAATTTTTTCTAATTTGACTTTGGTCCAGATTGGCAAATTCCAAATGCCTTCGAGATCAGTATGGAAATCTCTCAGGCATGCAGGTTTCCTCGCGTTATTTTTCTTTACACATTTAATTTCTTACGTCTAAGAAAATACATTGGTGAGTGCCGCTAGGAAGAACAAAGAAGACTTACTCGTTCAAAAAGATACAGATGGCCTCTTTAAACTTTACTCATGCATTTTGTGATGCATTTCTGCACGTCAGTTATTAGTATTCAAAAGCCAACAGTTATTCATAATCATGTCGCAACAATCAACAATGCAAGTTTTGCTTTGCAGTTCCCGGCATGTAAACACACGGACAGAAACTTTTACAAAATCTCAGAAGACGTTTAATATAAAATATCAAAAAACCTACTTCAAAACTAATAAGTCAGAAATTATAGTAATTCGTTTGTTGGCACAGACCCTCCTACAGTCACAGTTGAGGGAGGTCGAGAGTTCTCCGAAACGGCTTGACCGATTCTTATGAAATTTTGTGTGTATATTCAGTAGGTGTTTTTAACACACCCAATCACATGACCGTCGCTCATTGACATAAAGTCACGAAGAAGACGACGAAGACACGAAGTGTCGCGTCACTTTGACTTTTCATACGGCAGAACAGCGTTTGCGGGGTCAGCTAGTTCAGTTATTCAATACAAACCTTAAAATGCATGTGGTAGTCTCCTAGAAATTCCCAAGCCTAATCTCGCACCATGTACGACCACTTAATCTAAACGCTGATTAGTCACAGATAATTCGCAAGAACTGCATTCTATGACTCATGATGATGACTCGCTTGAGGAGAAATTGTTAGTACTCTTGTCGTTTGCTGACTATTTCATAGCAGATAGCATAACATACGTAATTTTCTAAAACTAAATGTACTTTAATTGAAAACCAATATTGAAAACTAGTATTAACATTAAATCAATCAATCACTGACACCTAGGTGTCCAGTGCGTAGAGTTTAATACTAGTATTCATAAAATATCTAAACTACCACTTTATCTGCGCAAGAGTCTAGTATAAAGTATATAGTGGTATGAACTCTATTAGCTTATTCAAGAAAGAAATTTTATCTACTGTTTTCTAACATGGAAGATCAGTTGCTACCTATAGACGTTCCACTCCTGGTCTCTGGTCACCCACAGACACATCTGCGGGAAGTCTAGTGCATACTCCACCACGCTGCTCCAATGCAGATTGGTGGAGGGGTTAGTGGGCAACCCATGGAACATCAATACTATACATCAATAATATACTATACATTAAACAAAGAGAAGAAAAGGGGAGAAAAGAGCAAATATAAAAATGTTATTATATTGATGGCAATAGATGGCCATTCATACTCTGTCTATCCCTTCGAGGAAATACAGGCGTCATATTATGATTAATGAAAATGGTTTCTTTTGCTATGGCATGTTAGGGTTAAATAATAGTTCATATTAATTTATGAAGGTATTAAAGATAATAAAGATAAAGGTATTAAAGATTCTTTCCGGATTCTAAAAACATTATATAGAACATTTCACGCAATATCGTGCCCTCGTTAATATTCATCAGGTTAATGTGAGACCCGGCGTGATATCACGACCCTTAAGTCCCTGATAGACGTAATCTACATAATAATATATACAAATGCTTAATGATCTAAGAAATTCCTATTTATTGAGTTAATACAGGTGTCATGTCATATGTTATTGTTATGAAAACAGTTGGTAAACTACATAGCCTCCATCGCACTAACTCTTATCGCATGACCTCATGGAATTCCTATCGATTGAGCGAAACACCATAAAGCTGTGAGCATGCGCGTGCGCTATCAGCACGCGCGGCTCCGTGAGTAATGCTCGCGTGTGCCTGCGCAGGCTTCGATGCCTTGGAGCGATTCAACAAATAAATAAATATCATGGACCTCCTCACACACGCCCATCTGACCCCAAACTAAGCAGAGCATTTTTTATTTTGTAATATCAACAAACAGACATACGGGCCACCTGACGGTAAGTGGTCACCGTCGTCTATGGACACGTGCGACACCAGGGGTATCACAGGTGCGTTGCCTGCCTTGAAGGAAGCGTTTCACACTCTTTTTGAAGCGCTCCATGTCGTAGCTCGAAGTGAAAACCTCATTCGGAAGCTCATTCTACAGACGACCAGTTCGCCGTAAAAAGACCGCTATGGGTTTCAGAATATCCTATCTATTTACCGTTACAGTAGTAGTAGTATATTTTAATTTCACGAATCGCACATCTATACTAATATTATAAAGCTGATGAGTTTGTTTGTTTGGTTGAACGCGCTAATCTCAGGAACTACTGGTTCGAATCGAACAATAATTTTATCTGTCTGAAATGGACTATCCATTTGTCGACGAAGGCTATATACGAGCAGTATCACGCTACGACCGATAGGAGCAGAACATGTTGAAAAAACGGGTAAATAAAGGGTAAATGGTTAAAGTTACACAAAAATCATTCTATTCTTCCCCTTTAAAAGTTCTAAAAATAAGTCCGCGACAGCATATGTATATCTTTTAAGATTGACTTACTATAACCTTTTTTATAGTAATCAAATATCAAGATATAAGTAATGTCAAATTAACAATGTGTTGACCCGTGATCATGAGCAAGACTCATAAAAATCTCGTTCCAAGTCTTCGACCCTTAAGGGTTAGTGAGACGGATACTTCTAGAAAATTGTAACAGTACACCTTTTCTCTCTTCGTCACTTCTTATTATCCTTGGAACTGTTTCATGCCTAACTTTATAACTTTAAACCTTATACATGCATGCATATGACAATAAGTCACAGGTGTATTCAATAAATTAATATCCAACTAGGTATTACTGATACACTGCTAATCGGGGTGTGGTACCCGTACCGCATACCTCGTTTGGGTACCTGTTAATTCTTATCGGTTGCGCTAACCTTTATAAGGTTGGCAACGTAATTTATTATTTCGCTACACGCTTCGACGGCAATAAAGTGTTGTATCATTGAATAGTTGAATACCTTCTTGTGAGATAAAATATTCAAAAGTTATTAGACTAATTGATTGATCGGTTGATTATTTGGTAAATACTGATTGTATATGCTACCTTCATACAGCGGTAATCGTTATTTCAATTATAACTTTAATTTATTTACTGTTAATTCAACATTTCAAAAAAAGGACAAATACAAATACACTTTATAGTACACCACAATAATAAAATAAATAACATTTTATAAAAAAACACAAACGATGAGCAGTGGTAGCCAAAAGGTGGTTATTTCGATTTTTTGGTGATTTCTTCCAGGCAACCTTTAAGTAGAAAGTATTTAGAATCGAATATAAACGTAATGTACCTATCATCGCGCCTGTATTTCGCCTAAGAGTCAGACAGATCAGACTTTATGCCGTACAAGTACACCTTTAAACTCTATGTATTTCATGCAAATAAAACAAAACATTATGTTTTGAGGCCATATATTAGCAAATCAAATTCATAAAACTACATATAATTAAGTTCAAAATACGTGTATTATGGTCTTATACTCTGATCTACTTTACTGACCAGATCATGCTTAGAATTGCCTCCAAACAAAGATACTTAGCCTTGTGTCCATATGGAACTAACATTGAGAATAAAACAGCATGCAACTCTGTACGAATTGTACACGGGCCGAATAAATTTACATTCATTGATATAAAATTCATTGCGTGATTGATTGCTAATGTAAACCTGAGAACTTTATTTTAAAAACAATACTTTAATAATCTTGCTCAGGTATACACAATTACCTCTCTACCTTTGCTCAGATTTTAGTGTGATAACGAATTACTAGCTTGATAATGTTTAAGTTATCACAAGTAAAATCTTTGCCATTTGGTCAAGGATGAAATCAAAAATGTCAATTGTCAACCCGGTGAAACGTGACGAGTTGGAGCTGAACGGAAGAAACATCTAAGTCTTATGCAATCATAGATATTCCTCCATTTATTTACTTTAGTGTTTCAGAGTTTAAATCAGCTACTATGCATTTTAAGGACTTAAACTTAGCCAGTACAAGAAGGATCCTGAGGACCAACATAACTTAAAATTCTCCATATTTTTGTCGAAGCTGCTTTCGACGAACTAATAAAGTCAACAAGGGACAACAAGATGTGTGATATTACATTTCAAATAAAAATAAGTGCTACACGACAAACGGTCGTAAACAGTTTTACGAGCGACTGTAAGTTATATCTTTAAGTTATATACTTAACTACAATATAACTTGATATTGCTTTGTACGTAGTCAGTAGTTTATATTGGAATCCCATAATATCTAGAAAGAAATTATTTTAAAACTCAAAAATAACTGACCTTTTGATTTATAAATACATTTATTAATCAACAAAAAAGCAATTCACATTACTGTTCAATGTTTCAATCTTTGTTGAGTGTTCATTTCAAAAAGGCTTTCAAATGACATCTCCGTATTATTTCAACATAGGTTTCTCCCGCAGTTCTGGCTAGTCCAAGTCTAGAGTATATTCCACCACGCTGATCCAATGCGGATTGGTGGAAGGGTTAGTGGCCAACCCATTGTCGAATGCTCTTAAGCCACCCGAAGGTCTTCACCCCGAAGGGTCACCACTAGCGGTCACCCATCCACAAACCGACCGCGCCCGTCGTTGCTTAACTCTTTCGGTCACTTTGAATCGACGCGAGCCATTGGGCTATGGACGCTACTGCTATACACTCGTAGCATGTCTGCAATATCTAACACTGGACATCAAGACACACTAACAAAGTCAGTTCTTAGCCAAGCGATCGTCAACGGAATCAGACGGAATGCTACTCGCTTGCCGACCCGTGGGTAGATTCTAGCAAATGTTTAGATATTAAACTTGCTAATATCTCTGTCACAATGACGTTTGCAATACTGATTGTTTAGTCTGATTAGCCACATTGTTATTTTCGTGTGGGCGGTTTGGGCGTCCACGCCTCTGCTTGCATTATTTTTGAGTAAGCTATTTGATGTTATGGAAAACAGGAATTTAGTGTGACAATCTTTAGATTATTTGTATGTTTCGGCGAAGTGCTTTTGCACTTAGTCTATATCTATACTAATATTATAAAGAGGAAACATTTGTTTATAATGTTTTCACACAAAAACTACTGAACCGATTTCAAAAATTCTTTCACCGTTAGAAAGCTGCATCTTAACTGAGTGACATAGGCTATATAATATTACTAGGTGTAACCGAAACTATTTTTATGTCTAATTCAACGCGAGCGAAGGTGCGGGCGTCTACTAGTAACAAATAAATTGAATTGAATTGGACGAGTTTAAACAAGAAAGAGGAATCTGTTTTTAAAAACATTTTGTGATAAATAAATAAATATGAAAAAGATACGATCAATATAATCAAAAGTCGAATGGCGGCGCAGTCAAAACTTTTAAAGTCTAATCTTGCCTTGTATCTTGATCTTATAAATACAAGCTTGCGCATACGCATAGCTTACGCATACATTATGGGCAATGTATCTTAACTGTTGACCTTGCAAGTCAAAAGTGTTTGTTACATGTTCACGACTGTCGTAACGTCGGTCACAGGATATTCTCATTCCCCCAACAATGCACTTTTACTGAACGATAAACACCTATTTTGCGAAAGGAAAGGGTCTACATATTGATTGCGTTTTTTCCATGATATAGTTTTAGTTTTGTTCAAAGATTTCACAGTTGTCACGGGAAGCCGCGGTCGGGATGGATGTTCATAAAAAATCTCGTAGTATGGCCTAAGTGATTATTGTAGTAATTATCTGTACAAATTAATTTGAATTTTAAAAGAGTACCGAGAGTTTTTTCCACCGGCTTTTTTCTCTCTCAGCCTACACTAAGAATATTGTAAATTATTCCGGCCGATGACCAGATAGATAGTCTTTTTAGCTTACTTTAGAGCTTAGCTTAGTGGTAGGTAATTATTGTATATTAGCCTTAAGGCAGGTTAGGCACCCGTGTAGGATTAGCTATTCATTCAATGATCAATAGCTAAACCTTTTCCTTATATTGATCAGTTTAGAATAGCATTATAAATATCTCTTTTCTTTAAGTAGTTTATAATACCTAGACTTTCGTCAAGCGTATCCAATCACCTCATAGCGAAATTAATTTTTGACTTGACTTGACTATAACTAATATGAGAAGTATAACATTACGTCTGAATTTCCCCGATGGGTTAGTCAGTAGTGTGTTGTAGTACAACCACTTTTCACTAGTTATGTCTAGGCGCCATAGCTGGTGAGCCTATTGCTATTGTATCGTAGCTACTATTGGAATTTTTAAATTCAAAAAGAATATAGATTTCACACAAGCGAATCCACGGTAAACTCTAGTGCGGCACAAGCCTTGTTTGCATAAAAATGTTTCTACTTACCTCCTATCAGCTATCAGCATGGTAAGTAATTATATCGATGAAAAAACTCACATCACATTAAGTTATATATCATAACAACCGAGGCGTATGAGAACTGGTTCAATTAGTGTTCAGTTTGTTTTCTTTTTACTTTTTTGTTATTTATTAGTCATGAAGCTATATTATGACGTCACATGCACGTGCTTGCTTTTTACGAGATCGTAAAGGCAATCAAACATACAGTTCTTGTAAGTCTTATAGATACCTAATTGATTGACGGAGTGATCTCTGTGTAGATATACCTACCACTATTTCTCAATGCTGCGGGGGGTCTAACGAAAGTCGGCGTTTTGTAATTATTTTCAATAAATTTTAAATAAAATTAACAAAGTGTCTTCACGGATTTTCAATTTACTAGCTCGCGTGGAATTAGACATAACAATAGTTTCGTTTACACCTAGTAATATTATATAGCCTATGTCACTCAGTGAAAATGCAGCATTCTAATGGTAAAAGAATTTTTGAAATCGGTCCAGTTGTTTTTGTGTGAAAACATTACAAAAAAATGTTTCCTCTTTATAATATTAGTATAGAAGTTAAAAAAAAAAGACTGTAATAATGGTTTGAATCCGTACCGCTCGAGTGAGAGGCGAGTTCGATAGCTACTGGGCTGTCACCGCAAAACCCTGGAAATCTTATCATTGTTAATTGGACAAGGTCCCACAATACTTACAGCCAAACCGACTTCCCTTCATGTAACGAAAACCAATTCAATGTAACCAACATTATCAGTAATATATTCTATCTGCGCATGCGTTCTATCTAAACCAGATATGTTTTGAGTACCATGAGCGACTTGAATTACTTGGACAAGATCTGACTAATACTAATTTTGAACAATACTCTTGAACGTCGGACGCAAACCATTCTTTACGGATATCTTCATAGGATTTTGAGAACCTTATAGGAAACTCTAGGTTTACTTCTAGTGCATAGTACAGTTGGCATAACTAATTTTTTTTATATATAATCGTATTTTTTTATTATTGACCGACGGCTTTACGTGCCCTCCGAAGCACGGGAGCGTCCATGAAATTTTGCCACTAGCAGTCACCCATCCACAAACCGACCGCGCCCGTCGTTGCTTAACTCTTTAGATCACATTGAATCGACACGAGCCATTGGGCTATGAACGCTACATTAAAAAAAATACGGAGGTATTGTCATAGAACCAATCTTGCAAGAATCGGATTCAAATATTCCCGCAAAATCGTCGTCAAACTCAGTGATTCAATCAACATCATCGGAAGAATCTGAAACATCGTTATTGTTACTCAAATCTCGATACGGATGCTGGTCAGCGTAATAGCTCGACTCGCCTTGACCTATGTCGACGGCTGCCCGAAATAAACGATCGCATCCTCTCTGCTAACCGTACTTCACTAGTAAATAGTTACTCGTTTGTAAGACGTTGAATCTGTAATAGATACCTAACATACCTTAGGATCCGACCTACACGCGTAAGCTTTAATTAAGTAAAAATAGGTTCTTTTGAAACTCGCGGTTCCGAGCATCCACTACCGTCCATGACATCTGTGACAAGCGTCCTTTAGTCAGAACAAAGGGACTGCGAATGTAAATACAGTATGTATAAGATGTATAATGTTCTCGTAGGCATGGCATACTTTTTCAAAATTTCCCACTCGTAAAATTAAAAAAGGAACATTTACAGATACCAAACATACCAGTCTTTGATACTTCGTATGCCAGACCAGTGGGACAGACAGACACAAGTGCATCATCATTTGAAAATGTGGTATATATTACAGATAGTGGGATAATATCTGTAATAATATAACATTAATAACGTGGGCAGATATTAGATAGTGAGGAAAACCTCTGGGAACGCGACACACGGGCGGAATTCAATGCAATAGAGATTTATAACGAGCACTGTTACTAGGGCTGCCAAAACATACTTACAAGATTTAAATTAAAACGTAGTTCCCGCAGGGTTCCGTACCACTCAGCGATATTTTAAGGTTACTTTTGGACCACTATGGGATCTTACTTTATTATTATTTGTTGTGACTAGTGGACGTCCGCAGCTTTGCTCGCGAGGAATTAGACATAACAATAGTTTCGTTTACACCTTTTAATATTATATAGCCTATGTTGTTCACTCAGTGAAGATGCATTTTTCTAATGGTGAATGAATTTTAGAAATCGGTCCAGTAGTTTTTGTATGAAAACATTACAAACAAATCTTTCCTCTTTATAATAGAAGTATAGATATACGAATAGATAACAAGTATAACAAGGGTTGTGGCATTACCTAATTAACTATAAATTCGAAAAATCGTACAACATTGCAAAAGAGATTTACTTTTGACAGCCCTAATAACGCGTCGTAAGGCAAATAACAAACATGGCATAGTTCCAACGGTTTCGCAGAAATGGAACTATATTGCCATACTTTAAGGAAAACCTAGTATTTTTATCTAAATTATTATGCTCGTATAATAAATCGAATGCCGACGTATTTCGCCATATTTTACGTTGTTCACCTCCACCAATGTGCCATTAGTATAAAACACGTTTGACAGAATGGGTCATTTGCTGACAGTAGGGTTCCATTGTTTACAAACATGATGTTGGTATTCCCACGCTATCAACAAAAGGATTGTTGCATTGCGTTGTATGGACTAGGCTCTGCCCGAGAGTCGGTTTGCTTGTTTTTCTTATTTTTGATGTGTAAACTTTTAAAGCGTGTTGCGCAATAATTGATGGGGAAAATCTTATTTGTATTATATAGCCAAGAGCACAATAAAGGCAGGAGACGTAAGACACGCGTTTAGGCGTCACGGTAACAATGTGCAAGCGATCCGGTGGCGCTTCCTCTAAGCGCTGATCGCTGAGTTTTAGTGGATTGCTAGTTTTCAGCAAGTCTCACATATCTGTCTGCGTTCTCATAAAACCAGGCATAATGCGCAAACGCATATCCCAGCCGGAAAAAAAAACTCAATCATATACGGTACAGTATATTTAAAGAAGATATAGCAAAGAAATATAACCTCATAATTTCATAATAACTTGTTAGTTCAAAAGTAATTTTTATCTTTTTGTTTGACGACGGATGGGCGGTGCATACTTGTTTGCTCTGTAAACTCCCAAAGGCCTATTGAGCGATGTGTGGAAATGACCATATACAAAGGACTAATGTTCACAGCATGAGTGGACACACACAATATCGCATGAGTGGACACACACAATATCGCATTACACAGTCCGGTGAAGACCGGAAGCGGATACGCCGGACCGGCGGGCCGTTGTTGCGTCCACAGATAATAAAGGCTTTTCAAACTGTCAATGAACGCACTTTGCTTTGAACGGACTGTAGTTAACTCTATGAACTGTAGTTGCGGCGACAGCGCTGTGGATAATTTGCAACTTTCCAATGACTTATCTAAGTTATGCGTGATTTACCTTGGTAAAATTCACTGCAGACGGGATTCGAACCCACGACCTTCCTATGAGTGCTCTTACCAACTGAACCACCGCATTCCACCCCATCAACAGCGATATTTTTCAAGGCATACTTAAAGACGTCTTAGCGTGACATCAGTAACTTGAAAGCGAATCTAGTGTTAGTCTAAAAATATCATACTTATATGAGTTAGGAATTAAGTGTCACCTGCTATATCGGCAAAGGAAAACACCGTGAAGAAGTTTTCATATCTGAGACTTCACCATAATGTTCTCGAAGACGTGTAAATTCTACAACTATTACTACTATTTGCACTGCGCCAGCGACACTATGGTCTAACTCCTCCCATTCCGAGAGGACCGAGCCCAACAGTGGGATAAAGAAGACGCTGGTATAAGCCATAGGGCCTAACTCTCCCATTCTGAGAGCCCAACATTGGGATTGTGGTCACACTCTAATCACATAACGCACATAACGTTTCTGTTGACTAACGTACCAAATGTTACAATCTTTGTACATAAATCATTATATGTATTAACATTGTATTTCCTGCACTTGTTCTCCTGTGTGTACATAAATGCAAATAAATGAATAAAATAAATACAATTATGTTACTATATACTAAAAAACTCAGTAAAGCCGGAACTATGACGTTGTGAATTGTATATTTACATAACGTTTAAAGTTTTATCTTGATCGTATCTGTATTGCGCAACTTTCACCGGGTACGTCAACGATTGTTTATAGAGCTTTCGACTCTACACTAAAGCTTTGCTTACGTACTTAGAGTCTAACATACCTACCGGGTAAAGTTTAACAAAAAGCTTAGAATTAAAGTAAAAATTAACATATTGATGACTATGTGACGAGTTTGTCATTAAATCGTTTGGAACCCACTCTGGGTTCGAATCCCTGCCGTGGATTTATTTTGAAGGCATTTATTTTTGTTTTTAAAGCAATTGTGGTCCGCTCGGATAAGTGATTTCCGGTTACACTCTTTAGAGTGTAACATTTTTACTCTTCAAGGGTAGCATCTGTGACTGACTGTGAATGAAACTCTTACAATTACTAACATGACAATTACTATCGACAACTAACAGGACTAACTATCGTTAACAGTCTCCAGGTTATCATACCATCTAACGATCTGACAAACCATTCGATCACATTAAATCAACGTGAGGCTATGGACGCTAGGGTGGTTCGGTCGCCTGCCAGAGCCTCTAGAAGGTTCCATATACATCCCCTAAGGGCTCTCACCGCGTGCAGGGAGACAGACGATAAGTATCCAAGAAAATGGAACTCGCAAAGTCGTAATGATACAATACTTTCTATAAAACAGCGAAGTTCTCGTGAATTACGCAAGTACCATTATCGATGTAACACTGATGAACACTTCATATAATGTCATCTCTCTTGTAGTGAAATTATGTCTGTATGTTGAAGACTGCCAATCCGCACTGTGAAGTCTGCCAATCCGCACTTGACCAGCGTGGTGGACTAAGGCCTAATCCCTGCTGCTCTGAGAGGAGACCCGTGCCCAACAGTGGGACAAAGAAAGGGTGTGATGATGATGATGTTGAAGAATTTTTACCAAATTATTTGACTGGATTTTTACCGACTACAGTAGAACATTATTTCAATGATTGAACTGATTATTCTTTTCATCCCTTATTGGAATCCATATTAATAATTATTATAAATGCTTATGTTAGTAACTCTGTCTGTCCCGCATCCACGCGACTACTGAACCGATTTAAATGAAATTTGGTACACAGATAGTCTAGAGCCTGAGATCTTTCTCAGGCTCTAGACTATATGTGTACCAAATTTCATAGGCTACTTTTTAGTTGGAAAAAAGTGTTGTAAGGGTTGAAAAGTAAGTATTGTCATTTTCAGAATTAGAAGAATAAAATTTATATTTTAGGTGATTGATTAGATATGACAGAGTTACTTTCGCATTTATAATATTATGTATGGATATAGATGGTCGCCTCTAAAGAAGTGTATTTCTTTATTTCAAGTAAAGCCAGGCGCTCTCAATAGTCTCAAATAACTTTGCTGTGGGAAATGAGTGGTCGTTTGCTGATGAGTAATGGATCGTTTTGTTTGCACTTGCGGAAGTGTTGTATAACGCGTTAACGTGAGAAATGTTTATGATATGTTACATCTGTGTCAGTACTTACTGAAGTTTTCGGAACGAAGTTTTTTAACGCATGTGCTATAAGTAGACAGTAGTTGGTATAAATTGTCACTTAAAGAAAAAGCGTTACACCCCCATGCTTTTCTCTTTCTGCTTGTCCTTCAATTTCTAACATACTCGTATACGTGTATGTGCGTGGTTGAAACTATGTAAATACGCCTACACTGCCGCCACCGTACCCGCGGCGAGCGCGTCACCCCTGAAAATGGTCATAGTAATTGACCGAAACTAGTCGACCTACGTCCGACTTATTTTTTACCGATATCAAAATTTAAGCAACAATCAGACAGATGCATCTTATGTTAAGTATTCACCGTTGCATATGAGCATAGTCAACGCCTAAAGAGTGATATAGCCTATGCAT
This sequence comes from Carterocephalus palaemon, assembly GCA_944567765.1. Lineage (NCBI taxonomy): Eukaryota > Metazoa > Arthropoda > Insecta > Lepidoptera > Hesperiidae > Carterocephalus > Carterocephalus palaemon. The sequence continues at coordinate 14,174,162 of OX155643.1, forward strand.
CGCCAGCTCTGAATGGGAGTTCCTTTTGCGCCTTTTTGGAAGTCCATACCAGGAACCTCGGGAGAAAACCTCGAACTGCAGGTCATGCAGGAAACATCGCAGTGAATAAGATAGCGACAATCATTTTTATAGTGGACCGCCAACCAGTGTGTATTTCAATCTTACTCATGTTAGCTCAAATGTAAGTCAGCATAATAAGTACCTGTAACAAAAACATTGTAATTAAACTAAAGTATGTCAAAGAGCTGGTTGTGCTAACATTTGAGGGGTTGTAGCCATAGTCACCGCGCTTGGCTAGTGCGAGTTGGTGACCGCAGTTAAATTAAAAGTACGCTACTGAGAGACGCTGCTGCCCATCTCTTGTACTGTTGTTGTCGCTCTTAGCACCACCCGGGAGGGACGAGTAGGGTTGCCTTGGGTTTGCTACCTACGGACGTGTGCGACAACACCCCCCCGGCAGCTCGGCTGGGCAGCGTTCGGGAAATTGCGACATATCTTCTCATCTAAATTACCTCAGTGCCTGAAAACGAAAGTTTTCGAGCAGTGTGTGTTGCCAGTGATGACATATGGATCCGAGACGTGGTCCTTTACCGTTGGTCTGATCCGCAAGCTCATAGTCGCTCAGCGAGCTATGGAGAGAGCTATGCTCGGTATTTCTCTACGGGACCGGATTCGTAACGATGAAATCCTTAGAAGAACGAAGGTTACCGACATAGCTCGTAGGATCAGCGAGCTGAAGTGGCAATGGGCAGGCCACGTCGCTCGACGGACTGATAACCGTTGGGTAATAAAAGTCCTCGAGTGGAGACCGCGTCTCGGAAAACGAAGTATCGGCCGCCCCCCGACGAGGTGGACTGACGACCTGAAGAAGACAGCGGAAAACCGTTGGATTCAGAGGGCGCAGGATCGGGAGGAGTGGCGACGATTGAGGGAGGCCTACGTCCAGCAGTGGACCCAGAAAGGCTGATGGATGGATGGATGGATGTCAAAGAGCCGTGACAGCCCAGCGGCTATCGAACTCGCCTCTCATTCGAGCGGTCCGGGTTCAAACCCCAGCGGCACGCACCAATGACTTATCTAAGTTATGTGCGTTTTAAGAAATTAAATGTCACTTGCTATAACGGTGAAGGACACATCGTGAGGAAACCTGCATGCCTGAGAGTTCATCATAACGTTCTCGAAGGTATGTGAAGTCTGCCAATCCGCACTTGGCCAGCGTGGTGGACTAAGGCCTAATCCCTCCCATTCTGAGAGGAGACCCGTGCCCAACAGTGGGACGTCTATGGGTCGCAGCGATGTCAAAGAGGCTATATGTAACAGTTTGTGTATGATTTAAGTACATAATAACCAATAATTAATTTTATAATATGACCAGCCCATCTTAACTTTAGGTTTAGGCATAGTTCAACGCGTCTATAGTTTTAGTTTGCTGACGTATTTTAGAGTGATTGACTTTCTGAATCTTTTTGATATTCATTATGCATCTCCATTCCTGTCTGACATGTAGTAATTTTGATTTTAATTTTTTCTGCGAATTTCCATGCTTGAAATTCTTTCAAATAGATATTGCTGCATAATATATGCTAGATACCTACTAAATACATAATATATACTAGATACAGATATCACAAACCCTGTACAAACATTACTGACAAGTATGTTGAAACAAAATTACAATGATATGATGACTTTGATGTCCATGTCATTATTCGAAGAACCAGTTTTAGCTATAAGTGTAGTAATACGCATTGGCTTTGTATGAAGATGTTGACATGGATATAAGTGGGTGTAGGTCGGCTACTATCCAACGAACAATGAGAGAATTGCAATCAGTTCGAACTGCGTACATTGATGATTGATGGAGCGATATGATTATAGCCAATAACTAATCTTAAACAGATAAGTAGACATAGTGTTATTAAATATATTTCGTTATTGATTATGTGAGAAAAGATGTTACGAATTAATAAAATTATTGCTTTTATTTTAAAAGCTTTTATTTATCTTCACTCGTATTTAAGTATGTCCTGGAATCTTGCAATCAATATTTCACCCACTTCCACTGAAGCTATCGAGCTGAAATTTATATTGGCACACATATTTGGTTCCGATGACAATGCATGAAAATAAAACTAAGTTTTAAAAAACTTTTAAAAAAATATTTTTTTAACGGTATAATTATTATGGATAAAAGATAGCAAAAAGCATGCAGCACCACCTATCCGCTGCAGCCCAATATTCATTTTCTCATTAATTTATTTGTTGCCTATAGTAGGATCCACTCTGCTATCCCACTATTAATAATGTGGCCAAACATATCAGTTTATAATCACCAATATTATAAATGGTGGAATATTGAACAGAGCATGGAGAAAATGTTTATTTAAATATTATACATTTGTAAACAATAATCATTTCATTAATCGGTTACAGTTCTGACTGTAACCTTGTCTTGCCAAATCTAAAGGAGTTTGCAACATCCGAATCATACAAATCATATGAGAACAATGCGCACCTGATTATCGTAACAGACATTACTCTCGCCAAACACTGAGTCGATTATCGTAATATCACTTCGCAGCGGACTGTGAAGGCTATGATTTATAAGTAATTTGTACATGATCCATGATCCCGGCGCGCGGTGATCCAGTTTAGACAAGCATTAGTGATTGCAGTAATGATATTTACGTAGGGTTGTCGAAATGTTAAATATCATTTAATCATGATAAAATTATAATGTTATCTTTATCTTATAAATATTTTTTGTGTACGTGTGTATGTCACTGAACTCCTCTTAAACGGCTAAATAGATGTTGATAAAAAAATTTATGTATGCTCAAGGGAATTCGAGAATGGTTAAGATTCACAATTTGCTCCACTGGAAAATGTTTTTTAAAGACGATTTTAGTATTTTTGTATGAAGAATATTTTACATGAAGTGTCGCGTCACTTTGACATTTCATATGTCAGAACAACATGTGCGGGGTCAGCTAGTTACATTATATATTTGTCTAAAAAAGGTAGATTGGCAAATAAGCAAATTTTTTATGTATACGTGTTTGCTGTTTGCATTGATTGATAGTCAATCAGCTAGATTCTTATATATGGTAAATCTTTCGTATCATCAAAAAATAATAATGGTTGACTGTAAAGTCGGTTTACGGACGATAATTTTATGTGATGACGTCATAAGAAATATTATTAGAAATTGTAGCATTGATTCACGAAGCATAAACTAGTTGCCTTTTTCTGAATCACGCTATCAACTGTACTGTGTAAAATACATTAATATCTCAGTGCGCCTTAGTAAACTAGCTCTATTGCTATGGGTCACAGACTAAAATTGAATGAATACCTACGCTTGGCGTAACACTTGGCGTTTAGCGGTACGTTTGGTGGTACGGGTGGCGTAACACTTGGCGGTACGGGAGGATGATGTAACCGTTAAAAGTTTACCTTTTTTTTTCAAAATAAACGTAAAGGATCACATGAAATCTTTAGAAATGCATGTGAAGAAAATTAAAACTAGTTTCAGTAAATTTTTATTAATACCAGGTATTATGTACTGTACTATATTACTGTGATTGAAATTAAATATACCTACATTCTACACGTAAGATAAAGGTTGCTAGGCAACCCTGAGTATTGGATCGCCGGTAATCCGACAGAAGAGCGCGCAACTCTTTAAGCCGCAGATTAATTCACTTGATTGATGATTCTATACTTATTACGAAGCTTAAATGGCTAATTATTTGGAGCAATAATAGCTTCATTTCTTCATGTCGTAATGTCAGTTGTTTAAGTACTCGTATGTATCTATGTATGTCCTGGAATCTTGCAATAAATATTTCACCCACTTCCACTGAAGCTATCGAGCTGAAATTTGGCACACATATTTGGTTCCAATGACAATGCATGGAAAAAAAATATAAAACCTTTTTTTTTTAATTTTTTAATAATTAATATATAATCTTACCTTTTACATGTTGATTAGAAACTTTACTTAATGATTACAAATTAGGTAGTCCAGTTGAGCTAAAGTCTACTTTAAATCAGAGTTCGCTAAATAGTTAAGATAATTAATTGTAACAAAATCCAATACAAAGTAAGTACACTATGCATAATTCAAACTTAGTTTTGGCAAATCAAGAGCAGCTTACTCGTAAGTGTTATCAAATGTAGCTCAAGTACTAATGGATTAAAATGTTCGAAAATCGTTGAAAACATATCAGCATTTAAGCCCAATTGCAAAATAAGGCGCTCCGCCACTTATTATGGCAGATAACGATATCCATGTAATGGAAATGGCACGCGAATTAGCACCAGTTTATCACTGACGTGTTAACTATTACTTAAGAAGATGTACACTGCATGCTAAGTATGAACGCTTCCATGGCAGGCTGTAGGCGTTGCGCAATGGACTATATTCTATGCGATTGTGACACGCCAAACATGAAGCGATATGGCACCAATGCTAATGCAGAGAGCAAAACAATAATATTATGTATCAGATTATGCCTATATTTTAATGCAAAAAATATTCAGTTTTAAAACTTATCTATCCAGGAGCAATTAATAAGTTGTAATTAATTTAAATATACTTGCATATATTTTATTAATTTACTTAAATTTAAATAAACAACATCGTTAATAAAAAAAACTAAACAACATGCTTTTGTAGATAAACGAAATAAAATGCTTTTTTTTTAATTATTGCATTGTCATCGGTCCTTGATAAGTTAGTGTGCAAAGTTTCAAATTAATCCGACGTTTTAGTGTGTGAAAATCATATTCAAATATTCCGTTATATACAAACATACCTACATACCAAGCTAATAAGAGCGTAATAAACAGTATAATTAGTAAAACTGAGCGAACAAATAAGTCGATAAACAAAAGTTGAATGCATGTCTATTATCAACGTATCAAATGTGCCACAACTGCTGTATAAAATTATAGCTAATTTAGTATTAATAGCGTCTTGTAGGCAGGTTTTTTCTTAGGTATCCAGTTATTGTTAAATATGCTCTGATTTATTTATTTATTAATAATTTAAATAGTTGTACAGGTAATTTAAACATAAAAAGGTGTCTCATAAACTCACATGAGTTTTTCTGTACACCCTGTGCCGTCGACAAAAGGTTTATTTTTAACCCTACTTAAATGTAATTTCCAGATATTACCTATGATATTATCTACCAACTAATGCTAAATTTAACTAAGACAAAGAGTCTAATGTAGTTGTTATAAAAAAGAGAAAAGTTAAATATATTAAGGATGAAATGCAGGTAGTTTGATATTAATAACATCAGTCTACTTAAGAATGACATACTGAACACAAAATTTTATACTGGTACTGCCATCATACAAGCTTAAATGTTAGCCAAATCGAGGATAAGGTCTACTAAACGGTATCTAACCACGCTGTGAAGTGGTACTTGCCCTATGATCTCGCTAGCTCTTTTCGCGGTGTTCTGTAATTATGGACTGTACTGCCTATTGTTTATGTACCGTCGTTGTGATTTATAAAGGACTTATTGGCTCGATTAATGTTTAAATCTTCAAGTCGTCTTGAGATAACACACATGCAGATACATGTTTTAAATAGAGGAGTGATATGGTCAAGTGATTGTGTGTGTGTGTTTGTATGTTTGTTACTTCTTCACGATCAAACGGCTGGACCGATTTTGATACAATTTTGTATGGAGGTAGCTGACACTGTTTGTACATTTTGATCAAGTTGAAGCAAATTTCGAGTAATACAGAATTTGGTTAGAATAACAGCTTTTTGTAAGGTAATTTTATTATTATTTTTACATACGATTTCCGATGATACTGTTACGAAGGCACAGGTAAGCTAGCGCCATCTAGCGCCGACTGGTTGAACCACTCAGTGAACGCATAGACAACGTGATATCCCGACTCGATACTAGACGGCGTTAGTGGGTCTGTATTCTCGCGTGTTCGGGAACACGCGGTATCTTTCCAGAATTGTCTAGTACTCGCGACGGCACATATAAATAGTCGCAGGGAGGGTCGTGAGTTCAGTTCAGTTCGAGCTTTCGAGGCGACTTCGAAGTGAAAACTAGTGATACCGGAGTGAAACAAGTGAAACCTACGACTTGGCTTACGACCTAGAACATCGTTAGTGCTTTGTGTTTGGACCTAGTGCATTGTGTTGGACCTAGTGTTTAGTGTTTGACCTAGTGCTTTGTGTTAGTGCTAGTGAATAAAGTCTTCATTGAGTCAGCAGGTCTTTCTCTCCAAATCCTTCGAACCCTAACACGTAACAATACTATATATCTGAGGTACCCTTAGACGATTCTAGTCTCACGACAGTTGATCACTGTGAATCTAAAAACAATACGAGACGTAAATAGCAATAGCCTCGTTGGGGACGAGGCGTTATTATCAAACCTTATCAAAGTGTTATACAATGTTATACAATAGTGTCAATTCTCACGGCGCTAAGTGCCCCGAAGGCGCACTGCAGCGGAGGTCGGCTGTCAATGTCGATTATTGTTCAAGAGTAGTGTGGAAGCTACTTTATATTCAATTAAACACTCGTGGTTTAGGCTGGGTTCAGACGTGACGTATGCGATGCCGCGAGTTTACTCTCAATTTAGATCAAGCTTTTACGGTGGGCTATGACATGGGGTTCTTCAAAAAAGGAATACATATAAAGAGCATTTCTTCAGAGTTGGCGACGCATTGGCGAGTCCTCTGGTGTTGCTTATGTTCATAGACGACGGTGATTTACGATCAGGTTCGTTTATTAAATAAATATAAAGCACCATTTTGACACGAATGGGTGAGTTTAACCAACCTCAGAAATAGAATAAAATATATTTATTTCATTTTGATTTATGGCCGGTTTCTGAAGTCTTCAGTTATATTATCAACAGCTATTGAATCAATAAAGTTAAACGTAAGATATATGTCGGATAACTGTCACTGGGTTTCTGAACACGCGAAGAGCCTTCCATTAACTATGAATCCGATAACGAGTACCTTAAACTGCCACTCAAATGGACCTCAGAAACCGGGCATTATCAATCAAATCTTAATGATCTCAGAAGGATAGAATCCACTGATTAAAAATATTGAACGTTGCCTCAAATTTCTACTGTGTCTATTTTCTGTAGCTTGTTGATGGGAGGTGCTAATGGTGATCTACTTTATTATTATAATATTTTTTTTATAGCATAGACGGACAAACAGACATACGGGCCACCTGATGGTAAGTGGTCACCGTCGTCTATGGACACGTGCGACACCAGGGGTATCACAGGTGTGTTGCCTGCCTTGAAGGAAACGTTTCACACTCTTTTTGAAGCGCTCCATGTCGTAGTATTTGTGGACATGTGATTTATTTGTATAACATTCAGATACTGCTGGTCTTCTTAGGTATCTCAATCCTCAAGTGGTGACGAATCGCACGAATACATGTACATATTATGATACAGAAAAAAAGGTCGCGTAAATGGGGCATAAAGCCTTTTCTCTACGCGACGATTTCTTACGTACCTACCAACAGTTACAAAAAAATGTCGGATCAAAACGTAACCTTAGATTTGATGAAACACTCGTGACTTATGTTATGTGACAGGACAGCGGCGCTCGTGGGAACCGAGAGGCAACGAGGAAGGCTGGACGCTGTTTAATTACCGTTGTAGAGCGGCCATTGAGGCGAGCCACAGATTGGATAATAGGTATTGTCTCGGGCGAGTCGGTTGTGTTTCAACAGTTATTACAAGGAGTAGACGGAGTAGACTAAATTTGAAAAGTACTTTGAATCGGTTTCAAAGTACTTTTGAAAGAAAGAAAAAAAGAGAGAAAAACTTTATTCACATATACACAATAGACACAAGACACAATCTAAACAAAATAAAAAAAATAAACAAACAAAGAATTTTAAATTAAAACAAGACATTGGACACTTAATAAATTTTGACAAAAAGTAAACAAATACATACTAAAAAAATAATATATCATATTAACTTTTCATATCTCATAATTATTAACGCAAAGAAAAAATAATTCATTCAGCGTTTGAGTTGATTTGGCAGGACAAAAATTCAGTCAAAATTGCTAGCGCCGACTGATCCTTAAAACTTTGAAGGGCAGCCTTTCTATGCATAGATATTCCATAATTATCTGGGACTTGTAGACGCCCGCCGAATTAGACATAACAATAGTTTCGTTTACACCTAGTAATATTATATAGCCTATGTCACTCAGGGAAGATGCTTTCTAATGGTGAAAGAGTTTTTGAAATCGATCCAGTAGTTTTTGTGTGAAAGCATTACAAAGAAATCTTTCCTCTTTATAATATTTGTATAAGCCTAATTCCTAGTTATAACTTTGTTGCACAGTTTTTTGAATTTGCTATTTCAATAACCTTTCATTATCCCACTATTAAGCACGGATTTCCTCTCGGTAGGAGAAGGACTAAGAAGGGGAAGGTCAGTGTGGATGGGCAGACTTCACATACCCACGAGAACATTATGAACAACTCTTAGGAATGCAGGTTGCCATAAGCAGTTTTCCACTGGTGACATTTAACGTTACAAACCCCCCATTTTGTGCAACCACAAGTCTAGATTAGGTTACCTGGCTTCCTAGCAACCAAATTTCCCAACAAGTGACCTGCGCTCACAAATTGCATCGGTTTTACCCGCTCAAAATCCGTTAAAGCGTTTTATGGGCAATTAGAAACTAGCTCTCCGCCATTTAGTTACGTATTACATCCTTACATATTCTGCTTCGAGCATTTCAAACTGTCATTTAACGAAATGATCATTAGACTGGATTTTGTAATCATTTCCTAGAACTTATCATAGCCGAGCCTTAAGTATGGTTCATGTTGTATGCTTCCACAATCTTAATAAGTAGTCTCATTTCCTAATTCTGCACCAGTAGGCTTATGCGATCGTGATTTTAAAATGTTTCATAGAACAACCGTAAGCTAAGAAAATAGCGTTCCTGTAGCTCGAGAGTATTATTTAAGTGGTCGCATACGTTACGACTTCTAAGTTTTTCTAACTGATGCAGTGCCTACCCTTTCGGGGAAATAAAGGTATGATGTTATTTTGTATTGATTCATGCTTAAATTCTACTATTGGAGTAATAGAATAGAATAGAATAGAATGACATTTATTGCAGAAATCACACTACAACATACACAAATATGATAATATTTTGTATTGCTTCATGCTTAAATTCTACTATTGGAATAGATGAATGTTATGCCTATCCCAAGACGAGTGCGGCGTGAAGGTTTAGAAGGGCCCGCTCCATGTGTGACCTCGATATCAAGCATGCAACCGGTTATAAGTTGTAATGTGCTTTACCGTAACCGCGGACATGACTTCAATGTTTATACTATCGATCATTTCATGTCAGTTGTCGATACAATCGGTAGCGGATTGGCTCCGATGTCACGGGATAGGCAGTTGGGTTGAAATTCATGCTCGTTTGCTACCGTCTAAAACATTTATTTATTTATTCATAATAATTCACCAAAAGCAATACAATACATTGGTGCGAGTTAGTTGTATACATACAGGCAGGTACGTATGCCAATTACAAGCGTGAATAACATAAAAATAAGAAAGTTTAAATTTTAATACGTGACGAGAACTTTCTACTACTCTTTTTAAATGATTTACGGAAGGAGAAATGTAAATATAGGTACATACTTTAATAAAATCTTTGCGTGCTCTATCTAGATATCTAGAGCAAGTATCGTTAAGAAAGTCACTAAAGACCAAACATATTTATACATACCTACAACAATTATGTGAGCGGTAAAGACGTCCTAATTGAATAAATTAATAAATTACGGTCACAATTTACGGTCGAACTTTCAGTGACCATTCGGAACGTTAATTGTTTATCCATAGACGAAAATAATATTAAAGCGGAAAATAAACAGTTCATACAAACTGACAAGGTTCTTATGGCGTATCGACAAAATTAAGTTAACACCTTCGAGTGTTTATTGATCTCATCTCGCAAATTTGATATATTTGGCAATGATTGCTAAGCGAAGTAAGCAATAATAATATTACCAAGTCAGACTTTACCAAGTTACGTATGCATGTAAGCACTTTAGAAGTTACTTTGTGGAAATCCACTGTTGTAAAGTTAGTTTATTATACTTTACAACAAGCTGCAAGAAGAGCTTATGCTGGTGTATACTTTCATGCATTCACCTTTCACAGCACCTCACCTTTCCACGCTTTTGTAGTGACAAATACAATGGCGCCAAGCCCGCCAAGTGAGACCATTAATAATGGTTAGTCCAGTTAGCTAAGAGTTAATTAAAACATTAGTTGGTCCTGTGTGAATTACACAAAAATGATAGTAACCGTCAAATTGCCAATATCAATGTGTCAATATTTAGCCCACTAGAAGCTGATTTGAATATAAACTCGGGCAGTTCACACGAGAAACAAACGTGTTATCTCATATAAACTGATAGCAACGCCCACGTTGATAACGGATATTGCTTATAAAACGATATAGAAATGTCGACCGCAAGTTGACAGGAAGTTGTTGAAGAATAATGCCAGTGTTGGACACGGGCTCCTCAACCAGAGCACCAGGCTGGCCAAGTGCTGATCGGAGGACTCCCAATGCCTTTTTAAGGTATATTTTAGGGTAAGGTATATGTATCTTAAGTGGTTGACAACAATACGCTAATTTACACATTAGATAAGATAGTATTTATTTGCAAAAATGTGCTTACATGTTTAGTATGGTCAGGTACCATATGTGCCTCACATTTGCCATTTCTTATGGCATGCAAAATTAATTACATGTATTCAAGAAGTGTCTTACGGATTTCTTCATTACTTGACTTTCTTTAAAAGATATAAAATAGCATGCGCCACGTGACGTTAAATAATTTTTTTGTAACTCAGGTATCCAGGTTTCCTCGTTCGTTTAGTCACTAGTGGACCCAAGTGCGACTGCTAAGCTAGGGTCCTAGGTTCAATGCCCGGGGCGGGCAACAACCATTGTGTTTTTTCATGGAGATAAAATTGTAAACGAGCTTGTAGCACCACCCATCCACTGTCACCCACGACAACTGTGACTAACATTGAATAAAACTCAAATAGGGACTGGGATAGGTTTATTTATTTTTATGCTGCTTGGATTTGAACCCGGACCTCTCAATTGAAGGGGCTGAATTAAAACTATTACCATAACTCTCACTAATTGAATGGTATATTTTTTACCATATTAAGGCCAGGCGGAAAACCGCAGACAAGATTTGGCATTACGTAACCGTACAGGCTCTCGTGTTTCTTGTAACTTATGAGATAATATGACCGCACTGACAAAAACTTTACAGACAATTATTTACAATTTAGTGTCGTGAATACTATGAAATGTTGTAAGGTTGAATAATATACAGGACTACTGGTAAATCGCCGGCAACCCGTTAAGGGTAGGTATGTAGGGGAAGTCATTTGCAACAAAATTACCCTTGCATGCAAATGTCAACCGTTTTCGAATATTTTGACATTTTGTGTTTTTTTGAAGACACTAAGTAAATGCTTGCCTAGATTCCAATACAAAACTAACAACCATAAAATGACAATTATCTCAAACAGTTTTCAAATCAGAGCTTAACAACTCTAAAATGTATTTATTAAATGTATCTTTGTCTGTAGAACGTTTTAAAAACATGTCCCACGTTTGAGCTATACAACAAGATACAATAAGGTAAGTACCAGAAGTCAAGAATTGGTTAGAAAAACATCGTATATTTAGAATAAGAACTAAATATCTTAAAAGTAAATTGAATGGTTTTTTTAATTTCTTCCAAGAATGAGTAATAAGTAAGGGTAAATTTACAAATAAAGTTTATACGACTCCAGAAGTTGACATAATATTATTACATTATAAGTATTTACACAGTTTCCAAACGTAAAATATTTGATATCATCGTGCTCGGATCTTAGTTGTTAAATAGTCTTACTTTCTCGGTAAATTATTTCGCGGTACCTTTCACTATCACAGCAAATCACTATTATGGCATAGCGAACACAATACTGAATCGTGTTTTGTAAACTTCGCGGTAAAAACTCAGGATAGACACATGCAAGACGTTCGTGATTTTCTTTTGACATTCTTTTTCTAAACGTTATAACCTAACCCAAAATCTATCTATTAACATTTAGCGCAATCTTAAATTCTAAAACCATTCAGTTTGCCATATTAAGGTAAAACTGGGTTATTCATAAGTCAGCTTGCGAATCTGGACCGGTATTAATTTTTACCATATATAGAGTGTCTAGTTTTAATCCACACTAGGAATATGATTTGCAGATAATTATTAGAATCAAAGCTATGCACTAGAGCTGAGTCACGACTGGAAATGGTTCTTTATAAAAAATATGACTGCAACGAATTTATAATGCAAATAATCATGGAAATGTCAAGGAACTGGATTAATTCCAGTTAAGTATAAGTAGTTCAAATTAGGATTTTGGTAATTATTGTTAGTGGAATCCGTGTGAAATCAAACAGCCGTTTTGGTTTAGCTTCCGTATCGGATCCAGGTTCAATTCTAAAGCCGCTGTTTCTTGTAGCGTCCATAGCCCAATGGCTCGCGTCGATTCAATGTTATCGAAAGATTTAAGCAAAGACGGGCGCGGTCGGTTTGTGGATGGGTGACGGCTAGTGGCAAAATTTCATGGACGCTACCGTGCTTCGGAGGGCACGTAAATCCGTCGGTCCCGGTTGTTTTCAATGCCGGAAACAATCGTCAAGCCTTGTCGAAGACCTTCGGGTGGCTTGAGAACATTCGATACCGGGTTGGCCACTAACCCCTCCACAATCCGCATTGGAGCAGCGTAGTGGAGTATGCTCTAGATTTCCCGCAGCAGTGTCTGTGGGGGAGACCCGTGCCCAGCAGTGGGACGTCTATGGGTCGCAGCGAAGAAGCGATGTTTCTTTTCTTATAATCTTAAAATATCTGATGCCATTTTTCAGCAATCGGCCGTTACGTCTTAATAAAATAAATATCTTTGTCCATTTGTGTGGTCCCAGACGAGTTGCATACATATTCTGCCACACGCTCTCCGCATTGTTTAATTTAAATGTGAACAGAGCGTGCATTAACCACGTAGGTAGGTTTCATTTAAGCTTTACTTAACATATTCTCAAAGGATTTCAACATAGCGAGGGCTCGGCAAAGCGTATGTAAATAATATGTTCTTAACATAAATTTGTTTTAAATCCATCTTGAGGCCATCTTGAGTCGCGCATAAATATTTATACTGGGTCTCGCTTCTCGGAAACCACTGCGAACAAAGGTACAAAAGTAAGGGTACTAAATGGCTGTATTATTTTGAAGTATTCCTTATTAATTGTATCAGGCGTTACTTTGCGGAACTCCATTATTACAAAACAAGAATTAATCTACTTTGCAACAATCCGCGAACAAAAACGTATGGTGATATATGTATTCTTTCATGCACGTAGCACCTCCCTCCCTCCCACGCAGGAAAACATGCACATGCGATAAATGGTGTGGGTATTCATTTATCGCATGTGCATGTTTTCCTGCGTGGGAGGGAGGGAGGTGCTACGTGCATGAAAGAATACATATATCACCATACGTTTTTGTTCGCGGATTGTTGCAAAGTAGATTAATTCTTGTTTTGTATTCCTTATTATAAAGAATGAGTCTAGATATAAACAATGAAGACTAGGGCTATGGACGCTACTTACGGTTGGACGTGTCCATAGGCAACGGTGACCACTTACCATCAGGTGGCCCGTATGCCTGTTTGTCTGTCATTATTATTAAAAAGTCAGTGGACATAATCACCAACAGTGGCAAAGATGATAAATTATGCCCCATAATTTTCTCTATTTTACCACGACTCTCATGTACTTTACAATATATTCATCATTAATCCTTCGAGCCGTTTCTGCAGCACTGGTGCCACGATGGAACTCGTACTCGTAAATAACGCGATATTTCAAGTTTTCCATTTTGTAAACTGTGTGACGCAAAGAATAAAACCAAATGAGGAAAAACAAATGAATTAGGGTATTCAAAACACAAAAGCATGAGCATAGCAGTGTAAATTTGAAATTGGAATTCCTATACAAAGAGGAGATATTTGAGATCAATGTAGCCAGTAGGTACCTACGACAAAACGCCAATTTCATATGTAAAGACCTCTTTTTTTTGTTTAACGAGTGGGAAACCTTGAAAAGGTACCCGAACGTCGTGGGAGCGACGCCGGGTTATGTGGGACTTTCAGTCACTAAAACCTACTCGGTGGCCTACTTCGGCGCTACAGGAGGGCTCCGGGATCTATTGTAGAACGCGCCGGTGCCCTCCGGCGCTGCGCCCAAGATGGGCTCTTCCCGGTTTACATAACGCTGTGCAGCCACAAACAGCGTCGTCTTTCCCGGGGTCAAAAGATGGACGGGTCGAGCTCCCACTCTCACCGCCCGCAAACCCAGAAGTCACCTTTTAGTCGCCTTTTACGACAGGCAGGGGCTACCGTAGCACTATTCTGGTCCCGAGCTACAGGGAGTCATATGTAAAGACCTAATATTAACAGATGGTCGTTATAAACTCGTAACAGCGTCGGGAACAATACGAGCGGACGGTAGAAAGCGGGCGTCCTTGAAGTAAAAGCGTGTAGAGAAAGTGATCTACACGCGCCGACGCGTTATAATACAGATATTTTAAATACGAGTATACACGTACTAACAAATTGTCTACTGTTATGCGTAACTTGCCGGGGAATGGGAAAAGGACGGGACTGTTTCCAGGTTGTATCATGTAGCGTCCATGGCCCAATGGCTTGCGTCGATTCAATGTGATCGAAAGAGTTAAGCACGACGGGCGCGGTCGGTTTCTGGATGGGTGACCGCTACTGGCAAAATTTCATGGACGCTACCGCGCTTCGGAGGGCACGTAAAGCCGTCGGCCCCGGTTGTTTTCAATGCTGAAAAAAGTCGTTAAGCCTTGTCGAAGACCTGCGGGTGGCTTGAGAACATTTGACACCGGGTTAGCCACTAACCCCTCCACCAATCCGCATTGGAGCAGCGTGGTGGAGTATTCTCTAGACCTCCCGCAGCTCATAAGTTTTGCGAATGGAGAACCTTTTAAACGTACTCAGACATCGTAGAAGCGACTGTATTTTCATTCACTAAAACCCCCTCAGGAACTCACGGTCACTCAGATATCTCTGTTGGGAGGCACCAGTGTCCTCAAGTTCGGTCCCTCCTCACAGTTGAGTCAGTTGAGCGGTAGAGTCGTCAACACATACAAAGTTGTGCAACACAGCATCATCTTTCCCGGGGTTACTGAACTGTTCGAGCTGTTGTTGGGTACTATCGACATCGAACAACCCTTTCATGTTTTATTACTGAATGATTCGTGAGTGTCTATATTCATAGTCGATATTACCGGCTTACTCACGTGTGACTTAAATCGGAAATAGACCGACTAGTTTCGGTCGATTACGATGACCATCTTCAGTAGTGAACGCGCTCGAATCGGGCACGTCGTACGCACTGTACTGTGCGTAATCGACCGAAACTAGTCGGCCTATTTCCGACTTAAATCACACGTGAGTAAGCCGGTAATTTCAACTATGAACCCTTTCATGTTTCCTTAGGTTACAGCGGGTGAAATTAATAGCTTAGGCTAAGAAAAAAAAAATATGTAGGGAAAAAACCCGAATTAAATAAAGCATGCCTATATAGTACGCCTACCTACCTCTAAAGAGATAAATTATAGTTTTCTCTCAGTATTAATCATTTTACTATTTCTGTTATTGATTCTGGATTGACTTTCCAATAGGTTTACAAAAAAGGAATTGCAACTAATAAGACTTTTAATCTTATTTCCGACCGCAAGCTGGCGCCGGTAAATCACAGCGGTGCTCTTGTTTCGATAGTTATATCTTAAAACTTTCTCTTTCTCTTTCTCTTTTATTATAGTCTTCAACTTAGACGAATTCGTGGTGCTTTTATCAGTGAAGAAAACGATTGAGGTAGTCGGAGGTCCCGGGGTGGAACAGCTGCAAAATTACAGGCTCCTTTTATAACGTAGGGGAAAGAAAGGATTTTTGAAAATTCATCCTCTAAGGGGGTAAATCGGGGATGCAAATTTAGTATGAAACTTTGCCGTTTTTGAAGTCAAGTGGGCAACCCAAACGCGGGCAGACGTCATTAATGGGTCTAATTCTATGCGAGCGAATCTGTGGGCGTCCACTAGTCTGTTATAAAAGTGGCAAATCTTTATTATCAGTACGAGACGTATTCCTATGAAAAATAAATATGTGGTTTTTAACCGATATCGAAAAAAGGTGGGCTATCTATGTTCGTGTTTGCATTTATTTATTTTTATGTATGTACCGCGATAACTTCGTCGTTTATTAACCGATTTTAATGATTATTATTGTATTTTGTAGAACATACATCGTTGTAGTCCTATATAAATTTCATGAATAAATTATTCCCCGAAGAGAAGTAAACAAGCATAATAAGGCGAGCAATGTTAGTAATAAGTGTTTATTGCCCTGTAGCGTCGGTGTTTGTGTATGGATGTTGTTAATGCTACTTTTCGAGAACTGAATAGGTGTAACGAAGGTAGTGCATCAACCCCTTTTTTATTTCATTTATCAATGGCGGCATTCACGGTGACCGCTGTACCGTTCAGCTTTACGGCTCTCAACAGTCACGATCGCATTGGCCACGCTCAATTTGCACACAAAACGCAAAAAGCGAATGATAAGGCATTTTTTTACAGCCTTTTTTTATGGATACAAGATAGCAAACAAGCTTGCAGCACCACCCATCCACCGCCGCCCATGACAACTGTGACTGACTTTGAACAACACTCAATTAGGGACTGGGATGGTTAGTCCAATCAGTTGAGAGAGTTAATTAGATCATTAGTTGGTCAGTTCGTTAGTAGGTATGACGACTGGGGACTATTAGTGATAGTTAGTCCTGTTAGTTGGTGTTAGTAATAGTCCAGTTAGTACTTGTTAGTAGGAGTCTCGTTCTAAGTCAGTCACAGATGTGTTGCAACAGGTTGCAACACTTGAGGACTAAGATGGTCGCCTCTAAAGAAATGTAACCGGAATCCAGACCTTTCCAACCGGACCATAATTGCTTTAAAAACAATTATTACACGGCAGAAAAGATATTAGGTACCGTGGCGCAAGCTCGTTTGCTATCTTATATCCATTAAAAAAAATTAATAATAACAGCTGATGAATTCCTCCAAAAATAAATATATAACAATCAAAACGTCCCGTTTAATAACTTGTCAAATAAAATACTTACATACGTACTAGTAATCTTTTAGGCGCATGCAAAAAAGTACCTATTCAATTTTCCGATGCACTTATTCAAATTATAATAAATGTTAGCGTACATTCATTAATCTCGCAATACAGCTTCGTTAAAACCTGTAGTAAACATTTTTATAATATTATTCAATTTCCTCCTTGAATAATAAAATACGTCACACGCTTGCTTCGCATGAGAAAATTATGACTGATTCACAACTTATACTTCATTGCTAGCATTGATATGAGAAAGGTTGTCGGAAGAAAAACTATGTTTATGGCTTGTGATGGTAATAAATTTTGCAGCCTCTTTATTATTGTCTTTCCTAGTTGTATTTCTACTGTTCAGATGTAAAATATAAGGGGATTTTACATTTTACTGGCATTGTCATGTAGGTAGGTACTTGCCGATATTAAATTAATTATTTCCAATGAAAAAAAAATTAAAGTCACTACTTACTTGTACTACTGATGATACAATTAAAATATTGTTTGTGTGATGTAACCAATACTTTGATTCCTAATAATAATTAATACATTTTTTTTCTGAAAATATACAAGATCACATCGTGTAAAAGTGTAATGGAAAAGTGTAAATGTTTAGTTATATTGAATCCGAATATAGAGAATGGAGACCACGACCATACAGAGGCAGGCACAGGTGACTGACCATCTAAGAACAGCAGGAAACCGCTGCTATCGGTCAGCACTTTAAACGTCTACATGTTCTACCAGATAAGTCAAGTGTAAAAGTCACCTTGTAAAATTTAAAACACATCACTCACGCATACTCGAACCGATATCTCAAATGGCTAAACCGAAGCGAATCAGCTGTGATGGGCGATGAATTACCCGCAACATGTCCTTGACGGATTAAATATTACGAAATAGCACAAAAAATACTATTAGAGTATTGCAGATCCTGCAGACCAAGTAAAGACCATAGTTATGTTAACTTATGGTCTTCGCCAGGACCTGCAAAATTTCATGGCGCTAACGTGCTACGGAAGATACGTTAAGCCGTCGGTCCCGGTTGTTTTTTAATAGTGAAAACAAGGCTTTTTTACACCTTCTCACACACGGCCATCCGACCCCAAATTGGACGCGAGCCTGTATTATGGGTGTCAGAGACTGATATACATACATAGATATTTTTAAATACATACTTAAATAGATAATATTAACATCCAGACACAGAACAAATGCAAGTGTTCGTCAGACGAATGTATGTCCTGAGTGAGATTCAAACCCACGACCCCTGGCATAACAGACAGGGTCACTACCGCTTGCGCCAACGGAGAATTTTATCGGCTCGGAGACTGTATATTTTTCTGCCCGTTGTATGGCATTGGCTACAAAGAAATAACATAACTTCACGCCTGTGTTTCCCTAAGGGGTAGGCAGAGGTGTAATACACCCACTTCTGTAACCAGTTATGTTTACTTCCATTAGGCTCACCTATTGTCATACAACGGACTTAAATCCAGACTCCGAACTACTAAAGGTATTTTAAATTTGAAAGACCTAATAATACTTTGCCTGAACCGGGAATTGAAGCCAGGACGTCTAGCTCAGCGGCCGCTTACGAGCAATAGACAGCGAAGCAACCATTTGTTTTTATAATGATCCTACAAGATCAGAGGTCCTTATGACGAAACGACGCCGATCCTCGCCACACGAATTTGCCACGGCCGTTCGATTCGACAAGCAAACGATTATTGAATAATGAGACAAGACGAACTGTAACTCGTAATTTATTATTACATTCGGCATACGTTCGTCGATTAATAAATCTTCATAAACAAAAACAAATTAATGAATCAGCTTTAGTTCGCCGAAATAGTATCTATGCTTGTTTTTGCTATGTAATTATTTGTATGCAAGAAACGTTTACTAAATTGTAATTACTATTTGATGCTTCCGGTGACAGCGCAGTGGCTATCAAACTCGCCTCTCACTCGAGCTGTCCAGGTTCAAACGCAAGTGGCACGCACCAATGACTTTTCTAAGTTATGTGCGATTTAAGAAATGAAATGTCACTTGCTATAACGGTGAATCAACCAGTAGGTATATGACAGTATATTGATTTTCACCAATGCGCATCGGAGCAGCGTGGTGGATGCTCTAGACCTCAAGAAGATTTGTCTGTGGAATTTGCGTGCCCAACAGTGGGACGTGTACGAAAACTTGGAAAGCTTTCAGGAAAATTCGATGTTTGCTATGTTCGCTATCTGCATCATGAATTCAAAAGTGTGAAATAACCATTAATGTGAACAGTGTAAGACAAATGGAGTCGAACTTAACGCTGGTGAAACTCAAAGATACCAATTCAACCAGTGAAACTTCGGTTATATAACCGTTGCAGGTGCTACGCCAGTGCCCCCTGACCTGCGCAAACCGCAGCTTCACGTATAAAGCTATGCGCAGTTCGCTCGCCGCCATGCGCCACAGCCTACGGGGTAATTGCGTAACTCACTGACAACTCAAACCAATTATTAGCTGTGTTTTGATTGGTCGCCCGAAAGCATGATAGGTCACGTGTCCTGGGATGACCATTCAAAACGAAAAAAATAGTTGGTTTGGGTTATCAGTATGTTAATTTACCCCACATCAAGCCAGCACAAAAAAAATATTTATAACACTCCATACAACAAATTGTTTTAAAAATGTTATTAAAATTTTGAATACACAGTTTTTTTTCAAGCAAGGTAATTACTGTTTGAATTTGGATACATATTCATACCGTTCGAGGAAACACAGGCGTAATTTCATGATGATTCCTCTATAAATCCTTATTAATTTGTGCTTTTCATTTTAATATAATCAATGTACATAAATATTAAAATAAATAAATGAATATAGGCTGTTATTTTACTTTTACATCTTCGTACGATCAATTTAAAATCTAGAACACGTCTTGACTTTTACTTTATCTAGCATTTGTGTTCAAAACTAAACTTATTTAGCAGCAGGTGTTTCTAAACGACATTGGTTCGTTATCTCAGCGTAACCTTTAAGGAGAAGGGCTTTAGGTCCTTCAAGGAAAAGTCAACCGTATTATAATGCAAACAAATATTATATCAGCTTAAGTGTATGCCTATTAACTAAGGAATAAGTACACGAACACTACAGTAGGCTAGGATTTTATACTTTTTGAAAGGCGTGTACTTTGTAGCTATCTACTTATGATTTATAGGCGCTCTTTTATTGCCACATACATGATGTATACTATGGAATCTATTACTACTTTGACCTTTTCTGGATTCAAACTATGGAACTAGTTGAGTTCTCTTATATGGTAAACGAAAACAATTTGGCACTATTTTTCATAAAAATATTAGTTTAAAAAAATTATAACAGTAAACATAAATTAAATTTTAAATTTATATAATTTATAAGTTATTATAATTATATAATTTATAATTTATTATAATTATATAATTTATTATTTCAGCCAGGTCGGCAGTTTATTTCATACTAGTGGACACCCGCAGCCTCGCTCGCGTGGAATTAGATATAACAATAGTTTCGTTTACACCTAGTAATATTGTATAGCCTATGTCACCCGTGAAGATGCAGATTTCTAATGGTGAAAGAATTTTTCAAATCGGTCCAGTAGTTTTTGTGTGAAAACATTACAAACACTTTATTCTTCTTTCCTCTGTAAAATATTAGTATACATGAAATTTGGCCTGGCTACAAAGTATTACATGAAAAATAATCCGCATTGGAGCAGTGTGGTGGAGTATGGTTCGGTGCCCCCATTGTAACACACTGAATAAGTTTCACATCTATATATTATATAAAAGGAGAAGCTGACTGACTGACTGACTGACTGACTGACATATCAACGCAGGGCCTAAACTATAAGGGCTAGAAACTTCAAATTTTGCACAGGGGTTCCTTTTATAACGCAGGGGAGCACTAAGAAAGGGTTTTTGAAAATTCATCCCTTAAGGGGGTAAAACGGGGGTGCAAAGTTAGTATGAAACTTTGTCGTTTTCGAAGTCAAGTGGGCAACCCGAACGCGGGCAGACGTAGTTAATGGGTCTAATTCTACGCGAGCGAAGCTCCGGGCATCCACTAGTTAAGTAATAAACATAAACTGCATGATATAATCACTTTGTCAGATTTTACTGTTCAAATTAATATTTTTCTATCAACCAAATAGGGTGGTCCCTAGGAGTTGGCTAACATTTCATTGGTGCGAACAATCGATTTGATATGGTGATTGCATTCGCCACGCTTGTCGCGAATCGCTATCAATTACATCCCAATGGTTTTATGGTTATGCTTATAATGAAGCCCTGAGCATAAATAGGTACCTATCTAATTAAATGTACCTATATGGATTCCCGCTATGTTTCTTGTAGCGTCCATAGCCCAGTGGCTCGCGTCGATTCAATGTGATCGAAAGAGTTAAGCAACGACGGGCGCGGTCGGTTTGTGGATGGGTGACCGCTAGTCTCAAAAATTTCACGCTACCGTGCTTCGGAGGGCGGATTGGTGGAGGCCTGTGGTGGTGGTTTGTGGCCAACCCAGTGTTGAATGTTCTCAAGCCACCCGAAGGTCTTCGACAAGGATTAACGACTGTTTCCAGCATTGAAAACAACCGGGACCGACGACTTAACGTGCCCTCCGAAGCACGGCCCATAAAATAATGCCAAAAACGGTATACAAGCCGACCGCGCCCGTCGTTGCTTAACTCTATTGATCGCACAGAATCAACGCAAGCCGGTTATGGACGCTACAACAGAAGTTAAATTAGCGTTTGTGAAATGAAACATAAGAGGGCATTGTGGCAAGAATGTTGTAGGTTTATGCAAGAACCTGAGTTACAAAAGGTGAGGCACCCATCAGACAGCCTTTTACAGCCGTAGTAATTTGATAGGCTAGTTAGGCTGCCTTTCGCAATGAGTGCGGTCACGTACCCTTGCGTCTCAAAGATTAGTTCTTGATGCAGATGGGTCAACTTGATTAGCTTTGGACTGTTGCTAAATTTAATCTACGATCAAAAACTCCGGTCGGCTATTTAAATAATTTCTTATGAGCTTACGAGTAAGATTGAGATATGGGAGAGCCAAGAGGTTTTAAGGCTGATTATGATCTTAGGTATGCTTGTAACAAACCTTGTAGGTAAGGATTTTTTTTTATATATAAGATAGCAAAGGAGCATATGCCATTTGCTGCCGCCAATAAATGATAGCTGTGATAGACCTAATTCATCAAAATTTCATTCAAAACCTATAGAGGACTAATGGCCGGTTTCTGAAGTCTTCAGTTATATTATCAACAGCTATTGAATCGATAAAGTTAAACGTAAGATATATGTCGGATAACTGTCACTGGGTTTCTGAACACGCGAAGAGCCTTCCATTAACTATGAATCCGATAACGAGTACCTTAAACTGCCACTAGATGGGTCTCTTCAAAAGATCAAGTTTAAAATAGATATTCATTGTAGTTTGTACCCTAGGAATAGTCTTATTTGTAAGAAATATTTTTTCCATACTCAATAAGTAGTAACACCTTGTTTTATTTACCAAATATTGTAATTTGGTATTTATTAGCATCTGTGCATCATAGTCAAATGTGAACAATATCTACAATTATAATGTTTAGAACCGAAATTGTCAGTCACTTTTGACAAAGTCAAAAGTCAAAGTAAAATAATTTATTTCGATATTTCGATGTCCATAATAGAACTCGTATTGATCTATTGTTATGTCCTACGAATAACTGTAAAATGTTTCACCGGGATTTCTAGACTAAAATTCAATACTATTTAACACGTACTTAGGCAATAATACCTTAAAAGTTTTTGTAATTTGTCATAAAAACGTCAAATAAAGTTAACGAACCGGTAAACGGCCATATTTCGTCAGTTAAGTTAATCTAACTATAAACGGAGTTTATCTTACATTGGGTTGTTCAGAAACACAATTTGAAAAGTTATCGAACCGATAGCGCTAATGAATAGATAAACTGCCGTCAAATGGACCTCAGAAACCGGGCATAAGACGATTTAAGTACCACTAGAATCGGAAAGCAAAATAACAATTATAGTTGCGAGTGTACAACTGTACACCGTGCCCACGATTTCAATCCTGAAGATGGTCATCGTAATTGACCGAAACTTGTCGGCCTATATCCGACTTAAATCTGTGAATTCAGCGAGTTAGGTGTGGTTTTGCATCGGTTAAATCCTAAATTAGAAATAAATATTATCAACTTACTTAGCTATTTAATATAGGCAGTAAAATTATAATACACTCTTTTCGAACAAATTGCTAGAAATTATTATTTATTTATAATTACATTATTATACACACATAATATTATAATCCTTACTAATATATAAATGGGAAAGTGTGTTTGTTGGTTTGTCCTTCTCCGTCTCATTGTTTGATTTTTGTATCGATATAGTATTAATATATGTATGTAATATGGCCTGGAATTCACGTGGTTTAATCTTCATCCCGGAAAATTGCATGGTTTCCATGAAATGTACAAAACACTGAAATAATTGATCAATTTTAATCGATCTAACTATCGATCGATTTTTAGTCTAGAAAAATTTAATTTTATCAAACTAGTCCCTATTTATCTTACCCAAGCAATACACAGTATGATTAACCTTAAAAAAATAAGTTTCGAAAGAAACAATTAATTCTTTTTCTACCAAATTAGATCCGTTTTCACAGATTCGTTGCGCATTAAAGATCATTTTTATGATTTCATGATGTTATTGCTTTATTTGCAATCTACGAGATGCTAAAATACAGCCAATGAATAATGGAAATGACCTTGATAAAAAACGACCAATAGATATAAAAGCTTATTACGAATACTCTTTACGTAATGCAACATATCACGCTAGTATTACTCCAAGGGAGTAGGCAGAGCTGTGTGTAGTTCACACAATTTTCATAAGCTAAGGTTAGTGGTACGTTAAGTAATTACCATACGCCGGGCATTCATTCAAACTCCGAGATACTCCTGGAAATTTCTAGAAGAAAAACTAAATATTACTTTGATACTTCGTTGAGAAATTCTCCATATAAGTATCTAAGTAACATTAGAATCGAGAGAATGGATTAGTTAGTTATTATTGATAAGTTCGATTAGTAACAACTACGACGAATCAATAACTATTTTATGCTGTTTTAATAGTCGTCTAATGTAATTTTTAGTGGTTCTATTTATTGCTCTAGGTACCTACATAATAATTTCCACTAAAAACTATCTGCAGTTGATATGCCATTTGATTAGATATTATCACATTTTATTGACATTTTCAACTGGTTTCATTTAAAACTCCTAGTAGATATGGCTAATAAATTTTGTAATTATGTAGAGATGCAAATTCAGATTACGAGTAATAACTACGTTGTTATTTTATTAACAATCCTTAATAATAATATATCCTTAGTAATATAATGAAGTAATTAATAAAAGAACATAATAGTTATATTTTTAAAATGAGCGACGCCGCGTCGGGCCGCGTCGGGCAGCGACGGGGAACCCATACATTATTATTATCAATATTCTTTTATTTTACTCAGGCATACATATTCCCGCATGATGGTTTTCCTGCTGCGAGTATGCTAAAAATATACCAACCAATAATTTGAACCCTAAATTATATACGAAAAGGTTCGATTTCTTAACCAGTGGCACTTTTAACGCATGAAATGTGAAATGTTAAGATTTATTTCAAGCAGAAATAGTTGGCAATATCTGACACCTCCCCTTTAATTATTGCCGACAAAGGTAATAAATAAGCCTCGATGTTTGTAGCAATAAATAACAACAAAAAAAAAGTAACCCAATATATTTATACTAATTAGACACCACCTGAAGTGTATTGCAATTAAAGCAGTGAAGTTGAATATTTACGAGTATAAAGAATATATTTAATATATATAATGTAAATTATAATAGTATGTATTTATTTACGTATTTTATCAATCATATAGCAAAAGTCGCGCAGTACTACCCCACTGCCGCGCCTGCCACACTGAACACTGTAAGAACAAATATATTAGTTTACCTACTTAGTGGTTAAAAAATATAATAATAATCTCACTGTTACTTCCAAAGCCCGATTTGGCAAACATTGCAAACAGCAATTATAATAAAATATGTATGTAATCATCTCGTTATAATTTAGATCTGTTATAATTTTACACTCGTGTAATTACGCCTCTGTGTTGCAACTGTTGCAATGTAATGGCGATGATTACCTACATTGTTGTTCATTGAAAAATTCAGTTATTACTTTTGAAGAAAATTTTCGTAATACAGTGTGTTTAATTAAATGGTTTTTTTAGTTATATTTAAGGAATACAATACTTTTTATACTCTACTACTAAGTTGATGGAAGAAATAATAAATATTCTTTAAAAATAAAAGGAGAAGCTGACTGACTGACTGACTGACTGACTGACTGACTGACATATCAACGCAGGGCCTAAACTATAAGGGTTAGAAACTTGAAATTTTGCACAGGGGTTCCTTTTATAACGTAGGGAAGCAATAAGAAAGGATTTTTGAAAATTCATCCCCTAAGGGGGTAAAACGGGGTGCAAATTTAGTATGAAACTTTGCAGTTTTCGAAGTCAAGTGGGCAACCCGAACGCGGGCAGACGTCGTTAATGGGTCTAATTCTACGCGAGCGAAGCTGCGGGCGACCACTAGTAGGAGTATATATTTTTTTTCTTCACTAAACTACGTAAGAAAGAATTTAACTTTTTGACTTTTTAAACATAAACGGGCAGTAGGTACGCATGGTTAAAATATTACAAATCTTAAAGGTAGTCACATAGAAATGTGCGTCTAAAACGTATTATATTTATGTTTTATTTACAAATTAACACGTTAAGGATTAAAACATGATAACGATGACGATTATTTTTAACACTAAAAGATTACAAAATACTTTCGCATTAAGATAAATTAAAAAAAATACATATAAGATAACGGCTTTTAATTCTTTGAAGCCCAAACAGTTACAAGCATATAAAGCAATGTCATATAAATTGTCCCATTAGCGAGCGAGCAAATGTCAGGATCGTGCGCGGCTGACGTAAGGGCCTTCGGCTTATGTGGATAACTGTGGATAACTGGCCACTCTATAGTAACTACCTGGTACTTACCGCTTCTGATATGATTGATCGGAGCTGGATAAAGCGGTGACAGCGCAGTGGCTCTCGAACTCGCCTCTTGTTCAGGTTTCAACCCAAGCGGCACGCACTAATGAGTTTTCTATGTAAAGTGATTTAATAAATTCAATGTAACCTGCTGTAACGGTGTATGAAAACATCGTGATGAAACATGACTGAGAGATAATGACGTCAAAGTCTGCCAATACGCAATTGGCCAGCGTGGTAGACTTCGTAGTCTAGTTAGTCGTCCTAACCCCTCCCATTCCAAGAAGAGACCCGTGTCCAACATTGGGCCGAAGAAATTGTGGCGGATATGATTGATACGCTACTAATATTTGCAAACCTTCAGTTAAAAAAAACATCGGATTTAGTATATTTCAACAACTGAAATAATGTGTGACAACAACGTGAATAAAGTAACTTAGCTTTTAGTGCCAACCCATGGTCCTGTATGTCTGTTTGTCCGTCTATATTATAAAAAAAGGTATTTGATAAATTTTGCCGATAAACTGCGAACCGAATAATCCAAAAAAAGATCATTCAGACTAAACACGACCTTGAACTACAATATAACATTCGATAAAATGAAACAACAATCAGTAAAACCTAACATCGCTGGCGATTCGAACAACTAAGCCTTTGCCATTTTTTTTTTTTTTTCGTGGGGAAATCCTCATGGATAACTCTCCGCATCGGGGGATGCGGGAGATTATGTCGGACTCCTACCGACTAAAACCCCACGGTATCCCTCTCTGTACCATTCTGCCGGGATCACGGGTACGCTTTCGCATTCTTCCGCGATCCCGACGGCGTTGGTCCTGTTCTGGACCCCTCCTCGTGTTAGTGACACCATATAAGTAGCACGCGCCACCTCGAGGCCTTTTGCTGACGGGGATATCCCCCGATATCCGCCGCCTAGGTCTCGTTTATGGAGGTCGCAGGAGGGCTTGATAGGCCCTCCTTCGACCTCCTGGTCTCCTGCTGCTGGTTTGGGGGTTATTTCGCTCCCTCTCCCTCCCGGCAGCTTCCTTCTGCGCGATAACTGATTCGCAGAAGGCGAGAACGGCTACCCACGATCTTTCGCTTTCAACCATGGCCTTTACCACAGCTGGAAGCGAAAGATCGGCCCCCACTGCTTGTACGAGATCAAGGCGCTGGGCGCTCCACGCAGAACACGCCTCTAGAGTGTGTTGCGCCGTGTCCTCCTCGCAGTCACAGTGGTGACACTCGGTAGTGGGTTCTATGCCCACAATTTTTTTGCCATACTCTAACCAAATCAACGTGCTAAGGAATCGGCCACATGAAGCAGCGCAACAGGACGTACCTGCTTGCAACATCAACTTATCATTCAAATCCAAATCTACCGCAATTACGAGTGCCTGCGTAATAATTCGCGTTGTGTTGCGATATTACATACGCATACAAATCTGCCGTAATAAATATTACTTTAAGCTTCTCATTAGTGTCAGTCTGTGATAATAATGTGTTTTGATTTAACTAAGCAGTCTGGTTGTTCGAAGAACTGTTAACCGGCGACCGGTTGCAACTTTCAACTTACTAGTGTTGGCAAATGACAAGGGAAATATTATATACATTTGTAGAGACATGAAGAAAAGCAATGAAATCAGACTAAATTGCACAATGTGAAACAGTTAAATCAAAAAAGACATTATTGTTTTCTTATTGGCATTATGACTGAGATTCATTCGACCTAAACTTATACACAATATCAATGTGACATTCAAGGAAACTCAAGTCAGAAAAGCGTCAGTCTGCGTTAGTCATAGAGATACATAATCGCTTGCGTCAGTTATAAATCAGATAATTTAGAACAATGCGACCATCATTCGTAAATTACATGAACAAATTCCGCAAGATTTACGAGAAAGCAATCTGTTATAGCCTAGTATTCTTCATAACACCTGGCTTTTACATCTTCGAACTGACCGTCGTGAAACCTTCAGTGGTAAAAGTATACCAGCTCAGTCTGATAGAAGAAATTTTCCACGTCATCTGTTCAACATTCTGTTTCATTAATATCGTTGGCAACATGGTGTTCAGTATATTCACTGATACCAGCTTGAAGAAATGTGACGAGGGAGATAGCTACTGTGATATTTGCAAAAGCAAACGCCCCGCCAAAGCTTGGCATTGCAATGGCTGCAACGCTTGCATTCTTCGACGTGACCACCATTGCTTCTTCTTCTCAAGATGCATCGGACTTTACAATCACAGATACTACGTCATCTATCTCGGGTATATCTTCATTTCGATGGTTTATTCCATTTACTACAATTACTTATTCGTCGCTTCCAAGTTTGATGACTACGGGTTTGCGATCTCCGCTCTTCGAATTATTAACCCTGTGTTCAGAAATATGGTACCCGAGCCATTGGATATGAGGGACTTGTGTGTTCTGTTAATATTTTTGAACCTTGGACTAGTTATTTGGTCAGGAGGCCTCTTTTGGTTCCATATGCGGAATGTTCTAAGAGGGGTGACTGCTCACGAGTACCGTAGGAGTGGAACGAGAAATGAGAATACATGGAAGCAGAATTTGAGACTTGTGTTTGGTGTTAAATGGTATTGGGCTCTTCTGTGGCCTTTTGCTGAAAGTCCATTGCCCAAGTCTGTCGGAGCTTGTGTAAATTAAGGTTGAAATATTGATATATCAAATAAAAAAGTACCCATACTAATGTGTTACATTCATAATATTACAATTTATATAATTTATATTAACATAGTTGTACAAATTTGATCAGAATTTGGTGGCACTTTCAAAAATTTCAAAAATCATCTGTCCATCTTTTTAATAAACCTATTTAGTCTAAAACTAATTTACCATATTAAAGTCACTATGCCTTACAGAATATGTTTTTAAATCATTTCCAGACATATTAGATTTATATATAAAGAGTTCGCCCAGGGCAGTACCACCGCTTACACTTCTTTATAGGCGACCATCTTAGTTCTCAAGGGCAGCAACACATTTGTGACTGACTTGGAAAGATACTCGTACTAACAATTACTAACTGGACTATTACTAACACCAACTAACAAGACTAACTATCATTAATAGTCCCCAGTGCTCATACCCACTAACGAACAGATCAACTAATGTTCTTATTAACTCTCTCAACTAACTGGTCTAACCACCCAAATCTCTAATTGAGTCTTGTTCAAAGTCACAATTTCCATGGGCGATGCTGCAAGTTTATTTGCTATCTTATATCCATATAAAAAAATTTGATCCACACTCAAAATATCACGCGTAATGTCGTTCATACGACCATTTCCTCCGATACCATATACAACCCCTGTTACCGCAAATATTATCGTAGCGAATGACCTACGCTGTCTATTTTTTTTTTTTTTTTTTATTTATTATTGTAGGGACTTTGTCGCTGAGCGACCACATCGTCCCGTAAAGGAATAACAAAATAACATTAACAACACATAATTATGACTACCTATTTTCTAAGGCCCAAAACAACTAACTTATACAGCACCTTGGCCTCATCCGACATAGGAGAGGACAAAATGCTGTTAAGCAAACCAATCTGCATTGTCTTTGCCATCATTAGACTCCTGTAAGAGTCCGTCCGGACACACTCCGTCAAAATGTGTTGGACATCTTCAACTCTGCGGCAGTCATCGCAGTCAGGAGAAGGTACTTTTTTCATAAGGAATGCGAATTTATTTGACGGGATGTGTCCGGATCGTAATCTTAATATTGTTACCAGATACTGTCTACTACACATTGTCTGATCAATCCATGGAAATCCCGATATTTGTGGCTGAATAGTTCGATACCAGATGCCTTTTTCCAGTGAACGTCTATCAAAATATTCCTGCCAGGATACACGACTTTGTTCTCTAATTAATTTGTAATGTTCTGAAAACACCGGTACTACCGCCAAGGGGACTCCGTTTTCCGTGGCTTGTTTGGCTAGTAAGTCTACTTCATCATTTTCTTCCAGATTAATATGGGATGGAATCCATTGAAGTATTATTTTTTTATTATTGGATAGCAAATTTAAAATCGATTTTATTATTCGATAGGCAATCGGTAGTCCTCTCACATGAGAGGAACAACGAACCAAGTGTTGCAGAGCACTTTTACAATCTGTGAGGATAACAAATTGATCGTAATTTATCGAAGCAATATACGACAGAGCTTCTTCAATTGCAATAAGTTCTAAGTGCATAATAGAAATATGAGTTTCGATTTTAAATTTCATGCTACATCCCAAGCTAGAATCCAAAAACGCTGAACCTGCACCCTTATCGTCTTTGGATCCATCAGTGAAAATTTTATGCCAACCATCATAATTGTCTTTTATAAATTTAATACAAATAGATTTTAAATGTATAATACGATACGTTCGTTTAGCTTGGGAGATATTGGGGATAGACTCACGTATTACGTTTTGTAGTGGAATATTACTAACCCAAGTGTCCAATGAATACATATCGAGTGTACTGCTGTTGTATACAGGGACTGAATTTAATGTGTTTAGCGAGCTAACAAGCAACGGACTTTTTTTATTATACCAATAACGAACATGACTAAGAGATGCCAACATTTGTATTAGGTTGGTGGTCTTAGCTTTAGCAAAAGATTTAGATTTTAAGAAAAACTTTTCGGCCAGATATCGTCTACGAAATTGAAGTGGTGTGAGGCACAATTCATTCTCCATCACGTGGATAGGAGTGCTCCGTATAAAGCCACCAATTACTCTTAAAGCTATATTTTGAATCCTGTCCAACTTTACTAAATTTGATAGACTGGCATTATCATATAAAAAACTGGCGTAATCAATTCTACTTCGTACCATTGATGTGTATAAGCGTCTTAAATGTTTTGGGTGAACTCCCCAACCTGGTCCAGATAAAACTTTCAAAATATTGATATATCTAGCAACTTTTTGACTTGTCTCATTGATATGTTTTCCCCATCTGAGCGAACTATCCAACCACAAACCCAAGTATTTAACATGACTAACCGTAGGTAGTAAATGATCATTAATCTTAAATTCTATTGTCCTCCTAAAGCATCCTTTCCTGAATATACACAATTTGCTTTTTGTTGGAGATAATGTTAACCCCATACTACATAAAATATCATAAAGATCTTGACAAGCAACATGTAATTCTCGAATGGCAAGATCCAAGTTGTTTTTTGATATATATAAGACAATATCATCAGCATATTGAGAAATATGTACGTTCTGTATAATTTTACCTATATTTATGGTAGCTATGTTAAAGAGGAGTGGGGATAGTGGATCTCCTTGAGCCAAACCAGTTCCTGATGATCTTATAATATCCCTACCTTCAGCTGATATTTTTAACTTTCTATTTTTTAAATAGTTCCAAAGATACAAGCACAATTTAGAACCTACCCCTTCCTTATCTAGAATATACAATAGTTGCCTTATATCAACATTGTTATAAGCATTATTAATATCAATGAAACAAGCTGCAGTTAATGAGTCTTGGGAAAAGCCTATTTGAATTTGAGTAACCAGATGAGTCAGATTTTCAACACATGATCGGGCTTTGCGAAAACCTATCATGGACTCTGGAAATAGAAGCTTTTTTTCGAAATACCATTCTAATCTTTTATTCAAAATCGAGTGAAAAATTTTGCACAAACAGGATAACAAAGAAATTGGTCTCATTTGAGGCTGTGAGTTCAACTCTCCGGATTTTGGGATTGGCACTATCTTTATCTGTCGCCATTGAGTCGGTACAAAACCGGAACTGAGACAGATATTATATAGCTTAACTAACATATTTTTAGCAATTAATGGTAAGTTTTTAATCATAGAAAATGATATCTCATCATTTCCAGGTGCTGTGTCTGACTTTTTAGTTGAATTTTCCAATTCCTGTATTGTTATTTCTGCTTCCAAATTTATATTGAATGAATGAAATTCTGGTTGCGGTGGACATACGAAGGCAGGGGTTAAAGAATAAAGAAGTTTTTGGGCATTTTCTAAATTTATACAGTTTTTAGCCGTGTTAAAGCAACAACCTTTCATCCATCTCATTTTCCGCCACATGACAGTAGGCGAGGCCGTCCCATCTATAGAATCACAAAATTCATACCACGATTTATTTTTACCTATTCGAATTATTCTTTGAGCATTACTTATTTTTTCTTTTAATGTGTCCAAATTTTGTGGTGACGGACATCTTCTTAATGTGGCCAACGCGCGACGACGTTCAGCTACCGCTTTTGAAATATCAGCATTCCAGTATGGTTTAGGGCTAAATTTTTCACATAAATGTTGTGGAACTGTTTTTACGGGAATAAATTTGTCAGCTGCCAATTGTAATGTCTGTTCAAAGATATCATAAAATTCTTGAGGACAAGTAGGGCTATCGAAATTAGCTAATAAACGTTCTATAAAAGTTGAATAGGAATTCCAATCACTATATTTAAAGTTTCTTTTTCTAATTATTTCTCGATTTACGTTTAAATAAGCGGAAAGTTTTAAAATAAGGTGATCGCTACCAAGACTCTCATTCATAACTGCCCAAGCAAATATTGTAGCTATATCTGAAGAAGCAAAGGAAATGTCAGGAGAGGATTGCTGTAATATACTATTGACAAGCCTAATTCTGGTGGGGTCTCTATTATTTAAATATATAAAGTTATGTTCTAAGCTACTATCGCAAATTTGAAATCCTCTTTGATCTGTCCTAAGAGACCAGTTAGTATGGTGTGCATTAAAATCACCTAATATTAAACTTTTTTTTTTAACACTTGAAAAGACATAATCCCAATCATTCTGGGTTGTGTGAACTGTAGGTGGACAGTAAACAGCTATTACATTCTCAATATGCCGACAGTTAAGTATTCTTACATGTAACATCTCAATTTCACTATTAGGACAACTGGACGGGCACAAAATACTTTTAATTGACTTATGAGTTAAAATTGCTACACCACCATAAGAGTCAGATCTATCAAGCCTATAAATATTATAGCTATTCATGTTGTAGATACTGCCTGGTTGTAGCCATGTTTCGCTTAATACTGCTATATGGACCTTTTCTTGAGTCAATAGTGCTTCAAGAGCCATAGTCTTAGGGCGAAGACTCCGACAATTCCACTGTATAATGTTAACATTTATATGAACAATGTTAACCATTATTAACGAACGCGTTAATCAACGAGTCCGCTGAAAATCCCGCCAAAACTTTGTATAAAACCCACTCCTTTAATATTGTAATTATCTGTTGTATTTTATCCTCTAACGAATTACTACTGATTATTACTCTGTACATTTTAATCAATAATCGTATGAAACTCATGTTCTTTACATCCTCTGAGTCACCATAGACTCGAGCGTTGTTCGGTGTCGTCTCCTTTGACTGTTCCGACTCCATCGGCTGTGCGGCTGCAGACGGGGCCGATAATCCAACGGGCGTCTCCGGTAGGGGGGGTTGTTTACGTCGTTTGGTAGCTTTACGGGACAGCGCGACTTTGTATGTGTTATTTTCTTCAGGTTCGGAAAACAGTTGCGACATAAGCTTCTCTCTCCGTGGTGTATGCATAAGATTTTCATACCTATCCTCATCAGATCCATGGTTATCGTGCGTCATAGGTTGCTTTGGCTTGTAATTCTGAGTAAGATCATGTGACTTGTTAAAGTCCGGAGTAGGCGGCACGTATATGGAAAGAGCTTTTCTATATGTGCAATTAAATTCAGACATCAACTCTCTAATCCTTTTCTCCTTTTTAAAAACCGGGCACACTTTTTGAAGTGCCATATGGTTCCCAGTACAATTCACGCAAACGAAAGTTGTGACTTGACAATTCTCATGATTCTTTGTACACTTAGGGCACACAGTTTTTGTTGACGGGCATTGTAATCTAGAATGACCAAATTTCCAGCAGCGGGAACATTGAGTGACTGGAAAAATGTAAGGAGCAACTTTAACTCTCAGACCATGGATATATACAAATGCAGGAAGGGATGATCCTCTGAAGGCTAGGCGTATGGCTTCGCATTTCACCCATCCAGTATTTATTTCTCCGTCAAATTTTCTTTTATTTAATCTTTTTGCTGATATGACTTCAGTGTCGCATGATAAGTTTTTAAGTATATCTTCCTCTGCCACATCTAACTCTATGTCCCTGATCACTCCATATGAGATATTTATTTCTGACGTTCTGTGACATCTCCACCCCAAGTCGTTAAATGCCTTACATTGAATGCATCGATCAGCATCGGCCTCTTCCTCAAATGTTATCAAAATTTTAAACTGATGTATGTATTTTACCCGATTAATCCCATTGATATTATTTTCCTTGAATAAGCGAGCTAAAGCAAACTGTTTCGGCAAGGTTTCACTACTTGTAACTAATAGTTGAATTATTTCATCTTTCTCTGGCCTACCCGAAAGCCGGCTGGCTTTACGGCCGCGAGATACCGCCTTCCATCCTTCCTCTGACGAACTTTCTTCACGCATTCTTATTCTTTTTCTATTAATTTCTTCCGTCTCGATCTGTCTTATTTCGCCACATGCAATATTCTCTCCAACAAAAACAACTTCATCTCGTTCGTCTAATCCGACATCTGCCACGCTTAATTCACCCGAACCACTCAAATCACACGGATCATTGTTCATTGCGCATGAGCCGCAAGACGCGGCGGCCGGCCGGCGGAGCCGCGCTTATTGTAGGTAGTAAATATTTTAACCTTTTAATTCGCACGACACAACGCATTCGCTTAAGCTGCGAAGTCGAACTGTCTATTTATAGCAAGCAGGACGGTGTAGCGGGCGGCCGCACGTAACAGTTACATAAACAGGAACCGCACGCGCTGCTCGCTCGCGCCGGTGTGACGTGCGGCCGGACAGTGTGCATGCTTTGAATTACAAAACATAGAGATTGTAGATAGAAAGACGATAACACTTGATTCATAATATTTTTATGAATATAACACGGCAAACGAGCATGCAGTAGTACCACCTTTTCGCTTACTATGAAACAAGACTTAAACTGGGACTAGAAAAGTTAGATAGTAATTAAAATTACTTGAACTTAATAAAAAGCACGGGATTTAATTTTAATTTACGTACATAGTTATCAATCAATATTAAATCAAACGAGCATGCAGCATGCCACCTGTTGACCTTTCAAGTTAATTTGACATAATTTGTAGACATTTAAATTATCTGTGGCAAAGTGCTATAAGTCCCTTTTGTAACCTACATTGAACTGTCAACTTTAAAGATCCCCCTTTTGTTCGTGTAATAGTTCAAAAAGTTTTTAATAAAAGAAGACTGAACCCAAAATTCACGTTTTATTGTGCTGTGTGCATTTAGTGCATTTTTCACCGCCTATTTCGATTAGCAATCTATACTCATAGAATACTCTTTAGAATATCTAACTATAGTATCGCAATATGAATCAATATTTCACCCACTTCCACTGAAGCTATCGAGCTGAAATTCGGCACACATACTTGGTTCCGATGACAATGCACGAAAATAAAAAAAAGTTGGAAAAGCTTTTTAAAAAAAAATTTTTTTACTATACTGTAAAAAAATTTTTTACTATACTGTAAAAAAATTTTTTTTTAAAAAGCTTTTCCAACTTTTTTTTATTTTCGTGCATTGTCATCGGAACCAAGTATGTGTGCCGAATTTCAGCTCGATAGCTTCAGTGGAAGTGGGTGAAATATTGATTGCAAGATTCCAGGACATACATACATACATACGAGTGAAGTTAAATAAAAGCTTTTAATTTCCTTTCAAACAATACAAAATTCGTAAGGTGCATCCATCCATCCATCGACCTGCCAAAGACCGTGGATACAGTCCTCTCCACCAGCGCCTCTGCACCTGGTCTTGCTGATCCAGCGGTTTCCCCCTTCTTCAGGTCATCGGTCCACCTGGTAAAGGCATCGCATACGATCTCCCGCTCGCGCTGTAAGCAGTCGAATTGGCTGTAGCATAAACTGCACCGTTAGCTAGGAACAACGGTTATAATGGCGCCTCGACCAGGATCGGATAGTATAAAGGACCTTACATTTTAGACAATATCTCTACCCCACATACTTACTCATAGCCGGTTATTTCTGGCTACTGTTTATTTATTTTATGCTATGACTAGTGGACGCCCGCAACTTCGCTCGCGTGGAATTAGACATTCACTAACTTCAAAAATGGCAAAGTTTCATAGTATCTTTGCACCCCCGTTTTACCCCCTTAGTGGGTGAATTTTCAAAAATCCTTTGTTAGTGCTCCCCTACGTTATAAAAGGAACCCCTGTGCAAAATTTCAAGTTTCTAACCCTTATAGTTTAGGCCCTGCGTTGATATGTCAGTCAGTCAGTCAGTCAGTCGGTCAGTCAGTCACCTTCTCCTTTTATATATATAGATATGGAGCAATGTGCTATATGAAAATACTAGTAACCGTAGTATTTCGCTACGTGACCAAATCAGGATTGATGAAATCCGTAGACGAACAAAGCTCACCGACATAGTTCGCAGGTGTAGTGCTCCGTGTCACCCTTGTCATAAAGGGTACGTTAATTGGCTCGTTACCACACCAGTGCGTCAGCAAACGTCCGTTCTCGCCCGTGGCTAATACGTGACTGTTTACGTCACTCCCGTGTGCTCGAGACAACGTCATGTTTAACAGATTATATATAGATCGCATACACTACATCCCTTCCTTATTATAAATTTAATAATCGAGAACATAGTCCACATTAAGATAGCAAACGAGCTCGCAGCACCACCCATCCATTTGTTAATTAAATTAATTTTTTTTTTTTTTTTTACTTTTTTATTTTTTTCAAAGTTCACTAACATTGCAATTGGAGAATTAAATATTTCAATCTTACTTACATATGAAATGCATACTTCTATGTATTTTCATTCTAAGATGAGTTACCTTCTGGTACTGTATACGTAACCATAATTATTTGTCTAATTAACACCAAATGTACGCTTTCAAACGTAAGATTTAGAAAAATAAGCAAAATTTGTTTGTAAACGCCGTGCCCGCCGCGAGCACGTTCACTCCTGAAGATGATCATCACAAGAGACCGAAACCAGTCGGACCATTCTCGACTCAAACCACACGTGAGTAAGCCGGTAACTTCAACCATGAATATAGACACTCACGAATCGTTCAGTAATAAAATTTGTTTCGTTTACAACTGACGTTGGGCTTATACCGGCTGATAGCGTGTACGCAATGGTCTCGCTTATCTTTTTCGCTCTAACATAATATGAGTATCTATGTTATTTTTCTTTCGCATTGCCAATCTATTAAGTATTATAAACCTATGAAGGACACCAGTTGATCAGATCGTTAGTAACAGTCCAGCCAGCAACCGTCAGCAAGTCGCTTCATGTCAGACATAAACACGACACGCGCCGCGTTTGATGCGTTGGTGGCGTATTTGTAATATAATGAGTATTGTTTTTTGGATTAGTCATCAACGGATATCATATACTATATAGTCGCAATTGCAGTCAGTAGGAAGTACTAGGTTTCTAGTTGTGTTTTCACAAAGCCTAAGATTGTATTCGATCTTGTAAACTGGCATGTTACACCATCCGGATGTCGATACTATATATTCAAGCATGTTTTTAAAATGTCCATACATGCATATGAGACTCCGACACCCATAGCACAGGTCAGTACCCAGTTTAGGGTCCATGATTTTTATTTATTTTTTATTTAATAAAGTATCGCTCTAAAAATCCATATGTAGATCTCGTAGATTTATGAAACAACTAGAAATAAATGAGCTAGGTACCTATCTCACGACGAGTAAGTACATTCCTTACTACTACATCCATCCTTCAAAAGTGTTGGATACTCGGCGTGCCGTTTTCTATCACCGTTACAATGGCCCTATCCCAATACATAAGTCACAAAAAGGTATTGAGTAAAGAAAAATATCAGTATAAAATAGACATTAATTGATACGGACATAGGCCTTTCCCAAAATGCAGGCCTCCAAAGCAATGCCTACGGAATGTGTATTAGAATTTATAATAAGATATCCGAACCTATACAAAACTTGTTGATTTTTTTTTTTTTTTGACAGCATAATCTAAGTGACCCATTAATTTACCTACTATGACATTTGCATACCACAAAGTGGTAAGAGTGAGGGACTACCTTTAATTGTAGCATCAAATTGTGCTACTTAAAATATGGAACGTACTTACAGCAAAGCAGCGTAGTTTCCGACACATAGCATAGGTACCGACAACCTTACCCTTCGACGGCTGAGCAACCATACCCTTCGTTGGCCGCGTTTGGCTTTTTATAAGCACGGTCGGGTAGTTGACCGCTTAGTGAGGGTCGATCGTGCACCGTCCTCGGCTGCACCTTGGACTTTTTCAGGATGTAACTTTTCTTTAGTAGGTAGGCATTATCCAATCATTTGTAACCACTGGCTGTTGCAGCTGTCACCGTAGCACCGCGACCGCCTAGCGCACCTGTAACACGACGCATCAAATGCGCCCGTCCGACGATGCATCTTGTGCAGACACGGGTATTCCCATTACAAGTGCTATATCCGATCTAGGCTTACGCCACGCAGCGCAAGCGTCTCCAGGCCCAGCCTCGCCCTGCGAGAAATCACAGGAGCGGGGCGCTACGTCCGGAACGCGGTGATAGCGCGCGACAGCAGGCTGGACGTGTTATGTATAACCGCGCCGACAATGGGCCACATCCTCACCTAAGAGGGACAGCGCCGCTGCACGCGCGCAACCCTGAAGGCCGACCGCTACATAGAGAGCTGTTGGACCTTCTTCCCTCCGACCATCTAGGGGGAATTCGTGACATACGGCTAGTCGCGTGCGCGACGTACGACTGGCTCTCTCGCTCAACAGCGGGGAAGTCACCAACGGGGTTTACCCCTGGAGCAATTTCCCGGATAGAGGGGATCTCCCCTTATTCCGAATTCCCTCAGCGCAGGAGTGCCTACAGCGCCGCGCAAGAGGAGGAAAGGTGACAGACCTGTCTGGTATTCCCACTACGAATCCTGTGCAAAAGGGAAATAACCTGGTGACCATCATCTTTTCCATTGCTTAAATCTTAAAGCAACTGTAGCGTTGTCTCCTTCGAAATTCAGCTTTTCCGGAGCTGGCAATAAGTTTGTAATTTTCGTGGTAGGTAGATATGGGGCGACCTAGAACTGAAGTAAATCTTGGTAACTACAAGTTTACAGTATATTATTAATTCATCCCCACATCTACATACAGTCAACTAGTATCATAATGCATTTACTGCCTGATACGCAATCACGTACGATTTACAATTTCATGTAGGTTCGCACTACCTAAACACATGATCACATACGATTTACAATTTCATGTAGGTTCGCACTACCTGAACACACGATCACGTACGATTTTCAATTTCATGTAGGTTCGCACTACCTAAACACACGATCACGTACGATTTTCAATTTCATGTAGGTTCGCACTACCTAAACACACGATCACGTACGATTTTCAATTTCATGTAGGTTCGCACTACCTAAACACACGATCACGTACGATTTTCAATTTCATGTAGGTTCGCACTACCTAAACACACGATCACGTACGATTTTCAATTTCATGTAGGTTCGCACTACCTAAACACACGATCACGCACGATTTACAATTTCATGTAGGTTCGTACTACCAGTTACACACGATCACGCACGATTCACAATTTCATGTAGGTTCGTACTACCAGTTACACACGATCACGCACGATTCACAATTTCATGTAGGTTCGTACTACCAGTTACACACGATCACGCACGATTTATAGGTTCGTACTACCTAACACACGATCACGCACGATTTACAATTTCATGTAGGTTCGTACTACCAGTTACACACGATCACGCACGATTCACAATTTCATGTAGGTTCGTACTACCAGTTACACACGATCACGCACGATTCACAATTTCATGTAGGTTCGTACTACCCAACCTATTCTTGCTATCTGCGAAAACTATTGATGATAGAATAAAAATTAAATAATGTACTACGACTTTGCAGACACCTCATTATTTACAAAAGTGTCGCGATACCATATATCCAACTACTGTAGTTATGCCACTATAACAACTTTTTTACATTTTAAAAGTTGATATAATTTGCTCAATATAATCAAACCACATTATTCATACCTCTGTATCAGTCCTTATCGCATTAAATGATATTTTATTAAAGACCGTTTCAATACCCGTAAAATACAAATTGTTAAAATCGGAAATTCCATTCAAAACATACCAATAACGAATTTAAAATGTCCGTCTAAGGAAAATAATGCATTTATAAAATAAAGCGGTGTGGGTGGCCCCGCGCAGCGTAGTCTCAGATATATTACTTAAAGGATGAATAGAATTGATGAATTGCTTCATATTAGCAACAAATGTTTGCAGTCGAATTAATTAATAGAAACATAGGATATGTAGGTACCCTTCATCTCGATGATCCCCGAAGAGTATCTGTATCCATGTTACATGTCACACATGTCCACAATACAGATTAAAATCTTTTCGTTTTACACCCATATGAGCAATTCTTCAGGTAGGCAATCCATTTCACACAGTACAGATTAAAATCTATACGTTTTATCCCTTTAAGAACAATCCTTCAGGTAGGTGTAAGTACCTGGTTATGAGTTTATGATACAATTTATTTATTTATGATTTTGTTATCACTGAAATAAGAGCCTATATCATCATGTCTACTTGAAACTTATATAATAATAATATAACTTAATATAATATGCCTTGGCCAAAGGCAACGAGTTTTTTGTAGTAACTTACATAAAAAATGCTGTAAATTCAATCTATTTATAAAGCGTATTTTTTTTTTTATGTATTGGAATGAAATACAGCACAGGTAATACAACAAAGAGCCTACCTACTCTTTTTGAAATTCATAGGTATTTGTGAAATTTAAATTTTTATTATAACTAGGTAAATATAAATAAAATTTTATTTTTGAAATTAAAAGTATTTGTGAAATTTGTGTAACGAAAATTGTAATTATTGTGCTTGTATTATTTTTCATGGAAATAAAGGGCTATTTTATTTTTTATTTTTATAATATAATATGCATGTT
Organism: Carterocephalus palaemon; assembly: GCA_944567765.1. Classification (NCBI taxonomy): domain Eukaryota; kingdom Metazoa; phylum Arthropoda; class Insecta; order Lepidoptera; family Hesperiidae; genus Carterocephalus; species Carterocephalus palaemon. The sequence goes on from OX155643.1 coordinate 14,215,796, forward strand.
CTCTGTGTAAGTTGTGCTTCCTTGTAAGTGACATTTTCACTCTGGCACACAACACCATTTAATGTAATTCGTATAATAATCTGTGAAATGTTGTTGGGATGCCTTAACTCTAATAATTAAATAAATACAAGAAATCAACCTATCTAGGTCAATACTTAGTACCGTTAGGTATGGCTTATTAAATTACCAGCTTTAGTTGTAATTCATTAAAATTATTGATTACTAAAGTCATAGCCTCGAATAAATAATAGCATAACTAGTGTTGCCGCTGTTGTTCCGGTATAATATTACTCAAAACAATATAAAACCACCACACAGTTTACGGTAAGTAGTTGTAATGTATTGGAAAACAATGGCGGTTACATACATGTTACGTACGGACAATTCGATTGGTCGCGTAGCGGTCCCACGAACAAGACATTCCGTGCCTAACATTGGACGGGTCTCTCACCACTCTAGATTTAGTTTAGTAATAAGTTAAAATGTAATTTTCTATTGAAGAAAATTAAATAGTTTATAGAACTTAACGTCTCGACCACCTAATTTCACCCTGCCGCCGATATGTAACTTACATACCTACACGATACATAATTCTAAGTGTTCACTGAGTGCGATGCGTTATAGTGAAGAGTAGGACGCGAATCATACATGAGTTTGTAAGAGTAGCCTATTTTTTTTTTTGTAATGAGCGCGCACAATGTCCCACCTCAAATGAGGCGAAGTGTATATTGTTCGTCGCGATACATTTGAAGTACTGACTAGAACAACTAGGAATTCGAACTCAATTTTATGAATAATAAAAACTGTAATAAATTGTTTACAATAATCTGCCGCGATACCTGCCTACCGCATAGCAATGCCGCGACACGATGATTAGGTAATCGGGATCCTTATGGACAGAGGTATGTATATTTATTTTATGTTGATCCATCAGTAATTTAACAAACAATCATAAAGTAATAAACATCCAATGCATAAAGTTCTTAGACCATCCAATTTTATTTATGTACCTACATACTTATTCAACCTTCCTCTCTTCGTACTTCGAAAAAATATTTTTAATATTTTTAATTTACCACTAACCTTTTATTCTCGTCGCCATATGTAGTGCTCCGTGTCACCCTTGTCATAAAGGGTACGTTAATTGGCTCGTTACCACACCAGTGCGTCAGCAAACGTCCGTTCTCGCCCGTGGCTAATACGTGACTGTTTACGTCACTCCCGTGTGCTCGAGACAACGTCATGTTTAACAGATTATATATAGATCGCATACACTACAGCAGGGTTAGCAATTTGAAGTGGTAATGGGCACGTCGTTCAAAGGACTGATAACCGGTGGGGGAGAAATGTCCTCGAATGGAGACCACGACTCGGAAAAGGAGGTCGCCTTTCGAAAAGGTGGACAGACGATCTAATGAAGACGGCGAGAAACCGCTGGTATCAGAAGTCACAGGACCGGTCGGAGTGGTATCGTTTAGGAGAGCCCTATGTCCAGCAGTGGACCTCAAAAGGCTGATGGATGGATGGATGGATATGGATGGTAGTACGGATAAATAAATTATTGAAATCAGCCGTCATAAAATGGCCGTCGGACTAGGTTTGTTATTTCAACAGACAGCAACTAACAGTCGTTAATCCATTTAGATTTTCGGGCAGCCTAAAATCTTCCGACAGTCGGAGCCACTAACCCCCTGCCTAACAGTACGAGGTCCGTACACTATGGTGGACTATGCTCCAGCCTTAGGCCCAGACAATAGCCCGCTAATTGTCCGAATGCAGCCAAAAAACATTAAGCGCTTCAAACCATCAATCACAATTATAATCATCAGAATTAAACACAGGTCGTTAAGCTCTGTCGTAAATCATCGCAGACTCGACACGACTGCGACATTTCAGTCTCACGCCGCTTTGATGCTATACAAATACGTCTGGTGTCGTGACGTTGGTTAAATGATCCTCCGTACTTCTTACTGATGGATTGTCTTGAGACAATCATAATGGTACTGACCATTTTCGAACTGAATTCTCTTGAAAATGACCGATCTACTTATTAGGCTTATTAGGTCGGACTGTTAATTATTAGTTATTTCATGACTAAATAAGGTTTCTTTTATATACCACTAAAGATATTATAAAATTAAGTACCTTTCTTATTTTGTGTTCACAAATTGTTTCACAATTATTGTTTACAATCACTGCTCCTGATTTAATTTTGTCGTTGATAAGTTGAATGCTGCTATCTCAGAATGCAGGTGATTTGAGGTTATGTAATTGCAGGTCTAATGGAAGTGGCGCAGGCGAGTCCACCTTAGTCGACTCCAGCTTTTCCGGCAAAAGTGAGGGGTTCATAAACAAGGAATATGAAAGTATACATGATTAGCTAGTATGCAGGAAACCATAACAACGGACCCTTTACCTTTCATTTGTGACCGAAAGATTATATCCAATTGACACAACAAAATATTTAACTATGCTTAGTTTACGGAAAATTATGAAATGTCAATAGTGAAGATGAAGGACCTTGACTGCCAACCTGTGGGGCTCCAGGTTCAAATTCAGACCGGGACAGATATTTATTTCGCAGATTAATATTTTTACTCTATGTTAATTGGTAATGGTGCTGGTTGGTAATTTGTGAAATGTTGTTTTCTGTGTGTCCGTCCGTACACAGGCGTAGGTCTACCGAGAGGCTGCGTTTAGATTACTTGACTTTGTATTATATAATGCTGATTTTGAAACTAAAACTATCTAAAACAACAAATAAATCCAAACAGCTGCTATAAAGTGCGTAGCTAATGGCTAACGGAATCACATTTCCGGTGTTTCTCGAAAGCGCGGTCCTTGGGAGTGTCTACCGGCGCAGAGTTTAATAGTTAACTCTGTAATTTAATACGTCATTTGTTAGTTACATTTTGATCAGTTTTGATGCAACTGTCGTAATGAATCCGGAAAGGTGTTTTACTATAAAAGGTTTTTTACACTTAATATATTATCTATTGCATCTATCCATTTGCAGTGTAACACTGCAACATATACATATCTAAGCATAGTATTGTGTACCTACTTTTAAGTGTCTATTGTTTGTTTGTATCATATTTGTATATGTTGTAGTGTAATTTCTGCAATAAACGTTATTCTATTCTATTCTATTGCTATCTCTCATGACATCATGCCTGCATTTCACTGAAGAGGTAAGCTGAGGTGTAAAACACTTCTTTACTGGTTTAAGTCTCACGTAATAGGTTGTGAGCCGCCTTCACCGAACATAAATCTAAACTTCGAGCTACTACTGGTAGAATAACACAATATTTGACTAATCCGGGATCAAACTTAGCTTAACTTAGGACCTCTTAGCATTCACGCTTGCGACTACTACATCAATACAGACATGCGATTATATACCTCATTACAAACATTAATTAATTACGGATATATCGTTGTAACAGTAGGCGCGGCTTCGAGCGGATGCCACCCGGTTGTAAGTACCATAGATAATATCAGATGTTGAATATTAATGGTTGATGGTCGCAGGATGGAAATCGTTAAGCTTTCCGCTATTAGCGAACTAGATGTGATTAGGTCGAATTGACTGGCAGGATAGCTATAAATGAGATATTTGATCAATTTGATGATTGCCGCATCCTTATTATTACTACAAATCAAAAAATAAGGAGAAATACGGATTCCTACAATTTCTCTTTATAAAATTATCTCAATCTGTGGGGAAGAAAAGTCGTCGAATGGAGACCAAGACTCGGAAAAAGAAGCACAGGTCGCCTTTCGACAAGGTGGACGGACGACCTGAAGAAGACGGCGGGAAACCGCTGGATTCAGAAGGCACAGGACCGGTCGGAGTGGTGTCGTTTAGTCCTATGTCCAGCAGTGGACCTCAAAAGGCTGATGGATGGATGGATAGGTTAATTGTTTTAAATTAAAGAAAGATGTGATTATTTATGTATTTATGTATGTTCGTGCCCGATTCTGTGATAAAGACTAATTTTGTTCAATCCAAAGGTCGTCGACGTCAACGTAATACCGTGTAACTGGAAAGTTGCGTGTTTAGCGACTTTCGCTTCAGTGGCCATGCGTCCAATTTGTACGAGTATGGAGCGATTAGGCGCACGCGAATTTGACCGCTAAAACCGAGTCATATAACACAATTCAGCGTAACGATTATTTAAAGTATGCATCAGCTCGCGGTTATGCACTGGTTGTATCGATTCTGTGTTTCCGCGGTTTTCTAAACGCTTTCTGGATTTGAATTGCATTTGCATAAACACTTGGAATTGTTTTAAGGGCAACTAAATGATATAAATAATTAGATAGTTACCCAATGTAGGGCAATTGTTGCTGTAAGTGAAGATAATCTATGCTTCACTAAGAGTGTTAATTACATAGCATCAAATTATTTGGACAACCCTATCCTAACATCGTACATATCCATCCAAAACCAATGTCATAATAAAATTATTGGTAGTAGAACAAATGACAAATTGTTACAAATAAAATAAATAAATATCATGGAAATCTCACAAGTGGCCATCCTGTGCCAACCCAAAACTAGACAGAGCCTGTACTATGGGTGTCAGAGACTTATATACATACAGACAGATAATGTGCACCAAAAGAATAAAGATACATACATACCATACATACATTCTTACATAGATATTTCTTAAATACATACTCATATAGACATCCAAAACATTTACATGTGTTCGTCACAGGATTTTAATTCTGAGCGGGATTCAAACCCACAACCCCCGCAGAAAACTACCACTGCCCCACCGGGCCAGTCAAATGATAGTGATATCCCAGAATTGAGTAAATGATGAGTCATAGTAAGAATTAGTCTAGTAAACTGCTTTACATATCTTATCTAACTTAAATTAGCATATGGGATTTAAATGTCATATTACAACCCAAATGTGCTGATATTTTTTAAATGGCGAAATGTCTCATGATCGAATTAGCAAACACGAGTAAAAACATTGTTACATTCAGATGCTCACGAAGTCCACGAGCTACAGAGTTGTAACCAAAGTGTTGTAAACTTTAGTCAAATCAAGATCAAAAGATGAACAAACACTTCTTGTTGACTGACGCCTGTAATCTGCATTATACAATATCGATAGATGAACGAAACATCAATGTTGTGACATGGATATAGACAATTTCCGATTCAATGACAAAACTATTTCACAGACCATTGATTACGTGAAATAGGTTTGTTGGCATGGTAATGTTTGAAGTGCAATGGTTAGCGATATAATTTTACGCTAAAATACTCATTGTTGAAGCTCGTCAAGCGAATGATTGGATTGGAAATGACGTGGATATTACAAAGGTTTAGGAACGGCCATGATAGATATTAAGTTATCAATTCTGCAGTCATACCCTAGGCTTACTAATGAACATCCTTAGCACTAATGTTTCAAACTCATCAGCACTTAAATGACTCAAAGTGATTCAGTTATTTATTGACCTAAATGATTAAGATGATAGCAAAATATCTCTGTCCACCGTCAATGATATTTATATAAAACCTTTTGATTTTACTTCAAGAATGTTCAGACCTTAACAAGAACATATTATTATCTTCAGGATCAATAGCTCATCCTTTGCTGTAAATTAATCAGTTTAGAATAGCATTAATATATCTCTTCTCTTTAAGTACTTGCCTAGACTTTCGTTAAGCGTGTGTAATCACCTCATAGCGAAATAAATTATTTGACTTTGACTTTGACTTTGACTTACCGAGAGTCTTAGATTCGATTCCCAGCCATACATCTGTGTGGTCTGATATTGCCGTCCACTCCAAATATTTTTCTTCTACATAATGTTTCTCACGTCAAACAAACCTTGATCTATCTTGACGCAATATAATATAGTGCAATGTTATGACACAGTCGATCAATTTCCGATCGACAATGGCTCATCAGTTACATCACTATTCCGACAGGTGCGATTAGACCCGTTCTAGTTGTGAAACCGCATTCGCACTTTGATATTTAAAAAATTGTTTGCACAAAGCCTTTCTTTTTTCAGAGATTCAGAATGGACAAGCCAGACGGATAAATAGTAATACCATCACGATTTGCACGACACTATCGCAGTTCGACTAAATTAAATGAGCAAAAAAGTGGCAATGGGCAGGCCACGTAGTTCGAAGGAATGATAACCGGCGGGAAAGAAAAGTCCTCGAATGGAGAACACGACTCGGAAAAAGGAGCACAGATGGACAGACCGCGGGAAACCGCTGGATTCCACAGCCACAGCTGCGGGAGGTATAGGGCATACACCACCACGCTGCTCCATTGCGGATTGGTGGACCAATAACATACGACTAGCTAAATTATAGCACTGCGTTGCCAAGTGTTACGGTTAAACAAAAAGTAAAAATTACGTTATCAGAGTAACCGTTTATCTGGGTCTCGCCTTTTAATCTTGCAACGTGTTCCGTGGTTCAACAATAAAAAATGTTGCTAAACTAAGATTTACAAAACTGTTAAACTAACTTTAGCAACGGTTAGACGGTTTTTGAACGATTAAATAATCATTGTTCGTGATTGGTAATGGTGATTTGGGTTGTTGGTTAATAGATCTTAGACTTCCGCGGAGAAGGGTTGGTGGCATCTTATCAGAAGTGGGAGTGACAGCGACGAGGTCCAGTGATCTTATCAAAGGTGGGATTGACAGCGATGAGAGAGATGTCAACAGACTTGATGACCACAATTTAAATAGTAATTAATGTTGAAGACTGGTGCAGATTTATGTAACAGATATTTCTGGCGCAGACGTCTGAGAAGGAAATAATTTGCTCGATGTTGAGTTGATGAGAAATGTTAATAATAATGTCAGACCAATAACATGTATACAGAGCGTGGATATTGAGATTAAGACTCATACAAACCAAATATTTATACATATTAGTAAGGATACAGGATACAGTAGAACTAAATTAATTTAATAAAAGAAAACATTATACACACTACCATTAGTTTGACGCAAAACATATTTAATAGTTGGTTACCTGGATATGATAGCGTGTTATTTGTCACATGTCAGTTTAAACATTGGTTCAGATTAGATCAATGGTTAAAGAAATATTTATAGTTTTGACAATATAACCTTAATAATATTCAAACTTTAAATTAAAACAAAATTATAGTCAAATTTCGACCTGTATGTCGATGTCCCTCCTATAAAAACCTCAAGAGAACTAAGAAGGTAAAGTAAGCAGATGTTTTCGTGTGCAGACTCCTAGAATTTAATCGGAAGGTAGTTTATTACAGTTATTAAATTAGTACAACTCAATTGTCTTTCTCATGACAATGACAAAATATTCAAAAACAACCTCTCCGAAGCAACTTGATAGCCGTATAATCTATAGTCACGCTCTTACAATGTTATGCTTAACTTCTGATACCACCGTTACTCAAGCACCCGTTGAACTGATTCGTTTTTACCTGCAACAAGAAATCACAAATTAGTGTTGGAGTTGTTTACTAATGAAATGCATATCTGATTCATTAGATGTGCTTTGTTACTGGTAGGAACTGGTTTAGGAAGGAGGGCCTATAAGGTTTTATATGAAACCTATTTTGTTCCAGTTTGTCCGGGGCAGCACCGCCCGCCATGGTACCTAGTACCATTTCTGCCGTGTAATAATTGTTTTTAAAACAATTGTGGTCCGGTTGGAAAGGTGTGGTTTCCGGTTACGCTTCATAAGAGGGGATCATCTTAGTCCTCAAGGCTAGCAACACACAAGGCAAATAATCTGTGACTTGGAACGAGACTCTTACTTACAATTACTAGCTGGACTATTACTAACATCAACTAATAGGAGTAACTATAGCAGGTCTGACAGTGTCGGTATATGCAAGATCTCTCGCAGCCTTAGGAGACCTGGGGGCAGAAGACGGTGCTCTACATCTTCTGCCCCCGCCATAGATGGGCACTGCGCAATGCGCAAGCGATCCCGTGGTGCCTCATTTTATCATGGTGCCTGTAGGGTTTGTGGTGATCGTTGGGTCAATAAACACGCTTTTGATCACTCAATAGGTGGAGTAGGTAATGCGTCCTCCCCACGTCCGAACTTGCTCACTGCCGCTGCCCGAACCACATACATTACAGTACCGCTGAGTTTTAGTGGGTATTTTAATGAGACTAAATACCTGTCTGTTTATGACCTCGACTGGTACACGCAGGATGCGTAAACGCAATTCCTATCAACAAAAAAAAGGTGCATGCCCAAAAAAGTCCGGCAGAAATCTATAAATTCTTAAGGACTTGATCATGTTGATCGGTTTACTCTTACCGCGCAACGCGGGTGCGCTTCCATAAAGACTGAGATATTAGTATAAGTCACTCTAAGGCAGCGATTTCGCATACATTTCAGCTTTTTAATGTTGCATAATTTATTCCGGGTTCAAATGATGGTAATCGTCTCATTCTTTCACTAGTCGCGGGCCATCTTAGGAAATACCAAAACGGTGACTTGTGTAATACGGCGCTATTACATCGATCTAGTATCTTAATGATGTACTAAATAAAACCTGTCAAATGTGAGACACGGTATAGATTCTAGATTGCCAGTCTCCACCAAAATATAATACATAAAAACATGCAATAGAAGTACCTATTGCATGTTTTTTTGTAAGATAATCTTCCCGAGACAATCGTGAAGTTTTAACTTTTTATTCCATCTAAATATTATAAAATCTATATATATATGACTGACTGACTGACTGACATATCAACGCAGGGCACAGGGGTTCCTTTTATAACGTAGGGGAGCACTAAGAAAGGATTTTTGTAAATTCATCCCCTAAGGGGGTAAAACGGGGGTGCAAAGTTAGTATGAAACTTTGCCGTTTTTGAAGTCAAGTGGGCAACCCGAACGCGGGCAGACGTCGTTAATGAGTCTAAGTCTACGCGAGCGAAGCTGCGGGCGTCCACTAGTATGGCATAAAATAAAAACTGAAAGGGTGACCTATGTACCTTCATGGTGTACAAATACATAAACCGTCAAAATCATTTAATGACACAGGCCATTGAAGCAGGTAAAGTAAGATTAAAGTCATCGTTCAAATACCAATTATTAATTTATGCATATGATATACAGAACCCGAAATAATGATGTATTATCATAATAAATTGATGTTTTCCTGTAGCTTCCAAGAACAGTATTGCATCGATTGTCATGTTTTGACAGACAAATTATGATCTTAGTCTTGTGTAGCATAGACGAGCGTTTTTAACGGTTTAAAAAGGGATGTAATCTACAATAAAATAATAATAATAATATAATAGACAGGCCCGTTGGCGCAATCGGTAGTGACCCTGTCTGTTGCGCCAAAGGTCGTGGGTTCGAATCCCACTCGGAACAAATATTCGTGTGACGAACACTTGTATTTGTTCTGTGTCTGGATGTCAATATTATCTATTTAAGTATGTATTTAAAAATATCTATGTATGTATATCAGTCTCTGACACCCATATCACAGGCTCACGCCTTTTTTGGGATCAGATGGCCGTGTGTGAGAATGTCCAAGATATTTATTTATTTATTTATTTAATAATATTCTAATTCGGCAAAAGGATCACATAATCCTTAATTTCATAACATATGCATCCATAGTTTAAACAAGTCACTTTGATAAACTTCCTCCGTTTTATCAGACCTTTTCAATTTAGTAGACAATGTCACAGTGTATTTTTATCGTAATTTTGAATTTAAAAATAAGACAACATAAGGTACACAAACAAAATAAAAAGGATAACAGAACTTATAGTATAAGTAGCCATTTAATGCGAAAAGTAAGTTCTATTTACTAATTTTATTATTTATTCAATTAAAAGTAATGCTCCGAATGTTTACCAAATAACACAAATCAAGAAAAATGGAGTAGGTATATTTACAAAGAAAATTAATATAGTATTAATATTTTCAGGCATTCCTAACACGCTCGCACTTACGAGTATAAAATCAAGTTGTTCTGTTTGCGACTAAGTTAGTTAGATGAAGAATTACGGCCAGGTAGACTAATGACCTGAAGGGATTTGACGACTGAATACTATGAAGGTCTGACGGAAAGAATAAACAGACAATATCGGTAAGCGATTAAAATCGCATGTCTGCACTGCCTGCCTGTTTTCTTCTTTTTCATAGCCAGCGGAGCGCAATGACCGTTCAAACTAACCGTGAACAATGTCGCGGTTGTGCTGGTCATACAAAAAACTTTCGATGCTTATAAGGACGTCCGCTGATGGATCTGTCATGTTACATGTGCTGATGAGCTCTAAGCGCTTATATACTAGCAATTCCCGCGGCTCCGCCCGTTTCAAGCGTTTTTATGTATGTATGTATTTTACATCTATGCCTAAATACAGATGTGAACTTGCGTGATGTTCTATGTATTATTTCAATCATCCATTTACGGTTATAGACCGCTGCTAGTGACAGTCGTCATCTAAACGACATCACTGCAACTCGACTATTAAATTGATATATTTATACGTCTTGAAAGCAGTTTTTTATAAGGTAAAACGCCGAAGATCCAATCTTCTATATTATAAAAATGAATCGCAAAATGTGTTGGTAAGCGCATAACTCAACAACGCCTGGACCAATTTGGCCAATTCTTTTTTTTAAATGTTCGTTGAAGTTCAAGGATGGTTTTTACGGCGAGAAAAATTTGAAAATTCATCCCCTAAGGGGGTAAAACGGGGGTGCAAAGTTAGTATGAAGCTTTGCCGTTTTTGAAGTTAGTGAATGTGTAACGCGAGCGAAGCTGCGGGCGTCCACTAGTAATCTATAGTACTAATATTGTAAAGAGGAAACATTTGTTTGTAATGTATTCACACAAAAACTACGGGACCGATTTCAAAAATTCTTTCACCATTAGAAAGCTGCATCTGCACTGAGTGATATAAGCTATACAACGTGTTACAAAATACCCCGTTAAAAATATAATTAATTATCAAAGACAAAAATGTTGTCTACCCTAGTTAGCTGTCATGTCAGGGAACCAGATTATTTAACAGAAAGGCCTACGTACCTATTTTACCTAATAATAATATTACTAGGTGTAAACGAAACTATTATTATGTATAATTCAACGCGAGCGAAGCTGCGCGCGTCCACTAGTCAGATATATAGACAAACCGATTCAGCTACTTACTGTGAAAGTGGCAGTTTAACACAAGTGATTAAGCCGTATTACATCAACCCGGCAATTAGTAAGCAACGCTCACGTGAAAACGCTGCCTATGGTTTTGGCGTATAGAAAAAAGAAAACAAGATGGCTGCCCATCGGTTACATAACTGGGACCGTGTGTCGTCTACTTGAGAATGACGAAAGGAAGAGTTGACTAAATTGCGTTGTGCGCATGGATTATAGAAATGTTTAATTGAACAACATTGTTCGACTACTATTTTAACTACCTTCCCACCCACCACAATCATTTCTTTGTCCCATAGTCCAAAGTCCAGCATAGCCATAGTCCACCACACTACCCATGTACGGATTGGCAGACTTCATGCCTTCGAGAACATTATGGAGAACTCTCAGGCATGCAGGTTTCCTCGCGATGTTTTCGATCACCTACACTGCCTACCTCTTGGGTAAATATAGGCGTGATGACATAATGTGCCAGTATTTACCCATTGTTATGTAGAGCAAAGACGTGGAGCAGTCGGAAGAGCAAAGCTCGTGACCGGTTCAGTTCGCTCTACATTACCTGTCGACAAGCTGTCGGTGTCGTGGGCGGGTCGTTATTAGCGTGTTGTCAGCATGATGTATGTTTACACTAATATAGTACAACGCAATGTGTACTGTATAATATGATTACAATGTGTGTGACTGCATAATATGGTTACACTTGTGACGTTATGTGTAAAGATTTGTATAAAAAAATTTTATTTTAAAAAGATTTTATAACTTTTTATTTTATTTTTCTGCATTGTCATCGGAACATAATATGTTTGCCAAATTTCAGCTCGATAGTTTGAGTGTTTCAGTGGAAGTGGGTGAAATATTGATTGCAAGATTCCAGGACATACTTACATATACGAGTGAAGTTTAATAAAAGCTTTTAACAATTAAATTAGAATAAATAGCAGTGCCTTAGCATAAAATAAGCGGAAGCTTTTTTTGTCACGTTTTTTAGACACAAGGTTGGCATCATCAAAATCCGTATAGTTATACCACGGACTACACACTATATACTCTATGGTTATACTATATGGAATTAGCCCGTACAAACATTTTGGGACTGATTTAAAAAAGTACAGAAGTGAAATTGATCTTAAGTATTTATAATTTAACGAACGGTTAAATTATTTTACCGTAAATTTTTGTAATTTAAATTGTTATGTCTAATTCCACGCGAGCGAAGATGCGGGCAGTCCACTAGTGTACAAAAAACTACAAGAAACAATTCGCTACCGATGTTTCTATTCCAACAACATAATACTGTCTACGTACGAGTCCAACAAAAACACAATTGGTCAATTGTTATTTAATTCGACGCATTAAACCACCGTATAGTAGGTATTGTTTATCGAATTCCTGACTGACAGTCAAAAGTTATAAAAATAACTCGTACTAAGATTTGCTTGCGCTATAATTTAATCTATCATAATTTATATATATAAATATCATAGACATACTCACACGCGGCCATCTGACCTCAAACTAGGCAAAGCCTCTAATATGGGTGTCAGAGACTGATATACAGACCAAGATATTTTTAAATACATACCTAAAAAGATAATATTGCCATCCAGAAACAGAACAAACGCAAGTGTTCGTCACACAAATATTTTTCCTGAGTGGGATGATTATTATGGCAGTGCTTTGGCCTGTGGGATATTTATTATTATTTATACTTTCCCTAATCTGCGGTGTAATATAACTTAATAATAATACTAAGTTGTACGTCAGATAAAGTTTTTCAGTTAATGACAATGTTTATAAGGGCATTTTTCAGGGCATTTATAAAGGCATCATTCATTTTAATTTGGAATTTTTGTTAGGTATATGTTTAATATTATGCAGCTAAACAGCAAAATTGTTGTTACAAACACTTACTCATTTGCTGCTGTCAGGTCGTAGATATATTAATTTAAATAAATTAAATTAAATATATATATTAGTCTCTGAAGAAAATGTTTAATACCTACCGGTATATCCCTCCATGTTAGAATTTAGAACAAGCGCAAACCAAAATCATGGATAGTTTGTAATAAATTAAGCAACTCAGCATCGTGTTTGGTTCATTGTTATTTGCATATTCTTGTCCAATATTTCACAACAACTCCTACAACGGAAAACATAAATTCTCCTTTGATCTATGATAGGTAAATAGGTATTAAAATTTGGTTCTGTCACTTGCTAAATTGCAAGGAAATAAATGACTTCCTTTATTTATCAATTGAAACAAAAAGGTACGTTTAACTAATGACGTCATTATAAAGTAGTCTTCATTAATTCTTAAATAGACAATGTAATGATCGTACACATTATAGATACTTTGTCTAATTAATTATGTTTATTAGCCGTCAAACTCTTGGAATGAAGTGATAATGTTTCAGATTCATTTATTTAATTATATGGTATTTATATGGGCTTAATGAACGTCATTAAATTTTTAATCCATCGTGTAAGTAATCATTTATTTTATATAATGCTTTATGTTTATTGTTATATTGAAATTTAGTTTCTGGGAGAGAAGTAATATTTTCAGGTATTTTATTGCGGACACAGTTCCCCATACAATATTTTTCCGCAATCCGCAATAGCGTAAAGGTTATTTTTAACGTTATAACAATTGTTAACACTAATAGTCACCCGTTCAACGAGATTTGATCGATTAATAATGTCCATCCATCCATCCATCAGCCTTTCGAAGTCCACTGCTGGACATAATAATGTCAGCGCCAATCAAATTAGCTTTTACTGCCTTAAATATACAGCTGCCTTATTTTATTCTTATCGACAATTAGCATATTAATAACTACTAATTATTAGGTACATAAAACAGAATATTTATAGACCTAGTCAATAAATAATCTTTTCTCTGTAGTCAAGACATCTCGCATTCGCAAAAGCTATAAAACAGATTCATGTTCTGTCGTCACATCGAGCGAAAGTGACTTGAGTTTATGCGACGTAACCGAATATAACAAGCTAACGTTACTAAACAACTTATTTAGTACTCGTAATTATATTTCAGCTGCTACCCACACACGTCCCACTGCTGGGCACGAGTCCTCATAGGCAAATCTGCGGAGGGTTTAGAGCATACTCCACCACGCTGCTCTAATGGGGATTAGTGGTGTATAACTTAGTAATAGTATGATTGCGAATGTTTATTATTTGAAACGCCTCGAATTAAATATGCAAACAATTTGCTAATAGATTTTGTCTAGTCATGGAGATAGTAATATAATACTTATGAACCTAAATACTAAGACTGTCGCAAATTATTTTTAGTTCATATTGACTGTTAAACAACGTTTTTGTATTAATTAAAGAGTTCTTAAGTCTTTAGTCGTTTATAGTTATAACAACGGATACTAAAATACAAATTATATATTTAAGCAAATTAATTTTTGATCAACAATAAGAAGAATAAACATTTCAATATCAACTTCTCACTCACTCTTCACGAAAGAGCGACAGACAGCAGACCGACAGCGATGTATTAATAAAACCACCAAACAGACTATTAAGACAATAATCTGGTTATTCCGGTATTACGTACTCGTATGTACATATGTTAGGTGTGTAGGTGACATCTTAATAAAAGACGAAAATATATAATTCCTTATCTGTCTTGGTTCAAGAGCTGGCATCAATTTTTCGGTAGGTATTTGAGGCAAGCTGAAAACTTGTCCAACGCCTCTCCTATTATACCCCAACACGGAACTGCAGACCTGGCTGGTGAGTAGAGGGACAAAATCAACCCCTATATAAATAAAAAAAAAAATTTTTCAGCATGCCTCAAATACCTACCGAAATATTGGTGCCAGCTCTCCGGCCACCTTAACAACAATATTGTACAAAATTTAGTTACTTTTTACATCGTTTCATTTTGACAACATTATTACTAAGTTGAAGTACAGAAGTACCTACCAGAATTAATAAATGTAAAATATTAACTAAACTCTATTGTATTAAAATTGTAAACATGAATACATATTATCATGAAACTGTTTAGAATAAATAGGAAGATGATATAAATATATTGTTACTAAAAATATTGTGAATAATAACAAATCGCTGAAAAATCTCATTGATATCATATCATTATATCATGATATTTCACGTATAATGAAAAGTACTCAAATAGTTATTCTTTTACTCTGAGATGTTCATTTTTGGAAAGATGTTGGATTTACACGCGTTAATTTGGTTCCGATGACAATGCACGAAAATAAAAATTAAAGTTGTAAGAGCTTTAAAAAAAAAAACTTTACAGTATAATTATTTGGTTACTGTCCCCTACAATATAGACATTTGTACATGTATGAATTTCATATCTGTATCATGCAGACCAGCAATTTAAAGTCCTGGAATTTTGCAATCAATATTTCACCCACTTCCACTGAAGCTATCGAGCTGAAATTTGGCACACATATTTGGTTCCGATGACAATGCACGAAAATAAAAATAAAAGTTGTATAAGCTAACAAAAAAAAATCACAGTATAATTATTTGGTTACTTTCTCCTGCAATATAGACATTGGCACATGTATGAATTTCATATCTGCATCATGCAGATCAGCAATTTAAACGTGTAAAAAACCCGTGAATTCCAAGCCTGCCACTCGATTACGTCGTACTGATAAGGACGTGTCAACGAAACGTTTTGTTAGCGAGAACTTGCAGATTCGCCGCCGTGATAATGCAAGGTATGACGCCTTCAAGTACTGAGAACAAAGTGTAAGTAATAAACCTGATATTATACAGAGGAAACATTTTGTCTGTAATGTTTTCACACAAAAACTACTGGACCGATTTCAAAAATTCTTTCACTATGAGAAAGCTGCTTCTTCACTAGGTGATATAGGCTATAATAATATAACCATGTGTGAACGAAACTATTGTTAAGTCTAATTTCACGCGAACGAAGCTGAGGACGTCCACTAATATAATAATAAAACACCAGCGAGACTGCGGCTGTACATTGAATAAAACTTAGAAATATCATCAGGGGTTGATAAGTAACCGATACAGATTCCGATACAAAAAAAAATATATGTCTGTCCCTATATGCGCGATGCAGCGATGATATCAAAAATTACCGAATTGATTTTAATGAAACTTGTGTCTGCCAAATTATTAAAACATTATTGATGAAAAGTGGGTGTTTATAACACACACGTCTGCCTACATCATTCTAATTTAAATTATGTTTAATTTCATTGTATTAATCATTTAGATCGTTTCTTCAATTGTACGACAAGTATCCATTCATCAACTCATCAGCCTTTCGAAGTCCACTGTTGGACATAGGCATCCCTCAAACGCTACTCCTCCCGTTCCAGTGCCTTTTGAATCCAGCGGTTATCCGCTGTCTTCTTCAATCATTTATACATGCATGGAAATAAATCATTATCCACATTAAAAATACCCTCTTGGTACTTACGTAATGTTATGTCATGGCATGGTAAATCACATAAAGATGTCACGTCCACCACGCACCATGCCGCGGTTCAAACACCTTGCTGTAGATGAATCATGGGACGAAAATGCCATGCTTTGAATAGACATTCATTACCATAATTACTCAGTACTGGGCACCTGACAATAGGTGGAGTGGACCGACTGCTTACTACATTATAACACATACATACATACTACAGACCTTTGCGCAGTGGTGACTACATTTTATGATAGACGCTACTAAATAACAGCAATAAACATTTATTTTGAACATAAAACCATAATCGTAACGCTTACAAAAAATCGATTCAAAAATTAAACATTACCGCGTCTCTAAGGATTGCATTACGCTAAAAAACGTGGGAAATTAAGCTATACGAAACTATATGTGAATACGTTAAAGCATTCATTATTTAATTTAAGGCTTTGGAGGTTACATATTTCCAGTTAGATGTTGCAATAAATAAGGGACTTGTATAACTTAATCCTTGAAGGCTTGCGATTAGGTATCGTAACAGGATTCCTCCACTAATAGTCCTTACCTTATTCCTGACTTGTTACTAACAAATACATAACTAAACATCACACCCATTTATAAAAGGGGTAGATAGAACAGAAAAAAATAAAATTTTATGAGTAACTTCCGTACAACAGACATGATTTTTTTGCCGTTTTTATAGAAAATGGTACAGAACCCTTAGTGCGTTAGTCCGACTTTCACTTGTTATAGAGGACTAGTCGGCACAGAGAAGTTACAGTAAAGTAACAAATTAGTTGGTCACCCTTCCCTCACTCGCTGCGACCAATAGACGTACTGCTGAGCACGGGTCTCCCCCACAGACACTGCTGCGGGAGGTCTAGTGCATACTCCACCACGCTGCTCCAATGCGGATTGGTGGAGGGGTTAGTGGCCAACCCAGTGTCGAATGTTCTCAAGCCACCCGAAGGTCTTCGACAAGGCTTAACGACTGTTTCCACCATTGAAAACCACCAGGACCGACGGCTTTACGTGCGCTCCGAAGCACGGTAGAGTCCATGAAATTTTGCCACTAGCGATCACCCGTCCACACACCGACCGCATCCGTCGTTGCTTAACTCCTTCGATCACATTGAATCGACGCGAGCCATTCGGCTATGGACGCTATATGCCATACAACCCATACCTAATCAATACTAAACACTAGTAGGTATCTACTGAATAAACCACAATAGCATAATATTGATGGTACCGCATTGTGATATCACAAAAAAACGTTTTACAAACACTGCTGTACAGGAAAATTAATTTCCTACAAAAAAAGTTTTTATGATACAATCGTTTACCACAATATTTACATTGAGTTCTTCATGTACCTACACAAACTTTGCAAAAAGTTAATACTTGTATCGTGACTTCCCTAATTGTATGTTTTCTTAATGTACTACTGCCAGTGAAGAGTTCGTGATTACATGGCTAGCGTTCTAGCACAAGCGGTGACAGCCCAGTGGCTATCGAACTCGCCTCTCACTCGAACGGTCCGGGTTCAAACCCAAGCGGCACGCGCCAATACTTTTCTAAGATATGTCCGATTTAAGAAGTTAAAAGTCACTTGCTATAACGATGAAGGATACATCGTGAGGAAACCTGCATGAGTTCGTCATTATGTTCTCGAAGGCATGTGAAGTCTGCCAATCCGCACTTGGCCAGCGTGGTGGACTAAGGCCTAATCCCTCCCATTCTGAGAGTAGACCCATGCCCAATAGTGGGACAAAGAAAGGGTTGTGGTGTGGGTGTGGTGTTTAAGCTGCACCATTTTGGTCGGCAGTTTGGTCGTGGCAAACATACATTTTATACTTGATTGAGATTAATTTATTTTATTTACTACAAGTGGAATTAGACATAACAATAGTTTCGTTTATGCATAGTAATATATATAGCCTATGTCACTCAGTGAAGATGCAGCTTTCTAATGGTGAAAGAATTTTTGATATCGGTCCAGTAGTTTATGTGTGAACACATTACAAACAAATCTTTCCTCTTTAAAATATTAGTGTATATTATAGATTTGATTAAACATAATTGCGACATTAATTCGTTTATTTACCACCGCACCGATTCGCAATCCTATCCAGAAGAGTACGGTAAGAAACTCAGTAGTTACTTTAAATATAATTTGACATCTATTCTAATACTAGTTAACTTATAAATGCAGGTCTTATTCCAATACGAGGAAGCTTACCATACTCCACCAGGCTGTTCTACACAGCTGATAGTTGAAGTCCACTTTACAAACCCGGACCCTCTCGAATAAGGTGAAACAGCCACTAAGCTATCACCGCTGTACATAACACTGTAGATCTGTAGGTGGTAGAGCCAATAGGGAACCAAATAGGTTTTATATAAAACCTAATTGGTTCCATATAGAGTTCGCCCGGGGCAGTACCACCGCCCGCCACGGTACCTAGTACCATTTCTGCCGTGTAATAATTGTTTTAAAAACAATTATGGTCCGGTTGGAAAGGTGTGGTTTCCGGTTACATTTCTTTAGAGGCAACCATTTTAGTCCTCAAGGGTACATCTGTGACTGACTTAGACCGAGACTCCTACTAACAAGTACTAACTGGACTATTACTAACACCAACTAACAGGACTAAAAAAAATAGGCATCAGTTTGTAAGTCGTAGTGACCAAAATGCCTTACGCAATGTAACACTAAGGAACGGCCACAAATTAGCGTATCCTAAATGCCGGCTTAATAAGAAGAGTCGTTCCTTCATAGGAATGTCTATTCTAATATTCAATAAAGTTCCGGCTGCGGTTCAGTCTCTGCCTTTACACAGGTTTAAAAAAACCATCAAACAAACATTATGTCAAAAAGCTTATTATAATATTCAGGAGTATTTGGATGATAAGAAGGCATGGGACTGAATTAAACTCTGACAGGCTATCACTATGCTTTTGTATTAATTATACTAAATATTGTAAGCAGGTGGCACATGGGGTGATTCTTGGCATACACGATGGGCTGTCTCGTGTCTGTCCTGAACATGTCATGGTCATACTGTACATTTTCTGTACAAATTAACTTGAATTTTAAAAGAGTACCGAGAGTTTTTTCCTCCGGCTTTTTTCTCTCTCGGCCTACACTAGGGCATAGGATAAGAATATTGTAAATTCTTCCTAAAGCCGATGACCAGATAGATAGTCTATCGTGACTTAGAGCTTAGCTTAGTGGTAGGTAATTATTGTAAATTAGCCTTAAGCACCTGTGTAAGATTAGCTATTCATTCAAGGATCAATAGCTCATCCTTTACTTTATATTAATCAGTTTAGAATAGCATTATATCTCTTCTGTTTAAGTAGTTTGTTTGTTCTAGACTTTCGTTAAGCGTGTATAATCACCTCATGGCGAAATAAATTATTTGACTTTGACTTTGACTTTGACTAACTATCACTAACAGTCCCCAGTCCTCATACCTACTAACGAACTGACCAACTAATGTTCTAATTAACTCTCTCAACTAATTGGACTAACCATCCTAGTCCCTAATTGAGTCTTGTTCTAAGTCAGTCAGTTGTCATGGGTGGCAGCGGATGGGTGGTGCTGCAAGCTCGTTTGCTATCTTGTATCCATTAAAAAAAACACACCCGTACAGGGCATCTCTAATCCACTGCAGCAATGTTATATAAACACAATCATTGTACGAATGCTATAAAACTGGCTGAGTCACACCTAATCGGTGGCAGAGGTACCTATGTTATTGTTCCGCGTATTAGCTTCCTGACTTGATGCCTATATTTTTAAAACAATTTGAATACATCTTCATAATACATTATTAACAAACTAGATTTACCCGTGGCTCCGCCTACGACCAATGGATGTTTTAAAAATCGATAAGTATCGGCCTATCAACGGCAATCTACATAAACGATTACCTCTTATCAAAATCTAACTTCACCCGTAATCATACATTGATCGATAATTATATTATATTATATTATCGAGTTTTAATAGATTATTAATTATAATTAATAATCTATTAAAACTCGAACAATTATTACAGTCTTTTTTTCTATACTTCTATAATAATATTATAAAGAGGAAAGATTTGTTTGTACATGTTTTCACGCAAAAACTACTGGACCGATTACAAAAATTCTTTCACCATTAGAAAGCTGCATCTTCACTGAGTGACATAGGCTATATAATATTACTAGGTGTAAACGAAACTATTGTTGTCTAATTCCACGCGAGCGAAGCTGCGGGCGTCCCTAGTGGACGCCCGCAGCTTCTTATACGCAGACAAACAGACATACGGGCCACCTGATGGTAAGTAGTCACCGTCGTCTATGGACAGGCACGGGGTATCACAGGTGCGTGCCTGCCTTGAAGGAAGCGTTTCACACTCTTTATGAAGCGCTCCATGTCGTAGCTCGAAGGGAAAACCTCAGTCGGAAGCTCATTCCACAGGAGACCAGTTCGCCGTATAAAAATACCGCGAAAAGCGCACGGTGGTTATATAAACTATATTTATTATATAAAAATTGTTATATACCTATTATATCTATTTTGTCCATTTAACGGTATCCATACTCTATAATTTATTCCATGTCACTCTTCAGGCTCTACACTACATATATGCAAAAAATCACGTTGATCCATTATTCCGTTGAGGCGAAGAAGGACAAATCTACAAACATACAGTCCCATTATATACATATTAGTAAATATTAAACAAACACTTTTGAGTTGCTCGTGTAAACCGTAATCATCTCCATAGATCAGTTCGATAAGCGTTTGCAGAAAAAATAATTATTCAGATAGTTTGCGGAAGTTCACGACTGTACCGTGTTGTGAGTGAGACTGACTACCGAACCGATGATACTAGGTACGAATCCTCGGCTGTTATTTATTTTGTGTAACATACCATCACGCCTGTATTTCTCCTAAGGGTTAGGCAGAGGTAGTACACCGTTTCACCAGTTATGTTTAGGTCCCATGTGATACGTGTTGAGCCTATTGCCAAACACGGGGACCATTTAGACTCCGAGCTGATACTAAGCATCTACTAGATTATTTCTAGTAACAGAATGAGTTTATCTTCCTTCTGATTGAGCGATCGATGATACAATTGGGGACTCAATGGAGCAAATGGCCTCACTAAATGTATCGTCACAGATCGACAGATTCAGACGGATCTCGGAAAACTTCTTCCTTGTGATGTCTGACCTCCTTATATTATACTTGATATAAACCCGAATACAGAAGATTCGGGTATAAATTCAGTTTTCCATGTAGCAAACAACAAGTTAAATCTGATTGTTATGACGGTTCTGAGTTAATTCGATTCTCAAAGTGTCTCCATTACTGTCGGAGCGTTTTAACGCGACTACTTTGATAGAGCGCCCAAATGTTCAATTGGGCGCTCATTTGGTTAGGACGTTTTTGGGCGTTGATTGTGTATCTGTTTATTTTTTAAAGATCGATGAAAGAACCTTAAAAGTCCGTTAGTCTCTGTCTCACGAGCAGTCGCTCAGAAGCGTATTTTGCAAGAAGTTTAATTATCCTCACTACAATTATACAATGAAGAGCAAATACACGTTTTTCTGAAGGCAATTGCTAAATTCGTGACGAATTTTCGCAACAGCTACTTACAAAAACTGTTTTTGAAGACGCTCGTAATGGCATCACGATGGTAATTAGTGTTGAATTTCGGTGGAAACGAGACAAAAAGAGCCAAGGACGGCTAATGACAGTTTATGGTTGGGCCAGGGTATATCAGGGTATATTAATCCAATAGATTAAAGACTTGTACGGGCATGTTTGCACCCATGCCAATGTGACAAGATGGACGACCTGGAGAAGACGGCGGGAAACTGCTGGATTCAGAAGGCACAGGACCAGTTGTAGTTTAGGAGAGGACTATGTCCAGCAGTGAACCTCATGGATGAAGCATATGTGACACGACTCAGTCGTAGTCATGTTAATTTATTTGCACGAATAAGGTGTACAGGATGGTCATTAATAGATCATCATCACAACCCTTTCTTTGTCCCACTGTTGGGCATGGGTCTCCTCTCAGAGTGGGAGGGATTAGGACTTAGTCCACCACGCTGGCCAAGTACGTATTGGCAGACTTCACATGCCTTCGAGAACATAATAATGAACTCTCAGGCATGCAGGTTTCCACGATGTGTCCTTCACCGTTACAGCAAGTGACATTTAATTTCTTAGATCGCACATAACTGAGAAAAGTCATTGGTGCGTGCGCTGGGGTTTGAACCCGGACCAATCGAGTGAGAGACGAGTTCGATAGCTACTGGGCTATCACTGCATTAATACATGATACGCTTATTCTACCACTAAGTGGTAGAGTAAGATGATTTGAAGGAAGTCATCAGCTAGCTAGCTGCGACCAATAGACGTCCCACTGCTGGGCACAGATCTCCCCCACAAACAGCTGCGGTAGGTCAAGATCTCCAATATTGGAAAGGCATTCTTTGAAAGATTTATTTCGCATCAAATAAAGTACAAACAAAAAAGCACGGGCACACATATAAAACAAATCGCTGACGTCCGTTAGGACATGGCAAAAAAAAGAAGAAGAAGAATTATATATATGTTCCTGTCATAGCAATAATTATACTGTAAAAACTTTTTTTTTTAAAAAGCTTTTATAACTTTTTTATTTATTTTCATGCATTGTCATCGGAACCTAATATGTGTGCCAAATTTCAGCTCGATAGCTTCAGTAGAAGTGGGTGAAATATTGATTGCAAGATTCCAGGACATACTTACGTACATACGAGTGAAGTTAAATAAAAGCTTTTAAAAAGTAATACATTAAAGATTGCAAACAAATTGCAGATTACTAAACCCCATTGAAATAAATAATGATTGTCATTATTGAGTAACTAATTAAACTTATTTGCTACGCAAAAGTATCAATCTTAACTAATAATAGCTGGTATTTTCAGTAAGCCAATTTGTGATTTCTATTGAGTTCATACATTTCTATAACCTGTTGCCAAATTCAATTGAAAAACTAATTTTGTATTCGTACCGTAATTGTTCATCATACCTATTATGTGCAATTTTTTTTGTCTTCGTGACTAGCCTATCAGTGACGGTGAATGCCAAGCGGTTGGTCCCGGGTTCGAATCGGGTGGGGCCAGTTATTGGGCATTGGGATGAGTAAAATTGTAAGCTAACCTTGTACACAACAATTTACAAATGATCAAATAATACAGGCACAACGTAGAAACTTGTCAGCTGTGTGTGATATAGGTAGTCTAAATAAATACTTTTTTCAGAAAAAAAAAACGTTTAACTAACTAATATAACTTACCTTCGTAGAATAAAAATCATCACAGGGTTTTCTTCAACCAAAAGGGTTAGTTCAGACGGAGAAATATATTACCTGAGAACAAAAAATACATAATTTTAACGTTACCAATTGAAAGTAGTAAAATAGGTAGCAATCACGCAAAAACTACTGGACCGATTTCAAAAATTCTTTCACCATTAGAAAGCTTCATCTTCACTGAGTGACATAGGCTATATATTATTACTAGCTGTAAACGAAACTATTGTTAGGTATGTCTAATTCCACGCGAGCGAAGCTGCTAGCGTTAACTAGTAGGTACCTATCGAATAAAAGCATGCGTGCTATAAGCATTATTCCCATACGATCGTCGCGAGCCTTTGGGCAATGTACGTTTTCATTCATGGAAATTCTTACATACCAATAAATGATTTCACAATCGTTTGCACGTAAACAATGTGAAGTAACATTGAACCCAAATCCTCACAGCCGCCAACATACCGTGAAGTGATTAATTGCAATCAACTGATTATGTTCCCATTAATTAGTTCTATTCAGTTGTCTCCTCGCATGGCTGTAGTCGTCGGTATAGAGTATAGAGGCTATGGTCTGACATTACCTTGGAGCGTAAATTGAAGCCTTCGATGTATGAATGCTTTATAAATTACAACACATGCGTAATTAAATGATCTCACTATGTTTATGTAAACTAGTTTTCAATTTTTCAATAACATTCATTATTCAATTATTCAATTACATTCATTCTTATATTGTTAGATTATATGAATATTCATTTATTTATTTATTTATTTATTTCAATAACTTACAGCTAACATTACAGGCTTTGCGCCCAATGCGCTAGTGTAATTAAATATTTGTCTAATATAACATTAATTTATATTTATTGCGACAATTTAAAAATAGTTAATAGTCAATGAGTAATCAAGTCATCCTTAAAATAAGAATTATTTACAAACACAATTACAATACTATTAATGAAAACTTAAAATCTTACTATCTACAAAATTCATTTTAAAAATTAGTCATAAGATATTATAAATAGCAGGTGTAATAGTCAAAAAAATAATAATTAAAATATGCTTATTGAAAGTTCTCCAAATAGTTCTCGATAACTTGTCTACCAATCCGCACTCGGCCAGCATGATGGACTATGTATGACCCCTTTCATTCTACTGATTGCAACAGCGGCAGTTGATTAAATATACGAAAAATAAAGTTGTTGGCAAACAATACAAAAAACATCGCTCCATCAATAACACCGAACTAATTGGAACGACCGAATCCAACATTCTTTTTTCAAAACCCATCATTCGTTCCAGTCAGTCAGTGACTCCGCAACAGTTTTTTAAACAGAATCATTTATACCATCGCTTTGCATAGATTACCCTGGGATTACGCCATCAAATTTCATAGTCAATTGGCGGAATCGCCTTATCGTCGTGCTATAATTCCACTTGGATTTAACGCTTTTACTATCGAAATGACAAACGTTTTCAGCTATAAACTGTCAAGAGCGAGTCGGGTCATTACTGTGACGATTCTTTACGCCTTAGTCGATTTCGTCGACAAAAAAAATCGTTATGAGGACCGTAGTTTCCGAACTCAAATAAGATAATTGTTTTGGAGGACTACACCTGGAGTACATTGATATAACTAATGCTAGGAATAAGAGAGTTTGAATTCCCTTGCTAGTGAACTTCCCGAGTGATAAATTAAATCTACTGCTTTATAATAATATAGGAAATAATAATGTGACATGTCTTAATAATACTGACATTTTATTTAATTTAATTGATATTAATAGTATATTTAAAAATGACTTTTTTTTGACTAGACATGATAGATTGCATCTATCAAATATATTTTTTACATAGTTAGCAAAATTGCTATCTTATTATTTACAATTTGACATAAAAAATTATTTATGTAATTTGACCACTGCTTCTATTGAGCAGCATAATATACTGACATTATGTAGTAATACATGTAGTACTACTACAAATCTTATGACAAGTTTGGGCGCTACCCAAAGCAATTTAAATTAAAAAATACGACAACAGAGGCATCGGTCTCTCGCGATCATAACAACCACCTGTCAAGCTTAGTATTAAAAGATAAAAATTGTTTAAACTTGGTGCATCAAAACATGCAAGGCTTACTAGGCAAAGAACACGAGTTAGAACTTTTTTTAGGAAATTATAATATTGATGTAATTTGCATTACAGAGCATTGGCTGAAAGATTGCCAAATTGTTTTCAATTTTGCCAAGCACCAAGTTGCGAGTTCGTTCAGTACGAAGACAGCGATACACGGTGGCTCTTTAATCATTTTAAAAAAGGACCTGACATTTAAGGTCCGTAAAGATATTGTGAGCCTTTCCATTGAACGAACTATAGAGATAGCCTGTGTAGAGTTAACGCATTGTATTATAGTAAGTATCTATAGACCACCTAGTGCATGTTATGAAGAATTTGAATTAGTTTTGGAACAATTATTATTAAAAGTATCAGGAAAAAAAGACAAGGACATAATAGTGTGTGGAGATTTTAATATTAATTTATTGGACAATACATCTTTAAGTGTTAAATTTCTATCTTTATACAAATGTAATAATCTTATTAACCAGTTCTTAGAACCAACTCGAATAACAGATACCACAGCAACATGTATTGATAACATTTTCACAGATGGAACACCTGTCTACTCGGGTATTATCCATAAACTCAGTTCTGATCACAGTGGTCAGTTGGTTTCTTTTAAGTATAATAAGGATAAACAGGTTAGTAAGAGCAGTGTGGTCGTTCCTGTGACAGAAAAACGAATGGAGAGGTTTAGGAACATAATGAAAGACCGGATTACAATACCACCTAATGAAACTGTAAATGAGCAATATAGTTTATTATGTTTTCATATAAATAATGCCTATAAATCTGTATTTACTGCCAAAAAAATCTTCAGAAGTAGGCAAAAGTTATATGACCTTTTACACGAGAAGTCATATAATACAAGTAAAGCCTTTAGCGACTATGTAAGAAATTACTCTAAAATATTTAAGGTAGTTTGTTCCACGGCTAAGTCAATGCACATAAGAAACAAGATTAGAAATAGCTGTAATAAAATTAAAATTACTTGGAATATTATTAATGCGGAAACTGGAAGACTCAGAAAACGCGATGGTGTCAGTGAGCTTTTCATTGCCAATTCTTATATTAGAACCGATAAACAGATAGCAAGCATCAGCATTTGAAAAGTACTTTGCTGACGTTCCAGTTTTAACCACGAAATCGCTGGGGTCTTCTCCCGACGTCGCTGAATCGTTGCTTAAGAAAAATGTAAATGCATGCAAAGGTAATTTCTCTTTCCGACCCACAGACGCCAATGAAATTATAAAAATATTTAAATCATTACAAATTAAGAACACCACAGATCTTTGGGGTATATCGGTTAAACTTATAAGTACAATTATAGATGTAATAGCACCCCACCTAACTTTAATATTCAACAACTGTATTTTAAGTGGAGAGTTTCCTGACCTAATGAAGCAAAGCAAAGTGATACCTTTGTTCAAGTCCGGAAATAGTACAGATCCAACCAACTACAGGCCGATTTCAATTTTACCGGCTTGTAGTAAGATATTTGAGAAAGTAATTCTTCAGCAACTTCTTAGCTACTTTACAAGTAATAAACTCCTACATAACAAACAGTTTGGCTTCACTAAAGGCCGTTCAACAACTGATGCGGGAGTCGAATTATTTACTGATATTATCAATGCTTGGGAGGATTCACTAGATGCGCTGGGCATATTCTGTGATTTATCCAAGGCATTTGATTGTGTACAGCATGAAACCTTAATCAGGAAACTCAATCACTATGGCATTAAAAATACCGCACTGAAACTTCTGATTTCTTATCTCAGCGAGAGAACTCAGAAAGTTGAAGTAAACGGTACAAGATCTTCTGGGTCTTTAGTACAGATGGGGGTCCCACAAGGATCGATTCTGGGTCCGTTCCTATTTTTAATATATATTAATGATCTACCATATATGGTAGAGAATAATAACGAGATTGTATTGTTTGCGGATGACACCTCATTAATTTTCAAATTAAATAGGCAACAAACTAACTATGACGATGTGAACAATGCTCTCTCTGAAGTGGTGCAGTGGTTTAGCGTTAATAACCTACACTTGAATAGTAATAAAACCAATTGCATAAAATTTTCAGCACCTAATGTGAAACAAGTGGATAAGCAACCAGAACTAAATGGTGAAAAACTGAACTTAGTTAGCTCGACTGTTTTCCTTGGAATCACCATTGATTCGAAGTTGCAGTGGGGACCCCATATCTGTCGACTGGCGGAGAGACTAAGTTCTGCAGCTTACGCGGTTAAAAGGATACGCTGTTTAGCGGATGTCGATACCGCTAGATTGGTCTATTTCAGTTACTTTCACAGTGTAATGTCCTATGGCATTTTACTTTGGGGTAATGCAGTGGATGCTAATATTATTTTTATTCTGCAGAAAAGGGCTATCCGTTCCATATATAAAATGAAAAGTAGAGACTCCCTTAGAGAAAAATTTAAGGAAATAAACATCTTAACCCTTGCATCGCAGTACATCTATGAGAACATTATGTATATTCGTAAAAATAGGCATCAGTTTGTAAGTCGTAGTGACCTAAATGCCTTACGCAATGTAACACTAAGGAACGGCCACAAATTAGCGTATCCTAAATGCCGGCTTAATAAGAAGAGTCGTTCCTTCATAGGAATGTCTATTCTAATATTCAATAAAGTTCCGGCTGCGGTTCAGTCTCTGCCTTTACACAGGTTTAAAAAAACCATCAAACAAACATTATGTCAAAAAGCTTATTATAATATTCAGGAGTATTTGGATGATAAGAAGGCATGGGACTGAATTAAACTCTGACAGGCTATCACTATGCTTTTGTATTAATTATACTAAATATTGTAAGCAGGTGGCACATGGGGTGATTCTTGGCATACACGATGGGCTGTCTCGTGTCTGTCCTGAGCATGTCATGGTCATACTCTACATTTTCTGTACAAATTAACTTGAATTTTAAAAGAGTACCGAGAGTTTTTTCCTCCGGCTTTTTTCTCTCTCGGCCTACACTAGGGCATAGGATAAGAATATTGTAAATTCTTCCTAAAGCCGATGACCAGATAGATAGTCTATCGTGACTTAGAGCTTAGCTTAGTGGTAGGTAATTATTGTAAATTAGCCTTAAGCACCTGTGTAGGATTAGCTATTCATTCAAGGATCAATAGCTCATCCTTTACTTTATATTAATCAGTTTAGAATAGCATTATATCTCTTCTGTTTAAGTAGTTTGTTTGTTCTAGACTTTCGTTAAGCGTGTATAATCACCTCATGGCGAAATAAATTATTTGACTTTGACTTTGACTTTGACTTTGAGGAAGTAATCCAAAGTGACAGAGAAAAGAGAGTGACAGAGCTATGAGAGATTGCATCTACGTGGCTTTACAAACGCGGCTGGAATCATCAACAAACGCTAAGAAAATTCAATGTCAGTTTTAAACTTAAAACTGACATTATTTTACACGGAACCCTACAACGATAATTCAAGTTCCATTACAACTCCACCTTTTTGTCCGAACCCTTTTCATGCTTGACCCAACACGATCCATGTTCAATTGGGTTGGTAAGCTTCTGCAAATAAGTGAAGCCACCCATCTTGACGCAAAAAGATTAAGATTGAGTCAATGAAGAAATAATCCCAATAGGTTTAAATTTTTTTAACGAAGACCGTTAAGGTTTGTTAGCTAGAATAATTGTACCTTCAAATATAACTGTTACTAATCTGACTGTAACTACCCTGGAATAATAAACCGATCTTATCATGTCCTAACGATAAGTGAGGTGCTAGATCCTATATGAAGCCAATGTTGATTTAAATACATATACTTATAATAATATATTATATACCTACTTATGCTATTATGTAAACCATTTACAAAAACCAGTTACCTACCTTGAACAAATTCAATTATTATTAATATTTAACCTACATATTATGTAGTTACGATATATCGCATATCACTTCATGTCACAGTGACGGGTCGGAAGATTAGTTTAGTTTCGTTTAGTTATTTAAGCTGGCACATACGCACATATACAAATCATATTTTAACTAACCGTACATTTACTTATAATAAGTCAATGTAGCGTCCATAGCCTAATGGCTCGCGTCTATTCAATGTGATCGAAAGAGTTAAGAAACGACGGGCGCGGTCGGTTTGTGGATGGGTGACCGCTAGTGGCAAAATTTCATCGACGCTACCGTGCTTCGGAAGGCACGTAAAGCCGTCGGTCCCGGTTGTTTTCAATAATGGAAACAGTCATTAAGCCTTTCCGAAGACCATCGGGTGGCTTGACAACATTCGACACTGGGTTGGCCACTAACCCCTCCACCAATCCGCATTAGAGCAGCGTGGTGGAGTATGCTCTAGACCTCCCGCAGCTATGTCTGTGGGGGAGACCCATGCCCAGCAGTGGAACGTCTATGGGTCGCAGCGAAAGTCAATGTAACCGTACATCGCGAAAGCCGAGCCGCGGTTACCCAACTCGGATGTTTACGACGCTGTGACCAACTCGAAAACAAACCGAGTGACGAATGCCAGCGGAAATTGGTCCTGAAACATTTTGAAATACACACTTGGACTCGGTTGGCGCCGGCAAATGAAACGCTATCTCATTACGAGTAGTCTCATTAGTAGTTCCGTCTGTCAGTACTCAGTTGCCTTCAACTCTCTCTCCTTAATTAGGGATCATTGGATCATCATATTAGTTTATTTTTTATGGATATAAGATAGCAAACGAGCATGCAGCACCACTCATCCGCTGCCGCCCATGACAACTGTGACTGACTTTGAACAAGAGTCAAATAGGGACTGGGATGGTTAGTCCAGTTAGCTGATTGACTAACACTTAATTCAACAGTGGTCTACTTAATCTAATGAAGACTACTCGGAATTTTGCGAGAGAAAATAAATTTATTTCCTGGACATTAGCACGTAATTAACAGCTACGGCCAAAATATATTACATATACATACAACTATGACTGTTAAGCAAAGACGACAAAGATATGATTAAATTGTCGGTGTCGCTTATTGCTAATAATAATAAATCTCATAAAAATGACATCCAAAATTCCATACCGGTAAAAAATAGAAAGGTTATCCTTATATCCTTTAAAAAATAAAAATACAAATTAAGTAAATATTTTCATAACATTTATATTGTTAGAATAATAGACAATAATACCCCAAATACTGCGAGCTAAAGGTAATAACTACCATGTTTAGTATTCTCCCACACGTCCTTACTTCGGTAAATATTACTCAATCAAACCGTTCTTCGCAT
Organism: Carterocephalus palaemon; assembly: GCA_944567765.1. Classification (NCBI taxonomy): domain Eukaryota; kingdom Metazoa; phylum Arthropoda; class Insecta; order Lepidoptera; family Hesperiidae; genus Carterocephalus; species Carterocephalus palaemon. The sequence continues at coordinate 14,247,206 of OX155643.1, forward strand.
CCATCACGAGTTACATCACGATTATACGAATACTGACACGAATCTAGATAACATTTGCGATATCAGCGAAAAACATATGGACGCGAGCACTAACGATACAACTATAATTGGTGTGACGCAATCAATTATTACAACTGGCTGGTTAGTGCAGTTGTAGCTAAGTACAAGTGTAACAAAAAAACGTAAAGCGGTGACAGCCCAGTGGCTATCGAACTCGCCTCTCACTCGAGCGGTCTGGGTTCAAGCCCAAGCGGCACGCCCAATTAGTTTTCAAAATTATATCCATTCTAACAATCATCTGTAACGGTGAAGAAAAACGGTGAGAAAACCTGCATGCCTTCTGTCTGCATAATATCAAGACAGGGTTGTGATGGTGTCGTAAGGGACCATGGAAAAGAGGTATTGACCACCAGATTGCTTCATGACCAATCGACACAAGCGGATGTCCAATCCAATCACTCATTTGCAACCTATTCGACTTTTGACTTGTCAAATGAAACTCGCTTGGTAGTTACGAACAACCTCGTCTCAATAACACATTCAATTAACAATATTTACCACGAGCCGCGTAATTACACTGAACTGTGATGGGAGGCCAAGGTTCGATCTCCGGTTATTATGCGGAGGCAATTAACTGCCACACAACAAATATTAAACCATTAGTTTTTGCGACTTCCTCCTGTGTTTCGCAGCTGTCGTAAAATTAAACTTTCAGTGTAATAAATCTCATGGGAATTAATTTATATTTTGTTTCTGATTGGTCGTGTAACCTCGAAGACGGTACATAATTTCGTCTGATTTATCTTCACATTAAAATGGAAAATTAATTATAATGGAGGAGTGGCACCGATTGATGGAGGCGTATGTCCAACAGTGGTCTTCGAAAGGCCTTCGAAAGGATGGGTTCATGATGAAAAATTTATTTTATTTCAATAATAACAGGCAGTCTTAATTTAATGCCTCATCGAGTATTCAGTACCGCCCGTGACATCCGTGACAGACCACGAAGGACACTCAATGTGTTGTCACCCTTGAGGACAAAGAAGTTTGCGTCTTAAAAGTGGAACATGTGTTTTCAGAATAAAAGGTTAGGTCAACGTCCGCTGGCAATCACTGAAAGACTTCATACCAACAAGTACAGATTTTCACTGTCCCACTGTTGGGCATGGGGTCCTCCCGGAATGAGACGGGAAAGGCCACCGTGCTAGCCAAGTGCGGCACTTCAGAATTCACATGCAGTCAAAAACCCACTAGACTTTCCAGCATTTTGATTTCCTCATGATGTTTTATAGTTCCTAAATTCATTGAAAAGATACCCTTGCCCACCGTTGGGACACTAAAAAGAGCTGGCAAATACTAAAAATAAATATCTTAAACCGTAAACACTTATCCTCCACTCAGACGCTATATCCAAAAGAAAACCCAGAATTTGCAGAATTACTAATGTGAATAAATTCGTTGCTTATTTGTTTAATACGTTAATTTTGTTGTAAAACATTAGAAAACATCACTTCCTTATATTTTTCTTCCTGTACCGCCAAAAAAACTTGGGAAGCGGCACCACTCACAACGACGAAGCACGAAATACATTACATGTTAATTGCTAGACAAAATACACAAAAACAGACGTTTTTGTGTATTTTGATTATTGCATTATAATTATGGCATGGAATTTAATTCATCATCACTTAAGACAATTAAGCAGATTAGTACTCAAAGTACAAAAAGCTTAGAAAATCTTATCCTCTGGGCCTCTTTAAGAGTGCTATCATAATTTTTCTTGTATTGGATTTGACTTGATTTTTTTATGTGTGATTATGAATTAGGTAAATTTAATACCTAATCCATTATCACACAAATACTTAATGTTAAAAAAAGTATATGCCCTAGAAAGTCTGATTATTTCTCTTGAGTGTTTTAATTAAAAGACTCAATTTGTTTACATAAATAAGTAAAAACCTGGTCGATGCGAAGGATGTTTCATAAAACTTAAGTCTTGGTCATCTTTTGATGCTGTGTTACGTCGAAGATATAATAGAGGATTATTTGAGAATTTAGAGGTAATTTGTAAAATAACAGCATTGTCACTTACCAATATAAATAAAACACTTCATACTTGCGCTGGACTGATTAATTATGTAACCAAAGTAATTTTGAACCATCAAAGGTTAATCTTGTTATTAATTATACTAGTGAATTATAAATTATTTTCTCTAGTTAATTATTATTTTTATTCATTTATCATGCTACCATATTTCCTAGTACTCCGTAATCCCAGCCAACAGAATGTGTGCACAGCATAACTCCTAGTATTATTGCGTAAACGCTCTTTAGTTGAGTGTTTGCTCGTAAGCCTGCGTTACGAAGGCTTTTAGCTGTAAAAAGCGCTACAAATTCTAACAGAGTTCTCAGAAGATACATACTCGTACATCGTTAGTACACTAAAATTACCTCCTATAAAAGTATACGGGTGATTCCAATTAATAAGTACCAAAAACGTCAAGTTACTCCTAATTTTACGACTGAGTTGACAGCTATCGAACTCGCCTCTCACTCGAGCGGTCCGGGTTCAAACTCCAGCGGCACACACCACTGACTTTTCTATGTTATGTACGATTTAAGAAATTATATGTCACTTGCTATAACTGTGAAGGACACATCGTGAGGAAACCTGCATGCCTGAGAATATAATGTATCTTCATCTTCATAATGTTCTCAAAGGCATGTGAAGTCTGCCAATCCGCACTTGACCAGCGTGGTGGACTAAGGCCTATGGGAGGGACCCATTTTGAGGGGAGCCCCGTGCCCCATAGTGGGACAAAGAAAGGGTTGTGATGATTACCACTGAGTAGTATCTACTTCACCCGCAGTTCGGCAGTTAGCTCAACGTGAACAAACCTGTTAGTTATTACTATGAATTTTAATGTGAATCGAACTAGAACAATACTAAAGACATGAAAAATAACATGAATAAATAAAGACTTGTTAAATCTGAACTAAGCTTAACTCCGCTAATGTTTGCTGATAAGCATTAGCACGACAAAACAAACAGAACAAGGCCGAAATGTCAGTGTGTGGAGCTCGCATCCTGAAAGTAGTCCATCGATTGAGAAAGTAAATATTGGCGCTGCTCACAAACACGTTTGTTCGAAATTAACTGTACTCTACAATGAGTTAGTCACTTAGTGTAAGTCACTAGTGCTAAGTGCTATATTCAGGTGTCGTGCGACATATGTACACGAGAAAATAGTCAATAGAAAACAACGTTAAGTGGTAGCCTATAAAGAGTTCCAAGATGGCAGGGTATAAGTTGTAGCGTCCATAGCCCAATGGCTCTTGTCGATTCAATGTGATCGGTAGAGTTAAGCAATGACAGGCTCGGTCGGTTTATGGATGGGTGATCGCTTCAATATCTTGATGCTGATGATCAATATGTAACACAACGCATACTATAGAAAAATATTGTATATGTGGCATTTCAAATATAAATGTTATTACATATTATTATCGTATTTCTGCATAACTGAAAAAAGTAAAAATTCTACAAAGGTAAACTAATCTATGTGAGATTAGTTTACTTAGTTTACTGCCAAAATTACACTTTGGCTGGTTGACTTTTGTACCGACGTATGTATTACTAAAAATAGTTTTTACAGAATAGAAAACGAGCGCGCTGCGTGCAGTTTCATTCGAACTATTTTTTTAAGTCAGAATACATTAACTTTTAGTTTTTTATTTTAGCACTTTATGTTTATTAAATGGGTGGGTTTTATATTATAGTTATTGGTTTCAAGTGTCTCATGAAATATGTTTAAAAATAAGATAGTTGTTGTACAAGCGTGGCCTCCGTGATGTCACTCCAACTAAGGGGTCCTGCGGAAGATCAGCACTGGTCGTTCTCGAACTTCCAGCATATGCTGAGCAGGATCCTATTTGTTAGCAGTACCATTAAGTTACGTTACTTATTTGTTTTAATTATTTGTAAAACTTGTATTTATTAATCTGTAACTTGTGTACTCTGACAAATAAACTATATTCTATTCTATTCTATTCTAACTGACAGCTCATACACTCCACAAAGAGGCGAGTTCGATAGCCACTGTGCTGATTTTCGATACACCAGTTAACAATGGTTTCGCTATTCAGTGCAGTCCTTGAGAATTAAGGTGGTCGCCTCTTGAAAGTGCTATATTCTGATTAAGTAAATGTCAAAATTTAAACCTGTTTTGATAGCATTTTGCAGTCAATTTCGCAGAGTGGAGCATTGAATCCGCATGCCGCGCGTGACTGACCACTAATCCAAACCGACAAGACTACGCATGGATAAGTATTTAGTCCCACTCCCAGACAAATGATATTCGCTTGTTATTCAAGCCTGATATTGGGCGTATTAAGTACCGACTTTCGTTTTTATTGTCGTGCCGCCCAGCCTATACATATCCAGCAGCCAGCAGTATACATTCCATTTTTCATAAGCTTTATTTGGTAAACAGTCATGGCATCGCTTTGAATTAGTTTATAATAAAAAATTGTTTTAATATTCGTTTACTCCACCCGCGTCAAGTCGTTTTATGTGCATAATCAACAATCAAGGGATGTTTTTAAATATAATAAGTATAGCCTTTATCAACGGTTGAGCTACTCACAGTCCGGCCGATCATAATCCGTCATAACCATCAATAGTTAATAATCGATTAAAAATCATTAGTCCATTTCCGCGGGAACGTCCAATTTTCCCGGATGAAGAGTAGCCTATGGCACTCTCCAGGCTATACACTATACAAAAAATGACGGCAATCTATCATTCAGTTAAAGCGGAGAACAAACAAACACTTTCTACATACCTATTAGTAAGGATTCTTTATTCCTTTAAATTATGTTGTCTACTTTGAGTCTTATTCAAGGTCTGTCGCAGTTGTCATGGCAGCATCAGATGGATGCTGCATACTCCTTTGCTATCATTTATCTATAAAAAATATCTAGAACTACACCAGGAAACTTAGTTCTCATCAACCAATGTTATAACACAACCAATTGTCTAACGGTACAAGCCAGTAACAGCCAAGAATACCGGTTCTGCAACTAAAGACCACTTTCGTTGACGCCGCGGCGATGTGACGTCACTGGGCCTCACTGCCAACTAATTCCGCACTCATTAGGGCATACGCTATTTATTTCGCTACTCTACTATCTACGTGTGGACTACATATCTATACTTCTATACTTAATATTATAAAGTGGAAAGATTTTGTTTGTAATGTTTTCACACAAAAACTACTGGACCGATTTCAAAAATTCTTTCACCATTAGAAAGCTGCATCTTCACTGAGTGACATAGGCTATTTAATATTACTAGGTGTAAACGAAACTATTGTTATGTCTAATTCCACGCGGGCGAAGCTGCGGGAGTCCACTTGTTACAGATAAGAAGAACAAAAGACATCAACGCACGCGTTTGTTATATTATATACACTTTAAATATTTTTACTCAATTAAAAACTAACAAACTAACAGACTTTGCAAGTTAAATAAAAGCTTCGTGTAAGCTTACGGTCCTAAACTAAGCTTAAAGTTACATACCGATATATGGAACTTAAAAATAAATAAAATCTGAAAAAACAACTTTAGGTATAATATTTGTAGTTTATATGATATATTATATATGTATCAATGCTCAATGGCTCGCGTCGATTCAATGGGATCGAAAGAGTGAAGTGACGACGGGCGCGGTCAGTTTGTGGATGGGTGACCGCTGGTGGCAAAATTTCATGCACGCTACTGTGCTTCGGAGGGCACGTTAAGACGTCAGTCCCGGTTGTTCAGCAGTGGGACGTCTATGGGTCGCAGCTATATGATATAAACTTTCTATGAATATTATGTGAATCTTCAATTGTACACCACTTTAACAATGGTGTTTATGCGAATATAACATAACCTTAAGACATGGTAGAGCCAATTGAAAGATGTGATAAAAATCTGATAATATGACTGACTATATGAGAAACAAGTTTGTACAACCAGTATCAAAACTCAATGTTTTAAAGGAACTTTACTAAAGGAAACCGGCTAATCCCTGCTCCACTTATCAACATTAATATTGCAATGCGAAGAATTTCTCAAGGTTACTGCGATGATGTAACTCTTACTTACTTTCTGTATATTAATTACTATAATTTTAAAATAACGGTTCAGAGCTTAATGTGAAATAAGGCCTTCTCTTATAGCCTCAAATTTAGACACACAATTTTATTATGAAGAAGTGAAAGTAACAATTAGACGATACGTTTCATAAAAACATATCCCACTATAAACTGTTTAGAAACAGTTTCAACACGTAAAGTGAATCAATATTTTAAAAACTATTTGTTATTTTCTTATTGTGTTATCTTAGTAACTGGGTCTTATCAATAAAACTGGGTAAACCAATAAAATATCACCCATTAATGCCCTGATACCCAAGATAATTTCTATACTAAAATGTATTATAAAGAGGAAACATTAGTTTGAAATGTTTTCACACAAAAACTACTAGACCGATTTCAAAAATTATTTCACCATTAGAAAGCTACATCTTCACTGAGTGACATAGGCTATGTAATATTACTAGATGTAAGCGAAACTATTGTTATATCTAATTCCACGCGAGCGAAGATGCGGGCGTCCACTAGTTGTCAAATATACTTAGTAAGTTTAGTTTCATAATATCCATCACCAATTCACCATTAGTCACGATATTGAAAACATCTGTTGAGGCTCGTAAACCGATATCATCCAGGACATCCGCTTAAGTTAAGCAATAATCGAGATATAACCCACCCTATGCTACTTTCTCTTGGAAAGTAAGAGTAACCGGTCCAATCAACGGATTACGAGAGGCAGCCCTAGCCTTTCAAATATCGATTCTGAACTAAACTAATGTTGGTAATAATCTTGTTCGATTACTAATCGATACGTTACTACCGTTGAGCACTAAGGTCGACTTTTGTTTAAGCACGTTTTTTCAACTGGAGGATCTGTTAACCAGCAAGCCATCAGGGTTCTTGCACAGACAACATTGTGACAATAAATGTTTACATAACATAAAATCACGCTTCTATTTCACCAAAGGGGTAGACAGGGGTGTGTATACACCCACTCTTCACCAGTTATGTTTAGGTCCCTGAGGTGAGCCATACACTAGGTACAAATTCAGGCTTTGAACTACTAGGTACGGGGAAGTTCAAATTAGATAAACACAATATTTACTTACTTTACCGGGGTGAGAACCCAGACCCTCCAATAAAGCAATCGCTCTTGCAACCATTAGACCATTGAGGCTGCCAGCAAAACAATTAGCTCATATTTGCACACAGAATACAAAATAACGTGATGAGTAATTTTCTATGAATTTATAATTGAATATAAAAATATACCATCGCAAAAATATCAGATGTAAAAAAACCTTTAGTTTTTGTCTGCATTCATTCTCGAAATACATTAGCAGTTAGTAAAATTAATTACACGTCTTCTTAACCGTTTTTGACACGTACTTAATATAACAGATAAGTGTTGATCTTGTTTATAACATTTTAATACCTGCTAGGACACGGGTATATCAGGAAGATATAAATTAGCTTTGGTCAGGAAATACTCACAAACTACGGCAGTTATTCCAAATTTATTCAAATGGTTTTTAAACGCAATATTAATTGCGTTTACATAAAACTAATCACACTTCGCTTAAAAACATTGAAATCTGGCATGCCCTTCAAATTTTGTCGTACAATCCACATACTGACAGCGCGCTATGTTGCTTAACTCAGACCGACGTAAGTAGCGGTAAGAGCGAACAGCCGAGTAGGCCTTAAACGTATTCCACCACGCTGCTCCACTGTGAATTGGCGGAAGACCGCTTCGTTTAGACTGAACCGATGGTGATGCGATTTGCATCCTGACGCAGTTGAAACCGCGAAGTTTTTATAAACACATTGGTGCGATAACAGCGTTTCCACTTAACAGGCAGTTCGGAGAGCTCTATTTTTTAATCACTCTCCGCGGATCGAGTGCTCGATTTGCGAATCGTTTTCGTTCGATAGACTATTACGTATTAAGTAATTTGTAAGTATTTCAAATTTGTTCTTTTGATAGTCTAAATGAAATGGGTATGGAATAATTACAACCTGGAGGTTTTTCTCATTCAGCTCGCGTTTTATGTAACAGAGCACCTTCCAATACGTAGAACAAATAATTTCCATGGAAATGGGTACTCACATTTTTGACATCATTTTGTTATTATTACATATTATTATTTATTTGAGGAAAAAGACCGACGACCCGCCTCGCCAGACGAGCATTTCCAATACCACCAATCAAAAATGCTGCTGTCGATCGAGAAATACCCGTAATTTTTCGATCGACATGCAGCGAGCGATTCAATAACAGAACTCCAGTTCGCATTGACGGCATTCCTCACTTCGGGTTGAGCGCTTGTTGTTTCTCTTTTCCGCCTTATCGCTTATTTATTAAGCGTGGTCTGATGTCCGATTTTTACCGCCCCGTGTATAGAACAACACCACAGAATATTTATTTAAGTAAGCTTTATTACAAACATAAGCAAATTCAAGTTAATTCCTTTAATTGCTTTTTTAGTTAATCTTTTTTTTAAGTTATACACTTTTTAATTTTTTTTACAAATTAATTTCTCATGTAGGTCAGTCATGTCACGGCACAATCAACTACATAATACTTATTGTAATACATTTTATTTATTTATTTATAGTTTCATTTATTTGGCTATATAACTTTAGAGGCAATAAAAGCAAATAATCAAATAATAATAAATAAAAATAATAATTGCTTATAGGTAAATTATAAAGGGTCTAGATACTAAACATTTGACCTTGAGAAGTAAGACGGAATTATTATCACTTAGCAATTGCGATAAAAACTTAATACTTGGGTTAACCTTTTTCTAAAAGTAGGTAGTAAAACTTCGTCATTTCACATATTTCTGAACAATAAACGCTCAGTACTCGTACCAAGTTCAATGCTATCAAGTCTGTCATTTCCGCGTCGGCAGAACTTTAAAAAGAAAGTCGATCTTGCCTTTAATCATCATTCACTTGTCCACCGCATGATAGGTCATTTTTTACACAATTTTAAAAACAAAACATAAAAATGCATACCTATTGCAATCAGGGAAGTAAAAGACACACGTTTCGAAGGTTGAAGACCTCATAACAATCCTAACGACAAGGCGAGAGGAGTAAAATGATATTTAAAATCATTTGATTGTCTTTGGGTTTAAAGAGCCGGTTTTAATTGACCAATATTTATGAATCTTAACTTAAACATCCATGATTATAATGGTATTTTTTAAGCGGCTATAGCTTTTGAATATTAGTCTTTATTATTTATTCACTATGACGAAATTTTGTTTTGAATAGAAAATTTGTAGGGGAAAGTAACCTAGATATGGAATAGTACCCCAAATACGGCTACTAATGTGTAGGTAGGACATACGACCAAATTCCATATTAGGGGTACTATTCCATATTAGATTACTTTCCTCTACAAATAATAAAAAAATATTAAAATGTTTTTTTAAGAAAAAAGGCTTTTTATAACTTTTATTAATTTTTATTTTCGTGCATTGTCATCGGAACCAAATATGTGTGCCGATTTCAGCTCGATAGCTTCAGTGGATGTGGGTGAAATATTGATTGCAAGATTCCAGGACATACATACATATATACCTACTACATAGATACATACGAGTGAAGTTAAAAAAAAGCTTTTAAAAAAGAGTGCAGTGTACTACAAATTACAATGAACAACTACAAAGGAATGCAAATGCAATGCATAACAAAAATACAACAACTCGAGTGATAATAAAGTAGATTATAAAAACCAGAATGTCGCCATTTCAGCTCGCATTATCATATTAGCCTCACGTTTGCCTTCAAACAGTTTATTATTATAAACTGTGTGAAGTGAACGTGAAAATATTATTCATTAATATGTATGTTTCGTTACATAAGGTGGGGCAATGGACACACGCTGGTTAGCCTACTTCAATTGGTAACATGATTTTAGTTTTGAGCAAAGACACCGAACCGCTAATAGACGGGCCATTGGGAACTAAAACTATGCTCCCATAGTTGTTACCTGGAGGTAATAATTCACGCTTAGAGTATCTACTCTGTAATCTGCTTTTTGAATTCTAACACAATTAACTACGGTATACCTAGATCTCTTGATAAATATTGAAACTACTCGTAATTATATATTGAAAAAGTCACGATTTTCTTACTTCAAACCTACGTAGGCTTAGGGATTGCGTTACGAAAAACTCGATTAACATAATCGTTACGTTATCGAACCGGTTGTTTCCTGCTGCCTATTGATAGTAACTAAAAGTAAAGGTTAGATATATTATATAACTGTTTAATAACTACTCACTTATTTGTGTACCATGACTGCTGATGCTTAGAAGGATAAAGAGATATTAAGTACCAACTAATGTTCTCTGTGTCTCATCTTATTCTTGTGTCATTCATAGCTTACTGTCTTGTCGATCGTATGTTCGACTTTTCGATTGACCGAGTTAAGCAACGACAGGCGCGGACGGTTTGTGGATGGGCAACTCGTTGGGTTGCCAACCGTACTATAATAAATAGTATCGTACAATATTTCAGGTATGTGCTATATACTGTTGAAGCAATGTATAGTACGCATAAATACTATATTTCAATTAGATAGATTCCATATACATCCCACTGCTGGGCACGTCTCCTCAACCTCCCACAGCTGTGTCTGTGGGGGAGACCCGTGCACATCAGTGGGGACGTATATAGCCTATAGTGAATGCCATCTCTAGTGTAAGTATTAAAGTAGAATAAAATATGAGTTAACCATAAAAATAAATTCAATTTTTACACTGCAACATTATACGAGAGACAGGGATGGTTCTAAGTCACTTTCACGTGAGCAACGTTAGAGGGAGACAGCTGTAGGCTTCGCATTTCCCCGCCTCGTCACGCACGGGACAGTCGAGAAAGCCGTTGGGAAAAGCGCTTGCGCATCAGTACATCACACGAACGTTTCTTCCACCAATCGTATGAAATTAACCCTTATATATTAGAAGATAGGGTTTAGAATCGAACACTACGGTTGTCGGCAGTATTGTTCTGTCTAAATTAAAACGTAATTCGATTTAACGCATGTAACAGCTGGTATTGTGATATTGAATAGTCTATATTCTTCTGCCTTTATAATGCCTTATAATGCCCTACAATGGATATACCTACGATCAGAATACCGAGGCGTTGTAAGAAATTAGGTTATTAAAATACAAAAAAACCGACTTCAAAAGTAGAAAGACAGTAATAATAGTATGTAATTCGTTTTTGGGCACAGGTCCCTCCCACAGTTGAGGGAGGTCGGGAGCATACTCCACCACACTGCTCCAATGCGGATTGATTCGTTTATTCACGTAATAATTATTATATTATATAACTAGTTCGCAGCTTCGCTCGCGTGGAATTAGACATAATAATAGATTCTTCTCAAAGCGTTAACTATAGCTCCACAAATTTGTAATGAATCCGTAAATGTAATCTCCTATGTTTATTTTACATCTTCAAGGGTAACATTTTTACAAACTTTGAATGCCATATTTATTTATATCTAATCAACAGCCTAAAATATAAATTTTATGCTTCTAGTTCTGAAAATGACAATACTTTCATACAACATTTCATCCCCCTTTTCAACACTTTTCACCAATTAAAAAGTCCTTTCTCAGGCTCTAGACTATCTGTGTACCAAATTTCATTTAAATCGGTTCAGTAGTTTTGGCGCGAAAGCGAGACAAACAGACAGACAGACAGAGTTTCTTTCATAAGTATTGAGTATGGGATAGGGTGTTAGTTTGCTGTCCTATATCCATTACAATCATAGGTCTAAAGGCTAGCGAGTCCGCCAATCCGATATTCAGCTGTTCCTGTCCACTTAGGTATGCAAATATCTATAGAGACAGTTCCCATCAATCAAATGCATACAAGCTTAAAGCAAGGTTGCAGAGTCTAATTGGAATGAATACATTATCTGTGGCAAAATTATTATCTTATCTCTGGCCAAATACAATCACGAAATGTAATTTAATTACAATCGCTGAAGCCATTATGACTTCATAATTACACGGTGGTTTCCATTTGTCTTACCGTGACGTCTGTGACAAAGGCCGGGGTATAAAGGTGTTAATTACACCGATTCAACAAGTATGGCTACGCCCGCTTCCATTATTTAGCGACCCCGCTCTCATTAAGAGCTTATAAAGTTTTCATAGTTCATTGCAACACGAAAAGCATAGATATAAGAAGTTGTTCAAAAGATAGCAGCACCAACCATCAGCTGCCGTCCGTGACAACTGTGTCAGACTTTAAAGATAATTCTAATAGGGACTGGGATTATTAGTCTAGTTAGCACATTGTCTTTGTAATAGTTGGTCCTGTTACTTGGTGTTAATAGTAGTTCAGTTAGTAATGAGAGATGAAATCAAGAGAAGAGAGAAACAATTTAGGTCACCTGAAAGCTAAATGGAATAGTGTAGGTAATTAATTCTACATTAGTGGAACTAATGTAGATAAATAAATGAATTTATGTACAGATAGAAAGAAAACTTTATGATTACAAAATTACATGCTTAGACATTAAACAAAATACTAACTTTGAAGCTGAAAACGGCTATGGCATACCAGCTTTCATGGGAGACGTGGCAGTGGAATTTGAACCTTATACGATCCTCAGAGTAGTGGAGTTAAATGCACATCTATTATGGTTTTCTATCCGATGTTATCACCGAGGTTATCCAGCGGAAGAGTGCGGAATGGCAGCGAGCGATCTCCGATAGTACTTGACATTCTAATGGAAATTGTGCAGTGGAAAACAAACTTTGTTGCATGGAAATAAAGTCGTAATTGCTCTTTGTAATCGGTCGTACTGTAAGACATCAAGACCCTGGGTTTAACTAAGGTAATAACATGCAGAGTTAAAATTTAGTTATGCCTGTGAACCGTCTTCAGTGCATCGCATTGTTTTATTAAGAACGGTTAGGTTTTTTATGCAACCTGCATGGCAAACAAGCATACGTAAGGTAACCTACTTACTTCATTAATTCATACGACATGTACGAGCTCATAAGTTATGGAAAATAACAAATCTGTTCACAAAATAAAGAATTTGTAAGACTTCAAATATCCATACAGAATAATTTATAATTCAAAAAAATACGCTTTTATAGATAGTTCTATAGTTATATACTCGTATATATATAGTTCTATGTCTAGTTCTGAAAACAATACTTTCATACAACCTTTCATCCCCCTTTTCAATCCTTTACAGCACTTTTTTATATTTAAAAAGTAGCCTATATTCTTTCTCAGGCTCTAGACTATCTGTGTACCAAATTTCATTTAAATCGGTTCAGTAGTTTTGGCGTGAAAGCGAGACAGACAGACAGACAGTTACTTTCGCATTTATAATATAAGTATGGATTATTATTTTACAGTATGGCCGTAATTGCTTATGCGCTTCGATTTGAAGGTGTGAATGCCTAGCGCGAGACGTCCAGTTGCACAATACACCATGACCATAAGTAACATAACACTCGTATAAATTCCTTAACAGTTTGATTTACGCTCAATGACTTTTGATAAGCTGCCAAAGTTAAATTCCGATCGCACTGAGAAGGTTCTCTACAATATGATTTTGTTTTTTCCTCAGAGAATTTCATGAAATGGGATCTCTTTACTCTATGACCGTTAAATGATGATTATATATGATGATAAATCCATAAAATATACTTACTACGATTATAAATCTTATACTTAGTAGTTTTATAATTTATTTATTTATTTATACAACTTAATTGACATCTAAAGAGATATACAATGGCCGGACTTAATGTCATATGGCATAAAGTCCACCCATATAATTAAATAATAATATTAATCCCAGAATCCTGTGGCCCAGTGTCCACAGGATTCCGGAAAGTGGATTATTTATGATATGCTAGAAAATGTCGGTCCCGGATCAGCCTGCATAGTCTGGAATCAAGGAGCTACACAAAAGGCGCTACTTCAATCGTCTGTCACACACGTGAGGACCTTGTTGAAGACATTTCAAAATTTTTGTCAAGCAAAAGAGAAAACTTGTTTACACAAACCGTCTTACAATCTTTGAGATTTTTGATAATGTGTTGTTTTTAAAATAAATAAAGGGAACCCTAAAAACAACAACTGAATCATCTATCTTAATCATAAATCATTTTCCATTTATCTCAATTAACTTTGTAAACGGCCTCAACTGCTAATGAGCGTTTGTCTGCGTGAAATGAAACGTCAATTAAATCGGTAGCCATAGTTACACCAGGGACGTCAAGTTGCCGCACCATAAATATAAACATTCTTTATAAAAAGCTTCTATGAATATTTTTGAGTTGTGTTACTTTTCACAAGCAGCGGTGACAGCCCAGTGGCTATCGAACTCGCCTCTCACTCGGTCCGGATACAAACCCGAGCGGCACGCATCAATGACTTTTCCGAGTTATGTGCGATTTATTAATTAAATGTCACTTGCTGTAACAGTGACGGACACATCGTGAGGAAACCTGCATGCCTGAGAGTTCAAATGTTCTCGAAGGCATGTGAAGTCTGCCAATCCGCATTTTCCCAGCTTGATGGACTAAGACCTAATCCCTCCCGTTTTGAGCGGAGACCCGTGCCCAACAGTGGAACAAAGAATGGGTTGTGATGATGATGATGATGATGATGACTTTTCATAAGACTGTTATTTGTTGTTTTGCGTTGTTTAACCAACCTTTTCGGTATTTGATGTCGAAAATTTAATGACATTAAAATTTAGTTTTGTTTACCATATTCTCTAACAAAAACAAGATTTGTTATTGAGGGCAATCTGCGCGATATTAATTGCGAGTCAGAATAACAAAATAAAAATAAAAAACACAAATTGTCACAATTAATATTGTTTTTCTCATCTGAATCAAAATATAATGTGTGAAATTAGAATCGCAATGCGAAGGATGTTTTGAGTCCGGTGTCACAACGGCTCACCGCTTTTTGCGTTTACCACAAGGGATAAATACAACTGGTGAATGGTGCATCTGCCTACCACTTCGAGGAAAGACTGGCATGATGTTATGTAATAATTTGACGGGTTTGACGGCCCGTTGGCGCAATCGGTAATGACTCTGCCTGTTACGCCAGGGGTCGTGGGTTAGAACCCCATTTAGGACAAACATTCGTGTGACGAACACTTGTTTGTTCTGTGTCTGGATGTTAATTGTATCTATTTAAGTATGTATTTTAAATTTACTTTGTAAACTGCCTTTTAATTCAAAAATGTTGGAGATACGGAAAACATAATAAAGTAAAGTGGAAACGTCCTAATATGCATATAAGAAACCCTTTTTGTGTGTTGTGTGATGTGATGTTATTCTGTTGACAATATTAAGCGTAGATTTAATATTTAAAGCGATTTTGGAATGTATGTGGATGTTTGTACGTTCGACCTTGTGCCTGCGTTCCATTCTATGCATAACAAGACGTGCGTAGTAGAACGGACTTAATGTTTCGATAAATATTTCATCAGGATTAAATTATGTATGATAATCTACAGCTTTATTTGACGGCGATATTATAAAAGTTCTTCAGGTAGTCTGTTTATTTACTTAAGTAGATATGTACTAATAATAATGATCTGTGTTGTTGTTAACCATATATTTAGTAACTTTTTAATAAAGATACTAGCCTACGTCCATCCTCTGCTTAGTCCTATTAGATGAGCGAAATTGTTCTCTCTGTTTAGCATGGGATAGGGTACGGCAACCAGGCAATTCTTTCATTTAAATAAATAAAAATATCTAATCTGCTGCTTACATTAAGATTAATATTCAATTTGAATGGAACTGCAGTATATAAGTATGTATTTAATTAAATGTACCTAATGGCGCTTATTTATTTTATTTATGTTCTCATGTAAATGACTGAAGTGTATATGAGAATAATATTTAATGTCTTCAAACCTAATCTTGGTAGTAGTTAATTAAAATGTCCTTTCAGCTGAGCAGATGCTGGCGCGGCATCAAGTTCACCGCCCACAGACCATAAAGAATGAACAGAGGCGGGCCCGCGCACGTGGGAAGCCAACGTCGGTTGTAAGCACACCTTGGAATTTCGAGAAACTTCCAGTCGTTAAATTAATATGAGCAGACAAATATGTACTAAGTTACTACGAAGACGTAATTTGTGACAATATTTGTATCCGTCAAATAACATTACGTGTAGGCCGTCGTCCCGGTTGTTTTCAATGCTGGAAACAGTCGTTAAGCCTTGTCGAAGACCTTCGGGTGGCTTGAGAACATTCGACACTAGATTAGCCACCCCGTCCACCAATCCGCATTGGAGCAGCGTGGTGGAGTATGCTCTAGACCTCCCGCAACAGTGTTGGTGTGTGACCCGTTCCCAGCAGTAGGACGTCGATGGGTCGCAGCGAGAGGCCTTAGTCCACCACTCTGTCCAAGTGCACATTGGCAGACTTCATAATATGCATTCAAAGCATGTAAGATTCCTTACAATGTTTTCTTCACAGTTGCAGTACAGCAAGTAACCTTTAATTTCGTAAATACAAAAATGTCTCAAAAAACGGTCAAGTGCGAGTCGCACACACGTAGGGTTCCAGAGCGCTTTTTTTTTTTAAGATAATTTGTATGGCAACCTCCGTTGGATCTAATTTTAGTACTTTTTAATATTTGTTGTGATAGCAGCCACAGGAATATGCATAAGGTATCTATCTATTTCCGTACAAGAGAGAGAGCCATGTGACAGGCAGACAGCGGAGGGAAATGAAAAGCGTTCCGTTCTTCACCCTTTAGATACGTAGTAACCCTATAAAACCAATCTCGATTGCCTAATTACCTAAGCTGTGATGATGTACTGACTCGTATCTATCAATCCAAAGATCATTCGCATTTGAAACATTAAATTAATAAGGTTAGAAAAAAAAACTTATAATTTCCTTTCCCCATAACAATAATCACTACAATTGCTAAACACACGCTAAACATAAACAAATGACGCAATAAAACAATGCAATGTAACATTTGAATTTGGAATAAGCAACACTGATTGGCATTTTATTTCACCCAGGCGCAAATGACAGCAGCACAGATTATATTTAGCACGCGACGTCAGGCTTATGCAAGTATACTTGCGATCTAATGCCGGTTTGACCGCGTGTTGTGTTGACATCAGGAATGTTATAAACATTCCGTCTAGCCAGTTCTTTATAGGTTGATGTGCGCGCTCAGTCTACCTGAATACTATCGTAGACAGCTGGCAAGCCATCTTTATTAGAAGGAAACTAGCTTATGACAGCGACTTCGTCCGTGTGAATTTTATTTAAGAAAATAGTTTTCTGCGCGGTAAGGGGTCCTTCATCCTATCACTTGAAGATTGGTGACAATAAAAGATTGAAATTCTAGTATCAACCTGTACAACGCGAACGGTCTAAACATTGAACCCATCATTTGAGCCACTAAGAGGTAGAACCGGGAAGACCGTCCATCATGTGACCCCGGGAAAGACGACGCTGTTTGTGGCTGCACAGCCAATCAATCGGGACCGACCCGGTTGTTATCGTATGGTCGTATCAGTTGTGTAGCCATACTGGAGACTTTTCGCCGACTTAAAAACTTCCGGATTACCACTTGTATTGGGGGTTACCCAAACAGCACTGGAGCAGCGCGTTTACCTAAGTATGCTCAAAGTTATTCATAAGAGAACACCGCTAGCTAGAAAAAAGTTAATGGATTGCAGTACCTAATGACGGCCTAACTCTCGGAGGTAGGTCTCTTACGTACGACAGAGGGCTATGAGCGCTTCAAATTACAAGTCTGTATTTTATTAGTACGACAACGGTAGAACTGACCTAAGTTCCGTGATTTAATAGCATCAGTCGCGGCTTCAAATCAACAAAGAGCGTAACTAATACTGAAAGCGCATTCGATTGCTACTTAGCGGTGAAACAATGCCGTTTAGGGTACCTGTGAGTGAGGTAGGAACAACGGGGAAACAATGGCTCGCGTCGATTCGAAGTGATCGACAGAGTTAAGCAACGACTGCCGCAGTCGGTTTGTGGATGGTGACCGTTAGTCGTTGGTGCTACATGCACCTTTCTCCCTTCCATGGATATAGATCCATAAATAAAAATAAAAAAAATACGTTTTTGTTGATAACCGAACCAAAATGTAGTTTTTTTTTTATTATTGCATTGTCATCGGTCCTTGATAAGTGGGCAAAATTTCCAATTGATCCGACGTTAATATGTTGACAGCACAAACATAACTATTCGTAACTATGTTATTGTAACTATGTTACGATACTTGTCATGCATTTTATTCATTTTTAACTTCTAAATATTTGAATGAATGAAGCAGTAGGTACCTACGCGTTGGACACTCATGGAATAAACAATTGAATATACGAGTTAAATGTTAAAAAGCTCGTAAAAATTGCGTCCGTCTGTTCATGTGCGACTGACCGCGCGGACGACTAAACGTCTTGAATATTAATTCGAGCTAAAATTGCTTGATCATACCTTTCTGTCTGAACATTTTGAATTATTGTGTCTACAAGTGCGTATTTGGTTAGACTTACCTACCAGTCTTTTGAGTTGGTGTTGGTGAACTCAGTTCGAGGCGGCGTGCGTCCTGGCCGGGACCCCACCGTGGGACCTGGACGCGGAGGTGCTCTCGGCGGTGTACTGGCGCCGCAGCGCAGCAGCACGAGCCAATGAGGTGGAGCCACAGCCGGAGGAGGCCGGGCGGCAGAGGCAACTCGACCGCCAGGTCCTCCTCCGGAAATGGAAGGACAGGCTGGCGGAGCCGACCGCCGGCAGAAGGACGGTGGAGGCGATTCGGCCCGTCCTAGAAAGGTGGGTCGATCGCCGACACGGGGCCCTCACCTTCCGCGCTGTGCAGGTCCTGACGGGGCACGGTTGCTTCGGCAGGTACCTGTGCAGCGTGGCGGGTCGGGAGCCGACCGGCGTGTGCCACGCCTGTGGGTGTCCAGAGGACACAGCGGAGCACACGCTGGCGGAATGCCCTGAGTGGGCGGAGCCGCGGGCGACGCTCGCGGCGGTGATTGGGGGCGACCTGTCGCTGCCGGGCGTCGTGAGAGCCATGGTCAGCAGCGACAGAGCGTGGAAGGCGGTGCTCCGATTCTGCGAGGCAGTAATGGCGCAGAAGGAGGCGGCGGAGCGGGTGAGGGAAGACGACCCTCTGTCCAACCCAATCCGCCGTAAAAGAGTGGGCCGGAGGCGCCTGGCGCATGAGCGCCGCCTTCCCCCATAAGGTGGGTCTCCGGGCGGTGGAACCGGGGGGTACCATCGCCCAGTTGGAGGAGACCCCCGAGACGGCTGGCGTGTCCCGTGTTCCGGCACGCCAGGTTGAATGGTGAGTGGCGCCACAAGATGAGCGCCCCACAAGATGGGCCCCGATTCCCGGGCAACCGTCGGCGGAGCAGCGGAAGTGTGCGAAAGCGTTCCCGCAGCTCCGCCGGAAGACGGCGAGGAGGAACACCGCTGGTTTTTAGCCGGTAAGAGTCCGGCATAACCCGACAGCGCCCCCCCGCGCCTGTCGGGTATCCATGAGGATTTTCCAGCGAGAAAAAAAAAAAAAAAAATTGTGAACTCAGTTGATAGGAATTATTCTTGTGGCTACAAACTGAACTGACTCCTACTAGGACGCACAGAAATCAGCAGTTTGTTTTCTTCTAAAACCATGGCATAAGCAGTGGGGTTCCTATTTGTTATTAGAGAATTACAGGAATAATAATTAGGCAATAAGATATTGAATATAAATTGTTATAAATATGTATAAATAATATTATAATGTGAAATGATATTAATATCGATAATTTTATTTGGCCTTTCCTAGAGCGTTTTGTAGCTCTACCCATACTTAGACTGAGTACCTACAAATGAAATGAATCATGTCTTATAGATTATACTATTTCTATATGCATTATTTACTTACATGGAGCTCTTCAAACTAGAGCACCACTCGTTAGAGAAGCAGCACTAGTAAATTTTAATTGAGGAACAGCACTAAATTCGTAGACGCATTGACGATATTCGTATACGAGTGAAATTAAAAAATAAATCGGAATCTCGTCATACATTGTAGGGGAGTTATTAGAGCAATTCAATCAGTTTTACTGTTACCTTTACCTGAATAAACCATGCGGTTTGAGAGCCACATTGAACTGAATTATGATTAAAGGATATTACTAAATAATACGAATGACAGTAATCCGAGACCGAACAGTTGCAAAAGCCGTCCATGTAACACCACCCGTATCATAAGCCTTATTTCCTGGTAATCAAAATCAAAATTGAGTGACAGAACGCATACACAACACTCGCCTCACACGCATTTACGCAATACAACGTGGTTTAACTTGCGCTGTAAGCGGAACGCGGTATGCAGAATACTTTTTCAACTGTCTGCTTAATGAGAACTAAGCGCATTTTTTTGCTAATTCGCTGTCAGTACAGTTCTTTCATTAGAGGTTTGAAACTTCGTGCCAAAGTAGGATATCGTGTGTTTGAGAAGTCCTTTTTTTGCAACAAAAAAAACAGTGAACATATTTAACATCTATAGCCCTAGACGACTATTCAAATCACCGCAGTAGACTTGGGCCCACAGACCTCGTAGGTCAGTGCATAGACCTGTGTAGCAATAATTACAATAGGCGCACACAAACAGGAAACAAGTCAATTAACTATCCATAAACCGTGTATTTATCTGCGAGGTAAATATCTATCCCGGTTGGGATTCGAACCGGGACCCGCGTTTCGACAGTCAGTATCACTCACTACAGCGCCACAAACTCATGGTATCTCGTATAAATTCAGGTATCGTCACGAATATTATTGATTTGTAAATTGCCGAACTGTCATCAGATTCTCGATGTTTATAAGCAACGCCGTATCATGATAAATGACATGATACAATAATACGAGATCTATATCTATATCTACATATCTATAAAAATCTCGGGTTGTACCTGCTCTTGGGATTTGCCCTCAAAAAAGGTCAGGGATACCATTAGATCCCAATCGGATATTTCCACGAAATCTCAATTAAATTAAATGCAAATCAAATGAGAGAGTGGAATCTTATTAAAGTACATACAAAGACTGATTGAAATCGAAAGTCTGAAATGTACACCACTTAAATAAAAATGGCAAACTACTTATATACAAAACGAAAATATAAAAATGTTTGACGACAACAATAAAATGTTTGGAGAAAAAAATGAGAGCACGATCACTTTCATTCTTAACAAAACAAGTTTTTGGTACCTACTTTTGTTATGAGTACATGCAAAAAGTACAGTAAGATAATCCTTAAAAACGTTTTGTCGGTCCAATAACAAATCACTTACTTTATATTTGGACACTTGAATGAAACGAAAGTGCTCGAACATCAATCCTTAAATAAGACAATGCCTCATATATTAACTCTTGATTTTCCGCTTCATGAATTAGTAGAAGAAATATTTCACTCATCTTGAAGCTGTCGGAAGAAGTTGATTAAATCGCTATGGTCACAATAATTTTAGTTTCGGCATAATAAACCTATGTTCGAAGTGAGTGGAAAATATAAACAGGAATTAAAATAAATGCTTGCATTGCGCTGAGAATATTATTCCCGAATCATGACAAGTTAGTTTTCAATAGTAACATTCGGAACATGTGACAGTCTATTTTTTTAAATTGAAATACCCACATACTCCGAAATACTACTACTAACTTGGATTTGTGCCAAATGTATGGCAATACCTATTACATAGAACCTAAACACACCTAGTGAATAGTTGGAGTATGACACGCATCTATCTACCACTTCTTAAAGTGAACACAGTCGCTCGCTGCGACCCATAGACGTCCCACTGCTGGACACGGGTCTCTCCCACAGACACTTCTGCGGGAGGTCTAGAGCATACTCCACCACGCTGCTCCAATGCGGATTGGTGGAGGGGTTAGTGGCCAACCCAGTGTCGAATGTTCTCAAGCCACCCGAAGGTCTTCGACAAGGCTTAACGACTGTTTCCAGCATTGAAAACAACCGGGACCGACGGCTTTACGTGACCTCCGAAGCACGGTAGAGCCCATGAAATTTTTTGCCACTAGCGGTCACCCATTCACAGACCGACCGCGCCCGTCGTTGCTTAACACTTTCGATTACATTGAATCGAAGCGAGCCACTGGGCTATGGACGCTACCCACTGGGCTATGGACGCTACAACACAGTAATGGTATAATAATAAATATAGTAGTAATGCAGATTAATGATAAATAATACAGCCTGCAATGTAATAAGTTACGAACTCATTGCAGTATTGTTTTTTCGTACTGGCCTACTAATCTTTTATTGAAACCCTGAGTAAACTGACAATGTGAAGGAAGGGCAAACACGGCCAGTCGGCACTTCAAATCAAATGGCAGATTGAACAACTAGCATTCTGATGGTAAGCGTTTAGCAGAAGGTCAAGGATGAATTAAAAGTGAACAAAGCAATTTGAATCTTGATCAAGTTTGACCAGCGTGTACAAATTAATGTGAAGCTAAGGGTTGGCAGTAGGTTAATTACTTCCATTTCGTGTCAACAATTGTTGTATCGTGGAAACAGGCAAACAGCCTTGCATTTGTGAGCTGTGAGATCGACGTCACGCATGCATTCAATAGAAACAACGGACACATTATGCGAAATAATTTCAGAGGATTAGGGTCTTGTGCAAACACACATTAAAATGCGATAATGTAGATGAGAAGTTAAAAATGAGACAGACCACATTTTTGGTTACCTTACAACAGATTCTTTCCATGAATGGTTGTCATAAAGTATGAAAAGGTTAGGCGTAATTGCTATTCAATGTACGTGAACTAAGGCTACATTCGATTAGGTTGCAATACCCCAAGGTTTCTTTGGATATCTTGGCTATCTTTGTTCATAAAAAGCCGCTTATAATCGTATCCCACCGTCTGTTTACTTTCCCCTCGCCGCCAACCCTCCGCAACACAATGGTCGGCCAGCGAGTCCCAGCGCGCGCCGCGCCTCATTGTGTTGGAGGTAACGCCGCACCCATTGTGCTGGCGATTGCGTGCTGTAGCAAAACATCGTAATTGTTCGTGATTGAATTCGCTTTGTACCTAGGAACTACGGGCCAGCTATAGCCAGGTTATTCTGAAGAAATGAACGATGAAGACATTCAGCTTTTATAGGTTTTGGGGCTGCAGCCATCTTCAAAGAGCGTCATAGAATTTTTCAATGCATTTGAAGTCAAAATAACATAAACAAGAAATAATAATGGGCCTAAAACACCCCCTTTTGGAACACCATTATTTTTTTTACATCACTTGTCTTGTATTTCAATTAATATAGAAGTGATTGTCTTAAAGTAAAGTGTTCGTTTATCCTTCCGAGTATGAAACCATACAAACCTGTGCGCCATTAAGCCATCAGTACAAATCTCAGGTTGTAATGAAATGTAGACATAACGACTTTATGTTTTCCAAGGTTCCGCGCGACTATAGCACAAGTACCTAGTCGCGCGACATTCTGTGTGCATTGACGACAGGTCGCACGGTAAAAGTAAAGCGAATTCCTCCCACAATTATTATCATAAAAATTCTATCCTTCAATTCTATTCGCTACCGTCATATTCTAATAACATAACGTCACGCCTGTATTTCTTCGAAGGGGTGAGCAGAGGTGTGTCTACACCCACTTTTAAGGTTTTTCTGTTTAGATCCCATGTATCTAATAGGTGGTGAAAGAAAGAAAGAAAGAAAGAAAGAAAGAAAGAAAGAAAGAAAGAAAGAAAGAAAGAAAGAAAGAAAGAAAGAAAGAAAGAAAGAAAGAAAGAAAGAAAGAAAAACTTTATTCACATATACACAATAGACACAAGCTTTACATCTACATCCATACAAAATAAAAATAAAAAACAAACAAAGAATTTTAAATTAAATTAAGACATTGGACACTTAAAGTAAACAAATACATAGTAAAAAATAAAATAATATATATATATACATGTATATTGTATGTTATAAAATATGATGTGTATATTATTTTAAAATTATGCCTGTGCACTGTGTGTAACGAGGCTTTTATGATAATGTGTCTAAGTCAAATTCTAAACCATAATAATATGGACAACACAAACATTGTCTTTGTAGACAACGTAAATTGGTTTAAGTGCTTTACAATGTCATTTTTAGAGTTCCTTACCCAAATCGTAAAACGGGACCCTATAACTAAGTATTCGCTGTCCGTCCGTCTGGCCACCAGGCTGTATCTTATGAACTTAGACAGTTGAAATTTTCACAGATGATGTATTTCTGCTGCCGCAACAAATACTAAAAAATAGTAAAAAATAAAAATTTATGGCGGGCACATACAACAGACGATTTTTTTGCCGTTTGTATAGATAATGGTACTGAACCCTTAGTGCGCGAGGCCGACTCGCACTTGGCCGGTTTTTTCAGGTAATCTGTGTTGGCTTATTCGATGATGGCCGAATGATAAACAATTTGGTCTCCCACTCGAAGGTCCGGCATCATAAATCATTGTCCTCACGTTGCCAAATAATACAAATAAAAAATCGTACGCATACAATTGAATACATTTTTTGTATTGTGAGATTACTTGAGATATCGTAAGATAATTTATATAGGAAGCTAAGTCTAACTATTCTGAAGTTCCCCACAGTAGTTTTTTTTGCTTCGAAAGTCTCTATGTCTATACTTCTATACTAATACATAAAGAGGAAATATTTGTTTGTAATGTTTTCACACAAAAACTACTGGACCGATTTCAAAAATTCTTTCACTAATAGAAAGCTGCATCTTCACTTAGTGATTATATACATATATAGGCTATAGTAATATTACTAGGTGTAAACGAAACTATTGTTATGTCTAATTCCACGCGAGCGATGCTGCGGACGTCCACTAGTGAAATATAAACTGCCGCTTTAGAGCTAACGGAAAATTTAAGAAACCTGCATGACTTAATAATTATAGGTACTATGTATCTTCATTTTATTATCTTACGTAATATGTGTTGCTATTCTACCAAAGTGATAAGTGGATTAACCATTTCAGTCGTTTCCGTCTGTCACAGTTGTCATGGGTTGCAGCAGATGGGTGGTGCTGCGAGCTCGTTTGCTATTTCAGCCGGTAGTTAGTAAGATATCGTTAAATTGTGTGAATCGCAAAATTCCTTGAACGCTTGCGTGCTTCGAAGGGCACGTTAAATCGCGAGTCCTGGTTGTTAGGATATCAATCCTTAGGTCGCGTCGGACGATTTCAAGTTGCATAAAATCCTTCGATAGAGTTGCTCAGTAAACCTGTCAAATCGCAGTGAATCAACCTGTATTACTCTTGATGCCTTCTCAATCGTGAGAAGGGAACTGTGCCCAGCAGTTGGAGACTAGTACTCCTCAGATGTGCATTGCACAATGCAATATCAGCTCAAACTAAACAAACAAGGCACAGAAACACTCACGAACACAGGGCTATAAACATTAGCATTAGGTACACAGCTGCAGAAAAATAATAACCGGATTTGAATAACTGAATAATTCTTTTAATGGGATGTCATAAATTCTCATATTGTCATTGTAAACAACATCCTTAATAACATAGTTGCATAGAACACGACTATGCCGTTACATAACTGATTGATATCCGGTGATATTTAATCGATCCGTGTTTGTATCGATTGGATTATTTATATTTCATTAGCTAACTAGCTTGGGGCAACGATGTCGTTCTGTTAGACCTTCTTCCCCCTGACAATCTAGGGGGAATTAGCGACTGAGGACTGGTGGAACCGCGCGCGCGACGATCGACTGGCTTCCACACTCAACAGCGGGAAAGTCAGCGATAGGGTGTAGCCCTGGAACAATTCTTCAGACTTCACATGCCTTCGAAAACATTATGAAGATCTCTCAGGCATGCAGGTTTCCTCCGATGGGTCCTTCACCGTTAACATACATTCCATTCCATACAATCAATTCAATTCATTCAATTCAATCAGACGGGCTCGTTGGCGCAATTGGTAGTGACCCTGCCTATTACGCCAGGGGTCGTGGATTCAAATCCCACTCAGGGCAAACATTCGTGTAACGAATACTTGTATTTGTTCTGTGACTGGATATTAATATAATCTGTTTAAGTATGTATTTAAAAATATCTATGTATGTATATCAGTCTCTGACACCCATAGTACAGGCTCGCGCCTAGTTTGGGGTCGGAGTGCTGTGTGTGAGAATATCCATGATATATTTTTCCTTTTTATCACATCCATTCGGTATTCATAAAAAAGAACACAGTATTAAAAGTATTTTCTCACTAATATAAACGCTAGACTCGCAAACAGTTTCGATATAATGTAATTGAATATGTCGTAACTTAACTCGACGAAAATTTACAAATGTTTTACGTCAAAACGCCAATTAATATTAAGTCTGATTACACTAAGCTTAAAGATAATGAGGAGTTAGTCAAATTTTAAAATGTTCTTCCACTAGAAATTGCTTAACTAATTAGAAAATTTAATTACAATCGGTAAGTAGGTACCTACTTAAGTAAATTGGATTTGCGTTTATAGTCAAATACCTAGTTTTATGTACAGTTGTGGCCTCACTCGTTTCAAATCTCATAAATGACAGATAAACAATCCCATCTATACAAATATTATAAAGAGGAAAGATTTGTTTGTAATATTTCACACAAAAACTACTGGACCGATTTCAAAAATTCTTTCACCATTGGAAAGCTGCATCTTCACTGAGTGACATAGGCTATATAATATTACTAGGTCTTAACGAAACTATTGTTAGGTATGTCTAATTTCAAGCGAGCGAAGCTGCGGGCTTCCACTAGTCTGATATAATTTTGAAGGAATTGCATTATGACGAATAGTTTGAGGAGAATTTAAAAACAATCTTAAATCCAGCGGTACTTACTTACCTACTTCCGCAACACGCACGTCATTTCTTAGCGAATTGCATAACTCTACAATAGTGATCTGACAACTACACAGACCAACCGAGCAATCTTTAAATTATATGTACACTAGTAGACGCCCATAGCTTCGTTCGCGTGGAATTAGACATAATAATAGATTCTTCTTAACGCGTTAACTTTAGCTCCACAGTAATGCATCCGTAAATGTGTTATACAAACTTTCAATGTCATATTTATTTATATCTAATCAACAGCTTAAATATAAATTTTATGCCTCTATTTCTGAAAAACATTCATAAAAGTTTTCATCCCCCTTTACAACACTTTTTTCCAATTAAAAAGTAGCCATGTATGTCCTTTCTCAGGCTCTAGACTAAAAAAAATATGTATGTTTTTAAAAATTTCATTTAAATAATTAATAACAGTCTAAATTCTATATAATAAAAATGAATCGCAAAATGTGTTGGTTAGCGCATAACTCAACAACGCCTGGACCAATTTGGCCAATTCTTTTTTTAAAATGTTCGTTGAAGTTCAAGGATGGTTTTTACGGCGAGAAAATTTTGAAAATTCATCCCCTAAGGGGGTAAAACGGGGGTGCAAAGTTAGTATGAAGCTTTGCCGTTTTTGAAGTTAGTGAATGTGTAACGCGAGCGAAGCTAGTAAAATATAAATTTTATGCTTCTACTTCCGAAAATGACAATACATACTTTCATACAAACTTTTAACCCCCTTTTCATCCCTTCCAACACTTTTTTCAATTAAAAAGTAGCCTATGTCCTTTCTCAGGCTCTAGACTCTAGACTATCTGTGTACCAAATTTCATTTAATTCGGTTCATTAAATTTGGCGTGAAAGCCAGACAGAGAAACAGACAGAGTTACTTTCGCATTTATAATATTAGTATGGATGTTAACTTAATTCTAACATTTCAGCACGTCTAGCACTATTATTCTGTGCGTCTCGCGAGGAAAGAAAGTACCGTAATTGGTCTGTTCCGTCGTAATCCGGCGAATGCGGAATCATTGTAACTTCGGATTATGGCATACGAGTCACGATTCTGACCGCTTTAACCCATTGTTGGGCCTGGAGGTCGTCCGTTATTATATTTTTATTTCGTCAGCTCCGCTCGACTGAGGTTTGCGGTTTACAACGATTATGCTAAGTTTTCGTTCAAGATCATCTTCAGGTTGGCATCCTACATTAACATGCAGGCCATCTTGCAGGGTCGGATTTAGGGGAGGGCTCCATAAAAGAGGAGCCCCCACAATAGACTTCGGAAAAAATTTTTGCGTATTCCGACTAGTACGAGTACGAGTTCGCTGCGACCCATATACGTCCCACTGCTGGGCACGGGTCTCCCCCACAGACACTGCTGCGGGAGGTCTAGAGCATACTCCACCACGCTGCTCCAATGCGGATTGGTGGAGGGGTTAGTGGCCAACCCAGTGTCGAATGTTCTTAAGCCACCCGAAGGTCTTCGACAAGGCTTGACGACTGTTTCCACCATTGAAAACAACCGGGACCGACGGCTTTACGTGCCCTCCGAAGCACGGTAGCGTCCATGAAATTTGCCACTAGCGGTCACCCATCCACAAACCGACCGCGCCCGTCGTTGCTTAACTCTTTCGATCACATTGAATCGACGCGAGCCATTGGGCTATGGACGCTACGATGGACGAGTACGAGTAAACACTAGTAAATCACCTTTTCTTTTGTTTACTTTTTCGCTGTTTTACCTTCACCTTTACCTTTGTTCAAACATGAAATATAAACAGAAATCATTTATATTTTTAAAATTTATATTTTTAAATGTTTGTTAAATACTAAATAGATTATTTTAGTATTAAACAAACATTTAAAAGTTCACAGGTCCAATCCGTTTTCAAAATAAATTATTGATTGAAAAACTCGACTGAAAAAAGTTGTTCATCTCATTTGGAAAATAATTTGGGGCCAGGGGGGGGGGCTCCACTCCTTTGTTGTCCGAAGCCTCCACACCTCTAAATCCGGCCCTGCTTGTTGGCAACGTTTGGCGTCTTTTGACTTCGTGTGGTTGCTGCATACAGTTATGTTACACCGCACTGTGCACTTCGGTGTGCACTTCGGAAGTAATATTTAATGCGTGAGATAATAATAATAATAATAATAAGCCCGCAGGGCAGCTTGTGGCGAGCTGTTGGGGAGTAGCGACCCCACGGACCCGAGTTCCCCGGAGACTCCCGCAGGAGTCTCGCCTCTGGCTTGCCTTAACCGGCCGCCCAGAGTGGGGCGTTAGAGCTATATGCTCGCAGGGTGGAAGTGAAACTTGCGTAAGTCGCGAGTTGGTAGAGTGTGTAAAACCACCTCATTTAAAGCGCGGTACACCTCTCTACACCCTGAGCCACTCACGAACATGTTGCCGCCTTTGCCGTCCAGCGTGTCGGCATGTTTGGGTAGCCCATACAGTGAGTGGCGAGTCATCACCTGCCGCTTTTTAGGTTTGTAACGATCTGAATGGCAGGTGTCATAGTTCTCCATAGCCCATGTATCAGTCCCTCTAAATCCACCACAATAGACCCAATATAGTTTCCATTCCTTTACAATAGTTCCTGTACATCTGGCGGGGCCCACCTTCGGGTGTACCAATTGATGGTGCAGACGATCGAGGGTGGTATCCGCCACGTGTGCCACATCACGCCTCATTAAAATGTCTCGAAGGGGCCTCTACGTGTTGGACCTGTGTCCCCACGCAAGCCTTCCAAATTACCGGGTCCACATCTGGACCCGTGAAATTTAAAGAGATACATAATAATAATAATAATAAATATCTTGGACATTCTCACACACGGCCATCTGACCCCAAAGTAGGCGCGAGCCTGTGTTATGGGTGTCAGAGACTGATATACATACATAGATATTTTTAAATACATACTTAAATAGATAATATTGACATCCAGACACAGAACAAATACAAGTGTTCGTCACACGAATATTTGTCCTGAGTGGGATTCGAACCCACGACCTTTGGCGCAACAGACAGGGTCACTACCGATTGCGCCAACGGGCCTGTCAGAGATATTATTTATTTATTTATTATAGGATAATTTGTGTTGCGAAGACACGTCTAGAATAAGAGAAACACGCCAATCGCGTCGACCTCGTTTATCTGCGAAATTAATATTTATCTAATTAAGGAGATTAAACCGTAGCTCACGTCTAAGTAAAAGATCAAATGAGTCGGTGATGTAGACCTGCTGACATGTGGTAGATTATTAGGGCAGACAGGAGAAGTCCGTAGGAAGGAAGTTACAAAATACAAATATTAAGTTATTGTATCAGGCGTTACTTTGCGGCACTATTATTCTGTGTTTGCGGTAAGTAAGGAGGGCCTATCAAGCGCTTCTGAGACCTCCATAAACGAGTCCTAGGCGGTGGACCTAGCCTAGTCGTATGTAGCTAGCCTTTTAATATTATTAGAATACATTCAGGTACATAATCAAATGAACGACGGCCCTTTAAGTCCCAGCCGAGTCCCATTGTGCGTGCGATACCGCGATTGTAATGCAAATTGCTTCGCACGCTCACTGGCTACTGGTGACTGGGGTTGCGCAACGAGTAAGGTCGGTGCCTCTGTCTTCACACTCGTGTTAGTCGTCTCCAAGCGGTTTCAACACGTAACAGACTATAAGTACCGAGAACTAATGTGCTACTAATCGTGCAATAGACGAGAACCCCTATACGGTGACGCCGTAAAGGTCGTAATGACCATAGTCGAAGTTACCGGCTTACTCACGTGTGATTTAAGTCGGAAATAGGCAGACTAGTTTCGATCGATTACGATGATCATCTTCAGGAGTGAACGCGCTCGCGGCGGGCACGAGTATGACCACGTCTTTATGACTATACAGCAAAAGTCCATTCCAAAAAAAAACATCGAAAATCCCCTCAGAATAACCTATGCAGAAGTCTACTTCTATTGCCGTGAATAAAATTCCTATGACACTGAATATTTTCTAAGATGAGAGTGTACCAACATGGGTGACACGTTATAATAGGTAGACATAAAAGTAACGAAGCGTGGTTGTTGTAACACTGACGATCTACTTCGCTCAAGACATCACATTCACAACTCGAGTTACATAATGAACATGAATTCGCGTTACTTCTCTTTGGATACCGCGACATTGGCAATAACACTTTATATTACAACGTGAAAATTACTTTAGAGCGGGTGCACTATACATTCACTTTTACTATGTGGATGAAAAAGCAAACATGTAGCGTCCATAGTCCAATCTCGTATCGATTCAATGTGATCGAAAGAGTTAAGCAACGATTGGCGTGGGTAATGTAAATACCTACGTGGTAACAAAGACATGAGACCGACAATAAGACAAAACAAAAGATATGAAGTGACTGTAGTAAGTTTGCAGTTAAGTCTGATCAGACTATCGGATCCGAATATTGGAGAGAAAAACCGGAAATATACCAGATAGTTTGGTTAGCTAGTGTTGTATATACATATATTATATATAAAATATCACAGTCATGATATACAAAAAGTTGTAACCGACGACAACACAGCCTATGTAGTTTAGTCGTTGGTTAGTTGTACCATACGATGTTTTTGTATTCATTTGAAAAGCGCCATAGTGTGAATCACCTGATAAGCCCAATTTAAAGTTTCCATTAGCAAGCTGATAAGAGACCACATAACACATTAGTCGTGCATGATAAAAGTTAATAGACTGTGAGAATGAGCTGAGTTTACTTATTATACCTAATGCACGTGCAAAAGTATTATGACGTGCTTGGATTTCGGCGTTATTAAATTTTCAAAATGGCCGCGCGGAGGTGAGTACACCAAGTTGAGATTAAAAAGATTGGTGACGAACATTATAGTAATCCAATGATTCAATGACAATGGACGTAGGCGGATGCGGGCGTAGGGTTACGAGTCACATTTTATTGCAGTCATCATTATTTTTGGTGAAATTATTCAATTATTCAATACAATTTACCTACTAATTATAAATCTAATTTATGAATAAGATAAGGAATCCTAAGAACCTCTTTCGTCTATGTTTTGAAGTTTTACCACAGAATACATGTTTTACTTAGGTTTATACATTAGTTTTTTTTTAAATAATTTATACAATTTTTAAACCATCGATTTAAAAAGTTTTCTTGTATATCAATGATTTAAAGAATTCCCGCATTAGGCCAGTCATTAAAGCCTCAAACCCCTAAGAAATTAGTAACTCGCTGAAATTTTGAGGATTTGTTATGGAAGGTAAAATAACTTACCGTGTGATTTTGCAGCGTTCTGGGGTGTACGGAAAGTGTGAAAAAAGTTTTTTGTTAATAACATTGCCAAAAAAATTAGTAACACGCTGCAAATTTAGAATTATGTTGTTCTTACCATTTTGTAACATGTATTAAATTTGCAGCGTTTTGCAACATACGGAACATTGTTTATTATTAAAAAACAATGAAATTTGTTAATAAAAAGGGTAAAGAAATTAGTAATGTTCCGTTTGTTGTAAAACGCTGCAAATTTAGTAGTGGCTATAAAACGCTGTAAACAGGGTATTTACAAATTTACAGCCAGTTACTAATTTTTTTTTACCCCCTCATAAAAACAAATTTAATTGTTTTTTAATAATAAACAATGTTCCGTATGTTGCAAAACGCTGCAAATTTTATAAATGTTATAAAACGGTAAGAACTACCTAATTCCAAATTTGCAGCGTGTTACTAATTTCTTTACCCTTGTTATTAACAAATTTCATTGTTTTTTAATAATAAACAATGTTCCGTATGTTGCAAAACGCTGCAAATTTTATAAATGTTATAAAACGGTAAGAACTACCTAATTCCAAATTTGCAGCGTGTTACTAATTTCTTTACCCTTGTTATTAACAAATTTCATTGTTTTTTAATAATAAACAATGTTCCGTATGTTGCAAAACGCTGCAAATTTTATAAATGTTATAAAACGGTAAGAACTACCTAATTCCAAATTTGCAGCGTGTTACTAATTTCTTTACCCTTGTTATTAACAAATTTCATTGTTTTTTAATAATAAACAATGTTCCGTATGTTGCAAAACGCTGCAAATTTAATACATGTTACAAAATGGTAAGAACAACATAATTTTAAATTTGCAGCGTGTTACTAATTTTTTTGGCAATGTTATTAACAAAAAAAACTTTTTTCATCCCTTTTCAACCCTTTCCGTACACCCCAGAACGCTGCAAAATCACACGGTAAGTTATTTTACCTTCCTTAACAAACCCTCAAAATTTCAGCGAGTTACTAATTTCTTAGGGGTTTGAGGCTTTAATGACTGGCCTACATATATCATTCCATATTCTGTGGTAGGATAGTTTGAACTTCAAACCCTCAAGTATGGACGCCAGAGAACCTGAGCATTTTATACTTTAGCACTATATTTTAGCACTTCACGATTTATATTCTAGCACTTCACGAAGCACTTATGGTTAGATTTATCTTTGAAGTCCTTTGGTTGTTTGACCTAGTCAGAAGAGCAAATTTTAATTTGACCCGATCGAGTTGAGAGTTAATTAGAAAGAAAGAAAGAATAATTTATTTGCCAAAATCGTTCATGCAACACAGAAAAATATCATGTACACGGTATGATTAACAAAGGTTACCTTAAATAAAAAAAAGAAGAAACAAAGTTCTATGTTGCAGTGACCACTCAGCAAATAGGTCTACACTCAGCATAGCTGCAGTTGCTCAAACTGCAAAACTGATTTTCAGTGCAGCCTGTAGTGTGTAATTACATCGAAACTACCAAAATAATAGGAATAAATCCCTCGGAAAACAATCACTTTTACATTCGTTAAAATCGCGGCACGAAAGCTTAGTTCTGAACGAACTCCAGAGGGGATAGTTGCCGGTATGAGTGGGGGGGATATAACGCGGCTGGCGAACTAATCAGCGTTTACGACTGCCAACCAGCTCGCTCCGCGCCAGGACTACAATGCCGGTAGTAACACAACACGCCGCTGTTCAGAACGGAAACTATTCAGTCTTTCATCCAACGCAATACACTGGAGCACAGGAGAAAGCCTCCCAATTTCAAGAGGGGTGTCGGCCGCAGGCGAGGTTAAACCAATTAAAAAGCAATCAATATAGCAAACTGATTGAAACTGATTAAGAATTATGATAATGGATAATGTTAACGATAAACGATAGCCGGCGGAACTGCGGTGAAACCGGCGGAAACGGCTGCTATAATCCTCTTCCTGATATTAATACGAATGTTTGTGCGATTCGTTACGAGGCTCGCGTGACGGAAACTTGGAAAAAGTTATTGAAAACTCGAATGGTAGGTACGGTTTGACAGTTGACGGAGCGTGGATTGCTTAAATTACGCCTATCGTGTAAATACTTACAAGTTGTCTGATTCATAAACATAAATGAATATCTGCTGTTGTAACTTTATTTATTAAAGACACAGGTATGGCTTTTTACATCACTGCCTATCTTGATTTTATTGCGCCATCTTTTTTCTGAACTGAGTTTGTGAGTAAGTAGATAAAAAAATAATTTAAAAAATAGTCATTTAATCCTCTGTGACAATAATTCCAAAAATTACATTAAAAATACCTAATATAGAAGTGAATTGATTGGCATTAGAATTGCGTTGATTATAATTATGACACTTGCTATGATAGTATATGTCAAAATAGATCTAATTATAATGTCACTAATATTTCAGTAACGGTAAATAAGTCAGGATGGCCGAGCGGTCTAAGGCGCTGCGTTCAGGTCGCAGTCCACTTCTGTGGGCGTGGGTTCGAATCCCACTTCTGACAATTAATGTTTTATTAGCAGAAAAATCCATCTTATAATTTACCGCCACTTTTCAAGATTTTTTTTATAATAAACTTACTTTTTGGATATACCTAAAACATTTACAATATACATAGTTAGTATGTTTGAAATACTTTTACATTGCATTTTTTTTTCACTGACCTAAACGGTTAGAAGATTATTTATTCAATTTTGATCGCTATAGTCAAGTGAAATGACATTAACTTTACACTTGGCAACATAATAAAAACCCATTATTTACATACTTTTCTCCTACATCTATGTAAACAACCACGCTTGGTATCAATGTTCATTAGCTATTATAAATTACCTTGTCATAATCAGTAGGTAATTCAATCTTGGAACTACCGGCTGAGTCGAAGGCGAACTTGCATTAATCGTGGCAGTGGTGCGGTTTCAAAGGACTAGACGATTATACAAAACCAAGACTCGCTGCGACCCAGAGACGTCCCACTGCTGGGCACGGGTCTCCCCCACAGTCACAGCTGCGGGAGGTCTAGAGCATACTCCACCACGCTGCTCTAATGCGGATTGGTGGAGGGGTTAGTGGCCAACCCAGTGTCGAATGTTCTCAAGCCACCCGAAGGTCTTCGACAAGACTTAACGACTGTTTCCAACATTGAAAACAACCGGGACCGACGGCTTTATTTGCCCTCCGAAGCACGGTAGCGTCCATTAAATTTTGCCACTAGCGGTCACCCATCCACAAACCCGCGCCCTTCGTTGCTTAACACTTTCGATCACATTGAATCGACGCGAGCCATTGGGCTATGGACGCTACCAAGACTCAATTGATGGTTAAAAGGCACTTAATCTGTTACAGAAGCCGTCAACATAGTTGAATCTGATCCCAATACAAGCAAGGTTTCTTTTTGCACCGCGGTTTTATAGAGCGTGAACATTGTACAAGGGGTGCCTTAGACTATCTGAAATTCTGAAAGATGGATAACACGACGTGTCTATCTAGGTCAGGGGTCGGCAACCATTTGAGTCGGAAGAGTCAAAAATTACAATTTACAAAATTTTAAAGTTTTTAAAGAGCCACAAAAATAAATCCAAAAATAAATAGTAATTACATAAATACATTTTTTTGATAAAAAAACAATCTATTTATTCATAGAAAAATATCTATTTATACTTGCGTATGGAACTAAAGAGCCGCAGCTTCACATCCAAAGAGCCGCAGGTTGCCGACCCCTGATCTAGGTAGATTTTTAATGGAACTAATAGAAGAAATGGTACACATTTAGTTTTCTGCCATTGTATATGAAATGTAGAAAAGGTTGATGTTATATTAGGCGCTCCGAGAGTGACACACTAATCTGATCAAACTTGTGCACCTCTTGCTTAGATTCGCGTCAGCTAAGCCACGGACTACATACTTTAATGTACCATAAACTGGCCCCGCAAACGTTGTTCTGCCATATGAAATGTCAAAGTGATGCGACACTTCACGTCAAGGAACGACGATTAAAAATAAAAATACTAAAATACTTAGTGTTTAAAAACATTTCCAGTGGACCAAATTGTCAATCTAAATAAACCATTCCCGAATCCCCTTGAAGACACACAAAAAATTTCATCAACATCTATCCAGCCGTTTAGGAGGAGTTCACTGTCATACACACGTACACAAGAAATATATATAGAAAGATATGTATCTTACTAAAACTCAATAGCACATAACAAGGTCTAGCTAGATCTAAACAGAATCTGCACAGGTAGAAGCCACATCCAGTTTGATTCCATTCTAAAAC
Source organism: Carterocephalus palaemon (assembly GCA_944567765.1). Classification (NCBI taxonomy): domain Eukaryota; kingdom Metazoa; phylum Arthropoda; class Insecta; order Lepidoptera; family Hesperiidae; genus Carterocephalus; species Carterocephalus palaemon. The sequence continues at coordinate 14,283,912 of OX155643.1, forward strand.
GATAAATATTGCTGATTGTAACTGTACACCTACCTTGCCTAATTAATAATGTTAGAAACGTGCCATAACTGGTCCGACGTTGCTATCAGATTTTTTCTAAACGAGTCATTAAGATAAACAATCTTGACGGTAGGTATATTATTGGTTAGATAATTGTTGATTTGATTTCTCTGTAGCCAGGTTCTTTAACTATAAACATTGACGTCAATGTTGAATCCCAAGCAAAAACAAACAAGGTTCTAATCTCTTATTTTTTTTATTTGTACCCTCCAGATGCCACTAAGATGTAAGCCAATACGATGTAATACACAAGTCAATTGTGTAAGCGTATGCTGGCTTACTGCCATGCTTCTTGCTGTAGGCAAGCATATGTAGTGCCGGATGAGAACAGCCAAGTTATTGGGCCACTAGAAATCTGGGTAAGTAGCTGTTAGTTCATAGTTGCACCTAAAGGATGCATCTTTAAAATTGTGCAAATGAAAGGCTGCATCCCAAAGTGATATTCGAACATTTCTAAATGCGATGTCTGGTTGAGGGTAGTTAAAAGTATCAGCGAATCAATCAAACTCCACTTATTGTTTGAATATTCTTGGTTTGTTAATTGACTGTTTTTAAGTCAAGAATAAATCATTCCGGACCCACCTTAAGACCTGACATTCTTGGCTTGACTGCACGATAGATGGAATAAAGTTTGTTATAATCAGGTTGTCAACTTTCAAGATAGAAGATTATCTCCTTTTCCCAATAAAAAGTGTTAACGGCCAATGTCAAGACTGCAATTTCTGCTGGAGTACTCACCTGAGAGGGACACTCTGCCATCCTTCCTGTCACCCTGGTTCTCCGCCCTCGCGACCTCCGAATCCACCGTCACCTCGGCCGAACCGACATCCTCAGACCAGCCATCCTGCACCGCCAACAGAAACGCACACACACACAATGCGATCCTTACAAACTCACGCATTTTATTGAACATCGATATGTTATTTGTGGTCAGTTACAGCCATTTCGGTTGGCGCACATTAACACGTATCGTCGAAACTAACAGTCACATTTTCGCTGGTCAACTGGGAATTATACATTTATAATACGTGCTAGCACATCGTTTTAAAACCACATACACGTCACACACTTGTAAACATAGACTTGATTTTTTCGGGATGAGCACGGAATGTTTCTCGATCGATTTTAGGGTGTTAATCGGACGTAGTGTACACGTGCAACATTCGCCGCGCTAGCGAAGGTACTGAGTTAGTTGGTGGGAGGAATCCCCCACTCTGCGCGCGCGCAAGGCTGCACGGTTCTCTCCGTAGACGGTACGTTCGTCTGCGCAAGTTTACGGTGCAACTACATAAATGCATAGGTTTCTTTTACCGATAAGCCATATCGGAGAAAACTGCGGTCGGCGTAATGGCTCCGGTCGAGTACCGTTGTTTTTTAATGGAGAAATTAAAGATTTGATTCAACCTTATAATTGGTTGGGACCGGAAATCAATGAGTGACTTTTTTTTAAGCCTATTGGTTTGGAATCTTAAATCTTCTTATTCCAAATAAAATCACTAAATACAGGACACGAGTCCCAATCGTGCCCCAGCCCTAATGATTGTCAAATATTTTGCGCTAACTTGTACGAATTCACTACCAGCTACGACTTTTTGACGCTGTTGACTGAATTATATACCTACTGAACTTTACTTAAACATTAAACATAACATAAAATCACGCCTGTTTTCCGCCGAAGGGATAGGCAGAGTAGTAGTACCACCCTCTTTACACCTGTTATGTTTTGGTCCCATGTAACAGGTGAGGAGCCTGTTGCCAAGCTTTTCAAGTCAAAAGCATAAGAGTCGTTTTTGCTACCACTACAACAACAAGGATACTTGTTGATAATATTGGTATTATAAAACTCTATTCACAAAAAAACTGTTTAGTTTAAATAAAATAATTTATTTTGTCACACTGTAAAATAAAATAAATAATATTTTTCCACATCTCTCTGACACATTAATAGATAAAATTAAATTGACTAATTTTTTTATAAACCTTTTTCTTTCCATAGCAAATGACTATTAAATACACAATGAGTTATCTAAGCTAAGTTATGCTATTATGTCCCACAGTCTCTTCACATCTGAGGTCTTGAGAGACTATCAAGAATCTATCAAGATCTCTTATTTTAATATTTCATACATCACCACACCACAGGTAAATAAAACCATTAATGACTTAAGGAACAATCAAATATTAACATAATTAAAAATGTTAAAAAATTGACTGTGAAGTAGCTGATCCAGACTCGTAACTATGTTCATGTTGGTGTATTGTTAAATTTAAGAACTTTACTGTACCAATTTTAGTGCAAATAAATGAATTTTAATTTGAATTTTGTAGTGTGGCTTGGGTTGGAATCAGTGCAGACTTCACTGTGTTAAGACTAGGTGCTGCACAGACATACAGATCTTAGACACATTTAAAAATTAAAATCTTCTTACATACTTTTGTAGCTGATTTAATAATTTCATTTCTGATTGTAGTTTCCTTAAACTTAATTATTTTTAAGTTTCTTATGAGTGACAATAGATTGTTTTTGGTTGCAGTGGCTTGTGGTATTGGACCATGGCTCCCGTTGTATTATAATAATAAGTGACATGGTTATATTATTATACAACTTCAATTATAATATAGAATTTTAAGTTTCTTTGTTTAAGTAACACAGCGCTTCCAGTAATTACCATGTGGTATGTACACACACCACAACACTTTTGTTGTCCTACTGGTGGACTTGATTCTCCTCTTGGAATAGGAGGATGTAGGGTATAGTCCACCATGCTGACCAAGTGTGGATTGGCAGACTTCATATGCCTTCAAGAACATTATGAACTCAGTAATACAGGTTTCTTCACAATGCTTTCCTTTAACGTTAAAGTTGGTGACATTTAATTTCTTAAATCTCACATAACTTATAATCACATTGGTGTGTGCCTCTTGGATTTGAACCTACACCTGTCTCCGCTGTTAACTGCACACAAAGCCATAAATAATATGGGCCGCACTGAAAATCAGCCCCATGGTTCCTTTTGTTCCATGACAATTATGCTGAGTGTGGACCAATTTTGCTCTTTTTTTTTAGATTTTCTTAGTGGTACCTACCAATGTTGTGTTGTAGTATTAAGAGCAAAATAAACTTTCTTTCTTTCTTCTTTCTTTCTTTCTTTCTTTCCATAATTTCACAGAACTAATCTATTCAAAAATTAAGTTTCTTCTTTAACCTGTTTTTTCATAAGTACAAGAGTAGAAATAAAGATTATTAACTAATAATACCATTAATTAATTAGTGCCCAGCAGTGGGATGTCTATGGGTCACAGCAAAACCATTAATTACTATTACTCTCCTGTTTCTTTTTATTCTCGATCAGGTGTTTAATTAGCCCTTTCATCATATCAAGTTTCTTCTTGAGCCGCCTCTTGCTCTGCCACATAAGGTTTATTTTTCTTTTCCGGTTGTTTGCAATAACTTCCAGCCTAAGTACTTTGTACTTCAGTTCAATGACCTCATCAGTGTCTGTAGGCTTTATATCAATGGGCTTGATGTTTGATATAGTAAGTTCGGGCTCTTGGCATGGCTAGAACAGAAACAAAACAGTATTCATTTATTTATTTTAAATTTATATATTTTGACAAACAACAGATTTAAGCTAATTCGTCCATATGTTTGTCGGTACAAAACTCAACTAGCCAAAGTGTAATTTTGGCAGTTTTTACATGACATCAATATCTTGACACAACGCATACTGTGGCAAAATATTGTATATGTGGCATTTCAAATATAAATGTTATTATTACAAATCGTTTTTCTGCATAACTGAAAAAAGTAAAAATTCTTCATAGGTAAACTAACCTATGTGAGATTAGTTTACTTAGTTTACTGCCAAAATTACACTTTGGCTAGTTGACTTTTGTACCGACGATATGTGCGCGATAAATTTCAGAGAGCAATTTTATATTTTTAGCTTGTCTTAGCAAGAAAATTGTGGTACACTTCTTACTACGGTTTTCATTTGCCATGCTTAGATCTAACTTATAATTTGAATACACAAATAAATCTTACTCACAGATATATTAATAGCAGGGACCGCATCTACAGACAATCTTCTCAAGCCACTCTCTGTGATGTAAAAGTCTTTGGTATCAAAATGTTCCGAGCATACAGCACTTGATGAAGTCGAAGACCATTCTTCCTCTCTGTTTACTGCTATCTCCCATTTACGTCTCCTGTCTTTGTCTCGAGGGAATCTAAAAACAAATGCAATTCAGCAAAATACATCCGCAACACAGCTCAACTTACAAGATAAAAAAGCTTTACCTGTGAAAAGTAATACCATCTTTGTTTTTTGATATCTTGCCTGAAGTATTCTTGCAATTAGCTACTGAACAGGTAACCATACTCACTTATTAGCGTTACTTACTATTGGATTGCATATCTCATTCTCAATACAATACAATAAAAGTCATACAAGTCGCAAAAGTTATTTTTTAAACAAAACAAACTAAACTAATGTCAAGTAGTGTTGAGTAGGACATACAAGAGGCACTTCATTTGTCCCGGACATGACGTAGAAATGTAAGAGCGGCTCAAAATTTTATTACGTACTACTTCAAATTTGTTGTCGCGGTACGTTCAACACACACAATGACGTTTAAAATAAATAATAATTATTACGTCACTCACACATTGTAAGGTAGGACAATACAAGTACCAAGTCATTCTAGTTACTTCAAATGTATCGCGCGCGACGAACACCTCGTCTCATTTGAAGTGCGACATTGTAGTACAAATGTATCGCGCGCGACGAACACCTCGCCTCGTTTGAAATGGGACATCGTAGTACAAATGTATCGCGCGCGACGAACGCCTCGCCTCATTTGAAGTGGGACATTGTAGCGGCTCAATACAAAAAAGAGGCTACTCTTACAAACTCATTTTTATTTCGTGTCCTACTCATCACTAATGTCAAGTAATGTCAACCAATTTCTAACGTTGACCTGACATCTCTGTAATGTTGCCAACATGCCAACATAACCAGATTTCGCCGGCTAACCTTACGTACCTCCATAGATTATACACTTTATATGTGGCATACCTCTTTGCAACTCCTTTTTACCGGACTGCAAAGAAATGTTTATCATTAATGAATTTGACCACGCGAATGAACAAATAATAACCCCCTGCATTGTTTTAATTTAAATAAAAACCAAGACGCAAGAACTTTGAATCTAGGTATAAACAATACACTGAACATTAATAAGAGTAAAATCATTTAAGGTTTAAAATTCAAAGTGGTGAGTTTAAGTCCAAATAACAATCATAATTCGGGTTTTGTCCCGTTATATTAGCTGGCGGTAGTTGTGTGGGTGATGTTAAATATGTTTGATGTTATAAAAAAAATTGTGAGATTGTATTGATATAGATTAACGCCAATTAACTGCTACTATGTCCATATACAGGCTCTACCACCTTCATAATTCATACCAATTTGCAACCGTCGTTACAAACTTTCTTTTGCTATTATTTAAAATATCAAAATTAAATCCAAAACACATGGCATTTCCTAAACGTATTATGATATTCAAACAGTGTAATTACATGTCATCCCCTGCGTGATGGCTTCATTATTTTTTAACCCGGGGAACAAATAAAACGGTGTGACTGCCACGCCCCCCTTTCACGGTTGTAATAGAGACATCAAAATTATAGGTTTGTTTCAAATACGATCGCATTTCTACTGGCTGAAATGTGTACTAGGGATGGGGACATTTAAACTACGTATAATTCGATAAAAATATTTATTATTTTTTCTAATTAAAATTTTAAGTACTTACTCTATAAAGATATGAATACTTGTATGTAGGTGACAAAGTCTTTCAATCGTGGTAATGAATCCACCTAAATGAGAAAAGTTGAAATTATTTTTTAGATAGAGACGTTATAAATATAAAACGCATGTTAAAAAGAAATTCATTCATTCATTAAGTCATCATTTTTTATAGCTATCGTACATGGGAATGGCCAAACTTGTACTCCATTGATAGATTGATGCCAGCACAGTAGAATAATTCTTGATTTACCACGCGTCTTCGCTTCAAAATATAAATAGATCAACCAAAATAGATTTAACAAGCGTCTTCAAGTAGTTTTATAATTTTCTAGTACATAATTTACATAATTTATTTTAAGGTGGACGTAATAAATGAAACAGAAAAATCCTGAAAATTTATTTATGTATTTTCAATTTCAATTTACCTACAGTACAAGATCTTAAAAATTTTAGTATCCTTAATAAATCAACTAGTATTTAAGTTAAACCACAATGTACGATCCAACCAGAGTGGAAATTCAATCAACATTTGCCCTTAAATGTATGGGTGTCGAAGTGGATTTTCTTTTTTTTATAGTCCTCTTCTGTAATTTTGCCTTTATGAGCTTTTTTAAATGGATATTAAAGAGGGGTCTTTTAAATTACCGCTTACAGTATTTGTATCTACAGTAAAATAAGTACTGCACGGTAAAATCAGTTTCCGTTTCCAAGTCTTGTTACATTAATAATGTAAGGAAGTGTCACTAACAAAAAACCACGTATATCTTTCAATCTATCAACGTTTCACCGAGGTAATGGAGTGGGGTGGAATTCTATATATACTACGACATTTCTTTCATTCTCCTCTATCTGAAACTTAACCAACATCTTGTTATCTATCAAAATGTTAAAAAGATTTGTGAAAAGTTTGGAGGATCCCAAGCAGCCGCTTCTCGGTCCTAACTTTTGGATCCTCAAACGGATGGGTCTAATACTTCCAGAAAATCGAGCATGTAAAATTGCATACATAGTTCTACATGAGATTGTAACATTTTTTGTGATAACCCAGTACATGGAGTTATACGTGATTAGATCAGATTTAGACCTCGTTATAACTAATCTGAAGATATCTATGTTGAGTATCGTTTGCATTGTTAAGGCTAACACTTTTGTATTCTGGCAAATCAAATGGAGATCGGTCATTCAATATGTAACAGAAGCTGATAAATACGAAAGAGATAATAAAGACACAATCAAAGCAAAAATTCTTAATACTTACACCAAGTATTGCCGCCGGGTTATTTACTTTTATTGGTCATTGGTTTTTATAACCTTTATAACTGTAATAACAACACCTTTGATGCACTACTTATCTTCAGAAAGTTCTCGAGAAGCCCTTCGAAATGGCAGCGAACCATTTCCACATATTTTCAGCTCGTGGATGCCATTCGATAAATACCATTCTCCGGGAAACTGGATAACTGTTATATGGCATATATTCTTATGTGCATACGGGGCTGGTATAATGGCAGCTTATGACACGAACATTGTAGTAATAATGGTTTTCTTCGGAGGCAAACTAGAACTGCTACGTGAAAGATGCAAGCAAATGTTTGGTAACTGTGGATTATGTATCAGTGACGAGGAAGCTGGAATAATCATACGCAAACTTCACAATACCCACGTGCTTTTAATGAAGTAAGTGTCTTATTTTTTATTTGTCTTTATTGAACCACATACAAAAAGTCCAGGGTAGGTACGTACAAGTGCCATGCTTCTCTTCTCTCTTTATTTTTTATCTTATCTTTATTCTTCTCTAAATAGCATTTAAGAAGTAAGTAAGTAATTGTGTTGTGAAATCAAAAAGCAACTCCATCATTGAATTTGAAAATAGTTTATAGTCATACGACCTCCGTCAAACATACATTGTATAAAGTGTGAAGCCGGGATGGATCACTAGTAATGCATAAAGTAAAGTCTTACGCAACATTTTGCATGTATTTCTAACATATGAAAATGTAATTAATTAAAATTTGAGGATATTTAAATATCTAAACGCGCTGGACCTATTCAAAACCTTTATGGGTTCCTATATACCAAGACAATGGCTATTCAATAATCCGATTTAATAGTCATGCCTAATTTTGAATCAGATAAAACCCTAAATTCCATCTATACATCGCAAACAAACTCTACTTTTTGCTAAACAATTACAATCAAAGTTTTACTTAAATTGTAAAGGTAGGAACACTATTCCATGCCCATTATCTGTATTAACTGTTAGTTAAGTCTGATGTAAGATTTCAATTGCCTAGAAATTCCAAGACTTAGATTTAGTACCTATTTCAGTCATCTTAGGTATCGTTGATCGAAGATTTCAGTAGGTACTTCAAATAAATATCGAATATTTAATGTTGTTCAATTTTATTACTTAATTGATATGCGATAGCAAGCAAATACTCAGACATTTTTAAATTCATCATCAATAAGTAGCTACTAGCGTAAGACACCGCGATCGCGAACCGTACCAATAGCTTTAAAGAAGTTTTAGAAAATATCAAAGCTTTTGACTAAGCTAAATTGTATAAATAATATTTATAATAATATTTACACACTACAGAAGTTCTCTTATAATTTCTTATTTGTGTTAAAAATCAATGCACGAAATAACCTATAGGTACCCTACTTGTTTTTTACATTATAGCAAATAATTTATTTCATGGCCCTAAACCTTTTGACGAGTTTTCTTCCTCAGAAACCAGCAACATTTGTCACACAAAATTTTATTCAATTACAGAGAATTTCCGCATTGGAGCAGCGTGGTGGAGTATGCTCTAGACCTCCCGCAGAAGTGTCTGTGGGGGAGACCCGTGCCCAGTAGTGGGACGTCTATGGGTCGCAGCGAACATAGAATTTCCAAGTGTAGTTTATATCTCACAGTTGTGATTGGAATGTTGTTGTTGTTTGGTTGGAGTTTGGTTGGAGTTTGGATTGGAATATTCCATTTTATAACCCAAGCTAGTCAGTTCAGTTATTTCAGTATATAATTATAAAAAGGTCATAAGCCGTCATCATCTGTATGCGAGGTTAAATTTAAATTACCTACTGAGATAGAAATTCACAACTATTTTCAAAATTTATCATAATTGTTATGGGCTCTATGCTAGTTTTTTTTTTTTCATATATAAAAAAGCAGCTTGGTATCTGAAGTTTCGATGGACCTAGAGTAACAGAACTATGAGCACAAAGTACAAATCGGCGCGCGTGAGTGTGCAGTGCGTAGAAAATTATTAGCACTTTGATTTGATAACTTCAGTACTATCCATTCGAGTGGTTACTTTTTAACAAAAACCGGGACCAACGGTCCCTCGGAACCTCGAAATATTTTCAAGAACCGTAACTATGTTGACCGTTTTTACTATATCAAATTACCAACAGACATCGCAAAGCCACTCATAGTACATTGTCTCTGTAATGAAATTAACAGAGACCAACGGGTGCATAACAAAACTTGTGTGACATGCCTAATGCTTTCATCACTTTCAAAATTAATATTTTGTTGAAGCGAACGCGTAAAATTGATGGAGAATTTAATGTTAACTTACCAATAATACTTATATGTATTACCTATGTATCATATTGCAAGCCTGTTAAAATATCAGTACGTTTAACATTACTTCCCTTCCTAAATGTCACAGTTTTTACAAAATTTAAGGCATAATAAGTTTTCAAATATCGATAATTGTTGTCGAGCCCATCCCGCGACGTACGTTCAGGGTTTTTCAAAAGCTCACATCTACCATAAACAATAATTATAGGGACATAAAAACACGCCTAAATAATATGTCGTAAGTACAAATTTTCATAATTGATAAACTTTCAGGTACTCCAGATTATTTAATTCGTTACTATCACCGGTGATGTTCCTGTATGTTGTTATGTGTTCCTTGATGCTATGTGCCAGTGCTTTTCAACTCACAGTAAGTTGTAAAATAAGCACTTCTTTGTGTGTAGATATACAGATTTGACTGTGGGGGCGACTCGTGCCCAGCAGTGGGACCTGGGACGCTATTGGTAGCACCTTACCTATACCTACAATGCTAAAATCATCTTCTACGGTTGAAATAGCTTGGTCAGTTTACTTGAAAATGTGTGGGTGAATGGTTTGAATTTTGTAGTATCTACTGAGCGGTGACAGCCCAGTGGCTATCGAACTCGCCTTTCACTCGAGCGGTCCGGGTTCAAACCCCAGTGGCACGCACCAATGACTTTTCTAAGTTATGTGCGATTTAAGAAATTAAATGTCACTAGCTTTATCGGTGAAGGACACATCGTGAGGAAACCTGCATGGCTGAGGGTTCTACATAATGTTCTCGAGGGCATGTGAAGTCAATCCAATGCCAATCCGCACTTGGCCAGCGTGGTGGACTAAGGCCTAATCCCTGCCATTCTGAGAGGAGACCCGTGCCCAACAGTGGGACAAAGAAAGGGTTGTGATGATGATGATGATTTTCCCGAAGGGGTAGACAGAGGCGTGTTGTAGTACACCCACTTTTCACCAGTTAAGTTTAGGTTCAATGTAATAGGTGTTGAGCCTATACAGGCACAAATCCAGACTCCGAGCTGCTACCGGCTATTTCAAGATAGAAAAACTCAATAGTGTTGCCCAACCAGAGGGTCGAACCCAGGACGACTAGCTTAGCAGTCGCTTTTACGACTACTAGACAGCCTGAAACTTTTTAAGGCTTTTAGTTTGGATATCACGTGCAGTATTGCAGCTGGTTCGTTTTGGGACTCAAAACAACTCGAACAATTCAAGAAAAAATATTATTAATTTATTTATCACTATTTTAATTGGGTCTTTACTATCAATATCCTCGGATTACCGCAGTGTGAACTAACGGCTTGGCTTGAGTAAACTTCAGTAGGTAGTATTGTAATGATTATCTAAATAACTTTTTTATTCCTTTTACAAATGTTTCCAGTCAGCCACAAACGCGACGCAAACACTTTTGATGGCCGAATACTTAATTTTTGGCATTGCTCAGCTGTTCATGTTCTGCTGGCATAGCAACGATGTTCTGGTTAAGGTACGTGTTGTTTTAATAATTTCACGTACGTAGTTCATAAAAGACATTTGAAGTAAACATTTTTTACGCACGCCTCTTTCTTCTTCTTTCTTTCTCTCATAGCCAATGCATGAAATATATATAAATATCTCAGTCAGTAGTTCATTTGCGAGTTTGTAGCGTTACGCGAACGGTGATTTCTTGATTATTTCGTAATATTATATCTTTCTAATTTTAATTCGAAAACTATTATGTATCGGTCTTACAACCACAGTAATTACTGATGTATCCGAACTATCGGAACTATCGGATTTTCACTGGAAAATAATGAATTATAAATAAAAAATCTACTCAAAAACTTTAATTTATCACTGAAAACCGATAATAAATTTAAATATTCGTAGATAATTAATAAAATGTATACCTATTCATACATAAAGATGGAGCTAAAGAAGTGTTACTTCAGTCGTGTGGTCTAAAACTACACTCGTAGTTTTTTCAAATTTCAGAGTGCAGATGTAATGATCGGGCCATACGAGAGCGAGTGGTGGGCCGCGGGTCTCCGGCAGCGTCGGAGCGCGCTCGTGCTGGCAGGCCAGCTCCGGCTGGTGCACACGTACACCGCCGGGCCCTTCACTGACCTCACCCTATCCACCTTCATAACCGTGCGTATTATCAGTTTATTGTAATGATCGGGCCATACGAGAGCGAGTGGTGGGCCGCGGGTGTCCGGCAGCGTCGGAGTGCGCTCGTGCTGGCAGGCCAGCTCCGGCTGGTGCACACGTACACCGCCGGGCCCTTCACTGACCTCACCCTATCCACCTTCATAACCGTGCGTATTATCACTTTATTGTAATGATCGGGCCATACGAGAGCGAGTGGTGGGCCGCGGGTGTCCGGCAGCGTCGGAGTGCGCTCGTGCTGGCAGGCCAGCTCCGGCTGGTGCACACGTACACCGCCGGGCCCTTCACTGACCTCACGCTATCCACCTTCATAACCGTGCGTATTATCACTTTATTGTAATGATCGGGCCATACGAGAGCGAGTGGTGGGCCGCGGGTGTCCGGCAGCGTCGGAGTGCGCTCGTGCTGGCAGGCCAGCTCCGGCTGGTGCACACGTACACCGCCGGGCCCTTCACTGACCTCACGCTATCCACCTTCATAACCGTGCGTATTATCACTTTATTGTAATGATTGGACAATACGAGAGCAAGGTAGTGGGTGGCGTATCTCTGGCAGTAGTTGAGTGTGTTCAAGTTAATTACAAGTTCCCTGAATAATAATACAGTAGGAATTTGATGGATTAAATTGAGTACAGGACAAACAGCTGTCGTGGTCTCGGTTAGTTGAAGTCAGCTCAGATTGGAAGACATTTACATTTAAATTTACATTCAAATTTCCAAATAAAGTAGTTTTAAATATGTACTTAGAAGACGGATTTAATGTACGAACGCTAATGCAAATAAACAAAAACTTTACTCAACTCGCTTATAGCACCCATAATTAAATATGCATTTAAGCATCGATAAGCAGCACTTCATATCGACAAGCCCTTAAGAGGACTACAGAGGCTAAACGCGAGTTTTATAAACAAGATATCACACGAACCATTGCAGAGAATCAAATAAAAAAAATATATGGTATTCTTGGGGATATATGTTAGATTGCTACGGCCTTCAAAACATAATACATTAATGTTGACTCGATAGAAAAAAATCACGAAGATACCTCTAAAATAATCTTCTAAACAATCAAATCCCTTCTAAAATACGTGTTTTTTTTTTCAATTTAACATATATTTTTCATCACAATAAATACAATATATCAGTTATACCACTTTTTAAATCCATTTTGTAGAATTTCCAAAAAACCCTTGTTCTCATTTGCGCAGAGTTTTCGAACATAACTCGCGAGCATGTGTGTGTAAACGCCGTGTACCGACAGTCGCGGCTGAGGCCTCTTGCTAGACGGGCGTGTCGCGCTTTCTGCCGCAAAATTTCTGCAAGATTCCAACGTTATTTCATTACTTTTATTGATTGGTTATTACATTAGGTTAATTTATATAAATAATTTAACGTTATAAGTATTTTTTTAAGTTAGAAGGGCGTAAACGGACTCCTATTTTGTAAATAAACATGGGAAATAAATCAAAAGTGTTCATATAAAGCAAACGTCACACACATGAATGACGTAAAGATTTAAATTTTGTCAAACATTTATTAATTTTCATTGTTCTCTGCAATCCTGCAGAGTACAAAAAGATAGATACGTACACAGTTTTTCAACCCTAATCGTATAGCTGTAAATGGCGTAATTGGAGTTTGCGGCGAGTAAGAATCTCGCTCCAGAGACTCGGGTTCAATTCCCAGTTACACTTCCTATCTTTTTCAATTTTTTCTTTATTTTTTATGACTTTTTTTTTGTTATTATTTTATGCAAATGAAATAAAAAGCTAATAATATTTATATATGTCATAATATGTATTTATTACAGGAAAAGAGAATCCAAAGATAATATCAATAACGGGGAAATTATAGACATTAGCAGTGAGTAAGAATCTCGCTCTAGAGACTCGGGTTCAAATTCCAGTTACACTTCCTTTCTTTTTCAATTTTTTCTTTATTTTTTTATGACTTTTTTTTTGTTATTATTTTAAGTAACTAAAAAAATTGCATAAATCTAATTTCATTACGTTGTCGTACCTTCCTATAAATTTTTTGTTAGGTCAATTATTACTTAAAATAAACGCCATCTACTGAAACACTTCCCCGTATAAGCCGCGCAGATAGAGAATAGATTTGAAAATGGCGTCCTCTCGCATGCGTTCTCGCTCACTCTCTATCGCTGTCTATACTCACACAGTGAAGTACGAGCTGCAAACAAATAATCAGTCGGGATTCGCTTTCTAAGCTACTTGACGCACTCCGAGTAATTGTTGTTTTCGTTGATATTGTTGTTTTTGTTTGCGTTACATTTGATTGTTATTTATTTTCGTTAAGTTTTTGTTACGAACGTTGACATTTTGTGATGTAATTGAACAGCAACACCGAAGATGAAAGTGACGACTCTGAAGACCAGGACTGTGAAAGTGACCAGTCCATGGAAGATTTTAACCAATTCATGGAGGGAATTGAACCAGTAATGGGTACAGATGACCAGGACACTGCTGGACCAAGCGGTTTATAAAACCTTTGATACCATTCCCATCCTATTGTTCTTTATTTTTATAATCTGATTCTGAAATGTCACAATTAATAAAGGCAAATTTTACAATTGACCAGTCCATGGAAGATTTTAACCAATTCATGGAGGGAATTGAACCAGTAATGGGTACAGATGACCAGGACACTGCTGGACCAAGCGGTTTATAAAACCTTTGATACCATTCCCATCCTATTGTTCTTTATTTTTATAATCTGATTCTGAAATGTCACAATTAATAAAGGCAAATTTTACAATCCAGTGTTTTAAGTACCCTTGCTTGTGTTGTGTGTTGTGCTTGTATTTTAAGTGCCATTTTCAGATCTATTCTCTATCTGCGCGGGTTATACAGGCGATTAATACAGTACCTCATGACATGTCATTGTATGCTCTGTAAGGTAGTTCTGAGGTTTTCCGTTAGAGGCGCTGTTGTCGTTTGTGAGAATGTGTGCACCGATTCTCAAGGTCATTTTGCACCACTAGGCGCCTTAAATATTTGAACAGCTTTATGTCATTCAACACCTTGCACGAAGAATCAAGGCAATTCCTGTTATTTGATCCGTCTTGACATATTAATGTACCGGTAGCCGGTGTAGTGTATATTTTATAGATTTACTGTGATGATTGATGCTTAGTTGCCTAGGTATCTATACTAAGTAATTGATAAATATAGCTTAAATATTTTTTTGCAAATTTTGTAATACTTTTTTATTTGTAAAAGTTTAGATTCATCTCAGAATTTAGTTAAGCGTCAAACTTTTGCTAAGCGTCAATTAGATAACGTCTTATAAGTCGATGAACGCCAGCAACACGCACGAAAAAGTGTGACGTCATCCTCCCGTTCCGCCTAGCTTTCCGCCGAACGTTCCGCCAAGCGTTCCGAGCGTGTATTCATTCAATTTTAGTCTGAAGCCATAGCAATAGAGCGAATAATCGGTTGCACTAAATATAGTACATGGAAATGACACGGCGCTATTGTTCAACGTAACCGGCGTAACAACGTAAATCAGAATGGTTTCGTTTAGGAGAGGCCTATATCCAGCAGTAGACTTCAAAAGGCTGATGGATTGATGGATGCATGGATCTCATGAACAGACACGGACTGCATGAGCCGAATGTTAGTTACTGAAATCTAGCAGATATTATTGAAATATTAGTTCACAGACAAAAACTATTCTGGTAGGATAACGATACGGTACTTTGATGTTAATTTTTTGTTCCAGATTTTGAAGGGGGCCTACAGTTACTACACTTTGCTCAGAGAATAAAATTTGAAGAAGAAGAAGATATTTATTGTCACACAAAACACTACACCAATGGACATTTTAACAATAAATGAACTTATAACTACATAAGATATGTACAGTGTCATGCTTAAAAAAAGGGTAACGCTCAGCATATACTGCCATGTGACACAAGGCTGCTGATTTTCAGCGGAACCCTTTTTTTCGAGCAGTTCCACATGTGGTGACACTACTAATAAAAATATAATACTTAACGAATAACAACATTAGAATGTAATGCAGGAGAGAAATCCTTTTATTTTCTGGTAACAAGAATACCAACCAACTAACCAGAATACCAATTATTAAACGATGAAATGAAGTGTTTTTTTTTATTTCACCAATAAATGGCATTTTCATAATGTTGCAAGCATGAATAAAATTATTTGTAGAGCAAGGAAAACCTGTAGCTTCTCCTACATAAGAACGTAACATTGAATTAATGGGATCGTAAGCATTTCCATAAATCTTCAGTTACTTCATCACATCCTTTATTTAAATAAACAAACCTTTAATTACGTTCCGTTTTAGATTGTTACTGTTTCGTTTCTGTGGTCTGTGCTGTCTGCGAGAGTTCAATAAACTCGGAATGTCATCGCCGAGCAGGCTCTATAGAAATGTCATTATTATTGGATTGGCTTTATTTGTAGTGATTGTTTAGTGATTTTTACCTAGATTCTTGAAATAGACTGTGATTTTAGCGTTAATTGATATGGAAAATCAAAATCCACCAGAACGAAATCTGCCGATACAGTATGTACGTGGATCGAGGGCGTTTCGTCAGTTCAAAAACCCTCCCCAACCGCATATGTGTATCCAGGACACAATTAAGGATTCAACAGAGAAATTGTACATAAATGTTCTAGGATGGCAGAAAATTGCGAATCCCAAGCAGTACTCGGATCCTATACCTCTGTATGGAGGAATGCAGGTGCGTTCAAATTAGTTTCTCCTCACGAATTGTTTTATTTTTATGGTAGAAAGTGGTTGTATTAACTTGCAGTGCTACACTTAAATACGTAGGTAAAATCTTTTGACTTTTTTACTAACTCTTAATCTTATTTGAAGCTGACAAACAGTAGTGGCTCAAAAGATTATCATTCTTCTAATTGATTTACCAGTCAAGCTTAGAATGTCTCTTTTTGTTTTAGGTTTGTATTTATATCACAAACATGAGTTTAAGAAAGGACTTGTATGATCTTGGGAATAGATCAGCTTATCTTGATCAGAGTTTGTTATTAATAATAGAGTAAGTATGTTAAAGTGACATAGCTTTTTTTCACATTTTCAGGTGCACCAAGGCTGCGGCCTAATCAACAACAGGCCACCGCTACTCGTGTTTGCTGTCATGGTCAACCCTGACATATTAAAAGCAAATGGAAAGAATGCTGCCAACCCAACAGTATGTAACAAATGTAATTTTATGTCTTAGCATCCAATATTCTGAATAAAACCATACTGGTTTTTGTAAGGATAATATTTGCAGACAATGAACTCATGATATTTTAATAGCCTAGGGAAAGAACAATTTTTTAATATTTAACGACTAGTGGAACCCCGCAGCTTTGCTCGCGTAGGTTTAGACCCATTAGCGACGTCTGCCCGCGTTCGGGTTGCCCACTTACTTCAAAATCTGCAAAGTTTCATACTAACTTTGCACCCCCGTTTTACCACCTTAGAGGATTAATTTTCAAAAATCCTTTCTTAGTGCTCCCCTATGTTATAAAAGGAACCCCTGTGCAAAATTTCAAGTTTCTAACCCTTATAGAAGGCCCTGCGTTGATATGTCAGTCAGTCAGTCAGTCAGTCACTCTCTCAGCTTCTCCTTTTATATACATAGATAAATTTTAATGTGTCATTTAGAAGAAAGAAATTCACAGTTTTCAGGTTCTGATAAAGCTTTTGTGTTTGATATTTTTCACACTCAGTTCCATCCATCCATCCATCAGCCTTTCAAAGTCCACTGCTGGACATAGGCCTCCCTTAATCGGTGCCACTCCTCCCGATCCTGAGCCTTCTGAGTCCAGAGATTTCCCGCTGACTTTTTCAGGTCATCAGTCCATCTGGTCGGAGGGCGGCCTGTGCTCCGTTTCCCGAGCCGTGGTCTCCACTCGAGGACCTTTCTAACCCATCGGTTGTCCGTCCTACGAGCGACGTGGCCTGCCCATTGCCATTTCAGCGTGCTTACTCGACGAGCTATGTCGGTAACCCTCGTTCGTCTACGGATTTCATCGTTTCGAATCCGGTCTCGTAGCGAAATACCGAGCATAGCTCTTTCCATAGCACGCTGAGCGACTTTGAGCTTACGAATGAGGCCAACGGTAAAGGACCACATCTCGGATCCATATGTCATCACACTCAGTTATGATTAACTAATTATTTATTTTACCATGAAAAATCTTAAGCTTTGATTTAAATGGTTCTTCCACCCAATTTCAGGATCGGGAGGCGCTGGTCAGCCTCCTGTGCGACTTTGTTGAGGCAATGAACCCGGGACTGATGCTGGCGCGGCGGCCGATCATCCTGAGGGACAGGGACCTCGCTGGCGAGCTTAAGGATGTGTGGCTTGCCGTGCAGAATAAACGTGAACGGGAGAAGGGTTTGAGCGGGGACGTCATGTATAAGGTGAGGGGAAAACAAGACTAAGAAACTAAGTCAAAGTCAAATTCAAATAATTTATTTTGCTATGAGGTGATTAGACACGCTTAGCGAAAGTCTGGGTAACTACAAACTACTTAAACAAAAGAGATATAATGCTATTCTAAACTGATCAATATAAGGCAAAGGATTAGCTAGTGATCATTAAGGCTAATTTACAATAATTACCTACCACTAAGCTAAGCTCTAAGTCACGATAGGCTAACTATCTGGATATCAGCTTTAGGAAGAATTTACAATATTCTTATCCTATGACCTAGTGTAGGCCGAGAGAGAAAAAAGCCAGAGGAAAAAACTCTCGGTACTCTTTTAACAAAAGACACATTGAAAATCAGCACCATGATTATGTGATCAGGGCATGTAGCATTTATAAGTTGTAACGTATTCATTACAAAACATCCAACCTGTATCTCCCCAAATAGGTAGTCAGAGTTTAGTATACATACCTTTCTTGAGTTATGTTTATGTCCCATTGCTATATACTGGCCTTAATCTGGCATAGTTCGTAGTGTATGATATCTGAGTTAAAACAAACGCAATAATATGTTAAATTGTCTGCCTTAACTGGAAATGGAACCATTCAAATGTGAAAAAACATGTATTTATTGATGATGATTTACAGAGTACACGATAAGGATTACTTCCTCCAAATGAATATAACATCTTAATTAAAAGGTAGACTGTGAAATTTAGCTTTTTAATTTTAATAATAACAAGCAGCTATTATTTATTCTCTAAATGCTAAAATTAAATCTAGCACAGATTTAATTCACATTCTCACACTTTTATTAAATTCAGAATTCATATTCTCACACTTTTATTAAATTCAGAATTCACATTCTCACACTTTTATTAAATACGTTCCTTGTTGCTTTTCCTATCGTTGAATGGTGAATATTAAAAATAATATGTCTATCGTCATTTTGTGTGTTTACAATAACCAGGCAGATTACTGTCCTTCTGGTTCTTATAAATCTCAATATCTCACTATCTTATTTTTTACTACCTTTCATTTAATTTCAATGTTTTGCTTTTATTTAAGATGCTATTTGAACCATCATCATAAAATACTCCTGTTTTTTTTATACATTTGGTGGGTTCAATTCCCGGTGCAGGCCGACGATTATTTGAAAATCTTTAAATGTTACACACATGTTACACATTATTTCTAAAATCGAAATGAAGTGTTGTTTCATTAAAACTTTCTATATACCACAATTTATGACCCCAAAGTAGGCGCGAGCCTGTGTCATATGGGTGGATATATATGAATAGATATTTTAAATACATACTTAAATATATAATACATATTAACATTAACTTTGTATTTGTTCAGTGTCTAAAACACAGAACAAATGCAAATGTTCGTCACGCGAATATTTGTTCGAACACACGACCCCTCGCGCAACAGGCAGAGTTACTACCGATTGCGCCAACGGGCCTGCCAGTTTGAAACCAGTCAGATTTAAATTTATTTCCATGAATATTTGCAGGTTTACGACATCGACGGCATTGGCAACGAAGAAATCAACGAAGAAGACCGACAAAGCAGCATGAGGAACAGACAGAACGACAACGGATCACCAATCCGGTCGCAAGGAGAAAAGAAAAGTGCCATCAAATCCTCCAAGCAAATCCTATTAAACGCTGGACAAAAGTCTGAGTTTGATTCCGGCATGAACAATTACCAACTGAACCAGAACCACTTGACTAGAGACAACAGATGTGTGACCGATGCTGATACAACATATTGTACACCAGTCTACGGACAAATAGTCTCGAGCAGGGAAAACCATAACCAGATAAACGAGATCCAACAGAAGTTTGCTGAAAACACAAAGCCGTCTAGCTCGTTGAAAGACTGGAGTGCTGCTAAAACCGAAGGGTGGGATGATAAACGTGCAAAACCCAACGATGGAGACGTAAAGAAACACAAGGGGAAAGATAAGGCAAATAAACTGAGCAACGGCAAACATTATGATTTCTTCCCAATGTTCGACAATAAAGCTAGCGAAGAAAAGTCAACGGAGGACATGTCACCAAAATGTTTGCAGGACGAAGAAATAATAAACGAAGACAATTCTAAAGTAATTCTAGACCCAATGCAGAAGTTAGTTCTGCATTCGACTGATAATAAAATATGTGATAATAAATCAAGTGCTCTCAATTCATAATGCTTTTTACAATAGACTTTTGTATAGAAGTTGGTTTGTAAGTGTAAGCTTAGATGTTGGGAAACGTTTTAGTAACACGTAACTTACGGTGTAGTGTGAACAATTTTCCACGGCTAGTCAAGTTCGTTAACGAGTAATTATTAAAAAGGTAATTTTAAATGTTGTTAGCGTTCAAAATACAGTAATTTTTCATAATAGTCTTTCGATTAAATCAAATTGAAATGTTGAAATCTCACTTTGTACTGCATGTGTAAGGCCTTATGACATTAGTTGTAATTCAAGTTAAATTATTCAATATGAAAATAATTTGCCATTGTGACTACTTTTCTCTACCAGTTAACATATTGAATTGAATAATCTTAAGGATAACACTCCGAATGACCAGTGCAAGTTTAAAATAAGTAATTAAATAATTGTTGAATTATAACTACAGTCAGAAGTAAGTCAGTGTTGTAAATGAATTGTATAAAGAATGGGAAATGCATTTGTTAACGTAGACATAGTGTGAGTGTAAGACCATTATGGTCAATTTTGAGCTCATTTTGTGGGCCATATGTTTTCATCGGCCATATATGAATTAATTGCATGAGTGTCTGCTCGAGCGTCCATAGCCCAATGACTCGCGTCGATTCAATGTGATCGAAAGAGTTAAGCAACGACGGCCGCGGTCGGTTTGTGGATGGGTGACCGCTAGTGGCAAAATATCATGGACGCTACCGTGCTTCGGAGGGCACGTAAAGCCGTCGGTCCCGGTTGTTTTCAATGGTGGAAACAGTCGTTAAGCCTTGTCGAAGACCTTCGGGTGGCTTGAGAACATTCGACACTGGGTTGGCCACTAACCCCTCCACCAATCCGCACCGGAGCAGCGTGGTGGAGTATGCTCTAGACCTCCCGCAGCAGTGTCTGTGGGGGAGACCCGTGCCCAGCAGTGGGACGTCTATGGGTCGCAGCGTGCTCGAATACCTAACGGTTGTGTAAATTTCCTATCGTTTTATAAATGTGTAGGCCATTTGTATATCGCAGAGGGCTTGTTGGATGGTTCATAAAACCTCTAGCGGTTAACGTTGAAATACAAACATTTTTCTACGTCGCTACGTTTTCAATGTTGCCAACTTTGATAAAACTACCATTGTTTAAATTTATAAGACAATTTATCATTGCTCATTGTAAATTAATGTGAATAATTGTTTGACATGATGGTCCAATTTGCGTTTATAGCATTCAGAGTGTTTACAAAGATATTATAATTAATTATATTGTAAATGAAGTTATTTTATATTATAATATATTTGTATGAATTAAGTATTGGGATGGACAGGGAATATTGTGAGTTGAAATGAGCGAATGTAATTATATGACTTGACCTTGTTATGAGTTAGTAGATAATTTACACGAAATTAAATTGAGCAAAAAAATGCTTGTAATGAAAATGTAAAAGCACTCTTCTGTTTGAAATTTTAGTTTCTGAACGCAGTCAAGCGAACGCGCGTTAAGCAACGACGGGCGCGGTCGGTTTGTGGATGGGTGACCGCTAGTGGCAAAATTTCATGGACCCTACCGTGCTTCGGAGGGCACGTAAAGCCGTCGGTCCCGGTTGTTTTCAATGCTGGTAACAGTCGTTAAGCCTTGTCGAAGACCTTCGGGTGGCTTGAGAACATTCGACACTGGGTTGGCCACTAACCCCTCCACCAATCCGCATTGGAGCAGCGTGGTGGAGTATGCTCTAGACCTCCCGCAGAAGTGTCTGTGGGGGAGACCCGTGCCCAGCAGTGGGACGTCTATGGGTCGCAACGAATGTGTTCGTGGAAATTTGAAGAAGGGAGACTTAGTGGAGTTTATACGTTCCAGGCTTTTATTGTTTGTAAAAGTTTTCATACAAATAAATTCTTAAAAAAATCTTAAACTAAATTAATAAAACTTTTTTCGTGCTTATATCAAAGAATGTATGTGTATGTAAATTATATGTGTATAATATCGTTGATGACATACTTTTTAAACTCAATACGATTAGTCATGAACAAACATGCGTAAATCAACTATCTGGCTGAACAGAACAAGTAATAAACAAAACAATCGTACAAGCAAATCGTATATCCATTAATTTGATGACGTAGATCAAAAAAATCCGAAAAAGCATCAGTACTTACACTGTGATCAGAGTCAGACTGAATGTGTTGTACTATGGAATCAATCTCTAAATACTATAAGCTGTTGGACCTTACAATATGTGAGTTTTTGTATTATGTATAAATTAAATATGTTCTATCTTCCAAACTATATTTAATGTAATTTAGCGAGATCTCATGTTCAAAAATATTTACACATGAAGTGACTTTGTGGTAATATGGCCACTATCTGGGCATTGCGTTACGTTATTATATCATATCGGAAACTAATAAAAATTTATAATGAAACTAATAAAAATTCCGACACCAATTCGAGGTCACCATAGAGGTCAAACACAAGGTCACCTTGGGATGGAGGACATCACTTAGGAATTTTACAGTCAGTATACTTAAATGTCATTGGTTTAACATAAACTACGACTTACTATTTGATTGTTAAATCATGTATAGTATTATTAAATCAATCATCACCCAAAAACGCAACGCCCAGATAGAACAACTACTTTCACTGCCAGCGGAGGCTTGGAGATTTGTTTAATAAGTAGGTAGTTATTTATACCACAATGTTGTCATGTTACGTACGTTAAATATTATAAATTTATTCGACCCAATATTACGGTAATATGTTCGAAGATCATATACGTGTCATTAGCACTGGTGATACTTACTTGAAGCAAAAAAACTCAATTAAAATATTATAGTTAAAACCTTGAATAACTTTATAATTAATCAATAACCGTTAAATGTAATTAAATCACATTGCTATATTACATTGACAATAGGTACGGATCAAAATTTGTCTAATTTCAAAATTTCGCTAACAACATCGTATTTTCTGCTCACATCATCCTAGATAGTAAAATTTAGTGTAACCAAAATGTACTCAGGTGTTCGAAGCTTATACAGCTACTCGTAAAATCGATGTTTTTACACAGATAACTTTCGATCGAATAATTTAAAACACGTTACAAGAATATAATTTTGAAATACAATATCATAACTAGGACATTAAAACGTGAAAAAATATTTCTGATCCACTTTAACAATTTTAGAAGTATTACTTCTAATAAACTACCGATTTTAACTTTCCTTCAATTCACATTTTCTAATGATAAATTGAGTTGTCATACTGCGAAAAATTATTGCCAGATTTTTGAAGCGCTTGACTACAACGTGACGGCAAAGACTACAAATGCATGAAATTGTGTTGAATTGTAATGATACAATCACCCGTATTTGATCTTACAACTTGGGACACCAACATATTATTATTACTGTAATACTATTAAAATTTTACTAATATCTCGAATGTATTATTATTAAACCATGTTTAAAAACAGTAATTATTATTATTCTATATAATATTATGAGTAGTGTTAAACGTTAGTTTTTTATATTTATTTATTTTATACTCAATATGATTTTATAACAATACTATAATACTGTAAAGTGAATGTAATTTGCCAGTACCATTCACATGATGGAGTTATTTCGTTGGCAAAAGTTCACATGATTTGTTATTCCATTACAGTATCCAAAATAATATTGAGAATACTTTTTCTTACCCATGGACAACTTCCACCTTGCTATTAAATGTTGTTTAACTGAGTGCCTACATCTCTAGTTCCTTAGTAACCACATGTTATTGCTTAGCAACCACGTTTGCTTACTAGGAGTCCGCTGTACTTTTTATTTTAGTGCAGTACATAGGTATTAAGTTAAACTACGTTTTATAATAAGGCCGCATATATTTTAGTGGTAAGCATGTTGAAACATGTTAGTTTCTTTTTAATTACTACTAAATATTCCACGTTAATTGCATTTATTTTGAAAGGAAAACAAATTAATGAGTATGATTTTTGACGTGGTACTTTTATATAACGGTTTTAGATTAAGTTTTTATTTTGTAGACAAAGTATTCATGATTTTTTAAACTATGTTATTTTTAAATGTATTTTTTTATATTGTTGCTGCATTTCCGTGGCCCTGTATCCACTGTATGCAGTAAACATTATGTTCCTTTGCGTAAAGCTTTGTAGTTTTAACATTGTAATTATAGTTTTAGCGAGTTTTTTATTTTTAGATTCTTCTTTATTAATTTCATAATCAATTCTACCAACCTAGTCTAACATGCAATATTAATACCTATAAATTCTTTACGCTACCAATCGTATTTTTTTTACCTGTAATTCAGGATATTAGCAATTAGTCTGTTTTCAATTTCACAAGGTGTATTACATTGCACCAACGTGTAAAACTCCGTAGCCCATTAAACATGTTTTCTAATCCTCATATTATTATAAGTAAAATACATCACATTTTTTAGTGAAGAATCATTTGCTCAACCTTTGATGATTGAAAACAACCTAAAGTACCTAAACATTGTCGAGATAATTGTTTTATGTCCCGTTATTAAATTTTAGAAGACCTCTGTATGTACGTTATGTCTAATAATAATGGATTATATTATATTGGATCTCTTGTTTACAGTATTTTAAATTACATGTCATTTACAAGATTGGTTAAGTCGTTTCTTTTAACACTAAAGTAAAGGTAAAACAAATGTTTGTGTTGGCCGGGAACTAACCGACCAATGAACAGGGGCGGATCCAGCTTTCAATATAATTAAGAGGAGGTTCCTTATTGGTATATACATGTTATACATACATATACATTGTTATATATATTGTATAGCAAACAAAACAATCCATATTACTGCGTAGCTAGATGTCTGTGTCCAATACCTGGGTCGACCAAAGTATTATCGTAGTCTCGATTTGTGTCCCGTGTATGGCAAAAGGGTCACCATTGGATCCAAACACAACTGGTTATGAAGGATCCCTTGAGGTTTAAAATACAGAAAACCGAAAACTTGGTTCAAAATTTATACCTATTATATTTGTATTTTAAAATGTTATAAGTAGGTATATACATTTTCATCTTATAGCCCAAAGAAACCTCATTACCACTGAGTACCTGGTTTCACCCTTTGCAATTAATGCTTGACACGATTGGGTAGTTACAGAAATAAAAGAACGTTTGAACCCGTAAAAACAAGGCCTAAAACAAAAAACAGCGCCATCTAGTAATCAGTAAACGCTAGATACTGTCTATCTTGCATATTTTTTAAAATCTTGCTTGTACAAAAATTTTGAGTAGTGTAAATAATAGTGGCAGTGCTAATAATATTAACATCATAATTGGTAAATATTGCCTTTTATTTAAAAATATTAGCGTATTAAAATTTTATGTTGTACGTATCAATATTTTAAGTTACTATAAAAATAACTATAGTCTTCTAAAACATAAACAAAATCCTACGTATAGGTAGTAGGTAGGTATGAAGGTAATAGGTACCTACTAATTAAGATTATACTCGTATATAGTTAGTTATAATCTACTTAGCAACAACCCGCAAACAATGCGCCCGATGGTGTGTAATTTCATGCATTATTTTATAGTTTAGTAAAAAATAAAACTACTGGTTTCTCAATATTATTTTTGATAACATTTCAATCTACTCATTTTTCATCTAGTGTATTTATCTGATTTATTAAACTACAAAAGAGCAATACTATTCAGTCCACAATCTTAAGTCTCTCACTGTCTTGCACTACTAATATCCCCACCCCACTAAACTAAAATAGGCCAGCGCGAAGTTTCAGAGCCTTCTTTTGGGCTGGCGTTTTATGCAAGTTTGAGAGTTTGAGAGTGTACTCCTTCCTGTTACGGATCTAGTACTTACTTCCATGCGAATATTGCGAATGCGATATCCTTAGCTGTCAAAGTCATATTTATCAACTACCAATGACATCTGACACTGACTTGTGGTGACTTCAAAATACTGCATGCGTGCGTTCTTCTCTTCCCTTCTGTGTGTTGCTGTTTTTAAGATATCACCGCCGGGAGGAGCAATTTATTAAATAATTCGAACACTAATGCGTACCTACTCTTCTGTTGCTTCCTCAACTTGTAATTCCGCGGATGTCACCCACTTTCTTGCTAAAGATCCCATGATACTATCATTTATATGATCCCCGCGTGGAATTCCATCACAATTTAGAGGTTGCTAGTAAAATACAAGTGTTTTCACCAAGTTGACCTGAAGGTTTGTGCTGCTACGATGAGCGACGCTAGATTCTGGCGTGGCAACCGCGGCAACCGGTTTAGGAATGGAAATTTTCGGTCAAGAGGTCAAGGCGGTAGAGGTCGGATGAACGGACAGTTCGGCCCCAACCGAAATAATTACTACGAATGTAACAACTTTAACAACTTCGGAAGAAATTTCCAACAACCCAAGGTCAAAAGGGACGCTCCAAGTAAACGATTGTCGGAAGAGGAAATAGGTGTGACTGAATACATCAATGAGCATGAAGGTTTTAATGGAATTATTAAGTCAAGGTACTAATTCATAACAATTCTAAGTTGTAGTATAGATGAGATAGCAAACGAACATGCAGAACTGACCATGCCTATGACTGAAAAGCTGCAAACATGACTCTTAATGGACTATTCCAGTTAGCAGTTGGTGTGAATATAAACATAAGTAGGAGGCCAGGGCGGTTAGTGACAATTTAGTTGATAGTTTAGTTAGTATTAGCCCAGTAAGTAATACGTAAATTATGCTAATACAACAATAAGTTATTACAATGTACAATGAGACAATTCTCATCATCTTACTCATATGTGTACTTACTTATTGGCAAAATACTGATATATTGGTTGAAGGGTAGAAATTTAGAATTGTTTTGAACGAATTTAAAGGAGGGTTGGTGGTAGAAGGGGTCTCCCCTAGCCCCCCTTTCTCTCTCAGGAGGCCCCGAGGCCTACATACCCCCGCTTTGAACCCAACCTTCCAAGCCTAATCAGAACCTAACTGACAAATTTGTGTAACACAAGTCATCTTACAGCATGTCCCGTGTTATTGTGCACGAATTATGTGTTTTATGTGCCTTATATTTCACTTATTTCAGGTATTCAGACTTCCAAGTATCAGAAATAAATTTGAAAGGCGAGGTTGCTAAGCTGACAAATCAGGAGCCACCTTCACTACCCAAGGAGAAGGATATTGATGAGGATGAGGACCTGGTGCTGAATAAGTATAATCTGGAGATATTGCCCATGGAGACTTGGGACAATATCAACAAACTGGCAATCGCTACGAATCCTTGCACTGACAAAGTAGAGGTTAGTTAGCTATCAAAAATGCTACAGTGCATTGCAATAGAATTCTTATATATTTTTAATTATATTTTGTTATGGATATGCTTATTATAGTGTTAGTGCGCGTGTGTGTGTGTGTGTGTGTGAGTGGAATTAATTATTTTTATTATGGATATAAGAATGCAAACACGCATACGGCATCACCTATATTATATTCTTAAAATCCCTTATACTTTTTGGAATGCAAAGCAATCATATCTACTAGTAATCATATTTTAACAAGTCTATCATGATATTTCCAGATAGACGTCACAGGAATGGACAAGGAACATCGAACTAAAATTCATGATGCAGTGAAAAAAGCATTTGGCAAGGGAGTGATAGGCAGCACTGTTACCGTTGATGACAAGAAGTTTGTGTGCTTTGAGAAGTACAGGAAAGGAGGTGGGTTTCCCGATAGTCTTAAGCTATCAAAATCATTATGAGAGGTTTTTTTTTGGTCAAATCAAAACATTAACTACCAAACGACTGACTTATCAATGATGCTGTCTCCGTGGTCTGGTGGTAAATGACCCTGCCTGATGAACCACAGATCCATAGATATAATACCGCCCGTGTTAGATATATAAGCACTGTGCAGATATAATATTTGTCACCAAACTTTGCTGCGACCCATAGACGTCCCACTGCTGGGCAAGGGTCTCCCCCACAGACGCAGCTGCGGGAGGTCTAGACCATCTAGCGGTCACCCATCCACAAACCGACCGCGCCCGTCGTTGCTTAACTCATTTGATCACATTGAATCAACCTGAGCCATTGGGCTATGGACGCTACCACCAAACTGACTGTCACAAGACTGTCAAAGACTGTCAAAGATTGGGTTATAGATTATCTGCAATGCTGTAAGGCTTATGCTCGATAGGGAAATCCTTGCATCTAAAGATGGCAAATGTCTATGTCTATTAGCCGATGCGATTTAAGGTACTATATTATGTTGTGTTGCAGTGCGAATAGACCGTCGCGTGAAGTGGGCGTGGCCGGGCGAGTACACTCACTTCATACTGCACAAGGAGAACTGCGATACCATGGAGGCTGCTTCGCGGCTGGCCGAGAAACTAAGGCTCAAGTACAGTATAATTACATTGAATCTATGTACAGGCTGAATTCCTTTAAGTTTACACATTTTCTTACTGCTCCACCTACATCGTTTTCCATGCCGAACTTTACTATTACCTCTATCATTTTAAGGGACAGTATAAAGCAAGTCGAAGGTAATCAGTGTTTTGTCCATTTCACAGCACACATGACTTTTTGATGATGATAGGCCTGTGTTTCAGGCGATGGACACACAGAGAAAACAACAGAATATAACATCCATGAGCCGAGTGGAAATATTTATCTATGGAATAAATATTTGTCCCGGCCGGAAATCGAACCCTCAATTTGGCAGTCAGGGTCATTCACCACCGCGCCAAGAAGTTGATTAGTCAGATACTTCATTCCGTTGAGAATAAAACAACATAATAAGGATCTATTCTAAAACATAATAAGGACAAATTAACAAAAAATCATCATATATCTGGGGGAACGGATCTGTTTACCTCCATTGTAATTAGTTTCAGTTTCAGTCTCTCTCTTTCTACACCTATGTATTTCGGAAGCTTGTTTCATTTAATCTTGTAATATTGGCACAAGGAAAGCTAGCATCCGGCTCGAAGGACCATTTACTCATTTTAAGCTGAGATATACTTGCGAATTCTTTAGGTGGTTTTAGCCATGAATTTTGATTATATTTAAAGTTTTTTTTTAAATTAGTTATTGTTTTTTTTTTTTTAAGTAAATAGTGAATGTAATTAATTTCCAGTCTAAGGCCGTCTATGGTGGGTTACGCGGGCACGAAGGACCGTCGCGCTAAGACGTCCCAGTGGTTCAGCTTGCGCAAGGTGGACCCGGCGCGCGTGGCGGCCGCCGGGCGCGAGCTGCGCGACGTGCACGTGGGCAACTACAGCTTCTCGGACACGCACCTGCGGCTGGGCATGCTGCAGGGGAACCGGTGAGGGCCGCCACACTATACACTGTTGAGTGACCTCGCGCAAGGTGGACCCGGCGCGCGTGGCGGCCGCCGGGCGCGAGCTGCGCGACGTGCACGTGGGCAACTACAGCTTCTCGGACACGCACCTGCGGCTGGGCATGCTGCAGGGGAACCGGTGAGGGCCGCCACACTATACACTGTTGAGTGACCTCGCGCAAGGTGGACCCGGCGCGCGTGGCGGCCGCCGGGCGCGAGCTGCGCGACGTGCACGTGGGCAACTACAGCTTCTCGGACACGCACCTGCGGCTGGGCATGCTGCAGGGGAACCGGTGAGGGCCGCCACACTATACACTGTTGAGTGACCTCGCGCAAGGTGGACCCGGCGCGCGTGGCGGCCGCCGGGCGCGAGCTGCGCGACGTGCACGTGGGCAACTACAGCTTCTCGGACACGCACCTGCGGCTGGGCATGCTGCAGGGGAACCGGTGAGGGCCGCCACACTATACACTGTTGAGTGACCTCGCGCAAGGTGGACCCGGCGCGCGTGGCGGCCGCCGGGCGCGAGCTGCGCGACGTGCACGTGGGCAACTACAGCTTCTCGGACACGCACCTGCGGCTGGGCATGCTGCAGGGGAACCGGTGAGGGCCGCCACACTATACACTGTTGAGTGACCTCGCGCAAGGTGGACCCGGCGCGCGTGGCGGCCGCCGGGCGCGAGCTGCGCGACGTGCACGTGGGCAACTACAGCTTCTCGGACACGCACCTGCGGCTGGGCATGCTGCAGGGGAACCGGTGAGGGCCGCCACACTATACACTGTTGAGTGACCTCGCGCAAGGTGGACCCGGCGCGCGTGGCGGCCGCCGGGCGCGAGCTGCGCGACGTGCACGTGGGCAACTACAGCTTCTCGGACACGCACCTGCGCCTGGGCATGCTGCAGGGGAACCGGTGAGGGCCGCCACACTATACACTGTTGAGTGACCTCGCGCAAGGTGGACCCGGCGCGCGTGGCGGCCGCCGGGCGCGAGCTGCGCGACGTGCACGTGGGCAACTACAGCTTCTCGGACACGCACCTGCGGCTGGGCATGCTGCAGGGGAACCGGTGAGGGCCGCCACACTATACACTGTTGAGTGACCTCGCGCAAGGTGGACCCGGCGCGCGTGGCGGCCGCCGGGCGCGAGCTGCGCGACGTGCACGTGGGCAACTACAGCTTCTCGGACACGCACCTGCGGCTGGGCATGCTGCAGGGGAACCGGTGAGGGCCGCCACACTATACACTGTTGAGTGACCTCGCGCAAGGTGGACCCGGCGCGCGTGGCGGCCGCCGGGCGCGAGCTGCGCGACGTGCACGTGGGCAACTACAGCTTCTCGGACACGCACCTGCGGCTGGGCATGCTGCAGGGGAACCGGTGAGGGCCGCCACACTATACACTGTTGAGTGACCTCGCGCAAGGTGGACCCGGCGCGCGTGGCGGCCGCCGGGCGCGAGCTGCGCGACGTGCACGTGGGCAACTACAGCTTCTCGGACACGCACCTGCGGCTGGGCATGCTGCAGGGGAACCGGTGAGGGCCGCCACACTATACACTGTTGGGTGACCTCGCGCAAGGTGGACCCGGCGCGCGTGGCGGCCGCCGGGCGCGAGCTGCGCGACGTGCACGTGGGCAACTACAGCTTCTCGGACACGCACCTGCGGCTGGGCATGCTGCAGGGGAACCGGTGAGAGCCGCCACACTATACACTGTTGAGTGACCTCGCGCAAGGTGGACCCGGCGCGCGTGGCGGCCGCCGGGCGCGAGCTGCGCGACGTGCACGTGGGCAACTACAGCTTCTCGGACACGCACCTGCGCCTGGGCATGCTGCAGGGGAACCGGTGAGGGCCGCCACACTATACACTGTTGAGTGACCTCGCGCAAGGTGGACCCGGCGCGCGTGGCGGCCGCCGGGCGCGAGCTGCGCGACGTGCACGTGGGCAACTACAGCTTCTCGGACACGCACCTGCGGCTGGGCATGCTGCAGGGGAACCGGTGAGGGCCGCCACACTATACACTGTTGGGTGACCTCGCGCAAGGTGGACCCGGCGCGCGTGGCGGCCGCCGGGCGCGAGCTGCGCGACGTGCACGTGGGCAACTACAGCTTCTCGGACACGCACCTGCGGCTGGGCATGCTGCAGGGGAACCGGTGAGGGCCGCCACACTATACACTGTTGGGTGACCTCGCGCAAGGTGGACCCGGCGCGCGTGGCGGCCGCCGGGCGCGAGCTGCGCGACGTGCACGTGGGCAACTACAGCTTCTCGGACACGCACCTGCGGCTGGGCATGCTGCAGGGGAACCGGTGAGGGCCGCCACACTATACACTGTTGAGTGACCTCGCGCAAGGTGGACCCGGCGCGCGTGGCGGCCGCCGGGCGCGAGCTGCGCGACGTGCACGTGGGCAACTACAGCTTCTCGGACACGCACCTGCGGCTGGGCATGCTGCAGGGGAACCGGTGAGGGCCGCCACACTATACACTGTTGAGTGACCTCGCGCAAGGTGGACCCGGCGCGCGTGGCGGCCGCCGGGCGCGAGCTGCGCGACGTGCACGTGGGCAACTACAGCTTCTCGGACACGCACCTGCGGCTGGGCATGCTGCAGGGGAACCGGTGAGGGCCGCTGTTTTATAAGCTTTTATTTAATTTACTTGTATGTATGTACTAGTGGACGCCCGCAGCTTCGCTCGCGTGGAATTAGACGTAACATAACCTACATACAAAATTTCATTGAAATAATGTAGGTATATACGAAAAACTTTTATACCTACTAACTTTGCACCCCCTTTTACCCCCTTAAGAGATGATTTTCGAAACTCAATAAAAAACCTTCATAGGTACTGAATTTCATTCGAATAACATCAAAAACGGCAAAGTTTCATACAAACTTTGCACCCCGTTTTACCCCCGTTTTACCCCCTTAGGGGGTGAATTTTCAAAAATCCTTTCTTAGTGCTCGCCCCTACGTTATAAAAGGAACCCCTGTGCAAAATTTCATGTTTCTAGCCCTTATAGTTTAGGCCCTGCGTTGATATGTCAGTCAGTCAGTCAGTCAGTCAGTCACCTTCTCCTTTTATATATATAGATATAAAAAATATGTCATTGAGGACTGCCCACCATTCTGAAAACTGTAAAAATCACTGTAGCATCGCAGATTTCACTATCAGAATTTTTAAATTAAAACCGTTAAAACCGTTTTGTAATTAAACAACCGTCGCTGCTGTTGGAAATTAATATGAGATTTTTTCCCATTTAAAAATTGCCCAACGCGCCTACAATGTTCAATTTGCACTTCGCTGCGACCCATAGACGTCCCACTGCTGGGCACGGGTCTCCCCCACAGACATTTCTGCGGGAGGTCTAGAGCATACTCCACCACGCTGCTCCAATGCGGATTGGTGGAGGGGTTAGTGGCCAACCCAGTGTCGAATGTTCTCAAGCCACCCGAAGGTCTTCGACAAGGCTTAACGACTGTTTTCAGCATTGAAAACAACCGGGAGCGACGGCTTTACGTGCCCTCCGAAGCACGGTAGCGCCCATGAAATTTTTGCCACTAGCGGTCACCCATCCACAAACCGACCGCGCCCGTCGTTGCTTAACACTTTCGATCACATTGAATCGAGGCAAGCCATTGGGCGTTGGACAATTTGCACTTAATAAATATTTAAAGCCATTGGACAATTTGCACTTAATAAATATTTATTTCAGGTTCCGCATAACTTAATAAATATTTATTTCAGGTTCCGCATAACTTAATAAATATTTTTTAATACAGTTGCTCAAAAAGTGGCATATTACAGGGACGTTTAGCGTTCGGGAAGTGAGCTATTACACACTCGTGCTTTTTCTTTACCTTTTCCGAACTCGTGCGTTCTCTTTCCCAACTGTCAAAATAATGTCTATTAAAAAGAAAAAACCAACCACGAAGTTTTTACTAAAAAAAAATTCATAGAAGTTTTTATAATTCATGCAAATATTTCTAAAAAGAAGCTACTAATTTGTTTCAATATCAGATTTAATGATTTGATTCAATGAGTTAGGTTAGGTTTCACTTCATTTCATCTCATTAAATTTCATGTCAATAAAAAAATTCTACTGAAGACTTGGCTGTATGGGCATAGTTCCCTTTGCCTACCCAGAATGGGTGAAGAAAACAAAACAAAATCTCTGCAATACTCTGTATTCTTTTACGGTTGGCGCCATTTTCCAAAAATGTTCTTTGCGAGTTTAGTTTGTGTTTTTATTATTTTATTAAATTGCTTAATTTTTTCGCAACTGTATTAAAAATAGTTGTTCAGTACACGTGCGGAACCGTCATTGCAACTTGTTCCGACTGTCAACCCTCGCCTTCGGCTCGGGTAGACATTTGTCGGAACTCTTTGCAATGACAGGCTTTCCGCACTTGTAGCGAAATATACTATATTTCAGGTTCCGCATAACTCTACGCAATGTGACCGCCACGGACGAGTGCGTGGACGAGGCGTGCGCGCTGCTGAAGCGAGACGGGTTCATCAACTACTACGGCCTGCAGCGGTTCGGCACGCGAGTAGACACGCCCACCTACCAGATCGGTCTCAAGTTGTTTCAAGGGAATCTGGAAGAGGTACGATTAATTTTTTTTTTTCATTATATGGTATTTTTGTATACGCTTAATGAACGTCATAACATTTTTTATCTACCGCCGGTTCACAAAGTTGATGCTACCGAGAAGAACACGGCAAGAAACTCGGTAGTTACTCTTTTCAAAATTTACAATTTTTATAATTTGATCATTACATTATTATTGAACAAGTGGAGCTGGAGATACTTCGCACCAAGCATTTCTATCGTTTAAGTAATCATTAATTTTATAGAAAGCTTTATTAAGGAATTCTAAACTTTCTCTCTCTCGCTCCTTCTCTCTCTGTCTTTGTCTCACATCCGTACGTCTTTGGCGTCTCTCCTCCAGTTGTGCCGTTTGAATACAAGGGTTTCCGTTGACTTCTTTAGGTATTCGGTCCACCTAGTCGAACAACGGGGTACAATCTCCAAGTTAATAGCGGAAATTTCATGGTGATAACACTTTATCCGATACGGAATTTGAATCCAGGAACTCTAGTTTAGCAGTCACACAGCACACTTGAACCACTAGGCAGTTCAATTTCAATAATCTGTCATAAATCGTTGGTTTACAAAGGCGTTATTTGGTTCATAGAGGTGCCATTAACCATCCATCCATACTAATATTATAAATGTGAAAGTGTGTTTGTTTGTTTGTCCGGCTTTCACGTCGCAACGAAGTTATTATATGGTACCTATGGTTTTTGTGTGTGGAGATAGTGAGGAGGGTGGAGAGTGACGTTGGCTACTTTTTACCGCGGTAAAACATTCCCATGGGAAGATATCGATGTTTTGTTATTTGCTAGATATTTCCTTCTGGATGTTGTTAATAGATGGCATTGTTAATTCCCTTTACCCACGCGGGCGGAGCCGCGGGTTAAAGCTAGTAGTCAATATTTATTTAATACAGTCGTTATCGATCATTATATGAATGTTGCAGGCGATAAACCTAATCCTGGAGCAGCGCGAGGGCCCCCTGCAGCACGTGCTCCAGCTGTTCCACTCGGCGGGCGCGGCGGCGGCGTGGCGCGCCTGCTCGCACGCGGGCGCCTTCCCCAACGAGCTGCGGCTCATCAAGGCGCTGGCCGCCTGCCCGCGGGACCTGGCCGGCGCCATCTCCAAGGTGAGGGTCCCCTGCAGCACCAGCTCCAGCTGTTCCACTCGGCGGGCGCGGCGGCGGCGTGGCGCGCCTGCTCGCACGCGGGCGCCTTCCCCAACGAGCTGCGGCTCATCAAGGCGCTGGCCGCCTGCCCGCGGGACCTGGCCGGCGCCATCTCCAAGGTGAGGGTCCCCTGCAGCACCAGCTCCAGCTGTTCCACTCGGCGGGCGCGGCGGCGGCGTGGCGCGCCTGCTCGCACGCGGGCGCCTTCCCCAACGAGCTGCGGCTCATCAAGGCGCTGGCCGCCTGCCCGCGGGACCTGGCCGGCGCCATCTCCAAGGTGAGGGTCCCCTGCAGCACCAGCTCCAGCTGTTCCACTCGGCGGGCGCGGCGGCGGCGTGGCGCGCCTGCTCGCACGCGGGCGCCTTCCCCAACGAGCTGCGGCTCATCAAGGCGCTGGCCGCCTGCCCGCGGGACCTGGCCGGCGCCATCTCCAAGGTGAGGGTCCCCTGCAGCACCAGCTCCAGCTGTTCCACTCGGCGGGCGCGGCGGCGGCGTGGCGCGCCTGCTCGCACGCGGGCGCCTTCCCCAACGAGCTGCGGCTCATCAAGGCGCTGGCCGCCTGCCCGCGGGACCTGGCCGGCGCCATCTCCAAGGTGAGGGTCCCCTGCAGCACCAGCTCCAGCTGTTCCACTCGGCGGGCGCGGCGGCGGCGTGGCGCGCCTGCTCGCACGCGGGCGCCTTCCCCAACGAGCTGCGGCTCATCAAGGCGCTGGCCGCCTGCCCGCGGGACCTGGCCGGCGCCATCTCCAAGGTGAGGGTCCCCTGCAGCACCAGCTCCAGCTGTTCCACTCGGCGGGCGCGGCGGCGGCGTGGCGCGCCTGCTCGCACGCGGGCGCCTTCCCCAACGAGCTGCGGCTCATCAAGGCGCTGGCCGCCTGCCCGCGGGACCTGGCCGGCGCCATCTCCAAGGTGAGGGTCCCCTGCAGCACCAGCTCCAGCTGTTCCACTCGGCGGGCGCGGCGGCGGCGTGGCGCGCCTGCTCGCACGCGGGCGCCTTCCCCAACGAGCTGCGGCTCATCAAGGCGCTGGCCGCCTGCCCGCGGGACCTGGCCGGCGCCATCTCCAAGGTGAGGGTCCCCTGCAGCACCAGCTCCAGCTGTTCCACTCGGCGGGCGCGGCGGCGGCGTGGCGCGCCTGCTCGCACGCGGGCGCCTTCCCCAACGAGCTGCGGCTCATCAAGGCGCTGGCCGCCTGCCCGCGGGACCTGGCCGGCGCCATCTCCAAGGTGAGGGTCCCCTGCAGCACCAGCTCCAGCTGTTCCACTCGGCGGGCGCGGCGGCGGCGTGGCGCGCCTGCTCGCACGCGGGCGCCTTCCCCAACGAGCTGCGGCTCATCAAGGCGCTGGCCGCCTGCCCGCGGGACCTGGCCGGCGCCATCTCCAAGGTGAGGGTCCCCTGCAGCACCAGCTCCAGCTGTTCCACTCGGCGGGCGCGGCGGCGGCGTGGCGCGCCTGCTCGCACGCGGGCGCCTTCCCCAACGAGCTGCGGCTCATCAAGGCGCTGGCCGCCTGCCCGCGGGACCTGGCCGGCGCCGTCTCCAAGGTGAGGGTCCCCTGCAGCACCAGCTCCAGCTGTTCCAGTGTCTCCAAGATGAGCCATACAACGGAGTAGGGAGAGGACCAGAGTAGTGCTACGGTAGGAGTCCTGTCGGAGGAGGCAATTTGACAGGCCACTTAGGCCAAATATTCGTGTGACGAACTTGTGTTTGTTCTGTGTTTGGATGTCAATATTATCTATTTAAGTATGTATTTAAAAATATCTATGTGTAGGGGGATTTGTAGTGTTGGGGGTTGGTCGATAGCAAAGATAGTTTGTGGCTGATCACGGCCTACTCGTGTGGTCAGACCGCTGAATCAGGTGTTCTGTGTTTTCACCGAACACTATGTATGTATATCAGTCTCTGACACCCATAGTACAGGCTCGCGCCTAATTTGGGGTCAGATGGCCATGAATGTCCATGGTATATATTTATGAACCCCTATATTGTGTACTCAGATCCCTCGCAACTCTCGTCTGCTGTACATCCACGCGTACCAGTCGCTGGTGTGGAACAAGGTGGCGTCGCGCCGCCTGAAGCAGCTGGGCCTCCAGCCGGCGGTCGGGGACATCGTGCCGCTAGCGCCCATACAGATCAGCGGTGAGTGCCCACGCCCACGCGCCCACGTGCCCACCGGTGGCGTAGCGAACACATTTCATAGAAACCAAAGATTAATCTACTTTGCAACAATCCGCGAACAAAGATGTATGGTGGTGTATACTTTCATGCACGCAGCACCTCCCTCCCACACTTTAAATGTACTTATTTAAATAACTTACATAAAAAAATGCTGGAATTTAAATCTATTTAAAAAGCGTATTTTTATTATGTATTGGCATTCCAAATCGGTGACAGCCCAGTGGCTATCGAACTCGCCTCTCACTCGAGCGGTCCGGATTCAAACCGGGTAAATAGTTGAAGTTATACAAATACAAATACAAATACAAAAGCCTTTATTTATTCCTTGTCATATCAATTACATTTCAATTACAAATCAATTATAATCGCGTAAGGTACATATTCGATATTCAAAATTTCAAATTAGGAACTATAATCAATAATAATTATTTTAACATACCTATTTCTATAGTCATTTCGTTTTTATTAGTCAATATGTAGATAATTTATTTATATGTATTTAATATTTTGCTGTATTTCTGTATTATATATTATATTTAAATTTATATAAAATTAAAATTAATAATTTTTATTCAAGGACCTCTATACGAGTAAAGGCCTCCTCCATTTTTCTCCACCTTTCTCTGTCTTTTGCCACTTCTATCCAATTCTTTCCAGACACTTTTCTTATTTCATTCAGCCATCGATCTACTGGTCTTCCCCTTTTTCTAGTTCCTTGGGGTCCGTCCCACTCTGTAACTCTCTTAGTCCATTTCTCTTTCTCCATGCGTGCAATGTGGCCAGCCCATTTCCACTTAAGTTTCTTACAGTGCGTCAGAGCGTCTATGACCTGAGTGGTATGTCTGATGTCTGCGTTTTTTCTTTTATCTATTCTTTTTATATTTAAAATGCTCCTTTCTATTGATCTCTGACATACTTGTATTTTATTACAGGTAAATTTATTGAATATCCATGTTTGGCAGCCATAAGAAAGGCATGGCAGTATGCATGAGTCTATAATATGCTTTTTTAGTTTAATTGGGAGATTTGATTTTAGAAATTCTTTGTAACTCCAAAATTTATTCCAGGACAAAGTTACTCGTCTGTTTATTTCATCGCAGTGTCTATTCTTACTGAATGATATCTGTTTTCCTAAATATGTGTATTTATCAACATATTCTAATGGAGTGTTATTTATATTCACAGGCCTTTTTGCATCATTTGTCATTATTTTGGTTTTTGAAGTATTTAATTCCAGTCCTATTTTACTGCTCACTACTTGTAACTCGTTGACCATTATCTCTAGTTCAGCGGCTGTTTCTGAAAAGATTATAATATCATCGGCGAATCTGAGATTATTTAGGTAGTGTCCATTAATGATTATTCCTTTTCTGTCCCAATTTAATGTTTTCATTACTGAAGTTACTACTCACGAAAATCGATCGAAACTAGTCGGCCTGTTTCCGTCTCAAATCACACGTGAGTAAGGCGGTAACTTCAACTATAATTATATTTTATAATAAGGTACATAATTGTACTTCACACGATCTGGCCATATTATACGTACAACGTGAATGTGAAACAAGTAGATAAGCAACCGGAACTAAATGGTGAAAAACTGAACTTAGTTAGCTCGACTGTTTTCCTTGGAATCACCATTGATGCGAAGTTGCAGTGGGGACCCCATATCTGTCGACTGGCGGATAGACTAAGTTCTGCAGCTTACGCGGTTAAAAGGATACGCTGTTTGGCGGATGTCGATACCGCTAGATTGGTCTATTTTAGTTACTTTCACAGTGTAATGTCCTATGGCATTTTACTCTGGGGTAATGCAGCTGATGTTAATATTATTTTTATTTTGCAGAAGAGGGCTATCCGTTATATATACAAAATGAAAAGTAGAGACTCCCTTAGAGAAAAATTTAAGGAAATAAACATCCTAACCCTTGCATCGCAGTACATCTATGAGAATATTATGTATATTCGTAAAAATAGGCATCAGTTTGTAAGTCGTAGTGACCTAAATGCCTTACACAATGTAACACTAAGGAACGGCCACAAATTAGCGTTTCCTAAATGCCGGCTTAGTAAGAAAAGTCGTTCCTTCATAGGAATGTCTATTCTAATATTCAATAAAGTCCCGGCTGCGGTTCAGTCTCTGCCTTTACAAAGGTTTAAAAAAACCATCAAACAAACATTATGTCGAAAAGCTTATTATAATATTCAGGAGTATTTGGATGATATAAAGGCATGGGACTGAATTAAACTCTGACAGGCTATCACTATGCTTCTGTATTAATTATACTAAAAATTGTAAGCAGGTGGCATATGGGGTGATTCTTGGCATACACGATTGGCTGTCTCGTGTCTGACTTAATCATGTCATGGTCATACTGTACATTTTTCTGTAAAAATTAATTTGAATTTTAAAAGAGTACCGAGAGTTTTTTCCTCCGGCTTTTTTCTCTCTCGGCCTACACTAGGGCATAGGATAAGAATATTGTAAATTCTTCCTAAAGCCGATGACCATATAGATAGTCTATCGTGACTTAGAGCTTAGCCTAGTGGTAGGTAATTATTGTAAATTTATCTTAAGGCAAGTTAGACACCTGTGTAGGATTAGCTATTCATTCAATAATCAATAGCTAATCCTTTGCCTTATATAGATCAGTTAGTAGTTTAAGTAGTTTTTAGTTAGGTACCTAGACTTTCGTTAAGCGTGTCTAATCACCTCATAGCGAAATAAATTATTTGACTTTGACTTTGACTTTTGACAACTGGTGTGTGGTGGTGTGATGGTGAAAAAATTGCATTTTACATACAATTTCCCCCTTACATTGCAGAAGATTTGGTCGACGATGAAGAGTCCGAGGATGAGGAGGATCCGGAGGCGGAAAGCGTTGCTGAGAAAGAGCCAGCTGATGAGGTGGAACCGGTGGTTAAGAAGACCAAGAAAAGTTGTGTGAAGGAGGAATGGAAAGAGGTATATAGCGAGAGTTTTTTCCTCCGGCTTTTTTCTCTCGGCCTACACTAGGGCATAGGATAAGAATACTGTAAATTATTCTTCCTAGAGCCGATGACCAGATAGATAATTTCATGGACCCTAACTGCATCGGAAATCACGTAAAGCCATCGGTCCCGGTTGTTTTGAATGGTGGAAACAGTCTTTTTTTTTTTTTCTGTGAGTCTATGGGTAAGACCCGTGCCCAGCAGTGGGACGTGTATGGGTCCCAGCGGTCACTTGTCCTAACTTGTGTCTTCAGGTGCGCGTTAAAGTGCTGAGCCAGGAGGACATAGACAGCGGGCAGTACACGCTGTTCGACGTGGTGCTCCCCCTGCCGGGCGCCGCCGTCACCTACCCGCCCAACATGCTGCCGTACTACGAGGAGCTGTTGGCCAAGGACGGCCTGAGCTTGGACATGAAGAACAAGGTCAAGTGAGTGTTCACCTTTATTGTATTATTAGGTTCTGAGCCAGGAGGACATAGACAGCGGGCAGTACACGCTGTTCGACGTGGTGCTCCCCCTGCCGGGCGCCACCGTCACCTACCCGCCCAACATGCTGCCGTACTACGAGGAGCTGTTGGCCAAGGACGGCCTGAGCTTGGACATGAAGAACAAGGTCAAGTGAGTGTTCACCTTTATTGTATTATAAAGTGCTGAGCCAGGAGGACATAGACAGCGGGCAGTACACGCTGTTCGACGTGGTGCTCCCCCTGCCGGGCGCCGCCGTCACCTACCCGCCCAACATGCTGCCGTACTACGAGGAGCTGTTGGCCAAGGACGGCCTGAGCTTGGACATGAAGAACAAGGTCAAGTGAGTGTTCACCTTTATTGTATTATAAAGTGCTGAGCCAGGAGGACATAGACAGCGGGCAGTACACGCTGTTCGACGTGGTGCTCCCCCTGCCGGGCGCCGCCGTCACCTACCCGCCCAACATGCTGCCGTACTACGAGGAGCTGTTGGCCAAGGACGGCCTGAGCTTGGACATGAAGAATAAGGTCAAGTGAGTGTTCACCTTTATTTTCTTTTTTTTTTAATAAACTCTACTCACTCACACCCAGCGGTCGGCAACCTTTTGAGTCGGAAGAGTTAAAAATTACAATTTACAAAATTTCAATGTTTTTAACGAGCCACAAAAAAATTTCTTAAGAGATAGTAATGGTGCCTAATCCTCGTTAATCGATTCAGATTTTTAAATGTTTTTTTTTATAATTTCTTTTTTCTCGGCAGGAGCTACAGCATGACCGGCGCGTACCGCCACCTGGCGGTGCGGCCGAGCGGCATGGAGTGGCGCCGCGTGCGCTACTCCGACCCCTACTGCGACCTGGTGCTGTCGGACCTGGACGAGCTGCGCGCGCGCACCGACACCGGCGCCCTGCCAGGTGAGTGCCGCGCCACCTGGCGGTGCGGCCGAGCGGCATGGAGTGGCGCCGCGTGCGCTACTCCGACCCCTACTGCGACCTGGTGCTGTCGGACCTGGACGAGCTGCGCGCGCGCACCGACACCGGCGCCCTGCCAGGTGAGTGCCGCGCCACCTGGCGGTGCGGCCGAGCGGCATGGAGTGGCGCCGCGTGCGCTACTCCGACCCCTACTGCGACCTGGTGCTGTCGGACCTGGACGAGCTGCGCGCGCGCACCGACACCGGCGCCCTGCCAGGTGAGTGCCGCGCCACCTGGCGGTGCGGCCGAGCGGCATGGAGTGGCGCCGCGTGCGCTACTCCGACCCCTACTGCGACCTGGTGCTGTCGGACCTGGACGAGCTGCGCGCGCGCACCGACACCGGCGCCCTGCCAGGTGAGTGCCGCGCCACCTGGCGGTGCGGCCGAGCGGCATGGAGTGGCGCCGCGTGCGCTACTCCGACCCCTACTGCGACCTGGTGCTGTCGGACCTGGACGAGCTGCGCGCGCGCACCGACACCGGCGCCCTGCCAGGTGAGTGCCGCGCCACCTGGCGGTGCGGCCGAGCGGCATGGAGTGGCGCCGCGTGCGCTACTCCGACCCCTACTGCGACCTGGTGCTGTCGGACCTGGACGAGCTGCGCGCGCGCACCGACACCGGCGCCCTGCCAGGTGAGTGCCGCGCCACCTGGCGGTGCGGCCGAGCGGCATGGAGTGGCGCCGCGTGCGCTACTCCGACCCCTACTGCGAC
Organism: Carterocephalus palaemon; assembly: GCA_944567765.1. Classification (NCBI taxonomy): domain Eukaryota; kingdom Metazoa; phylum Arthropoda; class Insecta; order Lepidoptera; family Hesperiidae; genus Carterocephalus; species Carterocephalus palaemon. The sequence continues at coordinate 14,326,559 of OX155643.1, forward strand.
CTGGTGCTGTCGGACCTGGACGAGCTGCGCGCGCGCACCGACACCGGCGCCCTGCCAGGTGAGTGCCGCGCCACCTGGCGGTGCGGCCGAGCGGCATGGAGTGGCGCCGCGTGCGCTACTCCGACCCCTACTGCGACCTGGTGCTGTCGGACCTGGACGAGCTGCGCGCGCGCACCGACACCGGCGCCCTGCCAGGTGAGTGCCGCGCCACCTGGCGGTGCGGCCGAGCGGCATGGAGTGGCGCCGCGTGCGCTACTCCGACCCCTACTGCGACCTGGTGCTGTCGGACCTGGACGAGCTGCGCGCGCGCACCGACACCGGCGCCCTGCCAGGTGAGTGCCGCGCCACCTGGCGGTGCGGCCGAGCGGCATGGAGTGGCGCCGCGTGCGCTACTCCGACCCCTACTGCGACCTGGTGCTGTCGGACCTGGACGAGCTGCGCGCGCGCACCGACACCGGCGCCCTGCCAGGTGAGTGCCGCGCCACCTGGCGGTGCGGCCGAGCGGCATGGAGTGGCGCCGCGTGCGCTACTCCGACCCCTACTGCGACCTGGTGCTGTCGGACCTGGACGAGCTGCGCGCGCGCACCGACACCGGCGCCCTGCCAGGTGAGTGCCGCGCCACCTGGCGGTGCGGCCGAGCGGCATGGAGTGGCGCCGCGTGCGCTACTCCGACCCCTACTGCGACCTGGTGCTGTCGGACCTGGACGAGCTGCGCGCGCGCACCGACACCGGCGCCCTGCCAGGTGAGTGCCGCGCCACCTGGCGGTGCGGCCGAGCGGCATGGAGTGGCGCCGCGTGCGCTACTCCGACCCCTACTGCGACCTGGTGCTGTCGGACCTGGACGAGCTGCGCGCGCGCACCGACACCGGCGCCCTGCCAGGTGAGTGCCGCGCCACCTGGCGGTGCGGCCGAGCGGCATGGAGTGGCGCCGCGTGCGCTACTCCGACCCCTACTGCGACCTGGTGCTGTCGGACCTGGACGAGCTGCGCGCGCGCACCGACACCGGCGCCCTGCCAGGTGAGTGCCGCGCCACCTGGCGGTGCGGCCGAGCGGCATGGAGTGGCGCCGCGTGCGCTACTCCGACCCCTACTGCGACCTGGTGCTGTCGGACCTGGACGAGCTGCGCGCGCGCACCGACACCGGCGCCCTGCCAGGTGAGTGCCGCGCCACCTGGCGGTGCGGCCGAGCGGCATGGAGTGGCGCCGCGTGCGCTACTCCGACCCCTACTGCGACCTGGTGCTGTCGGACCTGGACGAGCTGCGCGCGCGCACCGACACCGGCGCCCTGCCAGGTGAGTGCCGCGCCACCTGGCGGTGCGGCCGAGCGGCATGGAGTGGCGCCGCGTGCGCTACTCCGACCCCTACTGCGACCTGGTGCTGTCGGACCTGGACGAGCTGCGCGCGCGCACCGACACCGGCGCCCTGCCAGGTGAGTGCCGCGCCACCTGGCGGTGCGGCCGAGCGGCATGGAGTGGCGCCGCGTGCGCTACTCCGACCCCTACTGCGACCTGGTGCTGTCGGACCTGGACGAGCTGCGCGCGCGCACCGACACCGGCGCCCTGCCAGGTGAGTGCCGCGCCACCTGGCGGTGCGGCCGAGCGGCATGGAGTGGCGCCGCGTGTACTAGTAAATCTATATATATGTTACTGTAAATGCACGAATTACGGTAAATCCTAAGATTTAAGGGTAAAACCTTAGATTTACCAACTCTTAATGGTAAAAGCCCGAACGATTTTGAGATTCGCACTTTTACCACCATTCACTTGGTAAGTCTTAGGATTTACATTAAAGGCACGGTAAATCGTGAATTTTAGTGAATAGTAAAAAAAAGGGGGGCTCGGGGGGCAAAGCCCCCCGCCAAGTAAAAACGACACAATCGACTCCAAATTTTGTTAGGTTAGGTTCAGGTTTGTCTATGTCTATTTACGGAAAAAAGGGATCCCGCGAAGCGGGGTTCCGTCGACATTTGTGACAGGGTCCAACTTGTCTGACACGAAATTACGTTAGATTAGGTTAGGTTTAGGTTGGACTTTTAATCGTAGTTTTAAAAGAGATTAAAATATCGATTGATAATCTTTGTTTTAATCCCAATACCAACTTTTACTAGCTGTCAGTGGTAATCAACCTAGCATGTACTAAATTCTAATGGTAAAAGCCCGAAAAAAATGTCCCATTTTCATAAATCCTTACATTTACCAACTCATGTCGGTAAATCTTAAGACTTAAGCGTGTCACACACTACGCAGATGCGGTAAGATATCTGTATCTGAGCGCATATCTGTCCATATCGGTCTCTATACTAAACTCAAGGAGCAACACACACTACGCAGATCACTTATATTTTACCGTCAAGCATCTGTCGGCACCGACATATATCAACAGATGGGCAGATAACATCTGCCGATGCAACAGATTTTATACAGGTTGTTTTGCACTGAGGCGGCGCGGTATGCCGTGAGGCGGACGGGGGAAACTGACATGTGTCGACATGTCGGTTCAAGTACCTACCTACTGTACTTTGATATATACCTACAATAATAAACTAGAGTGACAGCTACTCAAAAACTTCTGTGTTGAAATTTTTCTAAATCATAATAATCCTCCCGAATTTTGTTGTTAGTTTTCCCTTAAACCCTGTAAAAATATTAATTGCTTACCTGCCTTAAACAAACAGCCAGTCGTTCTTCGGTAGAAATGCATTCTCGCATTTTAGTATTATTTTTTTTTATATCCCCTTTGATCAAGTCATGAATCGCCATAAATGTCGCCCTTGGTTTTCGGAAATAGATGGTAAATTTGAATTTAATCTCTTCAAGGATCTGATAGATCCTTGAAAAGATTAAATTCACCTCGATCATTTTTAAGTTTTATATGCCTTTCCACCCAAATTTTTCGCCTTTTAGTACATTGTAACGCAACACGGGCATCAAATTCAAAATCATAATCCTCTTCTGAGGAGCTGTCTAATAAATCAAAAAGCAATAAACGCGAACTCATTGGCATATTAATGGCATTTGTATCAGAATTCATCATACTGTATAATATGATCCGCAGCAAAAAAAAAGTGTATTTCGTATAATAACGTATCTGCGAAGTGTGTGATACTTTCAGATAATATAAGTTTTTATACGCAGATAAAATATTATCGTATCTGCGTAATGTGTGACACGCTTTACTCTTAAATCTTAGGATTTACCGTAGTTCGAGCTTTTACAGTAACATATATAAAAGGAGAAGGTGACTGACTGACTGACTGACTGACTGACATATCAACGCAGGGCCTAAACTATAAGGGCTAGAAACTTGAAATTTTGCACAGGGGTTCCTCTTATAACGTAGGGGAGCACTAAGAAAGGATTTTTGAAAATTCACCCCCTAAGGGGGTAAAACGGGGGTGCAAAGTTAGTATGAAACTTTGCCGTTTTTGAAGTCGTTAGACAGGTAGACGTCGTTAATGGGTCTAATTCTACGCGAGCGAAGCTGCGGGCGTCCACTAGTAGGGTATAATGTTGCGCGGGGCGAGCGGGTTGTGAGTCGTAAACGCTGAATGGTGGTATTATGTCCCCCGCACTAATACCCCGCATCGCAGCTATGCCCTCCAGATTTCGTTCAAAGCTGAACTTTTGTGCCGACAGCTGGTGTACTGCACCAGTGTGAATTAGGTTTAGTGGCCAACCCGAGTGTCAGAAGTTTCAGGCCGCCAGAACGCCTATGACATGGCCTTGATTGATATATTTGATAACAACCGGGACCGACAGCTTACGTGCCCTCCGAAGCACGGAAGCGTTCAAGAAATGTTTTTTTTAATAAGTGCGAGATAATATGTTTAAATTATATATTTTATTTTTTACAGATGGCAAATTCAAGGCATTAATACTGTCTTTCAACTTGCCGACGAGTTGCTACGCAACAATGATGTTGCGAGAGCTACTGAAAGTGGACACTTCTTGCGACAACCAAGCGCTGCAAAACAACTACCACAAGGTCAAGGCAAGGAAGCAATCTGACGCTGAGAAACAGAGCGATGCTCAGGAGCAGAGCAATGTTCAGAGCGATGCTCAGGAGCAGAGCTATGTACAGAGCGATGCTCAGGAGCAGAGCAATGCTCAGAGTGATGCTCAGGAGCAGAGCAATGCTCAGAGTGATGCTCCGCAGGCTATGGATGATGAGGCTTGTGATGAACTTGAAAAAGGTGATTCTAGCGAGGGAAGGGCGGATAAGAGGAAACACGATGAAGAATTGGAAACGGATGCCAAGAAAGTTAAACAAGCTGTTTAATTACTAACCCTTTATTTATAATTTTAGGTTAAGATAAAGTAAATAAAAGATGACTTTTAAATGATATGTTATTGTTTTTTTTAAATTACTTCTCTAAACAAAGCGTTTGGTCTAGGTTAGGTTTTATAATCAGAACCCAAAGGGGTCCTTACAATTGAGCACCAAATACCACTTCTTAAGAATAAAAATAAATATCTTAGACATTCTCACACACGGCCATCTGAACCCAAAGTAGGCGCGAGCTTGTAATATGGGTGTCAGAGACTGATATACACACACATATATTTTTAAATACATACTTAAATAGATAATATTAACATCCAGACACTGAACAAATTCAAATCGTCACACGAATATAATAATATGTCCTGAGTGGGATTCGAACTCACGACCCCTGGCGCAAGAGGCAGGGTCACTACCGATTGCGCCAACGGACCCGTCAGAATGAAAAGTATTATGCCATAGGCTACTGTCTTTATGTATGTTTTTGTGGTTAGACATTTGCTATGAGTATGTAGGCGTTTATAAAATTATTGGTTCGATCCAGAATTTATCCTGCAGGAACCCATCTACTATGACATTTGGGTTAGTTTTAGTAACTTATTTGTTATTTAACATTTTCAAAGATTCGTTGAGCGCAGTTGTTACTTAATTACGAAATAAAAGAATTATTTTTTTAAATAATTTGATAATAATAAACAACATTGTACTTAGAAACTGTCGATTACGCCTTTCACAACCCCCAGAACAGAATGAGCATGGGTGCAGAAGGTGAAATTCCACCATAGTATCCCAACAAGAGAAACTCTTCCTGGAAAAAGATCGTATTTCATTAACTACTATCCTAGTAGTCTCAAATGATATCCTAATACGTCTCTCGAACATTCCCTGGCATATTAGAGGGTAGCGCAAGCGCTACGGGCCACGCGTGTGTAGCGTGGCTTCCGTGTGTGACGTGGCTTCCGTGTGTGACGTGGCTGACGTGTGTGACGTGGCTTCCGTGTGTGACGTGGCTGACGTGCGCCGCCGCGTGTGCGCGTAGCTCGCCCGGCGTGGGGAACGAACGTGGACACCACGCGCACTTGTGTGGTTTGTTCTGGAACATGTTTTTACAAACTTAATAAATCTTGCCATGTTGGATATGTCGTGGCCAGATCTTAGAATTGACCATTTCATGATATGTTCGACCATTTCATTAAATGGCCGTGTAGTGCTCCGTGTCACCCTTGTCATAAAGGGTATGTTAATTGGCTCGTTACCACACCAGTGCGTCAGCAAACGTCCGTTCTCGCCCGTGGCTAATACGTGACTGTTTACGTCACTCCCGTGTGCTCGAGACAACGTCATGTTTAACAGATTATATATAGATCGCATACACTACATCCCTTCCTTATTATAAATTTAATAATCGAGAACATAGTCCACATTAAGATAGCAAACGAGCTCGCAGCACCACCCATCCATTTGTTAATTAAATTAATTTTTTTTTTTTTTTTTTCAAAGTTCACTAACATTGCAATTGGAGAATTAAATATTTCAATCTTACTTACATATGAAATGCATACTTCTATGTATTTTCATTCTAAGATGAGTTACCTTCTGGTACTGTATACGTAACCATAATTATTTGTCTAATTAACACCAAATGTACGCTTTCAAACGTAAGATTTAGAAAAATAAGCAAAATTTGTTTGTGAACGCCGTGCCCGCCGCGAGCACGTTCACTCCTGAAGATGATCATCACAAGAGACCGAAACCAGTCGGACCATTCTCGACTCAAACCACACGTGAGTAAGCCGGTAACTTCAACCATGAATATAGACACTCACGAATCGTTCAGTAATAAAATTTGTTTCGTTTACAACTGACGTTGGGCTTATACCGGCTGATAGCGTGTACGCAATGGTCTCGCTTATCTTTTTCGCTCTAACATAATATGAGTATCTATGTTATTTTTCTTTCGCATTGCCAATCTATTAAGTATTATAAACCTATGAAGGACACCAGTTGATCAGATCGTTAGTAACAGTCCAGCCAGCAACCGTCAGCAAGTCGCTTCATGTCAGACATAAACACGACACGCGCCGCGTTTGATGCGTTGGTGGCGTATTTGTAATATAATGAGTATTGTTTTTTGGATTAGTCATCAACGGATATCATATACTATATAGTCGCAATTGCAGTCAGTAGGAAGTACTAGGTTTCTAGTTGTGTTTTCACAAAGCCTAAGATTGTATTCGATCTTGTAAACTGGCATGTTACACCATCCGGATGTCGATACTATATATTCAAGCATGTTTTTAAAATGTCCATACATGCATATGAGACTCCGACACCCATAGCACAGGTCAGTACCCAGTTTAGGGTCCATGATTTTTATTTATTTTTTATTTAATAAAGTATCGCTCTAAAAATCCATATGTAGATCTCGTAGATTTATGAAACAACTAGAAATAAATGAGCTAGGTACCTATCTCACGACGAGTAAGTACATTCCTTACTACTACATCCATCCTTCAAAAGTGTTGGATACTCGGCGTGCCGTTTTCTATCACCATTACAATGGCCCTATCCCAATACATAAGTCACAAAAAGGTATTGAGTAAAGAAAAATATCAGTATAAAATAGACATTAATTGATACGGACATAGGCCTTTCCCAAAATGCAGGCCTCCAAAGCAATGCCTACGGAATGTGTATTAGAATTTATAATAAGATATCCGAACCTATACAAAACTTGTTGATTTTTTTTTTTTTTTTTGACAGCATAATCTAAGTGACCCATTAATTTACCTACTATGACATTTGCATACCACAAAGTGGTAAGAGTGAGGGACTACCTTTAATTGTAGCATCAAATTGTGCTACTTAAAATATGGAACGTACTTACAGCAAAGCAGCGTAGTTTCCGACACATAGCATAGGTACCGACAACCTTACCCTTCGACGGCTGAGCAACCATACCCTTCGTTGGCCGCGTTTGGCTTTTTATAGGCACGGTCGGGTAGTTGACCGCTTAGTGAGGGTCGATCGTGCACCGTCCTCGGCTGCACCTTGGACTTTTTCAGGATGTAACTTTTCTTTAGTAGGTAGGCATTATCCAATCATTTGTAACCACTGGCTGTTGCAGCTGTCACCGTAGCACCGCGACCGCCTAGCGCACCTGTAACACGACGCATCAAATGCGCCCGTCCGACGATGCATCTTGTGCAGACACGGGTATTCCCATTACAAGTGCTATATCCGATCTAGGCTTAAGAGTACGTACGCGGCGCCAGCATGGTATGCTCTGGCGGCGCCACGCAGCGCAAGCGTCTCCAGGCCCAGCCTCGCCCTGCGAGAAATCACAGGAGCGGGGCGCTACGTCCGGAACGCGGTGATAGCGCGCGACAGCAGGCTGGACGTGTTATGTATAACCGCGCCGACAATGGGCCACATCCTCACCTAAGAGGGACAGCGCCGCTGCACGCGCGCAACCCTGAAGGCCGACCGCTACATAGAGAGCTGTTGGACCTTCTTCCCTCCGACCATCTAGGGGGAATTCGTGACATACGGCTAGTCGCGTGCGCGACGTACGACTGGCTCTCACGCTCAACAGCGGGGAAGTCACCAACGGGGTTTACCCCTGGAGCAATTTCCCGGATAGAGGGGATCTCCCCTTATTCCGAATTCCCTCAGCGCAGGAGTGCCTACAGCGCCGCGCAAGAGGAGGAAAGGTGACAGACCTGTCTGGTATTCCCACTACGAATCCTGTGCAAAAGGGAAATAACCTGGTGACCATCATCTTTTCCATTGCTTAAATCTTAAAGCAACTGTAGCGTTGTCTCCTTCGAAATTCAGCTTTTCCGGAGCTGGCAATAAGTTTGTAATTTTCGTGGTAGGTAGATATGGGGCGACCTAGAACTGAAGTAAATCTTGGTAACTACAAGTTTACAGTATATTATTAATTCATCCCCACATCTACATACAGTCAACTAGTATCATAATGCATTTACTGCCTGATACGCAATCACGTACGATTTACAATTTCATGTAGGTTCGCACTACCTAAACACACGATCACGTACGATTTTCAATTTCATGTAGGTTCGCACTACCTAAACACACGATCACGTACGATTTTCAATTTCATGTAGGTTCGCACTACCTAAACACACGATCACGTACGATTTTCAATTTCATGTAGGTTCGCACTACCTAAACACACGATCACGCACGATTTACAATTTCATGTAGGTTCGTACTACCAGTTACACACGATCACGCACGATTCACAATTTCATGTAGGTTCGTACTACCAGTTACACACGATCACGCACGATTCACAATTTCATGTAGGTTCGTACTACCAGTTACACACGATCACGCACGATTTATAGGTTCGTACTACCTAACACACGATCACGCACGATTTACAATTTCATGTAGGTTCGTACTACCAGTTACACACGATCACGCACGATTCACAATTTCATGTAGGTTCGTACTACCAGTTACACACGATCACGCACGATTCAAAATTTCATGTAGGTTCGTACTACCAGTTACACACGATCACGCACGATTCACAATTTCATGTAGGTTCGTACGACCAGTTACACACGATCACGCACGATTCACAATTTCATGTAGGTTCGTACTACCAGTTACACACGATCACGCACGATTCACAATTTCATGTAGGTTCGTACGACCAGTTACACACGATCACGCACGATTCACAATTTCATGTAGGTTCGTACTACCAGTTACACACGATCACGCACGATTCACAATTTCATGTAGGTTCGTACTACCAGTTACACACGATCACGCACGATTCACAATTTCATGTAGGTTCGTACGACCAGTTACACACGATCACGCACGATTCACAATTTCATGTAGGTTCGTACTACCAGTTACACACGATCACGCACGATTCACAATTTCATGTAGGTTCGTACGACCAGTTACACACGATCACGCACGATTCACAATTTCATGTAGGTTCGTACTACCTAACATATTCTTGCTATCTGCGAAAACTATTGATGATAGAATAAAAATTAAATAATGTACTACGACTTTGCAGACACCTCATTATTTACAAAAGTGTCGCGATACCATATATCCAACTACTGTAGTTATGCCACTATAACAACTTTTTTACATTTTAAAAGTTGATATAATTTGCTCAATATAATCAAACCACATTATTCATACCTCTGTATCAGTCCTTATCGCATTAAATGATATTTTATTAAAGACCGTTTCAATACCCGTAAAATACAAATTGTTAAAATCGGAAATTCCATTCAAAACATACCAATAACGAATTTAAAATGTCCGTCTAAGGAAAATAATGCATTTATAAAATAAAGCGGTGTGGGTGGCCCCGCGCAGCGTAGTCTCAGATATATTACTTAAAGGATGAATAGAATTGATGAATTGCTTCATATTAGCAACAAATGTTTGCAGTCGAATTAATTAATAGAAACATAGGATATGTAGGTACCCTTCATCTCGATGATCCCCGAAGAGTATCTGTATCCATGTTACATGTCACACATGTCCACAATACAGATTAAAATCTTTTCGTTTTACACCCATATGAGCAATTCTTCAGGTAGGCAATCCATTTCACACAGTACAGATTAAAATCTATACGTTTTATCCCTTTAAGAACAATCCTTCAGGTAGGTGTAAGTACCTGGTTATGAGTTTATGATACAATTTATTTATTTATGATTTTGTTATCACTGAAATAAGAGCCTATATCATCTTGTCTACTTGAAACTTATATAATAATAATATAACTTAATATAATATGCCTTGGCCAAAGGCAACGAGTTTTTTGTAGTAACTTACATAAAAAATGCTGTAAATTCAATCTATTTATAAAGCGTATTTTTTATTATGTATTGGAATGAAATACAACACAGGTAATACAACAAAGAGCCTACCTACTCTTTTTGAAATTCATAGGTATTTGTGAAATTTAAATTTTTATTATAACTAGGTAAATATAAATAAAATTTTATTTTTGAAATTAAAAGTATTTGTGAAATTTGTGTAACGAAAATTGTAATTATTGTGCTTGTATTATTTTTCATGGAAATAAAGGGCTATTTTATTTTTTATTTTTATAATATAATATGCATGTTCTTAAGTAAGTTGTGCTTCCTTGTAAGTGACATTTTCACTCTGGCACACAACACCATTTAATGTAATTCGTATAATAATCTGTGAAATGTTGTTGGGATGCCTTAACTCTAATAATTAAATAAATACAAGAAATCAACCTATCTAGGTCAATACTTAGTACCGTTAGGTATGGCTTATTAAATTACCAGCTTTAGTTGTAATTCATTAAAATTATTGATTACTAAAGTCATAGCCTCGAATAAATAATAGCATAACTAGTGTTGCCGCTGTTGTTCCGGTATAATATTACTCAAAACAATATAAAACCACCACACAGTTTACGGTAAGTAGTTGTAATGTATTGGAAAACAATGGCGGTTACATACATGTTACGTACGGACAATTCGATTGGTCGCGTAGCGGTCCCACGAACAAGACATTCCGTGCCTAACATTGGACGGGTCTCTCACCACTCTAGATTTAGTTTAGTAATAAGTTAAAATGTAATTTTCTATTGAAGAAAATTAAATAGTTTATAGAACTTAACGTCTCGACCACCTAATTTCACCCTGCCGCCGATATGTAACTTACATACCTACACGATACATAATTCTAAGTGTTCACTGAGTGCGATGCGTTATAGTGAAGAGTAGGACGCGAATCATACATGAGTTTGTAAGAGTAGCCTATATTTTTTTTTTTTGTAATGAGCGCGCACAATGTCCCACCTCAAATGAGGCGAAGTGTATATTGTTCGTCGCGATACATTTGAAGTACTGACTAGAACAACTAGGAATTCGAACTCAATTTTATGAATAATAAAAACTGTAATAAATTGTTTACAATAATCTGCCGCGATACCTGCCTACCGCATAGCAATGCCGCGACACGATGATTAGGTAATCGGGATCCTTATGGACAGAGGTATGTATATTTATTTTATGTTGATCCATCAGTAATTTAACAATCAATCCTAAAGTAATAAACATCCAATGCATAAAGTTCTTAGACCATCCAATTTTATTTATGTACCTACATACTTATTCAACCTTCCTCTCTTCGTACTTCGAAAAAATATTTTTAATATTTTTAATTTACCACTAACCTTTTATTCTCGTCGCCATATGTAGTGCTCCGTGTCACCCTTGTCATAAAGGGTATGTTAATTGGCTCGTTACCACACCAGTGCGTCAGCAAACGTCCGTTCTCGCCCGTGGCTAATACGTGACTGTTTACGTCACTCCCGTGTGCTCGAGACAACGTCATGTTTAACAGATTATATATAGATCGCATACACTACAGGCCGTATTTCATGATATGGAAAATACCCAGATCATGATATGGTCTGGCCAGATCAATGAATAATCAGCGTTTGACGATATGAACAGCTAAACGCACGATTACTTCATGAAATTATGGTCTATGTCTATGGTCATTGTGATCATATCGTAAAATAGTTACATTATCCACAGTTATAGGTGATATTGTTTTGTTTTTGAGACAAAAAAAGGGGGCCGTGGGTCGAAGCCATTAAAACATAACACTATGGGTTGTGGCTATAAGCTTTACCTGATTCTACTATGTGTAACACGTAACACGTCTAATAAGTACAGCCCAGTATCTGGAATTCGGCTTCGTAATCGTAACGGTCCGGGTTCAAATTCCAGCAGTAAGAACCAATGACGTTACTACGGAATATCTTCTCAATCAGAAAAGAGACCAAATGGTCAATGGTGGCCCAATGATGGGTGGTGATTGTGACCTGATGATTACCTTGGTGTGCGTCATCCGATGATAGTAGAGGTTAGAGCTGGCGGTGAAACACTTGCCGCACTCCGGGCACTTGTGTGGCTTCTCTCCTGCCGACAATACAAGAATATTTACAGGCAAATAGAATAGAATACGAGCATGAGCTCCAACTGAGTTGTCACATCTGACAAACCACAGACTGTTAGAGGAACATCGACCAGTTTGTTAGGTCAATTCGGTAGTAGGTATAGGGGCCTTAGAAGAATGCGTTTTTGTTGAGTTTTAGTTAGTCAGTGTTATGAAGGTAAAGAAGTAATTAATCCTGGTAGAAGCTATATATGACGTGAAGGCCACATATTATAGGTTACCCTTTTATAATTGGTCTGCGGCCTTTCTAATAATTTTAGCACGACCACACCACACGAAAGAACTCACCATAAAAATAATTTATTAACACAACAGGAACGTGACTTGTACTGGCCGTAACTTAGATTCCACCACCTAAGCGCACTTCACAGGAATTACCATCTTTTGGACCGGAACATTAAAAATGAAAATACAATTACAATAAAAAGGCGGTGTCAAAGGTATGTCGGTGGAGCTTGCCCGGGTGAACCTTATAGGGCCCGGGTGAATCCTACAGGGGCCCGGGTGAATCCTACAAGGGCCAGGGTGAATCCTATAGGGCCCAGGTGAACCCTACAGGGGCCCGGGTGAATCCTACAGGGGCCCGGGTGAACCCTACAGGGGCCCGGGTGAATCTACCAGTCAAGCGTGAGAGCACTCACCGGTGTGTATCCTGCGGTGCGTGTTGAGCGAGCTGGATGTGCTGAAACCTTTGCCGCAGACGCCGCACACGTGGGGCTTCTCGCCTGCAACAAGGATTACTGTATCAGTGATAATTTGATTAATAATTATTTAGAGGCGTTGCATCCACATCCGTGCCCAACAGTGAGACAAAGAAAGGGTTATGATGAAGTAATTTTGACATAAAAGATTGACATGTAAAATCGTTAAATTGTAATCAGGAATTTAATATTTGTACGCCAAAGGATGGCTATGTAGGCACTGTGATATTTCTGTAATACCATACCTACACTTTTGACAAATAAATGATTTAATTGAATTTTATTTAATAGAGGAAACCTGCATGGTTTATTTAATCCACATAACCTTGCAAAGTCATTATTGCAGCTGGGGCTTATGATCAGCCCTTATAATAAGTATTCGTAGTCTACGTCAGCCTACGTAGCCTTACCTGTATGTGTCCGCATATGTCTCTTCAGCAACGAGGGTCTGTCGAAGCTCTTCAAGCACACCTGACACGGAAGCACATTCTTCATACCCGCTGCTCTCTGCGGCAACAACACCTTCCTCCCAACTAGGCTGGTCCTCTCATACAGCTTCACCAGATGGTTGTTTAAGCCTGCTAGGAACTTCAGATCTATCACGTTGATCAGTTTAGTATCGCCTTTCGTTGATAGATCTAATGGTTCTGTTTGATCCATTATAAATGAGATTGAACAAGTTATTCTTTATTTCCTTATCCCTATTGCTGTGTAGTTGGCTGAATGTCTAAGTTGTGATGGGCGGGTGTGGGATGTGAACGGGAACAAAAACGGATTTTTCTGCCGTCGATTGTGGTCGCTGCCAGGCAAACCAAGCTGGTAAAATCAATCACAAAATGCGTAAAATATAAAAGAAATTAAGAACTCATTTTTTCACAAATTTCCATGGGTAACTGGCGTAGATTTTCAGCATAGCCTCCTTAAATAGCCTAAGGGTTGACACGTACAAATGACGATGTTATATCGGCCAGTAATCCAGTATTGAATTGTGTAACGGGGGTGTATCGGAATCGCTCGTACATTGTGGTGACGGCAACAAAGGTTTTGTAGAGCACCGATCACTAATCGACGTGATTTGACTATTTTTTTGTGTGTCACACGGAATGTAGAAGAAAGTTTTCTTCCAGGGAAATTTTCTCACGTGGATGTGACATTTTCATGAAGTTTAATTATTCGCATTTCTATGGTATTCCGTCGGAGGATCAGGTTAGAAGGGGACCATAGGGCACAATAGCAGCGGCATGCATTAGGTTGAAGATTCTGATATACTAGTAGGTACTTCTCTTCTTTCTTTTAATAACACAATCTTTTCTTCTTCAATTTTCTTTTTCTGATTCGATTTCAATATTTCCAATAGTCCGGTAATGTGATAATAATGCTTATAATAATAATTATTTCTTTGTTAATGTAAGTTTGTAAATTATTGTAGTTACATACATATTATAGTGTATTTTTACGACAACAAGCTGCTTAGCAATTTGTGTTCGATCAAGCAATCCGGTGCATCTCTTAAGCGACAATGATCCCAGGTGCATGCTCGTATTTTACCGGGTTTTTACTATACATATTAAAGTTGCCGATGTTGCCGATGATACAATAACGAAACAAGTTCTTCTAAACGAAACACCAAGCATTTGTAAATGGATCCGGTGGCCTGCTCGTTTGCTACTCGCTCGTATAACAAGTTACCCTCCAAAGCTCGTGGCTCGGCGTACAGTATCTATTGTGGCAACGCAATCGGCGATAGAGGTGACGCGGCACCTCGCTGTTTGGCCTGCCATTGTGCCAGAATACCGCTCATCCGATGTTTGCGCATTATACCGTTTACCGTCCGTACCACACGAGGCGCTGGACAGACGACCGACGTTATTTGGATACATAAGAGGAAATCGGAGCACCGGATTTATATTATCCTGTGAAAAATTTCAAAATCCGTTCAGTTTTCGTGGAGGGAACAGTATAATGAACTGAATGCCGATTTCGTCAATTTTGTGTAGGTATTATCAGTACTAGCTGCAGATGTCCCGCTCACGTTACAAGGGGTGAGACGGCCCAGCGCGACGGCAATTGTTTCGATTTTAAATTGGATTTTCAAATATTCCTGTGCTGGTATTTCCTCTTAACGAAATGGCTTTTTGTTGGCTTTTTGTTGGCTCGTTGTTGTTAGCAGCTGCGGTAAACTCAGTGCAGATATTTTTGGAACGTGCTGCAACATTACATACGTTAATTATATAAAATACACTACAGTGTTATATATTTATTATTTTATTTTTTTTAATTGTTACAGACTTTAAATAAATGTATTTCTATTCTTGCAGCGATTTAACCCTTAACTCGAGAGGATTTGATTTAAAAACTCAGTAGACTTCTTTGTAGTAACAGTTGCTGAAGCGACGAGGAAACTCTTGAAACCTGCTTGCCGTAAAGTTTTCCGTAATATCCGTCATGAACGGAATGATTATAAAATACATACTTTTTTTTCACCTGTACCTATCATTAAAAGTAATCCTAAAAGGTCATAGCTTATAGCTTAACTTACCTTATAAATTAACGCAAGTACCTATTTTGTATTTGATTGTATTGAACTTTAAAGAATTTAGGGCTATTGCATTTTCCTCTGTGTGTTTGTTTAAGTTAATTTCCTTATTATTTTTCCGCTATTTAGTCGCGGCGACGGCTAAATAGCCGCCGTCGCCGGTCGTCTGCGTCGCGCCTCACGCTATAATACCACACTTAATGTCCCCGCGAGTTATGCACACAATGGAAACCGTGAATTTCCGATTGCTTACAGGAAAAGCTCCGTGTATTTTGGTAATTTAGTTAATTTGAATTTGGTTTCGATCGCACTCGCGTGTTATTATTAAACTGGTAAACAAATATCATGGGCAAACCCCTTTTACAGGGGAAGACCGTTTAAAACCTATCTAACTAATGTGTTTTTTTAAAAGGTTGTTGTGTAGGGCGGCTCACAGAGGAATGATCACTACCATAGAGTAAGGACCAAAGCTCTGCCTGTCCCTGTTATTAGGTTGCCTGACGAACCTTTTCGAGAACTAAAGTGTATGGATTAAAATACAAGGGCAACAGAGGTTGACAATAAATTAATTCGTATCGACTGTTCTATAAAAATAGAGCTGTAGATAAATTATTATAAGTCTAGCTAAGACTAAGCGATTTAGTAAGAGCAGGTTTAATAGACAAGGAAAAAAGAAATTCAAAACCTTTCAAGTTGAAACTGGAGCGGCGCGTCTTATTCAAATGTCGTGCAAATCGGATTCCCGACTTGCGAAGGGAGCTTTGTTTAAGTTCTCCCTCTTCCACCGGTGCCTTTATTTATTTCTGTAGTTAAAAGCTAAAAATAAAAGTTTCAAGTCTCAACGGTGGGACAATTGAAGCAATACGATAACGTAGGTATGGGTGACATAGCTACGAGATAAAGGTCGCAGAGGCTCATGGTCTGAAATCACTTATTTTTTTTAAACTTATCTTTTCCTTACTTACTAATAAATGGGAAAGACGCGCAGCGTAGTCTTTGATATGTTACTTAAAAGATAAATAGAATTGATAAAATGCTTCATATTAGCCACAAACGTTTACAGTTGAATTAATTAATAAAAATAAATAGTGGCAACTAGGTGTAAACGAAACTATTGTTGTCTAATTCGACGCGAGCAAAGCTGGGCGTCCACTAGTGGTTAAATATTGCGAGTGTAACGTTAAGAGACTAGTAAATACTTTTGTCTTCCAAATAAATATTCAGCCAACAGTCTGGCCGAATATTATAAATAAAAACATAATTTTCTATTGATTACGTGGAACTGAAGGGCAACTCAAGGTGAAAATATCTAAGACGGGCCTTGTTGCCAAGTGTCTCCCGTCGCCTATGAACACAATAGTACTCTCTAATTCATCGCTAGCCCTGAAAATCTCTTGTTCCAGTTTTCTTGAAAAACCTCATGTCACGAGATGACCAATAAGTCTCGGCTCGTCAGATCTCGGCTGCTCAGCAACGAACGACTGTACCGTTTTGTACAGGACCGTCAGAAAAAAAAACAGTATCGCCATTAATTCCCAGTTATGTTCATATTAGGTCCCATGTAAGGTGGTGAGCCCATTGCCAGAACTTTTGATTCGACTAACAATAATTTATATTAGGTACCTACTTAAAAAAATATAAAAAAGAAGGTAGTTACACATTACATAATCTGAAAAAGGAATGAGATCGATTGAAATGCATAAGTGCGTAAGAAACTTTTTCTAGTCGCACGATATTTTTATTAACTGACAAATTTTTAGTAACTTTTTTTATTAACTGCTTATTGCAATATTTTTATTAACTGCTTTCGTTAAGCGTGTCTAATCACCTCATAGCGAAATAGATTATTTGACTTTGACTTTGACTTTGACAATACGGACTACAGTAGCTTGTGATACTTTAGTTAATCGTTTCGAAATAAATTATTTGACTTAGACTTGAATAAGTGCCGCACGCAGCTTCGGTCGCGTGTCATTGCTGAAATTTCGTTTCAAGATGAATATTACTGGACAAACTCCAGGTAGGGTGTGATAATATTAACCGGAATAAAATTACATGTATAATGTGGAACCGTGATAAGTATTTAATGTTAGATACATGTGTTATTATTATTATATTAAGTAAGTATTGAATTGTTAAATTTTATTTTCGCGGGCAGAAAATTGCATTGATTTTCGAACAGATTTAGAAAGTTATTTTTGCAGTAGCTAAGTAAATAAAAATATCCTATTAGAATGATGCTCTCTGTAATAATAATGTAGATGTCATTAGGAACTTATGATCTACGTGAAATATTACTTACCACCTTTCGCTAGTTGTTCTGTGATATATAAATGTGAGGATGCGGTCACTCGGGCATTCGGGCGTCGAAGCAGGACGTGAGTATTACTTCCTTTCATTACATTATCACTTTCATCTTTACAACGCCATTTTATATTTTTTCTCAAATGTGATAATATTGAATCCGGAAAAATAGTTCCAATCTTAACATCTAGCTTGTATTATTTTTTATTAATTCAAAGTGGTTACGCAAATCTGTAATTAGGTACTAATATTTTGACAAAATATATTATAATAAACTTTACTTTCGGCCCGGCCTGTAAGACGCCATTTTCATTTAATTTTTATCATTGGGTACTGGGTTGAAAATGGTCGTTGTTCACATTGTTATTCAATTGGGTTTAATTTATTAATCCCACGAACATTCTCTTACATTTTTAAATTATTTTGTTTTAATAGGGATATTAATTTATCTATTCATTTAATAATATTTGATTAATATGGTTTCAGTGAGCCAGGGTACCTGCTTGCATGCTTCTATAGCGGTGAGTTCATTCATGTTTTATATTTTTTCAATATATTCAATTAGGTAAACTTAGATATATTTCCTGTAACTGCGATACCTTTTCTACAATATCTAAATGAAATGTGTTAGTTTGTGACATGTGCCTGCAAGTTATTTTTAAGTGATATTGAGATTTTATTTTAATTTTTAAATAATGCAAACGATAATGTAGCTTTTTGTTAGATTACATCTAGTCAAAATGTAAAACAAGATTTACATATCTGTTGTAGGTACCTGTGAATTGACAGTTTTTTATTGGGGTTTAGAAATATTTTCGGAATGGGAGTGGTTAGGTTATGTATCGACCAATCCACCACGCTGCCTTAATGCGGACTGGCAGACTATGCATTAGAGAACATGGCGAACTCTCAGGCATGCAGGTTTTCTTACTCCAGTTGACATTTAATTTCTTAAATCGCACTTAATTTAGAAAAGTCGTGCATCTTGAATTTAATTTGTGAACTAGAGAAGATTTTGATAGCCACCACACCGTAGTATGATCTACAAAAATGTCATTAAATTCGGCGTAACTCGTATACAAATGATACGAGTTACGATAAACCAGTTGAATTGAGGAACTCCTCTTCTCTCTCCTCTTTTCTCAGTTAAAAATAACATGGTGTTTCATTGTATTCCAGCAATGGGGCCGACGCCCGAACCGCGGGCGGCCACGCGAGCGTCGCCGCCCGCGACTGGCCACGCGGTCGGATCAGCTGCCGACTGCCACTATATATAATATTGTAAGTAACACCAATGTCAATCAATGAATGTCATAGCTTCATATTTACTTCATTATTTACACACTACAGGCTGCACTGAAAATCAGTGTTGCAGTTTGAGCAACTGCAGCTATGCTGAGTGTAGTCCTATTTGCTGAGGGGTCACTGCAACATAGAACTTGTTTTTTTAAGGTAACCTTTATTAATCATACCATGTACATGATATTTTTCTGTGTTGCATGAACGATTTTGGCAAATAAATGATTCTTTCTTTCTTTCTTTCTTATATTTTAATGTTTTTAGTACTGAGAGGAACTGCCAATGAAAACCTTATTTCTAACTAAATGTAACTCTTCTTCTCTTTTCCAGGCAAACATTAATATTATTATTATATATATACTTATATATATGTAAAACAATTGTTCGAGAAAGCTCGGAGAAAACGTCAGTGTGTTAACATGAAGAATTCGTTTAAAAATGTCATACGTCTTAAAATTTTAATAAATTGCAATAATTTTCAACTTATTCGTTTTCCATTGAAAGTAATACGAAGTAATAGTAGTGATAAGTGCTCTTGGCTGCAGGAATCCATTTGTAATCTTAAGTTTGTTATTATTAGTTACTAAAACTAGTAGTTTGTAAGTTAGTCGCAGTAAGTGCTAAGCTTCAGGCTGTACTGTAATTTAGTTTGTGCTTCAGTTTGGGAAATCGTTTGTAATCCTTTTTCTAAGTAAACTTTTGTTATGTTTTATTTAATTATATGGTGTTGGGATAAAATATCATTTTTTTAATTTAAATACCTTTTCGTTCGAACCTTACCTTGACAAAAACATGTAATACTTTTTCCTTTACTTTGGCTTTCATATCCACGCGTTAAAGCTGTATAGCACAGCTCATCTGTGGAGAAAAAAAACCATTTTCCTTTTAGCTATTTTGCCTTAGATTACAAATAAATGGCTCTAATATTTACATAGAAATACCTATAGGAAAGCTCTGTAGGCATCTCCGCCATTTAACTTTTTAAAGTAAAAAAAGAGCTATTGGTATCTGTTATTAAAAAATATATCCATTTGTCTTCTCTATCAGCCGTACCGCAATCTCTTGAATAAATGAATAATGATAATGTTCATGAAATTACTTCATTACATCCAAACAGAATTTCCCTTTGATAGGTACTCATACTTTCACGCATCACAGAAAGCAGCGAGGAGAAACAAACAGAACATTAGCATAGAGACAAGTTGCGACAGGTACAAATGCTGACGCTGTTCATAAATTGAAATGAGATGGTGAATTAAAAAATAAATCAAAAGAGGATTTTCCTAGCACGTCGTCGGGCGCGGGTATGGCGACGCCGCGGCACCGTTCCCACGGAGTCACGACACGGCACCTTTGACGCGGCCTCACGGCACGGCAACGTCGTTTATTTGAAGCATTTCAGATGATAGTAATTCATCATTGTGTAGCAGTTGTCAAGGCTCACTGAAGTCAACTGAATATAAATGTTATGTTTTAAGATTTTATTTCTCAAATTATGATACAATTCACTTACAGAGAAACTAAACTATAAGAATATTTTACCGCTTAGCTTATTTAGCAAATACAGTGTAAACTCTTTATAACGTCGTTCGTTATAACGATAAACTCTCTATAACGTAGAAATTAGTTCAATTTGGTTGGTTTACCATAAAACTCATACATTAATTCACTCTCTATAACGCATCAGCCATTCTCTATTACGAATAAATATCTTCATATTTAGACATCAACTACATATTAAAACAAAACAAAACTAATCTTTTGAGGTGCCGCAATTTCTAAGAAAGATACCTGAGGTCAAAAACAGCTATCTAGCTTTTGTTATTGTTAATTGCCTTAACACGTGTGCTATTCATAGCTTACATTGGCTGTAGGAAATTTGTTCTCAATTATTAAACGCACCATCGTCACCTATCGTGTATTAGCAGTCGTAAACCAACACGTCAGGCAAAGTTAACAGAATATAAGTGTTTAGAATAATTTATCTATTGTATTGATAGTAATAAAATTAGAAATAATTGTAATTAGTTACATTTGGTATACTTTTTCTCTTCTCTCCCTATAACGAAAACTCTTTATAACGAAAGAAAATGCTCGGTCCCTTGAAATTCGTTATAAAGAGTTTACACTGTATATAATAAAACTGTTACCCTTACAAAGTTTAAAAAGATATAATATTAAGTTCCTGTACGATTTCTTGATTCAAAGGGTACGATAAGCCTGATTGATTCATTATATAACCTCACACACTTAAACCCCTTAGATTTCTTGTATTGCAGGCTTCAATCATGGAAGAAAACATAATGCAGTACTTCATCCTTCACTACTGTTCAAATGCGATTTTGTTCTGCCACTTTTGATGTAAAATTCATATGTCAGCCACGTTTGGCATAGAAATGCCAGAAGCGGCCTTTAACTTGAACCGATTAGTCGAAATTCGACTAGTTTTTCTATAACAATTAAGACTAGTGAAAAATGATAGCTCTTTGTGAATTTAATGCTTTTAGCGGTGACACGATTTGCGCTAACATCCATATTGTCTTATTTTGTGATCTAATGTTACTGGTAGATTATATAAAAAACATTCAACAAACTGGCTTTACAAATTTACTCATTATACAGATTTAAAATGCAATAGTAATTCGTAAAATAATTTATTTAAAAAAAAAAACAATTCCGTTGTATTATTTTTTTCCTATGAACGATAACAAACACCGTGATGCAATGGAAACGCGCCGTCAACAAGATAATAAGAATGTTCCCGTACACATTAAGGCGACGCTACAGACTGTTATACAAACCTCATTTAAATAGACATGATGAAATTGAAAGAATTACGCGAGGGTAGGTTATATTGCTTCTGCGAAAATGTGGATATTAAACTTTGAGAAAAATACTCTTGGAAAACCCTCAAGTGGTTTTATTTACGAGGAGCAATGACACTACATTTTAGGTGGTACAGTCTTTATAGAGACTTTAATATTATAGTATTCAAATAATAAATGAAATATAAAAAGCCTGCAACATATTTATAACAATAATATGTATTTTCTTGTGTCATAGTTTTGTAATAACTATAGGCATAAGCCTTATTCGAAACCATATGATTTTATTTAAATCGCACTTAATTTAGAAAATTCGTGCATCTTGAATTTAATTTGAGGACTAGGATAAGATTTCGATAGCCAGATAGATTTTTTGCATAGTGATTTATTTTTGATCATCTATTTTTATTACGGAAACCGTACGTACCTACATAATAGTATCATTGGGGGCAGTATCATCACGTACCATTTTTGCTGTGTAAATATGTATATTACAAATGTGTGGTCTCATACCTTCTACATTTTTTGATGCGATCATCCCCTAATTGTCGCAATGCTTCTTAACCTTAACTTCTCACGAGACTTGACTTGAGAAGTCTTGCTCTTGGCATGTAACAATTTTAATGCGCGGCAGCGGATTGATTCTTTTGCTATCTTATCCATTAAAATAAAGACAATATACTTAATATTTCTTCGTCCAACCATTTTGTCAACGTTATTACCACAGTTACAAGCTTATACCTACTTTCAAAATAAGTAGATTCCGCCGGCCCATTTACAGGCAGGTAAGAAAAGAAAGAAGAAGATAATTGATGGCCGGTTACAAGCCTACTGAAGTGAGGGAGACCACCCTAGGTGTACAGGAAAACCACGTATTTAGGACCAGCTTCGTATGAGTAATTTAGTAACATAATATAACGTAACGTAACGTAACTCAACGTAACTCAACGTAACGTAACGTAACATAACATAACATCACGCCTGTATTTTCCCGAAGAGGTAAGTAGAAGTGTGAATGTAACCACTTATTACCAGTTATGTTTTTAGGTACCCTTTTAGTAGTGTATTTCCATACAGAAGGTACAAATCAGATAGAAATACCCAAATAATACTTTGCCCGGCCCGAGGATCGAACCCAGGACTTGTAATGAGAAAAACAAGCCGGTCGTGTAATTTTGTAAGTAACAGAATACAATAACGACTTTCCTAACATAGTCCTAACATCAGCAACTATTTATTCCATCGAACACTTAGTTTGTCCCGCTGTTGGGCACGGGTCACGGAAATACGGGTTGACAGACTTGACTTGACTTCGAGAACATTATGGAGAACTCTCAGGCATGCAGGTTTCCTCGCGATGTTTCCTTCACCGTTACAGCAGGTGACATTTAATTTCTTAAATCACAAAATCTTAGAAAATTGAGAAGTCATTGGTGCGTGACGCTAGTATTTGAACCCGGACCGCTCGAGTGAGAGGTAAGTTCGATAGCCACTATCTATACTGTGCCAATGGGTGTACTGTGTCTACTATTAATTAATACATACCTGTAATTTATTTCTTCTTGGCCACTAACCCCAGCGTTGTGGAGTATACTCTAGACCTCCCGCAGATTTGTGTTGGGGAGACCCGCGCCCAGCAGTGGGCCGTCTATGGGTTGCAGCAGTTCTGCTGCAATTTCCCTCCAATAATATTTGTGAAGTGTCAGCGTTCTTATTTTCTTTCTGACGAGGCAGAGCCATTGTATAATAATGAATTATCAATATTAAAAAAAAAAAAAGCTTTTTATAATTTTTTATTTTCGTGCATTGTCATTGGAACCAAGTATGTGTGCCAAACTTCAGCTCGATAGCTTCAGTGGAAGTGGGTGAAAAATTGATTGCAAGATTCCAGGACATGGATACATACAAATGAAGTACAAATGAAGTAATGTAGGTACCTACTACCTCGCTTGCACACAAGGCACTACCACTCTCATTTAGTTAATAGTTAGTTTAGTGAATTACTTGTTGATAATTAAGTTTTATGGGTCTAATCTAATGATACTATCTCATCGTCCGAATACTGTCTCCAAGGCTGCACTGAAAATCAGCGCTACGGTTACTGCCGTAGCATATGCTGAGTGCACGCCTTTTGGGACAGAGGTGCAACTTAAAAATAATTAGTTTATAAGTTCCTTCAAATGTTATTGTATTTTTCTTTTGTTGTTGTATTTTCTGTACCCAATAAATATTTTCTATTTCTATTTCTATTTCATAAGTTAAATAAAAGCTTTTAATAATTAAATAAAAGCTTTTAAAAAAAAAGGAACGAGCTCCGTTATTGCATTTCCAAATAAAATTGTCTCTGGTGGTGTACATAAGTACCTACCTACCTAGGTATTTATTTTAAAAGTGTATCACATGCAAATTGTGATAACGGAAATTTTAACAAATTCCATTTGAGATTTAAGTATCTAGTTGCCATTGACTTATGTTGACTTTATCCCTAAACAAAGAGCTGAGATGATATGGATTTTGTTAGTATTAAAAATCGTTCGTTCGCGCATCTACTATTCTACCGTTTAGTGTGTACCTAATTGTTTCTATAGCAATTGTGGTCCGGTTGGAAAGGTGTGGTTTCCGGTTACACTTCTTTAGAGGCGACCATCTTAGTCTTCAAGGGTAGCAACGCATCTGTCTTGGACACTTCTTATCACCCTCCTTCTATGCTCTTACTAACAATTACTAACTTTACTATTACTAACACCAACTAAAAGAACTATATCACTAACAGTCCCTGCCCAAGCCATCATACCCACTAACGAACTGACAAACAGACGTTTTTATCGTGTTATTCGTGATTCTCTGCTAACTGGAGTAACCATCCCAGACCCTATAAAAATCTTGTTCAGAGTCAGTCTCAGCCATGGTCGGCAGCGGATAGGTGGTGCTGCAAGCTCGTTTGCTATCTTACACCCATAAAATAACTAACCGAAGCGAAACAAAATAACGCTCACCCCCCGGAGCGCAACTCCCAAGGTAATAAGAGAAAAGCTTTGTTCAAAAACACATAAAACAGACAACGCTGGAAGATAAAGTCAACTGAGTACATAGTTTAGTGCCGGCCATTATGTAATGGAAGCTCGCCGGAGCGTGGCATAGTTTCCTCGCCCCGCCCACCGCCCCGCCTAGCGGAGGCCACGCCCACCGTGTTATCTGAAAAGCTTTTATCCCATTTTATTACTCCGAAGCTAGACTCCAGCGTCCATATTTAAAGAGGTCTCCTCTCCACTTCAATTTGAGAGCGTCGGGATTTTCTCAGATTTCCACCAGGTCGTTACTGCGCGGAATTAATATACTTTAATACAGTTGGAACGCGGATTCTCATCTGCATAAAGTACTGTATTGTATTACTGTTCTCTTCTGGCATTGTCACAGTGTTTTTTGTACAATAATTACTGGCGACCGGAGATTTTTCGATCAAAACAATTACCTACAAATAATGAGTTAGTTCCAATTTAATTTCACACACAGCCACATACGAATCCACGTGAAGTATCAGATCATCATCATCATCTCAACCCTTTCTTTGTCCCACTGTTGGGCTCGGGTCTCCTCTCAGAATGGGAGGGATTAGGCCTCAGGCATGCAGGTTTCCTCACGATGTGTCCTTCACCGTAATAGCAAGTGACGTTTAATTTCTTAAATCAAAGTATCAGGTATCTATGAGTGCAAGCATTATGCAAGCATTAATTTATTTACATCGCATACTTCAAGACAGGAACGAAAGCTTTTACTCATTAGACACCATGGATGTGCTGTTGATAATAATTGAAAACACATCATGATGAAGGATCGAAATAAGACACCGATTAGCTTCAAAGCGAAGCCTCGACGCAACACTATTTGGAGGTCCACTGCTGGGCAAAAGCTTTATCTAGTCGATATTATTCAGACACCGAATGGTTGCTAACAGATTGACGTCGTTTATGCACCTTTTGTTGCCCCTTACTAAGATGGCTACAGGCTACTCGTGTGGAATGGACATTTTTACGGATAAAAATAGAATAGTATTTTATGTTATTTTATTGTTTTTTTTACAATTTCCTGTATGACTTTCTTTTCCTAATTTGAGCCTGTGTGTATCAATTTGTGTAAAATTTTTATTTGTGCGTTCTACGGAATTTAGTTGCCTGACCGTTGATTTTTATTTATTTTTCAAGGTCTAGTTAAGGATCCATTGCCCAAGGGCTCGCGTCGATTAAATGTGATCGAAAGAGTTAATCAACGACGGGCGCGGTCGGTTAGTGTTTAGTGGCATAATTTCATGGACGCTACCGTGCTTCGGAGGGCACGTAAAGCCGTCGGTCCCGGTTGTTTCAATAGTAGAAACAGTCGTTAAGCCTTGTCGAAGACCTTCGGGTGGCTTAAGTACATTCGACACTGGGTTGACCACTAACCCCACCAATCAGCATTGGAGCAGCATGGTGGAGTATGCTCTAGACCTCCCGCACTAGTGTCTGTGGGGAAGACCCGTGCCCAGAAGTGGGACGTTTATGCGTCGCAGAAAGATAAGGACCAGTTACGTTAACAAATATCAATTAAAGTTCTGGAGGCACAGCGTGCCTTTGGGTAAAAGAAGGCAATTACTATTTAGACATCGATTATCACTACGTATCGACATATTAATGTACACCAATAAAATTAGGAGAGTGATTGACTACTTCACTTCTCGTATAAGAAGTAAAAACTCCCAAGATTCAGGGTACGTTTGAGAGGTTACTTCTTGGTCCACTTCTCATCCATCCTATCCATCTACCATATTCGCTTGCTACGTCAAAACAATAAAAATATTCCTATTATTCCTGAAGTTCCACGTCCAGGTAATAAAAAATGAACGGACTGTCAGTGTGCACGCAGTTTGCACGGAGCCAATATCGCCACAAATTGATCCGAAAATGACCTTTTGAGCCCACTATCGCATCCCCCGAGAACACTCGATGGCTTTCATCTCAAAGTGAGAGATATCAAAAAATACATCCGGCCGGCCTTTCTGCGCTTTATTAAGAATAAATTTAGAGATGGCGTCTGGTGCAAGTTACAAGATGGTGGCGTTTTAGATTATTAATCAAAAAATATTTTGGGCGCTTCAGATATTCTCTTTTCTCGCATTTACTTTTTACTATTATAATAAAGATATACAATATTTGTAATTTATTTCCATTATTGATGTGTGAACAAAAATAAATAAATAAATTAATACCCTAGCTACTACCTTACATTATTAAATTTATCATTTTGCATTTACATAAAATGCATTTACAACCACACGTTGTCGCGTTGTTTTAATGTGATAATTTTTAACACTTCGCTATTTCCGAACACTAATAAAAACATAAAATAAGTATGCTCTAGACCTCCTGCAGCTGTCCTGCGCCCATGCCCAACAGTGAGATGTCTATGGGCTGTAGCCCCGTGAGATATTCTAACCGATTCTTCTGTCAACGAAATATGATTATGTAATTTGCTAACATACATTATCAACTTTCTAATCCATCAAACGCGCGTATATTACAACACATTTTCCCTTCTCAACAAATAGTTCCTAACCCACTATCTTTGTGTTTTCTTCCGACTAGCCATTGCTAATTGCCAGCACTGAACGAATTAACGAACGAACGATTATGAAACGACTGAGATGTGGACGGCCAAGTTCCCGAAACATTGTTTTATGTAAACTCGTACCGTGTTATTTCAGAAACTTAGTTTCCGAAACATTGTTTACAGTGAACACCTGGCTTTATTGACATCATCAGTTAACGCCGCCCGCCCCGCTCTCGTCGCTCGGACCGCCGCGAGCGAGGCGCCTATCTTCAGACTAATGCATTTATGCAACAGGCGCTATCGATCGCCGGTCCACAAATATTGCCAGATCCCCCCCTCCCCTCCCCTCCCATCCCCTCCCATTCCCTCCCTGCAGTCGCTGGCTTCATGTTCTTCTACCTAGAAATAGGTGGAGTACTATAAATACAGACTAGAAAAATATCTATAAGTACTAATATTATAAAGAGGAAAGATTTCTTTGTAGTGTTTTCACCCAAAAACTACTGGACCGATTTCAAAAATTCTTTCACCATTAGAAAGCTGCATCTTCACTGAGTGACAAAAGCTAATATTACTAGGTATAAACGAAACTTATGTCTAATTCCACGCAAGCGAAGCTGCGAGCGTCACTAGTAACATAATATAACATCACGACTAGATATACATCTATCTCTTTTTTCTGTATATAATGACTGTATATCATCTACTTTTCACCAGATATACAGTCACAAATCCGGACTCCGAGCTGCTATTTTATCATCACAGGTTTAGGTCGTCACAGGTTAGGTTGGTCACAAATTTATTATTGAACATAAAGTGGAGCTGGAGATACTTCGCACCAAGGGCTTGTATCGTAAGCAGTCATTTATTTTATAGAATGCTTTATTAAGGAGGTTTTGTTTAATTTTAGTAGGTACCGTACGAGGAACCTAGGTCACAGCCTGGGTTTATCAACATCGGGTGGGTTCGGTATGTGGATGGGTGACGACAGGTGCTAGAGGCAAAATGTCATGAAAGTTTCCGTGCTTCGGGGGCACACGTACACGTTCTAACTAGACTAACTATCGTTAGACCTTGAAGACCTTCGGTTGGCTTAAAAATTCGGCACTAAGTTGGCAACTAACCCCTCCAACAATCCGCATTGGAGCAGCATGGTGGAGTATGCTGCTCAGCTTATGGGTTGTAGCTGTAGACTGTTAATTAAGAAATTTTAATTATTATTTATTAGCAATAAATAATATTTAAAAATCAATCTTCAATAATAATAGATTAATTTAATGAACCTAGTAAATAAATTTAATAAACAAGATTGGAATATCATCACAACCCTGAGGTCACAAGTATTATTTTTAATTTGTACTACTATGAAGTAATTATCGAAGTCAATCAGCAGACTGTATGGTAAATAAAAAAACTAATACATTCAGAACGTTGTGAACTCTCAGCTCAGACAAGAACTCAACTGAGACAAGCCAATCATTCCTAGAGGAGACGAATAAAACCCAATTTAGAAGCATGCATATATATTAAAAAAACACGAAAAAAAAACCAAAACCAAAAATAAGATCTTAACATAAACACATATTGATTTCGCTCATACATCTTAATTACTGACTGAACAAAAACTGAAACTTAAATGTTAAATCTGAAGGGGCACTTTTATGAATCTTATTTATTATCGCGTGGGTATATCGTTGGTAGTATGTCTAGGTAACGGAAACAGAACTTAAAATGTTACATTACATTATATTAAAAGGAAAAGTCTTAACGAGGAAAATTCGTGAACACAATAGTAGTAGGCGAGGAGAGCTGCTGCGGACCAGCATTGTAACGTCATAAATGAGTCAATTAAGCTACATTTATGCTGTACCTGAAAAAGAAACGGTTATCAGTCAGCGAGGAAGTGCTTTTTCTCTATTCACAATATATAATTTAGTATTTGCAGTCTATTTTGTGGTATCATCGATACACCAATTTATTGCCGCAATTATGCTGCGTCACTGGCTGGTCGACCTGACTCCAGCATCATAAGAACAAGGACTCACACGTGGCACGGTGGACAGCACATCAGTCGAGCGCTCGGCTGTCAGGCGCTCTGGCCGGCCGAGCGACGCAGCGGTGCGGCTGCCACAGAGACAGACTGCAGCATCATCAGAACAAGGACTTACACGTGGCACGGTGGACAGCACATCAGTCGAGCGCTCTGCTGTCAGGCACTCCGGCCGGCGGAGCGACGCAGCGGCGCGCGGCTGCCACAGAGACCAGACTCCAGCATCAGAACAAGGACTCACACGTGGCACGGTGGACAGCACATCAGTCGAGCGCTCTGCTGTCAGGCACTCCGGCCGGCGGAGCGACGCAGCGGCGCGCGGCTGCCACAGAGACCAGACTCCAGCATCAGAACAAGGACTCACACGTGGCACGGTGGACAGCACATCAGTCGAGCGCTCTGCTGTCAGGCACTCCGGCCGGCGGAGCGACGCAGCGGCGCGGCCGGCGCGCGGCTCCGCCGTCGCTGACACGACGGCGTGCTGCGGGCACAGGGCGCGCGTCCGATACGGCCGAAAAGACCTGCAACAGTCAGTTTCATTTTAAAAAACAATTATTTTCTAAGACTAGGGGATCACAAGCTTCTTATTCTATCCATTTAAGTCCACACGACACCACTCCAACAGACTCCTGAACCTTTTGAATCCAGGTGTTTCGCTGGCTTTGTTTCCATAGCGCATTAAATGTTGATAAGCTTTAATTTTATTTAGTGAAACAATTTCAAATGAATGCACAATAGTAAAATGAATGTTCTGGACCTCCCGTAGAATTGTCTGTGGAGGAGACACGTGCCCAGCAGTGGGACGTCTATCGGTTGCAACTTTAGTAAAATGACCTCTAGCCTGGCATGCCGGCAATTATTTTTAAATGTTAATTTCGCAAATAAATTTTCATCTATCCCCAGATCCTACGGATGTCATAGGTCTCTAATCACCACGTGGTTACCACGTGGACCACGATATACGAAAAAACATTGTACGTGGCATAAATACTACTGAATAATAATTCAAAGACTTCCAAAACACTAAGTAGACAAATGAAATGAAATATTTAAACTCACCGATCTTTTAGACGCCATTCTTCCACGGGTCCCGGCTCACTGTAATAAAAAATATAAAAATTAATCAATTAAATTATATTAAAACAGGAATAAGAAAGATATCGGGAAACTGTTGGATTAAATGGGTGCAGGATTGGGAGGAGTGGCGTCTATTGAGGAAGGTCAGCAGTAGACCATCAAAGGCTGATGAATTGATGGATGAAGAGTAACAGTAGATGTAATTCGTTTATCATAATTATACTGAATTTTTAAATAATAATTGAAAGTAAATTATCACTTTTCCTTTCAATAAGACCGCTGAAGAAGAATTGGAACAATTAAATGGAAGGTTGCTTCTACTGAAATCCATAATATCCATAAAAATATTATTACGCACTTTCCTTTACATAATAAGCTACTTTAGAATCACATAAAAAACACTTTCCGAATTGAGATGAACGAGATTTTTCTAGATTAAAATCACATGGTTGCACAAAAATAAGAACAAAATGGCGACCTAAATGTAAGACAAGATGCAAATACTCACGTCCCGCGTCAAAACGCCCAGTCGCGAGTTGCGCACGCGTCGCCCGCTTTTTATAGTGCAGGACGGATTACGTGTAAAAGACCATAAGTATAAGTCATACTTTTATTACTTTCAGCTTTTTTCTTACAATTATATTTATTTTATTGTTTAATTTTTAGATCTTGATGAATTGGATTTAAAATGCAGAACCTATTAGATGTATATGTACAGCAGTGGCCCTTAGGGTGACGGATGGATGATTCCTCACACTTAGTTAGTTACACACACTTAGTTAGTTCGTAGGTATACCTATGTATAGCCTATAGGTATAGCCTATAGGGAACCAAATAGATTTCATATGAAACCAAATTTTTTTCCATATAGAGTTCGCCCGGGGCAGTGCCACCGCCCGCCACGGTACCTAGTACAATTTCTGCCGTGTAATAATTGTTTTTAAAGCAATTATGGTCCGGTTGAAAAGGTGTGATTTCCGGTTACACTTCTTTAGAGGCGACCATTTTAGTCCTCAAGGGTAGCAACACATCTGTGACTGACTTAGAACGAGACTCCTACTAACAAGTACTAACTGTACTATTACTAACACCAACTAGCAGGGCTAACTACCACTAACAGTCCCCAGTCCTCATACCTACTAACGAACTGACCAACTAATGTTCTAATTAACTCTCTCAACTAATTGGACTAATCATCCCAGTCCCTAATTGAGTCTTGTTCAAAGTCAGTCACAGTTGTCATGGGCGGCAGCGGATGGGTTGTGCTGCAAGCTCGTTTGCTATTTTGTATCCATAAAAAAAATCTTTCCTCTTTATAATATTAGTATAGAGTATAGCCTGATATAAGTACTAGGTATAATTTACTAACCTGTTTGTGCAAACACCCAAATAAAGGCAATTGAAATAAATCAAAGATCTGCAAAATAATACTTACGTATTTTTGCGTATGAATCGTTCAGGTTTTATTTGTGCATTGCTTACGACAAGGAATTGGAATCTACCCTCATTATTACTCAATTTTTTTAAAACCCGACGGTAGGTAGGTACTGTTAATATTTCTTTCTTATTATGAATCGATTTTATCCATTCACCATCTAGTCTTATACTTCATATTAAAACAGAGTCGGAAATCATAAGCTTAATTTATATTTTTTATTAGGCGTAAAACAAATTCGGTTGTAGACATATTATTATCAGGGTTTTGGGATGTTATCACGATATTATAGATCGCAAAGGATGGATGGATCTGCATGCTTGTTTGCTATCGTTACAACAAAATATTCGTTTTAAAATAAAATAACATCCCCGCAACTTCACAACTGTAGGTGTTTTTGTTGAAATGAGTTAGGTAAAATGTATTTCTAACAAACATACAAAATCATATTTTTCTTTACAATATTTGTTAATTAACTTAATAATATCTATTTATTTTCTTTCAACCTTTTTCAACTGAACTAACGTATAAAAGAAGTTCAATTATTCGCAAATGATGAAGACGGTTCGATAGACACACGTTTGCTACAAATGAAAAACCCTGGGACCATGGAAAGAATTACTTCGATCAGATTGAACGAGGAAAGTCTTGCCAATCTTAACGAACCTTTATATCTAATGGCTTGCTATAAGCCGCCATCCCCGGGCCAGGTCATCCCTGGAACCTTCCACCCCAACGTGGGAGACGCGAGGAGATGGGGAGATGGGCGTGCCGGTGGGCGTGGCCGCGGCGGTGGGCGGGGCACAGTTTTCTCAACTTTTCCAAGGCTCGTAATCTATGCTGGAATAAATTGCTACGCTGGAACTGTTACGTACCGCTTTGAGAGTTGAGATAATTTGGTGGAAAAGCCTCTGGCTGAGTTTAATGTTCCGGACTGGTCCATTTCTCTTTGAAATTAGTTCTCATAGTCAGTGTGGTTGCCTTGAGACCGTTAAGACTTTCAGAAAGCATTTTAAGGTAGACATACTTGTAGCTATACTTCCAAGCATGGGTTTATCATGTGAAAAATTGGACCTTCAGAATATCTAGTGTGTTGTGGACACTAGAATCTGTTAGAGTACAGTTACCGAAACAAAGTAAAAGATGCACGAAAATCATATCTAGGTAGGCCTATATAACCTACACATAGGCAGATCCTATTTATATATTTACTAGTGGACGCCCAGCAGCTTCGCTCGCGTGGAATTAGACATAATAATTGGCCAGCGTGGTGGAATAAGGCCTAATCCCTCCCATTCTGAAAGGAGACCCGTGCCCAGCAGTGGGACAAAGAAAGGGTTGTGATGATAAACACTGGTGTAGAGATTGGTAGTAATAGTTATACCTGTTAGTTGTTAGTAATAGTTCAGTTAGTCAGGCATGGCACAAAAGAAACGTCTAGATTCACATTATATAACTAAAGCAGAGTACATTAAAATTGAGTATGTATGTATGTTACTATACTCTGATTGTAGGGTGTTAGACAGTAAATCAATTTTATCAACTTTATTCACAATAACATGTTATTGAAGTCGAAGCGATTGTTACTAAAATTTATTTACTGACTATTACATCATCGACTAACATGACAAACCGTTCAATCCCTATTTGATCTTGTTCAAAGTCTGTCACAGTTGTCATGAGCAGAAGCGGATGGGTGGTGCCGCAAGTACTATCTTATTTCATTTAAAAAAATACATTCTGTGGCCACTTATAGTCGATCAATCATATGAGTAAGGCACATAATCAAATCTTTTTAGATAAGCTTTGAGTTAAGTCATAATTAATTTTATTCAATTCATAAAACAGACAGACAAACAGGCAAGGCTACCTCATGATAAGCGGTCACCATCTATGGTGGTGGTTTTAAAAATGTCTGGTAAGGATTATGATATGCGTACCTACTTCATACATTTTGAAATTTTTACGATGCTGAATAAATATGAACATAACCGACAACATTTTTAACTTGAAAAAGAACTGGTTTACCTACAAGATAATTTGATGAAACACTTCGTCCCTTCATTACTAACCCTCTAAGTCCTTATTCATAATCATAATCATAATTTATGAGTATTCCTTATATGAGTATTATAGTTATGGGATGAATGCTATCTTCCTACCATGCTCATTTGCTATTTTACATCCACAAAAAGGTACAAAGGTAGACCGGAAGAATTACCTAAAACCCAAAGCATTGTTGTCAAAATCATTGAAATTCTGTCCAAATGTGTTCTCAAAGCTTTTGTTTATCAAATTAGCGGGTTTTTGAGAAAGTTAACCATAATGGAGCACCGGCGGAAAGGAACGAAAAACAAAATGTTAATTTTTTACAACTAAACATTTTTCGGTGCCATTACCCAACGGGACCGTACACTCGCTTGCAGATTAAGTGTGATATGAGCCTATCTATCTATACTAATATTATAAAGACAAAAGATTTGTTTGTAATGTTTTCACACAAAAACTACTGGACCGATTTCAAAAATTCTTTCACCTTTAGAAAGCTGCATCTTCACTGAGTGACATAGGCTATATTACTCGGTGTAAACGAAACTATTTTTTTGTCTTATTCCACGCAAGCGAAGCTGCGGGCGTCCACTAGAAATTGTATCGTGTTCTAGGCCCCTCAAATAGTAGCACATCCGGTAAACCTACTATGATATTACTTTCATAGTGGGCTTATAATATATTGTATACATAATAATAATATACATATATAATATTTTAGAATATTTCTCGGAAGATGTTTTTCTAGCTCAATTAATAAGCGAGTATTCGACATCATCTTGTCACGATATCGTCGTATTTAAGTCTATCCATCAGCCTTTCAAAGTCCACTGCTGGACATAGGCCTCCCTTGACCGGTGCCGCTCCTCCCGATCCTGTGCCTTCTGAATCCAGCGATTACCCGCTGACATTTTCAGGTCATCAGTCCAACTGGTTGGAGGGCGGCCTGTGCTCCGTTTCCTGAGCCGTGGTATTTAAGTACGTCAGCCGTGTTTAAGTACCTCAAGTGTACGCCACGTTAAGCCGTCGGTGTCGGTTGTTTTCACTGGTAAAACTATCGCTAAGCCTTGTCGTAACCTTCGGGTGGCTTGAGAATCCTCCTGATTCTTCTACCAATCCGCATTGGAGCAGCTGACCTCCTGCAGCTGAGTCTGCGGGGGAGACCCGTGTACGACAGCGACATCTATTGGTTGTATCTTATACTTTACGTGAACCTCAAGTGTACTTCATTTGTCGCTTCCCGTTGTACGAAAAAAAGGAAACTCGACGGAGAGGACATTTCCCTTCCTCATTGTTTTAGATACGGACATATTTTATTTACTAAGTGGCTACTTTGAATAAAAATGTGGTTTGCCACCGTTAAAAAGTACAAAACGCAACGGGTGCGTTACTTAGAGAGATTTATGGCGCCGAGAGATAGGGCCGCAATGGTATCTATAATGTATGGCGGTGTACTGCCTCTGTTCTTTGCTGGGTCTGGGTTTTGCTGGCTCTTGTAGGGGTTTTCGCTAGTCAGCTTGAGATAAAATTTACAACGATTTGCCTTTTAAGTATTCTGTGCTTACACTATTAAAGATGTACCTATCATACCACAATATGTTTAATTAAAAGCTTTTATTTAACTTCACTCGTATGTATGTATGTATGTATGTATGTATGTCCTGGAATCTTGCAATCAATATTTCACCCACTTCCACTAAAGCTATCGACCTGAAAGGACACGTTTATCTTTCCATACAACTTGGGCCATGAGATGTACCTCGGATACAAAAATTGATTTTTGGAGAAAAAAATGCGTTATTTTATTTAAAAAATACATTAGATTTTTTACTGCATTTGTACCACCTAAAATTAATTTTAAAAGATAATTTATGTATTGCAACACTGCAAGTTATGGCAATATAGCATAATATTGCGTTTCGGTTGTTACTAAATCTGTAATTACTCTATGCTCTATACCCTTATATAAAATATACAATAAGCGCATTGTATTAATAAACTACCTTAAGAAACAGAATCATAGTATCTTATATTGATTTAAATATTTTATTAATTACCATTATAGGCTAATTTTTTCTTGAAATCGTTTTTAAACTAGTAATAATTTGTAAATTGAATACAGGTTAATACGTAATACGTAACGTCTGTCACTAAAACAGAAGTTGGCAGATGACATAAACAGTGCAGAGTAGTTACTACCGTAGTATCTCTAGCCAGTTTGTGGTTACTACTATGTGGTGTTTTGTGGTACGAACTGTTGCATTTTTTATTATTTTATTACAAGCTAACTATAAGGATTCTAAAAATAATTGATCGACCATTAGTTTTAGTATAATGTAAGGATTTTTTACCAATACTTTGTACCTCGGTACATCGTTTGGCCCAAAATTGATCGTCTCCTTTGGCAAACATATTTGGTTCCGATGACAATTCGCGATTCAATAATTTCCGCCATTTTTAATCCAATATGGCGGACGTTACAAAATGGCGATTTCTAATTTTTACAGCAACCCCTACGATATTTAAAAATAATATATCAAACTGGTTAATTTTATAATATTCATGTAAAATCTACTTTAGTATCACAGCACAAATGTGGACTTTCAGACTGTACAACCCTTTCAGAACATTAAGAACTCCCCCCTCCACGAAGTGATGACGGAGTCACCTCAAATTTTTATTTGTAGGAAAGTTTCAGGTGGATAGAATGGTGTAGAATGTAATAGACGCTGATAAGGTCTTAATTTCAGTTCTCTGTATTAACCTCGCCTGGAATTAGACATAACAATAGTTTCGTTTACGCCTAGTAATATTATATAGCCAATCACTAAGTGAAGATGCACCTTTCTAATGGTGAAAGAATTTTTGAAATCGGTCCAGTAGTTTTGGTGTGAAAACATTACAAACAAATCTTTCCTCTTTATAATATTAGTATAGATATGACAGCTTGTTATCGGTTTAACATCACACCTGCCTGTTTGCTACCTCGCAATAGGTATCACGAGCAATGCTCCTGGCAGCACGATGCTGGTTAAATCGGTAGTCGGTTCACAGCGCAGGGAAAATAGTACAGGACGTACTAACGCGGCGCCGCGGGCGCAGGGCCGCGCACGCTTCTACGCTCCCACGGATGCCCATGTACAGAATGATGTTATTTAGTTCAAGGCTTTATTATTTAAGGACACGGCCTATAAATGAGTTAATTCCTGCGAGAGCTGTTTAACGGCCAAAATTACCGGCCGACACTTTTTTTATGGAGCATATGTCAAATAACTATCTCAGATAGGCAAATCAATCAAAGATAGGTTATTTATTTTGGCCGTAGGTCTTTCAATATTTTCATTGTATCTTGTCAATATTTCTCCAGCAGCTCTACTTTAAGTGGCTTAGCTCGGTAATAATGTACCTGTATCAAATTATTAAGAGTAACTATCGAGTTAATTGCCATGTTCTTCTCGGTAGCATTAACTTTGTGAACCAGCGATACATAGAAAATTTGGCTTGATATAATAGTAATAAGTAGTAACAATAGCAGGGTCGAAAAGGTAGTCTAGCAAGTTAGTGTTTTAGGTGATGATTTGAATATTAGTTGTTTAATTCGTTAGTTTAAGGACTATAAGTATGCGAACTGTTTTAAAAAATTTGCCTAGTACCTAACTAGTTCAGTTAGTAGTTTGTCAGTAACTGTCCAGTTACACAAGCTAACATTCATATTGATATGTAATACTAACTAGACTAAGAAGAAATATCTATACTAATACTAGCTGACCCCGCAAACGTTGTTCTGCCATATGAAAAGTCAAAGTGACGCGACACTTCACGTCAATGAACGACGGTTAAAAATAAAAATACTAAAATAGTGTTTAAATAAAAATTTCCAGTGGACCAAATAGTGAATCTAAACAACAAAAATTAAAACTAAATTCTAACAAAAAATCAACATCTATCCAGCTGTTTAGGAGGAGTTCACCGTCATACACAGGTACACAAGAAATATATATAATAAGATTATAAAGAGGAAACATGTGTTTGTAATGTTTTCACACGAAAACTACTGGACCGATTTCAAAAATTCTTTAACGAAACATTTCGTTGACATTTAATTCCATAACAATAATTACGAAAGGCAAGCCCTTCTTGGCAAGGACTTCCTTCTTTCCAGGACACGCTGTATGTATGTTTGTTCAGCGCGATCTGGTCGGTAAAGATCACGACGCGCGCCATGCCCACGGACGAGAGCCCGATGTGCACAATCTCTGCAATCTAATTAAGCTGTGGAATTAGCTTTCATCGATTTCTGCACTGGGTTTCTGGCGTTTTTCAAACGATATGTCTTAAACGGTATTTTTGTTACGCTTTTATTAACTTGTTAAACAACATCTTAATATATATATATATTTATTGTGTACGTGTGTATGACAGTGAACTCCTCATAAACGGCTGGATAGATGTTGATGAAATTTTTTGTGTGTGTTCAATGTTCGAGAATGATTTAGATTCACAATTTGATCTACTGGAAAATTATTTTTAAACATTATTTTAGTATTTTTATATAAATTATCATTTACATGAAGTGTCGCGTCACTTTGACATTTCATATGGCAGAACAACGTTTGCGGGGTCAGCTAGTACATGCATACAATATGTAACGGAATCATTGAACGTGATTTTCGCCCCCATCAAAACGTCGGATTAATTTGAACTTTGCAGACCTATCAAGGACCGATGACAACGCAACAATCAAAAAATCAATCTACATTTTAGTTCGATTATCTACAAAAACATGTTTTTCTTTAATTTTCTCAACAATTTTGTTATTTTCATGCCAGTAATTGCTGGAGTGTGGCAATGGAACAGTAAAGTTGCTTAACTCGTTCGATCACACACGATCGACGCTAGCTGGCTATGGATGGCTGGGCTATGGACGCTTCACCGATGGTTATGCAAACGCACGCAGTTTCTCTCCAGAAACTTAAACGAGATCGTTATTCCGATATTCGGTACTTGGCTCCTTTTATCGCAAAAAAATCGGACTGGAGTGACATCCGGAAATCGCTTCTTTCACGCACCGTGGGACCGCAGCGTTAGTTATAGCCGTAGTAAGTGAATGCGATCGTTAAATCTGACTGATTCACATGTAGCGTGTATGTGTATGTATCATGTATAGCCCAATGGCTCGCGTCGTCTCAATGTGATCGAAAGAGTTAAGCAACGACGGGCGCGATCGGTTTGTGGATGGGTGACCGCTAATGGCAAAATTTCATGGACGCTACCGTGCTTCGGAGGGCACATAAAGCCGTCGGTCCCGGTTGTTTTCAATGGTGGAAACAGTCGTTAAGCCTTGTCGAAGACTTTCGGGTGGCTTGAGAACATTCGACACTGGGTTGGCCACTAACCCCTCCACCAATCCGCATTGGGGCAGCGTGGTGGAGTATGCTCTAGACCTCCCGCAGCAGTGTCTGTGGGGGAGACCCGTACCCAGCAGTGGGACGTCTATGGGTCGCAGCGATATTCACATTATTTGGAGATAGGTTTGGATTATTTTATTTATTTATTTATTAGTCTTTTCTCAGGCTGATCGACGATGAGTAGTACTTGCATGGAGTTTTGCTCTCAGTAGGGTAGGACCTCATATCAGGTTCACGTTGTGAACATGAACATGATATTACACAGATCTCTTTAATAATCCATAAAAGTTTATCACTTTTTTAAATAAATTATAAAAAAATGATAAACTAGATAAAATTAGATAGATTCAGACAATAATAAAATAAAAAATTATTATTAAATAAATATCTTGGACATTCTCACACACGGCCATCTGATCTCCAATTAGGCAGAGCCTGTACTATGGTTGTCAGAGACTGATATACATACATAGATATTTTTAAATCTATAATGCCGCACGTAAAACAATATAACGCGGCCGGAGCCGCGTGGAATGCTACTATATAAATAAATACGCCTCTTAAGTGGAACCCACACGCAGCTGGTATCATTAGCTGATAAGGCTAACGATAATGACTCGCTGCTAAGGAGCAGGTTAAGGAGAGGTCATTCATCATAATGTTTATACCAGCACCCCATCCACATACTGCGAGGCGCATTCAAGAAGTCTGAGGTTCGAATCTCAAAGCAGCAAGACAATACTCCAAAGTCTTTGTGAAGTCTGCCAATATACAGTTGGCCAGTTTGGTTGTTCGTGGCTTAGGCAGTGGACCGGTGAAGGGGTTGTTAAATAACGATTAATGAAGAATTATAGAGTCTATTACTAAGCTGTATCTTCACAAGGTTACCTAACTTGCTACTGAAAGTTTATTGCACACAAAAACCGATACAAAACTTAACTTACTTACAAAACTTAACTTACACCTCAGTAAAGGAATTTTTTTTAAATGGCGAGTTCATTAGCTATATAATACTCGAAAACTCTTTTATCATAGGCTAACAACACGAAAATATAACATAACTATTGGACGGGCGCAGCTTCGCTCGCGTGGAATTAGACATAACAATAGTTTCGTTTACACCTAGTAATATTATATAGCCTATGTCACTCAGTAAAGATGCAGCTTTCTAATGGTGAAAGAATTATTGAAATCGGTCCAGTAGGGTTTGTGTGAAAACATTTCAAACACATATTTCATCTTTATAATATTAGTATACTCGTAGGTATGACACCTAGTATAGTAGTACAAGAAGCAGAGGTGGTTATACACCCACTTTTCCGTCAGATATGTTTAAGTACATGTAATGATGTAACAGGTAAGTCAATGGTCATACGCCGGGCACAAATTAAGACTCCTGAGATACTAGAGACAGATACCTACTACAAGACGAGTTGCTGAGTTTGAGTCATGCAATGACAAAAACTTAGAAAATCAAATAATATTCTTTCCGACCCTGGAATGGAACCCAGGACCTCCTAGCTAGCAGACACGCATACGATCACGAGACAACGAGGCAGTCATTAGAAAACATTACGCCAACTCGACTCCTAAACCAATTTCGCCCCCTTTAATACAAACACCATTGAAAAAACACAACGACATCTGTTTATGCATTCAACAAAACATTCGCGTAATACGAACCCATTATCATACCTACGTCCAATTCAAAATCAGAACTGCATTCAAATTGGATAACCATACGTCACGACCTAGCGTCGACCAAGTTATCAATCTGTTTCAGAAGTCGTTTGCCATACGAAATTAAGCTTTATTCCCAGCCAGAAAGCTGGTCTATGGTATTCGCGTATGGCAAATGATGTTGGTACGTGTGTGATGTCATATGCGGATGTCGGATGTAGGCAAGCGTTGGTGCAGAAAATAATGTGTCAAGGGGGCTCTCACCTATGTGGCGCTGTTGAGCTGTGCTGTGACAAGACAATTAAAAAAGTTTTTCTGGAAAAGAGATGAGATTGATGACGTATGTATCTATGTGTAATCAAGTGTAAAAAAGGTAAAGAGCGTTATATGCGCTCATAATATGTTACACTAAATCTGAAGAGTTTGTGCACCTTTTGCTTAGTTTCGTGTCAGTACGTAATTAATTCTTAATGATTCTAATGTCAACAAAATGAGCCGCTTGCATACACTGAATGCTATAAAGTTAACATTTTTAACTATTTTCTATTCTATATAATATAATATATATAATATTCTGTATAATCTAATCATATCAAAACGTTTTTTCATCAACGCTGAGCGATAGCTGTGTGGGTTAGACTTGGATCTCTAGTCAATGGTTCTGGATTCAGACACATATATTTAGAATTATGTGTAAATATTTTAACAGGGTAGGAAATCAGCGCGAACTATAAGGCATGCAAGAATTATACATGAGCAATTTGAGAGTCGTCGTTTTAAGCCTGCCGACCTGCAATGGGCCAGTTTGCTCGAACGAAGCCTAAACCCTGTTCATATAGAAGCAGGTTATGGGTGCTAAAACTAAGTACCTAAATCAGTATTGTATAGTCAGTGGTGAATAGCGTTTCTACTAGGTACACATAATATAATTGCAAATATTTTCTTCCACTCTCATTATGTCTCCAATATCGATATAAAGCCAAAGATTGTGTATAGGACCTAAATGGATTGTAAAAAGTTATGTAAAAATATTCACAAACAAAGCATGGTCCGCCATTACTACTCGCATTCGCAGAGTGCGATTCGCACGCCGCCTAGCGGCCGCGGCACTCACCCGGTGACAGCATCCGCAAGATGGCCGCCGCGCGAAACTTCCCCACCAACGCTCGATTACACACAGCACCGTAACAAAACTGCATTTTCTCCTCAACTTCCTTCTACGAATTCATAACTCATTTGCATAAATAACCGCTCCAATCTTCACGAGACACTCGCACCGCTCTCGCCGGAGCGACCACTGGCGACGTTACCGCGCACTACATTCACTGCGTTCAAAGCAAACGGCCACTGCACTACCGATTAACGGCTAATCACTAATTAGCACGACGGAGCTATGTCTTCTACGACAGCGGACCGTAGAATGAAAAGCTTCACCATGTTGTTACTGAATTTTATACTCCATCCCAGCCAGCAGAGCCTCCAAGTTTGCCTCCTTCAAATTCGTTATGCATACAGCACCAAGGGCTGTTGAATACCGTTCGCGTTTATTTATGAACAGGCAAACTTCTGGTGGATGGTGGGACGAAATACAACATAGGCTCGCCTCCCGGCTGCGAGACGGCGACTGCCGCGTACGCTGCCGACAATGCATGCGATCGCTGAAAAAGGGCTTTTTATGTATTCAACTTCACAACTCTGTTGCTCATCTGCAAGTCGTATTATGGACCTAATTAACAAGTTAATATGGCCGATCCCGCAGCTGCGCACGGCTCGGCGTTGGCGGGCTTTTTAAATCCTCCCGCGTCATCGACTGCAGCGCCGTGGAAATCGAAATTCAAAATTTTCGAACTCTGTTCGAATTTACCTGCGCGCGAATACTTTTATACGCCGGTTACCGCTGCGTTCGCGATTGCGACTTTGCAATTGTAAGGAGCGTTCAGAAATTCCGCCCCGCCCGACACCCCCATCACAAAGTATAATGATATCGTCGCCGGCGTTATTATGGGAGTCGTCATAAATATTTCATAGAGCGAGGGCAGTAATGACCGAGTGACCGCGACTCGCTGCTCCGGTGGGTGGCCAGTACTCGGCAAAAACTAAGTCGAATCGTTTCTAAGATCTGATCACTATCATAATGCTCGATGTTGATGGATGATTCGAGTGGCAGAACGATTTATAAATCATCGTGTTATAAATAACATTCTAATAGCTGTACAACCACGCTGAATCAATGATGGAACACATTTCTCTTTGCGTCACAACAACCTTCATAAGTTTTGTATCTCAAACCCAAGGCGCCTTCTTGTCGTATTTTCCTCTCTCTTTGAATATGTGTTTCGTAGTTTTAATTTCAATAGACTTTTCCTGAAAATAAATGCTATTCTCGAAACACATCACTTCTGTCTTATTTATATTCCTGTTAAAGTGTCAAGTACATTCAGATACGTATATACGAGTATAGATTTACCACCATTAATAGCCACCACTCCTGTCCACACACCATGCCTAGGCTTCTAAGCTGGTAAACACATGACAAAATGTATTTTTAACAAACCACGATCTCATTCTATTTCTTATTCTGCAGCTACATGAACATAGGATGCTACCCAGACCCCAGTTGCATCAAAATGTAGCGTCCGTAGCCCAATGGCTCACGTCGATTCAATGTGATTGACAGAGTAAAGCAACGACAGGCGCGGTCGGTTTGTGGATGGGTGAACGCTAGTGGCAAAATTTCATGGGCACTACCGTGCTTAGGAGGGCACGTTTTGCCGTCGGTCCCGGTTGTTTTTAATGGTGAAAACAATCACTAAGCCACGTCGAACATTCGATACTGAGTTGGCCGCTAACGAAGGCATTCCATAGCG
Organism: Carterocephalus palaemon; assembly: GCA_944567765.1. NCBI lineage: Eukaryota > Metazoa > Arthropoda > Insecta > Lepidoptera > Hesperiidae > Carterocephalus > Carterocephalus palaemon. The sequence continues at coordinate 14,370,672 of OX155643.1, forward strand.
GTGGAGTATGCTCTAGAGTATGCAGCTGTGTCTGTGGGGGATCCGTGCCCAACAGTGGGACACCTATGGTTGCAGATGCATCAAATGATCATAATGTCTACGTTGTACACAGTACAAGTCATTTAATGAATTGTTCATTAATCTATGTTGTAATAATTTTGGTCCAGGCTACTTCATCAGCGACTATAACAAGCAAAGTTGTCTCCCAGAGGGCGATGGGGCGCGCGGCCAAGGTGCCTTATTACCCTGGCTGGACACTGCGTCCTTTGATCACGCCGCTTTGATCGAGACGAAGCGGGCTAAAGAGCAAAGAGGACATTTCAGTTCTAAAAAAAATTTTAAACAAATAAATACCTTGGACATTCTCACACGGCCATCTGACCCCAAAGTAGGCGCGAGCCTGTGATGTGGGTGTCAGATACTGATACATACATAGATATTTTTAAATACATAATTTAATAGATATTATTTGACATCCAGACACAGAACAAAATACAAGTGTTCGTCACACGAATATTTGTCCTGAGTGGAATTTGAACCCACGACCCCTGGCGCAACAGACAGGGTCACTACCGATTGCGCCAACGGGTCTGTCGCACTGTCTACTAAAACTACATAATATTGGTTGAAAGTTAACTTTGAAAAAATCCTACCAATACGTATATCTTTTTTGGACTATTGTAAGGATTTGAACTGAAAGTGTCGACTGATTCGGCTGAATAAAATTTCATTATTTAAGGAGCATTGTCCAGTATCGTTTCTGGAAATTTCTTTCAACTTTTCATTTATCAAAAACCTTCGATACCAGAAGTTTACTTGAGCAGTCGCATAAAGTCCATACATTATTAATTAAGAGCTCGTACTAGGGAATCTCAAACGTCCGTTTTGCTCTACAGCCCGTAGGTACCCGCTAGTCGCACCGATCTCCTTTGACGACTGAAACTTGTTACAGTCCGTATTAAAATTCAAAAACGACTCACGAAACTCTGTCCCGATTCCTGAAAACATTATTCAGGGGATTTGAATAAGGATTTTGTTTTAGTCTGTGCACGCCTAATGTATGCGGGAAGACTGTACCGAGGTGTCCCTAACTTGGTAACGTGATTTTTGAGACCGCTTAAACGCTTCTAAAACTTAATTTGGGAACGCGCAGGTTGTTTCGGGAAAGCTTCGAGCTTTGAGCTTTGGTTCGCGGTTGGCCTGAGTTAAGGGACTTTGGACCCTTTGGGATTGACTTAATTAATAATTTTTCAGTAAAGAACAGTTAGAGTGCTTATATCAATGTGCCGTGTGCAATGTGTGCTCTGTCTCTCTCTCTCTTCAGCCTACCTTAGTCCACTGTTGGACATAGGCTTCCACTGAGCCCGATCTTCGGCTTTCCTCATCCACTTGCTCCCCGCCGCCTTGAGCAGATCGTCGCGTCACCTAGGAGGTCGTCCCACACTACGTTTGCCTATTCGTGGTCTCCTCTCGAGCAGTCGTGTACTCCAAAGCTTGTCGGTCGGCAGATGTGGCCCGCCCATTGACACTTAAGCTTGCTAGCTTTCAGAGCTATGTCGGTGACTTTTGTTCTCATACGAATGATTTCGTTCCGGATCTTGTGCCGAAGAAAAACACCAAGGATAGCTCTTTCCATGGCACGCTGAGCGAACTTAAGCTGTGAACCAACCCTACTGTGAGTGTCCATGTTTTTACTTCATCGTTCATACTAGGTACTTACCTGTTCCTACCAGTAGGTAGGACGCACTGATTGAAGAGTTTAGTCTTCAAAGAAAAGAAAAAAAGTGATACCAAGGAAGAAAGTAAAGTGTTAAATAGTGATGATAAGTGCTGTGAAAAGTGTCAAGTGCTGTTAAACAGTGGTGCAGGTTATTGTGTGTTTGCGATCGTGTCTACTGTTCGAGAAGACGTTAAAGATACATGAGGCAATTTGCCATTTACAGAGTAAGCTTACTGGCATTTCAACGTAACAGTAATTTAAATATTTTTAGAATAACATCTTTCATATTTTACCAACTTCAAGCATCTTAGTCCATCCATACGCTAACCAATTGATGTTTGCGTTCATAAAAGATGTTAACATTCAATTTTAACACCTAATGCGTTTGATTTAAGAACACGTGTAACTGAATCGTAACTTGGTGTCGTTTTAGCGAGTGATTCCTCAGTTTAGTCATAAAAATGTTAATGTAGCAAAAACAAACAGCGTAATGTATGCGAGGGGGAATTAAACGGGAGACTCGGAGTCCCCGCGCGTCGCAGATAAAATAAAACTCGCCAAATTGAATGGCCGATGGAATTGATTCTGTGGTGAGTGGTCCTACATTTGTCTAATTGGACGGGACTGGCTGGATTGTGGTACACGCGGTAAACGACGTGTTTATTTCTGCTTGGTCTTGTTTCTGGTGAGTCTTATTGGCTCGGAAATTGTTGTCTCTGACAATGGATAGTAAAGTAACGCCTAATATGTAACAAGTTTTTAACGTGACAACGTCTCAAAGATCGTTTAACGCCGGCTGCACGCACGAAAAAGCGTGACTCATGCTCACGTTCCGCCTGAGCCGATGCGTCCGAGTGGAATGGAGACAGCGGCAGCACACAACCTACACGTGAATTGTTTTGTCAACTGTTTTAAAAGTGAAGTGAAAATATGTTTTCTTATGACGTTATTACGTAAAATTATCGTCCGTAAACCGACTTTACAGACAACCAATTTTCATTAAATAAATGGACATTAACACACACCCCGGTAGACCTAGGCTGTGTTGCGGGTGACGCACACACACAGTAAAAATCCACAATTCAAATGCTGCGAAATAAATATATGCCGTCCGGGATTCCGGGAATGGGAACGCGGGACCCGCGGTTCGCCAGCCATGGACACTCTCCACTGCGCTACGAAATCGTTAGTAAGTACGTATTTACTTATGATATTGAATATAAAAATAGTATTGCCCTAATTTTATCAGTACTTAAGTATATCTACTTTGACAGTCGTATCATAGTTATGCAACATTAACAAAATGCCTAACTGAAATTCGAACCCGTTACCGAGCTGACAGTCAGACCTACAAGTAGGTACAATCGAAATATCTTTCAAGTGGACAAAGGCACGACAAGAAACGATGTACTTATTTGAAATTGATTTACAAAGGAGAGAGTCTACAGGTTGACTATTGAAATGTTTGAAGAGCTGAATCTTCTGTACCTACAGGTTGACTATTGAAATGTTTGAAGAGCTGAATCTTCTGAAAGTTAACTGACCGAGACGCTTTTCATATTCTTCAGAGCCCCTCTAAGTATAGCACGGCTGGATGGACCGTGTTTGGCGTAGCATCCACCCCACATGATTATCGCCCGATAGGGCTCAAGATGGCTTCGATTGTTATTTATAGATGATGGATGATCCATACGCTGCTAAATCAGGTGGAAACGGTACGGAACAGAATATAGCGTTCAATTTTTTCTTCATAGTTTTCATGGAGGTATATTTGACTTTAATTTAACTTCGCAAGCGCGACTACTAGACCGACGAGGTCAAGCTAGAGGTCCTGGGTTCGATTAAAAAAAAAATGTATATAAAAAAAAGAAAAAGAATCGGGTAAAATATTATTGGGTTTTCTTTTCTTCAAATGCTTAGTAGTAAATACATTAAATATGTCTAAAATTGAAACGAACAATCGAATCTTTTAGGGTTTTTTTTCACATTCATGTAATCTTTTCTATATAGGTACAATTTATCTTTCTTCCTCGTAAATCTAATCTTATCTTCAATAAAGTATCTATCTCTCTGTAAGAATAGTAATAATCTCAAAACAGTCACTGATTTTCACGAGCCATTAAAATAAACGGTTATTTGTCCGTAAGCCGTACTTTGAAGCAATTATCCAACCCTTCAGGCCCGGGCGTCGAACCTGCGAACTCCATCGATCCTCGAGTTGTGCCTCGAGTTGTGCCTCGAGTTGTACCTCGAGTTGTACCTCGAGTTGTACCTCGAGTTGTACCTCGAGTTGTATCTCCAGTCAGCATTTCCGAATCCTCCTACCGATGGTACATTAAATACGGAAATGAAGGATTTTCACCCAAAACGATGCGAATTATTCAAATTAATGCACCCGATGTAGCGCTCCGTTTTCCTGTTTTGTTCACGTCGTTTTGTTTTGGTTATTTCGATAACTGACGAATGTTTGTTCTAGTGTAGATACATTTGATTCGGACACCGATAGGTGAATATTTTTGAAGTAAAACTTTGCGACGAAGCCCGTTTTATGAAATTCGTACACCAAGTTGATAAAAGGACCAGTTTTATGTCAGTGATAGTAAGTGTCAGTATTAGTACACATTAGCACAGATTAGGCAATAATCTATATCTATACTTCTATACTAATATTATAAAGAGGAAACATTTGTTTTTAATGTTTTCACTCAAAACTACTGGACCGATTTCAAAAATTCTTTCACCATTAGATAGCTGCCTCTTCACACGTGTGAACTGATTAATTTCACCCGGCCTGCCGCCGATATATAACGTCAAAAGTGTGTGCATCTATTAAAATACTGCCTACTTCTTCGAGAAAATACAAGCGTGATGATGTGTTATGTTACGTAAGTTTGACGTTTGAATTCAGTTCCTAATCTCAGTGAAGAGATTAAATCTATGGTGAAGAGATTATTTATTTTATTGTCAGTCCAGCTATACAAAAGTCTTTCATTTTGTATACAATTTGAGTGAAAAACCTGTACAATAAGTGTTGAGTCCTTAAGTTTTTATATTCGTTAACATACTTATATAGGAAAAAACTACATTTTTACCCTGTTTATAAACCTCTGCAGATAATATAGAAACTCCAATAATCGAGCGATCGGTGAATTCTTATAAGCCAGAGTCAATTTACGAGTTTGAAACCAGGATAAAAGTCTCGGCAAGCAATACATGCCAATGATCTTCGCCCTCCCAGGAACTAAAACCATACTTCAACCGATATATTAACAACGACATTTAATATTACGTAAAACAATATTGGAACGATGGAAAAACTATAAAGTAACATTGATTTTTGATGGTTTGGTTTTTAATTTAGTTAGTCTACTTAGTTTGTTATCAAATATAATAATGTGTAATAATGTGTAATAACGTTCATTAAGCGTATACAAATGCCATATAATGAAAATAAATGAATCAGAATCAATCAAACAACCTGGGTCTATGACCAGTGTATGGTAATACTCTCACCATCTATTACATGGAACCTTAACATAAATGGTGATAAGTGGGGAACACACCTCTGCCTTCCTACCTCACCTTCTGGAAAAATACTTTCAGTGAGAAAAAATCTCACATACCTCGGCATCTACCTCCTGAGACTGGGTATGTTTTGAAGTTTTCCTCCCCGATACACTTGTATCATTATTCTGTGCCGATACCAAAAAAAAAATAGTCCGGAGTGATTTCGCGCCATGGATAGAACTATGTATATCTAAGTAATATTTTTCCTCCAGACGAGATATTGTTTTATGGAAAGAAGGCCACAGGTGCGAATAAAATTGATGGAGTGGTAATCCAATTTAGCGGGCATTACCAATCCTTTTTTCCTTATTATTGCGAAGGTTTAGAAAAGTGCTAGTGTATTCCAGTTCTTCATAAAAAGGCGTTTTCACGATAAATAAGATCGTTGATGTTAAATAAAACAGCTGTTTTAAATTAAACAAAAAATCAATACTTTTTAAAGATTACTTTAATTTGTTCCAGTGTGGATCTGACTTTATAGCTTTGAAGGAAATCAACATAACTATATTACAGTCACAAGTACTTTCTTTTTTTCCTTTCTTACATTTGATTCAGTCGCCTTGGACAGATTAACATAATTTCAATTAATTATACGAGTAACGCCCTTCACCAACTAGTTAGTATGCTAGTAGTCTAATTGGTATTCTGTTATGGCTTTATTCTAACTCAGTTTGAGTTTCAGCAGATTCCTTTAATTTGCTTATATGGTATTTGTATACGCTTAATCAACGTCCGAGAAAAACACGACATGAAACTAGATAGTAAATCTTTGCAAAATTATCAATTTAATAATTTAGTAGTACCTACAGTCAGTAGTCAGTAATGATAATAGTAGATTTATAGCTGGAATTACTTCACACCTTTTTATCGTATACTTTATCGAATTATGCCATGGATGTGCTACTCTGATATAGCATCCGAATCCACTGGCTTACCCAGCCACTGCCAAGTGTAAACAAAGAATAAAACATTCCGTTTCTTTGATTTCTTCCCCGAATCAGGCAATCGTACAACTTTTTAAACTCTAAATCCAATTGTTTGTTCGGCAGAGATTCGGCAAACATTTACCCAACCAATTGCAATTAGATAAGTCAGGCCACGCAGTTGCGGATCCAACCGAACAATATCTTCAGACTCTGTGGTGCTCAACCTTCTCGAATTTATTCGTAACTTCGTTCGTTTAAAGAAAATGTTTGTTCTGATCTACAGTAAAAAGTGATGGAAAGGATTCCGTTAGGTTTTTATTGCATCATAATCCTATCTATTATTTAATCAAGTTAAGAATAAGTGTCAGCGCCATCTGTTTAAGTTGTAACAGACAGCTTTCCAATAAATGTGCAAAGCGTCCTAATATTAGGCAGAATAGAAAAATTATAAAGTGCCATTTAATTTTTTAAAACGCACATAAATTAAAAAACTACAAATTGGCCTCAACCCAGACTCCTTCGATTGAGAGACTAGTTTGATAGCCGCTGGGCCGTCACCCCTGTTACACGCCAACAGCGTTTGGTAATGGGTATCGCAAAATGAACATCAGGGACAAACACAAATAAGAGAAGATTCCTACATTGATGTTTATGGGACTTTATGAATTCATGTAGCACAAAAGCTCCTTTAAAAATCGTCGGGAAACTTATTAAACAGGTACCTGCGCTTTGAGAAGCGCTGTCTCAAACCGATCGCAGCGCTCCCGCGGAAATTTTTGCACGTTACTTATTCATGGACATTACTTATGCATGCAGCAGCGAAAATATTACAAGATTTTAATGAAAGAAATATTAATTTTAAGGTAAGTTTTCTTTGCGGTCGCGACGGGCGAAATTAAGTTTGGTCTGGCAATTCTGGCGCAAACTGGAGCCTGGAGTTATGAAGAGTTCGTACTCTAGATGAGATTTTTTTTTCCTTATACTATTTTAGTCGTATGGGAATGGCCTATGTTCAGCTGTTGACTTCAATACTGATGGATGGATGCATGGTTATGTTTTTGTGGCAAGTTGTTTAATGTTATACAATCTAGGTGCATTTCAATATTGTGGTCTCGTAACTTGTGCCATACAAGTATAATTTAATTAATTATAATTAATTAATTAATTTAATTAATTATAATTATAATTATACTATAATTTTAAAAGGCTACTAAGAGATCAATGTAGCACAGTACATACTTCGCGCTATACGCACTATATTATAGTGTATAAACATTTTTTTTTTTTAATAAACTGCGATACTCATCAAATGTTTCAAAATACTTTAAATAATCTATCTTATCTATCTACTAATCTATTTTAAAAATAGATTAAAAAAGGTGTGGTGGTCTTAAGTAATGACCGCGTAGCACGTGTAACACGATTTCGTAGCGTTTGTTACGTAACCTCGTAGCACATGCCATGTAATGGAGTAAATATGACAGACACGAATTGAATTAAATTGATGTAACTCATAATAATAATAATAGTTTTTTGGCATTACTAAATGGTGACTCTGCCACTTTGTAAATGATACCTCTAAAAAGTCCTATAAGGGTGTCAGCTACCTCCATACCAAAATTTATCAAAATTGCTCTAGCCGTTTAAGCGTGAAGAAGTAACAAACACAAAGACACACACAAATTTTCGCCGTTATAATAGATCAAATGTGATTTGATTTGAGGCACCTAGGGAAACCATGAAAACTGGTACTCAGAATTGCACAGGTTATTTATGCAATGAAGGGCCAATAATACTCTTTATGTAGTGTGCAAGCACATGAAAAATATTTTATTATGATTCCGTGTCCACATTAGATGTTACCTACAAAATATTCTCTTTATCCGTCAGAAGATGAAGACGTAACGGAATACAAAGTCAACGCACTTTATTCAAATCCGGCGTCGGGAGCAGTTGAGGCGGAAAAAATATGAATATGATTTCCGCGTTCACTTACACAACTTTTCGCGCCAAATGAACCATGTTCTGTCCGTAACGCGCGCATTATTCGTAAAAATAAGGCCCGCCATTGATGACGGGACAAAAAGTTGCGACAAATTTAGCAGAACACATACAATTTATAAATTTATAATACAAAATATATTATAATCTCTGCTGTATTTCACCAGTGTTTGATACACCCACTTTTAATTAGTTAAACCATAGAGTAAGAAGAGTAAGGACCACTAGTGTGTAGTCTGTGGTTTAACATTACCATGTAATAGGTGGCGAATCAATTGACATGCGCCGGGCAGAAATCCAAACTCCGGGCTACTGCTGACAATTAAATGTAAAAAAAACTCAATAATACTTTGCCCAATCCGGAAGTGAAACCCAGAACCTCTTGCTTAGTAGTCACGCTTGAGAGCACTAAGCCAACAAGACAGTTATAAATTTACACTGAAATAATATATTACATATCTATTGATAAACATTAATTAAAATCCTCTAAATTTGCTTTTATATTACAATTATTTAAGGTGTTACAATTGTGCACTGTTTGATAGATTCAATAGAAAAGCGTCGCATTGCTTAAGCTATTGTCAATTTGCTGAACCAATACGCGAATATATAAAAATATTATATCAGCGCGATGGAGTTGCTAGATATACTGCCCTAAGTGGGGAACCGTGCTCAACAGTGGGACAACTACTGGTTTAATTTACCTTAGTTTTAATTATTAATTGGCTTCTATATACGAATGATATTCAAACATTGATATGATAAGGCTAATAATAATCTTCGATAAATAAAATTTAAGTCAGTCAGACATAACGGATGCCTTTTACATAAAAATACCATGACTGATAAAAATTCAAATGAGTTAAATTGTTAATTATGAATATAATTTAAGGAATGGGCAGCTTTATCCTAAGCGCGTCTTAAGGACAGGGGAGAGGCTCCTTAACTTTTTACGTACATTCGGACGCAAATGAACTGAAACTGTGTTTCGCAGATGCTAGAGGAAATTATTTTTTCAACGCTTTCAGGGTTCAACGGCGGCTCTTCGAAACCCTTTTAGTAAATTGAAATGCGTTATGGATTGAGTTCAATACTAGTTTTGTTTCTAGCTTACATTATTAGGAACTATTTCGTAAATTGAGCTTGTAATCTAAGTTTTCGTTTACTGTCGTAAGCAGCAAAAGTGTTCGAAAAGGGGGCAGTAGGTACCATAATAATGTAATTTAAATAACAAAGATGGATAATTGGTATACAATTCAATAGTTATTCAATAGGTAAAAACTGCATCCTCAGTTAAAACAAAATATAAAAGTAGGTACGGAATTAAGTTTTCGTAAACAATTTGAGCAGAGATAAAAAGAGGGCATGGGAAACTTAATTAAAAGGAAATGGGATGGCTAAAGATATTATTGGCCTCTAATAGGCAATGATAACCACTCCACCCGCGTAAAATACTGGTATTCAAAAAGTCTAATTGCTTATTTATTCGACTTATTTCAAACATGGAACGGAATCGAAGTTGTTTTTTTCACTTCGAATCCTTGGCTTCCAAATTCAAATCCATCTCGTGTCTGTCAATCAGGGCGCGTCGATCTCGTATCGGCATTACGCGCGCGAACACGTTCGGAATGGAAAAAGTCTCACAAAACCAATGATCACCATTGTCGCGCTGACTGGCCTAACTCTCAACACTGCCATTGTTTTACCCCTTAATTATGGTCATTCTTTTGTTTACAACAACAACCAAAAACCAATTTTAACTCCAGCGCGTAAAGTTCGTTTTACAAATAATCATATTTTAGCAAACTTACAAAACGGTTTGCTGCTAGAGCTTCTAAAAAAATTATAGGTCAACTCTTATGCCAAAGCGTTAAAGGCTGTTTCTTGGCGTTACATTGTTCTGCGCAAAGAAAAACCTAATTTGGTACAGTGAAGTGTTGTCATATTTTTCACGCGTCTCGCCGTGCTGCCAGCCTGTGACGGAGTGCCCTCGTCGTAAGCTATGTGCATAAATTTTCTCGAGAGTTGTGACATGGCAAACCAGCCACCTTTTGACGCTCCGAGACCTCTGTGTGATAATTCCGAGGTTTTATTGGAGGCATAAAAATATATTTCTTTATAGCAGACCACTTGAACTAAGAACCTGCCATCTTGTGGTTCTTGTTATGTCAACGTAATAAAATTAAGTTTTTTTTTACGAATATTATAATCCATTTTAATTGCAATTAAAATCAAATAACATTTTGCCTATTCATTCTGCATTATTATCATTATCATACTTAAATCAGAAATCTATATAATTTCAATGATACAATGACATACCTAACAATACCTGTGGTATCGTCGAACAGAGGTATGAGTAACATATTTTTATTTGATCACCAGCTGACCCGGCAAACGTTGTTTTGCCATATAAATACTTTTTGGTTGATCGTAGAGGGTTGAAAATTCAGGGTTGTATGTATTTTCTAATGTTGTATCATAAAAAAATACAAAAATAAAAATTTATCTAACAATTAAAAAAAAAAAATTTGGGATGGACTACCCTTAACATTTAGGGGGATGAAAAATAGATGTTAGTCGATTCTCAGACCTACTGAATACGCATATAAAATTTGGTAAAAATCGGTAAAGCCGTTTCGGAGGAGTACTGCAACAAACATTGTGACACGGAAATTTTATATATAAGATTTTAAGTATCTCGCAAATTGAAATTCTTTTTCAAAGCACAATTTTATTTTCGGCCAGTTGTGTCTGTACTCAATTTTCTCCTTTACGAGTCTCGCATAAACGGCATAACGGGTTTTAGACTGCATCAAATTTAACTTTTCGGTACTTTTACGGCGTGAGAAAAAAGGGCAGATGGGCTAGGAGCCGATATTAAAATGTTTCATGTAAATTTCAGTCGTTCCTCGGGCTATATTTCAGGAGTTGTGCTGTCTGTCTGTAAATTTGGTATTCATAGCGGCTCTTAGTTTAATATTGGGGTTAAAGATGTTTTCCCGTGCATTTTTGTGCGATATTCAAAGTTTAAATATAAGTCTTTTCGGTATAATAAACGCTTATCCATACATATGCGAGTAGCGGAGATGCGAAGTTTTTTTTTCTGAGTTATTCATAAGTTTAGCGTTTTGCGAAAGATTTTTATCAAGCCTTTATTATGACAGCCCATTAATGGTAAGTCTTCAAATCTCAAACAATTCGCTCAGTAGTTAGGTCATAATTACCAAGGTATTACACTGGCCTACCTGCTGAAAGAGTTCATAAGAGCGAGAATTTATGATAAACTTAAATTTGGTATGAAAATAAGGTTGCAGTGTCCAGAGATTAATAGGCAAGGTTTTATTAAAACAACGCGGCGGCTTGCGGTAAGGGAGGGATTCAAGAGCAGACTAAAAGGGCCTTTGGTATTTTGTAACTTTTAAGGGAATATAAAAATGGTTTGAGTTAATTTAATATTTACGTTTTAAGTGAAGTAATATATTCACAGAAATAGTATTAACTTAACTATGTTTAAAGTGTTTATTATCACAACTTATCTGTGGCTCATCGCTGAACATGTTCTTTCAATAAAATCAAGTCAACGACGCCGACTATAGCATCTGTGGGTCGATTGCTAAAGTTAAAACTCTATGCCTTAATTACTCTATGGAAAAAACACTGTTCCAAAATCAAATGTGACATCTTCCAGTACTTTTAAATGGGGCCTAAGTACTCGAGTACGTTCGAAATTTTAAAAACACTGTTCTATTATTTTCGAGAATTTTCTTAATGGCCGATCGCGGCGGCCAGGCGGGACAGTAAAGTGTTAATTAAGAACCGAGGTGATACCAAGGAAGAAAGTAAAGTGCGAAATAGTGTTGAATAGTGCAGTGAGAAGTGTAAAGTGTAGTTAAACAGTGGTTTACGTTATTGTGCCGCCTGTTTAAGAAGACCTGAAGAAGCGAACCGTAAGTGCGCAATAACAATATAATATCTCACATAGTTCTAAGTTTAAGCAAACCTCAATATAAACATAACCATGAGATACGTTTGTCATTACCACCTGTAGTAGATTTTAGCAGATTATCAGATTATCAAACTATAATTTTACTCTTCATAATCAAGTTTCATTTATTTTTTTATGGATATAAGAGGTTGGACCGTACTAATTTGAATCATGACCACAAAATTTTTCGTGGTCTAAATTGTGTGGCCGTTTTTGAAGCGCCGACCGGGAATCTTGTACATTATTGATCGAAGGATATAAGAAACAAATATATATCATCACCCATCTGCTGCCGTCAGTAACAACAATCTCTGAACAAGACTTGAAATATGAAATTTCAAGATTTTAACACGTCAGATTTACTCTTGGATGGCGTTGTAGCTGCCCTGGGTGAACTATTAACCTACGAGTATATAGGTTTCGTGTATATAATAATATCACTACACCTGTATCTTCATAAAGGGGTAGGCAAGGGTTTGTATACACTCACTTTTAACCAGTTATGTTTAGGTTCCATGAGCCTATTGTCATACACAGGGCACAAATCCATACTTCGAGCTGCTACCGGGCATTTCAAGTTAACCTAATAGTCATTGCCCGACCCGGGGTCGCGGTTATGACCACTAGACCAACAAGGCAGTAGTGTAATGGTTTTATGTCATAAGCTCTAGCACTTATAAAATATAATTTTTTTTTTTTTATGGATACAGGATAGCGAACGAGCTTGCAGCATCACCACAGATCACCCCCAACGCTGCCACCCATGACAACTGTGACTGACTTTGAACAAGACTCAATTAGGGACTGGGATGGTTAGTCCAATTAGTTGAGAAAGTTAATTAGAACATTAGTTGGTCAGTTCGTTAGTAGGTATGAGGACTAGGGACTGTTAGTGATAGTTAGTCCTGTTAGTTGGTGTTAGTAATAGTCCAGTTAGTACTTGTTAGTAGGAGTCTCGTTCTAAGTCAGTCACAGATGTGTTGCTACCCTTGAGGACTAAGATGGTCGCCTCTAAAGAAGTGTAACCGGATAATATCAATAATAATAATAAATATAATCCTGCCCTCCTTAGTAACCGATCTTCATCGCAGAATTTTCATTTTCTTTAACCACATTATGCCAACCACACCTGTCGTCGAAAAAGCCCGGCTATTTATTTAAGTGTTCTCTTCATAAAATGCAAATGGCGGCAACCGGCGACCTAAGCCTTTGAGCCTCTGTTTGTTTTGATTGTATTAATTAAAACTCCGATCCCTCAAGTTTTATTAAGATTAACACCTCGTTCTTTTCTTCCCACCTCCATATTCATGGAGCTTTGCAGCGGTTTCTATTAGATTACCATAAATTATAGGCTTTGGAAAACTAGTAATGGAGTTTGGAGCAAACGCTGCGGTGTTTCACGTGACACGGTGCCCTGAAATTATGCGCATTTTCTAATTATGATTTTTATTATTTCAAACTCTTTATTTGCTTTCGAAATGGAAATGCATGACAATTCTTCACTTGCTTATCTAATCCTTGATTCTCCCTCAAATATTGAATTCATTTAATTCAATATAAATGCCATTTCACATTCAGCAAAAGTTTTTTAATGCTTATTTAATTTGAGTGGTGGAGTATGCTCTAGACTAGAGACCGAGACCCGTGCTGAACAATGGGACGTCTATGGGTTGTAGCTTAGCGGGTTAAGTTAAAGTTAGTTTATAGTCTGTGTCACAATTTAATTCTCAAATCCTAACCGCAATATTTATAATCCTTCAGTGATTTCAGAAAAATCCACTTGAAAAATAACAATAGAAAATATCTTAATCATACTTTATTCAACCTGTGAAACCTCTTTTAAACCATTCACACGCACAGCCGAACTAAGGTTTTCATAAAGCCTCCCTTGTAGCATACGATATGAGATGAAGATATAAACCCCGTTGGGCGCCAATAAAACCTTATTACACATCTTTTGTATCCAATTAAATTGAATACAGTATGCAGGTGCGTTTATATACGAGGAAATAAATATTAACAATCGAAGCCCGGTAAGAAACGTAATTTTTCGTCTTGTGTGCTTTTTTCACGGCCATAGTCAAATAAAATAAATAATATATCTTGGACATTCTCACACACGGCCACCTGACCCCAAAGTAGGCGCGAGCCTGTAATATGGGTGTCAGAGACTGAAATACATACATAGATATTTTTAAAAACATACATCCAGACACAGAACAAATACAAGTGTTCGTCACACGAATATTTGTCATGAGTGGGATACGAACCCACGACCCCTGGCGCAACAGACATGGTTGCTACCGATTGCGCCAACGGGCCCGTCAAAATAATAGTCGTTTAGCTTTGTCGAAAGCCTTCAGATGGGTTAAAATCAAGGCTGGCTACTCCTCCACCTAGTCTCACGATAACATCGTAATGACATGACCAAGCCATGTTCATTATGAGTTACTTGTGTCTTGTGGGGTACAGACAGACGTCCATCACCGGGTAGGTGCAACAAAACTTACCGGGGATCAAACCTGAGTCCATTTCAGAACCCTGCCCAATTCTGTACTCAGTCGCATCTGCATTTTCATTATGATTTTTCCACGCCACTTTTTTTGATTTGCGCTTCAACCTGCAACCCTATAAACGCACCTTATGTTAATACGGCGTATTCGAGTAAATTATTTTCTTTATATCTGTGCGCGGATGTGACGATTAGCATATACGTATCCGAATAGAAGGGAAAATATCCGATTTGGTCGCGGTAAATTGGCGGAGGTATGCACGAGCCTGTTTAGTGAGGCCGTTTGGACCAGATTAAGGAAGTTAATTGATTTGTTTTTGATGATATTAGCTCTTCCAGACGCTGGCACTGCTGGGCACGGGTCTCCCCCACAGACACTGCTGCGGGAGGTCTAGAGCATACTCCACCACGCTGCTCTAATGCGGATTGGTGGAGTGTTTAGTGGTCAACCCAGTGTCGAATGTTCTCAAGCCACCCGAAGGTCTTCGACAAGGCTTAACGACTGTTTCCAGCATTGAAAACAACCGGGACCGACGGCTTTACGTGCCCTCCGAAGCACGGTCCATGAAATTTTGCCACAAGCGGTCACCCATCCACAAACCGACCGCGCCCGTCGTTTCTTAACTCTTTCGATCGCATTGAATCGACGCGAGCCATTGGGCTATGGACGCTACATTTCGGGTTAAGTAGGTATATTTATTCTAGATTTTCACAGTTGGTGTCCCAATATTCAATCAATCGAATCAAAGCCTCATAATGTCCTGCGACAAGCCAGCAAGTCAAAAGAACTTCTGCTGAGCAACGTCATCCAGCAAAAACGCTGACCGCCCGAAGCCCCGTCAATACATTCTCGATCTTATCGACAGATGGACAGCTGTCCTCCATTTTTACTTTCCACGTCCGCTCGAATCGTATAAAAAGGATCACTTTGAACAGTGAATATTACCCAATGCTCGGTATATTTTTCGAAGCTTTCTCCTCGCGTCCTGTTTTATCCCACTTGACTCCTAATGTGGTGAATTCATACATGAACAATCGGGATCTCGAGTCCCGAGAATGGGGAGGGAGGTACGTACTCGTATTTTCTTTCTTTAACGTCGCGGGAAGGCGAAGTAGGGCCGTCTTATTCCACAATAATGTTTTATTTATGATGTGCCAAGGTTGATTTTTGGGTGATGACTTGCTGTTCCCCTGATTAATAACGTTTCGAATATTTTCTTCAGGTGTATTATAGTTGTTTTTTGTCGTTTTTATTGAATTAAATTTTGTAATTAATGTGTGCTAGATTTGGAAAAAGGAGAAGGGGAACAAACCACCAATAGAAGCGACGAGACAGGACATTCGGAGGACCTGATCGGCTTGGCGTCGTTCAAGAGAGGTCTGGGTACCTACTATATATCCTACAGTATCCGACTATGTATCCATCAGTAGCACTATATACCTTTCAAATTACTGACATATGGATGGTATGAAAAAATCACTTTGGTGCAAGTTGCAAATATAAACCGTCGGTTTTTTTGGTGTCTAATATATGGGAAGGGATCATGGAGTTGGTACTTACTTCTAGGATAGTTCTTTCGATTCATCTATCCTTTGCGATTCACTGCTGGACTGCAGGAAATAGGCCTCCCTCAATCGACAGCACTCCTTCCCAGTCTAGAACTAACTATGGCTAAAATAGCTTTCAAATTATAGCTGAAACTAACTTAACAACAAATGCCAACAAGGTATCTCACTTTTATTTGAATAGATCTTCAGTACTCCGTAAGGAAAATGTTCCATTATTTCTTTCTCAGTCCGAGACAGTGAGAAATGTTCCGTCCCTGGAACTGAGTACACGCTGGTCGATTCGCGCCGCCTTCGCAGTTTCATTTATATACCGTCTTATGTACCGCGCCGGCTATGTACTCCTGGTACACAGAACCAAGATCAAACAGAAATGTCTCGTAAGAATTTTGGCTGTACAAAATCGTTAAGATTTTTAGGTACACCTACAGTTAGTAATAGTCAACAGGTACCAACCATGATAAAGTTATCATCATTAGGCGGTAGACATTAATGTTTGAGTCGGGTCTATACTTTATAATGTAATGTGATCTAACGGTGAGATTGTTTGTGAAGTCTGTGAGTTATTTTTCATTCTAGAAAGTACATCATGCTTCGTAATTTTTTGACATCCATCAATCCATCGCAATCGGTAGTGACTCTGCCTGTTACAAGCAGGTTACACCAGGGGTTCGAATTAGAATCCCACTCACAACAACAACAAACATTCGTGTGACGTACACTTGTGTTTGTTCTGTGTCTGGATGTTAATATTATCTATTTAAGCATGAAATAGCAAAATGGTTAGTCGACATCACAGGAGACCGAAGAGTTGGCAGCTACCTCGGACAAAGAATTAGCCTAGCTATTCAAAAGGGGAACGCTGCCAGTATCTTCGGAACCTTGCCTAAAGGTGCTCTTTTAACAATATATTTTAGTCATTATTTTATATTTTTTAAGGTTTTTTAGTTTTAGGTTCAATAATATGTAAATTTCTTGAAATTGGTTTATTAAAAAATAATGATATGTTTATAATAAAACTCTAACGAATTTAAGCATGTAAGTATTTAATAATATCTATGTACGAGTATGTATAACAGTCACTGACATCTATAATACAGGCTCTGCCTAGTTTGGGGTCAGATGGCCGTGTGTGAGGATGTCCATGATATTTATATTTATTTATTTATCATTCAATCATCATTAAATAGTCCACTGCCAGCCCTGTGTAATCTGAATACATCGTCTTCTCGCTGTCTTCCACAGATAATTGGTCCGCCTGGTCGGAAGTCAGTCAATACTGCGTTTTCCGTGTCGTGGTCTCCACTCGAGACCTTTTCTGGTCCTATCTAAATGTTTTTCATCTGTGTAACATTTCAATGTTTTATCTACTGTGAAGAACGTCCAAGGCCTTTCAAGACAATGTATTGCCCAGTTGTGTCATTGTAAATCTGTTGTAAAGATGTCTCATTCAATTGATGTTACAGAACTATTGTCTTCTTCTTTTGATGTACGTTATAATCTTATTTATAAGTCAGATTATGTTTCTCTATACTGTACGATATTTAAATGCTTATTGCTATTTGAAAAAAATATTTAATAATTCAACAGCTTAATTACTAATGAACTGTTAGTTGGTTTGTTGCTTAAAGAGTATTCTTTTCGTAAGTTATTTAATATTAACTGTATACTCCTGTATACCTACAAGAATTGCCAGTTTTTAGGTACTTTTATAAAATAAGTATGTTACTTTTCGAATGAATATCGCCAATTCTCAAATCAAGCAGAAATTATTAAAACATGATGCAAATATCTACAAAAAAAGTCTTGAATTGCTAGAATCACAGTAGGAAATTAAAGATGTACTCAACATAAAGTTACATATGTCCATGTGTTACATATGCCTGGCTGGCAAATCGAGTAAAACTACATGCAAGAAAATGTTGTAAATTCTACAAAAAAATGCAACCTCATTTATGACCTCATTAAATAAACAGGCGTCCATATTTTTAACATCTCAAATGCAACATGTCCTTTCTCAATTTAGGTACTGCCAATCTAATATTGTCTCGAGAGCCAATAAAACAAACTGTTTGTCGCGATAAAGTTAATTAATACCAGCAACCCGCTAGTATGTGAGTGCCGAATGGAAGCAATTACAGTAATGGCGGAGATATAAAAGTGGAATGATAATGTGGGAGGGGCATTTGGAGAGGTCACCGCATCTCATTGGGACGTGGCTGAGAGGCAGTGACGCGTATTGGGAAGTAAGGATTGGGGATTTTATGGAGTTTTAAGAGAATATGTTTCGTTTTTCCAAAGGTGTCTCTTTCCAAAAAATACTTGGACACACCGTAGGCTACCTTTCGATAAGGTGGACAGACGAGAAGGAAACGGAAAACCACTGGGTTCAGGTAGAAGACTGGATGGCCAGTATTGTGGACTTTAAAAGCTGATGAATGAAGTTCTTGTTATGATTTGTACCATGCTTCAGAGGACACTTTAATCAATCGGTCATGTTTTCCTACGACAACAGTTAATAAACCATGTCCCAGATTTATAGACAGCTTAAAAAATACTGAATATAGGGTAGGCCACTAACTCCGCTTAAAGTGAACGTAATTAATTCACTCGATTATGCTCAACGTCCATCTTGAAGTTACAGTTGCTTTAGAACCTTATGCTTTGCTCGATGTATCACTGACATTCAACAGTAGCTAGAATGTACCTTATTTTAACCAAACATTACTCGATATGCATACTCGTATTTTATATTTAAAGTCAATTTAGAATAGCATTAGGTATATCTCCGTTTTTTTCGTACTAAACTTTCGTTAAGCTTGCACAATCACTTTGACTTTGACTTTGACTATGCTACGACTCCAAGTGCAAAATTACCCCACGCTTATGCTAAGTATCTAAAACAAAAGGTTGAAAATCAATTCTCGGCTATTGAAGAGCAGTTTAGAAACTAAGCCAAACAGCCCCTTT
This sequence comes from Carterocephalus palaemon, assembly GCA_944567765.1. Classification (NCBI taxonomy): domain Eukaryota; kingdom Metazoa; phylum Arthropoda; class Insecta; order Lepidoptera; family Hesperiidae; genus Carterocephalus; species Carterocephalus palaemon. The sequence goes on from OX155643.1 coordinate 14,389,922, forward strand.
GGCCCCACTATCAAGTGTTCCAAAAATGGCCCTCGCGGATATTCAAATGGGGCGGATAAGGGACAAGTAGCAAAAACCTTGTCCCCCCTCATTACCATAGTTCGCGCGATGTTGGAAACTGCTGTGGAGGTGACGCAAGTACCTATCTACCGTTAAAATTACTTACTTATAGAGTGGTAGAAACCAAGTTCAGCCGAGGCAGTATCATCGACACACCCATTTTTGCCGTGTAATGATAAGGATAAGATAAGATAAAATTGATTTATTGCCATTAAACACAAATACAAAGAAACTCAAACCAAACAATCGTGACAACAGCGATTGGCTCAGCTTTAGCTACGCGGGGCCGCTGGAGTCACCTGCGCTGGTTTTCAGTCAGTCCCTTCCCCTACAATATTGTGCGGGGATTGTGCGAGTAAACCCAGTCCCAACGAATGATTAGGTACTATTGATTATTTATATATTTATAACTTTACTTTAAACCTTAAAATAGGGCTTAACAAAGGGCGGTAGGCATTCTCTGCCAGTCGACCAACTATAATAAATCTAATTATGCATAATTATAACATGTGTTTTTGTGTGTGTGATTGTTTTAAACCGATTGCCTTGTGTGATGTTTTGAAGTCTACCTTAGGTCTTGTTACCAGTCGACTTTTGTGAAGCATCTTCGTTCTCAAGGGTAGCAACACATCTGTAACCAACTTAGAATGAGAGTGTTACTAACAAAGTAACTGGACGTTACTATCACTGGACCAAATTGTCACGAACATTCGACATGCTCCTATATTCTTCATTACTACAAACGAACATAAACTGACTTAAGTAGATTTTAGCTTGGTAGATACTATAAAAAAGCGCTCAGGAATAGTTATGGGTTGCCATTGACAAGCTAAGAACAGCAATACTTTTTCAACGTGGCTTAAGTTATCAATTTAACATGTCTAATAAAGCTAGTTTTCTTACATTGGCGTCAAAGCCTTTCCTGAAATTGCAAACAAGCGGCTATATTTCTTAAAAGTAGCCTTAAGATGGCGCCTCCATCGCCCCCTCCTCTGCGACACTAAAAAGCATCTTCGAATCTGTGTTGGACGGGCCACTTGTCATAAGTGAGCGTGATAAATCGTTCGGCGACATCTAGCGGCGGCTCTGTTACTTATTGTCCCTTATGTACAAAATGCCCAATTTAATGGAACTGTTACATTTTTAGTTGCTAAGCGATTCTCGACTTTATTCTCTAAGCCGTTTGAGTGTTGGTTGTTTAGTCGAATGCGAATTTACGTTTGTGAGTGTGAAAGTTAAGGGAGACAGTTACGGGATTCTAGTAATGCTCTCAGTTATGTTGTCGTTATGATATAGTAGTGATTTAATTATCTTTAATGTTGTGCGGGAATAGCTGTTGCAGCGGATTTATTTTCCGTTGGAATGAAACTCTGGTGCTTAGGTATGTTATGATACTGTGAGGTCTGCTAAAAGTAAGATTTTAATTACAAAAGCCGTATTATATCTTTGTAATTAATTGTATCAGGCTTTACTTTGCGGAACTCTATTATTACAAACCAAAGATTAATCTACTTTGCAACAATCCGCGAACAAATATAATATATATATTTGTAATAAATGTTGGAACCACATAGATTAACAAACCATTTTAATTATGAAACTACCTTAAAAGCTACATTCTGAACTATAGCATCGGACCCCTTATTCTGTTTAACAAAATGTATTATTTGTTAAACAGTTCAGACAAAAATCACCAACGTTTTAACTGGATACCTTTTTTGTTTTACAAGTGGGAAACCTACTGACGAATACATTGTAGGTACTACAAAGTACCAATTATACACATAAGTAACAGTAGGTATCAAATCTACATAATTATTAGACTTGTTTTGTTTCCATTTACCTAAATAACATTCCATAATTCGATAATCTAACTATGCAATCAGTAACGCAAAAAATAATAACGTAAACATAAACAAATGAAACACGCTTCGCCATTTTTCACCCGGCAAGCACCATCAATCTCTCGTATTCCACTGCACCATTACTTAGTTCCGGCGGCCACCGCTAGATGGCGCTGTATTCATTAATTATGCATACTGATGACCTGAGCTAATGAGGCTCAGTTTTCTTACGAATTTTGGCAACATGGAGAGATTAGGGAAAATGGTTTGATAAAGAAAATGCTTTCTTCGCTCGGTAAAGGATCTTTTGGCTGTTCGCGCGCGGTTGCGTTGTAATCTACGCAGCAGATTGTGAGGAATATTTTGCTTGTTATATCAGATTTATACGCATCCTTCTTAAAGCAAAATTGATACGGTGTCTAAAATATATAATCTAATCAGGCAGCCTCAGTCTAATAAGACAAACATATAAAATTTCATGATGTGGAGGTCTGTTCAGTGAATGTCAGGTCAAACAGACATTTTTTGTATGTCCACAAAACTATGCTTTGACTCACACTTAATTAACATATTATTATAGAATACTAGAAATTATTTATTTGGTACAGAAAATACAACAAATAACATTTGAAGAATCGTATAAACTAATTATTATTAAGATGCACCTACTGTCCCAAAAAGGCGGACACTCAGCATATGCTTCGGCAATAACCTTAGCGCTGATTTTCAGTGCAGCCTTGGAGACAGTATTCACTACTAGTGCTTCTACGAAATCAAAGTTGTTTATTGGAATCATACACAGAAACAGTATTGAATCCTATGTTTCTTCTCCACCAATCCGCATTGGAGCAGCGTGGAGGAATATGCTCTACCAGCTGCAGCTGTGAGAGTATCCTGGGGGTATACTCCCAACAACAGTAAACATTATTACGATAAAAAGGTGGTGTAAAGTAAAAAAACCATAGCTCAAATTTGAGAATTGTGTTTATTGTTTTTATGTTTATTTTCTCATGAAATCGCCCACTGGACTCATCGATAGCGTGTGCTAAAAGCCCCTGTAACATCAAACAACTTGAAACGTCAAGCTCGCCTTCTGTTTGTGGAATAAAAATGTAAATGGTTGAGTTCAATCAGCCGTGTAGCTCCTTTGACGGACGATGTATCGCCGGCCATCGACAGATGGAGGGTAGTCTGAAAATAAACGGAAATTCGAGAACGTATTGCAAAATCCATTATTTATTTGTTTTTTGACGATTCTGTGTTGCGTAGTCCAGTGGCCCTGAGTGACCTGACTGCCAAGGTCTCGACTTCGATTCTAGTTGCTACTTTTATTTGGCAGATATTTATTTTACTGTGTATATCTTAGCCCACCATAACCCTTTCTTTGTCCCACTGTTGGACACCATACTGGACGATTGGCAGACTTCACATGCCTTCGAGAATATTACGGATAACTCGCAGGCATGATTCTCACGATGTTTTCCTGCACTATTACAGCATAACATTATATTAGTGCGTGCCGTTTGCATTTGAACGCGGACTACTAGAACCCGAGTTCGATAGCCATTCGATTGACACCGCTGTGTTTCTTATCAACAAGCATTTATTTATTGGGATCGCTAGATATCCAGTGTATATATTATAGATTACCACCAGTTACTCAGCACAATACCACACGTTCACTCAACAAAAGATGCATTACAATCTTGCCCGTTCATCCGCAGACCCTTAAGCATAATAGAATATTATTCAATAAACAAAACCCCGAAACATCTCGATACGTGATAAATTACAAGCGGTCGAACCGATCCGTCTTGTTTCCAAATTAGACCCCCGCTCACTTGATATGCACCCTGGACTGTGGCCAGAGAGAAAAATAAAGGAAATTTATAGATTCGGACGACCAGTGCCCGTTATATTGTTTATTGTTATTGCCAGCCTTTTATATTATCTATGGTACTGGTTATTGATAAAAATGCACGGGGGATGCCGCTATCGCTCTGCCTTCATGGAGATTGGAGATGGTGGCTCTCAAATTGGATCCGAATGCTTTAAGGAGTTAACTCTAGACATATCTCCATGCTCTGGTAAAGGTTAAACTGAAAATGTCGTAAAATGTTTCTAACTATTTAAGTTTTCAATTATGTGTTTAATTCTATATAAAAAAACCTGCAACCCATAGACGTCCCACTGCTGGGCACAGGTCTCCTCTACAGACAAATCTGCGGGAGGTCTAGAGCATACTCCACCACGCTTACGGTTTTAATTCTATATAACTAGCAAAATTATTTTATTAGGTAGGTACATTGCTTTCGATGTTAACAACTCTATGGGAATAGTAACTTGAATTGAATTGTACCTACATAATGTCGGTAAAAACATTTTCATACATTTTGTAATTCGATCTTGACATTGTCTGTTATAAAGTGACCATTTTTAACTACAAATGAATAAAGGATGTTTATATACAAAAAATGATTCAAATGGAAACACAAGCCATTACTGATAACTACGGACAACTGCAAAAAAATTTAATTTATTCGTAATAGTTTCGTTAGTAGATATTGTCATATTCCACCTAATAGCAGACTGTATGTAGGTATGTCGAGAAAGGCGGGACTTCGCTAAGAGTTGTTAAAGCTTTTTGTAAGTAACGCGATGCAAATTGGAAGACATTAGAGAGCACAGATAAGACACAGGATTAAGCGACTTATTACGGAACGGCCGTATGGAAATCTGAAGGTAATTAGTCGCAGATACGCGGAAACACTTGCAGAAGGGGTGGGTCGATGTTAAAGAACAAAAGTCACTTTCAGCTACAGTTAACCAAGGATAAAACTATTGTTAATAGTTAAGGTATATGTCATACACTATTGTACATAATAATAATAATAATAATATAATGACTATTAATTGACGAATTACTTATTGAATTATTTTTCATTTCTTGACAATGGATTGTATAATTATTTACTTATCTACCGCCGGTTCACAAAGTTGATGCTACCGAGAAGAACACGGCCAGAATCTTGGGAGTTACTCTTTTCAAAATTTTTTATTTTTATAATTTGATCAAGCGTCAAGGTAATGAAGCGACCATAGTTAGAAATAGATAATTTATCGCAGAATGAATCCAACAATCGTCTAGCTTCAACTTCAGTTTGTGTTGCGGACGGTGGACTGTTTTCCAATCTTTCAAATCTGACGCGGGAGCAACGAGCAAGTCATGCAGACTTCATTAAATAAGAATTTCTCGTAGTTGGTTTATTTACATTGGAATAGTTCGCTGGACCAATGACACCATAAATTAGTTGCAAGTCAATCTGAATTGCAGTGCCTGCTACTATTGCCTGTAACTGCTTAACGTGCTAAAAGACATGGAAATGAACCCCCACAGTGTGAGACATGACTTAACATGCGCTCCCCGGTAACCTAATTACTCCTCAAAGCTCGAAGATTTGCGACTTCATTTCCCTCGTAGGAAATCTCGGAGCTTTTGCAAAAAAGCTCGCCTGAGCCGAATCAAAGGCTATGCTAATTTGGGGCGCTATGGTAATTAGTAGCGACCTCTGTCGACGAGTGGATGAACTGATAATTTCGACGTCTATTTGCTGAAGGTTTTTGGGGAGTCGTTTCGAGTGTTTAGGTTGGGAATTGTGTTTTAGCGGGAAAAAGGAATGGAAAAAAATATGGTTGCCAGTATCTTTTTTTTTTGGGAAATAAAACACTCAGATTGTTTTATTTTGAAACAATTTGGCACATTTTCATCACCTTAAATATAAGTATTTTAATAGTTGTTACATAAAGGTGCAATAATTTGTTATTGTCAAGTGTGATAATAATAAATTATTATCTATACTATCTATCTAATAAATTATTAAATTATCTACTTTACCAACTAATTATTACGAAGTTAATTTGAATTTATGCCATAATTCCAACCATTATATTATACAAAGATTCTTCCAAAAGTTTTTTTTTTGCAAATTACTTTTCTCAATGCCTTGCACAAATTTAAATACAGAACGCCGTATCAGTAGCCGCCTTCTTTTAATTACGTCAAAATTTGTCTCCTAAATTGACAGTCTGAGATGCGTTTTTTAATTTTGGAATATATTACCGTTAATATTTTGAAACTTTCTGTTTGCTCTGTCGCTTCAGCTTTTTAATTTCCTATTTATTAATTCCGTCTTCGCGCCCTGTTAATATATTCCAAGCTCGTGTCCAAATTGAAAAGTTTGCGTTCTAAATTAAATACTCTCTGTTTGATTTTAATAATGGGGATGACCATAGGGATATGATTCTAATATCTAAATAACATTTTAAGTATTCTTAACGCATATTAGTCATTTGAATATTTTATGGTTGTTACTGCCACTACAATAATGTACTCGTATGTACCTACTGTGTAATAGAAAATAATATAAGAAATAGTATGTCCAGCCAAACTGCATGCTTTGACATTATGGTTGTTCATACTGTTTTTGAGTTGTTATCACGAGTCGCAACACTGGAAACGCATCCTTGTTTGTTGGTATGACACTTCTCAACAAATTCATTAAACAACTAGATAATATCTCAAAAACAATTAACCCTTAAACGGCTGAAGTTCCAATGTTAACAGCAATTATTTTTTTACACATCAAAAATTTGCCGTTGGACATCTAGCTAGGCCTCCGGTAAAAAAACGTTGTATCGTCGATGGCAGCGATACGCGCCGATCGGCCGCGCATAAATTTGCATTCGTTTCATAACCACTGAACGGGGGAATAAAATTAGACGCACATGCTTCGCTTTTTTTTTAAAACGGTTGTTTTTACTTTTTTCCCATGCAGCCAACGGTTAACCGAAAATTCGTCTTCGTCATTGGAATATCTTTTTGGTGTGTCCCTGTTTGATTTTTACTGATTTCTACATTTCGCTTTGTTTTGCTTAGCTTTTCTTGCTCTCTTTCGAAATGTACGAATAATTATGAAACCTTTACTTACTTTTCACCGTATATGTTGTTAATAGCAAATTACGAGTAATTAAATAATTATCATGTATATGAAGAGCTAAGAATCTGATAAGACGACTCACAAGTTTAGGTTATACATAATACCACTATAAATAAAATCCCAGAAGTCTGTCGTCATGGTTCTCCTCTAGGAATGGGAAGGGCAAGCGAGGCCATTGTTCATGCTAAACATATGCGGACTTTAAGACCTCACTTGTGTTTGAGAATATCTCGGAGAACTCTTGACGTAGGTTACCTTGAACTGACATTGTTGTGTGCCACTACAGACTTGGAACTCGCCTGAGAGCTATTACAACTTCATTTGGTGTCGTGTGCTATTTGTGTGTCTCTCATAAGCTAGGTGAACACTGGACTTTCAAAGGCTGAGGATGAGAAGAAAGGGATAGGTGCCTGTAGGACCTTTAAGTAGTTCGAGGACTGCGTGGCGTGTTGGTGAGCGGGTCTCAGGTTCAAATCCCGTCCATTATTTATTCATCGCAGATATATTGTTACATGATTGCGTTAATATGTAAGCTTATATTTATATAGCTTGAAAAACTGCAGCTTATACCATACCTACCATAAATCATAATCCCCTTGTATTTTCACGCCAGTAAAAACTTACACAGACGGGTTGCGTTGACCTTTACAGTCTTGCATTACAATTTACAATGTATTTGTTATGGCTCCGCATCATTGGCAAGGAGGTATGCAACACGTGTTAGCGCACGGCTGGTTTATCATTCTTCGAGGCATAAAAACATTTACCACTTGATTTACCATAAACAGTTACTACTTGATTTACCATAAACAAGCAGCACCATCTATCGGCTTGCAGGTGACAACCGCAGGTGTTTCTAAGAATAGACAGAATTTCAAAACAATCGATCTCTGTTGTAACAAGAAATGTAGTTTCTAACAACCATGTATGTCCCATGCATGTACCAGTTATGTCCCATGTAGATAATATGTGGTAAACCGACTGTCAACTACTCATCTAACAACATTCAGTAAGGTACCTATTCTTAATTAGTTTATAGTTGGTTTAGGCCAAACGAAAAGGCGAAAGGGCACGCAATTACAACAGCAATATTAGAGGAATCAGCAATGTAGGTACAACCTCCGGCCAATAAAAGATAACTCTACAGAACAAGAGAGAGAAAAAAGACAGATTTTATTGTTTTAAAGTAAAGCTGCATTGTTTAGAAGGTAGCTTGCTGCAGAAAACTTAAGACACGCATATTGGAAATGAGACTGGCTGAAAACCAGCGCTTCCCAGGGTTTCCCAAGTAAGCAATCAGCTGAGCCAGCTCCCATTGCCACAGATGCTTTTGGGATTGTTTTTCTTTTTAGTGTATAAAAATTGTAAAAATTGGTGGCAATAAACAGATTTTATTATTGTTATTGTTGTTTTAAAGATAATTCTTTCTGTTTTTTTAATTAAACAGTGTTATGATTCCGACGGGATTATTATTATTTTGCATTTAATTTTTACGGAACACCAAATGTCTTACCATATTGTGGAGTAACACTAAAACCTGAGCTGTGTTATGATAAATCTCTGGTTCATCCATCCATCCATATAAGCCTTTTGAGGTCCACTGCTGGACATAGACCTCTCCTAAACGATACCACTAAGATCGGTCCTGTGTCTTCTAAAACCATCGGTTTCCTGCCGACTTCTTCATCTTTGGTTGGTTGATGCGCAAATGGTGTGATAAAGGATTGGAAACTTATGCGTATTTTTTGCTATCCCAATAATGATTGAATTAAAATGGTCACCCAGAGTAATGCACCTTACTTCCTTAGGTACACTACATGGAAAAGAAGAAATGAAAGAAGGATTTTTAGAAAAAAAGGATCATTCTTTTTTTAAATAAAAATAATATTTGCCTTCTTTCGTTTTTACTATCGTATATAAATAAATGGGCAGCCTATGCTTAATGCTACTGGTTGTTAACATACTTTATTACTTAATTCTGAGCACGTATTACGGAATCACTAAATGAATTGTTATTTAATGTACAGCGTGTTTATCTTATTTGTAATTCAAAGCGGGAATACCTAACAGGCTTTGAATGAAGCAATTTACATGTTGAAGTCTCACTTGTATGGCTACATAGTGTCGCTATCCACCGCTAGATGGCGCAACCAGTCTAATATATTAATTTTATGTCGGAACGTCAGTTCGTCATAATTGTGATGATAATGTAAATAAATTATGTATGAACGAGTGCGATTATTAATATTTATAAATGTTAGTCACGAATAGCTTTCGGATAGTAAACTTACGTTGGGTCAGGTCATGGTTTTGGCTCCATTCATTACGCTAGTTGAAATTCGTGTTATAGTGTAGTGTAGATAATTATTTGCATAATGTTTGTGAATTGGAGGTTAATGATCGTTGTTCGAGGTAAAGTTGTCACAGTATTGCTCATAGTGCATAGCGCGTTGCTGACTGATATTGAGTTGGGCTGCGGTCCTGTTGTTTTGCCTAGGTATTTGAGTTTCATCTCTGTTGTTTACTGGCTTTTCTGTTAAAATATATTTCCTTCATTTAATAATATTGTAATGTAAACACTGCAAAATAACATAATGACCACTTGCAGTAGCGCCTTCTTGCATATGACACTCCTGTGTGTGTTGGTCCTAGAGTATTTATATACATAAACATTAAAAAAATACAAAATCTACATTTACAACCATGATCAGATTACAAATATTACCAGAAGCAATACTTGTTGACTAGATGCCTTTAATGTTGCATGCAAACATATAGTAGAAAGGATTTTAATAAATTAAATTGATAAGTTAGATGATAAGATAGATAAAAAATTTTATGACGTTCATTAAGCGTATACAAAATACCATATAATGAAAAATAAATGAGTCTGAAAATCTGAACATAATTTTGCTCACTGACGCATAAACCACTGAACGGATTTGAATGAAACTTGGTACTTAAGTAGATAATAACCTATTTTAACATGCAATATAGGTACTCATCCTAGAAATATGCTCCATATGGAATGCTTAATGTTTCTGTGCAAGTTTGTACACAACTACATTATTTCTCAATCTATGAAAATTTAAATTTGAGCTATTACTTAAAATTAAATAAATACGTGTCTCACCTTTTTTTTAAATTCTACCCCAAAGGCATAATTTTTATTACGAAAATATAATTCTCTAGGGCAGAAAGATCTACCGTAGTACGTCAATAATACTAAAAATGTTCATAGGCTGAAGTACAACCAATAGTCAGCCAATTTGTTAGTGGTGGGTTTCTCTTTTTTCGGGACCCCGTTGGATGTACACCAAGCAGCCTGATCCGCGGGTCCTAGAATAAAATACATATCCCAGATAACTATATTGCATAATTTTATACCAGAAAATATGTTCTTAAAGAAGAAAAAGTTTCCTTGATAATCCTGAAAATGTTCGATGGATTCCAACTGATCAAACCACGCACAGACCTCTAAGCCCGCTCAGAACGATATTTCCTCAAATTCGAAATTCACGCGGACAAAGTCGCGGGCAAAAGCTACTCGTAATTCAAAACCTAGATAACGTATTTAAGTTTAAACAAAGTTTTGTAGTAATAATTTTGAGATAAATATCTAATAACCGCTTCCGCGAGTGCAAACGGGTATGATCTCTGTGTACGCAAGCTAATGTATTCGCTGTCGCACGCGCCGTGAATAATTGAATTATAATTCTTTGCGACTATTTCATTTGTGTGCATTTCTTAGTGGAATGAAAGTGACAAGAGAAGAGTATCCATCTTCTTTGCAGCACTTATAGTAGGCAAAGTTAAATTTAGTTTTGCAACTATGACCCAACATTCTGAGTGGAGATCAACGAAACAAATTCAAATTCAAATTATTTAGGTATTTGTCTTAAGTACTTAAGACTGTGTAACTTAACCAATTCAGGCATACAAATATTAGCAATTACAATATAATAATTTCAATAATAATGTATTGAAAAATTCCCTACACGTCCCTATTAGTCCATGTTCAAGCAATCTGATCCCTATTTGAATTGATTTGATCCCTAACCATCTAAGTAGAGGTTAGAGAAACAGACGTAGACGTCTGTGGGTTGCAGCTATGCTTTGTCCTATTTACAGGACAGTAGACAGTTTGACGATGACAGTCGGGAGTTTTTAGGCTGCCCTATGGACTTGGCCTTGGGTTAACGGCTGTTATCTTGCTAAATCAAGTGGGACCTTTTTAACGTGCCTTCCAAAGCAGAAATAAGAGTACAAGAACGACCGATTAAAGAGGAGGTAGAATCTGTACACGCCTCACCCTGGCCAGTCTACTCCGATCCTCTGCTAAGTCCTATTTGAGGGCTTCTGTGTCACAGAGGTAGTAGTGGCCAGTGTCGCAATGGCAAACAAAACAATATTGAAGGTTCATTTACTCCGGTAGGAAACGGTTATGACCCAAGGGCACAGTACAGGCTTTCCCACGTCGATGCAAGAAAAATGTGAGCCAGCGGTACCGACATACGGACATTTCGTTCCTCATGCATATTTATAAGACGGCCCCTCGCTACGGTCCGCGCGTTGCGATACCGCGAGCGACAGATTGTAGATCTGATTGCTACTGCCCTCGTGTTACTATACCATTTTTACAGGTAGAAAACGAGCATGCGTGCGTCCATAGGCCCAGTGACTCGCTCGTTCCGGTTCTCTTTTATCAGTGTTAGGTGCGTCGCTTGAAGAACCAACTTGTTTGCCGTAATATTTCACATACCAACCGTTCCATTTATATAAGGTTCCACGTAAAGTTTTAAGCCTTTGATATCTCTCTGGACATTTCAGAGGTCCAGATACTGTGGTATCCGGAACGCAGCCAAAATTTAATATATTTTTGTCTGTGGTTTTTGTCTCTGGCATCGTTAGGGCTCGAATAAAAAATTGCTACTGGATTCAACGATCTGTAGTTTTATTACTATGTTCTATTACTATGTTAGAAATTAATAAAGTAAATACCAGTGTTTAAATTAAAGACACAATAGATACTACAATAGACAAGACCCTATGAAAATACAAATTTGTGTATTGTAAGCAATTTAATAGGTAATTAATTTTGGAATATCAGCATGTTCGATACATGTTGACAAGTTCCAATTTTTTTTTTAAATTACGTATATTAAGTTAATATTATTATACTCTTTCACCATATAACGGGACTACTCTATTAGTATAAGCACGCCATGGCAATTTGTAACAGTGTAATAGTGCGTCGCTTGACGAACCAACTTATTTGTAGTAATATTTCACGTACCAACCGTGTTACGTAATTATGGTTGCTGTTAAATTCCCGTAAATTAATTCAGAACAATAACAAATCACCTAAATACTTAAGTAGCGTCGATAGCCCAATGGATCGCGTCGATTCAATGTGCTCGAAAGAGTTAAGCGACGACGGGCGCGGTCGGTTTGTGGATGGGTGACTGCTAGTGGCAAAATTTCATGGACGCTACCGTGCTTCGGAGGGCACGTAAAGCCGTCGGTCCCGGTTCTTTTCAATGCTTGAATCAGTCTTTAAGCCTTGTCGAAGACCTTCGGGTGGCTTGAGAACATTTGACACTGGGTTGGCCACTAACCCATCCACCTCCAATATTCTAAATATGTATTTCACTTATTATTTCTACAGGGCTATACTTCTTAGTACTTTCATGGGGCTAGACAAAATAGGTCTTCGAGAATCCAATTTTCGTAATATCCATAAGTAAGTAGTAAGTTCAACAAAAATAAGTCTCAATTTAAGTTAAATGACTAAAACTAGCTATACTCGATGGAATTATTCATGATTACTCACTCGTTCTAAAATTAGGAAGTAACTACTTTCAAAAAGTAAGGATTTTCCAGTTTTCCCCTACACTGCAAAAATGGTGCAAAAAAGATGGATGGATGATGAATGAATGGTTGTAAATCTTTGTAGACAGTAGCCATCTTGTGCAGTCTTCATGCAAAACAGTCAACCCGTAATAGTCCATGTTCCACAAGGGCCGCAACTCGTCGGACCGGTGCTATAATTACCCCATGTTTTTGCGTACCTTGGCACTTCGGATTGCCTATAAATAATGTGTACTAGACGGTTGACAGGAATCGAACCCTGCACCGCTGCTAAAAGGTTGTAGTAAAAACCTGGAGGATGCAATATTTCATGTAAGTTTTGCAAATAGCGCGCTGACAGCTCTTGCTGGTCGACCGCCATGGTTTTTAATGTTAAAGTATAAGGTGTTTATCGACATGCATGTCAGCTGGTGTTGTTGATGATGCATTTTGTTTAAAAAAAACTGTTTTTAAACAAAAATTATAAATATCTATTGTTGTGATCCAAGGCATTATTTAAGTCTTTTATGCCGCAGTCTGAACAGAATCTAAAGGTTAGGTATTTTAAGAGCGCCTGGAATAGTACAAGATTTCAGCTGTGAGATAATTGTTTTTTAAACAATGTTGTTCTGATTGGAAGGTTTTTGGGAGTGGTTTCCATTTACACTTTCTACAGGTGACCATCGTGATCTTCAAGTATAGCAATGCATGTATGACCGACGGGACCAGAGATTTGAACGAAATTCTTATTTTCAAGACCTAACATAATTTTCATGGGCAGCAGCAGTCACTCATCCGAGTGGTGCTTGCTTGTATCCTACAACTTATAAACGTCCCACTGTTGGGCAGCGGTCTCTTCCAAAGCTAGAGGTCAAGAGCATACTCCACCACGCTGCTCTTATGCGGTTAGGTGGATATCTTCCTCGTATTCTATCTTAAATCAATTCATTGACAACATCACTCCTGAATTTTATCCTATCCTTGTCTTTTATCCGCTAAAGGCACGCATGGTTGATGCAATACAACCACTCACCCGTGAAATGTTTAGAATCTTACAATAGACTTGTATACCCTTTCCCTTCGAGAAACCTAAGCGATGTTAACAACAGTGAGCACTTAGCATTGATTCTTTGTTAGTTCTTTTTACTTACTGGTAGTTATGTCCTTTTAATACGGCCTTCATGATTGTAGGTGTCGGGGTTAAAGCCCAGTGGATATCGAACTCGCCTCTCACTCGAGCTGTCACCTGCTGTAACGGTGATGGGAAAATCGTAATGAAACCTGCGTGCTAAAGAGTTTTCCTGTTCTCAAACATGTGAAGTCTGCCAATCCGCACTTGACCAAGTGCTCCACCGCGCGATGGACTAAGGGTTAACCTCTCTCATTCCGAGAGAAGACCCGTGTCCAACAGTGAGACAATAATTGGGGACAGGGGTTGTGGTCTTCGGAATGTTCGAGCTTCGGTGATGTGCAAGTTGTATTAGTAGGAATTTATATCAGACCGTATCAGGTAGCGTAGGTAGCGTCCACAGTTCAATGGCTCGCGTCAATTCAATGTGATCGACAGGGTTAAGCAACGACGGGCGCATTTGGTTTGTCGAAGGGCAGTGGAAAAATTTCATGGGCGCTATAGTATTTCGGAGGGCACGTTAAGCCGTCGGCCCCAGTTGTTATCAATGGTAAGAACAATTGTTAAGCCTTGTCGAGGACCTTCGGGTGGCCACTAGCCCCTTCACCAATCCGGATAGGAGCAGCGTGGTGGGTTATGCTCTACACCTTGCGCAGCTATGTCTGTAGGGGCTCGTGTCCAACAGTACGTCTATGGGTTGTTGCAGTATATCAGACCGTGTACAGGTTCTACCAGGTGTCATGTGTGAAAAAAGCGGGCAGTGTAACGTATTCGGGGCGGCCGGCGTCAGCGGGCGGAAGGAAGCCGGCGATCGGGCGATACATACATTTGCATACGTTACGCGCCGCGCCGCACTAGCTCACCTTACTCATAATCCGTTTGTTTGTTATCTTAATAATTATATGAGAAACGGTGATAACTGCCTGTTCAGTACATAAATGAACATAGATAGGAATTTAACGTCGCGTCACGTAAAATGTAAACAGTGTAAAAGCGGCCATTGGCATTTGCTCGGAGATCCTTATATGTCATGGGTGGTTTTATTCTTTCTTCTGCCTGCCAGTTCTAATTTTATATTCATTTTTTTTTAAATTAATTATATTTAATGTATGTACCTACAGAAAATCAGTGTTGCGGTGTTATGTCGCAACTGGGCTGAGTGCAGACCCATTTGCAATTTTTTTTAGCAAATAAATTCTTTCTTCTTAATTAATTTTTAAGTGGAAATACAGTCGTTTCAATATATATTAAGTTTTATTGCACATAGCCTAACGTACTTTGCTGGCTAATGTTTATTTCTATGAAAGGCCTGCGACAATTAACTCGCATTAAGGTCATGGCTGGACAAACATTTTCATTTCATAACACAACATCACACCTGTATTTCCCTAAAGGGTAAGCAGGGGCACACCTCTGTACTTCACTCAAGTATAGCACTCAATGTGATATTGGTTATGCCAGGGGTCGTGGGTTCGAAACCCACTCAGGACAAACATTCGTGTGATGAACACTTGTGTTTATTCTGTGTCTGGATGTTAATATTGTCTTGTTAAAAATGTATTTGAAAATATCTATGGATGTGTATCAGTCTCTGACACCCATGGTACAGGCATGGTCGTGTCTTTATTTATTTACTAGTGGACGCCCGCAGCCTAGCTCGCATGGAATTAGACGAAATAGTTTTGTTTACACCTAGCATAGAGTAAGGACCAATATTATGTAGCCTATGTCACACAATGAAGATGCAGCTTACTTAATGGTGAAAGAATTTTTGAAATCGGTCCAGTAGATTTTGTGTGAAAACATTACAAAACACATGTTTCCTCTTTATAATATTATTATAGATTTAAAGTACGAAGCAATTGGGATTCTTTTTCAGTTTATACATACAAACCAATTGGACTATTGAGGCTAAATGTAAATTGAACAGAGAACTTAGGCTTGCGTTGTTATGTGTGTTCTGAGCGTCATAAATTTCCATCCACCCACACGCCAAGACTGAAGCAAGTGTGAAAATCAGTGAGACGATTAATCGATGCAACGACTCGACCGGAGCTTTGACTATCGAGAGATTGGCTATCGATATTGATTTTGAATGGCCTTGGTATGTTTGGAACAGACAGATTAATGTCTTTGTAGTCTTATATATGTTTTCTAGTGGATGCACGCAGCTGCGCTCGCGTGGAATTAGACATAACAATAGTTTCGTCTACACCTAGTAATATTATATAGCCTATGTCACTCAGTGAAGATGCAGCATTCTAATGGTGAAAGAATTTTTGAAATCGGTCCAGCAGTTTTTGTGTGAAAACATTATAAGCAAATGTTTCCTCTTAAATTATTAGTATAGAAGTAAGTAGTATAGGCAATTTGAATTTTGATTTGGCAATGTGTGGTGCCAGTAATGACATACGGATCCGAGACGTGGTCTTTATCGTCGGCCTCTTCTACAAGCTCAAAGTCATTCAACGCGCTATTCTCCGTGTTTTGTGCTGCTACTGTTTTACGTTTAGATCCCATTTGGTGAGCTTATTACACCGGGCAGTCCGGGCACATTGCAGATTCCGAGTTACATTATAAAAATGTCAAGTAAGAAACACCCAATAATACTTTGCCTGACCTGGGGATCGAACCCTAGGGCCTCTAGCCTTAGCATTGGTGCTTGCGACCACTAGAACAACAAAGCAGTTATTTATAAGGATAAACATCGACAAAAATATCACAACACTATTTAAAATGCGTAACGCAGGACGCAGCCACGCATATCGAAAAAACTTGTATTTATCAAATGAATATTTAGCACTGAAACTGTAACGTGGATGGAGTTGCATAAAAAGTGAAAATATGCGGTCAAGCCGGCGAGGCTGCCTCCAATCTTCAACAATAACTCGCCTATTTTACACTTCATGTATCGACTTGTATTTTTTAATTAGTTTGACATACCAAATTGTGCCAAATGCTGTTAAAATCTAGCCAAAAGACTAATTACTTATTAGTCATAAAACATCCAAAAAAGCTGGGGCTGCATCCGATTAGGCTCAGTTCCTCAAGCGCCGATAATCTTTTAGATGATTATGAATTTGCGGTGCTTGCAGTAGAAACTTTAGGTCCTTGGTCGGCTGATATGAAGACTTTCATGAAAGTCTTGTCGACTAAGCTCATTTTCGTCTCAGGTGACCTGAGGGCTGGCAGCTTGCGAGGCTTATTATTATTTGTAGGACGGGGGTGTGGGCAGTTAGTTATGCTCATAAGCCACTGCGACCTAAAGAGATCTATGATCATCCATCAGCTTTTTGAGGTCCACTGCTGGACATAGGCCTCTCCTAAATGACACCACTCCGACCGGTCCTGTGCCTTCTGAAACCAGCGGTTTCCCGCCGTCTTCTTCAGGTCGTTGGATGATATACAGTGCCTTTTTTGTAAATAATTAGTTTTCCTACTAAAAATACACATTATTCAGCACGGCATATATCTATAGTATGAGATAATTGGACCTCATTTTATCAATCAATAATATATGTATAATAGGTTTCTCAGATATCTAGAGCGTACTAAACCAGGATTCACTGTAAAATTCTTTGCGTGCCTGGGACTTGAACGCGGACCCCCTTGCGAGATGTCGCCCGGGATTCGGCAGACGAGAGCTCGGACCGTACATCCAGTTACACCGGGGAATACGACGTTGTGTGCACAACATTGTACATGGGTGTTGACGTCGTTGGACCTTCTGCGACGAGCCTGTCATGGGCATAGCACTGGAAGGCACCGGTGCATGACATAGATCCCGGAGCCCTCCACAAGCTGATGAAAGCCACCGAGGGGGTACAGCAGCACTAAGCACATCAAAGATACCAACAGGATTCCAGCCAACAATAGACCGGGACAGAGGTATAACTCGCAAACTGTAAAAACAATATCGCTATCTGAAGCGTGTTATTTCACGTCCCGCACGTGTGGACCAGAGCAAACACGCGCAGAGGGACTGCCGATTAGAAAATGCAGCCTCCAAAGAACATTGTTGGAGAATAAACTATATAATTAAATGTATCAGGCGTTACTTTGCGGAACTCCATTATAACAAACCAAAAATTAATCTATTTTGCAACTAATCCGCGAACAAAAATGTATGGTGATGTATGTATACCTTCATGCACGCAGCACCTCCCTCCCTCCCACACAGGAAAACATGCACATGTGATCAATATATAAACACACCAACACGTGTTTCGCCCCAAAACAAGGCATCCTCAGGCTACTTGCCCTGAGGAGAATCTAGAATCTAGAATCTACGACGGTTAATCGCAAAGTCTACTAACTATATAATTTATTTTATTTTATTTGTAACTTTATTGTAAACCTTAAAATAGGGTTTCACAAAGGGACCATCAGTCGACCGATGGCGAGGTGGTCACAAAGTAGAGGTTGTGGCGACGTAGGACGCGAGCCATTGGGCTATGGACTGGGTGGTAGTTAATAACGGACTTTTCAGTACTCTCACGCCTCTGTAATATAATCTGTGGAGCACAGAGCGACGCAGGCCGGCGCGGCGCGATTACCGCGCCACCTGTCACCTTTCCCACAGAATTTATAATTGAAGCCCGGATTGTGCGGGATCGCTTTAATTGTATTCACGAACACCCGGATTTGCCCACCGTGTTTTATATATACCTACCACCCGATCAGTTGAAACAAGGCTCTGTCTACCACCTATGGAATTAATTATTCAATTGACTGATTGATAATTAAATTAAATTTTAAATGTCTGCGTGAAACTGTTTTAAACGCCTCTGTTATGGATTACATTGTCATGATCTATACTAATATTATAAAGAGGAAAAATTTGTTTGTAATGTTTTCACACAAAAACTACTGGACCGATATCAAAAATTCTTTCACCATTAGAAAGCTGCATCTTCATATAGGCTATATAATATTACTAGGTGTAAACGAAACTATTTTTATGTGTAATTCCACGCGAGCGAAGCTGCGGGCGTCCACCAGTAGTAGTTAGTTTATCGTTTTTTTACAGGTTTATCGAAATAACAATGTCTACCGATCTATACAAATTACGAGCCTCTTTATACAACTTTAAACACCACGTAGATAATAATACTGGCCATTTCTGTTCCTGCGCTTCGATAATAGCAAATAGGGATGTTTTCAAGGCTTGTCACAGTTGTCATGGGCGGCACGGTGTTAATGCATGCTCGTTTGCTATCCGTGCTAGACGCATCTACATATTTTTTCGAGTATCACCATGACGGCTCAATGTGTGACCTAACTAAGGACGTAAGGACAAGGCACATTACTCAGCTTACTTAGCATGTATTCAAATTTCTTTTCTTGTTCTTCTATTTTTGTTTGACAGAACATAATATTTTTTTTATATCAAATTCATTAAATTATATTTACCTTATTAGTCTAGTCAACAAGTGCCTTTTAGGTCAAAATTTTTGCGCCTTCTCCGAAAATTATGATTGAGGTGTCATTCGATTCGGAATGGCATGTAGATAGTTTTTGAGAAAATGCGAAGCCCGCTCGCAAAAATTGCAATAGTTACAAACAATTAAGTGAAATAAAAAAAGGGGGTTTCGTATTTCGTTAATATCTCGAAAACTATTTGAGAAAATTTAAATTTGAAAAAAGATTCAAAAAGAGGAAGAAATTTCCTTAATTTTAATTTTAATTTTTGCGAGCGGGCTTCGCATTTTCTCAAAAACTATCTACATGCCATTCCGAATCGAATGACACATCAATCATAATTTTCGGAGAAGGCGCAAAAATTTTGACCTAAAAGGCACTTGTTGACTAGACTATATATATCATTTATTTTATTTACTTAGCACGCGTTGCAAGCAACAAAAGTTGGTATTAGGATTTATAGATTTGTTAAGATTCCGAGCGATATCTACAACGAAATCTAATCTATAACCATAGGTCCTATGGTATTAGACACAAAAATGACGCAGATACTCACTTTCCACGCCACAATCTTGTAAGTCTTCCGTAAAACCGAAACTAACCGTGCCATATTCAAATGCATCGTGACTCACTCTGACATACTCAACTCTGTTACATCGGTATTAGAAGAAAATCGTTTCATAGAAAATGGGAACTAATTACATGTGGGGACACGACATTAGATGCTTAAGGAATTTTGAACACTATTTCTCGTATTGTAGAGTTTAATTTGTATGTGACAGGGATTGTCTATGTACACATTAGTGGCTAACGATGTGACGTCACAGGGGTGGCGTGCGGTTACATACAGAATTGGTGTATCGACCGTAATGCATTGTATGTAGTTATTAAGCACGTGGACTGTGACGGCAGGATGTGTTGCTTTGTTTTATTTAACTGCGGCTGAATATAATGACTATACTAGCTTTACGCGCGACTCTGTACGCGTTAAATCGTTTTCCGTGCGGGAATACTACTAGGCACTTCCATTAATCAACTAATGTTCTAATTAACTCTCTCAACTAATTCGACTAACCATCCCAGTCCCTAAATGAGTCTTGTTCAAAGTCAGTCACAGTTGTCATGGGCGGCAGCGGATGGCTGGTGCTGCAAGCTCGTTTGCTATCTTATATCCATAAAAAAACATGCTTCATTTTACGACCATGGGTTGTTTAAAATATAAAAGGAATCATTAGTAATATTACTGAACTTAAAATTTAACTGGAGATACTTCGCACCAAGAGCTTCTATCGTTTAAGCTGTCATTTATTTTATAGAATGCTTTATTAAGGAGGTTTTGTTAAATGTTAGATTTAAATTTATTTTCAGTGAGACAAGTAATATTTTCAGGTATTTTATTGTAGAAGCGAACACAATTCCCCATAAACGATTTTCATTCTTTACTTAATCTAGAGCAAGTACAATCAATTTATCTTTATTTCTTGTTAAAGTTACATACACTATTTTTAACAAGCAAATTATGATTTTTGCGTACATACATATTGCTGTCGAAGATCTATTATCTCTATGAGACTATGCTTCTCAAGTTATCATACAGGTGATTTGATTGAGGACATTTTTTGTCTCTCTCTCTCTCTCTCTTGTCATCTCTGAAATGACGGGGAAGGTAGCAGGGGCCGCCATCGCCCCGGTCCGTCCCTCCAGGGGCCTTGCAGATCGGTTTTGGGAGGGGCCCACGCCGATATCTATCTGCATGTCAGTAAGATGACAGACTGTACGAGCCGCAGTCTGCCATGCTCGGCTCAGTTCAGGGCTAAGCAAGCAAGGGAAGCACCGGTGCGTTCCGTAGGAGATCCCGGAGCATCCATACATGTGCTAGAAGGCTGCTGAGGGGGTTTTAGTGAGTAGATATCTCACATACCCCGGCTTCGTCCCCAGAGTGGTCGGGGATCTTTCGAAGATTTCCCCCTCGCAAAAACAAAAAGACTGAAGTGACAATAATTGAACTCTCAAGGACATTCTACTATAATTAATTGTATCAGGCGTTACTTTGCGGAACTCCATTATTACAAACCAAAAAATCAATCTACTTTGCAACTAATCCGCGAACAAAAACACAGGAAAACATGCACACACCAACACGTGTTTCGCCCCAAAACAAGGCATCCTCAGGGTATGTAAGTAGACTGTACCTACGGCGCAAAGTAGATTGATTTTTTGGTTTGTACATTCCACTATGACTACACTTAAGTCTCAAATGGGTCGAAATGCCCTCGACTGCCTGGAAGCCGTCATTGGCCTCAATATCGGAGGGATCTGCGCAATTTGTTAAATAACAGTGCGTCCAGCGGCCAGCCATTGTTCGGCGTGTGAACCCACCGTGAAATGAACTGCGGCACCTGGGCACACTGACTGGGCGTGGGGCTGGTACATACGCGTATTGTGTAGGCTCCGGTCGCATTCGACACATGCAAACCATACTAATATTCATTCATCATCATTCATCACAACCCTTTATTTGTCCCACTGTTGGGCACGGGTCTCCTCTCAGAACGGGAGGGATTAGGCCTTAGTCCACCACGCTGGCCAAGTGCGGATTGGTAGACTCCACATGCCTTCGAGAACATTAGAACTCTCAGGCATGCAGGTTTCCTCAGATGTGTCCTTCACCGTTAGAGCAAGTGACATTTAATTAATAAATCGCACATAACTCAGAAAAGTCATTGGTGCGTGCCGCTTGGGTTTGAACCCGGACCGCTCGAGTGAGAGGCGAGTTCGATAGCCACTGGGCTGTCACCGCTGTACTAATATTATAAATGCGAAAGTAACTCTGTCTGTCTGTCTCGCTTTCACGCCAAAACTACTGAACGGATTTAAATTAAATTTGGTACACTGATAGAGCCTGAGAAAGGACATAGGCTACTTTTTAATTGGAAAAAAGTGTTGTAAAGGGTTGAAAATACATACGAGTGAAGTTAAATAAGAGCTTTTAAAATAGGCTGTAGGGCGCCACGGTCGGGAGCGAGTAGACGACAGGCCGCTCAGTGGCGTGCCTGGGACAGGCCTGAGTGCAGACTGTTGTAGTACAGTCTGAGACATTGTGTGCAGACTGTACTACAGTCTGTCACAGAGAAAGATAAATTACTACTTAAAAAGATTTGAGTGACCCTGACCATACAAATCCCGACCGGACAGTGTTTATTTCGCAGATACATTTGTTCTCGGGTCACGTATGTTGTTTTCTGTTTGCCCGTCTGCTTTCACATTGTGTTGTTTTCTGTATGCGTGCCCGCTACAATTCAATGTAATCGAATGAGTTAAGCAACGACGAGCGCGGTCGATTTGTGGATGGGTGACCGCTAGGTGCAAAATTTCATGGACGCTACCGTGCTTCGGAGGGCACGTAAAGCCGTCGGTCCCGGTTGTTTTCAATGCTGGAAACAGTCGTTATGCCTTGTCGAAGACCTTCGGGTGGCTTGAGAACATTCGACACTGGGTTGGCTACTTACCCCTCCGCCAATCCGCATTGGAGCTGCTCTAAACCTCCCGCAGAAGTCTGTGGGGGAGACCCGTGCCCAGCAGTGGGACGTCTATGGGTCGCAGCGTGCCCGCTACACTGACCTAACTAATACTGGCATACCGCAGGCTGTGTGTTCAAATTTTATCTTATTTAAAAAAACAAGCTATATGAAACCTCACTCGAATCGATGCCCAGCGTTCTGTGTCTGTAATTTCCGTCCTGCGCCCACGCATGGTACCAGCCAACGATCGCTGCGATTTGTGTGTGGGCCGATGCGTGAAATGAACGCGCGGCCGTCGCGCCCACCGCACCGCGGCGCGACGCCATCGCTGACAGTCACGGGGTGGTAGACCCTGGGTACAGTTCGCCAGAGAACTCTCTCGCCTCGAACAGAGACTACTCGATAGAAAATACGCAGCTGCTGGCACTTAAGCCAACGTGCTTACAATACAATACAATATAATTTATTGCACCAGAAAAAGAACAGAGGAGAACACAGTTAAGAAAAAGAAGATTTGCAAAAGGCTGTCTTATTGCTTTATAAGGTTTTAACGTAAATATCAAGGTGGTAGAATCTGTTACCTAAAAGCTCTTCAGAGAGACTTGAAGACTTCAGACTTTGGCTGGAAGAAAATGTAATTGTTTATGTATTAATTTTAGTGTAGGTACAAAGAAGACTTAATAATAATAATAAAGGGCAAGAACTGACCGAGTGAGCAGTTATTTACTAGTTAACTGACTTATTACACCCACCACCAAAATCCCTTCTTTGTCCCCATTTTGGGCACGGGCCTCCTCTCAGAATGGGAAGGATTAGGCCTTAATCCACCATGCTGGCCAAGTGCGAATTGGCAGACTTCACATTATAACACCCAATAAATAATAATTTTAGTATCACTAACTCTTCCTACCTACTCTTAGTACTCATACCTACTAAAAAACTGACCAACTGATGTTCCTAATAACATCATTTACTATAACTAAAGAATAACTCTCCCAGTCCCATTTGTATATATTTCAAGCTTCGCAACGTCATTGGCGGCATCTGATAGTTATTTCTGCGTGCTCGTTTACTATCTAACATCTGGATAAAAATAAAACCGAAATAAAAAAAATATTTAATCACTTTCAAAATCAAACGGAATATCAAAAACTACACGACCATAGATCTAGAAACAATTAGTTAGGTAAGTTAGTTCTCGTGGGCGATTTGTTAAAGCTCAGCACGTGATCGCGATAAGCGGTAGCCACTCAAAACTCGCAATAATTGCTCGCCGGCAGAGCGCTGAAAAAGCGGTGAAACCTCAAACAATGATAATGTACCTACCTCATGTATAATTTATCAACGCATTAATGAGGCAAGGTCGTTTGAATTTATTTCCTTTGGCAACGTCAGCGGGTTGCGTTCGCTGTTTACTATTTTTAAAACGTACGGGCATTTTTAAGTAGGAACATCGTGTTTTTATTACATAAAAAAAATATACCGCTATTGACTTAGATAAGAACCACGCGCGCAGTTCAGCTACTCCATAACAGATGGCGCTGCAAGTCTCGCTTGTCTAGTCTGGAAAAGTTGTGAAGTTGTTTCAGCTATAACCATGTAAATGCAAAGCGTACACGTTTCAGTAAAACTTTGTTTCGTAAAACTACGTCGCTTGTCTTACAATTGGAACTGACGTAGTTTTACTACGCAAGTAGTGGTTCCATTGAACTGTGGCCTCGGTTTTGCTTACGTTTAACAAATTTATGACTTATTTAAATTCGAGGACAAGTAGACAAGACTCGATAAAGCAAATTGTGTTATGAAACAGAATACTGGAATCAAGCCAATCAAAGATTTTCAGCGGCCGTGTTCCCCTCGTTAATTAAAACGACAAAAACAAACCCGAGAGTGGGCTCAAAATACAGAGCAAATTATCGGGCTCTGGCCACCTTAATTAATATTTTCCATTATCCGATTGCGAAGTAAATGGAAATCACTACAACCCTTCCCCTAACGTCGGGGCTGTAGTCATATTCCGTACATTACAATCGTTATCAAGTGACGTTCGTCCGCTCATACCTACATTCCATTTCCGTGACGCCATTGCGTGTGTGCGTGAGGTTTTCCCGCGCGATTGTGTGCGTACCCGCCGTCCCGCTCACTCCGCAGCGCCGGGCCGCCGTCTCTTTCACCCAACGTCACAGATAACACAGACGCGTATAGGCTGTTTAGAAGTCCATTATTGTGTACTTAGCGGTGTTTTGTAAATGTTCTCGTTTGCGAATGTTTCGGTATTCGAAATTCAAAAGACGGATTGTTCTCTAAATTTTGACGCGCCGTCCGTTAGAAGGAACCACGTTTTGTTATCTGTGGAATGTCTGGCGCGCGTACGTTGGGAAATTAGTGGAATGTCGTCACCCGCTGAGGCGTGGAAATTTTCACGAGTTTTTTACGAGCACCTAATATGAATATCGCCATAAATCGCTTACTGAAATTTATTGCGTATATCGCGTTGATACGTTATGATGTCTGTTTAGCTGTTAATTTATATACAACAGAGGTAAAGGGCTGTTAAATGAAATACATTTAGGACAATATAAGACGTTAAATACTATATTTATTTATCAATTGGATTTGACGAAACTAGATATCGTTACTGATTTACGAGTCAACGACTCAATTCATATGGCAGTGCTGTTTATTTATGTGTAATATAATTGAATGCTAATAAGGCGCAGAGTGAATGAAATCACTTAGTGTAGTGATTAGCATAGCAAAAAATACATAGGTATCTACTATGGTAGGTAGGTATCATCTCATGATAATAAATTTTAATAATTCTCATATTTAAATGAGGCCTCGTGTCATTCGCCTTTAAATTATTTACTTTTAATTATTCGTAGATTATTAATTTTATTAGCATAATTTCTAGTTCAGTTAATTAGTTATCAGACATTATCTCTTAAATTATTTTAAGTAAATTATGTTTTATAAAATAAACGTAGATTTTGTTATAAATATTTAATTGATAATGAACAAACAATTTTTTTTTATTTCATTAATAGACAGCTCTTATCTTTAAATATCGGGTATAATAATATTATGTTAAAATAATATTTATTATGGCTATTTAAGCTCAATTAACGTCCAATTCATGCCGTAAGAACGTAACATTCCAGTATTGGGTTTGATTGAAACCGAACTTTAGTTAGGCTTCAATACTGGCTGGTATTGTTTGTCAATAAAAAATGTAGAATTTGTGTGACATGTAGACCGGAGCGAAGCAGATCCATAGCGGCGAGTTATCATTGAATGACCAATCATACAGAATGGATGGAGGCGGGCGGGGGTGGGGGGAGGGGGGGAGTGGGGGAGGTGGGCGGCGCCGCGCATGCGTCCCGTTGCCAAGACGACGGCACGTCGCACGGCCGGTGTGTGCGTGCGCGGTGGACCGGGATGTCTTGGTCTTTGAAACTGTTTAGCTGTCGTCACGTGTGGCTCCATGTAGAAATCGTTGTAACATTTTAAGTTTATGGTCAGTTCTGATATCAGTTATTCATGTAGTTTTTGTTCTCAGTTAAATCTACGAATTTCATCATATTTAGGTAAGCTTGACAGCAGATGAAATGAATGTGTTATTCATAACTGCGCAGTAGTGTAACCATGACCTAGTTTAGTAGCTGATAAATGTCCTGTGGTTCATTTCAATTGACTAAAAGTAAATGTTTTCTATTTGTCGATATAATTAGGAACATTCAAATTCAAAAGGAAAATGTAGAGCATTTGAATTTACGTGTAATTGATGCTTGGCAACCATTTATTACAAGTATTCGATATGTATCGTGTGTTAATGTGTAAGCTGAACTCTCTCTATTTTAATCGTGTTTTGTAGCCAGTTTCTTACACATTCATTGTTTATATTTGATCAAACTACAATCAACTTCAGTGTAAACAAACAATCGTGTCATATGAATTTTCCTCATGCCCTTAAACGTTAATTACGTGAACACTTTTCAAAGCAACCCAACAAACCAAGTTTAAACGTCACACCGTAAAATCGAACATAAACTTTTTACTGCCCCACGCATACAAAGCACAACCAATACGTCACAGCGTCTCAACACTGCTCGGTCGCGCTACACCGACGCGACGTACTTGCACCGCATTCCGCACACACACGCGCGCGCACACACGCGCGCGCACACACCGCCGCACACATCCTTCTACGCCCAACTGACTATCTATTTTTATGTATACTATGTCCGTACTCCGTACGAATTCCTCTGAGACCTGAATTTTACAAGGGAGTATTTCTTTTGAAAGCAAACCTTTGGTTGTAAACCGCTCTCAACCGTTATAAAAGGGAGTCACTGCTCTTTGTAGTTTGCATCCCGCGGGCGTTATCGTGGATGATGAGGTATTGTGGGGTAACACAACGAGGTGGCGACTAAGCCTGGAAGGCTTTGAAGTGGCTGAGTTGAGTAGGCTTTAAAGGTCGCGCCTACGAAGCCGCCATTTCAAAATTCTATCGACTCTACATTTTATTTTTTCCGAAGATTCGATGTGACTGTAAGTTAAGATTAAAAAGCTACATTATATATATTGCATACCGACTTAGTGCGGATTAGGATATAGAATGTATCAATATTAGTACGTACTTAGCAAATAAATATTTTGCATTCGCATCAAGGAGGTTAAATTGTGTTTTTGTAGGAAATCTCGGTGGGGTGTTATAATTAATAAACATCTATGTTTAAGAGTTAAAGAGAAAATTTATCTCTAAAATAAGCTATCACTACAAGATTTAGTCTTCCGGATACAAAACCATCGTGAAAGGAACATCACAAAACAGTAAAACACATTGACATTGAATTAATCTTTGTAAATGTGTCAAAATAAATGAAAAAAATCATGGAATTAATAAATAAAGCATTTTATGTTTCAATAGTTAACTATCCGCAAGTTGTCAAAAATGAACGCACTCATCAAATGGCGGAACAACGAACTTTTTCAACCTGAACCGTGTCCTTTCAACCTGAGCAACCTCAATTAGGTGGCTTGAGAACATTCGACACTGGGTTGGCCACTAACCCCTCCACCAATCCGCATTGGAGCAGCGTGGTGGTATGCTCTAGACCTCCCGCAGCAGTCTGTGGGGGAGACCCTTGCCCACGTGGGATGTCTATGGGTCGCAGCGAACCTCAATTAAGGCTGCCCAGGACATAACGTATGGCCTGTACAAGCCAATCAAGCAAGGCTAGGCGCGTAAGCTAAGCCACTTAAGGGTCCAAAAAGCGCGAGGAACCAAAAAAAATCTATGGGTCGCAGCGAACCTCAATTAAGACTCCCCAGGTCATAACGTATGGCCTGTACAAGCCTATCAAGCAAGCCCTGCTAGGCGCGTCACCTGATCCAAAGGGTCCAAAAACCGCGAGGATCCAAAAAAAATCGATGCAGGAGCCAAATAAGAGGCATTGCGAAGGTCACGGCCCATCGATCCGGCGTAGAAAGTGAGTCCGCTACTACTAACACCGACCCGTCGGCTATGCAGCCTGAATTAATCGCGCATATATTTGAATACATTTGAAGCGGCGCAGTTGGGCTTGTGTCGTCGCCCCCTTAAGTTTTAGCCATTTTGTTGGTATGCAACGATCTGATCCTGGCACTGTAGGCCAGTAGCGATATGGTGGATAGCTTGGCTATCGAATTCGTCTCTCATGATATGGGGGTTCGAATCCGAGCGGACGCAATAAATTTCTAAATTACGTTCGATTTTTGATTGAGCCGATGACCAGATATAGTCTATCGTGACTTTAGAGCTTAGCTTAGTAGGTAATTATTGTAAATTGGCCGCACCCGTGTAGGATTAGCTATATAGGATTAGCCATATACGTCCCACTGCTAGGAACGGGTCTCCCCCACAGAAAATGCTGCGGGAGGTCTAGAGCATACTCCACGCTGCTCCAATGCGGATTGGTGGAAGGGTTAGTGGGCAACCCGGTGTCGAATGTTCTCAAGCCACCCGAAGGTCTTCGACAAGACTTAACGATTATTTCCACCATTGAAAACGACCGGGACCAACGTCTTTACTTGCCCTTCGATGCACGGTAGCTTCCATGAAATTTTGCCACTAGTGGTCACTGCCACTAGCGGTCACATTTAAGTAGTAGGTGACTTTTAATAGATATTTATTAATTAGTAAGATAAGATTTAGTAGAACTGGGTGTTCACACCTCACACCCTTCGGGGAAGTACAGGTGATGCTAGGTTATGTTACTTACTAGAACAAAATATTCGTAGATGTAACTACTAAGAAATTGGTAGAGCCTATGTAGAACCTTCATAGGATCATTGATCCCATGTACACAGGTTCCCTTTAGCGCAGCCCGGAGCAACACCGCCCAAGGGGCTCCTACAAAGTAGAAAGTATTCGTAGTGTTTATTTTTTAAAACAATGTTTATCCGGATGGAAAGATGTGGTTTCAGTGAAAGCATGAACAGTACTATTAAAATAGGTTTCTTCATTTTAACATCCATTTATTTTTTTATTAACTTCAAAATGTCTTAGACCAGTTCTTCTGTATTTGCAGGTCGATAAAGACTTCTTTAAGACGTCGTCGTCGCCAGACCCAGGATTCCCCGAACTTTCTGGAAACAAAAAAGAAATCCTATAAATAACTTGCAGAGCTCAGGTGAGTGAGACACAAAATAATGTTTTACACTCTCTCTAGTATTCCCGGTGTTGCAAGTAGCGGACACACAAAAAATATCACGATTTAACATCCATGACCCGGTCCAATAAATATTTGCTCCGGCCGGGAATCAATCCCGGGGCCCAATCTCAGCTGTCGGGTCATTCACCCACTACCGCGCCACGAAATCGTCAACCACATGAATTTAAGATTTTAATAACCATATTTTCAATGTCCCACTATCGGGTACAACACACTGTTAGGCATGGAACTCGAGGACAGGACGAGAGGCTAGTAGCCAACCAGGTGTCAAATGTTTTCAAGGCACAGGAAAGTCTTCGACAATGCATAACGATTGTTATAACTTAATTAAGTTAAGTCATTAATTAAGTCATTATTAAGTCTGGCCATTGTATATATCTTTACAGGTGTCAATAAAGTTTAATAAATAAATATGAAATAATTGAAAAAAACTGAGACCGATGGCCTAAAGTGCCCTCCGAAGTACAAAAACTCACTAGCAGTCATCTTTAAAATAATTTGAAAGAAATAAACAGTTGATGGGCAATATGGCAAGTTTATATTGCCCATATCAACTGTTTATTTCTTTCAAATTATTTTAACAAACCATATCTAAGGAAAAGGTACAACTCCAACTAAGATGGTTGTCGCTGGTTACCGTGGCAACCTAAAACAACCATCTTAAACCAGCCTGTCACTCGATAAGTAGGTGTTCGGTGGAAAGTCGAGTAGCTGGGTAATTATTATTCCAAGCACATAGTAACCGTTACTGTATTCAGTGCGATGGTTGCTCGCAGGTGTGCTGGCCAGAGGGATCCTCGGAAAGGACATTTAATAATGACGACTTCCTTGTTTTTGTAAACAAATGTTTAAAACTGTATGAGTTGAAGATGTCCAACACATTTTGACGGAGTGTGTCAGGACGGAAACTTATAGGAGTCTAATGATGCCAAAGACAATGCAGATTGGTTTGCTTAACAGCATTTTGTCCTCTCCTATGTCGGATGAGGCTGTGTAGGTTAGTTGTTTTGGGCCTTAGAAAATAGGTAGTCATAATTATGTGTTGTTAATGTTATCTTTGTAATTCCTTTACGGGACGATGTGGTCGCTCAGCGACAAAGTCCCTACAATAAAAATAAAAAAAAGTGGGCGGTGAGCGTGGGAGCTCGAATCGTTCATCATGTGACCCCGGGAAAGAAGACGCTGTTTGTGGCTGCACAGCGTTGTGTAAACCAGGAAGAGCCCGTCTTTGGCGCAGCGCCGGAGGGCACCGGCGCGTTCTACAAGAGATCCCGGAGCCCTCCTGTAGACTCCGGAGCGCCGCGGCGGAGTAGGCCACCGAGCGGGTTTTCGTGGGTGAAAGTCCGACATAACCCGGCGACGCTCCCACGACGTCCGGGTACCTTTTCAAGGTTTCCCGTTAAACAAAAAAAAAGGTTTAAAACTGTTGAATTAAAAAATAAATTAAAATGTACACACCCCGCGCTAGCCCTTAAGCTAGTGTTGCTGGGCGAACACACACAGAAAACAACAGAATTGAACATCCATAATCCGGATAATGGATGGCCAGTTTCATTTAATAAATAGAGGTAATGTAAGTCAATACCGTCAAATACAGTCACAGTATATTATATGGGTCTAAAATGCCGCGAAACATTCGTGGTGTTCTGTGAAACCTTCTCGGCAGTGCGAGCGATTCAACGTGGTCAAATGTTTTGCTTTATAATTAGACTTTATACTTTCTGTTTTATGTACTAAACATAATGCAAAGCAGCTAACACAGAGGACTAAGATGCTTTTTTATTTCTTAAACCTTCCAATGCGACTACACCTCGAGTTCGAGCACCTGGAGGCCTTCAGTTAGTAGCATTACATATCAGGCGATATCTATTCCGCGTGCGTTCCCGGCAGATGGCGCAGCGGCGCTTCTGCGGGTAACATGCCGTCGCTTGAGATGTACTGGTTGATGCGGGTAGTTTCGATTTGATTTAAAAAAGGAAGCAAATTATTGTCTGAATTGTGTAGATTTAATGAAAATATCGTAAGTTTTATCATAGAAAAACATTTTGACGTAAGTATGTATAATTTAGTTATTTTGTCTCAATGTATACACAATAAAATTAATAAATAAACAACAAACAAAAATGAGCTAGACATATAAATTAAAAAAGGAGAGAGACAAAATAGGACTACTCTCAGCCTGTGCCTGAGCAAGAGAGAAGAGAGAACCGCGGCTGCTGGTTTTCAACTTAGCCCTTTTTTCCGAGCAGTCATATTTGCTGTATAACAATGTAACAACATAGCAACTTTAATAACTAACATATCATATTACACAAACTATTACTTTAATCTAATCGTTGGTCTAGTGGTTGTAACGAAGATTGCTAAGCTAAAGGTCCTGGGTTCGATCCGCAGGTCGCTCAACAACGTCGGTAGCAGCTCGGAGTCTGGATTTGTGCCAGGTGTATGGAAATAGGTTCAGCTGTCACATGGTAACTAAACATAACTGCTGAAGAGTGGGTGTATACACATACACACGTCTGCCTACCCCTTCGGTGAAATACAGGCGTGATGTTACATATATGTTATTCAAATAAACACGAGCGCAGACCGAGTCGCGATAAGTCAGTTATGCTAACGCACGCTGCGCTGCGCTGGTCCGATAGTAAAAGGCGTATCGGTAAGAAAGTCAGTGGCGATTGATATTCCACGCGCACGGCCAGCAGATGTCGCCTCGAATATTGTGCGTGCTTCTCGCCGGGACGTATCGTACGAGTAGACGCTTGGCTACGCATATTTCTTACTGTACAATTTCAAACGTGATAGTTTCAATCGACTCACGAAAATCCACCATGAAATTTCCACCTGGAATTAGTTTTCTCTCAGACGATTGAACAACATCAGAGAAGTGAATTATTATAGTACTAAGACTAGAGATAATAATGACATCACAATAACAGAAAATGCACGGTTCCTGTTAGAAAGAAAGAAGAAAGAAAGAAAGAAAGAATTTGTTGGCTAAAATATAAAAATGTTAGCAAATTATGTATTTTTATCTAAAACAAATAATAATTTTATTGTTATTGTACACTAATAAAAATAATGAGTGTAAAAATGTTAGCAAATGGGCCTGCACTCAGCCCTCCTCACAACCCTTTCTTTGTCCCACTGTTGGGCACGGGTCTCCTCTCAGAACGGGAAAGATTAGGCCTTAGTCCACCACGCTGGCCAAGTGCGGATTGGCAGATTTCACATGCCTTCGAGAACATTTGAACTCTCAGACATGCAGGTTTCCTCACGATGTGTCCTTCACCGTTACAGCAAGTGACATTTAATTAATAAATCGCACATAACTCAGAAAAGTCATTGGTGCGTGCCGCTGGGGTTTGAACCCGGACCGCTCGATTGAGGAGCGAGTTCGATAGCCACTGGGCTGTCACCACTGCACTCAGCCCAGTTGCGATATAACACCGCAACACTGATTTTCAGTACAGCCTGTTAAGTTACATAGATGTATGGATGGAGCTCTTTATAGCGTTGTCTCCCAAAAATCACTGATCTTCAGTACAGCCTGTTAAGTTACATAGATGTACGGATGGAGCTCTTTATACTGTCGTCTCCCAAAAATCCGTGTAGTTGCATTTCCCAGAACGGTCCTCTCCGAAAATATGCAAAGCGCAAGGCGGCCCTTGACACCGCGCACACACGCGAGCTTACAAACAAGTAATTAGGCAGTGTGGGTGTCGGAGGCTGTGGGTGCAGGGTTGCTCGACTAGGGTTGACATTAAGTAACTATTCTGTTAGTAAATGTCAGATGCCTGTGTTTCATAAGGTTTTCCAATCTATCCCACAGTAACCACTCATTATTCTGCTGTTATACATTAGCCATTTAAAGTACTGACAAGCTAGGCCCTTTAACTCAATAAGATCTTAGGGCTTGTGAAATTTTAAAGTACCATGTTTATCGTTAAGTCAAACCGATGCTCTGCTTCTAAAATAGAAAAACATTGAGAAACTATCAAATACACTTGCATATTTGCAGTAGCTATAAGAAAGACTACATATAAATATGTCTTTTTGATAATAATAGGTAAATAAAGATATTTAGCAAAAACTTTTGTATACCTTCTTATGTTTAGTTTATTGAAATCATTAATTGTTGTACTGTTCATTTAATTTATCTTATGATAAAGCAATATATTGAGCTACAAATGTTATAATATCACATTCATGAAAGTCGGGGTTTTGCGTCAACCCTAGCGAGTATAGGTGTCCTCATGTAAAATGTATGAGTTTCGCAGCTACGCACAGATGTTAGTGAAAGGAATTTTTGTGCCCGTGAAAACTGTCTTCACTATTGATATACCTACTTATATTAAGTCATATCTTCAGCACTATTTCGTTCACTAGCTATATATTTCATTTAACAAGGGATTTACCTTCAAATTGAGAATCAGTGTGTGTGATAAATGATTTAACACACTTACTACAGTGTGTGTGATAAATGATTCTCAATTTGAAGGAAAATCCCTTGTACTTATATTGAAATATATAGCTGAGAGTTCATCATAACGTTCTCGAAGGTATGCGAAGTCTGCCAATCGTGGTGGACTAATGCCTAATCACTCCCATTCTGAGAGGAGATCCGAGCCCAACAGTGGGACAAAGAAAGGGTTGTGATGATCTGCCATACCATCCGTGTAAGCCCGCTGAACAAACATCAAACCTTGAATGCAGCGAGTGCGACCTTATTCCGCAGCGCCGTGGCTTCGTGGCTTGCATGGCAAATGGCAAGGTCGCCGTTTGACGCCCGCCATCGTTAGGGGTTAACTTAACAATACGCTACTTCATACATACTGAACAAAATAACCGGGAAGAAAATGAAAACTGAACAGTTACATAGGAGAAATCATTGTAGTTCCTACATTTCATGCATCATCACAACCCTTTCTTTGTCCCACTGTTCGGCACGGGTCTCCTCTCAGAATGGGAGGGATTAGGCCTTAGTCCATCACGCTGGCCAAGTGCGGATTGGCAGACTTAACATGCCTTCGAGAACATTATAAAGAACTCTCAGGCAGGCTTCACCGCATTTCGTGCATACGGCGCATGTTTTGGTTCAATGACTGACTCGATAACAGTGGGTCCCACCCGACAATGATCCCCAGCTCGAATCTTCCCAGTCTTGGTAGTTATTTTATGCTGTTTTTTGCACCTGCTAAGCTGCATTTATTGAATAACAGTTACTCTCTTGTAAGCGAATACGCCAATTCAATAGCAAGGTTCTTTTTAATTGCATTTATACAGGTGTCATACAATACACTGAGAAACATTTCACAGAGCTACTTCGTTTTAGTTGAATTAGCCTTAAGGCAGGTTTGGGATTAGCTATTGATTCAATGATCAATAGCTAATCCTTTGCCTTATATTGATCAGTTTAGAATAGCATATATTTTCTTTATATTGGACTAACCATCCCAGTCCCTAATTGAGTCTTGTTCAAAGTCAGTCACGGTTGTAATGGGCGGCATCGGATGGGTGGTGCTGCAAGCTCGTTTGCTATCTTGTATCCATAAAAAAAAATAAGTACAATCACCACATAGCGAATTAAATTATTTGACTTTGACTTTGAGTTCAATCGAGTCCTATAATTTCAAACAACTCGCTCAAAACTAATTAAAGTACTGACACCCATGGACACGACTGTACTAGCTGCTTCAACGAAACAAACGAAACAGTCATTTAATTAGCGGCATCAATGGACGGCATCCTGGTATGCCGCGATCCCGGTATGCCGCGATCCCGGTATGCCGTGCTGCCGTCATCCCGGTCATCCAGCGATGAATGGAAGCTGGACAGCAGGCGAAATGTCTGATTAACGAGCATTAACATTCCGCGCACGGGCGGCGGCGCCAACCCTACTGCCGGAATCGCTGCAAGGAGGATTTTAAAATGGCTAATGTTCGCACCTGCCAGAGATTTTGGGGAAGTAAAATTTTCTTTATATCAATTGTCACTAATGGACGCCTGTGGCTTCGCTCGCGTGGATTTAGACATAACAAAATTTCCATACAAATTTTCTACCCCTTTTGCGCGACATAAAAATTGCCCTCGCTGCGACCCATAGACGTCCCACTGCTGGGAACGGGTCTCCCCCACAGACTGTGCTGCGGGAAGTCTAGAGCATACTCCACCACGCTGCTCCAATGCGGATTGGTGGAGGCCTTGCGAAGAAAATTGCTAATAAAGCCGAATTGGTTGAATTTCAAAAAATCATTGCGTATTCCTTGATAGATGAAAACAACACCTTTGACACAATTCAGCTTTCTGAGTCCGAGTAAGTTTTATATATACATATACAACTTTTTTAATTTTTGTGCAAAATCTTTATAGTAAGTTTATCAAAGTTTTATTATCTAATGTTCTTCTTACAAGCATTCTAACTGGAGTTTTCCAGATGTATCTATTTGAAAATATGGCAGTAAATGTTGCTATTAGAACAATACGGCACATTAAAGTCGGTGTTGCGTATATAAGTTATAAGAGCAATATTTGTAATGAATTAGATACAAAATATGTGCGATCCAGGTTCAAACCAAGCACTGAAGTACCGACTGACTGAGTTTAAGGCTGAAATTATGTTCCCATTTGTTCGATTTGTAATTACTAGCGTTAAGTTAGTGATGATGTCAGGTAATTTAAAACTCAAATTTTAATCGTTTTTTTGTGGTAAAAGAGCCTTTGCTTTTAGGTTCTCCTTTTAGCAAGCCCAGTAGCATTCGACACACTCTTTCCTATTCTACTTAGTCCCATTTATAGGCAATATTGGAACTTAAGAGAGATTTCATTGATTCGGTTTTATGTTAATTGGATTTTCCCTCCACCGGACAAATTGCTACTCCCGAATTATTCGCCGTGAGGGCAGGAGTAAACAGAAGACATTCGGTTTTATTTGTTCTTTTACTGGCGTAGAATAGGAGGACCCTAATACGATCGTGGTTGCGAAAAGGTCCAACAGGATTAAGGGTAGCACCAGCATGCTGACTTTGTACGAGACTCTTACTAAAAACTCTTACTGGACTGGATTTCATTAACACCCTAACTCAATACCGTAAATTTTTACTAATCTATATATATAAAAGGATAAGGTGACTGACTGACTGACTGACTGACTGACTGACTGACATATCAACGCAGGGCCTAAACCATAAGGGCTAGAAACTTGAAATTTTGCACAGGGGTTCCTTTTATAACGTAGGGGAGCACTAAGAAAGGATTTTTGAAAATTCACCCCCTAAGGGGGTAAAACGGGGGTGCAAAGTTAGTATGAAAATTTGCCGTTTTTGAAGTCGTTAGACGGGTAGACGTCGTTAATGGGTCTAATTCTACGCGAGCGAAGCTGCGGGCGTCCACTAGTTTTGTACATATAATTTTTATCAAATTTTTTAAACTTTGTTTTGGTAGGCTTAATAAGTACTGAAATAAGCCTAAAATTAAAAAAAAAACTTGTTTATCCATTTTTGGTACTCTTGTAACTAAGATTTATGACGTGTAAAACATATATTACCAATAAAGGAGCTATGACTATGCTAACTGGACTAACCGTGCCAGTATGTAAATGAGTCATGTTCAATGTCTGTCGCAGTTGTCACAAGCTGCAGCGGATAAACGATGGTTAAGCTGCGTGCTTTGCTATCTAAATATGCATAAAAATACAAATATGACATCAAACGACGTGTGCAAATGCATCGCAACTCACAACCACGTAACGGATTCTGCCCGCATGCGCTCGCACCTTCAAGTATTTCAGATTGCTGTGAAATTATGGGATGAGCGAACCACCATAATTTTCCCTAATTACCATAATTAACTATGAGTTTATTGAAATATTTGAAACCATTCAAATTGTGTTGTATTGTAAACGTGCTCAATTTTTGCCCGAATGCAGCAGGAGGGTTATTTATTTCGAGTGTTCGATGTATGTTAGTGACACTGGGTATATCTAAATTATGAAAGTTAACATGGCCGATTTTTGGCGCCATATTATGTCATTATTTAAATTTGAAAATATTTTTTCAATTAATGCAGTCGGTTTATTTGTTTTTCAATAGTATTATTTATTCGATTCAAATTGATTTATGTTTCAAAATGATCTTACTTAATCGGGTACTATAATAATATGCTATGAGCCATAGACAGAGTTCTTCATAACTAAAAGAAATACTGCTATGCCATGTTAGGTATCTAGAATTCACGCTTAAATTTGCGTATTGAAATTACGGACATTGTAGAGATTAAATCAATTAATTTTCTTTTACAACTAAATCTGATGTAGGATAAAGATCATAAACAAGTTATCTACTAAGACTATTAGGAAGCCAATAAGCTTACGAAGCGCTGACCAGTATGAAGCACTAAGCTAACTATAGGATATAAGCTAACTATAGGATAGTTAGCTCTGCGCCAAGGAAGCTATGGATGCCTAGTGATTTATATACAGGGGGAGGGGTTAATGAACCTGAGGTATACATGGCGGCGAACATTTCGCGATAATATTAGTCCTAAAAATTAGGGCTTCAATTATTTGGCTTCGACATTGTCTTTTGTGGCTCTATGTTCTTCATATAGCGTGCTGGGTTTCATTGAGAAATTTAGTTTGGCTGGTTATTGTAAATTACTTTTATGTTGGTAACATTACTTGGAATTTAACGGTACCCTCTATAGGTACTTGGTAGGGCTTAATAACTAATTCATGTACTATGTGTCATTAAGTAAATTATTATTAGATTAGAAGATTATAATGGGCAGTAGCGTCCATAGCTCAATGGCTCGCGTCGATTCAATGTGATGAAGAGTTAAGCAACGACGGGCGCGGTCGGTTTGTGGATGGGTGACCGCTGCTGGCAAAATTTCATGGACGCTACCGTGCTTCGGAGGGCACGCAAAGCCGTCGGTCCCGGTTGTTTTCAATGCTGGAAACAGTCGCTAGGCCTTGTCGAAGACCTTCGGGTGGCTTGAGAACATTAAATTCGACACTGGCTTGGCCACTTACGCCTCCACCAATCCGCATTTGAGCAGCGTGGTGGAATGCTCTAGACCTCCCGCAGCTGCGTCTGGCTCCCGAGTCCAGCAGTGGGACGTCTATGGATTGCAGCGAATGGGCAGTGCATGCTTGTTTGCAAAATCCATAATTTAAAAAAAAAAAGCTTTTATAACTTTTATTTTAATGGAATAATTATGATCAGAAACGATTCTCTATCGACAGCCGATATCGACCGCCGTCGGCACACACGCCTTATTGTGGCGTGACCTTATTCTGGCGGCGAGTGTGGCGTGAGCCGCATCCCAATACCAAGGTTATCGCCCATTGCTCCGAAACCACCCCGCCATAGATACGGAGCGCGAGTAGGAGTAGGAGGGATAGTACACTGTACGTACGATTAAATGAGGGATCACAGAGTTTTTGGGTCACTTTTTTTTTTGTCGCTGTCGCTGCGTGCCTGCTTATAATTGTAATGTATTCTGTGTCTATGCTTACTAATATCTCACTCAGGACCTGCGCTTTGTATTGGCCCTGTGCACTGAAGAAGTATTCCATGTCATCTTGATATGTGATCAAGACATTCCTGCAGTCTCCCTCGGCCTCGAATTAGAAAGAACGACCCGCGTGGGGACGCCGACCTTGCCATTGCGATGCAGTCCACGCTTAACATTTTTATCGCCTCCAGAATAGGGACACTCGGGTATTTGGGTGAAGTGTTGTTTGTACCACTTCTGTGGTTCGTGATTCTGTCTTCCTGGTACATTATTTGTGCGTATAGCCAAATACGGAAGGTAAGTCCGGTAAGCAGTGGAATTCTAAGGCTGGATGGATGGAAAGAACGTTTGAACGTTTGAACGCTGGATGGATGGAGAGGAGTTCTTTCTTTCTGGATTTGAAAGGAAACCATACTATATACATAAAATACCTAGATCATAGACAAACGATCGTTTGTGGAGGCCTGTCAGATTTGACGGGCCTTCATGTTTAGTGGGAACAGTCACCTACGGAAAAGGGCGGTACCCAAGAAGTCGGTGATGCATCGCCAGCCCTAAAGGAAATCTCTTTATATGCATTTCTTGAATAACATATTGTCACATCCTAAGGAGAAAATCTTAGAAGTAAGCCACAGTCTACAATAAGATGTGCGTAGAAAAAAATATCTTTTTGTGAAGGACCATTACAAAACAGTCTAGGGAGACCTAGATCGAAGATAGATAGTGAAAAAATGATGTAGCAGCATCTTGAATATATTATAAAATCACGCGATATCTCCTTATATAACTCAAAATACTTTGCAGCAGCGCTGCAGCGCTCGGCTGCATAAATATCGAGTGTGTCAAATACATAATATTCAGATAGCTATAAGGATATTATAATAGTATAATATCAGTTTATTAAAAAGTATGTGTTAAGTATGTTTGAATGGAATTATGTCAAATAGTAAAAAGTGTATAAAGCTATAAGGATACTTAAAAGTATAACATGTTTATTATAAAATATAAAGATATTATAAAAGTATAATATCAGTTATCGGAAAGTATGTGTTAAGTATTTTTTAAATGGAATTACTGTCAAAAAGCAATTATATAATGATGTCAGGATGCATAATAAAACGATTGTCAGGATGTATGTTCATTAAAGTTCATTTAAGTTGAAAACTACAATCATTACTTAATTGTAGGTGTTAAAGGAAAACTATGATAATAGAAGTCTATTATCACAAGAGAATTAGTATTCTCTTGTCTTTCGTTATTCCAGACCAATTAGTATCGTATTAATGAAATATGCAGAATTCAGTTTACGATTCATTTATTATTATTTCTTTATCTACCGCCGGTTCACAAGGTTGATGCTACCGAGAAGAACACGGCAAGAAACTCGGTTGTAACTCTTTTCAATATAAATTACAATATTTCCATTTGGTCAAGTCATAATAACATTAAGAACTTTAACAACAAAATGGTCAAACGAATATACTTAACTTTTACAGCGAAGTATCCTCTAGGCAAGTAGGAACTTGCCTTTACACTAAATTACGGAACTACAGCATCTGCTTTCAGTGTGACGGTCGGAACCAAAAAAGAGCCAATATTTGCAAAATTAATACATTTATATCTAAGAAATTGTGGCTATGATATCTTATTTAATTACATTGTTTTATTGGTATTTAATAAACCACATAGTTACAGAATAACTTCCGTGAAACAGTTGTCAACACCAGAAAAGGGTCAAATGACATTTCTAATTTATATCGTTAAATAATACTTACAATACTTGCAAAATGATTGTAAGTATTATTAAATTAAATACATTAACATCTAAGAAATTGTGACTATGAAATCTTATTTAATTACATTGATATTTAATAAACGACATACAAAACAACTTCCGTGAAACACTTGTTATCGCCATAAAAGGGTCAAATAACATTTCTAATTTGTATCCACTTCAAAGATAAAACATTAGAATAAGCTATTCTGTAAATATAAGCCCATTAGAATATTTATCAGCAATTTGATATTATTTACATTGATTGTAATAACATACAACATTTAGATAACCTGTCAATTCATTGCCGACATTTTTAAAATAGTCAAATAGCATTCCCAATTTGTATTAACTATAAGCTTCGATCAATAATCCTATTGATCGAAGGCTGCAAGGTAAAAACACTCAAATCATCAATCCTGTAACCAAAAGCAAATCCATTTAATTTCTTTGAGTTTGATTGAAGCCATTACTGTTTACCAAATAAACAGTAATAACTTCTTTGAGAATTGTCCTCAAACTCACACAAACAACCTATGCTATCAAGTGCAGCGAAGGTGGAACATTTCAATCGCGCAGCAATTACTCGTCAGCGGCGGTACAGCTGAATGCCGCTGATTGCGCCGCTGTCAGCGCTGACAAAACGCCGCGCGCGCCGATTCACTTGTACCCCCGACCGTCGCCAACAAATTTCCAGAATGGCCGCCCATTCAAACGTCACCATACCCGCATTGTGCTCATATCTCCCGGCTCTTCTTACTTTTTGGTTCCGCATGTCAATAATAAGCCTTATCGATAGTTCCAACATATTCCGCGCCATTGTTACAGTATTGTGCGGAACAACTGCATCTGGTGACTCAACAATGGTCTAACTATCCGATTGTTTATTGCGACAACGTTATAAGTAGTTAAATGTTAAAGCAACTTGTGCTCATATATTTACTAGAAATATGCTGTTATGATTTTACAGTTATGAAAGCATAAACATTCAACATTTTCGTCTGAACATTTCTAGTGCTTGAAAATCATCTGACTACCCTAGTAATGATGTTATACTTGTAAATACATTGAAACAATAATCATGGAATCATAGCTATCATTAATTGTCCACTTCAATGGAACTAAAAAGGTAGAAACCTACGTTGAATATTCAGGCAGCAGAGCGTTAAGTCTCTGCAAACAAAGTCTCGCTTGAAATTCTCAATCACATAGAGACAGCGATTACATTCAACCATAATATTGAGGCTCCAGAGACGAACAATAACGAAGCTAACAATTAAAATAAGAGCGGAATAATAAATGAAGGCGCAAATTAAAAAAGGTACCGCGACGGATGCATAGAAATATGGCGTCTAGGTACA
The DNA here is from genome assembly GCA_944567765.1 of Carterocephalus palaemon. NCBI lineage: Eukaryota > Metazoa > Arthropoda > Insecta > Lepidoptera > Hesperiidae > Carterocephalus > Carterocephalus palaemon. The sequence goes on from OX155643.1 coordinate 14,432,111, forward strand.
CGGACCAATCAAAATTCTTCGTCAATTAAGTGAGTGGAGATCGCAAAAGGAAAATTGAAGGAAAAACTGAGGGTGGCTTTGGTCGCTGGTGATGGGGAGGGAAGAATTTGCTTATCGATAAAGACTGACATCATTAGTACGTTTTCTAATCATGCTTAATCTTCACGAATTCTGAAGTTCGAAATTCGAATATTTACTTAATTGTATCTGGTCATTGTATTTCAAATTGAAAATAGATAAATAAATGGTTAGCTATAATTGTGTTGCTTGTTAATAACATCCACGAGTTGCTATCGGTAAACGACTAACTTACTAATCGATACTATCTAAATATGATAGCTCAATTTTACAAAAAAAAGTTGGTGTCGACAAAACCGATACCGTTTTCCCAGCCCTACTGTCCTCAAGCGGCTAGATATGAAAGCTATGGAAATAAAGTTTGTTCGTCCCGCATTGTAGCGCGTGCCTCGTAAATGGATTTTATCACTATATAAATATTCCCCCATTTTTACCCCCCCCCCCCCCCACGTCACGTTACGCCGGATTTACGTACCGGAGTGTTACGATGGACGGTGTAGAATGATACTCAACTGTGCCCGGGTTGATACTGATTTAAATAAATAGCTCTGAAAACATTCTGGTCGTGTTTAACTTCAGTGCCGCGTTAGCTGAACCAACTTTATTTTTTTAGTTTTAGGTGGTCTATAAAAATGTGCTGATTCAGATGATTATTATTATTATTGTATTATTATACTGTGATGGAAGTATTTTTTTTACACACGGCCATTGAACATCCAGACACAGAACAAACACAAGTACCTACTCGTCACACGAATGTTTGTCCTGAGTGGGATTCGAACCCACGACCCCTGGCGTAACAGGCAAGTTCACTACCGATTGTGACAACGGGCCCGTCAATAAACATTTACATATAATAAACATGGCGAAACAATGAAAATAATTCAGAATATGTCACTAAATAACAACTTTCGTGTCTATCCAGGAACCTAAATATCCAGGGACAATTTTAATATGACGTAGCAATAAGACTTGGTCAGTATCACATTAGTAAAATATGGAAGTGTAAACTGTTAAAAGTACTTTGAAATAGTAAGACACATACAAATAATATAAATGTTGGGACAAGCTAAGTGCAGAAAAACTCAGAACGAAGAAAATAATGTACAAAGTAGTCGCTAAGTGCGGAAGTTTAGCAACATACGATAGCGTGCGGTACCAGGCAAACATAATACCGCGGCCGTTTATCTTGGCGACCCGGAGTCCACGCGGCGGCCGCGGCTCTGAGGGTCGATCTGTGAAATTATGCGCGAAATGCCCCACGGCTCATTTACTCTAAACGGTGCATCTTTGATACCCCATTGACCCTTCGGTGCCGCGGCGTGTATTAGTAATGAATTGGGACCCTTTCCTGTCGACAGTTTGGCCTCGGACACAGCAATTATCTATTGATGATTTCTGTTTGATACAACGCGTTACGTAAGTACAAGTAGTTATCAGGTGCTCAGAAGTAACGCTTGTTGACGTAAAAGATTGTGTGTTGTCTTAATTTGCATAGCGTGAGCGTTACCTTGTTTAAATTCTATTTTGGGATACTGAAAAGCAACGTGTATAAAACAGGAGCGAATGAGTTCGAGGACAGAAATTTTGTTTAAAATTAGGTTTTACCTACTTTTGAGCTGTTGCGTAAAAAGGGTGTAGCTATCCCATCAAGTGTAAGTTCGGGAAGACAGTAAATTTATTCAAGCAAACTAGAGAGAAATTAAGTTACTGAATGAATCTTTATGTGATAAAGATTCATTCCAAAGACCGTTGTTCACAACTCAACATGGAGCAAATGTAAATGATGGTCCTGTAAACCGACTTTTATATGTCGTTAAAGATTTTAATGTTCGGAGGCATTCAGACAGTGTTCAACCTAAACGATCCTCATCGCGGCTTTGCAGTCGAGGTCGGAACACGTGGTAGGTCACACGCGCCGCTACGCTGAAAATTCTGATTCTGCAGTCCAAATCTACAGGTCGGATTAACAGCCCAAGCAGCCAGAATTATTGTGATGCCACCTGATGTGTGCTGTGCTATCATTACATCACAGCCTTCATTGATCCAGTGTTGAGAATGCATCTCAGAGTGAGATGGACTTAAGACTCCGCCACGCTGACCCAGAGAAGATCAGCAGATTTAATGCGCCTTATAGACAATTACTCTCCACCAATTCGCATTGGAGCAGCGTGGTGGAGTATGCTCTAGACCTCCCGCAGTAGCGTCTGTGGGAGAACCCGTGCCCAGCACTGGAACGTCTATGGGTCGCAGCGAGAGACCATTACATTGAACTCTCAAACATGCAGGTTTAGGTACGATTCTTTCCTCCGCTAAAATGCGACGTCAGGTAAATCCAACGCACATAATTTGACGTGACGTGACCTCGTACCTCGCGTATTCACTGCAGTTGCAGGTCTAACAACCTCGTACTAACAGAATATCGATTACTTTCGCTACTATAATGTAATCCCCCGCCCACATTTCCTTTTTTTAGCGGGATAATAATATAGTGGTCTCGCTCTGGCGCGGGCGGGCGCCCTCTGGCGTCGTTCTCTCCCGGTCCCGACCTGCGCCCCGTATGTAAATGATCGTCTCCGCGCGCCTGTGTGCGCGCTGCGGACACACACACTCACGCTTGAGGTTTACTGCCCTGACAGCTTTCATCCTATTTTAAATACGAATTTGATGCGGAGCGATGTCCGCGACTTGCGATTTTTCCGGCCCCTACGGATATGGTACGGATACGGTACGGATACGGCAATGCGAAATTTTTTTCTCGTACAATGTTTGGGTTGTAAACGTTATCAATGACGTTTAAAGAAGAGATTACACCTTACCTAGTCTTCAAGGGTAGGCGCTGCGACCAACTCCGTGGACTAACCAATAGATACTAAATTGTACTACATACCTATCACAAGCGCAATCAAACAGAGCCAAGTCTCAGATACGGTCCTTTCGCCTAGCTCTCTAGCTCCTTTAAGACTGTTTTTTGTGATTTTCACAAATATTTTACAGTAGACGAGAGGTTTATGAATTTACATTAAAAATAATCAATACAAAGCATCATACATAATTTGAACATGATTTCCTTACCTACTAGTCAAAAGTGGTAGTCGTCACGAACTCTAACTTCTGGCCGCTAGAGGGCGGCTCTGCGTCACCACCGTCTCGGCCGTGACGTCACCCGTACGTCGAAAATGACACTTTTACGAGCAATAATTTACATTATTCCGGTGTTAAGGCCTCGCGTGCCAACCGATTGATTTTATGTCAGTCGCTTCTCCTATTTGCGTTGGGTAAATCGAATCACTCGCTACACGCCGAAGTTATTTTGTAATGGTCGTTTCGCGTGAGAGTTTTTTTTTTAACTTCATTTGTTTTCGTAGCATCGCTCGATCACGGAAATTTGTTTTGTGATACTCTTACCTGTCTTGTAGTTGTTAGTTCAACTCTTGGCGATAATATATGTACTTACTCAAAAACTTTATGGTGATCCATAAGCTTGCAATGTGCTGAAGACAGATTAGTTGTCTTATTTCTACATTCGACATATTTAAATTAACGCCTGAACTTCCCCAAAGGGGTAGGCATAAGTGTGTAGTAAGCTCACTTATCACCAGTTATGTTTCCATCCATCCATCCATCAGCCTTTTGAGGTCCACTGCTGCACATAGGCCTCTCCTACACGACACCACACCGACCGGTCCTGTGCCTTCTGAAACCAGCGGTTTCCCGCCGTCTTCTTCAGGTCGTCCGTCCACCTTGTCGAAGGGCGACCTGTGCTCCTTTTTCCGAGTCGTGGTCCGAGTTATGTTTAGGTCACCACGTATAATAGGTGGTGAACCTATCGCTATACACCGGGTACAAATCCAGCTCTCCTGCTCTCGGAGTCGCCGGGCATTTCAAACTAGAAAAACACATTAGCTGTTGCCCGACCCGGGGAGCGAACTGAGACGTCTAGATTAGCAGTCGCGCTTGCGACCACAAGACAAACGAGGCTGTTCTGATGTAAATATGACGGCCTAATTTAACGGATTTACTGTCGTACACGCCCGAGGAATGATTGCATGACAAAATGTTGAATTCAAAGTAACGAATCAGAAGTTTATAACTCACTTTATATAGTATATGTAAGTATTAGTTACTAGTGTGTGTTACTAGTGTTCGGTAAATAATTCATAATAATTCTGTATAAACCCTGTAAAAAGCGTTATGCATAGATTATCAAGTGCGCCTTAACTACAGGCTGAGAACGAAATTCGAGGACCGCTGGAAAAAAAACTACACAAGCTCTCATTCACGATTGGCTCACCCGTCAGCATCTGGACTCATTAAGAATCTTTAAGGCTTAAAAGGTTCTTAAGATAAGAAAGGCCACTCCGTCAATCCCGGCGTAGGTACTCTAGTGCATATAAAAACAAAAGTTTCGTCAGAAGTAGAGTCAGAGCCTAAGCTCCCAAGTAACAAGAAACGGTCGATAAGGGCGCGGACACACGCGCGCCCAATTAAGATCTTCATTAGGCCTTCCGCGAACGCTGTTATCACCGCACGACGAGCGCGTAATAAAACAAAAGGGAGATTAGACAGCTGATGGCTGCGGCGAACTGCCGCGGCTTATGGACGCCTGGTACCGCGACCCATGGTAAGGCCATGGTCTGCCAAGCTGGCGAAATGCAGCAACACGTCCTTCGACAGTATAAGCCATGATATTGTAAGTATCATACTCAAGCATCAAGCATCAAGACAATATCAGGCATCTCAGTTTCATGTTTTCTTTCTCATACTGCAAATTTCAACAATTAATTATAATATCAGACTAGACATAACAATAGTTTCGTTTAAACCTAGTAATATAGTATTATATAGCCTATGTCACTCAGTGAAGATGCAGCTTTCTAATGGTGAAAGAATTTTTTAAATCGGTCCAGTAGTTATTGTGTGAAAACATTACAAACAAATCTTTCCTCTTTATAATATGTACTAGTATAGATAAATATACCACTGTTTACGTCACGGTACCTAGTACCATCTCTACCGTGTAGTATTTGTTTTTAAATCAATTGTGACCCGGTTGAAAAGGTATGGTTTTCGGTTACACTTCCTTAGAGGCGAACATCTTAGTCTTCAAGGGTAGCAACGCATCTGTCCGCAACGACTTAGAACGAGACTCTAATTATCAATTTTATTACTAAACTGGAAAATAGTCCAGATAGTATTAGTAACCAAACTGACCTATTAATGTTCATATAAACCCTCTTTGCAACTGGACTAAGTCGTGTTCTCTTCGTACATCTGATTAGTTCTACGTAGACAGTGCCTGGGGCCAACTCTACCATACACTTAAGCTTCTATGTATCACGATACATGCTGTCCCGCTAAACGGGCACTTGCTCCCAAATGGACTTCTCGTCTCATTTCGGCGTCGTGCCAAATTCGACTCGCCTAATTGATTGCCTCCACCCATGGCCACTGTCGTCCGGAGAGTCCGTTGACTCTTATATTGGACATAAAGATTTTTATACTATGGGTGTAGCAAGCAAATATGTAGCTACAAACATCCATTGACACATGGCGTATGTTTAAAACTCCGAACAGAATCTGATCATTTCGAGGAGATTCAGTGTTGGAACCAAATATGTGTGTCAAATTTCAGCTCGATAGCTTCAGTGGAAGTGGGTGAAATATTGATTGCAAGATTCCAGGATATACATAAATAAAAGCTTTTAAAAAAATAGAGGACCTAAGTGATATCCTTGAGGTACTCCGGACACTTGAGGCAGGATCTCATTTACACGCATTTGGCAACACCCCACAAAATATACTGTATAGATAAGATGATTAATTCAGGATATTGCCTGGAACCTACAAGTAAATATAACCACGTTAAAAGCTCGAGTTTGGCCTGTTTAAAGTAAAAAGTAGTAGCGTCCATAGCACAATGGCTTGATTCGATTCAATGTGATCGAAAGAGTAACGACGGGTGTGGTCGGTTGGTGACGCTTGTGGCAAAATTTCATGGACGCTACCGTGCTTCAGAGGGCACGTATAGCCGTCGGTCCCAGTTGTTTTCAATGCTGGAAACAGTCGTTAAGCCTTGTCGAAGATCTTCGGGTGGCTTGAGGACATTTGACACTGGGTTGGTCACTAACCCCTCCACCAATACGCATAGAGCAGCGTGGTGGAGTATGCTCTAGAACTCCCGCAGAAGTGTCTGTGGAGGAGACCCGTGTCCAGTTGTGGGACGTCTATGGGTCGCAGCAAGCGTGTACAAATTTAAATTTAATGACTCGTTGGTGTGGTGGCCGCAAAAGCGACTGCAAAGCTCCTGGGTCGAACCCCGGCTCGGTCAACTATTGAGATTTTCTAAAATGAAATGCTGAGTTTGGCTTTATACCCGGTGCATGGCAATTAGCTCACCAACATTACATTGGACCTACGCATAAATGGTTAAAAGTGGGTAGGTACTCGTAATACAACATACCTCTGTCTACCCCTTCGGTTAAATGTAGGCATGATTTTATGTTATGACGAGCTGAGACGTACACTCTATTTTCCGACCACCTACATACACATTCCACATAGTTTATTTGCTCAATACCAACTTCCTCTGCACAAATAACTCGGAGCTTCCAGCAATCGTCGCCAGAAATCGACGTGTCTACAAAACGCACCAATCCAACTAACAAAGTACATTCGAGTACAAAATTCAATATCAGCACTTCGGAACTGCGCCGCGTGTACCGAGCGCTCCTGCAGTTAGTGAATGGTTGACATGAGTCTGTGGTTTGCGCCGCTGTGAGATCGGACAGTCGCGAGCTACGGTTGTCTGGGAACACTTGAATTATTACTATTTATAAAGTAAGCATTACTTTTATTATATTTTAAACCACTTTAAATATGTACATACTTACAAACATAGTGGAACATATTATAATCTTTCTTTTAAATTTTCTCTAAATATAAAATTTACCTTTTTTTCTTGGAGTGTATGTTGTGGATTGTTAAATAAATTTAACTGTTTGGGCATAGGTTAATTAATTAGTTAAAGTTAAATTATTTTAATTAGTTTAATTCCGTCCTTATAGAATATACCTTGACCTACACTTATTGCAATGTCCACCTTTCTGTGTTTCACCTCTGATTCAACTTTATCCCGAAGTAACAAATGAAAAAGTGGATCGAATTCTATTGACAGTTTGGAGCGAAACAATAAACAAAGGTGTGCACGATGTTTCAATAGTCAGGCTCGTTTGGAATGATTTGTGCGCGCGGCTGTACCGCTGATTTATCATATTCCCGCGCGACAACAGGATACTCTACTCTTTAAATCCAGCTAGAATTTCTTTTAGAAAAAAGTTTTTTGTACGATTTGAATTTATTTTGTAATATATCAGGTTCGTACGTTTATTTTGTGCGTATTTTTTTCTTTCAGTGGTATAGTCTGTCTTCATTTCTATTGGTCTTTGGTCAGGTAAAATTCTTTTTTTCTTTTACATAGCGATTATAATACTTCAAACAATTGTAAAACACTATTATGTATTAGTTATTAGTGGAAATTTCACTGATATATGTTACTTATATACTTTACTACTTATCTATATAATAAAAATGAATCGCAAAATGTGTTGGTAAGCGCATAACTCAACAACGCCTGGACCGATTTGGACAATTCTTTTTTTAAAATGTTCGTTGAAGTTCAAGGATGGTTTTTACGGCGAGAAAAATTTGAAAATTCATCCCCTAAGGGGGTAAAACGGGGGTGCAAAGTTAGTATGAAGCTTTACCGTTTTTGAAGTTAGTGAATGTGTAACGCGAGCGAAGCTGCGGGCGTCCACTAGTTTGTAATAAAAATTGTTGGTTCCCAAATAAAAATAAAATAAAAAAATAAAAACATTCGCATACATTTATGGTCATATATAAAATCTAGCCACACAAAATGCCACACAGATTTTAGGTTTGCGAGTGAAATGAAGATTCGAGTAATATTCCAGTACTTTTGCATAGAAATATACGATAGAAATTCGTCTAAAGCTGGTACTTCACAAGGTTCACGGGAGTTGGCGTCAATTGTAATGTAAAACCCGGAGATACCGCGCGTTTGCGGGGGACAGGTGGCGTCGCGTCAAACTACAGACTATAGTATACGTATATCTTAAACTCAGATTTCAGACATCACATGCCTTAGAATCTAATGTATTTTAACATATTTGGGCACACCAAATGAATGACCCGCAAAAATCTCAGTCATTTCTTGAAATATTATATAAGATCGTCTACAAAATAGTGTTCACAATGAGATCAACCGACAGTGTTGCAGATATTGACGAGGCTTCGGAGGCTGCGATGATGTCTCGGCCGCAGGGTTGGGATGTAGGAACTACTGGATACGCCGTACAAGTTTGTTATTATTTAGTAGTACCATCCAACGCATGGACTGGGTTTAAGATAAACTTTTCAACTTTTCAACTTTTCAACTTTTCAACTTTTCACCACTCAACCAGGGTTTGACTGGTAGACCGGTATAAGCCTGCCTTTCCACCAGAGCTGTGCTATGCAGCTATGCTGCGAAGATGTGAAATCTATCCGTTTCCACCAGGGCTAAGCTATGTGCACCAACGAATATGATTGGTGGATATCAAACGCATCCATAGCAACGTAGCATAGCACATCTCTGGTGGAAAAGCACCCTAAGTCCGCCATTTGTACTACCACTCTAATATTTTAATAATTTTGTATGTACTTATTGTATGTTGTAGGTATGTTGTTTTGGTGTACAATAAAGGAACTTGTCTGTTTGTCTGTCTGTCTGTCTCTTTTCTCCGCGAGCATGCCACATCCAGTCTGCGCTGCTCCGGCCCACCGTCTCGCAACCTTTTCGCCTTATTTCCAGTCCGCTTTTGTTTCGAGCCTTCTTTATTTTGTTGCGATGTTATTATTTCGCTACCGTTGCCCGCATTACAGCGCTGACTTTGTTTTTGCTCGCGCTGCCCAGAGCCCAGTACGGTGGACTCCTATTTTTATTTATTGCGCCGACTTCCTTGCATCATGGATTTCAAGTCTCAAATAAGACGAGCATTTAAACACACATGGAATTCATTGGCCCACTTTTGTGGATCTCATAGGAATGAGACAGGTAATAGACATGACACAGTTGACCACTGGACAAGAACTTTACTTTCCTTTTAGACAAATTATAGATAAAGTTATCCTTTATTGTCATAATGAATGACATGCGCTTATGCTTGCAATTTCCGGTTTACTGATCCTTTGTGGTTTTCGTTTTTAGTAGGTAATTATAGAAATTTCAAGTTTTAGAAATTTCTAGTCGTAACTCGATCTGGGTTTGTGTATAGTCTCACTATGTATTACCTAAACTATAACTGGTGAAAAGTGGGTCTATCTCTACTTCTGCCTATCCCTGCAGAGAAATACAGGTGTGATGTTGTTACGTTATGTTTTTAAAATTATAGATTTTACCAGTTTTTGGGTTCGTACTGCGTTAGGCTGATGATAGGTATGGTTTGAAATGCTATAATTTAAATTCGTGAGTTTTATACGAGTACAGATTCGAACTCTGGCTGAAGATGTCGTGATGCGATGCTACCGATGTCCGCAATTCGACGCTCATTTTGTTTTTCCTCGCATCGTCACCGACAATCGAGTAGTACAGCTTATACAGCTTATACTGTACAGTAGACATCGGCATTGTGTATTAACTTGTCCGTTTTGGTTCAGAAGACGCCAACTTTTTGCCTAGCTCGCCAGCCTACCTTCACTACTCGTCGAATATTCAAGAAGAATTTCTACCCACATCTACTGCATTTCTGGCGGTCTTCTACAAAACTGCGCAAACAGTCACGTTTTTCAGGTTTTAACTGTGAGGGTTAATACTTCCCATTTCTTGCTCTGTCTGACGTGTTTCTTGCGTTAACTAAAACAAAACGAGCAGAACTTGCGTGTAACAGAACCCAATATTCTCAAACAACAGTCCCACAGATTGTTAATCGCGAATAGTCCATAACGAAATATCGGGCAAGATTTTCATTACACAAAAGGAAGGGAGGAAACAGGAAATCTACTTAAGGCTAACTGATATCTCCTTTTAGGGCCTGCGGAGTGTGAACTGCGTGTCTGCCGGCTAATTAAATGAAACATGCGCGCGCGCAGCGTAAATCAGAGCGAACGAAGCGCCCCCCAGCGCGACACAGAGTTGCTTTTAGTGCGGGATGTCGCGTAATCTCGGGAATTCCAATTATATTCTGTTAATTAGATCGTTTCGCAGACGATTTGTTGGTTAACAGGACGGAGTGCTACCAGGTTGCGCCTTTGTTCGTATTTATAGAATCGCGCGGTGGACGGTTTCTTTGTATATCTCAATCGTATCTTTACTTACTTTTTTAAATTAGTTATTTATTAAATGTTAATATATTTGTACCTCATAAATATCGTTTAAATTTCGCTTTATTGCTTAGAGTTAGTTAGTAGAATCATTTACGACAAATAGGTCTAAACTTACATGATTGCCATTTTATAACTAACTTTCCATATCTGTGATTACTTTCTTTATGTGATGGATAAGTGAACGGAGTTCTGATGGACACTTAGCTCACCATACTCACTTTATATTACCAACCGTTTTTCTTCTTATTTTCGAGACTTAATGCTTGTTTAGTTCCGCGCCATTGTTAAACCTGCTACTAGGTAATACCTGCCCACTTCGACTTGAAAATTGACTACTCACATTCCTGTTTCGCTCTGTTTGTCACTGCCTTTTTATTTCGCAAAGGTCAAGCCACAGTTATTTAGGAACAACATCATAATGTAGATGAAAAACAGTTAACTTGTCGTCGTTTAAACCGGACTAAAGGTCAGTAATTCAGTAGAAAAAGATGTGCAAGAGGTATGGGCGGTCCGCTGTAACGAGTACCTGTTGTTACCATGTGACAATGGCCGCGAGGACGCAAGAACAATACCTGGACAATACTACATACCGGCCTCCTATATGACAGTCGATAAAGTACAAAAAACATTGCATGCATGCAAGACAATGTCTGACGTTTTTTAGTGCATCGAACAATCGCCCCGGATTAGGAATTTATTGACTCGTACTCAAAATAAACAAGTGGGTTGCACCCACAAGTTGCACCTTATGTGGAGGACGTAAGGGTTACTTTGAAGGTTGACTGTGTCTAGTGTAGGATTGATCTTGCCCATCAGCTGTCTGTCGCAGTAAAGGTTGATACTATTAATAGTGGAGTTTCAATACAGTTTTAATGCTTTGTTTTGTGCGTAGATAACAGGCGTGGAGGAGACGTGGATTGGTTGCTAATACAAATGTAAATCGTGCTGTTGCAAGAAGTTTTGCCTCGGGTAGGTATGCCAGTTGACACAATTTACTGCTTGGCTTTATAAATTGGTCAAGTGCGAGTCGGACTCGCAGACCGTTCGGTAACACCGAGTAATTTTTTAAGTTGTATGTACCATAGTTACTAGTATTGGACCCCTTTTAGATCTAACTAGTGGACGCCCGCAGCTTCGCTCGCGTAGAATTAGACCCATCAACGACGTCTGCCCGCGTTCAGGTTGCCCACTTGACTTCAAAAACGGCAAAGTTTCATACTAAATTTGCACCCCCGTTTTACCCCCTTAGGGGGTGAATTTTCAAAAATCCTTTCTTAGTGCTCCCCTACGTTATAAAAGGAACCCCTGTGCAAAATTTCAAGTTTCTAACCGTTATAGTTTAGGCCCTGCGTTGATATGTCAGTCAGTCAGTCAGTCAGTCAGTCAGTCAGTCAGTCAGTCAGTCAGTCAGTCAGTCACCTTCTCCTTTTATATATATAGATTCTTTTACTTTTTAACACGCTTTTATTAGCTTGGTATCTATGTATCTCTATGTATGCATGTAAAATCTTTCACCCGCTTCAAAATGTTGTAATAATTTGAAACTTTGCACACGTATGGACCGATAATAATGCAATAATAAAAAGAAATAGTTAAAAAAAATCTACGTTTTCGTTCGTTTATCAACAAAAGCGTGTTTTTTAGTTTTTTTTAAAGATGTTGTATTTTTTTATATTTTGTGATAACGGCATATAGACGTAGGGGTCTGTGACAGACAGACAGATAGATAGATAGCGTTCCGGTGATCCGTTTGACACCATGTGGTACAGAACCCTCATAAAGTAGAAATGTAAAGAATATAAAATTAAAGTGGAAAAGTGCGTTGTATCAAATTAAATATGACAGCTAATTTATGATGAAACTTTTTAAAAACACCTAGAAAAGTGTATCATAATATCCTCAAGGGCACGTGGAGTCTGCCAATCCGCATAAGGCCAGCATCTTTGGACTGATTCATTCATTCGAAATAAAATTTGTAATAAACAATGGTTGTTAATGAGTTTGCTTCCAGTGTATGCGTTTAACAGTACCTAATGCAAGAATGCTAACAATTTCAAGCTGTATAAGGTAATTATTTTTTGCAACACCCTGTATATCGGACACTCGCATCCTGTCCCCGCGCAGACGGGGCTGAATGTTCGAACGAGAGTCTGGAATTCAGGTTAATTGGTGGATTGAGCTAAAAAATTCCAACAAGAATCATCTGGACCCATTGTTAAAACTCGCGAGTATCGTTGATATATTTTTTATGGTAGAATTGCAAGTAAAATGATAGCCCCGTAGTTCTGTTTCTACTTCTTACTGGAGCAGCCCGGGTTCAAATCCGTGCATAATGTAGGTACGTGTAAAGATACTCGTACGGTATCTTTAGTCAACCTCCATAAATTTTCTACAATGTTCTCGATGAAATTATGTTGTCTGTATATTAGTGTGAATCCAATCATGGAGAGCGTGGTGCGTTATGGACCTTTTTATTCTTAGACTATTTGACGCCCGCAGCTTCGCTCGCATGGAATTAGACATAACAATAGTTTCGTTTACACCTAGTAATGTTATATAGCCTATGTCACCAGCCAGTCAAAGTACAGCTTTCTAATGGTGAAAGAATTTTAGAAATCGGTCTAGTAGTTTTTGTGTCAAAAAATTTACAAACAAATGTTTCCTCTTTATAGTAATAGTATAGATGAAACCCAAGTATAACAGTAAGCCGATGTAAGAGTAGTAATGGTTTTATGAAACGCCTGGATTAAATCTTGTGGATCAAGTCATAGAAGAATCTGTGGCGCGTTGGTGAGCGACCCTGACTGTCGAACGGTCCTGGGTTCGAAATCCGGACAGGGCAGATATGTGTGTAAGCGTTACAAAATAAAATAAAGAGTAGTAAACATATCCGCTGCGACCCATAGACGTTCCACTGCTGGGCACGGGTCTCCTCCACAGACACTGCTGCGGGAGGTTTAGAGCATACTCCACCACGCTGCTCCAATGCGGATTGGTGGAGAGGTTAGTGGCCAACCCATTGTCGAATGATAAACATATACTGAATAAGAAGTTACCGTACTCATAGCTCCGTTAACCGAACCAACATTACTAACCGAAAACTATAATCGCTGCGAAAGGGTCATCTTTAATATTCGAAGAAGGTGACACCATACCGTCGCAAGCCTTCCAATAAACATCTCCGCAAATAGGAATAGGCCTACCAAAGGTCGGGGGTAATTAAGATCCCCGAAGCAATCAAACTCAACCCGCCTGTGATTGGCTGCATTCGGACCTCGAGATCAAACAAGCCAAAAGGTTCTGTCAAATGGAATATTTTAGGGTCCCGTTTGATGTCTGCGAGGCGGCTGTTTTTGTACGTCCCGTTTGTTTTGCTAACGGTATGCCCCTTCGTTTGATGTCCGAATCGATGCCTACATTGCACTGCTTTGACTTGTTTTTGGAAACTTTTCGGGATGGAGCAAGTTCAGCCGCTCTGAGACGGGTTCGCTGCGACCATAGACGTCCCACTGCTGGGCACGGGTCTCCCCCACAGACACAGCTGCGGGAGGTCTAGAGCATACTCCACCACGCTGCTCCAATGCGGATCGGTGGAGGGGTTAGTGGGCAACCCAGTGTCGAATGTTCTCGAGCCACCCGAAGGTCTTCGACAAGGCTTAACGACTGTTTCCACCATTGAAAACAACCGGGACCGACGGCTTTACGTGCCCTCCGAAGCACGGTACGAGGTGAGACGGGTTAATATAGGAATATTGTCTGTCTGTGTCTGTGTTTATGCCCCTCAGTGAAGATGCAGCATTCTAATAGTGAAAGAATTTTTGAAATCAGTCCAGTAGTTTTTGTGTGAAAACATTAAAAACAAATCTTTCCTCTTTCTAATATTAGTATAGAAAGATACGTATTAAAATAGCAACGCCATTTGCATCTCGTAAATACGCAACCGCGCTCTTAACATACCATAAAACCGAGACGCGTTCCACATAGCACCGGATCGGGGGATCCGATACACTTAAGAGGGCTTGCGACCTCCAGGGGTTTCTCGTTGAGGTGTAAACAACCCTTTAAAATAGTGTGCCATTAGGGGGTGGAAGGGCCCTCCCGGCTAAATATCTTTTAGTATCTGCAAAACGTCTAATTCAGGACGGAGTCACGTCTTGAGGCGGGCTGGGCCATCGGGTAACAACGGCACGGCTGATTGAACGGACTTCTAATTACACAGACACTTAATTGGATCGTTTATGGCCCTACTACGTGGATTGAGCCTGGAGATACTAGGGTTTGAGCATTGAAACGTTTCAACATATTGTATGCTAACTCATAAAACTGATTTAAAACAAATATAGGTAACTAAACTAACTAAAACAAAGGACGATGGACAAAAATGTATGGAACCTGGTACCGGCACCAATCGAAATGTATGATACACCGTTGGAAAGGTCTTTTAGTGTAGAATAATAATAACCAAGGCGCAAGTCCCAATTTGCTGTCCAATCGGAGTAATCACTCCTTGAAAATTACTAATGTTTCCTAATAAAGTATTTCTATCAGGTCAATTTCTTCTCCATTTCGCCATAATATTGTTACGAAGGCACAGGGAAGCTAGCGCCATCTAGCGCCGCTGGTGGAACCACTCAGTGAACGCATAGACAACGTGATATCCCGACTCGATACTAGATGGCGTTAGTGGGCCTGTATTCTCGCGTGTTCGGGAATACGCGGTATCTTTCCAGAATCGTCTAGTACTCGCGACGGCACGTATAAATAGTCGCGGGGAGGGCCGCGAGTTTAGTTCAGTTTGAGCTACTTTCGAGGCGACTTCGAAGTGAAAACTAGTGATACCGGACTGATACAAGTGAAACCTACGACTTGGCTAACGACCTAGGATATCGTTAGTGCTTAGTGTTTGGACCTAGTGCTTTGTGTTGGACCTAGTGTTTAGTGTTGAACCTAGTGCTTTGTGTTAGTGCTAGTGAATAAAGTCTTCATTGAGTCAGCAGGTCTTTCTCTCCAAATCCTTCGAACCCTAACACGTAACAACTGGTGTCGGAAGTGAGATTTGGAGATGCCATTGACTCCGAGAGAGGACTTACAGGAGGGCGTCAGGACAAGGGCACAACGAGCTGCGGAGGCCACAACAGGGGACCAAGCTCCGCCCACTGTGGGCCAAGCCCCGCCCACTGGCCCCACCTCAGGCCCCGCCCACCTTGCCACGCCTACCATACAGGCCACGCCCACCAGTGACACCGAAGCTTCTACAGCCCCACAAGTGGCTCTTCAGTTAGGAAGTTTGTTCGTATTGATTCGGGAAATGAAGGAATCACACGAACGCAGGTTCGGCGATTTGCAAGAGTCACAAGAACGCAAGTTCAGCGCTTTGCAAGAGTCACAAGAACGCAAGCTCGAGTCACAAGAAAATAAGCTGACTACGATTCAAGAGCAACAAAAAGACCTACAAGAAAAAGTGCTCGGGGCTATAAATGATGTTACTGACACGGTGATTAAGCTTCGAAAGGATTTCGACGTAGTGGAGCAACGAGTTACCGGGTTGGGATTGGATGTGGAAAATATGAGAACCGGCCTCACTGAATTACAGAAGAAAGTAGTGCGCCTTGAAACCACGGGAGTTGCGATGTCTAGTGGAACTACCGTAGTGGCACAAGGACCAAGAGTGAAAGTGCCACCATACGACGGCACTACTTCTTGGAACGCTTATCGCCAGCAATTCCAGACTGTCGCTACTGCCAACGGATGGACGGAAGAACAATGCCTGACCGCTCTCACTGTTGCGCTCAGAGGGCAAGCTCTGTCGGTCCTGGAAGCACATACAGGAAATGGGTTCCAAGACCTGATGGAGGCACTTGAAACCAGATACGGGGAGCGACACCTGGAGCACGTGTTCCGTGCCCAACTGCGTGACAGAGTCCAACGCTCAGGAGAAGGACTACAACAATGGGCGTTGGAAATTGAAAAACTAGTCAGGAAGGCACACCCAGGAGCCGACACCAAGATGGTAGACACGAACATTGTTCAAGCATTTGTCGACGGAATCAAAGACCTGGAGGTCAGAGCTGCAGTGAGGCTTCGTCACCATACCTCGCTAAAGGAAGCATTGGCGCATGCTTTGGAGGTCGAGGCTGTTCGCCATGATATACGGCAGACCCATAAGATCCGCGAGGTCTCTGAGGAAGTCAAGGAGGTTAAGGCTCCTACGAAGAAAGCTTTTGGAGCCATGTGCTACAAGTGCGGCGAGAGGGGCCATCTTCAGCTCAACTGCCCGCAGAAGGAGACCCAGATGGCAAGGATGAAAAGGCTCGAGGATCAAATAGAGGAGTTGAAGAAGCAAGGGGCTTCGTCCCCTGCCCGGGACCAGGGAAACGAATAAAAGCCAGGACTAAGGGGCGAGTGCTGGCTGACGCGGAGGAAGCCCCGATAACTGTTATCTCTCAGGCATGCAACGGGAATAGTCTTGTGATTCAGGGGACTATTAACGGGACGGATTGCAAAATGACTCTAGACACAGGAGCCTCTAGAACAATAGTGAACCCAAATCTGGTAAAAGCCGCAAGGGGACACAAGAGGAGAATTAACTGTCGGCTTCTTACTGCCTCCGGTCAGCCAATACCCGTCCTGGGAGAAATGTCAGTCACGATGTATGTAGGGGAGTCCTCGTACTCTCATAACGTTATCGTGGCTGAGATTATGGATGATTGCATCTTGGGTTTGGATTTCATGAAGAAACACAAATGCAGAATTAATGTCGCTGACGGAGTTTTCAAGTGTGGTGAAGAAGAAATCTTCATTCTTGGAGGCGCCTGCGGGAAAGTCGCATGTGTGAAGAAAGTCATTATACCTGGACGAGCGGAAGCTCGGGTGCTGGTGAAACTGCCGCCAGCTGGAAAGAGAAAGGCAAACAGGTGCGTGTTGATCGAAGATACACCTATCAAGACATCGGCGCAAAATCTAATGACGGCGAGAACCCTTGTTAGTGGAAGCAGTAATGCTGTGGTCAGGGTTCTGAATCTTGGTGATCGCGAGATCTGCTTGAATGTAGGTGACGTCATTGGAAAGTGCGAGGAAGTTGTCTGGATGAAAAAGTGTAATTCGATGACAGGCGCAGACTCAATAAACAACAACAACTACGGATTAGTGACTGAGCTACTCGATGACTGCAAGAGTAATCTGACTTATTCGCAGAGCATGAAAGCTAAGAAGTTTTTACAGCGCTACGCGAATATCTTCTCCAGTCAAGAAGGGGACCTTGGAAGAACGTCGATGGTTCAGCACAGGATAGATACCGGAAGTGAGAGGCCAATTCGTCAACGAGCAAGACGGATACCAATTGCAAAGGAAAAAGAAGTTGAAGGCCTTTTGGAGGACATGAGAAAGAATAAGATCATTGAACCGTCTGCAAGTCCGTGGTGCTCACCTGTTGTATTAGTGAAGAAGAAAGATGGTAGCACGAGATTTTGTGTGGACTATAGGCGTCTCAATGATGTCACTAAGAAGGACAGTTACCCGTTACCTCGAATCGACGACACTTTGGATACCTTGAGTGGCATGAAATGGTTCTCGACCCTAGACCTGAAATCTGGATACTGGCAGGTGGAAATTCATCCAAAGGACAAGGAGAAGACAGCTTTCTCGACCGGAAAAGGTTTATGGCAATTTAACGTCATGCCCTTCGGATTGTGCAACGCACCTGCCACATTTGAGCGACTCATGGAGTGTGTACTGGCAGGCTTAGTTGGAGAGGCTTGCTTAGTCTACTTAGATGACGTCATCATTGTCGGCCGTGACTTCGAGGACCATTTGCGAAACTTGGAGCGAGTTTTCGCAAAAATAGAGGGAGCCAAATTAAAGTTGAACCCGAAAAAGTGTCGTTTATTCAGGAGTAAGGTCAATTATCTCGGCCATGTTATCTCCAGTGATGGAATCCAGACAGACCCGGAGAAACTGGAAGCAGTTCAAAAATGGCCTACCCCTAAGGACAAAACCGAAGTGCGGGCATTCCTCGGCCTATGCTCATACTACAGGCGTTTTGTTCAGGGATTCTCAGAGATAGCCAAGCCATTACATCGGCTGACAGAAGATAAACGACAATTTAGTTGGGATGAGACTTGTGAAGATTCTTTTCAGAAACTGAAGAAACATCTGTGTGAAACACCAATCCTGGGGTATCCACAACCCGAAGGTCGGTTTATAGTCGACACGGATGCAAGCAACACGGCCATTGGAGGGGTGTTATCTCAAAAACAGGGTGAAAGAGAAGTTGTTATTGCATATTTCAGCAAATCTTTATCCAGACCAGAGAGAAACTACTGTGTGACAAGAAGAGAACTCTTGGCTGTTGTAAAGACGCTACAACATTTCAACAAATATCTCATCGGCAGACCGTTTCTACTGCGAACTGATCATGCAGCCTTGAAGTGGCTACTGCAATTCAAGAACCCAGAAGGTCAAGTAGCTCGATGGATTGAACAGCTCCAGGAGTATGACTTCGAGACGGAACACCGCAGCGGAAAAACACATGGGAATGCCGATGCACTCTCACGAAGGCCGTGTTCGGAAGACTGCAAACATTGTGTTAAGCAGGAATCTAACGAAATAACATTAAAATTAACGAGAACAAGTCCTTTGGGTCTCTGGGAGAATGATGCTATGAGGGAGGCTCAAGAAAGAGATGACGACCTTCGGCACATCATCACATGGAAGAAACGGGGTGACGTAAAACCAATCTGGAGCGAGGTTGCACCCACTGGCGCTGTCACTAAGGCGTACTGGGCGCAATGGGACAGTCTGATACTGCAAAACGGAATACTCTACCGGAAATGGGAGAAGACTAACGGCAGAGAGTTTCATCTTCAGATCATTGTCCCAAGAACGAGAGTACCAGATGTGCTCCGTGAAATACATGATGGCGTATCAGGAGGTCATCTAGGTGTCAAGAGGACGTTAACAAAAGTGCGAGAACGATTCTACTGGTTGCATTGTCGAGATGATGTACAGGATTGGTGCCGCAAATGTACTACCTGCGCTGCTGTAAAAGGACCACAGACCAGGAGCCGTGGGAACCTGCGGTTGTATAACGTCTGTGCACCGTGGGAACGAATAGCAGTTGACGTAGCTGGGCCATTTCCTGTAACGGAATCGGGTAACAAGTATTTTATGGTCGTCATGGATTACTTCACCAAATGGCCCGAAGTGTTCGCCATACCAAACCAAGAAGCTACAACAGTCGCTTCTAAGTTAGTCGAAGAAGTGATATGTCGCTTTGGCGTGCCTCTAGAAATCCATTCTGATCAGGGCAGGAACTTCGAATCGCAAGTATTCCAGGAAGTGTGCAAAATTTTGGGCATGCATAAGACGAGGACCACCGCGTACCATCCACAGTCTGATGGAATGGTTGAGAGGTTTAACCAGACTCTGGAGAGGCATTTGGCGAAAGTGGTAGACGACAAACAAAAGGATTGGGACAAGTATATACCACTCTTCCTTCTGTCGTACCGAACCGCCGAGCATGAGAGCATAAAAGCTACCCCGGCGTATGTCAATTACGGTAGAGAACTACGAATACCAGTAGATCTATTGACAGGAGGGTCACCGGAGGGACCAGAGACCGTACAAGACTATGTTTGCAATTTAAGGGAAAAAATGCGCTATATACACGCCTTGGTACGGGAAAATGGGTTACAGTCAAGTGAGGGCATGAAAACCAGATACGACCGGAAATCGAACACGAGCGGCTTCGAGGAAGGGTCACTGGTGTGGCTGCATAACCCAACTCGCCGGAAAGGAAAATCTCCAAAGTTGCAGACCAAGTGGGACGGTCCATACAAAGTGGTTACCCGACTGAATGATGTGACTTATAGGATTCAAAAGCAACCAAGAGGAGCATTCAAAGTGGTACACATAGACCGTCTGGCGCGTTACCATGGCAGTAACAACGATGCTCGGGACGAGCATCGCTAAGAGGGGAGTGGTGTTACGAAGGCACAGGGAAGCTAGCGCCATCTAGCGCCGCTGGTGGAACCACTCAGTGAACGCATAGACAACGTGATATCCCGACTCGATACTAGATGGCGTTAGTGGGCCTGTATTCTCGCGTGTTCGGGAATACGCGGTATCTTTCCAGAATCGTCTAGTACTCGCGACGGCACGTATAAATAGTCGCGGGGAGGGCCGCGAGTTTAGTTCAGTTTGAGCTACTTTCGAGGCGACTTCGAAGTGAAAACTAGTGATACCGGACTGATACAAGTGAAACCTACGACTTGGCTTACGACCTAGGATATCGTTAGTGCTTAGTGTTTGGACCTAGTGCTTTGTGTTGGACCTAGTGTTTAGTGTTGAACCTAGTGCTTTGTGTTAGTGCTAGTGAATAAAGTCTTCATTGAGTCAGCAGGTCTTTCTCTCCAAATCCTTCGAACCCTAACACGTAACAATATCCATGTTTATTTTTTATTATGAGGTTACATAATAAGCGGTGACAGCCCAGTGGCTATCTAACTATAACTAAGGACACATCGTGAGGAAACCTGCATGCCTGAGGGGTCTTCATATCGTTCTCTAAGGCATGTGAAGTCTGCCAATTCGCACTTGGCCAGCATGATTTGTATATTATGTATCAATATTCAATATCATATTGATACTTATTTGCATATTTTTTTTATACTTTGTATCAGACCTTACTGTAAAACTACTGATCAAATGTAGCTTTGATTGGTTTGATTTACATTTTGAAATAGGATTTTTTTAAAAAAAGGAATCAAAATCGGTAAAAGTAAACTTTTTTAAGTGAGTTATTCTATTTCGAGCTAAAAATCCAGTATCTTCTGAAGCGTATATTTCAAAACGGACAGCTATTTCGGACATGCCGTCATAGTATTTTTTTATACACTTGAGAAGAGCTATCCAATGGTGTGTGATTCATCTTGATTGGACATGGGTACCAAAATGGCCATCCTCCTTTGCTAAACGTTTAACGCTGGATTTCAATAACCTATCTACGGATAGATTTGGCTATCGGAGATAGAAATTTGACATAAGTTCCATATTAAATGTGTCGAATTTCTATCTCCGATACCCAAATCTATCTGTAGATATGTTATTGAAATCCAGCGTAAGAGATGTTCGACGAGTCCGCGGCGAGGAGTTGAGTGAACTGTTAGTACTGAAGCACAGAATAATAGTACAAGTAAGTAAGTAATTTCTGAAGTAAGGGCCACTCAACTCCTCGCAGGTCCCGGGTTTGATTCCCGGCCGGGCGGTTATTTTATCCATGGATAAATATTTGTTACTTTGTTCGTTTTATTCACGTACCTAATGTTGAAGTTGGGATGGATGGCAAATTTTGACGTCGGAAGTGGGACCTGTGCCCAACGGTGGGATACCTATGGGCTGGAGTCTAGTTAGCTAAGGAGTTTGTCATTATTACTTAATTTAAGTTTTAATTTCGGTTTTGTTAAACCACCCAGGATTTTTTTATTTTTTATTTATCATTATTGAACCACATACAAAAGTACAGGGTACAAATGGCGAGCTTAATGCATAAAGCATTCTCTACCAGGAATCTCATATAGGTACCTCTCACATGCAGTACCTAGGTACTTAGTGGGAAGGTTTCATTATATTATATGAGAAAAACTAGATCGCTGAGTCTCCCTAGGGCACTCTATTTGCTTATCCATCGAGTCTGATCGTGGCGACGCCATTATTGTAGATTTTACTCATATGCTTTTAAGTTTGCACTTGGTTACTTAGAGGGCAATGAACTACAGCCTGTATAACTGGACATTTAAACTAAACTTTTTTTATATAAATAAATAATACATAGATATCATTTACATCCTCACATGCGGCCCCAAACTAGGCGCGCCTGTGTACTATGGGTGTCAGAGATACATCGATATTTTTAAATAAATACTTACATCCAGACACAGAACACAAGTATTCGTTACACGAATGTTTGGCCTCAGTGGGATTCAAACCTACGACCCCTGGCGCAACAGGCAGATTCACTACCGATTGCGCCAACGGGCCCGTCAAATTTATAGATATAACATAGCAAACGAGCTAGCAGCACTCAAATACGGACTGGCATGGTTAGTCCAGTTAGCTGAGAGAGTTGATTACAATATTAGTTGGTCAGTTTGTTATATAGTGGGAATGAGGACTGGGGCCTGTTTGTTGGTGATAGTTAGTCCTGTTACTTGATGACAGTAATAGTCCAGTTAGTAATTGTTAGTGATAATCACGTTCCAAGTCAAGCAAAGATGTGTTGCTACCCTTGAGGACTAAGATGGACGCCTCTAAAGAAGTGTAACCGGAAACCACACCTTTCCACCCGGACCACAATTGTTTTAAAAAACAATAAATACGCTTTAGAAATGAAACCTACCAGGCATATGTCACCAAGTAGGTACTGATTAGTAAAATATAATTATACCGTAGACAATTAAATGCGTGAAAATTCGATAGATACTTATCTATTTAGTACAAGAATACCCATCACAATTGAACACTTCTAAAAGTACTCATTGAAACGGAACGATAAACAGTGATTTAAATAAAATTCGGCGTCCTAAATCAAAAGGAAGATATGCACAGAAACAGCGATCCGATCCCCCATTCGTAAGTCGTAAGTCAAACAGTCGTCGCCTGAAAAAATATTACAACAAAAGTGAGAAGCATCATAAATATCCTCCGTTCCCTTTGTCTCTGAAAAACGCCGATACCGCCGTATCCCCGGCCTCCTCACAATGGAACGAAATTAAAGCAAAACTTAGTGTAATTAATTTGGAGTACCTACTCAACGCTTTTGTAATAAATCGTTTCATCCGCGTATAAATTTTATCCGCGACGTCTGAACTTCAGTCACATCTTCGTCCCACTCCAACGGATACAAATCTTCGCTTCAAGTAACGCCGTCTCGCTCGCGGATTCACAAAATGTTTCCCAGTTTCCAGCTTTTCACTAATCACCTGTCTCGACAAGTAACACGTGCATCCCTAATTGGACCGTGCGCGGGGGGAGGAGAGTTGAATTTCAAGTGTGTACAGCGAGGTATAGTGAAGGGTGTTCGTTAGGCAAAGTTTGTAGAAATAATTTCTGGTAGATATCGGTAGAGGACTCGTCGCGTTGTCAACTAGGGATGGAGATAAGATGCAATAATTCTTAATCTCGGTGGGGGGAGTTGTCGTTCCGAATCCTCGTGGCGGAATCGACGAAGGCAGGATTATTGCAGATTTAGGTACAGATAGATGTGTTAATATGGTACAAATTATGTTACAACTGGTAGGAAGACCTCAGATTTGAGAACAAGTATCGTTTCGGTATGTACTAAGACTATAGTCACAATGACGAATTGCTAATCGACCCACTACAACATGTTGACTCCGTATTTCTATGAAAACAATAAGAAGCATTTCTGGATATTCAGGAGAGTGAGTTGATATTCAGGAGGCTCAGTGGCGTGCCTTGGGAGAAGCCTATGTCCAACAGTGGACTAATGTGGGCTGAAGAGAGAGAGAGAGAGAGGAGAGTGATGTTTCCTTCCATGAAGACCTTCTAACGAGTCAATTTTATT
This sequence comes from Carterocephalus palaemon, assembly GCA_944567765.1. Lineage (NCBI taxonomy): Eukaryota > Metazoa > Arthropoda > Insecta > Lepidoptera > Hesperiidae > Carterocephalus > Carterocephalus palaemon. The sequence continues at coordinate 14,456,154 of OX155643.1, forward strand.
GCTTAGAAAGACAGTTCAATTGTCGCTTGGAGTATCTCAGATATGAACCTAGGACATCTTGTGAAAGAGGTCAAGATTGTTTCAATATCAGTCATTGCTAAACTCAATTATATGCGTGACAATTGACGCTGAAACAGGCTGTAATGAGGGGCGGAAGTGCGTCGTAGCGGTGACGTCACGGCGGACACCGGAAGTGACACCGGTAGCCGGATGTTCAGCTCCGTCCTTGTTGAGGTGAATGACCGATGCGGTTTGTTTTGGCCTATAGCTGCTTAAGCTAAATTTGTAAGTAGGTATCCTCCTAGAAATTATTTACTGTGGATAATCTTTGACTCTTTCATCTCGGAGCATTTCCAATGATTGAAATATTTGAAATATTTGTTGGATCAGCATGTGTAACGCCGGCGAGCGTCACCCTCGGTAGCAGAAATAAACTCAAAAAATATGTTAAATTGCATAACTTCATTAAGAAAACTAAGAAATTAATTAAAAAGGACAATGTGATTAAAAATCATGGGTATTTATGTAAAAAATATAAGAAAGTCGTGCAGGAATGTCAAAAGTCGAATTTAGAGTTTGAAACAATTAGGCAAACGTATGAAGCTGAAATCAGTACATTAAATTTAAAAATTAGTAACTTAAGTTGTTCGCTTAGCGAGTTGACAGAAAAATACAATTCTGCCCGAACGGAAATAAGTGATTATGAATCGGCCTTGGATGAACTCCTTCAGCTTTCCAAATATAATGAGGAGCGCTTCGAATCTCTTGTACAACATCAAGAATGTCAACGCTCTAACATAGTTCATACAAAGCCTTCATGTGTAATAAAACAGAAAACTGATGTCAGCTCCGTAGTCCCTAAGTCTATACCCAAACACAATGTATTAATGTATAGTGACGAATTAGGTAAAAATATGGGTACAAAATTATATCATCTGACAGGATACCCAATCTGCAACTATTGTATGCCAGGCGCTACTGTAAGAGAAATAATGGATAAGGTACTAAACTGTACATATGACCCTACCACAGTCTTAATATTGCTCTTTGGTAGTAGGGGCAATGTTAAGCAACGCCAGCTGGCATATTATTTAGAAAAATTACAAGCCCTTAATGTAAAACAAATTATCATGTTTACATTTCCTTATATTAAGGGCGACTTCCATGAAAATAGCATAAGACATAAATTAAACTTACTACTATATAATAATATAGGAAATAATAATGTGACATTTCATAAAAATACGGACATTTTATTTAATTTAATTGATGTTAATAGTATTTTTAAAAATGACTTTTTTTTGACCAGACAGGATAGATTGTATCTATCAAATATTTTTTTTACACAGTTAGCAAAGTTGCTATCTTATAATTTACAATTTGACATAAAAAATAATTTATGTAATTTGACCACTGCTTCTATTGAGCAGCATAATATACTGACATTATGTAGTAATACATGTAGTACTACTACACATTCTATGACAAGTTTGGGCGGTACCCAAAGCAATTTAAATTAAAAACTACGACAACAGAGGCATCGGTCTCTCGCGATCATTTATGTAGTAATAGTAATAACAACCACCTGTCGAGCTTAGTATTAAAAGATAAAAATTGTCTAAACTTGGTGCATCAAAACATGCAAGGCTTACTAGGCAAGGAACACGAGTTAGAACTTTTTTTAGGAAATTATAATATTGATGTAATTTGCATTACAGAGCATTGGCTGAAAGATTGCCAAATTGTTTTCAATTTTGATAAGCACCAAGTTGCGAGTTCGTTCAGTAGGAAGACAGCGATACACGGTGGCTCTTTAATCATTTTAAAAAAAGACCTGACATTTAAGGTCCGTAAAGATATTGTGAGCCTTTCCATTGAACGAACTATAGAGATAGCCTGTGTAGAGCTAACGCATTGTATTATAGTTAGTATCTATAGACCACCTAGTGCATGTTATGAAGAATTTGAATTAGTTTTGGAACAATTATTATTAAAAGTATCAGGAAAAAAAGACAAGGACATAATAGTGTGTGGAGATTTTAATATAAATTTATTGGACAATACATCTTTAAGTGTTAAGTTTCTATCTTTATTTAAATGTAATAATCTTATTAACCAGTTCTTAGAACCAACTCGAATAACAGATACCACAGCAACATGTATTGATAACATTTTCACAGATGGGACACCTGTCTACTCGGGTATTATCCATAAACTCAGTTCTGATCACTGTGGTCAGTTGGTTTCTTTTAAGTATAATAAGGATAAACAGGTTAGTAAGAGCAGTGTGGTCGTTCCTGTGACTGAAAAACGAATGGAGAGGTTTAGGAACATAATGAAAGACCGGATTACAATACCATCTAATGAAACTGTAAATGAGCAATATAGTTTATTATGTTTTCATATAAATAACGCCTATAAATCTGTATTTACTGCCAAAAAAATCTCTCCGAAGAATTGTAAATCGTTCAATGATTGGGCGACTACGGGAATCTTTAGAAGTAGGCAAAAGTTATATGACCTTTTACACGAGAAGTCATATAATACAAGTAAAGCCTTTAGCGACTATGTAAGAAATTACTCTAAAATATTTAAGGTAGTTTGTTCCACGGCTAAGTCAATGCACATAAGAAACAAGATTAGAAATAGCTGTAATAAAATTAAAATGACTTGGAATATTATTAATGCGGAAACTGGAAGAGTCAGAAAACGCGATGGTGTCAGTGAGCTTTTCATTGCCAATTCTTATATTAGAACCGATAAACAGATAGCATCAGCATTTGAAAAGTACTTTGCTGACGTTCCAGTTTTAACCACTAAATCGCTGGGGTCTTCTCCCGACGTCGCTGAATCGTTGCTTAAGAAAAATGTAAATGCATGCAAAGGTAATTTCTCTTTCCGACCCACAGACGCCAATGAAATTATAAAAATATTTAAATCATTAGAAATTAAGAACACCACAGATCTATGGGGTATATCGGTTAAACTTATAAGTACAATTATAGATGTTATAGCACCCCACCTAGCTTTAATATTTAACAACTGTATTATAAGTGGAGAGTTTCCTGACCTAATGAAGCAAAGCAAAGTGATACCTTTGTTCAAGTCCGGAAATAGTACAGATCCAACCAACTACAGGCCGATTTCAATTTTACCGGCTTGTAGTAAGATATTTGAGAAAGTAATTCTTCAGCAACTTCTTAGCTACTTTACAAGTAATAAACTCCTGCATAACAAACAGTTTGGCTTTACAAAAGGCCGTTCAACAACTGATGCGGGAGTTGAACTATTTACTGATATTATCAATGCTTGGGAGGATTCACTAGATGCACTGGGCATATTCTGTGATTTATCCAAGGTATTTGATTGTGTACAGCATGAAACCTTAATCAGGAAACTCAATCACTATGGCATTAAAAATACCGCACTGAAACTTCTGATTTCTTATCTCAGCGAAAGAACTCAGAAAGTCGAAGTAAACGGTACAAGATCGTCTGGGTCTTTAGTACAGATGGGGGTCCCACAAGGATCGATTCTGGGTCCATTCCTGTTTTTAATATATATTAACGATCTACCATATATGGTAGAGAATAATAACGAGATTGTATTGTTTGCGGATGACACCTCATTAATTTTCAAATTAAATAGGCAACAAACTAACTATGACGATGTGAACAATGCTCTCTCTGAAGTGGTGCATTGGTTTAGCGTTAATAACCTACACTTGAATAGTAATAAAACCAATTGCATAAAATTTTCAGCACCTAATGTGAAACAAGTAGATAAGCAACCAGAACTAAATGGTGATAAACTGAACTTAGTTAGCTCGACTGTTTTCCTTGGAATCACCATTGATTCGAAGTTGCAGTGGGGACCCCATATCTGTCGACTGGCGGATAGACTAAGTTCTGCAGCTTACGCGGTTAAAAGGATACGCTGTTTAGCGGATGTCGATACCGCTAGATTGGTCTATTTCAGTTACTTTCACAGTATAATGTCCTATGGCATTTTACTCTGGGGTAATGCAGCGGATGCTAATATTATTTTTATTTTGCAGAAAAGGGCTATCCGTTATATACAGGGTTATTGGTAATTCGACGTATTCCCGTTAGGAGGTGATAGGGGTGACTATTTGAGATAATTTTAACCCCCATATGCATTATGCAAAAGTGAACCATTTTTGAGTTATCGTGGTTTTTAACTTTTTTCAAAATAAGTCGAAAATGCAACATAAAAAATTTATTAAAACAAAAGTATCAATTTAAATCTAATATTTTCTTTTGATTTATAAAAACGATTAAACAATGCTTATTTACCAATATTAAAACAACAGTTATCGGTCCAACTTTAAAAATGCGAGACGACTCACGATATAACTTCAATATTTTTTGAGATTTTCGTCCACTAAAATGCCTTAAAAACCAAAAAAACTTATATCAAACTTGGCTTGCAGATTGTTTTAAAAACATAACCGTTTTCTTAGCTCTCCAACAAGGCATAACAACTGGGAACTTATTTAAAAAAAACTGGAAATAAACCGATCACAAAGGAAGCAGGCGGAAATTTGTATTCGAAATAAACTTAAGGTCGTTCTTTAAAATTTCCATAAAATTATTAAAAACAATGCCCAATGTAAATAAAACAAAAAATACAAATTTAAAATAAAATTTAGAACCAGTAAAAGTTTAGTAATACCTAATAACAATTAATAATAAGTAACAATTAAGACATTTTGTAATTTTGCCTAATTAAAGTTCTTGCTCGAAGGGGCTTCCCCTATGACGCAACACGGATGTCCTGCACATTTTGGTGTCAATGTTAGGCGATGCCTTGATAGCCATTTTCCTAATAGTTGGATAGCGCGAGGACCCATTCCGTGGCCTGCGAGGAGTCCGGACTTAACGCCGGTTGATTTCTATGTCTGGGGTCACATGAAATCCCTAGTTTACGACGTCTCGCCCCTGTGTCATTCGCGGAAGAACTCAAAACAAGAATTATAAACGCAGCAAATTTGACTACTTCGGTAGTTATGTTACACCTCAGAAAAAAAATGAAACTGCGTACGCAATAGGGGAAGTCCCTTCGAGCAAGAACTTTAATTAGGCAAAATTACAAAATGTCTTAATTGTTACTTATTATTAATTATTATTAGGTATTACTAAACTTTTACTGGTTCTAAATTTTATTTTAAATTTGTATTTTTTGTTTTATTTACATTGGGCATTGTTTTTAATTAATTTTATGGAAATTTTAAAGAACGACCATAAGTTTATTTCGAATACAAATTTCCGCCTGCTTCCTTTGTGATCGGTTTATTTCCAGTTTTTTTTAAATAAGTTCCCAGTTGTTATGCCTTGTTGGAGAGCTAAGAAAACGGTTATGTTTTTAAAATTATCTGCAAGCCAAGTTTGATATAAGTTTTTTTTGGTTTTTAAGGCATTTTAGTGGATGAAAATCTCAAAAAATATTGAAGTTATATCGTGAGTCGTCTCGCATTTTTAAAGTTGGACCGATAACTGTTGTTTTAATATTGGTAAATAAGCATTGTTTAATCGTTTTTATAAATCAAAAGAAAATATTAGATTTAAATTGATACTTTTTTTTTAATAAATTTTTTATGTTGCATTTTCGACTTATTTTGAAAAAAGTTAAAAACCACGATAACTCAAAAATGGTTCACTTTTGCATAATGCATATGGGGGTTAAAATTATCACAAATAGTCACCCCTATCACCTCCTAACGGGAATACGTCGAATTACCAATAACCCTGTATAATATATTGGTAATTCGACGTATTCCCGTTAGGAGGTGATAGGGGTGACTATTTGTGATAATTTTAACCCCCATATGCATTATGCAAAAGTGAACCATTTTCGAGTTATCAAGCTTTTCAGCTTTTTTCAAAATTAGTCAGAAATGCAACATCAAAAATTTATTTAAAAAAAAGTATCAATTAAAATCAATTTTTTTCTTCAGATTTATAAAAACGATTAAACAATGGTTATTTATCAACATTAAAACTACAATTATCGGTCCAACTTTAAAAATGCGAGACGATTAACGATATTACTTCAATATTTTTTGAGATTTTTGTCCACTAAAATGCCTTAAAAGCCAAAAAAACTTATATCAAACTTGGCTTGCAGATTATTTTAAAAACATAACCGTTTTCTTAGCTTTCCATCAAGACATAACAACTATGAACTTATTTTAAAAAAACTGAGAAAAACCGATCACAAAGGGAGCAAGCGGAAATTTGTATTCAAACTAAACTTAAGGTCGTTCATTAAAATTTCAAAAAAATTAATTAAAATCAATGCCCAATGTAAATAAAACAAAAAATATAAATTTAAAATTAAATTAAGAACCATTAAAAGTTTAGTAATAATAAAAATTAATAATAAGTAACAATTATGACATTTTGTAATTTAGCCTAATTAAAGTTCTTGCTCGAAGGGACTTCCCCTATTGCGTACGCAGTCTGATTCTTTTTCTGAGGTGTAACTTAACTACCGAAGTTTTAAAATTATTCCGAATCACATTTGCAGGACATCCGTCATGCTAGTATATCATGTTTTGTCTTATAGCTAAAGGCACGTCTTCAAGCATTTCATTTGTTAAAAAAATTCGTAAGCGAGCAAAATTGGTTCATCGATAAATTCTTGCACATATTGCACATAATGCAGAATAATTTCACTACTTCGGTAGTTAAGTTACACCTCAGAAAAAAAAGAATCAGACTGAGTACGCAATAGGGGAAGTCCCTTCGAGCAAGAACTTTAATTAGGCTAAATTACAAAATGTCATAATTGTTACTTATTATTAATTGTTATTATTACTAAACTTTTACTGGTTCTAAATTTAATTTTAAATTTATATTTTTTGTTTTATTTGCATTGGGCATTGTTTTTAATTAATATTTTTGAAATTTTAAGGAACGACCTTAAGTTTAGTTTGAATACAAATTTCCGCTTGCTTCCTTTGTGATCGGTTTTTCTCAGTTTTTTTAAAATAAGTTCATAGTTGTTATGTCTTGATGGAAAGCTAAGAAAACGGTTATGTTTTTAAAATAATCTGCAAGCCAAGTTTGATATAAGTTTTTTTGGCTTTTAAGGCATTTTAGTGGACAAAAATCTCAAAAAATATTGAAGTAATATCGTTAATCGTCTCGAATTTTTAAAGTTGGACCGATAATTGTAGTTTTAATGTTGATAAATAACCATTGTTTAATCGTTTTTATAAATCTGAAGAAAAAAATTGATTTTAATTGATACTTTTTTTTAAATAAATTTTTGATGTTGCATTTCTGACTAATTTTGAAAAAAGCTGAAAAGCTTGATAACTCGAAAATGGTTCACTTTTGCATAATGCATATGGGGGTTAAAATTATCACAAATAGTCACCCCTATCACCTCCTAACGGGAATACGTCGAATTACCAATAACCCTGTATACAAAATGAAAAGTAGAGACTCCCTTAGAGAAAAATTTAAGGAAATAAACATCCTGACCCTTGCATCGCAGTACATCTATGAGAATCTTATGTATATTCGTAAAAATAGGCATCAGTTTGTAAGTCGTAGTGACCTAAATGCCTTACGCAATGTAACACTAAGGAACGGCCACAAACTAGCGTTTCCTAAATGCCGGCTTAGTAAGAAAAGTCGTTCCTTCATAGGAATGTCTATTCTAATATTCAATAAAGTCCCGGCTGCGGTTCAGTCTCTGCCTTTACACAGGTTTAAAAAAACCATCAAACAAACATTATGTCAAAAAGCTTATTATAATATTCAGGAGTATTTGGATGATAAGAAGGCATGGGACTGAATTAAACTCTGACAGGCTATCACTATGCTTTTGTATTAATTATACTAAATATTGTAAGCAGGTGGCATATGGGGTGATTCTTGGCATACACGATTGGCTGTCTCGTGTCTGTCCTAATCATATCATGGTCATACTGTACATTTTTCTGTAAAAATTAATTTGAATTTTAAAAGAGTACCGAGAGTTTTTTCCTCCGGCTTTTTTCTCTCTCGGCCTACACTAGGGCATAGGATAAGAATATTGTAAGTTCTTCCTTAAGCCGATGACCAGGTAGATAGTCTATCGTGACTTAGAGCTTAGCTTAGTGGTAGGTAATTATTGTAAATTAGCCATAAGGCAGGTTAGGCACCTGTGTAGGATTAGCTATTCATTCAAGGATAAATAGCTCATCCTTTGCTTTATATTAATCAGTTTAGAATAGCATTAAGTAGTTTGTAGTTACCTAGACTTTCGTTAAGCGTGTGTAATCACCTCATAGCGAAATAAATTATTTGAATTTTTTTTTTTTTTTGAATTTTGGATCAAGTCGAAACAACACTCAACAATTCGAGATGTCGTATGAAGTTGAAATTATACACCCAGCTTTAGCTTCAAACGAAATTTTTTAGTACAATAATTTAATCGCCTAAGCCAATTTATAACGTTAAACGTTTTAGGACGTTATTCTTTACTAATATAAATGTTTCCTTTTAGAACCTTATTAAAAACTCATTTAATCTATCCCAAGCCAGTACCAACATCCGCAGCAAGTATAGCAACTCAGCAGCGACAGCGCGGCCTTGTTCCAATGCGACCCATACATAGACGTCCCACTGCTGGGCACGGGTCTCCCCCACAGACGCAGTTGAGCATACTCCACCGCGCTGCTCCAATGCGGATTGGTGGAGGGGTTAGCGGCCGACCCAGTGTCGAACGCTCTCAAGCCACCCGAAGGTCTTCGACAAGGCTTAACGACTGTTTCCACCATTCAATCGAAGCAGCACCTAATCACGCCGCCATTACGCGACCATAACTCAGCCGCGACCCGACCGACGAGTGTTCTCGTCATTCTCGTGTTATCACGTATCCCGCGACGGCCGCACAAAAAACGCGGAAAACACGAATCCAGCTCATGTTAATATTTGAGGCGTTTTTATTTGAAATTCCCATTTACACGCACCCCCGTTGCCCCCTCATACATATTCATCGGATGCACCCTCCCTCACTTTCTCTGCAGGCTGTAGCGATCGTGACCCGTCGGGACAGTCGCTTGACGATTTTGTAAATGATTGCCGTGTCAGTGAACTGGACACTGCTTTCCATGCTGCCATGCTGACATGCTTTACAAGGTGATTTGTATTACTGACTTGTAATGAGATTTGATGAATTTAAAAACTCAGTTATAGCATTTTCAGACGTAAATATTGCGTGCGGTGTCAGCAGCGATGGTTAAGAGGTCGACCTTCTATGAAATATATATAGTCCCACCCTCGCGGTAATCCTCAGCCTGTGGCGGTGAACACACACAGAATACAACACAATTTAACATCCATGATCCTAGTACCGAGGGCGAAATAAATATAAACCCCGGCCGGGATTCGAAGCCGGAACCCTCGTCAGTCAGGGTCACGCACCGCCATGGAGTCGTTGTACGTAGTACGAATATGTACAATATTGTATGTCCTACTTGAAAGTACTGGGTACAATTTCGCGCTCGCACCAATGACTTTTATAAGCTGTGTATTTAAAATTAATTGAAAAAAAATTGACTCACTTGCAAGTCTCAGGTTCCATCCCCAGGTAAAGAAGAAAATAGTTTTCCGAGTATTTCAGAATATTTCAAACTGTAACATTTAAACATCCGATATAGAGATAATGTGTGTGAGAGATATACTCATAGCGTCAATATGAAGGATATACCTATTATAGTGTCAATATGTCCGTTTATTTTGGCCTTTCAGAGGTTTCAGAATGTAATGTTACGCGAGTTACGAGAGTTACGTGAGTCCTGAAAACAAAAGCCCCATCAGTTATGTGAATGTTAACTTACTTCTTTTATAATATAAACACGTGTCATCACGATTTGTCATAAAATTACTTACGTTTTAAATGTTATTGAGTAAGAGGCAACAAAATACGTGTAACTCCAGCGGTCGGTGAGCGAAGATACAGAGCAGTGCCCTACCTACTGCTCTATTCATTATCCAAATACCACGTACTATGTATTTTAACATTTAAAAAATGATCTAAGCTAGTAGCATTTCGTTTAAAAACGTGTCACGCAACGATTGTTCTAATCAAGGTAATAATCTCGTAATTTTTACAACGACCGTGAAATATTATCGTCACCTTAAACGCCCAAAATGCTTTACAGAATAATGAAGAGAATTATTAAAGAACTGTACTGAATATTCAGGGAATGCGATAAGGATCGAGTTTGTCGCGTTAGCGCCTAATAATAACTGCTACATACACGTCACACTCATTATTTCGCCGTTCGACAACTACATTTTCTTAAAAATAAAAGTTTACAACTTTCGACGCGACTTCCATGTAGTTTTCTGAATTGATCTTTATAGTAAAAAGTGATAACATGTTCCCTACGATGTGCCAGTTGAATTTGTAATTATAACGGAGCCATACTGACACAGGAATAAGCAAAAGTTTTACAAAATTGATCCACTGATCAACAACCTCGTATATTATTTCTTTCTTTTTTCTCGTCGATCAATCTATCCGTTAAATATAGTTGGTTGTCTGAAAGAGATCGCCCTAATCGATAAGACCGCCAATTGTTTCACCTAGATGTTTTTTTATTCCTGTATCTATTTGTGTCTTTCTTTTTGATGTACAATAAAGTATTTTTGTATTGTTTTTTACTGTATTATTTAGTGTGGTACCACTTTTAAAGCGCAGAATATTTTGTATGGTTTTCCGACTTCGACAATGTTATCAATTATGGAGTTAATAGAAATTCATGTTTTCCATGTCACGTTTATAAACGTAATCAATAAAATATAATTAAGGATTTTCGAGGTAGATCATGTACTTAAAATTAATAGAGAACATAGAGCGATTGAAAGATTATTGCGAACAGTAACACGAGAAGAAATGTAACAACATCCTTGACCAATTTGACCATCAAATGAAAACGAAATAATGGAGCTGTACGTAATTAAAACAGTGCGATACAAATATGGCCGCTCGCCAGTAGCGGGCACGCGGCATAAATGCTACATTCGTCATTTTTATGTGAAGCGATATCGTGTCCTAGTCGTGGAGCGTGAAAGTCACGTCAAATAATTCACGCAAAGGACTGCCTTCATCGCAAGAGAAAAGATTGGAGATAATTATTATGATGAGGAACTTGAGCGAAGTTGATCTGTAAAATAGCTCAGTGGAAAGTCTTCGGATAAGGCTCGAAAAGACCAAATTCAGATCTGAGATATTAATGATGACGTCTGACGAATCCATGGCGCGATGGTAGCCCTGACTGCCACACCGCTGGTTCCGGGTTCAAATCCCAGCCGGGAATAAGATTTGTACCTATTCGGGTCATGAATGTGACAATTTGTTGTTTTCTATGTATGTGTATGTTTCTATGGGTTAACACAGGCTATCGCGGTAGGTCATTGATCACCTAGAATACACACTATAATTTTGTAATTTTTTTGCCTTTTCATTTTTTGCTGTCACCTTATGTCAAAATTATTCCATAGGACTCACTGAAAATCAGTGCTGTTTGTCAGCTTATATGCGGAGTGAGATCCTTTTTGTGCATACAGCTGCAGAACAAAATGCAAATGTTATCATGTTTAAACAATATTTAGGGTTTTTTTTGTTCCATTAGCATTTTTTTTTGTTTTTCTTTATATTATTGTGTCTTATATATCCTGTATAAGTGATATATCTATGATCTTATGTATTTCTTTGTGTTGCTGTAATTTGTATAAATAAATAATCATTCATTCATAATTACCTACTTAACCGATGATTTTTACTATAATAGTAGGTATAGGATAAGTATTTTAATGCCATTATTTTTATAGTTATTGTTATAATTTTCTCGTCAGCGTTTCGCCATCCTACGTCTTGCATAATATATAAATCAAGCGATACTAATACTATCGACCGCCTATGGTAGAACATCAACCTTAGCAATTTCGTACATTCCGACGAATAGCTTTATAGCGTATACGCACAAGAACCTAATAGAGGTGTAAATTTAATTTATTTTTAGCTCCCACAAGAAATGTTAATTAAAATATTGATAGCACAACCTATTAATTGCTTCATTTATCACCGGATTGTAAAAAAATAAAACTGTTATTAAGGTTGATCAGAATGTTTGACGTTTATTGCGCTATAAATAATGTTTTTTGTTTCGTCAAAAGTTGCGTTTATGTTGCCTACTGATTGCCTACTAGTAATATTTCTCTGCCATCATTTTGTAATAGGTACTTAGATAATTCAACCATTCAACCAACTTCAACCATTCAAGTTCAACCATTCATCCAAGGCAAACATTCTCAGTTCAAACATTCGGGCTGTTAGAATACATTTGACAATCGGTCGGCTACTAACCCTTCCACCGATCCCCACTGAAACAGCTTGGTGGAATACGCTCCAGGCAGTGAGAGTACGTGGAATCGCCTATGTCGCTGCGACCCATAGACGTTCCACTGCTGGGCACGGGTCTCCCCACAGACACTGCTGCGGGAGGTCTAGAGCATACCCCACCACGCTGCTCCTGTGGGAGGGACCCGTGCCCAGCAGTGGGACGTATAAGGGTCGCAGCGAACTATTATCGATTAAGGAGACTTATACATATACTTCTCATATTAATTCATAGCAAGTTGGTCTGGTGGTGGCAGCGCGCATAAACAATTCGTTCCAACGGGCGGTGCGGCCGCGCGTTTTTTACGCTCCGACTCTTGCGTTTTATTGCCGGAGAGAATTGTAGCACCGACGCAACGCCTCTGTCATGTCCACTCGTCTGTTTTGCTACTTCAGTTCAGATGCAGTTGTTTTACTTCGATTCCACATATTTTATAACACATTTTTTCTAACAAATAATAGCAAAAGATAAGCCATGATAGCATTGGTGACCCGGAATTTATTAAAAGCAAACATTTTTTTTTAATCATATTGACATATTTTGCAAGAACACAGTGTCATACAAGTTGTTTACGTCTCACAAGTTCGTCATGTACTGCCTCCTATATATGAAAAAAATTAATAATCTTATCCCTTATCTATTTAAATATTAACATTTTATTCAATATTAATATATTACTAGCTGACGTTGTTCTGCCATATGAAATATCAAAGTGACGCGACGCTTAATGTCAATGAACGACGGATATTGTATATACAAAAATACTAAAATCGTGTTTAAAAAACATTTTCCAGTGGACCAAATTGTGAATCTAAACCATTCTCGAATCCCCTTGAACACACACAAAAATTTCATAAACATCTGTCCAGCTTAGGAGGAATTCACTGTCATACACACGTACACAAGAAATATAATATGTATTAAGATAAAGATTATCAAGTTTATGTAAGAGGAACGGGAAGTGTCGTATGATGATGATGACCTACCTACTAACGAACTGACAAACTAATGTTCTAATTAACTTTCTCAACTAATTGGACTAACCATCCCAGTCCCTAATTGAGTCTTGTTCAAAGTCAGTCACAGTTGTCATGGGCGGCAGCGGTTGGGTGGTGCTGCAAGCTCGTTTGCTATCCTGTATCCATAAAAAAAAAGATCTTTAACGTGTTAGTGATGTCCTTTTATTTTCAATTTTCCACACATCCACCCAGGGTACAGCGGTCACGGCTCCGAGACGAGCGACTCCGGCCGTTCGTGTGATAATCACTCCCTCTTCAATCATACCGCGCTGCACTCCAGATATTATCATGGGACTATCAAATTTGCAATTTGTAACCCCCCAAGCCGCGGTTGGAACGGGATTATTTTTTGACATTTTAATTCAGATGTCATTCGGTTTTGAAATGAGGCACACGATTCGGTTTCCATTTTGTCTATTCTAACCTATACTAATATTTTATAGAGGAAACATTTGTTTGTAATGTTTTTGCACAAAAACTACTGGACCGATTTCAAAAATTCTTTCACCATTAGAAAGCTGCATCTTCACTGAGTGACATAGGCTATATAATATTACTAGGTGCAAACGAAACTATTGTTATGATGTCTAATTCCACGCGAGCGAACTGAGGGTTCGAACTCCGCTGTTTAGACATCTGGCTGAGCTATCCAATTCGAAATTTGGTCCTTACATTCACTGCTGCTATGAACTGCTCTCTATACGCGGGATCGCCCTGAAAACCAGCGGTCGTGGTTCGCTGCGACCATAGCTGAGTGTGGCCCTATTTCGGCAGATCATATTGGTTATTTTACAGACATATTGTTGTACGTACGATACTTGTGTAAATGTTAATTTGGCGAAACACATTTATATTCTAATCCATTCTATACTATAGGTACTAGCAAGTCAGTGCGGCAGCTGGTCAATGTTTAGATTGGGTCTCCTGCACGAATAGCGTTAGTTCTCCACTTGCTGCATCCATTTCCTTGCCGCCGGCCACTCTAAAATCCAATCCTCGCCAATCAGTTCACGTTAATTCACGCTTTTTTGCAATTCCCCACGGCCCTGCAACGCTCCTATCTACCCCAGCGCGTTCGGATCGCGTCAAAGTTATCTTTTTATCTACAATTAGGATTTCGACACCTCGGGAGGGCATCAAAGGCCGTCCTCTCATTATGCCCGTTATTGAGTTATCAACGTCGGAGGGAGATTAGTTCATACTTCCATACACAAATCCTATCACACAAGCTGACGCCTTTCACTAAAAACAAGCTCCATTTTGGTTCACCGCAATATCTTCGCGCTGTTTCGCTTTCGTGTTACGCGACATTTTTTTGCAATGTGAACTGATCTTTGTCTGTTGAATGATAAGGTGGAGATTCATTCGCGTGTTCAAAGGTCAATGGAACCGTGTCTAAGTGGAAATTTGTGTCCCTTAGTCGCGGGGAGGCTAACAAGGAAGCAAGGGCGCTATGTTCATTGCGAGAGAATATAATTCTGTCCCTTAATTTAAAACGACCGATAATGAGATGCATAATTTGATTATCTTTGTGTTTTTGGACAACTATTTTCATTTCACGGATCGATGAACGTATTGCATGAACGTGGCTTAATGGAATAGGATTTTGGTTGTTTGTGGAAATTTTTGTTTATCTAAACTATACTTTTACAGTTTTATGCCAATCTTAAACGTGTAAAAACTATAGCTGGAGTTAAATCCTCTAAAACTTGGGATGAATAGATTAATAAAAAAACTCTTGAATAGTTTTAGTTGAATAAGTAGGTAGGTACTTAGTTTTTCTCACTATGAAAGCCAGGCCAGCTTATAATATTTTATTGTTAAACTTATAAATAAAGTACACATTTATCTACAATATTTATTACATTAATTTTAGTTAATTAATTATTATGACAAGTACCTACCAACTTTTGACACTAACTAAAATTATTTAATATACCTGAATGTTTTCTCATGATATTGTTTTCTCATTATATATTTTACTTACGAGCGTTAGTATGGCATACACCAATAGTTTGTAACGAAAACAATAAATCAGCTGGTTATAACTATCTTACTAAGTACATCTTGCGGCAGTTAATTATTTCTAACACATTATTTATTTATTCATTTGATCAAGGTCCACCAACACAGGGTACTACTCATATTTCTAAAATTGAATATAAACATCATGAAATCGTGTTCCTCCAATTACATGAACACGTAATGCAACACATTAATAATTAAGCCCTAGTTAAAACATCTTAATCACAATTATTAATTACAGTGCAATTTTGACACTTCGGTACTTTTTATACAAATAAAAAGTCATTTAATGTTTCTTCTTCCGTGATCGAAATGATTCTAAGAAGTGTAAAGTGGCCAAATCCACTTAAGATTACTTAGAATCATGTCGATCACATTAGTTAATGTATTCCTGGATCGGTTCTTTAGAAAAGTATCAACCCAGTTCTTCGTTTCTCAACCTACCACAAATGATGAAATGCAATCAGAAATATTTTAGCGATGAAAATCGCTACTGCTGCTTGTTTGTTACAAATAAATTATTTCTTTCTTTCAAATGGATGACATTATGATCGTATTTAAATTGTAGAGGTACCTAGTCGATATTTGGTTTTATGACAAAAACATTCTGGTAATAAAATAAATTTCGAATACCTTTGTTAAACATTTAATTTGTTATATAACTATACAATGTAAACGTAACATGACTTACATCGCCGTGCAGTCAACGCGTGGAGTCAGCAACTCAGCAATGTAACTTATCATAGTTACATCGCGATCGGCGATTCATTCCGCGGCGACCTTACCCCACTGGTGTCAAGCTACATCCCATCTGTCACTGCCCGCGCCGCCATAAAAACTTAATAAGCGATCCGTCACCATAAAATAACCATTAAAAAGCCGTCGGACGCTTTTAAATATACATCAAGAAATGAAATCGGTAGTTAATTACCAAGAGACTTGGCGGATCGGATTTCGTTGGGGCTGCGAGGGTGTCGGCGAATCCCGGCTCGAGACATACAAATAAAATCGCTGGTTGATCGCGAAATTTTTTCGAGTCGGTCGGCAGCAATTGACTAGTATGCTTACTTAGTAGATACTCATTCCTAACATAATAGGTAATATTGAAAGGTAAAACGCAACCTGTTTGCAGAGACAATAGTTATCGTGTGCCGCGTAATGTAAATAAACATAAAATCACTCTTATTAATTCATCACGGTTTCAAGCCAGCCCAGTGGCTATCGGACTCGCCTCTCACTCGAGCGGTCCGGGTTCAAATCCCTGCGGAACGCACCAATGACTTTCTAAGTTATGTGCGATTTAAGAAAGTAAATGTCACTTGCTATAACGGTGAAGGACACATCGTGAGGAAATCTGCATGCCCGAGAGTGCTTCATAATGTTAAGAAAGAAAGAAAGAAAATTATTTTATTTTCATCAGAAATTACGTACCTACTAGTAAAAATACATAAATAACAAGTAGTAGATTTATAAAATGTTAAAACGGAAGAAAATTGGACGCCCTCAGCAAATGGCCGTGGCAAACCAACAACCGCTGATTTTCAGGGCGACCTGCTTGCAATGGGTACTTCGGGCAAGTTGACATACAATTACTTATTATTATTTACTGTTCTCGAAGGCATGTGAAGTCTGCCAATCCGCACTGGGCCAGCGTGGTGGACTAAGGCCTAATCCCTCCCTTTCTGAGAGGAGACCCGTGCCCAACAGTGGGACGTCTATGGGTCGCAGCGAGCGATTTTACCACAGCCGATTTCGTACCCACATAGTAGTTTAGTCGATCCCTTGCTTTCAAAAATATTTTCTGGTAGATCGTCGACCGAAGCTTGAGCACCCCTGACCTAAAGCGTAGAAGCGGTATTCATGGTGACTCGCGACGACCGATCTTTAAAATCCCCGACGTATTTGCCCCCGAACACTTCAAGTTTGATATGTATGCAAATATTGAACATGGAAGCACATAGCGGGCCGACCCCGTTCACGAGTGAACGCTCGAATGACTCCTAACGAATCATTCGCTCGGCGCCGCGCGCCCCCGCCCCCGCAGCGCAGGTACCCACCACTATTTACCTACGTCCGACCTACGAGTATGCACGGCTTTCCAATTTCAAATTTGCAGCCCTCCGTCCGATCGGAGGGGTACAATTTGACTGTTAATTACGTTCTTGTCTACGCTGTGTCAACCCATGAATTGGATTGCGCGTATTAGCTTTGGGGTAACATTTTTGGGAAAATTAAAGAATCGTTATCTACTCTTCTTTGGAATCGTAGCAGCTCACGCCAAAACACCCAATCTTTGTACATACGTTTTCATATTTTTCCTGAAAACCCTGGTACCCAAATGATTATTTGCTCTCAAAATGCTATTAAAAACTTAATTTAACAGAATAACCTAGCTACGAGTAGAATAACTAAACTAGAATAACCGCAGATATTCACTATCAGTCTTATGTGTTTCGATTACATACCTATTAAATAGCATGCGGGACACCCCTCTCATTTCATGTTTCATGGGCAAACCATGCTGCTAAAAGGAGAAAAGTCTCCTAAATACATACAACATTCAGTAGTAAATACAATAGCGAATAAAAAAAATGTAACACCATATTCTTCTAATCAAACAACTATTAAGGTTACTCTATTCACCCAAAATAAATAGTACCTAAGACGATACTAAACATCGGCAGCATTAAGTGTTGCAAAATTAATCTTAACGCTCACACATCAATTCCGTCGCCGCTTCCCGGGGGGCGGGGCGAAAATTAAAACAGATGACACGGCGGAACCGTACCCGGTCATAATTAAAAAGATAAGGAATATTTTCCTTTCGATGCGAGATTATGATGTAACCCCTTCCGTGCCGACGGCGTACGGGGACCAGTTAGCCGGTTAAGGGGCCCCGGAGACCGCGCGTGTCGAATCGGTTGCGTTCCACTGATTAAGTAAACGAAGATAACGTTGCCGACTAGTGCCGAACTACACGGCAAAAGTCAACAGGGGCCTCGGAATGAAACGTTAAGTTGATTTCGCTATTCTCAAGGGTTGCTTGTATTGTTATCTGGGATGGTTACTGTGTGAGATGATTGGATTGGCTCTCAGGACGACGGCGCTTTGTTTGCGCTGCCACTGCGGGTTATCTGTTGACGCTGTT
Source organism: Carterocephalus palaemon (assembly GCA_944567765.1). Taxonomy (NCBI): domain Eukaryota; kingdom Metazoa; phylum Arthropoda; class Insecta; order Lepidoptera; family Hesperiidae; genus Carterocephalus; species Carterocephalus palaemon. Next base: position 14,474,770 of record OX155643.1, read on the forward strand.
GATTAGAAATACAGATAAGCTTTACAATATTCGATTAATCGGTAAACGACAAATGTTTAGGATATTCGGGCGAAAGCAGGGCGCTGTAGAAGGTAGATCAGCTTCCCTTAGTGCTAACAACTTTTTTACTGATAGGTTCTGTATCCTCTTACAACCCTGAGAGTCTATTTATAATTTCTAGTTCTTATGGGAAAGATTCGTTAGTGTTCACCTAACAAACTCGCCAACTAATGATTGTATAATCCAACACTCATTGAACAAATACTTCCAGTTCCTGCTCTATTTTCTTTTCATCGTGTCTGTGAAGGCTTTAACATACATAAAAACAATTAAGTTAACCATTAGTCTAGAACAAAATAGCGCTCCTTAACGAAACGTGGTCTAGCCCGCACTTAGCACTTATTAGCCCGGTTATAAATCCTGACACAACACGTATAATTATAAGATCGGCGGCGGTCGGAAGACGCGGGCAGCCGCCTGCTTAGTATTCCGCGGGAGTGTGGCCCTGTATTGATTGCCGCCCTAGCTGCGGCCCTGGTAGGGGCAGTATTTTTCAAAACAAACCGATGTAATGATTTTTTGCTGGAATAACTTGGCTTTTAGCCGGCGTTTTGGCTGTATAACGAAGAGAATGCTCAGGAACCAGCTTCTGAAATTTGTTTTGCTTGAGAGCCGAGAAGTATGAATTAAATAAGACAAGTAACAATACGTTAAAATATGGGCTCTTGACTTACTCTTAGGATAAACTACCATCAACTGCAGAAAGGACCTGATTTCAAATACCGGATAAGAAGTTTTGAGAGCTACTCAGACAAATTAATTCAAATTTCACTAACTTTAGAGTGAGTGAAATTTGTTTGCCCGACAAGATACTTGTAGTACTACTTACTTACTACTACTATTTCAGATTTATCTCTTTAGAGAAGTGGGCCATATTCGTAGTTGGTCAGATCAAAGATACTTATATAGTACATAGATAGACTATGGCTTAAACTCTGATGAGAATCATACGCACTATTGAGATAGTTTGCAATGATAATTGCAGTAATATTTATTTTAATATATTGTCATTTAACATGAGTACACAAAACAACAGTATGGTATATAGACTAAGTACGTTCCATGACACAATCTATATATATAAAAGGAGAAGGTGACTGACTGACTGACTGACTGACTGACTGACTGACTGACTGACATATCAACGCAGGGCCTAAACTATAAGGGCTAGAAACTTGAAATTTTGCACAGGGGTTCCTTTTATAACGTAGGGGAGCACTAAGAAAGGATTTTTGAAAATTCACCCCCTAAGGGGGTAAAACGGGGGTTTAAAGTTAGTATGAAACTTTGCTGTTTTTGAAGTCGTTAGACGGGTAGACGTCGTTAATGGGTCTAATTCTACGCGAGCGAAGCTGCGGGCGTTCACTAGTATTGAATAAAGAGGCAGCCAATTTTTCCCTCGTAAGATAAATGAATAAATGTTAAGAAGTAGTTTTATCAATAGCCAAGATCAGCTAAATGTATTTGGTGAGCTACTCCTCGATCAGATAGACGAAGGGGTCGAATTGACCCGAGGCGCCAATTCAAGGGTTAGGTGCCTCCGTGCAGTGTGGTGCAAACGTTCTGTTATATTATTTCCTAGTTGTTAAGACGACGGTGAAGCTAAAGTTTGCAGCAAAGTTATGTTATAGTTAAAGACTACTAATAGAGATGGGTATAGAGTCGACTTGATTGATTATGAACTCCACTATGTTGGATAACTACTAATAAGAGACCACCACCACAACCCTTTAGTATCCCACTTCTAGACACGAGTCTCCTCTCGGAATTGTAGACTTCAAATGCCTTCAAAAAAAAACGATAATACCTACTTACTTTGAGAACATTATACAAAAGGACGCCCGCAGGTTTGCTCGCGTGGAATTAGACATAACAATAGTTTCGTTTACACCTAGTAATATTATATAGCTTATGTCACTCAGTGAAGATGCTGCTTTCTAATGGTGAAAGAATTTTTGAAATCGGTCCAGTAGTTTTTGTGTGAAAACATTACAAACAAATCATTCCTCTTTATAATATTAGTAGAAATATGTTTGCAGATGATTATACAGATAAGCTCCACCAATCTGCATTGGAGCAGCGTGGAGTATGCTCTAGACCTCCCTGAGCTATATCTGTGAAGGAGACCCGTGCCCAAAAGTGGGACGTCCGATGAGTAATTTGCTTTCTCTTTGTACCAAATGAGATTTGATTCATTAATATTTGATCCCGGAACTCTTAATCTAAACACTGAAATAGTAACCACTGTTCTATACCGCTCCCCGCATTGTTGAATCATATTTTGAACGTACGGTGCTGTCAGTTCCTACCCATCACCGCAGTATAATTGCAACTGCGATGCGCTTAATCCCAAAAAAATCGATATGACGTCACCACAAAAGAACGAAATGCGAGATTAGCGACCTTATCCCCAATTCCATCTAAATACTGCTATAATCCCGCGTACAATGGTGACAAAAATAATAAATATGGCCGGTACCGCCTACCGGCACAATAGCTCGCGCTGTTCCAATATTATTGTATTGGGGCGATTGATGCTGGGGAGCAACACACGATGGTGCTACTGGCCTACTACGGCGTGGTAACGGCGATCCGGGTTCAAATCTCACGCACTTGTAACTTTATAAAGTTTTGTGAAGTCATTAATTATGGCAATGTTGGTAGCAATATGAGGGAAACGGCATACCTGATAGATTCCCATTTTTCTATGGATCATCACAACCCTTTCTTTGTCCCACTGTTGGGCACGGGTCTCCTCTCAGAATGTGAGGGATTAGGCCTTAGTCCACCACGCTGGCCAAGTGCGGATTGGCAGACTTCACATGCCTTCGAGAAAATTATGAAGAACTCACAGGCATGCAGGTTTCCTCACGATGTGTCCTTCACCGTTATAGCAAGTGACACTTAATTTCTTAAATCGCACATGACTTAGAAAAGTCGCCAAAAGTGCGTGCCGCTCAGGTTTGAACCTGGACCGCTCGAGTTAGAGGCGAGTTCGATAGCCACTGGGTTTCGATAGCCACTGGGCGGTTACCGCTTAGTTTCTATGCATATAAGATACGAATCTACAAGTGGCTGTAGATTCATAGGCTCTCATATCCTTAAACTTTCATAAATAAAACAACAGTAGGTAGTACAGTACCTACTATAGCACTTGGGACAGGTTGTTTGTTTAACAACTTTTTCCCTGTTATTTGTCGGCCGTTATTATGAATTTTAATCCATATTTGATTTATGATACGTGTGATGAAGCTTAACGGTGTGAATATCCATAACGGCTTAAATACGCCTACGACTCACACCAAGAGCTTGGGAATACTGTTACGGTACCGTACAAGTATTACACTACTAAATGGAGTTTTTGTTTTAATCATTAATATATATCATAGACATCCTCACATATGGCCATCTGACCCATATCTAGGCAGAGTCTGTACTATGGGTGTCAGAGATTGATATAGGTTCATAGTTACATACATATTTTTAAATACATCCATAATATAGATATTAACATCCAGACACAGAACAAACACATATTGTTTTCTTGACACAAACTTGTCCTCAGTGGGATTCGAACCCACAACCCCTGACAGCAGGGCAGGGTCACTACCAATTTCGTCAACGGGCCAATCAAGTATTGGCTTTTAAAAGTGTAAAGTTTGTTTCTTATATACATTTTATGTTTTACCTCCACGCCCCCTTATGGCCACTGCTTGACACAGGTCTTCACTAAACGGTTAACTTCACTCGGTCTGTGCCCTCTGAGTACAGCGATTTCCCACCGCCTTATTCAGCTGATAGATCCACCATAACTTGGAGACTTCCTTTCCATCGGTATACTTGTCAGTCCTACGAGCGACGAGGATACCAGTGCATCTGAATAACTTTGCGAAGTAATCCGGTAACCTTTGTTTGGCTATGAATGTTATCAAAAGTGTCAGATATACAAAACAACCAACTGAGAATAAATATATGTCTGCTATAACAAAACATCGGCCAGCAATCGAACGTGAGACCTACTCGTCAGTTAAGGTCTAACTACCCGCCATCGCCACCGGCGAGAAGCAAAAGGAAGGTAATTACACAATAAATGCTAAAGCCCAGTCAACATAAACAAGTCGCGTAAACGCCCGCTCGCGCTCACGCCTAATCTCGTAACAAAGCGATGGCGGGACATTTCGGCGCGAAAATAATGAAGAGCACGTGCCTTGCCAGTGCCACTGCGGGCCAGCGCCCTAAGCCGGCACTGCGGAGCACAATGGCCACGTGGCGATCGCTATCAATTGAAGCAACAAACGAACGCTGCATCGCGCAAAACATTACCGGATAAATTAAAGCGGAGGAAATACCGTTCTGTCATTTGATCGTGACAGATAATATTTTATGCAAAGCAATGTTGTTGTTCCCACGTAATTAATATGATATATGTTGTGTTGTGAAGCGGTGACAGGCCAGTGGGTTTCGAACTAGACTCTCAGTCGAGCGGTCCGGGTTCAAACCCAAGCGGCACGCACCAATGAGTTTTCTAAGTTATGTGTGATTTAAAAAATTAAATGTTACTGTAACGGTGAAGGAGACATCGTGAGGGAACCTCAAGTCTGCCAAACCGTACTTGGCCAGCGTGGTGGGCCTTATTCCTCCCATTCTGAGAGGAGACCCGCACCCGTCAGTGGGACAAAAAAGGGTTGTGGTGTGGTGTGGTGTGTGTTGTGTTGCTGGTATGGTGTTGGATTTAGCTATGCTGATGGTTTTACACTAGCTTGACAATGTGGACTAGAGTCCATACTCTATATGAGTTAAATATATGGCTAATATGAGTTATTTATAGGAGTCTGTAACACCATCTCACCTTATTCCTTTTGAATTATATTTTATCATGTCGCATACCGCAATTGACGTTCATAATACCAGGCAGGATGGAAAAGGTCCTGACCGAAAACATTAACCATGTAATTGAGACTTGCAAGTATGTACCTAGTTTAAGAGTTGATTGAACACAAATCCCTGAGTAAACACATTTATATTTATCCATAGCTAAGTATGTCATAGATAATGCTAATCTTGACGACTCAAGAGGCTTCAAAATCAAACTTTCAATCGAGCAAAAACATATAAAAGGTATTCGTTTAGTTTCTAAATATCTTACGTGGTTCTGCCCTTACTTGTTAACAAAACGTAAACCACAACGTCGGAACATCGCATCCAAAACAAGCTACATTCAAACAAGAGCGTTCATGACTTGCGTTCCGATCGCAGGCAATAAAATAATAATTATACACATGTGACTTATTAGCCGTACACATTTCACTGACGGGAAATGAAACATACAAATCATGGCGGCGACCGCACGGCAAAACACCTCTTGCGACGACAACGTAAAGATCAGAATTGTAACATTCACAGCTTATAGTTTAGACTTTTTATGAATAGGAAATGAATAGTAAGAGCAAAATAACAAAAGGTTTAACAATAGAAGTACGTCGTATCATTTGTTAAACGTCCCTTTTGATGACGACCACTATTATTTTATGAATGATGGGAGGGAGGAGATGAGGGATAAAATAAAATACTTTGCAATGTAGGGAGCATTGCAACTGCCTGTTGCACCACAAGCGATAGGAGGCGAGCGAGATGGCGATGTCATATCAGTACATAATAATGACACTGACATTTTAAGCCTGTTTATCGAATCAAAAATTTCAAAACATATAGCTCGTTTTTTGTCTCATATTAAGAAAATAGTTAATGGATGTAGCGTCCATATCCCAATGGCTCGCGTCGATTCAATGTGATCGAAAGAGTTAAGCAACGACGGGCGCGGTCGGTTTGTGGATGGGTGACCGCTAGTGGCAAAATTTCATGGTCGCTATCGTGCTTCGGAGGGTACGTAAAGCCGTCGATCCCGGTTGTTTTCAATGTTAGAAACAGTCGTTAAGCCTTGTCGAAAACCTTCGGATGACATGAGAACATTCGACACTGGGTTGGCCACTAAGCCCTCCACCAATCCGTATTGGGGCAGCGTGGTGGAGTATGCTCTAGACCTCCCGCAGCAGTGTCTTTGGAGGAGACCCGTGCCCAGCAGTGGGACGTCTATGGGTCGCAGCGAGCGAAATGGAAATGTTTTCATTATCAATGTCATGGCAGATGGAAAGATCCAAATAATTGGTATAAAGTGCAAATTAAACAGTGTTGAAATAACAAATTTTGTTAAAGTACCTCTTTAATGTTTACAATGAGCAGAGATTTCGATATCTCCGCACTATATTTTGATTTATCTTTTTCCGTCGACGATAAAACAAGTCCTTTTTAATATGACTGAATGTTCTCATTTTGCAGTACCTATACTAGTAAATAGTAAGTAGTGATCACGATATTCCCGTAGGAGTTATTAAGCCTATAACGATATGAGTGAAAATTACAATGCTAACTAACTTGGTTGTCATTGATTATAACTTATGTCTATGCTCAATTACAACTTCATTCAATAGTCCTAGAATGAGGCACTCATAACCAATTACATTAGTTACTTGTAAAACGTTCATATTCAGTTGTTAGTTAGTACCGAGCTAAAAGTATAAATTTTCACATATTCTGGTGATTAATGGGCTGGCATATGGACTGAATTAGTAAATTACTGAAATGATTAAATTTTATCAGAAATTTCATCATAAAAATCTGAACATAACTCGTAAAACAATGCGCAAAATTGCTGAAATAATTTATTAATATAGGGCACTGCCGTCACACGACGACCCTATTTGTAAAGATTTTTTATTGCTGACTTCTATCACATAAGGATTTAATATCAAATTAATTTTGTTGTACAATGAACCGTACTACTCTTTTAGATAGAGTACATTTTAGAACATCGAGATTCTCATTATACGGTTGCACTTTTTCGGCGGTACGTCATTTGACTAACGATACCTTAATGCGTAGTATTTAGTCAGGGCGGAATGGTTTTATTGTAGAAGACCAATGTATCGAAAAGTTTTAATTCTGGTTTATGACTCGCACATAACGTCCCCTTTTGGTACATTTACCCTTCTAGCGTGCGACTTCTTGTCAAGTGCTTGGACACGTCTGAATGGTATAAAAATATGGCATATCTAAATTTGGGGAGACACTTTATGGTGTAAAACGATTTTAATTTAATTGTTTTGTTAATCTTGTTATTTCATCACTTATAGAACATTAACTTTGATTTGAGGACAAATAAATTATAATTTGATAGGGTACAACTATAAATGATACGAATATTTTACCAAACACATGCAGTGTTTATCGATACAATCTGAATAATATTATCAGCTCCATATAATTACGTAGTGTGTCGAAAAACTTAACAAACAAGGCTCATCATAGGGCAGGGTGAAGGTGCCAGTAATCGGCTCAGAACAATGGCGACCAGAGCGACACCTCGGGGAGCCAGTGGACACCAATAAAACGGTACAATGGCGCCCCGTCGTGACCTCAGCTCCGACTGGATCGTTCTTTATGGCATTAGAACGGTTAATCTTCCGAGGGTGTCTTTATTGCTTTTTACTAGCGCTCATTTGGAGACGTGTGCGAGTAAGCACCATCATGAGATTACTACTTAGCTAATAGAAGAGAATTATTTAGTGGGAGTCGGACCCCGGAAGGGACGGGAAATATTATAACTACGAGCATAAATACCCTTTTGAACGTACGTTTATTAAAATTAGAAATTATTTCTTTACCAATTTTTAAATAAATCTATTGTAAAAGACACTACCAGTGGTATAGGAAAACTCAAAAAAAAAAAAAAAAGTATTGACACGAGTGTATTCAGCGAAGACAAAACAAAGACTGAATTAATAATCGAAACATAACAAAGGGCTTTCGTAATATTTAAACATATTAAACGTACATTATTTAAACATATTTGTTATTTAACATCTTTTTTTATGTGCTAGCCCTACGCTGATGCGTATCGTCAACACCATGTCATAACGGACGGACGTATACGCTACTTTCTAGGGTTCCGTACGCAAAGGGTAAGACGGGACCCTATAACTAAGACTACACTGTCCGTCTGTCCGTCTGTCACCAGGCTGTATCTCATGAACCGTGATAGTTAGACAGTAGAAATTTTCACAGATTATGTATTTCTGTTGCCACTATAACAAAAATTACTAAAAAACAGCAAAAATAAAAATTCAAGGGGAGCTCCCATACAACAGACATAATTTTTTTGCCGTTTTTATAGAAAATGGTACGGAACACTTCGAGCGCGAATCCGACTTGCACATGGCCGATCAGCAAAAAATACATTAATAGAGTAACAAAGGAAAACAAAGGAAAATGGTAGGAAAATGGTAGAAAAAGGTTGTTATATGATACGTACATATTTTGTTTTCAAAGTACAGCTTACTGGTGATTCTAGTAAATACGTGATAAAATTCAGCAGGTACTAAGTATTTTGATCGACTCATTTATAAAATTGGACCTGTAGAAATTTAAAAGCAGATTAACTATCATACCTTTCGATGAAATATTCCCACCGTAAACTATTATCCCGTTGCCTATAGCGCCTGCTGCTTCAACGTCATGACCAACTTAACCAAGTACAAAGTACTACAAAAGGAGTATTAGAATTGATTTTAATGGGCACCGCCAAATATTGCAAAGCTTTAAACCATTATTTCCAGCTGAGATTATATACTATACTATACAAGTTAAGAGTTTTAACGTCACAGTTAAAATTGTTTAAGTGTATCAATCGATTTGTTCTCTAAATCACGTTCAGGTTTAGTTAACTGGCAATGATCGAGCATGCCCTCGGGCTACTGATATTGTTATTCGCTTATAATAACTCTTCAGCCGGCACTCGGGCCCACAAGTGGGATTCGAGCACTTGGGGAAACATGTAGCGTCGTTGACTGCGAGTAGTGGGAAGGACTCACTTGACTCTAAAGACATATTGAGGCATAAAAGTAGATAGTGTTATTTTATATTGGTAGACTTTCTGAAAGTGGCGCCAAACCTTCGTCATGTTATAAAACCATTTGTGGCAGTGAATTCTATTAATTCTATGAATAACATAATAAGTCTTTTTACTTATTATAATGCTATATATGTATAATGGTCTATAGGCAATAAAAATAGGCATGATGACAGTATTAAAAAAATAAAGAATAAATGGTATTAGCGGAACCAGTATGTTGAATAATTCCTAAAAAATGGTCAAGTTTGAATAAAAACATTGAGATAAATAAGATTTTCATTAAAATAAAAATATAAAATACAGAAATCGGCCATGACTGAAACGCCAATCAGGGCGGATGATGTCACAGCTAAGTAAAAATTCACCTGTCGCTTGGGATTCTGTTAAAAATATAGCGGCATATTTACCTAGGCGTGACGTCACAAACGGACACCATGCATGGCACCTACGAGCATTTTTGGGTTTTTAAAATAATGTTTTATTTTTCGAAATATTATAGACAGAATGCAAATTCTAAATCTGTCATCATACCTCTATGCAATAGGGCAATGGCGCCAATGACCGATGAAGGGCCTCAAGAAACATTTGAGATCACGTGTTATCTCAAGCTAGCTCATGATAACAAGTCAATCATTTTAGTTTGATACCGTAGACGGAACTACCTACTACTAAAATTACATCTAAGAAATGAATGTGAGTCCTTGACTTCAATGATGATCAGTACAACCTACAATCATGTTTTATACATATAAAGAAATTTGAGTTCGAGTATTATTAAGAAAACAAATGATAACTTAGTAAATGTACAGCGAGTTGGATATTGTGTAAAACATATTTTACCAATAAATAACTAGGAACTATGATATAGTTAGAAACCATTTAATAAATTCAACATTGCAGATACAAGCAGAGTGGCGCAGTGGAAGCGTGCTGGGCCCATAACCCAGAGGTCCGTGGATCGAAACCACGCTCTGCTATAAACTTTTTTTTATGTTTAACTTAATAATTTTTTTCGGAATCAAATTTTCCAAATTATTTTTTTCTCATATTTATCATTTAGAATAGAATAAAATAGAAAGAATTTTATTTGCTTAAATATAAAAAATTATAGCAAATGGGTCTGCACTCAGTGATTTACTTATAGGAACGAATTCTTTATCTTCTACATCATAGGAAGGAATTTTATTTTATTTTATTTTTGCTTACAAATACTATTTAGTAAGAAAAATACGCATTGTTCGTGAACCATTCTGAGTTCTCTCTTACAATAAAAAATGTTGGTTACAAAAATCAAGTAAACACAAGTACCTACGTGACAAAAATAAACATAAACAACATAACATTATCTGCAGCACATAACGTGTTGTAATAATATTCACATGACTGTATGAAGTACATACATAATTACATACTCAGCTAAAAATACAATATGAGGACATCGGTTATCGCCCCTGAGTCACGCTGGCAGCACTAGCGCCGCGCGAGGCCAAATAGGACACGTAACGGTAGACGAAATACTTACTATTGTTTTTAATCTGTGGCTACTTTTAAAAGTATCCTGTGTACGCGGGCTACGAGCTTGTTACATTCCGATCGTACTGGCTTTCCCAACTTAAAGTGCTGCTGATAGGTACTAATTCTGAGTTATTATTTTGTTTAAAGACGTTTTTTTATCTATTTATTAACGGTTACAGCTAAGTTTGCGATCAAATTCATTAGTTCTGTCATCGACTAATCCCAAAGGAACCCAAGTTCTAATTTTCCGCATAAATTATTTTTATTGATATTTTAATTGGGCAATTGTTTTAAAATTGTTATTGATAATTTCTTTTTCATAATGGATTTTATACCCAAGTGCGAGATAGTGAGAGTTATCAGCCAGGGTCTTTTCTAAATTCTGCCCAATCAGACCAGCTTGCTAACTGGTTTGAATTAGCTTTAGAAATTGTAAACGGTTTCCTAGTCGATGGTCACGGTTCAAATCCAAGACATCGTCACCATTGCGTGTTCACCAAAATATCGAAATATGTTTCTTCTTCATCATCATCACACCAAACTTTTGACTAACCTACTGCAAAGTGCAAATTGGCATACTTTTCATGACTGAAAATATTGTAGAGAACTCTCAAATGTACGTGTTTACTGTCCCTGTTACAACGGGTTATACATATTTGATTGATTAAAAAGTTAAATAAATTAGTAATCTCCTTTGGAAACTCAACCCAGTCCCTCCAGCTCAAGCTAAGCGAACGATGCAAGTAGGTACTATACAATGGAGTCCTAAAACAACGCAGTCAGCGACCAGGGCACCAGACGAGGCTACCTACTCGTACATAGACACACAGCATCCCCGAAACCCGCCCATCCGTGTAATGGCTCTACCGTGGCCGAAGTTTTGTTTAAAAACAACCGGGCACCACAAACAGCGAGCGCTTGTTTTATCATGGGATATTGATAATTTGCCGCACGTGGCGCGAGCGATGTTTTTTTAAACCGCCCCGTCTGTGCGCGGCTTTATTTTAACAAGGTGGCTATTGAGGCTCGCACCGCAGTGGGAAACGGCGACTGTTGCTGCGTGCGGTTTTCGGTGTTTGTTTATACCGTGCCATGAAATTTAACTTGATACTATTTACGTGAGGTTGGTGTGAAAACGTGGTCAGTTCATATCTCAGACAGAGGTCTATATATCGAATCTATGACAGCAGGCAGCAGTGTTGCATTTTATTAAATAATTACGTTATTGTGATACTAGAAATTAAGATTTATTAAAAGCTTTTATTTAACTTCACTCGTATGTATCTATGTATGTCCTGGAATCTTACAATAAATATTTCACCCACTTCCACTGAAGCTATCGAGCTGTATATTTGATTCCGATGACAATGCACGATTCAATAATTTCCGCCATTTTTATTATTTTTTTATTTTATTTTATTTAGATCAAAATTTCAAAGATAGATTTACTGTAACGTAATGAGTAGCTATGTAACGTAATCACTCATTTCTGATTTGCCAATGTTTACTTTAAATTTTTTTAATCAATTTTAAAGCACGTGCACACAGATAGTCCGTGCCGCACGCATCGCCCCCACGCCGCACCACCCCAGCCCGTACATTATTATGTAAATGCCAATTTCAAACCACTTGTTATCTAGTTAGCGCCGAAAAATACCTACTCGACCCCGATGGCCGCCGGCGCGCTACTCTACCGTGAATAATCGATAGAAATTGACAAACGAAGCATTCGCCTGTCAAATTCTAGTTTTCAGAGTAACAAAAGAGATGACAACCCCGTTTGACCTTGATACGGCGCCGCCGTTCTATTCTCGACCTTACCGCCTTGCGATACGGTTCGTCGATATTTACAGAAGGTCGGTGGAAGCTGGTGGTGGTGTACTGTGCCGTAGATGCGTAATGGGGGCTTGTTATGGTAATGGGTGCCCTGAGGCTGCTGGGCGCAGGGCGCTGGGGTGCAAGTTAAGACGTGTTCGATGATGAAGCCGATTGGATGTGTTAATAGACGCCATTGTTGCTAGTGCTGTCGGCAGCCGCTCGGGGCCGGGCGGCACCCGGCTGCTCTCATGAGTCTCGAGGTAAATAAAGTACTTTGTAAAATTTCGACATTTTTGAGTGGCATGTGAATTTGGTATCAAATTTTGTTTAGCCTGAGGGTCTAGACTACCGTCCTGGTAAGGCAACCTAAATTCAAAGCAATATAAAGCATTATAGTCTGGTCGGTACATGTCTATAGTCTGATCGGTACATGTTTGATCCTACTGGGCCATGCATGAGAGTGATTCACGGAATTACACAACATAAGTATTATGAAGTTCGAGCCAACAATCTTGCTAAAATTATTGAAGTAAGTAAGATTATATTCACAAAGGTATAATGACACTTATAATAAATAGTCATACCCATGGATATTTAAAAATATTTTTCGACGGGCAATGTTAAAAAGCTATTTCACGCATGTAGGCAGGCTGCAGTATCACCTGAAGAACTACATGCAAGTTAACACGAATTTCATCGCAACATACCTACTGTCATTCTTTTCAAATATTTACAAGATTATGGACACACGTTTTACTAGGTACAAAACTATATTTTTCCTACAAATTTATCATAGACTCCTCTTTTTCCAGTTGATAAACGATCTATGTAGAAATTGAATAAGCCGCAATATTTATGTACCTACCCCGTCCACCCTTGCGGAAGGGTGGAGCCTAATGACTGAAAATTATCCCCGCGTCGCTGCTTCATTAACTGACAGGTCGCGGTCGCCAGCTTATGGGTGTAAATGTTGCTGGCTCTAAATCTATGTTAAATCGTCTAAGGATTCATATTCACGGATTCATGACAGACTGACAGATGGCGCCAATGAGCGAACATTGGTCGTTGCTCACAGTTCTGGGGAAAATTGCACTGTTCCTGTAAAAATTACAATAAAATGTAACAATCGTTGTGTTTAATCGATTATTTTTGTTGGTTTGTTATTTTGTCCTTTTTCTACTTAATTAAATGCTGGATCGATGTTGTAACATGCAGATGTAGTCAGGACCTGAAGGGTACCAAAAACTACCCCCTGGTTTCCGTAAAGTGAACAAAACATTGAAATATTCAGTAATAAATCAATTTTTAATCGATTGATCGCTATTTCCGACTATGACTGGCCGAAAATCGGGTGCAGCTAGATTTTGATTAGTGGTAATTAGCTTTCCGTTTATAAAGGCTATTTTAAATGATCCCTTGATGGAAGGGTAATTCTGGATGGAAAACGATTCGACGCGGGCAGGGTCGCGAGGAAACCTAGTTTCTATAAACCTATCTTCATAAAACTCATTCTTTTATTCATATAGTTTTAATAGTCGTTTATTTATGTAGAGCACTTCAATCGAGTAACGGAATAGGCTTGTTTTGTTGCATAACCTGAGTAATCCACGTGACACCGCTGGATTGTATTGCATTATGGAGCACTCAGTATACAAAAGGACCAATTTTAAACTTTATTATTTTCTATGATATCTTAATCTTGAGTGATTTGCTGATAAAATGTATGATATGTACCTACACTTACAGAGTTCCTTGTGTCAGATCGTGTGTGAGAAGCGATAAGCTAAAAAAACGTTATTAATTTTCTTGTATTGATTGTAATATTTGAATAACAACGTAATAAAATTCAAGTAAATATCATGTGAACAGCAGCGGAAAAATATTGTGAAATTGCAGAATTTCAATGTTGAGCATATTATTTGAAAAATAACAATTTTGTTAATAAACACATTGTCATATTAAAAAAAAATCAGTAGAATATATTTGATTTGATTTTTAGCCCTCGACGAAGAAAGAGGGGTGAAATAAGTTTGACGTTTGTCGCAGAGATACACAGATAAACACAGGTAATCTGAGCATATCGTGTTCTACTCGAGACTGTTGCATTGTAGCTGCCATTCGAATGGATTTATTTAACTGACTGAAAGTAGGATTTTAAACAATTTTTTTTTTCATTTTGGTTTTTATTGCTTATGGTTTTTTAATCCTCGAATAGTCAGTAGCTAAGCTGTTTTACAAAAAAATACAGTGATCATAAGCGATGTGAATATACTCGCTGTAGAAAATCGCCGTCAATAGTACAAGGTCCTAATAACTGTACAGATACGCACAATTAAATTGAATCCATAAATAAAATGAAGGCTTGTTTAGATCTACAAAAATATAGCGTAATTGAATAAATAATTTGTAGCTAAGTTTAAAAATATGAAATTCTATAACTCTGCATACCAATGATCCACAAAGATTGTTCATCAAAATTGTTTAAGTTTTATTAGATGTTAGGTCTCCACCAATCCGCATTGGAGCAGCGTGGTGGAGTATGCTCTAGACCTCCCGCAGCTGTGTCTGTGGGGGAGACCCGTGCCCAGCAGTGGGACGTCTACGAGTCGCAGCGTAGATGTTAGGTAATCTATATTAAATAGTAATTACTTACAAATAATATCTTACTCAAAATACTAAATTAACTCAAAGGGTTATTGATTCGAGAAATTCTCAGGCATTCAGTTTTCCTTATATATTGCAATAGGTGTGTCATTTATTAGCTAAATTCAAATTCAAATTCAAATAATTTATTTCGCTATGAGGTTACAGGTTACATTACACACGCTTAACGAAAGTCTAGGTAACTACAAACTACTTAAAGAGAAGAGATATAATGCTAAAAACAGCCAAAATTTTAGAATGTTAAAAAAATTGGCGTGTGCAGCTGGATTTGTACCCAGACCCTTCAAGAGCATGATTCCTAGCTACTACTACGCTACTGCATCACTGTACTACCACTAGTACAGTAAAGGTAGTCAGCTGGCAAGTAGGGCGCCGCGCGCTCGCTCCGACACGTACGCGGAGCGCATTCCACCGCCTGCTGATGTCACTCTTCGAAATGAAATCCATGCGATCATACAACCATACCTACTTAGAGGCATGCATAGAAGCAAATATTACTCATAAGCTCTACGCTTTAGTCGGTAGAATCGCATAAGATTCTTACGGTGCTAGTTTTTAAAGCAATTTACCTTCCGAATCGATCAGGAGTTTGGTGAACTCACTTGTTGCTCAAATGATACATTGAGTAAGTGGATTTAACAGTCTACTGCTGTGTTTCATATATCATCATCATCATCTCAACCCTTTCTTTGTCCCACTGTTGGGCACGGGTCTCCTCACAGAACGGGAGGGATTAGGCCTTAGTCAACCACGCTGGCCAAGTGCGGATTGGCAGACTTCACATGCCTTCGAGAACATTATGATAAACTCTCAGGTTCTTCAGGTTCAGGTTTCCTCACGATGTGTCCTTCACCGTTACAGCAAGTGACATTTATTTTTCTAAATCGCACATAACTCAGAAAAGACATTGGTGCGTGCCGCTGGGGTTTGAACCCGGACTGCTCGAGTGAGAGGCGAGTTCGATAGCCACTGGGCTGTCACTGCTGTTTCATATATGAAAATCAAATTTCACTGTAAGGTGAAATCTATTTAATAGCATGCGATGTTTTGAAAAAGTGTGCGCAAAGTGTGTGCTTGAATCCGGCATAGAATAAAAATACACAAATAAATGTAGATTATTGTAACATTTATGTATGTATGTAAATTATTATCTAAACAATAAATCTTTACTTACGCATCTTTTGTCTCTTTCCCGCGCTGTCATTTTGACGTATCGCCGCGCGACGTCACAGCGTTGCTCATGACACCGATAACACAGACCAAGCGAACGCTTAAAACGGCAGGTTTTCTTGCTTCTCCATGTATTTTAAACGTATTTTCCGCATAGTACAGAAGCGTTTTCGCTGAAAGACGTGGCAACACTGGCTGCCGCGCGTCTCGCCGGCAAAATTTTCAATTCAAACGGGGTCTTTATAAGGGTAGTGGCGCTCTACAAAATTTACATATCGACGTAATAAAGCTACCGGCTGATTTCAATTCTCTAAGCGTCCGCAGCTTGCTGAGAGGAGTCTCATAACATTGTTGAACACACATAGCCTTATTTCTTCAAAAAGTTAAGCAATACTAGGCACCTACTTGTATATACGTAGTGTAGGTCTCCATAGCGCTGTGGTGAGCGACCCTTTGCCTAACTGCTGCAGTGTGTTCCAGATTCGAATACTTATTATTTAGATAGCTTCGACTGCAGATAGTTAATACTCAGATAGGTGTAGGTGCTCGCGTAACTTTAATTTAATTTATTGACTATGTGGGTTCGCCCATTATAACTCAGGGTGTCCTACAGCGGAGGTATGTGTATGTGTATATTAGTATTTCGCCACAGACCGAATCAAATATGATGAAATTCGTAGATGAGCAAAGCTGACCGACATAGTTTGAATTTTGAAGTTGTAATGGGCAGGCCACGTCATTTGAAGATAACCTGTGGGGAAGAAAAGTCCTCGAATGGAGAATACGAATCATAAAAAAGGAGTAGTCGCCCTTCGACAAGGTGGACGGACGAACTGAAGAAGACGGCGGGAACTCGCTGGTTTCAGAAGGCACAGGACCGGTCGAAGGGGCGTAGTTTAGGAGAGGCCTATGTCCAGCAGTGGACCCTAAAAGGCTGATGAATGAATGTCTGGAGTGTTTATGACTAGGAAGTGAGAATATTCTATTGAGCCTAATAACAGTAAGAATATGACGCGACGTTTTTGTTACTGAGTGTATAGTTTTGACTTTTATTTTATCGTCTAGGCACCTGTAAGCCGAAGACATCATTCAGGTGTTATTTAATAACGATGTTTACGAGGAATAAATGAAAATTTCACAAAGAACATTATTTCAATCGGAACTGTTAACGTGAGGAACACGTGTTCTGCCCTATAGTTGACATTTTTATAGTTTTTCCAGATTACAATTAAGATGTCGACTTTTTTCATCATTATTGCTTCGTTGCATTTAATTGGTCTTGTATACTACTTGCGCACTGTGGCTACAAGACTTAAATATACGTATGGTTAATGGAATCTAGATTTATGTGGCGGATAAGCGCAATTAATGGGTAATTATGCTGATCGGTTATAGTACGCACGCACTGGTTTGTATAAACGTACCTACCTGTCTTTAACTCCACTCATATTCGTATTTCTATACAATTTGAAGGGAACTATTATTTATTAATTATGTTAAGATTGCTCAGTGCGTGTATCACAAAACGCGACTTGTTTTAACTGTCTGTCAAACTTTATCAAAAGTTTTTTATATTTATCATTATCATCATAAACTGATCAGGGGTCAATTCTCACTTTGGATCAACTGTGAGATGTGCAGGTTTGTATTCAATTTGCCTGGAATATGAACCCCGGACTACACCGGAAGCCGAAGCAATTCCCATCACTCGTTATTACAGAAACAAGCTTGTCACATATACTGCAAAATTTCCAATGGGTTATTTGAATGTTGGCAACGCTGACAGAACGCCAGCCGAGGAAGGTCAGTGAAATTCAAAAATTCAAATTGAGACACAGATTACGAAGACAAGCGAACGTTGATAGAGCGACGCCGGTATCGATTTTTGTGCCCCCAACTTTGTTGACAAAGGCAGGTTCTTAGCAAAATGAGATGCACCCCAAAGAATATTACGGGCAGACATCGCTCCACTATCGGTAGACGTACTCGTACGTACCCGTGGCTGTGCTCACGTACTTATTGATCTCTGCGGCCTCTCATTTGCGAGATTATTGCGAGTTTAGCTCTGGTTTTGTTATCATCGCGGCCAATACCAGATGAACGTCGCTTTTTCCTTTTCCCGGAAACGGTTATAATACTTTTAATCAGCTCTCCATGTGTGCTACGTTAAAATCATAATGATATTTTTCCTTAATATTATATTATAAAATAACATAACTGGAATTCATGAGTAAAGTAAGTCGCTGCGACCCACAGACGTCCCACTACTGGGCTCAGGTCTCCCCCACAGACGCAGCAGCGGGAGCTCTAGAGCATACTCCACCACGCTGCTCCAATGCGGATTGGTGGAGGGGTTAGTGGCCAACCTCAATTCACCCGAAGGTCTTCGAGAAGGCTTAACGACTATATCCTGCATTGAAAACAACCGGGACCGACGGCTTTACGTGCCCTCCGCAGCACGGTAGCGTCCATGTAATTTTGCCACTAGGGTTACCCATCCACAAACCGACCGCGCCCGTCATTGCTTAACTCTATAGATCACATTGAATCGACGCGAGCCATATGCGAGCTCATATTTACCTACTGAAAACTTCAGTATTGCGGAGCTTTTTGTTAGTATAAAACTTATTCCTAATTCACTATCATGTCTTAGATTGAATTAATAAAGTTTACTATCACCGAAGTTCCATAGTGCCGATAGAGGTCAGCAGTGCGGCTTAGTGACGCGCGTGTAATTTCATCGACATCGACACCGCAGTGTGCGCTCCGAGTCGATAAAAAGATTACCTACGCGTTGCGTACGAATCGCGCGTGACGTTGAATATTAATGTATCTCCCCTTTCACACCACTAATAGATTATAATCGGCCGCGGCCAGACAAACCTTTGTTTGTGATTGACGAATTTCTGGCCTTGTGTTTCGGTCGGTGTCGTTTTGAATATCAAAAGGAGGTAAGGGACTTGTGTAGAATAAGATGTTTCTTGAGTTACTTGTTCATTAATCTGTCAATAACACTAATTTAATCATTAATATATTCAAAAACGCATCGCCTGCCGGTCCAAGCGTGTGTAATTTCTCCTGTAAGTCCTCTTACTAACTTTCAGAATATATATTTATGTGCAAGAGGATATTTTATGGACTATTAATGCTTAGATTGTAAAATCTTGTCTCATTGCTAGTTTTTATGTAAAACATCATGTAGAAGATCATTTTATAAAAGTAGAACTTATAAATAAATTTTCATTTTCATGTAGTAGGACGTTTTCTGGTATTGGATTTGGCGTAATTTTTACAATTAGTACCTAATGGAACATGGTGACAAACTTTTTATTTCTTTAATCTTTTCCTTCGTTCGATTTTCAAAAAAGTCAACACCAAATAGGTAAGTACATAAAGGAACATCAATATCATTAAGTTATCCAGACACGAGAAGCGGGTCCCAGGCACGCACAGGGTAAGCAGGGTAAGCAGTTCTTCAAACAGCTTAGCCTGAGTGGCAGCGATTTGAATATTTTTATCGAGTTTATTTCAAATATTAATGGCGTTTTCAGCATTAAGAGCATTTGGACACCCTTGTTTTTGTTCGAATTTGCATGCCGGGGGTAGTGGAGGCGGATCAAAGAGATGCATTATGGCAATGTATTCGCTAACACGTAAATAAATAAAGATAAACACTGCACGGCGCTTGCTGGGAATTAAGGCGGCCTATGAAAAACATTTGCCCGTCGACCATTTTATAGTCATTACGTAAGTCTCGTGCACATCACTGGGTGGTGACTGTCACACTTTTAGAATTAAATAAAACATTAATTTATTTTTTTATGATTTCTGATTTTGTGCAAAAACGTTAAAATACAAGTCACTTTCCGTGCAGAACTTAACTACTACCTCTGCCACTAAGGGATGGTTTAAAATATAAAAAGCCTTTTACGACGGCAAGCTACACCAAAGATAATCTAATCTAATAATCTAATTCTAGATTTACCCGTAGTTCCGTCTCTCAGAATCCGATCAAAATTAAGATTTTATCGATTTATTGTTAGTTAAAATCGATTAAAAATCGAAAGATTATTACAATTTTGAGAAGAAGAACGACAAACCAACAAACTCATATTCTCATTTATATATAAGTAAGAATAACGAAATTGCGCATGCCTAACGAAGGAATCTTCATAGTTAAAGCAGCCCAGTGGCTATTGAACTCGCCTCCCACTCGAGTGGTACGGGTTCAAATCCAAGCGGCATGCTACACACCAATTACTTTTCAATATTATGTGCGATTTAATAAATTAAATGTCACTTCGTGTAACGGTGAAGGAAACATCTTGAGGAAACCTGCATGTCTGAGAGTTTTCGAAGGCATGTGAAGTCTGTCAATCCGCACTTGACCAGCGTGGTGGACTTAAGCCTTTCCCCTCCCATTACGAGAAGAGATATATGCCCAACAGTGGGAAAAAGATAGGGTTGTCGTGAACGAAGGAATCTCGATAGTCCCACTAATAATACATATAGGTAATTGTTGAATTGGTGGTATTAATTAACCACGAAGCATTCCCAAAGTGGAAGGAAGATGCAAGCTGAAATGTTTCTCTCTCTCTTCCCTCCGGTATAAAATCAGCGCAAAATGGATTTACCTCATCATACAGAATTTAATATCCTCGATACGAATTCTCAAATTCTATAGGCTCGCTCGTAAATACGGGTTTAATTAGAGTCGGGTATTACGAGGCAAGTTCCTCGGGTTTCCGCACATCCAAAGTCCAACTTGTCGTTACGCTTTGCCCCGGGTTTGCGTTGCGGAAAGATTTTTAGAGTCTACGGTCACGACACGACATGTCTACGACCCGATAAAACATAACTCTAGTATCTCTAGTTTAGAGAGTTATCATTTCAACACTGACAACTTTAATTAGTAGATTAGTAGAGATAACAAACAAAATGTAATCGACTTTGACTTTGAAAACTGATGTAAGTAGTCGCCGTTACGGGCAGCCATTGGTGGCAGCCGTTGGTCACCATGCGGGCAGCTTCCGATGTGTTGCCGGTGTCGCAATGGCCCAGACATCGTAAAAACTCGGTATGACAAGTAATTTGATTAAATTATTAAATTTAGACAACCTAATTAAGTTGTCTGCGTTTTACCTAGTTCCGATTTTAACAGTGATCTTAACAGTAAGACAGTTCTAAAAAAGTCCTAAGAACAGATCTTTTTGACAGATCAAAGCTTTGAATATGCGGACAACCTTAGCGGGTTCAAACATCGTGCAAATCGAATCGCAACTGTAAAGAGTCGTAAAACTCGCCCGCGCGCTCCAAATAGAACTCGATTAGACCAACTCGCCGCTATACTGGCGTTCAATTCGAAAATTATATACAGGTATAGTGGCTTCCAGTTGTATAAGCTGGATTAATATTATACGCAGAACATTAAGCGGAGTTTGTACTAACTTATCTGTTCTAGTTTGACGGGGGCGCCTTTGAAGGCTCTATGACGCGGAGGCTGTGTTATTTAACTGTGAGTGAACAGGCTCGCTTCTCTATTTTTACTGGCCAAGAAAAAAACATTCATCTTGAAGCCATCTCATAAGATCATAGCGTTGCCAGCAAGTGGCATTTAATTGCATAAAATGCGTTACTTAAAGATTCGTAACAAAAATTAGTACATGGGATTTGAGCGTCGACTTGCCGAGTTATTATTGAATCTGTAACCATTGGTATATGTCACGGCATCGATAACCACCGTGGTATGTTTTATCTGGCATCCATTAATATGTATTGCCATTTATCAAGTAAAGTAGCATAGGGCCCAGATTTTATATTCCACCCATAGTTTTGTATACGAATCATTTTCGCGTTAAAATTTCGAATAGATTTAACTGTACGTAAATAATTAATAAAAACACTTCAAGTGACATTCATTCTATCGCCGAGCGAAGTTAAAATTCGAATCGTAAGGACTACTCGTTAAAAGTCGAGCTAGCGGATGAAAAATATAGACCATGTTTGTAGACGCATTGCCAATTTTCTTATAGGAGTCAGATTAAAAAATAATCCCTGGAATGGATAAGGTTTTGTCCAGATGTAGAGTAGGTAAGCTTTAGCCATCTCACAGTACATCTGGCCCGCGGTCGCTTCCGCCGGGGACCCGGTGGACCCTTACAACATCTTTGTATTCATTTTCACATGTGCTTTTACCACAGAATACATAATAGGCAGATATTTTAACTGAGGCAGTAACTATGTCAGTTTGTAATGGGTGGAAACTACCTGACGAACCAATTTTTGCACGCCAAATTTGGATGACGGAAATTAACATAGTCTGTTTGAAAAATCATGGAATGCATTCAACACACTCAGATGGATTTCTATGTTCCGAGTGGTTACATAGAAACACAAGTAAAATTACGCCTGTATGGCCTCCAAACAAACATTTATGTGCCAAATTAACTTGATAACGAATCTAGGAAGTATTTGTGACAATCGACAACACCACTGCACTGTGTCAAACAACGGTAGGTAGCCCAGTGGCTGTAATTCACTCGTTGTTATTATGTTGTGGGTTCAAATCCCAGCGGCACATACGAGTATACACGAATCACGATTCTCTTTTCTATGTATTTCGAAGACATACTCGTATTATTATGAAGTTTGCTCATCATCACTTGGCTAACTTGGTAGACTATTCCCTATCCCTCCTATTCTGAGAGTAGAGCCGTGCCCACAGATTATCCCCAAAGTTAAAGTTAATTGTTAATTGTTAAGTTTAATTTGGAAAGTTATCTGTGCCCGTGCCTAACAGTGGACCATTGAAAATGCAGTGAGGGTAATGGGGTTTGTAAACGGAATTTTAGAAATTTTTACTACATACTGTGATATAACGTGATATAACTAAAGATTATTTATTGGTGTATATTTTACATTTTACAGCATGTATCTATTGTCAGGCCAAGTTGAGGGCGTGATAGATGGACACGACAATATACGCGATGGGAAATCAGGGCGGTCCGGCTTTCCGGCGGAAGCGGCGGCTGGCCCTTCCTTCCCGCACCGTTTTGCCGGACATATAGATAAGTATATCTACGTATATCTATATATGTCCGTCAAAAGGGCCGAAAATATGTATACAGTCTTATATTAAAAATGAGCCTAGTCCACAGTGGCGTCGCATGACCTACTTTCAATGAGACTCAGGAATCTGGTTCTACGTCTGTCTCCATTGGTCGAAAAAAGGTGTGTGCGGCTGTGATTTGTTTTCTCGAATAAGTAGCCATATTGCCACTTAATTATGCCAGAGATATATGTATATACTGCCAGAGAGGAGCACCAAACCCAACAGCTGGAGATGAAAAGGTTGTGGTGGACATACATACCTAGCAAAATATCTGTTCATTAATCTTCCTCCCAAACATTTATTAGTATAGTATTTATTATATAGTATTTATGTAGGCAAAACCATTGTTGGAAATTAATGCATCGACAAGTAACATACATAAACAGCAATATCTATTACTTCAACCAATAATCCAAACAAACTTCTACATCGTCGAGGGGCAAGGAAAGTAGCGAAATCATCGTTGGATATTGGTCTTCAACAGATAAAGTGTATTGAGTACAAAAACTTCTCGATCTAAACACTTGGCACACACGAACTTCCCAACTAATCGCCGGCCACCCCAACGCGGGAAGAAAAATGCGCTTCTAAACGGTGTTATCACAGATTACAAGTGCCGAGTGCCGAGTCAATCGTATGGGGCGTTCTTATCAATCTATATTAGGTGACCGTTGACTGGAACCGAGGGCGAGAGATCAGCCAGGCCCGTGACATTGTCTTATGGTGTGATGGTGTTAAGATCGTGTAGATTTAGCTTGTCGAAGGGACGTCGGATAGGGGCTATAATAGTTTTGTTGAGCTAGCAAGTTGGGTATTACAGTGTCACCGAAGTCCATATTGTGCTGATTACTTCTGACATCACGTTTGTCTCCGAAGGGGTAGCAGAGGTGTGTAGTGAAACCAGTTTTCACCAGTTATGTTTAGCTCCCATGTAGTAATGCATGTCTACTCTGTGGTAATACGCAAGAAAGGTGTGCAGTTTAATGGTAGACTGCTATTTAACGGTTACTGCCCAGTGGCTATCGAACTCGCCTGTCACTTGATACGGGATTTGGTTCAAATCAAAGCGGCCTGCACCAATGACTTTTCTATGATAGGTATGTGCGACTTAAGAAATTAAACGTCACCTGTTGTAACGGTAAAGGAAAACTTCGCAAGGAAACCAGCGTGCTTAAGAGTTCTCCATAATGATCTTGATGGCTTGTGAACTCTGCCAATCCGCACTTGCCCAGCGTGGTGGACTTCACAGGCATTTCCCCTTGCATTCCGAGAGCACACTCAAGCCCAACGGTGAGACAAAGATAGGGTTGTGGCCGCTTGAAAATATTGCAAATAATTTTATAACATTTCTGTTAATGAGTACGATTGGAGTTCCTGGTCTAGACAGCTAAAGCGTTGCAGCTTATACAAACACTTAAATTATTAATTGAAATCACTATTATTATTGTATACCTAGCCAAGTGCAGCGCTGAGATAGTTACGCCTGCCGCTTGCAGCCCTGCAAGCATGGTCCCGCGAGATGGGTGGTCATCAGCTACTTCCTCTTATTAATTTTTCCACCTAAAAACGTAATTATGCCCACAATTTGTGGTCACCAGCGCGTGCCTCGTCGCCACTCACGGTAATTACCGTAATGTCATTATATTCACTTCGCTTTGTCCGATCCTGAACGCTGATAATCGTAATCACTTTGAAGCGTGTCGTACCGTCGCCGTTAGGCGAGTAATTTCTCTTTTTCTTTTCACTGGTTTCTCAAAATCCTTTTGATAAGTGCGGATATGCAGATTTATATTTATACATCGAGAATATTGTTAAAAATTCTCAAGCATAACTTAGAAAAGTCATTGGTACAAGCACCAATTTGAACACAGATTTTGAGTAAAGACATTGAATTTTTAACCACTTTAAACCACGCATCTTCCCAGATTAAAGTTTTAATCTTTCATAGAGAATACATAAATCATCAATTCATATAAACCATCAATGCAAAAAATCACGTAAATCCAATTCAACCATCTAAATTTATACCACAGGCGATTTTGTATATTTTGAATCCATCTGATTCTTCAAAAACATAATAATACTAGCTGACCCCGCAAACGTTGTTTTGCCATTACCACAACCACTACCACTACCATTACTACCACTACCACTACCACTACTACTACCACTACTACTACCACTACTACTACCACTACTACTACCAATACCACTACTACTACCACTACCATTCCCACTACTACTACCACTACCACTACCATTACCACTACTACTACCACTACCATTACCACTACCACTACCACTACCACTACCACTACTACTACCACTACTACTACCACTACCCCTACTACTACCACTACCCCTACCACTACCACTACCCCTACCACTACCACTACAACTACCCCTACCACTACTACTACCCCTACCACTACCACTACCCCTACCACTAACCCTACCACTAACACTACCACTACAACTACCACTACCATTACCATTACTTATAATCGAAAGCGTTCAATAAAAGTAGTAGTAGGGGAGCCCAAGAGGGGATTTTGCGGGATACTCAAGCGCGTCAGTTTAATATACAGTGGGATACCTTGTACCCGGTTAAGTACCTCCACCAAATATGAGCCCCATATATAAATGGGGCCGTCAAGGATAAAGGATCAGAATAAGAAAAAAATAAAATTTGTCATCAGAAATTCTTGAGCGCGTTAGATTAAGGTAGGGTGAGTTAATTACATGCTAAAAAGTGTATATTCCACTAATCTTACAATTTGAGAGTAACGTAAAGAAAGGGGAGGGCTACAAAGTTTGTAGCCCTCCCCTTTCTTTACGTTACTCTAAAACTCGTTAAAGTGTAAGTTTGACCAATGATTATATACTCGTACGAGTATTTAACTTTAGTCATTCTGATACCAATCGTTTCTATTAATTGAAATTTCGCAGTAACAGTAATTCCATGTCAGTTTGATGGTATGGTAAAGTAGTCGGTTCTCAGCGAGTACAGTCTACAAAGTTTGTAGCCCTCCCCTTTCTTTACGTTACTCTCAAATTGTAAGATTAGTGGAATATACACTTTTTAGCATGTAATTAACTCACCCTACCTTAATCTGATGCGCTTAAGAATTTCTGATGACAAATTTTATTTTTTTCTTATTCTGATCCTTTATCCTTGACGGCTCCATTTATATATGGGGCTCATATTTGGTGGAGGTACTTAACCGGGTACAAGGTATCCCACTGTATATTAAACTGACGCGCTTGAGTATCCCGCAAAATCCCCTCTTGGGCTCCCCTACTATAGGAAATTATTAAAAATAAAAATCGCGATGGAAAAATATAGCTTAATCGTAGAGGGTTGAAAATTCAGGGTTGTATGTATTTTCTAATGTTGTATCATAAAAAAATACAATAATAAAAATTTATCTAAAATTAAAAAAAAAAAATTAGGGATGGACTACCCTTAACATTTAAGGGGATGAAAAATAGATGTTAGTCGATTCTCAGACCTACTGAATACGCATATAAAATTTGGTAAAAATCGGTACCTAAAGCCGTTTCGGAGGAGTACTGCAACAAACATTGTGACACGGAAATTTTATATATAAGATATCGCAAGAATTTCAAAGCTTTGGATGAGTTCTCTCGTCGCTCGCTAGTCGCCGCTCGCCCGCAGTGGCGCCCCAACCGCAGCCACAATGGCCGGGTAATGAGAAAATTATTTTGCGTTTGCACCTTTGTGGTTGAAATTAAATGTCAATTTCGCGTCGGTACATAATAGTTTTTATGGTTTTTCAATTGTTATTGTTTTTGTCGGAGTTAATTTTTTTAACGAACCAATAAAATGTCTGTAAACCAGCATTATGGTTGCTAATTGAAGTAGCGCTGAATAGTGGGGTTCTCCATTAGTAGGTGAGATGTTACATTATAATTGAAAAAAAAACTCATTTTTTATTTTATCATAATTTTATTTATATCGATAGTAGGTACCTATAGTGTAGCGTCCATAGCCCAATGGCTCGCGTCGATTCACAGGTCGACAGAGTTAAGCAACGACGGGCGGGGTCGTTTCGTGGATGGGTGACTGCTAGTGACAAAATTTCATGGACGGCTACCGTGCTTCGGAGGGCACGTAAAGCCGTCGGCCTCGGTTGTTTTTCTCGAAGGCATGTTATGTCTGCCAATCAGCAATCGGGAAACTTGGGTCTTGTTCTCTTGTTCTGATAGGAGACCAGGGTGCTATTTAAATGATATAGGTGATGATTATACTACTCACAATTTTATAGCCCATGGCTGTCGATTAGACCAATGATTATATACTCGTACGAGTATTTTAACTTTAGTCATTCTGATACCAATCGCTTCTATTAATTGAAATTTCGCAGTAACAGTAATTCCATGTCAGTTTGATGGTATGGTAAAGTAGTCGGTTCTCAGCGAGTACAGTCTATTGCCGAAGACTGTCAACGCCTTCGCCGGTTATGTTATTTTTAACACTAAAAGGCTTAAGGTTAGCCCCCAGGGTTGTCAGTACGCGGCACGCACTCAGCGAGCAGCATATTGGACGGTGACCGGCCGACAGCTTGTTGTCGCACCAGCACGCACTGACTGGACACTGCATCATATCACGCGGACAGCCCGCAGGGTTGGCACACGGTTACAAATTGATACAAAAACAGTCATAGTATTGACTAGTGGATTCCCGCAGCTTCGCTCGCGTAGAATTAGACTCATTAACGACGTCTGCTCGTGTTCGGGTTGCCCACTTGACTTCTAAAACGGTAAAGTTTCATACTAATTTTGCACCCCCGTTTTACCCCCTTAGGGGTCGAATTTTCAAAAATCCTTTCTTAGTGCTCCCCTAAAAAGAAACCCCTGTGCAAAATTTCAAGTTTCTAAACCTTATAGTTTAGGCCCTGCGTTGATATGTCAGTCAGTCAGTCAGCTTCTCCTTTTATATATGTATACAAATTTCACATGGAATCATTTAAAAATTCAAGTAATAAAACTGAGATCTTCGTGTAAACGGGTAGTAGAACACCAATATGTATGTTGTATGTTTCTGTTATTCTTTTGGTGTACCTACAGTAAAGGAACTTGTCTGTCTGTCTGTCTCTGACATGAAATCCCACGTCACCAATCCCCCCAGATCCCCACCTGTCGCAGGGCACATCCCTGGCGACGCGCGCGCGGCGCAGGGGGCCTCACGCGCTCCGCACTCCTGCGTCGTAATTTAAAACCCCTGATTTATAGTCCAACAGTAGCATTAAATTTGTAATCATATATTGATTTACAGCGCCGATAGCCGCGCCCGCTGCTTCCACGAACAACGCTCTATCCAGGTCCTTCGCTGAAATTGCTTTTGGAACATGTGGGCCGATATCGCCGGTATTGTGATATGATTGTCTCGAACGGCAGTAATATCGCGCTCGACAATAGAATGTTCGACGCGGATTGCTTAATAGTATGACGCATGGGTGTATGAATTTAAACGCTTCGCTTCTTTTATTTTCTCTCGGTCGTCTTGCCGTATAAAATCGGTCGTTAATTATGGGTGTGGCGATGAGGACAAGCTCAGTCGAACATGTATAAAGATGCGATGCAAAAACAATATTTCATTTATTTCCAAAGCAAAGTAAAGGAAAAAAAATGTAATAGAACTAAATAAGATGTTAAGTTAAGTTGTGGGAGGTCTAGAGCATACCACCACGCTTCCCCAATGCGTATTGGTGGAGAGGTAGTGGCCAACTCAGCATCTCATCCACCCGAAGGTCTTCAACATGGCTTAAGGATTGTTGTAGAAGTTGAAAACAACCGGGACCGATGGTTTAACGTGCCCCCCACGGTAACAAAATTTTACTCCTAGCGGTAACCCATCCACAAACTGACCGCGCCAATCGTTGCTGAACACCTTCGATCACATACGATCGACGCGAGCCGTTGGGCTATGAACACTACATTTTTATCTTTTAAAGGATCAAATCGAGTTGGCATAAAAACCCGAACCCAACACGTACAAATACCACGCCAACAGGCGCGCCAGTCATCGCCGAGACAATGGTGACGTATTGAAATTAGTCAAAACGCGCGTGTAATTCGATTTGCTTGGCACTTCCTGTGCATTGTACCGCGGCCTGCGCAAGCGCACCGCCACAGATCAAGCATCGACCGATTGGAAACTAGGTACTTTTAATACTTACTGGAAAATGAATAACTTCGTCGCGTCTATATAATCGCGAAGGGTTAGGCAGAGCTGTGTACAAGTACACCTAGCAGAAAAAGGATAGAGTATAATAATTTTCAGACTTTCTATTTATTAATTTTATTTTTTTAGTTTTACGTTCATTTTTTGTTATTAGTGGTCAAACAAAATTGTTTAAATTAACACCGTTACAGTAAAGTAAAATAGATGTAAGTACCTTATTTGTTTTTATTTAACACGTGGATTTGTACATTGCAGCAGAAATTAGAGAATAATACGATGATTCGTGGAAAAATATTCAAATAGAAACCTAATAAGCTGTTCTTAGAGTGAGTCTCTGAGATTTTAGTCTGAGCCCTCTGGTGAGAGACCGAATTTTAGGCACTGAGTTATCACCTTTGTTTAAAATGTATCAACACCATGTCAACTCCTGATGATATTGACCGGCTAGCTGCTAATATTTCGGTAAAACTAACACCGAAACGTGTTAATTTTACCGACATATTAGCAGCCCAGTAATCCGCTCACCCATTCCTCGATAGTATTATACCTACTTGGCTCTCTGCGCTGCCTGTTCAACCAAAGCGCCTGCGAGGATGTGGGATGTGGGTGTCAGAATGACGCGCGCACGCTATGATTTGCGCCGCGCTCCGCTTGCGCGAATGATTGATGCGACCCAATCTGTACAATCAAAACTGTGTGTAATCACGCCTTTGTTCCAATTTCACCCGATCGTGGGGCACTTTACTTTACACTTTTACGGATATGGGTACTGCGCCGGGTAATAATCACCTTACTCATAATTTTTATTTGTTCCGTGTTGTGTGTGAGTTTTTTTGTTGGTTAGATTTGACAGCTACGGTATGCTGGACTGCCTCGTTAATTGTGCGGTCGCAAGCGTATCTGCTAAACTGGAGTCTGGGTTCGATCTCGTGATCTGGAAAATTAGTATTGAATTTTTCCTTTTTCCTAATTTGAAATTCCCTGTCGGAGTCCGGATTTGTGCCCGGTGTATGGCCCTCCACCAATCCGCACAGAGCAGCGTAGTGGAGTATGCTTTAGACCTCCCGCAGCTCTGTGGGGGAGACCCGTGCCCAGACTTTATAGACTTAAAGAGCCGTAAATACTCCTTATGGCTATAATAATAATATATATTATATTAAGCATTCCATAACAGCTCTTCTGAATCGGAATGCACTGTGCACTGCTCGGAATAAGTAATGGACGCGATAATAGTTGAATGGTTTCTGTCGCAAGCAATAGCTGCAACACCGAACCTGAGCCTATTTCCAACCCGAGCCACAGGCACCGCAGATAACCGCTTCTCGGAACAAATGAAAGTATTATCAGTCGCCGCAAAGCAAAAGGCGTAAAGTCGTTACCTCCAATAATAAAACATTATGTATTCGCGGCCACGTGCTACGAATAATGACAGAACGCGTGAAGGGAAACAAAAGTGGGCCTTTTGTTGGCAGCGGCGGCGCAATCGGCAACGGAGAGGATTGCTTTCGGCTTAATGCGTTGTTAGCGTCGCGTCGTGACGTAAGGGTTAATAAAACGACGTATTGTTTGCATCGCCGGTATGGCACAGCGGACAAAGCTAGGCGGCGTCATTGATTGGCCACTCTGATGTACCGAGTAACTTTCCTCGTAACCTCCTGACAACCCTCGTTCTACATAGTAGGTACCTACATCCACTTGAAAAAAATATAGTCAAAATCAAAGGCACATTAAAATTTACACATCTAAAATAACGTAGCAACATCTATTAATTGACAAAAAAACAACAGGTTTTTTTTCAAAAAGAAACAATATTTATTTGTTTCATTCCAAATAGAAATTGTTTAGGTATCTAAGTTTGAGTGTATGAGTGACCAATATAATAATTATCCATTATATTTTGGTACAATGCCACAAAGCCTGTTTCTGGATGACATATTTATTTTGTAATTATTTATTTTTAAATATTTCTTTGTTTTAGTTTATGATTATTATTAAATAGTTATAAAAACATAATCTATCAATATCTATAGCAGTAAGATTTTAATAATTTTTAAATTCTGTAAAATATCCAATATTTTTTTCCTTGGGCATATTATCATTTTCGTAAAAAGCGTGTTTTTTTCCTTTCATATAAAAAGCCATGGCCATTATAACGTCAAGTGGCACAAAATGAATCGTAAATCGTTATGACGGCCAAATTGTACTGCACTGTACACATTGCGAATATGGGCAGAATCATAATGAAATACAATGTTTTCATACAGGATTCGTTCACGAGACTAATGGAGAAAGTAAATAAAATTACTTTACTTTAAAAGATAAATCAGGTCTGACTAAATAACAATAGTAACCTTTTCATTCTTGATTGAATTACCTCAGTTCTCGTTTAATTAATACAATCCCATCATAATCCTTTTCTACTACGATTTTATGTGTGTCAATCGACGAATGAATTGAAGAAATATGAGGGCACTGCAATCATTCTCAAATTAAAATTATTTTCGTTCTCGAATCCCGCGCATCGCTCGCGGCTCGTAAAATTTGTAACCGTCGCAAAAACTTCGATACGCTCGTATATCTTATTATTCTCCACTTTTGCCCGAATCAGTCATTATCTGATCACAAATCATTGGTGCTGCCTCCCGCGTCAGCCCTTCCGAAAGCGATATGTTTATCAAAGCGAAAGTTCATGAATTATTCCAGATAATCGTGGGTAATTTTATCAGTCACTACCGAGATTTCGAAAGGTTAAGCTGAAATTAATACGTGATTTATGAGCGTCAATTTTCCCTTCGCAACGCTGATCAGCTCAGGCTCGCAATTTGAATAATCGCCAAACATCAGTAATAATTATCGTTGCAACGATAGCCTTTGTGGTTGCAGCAGAAGCGTGCGGCGTCGATAAGGTAGTCCCCGATGAAAAACATAATACGATTCAACATCATTGGCAACGGCATTCGAGGCATTGTCTAGTAAACAAAACACAACGGGAACTGTCAAATTGGAACGATCAGTTCAAAAGCGAAAAACACATGAAAAACACGAGTCGACCAGTACTCGGCATAACGCACTAATGACTTGGCGAAACGGGCGAGCTCCTTCCAAAATTAAACAGGTAAAAAAGCGGGCAAACGATCGATCAACGCTGGCTTCAAACAAAACACAGAAAACCACGTGAAAGGATGTATGGAACAAATTAAAAGCTCAGCATGAGGTGTTCTGGCCATCCACGGACTGAGCTCAGGGCAAATATTAAAGCTGTCAGGTTTGTGTAATTTGAAGGCTCGTTTTCGAGATGTAAGTTATGTTATTGAATGTTTTGGGGGCAGCGACGCGGGCCGTGCGACCGCTTCTAATGAGTTGAGTAAACACGGGAAAGTTATGTTTATTGACGTTATAGGTAAATGAAATAATATCGATACAATCAGTGTCTCCTATAACAGACCATAAATAGCTCGCGCGGGTATTCCGGCGACATTCAATCCCTTCTTGAATAACAAATTAACCAAGTGTTGGACGGTAAAAAAGCGTTCAAACGAGCTGCCACCTAACACACCCGTTACACGATAAAAACTTAAAGTGGCTAGTAAAGTTGTTTAAATTACTGCCGGCGCCCCGACGACTCCATTACGCGATATCGCTAATGACAGATGAAGTCTCGCTTTTGCCCTGCACAAAATTGGCCGCAATTATGGCGGAAATAATCGATTTCGGCCATTTCTAAGGAAAGATTGACCGATAACGAAGCGTCAGGTGGTGCAATCGCGATGCACTTCGGGCGGTGATACGTGGAGTTTTTCAATACAAAGGCAATAAAAAGGTGCTAGTCACGCACTAAATGCCTCTCGTCTGAGGCGTCGGCCGTGCGTCGGCCGAAAGAAACCAACACGAGTGATAAAAGCGCACCATCACGCACCCACACAATTATTTTCGCCCTGTAACACGTGTCAAGTTTCAATTTTACTAACGTCGAAATTAACAGTGGGCGTAAACAGATTATTGATATTTTTGTCGATAAAAAAGTAATCGATGATCGAATAGAGCATCGCATTGTGTCGAAAAAAGCAGTGCTATTGTTACAAGTTTAAGGATCAAAGTTTTTCATGTCGAAATTAAATGGGCGCGCGTGTTTGACAAAAAACTAGAGTTCATCAATCAGAGATCATTTTATTGACTCGACAATGCTGCGCTCGCAATCGTCCCGTGTGATCTATTCTGGATTCCACGAAGGTGAAAAATTTTTCACTTGTTAAATGAGGCCAATCTATTGAGTATTGGGTTCCTATAGCTAGCAGAATATCAGCCAATCAGCAATTTGTCAAAAGTAAGTCAGGGATGAATTTCGTACGCCCCGGAATGCACAGACAATAGATATTATTTATTGTAATCTAACTAAATAATCTAAGAAAATATTATCTAACAACGTAGTGCTACATAAAAACATAATTAATAAAAGATTCAAGTTTATTAGTAGGAACTTAATTGACTAATACTAGATAACATATCGTATTTGCAAACAGAAGGTAATTTACGAAAAATTTGGGTGATAACTTAAGAAATAATTTTTGTACATTATAAAAAAATCTAGTTTGTTTAGAGACGTAAAATATGAGACCATTTCTTATTTAACAATAATCTATAGCAGTTGAATTTAAAAAACAATATCGCATCACTTTTTCGCCACAAAACGTGCCCCTCTGTCACTAATGCTATAATCATAGGTTTGACACCCCGCCATGCTGGCTACTGGCTCTGTAAATATCCGTAACTTTCGTGCGCTGTTCATTGCTAGCTCCCGGGATACTACACGGCAACATTCTCATTTACGGATAGAAATGGACTCGATAGTTGATAAGAATTCGCTAGAAACTATTTGGGGTTCCTCAGGGCACGCCATTGGGTCCAATGTTCAAAGCCTCGGGAGCTAATAGAACGGATTGTGGGGGCCGCGTCGTAATTATGGCAAATGTGCCGTATTTACAGCGACAATGGCGGCGGTTACAGTGTCTATTGTCCCGAAATGTCTATTTTAGCTTTTCCTTGAGCTCTGATTGTCTCATGGTTTAGTTGCTTAGCTGGTATGTGGGTTTTCAATATACTTCCAATTGTTCTACACTCAGTCAGTTAGTTTTGAAATAAATTGTTTTGATGGCTTATTGAAAATGTTGGAAGGGATTCAGTAAACTAAACACTTTTTACGTATCGTGACAAGGGGCTCGTAACAAAATCTTAGGTGACTTAAAAACCTGCATAATTTTTTACAGCTGCACAACAACGACTTATCAGCATATGTCTTTTATTATTACTATGAAGTTTAAAAAAAACGTTCCGAAAGATCTTGACAATTTTTACAGCCATAAATATCCCGCAAGCTTCATCGCCTACCTGCCATCGATGTCACAACATCCATTGACAATTTTTTCCATCCCACTCACAGGATGTGCGCCTACGTGCGCGGAGACAAAGGTGCATTACCATAACACGGGGTGGAGGGTGTGGCCGCCATATTAATCACATCCCGGCCCGTGCCCTGCGTCTGCGCATCGGGATGCCACAGAACAAAAAATATTCCAGCCAAGCAATGAGTTTGTACCTACAGGACCGTTGCAATGTCATGGTCCTTACGATGATTTAAAAAAATTAAGGTCTGATGATTTAAAAAAAAATCAAAAATTTTTTTTTGTTTGCTAAAGATTATTCGGCACGCTCAACGATATCTAAAAACTAACTCCTTACATTGGTGGCAGCGCAGTGGCTATGTTCCAAGGCCCAAGCCAAATTCTGGGTCAAAATCCAAGCACGCACCAATTACCGTATAAGGTAAAAAAGGGCGTTTAAAAAATCATCTGCTGTATTTTTGAATAGCAACATCGTAAGAAAACTAGCATGCCTGAGAGTTCTTTAAGTATAATGTTCGCGTAAGTCTGTAAATCCGCACGTGCCCAACAGTAAAATTACAGGTTGAATGGTCGAAAAATTTGAATGCAGTTCGGTAGATGAATTGTTTTATAGAAACTATTTTAACATGCTGTAACAATAAATAAAACTAAATCGGTCGTTCAAAGGAGTGTCACTTGTATCAATTAGCACCTCTTTCTTCATCTTTATTTATGTCAAGTCACACACGACCACGCAACGGCCGTGTGGTTACATCTGAACCGTATATTTACCATTATACGCTCAACAGGAAGATAAAGCACTTTGTTTTAACATTATAATCATTATCAACGTTTTTCTTGAAGTAAATACATAACTGAAATTAATATGTTGGATGCTGGGGCGGGTGTTTTTCGGCTTTGACAGGCCCGTTGGCGCAATCGGTAGTGACCCTGTCTGTTGCGCCAAAGGTCGTGGGTTCGAATCCCACTCAGGACAAATATTCGTGTGACGAACACTTGTATTTGTTCTGTGTCTGGATGTCAATATTATCTATTTAAGTATGTATTTAAAAATATCTATGTAAGTATATCAGCCTCTGACACCCATAACACAGGCTCGCGCCTACTTTGGGGTCAGATGGCCGTGTGTGAAAATGTCCAAGATATTTATTTATTTATTTATTTATTTATTTATTTTCTAACTAACTTTTTGAGTGAATGTATGGGAAAATCCTCAACAGCACCACCTATTATACGGGACTTACTCTTTCAGGGAAAAACGAGTGTGTTGTGTGATGTGATAGAAATACGAGTACATTCATTCCAGTATTATTAATTCCAACGTATCAAAATAGCATAAATACTACAATAGAAATAAGACAAGTCTTTTGTCAATTGCCTTATTTGATGGTAAACTGTAAGTACCACGCAAGGCATCGGCTAATAAGTACATTGTCGTTGGCGCTTATGCAAATATGTACATCAAAATGGACGTCAATGTCCAAAGAAATTTTATCAATGGGTTGTACTTCGTTCAGATCATACAAGCATGAATGATCTTATGAATGGGTCTCATGAAGGCTTATTGACGATCAACTTGTGATGCACTCATTGAAGTCTTTTATGAATACAAATCATTAAACGATTTTAGATGTTACAATATAACCCTTACGGATTGCATTGGCGTGAGCACAATACGCTAAGATGTATTGGTATCTCCAAAGGCTGTTTAGGTAAAATTATCGATAGTGAACCTTATGAGAATGTCTTAGAGAATAAATTAAATATGAATATTAAAGCTTTATATTAATATGAAATTGTCGAGTCACCAATTGAACTAGAGATTGTATTCGATAAGTAACGAGTTACAATAGGTTTATTTTATTGGGAATTGATTCGAGTCTGAATGAATCCAACATTTGAAATATAAAGTGAAATCATGGAGATACCTATTAGACGTATCGCGTTTACATTTAAAATAAAATTGGTTTCGTAGATAGTTCAAACGTTTTTCAATATCATACTCGTAGATATTGCGCCATAATTTAAGTAAGATCTTTCCTTCCATCATAAACCATGAAAATAATTATTAATTTGGGACAAATATCCTATCCGTAATACCAAGGAATTTAAATGCATTACTCTGTTAATATAATCGATCATGTAAAACATCTTTATAATTTAAACTCGGACAGATTGAATGTACGATTTTTGATTCAATTTAACTATCAGATATCACTGGGCGTTGTAGCGATTAAAGACTTGATAAACAGCTCGGGTTTGCTTGTAAATTGAATGTGATTATTATTATCAGAGATTTAAACACCTTGCTTGTGTTTTGTACGCCCTCTACGAAGAAAATAAAGAATGAATAGAACGATGGTACCTACTTGAATACAATCTGAACATCTATGAAACTATGTTATAAACCAATCACAAGAAACGTTTCGTTGTAAGTGTAACTGAAATAGCATACATGCGAAACTTCAAATTCGCATTGTTATGAAACAGGGGTGACAGCCCAGTGAGTTGCTATCGAACTTGCCTCTCGGTCGAGGGGGCGTGGGTTCAAATCCAAGCAGCACGCACCAATAACATTTCTGTGATAGGTAATGAGCGATTTAAGAAATTAAACGTCACCTGCTGTTGGCAACGCTGAAGAAAATATGTTGAAAAAACCTGCATACCTGAGAGTTCTTTATAATGTTTTCAAAGGTATCATATGCATATGCAGTCTGTCAATTCACACTTGGCCAGCGTGGTGGACTAAGGCCTAGCGCCTCCCAGTTTGAGAGGAGACCCGAACCCTGCAGTGTATTGTGGTGGTGGAAGTTTTTGGTATCGAATCGTCTTCTTTTGATATAATCACCTTCAAGGTAGGTCCTGGATAAAAGATCGAATCCATCGTCGTCAGTATTAGTGTAATTATTGGGCGTCGGTCTTTGTTGGCGCGGGCACAATGCGCGTCTTGTGCGGCCGACTTTTTGTCTTCAAACGTTTTGTTGCCCTTCGCGCCCAACCTCCTCGGAGGTATGAAAGTGCGAAGGTTCCTTTTCATCAATAATAAAATAATAATGAGTGCTTCAAAAGAAGTGTGAAACGCTCCCTTCAAGGCAGGCAAAGCACCCGTGATGCCCCTAGTGTCGCACGCGTCCATAGGCGACGCTGACTACTTACCATCAGAAAAAAATAATTGTAAATCAGTTTGTTGCCACCATACAACATATATAAAATTTTACGGGACAGGTGAAACTAAATAAAAGCTTGTAAAAATAAATAAGTGTTTTGTATTCTTTATTGAACCTGAATTCAGTTCAAAAAAAGAGACCATAAACACTTTATAGATAATACATTATGTATTCTGTGCTAATACTAGGTCAAGTAAGTTTGTTATGAATATGAGAGTTAGTACCAAAAATAGTCTTTAATAACTTAATGTTTTGCTAGCATACATTAGTAGAGAAGATATTCACTTCAAGAGTTCTTAAAAGTACTAAGCGTAATTCAGGACACTAATATCACCGTTTGCATACTCTGAACATCAAATACCACTAAAATTAGAGGAGGCATTCATGACTGAACGGAGAGTCGAACGATAGATAGATGGAGAGTCCAAAAACGGAACTCTTTAGCTCCTCGTGGAAGAAGGCTGGACTGTCGGTCGCGCGCGCGTCTCGTCCCGTGCCGTCGCCGTGCCGTCGCCGTGCCGTCCCCGCACAAAGACGTTTAATTGCCGGTTGAGCGCCGTAAATACTCGCAACCTCTCATTATGCGACTTATCGAGTCATTGTTAATTGAAACCCAACTTTGTTTTTGGCTGTATGCGCCGGCGACCGATGCGAGATGTTTTGATAGATATTTTAATCTTTTGAGCGGAGATAATCATTGAGTTGTTTAAAGTTTATGCAGACAGTAATAATGGAAAATGTTTTAAGGTTGCCAATGAATTTATGACTATTGAACGAATGAACTCTCAGATTATATTAGTACCGGTACTCACAAAAATAAATGGAATTATAGGTACAGATTTCAAAAAAGATGCATTAGACCACTAGGTCATAAAAGGATAATCAATATCATTTTATGACCTTTATATGAATTAGTTGTTAATGTTAATTTATTGTTTAATGTTTTCGAAGACATGAGAAGCCTGCCAATTCGCACTTGGCCAGCGTGGTGGAATAAGGCATATTCCCTCCCATTCTAAGAGGAGACCCGTGCTCAGCAGTAGGACAAAGAAAGGGTTGTGATGATGATAAGAATTAAGCCAAGAAAATGCCAGGTTTACATTATTAATCATAATGACATTGCCTCGCTTGTACCTTATATTTACGAAACTTGCTTATTGTTAGCGAAAAATAGGACGTTATTTTAAACAAATTAAAGTGTCGTAGG
Source organism: Carterocephalus palaemon (assembly GCA_944567765.1). Lineage (NCBI taxonomy): Eukaryota > Metazoa > Arthropoda > Insecta > Lepidoptera > Hesperiidae > Carterocephalus > Carterocephalus palaemon. The sequence continues at coordinate 14,514,057 of OX155643.1, forward strand.
ACTTAACAAATGGGATCTAAGGAGTATTATTACTTGAAAAAATATTTTTATAATAAATTATTCTTATGTGTTACGAGTGTTAATGTGTATAAATTGTACGTTTTTCAGAATTAAACAGAATGTAACATTAAACATTTTGCACCTTCTTATTTCCTATATATTTGCAGGTTTTCACAGTAGGGAACTGTATTTAGTACAAAAACAGTGAATGTGTCAAATTAACGTTACAATACTTACAAAATGAAATGTAGATACTCAGTAAGCTACAACCCAGAAACAAACTGCAATTCCATATTATCTGCTACAACCTCACAATCAAACGTACCTATACATATTCGTATCAACAAACGCGAAAACAAAAAGATATATTTGCGGGAAAATAAGTGCGTATCGTTCGCACCTCGATTTGGAATCGGACATTGATTTATAGGTGCTTTATTTGATTCGATTGTATCATCAGAACGTCATAAATCGAGCTCCCCTCGTATCATGCGATATTCGGCGCGGCGGAGTTTTTCCTGATGTCATTATGTCCATGTATAGGTGATAACTGAATCCGGTGGGTGTTACGAACGCTACGTTCTCGAATTAAAGGAATATGGTCTGATCCAACACGACGTTTTGTGACGTCCGTTTTGGTGCGACTACTTGGAACAACAAATTTTCGGTTCTTTAGATTGTAAGTGCAAGTTTTCTGTGAGCAAATCATTAGGTAACTTGCATGCCTAGTTGGAATAAGCATCATAAATTGTAACTGTAATTTGAATCGTATCAAACGAATGGATTTTAAGCGATAAGATTTTCACGTAATTATCTGCTATCGGTATCTATGTGGTGACTAACTAAGCGAAATGCGTTGTACTACGTTTCAATTGATCTGGAAAGAAATCGTTCCCTGAATTGTTCTCCCGATGATGACCGGACTAACCTAACACAGTACTTTGCTTGTATTTTTTCAGCTTCTCATCCGTCCGAGGGGAGAACATCTAATACAGTATGTTTTACGTGCCAACACGCAGGAGAGCTGTCAGTCCTCCCCGTCGATTCGTCACCGGTCCCCTGGCCGAAGCCACATTTTTACTCGTCCAAATAAATTAATAGCGGCGCTCGGTGCCCGGAGACTTGTCAAATTAATTTCTTCTCGAAGACAATTTGTCTGGCGGGGGCGCAAAAAACGCCAATATCTATCGATGGCGTCTATCAGCTGTAGTTCCGAGAACTTATCCGTCGCTGTGGGAAAACGTTTGGGCAGGATGGTGATTATGGTGAAAAATTGCTCATTTCGCTTGTCTTTATTTGCCTTCTTTTCTTATTCTTTTTTTCGCCGGACTGCCGCTGTTTGTCAAATAGAGGTTGTTATTCTATTGTATTTGAAAATCATCGCTGACTACTTGAGATTCCTTTAAATCATCATTTTCAATAGCATAGCTTTTAATAAAATCAGATAGTTATATGAGTAAATTCGTTATAGAAGTGAGAGTGAGAAGAGTAGTGTTCGAGCGATATTGTTAAAAGAAATCGGCGCAATTTTTTTAAACTACTAAAATGTGGTGCTAACGAATTTGGATATGACAAACTGCCGAATCAAATACTGCAAATGATATTTAATAAGTTATCTATATTATATTCTCGCATGGTAAAAAAAAGTATATTTTAAAGTCAAATTTATAAAAAAATGCTTACTTTCAAGTTTTTTTTTGCTGAGGTTCAAGACTTCAAAGGATACCTCTCCAAATCTTAGCGAGCTAACTGAAGCGATTTTATAGCTAATAAAATAAATAGGCCGGCGTCACGCACGGCCCTCCGCGCGGCGCAACTGTGCTTTTCGGAGCCTCCGTCACACTCGATAAACCCGCTGCGTGCTGATTGCGCCGCGGTAGGGGCTCGTACTACCAGGTGAGCGGAGATATCTCGGCGGCTCCAATTCGGCCTCGCGGAGACGGTCCGTGATCAAGTCCAGTGGCACGCAACAATGTCTTCTCTAAGTTAAGTGCGTTTTAAAAAATCCATACTTCCATAGTCATCATCACCATCACCATCATCACCACCATCACCATCATTATAAATGCGAAAGTAACTCTGTCTATCTGTCTGTCTGTCTCGCTTTCACACCAAAACTACTGAACTGATTTAAATGAAATCTGGTACACAGATAGTCTAGAGCCTGAGAAAGGACATAGGCTACTTTTTAATTGGAAAAAGTGTTGTAAAAAAAGGTTGAAAAGGGGGATGAAAGGTTGTATGAAAGTGTTGTCATTTTCAGAACTAGAAACATTAAATTTGTAAGTTAGGCTGTTGATTAAATATAAATAAATATGGTATTCCAAGTTTGTAAAAATGTTACCCTTAAGGGTGTAAAAATAAAAATGTTGAGGATAACACATTTACGGATTCATTACAAATTTGTGGAGCTAAAGTTAACACGTTAAGAAGAATCTAATATTATGTCTAATTCCACGCGAGCGAAGCTGCGGGCGTCCACTAGTTATAAAGATATGCCGTGCCGGCGAAGGAAATCTTAACGCGAAACATAAGAGCTTCCCGTGATGTTCTCAAAGCAACGCGCTTGCCAGTTTCAGTGATACAGAGATATGCTACTCTACTCTGTACAAAACCGCAACATGTACGATTCTACCACAATCAAGTAAATCCACGTCGGAGGTACACATAACTCGCACTAAGCGGCCATCCCCGCGAAAGTTGGCAGCAATAACACGGCACTTGCGGCCGCGTGAGGTTATTGTGGTCGCTCACACCCCACGCCGAGCGGGGGCTGAGAAGTTTGAAGCAATATTATAACTACACCCGCGTGCGGAGTGTCGACGGTTTAGGGTTAAAACGTCAAGTGTTTATGGTATAAAGATTAATTGTATCAAACATTGCTCTCGAAACCATTGCCGTGAGTGTATCCTACAAACATGTTAGGGTAGATTTTATTACATTTGTATTATCGTTACAAGTCTTCACAATGCCTTCAAGAACATTATTCAAATCATGCCAGGTAGCAAGATTCACTGTTGGCAGGAGACATTTGATGGCCTAACAGTAGGGTAATATTGGGGCTTCTGCATCACTCACCTCGCGAAGCTCGGTTCGCAATGCACGTCGCCCCAATCTTACACGACTTATTTATGATACGTCCGAGATGCAACACACATTCATGCCTCTGAAGCAAATTAGATCGTGCAATTCAAATCGCACAATCAAATTATAACAATATCAAATTCGCCAGCCGCTATCAACGTCGACCGCGCTGTGCAGCGATCTACCTCATGAATCAGCGCGTGCATCTCGTTGCTACGAGTATCTTGCGCATCTTGTGTTCGGACTAGAAAATCGATTGAACAATTTATTAAGCATGATAACTGCTCATTGCAAAAATAATGTACCGCGCTGCGATTACTGCGTGTATGATACCTTGCTTCTAATTCTGCTAAGTCGATTTGTATTAATATTAATGTGCAACTAGCTAGTGACTACATTGATTCATGTTTTTACTTTTGATGCATTTCTATAAGTACGAACAGGGACTCTAGATTAATCTTATTAATATCTTTAGCATCAAACATTTTCGTTCAATTATTTATTGAATCAATTATAAATAAGGAATAAACTGCTTCGGTTATCAAACTTATTTAAATTAGTAATCAATGCCGCTGAATACATCGTACTTACATAAACATATTATTTTTGTTGATAATACGATAAAACGATTAGAGTTGGTTAAAATTAGCATAAAAGATAATGTTTGTAAATAGTTTACTGGGAACATACTTAAAAAACTACTGCCTATTTGTTGCCTAGTAAAATGTAGAAAAATAATTCGTATTATTTTATTCTATTAGTAAATGAATACATAATATACTTTTAACATTAAAATTCCTCGATTGAAGCCTAAAAGTGTAAAATTCTATAAATATTAGAATTTTACACTTTTGAAATGAAAATTAAAAAAGGTAAAATCTGCGATGCATCAATACAGACAGTTTTATGTAATATGTTATTAGATTTGAGTAAGTATGTGTTATTATATGTGAGTATTCTCGTTTGCTATCTTATATCAATCTAAGAAAGTTCACTCTTTGCACTAGAAACAACCATTAAACAAGAACAATCATAACTGTACTTTCTTTAAAAAAAATAATGTTTTCATAGTAGGTTAAAATATACTTACATAATCCTATTTATTGAGTCTCAGAAGAATAAGTAGGTATGTAGGTAAACTTTCAAACTGGATACCACATGTCAGTAATTCAGTATACAAGATAAAAACATTAACGTTTAAATAAGTTAATCACCAATTTTGATATTTTATATCCATAAAAGAAAGCTCAAATTAATTTGGTTCATTCACTATAAACAAAGAAAAACCATTATAACCTGAACTTCCATGATTTTTTTCTTCAAAAATTAAAGTTATTAATGTCTAATGAGTTATGTCATTTATGAAAACGTGATGAATGGAATTTATAAAATGCAAATAAAACGTAAAATTAAATCTTGAAGTTCGTAAGTTCAAATTTTATCGGTTTCATACTACAAACACTGTGGATCCAATATAATTAGAACCTGGAACGGAATGCGAAATCCGTAAACAGAGTATGTCTCAGATTTCCCCGCCGAACTGTCGCCTGTACTCCATATTAGGTAATGTGAGTGTTCATAAAGGTGTAAACATACTCATCACTCTTGAGACAATAGATTTTAGACTTTAATCAGATCATTCAGAGGAACGATAAATAAATATAGTCAATAGAGATTAGTTATAACATTTTAGCATAAGCACCATTGTGGAGGAAGCTTTACAAATCAGCCATATATAAGGAGATGTGGCCATCAGTTCAAGTCTTTTTCGATTTACTTTTTAATTGAAGTGACGTGAACATCATCCACCTCACCAACCTGTAAGTATGTACGTGTCTTTTTATTGAATTGTTCTTGTTATTTCAAATAGGTATCGTATTCTATTGAAATCATAGAAATATAATTTTAATTTGTTGTAGATATAATTTGAAATTTCATTTAACTTTAAGTAAAATTTTTAGATTGTTTTATTTAAATTAAATTAAAATGTTAGTTTACTAACTAATTAAAAGTGATGTGTCAGTGTAAGTCTTATTGACTATAAATTATTTTATTTCAGGTCGTCTGCAAACGTTAACCCATTCGATTCGGATGTAGAGAGTGGTTGTGTAAATAAAAATATAAAAAACACGGTGAAAAGGTCAAGTGCAGCATCATGCAGTAAGAAGAAAAGTTCTAAGAAGAGGAACATAGCTGCTTTATCAGACGAGAGTGAATCAGATACAGAAAAGAAGAAAAGTTTTAAGAAGCCGTCCATCGCATTCGATTCGGAGGTACGTTAAAAAAATCTATCAATCTTTCATTATATCAGACCAAAGTCCGATAAGCTGGTCAAGTGCAAATTTCATCCACCTTTGAGAACCGGCATGAAGATTTCCTTACGATATTTTATTCACTGTAGTAACAGCAAATAATAATTAATTTCTTTAATCATCAAAATATCGATCAATCTTTTTCTTATTTTCGATACTCATAATAATCGAAATATCTTAAGTCTCCATAGCGTAGAGAGTGATCCTGACTGCTGAACCGTATCGATCTTAGAGTTCGATTCCCGAATGGAGCAGTAGCGTGTACTATGAAGTTTTTATTATTAATAATGTTAAACAGTAATCAAATGTATATTAAGTTTATAATTAAAATTGTTTCAGGGAGAAAACGAGTCTCAAGAACCCATCAGAGCGGCGGCATTAAGAAGTTTTCTGTCGCGGCGAGCGGGATCGGGCTACACGTTGCAGAGGGCAGACCCCGCGAAGACTGGCGAGTACTACGTGGAGCTGCGCGTGTACAACACTCGGGAGGCCGAAAAGCTAGGCTCCAACCGGTGGAAGCGTTCGCTCGTCACCTTCAAGTCTGCTGTAGAGGAGGACAGTACGATCTGGAAAGCGGTTGTTAAGTTGGTTTCAACGGCCAAAAACGAATACGCTTCTATCCAGCCAATTTTATATTCCTCTAATGTTTTCTAATTAGCTCATTATTAATATTATTCACCTTATTATTTCATACATTTGTCCTTCTTTTCACAGCAAAGAAAAACTAAGTACAGAAATCTGATATTTAAAAACAAAAAGCTAAATATTGATAACTGAATATTGATTGTATTATTTCCATGTGATTGTCTTTCCTTTCACAGCAAAGAAAAACTAAGTACTGAAATCTGATTTTTAAAAACAAAAAGCTAAATACTAAAAGCTAAATACTAAAGCTAAATACTGATAACTGAATATTGATTATATTATTTCCATGCGATTGTATTTCTTTTCTCAGCAAAGAAAAACTAAGTACTGAAAGCTGATTTTTAAAAATAAAAGCTAAATACATATTGATAACTGAATATTGATTATATAATTTCCATGCGATTGTCTTTCTTTTCACAGCTAAGAAAAACTAAGTACTGAAATCTGATTTTTAAAAACAAAAAGTTAAATATTGATAACTGAATATTGATTATATAATTTCCATGCGATTGTCTTTCTTTTCACAGATAAGAAAAACTAAGTACTGAAATCTGATTTTTAAAAATAAAAGCTAAATATTGATAACTATATATTGATTATATAATTTCCATGCGATTGTCTTTCTTTTCACACCTAAGAAAAACTAAGTACTGAAATCTGATTTTTAAAAACAAAAAGCTAAAAATTGGTAACTGAATAGTGATTATATTATTTTCATGCGATTATTTTTTGCCAAAAAATCCATAGACTTGATTCAATGAATACTGAAATTTGAATGAAGCAACTAAAAGTACTCAGATATCAATACTTGGTTACAGAATACATGTTTGCTTTTATTTTATATTGACGATTTCATAAATTTAATTTAATATCGAAAAGAACTAAATTTATAGTTACAAATCTTAAATATGAAATTTTGTCAGGACTGTAATACACATGTATCAAAGTACGCATCGCATAAAAAAAGTAACATCCATAAATTCAATTGCTTACTTAGAACAGAGTTTGAGAATTAGGATTGCAAGTTATAGAATAAATCCAGATTCAAGTAACATCATTTTACCAGAATTATTCTTATCTTGTATTTCAAGTACTGTTTGCAAAATAATTAAATCATTACTTATCAAACACAAATCCCTTAAGGTTAATTTTGAATTATTTGTGCTATACAAACTGCCTAAGAATGATGAAATATCTCTAAAGTCTTTCAATACTAAGTATACAGTCATAGTACAAAGTACTGATATACTATCTATTTTTGAAGAATGCTCGAAAAATCTTATAAGAAAATGTACAGAGTTTAAATTATCTGAGTCTGGTTGGACAGTTGAGTCAATTAACCATCTAGAACTAAATGTAGCAAAATACAATCCTTTAAAAGCTGGAAATTTTATTTCACTACCAAAAAGTATTATAAGAACAAAATCATGCCTTAATATTCATAATAGAGATAGTCATTGTTTTCTCTGGTCTATTGTAGCTCATATGTTTCCTACGAAACGTAATCCAAATAGAATCTCATCTTATCCACACTATTCTAAAGTTTTAAAAATATCTGGCATGTCTTTTCCACCGACATTTGAAGACATTAAATGTTTTGAAATGCAGAATACCAGCATAAGTGTCAATATTTATGGATTAGAAAAAAATAACACTGTTACCGGTCCTTTGTATAAAACATTACACAGAAAGTTAGTGCATGTTAATTTATTACTTATCAGAAATCAATACAAAACTCACTATGTTTTAATTAAGAATTTTGAAAAGCTCGTCCATAAACAACTGACGAAACATAAATCTAAAATTTATTTATGTGATGAATGTTGTCTGTACTTTGATTCTGAAGCCAAATTAGAGACACATGATTGTGCCCGAATACAAACAGTTCTTCCAGAGGAGAATACTAAATTACGCTTTTCTAATCCAGAGAGAACTCAAAGAATTCCAATTGTTATTTACGGTGATTTTGAAAGTTTACTCCGAGAATATTCTGATAAAAATAAAACTAAACACGTACAAAATGTTCAAATTCACGAAGCTACTTGTTTTGCTTATTATATATGCTGTGAATCTAATCCTGAATTGAATAACTTTGTGTCATATAGAGGACCACATTGTGCAAAAAAATTTGTAGATTCAATTTCTAAAGATGTAGAAAGATTATATAAGATATTAAATATTTCTAGAGATATGATTCCGCTTACTATTGAAGAGCAGAGATATTTTAATAGCGCTGCAGCATGCCATATTTGTAAAAAAAAATTTTGTTCTATAGATAATAAAGTTTATGACCACGACCATTTCACAGGTAAATTCAGAGGTCCAGCTCATAATTCATGTAATTTAAATAATAAAAAATGTAAATTCATTCCTATAATATTTCATAATCTCTCTGGATATGACTGTCATCTATTTATAACAGAGCTTGCAAGTGTATGCGGTCGAATTAATTTAATTCCAAAAAACAAAGAGAAATTCATTTCCTTTACAAAGTTTTTTCCAATCGATATGCACAATGCCGCTCAATTAAAATTTATAGACTCATTTAATTTCTTGAGTTCAAGTTTAGATCATTTGGCGCGAACTCTGAATCCTGAAGATCTAAAACATTTACGATCATTCTTTCCTAGTGAGAATTTATTCCGTTTATGCCTTAGAAAGGGAATATATTGTTATGACTATGTTGATTCTTGGAAAAAGTATGAAGAAACTCAGTTACCAGATAAAAACAACTTTTACAATAAATTAACATCCGAATCTATAACAAACGATGATTATAATCATGCTTTAACTGTGTGGAAAAAATTTGGTATTAGGAACTTAGGTGAATACACTGAATTATATCTGAAATGTGATGTCTTACTTCTTTGCGACATTTTTGAGAAATTCAGATCAATGAGCTTACATTTTTATAATCTTGATCCATGTCATTATGTTTCATCTCCTTCACTAAGCTGGGACGCTATGTTATTGTTAACAAGTATTGAATTGGACTTAGTTTCTGATATACAAATATACCAATTTTTAGAAAATGGTATTAGAGGTGGTTTAGCTCAATGCTCGCTAAGGTATGCAAAGGCTAATAACAAATATTTGTCGAATTATGATGAAGAGGAGAAAAAATCATTCTTAATTTATTTAGATTGTGTAAATTTGTATGGTTATGCTATGATGCAAAAACTGCCTTACAAAAACTTTCGTTTCTTAAAACAAGATGAAATAATAAATTTTGATGTTAATTCTATATCTCTAAATAGTAATGAAGGATACATACTAGAAGTTGACATTCACTATCCTCACGATATTCATGATGAACATTCAGATTTACCATTTGCATCAGAAAAGTTAACAGTTCCAATATCATCAAATACATCTAACAAAAAATTGGTTGCAAATCTCTATGATAAATACAAATACGTTATCCATTACCTCCACTTACAGGAATGTTTAAAAAATGGACTTGTATTACTGAAGATTCACAGGATTCTAGCATTTAGTCAAAAATCATTTTTAGAACCATACATATCTCTTAATACATCATTAAGACAAAAGGCTACATCTGATTTTGAGAAAGACTTTTTAAAAAAACAAAACAATTCAATTTTTGGCAAAACTATTGAAAACAAAAGAAAACAAGTTGATGTAAAGCTGGTAAACGTGTGGAAAGATGATTATAATAATACTAATAGAATATGCGGAGCTGAAAAATATGTCAGTGCGCCTAATTTCAAAAATCTCTCAGTTATTTCTGAAAACCTTGTAGCCATTCAACTAAGACAAACTAAAGTGATATTAGATAGACCAATTTATGTAGGTTTTACTATATTGGAACTTGCAAAATGTCATTTATATAAATTTCATTATTCTGTAATGAAAAAAATATACAAAAACGACATCAAACTTTGTTACACTGATACAGATAGTCTTTTATATTTAATTCACACTGAAGATTTTTATGAAGACATGAAAAACCATATTAAGTATTTTGATACGAGTAATTTTCCTGAAAATAATATGTATCGTATGCCGCGAGTAAATAAACAAATACCCGGGTATTTTAAAGATGAAATGGGCGGTGATATAATTACAGAATTTGTTGGGTTGAAAGCAAAACTTTACTGTTTTGACACTTTAAATTCCACCTTAAAGAAGGCAAAAGGTGTAAAAAAATCTATTACCAAAAAACTTACAATTGAAAAATATAGGGAAATTTTAAATCTTAAAACAACTCATAGAGACACTATGTACGTTATACGATCCAAAAATCATATACTATTCACACAAAAAATGAATAAACTCGTTCTAAGTGGAAATGATGATAAGCGACAAATTTGTAAAAAAAATTATAAAACTTTACCTTGGGGGCATTATAGCACATTATTTTAAAGCTTTTGTTAAGTATTGTTAGCCTAAGACTTTGTTTTGTCTAAACATTTTAGTAAAATTAATGTTATGTATCAAGAGTATGAAAACAAAAAATTTTAAAAGCAATATACGTGATTTTTATTTTTTATTGTGCCATTATAATAAATATGTATGTTATTATGTATTTTTATATGAAAAAATAAAGATGTTTAATAAGAAACCCTCTTGTTTAATTTTTTATGCATATGTCGTTTATAATTAAGAAATTTCATATGAACATAACATTTTTTATTCAATAAATTGATGGTTAAATTAAAAAAATTTAAAAATATGCAATGAAATACTAATAAAAATAATATTATAATTTATTTTATCCATTATTAATAACAAATATTTTTCTGTTTGAACATTAAATACCAGATTTGCTTAATTTTTTTACAACTTTACAAACTAAATGTTCTGTTTCATCCAATATATCATCATATTGACTTGTCACTAAATATTGGACATTCACGCTCGCATTGCCAGGTTCAATATTCAATTCTTCGATATTATGTCCATCTAAATCATACATCATTATTTGTATTAGATGACGAACATGTCCTGGTTCCTTCCTCACGATAAAAGATGCGTTCTTCACACATTTTGATTTTTTCTTCTTTTTCACAATTTCCACTGCTTTCTGTTTACTTCTTTGCTCGCATGCTTTTGTTGCCACTTCATCGTACCAGCCTTGTCTATCTTGAGCATAATAAAAAGGATTAGAAATTGGATCCGAGTCTTCTAACAAATTCTGAAACCAAACATTTAAATAAATAACAATGCCAACTTTAATTAGAAGTAGGAAATTTTATCATAAAAAATTAACTTACCTCATGTGAAATTCCTGCAGTATCAATAACAGGGCTGTAAGATGGTGTGTTGGTCATGATCTGTAATGAAATAAAATATAAAATATAATACACACCAGATAACTAAATAAGCCTAAATAAAGAAAATCTTACCTCAGATAATCAGAATACAGGATCGCGACGGCCGAAAAACTTCTGGAAACTAGAACGCGGCTATCTTACTGTGAGTACAGCAATAAAATGAAGTTGAATGTCTAATATTGCAATGTCTCAAAAAATATTTTTGTAAGATGAGAGTAGTATCATTTTGTCGAATAAGCATGACAACCATGATCAACTATTAATGGAATTTGTAAGATAAGAATACCATTACATAGCAGATTAGCTCCGGAATGTTGTAAGATGAGACATTTTGCAGGGTAAACATGTATCTACTGTCAAAAATTGCTAATGTAAATATAAATATAAATGTTAGTTCAAAATTAATTCAATAAGCAAGATGAGGTTGATAAAACAACCCATATCTCTAAATGTTTCAAATATCGATATTGATAACTCTGCTCAAAATATCAGACATAGTATACTCTTGCCAAATACAATTCGTTGTATTATATGCGGTCCTTCTAATTGTGGCAAAACAAACGTTGTGATAAGTTTGCTAGTTCATGAAAATGGGCTGAAATTTCAAAATCTTTACTTGTATTCAAAAACCAACTTTCAACCTAAATATCGTTTTTTGCGAGAAATATTTAGGAGAGTACCTGAAATATCGTTTTATGAATTTAATGATAGTAAAGATGTTATCGTTCCGAGTGATGCTTTAAACAATTCAGTTTTTATTTTTGATGATGTAGCTTGCGAAAATCAAAATAATATTCGTAATTATTTTTCCATGGGTAGACATAAGCAAATTGATTGCTTTTACTTATCTCAAACTTACTCCAAAATTCCGAAACAGTTGCTACGAGACAATGAAAATTTTATTATAATATTCAAACAAGATGATGTAAATTTAAAGCATATTTACGAAGAACATGTCAGCTCTGATATGTCATCTGTGTATCAGCAAAGATTCATCGCTAAGCAATGGTAGGTACAGAAAAAATTTTGATTTATTTTTTCATCTGTAAATCAAGTTTATAAATGAATTTTTTAAAGAAATAAGTTTAGTATTGAAGTATCCTTGATTGAATGAAGTATAGGGAATAAATATGGAGAAACATATTAAAATGGAATTAATAAAGTCCGTCGACTCCATAAAAAACAAATTGAATAAAATGAAAAATTATGAACATAAAATTAACTTATCGCTTGATAAAATGCTAAAACCAGTTACAGAGCCCCTTAAAACCATAGTAAATAACCATAAAACACCTGAAAGTAATAAGATATGTAATGAAAATAAATCGTACGAAAATTCTGACGTAATCAATTCTGACTTCCAAAACATTTTTGATGGCGATTTAAGTCCCGCAGAGTCCCCCAAACATGAATTAAGAGATAATTTAGAAGTTTCTTTAGATCGTGATGATGTATATAATATTTACGATGACAGTTTAAATATACCATTTGGAATAAGAAAAGAAAATAAAACTTTAATGATGGGAAATTCAATTGTAACATTATCGAAAATTGACAGCTTAGATAAAGACAATGTTTTTTTGGTGAAAATTGGAAACAAAACTTATAATTTAACTAATGGGTTGAAAGAACTTCTACTCAGAAAAAAACCTAATCTGAAGTTAGTATCAAGCACAGATAAACTTGTATACAAGGATATTCTACATTATACAAACGCGCATAAGAGAGAATTTAACCCCAAAGGTCAAATAAGAGGGGATAAAGGAATTAAATATCGTGAAATAATCAAGCCATTATTTTCCGAGACCCCAGTCGATACAACTCAAGAAAAACTTGGAGGTTCTTTGCCAAAGCTTAAAAAATATAATAAAAATACTGATATAGTATATTGGGATGATCCAAATGAGTTGGTTGATAGATTAAAACTTTTGATAGCTTCAAAAAACGCTGGTAATTCAAATCATGATAATGAAATACTATCGATTGTTGAAGAATTAAAAGAAGCTAATATTATTAAAGAATAAATACTAAGAATAATTAATTTTACACTCAGTTTAAAAAAGGCACTCATGTTGTTAATTATTTATTAAAATTGGTATGCATGTATTGTTTATTTCAAAAAACATAGTTATTCATTTTTTTTAAATTGTCTTGAAAAAATATACAACAAACAGAATATTTCATAACATGAGTAAAGCTGATGTGATAAATGAAATTCATAAAAATGCAAGAGTAAACTTTCCACGCAGAAATGTTATCACTAAAGGTATAGATGATTTATGGCAAGCGGACTTAATCGATATGCAATCAGTTTCAAAAGAAAATAAGAACTTTAGGTTCATTCTTGCAATTATAGATACATTTTCGAAATACGCTTGGGCATTTCCTATTAAATCTAAAAGCAAAAACGATGTATGTAATAGTTTAATTGAGTTACTGAATAAATCACGTGTACCTAAAAACCTTCAAACTGATAACGGGACAGAATTTTATAATGATAAGTTTAAGAATATAATGAAATCTTATAATATTAATCACTACTCTACCTATTCAACAAAGAAGGCTTCAATAGTAGAACGATTTATTCGAACATTAAAATCAAAATTGTATAAAGAATTTAGTTTAAAGGGTAACTATATTTGGATAGATGATACCCTAAATAAAGTTATTTATAAATACAATCACACTCACCATCGCACTATTGATGAAATTCCGGCAAATGTAAATAACAAAAATAAAAAGAGAATATTAGAAAGATATCTTAGGCTGATAAATAAAGACAAACTTAAATGTAAATTTCAAGTTGGTGATTATGTACGTATAAGTAAATACAAAGGTACATTTGAAAAAGGATACACTCCCAACTGGTCGACAGAAATATTTAAAATTCGGAAATTGCAAAACACAACTCCTACTACCTATTTAATTGAAGATGCAATTAAAGGTCAACCCATTTTGGGTGGATTTTATGCACATGAGCTGCAAAAAACAAAACATTCCAACATATATCTTGTTGAAAAAATCTCAGAAAAAAAGGAGCTAAGGTTTTAGTAAAATGGCTGGGCTTACCTTCTACTGAGAACAGTTGGATAAATAAGTCAAACATATTGTAAAAGACTTCATTGTTATTATAGTAGTAGTAGATATTTAATAACAATTCAACACATGATTGAACAGTCTTATGATGTGCATTGGTGAGAGTAGTCTTCTTAATTGGCTTATAAATCATTTACCATTTGAATTGCATTTACCAGGATACAATTATTGTGGTCCAGGTACAAATTTAAAAAAGAGACTGTCACGAGGTGACAAAGGTGTGAATAAATTAGACGAATATTGTAAAGAACACGACATTGCATATCAAAAATCTTCAAATTTAAAGGATAGGCATAAGGCAGATTTAATTTTGTTAAAAATGGCAAAAAAACGTGCAATCGCTTCTGATGCAAGTACAAGTGAAAAATTAGCAGCGAATATTGTAAGCCATGCTATGAATTCAAAACTTAAAATTGGTGCTGGTCTAAAAAGTAGTAAGCGTCCTAAGATGTCGTCAAAAAAGTCAGGAGATGGGTTTAAAAATAAATTAAAAAATATTATTGCAAAAACGAGAAGACATATACAAAAATTAAAACCTAAATGCAAGAAAACAGCGATTGAACTAGCTATAACTGCTGCTAGAGAACTGGTTGATGATTCATCTATTAAGCTTCCTCGTATTATTCCTATACCTAAAACTGGTGGAGTATTACCACTGATTCCTATTTTTGCGGGATTATCCGCCACAGGAGCCTTAGCAGGTGGTGCAGCTGGAATACTTAAAACTATAAATGAAATAAAAATGGCTAAAAAAAGATTTGCTGAATTAAAGAGGCATAATGAAAAAATGGAAGCTCTTTGTATCGGAAATGGGCTACATCTTAAACCTCATAAAAATGGATTTGGTATTTTTGTTAAAAATGAAAAAAACTAGAATATAGGCTACCCAAACGACCCCTAACTAACATTGATATTTTGAAATATGGAAAAAATATTCCCTATTTTAGAGGTGTCTTCATGAGGGATGAACTTCCTAAACATCCATTTAAAAAAGAATGTGGAGTTATTAATTTAGATATTTCTTCAAATCCTGGTACTCATTGGGTAGCCTATGCAAAATATAATAATTATATAGAATATTTCGATAGTTATGGCAATCTGAAGCCTCCATCGGAATTTATTAAATACATAGGTTATAAAGTGCACTACAATTATGATAACATACAACGTGATCACCCTTATAATTGCGGGCATCTATGCTTAAACTTTTTAAAAAATTTTTGGTGTAGACAAGACTTATAAACAACATCTTCTTTTATTTCTTCAGTATGCGACGATGTCTATAACGGTTACCATCTCAGGAAATAATACAGAGTTAGATTGCCACTTTCAACCACCGTTGAGTTTATCTGGCCAATACGAGTGCGGTTTGCTTTATTTTTCAGTTTTAAACTCGCCTACAAATTATGTTCATATTAATAGTCATGTTCCATCAGTGATAAGAATCGAATGTGATCTAGTGTATGGTTCATATTGCAACGGATTACCTACTCATATAATTCATGAATTTGTGTATAAATCTACTACAGATCATCATTACATAGAAATACCACAGAACGTTATTTATTTTCCAGTGAATAAAAAAAACATTTCATCCATATCTATTAAAATAGTTGATCAGTTTGGTTACAGTGTTAATTTTAAAGAAAAAGATATTGAAATTCGCCTTCATTTAAGAAAAGCAAAATGATAGTATATTATAAAAACCCATCAATCTACAAAAAGTGTCCTATTACTTCTATAACCTCTAAGGTGCAAAGACGTAAGAAAAAAATTAAAAAATTGACTAAAACGAATAAAGATTTTCTAAAAGCCGTGGGTTTTAAAGTATGAATGTACTACAGATTAACGAAACACCTAACTTCGATACTTCTATTGAAAGTTATGAAGTTCATTCTTATAATCCCTATAATAACAGCTTTAGAGAGAACGATGAAATCAGAATCCCCATACACCAGCAAGACATTTACGTTTTGCCATCAGCGAGTTCAATTTACATCGAAGGTCAAGCAAAGCTCATCGATAAAGATGGAAACCAGATTAAGAAACCTATTACGTTCAGTAATAACCCTATTATGTTTTTGTTTCAAGACATTAGATACGAAATAAATGGAATTGAAATAGATCGTATTAAAAATGCGGGTATAACAACAACTATAAAATCCTATGTTTCATTGAATGAAGGAGAAAATAAAGTTGCTGCTCTATGGGGTTGGAACATAGATGGATTTAAAACCGAGAACGGTAATTTTTGTGGTATTGTGCCTTTAAATAAGATTTTAGGTTTCGCTGAAGATTACAATAACATTGTGATAAATTGCAAACATGAACTCATACTTAACAGAAGTAACTCTAATTTAAATAGTATTATAGGAACTGAAGATATTGTACATTTTAAAATAGATATACAAAGAATACAATGGAGAGTGCCGCACATAATAGTGTCAGATCGTGAACGGTTGAAACTTCTTAAACTTTTAGAGAGAGACAAACCTATTCAGATGGCATTCAGAAATTGGGATTTATATGAATATCCTTTACTTCCAAAGACAACCAAACATTCCTGGTCTGTTAAGACTGCATCACAGTTAGAGAAACCTCGATATGTAATATTTTGCTTACAAACAAATAGAAAAAATAAGAAGACAAAAGACAGTTCTCTATTTGATCATTGTGGAGTAAGAAATGTTACATTATTTTTGAATTCACATTATTATCCTTATGAACCATTAAATTTGAACTTTGCCGATTCCAAATATAATATATTATACGAAATGTATGTAAAATTTCGCCAGTCTTACTATAACTGTCCTATAGACCCGTTGCTTGATTTAGCGGGCTTCAAGGAGAAGGCTCCTCTATTTGTCATAGACTGTTCGAGACAAAACGATAGTTTGAAAACGGGTCCAGTTGATGTGCGATTGGAGATCGAATGTGCAACAGCAATACCAGATAACACAACTGCATATTGTTTAATCATTAACGATCAGCTTGTGGAATATAAACCTTTGAGTAACATAGTTCGCAAATTAACATGACTGCCATCGTAGATGTTCAAGGTTTTAAAACAGAAGAAAATGAATTCATAGCAAAAGAAATTGCAATATTGTGTAATAATAAAATACAAGTACTTTTAATTAAACCACCATTTCCTTTTCACAAACTGACAGAAAAAGAAAGGAAGCAAGTGAATTGGATTGAACGTAATAGAAAGATATATTGGTTTGAGGGAGTTGTACCTTATTCAAATTATCAGAATTTGATTGCGGATACTTGTAGAAATAAATGTATTTACGTTAAGGGTTTAGAAAAAGTTTTGTGGTTAAAACACATTCTTAAAAATGATAATATAATTAATTTAGAAGACAGAGGTTGCCCTAGTTTGTTAAATTTATATGATTGCTATAAATATTGTAATGATTTATATAGTTGTACCAATCATGACTCAATATGTGCTTTGAAAAATGTTTTTTGTTTAAATAAATGGTGTTTTGATAATGATATGTAAAATATACTTCGTTTTATTTGATAAAATATATTTTTTCCTATATCAAGGGAAACTATTTCCATCTCAAGGAGATTTATCAAATTATCTCCTCGCCTATGCATTTAAAAATGTATATAAATTGCTAGCACTAGGTTTGTACCTTCATTATATTTTGATAAACAGTATTAAGAACTTCCCACAACATACGAAAATGTCTCAAAATCAATATGGCCCTCGATATGATATATTTAATACATATAAAGTGCGTTTATTTTCATTTAACCATTATTGGGCCACTGCTGATTCAAAACCAGCTGTGGTGAACGAAATGGCAGATGCTGGATTCTTTTATTTCGGAAATAGTGTTAAAGATACAGCAGCATGCTTTTCCTGTGGAGTTCTTATCGAAGATTGGGAAATTTACGATGATCCATGGATGCAGCATGCAATACTTTTTCCTCAGTGTTTTTATTTGAATGCGGTAAAAGGGAGAGATTATATAAATAAGTGTCTGAAATGGTTTAAAACTGATTACTATGATGAACTTATTTTTAAAACAACTTCAGTTTAGAAATTATTGAAATCAAACTGCATCTCGAACTGAGTGAATATAGTTGTTTGCAAACAGAACTGGTTAGAATCCGAATGGTCTGATACAAAGCTGTTATGGAACTGATATCAAATATCTGATAAATCCGCTGTGGAGAAGTAGAGCTGTACAGTGTAATATTGGGGCTTCTGCATTGCGAACCGAGCTGAGCGAGGTGAGTGATGCAGAAGCCCCAATATTACCCTACTCCTAACATATCATAACATCACGCCTGTTTCTCTTAAGGAGTAGGCAGAGTTGTGTACATACGCCAACTTTTCACCAGTTATGTTCATGTTCAGGTCCCATGTAATAATTGGTGAGCCTATTTCCATACACCGGACACAAGTCCAGGCCACTGCCACCAACTCCCTGCCACGGGGAATCTAAAGTAAGAAAACCCAACCCAACCCAGGTCGGTACGGTAGAGGGGTTAGTGGCCAATCCATCGTTGAATGTTCTCTCAAGGTACCCGGAGGTCTTCGATAAAGCTTAATGATTGTTTGTATCATTGAAAACAATCGGGACCGACGGCTTAACATACCCTCCGAAGCTCGGTATTGCCCGTGAAATTTTGCCGCTAGCGATCTCCCGTCCAGACACCGCCCGTGTCCGTTGCTTAACTCAGAAACGCGAGCCACTGGGCTATGGCCGCCACTTCATCGAGGTAAGCTTACGCTAACTATTACTTACCTTTGCCCCAGCCCACCCACCACTGCCGCCACCACTACGCTGATCCGCCGTCAATCGCACCAGGTCCCCCATTGTTCGCTCCCCTCCGCACTTTATAATTTGATTTCAACAAGCTGTCGCGCCGCGGTCGCGTCTGTCATTAATATTTACAGACAACTGTTGTTAGCGGTTTGTTTCGGAAAATCAAACAAAATTACATAAGACATTTCTGCGGTGGAAGCATCGGACTTGTTCGGCGATGGGTCACTCTGCTTAAAGGTTTTTATTAGGTAGAGTTGCACCATCATTTGTTAGAGCAGATAAATCAATATTATTATAATCGTCATAAAACAGCGTCATACATTTAAATTTAAAAAAAATGAATTGAACCCAGAACGGGTATCAATAAAGTGACACTTCTCCATCATTCATTCTCCAACATGCATACAGTATCATTATTTATCGGAAGGTATTAGCGCTTACAAATGACAGCCAAATTTAACCGAACAGCTAAGGACAATCCGTTCTAAATACCTTATGTACCTAGAGCTACTTATTACGTGGAGAACACTTGCAGGTCATATCAATTATTGTATGCATTAATGTATGTAAAGGTAAGGCACGGTAAGGTACACAAAACAGCTTGTTTACGGACCCAATATGGCAGATTATAGCAGCTATCATCAGAGTTGACTCGCAATCAGCGGCGCGCCGCAGACGAACCGAAGGCCTATTCACACTAACAGCGTTAAAGCACTATTAGCGTTAAACACTAACAGTACCGCAGGGAATGATGATACCCACAGTTGTCATGGGCGGCAGCTGATGGGTGGTGCTGCAAGTTCGTTTGCTAACCTATATCCATTAAAAACTATTATGTATTTCGTGGTTTTAACTCATTTGTCTAGGGAATATCATATTGTGGACCTAAGCCAGACCCAATTTGTGCATTTCTGTAGCATCAGCTGTTAAGTAGGTACAGAGTGCTGTGCTCTGGAAAGAGTATTCCATTGAATCAATGGCCACGAGTTAAGGCACGGCTGGGTTATACACTGAGTTACATGCGACAGTTTGTAGTTAAACTAACATCCCCGCAGTTTAAGTGTGAAATGATAATGTTGCCACTTATATTTGAGGTCCCGTGTGGTGGTGAGCTTAATGCCAAATCCGGGCACAAATCCAGATTCCGAGCTACTACCGAGGATTTTAAGTAAGAATAACTATATTATAGAATACTTTGCCCAACCCGTGGATCGAATCCAGGACCTACAGATCAGCAATCTCTCTTATGACCAATAGATGAACGAGAGCATTGCAATACCAAGGTAAACAAGCATTTGAGACGCCGTGCGTGCGAGGCTGACATTATACGCAGTAAATTAATTAGCTTCGGTCTGGAATCAAGGAAACAATAATCGCAAACAGAAGGGTTGGCCAAGTCCGTGCCAATGCCGACCCTTATATTGTCGGTGGATGCAATTAGATGGGACCCTATTGGATTATGGCTCATACTGGGATGTATGCGGATGCTGTGCTAATACTAAACTATAACTTATGCCTGCGACAATGCCCGCGAGTTATTAATTTCTATGGAGAGTATTACCTAACTCTTCCAAATCAACAGAGGTCTAGTGGTCATCGGACTAACTAAAAACTTCCGACACTTAGGGTTGACCACATCAAAAATTCACAAGATGTTTCCATCGCTAGCAGTATTATTAGGACATGTCGTACATTGATTTAAAAATAAAACATACTATCACGCCAGTATTTGCTCGAACTGATAGGCAGTGGTGTGTATGCACCAAATTTGCAGCATTATGTTTAGTTCCATCTAATATGGAGTGAACCTAAACACCTAGCTTAAAAAAATGGCGAACAAATTTAAAAATCGCGGAAATGAACAACTAAATTTCAAAAGTTAGAACTGTAAGTTTTGAATAGTGAATACCATTCAACAAGTTAAGACTTGAGCAACATTTTTACTGAACTCTAAGACGTATTATAAAACGAGTTTCTCATTTCCATCTAAACTCGCGACAAGCGTTAAGCGTTATATAAGTTTCATTCAGAGTTTTGAATTCAATTGTTTTCAATGACTATTGTGATATTGAATCCAAAATTATTCAAAGAACCAGAGAAAACCAGATTTGCGCCATTTACGCCGTAGTTAAGCTGAGTGCGTTGCTTCTTTTGCGTGGCCTGCAGATACCATAAAGTATAATACATATGTAAAGCCTTTTTTGTATGTTCGACTTCCATTTCTACTCTACCTTTCCATTCTTGTATCTCAATCCATCCATGTAACCACTAATAGTTAGTAACCACTAGAGTTATATTACCTATAGCCTAGAGTTATAATATATACACTGCCTGTTGTAAAAGGCGACTAAAAGGGGGCTTCTGGGTTCATGGGCGGCGAGAGCAGTGAGCCCGGGAAAGACGACGTTGTGTGTGGCTGCACGACGTTGTAGATGGGTGGGACGAGCCTGTCATGGGCACAGCACTGGAGGGAATTGGTGCGTTCTAACCGAGGTCCCGGAGCCCTCAACAAGCGCTCCAGGTACCTTTAAAAGGTTTCCCACTTACAAAACATAATGTACCGAATTTTTAGAATTGTGATCGTACTCGTAGATAGGCTACGAGTACGATCACAATTCTAAAAATTCGGCAAATAAACTTCACAAAAAAAAAACCACTTCACACCTATATTTCATGAAGGGATAGGCAGAAGATATGTTTAGGTGATGAGCCTATTCTGAATTTGCTAGAATAATCTGAAGCTGAACACATTTGTCAATAGAGCGATAAACAGACTTCAGAATAGTAAATATCTTTTATCATAATAAGTTATTAAGCCACACTATGATCAGCTTGTGCTGAATCTACCTTATTATATGAAAATAGGTATCTGCAAAATTATAACAAAAAAAATACAAATACCCGAACAACACGGTAGCCAATCAAAGTTAAACACCATAATCTTGTTAAATTTATACAAAAATGTTGACATAATGGCCAGGATTAGAGGTAATTCGCCGCGAAGAGATCCAGTCACTGGAAATTGACCGCATATGGTGTTTTACCATGCTCCCTTGCCATGGCAACCCACGACCCTAAAGGCCTTACAGTCCTTAAGGCTACAATTAACTTTGGACTTTAGCGCAACACTTTAAGGTCTGTATTTCAAATATTTTTTTTAATAGATGTTGGAGGTAAGTTGGAATACTGGGTTTCGAAATTATAGCTGGATTAATAATTCATCCTAGTACAAGTTGGCAAATAAATCAATTCTGTCGATTTTATGGCGTTAAAATATATGGTGTTCGCGACCCCAATCGAACAAATGTGACTGTTGGCAGATATTGGCAGATATTGGCAGGCCGCCTTTCATAAGGATTTACTTTTATTTTTAGTATATTGAAGTGTAAAAAGCTGAATAAGTCGAAGATGCCGCATATTTAGTTATTAGAACAAATTATATTTCAACGTTACATACTATTAAATTTGTCTAACAAACAAAGTAGGTAATGTTAGCTTGTTGAAAATGAACAGAGTCATTTAATATAAGGATTATGTATTATCTGTACATATAGTCTGGTCAGTGGAAAATAAATGTTGTACAATCTACTAATAAATGATACAAAGTATAGGTTTAATTTTATACTGAGTTTTCTTATAGCAGGAAGATAGGCAGAATTTGACATCGAAAAAGCATCTATCTACTAAGTTTGAAAGAGCAATCTCCAGTACTATTCTAGTTTCGAGAAGCGAACTCAGCAGCGGTAAATAAGAAGGGGTGGCATACCGCCGCGACATCGAAACGAGTCGCGCACAGTTCTCTAAACACTAAAAAATTCTCCGACTCAGACTCACCGATATGGCACACAACTCGAGTACGCAAACCTATCCATCACCAATGTATTTGTGCCCCTCTAGTCGCCTCTAACACGGCACGGTAAGGTCTATTTTGGCTCAGCCCGGGGACCCCGGTTTCCGCTGATGCAGCGAGTCTTCGACACGTCACTCGACGCCGGCATGTTGACAACGCTTCAGTCTCAAAGGGTACGTTTGCTTTT
This sequence comes from Carterocephalus palaemon, assembly GCA_944567765.1. NCBI lineage: Eukaryota > Metazoa > Arthropoda > Insecta > Lepidoptera > Hesperiidae > Carterocephalus > Carterocephalus palaemon. The sequence goes on from OX155643.1 coordinate 14,537,318, forward strand.
AAAATCACTTAAAATCTAATTTCAAAGGGTATGAGATGATCTGTTGTAAATGAGCAAATTGCACAGAAGAATGAAACCATTAAAGAAGCATGGAGTTCAAGATAAACAGTAATGCGAATCGCAGATTTGTTAATACGCTGCAACGCTGTTTCATGTATGGAATGTGTAACAAGCAGTGTTGTTAAGTGTTAAGATGAATTCACATGACTGACGGAGAGATAGTAAGGTAGGTAGATAAGTGAATTGAAAAGTACGGTAGCATTAGTGGTCGGTGTATGGCAATTAAGCGGTGACAGCCCAGTGGCTATCGAACTCGTCTCTCACTCGAGCGGTCCGGGTTCAAACCCCAGCGGCACGCACCAATGACGTTAGGCTAAGTTATGTGCGATTTAAGAAATTAAATGTCAATAGGTACATTTTTTACCTACTAAGTACCATTTTAAGCATTGCCTGATCTGGCCGAATCTTAGTGTTTTTTCTTGATATACTTGGGTATATAAATGTTGACTTTAGTTCAGTCGATGATTCAAAAGCAACCCCTTTTGTATCCTAACTGAGGTTTATTTTGAGTAAACATATTTGACTTATAACGGAACATCTCAAAAAGAATACAATAACCCTCTGTAACATTCAAATCAAGTGTTCCGTCCGACCACAATAAAATTGACGTCGGGCGAAGAACCAAGCTATTTGTTTACACTAGAAACTAGTTATCCATCTCCATTGTTGAAATAAAAATTAGTAATTTCATTCACGGCGTGACAAAAGGGGGAAATCAAAAGAGCGGCACCCCGATATATGAACCACAGTATACGTTAGCATCCTCACAAATGCTAGCAGTAGGTCGAATATATTCTAAGATGATGTATTATGCTGTGGCGCATTCAAAAAAATTGCAACGCAAACCACGGAACACGTAGACCATAGTAAAAAAAATGTCGATACACTAAAATCCGGAATGTAGCAGTAGGTCGAGCGCGATGTAGGTGAGAACGTTACACTGTGCCCTCTTAATCCAAAGCGTGGCAAGGGACAACCGTGACGAAATGGTGAGGGGTAGTGATGCAACCCTTCCGTATTTCGTACCACGATCTGCGGCCGTGGGGATGGTTAACTACAGATAAACAATTTTGATACTTGAAATTTTAAACAAAGTTCTGAAATTAAAATGAAGGAAATTCCAAATGATGGTAGAGTATTTTGCAAAGCATACGAGTATGAATCTATCCATCAACCTCCTTAATATGGTCCTTCCACCTTGCTTTCCGAGGTATCTTAGGCTACCATTTAGAAAATGTTACTAAATGAGCGTAGTTTTGTTGATGTAATAGCAATTTAACTTATCTGTGCTACTAGCAAGGGGATATTGTCGTAGGTCGGAGATCGAACCTAGAACTTGCATAGCACTCGCACTTGTGACCACTAGAACAAACAGGCAGTCTTGAACAGAATCCTTTTACGTATAGCTGAATACTAACTAACCACTGCTAATGCCTAAAGTAACCAATTCTTCTATGAATATGTATATATGTATTATAATCTTTTGTACCATTGTAATATTTCAGTTGCTTCGTAAAGAATTCACAGTATAATTCATTATGAAATATGAAACATCTATACTAATATTATAAAGAGGAAACATTTGTTTGTAATGTTTTCACACAAAAACTACTGGACCTAGTCAAAAATTCTTTCGCCATTAGACAACTGTACTTTACTGAGTGACATAGACTATATTATTATGTATAATTTTACTAGATGTAAACTAAACTACATATTATTATTTCTAATTCCACGCGAGCGAATCTGCGGACGTCCACTAGTAAGTAATATTGTTGTAGCGAGATGCCCAATCAAAACTGCTTGGTCCCCGGCAGCGTCCGCGCAGCCCCACGTGCAAGCGTGAAATTTGTACAATAAATGCCTTTGTATTGCGGCGGCTGTTGACTTTCGGACGGCCAAACAATGCCAGCCCTGCCAGCCCGCAACGCACTGATACTATTTGGTTGGAAAAAAAAATATAACAAAATTTAGTAGTCTTTTCAAAATTTGCTAAGTAGCTTTATAGTGATAAACTTTTTAATTCGGCTGATCAATCGCCTTATCATTTCAAATAAAATATTACAGGTCATGAAACTGGCTCAATTTGCCTTCTTATCACTGCCCATTTTAATCAGAGCAGTCAGTCGGTTTGGTATTTACATGGAAGACAACATTTTTATACATCGGAAAATCATCTATTTTAAAAATTGTGATTTAGGAAGTAATTGAGGACCCGTACTAATTTAATTAAATTAAATATCTAGGCCTCCCGCAGCTGTCTCTGGGGAGACCTGTGCCCAGCAGTGGGACGTCTATGGGTCGCAGAGATAGTATGAATATAATAATATTAAATTGGATTCAGAAAATATCTAACCACTTTAACGTTAATATTAAGACTGTTATTTTAACAATTACTTTCAAGTTAAATTAAATATGGCCCATATTTTATATAATAAGCCCATAATCTAAGATAATCATCAATCGATAAAAATTGATTGATAGTTAATTATCGATTACAAATCGACTGAATAATAAAACAGGTTTTGATCAATTTCAACAGGAACCGTGCAATTTCCGGGATAAAAAGTAGCTTAAGTCACTCTCCATGCTCTACATCTATACATCTCTACATCTGTACAAAAAATCGTTCGTTTTCATCATTTCATTCATTCAAATCGATCCCTCATTCTGGTGAGGCGGAAAGAAGGACAAACCAATAAATCAACAAAATAACAAACACACTTTCCCATTTTAATTTATGTAAGGATCACAAGGTACAATATCTTCTAATTTAAATGAACTTTAGCCATTACTAAAAATATAAACAGTAATTGATTTTTTTTTAAGTGCTTGTCTACCTTCTTATCAAAGATTTCTCTACATGCTGATTATGATATCTTTACACCACGTCTTCTATAAGATCCTACTTACAGCCACACAATCTCAACAAAACACTATGAATCAAGCATCGATATAATTGATTTATCTTCATTAAATCTTAATGCACGATGTATGGGTGCCACGAGCGATCCGAACATGGATAACTTGAGGGTAAGCATGCGTCTAATGAAAACGAAACAATATGTTGCTTTCTTTTAGCGAACTAAGTTTCTTGGTGAAGGTTTGACAACATTTTAATCAGAGAAATAATTTATTGCCATAAAACACAGAAATAATACAGAAAAGACCAAGGGTAACAAAGAAAAATAATGAGAGACTATTTATTTAGCTCAGCTTTCGTTAACGAGAGGCTAGCGCTGGTTTTGAGCTAGCTCCTTTCATCCTAAGATGTAGTGCGGAAATTTGTTGGTTGTTCTCAACATATCTCTCTCATATTAACTTACATTTTAATCAATGAACAATATAAGAAAGTATTGTGTCAAAACTCGTGATTCCTTTTCAACCATCAATTATTTTTATTAAGTCGACGCAGGTAAATAGATTTCTTACATCTGAATTAAACATTATCAATATGCTTTTAAAAATTTACTGCAATAGACCATCATCATAGACTACCATCACCACTTAAATTAAATAAAATAATTTTATTATGAAATGTTTAACAATAAAAATAAAATAACTCAGACAGTCGAATCGATATCGTAACGAACGGATGCGCGGCCTAACAATAATCCCCGTAACAATAGTTAGCCGCAGATGACTATCGCTCTGTTGTTTTATAAATACGTTAAGTACTTACAGACCACTTACAGTTACAATGACAATAGCATATTTTGTGATGCCATAATTAATCAACCGTTATTGAAATTAAGGTGGCGTACTTATCGTATCTATTTAGAACGTTGATATTTGAAAAAAATATCCTAGATAGATATAATACTCGTACTTACTAATATTATATTTAAGAATGGAATTGACAACTCCGTCATCTGGCAATGATTTACATTTTCTTATTTCAACCGAAACATCTGTTTCTTGGTAAGTTTGATTAAAATATTATATAAAACATACCTAATTATTTTAGAAGTACCTACATAATAATATATTACAACTGTAGCTGAGATCACGTAATAACGTTATTTTGAGATTCATCTATTTTATTACCTACTAGTGGACGCCCGCAGCTTCGCTCGCGTAGAATAAGACCCATTAACGACGTCTACCCGTCTAAAGACTTCAAAAACGGTTTCATACTAACTTTGCACCCCCGTTTTACCCCCTTAGGGGGTGAATTTTCAGAAATCCTTTCTTAGTGCTCCCCTACATTATAAAAGGAACCCCTGTGCAAAATTTCAAGTTTCTAGCCCTTATAGTTTAGGCCCTGCGTTGATATGTCAGTCAGTCAGTCAGTCAGTCACCTTCTCCTTTTATATATATAGATTTCGTAGGTATAACAACAGCTAATGGATCGGTTAGCTTGAAAAGCCCATGAAAATCGTACATCATTACAAATTAAATTAGCATTTAATAGAAACACAGGCTAATTAATGTGTTCATAGGGTAAAATACTTCCGCATTCAAGAATTGGGTAGCTAATGCAGTAATTCTTACAAAAACACTAACGGTGTTGTAGGTGTGTGTGTGATGTGTGTTAGTGTTTTTGTAGGACCCTGGGTTTTGTGTTGCAGGAAATAGACACACAATAAACAACTACGAGTACGTTTAATCCAAGAGTTCAATTGATCAGCTTAAGTGAGCCTGAGTAATGCTAACATCCAACATTGCAAGCAAATACCTGCAGTAAAACATTGAATTGAACCTCCTATTCTCAGGCGCCGCGCCGCTGCCGCGCTGTATCGAAGTAGGTTGCCTCCTACAGCCGGGCAGCCTAGCCGGCGAACGAGGACGCCGGTGTAGGCAATGTAGGCATGTAACATGTCGCTGTCACGCCACGGGGTAAAGGCAATGACCCGCGAGCTAGGACTGCGCGAGGATGGATGCGGTAATTAAAAATATTGTTGGTAAAAAACTTGGTACCGTACTAATATACGTGGTTCGCGTCATACTTCCCGCCCGCTCTGATATATGCAAAAACTAGACATAGATCTTTCAACCACCAATTCGCACTGGAGCAGATGCTTAGGCTCTAGGCTTACTCATTTATGAGTACAGGTCAATGCCCTGCAGCAGGCGGCTAACAGATTGCAGCTACTCGTAGCTAGCTGCAACCCACAGGTCTTGATCATTCTTAGCTGCAATGCATATTAGTGTACTACAACTCCATCCTTTCATCCACCATAGTTTTGAAGTACACTACTGGACATAGGCCTCCCTCATATTATTAATTGTACTACAGTATAAACTAAACCAGATCACTATTACGATCACATTATGATCACGATCACATTAAAAATCTTGTAGTTTATGCAAATAAGGACTTTATTATAGTAGATAATATAATAAAGAAAAGTAATAAGGCAATATGTAGCGTCCATAGCCCAACGGCTCGCGTCGGTTCAATGTGTTCGAAAGAGTTAAGCAACGAAGGGCGCGGTCGGTTTGTGTTGGGTGACCGCTAGTGGCAAAATTTCATGGACGCTACCGTGCTTCGGAGGGCACGTAAAGCCGTCGGTCCCGGTTGTTTTCAATGGTGGAAACAGTCGTTAAGCCTTGTCGAAGACCTTCGGGTGGCTTGAGAACTTTTGACACTGAGTTGGCCACTAACCCCTCTACCAATCCGCATTGGAGCAGCGTGGTGGAGTATGCTCTAGACCTCCCGCAGCATAGTCTATGGGGGAGACCCGTGCCCAGCAGTGGGACGTCTATGGGTCACAGCGAAGCGAAGCGAATAAGGCAATGCGGTAATATAGACGCATATTACCGCATCCGAACCGCCGGCCTCCCACATCCCCGGGCGCCCACGCGGTTGCGCGACACGTCGTTCGCGAGTTTTTCACAACGCAAAGGTCGGTAGAAAGCGGAGAAACAATGCGTCCACAATGGCCATTGTTCCCGCGGGCCCACGCGTGGAGAATACCTCGTCATGCTCAGGATTATTGTCAGTCAGTTCCTCTTGCGACAGATGGTCGGAGGCTAGGGATGACAACTCAATCGAGTCACTCTCTCTTTAGCTACAAACTCTCGTTGCTGCTTCTCTTTGCCAGATAAACGTAAGTCATAGCTTCTCTTTAGAGCAGATGGTCGTGCACAAACAACACGTGAACTTGAGCAATCAAATGTCACATGTTGTACTCGGAACTGTGAAGGAAACCATGGCCAAGGTTTCCTTAATGTTTGTCTGCACGTGCAGTCTGCCAATACGCACTTGGTCAGCGTAGTGGACTATCCGTCATTCTGAAAGGAGATCGTGGACAACCAACAGGGGGCTAGTGAAATGTACCGGTGACTGGATAAAATGGTCTGCTCTTTACTGTATCAGACAGATACATGTTTTTCTTTGCTTCAATTCAGAGTAGATCATGTCAGAACGTAAAGATTCGTAAATATACAAAACGATAGTTCTCTGCAGATACTCGTATGATACTCACACATAATTTATCATAGGGATATATTTTTCTCTTCATCTTAATATGTTCCAACTTTTCCACGGATAGTGTAGAGGTAATGACTGCCTTGTGCCTAGTCTGCCCGTTGAGCTGGTCCAGTGGACGTAATCGTGACTGCCAAGCTAGACTGATATCCTGGGTTCGATCCCCCGACGGGGATCGGCCGGATCGGACAAAGTATTGATGAAAAGTGGATGTACTGCTCATATCTGCCTACGCTTTCGAGTAAATACAGGCGCGATGTTATTGTGATTCAACCAAAACCAAACGACTACTAAATCCCTATTACACACTGAATTTCAGACGTTTATTTTTCAATGAAAAGAGAAAAATATGAAGACTATAAAATGCAACCTTAATTATTTCGTAACGCGACGACCGTGACGACATTTTAATATAACGACAGATTTATATAAATAAAACCATTTGCCTGTCAATGAACAAGTATTTTACGGAATATGTTTGCATCACTTAAGCCTAGTTTCGCATAATAAACGTATCTCATTACGTTTTATTGGCATCAGACCAGGGTTTGCACTTGCAGCAAATGGACAATAGTCGCGATTGACAGTTCCAAATAATACTTACCAAATTGAAATGCATATTAATATCTATAGAGCTTGTCGTGGCAGTCTGAACACTGAACGGTAGCAGTAACCATGCGGAGACGACGAGTAGAGGGGGACGGGACGGGACGGTTTTGCCGCGACGATAATACGCGTACGTCGTTGATCACCACTGTACCATTAACATCGCACACCACGGACAAAACTGCAGCCGGCAAAATGTCCACTAACTACAATGATTATTGACGAACCCTAGTGGAAGTTTTTTTTTTTGATACAAATTTTAAGTTATCTTATCATTGAACATATATACTGTGATATAAACTTTTCCTTTTCATCCTGTAGATTTCTAAATTATGTGCTAATAATAATTTTGTGATGATATCAAAAGTCAAAATCTAATATATAACGAGAGAGAAAAAAGCCGGAGGAAAAAACTCTCTGTCCTCGGCCGGCGGTCCACGGGCAGAAGCGGCCATATCCAGCGGACAAAATTTCCGTCGTCTGTCAACAACTTCATAGGAGCATGCCGCGTGTCGCAGCGGTCAGGTAACAATATGCATAGTCATGATTTGCGGGACGCCATTTATTGAGCTAGGCGTGAACAAACAGCTGAAACAAGCGGGAGCAACATCAGCGTACATCTGTCAATACGGAGAAGGAGCTTCCTTGCGAATCGCGATGGTTCCTTTGTCATGACAACCTGACATGACAAGAGGCATGTCATACCAAGCTCGTGGAATAGGTATCAGATACTTAGCTCCCCTTGAAGATAGTCTAAAAGAGTGTAAGAGGTACTTCATCTTTCTAGCGGAATACAATTGCAACACATGTTGTCAGTTTCTTAGCCGAAGCTATCGACGCTTGTAAAAGGATTAGCTGTATAGACGTGAGATATCGGAACCTGTTTGTAAGCTATATAACAAGCCATAGCGAACAAGTCGTGTACTCGGAATACAGCTCGGCCGCAAGGCTAGCCCGACGGCGTCGTGACGGCCTTCAGCTCTCCTTCCGCGACAACAGGTAAACATAACAAATGCATTGCGTATCTGGTACGCGCGCTGTACACGTTGGGCCAAGGGCTGGGCCAGACATTGGGCCAACGTCTACTTTGAGTTTTTCACCGGACAATACTGCGTGCGGACATACTCGGGACAGATAATCAAATTAAATATTGTATTTCATTTGATTATCTGTCCCGAGTAGGTATGTCCGCACGCCGTATAGGTACAATAATTTAACAGCAATATAAACGGACGAGTTAAAATAACCCGTCAATGATACCGCAAAAAGCTTCTAAGCGACATTAATATTCGGATATTATGCAGCGCGGATATATCCGTAGCGCAATGAGAATCGGATGCAGTTCATCGGAATTGGTAATGCTCACGCGCGCCGCGACGCCGAACGCTTCCGAATTCGCGATTCGAAATCACGGCATTCGAACATTGACAGGTTAATAGATGTTATTAAATATTTTGAAAGTTATCCTACAGTAAAAGGACCGTAATGGTCTGTCACTCTCCACCCCATATACCCACGTATTTAGTTAGGCAACTGTGGGAGTTACGAGCATAAATGAAAGACCCCAGAGTCTTCGACAAGGATCAATGATGCCTACGAAAGTTCGAGTATTTATTCTACGTCCATTCAGACGGATATTATCTTATGGTTTCTCAGTGTTTCAGGTGATACACACATATTTTGCTCGTGACTGTACCTGTGCTACCTAAAACACGTTGATGCAGCGCGTGGACTGTTATGCTGCAAAGAAAATATAAATACCGACAAGATCAATGAGTAGCCTTCTTACCCAGATATTGTCGAGGGATGTATGAGATCGACGTCATTCAAAGATGAGAAATTGTGCTCTAGTAGATTGCATAGGTTTTTGCATGCATTGCATGGGTTTTTGATAGGCTATGATGGTGGCTCTTACAGGCTTCGAATGGTGAGAATCGGGTACTTCGAAACCTGCTTCCTGCTTCCTTTTTCCAGGTTCCAGCGTGGAACCGCCCGCCAAGATACCAAGTACCGTAGTAATAATTATTATGAAATCTGTTGTGTTTCGGCTAGAATGGTCTGGTTTCCGGTTACACTTTGTTATGTGCGATTATCATACTCCCTCGAGGGTAGCAACACATCTGCGACACGCTTGGAAAGAGACGCATTCTGGATCTGTCACGGATGTCATGGGTGGCAGTCGTATGGAGCTGCATGTTCCTTTGCTAACTTGTCCATAGAAAAGGTGGCAACTGTCGAGTTGCCCACATCGTTGGCAGGGCCTAACGAGTCACTCAACATGCAAGAAACTTATCGCTGCAACTTCCACTACCGCACAGATGTTCGTAATACGGGTTTTAAGAATTCCATCTATGTGCTGGCGTTACGCTTCGGTGTAATTACATAACACTAAGTCTGACAGCATAAGGGTTGTAAATAAAAACTTCGTTAGAGGCCAATTCCCCAGAGCGTCCACACTTCACTTCAATCGACTTGTGAATTTGATTATAAATTATTAAGTAATTGTATCGATGTGTCGAGTTGGGAGGGGGATGTAACTGTATTAAATTTAACGGAGTTTGGACTCTTGTTGGAGTTTGGAGTTGTGGGCGATCGCCGGTCAGTCGGTCGACACAAATTTCAAGGAAGTTTGAAATCAACTCCCTTATAAATATCTCAGATGTGAGTAAGAAATCTACCACATATAAGTATCCACCGCTACACCCTTTTCGTTACCCCACTGTTGGGCGCGGGTCTCCTCTCGAAATGCAATGGGAGAGGTTAGGCCTTAATCTACCACGCAGGCCAAATGCGGATGACTTCGAGAACACTATGAACTCTTAGGCATGCAGGTTTCCTCACATAGTAATAAGTATATTACTAAGTTATGTTCGGTTATTATTTTCTTGATTTCGTGTGATATAGCCTCCTATTCATACCATCATATTGGGTTGGCTGGCAAAGAGTGGCGCCAGGCATTAAGATCGCCTTTTGTAAAAACATTTTGTTTTTTTACAATAAAGAAAGAAAGAAAGAAAGAAATATTCTTTAATTTAGTTTGTACCTTGTTAGTCTACAAGATAAGGCTCTACAGCTCTACTCTAAAGCTGTACTTTTTCTATAGACCACTTCTCGTACCTACATAACGCAGTGACATACGCGTACAGTCTATACAGAGAACGAACTAGATATTTAAAACGAGCCCTTCAAAGTTCCTGCTTAGTCCCAGCCGCGCTAATAGGCCCGCGTCTTTATTAAGAGAGGGTTATGCAGAGTGGCTCGCAATAAACGAAATGGAATAGTTAACCCTGCAGTGGTCTTCACACTCACTTTAATTTAGTTAACCGTTTCGCTCGGCCCCAGGCGATGCAGCCCAGATCGGGGAAGGGTTGAAAAGTGACGGGTTTGCCGAGATTTTTTTTTGTCGATAGATAATGAAATAAAATTAACCTAAAGATGCCGATTATAACATTGTATTTTATGTCGTTTATCACAATTGTATGTTCTGTAACTAAATACATTTGAGGTAGGTATATCTACTTCCTTAGCTCAAACCAAGTGCCTGCAAAATTGTTAAATCATTAGTATATTTACGTATCTATTCAGTGCCGCTTCGACGGAGATTTTGGCTACATCTATATAGAAATTTAAACGAAATAAAGCGGTATATTTAATTAATGTTTAATTTTGACAAAATATGCATCGATAAAAATTAAATGTTACTTATCGGTATGTCGGTAAACATAATCGTCCCATCACTAGCGGCCTCCGCGCTCATTGCCAGCTAATTTATATAGACCCGCTGCACCCTCGTTGAAGGCTTATAATCGCGATGAAGTGTTGCCTTCCTTGATTAATAGACGAGCGAGTTGCGGCTAATGATCCGCCAAATTGCCAAATAAAGTGTCTCAGTTCATTCATAAATTGTACTGGCTCAACGTGTCATTCGGACATTCAGACGAAAATATCCGCGTTAATTGTCACGCGATTTAGGAAGTAACTTATTATCTTTTTCAACAGAAAAGCAGTCATAATCTTAAGTAGGATGGATTGTACATTGTGTATCTCTTTATAGGTGTCAATAAAGTTGAATAAAATAAAATAAATAAAAATAAAATTAGGTATTCAAATAGAGAGAGACCACGTCAGAATTAAAGAAAAAGTCTAAGTGAGTGGAATGGAATGAAGGAAATCCGACAAGGCTTAACGACTGTTTCCACCATTGAAAACAACCGGGACCGACGGCTTTACGTGCCCTCCGAAGAACGGTAGCTTCCATGAAATTTTGCCACTAGCAGTCACCTATCCACTGCGTGCGATGGATGGTAACTGCTTTAAAATCGCCCGTCTACACCGTCACCGCCACCGCTTGCCGCCCGCTTGCACACGTCGGTCGCGGCCCACCATCGGTTTGTCGACGCCTTCGCCCATGCTATAATTGCACGGCACCTAATCGTGGATATTACGCTGGCTGTGCACGGCTCATTGTAACTGTACACTTACTTCGGTGTTACGCTAATTGTACGGAGCTGTTCGTTGGAATTACGATCGGGTTATGAGACCAACTGTTTGGTACAAGTTATAGATCAGTGGTTCAGTTTTTGACCTCTCAAGCCTACGCACACAAGATCGTAACGTACGAAAAGTTATACAATATTTTGGCGGAAGTTTTTTTCCAGGTGGATTTTAGATTTTAGAAGTAGTCTTTGGCCTCACACTAGAAGTTTTCAATCTCAGACCGATTACTAAAGCGTTATGACATTGTTTTAGTTAATAATATGGTACATATCAAATTTTAACGGGCTAACATATTACTAACGGGGACAAATCTTAAGCTTACTCGTATATGTTTGCTCACGTGTTGAGATTGTTTTTACCGAATGTCAACAACTCAGATTTCAATGTCTGCTTTGTCTACAATGTCTTTTTCAAATTATGTTGAAACAAATAGTTTTTAATGTCATTGCTCACACAGGCTTACTCACCTGTATGTTTTTTACTAAGTAACAAGCTTGGACATATTAAAAACGAGTGTTGCCCTTGTTGCATGTTTTATATAGATACAAGTAAAATTTCCAAAATTAAATACAGGTACCATGTCTACATAGTAAGTACATAGTAAGTACTATTAATAAAAAACTTTAATAGGCTCGTAATACTAGAGTAAAATAAAGTTAAGTCTTTACGTTTGTAAACTTGACTTGTACTGAATGTTTTTACGTGGTCGTGGGTAAACTGGGCCTAAACTCCAAATGGAGCGCCCAGCGGGTAATTGTTTCCCCTGGCCGCACCTAAATCGCGGATAAATCAGATAACAGAGAAACAAAACGACAGCGGACTGACCGCTGGGCGGCTGGGCGGGCGGGCTGCGCGGTGGGGCCATTACAACAGCGATTTAAGACATTTATTTAGAGAATTTCATATTATTATAGAATAGCATAACCTTGTTATATTTCACGTTAAACAGAACTAATCATTTCTTGACCAATTTAACTAAATAAAACAAAATATTGAGTGCACACATTACAAAAAATATTGTTCTTTACGAAAGGTGTTATTTATCACCGTTAAATTGTTCTCAATAGTAAATAGGCGTTGGATTATAATAACATTTATTTTATTTACCCAAAAAAAAGTTCACCTATTTTTTTTAAAGCGTTAATTAATTTCACTCGTATGTATATATGTTTGTATGTATGTATGTATGTTCTGGAATCTTGCAATCAATATTTAACCCACTTCCACTGAAGCTATCGAGCTGAAATTTTACACACATATTTAATTCCGATGACAATGCACGAAAATAAAAAAAGTATTTAAAACTTTATTTTAGCGGTATAATTTTTGTTTTAGTAAGTATCGAAAAAAATTAATTAAGGTGTAAGATGAAATTTTTCCCCTCGTTTTTCGTTGCCCCACACAAGGGCGGCGGTTCGGAAGCAGAAAGGCTGGTAAGAAGGATGTTCCTCGTGCGGCCGCAAGACAAATGTCCGGTATCTGTCAATGATACTTCCTTTAATAGGACATTTGTTTAACCATACCGCAATATGTGGCCACCCTTATCAAGTACTCGGTAACTGAAAGGGTCCTGATACGTTCTGAAAACGGATTGCATTTGTATTTCTTATACGTAAGAGGAAAATGCTAGACTAACTAAGTGTATTGCAATTTTATTGCAGAAAGTTAGAGCTGTCCAAGTTACATTAATTTAGAGATCACTGCCTACTGCTTGAGTCGTTACAAGAAGGCATTAGCAGACCACTATATTCATAAGAACACAGTGGTGATATCTTGTAGACAGTTAATTTTCTATTAATTATTTTAATAACAAATAGGTAAACCGTACCGTACCGCTAGGAGGAAATGACAATTTTATTCCGATTCTATTACGCCGTCATTACTGTATACACAATCCATGCGCAGTATAACACTGCGCACACAGTATAACACAGTGCAGTATTATCACAATATATATCGGTTTCTATCGAAATGTAACACACTCTAAATTGCTGTAATATAGACTGTAAATAATTAAGGTTTCTCTTACAATTCCAAATGCGGTTTTATATAACACGTTCAAAGCAAGCCATTATTTCATTCAGGATGTTGGAAATTTGCGTGTTTGTTATTTTACATTTGCTTTATATTTGGCAGTAGCGACCCTTATTACGCCCTGGGTATTACGAGTACTGATTATTAGCAGGACAGTCGCAGGGCAGTGCAAGCGGATCGCATTTGCGTAAGCTGACCGCTGGATTACTGACGAGGCGTTCCAACAACGCTGGGGCCGCGTGCCCCAAGTGACGCGCTGAGGGCTGTTTGGTTTGAAAGGTAAGTTACTACCTAGTTGCTGTCAACTGAGGAAGCCTGACTATACTCCGCCACTCCAGAGCGGATTGGCGCAGGGCTAAGTGACCAACCTGAGCCAACCTCATACCCTATGAGGGTGTTTCAGTCAATCATAGGTCACACCCTCATAGGCTTATAATTTATGCAATAAATTATTGTGTATTGATCCAGGCGACTGCGCATTCTACCTATTGGTAATAATAATTGTCAACTTAAAAGGATCTCGTGTGGTGTACCCGGTATCGTCTATACTAAGAGAAAATATTTGTTTGTAACGTTGGCAAAAACTACTGGACCGATTTCAAAAATTCTTTCACCATTAGAAAGCTGCATCTTCACTGAGTGACATAGGCTATATAATATTACTAAGTATAAACGAAACTATTATTATGTCTAATTGTGTAATGTCTAAGCGAAGCTGCGGGCGTCCACTGGTATGTAATAAAACATTATCATGCACGTATGTAATTACACATTCACAGGAATACAGAAATAGAATTACTTCATTTTCATATTAATTTATTGCAGTCATTTTAAAAGTAATCATGAAAATGTAATCTAGCTCTATAGCTCGCGTGATTTTGCTTTAAATTTATGTTTGTTCCCTATTGTAACTCGTGCCTTGCGCCGGGCCAGAAGCAAGTCCGGCCAACAAGCAAGGGTCAGCCAATTTGCTCGTCGTCTTCACGACGTAACAAGGTCGGCTGATCACGGAGCGGTATATTTGAGGGCCGCGCCGCCGCCGGCCGATGCATAATTGCCTAACCCAGAGCTCCTGGGGAAGGGAGCTCGAACCAATAGAGCTGATGTAGTCATTGGATTCGCTTTAGCAGCTTAGCTCTATATTATTTTGGTCTGTGTTTTGTTTAGCTCTATGGACTTAAAGACCAACCATCAGGACAACATTTCTTACTCACACTGTTGGGCTTGGGGCTTCGGGGTCTCCTCTCGGAATGTGAAGGGTTACGCCAAATATCACCACGCTGGTTAAGTGCGGATCGGCAGACTTTGCAAGCGTTCGAACATTAAGAAGAACTCTTACGGCCGAAATTAATAACCTATCTTTGGATAGATTTGCCTATCTGAGATAGATATTTGACATATGCTCCATATAAAATGTGTCAAATAACTATCTCAGATAGGCAAATCTATCCAAAGATAGGTTATTAATTTCGGCCGTTAGGAAAGCAGGTTTTCGCAACATGTTTTCCTTTTATCTTTGCAGCATATGACGTTAAATTTCTTAAATCGCACATATCTAAGATAAGTAATTGGTGCGGACCGCGTAGATATGAACCCAGACCCCATCGACTGAGAAGCGAGTTTGGGCGAGTTCGATAGCCACTGAGCTGTCACCGCTGTGACAGACTAACGCATAGTATTTATTATGTCCATGTCCATATTAAATTCACTTATACTTAATATCAAGAGTTAAAAGTACGTTCACAAATAACAATTTCCAAAACAACGATGTTTCAATTAACGGCCAGTACTTATCACAAATTGGACAATTTTTCCAGTTTCATTGTATAAATAATCACATACATTACAAATTACTGGGTTGAAAGCGGATAACGGGAGCTGCATGTTCGTTTATTTATTCATTTATTTTGTTAAAATGCATAAAGATGCGAGGCCCAATTACTAGATTTGATTAAGTACATTTAAATTTCATACATCAATTTACATATCACACCTACATCTAAATTAATTACATTCTAAATTATTTATACGATTTGGTCAATGCTAATTTTTATAGTAACCATTTCTAAAAATAAGTAAAATTAACATCGATCAATGAATATAATCTTTAAATGTCAATAATTAATAACAAATGTCAAAATAGAAGAAAATACAGGTAAATAATGTCAAAATCGTGTTTATATTCTCTACATTACTTAACATAAAATTTATACACATAAAATTGTTTTACTAGCTATTATTTTAACAAAACGTTCCCAAAACGAACACTATACAGCCCAATAAATAACCCGAACTTAAAACAGACATCGTAGAGGTCATAAAGTGACCTGAAACTTTCCCCCATAAATCATGGTCCGCAGACGGGGAATTCCGGAGTGTATGAGACCGTATGTCATTTCGGTCAAGCAAGCGCTATTTGTCTTGCAAAAATTCGGGGACTCGAGAGGAATGTGTCCTGAAGGAATGCGATCGGCGACGTGTGCGGGAAGCGGAGGGGACTTGGTGCGATATTGGCTTCCTTGGGAGCGTGTATGTGGAGCGAGTGTTTCTAAGGAAACAATTTAAAAGTTGGTAAACATGGTTGGAAAGCATTTCGGGTTTTGCGAACATGTGCGGGATCATTTACGGCTTCATAAGAACTCGAGAGTAATAATAATAATTTTAATATTTATTATTTTATTTGCCAGAACATAGCTTTCAAGATGATGGATAGTACAATTTACAGTTTTGTCCTTATTTCGTTCTACCCACAGAACAGATAGTTCTACCTTTCCAGGCATGCAAAAATGTATATAATATGATATAGAGAATTATGGATGCAGAGTTTTCAGCCTGAACAAATTGCGTAGTTGTATTCATTACAAGGAATCACTTAAATGAAACAAGAGTAGGTACTGATATTACTTGCAAACAAAAAGGATCGCGTTGTATCAATTTCAAATTCAGAATGTATGATTCTGTCATCGTTTTACGTGTAGCCTATGTATATGCGCCGAGCACTATTTGCGCTGCATGCGCCGTGTTTGCGCCGTGTTTGCGCCGGCAGGGCGCAATCAGCCCTGGGTTTATTCAATTTATCGTCCGCAAGACGCTGATTTGTGTGCCGTGTTTGCAGAGCGCACCGAGAGCGGAGGGTAATTCTGAATATTTTCCCGGAACGCCTTGGTAATTCAATTGCAACTTACTAATTCCAATCTGCGGACTTTGTTTGCTTGATTTAAAAAGTAAAATTAGCGAATTGTAAAAATACAATGCTCCATGGAGTGACTGATTCAATTGTAAGTATGTATTTGAGAGGAATATTAACAAAACATCACGCCGGTGTTTCCCCAGAGGGATAGGCAGAGCTATGTATACACATACATACATTTTTCACCAGG
Organism: Carterocephalus palaemon; assembly: GCA_944567765.1. Classification (NCBI taxonomy): domain Eukaryota; kingdom Metazoa; phylum Arthropoda; class Insecta; order Lepidoptera; family Hesperiidae; genus Carterocephalus; species Carterocephalus palaemon. Next base: position 14,554,328 of record OX155643.1, read on the forward strand.
TGACCCTATTGCCATCTTGGATTTGTGCCACACAGCACAAATCCAGACTCCGAGCTGCTACCGAGCATTTCAAGTTAGAAGAACCCAATAGTTGTTGCCCGACCCGAGTATCAAACCCAGAACCTTTAACTTTTAACAGTCGCGGTTACGACCATTCGACCAATGAGAACCATTCGAAGATATATATTTAAGCCTTAACTTTGTTATGAAATTTACGGTAGGTACAGATAGGAATGACCACTAATATTAGACTGTGGGATAGTTTAGTTTAACAAGATTTTATATTTTTTGAGGCAACTAATAAAAAGAAGTGAGCTTCTCAGTCATGATAAGACACATGGATGTGGTCGCTAATATCTGGTAGGTCTAAAGCGTGTGCTACAACTGGGAATCAAACCTCCGGTTGAATAGCCGCTCAGTTTCTTCCTCTTGCCGTCGCGCAAGTACCCAGTCATCCAAACAAAAAGTGTGAACAAAAAGTGTATGACGCTAAACAATGGCGAGGAAGTTTTTGCGGCGGGAACAAATGTTGGACAAATTAGGCGTTAGGGGTCGCATTAGGCGCCGCTCGACGTTTTTGTTAATCTGGTAATTGATTCCCACGTGCGAGTGCGAGGGATCTAATCAACCGTAAACATGATAAACGTTAAATACATAATTATTAAGCTGTAGAAACCGTTTAGAATAGTAGTTTCTACTTATAGATGCTTCTTTATATATAAATGGAAAAGTGTGTTTATTGGTTTATTTGTCCTTGTTCTCCTCCTCTTGAAATGTTTTTTTTTCGACTACCTCGAGAGTGACATAGGCTACTTTTTGTCCCGAAAAATTGCACAGAATTTCTAGAAATTGACAAACCAGTTCGATTTTAATTCGATTATTTTCGTGGCTTTGTTGGTTATGTTCTTCTTCTAACTGAATGATAAAACGAAATTGTTGAAAATTTTGTAACATCAAAGTGTAAAATCTGAAAAAGAGCGTTACATTTTACACTAATTCCTATTCTAGTCCTCTTCAATAAGTACGTTTACTGTGTATTAGTCGATAATGTATTCAGTGGACTCAACATGAATCCACATAATTGGCGATGTAATAAAACAAACCCATTTTTTCATCCACACCCAGTCCCACACTCACACCGCACAAAAAGCGAATGAAAGCGTAAAACAAAGCGGCGTCAGAAAAGTTTTTGCTCGCCAGCAAATGGCGTTTACAGCTGAACAGATTACTGAGGAGCAGTGTCAGCGGCGCTCCTGGACGATGGTTTTGTTTTAATAACGAAATTAACCAGTGTTTGACCGGACAAGCACTTTACGGTGAGATCTGGTTTTAAGTTTGTACAGTTATCGTGGGTGGCGGAGAATGAGTGGCGATGAGTGCTCGTTCGCAATCAATATGGTAGAAAAACGTTGCATTTCGTCAAGTTTTAGTAAAAAGAAGTACCTACTAAACTTAGTAAGACAGATATATTAGTCTAACTAGCTGACTCGGCAAACGTTGTTTTGCAATAAAATATTTTTTTGTGAATGTGTACGCCTTGGCCATGTCAACGTCAATGGCAACGTCATGTGTCAAAAGTAATACGAAGTGGCGATGGCTGAAATGACATTATTGTAAAGCATGTCATTTAGACGTTTTCAACTATAAAATTACATTAAATAATTTGCAATAAAATAATATTTTGGCTAAAATTAAGATGTAAGCTATCCTATCTTTCAAGTTGGATCAAACTGCACACGGTGTGCAAATTTAATTTAAAATTGGTTAAGTAGTTTAGGCGTCCATTAACGTCCAACAACGTGACACGTATATTATATATATTAAGATATAGACTACACAACTAAAAAGTAATAAACTGCCCCTAAACTCCAACAAACTTTGTTAAAATTAACACTCGTTAACCTACCCAGTCTCTATATGAGTCATGTTTAAAGTGAAAAACAAAACAGAAAAAAGTCGAAGCTTTTGAAGGCGGTTAATAAGATAAACGCTCGACATCGATCTTCGAAAGAATGTCCCCGCCGGTGATGAATGGCAGTTGGAACGCTCTCGTGGACAGGGGACAGATCCCCTGGCTCCCCTGGCCCCCGTAATGATGTGGATAACTCCTTCGGCATTCGACAGGGGATTTCATAAAATGTCACTCTTAAGACGGTCTTTGGACGCACGCGCCTAATGGATTGTGCTGAATTGCGTGGGTACCCGTTTCACATGGACAGGATAATACACTATAGATACACTCAACCTTGAGCAACAACAAACAACTAACTATCAAGTATAAAGACTGCTACTAAGTAGCCCAGGCCCGAATTCAAATGCTTGTCAGGCAGGGTCAGTGACGAACGAAGTAAAATTGATGATTCAATCCTCAAAGATATTTCAGACGAATTTTCAGCTATTTTCCTAGTATTATTTCCAAGGTAAATTCACGTCATCGGCGATGTTCTTGTGGCTAACCATAAACTAACATAATTTCGACTTCTTCTTAAAGATGTGAGTTCAATTCCGAGTGGCACGCACCAAATACCTAGATACCTATCTATACCAATGTGTGTTCTAAAGATGTAATCCGGACTTAGATATTAACAGGTTTGGTTCATGTTTAAAAATGCCAGCCAACAATAATTATACTTTTAGATTATTTACAAACTGTGTGTCTTGTAAATTTATTATGTTTTCTTCATGTATAAAGACCTTTAAAAATCAATAATTATGTGTGTTTGAAAAATATTAATTGTAAATTCTGTAAAGGTGGAAGACCGCATTTTGTTCTGCGGTATGTTCTACTTTTATTGTTTCTCGAAGGCATACATAATATATAATATGGAGGCTGCCAAACTGCAAATCCGCACTTGAGCAGCGTCGTTAACTATAACCTAAACCTCATTTCGAATCCTAAGCCATCAGTGGGACTGTAAAACGGTTAAAAGGGAAGTCACACCATCGATACCTCAGAAAAGAGAAATAAAAACAAGAAAAGCCTAACTGTCGCAGAACGGTTCCTCAAACAGTCATTCGCGCTATCGCCCCATTGTTTCTTAAAAAGCGCTTTGCAAGTGAGTGCAAACCCTTGACATTTCACCCCGGGTCCTTTAGACCGGTATCTGATGACCGCCCTCGCACCAACCCGTTATCAGTGAATTTAGCGATATACGGAGCGTCCTTCCTAGTGTTTATGGCGTCGTAAAATGCGAGGGTTATATTGTAAAGTGAGATAAGTCACATGATCGAATGGACCGTCTTGAGTAAATGAGATTTGAAAGGGCTTATAAACTAGATTCAGCCAATTTTCATAACTATTTGGGTTTGATTTCAAAGACACTCTGTCTTATCAATTATTTTAATTACATTCCCTTCCTAGCCATCCTAGGATGGTTCGCTATGTGTAGCAGTAAAAATGTAAACGATAAATTAAAATCACATCGCAAAGCGTGTATCAATTTCCGCTGTAATCAGTTACCAATCCATCGCCATAATACTAGGCGATATGTACTGACATAAAAAGTGATTTACAACATAATTAGGCAAAACCGAGTTCATTACAATAACGTTTACCACTTTCTGTTGGTGGTTGCGTATTTTTTGAGTATAAAGTTTGAACGGTGTCCGTTTTTTTTTCAGTTTTACGACGCCATTCGGGACACAGACGTGTTAATCCGAGCATGTTTCGCCGCACGCGACGTAGGCTCCTCATTAGTTTTGTTTAACGACCATCTTTTAGTGCGGGCCTACTTAGCGTTTATTACGCTTTTTGCTGCCCACACCGCTCGCCGCAGTGCGGTGTCAATGTCGACTGATTGTGAGGTGCGGGTTACACGGCTCTCAAATTAACTCTAATAGTTATAGAAAAATTAACTTTCCGTTTTCTATTTGTTTGGATTATAATTTTAAATTTGTTGACCACGCCTTGACCACTTATTCCTTCTACTTGTTATTCTATAATAGTTCAACTGTGTTAATGACTAACCAAAACTTAACGCTAACTAACCAAAACTTAACACCAAAACGTACGCTGTAAAGTAGTAGTCTTGTCTAAATGTCCTTTGCATAATACCTGATACCAGGGATTGATCCCAAGACCCTTTGGTCAGCAAGCACCTACACTACTATTGGGGAGGGGACTCGTCTTCATGTGCAAGCCCCCTAAAGAATAGGCGCGTGACGACCGCTTAGTAGCTCGCCTGCTACAATTACCACTGATTACCGCAGACATTAGTACCTACCTACTGGAATATCAATCCGGCTGGTTTTGTCCGGCTTTTTTAGCCAATGCATGTGGTAAATACAATTCTACCATACGTATTAGAGAAAGACTTGTTTTTTAAAGGTGAAATCGTAAGTTAAAGTTTATTAGAGCGCGCCAATTGTTCTGGTCAAGTGGCAGTGGTGGAACAATGAGCACGGAGATACCGAATTGTGACTTTCAGATTGACTGCCCAAAAAAGATTATCACAACCCCTTCACTGTCCCAGGATAGGGTTTCAGTCGATTTGCCAAGTCTCAAATATTGGTTCTCCTAACTGATTTCTGTGGCGTCAGCTAATCTACACAGTTAGTGAATTCTACGCTCACTTACTACAAAGAACTTTGAAATGACAGGTGTGGACTAATAGCCCTCTTATGTAGTAATATGTCAAAGACTTCCAATTCTTATAAAACGTCTTTATAATGGTTCGCCGCTAATCACTATCTTTAGGGCTGTCAAAAGCTAGAAACCACCGTGACGTCAACGCCATGACACGACAAATAGCCGAATCGTCTGCAAGCACCCTTCGCTATCGCTATCGAATGAGATCTCAACGGCCGCTCGAAATTAGGCGAAACGAACGCTAATTCCGTAAGACAAGCGTGTCCACTAACACACTACAATAAAAACTATACTTGGCTTAATAAAATCTACAGGTAGGGTGGTAACATCTTTCCGGTCAATTACATGGCGCATTTCACTGTGAACCTTTCTCAAACTGGTTAATGTGGATATTCGAATGGAAGAGGGTGGAGCGTTAGGTCGTTTTGCAGGTTTTTATAATTGATATCTTGGTGTATCTGGGCACAGGACGTGGTGTGAGCCGCAAGGTGCAGGCAAGGTGCGCTCGGACCGTTGGGCCGGCTGCGCGTGACGCACAACTGATTACTGGAACGCCCGATAGCGCTTAATGACGAGCGCTATCGGGCTTTGTTGACCTTTCACTGCTAGGAAAGGAGAAAGTACTCTGCTGGGTGATGCTGAGAGACTGGCACGCGAATGGTCCTGTTTATAATTCATAAATCACCCTGTGACATCACATTCGTGTAATATTTTCGTTGACCTGATTGTGACTAGAAAAATGGAAGAAGAGACGGGTCTTATAACTAAGAAGGCCAATTGATTTTGCGAAGACTTTTAAGCCCGACCGAAAGTATCCAGGATGGCTTAACGTGTTCTCCGAAGGACAGAAGCGCTTGAAAAATTCAATCCTTGGTAACGATTTGATGCAGAAATCCGGAGCGAAAGTCTCAGTGCACTTATTGTTAAAAGTCTGATTTGAATCTGAATACAGTGGTCTAGATCAAACTCGACTTCCTAGGAAATTTCAATATCTTCTACTCGATTAAAATTACACAACAAAAACTACGGCAAGGAATCGCGGGGAGCGCATAAAATTTCCAAACACCGTTCTCACGCTGCCCGACAAAATTACGAGTTCACTCTGGACTCTATGCTTGGTAATCTTTCTTTTAGACTTTTGGTTTCTTGAGTATTGTAATTGTTTAACTCGATACCAGTTTTATGAAAGTAGTTTGTCACTGTCTTTTATCTGTCATTAAGGTTTGATTGATCGTATATTAAATAGATTTTGAACTTCGTCGTCATGAAATCGCTCAGAGCAATGAGACTATACTTAGTCAAACTCTACCATACCCCCTTGCTAGTGCAATGTTGCCGGTAAAATTGTTTTCAAATTGAGCGTGTCATTACCGGCAACTTGTAATGACTTGTTTACACACGCGTATTGCGTTGCGGTTGCGTATAGCGATGCAATTATCGACCGATTTTATAACAACATTCATAATGTTTGGCTAAATTTCTATGTCTTTGTTATTTCTATCATGTCTTTAATTCTTGATAATTTATGTAATGAAATTAGCATTTATAGAAATGTATACATGACACTGTCAGACATAGATGTAGTCTAGTGGTTGGCTAGGGCTTGGAATGCTCCAACATCTAGGGTACAAATTCAATGTGCGCAATTTAGTCTGTGTGAATTTTGATAAATATGAGATGTGATCTAAGCATATATTTTAATGGTAAGATATTGAAGGAAAAACATCCTGATTACTGCTTTGTGGGATGTAGGGTGGATATGTAGTAATTATATTCTAGGCTATTACGTGAGCTATACTAACTAAGTTTATATACTAAGCCACAAAGATAAAACAATTATTCAAGCCATTTTTAAAGGAATGTCGGCTATAAATGCATATAATTTTATAAACACCCGGAAACAGCGTAAAAGATAACAAAGATTAGTAAGGTCCTTTCCATCACCCCTTATCGCTTGTTACCGAATTGCCATGACAAGTGGTCGTTCCGTTCTGGCCACAAACTGGCGAAGGTGCGTGCGCGCGCGCCGGTGAAAGGTCACGATTTAGGGCCCGCGGCCACGCGTAACGTCTTTACGGATGGGGCCAAGCATAATTAGTTACTTTTATGATACAATTTATGTATGTATAGCTGCAGGTAAAAAGCAGGTCTTTGTAAATTGTGACTAACGTTTTTAATGCGAATTAAAATAATAAAAAAAATTTAATTTGCATTTTTCATTGAAAAGAAGTATTTTCAATGAAATTTTAATACACACTTTTAGGCGAATGCAGTTGAATATTTTTTTGATAATGGGATAATAGTATGTTAGTACATTGAACTACAATTTTGTTTATGGTGGCATAAATAAGTCTGTCAGGGCTCCGTTTTTTGTGTCGTGGTCAGCCCTTATATTTATTGAAACGAAATCATTGGCGAACATTGCTGTCCGCTGGCGAAGGTGAACTTACTATCTTATTATGATGAAACTTTATAGTAAGGTATTAACAAAACTAGGTCCGGTCAAACAGCGCAGTTAGGGTTAGGTTAAGGGTTAGCTTTTTCGAATACAATATCTTCTTCTGCTCGAATTGCCTAAAAACCTCTAACAATCACGAGTCCATGTCATCAGCAACCCTTCCGGACGGGCGATAGGGAAATCCGCAATCGAACAACGCGCGTCACATTCCTCCGGGACAGACCGGCGAGGTGTGTCAACACCCTACGCCGGACCTGGCATTCTTACCCTAACCGTTAATAAATGTCACGGCTGGGCCATCGACATTCTCGCTGGGGTCGCGCCGTCGGCATCTGCGAACGATACGCTTGGGTAGTGGTGCTCTCTTAACCCTTTTATGGCGTTTTATGGCGAGCAATCGCTGAAAAACGACGTAATTGACCGTTACTAGTGGACGAAGATTTATAAAAGTCGTGGTTATTGCGGCGAATCTAGGATATTAATTAGTAAATTTTTTCTTCGAGTTATTTGTTGGTGCAATGAAGTGGAAAAGGTAAATAAAGTATAGTAAAGGTCACTCCCATTTAGGAGTAATAACATCTAAGGGACCTAACACAATTGGCTGAATCTATAAAGTAATTGCTGTGAGTAGGGTCTATCGTGTAGGCATCTCATGGGTGACTCCTCAAGTTCAACAACAATTGACCCATTTACGTTTAAACAAAGTTTCTTCAAATTCAGAAACGTTTAGGAACTCTTGCATCTCGGTTCAGTGTTTTAAGAGCATCACCCGATTATAAGTACATTTCACAGGATATTTTCATAACAACGGAACAAGTTATATAATTGGCCTCCGATCACCAAATCACGAGATCTTGGAGCCACATTTACTCCAAGCGTATGTAATACATACTAAGACAGTTTTTCCCACGCCCAAGACAAATCATAATCGAGTATCCTCATAAAAGTCGCCGCGAACCAACAGTGCGCAGTGACCAGCGGTAATTGAGCATGATTATCCATCATCAGCCCACCTATACTTTCGTAGCTACTAAAAACACTTGCGAAGACCCACATGGCCGCGCGGCGGCGTCAAAATCAGTCATTTATCGGGCCTTAGGTCATATCTAAGACAGGCTGTAATTGCTGGAGAGCCGCCGTGCGGCCTGCGGCTTGCGGCTTGCGGCGTGCGGCGTGCGGCGTGCGGCGTGCGGCGTGCGGCCTGCGGCCAAGCTTTCGAGGTAGAAGATTCTGCAGTATTTGTTTCATTAACTACTTAAAAGTTTTACTTACATAGGTTACAATTTTAACAAGAATAAATTTAACTTACAATTTTTATTCTCTTACGTATGAAAACGAGCAATCTGTCGAGATTTTTTCCACAATCGGAGCTTTTGGTCAGCAAACAGAGAGAGTTGTTCTCCGAGTGGAAAATACGCAACAGTGAATTTGATAATTGATTCAATATCGAAATTCAGTATCGTGTCGTTGATTGGTCAATCATAATATAGGTACGCGTTTGACAAGTTTGTTGCGGTCGCTGCATTTCGGTCATCTAGAATGGTTAGCATTAGATACAATAGAATACATCTTCTTAAGTAGAAGTGGCTCATGGCTTTTGGGCTAAATCCATGCCTTTCTTCATTGGCCATCACTACTATGTACGCGCTGTAGGGTGAAAGTTTAGCGACGCCACATGAAGCTATTCCTAATTACAACCAAGGATTAATCTACTTTGCAACAATCCGCGAACAAAGATGTATTGTATGGTGGTGTATACCTTCATGCACGTGGCACCTCCCTCCCTCTCACGCTGGAAACATGCACACGCGACTAGCGAAAACATTCAAGCTTAGTGAAAAGCTATACCTAATGCCTACGTATGGATCTTCGAGCCGCAGGCCGCAGCGGCAAGCCGCGTAGGCAGCCTGCAATTAGAGGATAGATTGGTGTTTGCAGTGAATTATCCGTTATTACATAGTACGGCAGCGTAACACGCGGAACGGAGTGATGGCTCCCTGCCGCCGCTGGCGCTCGCCTGCCGCGTGGAGCGAGGCATGCGCGAATATCCTCATTCGGTCACTCATTCAAACGACACCAACGGAAAAGAAGGGCTTGGCAACAGTCACAGGCTTAACTCACATACACTGTGTATACTGCACTGTATTCGTATCAATAGTAAAACACCTGAAAATATTATTTCTCTCAGAGAATAAAATTAAGTCTGACATGGATTTCTACGAAATAAATGACTCCTTAAACGATAGAAGCGCGAATTTGTTTTAACTCAAATAAAACAACATTTGATTTCTGTTTAGACCTAGCTTTGCTATTTTTGTCAATGCAGTGAAGTTTAAATACTGTAAAATTACTTATATTTTTTTAAAATTCTATTCTCTCAAGAATAAAACACGTTCAAAAACACAATATGAGGCTCACCTTAAAACGCTTTATTCTTACACTTGCACGTCAGGAAAGGCGTAGCTTCACACCGAACCCAGTATCTACGAACACAGTGTTTAGAGAACCATTATTGGCGGGAATTTTTAACATGCGAATAAAAAGGAAATAAACCTACTTTATAGTAGATAGTGCAACATAATACGTATCTTCTGTGATTTATACGTGAAGCAGCAACTTTTGTACTGCATGTCGATTCGCTTCTTTGGAATAATATTTCGACGAGTTGTAATTTGTTTTATTATACCAATAATTGTGGATGTCGTGTGAACAAAAAAAAAGATTAATGCAGCCAATCACTATGGTACGAATAATAATCACTAAACTTTGAAACTATATCTAGCTGACAAATTGTAAGCATATACAAAAATATATAATAATATCGAGGCGAGAAGCTTGAGCCTTAATCTTATCAATTTGATTACTTTGAAAGTAAGCTCAATGATCCTGATATATACCAAGCATCGGTCCAGAAAGTACCTAGACTGGGACTCGAGTATTCTTGACCTTTAAGTCACTTAGCACCGGTGCGTATTGTTACACCTCTCTAACAGTTCAGCCTATTTTTAAAATTTTGTTAATATTAAAAATCTTCACCACCACACCAGCTCGCCCAACAAACTGTCCGCAATGGAGCGCGTCCACATTAAAGTTTTTTCGTCGCCAATTTTCCGCGCAGTTTATCCCGAGGTAATGGCGAGGCGTCACGATAGAAAAATACATTATTAAACCCCATAACCGTTTCCAATATCGCTATGATGGAGGTGCGCAAACAAACACCCTTTGGCACAAAAGTCGGTGTGAATTACGCCGAGTCCCCACCCGGGCTTAGCCTATTGTCCGGCCCGGGCCACTTTGGGGTGACTTAAATCCGAAATTGGGTATTTCGAAAAATGTGCATGTGTCATTTATCACGACCCTCCCGCTTGGAGGAAAAAAACGCTCCTAACCCTATTTAAAAACTACCCTCAGTAATCCGTCGGCTAGACTCCCGCGGCATACTCTAACTGTATTAAATTTTTGTTCTACTAATACGAAGGCGACGCAAATAAATATTGGATGAACAGTGGAAGCGGCTCTAATCCTTATTAAGTGAGATCGGCAGTAAATACCGTGCGACAGCGAGTGCGCGTGGCTGACAACACTTTGGGAATGTTCTGAAAACATTGAAAAAACAACAGTATGACGTAGAGTTGTAGAACAAGTGAAGCCAGTGTTCTTATTGAAATACAAGATGTTGCTGATTTGACACATGAGCTCCTTTAATGAAGTAGGTCATGAAGCTTCACAAGAAAAATTACGTACCTACAATAGTTGAGCATCCCACTGTAGGGTACGGGTCGACACGGATGACATGGCCTGCAGCATACTCCACCATCCGATTATAATGCGGTTTGGCAGAGGAAAGATTATACAGAAGAAAAAAAAACATAAATTAGGCTTAGATAAAGAATTTCTTTTTGAAAAATATGCTGATTTTTACACAAAAAAAATATTACAGAATCAATGGAATCACATACCATTTATTTGATGAAACCATTGAATAAAGCATTTGAAAACGGCGAAGGAAACAAAGCTAGAAATAATTTGAAATGAAAACATAATGCTTGAAATTGCGACCACGCTTTCGCACTCGACGGTTTTGTTGTATGGACTTGGCTTCATAATTAAATTACTCTCCGGTGTAATAGGCGAAATTAAGACGGTCACGTGTCGATTAAAAGCCAGCGTCGCCCACAAGAGCGGCGCGTTTACAATCGGCGGTTGAATTTTTCAATATTTTGGTTGGTGCGGCCGCGTGTGGCGCGTGACTCGCGTTAGCCCCCCGCCGATATATTTTTTATTATTTTCATAATTCAACCTCACAATAACAACCGAGAAGGCGTTTCGCACGGTTAGCTCATGAAACCACTTTCGCGATTTGGGGACGAGACGCCGGCTTACCGCAAGGACCACTTATGGGCCCGTTTTTATTTATGTTGCATTGCTCGGCTCGCGTTTTGTGATCCACTTTATCAAACGCTTTACAGAGATCGCTGAGGGTTGAAATGACTCGGATAATAATTTAGCTCGGTTCTTGGTGCCGGATGGCTTATTGTGTTTTTTGGCGGGATTAGCGAGCCGCGGGTAGCTGCCCATAAAGCTTTAGCCTTCCAATGTTTCGTCGACGACCGTTATTCCTATGGCAGTTTCGTATCTACATACATATTTTGAACAATATTAATTAAAAATAACATAATAAGAATCAAGCTCATAGTGTGGAGATTTGTGTCATGGTTAGTAAATGTTAGTAGATTTTAGTGAAACTTTTTTAATTAACGAAATAGTACGCGACTCACGTACCAACAGAAAAATACCTTGCAACGATATTCGATTAAAAGCGCTCAAGTTTTATGTCCTTGTACTGTGGGGAGGCACAATATCATGTGCATATTGAGACTTGTTTCTAAGTGGAATTTTTAGTGTTTCGTGCTTGGAAAAGCTAAAGCTTACTACGCACTGTCCATCTTTTTTCATATGAATGTGTGCATACTTCCTAGACTAGATTTTTTTTCTCTTAAACCAAACAAAGGTTTTCTCAAACAAAAGGTTTCTCTTAAACCATTAACATCAATAACATCACGTTTTTTGTGATTCTAAATTGTATATTTCATATTGTCATGGAATCACTTTTTAGGTAAACTATACTTAATATCATGTTTTTTAATTGGAAAAATAAACTAAATTAATCAGAAATATCTTAGAAATGGAGGTTATGTAAAACAGTATTATGTTAATAATATCACATCAAACCTGGACAATTTGTCACTAAATTAGAGAAAATATTCACATACTTTTTAATTTAAACCAAATCTGGCTGCAAAATATGGATATTATGCTGTATGGAGAATGTGTACAGAGCTTTATCCAAATTGCCGTAACAGTAAGGGTTCCGTTCGAGGGAGACTTTTTTTTATTTTAGAGTAATTTCCCATTACATTTTACGTGAGTCAGGATCTTGTGGGGTCGGGTTTTTGCCTTCCCTCTTACTAACCGCTGTTGCGTTTTCTATTATTCGCTATCTTTGTTTAGAATTAAAGTCTTTAAACTTATTGTTCTCTTTCAAATTGAATTTTTCAATTTGTTTTATACCTGGCTGAATTATCATCATCGTGACCCCCTATTTTGGACCAATACCTTCTCAAAACAAGAAAATTCTATTCTAGCCAATTAGGCTAATGTATTCTTATCAGCATTCGAAATAAAGATTGTTACACAAGTAAATTATTAAAACTGCAGTGCAATAAAAAAATTAAGTAAAACAATAAATGTAATAATTTTAGTTACCACTTAACAGTAACAAAGTAAAACGAGCCTCTATAAATACTTCCTTTTAATTTTAAAAGAAATAAATAACATACGCTTACCTTACGTCATGCTCACAATAAAGATACTCGTAGGTTGTCTCTGGAGGGAAATAAAACTGATTGCGATAGCACGCCACTGCACGCTCCTCCTGCAGATAACTGGAGACGGTAATCATATTCAATAGATAGATAGATAGATGCAATGCCTATTTTTTATTTTAAAAATATTCATTTATTTATATCAAAAACTAGTGGACGCCCGCAGCTTCGCTCGCGTAGAATTAGACCTATTAACGACGTCTGCCCGCGTTCGGGTTGCCCACTTGATTCAAAAAACGGCAAAGTTTCATACTAACTTTGCACCCCCGTTTTACCCCCTTAGGGGGTGAATTTTCAAAAATCCTTTCTTAGTGCTCCCCTACGTTATAAAAGGAACCCCTGTGCAAAATTTCAAGTTTCTAGCCCTTATAGTTTAGGCCCTGCGTTGATATGTCAGTCAGTCAGTCAGTCAGTCAGTCAGTCAGTCAGTCAGTCAGTCAGTCACCTTCTCTTTTTATATATATAGATTATTGGATATGCTTGATCAGCATAGGCGACTCATATGAATATTGAAATCAGTATTACTTAATCGGCAGTATCAAATTTAAACTAAAAATAAAATACAATGAGTATACAATAAGTATACAAGGTGAATACAAGATAGAAACGAAACATGAAACGTGACCAAAACATAGTTACATAATAGAATTAAACTAAAAACGAGAATTGGATCAAATAAAATAAATTGCAACGGCACCGGATCATCAGTTTCCTGCGCCAATAACGGCTGGCGCGTGTAAGGAAGTATTAAAGTCGTACAACTTAACCCCACGCGGGGGCTTAAATACATCCGATAAAAAACTAAACCCCTCATGCAAAAAATCTACCCCCAAGGAGTTGCCAAGCGATACAGGCGTCTATAAAGAAAAATATATCCACAAATTAATTTGTAACCTTGCCAAATAAAATTAAGCGAATCCTAATCGAGTTGGACGTCTAGAATGTTGCAATTTTTGTGTGGTAGTGTGTCGTGAATAGTAATATAACTTAATAGCTAATTATAAGAATATCAAATATCATTTCTCGAAGTCAAATTTAATTCGATAGATCTAGGAAGATAAGGAGAAATCGAAGCTTTGACAAAATATCAACTAGATAATTTGAAACGAGATTTCTTCGTAATGTGTCCCATGTTTCATAGTGGGAATTGATAATCAGAAATATGCAAATATGCAGCGAGAGATGTACCAAATCCACTGAGAGGAGTTATTATGTCGATAAATCTCAATTGGAAAGTCAAAGCCAATTGGAAAGCCTTAAATTTCAACTTTCTTAATGACTTTCAGTACTCACGTAGTCAATCGGAGATATCGGTAATAAACTGTTTTGTCAACGATCGTAGCGAGCCGGGTGTCGTATGGGCTCGGTACCGAGGGGTTAGCGATGGAAATCAAACTGTTTAAGTTAAAGGGAGTGAATGTATGACATGTCTTTTGACATTTTATATACCTAAGGACAGAAATATAGTAAATATATAAATATAAAATATAGAAATATTGTTGGCGATCCCAATCTTACCGGTAAGTTAGAGGACCTCAGTCTCCGGAGAGACATAGGCTCTCTCTGTGTCCTCTACCGTATCTACCATGGTGAGTGCTCGGAGGAACTTCATGACTTAATTCCACCAACCTCATTTAACTATCGCACTACACGCCGAGGTCTGAAGTTTCATCCACACAGAATTGACTCATGGCCTACTACCACCGTGCGTTTCTCGCGGTCATTTTTACGGCGAACTGGTCTTCTGTGGAATGAGCTTCCGACTGAGGCTTTCCCTTCGAGCTACGACATGGAGCGCTTCAAAAAGAGTGTGAAACGTTTCCTTCAAGGCAGGCAACGCACCTGTGATACCCCTGGTGTTGCACGTGTTCATAGACGACGGTGACCACTTACCATCAGGTGGCCCGTATGTCTGTTTGTCCGTCTATACTATAAAAAAAATAAAAAATAAATAGTAACTGAACCAGTACTTCTAAAAAAAAATTCTTTACTAAAAACTTATGTAAGATTTTGTTCTGTTGTAGTCCACAGGATCTCTTATAATCTCTCTTATAATCTCTCTCTTAATCTTTATCTCAAGTCCTTCTTTTAGTATAGAATCATCACAGTGTCAAAGGGCCGTTAATATTCAATTTGTCTTTCTTAATTATGACAACGTGTATAAATTTCTCCGTGGGAATCCAGTGAAGAAATATATTTTCGCTATTAAATCCATCGGAGGCTGTATTGCAGGTGGTGATTTATTGAGTACAATCGTACATTAGATTTTTATGTTTGTGTCTCGGAGGCTGTAAATAACGCCAGCCTCTCCGCTCCGAAGATTAACGTTACTGATTTATTTATTTAGGCGCATGATGGATGACGATGGCCGAATTATTTCTAAGTGGCGGCGTATGGAGTAATATCTATGTTTTACCTGTTTCGTGGCATGATGGACGGTCTTGTGAATACTCTGAGAACAGAACTTTATTAATAATAGACTTGCGTAATGCTTAGTTTTTAAAAGCAAAAAAAGAAGGCTTATACGTTGTAATATACGACTTAGGTAATCTTTTGGAATATACACTCACTTATATTTTGGTTTTGCAAAATCTTAGTAACAGCGTTGTGAGCCCCCAAAGTCGAAACTAATCCAATTCTTTGCAGTAATTGCCTAATCTTTCGAGTTTAAATAGCCGGTGCTCCATCTCGCGCCCCGAGGTGAACTAACCGCCCTTGAAATGGTTATTTTTTAAAGTTCCCCATTATAAGACGCGGCAAATTAAACGGGGAAGCAGATTTAGTGGCCATTTCGGAGCAAATCCCGCTTTATATTGATTGTTCGTAATTTTTTTCTCTGTATACATCGTTGACTCGCTGATTGAGTGCGCTTCGTGGAGACAAGCGGGGAAGTGTTGCAACGGATTTGTTTGAAGTATTTTATGCTTGACGAAGAATCGTACAGTTTTATTGGACGATAAATTTAATTTAGTATTCCTTTTATTTCATCTGATATAGTAATATTAATAATATTAGTAATATAGTAATATTAGATGAAATAAAAGCAAAAGAAGGTTATGGATTTTCTCATGAGCAGAGACACTTGGAGGTAGATAATAAACACTAATACACTCAATTACTGACACTAAATCATTATAACACTTGAGTATGCTAACACAGTAACAACACAGCGCGGTTGCTGGTGCTGACAAAAATGAGACTGCGTACGGGGTACGGGGAACTACAGTCTTAATGTTATGTTTTATGTTATGCTTTAGCTAACTTTGTACGGTTACGTACAATTTAATAGATAGGTATAATAATAATAAAGATGCAGATAAATCAAACTTTATCACAGTCGTAGCAGGCATGCACTCACCATACATTATAAATCTATCGTGTTTGGAGAGCCCCGTTGCATATAAGCACGTCGTAAACGCGACCCGAACAAATTTACTGCGCAGTTTGAAGGTCAAAGAAATCGGCTGCAATATTTATTTCCATTACGGCAAAATGGACACCACATTATCGAGTAGACATTTACATAATTGATAGAAAAAATCCTGTTTTCCCGCTAATGAGTTGGGGAGTCCCCACATTTATCAGAGCAAAATCGTTGAGTTATGCGACGTTGGCAATGATAAACTTATACCATATACCTAACATGCAAAATATTTAAATGTAGAAGGTCGGATATGAACTTAATTTATGAAAATCAGAGTAATTTTACAGATAATCTAATCACATATTATTATGATTTTCAGGAAACTTTAAGTGTAATATAAGCTTTATCATTTATCACGCAGAAGTTAAATAATCAATTTTTACTACGCCAAAAAGTGATGATTTAAGTAAATATTTTGAAATTCGTCTTTATTTAATTAGTAAGTGTTTTAGTGATTCAACCTCAATCACAGTCTCAATGACTGAGTTAAATTTACTTTTGAACAAAAAACCACGACCGAGTTACCGATAGTAAATACCGGGCCTCCCACAGACTCAAAATAATCGAGATCGGAATCCGGATCTCAGATTATGCCCACACCGTATTTGGTGAAATACGATTGCCGTTGCGAAGCCTAGGAACGTACAAGTTATTTCTATTCGTTTCTCAATACCTATCATCGAGGTTTGCAGTTACCCTAAAACTAAGTCAAGGTTTGGCGACTCCGTGGCGCGGGGGTGTGATCCTGGCTGCCAGACCACGGGTCTCAGGTTCGAATCGCAGTCGTGACATATATTTATTCTGCAGATAAATATTTGTACTCGTGTCATGGATGTTAAATTGTATTGTATTTTGTGTGTCTGCGAACCGCAACATAGAACCCTATTTCACCCTTTCATTTCATATTTGGGTACGGAACCCTAATAAAACCGACTAAAAGGCCTCAAAATAATGAAAGCTGCGCTAATCCTATTCACTACGCGGCCTTCAAATGCCTTCCGCGCTTCATTTATAACAGTTGATTGCGACCGATGTCTTCCATAAAAGCAATTTCGTCATCACGAAGAGTTCCGAAATGATAAGATTTACTGTCGTATTAAGATCGCGGAGATTTCGTGACCAAACTTATCAAGCTGGAATTAACTACTGTTTAGAAAATTAACATAATTAGTTTTGAAGGAAACCTCATTCATCATTCCGCGTTGGAAACTTCTGGCCATTATATTGACGTAATTTTGGTGGTTCAAACGTTTTTTAAGTGCCTACCTACGAGTTTTAACTATGTACAAAATGTTGGAACTAACACATAGTCATGATTAACATGGTAGTTTTCTTGGTCCCACTATTGGGCGCGAGTCTGCCCTTAAGGCCAATGGGAGCCAGGCCAAAGTCTTCGACGCTGGCCATGTGCGGGTCGGCAGAATGGTGGAGAATATCAGTCACGCAGGTTTTCTAACGATTTTCTGCGCTGTTACAGCAGGTAATATTTAATATTTTAAAACGCATAATTGTTCTAAAGTATTTGATACACTGGGCAGGATGCGTAAAATCATTTCCCAGCAAGAAAAAAAAAGGCATCGATTGGATTTGAGCCCAGACCCCTTCGAGCAAAAGGCCGAGTTCGACAGCTACAGGGCTATCATTTCTATGTAATTTTTGATACTCGATACCTATCAGTTGTACCTAAAGAAATTATGTAGAGCTAAGTTCTGTTCAAAAAAATATTTTATTATTTTATTATAATTTTTTATATATTTTATTTAATATACTTATTTAATAAACATAATAAATACCGAAAAGCCCAATAATATTTTACCCGACCCCGGGATCGAACCCAGGACCTTTGGCTTAACAGTCATAACTGGCTGACAACCACTGGAACAACTAAATAAAGAATGCAGTGAAACGATCACCACGCATCAGAATTCCAACTCATCCACTCAGAAATGTTGTTTACTATCTAAACTATCAGATCTAGATACATAGTGATAATTAATTATTATCCGTGACAGATGCGAATTCAATCGTTCGATTACATCAGCGTCCAGCGACACCAACCTTCACCCACTTAGCGCCGCACCGCCTTTATTTCGCGGACACTCCATTTACATACAAATTGTCACATTTTCTAAGAGAGCTCAAGTAGAGCTACTTGTTGACCACTTCCCTGCAAATGCAATACATATTTTGCATTTCCGTAGCTAATATATTCGTAAGTTACTTGACCGTATGAATTGTAATTCGAAGCATACTTAGTAATGTATATCGAGTTAGAAGCTAGTTTAGGCGTTTTCAATGCCATTATGAAAAATAAAAAAGTCTAATAAGGATTGTTAAGGTGAGTGCTTCGATCCGTGGCGGGATATACAAATAAAATTTTTTTTTGTTGTTATAACATAAATAGTGACTTTATTTTTTAGATTGTGCACATGTCGTATAGCATTTTATTAGTGAACGATTCGTGAATATTCATAGTTGAAGTTACCGGAACTCACGTGTGATTTAGGTGGGAAACAGGGCGACTAGTTTCGATCTCGCACATAACTGGGTAAAAGAACTGAGAATGTTAGTTGTCCAATCTTAGTTTATATAGACAGTGAGATAAAGGTGAAAGTTAGTAAGTAATACACAGTTCCTTACTCTACCATCCTATCCTACCTTTACTGCTAACTACTGCTACTTTGATAGTTCTGCCAGAATATAATGGCGAAGGAATCAATAAGTACGGAAGGTGCATTCTCTTTCGGCTATCGTTTATCAATATAAATTGTCTGTCAATACAGTACAGCGCAACTGCACACGCACTTCTACAACGCAGTAATTACAAATTCCATGGATATTGGTATTACAATTTTTTTGATGGGTGAGATTATCTGATTGATTTTAGTCAATAGAGCCGCAGGAATGATAACGTTCTCGCGGGCAACCATGTACCGGTCTATACCGGACCATGTATACCATGTATACCGTTACCTAATCCGGGAACATGGCCGGATCTCGCCAGGATTTGCATTATCTATTGTGTCACGTGCGGTGCCAGGTATTACGTGTCGAGTGTCGGGGTCTAATGTTAACTGATTACAATTGACTTTGGGCTGGACATACACTGAACAGTTATTTTACAATTATTATTAATTTTGGACCTAATTATTCTTTATGTATAAAATAAATATAAGTCTAGGAGATGTGCTCAAATTATAGATGACTAGTTTTCCCCGCGGTTCCGCTCACATTTTCACAAAGCTGTTCTTTTTCTGAGCTACGAGTATATAAGTCACAGATGCTCGTTATCGTCATATTAAGTGAACTTTGGGTCGCACTCAGTTTGGCACTTGTCGGATTAGATACATTCTGAATGAGTTATTTTATACATTGTGAGTGATGTACATGATCAATCAAAATGAGTATTTCATTGAGAGTTTTCTATGGTGCTGAGGTGTCCATCACCGACAGATATAAATAATTTTCTATAGGCATAAACTAGTATCATATAACTCTCAATGACTAAACTCAGACGTCAATTAAAGCTAATCACAGGCGTACTTAACTCCATCTCGTCCACGCCGCGAATCGGTCCAGTATCAACAGTCATTACATACTAATTGACAGTCGCGTTAGTCCTGTACCAACATGGGCCGTCGTTCCGCGCAGCCAATAACTCAGCAATAACCAATAACAGCAATTGGCGGCTCGACGGCTTGCAAATAACATAATGCGATTTGTGGGACAGCTCGTGTCGCCAGACAGTCCAGGCTTTTATGGATATAAGGTGGCAAACGAGCATGCTACACGACTGTGACAGTGTAAACAAAACTTATAACCGAACTGGTTTTTATTCAGCAGTGAATATGATGGAGTTGCAAACGTAGCGTGGAACGATCTCCTGCGATTTGCCCTATGCAGCGACCGAGACTTCCAAGTGAACGAGAAGAACCGGATATGGCAGAGGTCTATGTACAGCAGTGTACTGGTATAGTTTGAAGAAAGAGAAAAGGTGGCGGAGAATCTTGTCTGTTTCCGATTGTTATTTGAATAGCGCCCATAGCCCAATGGCTCGCGTCGATTCAATGTGATCGAAAGAGTTAACCAACGACGGGCGCGGTCGGTTTATGGATGGGTGACCGCTAGTGGAAAATGGACGCTACCGTGCTTCGGATTACAGGTAAAGCTGTCGGTCCCGGTTGTTTTCAATGGTGAAAACAGTCGTTAAGCCTTGTCGAAGACCTTCGGGGGGCTTGAGAACATTCGATACTGGGTTGGCCACTAACCCCTCCACCAATCCGCATTGGAGCAGCGTGGTGGAGTATTCTCTAGTCCTTCCACAGCTATGTCTGTGGGGGAGACCCGTGCCCAGCAGTGGGACGTCTATAGGTCGCAGCGCTCTGCTATTTGAGTGCTGGAATTCTAACCCTGCCGTGTTACGTCCGCCACTTTCATATCATTGCTTCATGTCCTAAAATCAGGTGCATCGATGGTGCTCCTAATGCAGAGATGCCGGTGGGTGTAAGTAATGCGCGTCGTTACTCGCGGTCATTGTTTATCGCGACGGCCGCGCCTAACTCACACGCGTCAATTACTGGACGGCCGCATTATATTTGGGATGCCATGGCATCCTGCGTCATCAGAAGAATCTGGGCTGGTCCTGAATTGCTCAGTTTATGAGGTGGATTACTTAAGCATGTTAGCGTGATTTTAGAGGCCATAAGAGTCATTATTTTTGCAGTTTGCTTCATCATAATTCAGTTCAGTAATTCAATATTTTTTTTGCGAAGTTCTTACTTTTTTTGTTATTTTTCTTTTAATCTGCAATTATGAACGCATGTATTTAACATACTCTACAACTTTAAAATTCATTGACTTTAAATTTAAATTAATTTATAAGGAAAACCCCTCTTTCGGAAAACCTTGAGGTTATTTTCGGTTCGGAGGTTAGCATACAAGCATAGAATGTCTATATACGAGAACATTTATCATTTATATTGTTACATACATATTTATTTGTCTATTTGTTTTCCGAATAAAACAAAATAAAATAAATTATTATTGTGTGGAATAATAATGTTCTTAAATGTCTGTATAATAACAATAACTCATATTTACTTGAATCCATTGTAGATGCTCATATTTTTCATTGTTAATCAATGTAGGTTACGTTACAGTCGCATGCCGGCGGTTGTACGCCGGGGTGGTGCGGTCGATGGCCCTCTACGGGGCCCCGATCTGGGCGGACACCCTGAGCGCCCAAAATAGGACTCTCCTGCGCCGTGCGCAACGGGTCATGGCGATCAGGGTGGTGAGAGGATACCGCACCATCTCGTGCGAGGCGGCGTGCGTCCTGGCCGGGACCCCACCGTGGGACCTGGACGCGGAGGTGCTCTCGGCGGTGTACTGGCGCCGCAGCACGAGCCGATGAGGTGGAGCCAGAGCCGGAGGAGGCCGGGCGGCAGAGGCAACTCGACCGCCAGGTCCTCCTCCGGAAATGGAAGGACAGGCTGGCGGAGCCGACCGCCGGCAGAAGGACGGTGGAGGCGATTCGGCCCGTCCTAGAAAGGTGGGTCGATCGCCGACACGGGGCCCTCACCTTCCGCACTGTGCAGGTCCTGACGGGGCACGGTTGCTTCGGCAAGTACCTGTGCAGCGTGGCGGGTCGGGAGCCGACCGGCGTGTGCCGCGCCTGTGGGTGTCCAGAGGACACAGCGGAGCACACGCTGGCGGAATGCCCTGAGTGGGCGGAGCCGCGGGCGACGCTCGCGGCGGTGATTGGGGACGACCTGTCGCTGCCGGGCGTCGTGAGAGCCATGGTCGGCAGCGACAGAGCGTGGAAGGCGGTGCTCTGATTCTGCGAGGCAGTGATGGCGCAAAAGGAGGCGGCGGAGCGGGTGAGGGAAGACGACCCTCTGTCCAACCCAATCCGCCGTAAAAGAGTGGGCCGGAGGCGCCTGGCGCATGAGCGCCGCCTTCCCCCATAAGGTGGGTCTCCGGGCGGTGGAACCGGGGGGTACCATCGCCCAGTTGGAGGAGACCCCCGAGACGGCTGGCGTGTCCCGTGTTCCGGCACGCCAGGTTGAATGGTGAGTGGCGCCACAAGATGTGCGCCCCACAAGATGGGCCCCGAGTCCCGGGCAACCGTCGGCGGAGCAGCGGAAGTGTGCGAAAGCGTTCCCGCAGCTCCGCCGGAAGACGGCGAGGAGGAACACCGCTGGTTTTTAGCCGGTAAGAGTCCGGCATAACCCGACAGCGCCCCCCCCGCGCCTGTCGGGTATCCATGAGGATTTTCCAGCGATAAAAAAAAAAAAAAAAAGGTTACGTAAATTGTAGTTAAAATAAATCTTCTTTTTGTATGATATATTATTATTTACACTAACAGTTTTACACAGAAAAAGTTCACTAAAGGAGCCCAAAGGGCTTCAAACCTTACTGAGAATGCTTTAAAATTACAAGATTGCAACGTTAATAAGTAACGCCAAATAAATGCCACCAACAAAATCACAGTAGAGTCCTGTTCTGAAATTGATAAAAACACGTACCAAAAGCAAATTATTAAGTCAAATGAAGTGGAACAATGTTAAAATATTTGACGGCAAGATACCGAGCGTGATGGATTCGTGGCGAATAGCATAGTATTTTTTGCTGGCACATTCAAACGCTGCTAATTAAGCAAGCAGGTGACAGTCGGCCAGACATGTTCTCTGCGATAGCCACTCGTCAGCGCGCTGCGTGGGCGTCCGTCAAACCTTGAGCGGGCTAGCGCGACAGCCGCCGATACCGATAACGTTTCGACATAATATTTCGACGTTTCGACTTAACGACATCTATTGAGTTGTTTGTTTAGTTGCGAGTGGATGAAGTTAACTGTATCGCTTGAATTTTGAGAGAAGTTATATAATTACGAAATACCAGGTAATTGAAATAGAATTTGATGAAATTAACAATGTTACTCATATAAGTAATATAATGTAGTTGATAGATATCTCAAATAAAATGCACTATATTAGATTGCAATTAGATTTTAAAAACTCTTAAACTAGGTACATACTTAGAAAAGTAACGTTATTTATTAAGGTCTAACCAAGATCCACAAACAGCACATTATTCTTTAAAAATTAACAATAAAATATGTTAAGACAATCATCGCAAGCGTAACGTTATTCTTAACGCTTTCGACAGTTATTCGTGCCTACCGTGCTAGTGTGGCGGCACCTTTATTTATTACACCGTGGGCTAGATTTATGTCGCCTTGTTTGTACCGGGTTGGTTTAGTAAATAGTTTATAACATTGTATTGCTAATATTGATAAGTAACGTGAGGTTTGTAGTGTTTCGATCGTAAAATATTAACGAGAAACGAAGATTAGCGGAAGATTATGATGAAACTAAATGGTATAATATTATTATAATATTACGTACAATATAATATTACGACGTATTAAATTAAAGAACGTGAAATAATATGTAATACAATGCGAATGTTCTGGTATTCAAGTGGTGTTAATTTGATCAACAATTAGCTCTAGTAAGCTCTACAAAGAGCATTGTATGCAACCACACATTAAAAAACTTGTATGGCCTTGAAAATTTTTTATTACGAAGGCAATATGAAATCTTCTTGACACTGACTGACTGTCTGACTATGAACAAGTGATCCCGGGTTCGATCCCCAAGTAGAGAAAAGTATTATTGGGGTTTTCTGAATTAAAATTCGTAGTTGTTGCTCGGATTCTGGATTTGTGCCCCGAATATGGCTCTACCACCTCCGCTTGATAGTGGGTACACATCTGCTTACCCTTTCGAGAAAATACAGGAGTGATGTTATGTTATGTGTGATTGTCTGTTCTAATATAATATATACGTCAAACATTTACTTTTTATCAGTAGATGTGTTTAAATTGGGTTTTCCTAACTTAATAACGTTATTAGGTTTTCACCCAATCCCCGTAATCCTGGGATGAAGGGACCCTTCTTTCGGGTTTACTGCCCCCAGATCATTACGGAAGGGTTAAGATGGAGTTCGGTCTTAAGGATCCCGAAGGATGCAGTATTTTAAGTCGAATTAGCGATGGTACGCGCCGGGTTATGCAGTTTTTGAGAAATATTTAAGTAAGTACGCGGGTTTAAAACAACTTTCTGTTAATAAAGAGGGTACGATGTAAATTTATGTTACTAACATTGCGTTGTTTCATTCTTTGTGACCTTTTTCAGTGGCTTTACCAGTTGTGTCCGATTATTTGATACATAAATATTTCTACGCAGACCTTATTTGAATTACATTATGTTCATATTCTTTTATAGTTAAAGATAGCATTACGAGCTTGCTACTACCGCCTACCTACTCGCTGTCGCCCATGAGAAAATAGTGACAAATGACAAATTGTCACAGACTCTAATAGAATATTAGTTGTTTAGTTATTAGGACAGGTATGACGTGATAGGTAATCCCTAATATCCCATAATTGGGCTTATGATGTGCTGCTGCTTAACATTCGTGACCGTTAGAATTCCCAAACGCCGATAAAATGGTTGCCAATAGACATACGTTGGTTATAGACTATACAGGAAACAGAGCTTTCATAAGCGGTGACGAGGAAATTTGCACTGGTAATAAAGATTCAAGTCACTAATTTTATATTTGGGTGCCTGTGTGTGGGTGCTGAATAAAGATTTAAGTACAAAATAATTGACTGGAAATTCAGAGTGATAATGTTCCTTGTTTCAGACTAAGGATTTTTTTAATTTGTCAATAATTATTTATGTACAGTGAGGTGGGTAAAACTAACACGTGGGGTGAAACTTTATGATATACGAGTATATATTAAATTACACATTTCTATTTTAATAATATAAATTAAAGATGAAGTCTGCGTTAAACTAAACGGCCAAACTATTTTTGACTCAAATTCAATAGTTAAAATTAAGTGGAGCTCATTCAAGATTACTTTTAGTGACGAGTGGACTTCTGTAACTTTATATTCTGTGGTGAGTCGTATAGAATCCGCCTCTGGCACTGCAGTGGAGGCCAAATAATTTAATTATCTCAATAATGACCGATGCAGGTGCTCCTACCGGAATATGGAAGGAAAGATTTTTACTGCCGCCATAAACAATTAGGCAGTTCCTCTGTCGGCTTTTTATTGACCTGATAGACCGGTGGTTAATCTATCGGCCATTTTTGGGAGGTCTGGGTTCAACTCCTAGGTTGCACTTACTTTAGAAATAGTAGAAGTGTCGGTCTCGGAGGTTTATTTTTGCATTTAAGGACAACATCGTATTCAGTAGTTCTTATGATGTAAATTTTAACATAAGGGCAAAATATGCCAGGGCAACTGCAACTTCTGACGAGAAAATCTTTACGAAGAGTAACTTGACCCTCTAATAATCTATATACAGGGTTATTGGTAATTCGACGTATTCCCGTTAGGAGGTGATAGGGGTGACTATTTGTGATAATTTTAACCCCCATATGCATTATGCGAAAGTGAACCATTTTCGAGTTATCAAGCTTTTCAGCTTTTTTCAAAATAGGTCAGAAATGCAACATCAAAAATTTATTTAAAAAAAAGTATCAATTAAAATCTATTTTTTTCTTCTGATTTATAAAAGCGATTAAACAATGGTTATTTATCAACATTAAAACTACAATTATCGGTCCAACTTTAAAAATGCGAGACGATTAACGATATTACTTCAATATTTTTTGAGATTTTTGTCCACTAAAATGCCTTAAAAACAAAAAAAAATTATATCAAACTTGGCTTGCAGATTATTTTAAAAACATAACCGTTTTCTTAGCTTTCCAACAAGGCATAACAATTATGAACTTATTTAAAAAAAACTGAGAAAAACCGATCACAAAGGAAGCAGGC
This sequence comes from Carterocephalus palaemon, assembly GCA_944567765.1. NCBI lineage: Eukaryota > Metazoa > Arthropoda > Insecta > Lepidoptera > Hesperiidae > Carterocephalus > Carterocephalus palaemon. The sequence continues at coordinate 14,580,542 of OX155643.1, forward strand.
GGAAATTTGTATTCGAACTAAACTTAAGGTCGTTCTTTAAAATTTCAAAAAAAGTAATTAAAAACAATGCCCAATGTAAATAAAACAAAAATAAGAATATAAAATTAAATTTAGAAGCAGTAAAAGTTTAGTAATAATAACAATTAATAATAAGTAACAATTAAGACATTTTGTAATTTAGCCTAATTAAAGTTCTTGCTCGAAGGGACTTCCCCTATTGCGTACGCAGTCTCATTATTTTTCTGAGGTGTAACTTAACTACCGAAGTAGTCAAATTATTCCGAATCACATTTGCAGGACATCCGTCTTGCTAGTATATCATGTTTTGCGTTATAGCCAAAGGCACGTCTTCAAGCATTTCATTTGTTAAAAAAATTCGTAAGCGACCAAAATTGGTTCATCGATAAATTCTTGCACAAATTGCACATAATGCAGAATAATTTGACTACTTCGGTAGTTAAGTTACACCTCAGAAAAATAATGAGACTGCGTTCGCACTAAGGGAAGTCCCTTCGAGCAAGAACTTTAATTAGGCTAAATTACAAAATGTCTTAATTGTTACTTATTATTAATTGTTATTATTACTAAACATTTACTGGTTCTAAATTTAATTTTATATTTATAGTTTTTGTTTTATTTACATTGGGCATTGTTTTTAATTACTTTTTTTGAAATTTAAAAGAACGACCTTAAGTTTAGTTCGAATACAAATTTCCGCCTGCTTCCTTTGTGATCGGTTTTTCTCAGTTTTTTTTAAAATAAGTTCATAGTTGTTATGCCTTGTTGGAAAGCTAAGAAAACGGTTATGTTTTTAAAATAATCTGCAAGCCAAGTTTGATATAAGTTTTTTTTGTTTTTAAGGCATTTTAGTGGACAAAAATCTCAAAAAATATTGAAGTAATATCGTTAATCGTCTCGCATTTTTAAAGTTGGACAGATAATTGTAGTTTTAATGTTGATAAATAACCATTGTTTAATCGTTTTTATAAATCAGAAGAAAAAAATAGATTTTAATTGATACTTTTTTTTAAATAAATTTTTGATGTTGCATTTCTGACCTATTTTGAAAAAAGCTGAAAAGCTTGATAACTCGAAAATGGTTCACTTTTGCATAATGCATATGGGGGTTAAAATTATCACAAATAGTCACCCCTATCACCTCCTAACGGGAATACGTCGAATTACCAATAACCCTGTATATAAAAGGAGAAGGTGACTGACTGACTGACTGACATATCAACACAGGGCCTAAACTATAAGGGTTAGAAACTTGAAATTTTGCACAGGGTTTCCTTTTATAACGTAGGGGAGCACTAAGAAAGGATTTTTGAAAATTCACCCCCTAAGGGGGTAAAACGGGGGTGCAAAGTTTGTATGAAACTGCCGTTTTTGAAGTCAAGTGGGCAACCTGAATGCGGGCAGACGTCGTAAATGGGTCTAATTCTACGCGAGCGAAGCTGCGGGCGTCCACTAGTGATTATATAAGGAGTGAGAAAAAAAATTGTACAGTGTTCAACAAAATAAAATTTGTCATGTTTGCACAACCCAAACGAGTTCAAATGAAATGTTAACAAAAATGGGCACTAGTTGTGGCACAACTGAATTAGGTCAACGTAAGATGAATAATCGATATTAAGAAGCGAACGAGTGAAGACAGTTAGTAAAATAATGATCGTAATAATGGAAAGTAAACACGTATGTTTTCCCTAATTAGCGGCCGGTATAAATGTCAGATGTCGGAAATAAGATAACTAATCAAGTATGAGCCGCGGACAAGATCTCAGCCGTGCAGATAAAGTACTAGTTGAGCGGCACAGAGCGAGCGATGGACAGAAGTGGCGTGTGATGTGGTAGAATCTGTGAACAGGAACTAAATGCATAATAGAAAGGTATGTACAGCTCACCGAGTGAAGGACCGCCGCCACACCTTAACATGTAATAATAAAATTGTTAAATTAAAGGACTGATTGGTGGTTCAAAGTACATCCGCTAGGGTATCAATATATCTGTCCTGTTGAAAAAAAAAAAACAAATTTACTAATAATTAGTAAATTATATTGTACTGCATATCTGAATAATAACACTAACATTAAAATAACAGGTACTAATCACAAATGTTCCCAAGTATAACTTAAATTTATCCACTAACACTCCTACTACCGAACCGCGGGTCACAGGTTTGAATCCCGGCCGGGGCAGACATTTATTCCACATATAAATATTTGAAACCGTGTCATGGATGTTAAATTGTGGTGTTGTCTGTGTGTCCGCGCGACACGGCGGCGGGAGTGTGCGTGTGTAGCGATATTTTTTATTTTTATTTTGAGAGCATCAATGTCTTGTAACTGGACTTTTTAGACAGGAATTTAGGGATTTCTAGATCACTCGTAATATGTACTTACTGATTTTCGGCTATAACTGTGGTCCCATTGGCCCTTTATAAATTCCGTGCTATTTCCTCCGGTTCCTCGCTCTATGCCCGTTAATACACACTGATTATACCCAGGTAGAATGCCGTCGAGCCTGTCCCCTATTGGTTAATGAAACCAACCTGTTTGTAGTTGTAATAAACTTTTGATTTGCAACTCGCTCTCGGTAGGAACGGGTCGGAGCGTGTTCTAGAGGCACCTGAATAAAACCTTTACCTTATTAGCTTCTATTCTTACTAATGCACTGGCAAGCTTATCTGCGTAACAAGAATTGTACGGTTGCATCTCATTAGCAGTTCTGTGTAGGGCACGAGTCTGTTCACTGAGAAGGCCTAAAGACGATCATGCTGCTTAGTGCGGATTGGAGGGCTACCCGAGTGTTGGAATGGTTTAGGCGGGACAAGCCTTAGCAACTGTAAAATCCATAGCGTGCCTTCCGAACTACGCTCAACAAAAACTCATATACTCATAAACTCAACTAATGCCAGCCAAAACAAATTGATTTAAATGATTTTGAAGTGAAAACTTCTTTAGCGGCGTTGAGCACTTTTTCTGTAATGGGTATAAAATCTTAAACTCGCGTCAGGACACGTGACCTGATCGAAAAAGCGTAAGACGGATGGAGAGTAGACAGCTATCCCCTCTCTACGGCGCGGCGAAAATGTATGCCTGGGCCTACTGTTAATAATCAAGTTTTCACTTCTGCCGGCACTCCCGGAGTGCAACCCGTCTTTTTTATGTAATTCAAGATAACGAACCAAGAAAACGAGCTAGCTTAGAGCACCATCGATCTGCTGCCGCCCATGACAACTGTGACTGACTTTGAACATGAGCCCAATAAGGACTAGATAATTGATTAGTCCAGTTAACAGAGAAGTTATTAAGAACGTTAGTTGGTCAGTTCGCCAGTAGGTGGGACTAGGGTAGGAAGTGTAAGTAATAGTGGTTAATCCTGTGAGCTGGTGTTAATAATAGTCCAGTTAGTAATTGTAGCGTCCGTAGCCCAATGACTCTCGTCGATTCAATGCGATCGAAAGAGTTAAGCAACGACGGGCGCGGTCGGTTTGTGGATCGGGTGACCGCTAGTGGCAAAATTTCATGGACGCTACCGTGCTTCGGAGGGCACGTAAAGCCGTCGGTCCCGGTTGTTTTCAATGCTGGAAACAGTCGTTAAGCCTTGTCGAAGACCTTCGGGTGGCTTTAGAACATTCGACACTGGGTTGGCCACTAACCCCTCCACCAATCCGCATTGGAGCAGCGTGGTGGAGTATGCTCTAGACCTCCCGCAGCAATGTCTGTGGGGGAGACCCGTGCCCAGCAGTGGGACGTCTATGGGTTGCAGCGATAGTAATTGTTAGTAAGAGTCTCGTTCTAAGTCAGTTACAAATGTGTTACTACCCTTGAGGACTAAGATCGTCGCCTCTAGAGAAGTGCAACCGGAAACCACACCATTCCAACCGGACCACAATTGATTTAAAAATTATACAATAACCATTTCTCAAATCTCAATAACTCTGGGACTTGAACCCATACCTTTTCAAGCGAGAGGCTGAATTCCAGCCGTTGGAAGCCCTTGCTTGGCTTACCAAGCACTTACACTTATGTAAGTGATTGAACATTATTATTGTGCTACTTATAAGATATTTATCGAGCATTGTATCGAGTGTGTCCACGCGTCCTCGCATTCACTTTACCATAACATAGTGATATTGGTCAATTCGGTGGATGTCCTGATCGTTTCAGCGGCAATTCGGTAAAAGTGTTTTCTGTAAGTGACCATAACAATAACCGTCAATACAGATTTCGCTTATGCGAGCGAGCGTCCGCAAAGAAATCAGTAGTATTATTAGCTTATCGGGACTACTCAATCCCACCTACGAGTATTCCCGATTTTTTATACAAGTGCATGAAATATATTAGAGCTATAAAAAGCGGCTCGTATCGAAGGAAGAGTCGTAAAAATAGATGTACAATAAACAAAATTGTTAAGCCTCCGCTACGAATCTTCACACCATTTTAATCTTTTTGTGGTTCAAATAGAGCCTATATCTGCGCGCGACGTTATCGTGTATTGTGTTGTGTCTCGTACAGCGTTACTCGCGTTCCGCATCAATAATTCAAGATTACTTACCGCGGATAGATTTCTCATTTCTAGTATTTACTTAGCTCTATGCCGTTTGGGCGAAAATAAACCTTTTTCTTTCACAGCTTTGATCGCGGTACTGCTTTCGTGTTTTGAATAATGAGTTTTTTTGGTCTACGTATCAACATTACAACTGCAGCTGTTGAGCATGATTAGAGTTACGTGTATTCATAGGAGTGTGAAGCTTGTATGATGCATGACGACAACAACTGAACACAGTCCGTTGGAGGACAGTAAGTACGAGTATAACTCAAAATATCACTGATTGTACAGATAAGTATTCTTGATATGATCGTTACCCTGTAGGTGCCATTTGGAAACATAATTTAAATATTTCGCTTCGTCTCGTCAATGCAACCTTAATACAGTCGACGTGATTGAAAGTTTTTGGGCAATTCAAATATTTAATTCTCAAGCAAAAAATTCATAACCGATCATCACTATTATTCAATCTTTCCGAGCGAATGCGGTCTTGCCTTCGAATGGTCCCTCAAATAATTTACCTCCTTAGTAAAAAATCTTCCAATAAAATATCACGAAATTGTTTCTGGCCGAGTCCCGTTTCCAAGCGGGCTGTCAAAAAAATAACGTTTCACATTTAAAAAGAATTATAGGAATGAGGATTGTACGTGCTCCCGCGAAGGGGACAACTTTGTCACTGGCTTTTTTGTTTACGATTGTACCTTTCGCGATTGTTCCTGCTACCAGAAGGAAGTATGTTTCTTTTATTTTCGACTCAGTAATGAATACTCGGAATCCTGCGTCCGTTTGGGTATTTAAGGCATCAAATGTTCTGATCAATTTTTAGGGCTCAAAATTCCCGTGTTTCTTGTGTGCGAACGGTTTTGTTTACTGCGCAGTTCGAAGTCCGCGTACGGTAGTAAGAACACTTTAGTGCTTGTGAGAAACAAGTCTTGTGTGAATGGGATTCGTTTTTGAAAATTATGTCCGTAGAAGACATAGTTTGCATGTGATCACTCAGTCATACTCAAAATTCTCAGGGTCTGCAAAGTCTTTCAATTAGTTAGTAGTTAGTCTTAGTCTTAGTTAGGGCAGTCTTAGTTAGGGCAGTCTTATTGGGTTTTCTAACTCGAAATTTTTAGTAGTGGCTCAGATCTCGTTGGCGTTAAGCTAGCCCCCAAACATATACGGTGATATTTGAGGATTTTCTACACACCTGCATACTCCTTCAGCCTAATACAGGCATCATGTTTCGATATGTTATGTTGATAGAATAGTTCTATATGGCATAATTCGCCAGCTCCAGCCAGCCTTACGCTCCCTCGCGCATAACGCGATAGTCACGCACGTACTGTTTGGGGTACGCACGCACCCCGTACCCCGCACCACAGACCCCGCACCCCCGTAGACCCCGCGACGCACGATGGACTTTTAAATATAACTTTGTTTTCATGACATCTCGCGATATGAAACTGACGTGACGTCACGGGTTGTAGACATGATGAAAAAAATCTATGAAGTTAGTTTCCTGTCGAGGGAAATGCATCGACGTGACTTTTTATTTTTGACTGAGATTAGGCTGGAGACGGGATTATTTAATAATGGGTATTTAACATTTTTAAGTCTTTGGTTTTAGCAACGCGCTGAGAAAAGTTTCGCGATTGCTTCTCGTACATTTGACTATTAAAATAGTTTTATTGTACTTGTTAAATAAAATAGTTTTATTGTATTTAAGTTCGGCGTTGATTTATTGTTCGCAAGCGTGAAGTCCTGAGTTTGATCCCCGGATGGAACAAAGTTTCATGACAACGATTTTACTGCAGATTTTAGTAGCAGCTCGGAGTGCATTGCAATAGCCTCACCACATATTACATAGGATCTAAACATAACAAGTAAAGTACTACACACCTCGTACCGCTTCGGTTGTACCTAATAAAATACACTTGGAACGACAAAAATTTGGTAGTTTCTTGTAGTTAAATTAACCTAACTTATCTTCCAATGAATTAGCAATTTAAAAAATATTGTTGTCCCGTCTCGATAGTATGTTTAACAGTCCCGGAATCAGCTCGAAATCGGGAATTCCTCGCCGGCGCGGCGTCCTGGGAGACGCTCCCGAATCCGGGCGATCCTGCGGAGCGACTCGCGTAATTTCCCCGCGCTACGTGCGCCGCATGCGTAACGCGGCAATCGCTCACCCCATTACGTTGCGATGCTTTGCGCGCCGCAAGGCATACGCGGCAGCGGGACACTTTTGGCTGTACAACATTGGAATAAATTGTAATTATTTTTTTTTAGGATTCTTCACCTACCCAATTACATTTTATGTTTTTTTTTTATTTTATTTTTTATTTATAATATAGAGGGATAAACAGACATACGGGCATACATACCTGATGGTAAGTAGTCACCGTCATCAATGAACACGTGCGACACCAGGGGCAACACAGGTGCGTTGCCTGCCTTGAAGGAAGCGTTTCACACTCTTTTTGAAAAGCTCCATGTCGTAGCTCGAAGGGAAAACTTAAGTAAATATATATTTTCATAAGTAACAAAAAATATTTTTCATATTAGCTATTTTAAGTCGACTACACGTGTCGGACGCTCGCCTAGCGCTAGAGCTAGGCATAGATGCGCTTGTAACTGCGGGACATCTTAACGTCGTATCGCGTGTGACCAAAATGGCACTTTGTTTTAAGTGAACAATCTGTTCCGCCACCGCCGATGCTTAATTTGTGCCATTAGTGGCTTATTTGAATAGGAAGGCTCTTATGGACAGTGAAAGCGAATACTTATCAGATTAGGTACTGTTTCGCTGCGACCCATAGACGTCCCACTGCTGGGCACGGGTCTCCCCCACAGACACTGCTGCGGGAGGTCTAGAGCATACTCCTACGCTGCTCCAATGCGTATTAGAGGTACCTGTTTACTGACAACTTGTTGAAGGCACAATCGTTCTTTTTTTTTTTTTTTATGGTTAAAAGATAGCAAACGAGCTTGCAGCACCACCCGTCCGCTGCCGCCCATGACAACTATTAACAAACACAATTAACTGGCTTTGGTTCACAATTACACAATGGCTGTGGTTCACAATTAACTGGCTTTTCACGACACGAATTCTTAAAAAGAACACCGCACACTAGACAGACAGACAGATCTTTCCTCCTCTCACGCAGCACTGTAGGCGCTCCTGCGCTGAGGGAATTCGGAGTTAGGGGAGATCCGGGGACACCGACACGTGACGCGCCAAATGTAAGGTCGCTCGCGCCTGTCGCTCGGCCCGCCCGGCCAGCGGAACGCATTACCCCGATCGATGTCAGATCGAAGCGGCAATCAGGATCAGGCGGGTTCCTCCGCACTAGGTGCGCTATCGCCTTTATTTGGGACGTCTTATAGCTTTGCTGGATGAGTCGTCAGCACGACGCAGCTTTTCTGCCTACGAGATTCTTTACGTTTGACTATTTTGATTTAAGTGTTTTTTTTACCACATATACTTAAACACATATTTCAAGTCTAAGGAGATTAGTAAGAAGTTTTATACATTGTAAGGTGATATGTGTATTAAATATACCCGTTCATAAACCTTAAAGAGTTCGTATACGTGTATATAGACCGGCATCAAAGTCTAGCTTAAATGCGCAAAAGTGAATATTAAGGTCTCGTCGGTCTTATGTGCTGATTGGTTCGCCAGACGCATTATGTCCCCAGCACTGATACATGCGCACCACTCAGGATTTCCAGAGCTAAATTTTCGTGCCGCTAAGAATACTACAAATAGGCCGCCTGTTCCACTGAATGCAACAGTTTCACAATTTTCAGATCATCGGTTCATGTAATCAAGTCATACTATATTAAAATATACTTAGGTTTTGTTATCATATTACGGTTTCGGATGTTTTGTCAATAAAAGATGAACCATATTGTATGTACCTGCATATCTTGGCTTCACGGCATGATCTACGGCACAGAGTAGTATCGCTAATAAATTATAGGCATTTTTCAGAGGCTCCTCGCTGCAGCATATTTATGATGATCGGAGATAAACTGCGATTAATTTGTTCGAATGCCTATTGCCGATTGGTTGTATGACTTTGAAGTATCTGTGTATCAGAGGCAGACCCTGAGGCGGAAGGTCTTCTATGCTTTATCGGGTACTGAGAGACGAGACAAATGGGGCATCACCCTCGGGCTACTGAGGCGCAATGTGGGGCTGTTTTGCAAAGAAGTTAGGTTACAAGTAGGCATTTTTTGACTGTAGGAATATGTCTGTTCTACGACTAAATGATTTCAATTGCTAACTTCAGTATGATTGAACCAAAATTTAATGGGACAAGTGCAAACGAAATCAGACAATTTTTGACATTTTAGATAGGTATGTAAGAGCCACAGATAAAGTTTATCTCTATATATTTGAGTATGACTTTGCAGAGGAAGATTCAAAAGATTTTCGTTATCGTGAAAAGGTAAATTGTGCCCCTTAGGGGCTAGTTCCGTCCATCCATCTAGGGTCCTACTTCAATATACCAAATGAACGTTAAAAGCTTGGAGCAAACCTCTTTGTCCGAATCGCCTCTACATATAAACAGCGGAGGCGACGTTTCCCAACAAGACCTTGTTCAAACGCCTCGCCTAACACTTATATTTTTTATTCGCGAAAAGATATCTCCATTGCGCATTTGCATAATGTGCATTAATTAGGCGGTATCTAGTCATAAAAAACCTACTAGAGTGGCTCTGGTCGTAGGTAGAATCTTATAGCGTCCATACGATACCTCTTTTAGTTCCTATCTATATGCGAATAAGGACTATTATTGATCATAGTTAGACGCCATGAGGAGTAACAATTACAAAGGTATTTTATTGGTTTGTTTGTGTGTGGAGGAAATCGTTTGACCTTGAGCGAGCAAACGCATCTTACTTCTGTGATTTTGATATTTAAACTCACAATCTTCATTAACATCAACCCGCTATCATAATTTATGTATACATGCTGATAAAAACTTGGCGGAATTTAATCGAACCATCTGTTTTTATGTAATTCCATGTTTAGGTAGACTCAAATATACTTAAAGCACTTGAAAACAAAACATTCACAGTTCATGCAAGGATAAAACTGAAGGATATAGTGGGAATGTGAACTGTATATAAAAACTATAGGATTGGCGTTATTTATTCTATTATTATAAATTCTCGGTTAGTAGGTAGGTAATACTTTACATAAAACATACTAAGTGAAAAAAATCAAGGGATTTTAACTGATATAAAGGTAACATGAACATCATTTGGCAATCCCTTACTTGGCAAGCGTGTACTATTGCCTTGCCCCTCTCATTCCGAGGGGAGAGCCGTGCCCAGCAGTGGGCCATTGAATATGCTTTGAGGATAACTTGACAGACGCACTTGGTGAAGTGCAAACAGGTTAGCCCTGTTGTTTCCATGTGTTATGCATGCCACTTCATCTGTGTCTGTGAGGCTAGTCGGCTTCGGCCTTGAGCGCATGCATCCGACTACGCTCCAACTGTTCCAAGCATTGCCAGTTTAGAAAAAACATTTATCTGCTCTGTTACCGTATCTATACTAATATTACCTTGGCTTGTATACCTAAGTACCTATCTATATATATAAAAGGAGAAGGTGACTGACTGACTGATTGACTGACTGACTGACTGACTGATTGACTGACTGACTGACTGACTGACTGACATATCAACGCAGGGCCTAAACTGTAAGGGTTAGAAACTTGAAATTTTGCACAGGGGTTTCTTTTATGACGTAGGGGAGAACTAAGAAAGGATTTTTGAAAATTCACCCCCTAAGGGGGTAAAACGGGGGTGCAAAGTTAGTATGAAACTGCCGTTTTTGAAGTCAAGTGGGCAACCCGAACGCGGGCAGACGTCGTTAATGGGTCTAATACTGCGCGAGCGAAGTTGCGGGCGTCCACTAGTAGCTTATATAGCTTGTATTCACGTTTCAAACACGCGTAAGTTTCAACCTGCAGACGGATTGGATAACCTACTGAAAGTGTCCCGTGATTAGATAAGCCGTTACTTCTTTTGTTGATGATTTCAATGTTGCTAAACAGTTGCAACAACTAAAAGAGCACGTACCTATTACTGAGTACAGCTGAGGTCGCTCGTTCATCCTATAATAAATACTTAAAAGACCTGCAGTGCTGAGGCGTGCGTGCTACTGGAATTCCGGAGAAGCAAATTTAATATTCCAATCACTCAACTGACCCATGTCGCAATCGAAGTTATTTCTCGTTTAAAAAAGCAAAGAAATTTCCATTTCAAATCGAAGTTATGTCTCGTTTAAAAAAGCAAAGAAATTTTCTAGTTCATATAACTATTGAGATTATCACACTGCCAATGCGGCTAAGGCTAAGAATGTCTCGCTCGACCCTTTAGGTCAAAAGATGATCAAGGGAATGTAAAATCGTTCGTGAATGGGACCTCTCATCGCTTGCAATTTCAGTTTTTTTTTAAATATATAAAACTATCGGTGTCTCATAAACCCACTGACACAACACTACAACTGTCTCATAAACCCACTGATACAACATTATCACTGTCTCAAAAACTTACTGAATCGAGTTATGATAATACAAGAGTAATTCCAAACGAGTCTGCAATATTTGTGCCTCAACGTCTGCATGAATGAACATCACAAAAAACGCCATAAACAATCATAATATCAATAACACTCATACACGTTATTAATAAGCTATTAAAATAAATATATTCGTCCTCTTCATTACCATTCGGTAATAACGAACACAATTAAAAGCCTGGCTTCCGAATCGATAATGTATGAAAATGTATTCAAAATAGCCGAAGAAAATTACACGGTGTATTTATCAATTACCAGACGTATAATAATATTTGTAATAGCAGGCTTTTGAAATAATTGGTAACTGTTTAAATTGACTTGGTGATTTAAAGTCGAGCATAATTCTACGATCACACGTGCCTAGAACCTGGCAAGTGCCTAGAAGTACAACTTTAGTAGTGCCTAGAGTTCAACTGGACTGGGCGTATTTGATAATTGTAGCTATATTTTTAACTCAATGATTGTAGCGGTTAGTTGTCGTAGGGTTGTCACTAGAATACTACAATAAGAGTCTATTAACTTGCATGTGCAAGCCACGAGGTCTAAGACTCATTGATTCAGAGGATGGTAACGTTAGTGAACTTCTAATGCTAATGGATGAAATAAGCAATCCAAAAATCGTCGTAAGTCATATTAAGACACTATAAAATGTATTTTACAGGTATTTATTATCTTTTGTTATTTACACATTTTGCATTATTGACTTGATACATGCCTACCTAATAGGTTTAAGGACCTGTCATGCTTAAATAATTATGTAAATAAATAAATAAATAATTACCGGTTATGTTACAAGTGGTTGACTATTGATACCGATAGTCAAAAATAAATAGGTAGTAGGTACAGTAAAAAATAAAGCAATCAAAACTAGTGTAGAATTATACTAGCGAAAAAGTTAGCGATCATTAATCAATAAAAATCACACGCGCAACTATAAACTTCCTAGAAGCGTATAGGTATGACCTGGGTTGTTAACTGCAGTTGCATTATCCTTGTATAAAATAACTTATATTTATTTATTTATTATATTATTTTAAACAAAGTTATACATAAACAAGGTTAAACGTGGTTATAAGCCTCCAGACTGCAAACGCGCGCAGTCAAAATTCAAAATTGTGGTGGGCCATAAATACTGAATAAGCTAACATGACCAGTAATAGATGGACAGAACATTTCCCAATCACGAATGTTGATTCACCCTGTAACGTAATTAAACTTGCTCATATATCGAATCGCAGCTGAGTCCTTATCTTTTAATAATCCTGTCCCAACAGATATAAACGGCCATCAACAAACGTAAGAAGTGTAAAAAACAAGCAACGGATACGTGAAGACAAGACGCGGAAGAGATCTGGGCCATTAATCATCTGCGATCACGCGCGGCGTGCGCTGCGCCCGCGCAGCCCGCGCAGCTACTGCGCAGAGCTTTATGTTGTACTTAAATAAATAACAAATGGTGTTCCGAGTTGATTCCTAGCTGCAAGTGCTCATAGCCCTATGGCTCGTGTCGATAGTAGGTACGTAATCGATCGAGTTAAGCAACGTCGGGTACGGTCGGCTGTGTAAAATAAATGGGCGCTTCCGTGCTTCGAAACGCAATTTAAGCCGCCGGTTTTGGTTATTTTCTATTGTAAAAAAACAGTAGTTAAGCATTGTCGAAGTTACAGTAAAAGTAACGAGATTAAAAGTAGTTAAGCCTTGTCGATGTTACAGTAAAAGTAACGAAGTTTACAGTAGTTAAGCCTTGTCGAAGTTACAGTAAAAGTAACGAGATTAACAGTAGTTAAAGCCTTGTCGAAGTTACAGTAAAAGTAACGAGATTAACAGTAGTTAAAGCCTTGTCGAAGTTACAGTAAAAGTAACGAAGTTTACAGTAGTTAAGCCTTGTCGAAGTTACAGTAAAAGTAACGAAATTAACAGTAGTTAAGCCTTCGGGTGGCTTGAGAATATTAGACACTGCATGGGTTGGCCACTAACCGCTGCACTAATCCGTATTGGAGCTGCGTGGTGGTATGGTCCAGACCTCGCTCCTCGTCGACTGTTGAAACAGTAGGATGCCTATAGCTTAGCTAAGGTTCTCGGTTGTGTAGTGAGCGAAGCACACTGTTTCTAGCGGCGATCGGAGAAGAACACTCCAATTCTCGAGGTAAAACTTCCTTGACAATTCACCCCTCTTATAATGTGAGATTATATCAACATTGACAGGCCGGAGTTTTATAAAATTACCTAAATCAAATTAATCTGATCTACTTAAGCCGATTATGATTCAACTATGTAGATGTTTCAATAATTATCAAATTCGACATCCGCTCTATCAACGTACCAACGTACCAGCGTACCAGCGTATCTACCTACGTATCTAATATCGTAATACATCCTGATGAACTCTTAGTTTTTACAATTCAACTAGTCAACTAGTGTACATTTATCATGAGATTATTCAGTCGAATATACTTTTAGAAACTTTATTCTTGCTTATATCCTAATGAGATCTCATTTTTGTCTCAACTCAAAATTTATTCCTCCCTACGATATTGATCAAAATTATTGCTTGAGCTTGTATTTGATGTGTGTGTGTAGCTGTAAGCAATAAATCGCTTAGCAGATAAATCCTTATTGTTTTGCCGCCTAATGGGTAACGGTTGGTATGCCGATAATATTTGGAGCAGTTTTTGTTCAACTGCTAACGAGTTGTGCAACTGGACTCTATCAGATGGTCATCGATCATCTACAAAGAATCAGGATTTTGCATTAGGAACCTATATAATGTATCTATGTACGTTTAATAGTCCTGGATAAATTCAATAACTGCTTTTCAAATAAACATACTTTTTACTCTCTACGCTTCTACTTTTTAAGCGGTGGGAGAAATGATTAAAGTCAGAAGCACCAACATTGACCGTACATTATTATTAATATTAAATACGCACATATTAATAAGTGTATCTCATAGAATCCGCAGCAGGTCTACAACATTCCGTTCATTAGCGCGCTCCGACGAGCCAGCAATAAAACCATTTCAATAACAACCGATGAAATAATTCCATAAACACAATAATTACAAGAGGTTGCGCCGTTCTAGCCTTGGCAGAATAATTGGTCAATCGGCCAAATATTTTTTCCTCATCAAGTGGTCCTTAGCCACGTTTGCCATTCGACACGGTATAATGGTCCTAATTAACCACGTAACAGGGCAATTCCGTTTGGAGAAATCATCGGAATTGCCATGGAGACTCGCGGCTGAGTCGCGTGCGCAAATAATGGGCTTCGACTAAACGAGGAAGGAATTTAGAACAGGATTTTAACTGTTTTTTCTTCGGTACTTTATCCTTGCTTTGTTCGTCATCATTGTTATGCAGTATCACTTTTGCGTCGACCTAATTTAAGAAGAAATAAAGTAGGTATATAAAACCATTAAAAAAAAGTCAGACATCGATACTGAACATCATTTTCAGTTATCAAAAATAAAAGATTAAGAAACCTGCCATTCAGATGGTATACACTCAAGTGGCTATCCAAAATTCTCACAAAATATTTCCCCAATTCATAATGATCTCAAATGTATGCAAGAATTTTGCACCTGTCGCACCGAAAAAAGTAAAAGGCTGTGATGCGTCCAAATTGGTCGATCCACGGCGATACCCCGTCTCCCTCTATACCGTGGCAGTATCCTCATCCGAAAATTGGCCAAAACAAAACACTAGACGTTAATAGGCTTCGAGTCGCTCGCGGCGGGACGGCTGTGTGCGAAATGTGGCCAGCACGATCATCACAACAGATCCCTTTCACTAGCCCACTGTTGGGCACGGGATAGTAGCAGCTAGACTTTTTTTTACCTTGTTGATTTTCAGATTATCAGACCTTAAAATAATTCACATGCATTCTAGAACAATGGAGGTATATCAGGCATTATTATTTTCATTGCCTTTACGTTATATCAGGTGACATTTAATTGCTGTCAACGCACATTACTTGAACTGATTTGAACCTTGGCCCTTTCGGCTGAACTTCAGCCACTGAGCTATTACCGCTGTGCGAGCACGAGAATCAATGGCTAAGTTGTATTGCCCGTCGTCATCATTAGCAACGGAGTAGTTCACAACCACCAAAGAGACAATATCTATAGTAGTTTTCAGTATTAAGTACCTATATATAACTAATTAAATTATTTTTCCGTTTTGCTTCTAGTATTTAAAAAAACTAAGTATTATTGTGGCTTGACCCTGACCTTTGCATATCTGGTGCATAAAAGCCAGGGTCAAGCTAGATATGCAATCGAGACGTCGAAGATGGCTAATTGCAACATTATTTAGGCAGATCAGGTTGGGTCATTCATCATGCGCGTGCGAACTAACAAAACATACATCACTTACGGACTACGGTCCAATGCTCGACGAGCGACGACGATTGGTAACCGCGGCTTCGACAGAACTGATTCCCAAAAAAAAAGGGTTAACTTGCGCTTTACTCGCTCGATAAATCAACAGGCGTCATGCTGCTATACGGTGTGTTTTCTTGTTGTAATGTGATTAGGGTTACGAAACTATATTTTATTGGTCCCGCTGCGGGTAAACTAAGAGGCTAACCGCTTTCGAGGCTCTGCTCTCCTGGTATGCTTGCTCAACTGCGAGGTCAGTGTTCTGCAATGCCAATTAATTATAGCTTCTTCCAAATAGCACGAATGGCATGTCCGTTGCTAAGTAGCGGCGAGACTGATGACTTTTGTTAATTAGTTACATATTTCTCAATTAATGTGGCCATTTATCAGATGGTGGGAGTCGGTGTGTTAGGTTTAATGAGTGCTTAGCGAAATTAATATTCATAATTTAGGCACGTCTTAGCATTGGAGTTTTTGCCGTCATCATAATTACTGGAATTAGTTTATGATGATACAATTTTTAATCATTTAAACTAATTATTTAATGTTTCAGTATTTTGTTCGTTATCTTCGATCACAGAAGAAAAAATATTTTACACACGCGTATAAATGTGTACCAGTGAATGAATATTAAGTTACAACATCTATAAAGGTAGGCAATTGATCAACCGACCGAAAGCACCAAGTGTAATCTTGAACTAACACTGGAATTCCATATTTCCTTAGGCAAGCATAGGTTCGGGTACCACGCCTCGGTAACAAGGTGAAACGCATTTGCCCCCATCACTGTATGATGGACGCGCGTCGCAGCCGCAGGCCGCACCCCTGAGCCGCAAGCGCAAGCCGCACACTTAACAATTAACCGTGACTTGCCAATAGGGTAACTGATGGTCAAACGCTCATCAAACTTCGCTTTTATGGAAGACTCACGCCAAGGCTGGGCATAATGGCGGTTGAGTTTTGGTTATAAACCAATCAACTTCACAAAAATATAACCGTTGCAAATCTAACAGTCGTGGATGTTTATTTAGGTATGTAGGCTAGGCACACTATTTTCGTATTTTTAAAAAACCTTGTAAGCGTTTTAATATGGAAGGATTTCGAACTTTCTTCAAAGGTGTTCGGCGTGTAACTGTAAATTTACCAGTGTGAAGCAATTTATCGCACAGATCTCTCAGGGTTAGGCCTTAATCCACCACGCTGGTCAAGTGCGGTTTGGCAGACTTTACATCTGTCAGTCAGCCACACACTGAAGTCCCAGACATGCAAGTTTCCTCACTGTAACGGCAGGTGACTTTCAATTCGTAAATTGCACATAACTTAGAAAAGTAATTGGTGCGTTCCGCTTGGATTTGAACCCGGACCGCTCGAGTGCTCCTACACGAGTTCAATAGCCAATAGGCTGTCACCGCTAATAATCATCCAATCAGATCCTTGAAAGCTATGCCACGGTAATATATGATACGCTATACTGTGGCTATGCCGTCGAGGTGTGATGTTTCTCAGATAATTTAATATATTTTACTTCATAAAGAACTCAGGTTAACTATGGTATCCCAAAAACTATAATGGACATTAAGTTCACCATATAAACATTCATACAAGTTAGTTACCACAATACACAACCAGCAAGTAGATTTTTTTCATCTTAGAAAATGTTGTGAAGTATCCATATAAAACGATTATAATATAAATACCACATCACTAGAACTAATCTAAAGGCTTTGCGTAAGCGCTGTCGGTACCGGTTCGCGATTAGGGTCACAGTGCCGAAGAGCCGGCCGCTTGACGGAACAAATTCGGTATCAGAAGTAACGGGCTAGATACCGGATACCACTAAGTTATGGCCCTATAAAAGTCTGAACCTGTGTCCCCATGGCGAACAGCGGCCGAAAGAGGCGCGTCTACCGTCAGCAAATCAATCTGTGATTATTCAAATGAGTGCTAGAAATGTATGTAGTCTGTGCGCCTTTAATTGAATTAACGCTTACAAACCACACAGTGTTGCGTATGACTGACATCATTGATCATCATCACAACCCTTTCTTTATCCCACTACTGGGCACGGGTCTCCTCTCAGAATGGGAGGGATGGTCTAGTGCGGGTTGGCAGACTTCACATGCCTTCGAGAACATTATGAAAACTCTCAAGCATGCAGGTTTCCTCAAGATGTGTCCTTCACCGTTACCGCAAGTGACATTTAAATTCCCAAATCGCACATAATTAGAAAAGTCATTGGTGCATACCGCTGGGGTTTGAACCCAGACCGCTTGAGTGAGAGGAGAGTTCGATAGCCACTGGGCTGTCACCGCAACTGACTCCGTGGCTGATATACACTGGATAAAAACACAATTCATTCATGACCCGCCAAATACTCGTATTTATACGAGTATATGCAATAAATATTTGTCTCAGCCGGATTCAAACCGCCGCGCCGTTGGGCACTCAATACGATTCGGTCAGAAATTAAGATACATATACATAAAGTTAGTGCGTATAATAAGCAAAACATATCCCTCACGGATAGTGTAATTATTCTGCGTGCAAGATTTTCTTTTAGAGCATGCACAATCAGATACGCAACTGAAGAAAACGGCATTATTCATATCAAACTCATTAATTCATCGAGCGTGTGCCAAGGAGTCATTACGGGCCCATTATGACTGATAGCTGCCTATTATCAATCAACAGCTTGCTTAATATGTCAATATATCCATTTTCATCGAATTCAAATGAGCAATGAATTTGTTGCCCTTATATCAATCACATTTTACAATTTCACTTTAGTAAGAATTGCTTAATTAGTTTAAGTAATTTATATATAACGAGGTATTAATTTGTCAAGCATGAGTAATGATTTAGTTACTGATGACTGGGTGATTAGTTAAGTAATAAGTGAGACTGGCTTTTTTAATAATATGTATGTATGGCGTGGCATCAATCAAAAAGTGCGTGCCGCTTGGATTTAAACCCGGAGCCCAGTGAGAGGTGAGTTCGATAGCCACTGAGCTGTCACTGATGTCATATTCATCGTGTTTTTGTATAGCATTATTTAAATAAATATAAATGAGATTGAATTGCGGACGGTACTTTACGCGTTTCGTAAAGAGGACCATAAATTGGAGGTTATTTCGTTATTACGGGAGATTGTACGCGCCGGCCGCCGCGATAGGCCTCGCGCGGTCCTCACACCGATCACTTTACATTTGACACAAACGGACATCAGTTGCATTTTTATATGTTCAAGGAAACCTTTGGGAGTCTTCTGCGAGACAAGCCTCTGTTGAAACGAACACCACGACCCTTTCTTTGTCCCACTGTTAGGCACTGGGCTGTCACCGCTGTAAACAAATTACGCACGACAGACTTTACACGAGGTTTATTTGATTGTTTTATCTTTATGAACAGAGTGTTATATTTCCAGTGTAACTGCTCACAATAATTGAAATATATGAATCTTATAATGTCGTTTACATTTGTTCGACCAGGAAGTCACAATATAACGTAGGTAGCAAGTATTAATTCTGCGACATAACTCTGTAAAGATAACTTGTGAGAATTCCATAATAGAGCATAAATTATCTTCCTGGCAAGTTGTACTGATTATTGTTAATTATTAACATATAAACTTACTAGTGGACGCCCGCAGCTTCGCTCGCAAAGAATTAGACCCATTAACGACGTCTGCCCTTTTCGGGTTGCCCGCTTGACTTCAAAAAAGGCAAAGTTTCATACTAACTTTGCACCCCCGTTTTATTCATATTCATCAGAAAAATCGAAACACTTCTCTTTTCATGGTTTCTGTCCTAATTTAACACAAAAGAGTTTTCATTCCATGAAAAAAATCACATGATTGTATAGCTGGCAGTTTGGCCATTACAGTGATTAGCGAAAATTCTAAATTCAAAATTAGAATTTCATTTGTTTATCTTATAAATGAAATGATTCAGTTTTGAGACAAGCGTGTGTTTAGAGTTGGAGTGCATTTAACAACAAAAAATTAGCACTTATCTTAAAAATTTTTGTTCTGTGTTCTGTATACTGTGTGTGTACTTGACTTTGGGACGTCTGAAAAGTTTTTGTTCTAAAACATATGGATACTTCGCCCGCAGAAGCCGCCCAAGTGGTGGCATTGCTGGATTCTGGACTTAGCCAGCATGTTGTGGCTGAAAGATTGCATCTAAGCCTGTCGTCTGTTCATAGAGTCTACAAACGCTATCGGGAGACTGGTTTGTTCACACGCCGTTCAGGATCTGGCAGGAATCGGGTCACTTCTGAGCGAGATGATCGATTTATTGTAACAACTTCTTTACGAAATCGACGCCTTAATGCTTTTCAACTGCAGCAGCATCTTCATGTTGTACGTAGGGTGGCTGTAAGTGACTCTACAATTAGAAGAAGGTTAAAGGAACGTGGACTGGTACCGCATAAGCCAGCAAATGGGCCGAAATTAACTGCAGACCATCGAAGAGCGCGCCTTAACTTTGCACGTGAGCACCTAAATTGGTCATATCTCCAGTGGAACAAAGTCCTCTTTTCTGATGAGTGTAAAATTATGCTGTATGGTAACGACGGAAGGAACAAGGTCTACAGAAGAGATGGAGAACGCTTTGCACAATGCTGCATTGAAGAGAAGGTCAGCTATGGTGGCGGTTCGTGGACGGTTTGGGGAGGAATCAGCGCCGACGGTAAGACAGAGCTTGTCTTTGTGTCTGGGCCACGTCTGCCTGCACTAAACAGTCATCGGTACATCGAACAGTGTCTTGAGCCTCACGTGATGCCCTATGCACATTTTATTGGCAACGGTTTCATATTCATGCACGACAATGCTAGGGCTCACACCGCGAGCATCGTACGAGATTTTGCTACCGAAGTCGGTATCTCCATTATGGAATGGCCAGCAAGAAGCCCGGACATGAATCCGATTGAACATCTGTGGGATGAATTAAAGAGACGAATTCGCGCAAGAGATCCTGCCCCAGAAACACTTAGCCAGCTGCAAGATGCAATCCAAGAGGAATGGAATGGAATGCCACAACATTTGATTGTGACTCTCATCCGATCGATGAAAAACCGTATGGAAGCAGTAATAAGAGCTCGGGGAGGGAATACACGTTATTAAATAAACGTTTCTTAGCTTTTTTTTTCATTTACGTGTGTTGTTTTATCAATTTCCTTCATACTCCATACAGGGTAAAAATTACTTGTTAAACAAAATATGAAACCTATGAAAATTTAATTTGAATTTAGAACATTAACATTAGGATTTGAAAATCTCATAACATGCACTATTAAACGACATTTGACATATATTCCAAAATACACACATTTTTCTGATAATCCTTACAAAACATAAACTTGCAAGGTGTTTCGATTTTTCTGATGAGAAGTTTATATAGATTTCGTGAACATTTTCCAAGTAAGATGTTGATGTCCTATACTATATTTTTAGAGGTTTTGCCATTAGCATATAGCATCATTTAGCTGCATACCAACATGGTTTAAAAATACATATTCTAAAGTTAATTTAAACGGGGCAATTAATTTCGAATGCAAATAGTTGTTTGTATAACACTAAATCGTGACCTGTCAATTAGAAATCGTTATGGTGAACGTTATTTTTTCTTGTTTTATCGCTGGAAAGTGCTTTCAACGTGTTTTTTATCATCTTTGGTCTTGTCAAGTTGTTGCCCATGGCTGGGTAGGTATGCTGGGCATCATTTAAAACCTGGGTAGCGGAAATTTAATGAATTCCAAGAAAGCTTACCACTGATAAGAGTTTTACAACTGGTATAGGATTTCTAACAACCGGCCCACACATGTATAATTAGCTCTCCACCTCCTGTGGTTTAAAATTTGCTTTGACTTAATTTATTGAGATATTTAAGTCAATAAAAAAAATACTTTTTGACAGTTTTTAACTGAACAATAAATTAACGTAGAGTATACAGCTGAGCTGTAGCTGAGAGTAAACTGGAGCTGTAGTATATCCAGCTGAAATTAAGTTGTAACTGTTCTTATAAAGTAACTTAAATAATTAAGCCTCATAGCATTGTACCCAAGATGCTGGCAGCATTACTTCGATGTATTGCAATGCTAACGTGTTGAGAGAGAAAACTGCCACCTCTTGGAAGGAATGAGAAATTAGAAACTTAAAATTAGTGTTTCCGATCATTTTAGAGTAACCAAACAGAAACCAATCCGCATTGGAGATGCGTGGTGGAGTAGGCTCTAGACCTCCCGCAGCTGCGTCTGTGGGGGAGACCCGTGCCCAGCAGTGGGACGTCTATGAGTCGCGGCGAAACAGAAACACTATCTTTGGCAAAGAAAATGTATGATTCACACATTGATAATCAAGAAAATAAATGATTGATACCCCTCCAAGTATCATCATGGTGTGAACTACAATGATGTGTCACAGAAGCTTCCTGTAAAGCTGCTCACAGACCACCGTGCCGAAGTTCAAGCATTAAACAATTTAGTTCAGCGAAAGTATGCAAAACGGCGCAGTAAAGCACCGCCGCGCGCCGGGAGCCGATGTGCGAATCAATCTCGGTTTAGGCCGGACCGCGTGAGCGTTTCGACGCGGCAGGGAACAGCGTACGGGTTTTGGCTCGTTACAATTAATTTTGTATTGCTTTTATTATGCAACATTTCGCTCTGGATTTTGCTATTTTGTGCTTTTTGGTAACTTTTGTATCACTATGATATGATAGTGTCTTATGACACTTGTCTTATAGTAAGCGCTCATAGACCTACCGCTATCTGTTCGCTTTGAACGTACGCGTTCGACCGACATGAAATGTAAAAATTGCTAGTGGAAAAATATCATGGGTGGGTTAAGTGCTTCTGAATGCACATTAAACCGTTTTTCCCGTTGTTTTCAACTATACAACAACTTTTAAGCAAGACATGCTTGTGACCTGAAAACATTCAACACTGAATTCATTCAGAACACGATAAAATCTTCTCAGGTAGGCAAGCTCTGTTACCATATTATCGTTCACCGCTAATAAATAATATAAGTTTTCTAATCACTTCCAGATTTTAGATTCTAGATATCTCCCAGATTAGGATGTCTGTAAGAAATTGAATTTGTAACTATAAATTCTTTATTTTTGATTTTTCACATTGAATAACAAAATAAGATTAGCATGTTATCGATTATATCTCAGGACGTTTTCCTCCACCATTACAGCAGCTAGGCGATGGCCACTGGTGCCTTGTCAAATGGCACCCACCGAGTTTCTCAAGCGCTGGCACGCCCAGTCCGAAAAGTCCTACAGGCCGCGTCCAGCGAATAATTTATGTTTATATATGCAGAAATGTACAAAGTGGGCGCTCGTTTACGATCACGACATCGTAATCGGTGAGAGGTGTTAACTGGAATTTAACGTCCCTAATTATATTGATTTACAAGCCAAATAGACCCCGTGAGGTACCGAGAATGTCGCTGCTGTCAAATCTATGTACTTATTGTCCTCTTCGAGTCCCAGATGTTGGTAAGAAACTGCCGCAAGTTTATTGACAACGAATCCCTCTTCGGTGGTCACAAGTAGGTATCCTTTTAAATGGAAATAAGTTCGCAAACGATCAAGTAGCATGAGGACTAATATTATTACGACTAATAAGAGATCGGACTATTCATTATAATTTGTCCAATTGGTTGGTGTTACTAAAATACACTTAATACTTTTTTAAACGACCTTTTATTTTCTAGTCATATAAACTGCTTGTAAATTTTAAAATAAATGTAAAATTAAAATTTAACTAATTAAAAATATAAATAAGAGCACAAACATTTAAATCTTAATTTAATAATGGCGCAGAGTATGTTGTAAATCAAGGTTTGTAACACGGACGTAAAGTAACTCACTTGCAGTCCGCTTACACTATCTGATTCAGTTGATGGACGGAGTCTCGCGATACGGTCGCCGAAGCTAGGACGGCGTGCCATTTGCCAATACCTGGTTCTATTAGGCCTAAGCCAAGGTCTCCAAATGTTATAAACAATGCGGCTTATCTGTCTCAGTCGGATCGGATTTCGCAATTCTTACTTTGTAGAGAGATAACTATTATGTATGTCAGGACAGCGCAGCGGTATCTACAGGTATGAACTTCAAACAGGTTTATTTAAAGATACAACATATTATAAATGCCGACCGTCCCAGTCGCTTGTTCAAAGTCAGTCACAGTTGTCATGGGCGGCAGCGGATGGGTGGTGCTGCAAGCTCGTTTTCGTAATCCAAATGAAAAAAAAAAATCACCTTGTAAATACCTAGATTTATGATCCCTTATGCCCACTCTGTTCAGGTTACCTGTACATAGATAGACACACAAAAACAAAACACCGGCAAATGTAATGTTCATACATAAGAACTTCTTTCGCTACTTCAACTTTTATTATCATCATCGTTAAAATGAGCGCGAATAAACCGAAATATAATAACTTTAAAAACAATTTAATACTAGTCTTTCGCACGTTTCTAGATAAAACTAATTTTAAACTTAAATACAAATTAATTGATATGAACTATGTAGGTCTCCCATTTACTTATTTATTTTCATAAGCTGCTACCTTTTTTTTTTTTTTATCGCTGGAAAATCCTCATGGATACCCGACAGGCGCGGGGGGGCGCTGTCGGGTTATGCCGGACTCTTACCGGCTAAAAACCAGCGGTGTTCCTCCTCGCCGTCTTATACGTCATAAGCTGCTACCTACTTAAATACAATTAATTGATGTTATGAACTATGTAGGTCTCCCATTTACATATTTATTTTCATAAGCTGCTAAAAACAATTCAAAGTTTACTAACCCCACGCTGACCAGACAACCAGTTTAGAAGTGTTAGTTTCATCAATAATTCGCGCGACCTCGCCGCACGCGGGTAGGTTGTGCGGATTCGAACCCGGGCCAGCAACCTGACCTCACGGTGCCAATGCGTTTATGGACGTAGAAAGTTAGCTCGGGCCTACCCAGCGTTGATAATTGAGGACTTTGTTAAAACTGGTTATTTTATATTAGAAACTTGATATCATCTTGATATCGAGCTAGCATAATCTATGCTTATGCTAGAGCGCGAGAGCTACCCGTTTGTGCCTATTAAATATGACTTATGGTGAGACATTCATGTTACACGTCGAATTTTACACAGTTAGGTATTTACAAAAGGTTTTCGAGGATTTTTCGCTGTTGAAAAGTAAATAGTTAACCACGTAAACGAACGTGTTTTCCGGAACTTGTTTTGAAGAACCCCAATGTTGTAACTCTCAGCGGAACTGTGACTTAATTTCATCTGTATTTAAATTGAAATAGTCATTTAAATGCCAATACTGTATAATGCAAATAAATAATGTTAACGAGGAGGAATGCATATTTGCGACTTTCACAACTGACAGGACGGAATGCAACAACAGCTGTCTGCTGATCAGACACATAAACTTTAGATAATTTGAAATAGATACTAATCGAATGACCATATTTTTTGAATTTGATTTTAACGTTTTAATTTACTTCACTTTCTTAGCAATATTAACACGAAACTCATAAATTCTGCCTTTATTAGTTTGTATCTTTCATTGGAGATAACGACGTCTATTTAACAGCATTAAAGAAGGAATCCTCACAGTGGGATATGCTTTTGATAATCTTACAAATATTTGTCGCTATTTTTGACAATATTTATTTGTTGTAGCAGTTTTGTAGGCAAACAAAATGTTACAGGCCATAAAGGGAACTAAATAGAGCGTTTACTGGTCATTGATATATTATGCTATAATGGATTGTGTTCAATTAACAATGACATCGCTAAATCAGACAGAATAATGTAATAATTAGAGATGTTCGAGAAAAATTAGCATCTGATAGTAAAGCATCAGTAGCTGATATGTACTGGACACGTAAAAAATAGTCCATATATGTATAACTTTGGTAAGTCTGTGTATTCTATTGTACGTCGGGTGTTGTAGCATTTAGTGTTGTCAGTAATTGATATATTTCACTGAAAGCCTACTATTGCTAGTTGTTGCGAGGGTTTTACGAGTGTATTTCCATTGCATTGTCCGCTGTAACGAAAAATTATAATTTACGGCGAACCTGTTATAAATCTGTCAACTAATACCGTAGATTTTGTGTCGTACAAATATGATATTTTTAACCTTAAATCCCGTAGAGTGGTATATTCAATAGAGTTGACAATAACTTATAAGTGTAATATTACGTATTGTGATATTTCAAGCCCCTTCCCGTTTGGCGAGTCATCCCTGACAAGCAACTAAAGATAACTAAAGATGTGCTGGATCGTTAACAATACTGATAGTTAGGTTAAGTTCGCGGAACGGATACGGACTCAGATGTCCTACACATCACTATATACAACAAATTATTTAGCAACACACAGCCATTGATGGTGGTTAGTAAACTTGACTGCCTCTATGGGTCCCTGGCCTGAATCCCGGACGGGTAGGAAGATAATTATTTTGCAGATATACTTATAGATTTATACTCGATTTGTGAATATTGAATTGCGAAGTTTTCTACGATGGCCAAGGGAATCCTAGTTAGGGGGTGTATGTAAGGGGGTAAGTGTACAAGAGTTTATTAATTCGCACCACACACGCACAACCCGCGGGCCTCGTTCGTAACGGTCGGCATAGCAATTATTGAGACACAAGCACGGGCCCGTGTAATCACATGCTTTATTCGTTCAATATCGGCCGGCCCGCGGCGTCAGGTGAACGATCAACAACTCGAACAATACTGACTCACTCGATACGCGCCGGCTTTCTCCGCGTTTGTTTCTTGTTTTGTTGCGATAAATCTTCGGCTACTGTTGCGCGCTGCTCCTCTTTTAAATGAGTTTGTGACCTCAACAGAATCACATAAGTTAAAACCTCAATGAATCCACATAAAGAAATTAAAAACATTAACATAAACTAGAAAAGAAAAGCGAATAGGTACCGTGTACCTAGTTAATATTGCAGTCTTAGTTCATGGGGTTATGGTGGACCAAAAGTTCTTAGGATTTCCCAGTTTGATTATAGAACTAATTACTCAATCCTGTTGTAAAATGTGTTTTGGAGAGTCCCAAACGATTGGACAAACAATATAGTTATGTACCAACATATAGCACTCAGACTTTTCTCGCAGTCGCTGCGGTACCCAAGCAGATAGATACTTACCTATACTACCTACAATATGCCATTGCAACATGGGCGTGTCGTAAGTAATGCAAGTAATTTGGTGGCGTCATATATTTCACCCAGATGTAGAATGTAGAATGCAGATTGTCCAGATAGTACTCCTTAGTTTCTGCGCTTCCATTATTATTTCCCGCTGTGCAGTCACCAATAATTCAACAGCAATAATCTAGTAAAGATAATAAACCACAAGGCATTTAGCCACAGGATCGCGGTGGGCAGTGTTGATGTAACCTTAAGTTGTTCAAATACAATAAATATCAGGCCAGAATGCAGTCGCGACGCATTATGCAGCGTTTATTGAAGGCGATAAACTTGATCCAGGCTTATAAATCAAACGGACACCTGCAATCACCTCCATTTAAATTACATTTTGATTACTATTTTAATACCAGACTGCTCCAATTCCAATATATTTAATTGTAAAACCGTTTTCCTCGTGACCATTTTTATGCTACACTTTGCCAGAGTCTATCGATCTCAGCCTAACTGCCTCATGGGTCTGGAGTCGCAATAATGTCTTCGAAATTTAAGGTCCTAGATTTGGATACAGCCAAAGTAATACCTATTGGATTTTTCTGACTTGAAATTCTCAGTAGTTACCTCAAAGTTAGAATTTGTGTCTTGTGCCTGGTAACAGGCTCATCACCTATAACATAGAACCTCAATGTAAATGCTGA
The DNA here is from genome assembly GCA_944567765.1 of Carterocephalus palaemon. Taxonomy (NCBI): domain Eukaryota; kingdom Metazoa; phylum Arthropoda; class Insecta; order Lepidoptera; family Hesperiidae; genus Carterocephalus; species Carterocephalus palaemon. Next base: position 14,607,941 of record OX155643.1, read on the forward strand.
AAATTACAAAAAAATAACGCATATTCGTGCCATTAAAACATAAATACCACCTATTAATATCGGTAAATATCCTATAGGTAGCGCTCTTATATCCTGAACTATTAAACCATCAAGTTGTAAGGTGATTTATATGCCATTTAGTTCTTGCGATATCCACCTACACGGCTTTTGATAGGAAAAACCTTTCATTGAATGAAATTGAGCTCTCATTATTGCTCTATCCCTCTATCTTACTTCTGTCAAGTCAAGTCCAAAAAAAGCTATGTTCATTTTAAGATTTACCAACGTGTAGTGAAAATTAAAAAGACCAGGCCAGCAATGTCCCCAGCAAACAGTTTGATGTGAGAATTTTTAATGCGTAATTTAGGTACAAGGGTCTAGTTATTAATTACACATTTATAATAATTATACATACATGTATATCATTTTTATAATAATATGTAAACGCAATTGTAGCTTGTTGAACGAGGTAAATTGTTCAGTGTATAAATAAAAGTATTACTTAGATACGCCTCTCCAGTGCCTCACAGAGCACGTTTACATCGTACTACCATTCACAGTTGGAACTAAGCCGGCTCAACAAAGTATTAATAAATATCACAACTCTGGAGGGCCTCCCATACAAAGCGTTAAGCAGCGTTCAACAGAATAATTTCCCTGTCAGTTGATCGGCCACGTTGTAAATATTTCATTCATCATACTTTAATCGAAATAAGATCACAAGCTATCCTGTACCTACATCGAGATTATTGAATGGAGAGCGAGATAGCGCATTCGCGACTGACTGAGATGGGAATAAGATTACTGTGACGTAGGGCTGCCACGCAACTTATTTGTTGTATAATTATTTAAATTGACAATATTTTTTAGTTGTGTTAGGATAATTATACCACTTTTCTTATATAAATGCGTTGAAATTTTATGTATTAGTTCAGTTCCGATGGCAATGCATTTTTAATTAAATTCTGTCATTTTTTTTAACTGACTACATTAGAATAAGAGAGATTAGATTTATTTTACTAAAATGTATGATAATAAAATTTATTTACTATTAATATTATTTCTCTCTTCTAACCTAATGCTGTGCCTACACAGTCGATGAATAAAATATGTTCAATATAATGACAGCAACAAATAAAGTCTATTTTGAGTTATTTTCGATGTATGTGTTTACGTTTTTTGTCACAGATGTCATTTCGGATAGGGCACATAAGATGTCTGCATGCTCGTATGCTATCATATATTTATGACAAAAAAAATGTGCCAATGAGTATATGGAGTGACAACCCTAGTGCGCCATTTGATTTCTTTTCAAGATCGATACACAATAAATCTCTGTTTCTTTTTTCTTGCTCGTCTGTCCGATAAGTACTCTCGACGGTTGAAAAGACAGCTCGCTGCTACTGGGTTTTGGGTTCGATTTCTGTTACTTTATTTATGGTTGTTTGTGGAATTTATCGTCACTTCGTTTTATGGCGCGGATTTCGATGAATTGTATTAATATCAATGCAGACAGTTTTTGTTTCAGCTGACTCGATAGGGTTGCGTATTGAATCAAGCCACCCAGGATAATACACAGACGAGATAATACTATACGGTCTTTGAACATTTTAGAAGATTCAAAATATCTTTGAATTACAAAAGAAACAAACACACTTACACACAATTTAATTAAAGATAGACTTAATTTTACACAAAAAGCAATCGAGGAAATCTAAATCCTTATAATCTGCTTCATATATTTATCATTCAAGTTAATATGTATGAAAAATAATTGAGCATATAGTGTGCCCAAAGCTGTGATTGAAAACCAGGAACCGAGCAGTAACAGGAGAGTCTTTTAAAGTAATTGTAATCTCATGATTTGAATGCAAAATCAATAGACGCAGTTTTACTCGGTGCGGACAGCCCATACGTCGAGTGCGTGCGCTGACTAGATATAGGAATTATAAAGTCACACCTCGACTCGTCCTACCTTCCCATGCGCATGCGCAGACCACATTATCGTGCCGTGATCGTGACCCACCCAATGGACGTTATTCTAACGTTCGTGAACTCCACTAAGTCACAATAATTATATCGGATCAAACTAAACTGCTTTGTTTTATAGCACTGCTGTTTGTTGGGTGTTTTTGCTTCTTTTATTATGTCTGTAGAAAAACTGGTAAGTGAGAACAGTCTAACTTACTTACATGACAAGGTTACCTAATGTGTTATGTACCAAATGACACCAAATGTACGCTTTTAAATTAGGAGTGGCAACACTGAACACTGGCGCAAAGACGTCACAAAATCAGCTGTGCTGAATTTAATTAAATAATTTTAATATTAACGTGTAAATTACAATAATTTTGCTTTAAATGTGTTACCTACTTCCTTGAGACATCAATTAAAGTGCCAAGAAACAAGGATATATGTGGTGAAATACTTAATTGTATACCGACAACGACGACTATTCGTTGTAACCATTTTGTAACTGTCAAGTTTAAATTCTTCGCAATAATTAATTGGATTTTCATCGGCGTAAACCTGGGGAGTATTGCTTACTTGATTAAATACTACACATACACTAATTATTACAGTCCATTGTTACTTTACACTGTCTCACAAGTGTGAGAAACGTTCATAATCACACATTGGTGCCTTTTGACTCTTTTTACTTGACGAACAGTGGAAGTAAAATTGAAGACAAATAAATAGCCACAGACACATTTAAAACACTAAACACTGCACAATATAACGTGGTTAACCTGCTTTTTGTTACCACCAAACTGTTACAAGTAATATCTTGGTATCTAGTTACTAGTTAGTGTAAATTGTCCTTTAATCTAGCTGACCTGGTTAATTCTTTACATTTGTACATTAAGTGTAGGTCATATAGTACCTAAATAAGGTACAATACAGGTACACAATAAATTCACACAGGAAATTTGTTTGTGGTAAATAGTCAAGTTAAGCTGCTCACATATTTCACCTGTTCTGTAGGTAACAACAATGAACACACGCAGCACTACGGCTCGTCAGCTGGAAAGCCAACTCCAGGTCGCGCTCCAAGAGCTTAGCGTGTACAAGAAGCAGTGCCAGCAATTGGTAAAAGAGAGGGAAGATAGTGAATTAGAAATTATAGAAATTATTAAGAAAAACAGTTCAATCAAAAATGATATGGTTGAGCTACATGCGCAGCTCCAGGAGACTCGAGAAGAACGGGACCGTCTCAAACGGCAGTCGAGGGACTTTGACCAGTGCTGTACTGAATATGATAGTAATTTAAAAACAATAGCCCTGCTCCGTTCACAACTCGCGAGTGCCCTGGAGCGCGTCGAACAATTCGAACAAGAGGCATCAAAGACCTCATCACAATGTACGCAAAGTTTATATATGGAATTAATGAATGCACCTGGCACCTCTTCAGCGTCAAGCCAACCTGTTACCATTGACTTAACCGCCGACGACTCAACAGCGTGTGTAACGCCAGCGAGGGTCAGCCTCAGTAGCAGAAATAAACTTAAAAAATATGTTAAGTTGCAAAACTTCATTAAGAAGACTAGGAAATTAGTTAAAAAGGACAATGTGATAAAAAATCATGGGTATTTATGTAAAAAATATAAGAAAGTGGTGCAGGAATGTCAAAAGTCGAATTTAGACCTTGAATCAATTAGGCAAACATATGAAGCTGAAATCAGCACATTAAATTTAAAAATTAGTAACCTAAGTTGTTCGCTTAGCGAGTTGACAGAAAAATACAATTCTGCCCGAAGGGAAATCAGTGATTATGAATCGGCCTTGGATGAACTCCTTCAGCTTTCCAAATACAATGAGGAGCGCTTCGAATCTCTTGTACACCATCAAGAATGTCAACGCTCTAACATAGTTCATACAAAGCCTTCATGTGTAATAAAACAGAAAACTGATGTCAGCTCCGTAGTCCCTAAGTCTATACCCAAACACAATGTATTAATGTATAGTGACGAGTTAGGTAAAAATATGGGTACAAAATTATATCATCTGACAGGATACCCAATCTGCAACTATTGTATGCCAGGTGCAACTGTAAGAGAAATAATGGATAAGGTACTAAACTGTACATATGACCCCACCACAGTCTTAATATTGCTCTTTGGTAGTAGGGGCAACGTTAAGCAACGCCAGCTGGCATATTATTTAGAAAAATTACAAGCCCTTAAGGTAAAGCAAATTATCATGTTCACACTACCATATATTAAGGGTGACTACCATGAGAATAGAATAAGAAATAAATTAAATCTACTGCTTTATAATAATATAGGAAATAATAATGTGACATGTCTTAATAATACTGACATTTTATTTAATTTAATTGATATTAATAGTATATTTAAAAATGACTTTTTTTTGACTAGACATGATAGATTGCATCTATCAAATATATTTTTTACACAGTTAGCAAAATTGCTATCTTATTATTTACAATTTGACATAAAAAATTATTTATGTAATTTGACCACTGCTTCTATTGAGCAGCATAATATACTGACATTATGTAGTAATACATGTAGTACTACTACAAATCTTATGACAAGTTTGGGCGCTACCCAAAGCAATTTAAATTAAAAAATACGACAACAGAGGCATCGGTCTCTCGCGATCATTTATGTAGTAACAACCACCTGTCAAGCTTAGTATTAAAAGATAAAAATTGTTTAAACTTGGTGCATCAAAACATGCAAGGCTTACTAGGCAAAGAACACGAGTTAGAACTTTTTTTAGGAAATTATAATATTGATGTAATTTGCATTACAGAGCATTGGCTGAAAGATTGCCAAATTGTTTTCAATTTTGCCAAGCACCAAGTTGCGAGTTCGTTCAGTAGGAAGACAGCGATACACGGTGGCTCTTTAATCATTTTAAAAAAGGACCTGACATTTAAGGTCCGTAAAGACATTGTGAGCCTTTCCATTGAACGAACTATAGAGATAGCCTGTGTAGAGTTAACGCATTGTATTATAGTAAGTATCTATAGACCACCTAGTGCATGTTATGAAGAATTTGAATTAGTTTTGGAACAATTATTATTAAAAGTATCAGGAAAAAAAGACAAGGACATAATAGTGTGTGGAGATTTTAATATTAATTTATTGGACAATACATCTTTAAGTGTTAAATTTCTATCTTTATTCAAATGTAATAATCTTATTAACCAGTTCTTAGAACCAACTCGAATAACAGATACCACAGCAACATGTATTGATAACATTTTCACAGATGGAACACCTGTCTACTCGGGTATTATCCATAAACTCAGTTCTGATCACAGTGGTCAGTTGGTTTCTTTTAAGTATAATAAGGATAAACAGGTTAGTAAGAGCAGTGTGGTCGTTCCTGTGACTAAAAAACGAATGGAGAGGTTTAGAAACATGATTACGGACCGGATTACAATACCATTGAATGAAACTGTAAATGAGCAATATAGTTTATTATGTTTTCATATAAATAACGCCTATAAATCTGTATTTACTGCAAAAAAAATCTCTCCAAAGAATTGTAAATCGTTCAATGATTGGGCGACTACGGGAATCTTTAGAAGTAGGCAAAAGTTATATGACCTTTTACATGAGAAGTCATATAATACAAGTAAAGCCTTTAGCGACTATGTAAGAAATTACTCTAAAATATTTAAGGTAGTATGTTCCACGGCCAAGTCGATTCACATAAGAAACAAGATTAGAAATAGCTGTAATAAAATTAAAATGACTTGGAATATTATTAATGCGGAAACTGGAAGAGTCAGAAAACGCGATGGTGTCAGTGAGCTTTTCATTGACAATTCTTATATTAAAACCGATAAACAGATAGCATCAGCATTTGAAAAGTACTTTGCTGACGTTCCAGTTTTAACCACTAAATCACTGAGGTCTTCTCCCGACGTCGCCGAATCGTTGCTCAAGAAAAATGTAAATGCATGCAAGGGTATTTTTTCTTTCCGACCCACAGACGCCAATGAAATTATCAAAATGTTTAAATCATTAGAAATTAAGAACACCACAGATCTTTGGGGTATATCGGTTAAACTTATAAGTACAATTATAGATGTAATAGCACCCCACCTAGCTTTAATATTTAACAACTGTATTAAAAGTGGAGAGTTTCCTGACCTAATGAAGCAAAGCAAAGTAATACCTTTATTCAAGTCCGGAAATAGCACAGATCCAACTAACTATAGGCCGATTTCCATTTTACCGGCTTGTAGTAAGATATTTGAGAAAATAATTCTCCAGCAACTTCTTAGCTACTTTACAAGTAATAAACTCCTACATAACAAACAGTTTGGCTTCACAAAAGGCCGTTCAACAACTGATGCGGGAGTTGAATTATTTACTGATATTGTCAATGCTTGGGAGAATTCATTGGATGCTCTGGGCATATTCTGTGATTTGTCCAAGGCATTTGATTGTGTACAGCATGAAACCTTAATCAGGAAACTCAATCACTATGGCATTAAAAATACCGCGCTGAATCTTCTGATTTCTTATCTCAGCGAAAGAACTCAGAAAGTCGAAGTAAGCGGTACAAGATCGTCTGGGTCTTTAGTACAGATGGGGGTCCCACAAGGATCGATTCTGGGTCCGTTCCTGTTTTTAATATATATTAACGATCTACCTTATATGGTAGAGAATAATAACGAGATTGTATTGTTTGCAGATGACACCTCATTAATTTTCAAATTAAACAGGCAACAAACTAACTATGACGATGTAAACAATGCTCTCTCTGAAGTTGTGCATTGGTTTAGCGTAAATAACCTACTCTTAAATAGCAATAAAACCAATTGCATAAAATTTTCAGCACCTAATGTGAAACAAGTAGATAAGCAACCGGAACTAAATGGTGAAAAACTGAACTTAGTTAGCTCGACTGTTTTCCTTGGAATCACCATTGATGCGAAGTTGCAGTGGGGACCCCATATCTGTCGACTGGCGGATAGACTAAGTTCTGCAGCTTACGCGGTTAAAAGGATACGCTGTTTGGCGGATGTCGATACCGCTAGATTGGTATATTTTAGTTACTTTCACAGTGTAATGTCCTATGGCATTTTACTCTGGGGTAATGCAGCTGATGCTAATATTATTTTTATTTTGCAGAAGAGGGCTATCCGTTATATATACAAAATGAAAAGTAGAGACTCCCTTAGAGAAAAATTTAAGGAAATAAACATCCTAACCCTTGCATCGCAGTACATCTATGAGAATATTATGTATATTCGTAAAAATAGGCATCAGTTTGTAAGTCGTAGTGACCTAAATGCCTTACGCAATGTAACACTAAGGAACGGCCACAAATTAGCGTTTCCTAAATGCCGGCTTAGTAAGAAAAGTCGTTCCTTCATAGAAATGTCTATTCTAATATTCAATAAAGTCCCGGCTGCGGTTCAGTCTCTGCCTTTACAAAGGTTTAAAAAAACCATCAAACAAACATTATGTCGAAAAGCTTATTATAATATTCAGGAGTATTTGGATGATATAAAGGCATGGGACTGTATTAAACTCTGACAGGCTATCACTATGCTTCTGTATTAATTATACTAAAAATTGTAAGCAGGTGGCATATGGGGTGATTCTTGGCATACACGATTGGCTGTCTCGTGTCTGACTTAATCATGTCATGGTCATACTGTGCATTTTTCTGTAAAAATTAATTTGAATTTTAAAAGAGTACCGAGAGTTTTTTCCTCCGGCTTTTTTCTCTCTCGGCCTACACTAGGGCATAGGATAAGAATATTGTAAATTCTTCCTAAAGCCGATGACCATATAGATAGTCTATCGTGACTTAGAGCTTAGCTTAGTGGTAGGTAATTATTGTAAATTTATCTTAAGGCAAGTTAGACACCTGTGTAGGATTAGCTATTCATTCAATAATCAATAGCTAATCCTTTGCCTTATATAGATCAAGTAGTTTTTAGTTAGGTACCTAGACTTTCGTTAAGCGTGTCTAATCACCTCATAGCGAAATAAATTATTTGACTTTGACTTTGACTTTGACTTACCTACTGTTCTCTTGTAATACCCACTTCCCGTTAATTTTATATTATTATATTATTAGTTTCAATTATTATTTGAAAAAAGAATTGGGTCGTTCTTTTATTAGTGCTAGGTTCGTTTCAATCCTTGTTGTAGTTGCAATTATAATTAACTAGTGGACGCCCGCAGCTTCGCTGGCGTCGATTAGATGTAACAAATGATTCGTTTATAGTTCCAGTTTTTTTCAAAGAAATAACCGGAAAAACTGCTGGACAAGTTAGGTATAAGTTATCGCGGACTTTTATTTAGACTGAGTAAAGATATTTTTGTAGAACATAGTAATAACATATTAGTACGTTTTAACAACCAAATACCCAAAACATCTCTCCTTCTTTAGGTATAATATAAGCATGTGTAGATTTACTAGATGATGAATAACTCAATTCAGATTACACCATACACCGGGAACAAATCCAAACTCCCAGCTTCTGGGAATATCAAGTTAGAAAAATCCAATAACACTCTAAGCCCGACCCAGGAATCAAACCCAGTACGTCTTGCTTAGCAGTAACGGTTGCGACCGAAGATTGGTATAATACCAATCTTTTTATTCCTCAACCCTTGTCTTTAAATTAACTTGATTCCTTTTGCTACTCAAATATGATCGCTTTTGACCACTTACCATCAGATGGCCCGTACGACTGTTTGTCCGTCAATATTATATAAAAAAAGTCAGTTTGTTTGTATGTTCTTATATTAACAGAAGGTAAGCCCTACTCTACAAGCAATAAGGCATAATCGCACCAAGAAACTTGTAATATTAGCTGCGATAAACTCACGAAAGGTATTGTGAATGCGGCCATCGGAGCCGACTTGAATTATTTAATTTAACATTATTTACTCATTGGAAGTGCAAATTATACGTTGTCATTACGTTCGATATATCATCCAATGATCTGTTGTTTATTCATAGAATCCATTACGCACGCCCCGATCGAATTAAACGTTATGAGACCTCACATCGACTGTTATGATTTATTTAATTGTCCCGCGGCCAACTCTCTCCGAATATTTTAAAGTTATTAACTCTTGTTTTTCGCGACCAGTTTTTTGTTTTCTATATCTATACTATACCTACACATATAACTGGTGAAATGTGGATGAAATGTACACTTCTGCCTACCCTTTGGGTTAAATACAGGCGTAGCATCTTGTTATAATATATCAATCGTTGGGGATCAAAAAGGAGAATGATGGTCTTGTCTGAAGATGACGCTTGAATACTTTAAAGGACAATTAATTTCCAGTTACGATTTAAAAAGGTAGTTGAGGTGGTCTCAATACGTTCGTTATGTCGATTCGACTATTAGGTATAAGTTGTGACCTCGACCAAGAAAGCTTAACTTTGTTATTAAGAAACTATGAAACCAAGCCAAGACGATATAAAAGCTCCTCGAACGAGGCACTTGCTTACGTAATCGATTTTACTCCCAGTCTCTTAAGGTAGCATTCTAAGCGACTGCGACTCGCGACTTCGGCCAGGTGGTCACGGTCGCAACATTAGGCGCGACTGAGTAGCGAAACATAAATTCTGCAATAAAGTCCTGATCGTTGCCTTGTCGAAGACCTTCGGATGGCTTGAGAACATTCGACCATTGGAGCAGCGGGTTGGAGTATGCAGCTTAACTTAGCTTTTTAATTATCAAAATGGCGTCTCCGTCTTACAAACAGACCACATCTGGAACGATAACATCGCACATACTATCAACACATAAGATTCAGTAGCTTCCTCGTCGCAAGCAGCAGTTGGACGGCTCGGTCGCAGTCGCAGTCGCAGTCGCAGTCGCAGTCGCAGTCGCAGTCGCAGTCGCAGTCACAGTCGCAGTCGCAGTCGCAGTCGCAGTCGCAGTCGCAGTCGCAGTCGCTGTTAACAAAAACCCACCTGAACCATAAGCCAAACGTCCAGTTTGCCGTGAAGAAAGTGATTGATGGCACGATAGCCGATACCCGATAGCGAGTGCCGCGTAAACGCGTGCCTGCAATTACCGCCATTAAATTAATTGCGCGCCCGTGACGAAACGGAGAGAGCCGAAACTAATTCCCTTTTAAATTGTACGCAAAGCTACATGTTACATACTCGGTGTCTGCTATAGGTGAAGTCCTCGGAAAGTATCAATCTTCTTCGATCTTCCATACCTACCGCAGCATATCCACATTATATTAATGTGTGCGTTTATACATATTAATATGCATAGATGTGTGTATCATCCAGATAAATGTGTATCTCTAAATCTGTGTGAACTGAAACCTTGCAGATTCAACTCTGTCCTATAACCTGGATTTAATTTACATTGGTTTGTGGCCTTATAAATCTTAAAAAAATATTGCTCCACCTGGTTTCAAGAGAACAGTGTTGACGATCTCACTGAAACCGAACAGAACTGATATAACGATAGCTTATTTAATGATTAAGGAAGGCCAATCTTGGCAGTTGACTTTCCAAGGATCTTCTTACACGATCTTACTTACCTTAAGCTTTGCTGGTAATACCATTAGTATTGTATCTCAGTAAGTCTAAAATTCACCTTTGTTACTTTCGCGCGAGGTTTCGTGCATTTTTTCTCTCTTTGGAAGCTCTTAGCGTTATCTGCGGATCGCTACGTGCTAATTACCAAGCCGGCCACGGCCGTGCGGGAGCGGACGTCTATATCTGCGTCGTGACCGATGCGAGATCGCGACGCCTGCGACCACTCTCCGCTACCCACTACCGGCTGCCCACTGCCCACTACCCACTACCGGCTACCCGCTGCCGCCTACCCGCTGCCGGTAGATGATGGCCTCGCGATTCGCGTGAAAAATGCTCGCTGAGGCACTGGGGAAATTAGTGGCTTAATCGGGGTTAGTCCTAAATAGGCAGTTAGACGAAGAGTCACCGACGGGGTGACTGGAGCAATTGCCCGGATAGAAGGACCATCCTTACATCTGAATTCCCTCACGCAGGAGCGCTCACAGCGCCGCGGAAGAGGAGGAAAGGCTTCGTTCGACGAAGAGTTAAAGCAATGTTGTCACTATAAGAGTTAAACTACATGCAGTGTCTACCATGGTATAATAATCGATTACTTAACATGAAGTTAGAAGAATATTACTAAGAATGAGGCTCATGCTTACCTAATGGTCTTGGTAAAGTGTGTTACGGTAATCAAGAGGCATGGAAAATTTCGATTTTCTAGGAGTTGGTAAGTTGGTATTGCATAATAAACAGACTTGAAAACCACCACCACAACCTTTTTTTGTCCCACTGTTGGGCACAGGTATCCTCTCGGAATGTGAGGGGTTAGGCCATAGTCGAAATTGCTGACCAAGTGCGAATCTTTCGGGCATACAGGTTTGCCACGATGTGTCCTTACTTAGAAAAGTCATCGGTGTGTGCCGCTCGAATTTGGACTCACCCAGTGATAGGTGAGTTCGATAGCCACTGAGCTCTCGCCGCTACATACAAACATTGCAAGTTAAATTCATTTAAAAGGTTGTATCTATAGATCGTATCGTGCAGCGATCGCAGAACAACATCATAACCTGATCAATATTAAGTTAATTCGCTATCAGTCCGTTTATATATACTAAATTCCGAGACTCGTAAATCACGAATCTGACAATAATTTATTGATCGCCTGACAGATGCCTACAGGTTATACACATTTAATTACGTTTCCATTTTAATTGGCTCAGTAATTTATGTTTCGATACTAATTTGATAGGATTTGACAAAAAATACGACGTATTTCTGGCCTAATTAAATAAAATTAATGTTCAAAATACATATTACATTAATTTAACATAAATTGAATCTATAATTTCATTTTTGACACGTATAAAAATATTGTTGAGATTTTAAATAATGAGGTATTTAACCTGTTGGAGTATATATGGCTGCATATAACAGATTTTTACATTTAGGTAATAATATATTATAATATATACTAATATATACTAATATATATAATAATATATACTAAACATTTTGCCGTAGCGCTTCCAGGCAGGGTGAATATTTTTCTGCTTAGACAAAAAGTAGTCAAAGCCTAGGTTAATTTTTTTCAAAAACACACATACGTAAAATATGTAGTATTACTGTATATAACTGATAATGTTTAGTAACTAGAAAAAGCTTTAGCATGTATGTATAAACAAAAATACTTAAAGAATAACATTGTTGCACCGACTTTATGTCCCCGGAATTCGATTTGAGCTAACGCGTTCCATTAAGGCTGCGCCAGTCGCGAGACGCATTGCCATACACACATAGCAAACTAACAGTCAAGTATACAAAATTGGTAAAGAGTTACTTACACATAGAAAAAACCCAGTATCAATTAAAGAAAATTGATAAGGGGGAAATTGTAAACATTGGTTATAACCAATGACCAATGATATATCATTACAATAATATTATTATATTTTACATTAGAAGATTGGACACTAAAATACGCTGGCAATGGACCACTGTTGGGGTGTAGCCTGTTGACTTGGTTTATTTATTAGAATATAAAGATTTATTTTATTTCAACATCACTTTCGGTAAGATTAGTTGTGCAGACGTGCGTTTAGTGATGGCCTGTGACTGGGATTTATTGTCGATTAATATAATAAGTTTGGGTTTCTTACTGTGATAATAACCTATTTAGAAAATAAATAAATGGCCAATAAATTATTTATACCTGTATCTATATTTTTATCCAGTTAACTAGCTGCTGTTGTGGCCTGCGTACTCTTAAGCCAGCGCAGATAAACATTCCAAGCTAATCCCATTCCTCACGGCAAGGTCGGCGGCACGGCGCATGGCGGCAGCGGCGCGCTCTTATTACGAGCTACAAGAGAAACGCATTTGAGCGCCGGTAGCCGTGTGTTCCGATAGCCGCTTATCTAGCGCCGGCCTACACGAGATCGCGAGATAAGCAGGTGGCATGTGGGAGGACTTCATATCCTGCGCCCTGGCTGGGACCAAATTGGATCACTCGGCTGTGCAGCGTGCAGGGAAAACTTGCGCAGAACCTTTATTCATTGGGGGTTCATTCATGCTCCCGTGTTGTAGTTATGTTGAACGCTGTTCTGATGAAACCGTCGTAATTATATCCTTGTTGCTTACATAAGTACGAAACTACATAGGCACAAGAGGTTCAGAAAATAAAAGTACTTTACCTAGGTACGAAACTCTACGTGGCACATGAGGTTGGAAAAAAAATCTGATTTCACAAATATAGACCACCACGTTAGTCTACGACGATTTTGTTCTGCGACCAGAGACGTCTGTGACTCATTTGGATCATTGTGCAGTGGAACCAGTCAAAACATGACTCGTTAGCATGTATTTTCCTTATTGTTGGCCACTCTTCCTTATTAACTGGAAGTGTTGGTTGATGACCATATGCTTAGCCGAAAATCAATTTAAACATTAGTTTGTATGTAGTTAGACCGATGGAGCAACCGGTGAAAAAAAAAATACAAATGTTAATTGTCCAATTTCATATTATGTATTCAAATTAATTTAACTTCATAGTGCAGAGGATACATTCTTGAAAGTAATGCGTACGTACTACATGAGTATTTTAACATTTGTTGTATTTTTTTTTTCTGCTTGTACTGACGAAGGCGAAGTGACATTATTGATTTTGTGATACTTATTATGAGTTGTCGAATAAATCTGAAGGGACTACTTTCCGTTCGCAAAATTAACAAAATCAGTTGAATATAATACAACAAAAGTTTCATCTTGTACATTTACAAAATGGCCAACATGAAATGCCGCCAACACATACCACTGTAGATACGCATTACGTCATTAAATTCAAGCATCGTCACTCGCTCTGGCACCATCCTAGAACAGATAGATGCAGGCAAAGCGTGTTTATCTACGATCATAGCTCCTAGACCTGGCTCGGGTACCAGGCATATATGAGGCAGCAAGAGGCGAGTCGAGTTGAAGTAAAAACGCAGTTGCAAGTACGAGTAAGTACTACGCGATCTTAATGAGAGTGGACAAACTGGATGGCCAAGGGCCTCGTCGATGGAATTGTAAGGATAAGACTTCGAGTTTTCAAGTGATTATTTCAAGTGAATAACCACATGATAATAATTTACATAACTTAGGTAAGTAAGGTATTTGTGACTTTGTTAAAATTTTACAAACTAAACTAAACGGGTATTGGCCTTTCAATTTTTGCAGAGTAATTTTTTATGTGGCGTATAAGTGTGTAAGCTTTAATTTATAATTGCTTATCAAACAAATCGAACCTCTATACCTACCTCTAACCTACTATACGAGAATGTTTGATATTAATCTTCAAAGGCAGAATGGAATGTCCACATGACTTCCAGCAGCCATCATAACACGCGCCCTATAAGGCAGTGGTATCATTACGAGCCGGCCAGCTCCCAGCGCCGCTGCGCGCCTGGTATCCGACGGCCACTGTTGTTTTTACCCACCTTATGTTTGTGTTGCTATTGAGATCATGTCTAGCTCAACAATCCCATCACCATTTAACATTCAACCTTACGCATCAGCTAATATGACTCAAAATAAGATAGCAGGGTTAAAGAATGTGGTAGATGTTGAATGGTGGGTGCAGATATTTCATTCACGTCTAGAGCTTTATTGGTATTTGGTATATGGCTTAACTGAACGTGCATGCATGCTCGTATTAACCGCGGAAGGCGCAACCTACTTCCCGCACCCATCAGGTTTATGATGGATGTGAGGGGGACTGTGCGAATAGTAAGGAGATGGATGTGTGATATCGTGATAATGATAACTTTTTGTTGAGATACTGCGATTATTATGGCGTACGGTCAATGAGACCGCAGGATAAAAGTATATCCTCGTTTATGATAAGATAAATAAAGTAAGTTCTAACACAGCATACATATTTAGATGTAGCATTACTATTATCTTGAAACATAACTTAGAAATCTTGAAACATAACTTTTTACCTGCTCCTACTTGTAAAAGAGACTTATATCTCGTAAACTATCATTGAATTTTTTTTATTATTGATTTGTTAGTTTTAGAACAATAATTTTGGATTTTGTGAAGCACACACATTTTGCATAAATTTTATGTAATAATTAGATTAGAAGAGAATTAGAAGAGAATAAAAATTAATTTAAGACAGATAAGTTCACTTTGCTATAAAACTATTACGCTAACCGGCTACCTGCAGCTACCGGAGACATTACGCGCTTATAGCGAGTGGCCGGCCTGCCTTATTGGAAGGATTAATCTTCGGACCGAAGATAGTAATCATGGTTATTACGGGTAGGGGGAACTTACAAAAGTACGGTGGGTGCTTATTATTGCACGGAACTATAGCATAGGATATTATCAGCGTTTAATTACCTGTATGTAGGTAAGTACATTAATCTTATTCTACCTAACCTGAGGATTACTACCTAACCAGTTCTGATGGGTAAGTCTAACATAATCATGTCTACAAAACTACGTCTTCGGAGGCCTACGTCCATCAGAGGACTGACCTTTTAGAGATTTTTAAATTGATTTTGTGGCTGTATTCACCTCAGAGCAACTCTTGAATTTCTTGAATTCACTGAGACTGTTTATGGTCGGAAGGAGCTACGACAAGATGGTCGGAAGGAGCTACGACTAGGAGCGCACATTGTTCAGCGATAAAAAGTAAAGTGCCAACCCTATATCCAAGCCTTGGCAACCCTACGCCAACATTACCTTTAGGCCAGGGCTGCCAGGGCGTTCCGCAGCTCCAAGACTGTTTGTGGCCGGAAGGAGACGACAAGATGTTAGCTAGAAGCGCGCATTTTTCAGTGATGAAAAATTAAAGTGTCAACCCTATGTCCAAGCATTGGCAACCCTACGCCAAGATTACCTTCAGGTCTGGGCGTACCACAGCTCCCGTAATACTCGAGTCCGCGCCCGGTAGCAGCGTCGTCGGCAAATTGCTCTAATCACCTGTTTAGTGTCAATCTGTACTGAGACGTGGCTGCTACCGAATTGATCTGTCCCCGGTTGTAAAGTCTCGCTTTGATAGAATACTTGAATTAGTTCTCCACTTGGACCGGGGTTTTTATTGCCTAGAGAAGTAATTGATTTCGTAATTACCAGTAAGTTAATTGATAGATCACTATCAGTGATGTACACCCGAATTTACCATAATTATGATCTTTATTTTAAAAGCTTTTATTTAACTTCACTCGTATGTATGTACCTATGTATGTCCTGGAATCTTGCAACCAATATTTCACCCACTTCCACTGAAGCTATCGAGCTGAAATTTGGCACACATAGTTGGTTCCGATGACAATGCATGAAAATAAATAAAAATAATAATAAAAAAAGGGTTTTAAAAAAAAATTAATTGTAATTATAGTTCAATCCCACCTTTTGGAAAGTTGTAAAGAAGAAGTACTCTCCTAGGTTACTATAGTGACGGAGGCGGCATGTTTGAACACGTTTTGAACAAGTAAGATAGTAGAGCTCCTTATTGGACGGCCGCGCCGCGCTACTGGTCGGTTGACAATAAATTGGAAACGCCACATCACGACCCGATAAGATAATCAACATTACTTTCTAAATGCACTTTTAATAGACCCCAAATATCGGTAGCCCGTTATTTTATCGGGCATGTCAGAGGTTGTATTTATTGGCTCCTCCGGTAGCCGGCCGTCGGTATAATAATTAGGCACATGTTAACGCAACAGATTGGTCCGACGAATCTCTAACGAGACAGCCGAGTGCGGGCGGTTCCTTTAAGCCCGATAAGTATATTCATACGTCCCGTCCTGCTCCTTTTGTACCACGTTACATGCGACACGGAATAAATTAAGCTACCGTATTTGAAGGCTGCGGCGGGTGTGATACGGAGAGGATTTTTATTCTTAGCCGCAGATAAGCTAAAATCGCAAATAAGATGAATTAAAAATAAATAGGGAATGCCAAACTGACGGCAGTTGATTAACGATTTTTGTTCTGGTTTCTTTTTTTAAATGTTTAGAGTAGGAACAGTAGTCATAAGTTAAAAATTCAAATTTAGTTGTTGTTGTACAAAAGTGTTGTCTGGGAACCATACGTAAATTCTGTGTAGGAAACTCGTGGCTATCATGACTAGGTACACTTTTCATCAAATTCATTCAATGCATACTAAAGTATGCATTTCCTATGCGAAGGAAATAAATCAATAATTCATTTTTATAGTAAAAATCGATTACTACACCAATTGATAACATTTATCGCTCGCTTGTTTATAAGAGAAATATCATGAAAGAAACCTGCATGCCCTGTATGAAGTCCACTACCCTCTTCTGGAGAACTCGGTCCGAAGTGGGCTGGCACTGAGGGCTCTGGTCTTCCTTGGAAAGCTCCTGTAGCCGTTTATCAGTAATGGTAGTTTTGTTGCCATGTCCATTGCGATGTGTAAATACTTAAGTTATCCGAAATTCTACCATTGTAAAAGTACAGATAAACTCTGCTAAAGATTTCTTTCACTTGGAAGGATTTTGAGAATGTCTTAGCCGCGATAATAAATACTAGGCGCGCAGGCTCGCTAAGTGTATTGGTTAAGACTATTGACGGAAATGGAGACTCATTAACTGGCTACTGGTCGGCCGCTCATAAACTGCGTGCGTATACAGAATGATTATTTATCGAAGGGAATTTAAAAATAAAATAACTCGGGATTGAAAGTTCAATTAAAAATCTCACTTTTAAGCTAATCTAAACACCATGAAATGATCGTATGTGATCGACCGAGTTAAGTAACAACGGGCGCGGTCGATTTGTGGGTGGGTGAGCGCTAGGGGAAATATTTCATGCGCGCTACCGTGCTTCTAAGGGCTTCTATGTATGAGTGACCCGTGCCCAACAGTGGGATGTTTATGGATTGTCACGAATCTAATCACCAAAAATATTATGTCTTCTTTGTTCTTCACCGGACAGGCCGTCTCCTCTTAGACTGGCAAAATCATTTAATATTTTTTCCCAATTGGAAAACGAATGATAACGTTTTCCAGCGTTGCATATCAAGATACTAGGGATGTTTGTAGTAATAATACACTTACTTATAAAAATAATTACAATTTCATTATTGAACATTTGTAATTAACTACACAATTAATAATATCAATATTAACACTGATGTTCTTATTAACTCTCTCAGCTAATTGGACTAACCATCTCAGTCCCTATTTGAGTCTTCTTCAAAGTCAGTCATAGTTGTCATAGGCAACGGTTGGAGCTGCAAGCTCGTTTGCTATCTGATATCCATAAAAAAACTTAGAAATCGATAAACCAGATCCTATTGCTGTCCACAGCGTGGAGGTGATGCAGTTTTGTTCGCGATATATATTATTTTAACCGTTTCCTATGGATATTCAAGCTCGGCTGCAGACTCTGGAGCACCCTGTACGCAGCGGGCTCGGATTGAGTTAAGCGCGTCCTTATCGCGCCCTAATGGCCGGCAACATGTCAATTCATCACTCGCCTCTCACGCTCCGCGCTCCAAATTATCCTTTTTCAACCATTTCGTGCCTTCCACCGTTTCAATATTATTATTTCTTTAACAAAAAAATTGACAGATTTATTTCCGAACGAAAAAATATACGTTTAATCGTAGCTCCTTGTACTGCGAAAAAACAAAGATGACCTATGAGTGAACCCAACTCAAATGGATCTGGCGAGGCTCGGGGCGGTGGAGGGCTGGACGCCGGGCTACAAGTATAGATGAATCTGCTGCTTCAATTAAAAATATTAAATTGTCTGGTGGCTTGGTTGAACGATGAAGAAGAAGCAAGTGGATGTCTTATAGAATTCTTTTTCAAATTAGAAAGGCCTTGAATCTCTTGAGGATTGCAATGATATTTTTTTCAGGTAGTTCAACGTTTTGTTTGGGATGATCAGATATGACTTATTAACATGTAGTAAGTATCTACATACAACCAGTGAACAAGGAATGTTTTTTCAGTCGCCGCCTGATGAAATAAAACTATGGAAATGCCACTTGTTTCAAAGTAAATTTTAATAGCGTCGAACGATATTACGAGTATGATATCGTCGCCTCGTCGTGCATAACTCTCTAGTGCCGGCCGGATAAGAGAACCGTGGCATATCCCCACTTATAATGGAATCCTCAATAAATCGGTGACACTTTTGTTAATTCGGGCCTCGGACGGGCATGCGCCCGCGCCGGCGCGACGTCTTAATTGTGTCGATACTGCCGGTGATTTATAATGCCCTAAACGTATTAAGGCCTTTGTCGGCGCCGCGGCTATCGGGGCTTAGGAGCGGCTTCCGCTGCCCCGCTGACTTTTTGTTCTGACAGGGTATCAGCGGTATAGTGGGGTATGTGTTTAATTAGGGCTGACTAAGTACTCCCGAAACTATAGATGAGGTCTTATTACTGAACGATTCGTGAGTGTATATATTCATATTTGAAGTTACCGGCTTACTCACGTGTGATTTAAGTCGGAAATAGTGATGTCGTCATGACAGAGCGAGCTGCGCGCGCGCCAGCCCGCAGTGTACGCCGTGCCCGCCGCGAGCGCGTTCACTCCTGAAGATGATCATCGTAATAGAACAAAATCACACGTGAGTAAGCCGGTAACTTCAACTATGAATATAGATGAGGTCAACTTACCAATAGATTCATTGCAGGATAAATATAATTTTTCAATTCGAACATTGGAATTCGCACGGGACCCACCACTCTTTCGCTGCCCCATCCTTTTATATGAAACCTGCTGCAACCCATAGATGTCCCACTGCTGGGCACGGGTCTCCCTCCCACACAGACACGAAATTTGACCACTAGCGGTCACCCATCCACAAACTGACCGCGCCCGTCGTTGCTTAACTTTCACATATAATCGACCCAAACCATTGGGCTATGGACGCTACTATATGAAGCCTTCTTGAAACCACCACGCCCGCCACGGTGCCCAGTAATCTACCGTATAATTGTCAATAGTTTTAAGGGTTCCGACCTACAAGTGCCGGTGTATTGCGAAGCTGTCCATAGATAACCAATATTAACAATATGACATTTGGCAAGCTTACGATCTTTGTATATTATGCTTTTTCGAACAGTCCTTGATGGCCACTGCCTAACGGATCGTCTCATTTTCATAAATTTTACATTTATTTACCGAACGTAATCCTATCAACGAAATTTATCGTGTCACCATTTAAATTTTTAATTACATTTGTAAATAACCAATTGATGGTAATTTTATAAGGTAGATTTAAGTGTTGATAGTATTAATTTAGTAAATATTTATGCTCATTAATTATTTATTCTTTAAGACACGCTTTATTGAAATCTTGTGTCAATACGACGATTAAAGTGTGATGATTTGAATATGATATTGGATGTAAAGGTCCCCAGGTTCTGAGCAGCTGTTCTGTGAGTAGTAACATATCAAAACAGATCGTAAGTAGTTCCCTAGACAGCGCATTTTATCTTTTTCGTAACTTCACTTTTTGCTCGAGTTACTACATGTTACGAGTTACAGTTATCCTTTATTAAAAGAAAATACATACTAACTTACTATTATTTACATGATAAATATTAGCATAATAAAGAGCAAACATTTTATACTGTTACTTTGCTTACAAAACGGCTCACGTCATGCGTTATTTATAAATAAGTATTATTAAACTAGTGGACGCCCGCAGCTTCGCTCGCATGGTATTAGGCAGACAGACATTAAATTTGAAAATCCCCGTGTATCATAGTTATCATCCCGTGATATTTTTTTTCAAGTTTTATTCAATGTACAGACACGGACTCACTACAATTTTATTATCTGATAGATTTCTTATCATTAAAATCACTATGTAAGCTTTTTCCAATCGGACTCTGATTCAATTAAATACTGATGTGGATTTCAAAATGGAAAATGATGGATGCCTAGTAAACGGGAAGACTGTCCTGCAACCAGTCTCCACTGGACTGATGACCACGACAACCCTACCCTTGTCCCACTGGTTGGCTCAGCTCTGATAATGGAAGGTTTTGGACTGATACAACACAACACCTACGTGAATTTTACTCTGGATTAATTTTATACAAGTAGCCAATAGGTACTATAAGATTTTACACGGTGTCAAAACTCCTCCTGACAAATACAAGAACCATGCACACTATCACTATAGTTAAGATGAGAGCGCAATTACGGGGCAGACGTTAAATATCTAAGTGAGTCTATATAAAACCCGTGTATAAATAAAAGGCAGCCTGCGATTTAGCTGAAGCTGTTGCCCGACGACTATGCGCCGAAAAAGGGAGCAAATAACACAGCTCGATAACAACACTCGGGAATCGATTTGGAGAGTAACCATTTAATTATTTTATCGGTAATCTTGCATCGATAGCAACGATGAATATTTGACAGAGGGTCGAGTAGGCATTACACGCCGGGGTACTTAATGCTGTAAATTAGCAGCATCGGCTGATCGGTTATCTGGAAATGTTGTGGTAAATTTATTTTATATGTCATATTCTTGACAATAGAATTTTTTTTTATTTTAATATAAGCTAGTTTTATTTGTCCTTTTTGATTTATAAGAAAAAAAAAATCAGTATTACCATAAACCTAATAAGATATTGAAATATTTTACAATTAAAATATTTACAAACGCATGTGATAAAACTGATAAAAGTAAATTAAGCAAAAGAGTTAGGTTAGGAGTCAGAATCGTTGTTTCGTTTCCATACAAATCATTGTTTGGTAAGTGGAAATCCATTGACCCGAGTAATGTATGTTTCTGCACTTCTAGCGCGCTGAGAGAGACCATCTTTGGCAGAGCAGGCAATAAGAAGAGTGGCAAGTAATCGTCGCTTAGCCGTCGCCCGGTAGCCGCGGGCGCTGCGATGTTATCGACATAACCGCCCGATTTATAAGTATCGATTATACGTATCGAGACATCGATACCGGGAGCGGTCATTTGCCGGCCGGCCACAACCGCCATTTTCGAATTAATTTTTTGCCGAAATTGTGGCGTATTGTGTAGGAATTCCTGAATTTATGTTGTTAATGTATACCTTCGATATAATGACTGAGAGAAACATTGTTTTTTTCTGAATCTTGAAAGATTTACATAATATAATAATATTTACCGATTGCTTAGGATTTCAATGTGTGAGATTAGTTATCCCATTGACTGTCTGAAACGTGATTTGAGTGACTCAAGAACAATTTTGAAACGGCACTTACACTTAGTTCCAATTGTGTTTACTAGTTACTAACATACTCATTCATCTTATACACAAACATAAAACCGTATAAGACACAACATAAAACCGTATAAGAAATTGATTTTCATGGTTTTATTAGACTGTGTGTTTATACTAGGTACAAAGTAAGACGATTTATATGGCTCTTAAAATTTACCAACGATCACAGTCTATGTGGAAAACGCAAGAACAAAAATCAGGTATGAACTCCCATATTTCTCATCCTTACAGTCTTGTAAGATACGGGTCAACCCTATTCCTATTCACAACTATATTTTATTATTCCATCGGGTATTAAGTGGCGACTGGCCCAGTGGCCATGCTTCTGACAAATCTCAATGTAAATTTATAGTCAGTAAACAATACCTTTAATTACTCCGAGATAATCGAGTTACTCGAAACAAGCCTGTTACGACTAGAGCAGTTCCAAATCTAATTAGCGCGCCACAGGTAACTCATAATGTAGACGTTTGTTGAATAAAATAACATTCCATTTGGAGCGACTGCTTCAACTATTTCTAATTCGACGCTAAAATGTTTTAGTATTGATTTTATATGCGAATAGATAAGACATCGATAATGCCGTTCAGAACCGTTCAGAAGTATTTCGTATGGCCGTGGACGAATAGACTTGGGTATTTCTAAGCACGAAATTAACACTTATCTGTGAATCAAAAATATAACGGAAAATGTTAGTATTTTTTATCGATTAGCAAACAAGCGTGCAGCACCCATCCCATAAGCTGCAGCAGAGACGTGGACTGCAAGTGACAGTTCATTGTGTTAGTTGGTGTTTTTGATAATCTTGTTAATAATTGTTAAGGGGATATGAGTCGACACTTTTTCCATACAAACGTAGTCCCCTGTTTCCTCCTAGGATAAAGAAGTTACAGAATAAAAAAAAATACCATACGATGTATACGTACCTCTGCCATGCCTGTACGTTTTTTTTTTTTTCATAATTTGCTTAATAGAAGAGAAAAAAAATCTTTTAAAATCAAAAAAATCGACTTTTTTACATTCATTTTCAAACATCAAGCAAACTGGTAATTACTAACATATCCCAAAAAAGCAAAACGTAAGGGCATAGCTTAGACCCTGTTCTACATTTTAACTGAAAGAAATATTGAAATCGGTCTAGATTTCGAGGAGGAAACAGGGGATTACGAAAGGACGATTTTCTTAATTTTACGTAGGTAAAATCAGTTCGAGACTGCACTTCTCTCTATCGCACGCTAAGGGGTAAGGTCGGGCATCAGCGCGACGGCAATATTTTTGGTAAAAACCTATTCTTCAAAAGTGACGGTCGACTGGTGTGCTCTTAATAACAATTCCAGATGCGTTGCTACCCTTGAGGACTAAGATATAAACCTATAGATACGAGAAAGTGCCTTACACTTTCTCGTATCCATACCTTTCCACCTTGACGCCATTAGGAAGTAAAGATAAGTATTATACATTTTCCAATATTGATAGACCTCGTACTTACTATTAGACAATACTCACTAGATTCCTGCTTGGGAATAGATACCCTATGGAATTGTAAAACCTTTAGGAAATTTGTTGTATAAATTCGAGTAGGCATAAACATAGGTCTTATATAGGTATTAACATAACAAGATGATAAGATTAGTTAATTCTTATTAGATTTCATTCGTAACATTAACGTAAATAAGTCTATTGTCACACTGAAACCGGCCGGCCATAAAATGATGTCAACCAAATAAACGATCTTTTTACAACCCATAAAATGTGATATTCAAAGAAACTTAACGAAACAGGTGACATAATTGTCAAGGAACACACGGAAGAAAACAGTATCGTCGTATTTTACGACTAATTTATTTTGGTTGCCATTAAAATTATACAAATTGTCGGACTGGTTTCCAATAAGGCGAAAACGTCAGACCGTAACTCACTGCGCGCTGTTATTTGCTGCTGTATCGTTCCAGTGTCAGAATATTATGAGAAATTATTTTGGATGTAGAAAAATATTTTCGGGCAAGAAATCAACACAATGTTATTTTTACATTGAGAAATAACAATAAATATTAAATTTTGATATAAATTTTAGTAATATATTGATACGATCTTTCAAGTTATTTCATTAGATACTAATAGGTATCTCCAAACTAATCTTTTTTCTTATTTTCATTTCATTCGTATCTGCTATTTCGTATCCTGCTTTGTTATTTATATCATTGCATAATAACATATGCAATGATATAAATAACAAATCCACTTTAAAGGAATTCCTAAAATTGAAATCTTGTCTTATCTAGACAGGAAATTTAATTATGAATCCGCCGAGATGAATTTTCATCTTTGATTCGCAGCTAAGAGATATTAAGTTTTAAACATAATGTTTCATTTCACAGGTTATGTCTAAACATAAGAGTATATTTTGTTGAAAATTTGGATAAACCAAACATACTCCTAAAATTAGCTTACAAACCTATTACAACTTAATTCCCCGGCCTGCCATGGAGCACGGAACTCAGACATGCACTTTCTCAACGATTTCCTTTGCCGTTACAGCTCATATTCAAAAAGTTTAATCTTAATTACTGACCTGAGGTAACCTAATTGGTTTCAATATTTTAGTAAGTCTTAATGATCAGCTGCTACGGCTTCTAGAGCCGCCGCACATCCAGCGGTATCGCGATCTCGTTAAGAACGTATTTAACACGATTCCATTACAATCCGACATGTATACGACGCGTGCGCAGCTTGCGGCGGAGGATGCGGCAATTTGTCCGCAGTTTTATTGCGGATCGCCGCAAAGTGCCAGATTATATCCTCAAAACTTCTTATATCCATAACCTGTTGATTGGACCGAGTTCATTAAACATAAGTAGTAATTAAATAAATATCTTGGACATTCTCACACACGGCCATCTGACCCCAAAGTAGGCGCGAGCCTGTGATATGGGTGTCAGAGACTGATATACATACATAGATATTTTAAATACATACTTAAATAGATAATATTATTAACATCCAGACACATAACAAATACAAGTGTTCGTCACACGAATAGGTATTTGTCCTGAGTGGGATACGAACCCACGACCCCTGGCGCAACAGACAGGGTCACTACCAATTGCGCCAACGGGCCTGCCAAAATTAAGTGATGGTAGTCTAATTATATATATACAGGCCTTGAAGGACGGCTTGAAGGATGCCAATCCCTAATCCGAGGATTAGGGATTGGCATCGAAAGAGATTGCGCGAAGAAACCTAATTCTAATTTCATTAGAATTTTATATCAAAATTTTCACTGAAAAAAAACCTAATTAAATAGAAGTTATTGAATATTAATAAAAATCTATAACAATAAACTAATGATACTTACATATTATAAATATTAATTCGAGTCAAAATTATGCAAATTACTGATCAATGCAAAGTTTATTGCCCGAAATACACATAAATAATAATAACTACATTATAACTGCTACTGCTTTTTGATCGCCACATCAATGATTTTAATCGTCATGTCTTTACGTTCATAAGTTTTATTAACTTTGCAGCTACGCCACGAACATATTTATGACGCGAACCGGACGCTTGAAGAGGTGGGTTTCCTCCATGTAATATTGTTTGTTGCAATTGAAAATTTTGGGTTTTCAGTTGCGTTGTTATCATCTAGTCCTCAAGGGTTGCAACGCGTCCGAGACTGACTTTGAATGATAGTACCAAACACATAAACGCTTACACACTCACTTCTCCGCAGTAAGCCTAGGCCTGTGCTGCGGGTGGCGGACACACATCATCATCATCATCAACAGCAACATTTAACATCCATGACCCGAGTACAAAGATTTGTGTGCGTAGTAAATATCTGCCCCGCCCGGAATTCGAACCCGGGACCCGCAGTTCGGCAGTCAGGTTCACTCACCACACCACCGAGCCACTCTTACGAGTCTTTTTCCAGGTCTGTCACAGTTGTCTGACATGGCCAGCAGCAAATGGGTACTACTGCGTTTTCGATTGTTGATCTTGTATCCGTAAAAAAAGTTATTTTCGAAAATTTGAATCGCTCGTAGCACAAGCTCGAACTGTTTTACTGTTAACTTTGGATCTGTTTGTACTGGACTAATTGGCAAACACATAGTTTAAATCAAATTCCAAATATTTAAAAATAAAATAGCTACCACGCTTTCTTGAATGTTATCTATTTTAACACATACGTATCTATTAAAATCCTTTCAGAATATTGCCAACGTAAGTTAACGCAAAAGTGTTCTATATTGTATTGCACAATCGGAAAGAATGTGACGTGTACAAAGCAGGAAAGCCCAATTTGCCCACTTATTTATCAGTAGGCACCATAACGGGAATTTGAACTTTTCAAGCGTTTAACATTAGATGGAAACAATGAGTTATTCATCTTTCGACAAGAAGCTGCCCGGTACAATCGACCAGTTTGTTTATTGCCCAGTTTGCATATTTTAACCCTTCGGCTGCGTGACGGCCGGACAATATGTCGCTTTTATTGGAGCAAAAAATGCGGAACACATTAAAATGTTTGCTGACGATTTCTTAACGATCCGGTGAAAGCCAGAAAAAAATCGGTAAAGCACAGAGTGTCCTAATTTGAATATTCGAAATGACATCTCAGAAACGATACACAGTTCGCAAATTTTAATGTGGACGATGACAAACTTTTGCGAAATTTTTAGATTTTTTTAAGTTGAAATATTGTGATATTAACTTCAAATAAGTAGATATTATAGGTACATACAATACGTAATACTTTTTTTACATTTTGTTACATTTTACGAAATGGAACCGGAATTCAACTAAGTATCTTCAAATTTAATCCTTTTTGAAGCACGCGACACTTAATCAATTCAGTATCAAATTATGCTATACAGTAGTAGGAAATCTTTGTGGAGTTTTGAATATTCATCAAGACATAATTTTAAGAGAAGCAATATGCATTATAAAGAGAGCAGAGAAGCAATATAAGTATTAATACCTTATTATTAATTATGTTTATGATTATCGTTAAATATTATTATGTTTTATGATATGCAGTAACAATGTTTCTGTAAACGGTACGTATTATTTAACAATTTTCTGGATTTGAGAATTTTAAATGAACTTTAAATTATTCTGTCATTAATTTAACTAACAAAAATATTAAATACTTAAACCTATAAAGAAAGATGTTCAAAAATGTAAGGGAGGTAGTACTAAATTAGAAATAATTCAACGGTCGGATATGACGTAAGTAAAAATTATTTTAATTGTAATTTCCTGATGTACTTACACAAAAAAGAGCTTCCAATTAAAAAAAGTTGAATCTGAATGTCCGTACACGTAGAATAATGTAGAAATACATAAATAACAATATTTAAATTAGGTACACGTAAATACTTTTCTTAAAAAAAAACAGAGGTGTAAATATTTTTTATCGGAATTAAGTACTACTTTTGAACAGCTCCTTCTAATTTGTTAAATTAAAAATTAATGGGTGTCTGTAATGTCGGTTTAAGGACGATCATTTTACGTGATAACGTCATAAGAAAATAGCGCTGGTGTCATTTCCATGTACTTTAATTAGTGCAACCGATTATTTGCTTTATTGCTATGGGTTACATACTAAAATTTAATGAATGCACGCTCGGAACGTTTGGCGGAACGGGAGGATGAGTCACGCTTTTTTTGAGTGGTGCCGGCGTTCATCGATTTACAAGACCTTATCACGACAACAACTACTTTAATACAATCTTATAGCAAATACATATGTATTACTATGATACCGTAAAAATATTTATAAATAGCAATTAACTAAAAACTTTGAACAGTTGAAGCTACTCGTAATACAGTTGGAACGAGTTTCTAAACATCCCGTAGAAACCGCAACGCTTTACATAACTGAAGTTTACGACCAACTTTTTGCAACTCCTCCGTCGGCCGGCCGAGGGTCGCTACTATTTGTTTTGGCCCAAATGACCGACACATAAACCGGAGCAAACACCGACATTGATAAAAAGTGTTGTGCAACTAAAGGGTTATTTGAAGTAAATGTTTTGTTGTTATTTAAAAAGCGGGGCGTACTGAGAATTACCTTACGGTTTTCTTTCGAAACTTGCCTTTGGCACAGTATATAATATGTATATTGCCTTTAGGAGGTATCTGCCGTTAAACACGCTTCGCGCTCAAATCAATTTGAAACCGACATGATACACTTTGTTTTAAATCCTTTGCTCACAATCCCTAGGTATCCTTACTAATAATCAATCAGAAAGTATGTTTGTTGGTTCGTTGTTTTTCATTCTTCTCTGCGACAATGGAATGATGAATGGACGTGATATTTTTGCGTAGATGTAGTAATTGGCTAGAAGAGTGACCTGGATGGTAGATGTAATTCTGCACGTAAAACTATTTGACGCGAAAGCTAATTTGTTATAAAAATATTATTATTTTTTACTTTCCTTCGTGGAAAAAAAAACAAAAATTCTACAATTTCTACATAAACATAAATAAAATAATTTTAAGATTAATAATTATTGTCAGAACATCATTTCATTGACTGAAATAATTGAATAACCAACAATATTTATTCAAATTGAAGCATGATTAAAACAGTTGTCAATAGTTTACTGACTAACTGATAGATTCATCACCGTGTCCGATTATTTGCTTATTGAAATTAAATAAGACATCAGTCATTTGAATAACGATCACTCGATAGGCGAGGCGGCAATAAAACAACAATATAATATTTATATGTACAGAATATTTAAGCGCGTGTACCGCCTCCGACAACGTTTAGTGAATGTGTTCTTTACAATTTATGCTCCGATTTGCATTAATTCCACATTATAATTCAAATATTCTTTTGTCCGACACTTGTCGCGGCCGTACGCACGGTACGGTTAAGCGGTGACAAAACGGCAAAAACAACGAGTACGGCTATCAGTCGGCCATCCCCGGACAGTAGTCGGCTACCTTAAAAAAATTGTAACGGCACCGGTTTTTAACGACATTTTTTAAGATGAACCCTTTACAGAAACGCCGTTAGCGACGAACAAAGACGACCGATAGATTATGCAAAAAAGGACGCGACTCTTCCTTTTCTCTGTATCAATTCCCATGCTCCTTATAAAGGACGCAACGGCAATCGATATTCACAAAGATGACACCTTGTTTGAATATTCACATCTTTCCCATGAATCCTTTCAATCGATCCAAAGGGTTAGGGGCCCTATAGGCAAATTCGATTATCTCGTTCCATTCTCACGCACATCCCGGCCGGGAACAATAAATCTTTGCATACAGGCCATAGAAAAAAAACGTTATTAAAAAAGGTACTATCTGTACGCGACCCCACCGAATATGCATAAGAAGGAACCCGTACACTCCCAAATTATACGCCAAGGTGACAAGTGCCGCACCCTATGTGCAATCATAATTTTCGCAGCCGCTGCCCAAACAAATAGATGCCGTACTTTCTGTGCGTGCGATACGGTTGCGACTTTTTCTGTTCGCCCCGCGCGTACCTGCGCCCCCCGGCGACGCGGGGACAGTTTATTTGCATTTTTTTTATTATTGCCATTCAAATAGTATCTTAACCCTATTCAATAATGTCAGGGGTTAGGTTGCACTTAATATTCAAAAAGGGCAGGTACATTTCTCTTAATATTCTCGCATAAATTATAGTCAGGTACATTTTGGCTTATTGTGCATCGCGGGAGGGGTCGGCGACCAGAACGCACTAAGGCCTTTGTAGCGTTATGCCATTTTCGATTTTGCGACGTCAGCTTACGGCCTCGTATCGCGCCGCCCGCCCGTCGAACTTAGCTTCCCAGCCCGCGACGCAAGCGGATCCGCGACATTTTACTTCCTGAATAGTTTAACCCGTTTCCTTTGTAAGAATTTATGCAAAAAAGTTCTACCCATCCTATTTTTTATTCAATAAAATTTAGGGGCTATGCACATTATGCAAATGCGTGCATAAATTTTGAAACGCCGTTGACTCGCGGTTATTCTAAACTCCACCTTGCCGGTAACGTTTAGGGGTTAATTCGATTTTGTTGCTAAATGTTATTTTGTGCATTTTGTAAGGAGGCATGCAATTTTTTCGTGTTTAGAAATATACGGTTAGCGGTGTATTTTTTCTCAGGCGGTCGAGAGAGAGTAACCGTTATGAGTTGCGTAAGTTTTTGTTGTGTGACATACGAGCCGGCGGTGGGATTGGATTAGAATATGTAATTACTTCCTTTACGGGTTTCGGAAGCGACGGCCGTTACGGGACCTCGTGGCCTACCGTGGCCGCAATTTATTCAATATCACTGTTTTTAACTTAACCCTTGTTTTTCAAGGAGATAGTCCAATTTGAACACTGGACGGAATTCTTATTAAGTAGTGTTTGACTGGCCCGTTGACGTAATCGGTAGTGGCTCTGCCTTCTGCGCCAGGGGTCGTGAGTTCGAATCCCACTCAGAACTATTGTGTTTGTTCTGTGTCTGGATATTAATTATATTTATAAGTATGTCCTTAAAAATATCTATGTATCATCAGTCTCTGACAGCCATAGTACAGGCTCTGCCTAGTTTGGGGTCGGATGGCCGTGTGATTTTATTTTGATTGATTTTTTATATATGGAAATTTAAATGCGAAAATAAATTATGTAAATGATATTACAGTATAAACATTATGAAAGAATATAATAAAGAATAAGAATATATAAGAATATATAAATGAAATTTATCTTTAGTATTAGAAGAAAGGCGTCAATGTTATAATGGATTGATTGTATTAAATTGGTGTAGGTAGGTAATGACTAATGTTTTAAAAGCTATGCATTCTTTGAAAAATGTGTCTGATAAAACCAAGGAGATAGAAAGGTACACCCATAAAACATTAAAATCATTAACAGATGTAGAAATGGGGGGCTATCGTCCTCATCAAATATTTGCTCTGCCGCGGAGATGCTCGATACTGCGGCATGCTATGGCCGACAAACATTTACTGCATTTTTTCCGAAACCTTATCTCCTTTACGACTCGGTTTTTGATATAAAAACGCATTACTAATAGCATCGGCCGCCGGAAAAACAACGAAACTATAAAATGACGAAATAAACAGTCCTTCGGTCCGTTATTAAAAAAAAGGCAAGCCAAGGGCGGTGCGCTGATTGTTGTGGAGGAGCGATCGCAAAAAAACATTATTTTTTTCGACAAAAAATCGCTTTCGGTCCCTTCTTGCTCACCATTGTCTGCGCCCATTGTCTTGGCAATTTGAAATGCTTTTATGCTTTCCGGATGACAATAATGTTTTGGTTTATTTTTCGATAACTATTATTCGGCGAATTTATTGTTTTTCACGACGACGAGTGTCGTTTTTGCCGTACGGTAGTCGATGCGATCGCTCCGAACAGCATTTAATAAGTAATTTGTACACGGATGCCGTTGTTTCAGGGCAATAAAATTAGCTTAATCATGTGTTCCGTTGACGGAATGTAGCGTTTAGTTAATTTGATATTAGGATAGATAACTGCACTGCCCTGCCATTACAGTATTAACAAGCTTCGGCTCGCAACGTGTGCGTAAAAACTTGTCGTTACCTACTAGCGTAAGTGGCGTAAGCCTGCGACCGGGGGAATCGGGGTCGTTTGGAGTAAATAAATAAGAACAAATCAACTAAATGAGAGAAATAATGAGGACATTATAGACACAATTAAATCGTCATTTACAATACTAGAAAAAAGTAATAATAATCTGTAGTCGTTTACATTATCTGAACTTTCAAAACACCACTAATCTTAGTGATAGGCGGAGTTAGCGCGATCACCGGCCGATGATTTATCTGCGAATTATTCAAATGTGCTATTGATTTTACGCGATGACTTTTTGCTCAAACGACATTAGCATCAGAATGGAACGCTGCGATAGATTTGAACAATTATTAGTTTATTGCATTTTTCAGTGAGGCTCGCAGCTGTCCCGAAACCGCTGCAAATAATAATACCTTACATATTACACACCATAGGCGGATAATATCTATATAACAATTTAGAACAGAAGAAAATTAAAATTAATGTCATACCTACGTTTTTGAAGTAACCCTCAATCGTTCATCACTAAAGCACTAAATTTGTAATTCCTCACTTTCCAATTATGTAACTATAATGATATAAAAACCCTCACCAGCTACTATTGCTTCTAGTCTTTACCTTACTTATGTTAGTAATCAATTTTTGAAGTGAATTGCAATATGGTAATCAACCGAAAATACCTCAAAGGAATAATATATAAAAAAAATGTGAATTATTAAAGTATTAAATTAATTAGTGTGTTATTTCGCAACGTTTCACCTAACACGTGTATAATACCTAGCACCTGTGTAGGATTAGCTATTCTTTCAATGATCAATAGCTAATCCTTTGCCTTATATTGATCAGTTTAGAATAGCATTATACTCGTATCTCTTCTCTTTATGTAGTTTTTAGTTACCTAGACTTTCGTTAAGCGTGTCTTATCACCTCATAGCGAAATAAATTATTTGATTTGATTTGATTTAATAATGTTATTCATATGTGCCCGGAAATGACTCCGGTCTCAGGCGGGCCTTGCCTTATTCGCAACCTTTGCTGGGTACCGACCAGGTGCCCGCACCACTGCACTCTTGCAACTGTCGTATGCAAATGGGAGCCATAAATAAACCCATTGGATTCCGTCAATAGCTCAAATCACTTGTTATTTATATGTTAATACGTTAGCACAGCACAGGGTTACTTGGGTGCCGTTAGGGCCTTGCCACACTTTACCTTTCATTTAAGGAGGAACCATTATTTGGTTAAAACAACACGGGAAATTATGAAAATTATATGGCAGCGGTTGACAAATTTGGCAATATATGGTACACAAAAAGATTTAAACTTGCAGTCAATATTTATTTTTTTACACTTTTAACACAAAATAATTTCAAATCTGTCTGCTAGCAACTAATTTAATTAAATAACAATAATGGCATTGAATGAATACCTACTATTTAATTTAGAATTCAGTTTACCGACTATACTACGTGTCTACAGTAACTGTAGTGCTACGATGCTTACGACAAAGACGAAGAGAGATAAATATTATAGTAGGCATGTCATTGAATCTCATTTGATTTCACTAGGAATTAAATTTCAAACCTATTGCTTTAAATATTTTTTAGCTCTATGTTAATTGATTTTTTTTCGATTAACATTTTTTTTTCAATAAGAACCACATGTGGCGAGGCCCTAACCCGTCGTTCAGGACAACGCGACCGGAGGAATTTGAGCTGATTTGTTATGCAGATTGGCCGACTTCCGGCCTATTGATTATATCGATGATTAAGTGTCTTTTTGTGCGTTTTGCAGCGTAACGGGGCAGATGTCACCGAGACGGCTGGGGGTATGCTGGCGACGATGGTCATAGATAGTCAAGGCGGTAGATGGCGTTACCTCTGCTAAACTTACTTATGATTGCAACAATCCCAAATGAATTGATATTATTGTAAAATTTTTCAATCAACGCTTTTCACAAATGGATCAATAGTAGGTAATCTTTTATATCATCATATTACTTTACTAAGTATCTATTCATCATCTTATTTCATTGATGTTATTTCATATTATGACATCTAGTTTCTATGATTAAAACCTTCGATCAATATTTGATCGAAGATTAAACACATCAATCCATACTAGTCCATACTCCATACTAATATTATAAATGTGCAAGTGTGTTTGTTTATTTATTTATTTGTTTGTTTGTTTGTTTGTTTGTTTGTTTGTCCGGCTTTCACGTCGCAACGAAGCTATTATATGGTATGGTTTTTGTGTGTGGAGATAGTGAGGAGGGTGGAGAGTGACGTAGGCTACTTTTTACCGCGGTAAAACATCCCCATGGGAAGATATCGATGTTTTGTTATTTGCTAGATATTTAGTTCCGGATATTGTTAATAGATGGCGTTAGTACAATTTAGTTAAGTAGTTAGTATAGTGGTTAAGTAGTTAGTATCTTTTAATCGTGGAACTGTCACTATTCATCCACCACAAATGTGTCATG
This sequence comes from Carterocephalus palaemon, assembly GCA_944567765.1. Classification (NCBI taxonomy): domain Eukaryota; kingdom Metazoa; phylum Arthropoda; class Insecta; order Lepidoptera; family Hesperiidae; genus Carterocephalus; species Carterocephalus palaemon. The sequence goes on from OX155643.1 coordinate 14,642,246, forward strand.
TATACAACTCATTGTTAATTCCCTTTGACCACGTGGGCGGAGCCGCGGGCAAAAGCTAGTAACTCATAATATTGCTTTATGACATAAGCTGTGAACCAAATATTTAGATTAATTTAGTTTTAGACAGGTACTACACGACTGTTTTATTTTGTAATATCATTACGAGTATATTAAAGTTCTTCACAAGCATCACATTTGGGCATGTCCTAAGTTGCGCCACCTTAAGAAACGCCTTGAATTTAACAGTAGATAAGTGTGCATAATAAGAAAAAAATATAGTTTTCTTTTGCAGTGTTGCTGTGGAGCGCTGGAGCAGCTGCAGTTTTTAGAATGTCCGCTAAACAAATGAATACAATACAAATACACAGCGGACGCACGGATAGTGCAAATGTTGTTTAAAACCTAAGCACCTGCCGAAAACCTGTCCATTCGGAGGGACCAGTTTGTCAACTAAAGGTTAATCGCGGGTTAAGGGTGATGAAGTGATCCGGTGATACCCAAAGGCTACATTTTTGACATCCTGCTTTAAAATCCAAGCAATAGATAATTTCTAAAATGAAACTTCCTTACGAGCAGGAACACAAGAAAATCAGCAGTAGATACTTTTAAAGAATATTACTGCGGTCTTAAAGACCGAAGGGTCGAAAAAATATAAAATTTAGTCACTTGTTTCAATTAAGAACTAACTAGTTTTATCACAAACCATCTGATTGTCCCCGTAAAATTTTCTTGGATTAACAAAGCGACGAAAGTAAAAAAGTCAAGAAGATAGATATATAACAGTTTACTTAGGCAACATTATACAATAATGAAAGCAGTAGTGCAGCCACCGACCATCCCCTTTTAGAGAAGCCTGCCCACAGCCTGAATGGATACACCTCGAGCATAAAAGCGACCACCACAAGTATAAGTGCGTGCATTATTGAGGAGTGTTATTTTTGTCACACTGTCATTAGAACACGGTACCGCCAAATTGCAACGCGATGCCACCATGCATATTCAACACTCTCATTGTCTGGCCAAGTATTGTGAGCCGACGGAGAGCCAGCGCGGCGAGACCCCTCGCGGCTCACGCCTCCGCCCCGCTCTGGTCTGACTGAGAAGCAAAACAAGGGGGGGTTGAGGTCTAGTTTAAGCGGTGGTATGTGACAAAAGAACGAACACAAAGTGTCGCTCGTGAAAGAGTGAGGAGGCCAGGAGTTAATCACTGTTTATGACACCGCGTGTTCGGGCCTCATGTATTCCAGTCTTTGTTGCAGATGCTTTCTTCACGAATGTTTCTTAAGCCACGGACGGTTTTGGTTTTAATGGCGATTTGTGTTATTCAAAAGGTTGATACATTGTTTTGCGCGCGATCAATTGAAAAACCGGGATATTGAAACAGATCGTGATTATCGTGAGAATCGCCAGTCATAAATATTGATACATTACTAACAAAATAAATTATGGTTTGATTTTATTGCGTGCTATCGCAAAAATTAATAAACTGGTTAGTAGAGAGGCGCTAGTAAGATTAACGCAAAAATATATATATAACAGATCACCCTTGATAGCTATGTTATGGTAAAAATATTTATGGTTGCAATGGCTTATTATATTAAATCGCAAAGTGCAAATATTAATTAAACTGGATATTAAAATATCAATATCAAAGCAATAATTAAAATGATAAGCTTAAATATGTGGTAATATTTATAGGTATCTTACGAGAAGCGGCTACGGCCAGCACTAGCCAGCTGACCTCCGCCTGGCGCGCGACCCGCCGCGCGACCGGAGCGATTTCTACACGATTTATGTTCAATACTGGTTTTGGAGATGTTTTGCCGAATTAAATAAAATCCACCGCTTTCCACACAAAAAAATCAGAAGGTATTTTACTATGTAAGTAATTACTTCAAAGTTTAACGGAAGAAATGTTATACATAGAATAGATACCTATATATTTTGTAAACGTTCAGCGAACTCAGCAAACAAATCAGTGGTGGAGACCTACGGGTGCCTTGAGAATATTCAACACTGGGCTAATAAACCCTCCAATAATCCTATTTGAGCAGCGTGGTTGACCATGAGTATGACTTCCCGCAGCTGTGGCTGGAGTGTGGTGGGAGAGACCCATGCCCAAAAGTGAGACGGTTATTGGTTCATGCTAAATGTGTGATAAAATTAAGTTTTAAATAAATCTATACTAATATTATAAAGCTGAAGAGTTTGTTTGTTTGTTTGTTTGAACGCGCTAATCTCAGGAACTACTGGTTCGAATTGAAAAATTCTTTTTGTGTTGAATAGACCATTTATCGAGGAAGGCTTTAGGCTATATAACATCACGCTGCAACTATTAGGAGGAGGAGGAGGAGGAGGAAGAAATAATGGAAAATGTAAAAAAAACGGGGAAAATTATTCATCCTTGAGGGCTTCCGTTGCGTGCGCTGCGAAAACGGTTCAAGATACCAAAAATATATGTATGAAAGAATTATTCCTCTTGAAATGATCTAAAAAAATGTCCACGACAGTATATGTCTATCTTTTAAGATTAACGCACTAGAACCGTTTTTATGGTAATCAAATTTGGTCGAAATTAATGCATTTGTTAAGAGTTGTATCAACGTAATAATATTAATCTTTATCCAAATAAATGTGTTGTTGATTGTATAAACATAATAAATCTATGGTATAAACAGTATTTTACATGACATTTCATATGGCAGAACAATTATGTATAAATTGTAACAGGAGCCGTAAAACTTATCCCAAAAAAAAGTTGTTTGTGACATTCTGTGACGATACAAAAATTCGGGCTGAATATATTTTATATTTGTCATGTAAAGTAAAGATAAACATGTTGATCGATAAACTTTATCGACATAATTAGCTCCTAGCTGTGAATCAGCGACGGCACTTCCACGCTACGTTTCCAGATTAATTAATCGAATAACTCTCAAGCATGTAATCAGGGATCAAAGTTCGCGATAAAACTATCTGTTTGTAGAATAGAAAACTGCAATTTGGGAATGTTCCGTGATAGGAAAGCGGCCAGCCGAGCCATGGTACCGCGCTGTTAATTGCCGATCGCCCATTAGCAGTCTCGCTAAGACGGACAGTAATTATACACGTGCTTCCCGTGAAAAAACATCGAGAATCTGCCAATAGATTTCTATTATTATCGCTTGATACATGCATTGCTACGGATCAGGTCCATGTGGTTGTTAAATTTTTAGATACGACAACTGCAGTGGTGGCATAATGGCTGTGGCGTTTGACGTGGGGCTGAAACATGCATGTTTTGTTAGTATGTATTTTTTTTTCTAAATAGCATGACCATCCTAACACACGGGCATCTGATTCCAAACTAGGCACGAGCCTGTACTATGGATATCAGAGACTGATATGCAAACAGAGATATTTTTAAAGATATATTAACATCCAGACACAGAACAAACACGAGTGTTCGTCACACGAATGTTTGTCCTGAGTGGGATTCGAACGCAGGAACCCTGGCGCAACAGGCAGGGTCACTACCGATTGCGCCAATGGACCCATGGACTAAATTAATAATGTTTTCAGGTCAGGTGAGGTCCATTACAGTGTCTTTTAAGGCGTTTCATTGAATCCAGGATAGTATAACTGGCGTTACCATTAAATTTTAGAATCTAAGGTAAAAAAAATTAACAGGTCTACAGCCTTCAATAAGGTCCACTGCTATGTGTCCTTCCCTAATCACAGCTGACCCTCAGCCCTCTGAACCCCGCGGTCTTCTGGTTGTCCTATCATCTTTTCGGGGGAGCCCAGTAAAACAAATCTACAAAATTAAGTACTAAGTACGATTTTGAAAGTTTTATTTAAATTCATAGTGAGGTGAGCATGAGTTAAGATCTCCTCCGATCAGCAACCTATCTTCGCATACAAAAAATATACAGTCCATCCGACATACAGACCTATACCGGCTTGCCCTTAAAAATGGAACGCGCCAGCAGCTTATCCATAAACAGCGACAGATAAAACAAAAAGTCGTAAATAACGTGTCCCTTATATCGAAATTCAGTGAATCCTTTGTCCCCCATACGTCGATCAGCGTCAGGTTGCCAGCTTGCCTTGTACGGCGGCAGCGCTGACGTCACGCATTGTCGAAGGATAAGGTGAGGTCATTCACTCGCGCTGATTGATGGGCGAGACGTGTCCGGACGTGTCATAGTTTCCTCGTCGCGACGTGGGGACGCCATGTTCTGGTAACCCGAGCTAAAGGGAAGCATTGTCCACGTTGCAAAGACAGTTTCCAGCTGTATGTCCGCTCTAAACTGTTCAGCACTAATAGTAATCCACCTCGAATAGGATATGCGTAGGTCTAAGTCCAATTAGTATGGAAATTAATCAGACTAGTGGTTATGAGACACCAAAACATCGGCTTCAAATCCCAGGAAAGCAATGGAAAAAAATGTATAAAATTTTACGTACTATTTTGATAAAGTATAGACACGAGGCTCCCAGAGAGTTTTCATTATTATTGTTGTTTATTTTTTAACATTACAGGCCATGCGCCTAATGCACTAGTGTAGTTCAATTCGATACAAACAATACAATTAATCATTAAATAGTTAATAATTAAAAACAGTCAAATAAGCATCATTATTGTTGTTGTTGTTTTCAATGGTGGAAACAGTCGTTAAGCCTTGTCGAAGACCTTCGGGTGGCTTGAAAAAAATTCGACACTGGGTTGGCCACTAACCCCTCCACCAATCCGCATTGGAGCAGCGTGGTGGAGTCTAGACCTCCCGCAGAAGTGTTTGTGGGGGAGACCCGTGCCCAGCAGTGGGACGTCTATGGGTCGCAGCGAAGCATCATTATCAAATCGCTGCGACCCATAGACGTCCCACTGTTGGGCACGGGTCTCCTCTCAGAATGGGAGGTATTAGGCCTTAGTCCACCACGCTGGCCAAGTGCGGATTGGCAGACTTCACATACCTTCGAGAACGTTATGATGAACTCTCAGGCACGCAGGTTTCCTCACGATGTGTCCTTCACCGTTATAGCAAGTGACATTTAATTTCTTAAAACGCACATAACTTAGAAAAGTCATTGGTGCGTGCCACTGGGGTTTGAACCCGGACCGCTCGAGTGAGAGGCGACTTCGATAGCCACTGAGCTGTCACCGCTTTTAACTTAAAACATTATCAAATACTTACATAAATTTATATTTTATTTTCATTGATGGGTTGTGATAATAAAATGTGGGATAAGGATAATTATATCATTATGATGAAGACCCTGTGAATGGGCAGTCAGTCCCATCGGAGTCCCCAAGGCTAACACCTACCAATTACCAGGCTGCCATAAAGACAGCTGCAGTAGGCCAAGCGTTTTCGTGCGTCGTCGCCGCGCGGTAATTGTGTTGGAAAAGTCACGAAGACATTTTCCGAAGACAAAAACGCCGTCACGCCCAGTGCCAACAAGTTTTTATCGCGTCTTGCGAACGCGGCTATCCACTGTCGTGTTTTACAAGACGATGATAAGTACATTTTTGTATCATTAAAGTAATTATTGAAAACACCACAAAAAATGTGTTCACTGTTAAGAAGTGAAACGTCTATAGTACCTACCTGTAATCAAACCTCAATTCATGGCATCAAGAATTTTGAATTAATTAAGGAATCTCTTTTTATAAAAAATGTGACAAACCAGTTCATATTCAAGAAAAGACGTACTAAGACTGTATTTTTTAATTTTACTTGAATACGTCATATTGATTGCACGTTTAATTTACAAACAATAAACTTCAATTAAAATACAAAAAAGTTTTTTGTTATTTCGCCAGCGTATCATTTCTCGACAGCTATTCAGAAGCAGCAGAAGAGCAGAAGCAGTATATATAGCAGAATAAAAAATTTCAAGATGAAGACGTTAGAGAAACGCAGGCAAATCCACGACCTAATATTCCTTAGCTAGACAATAAAATAGTTTCACTTATAATAAGCAAGCTATTGACATTTTTAGACTTTTTGACACAATTTCAGAAAAATTTAACATGACGTGTGAAATAGTGTAATAAATAATACTTAGTAATTGTACATAATTATTTAATTCCAGCGACAAAAGATAGGTTGACGAATAAGTTTACTCGAGGGGTTCATAGTATTCTTTTGTTACGATTGTTCGCATTACCTGCCTCGTTGCTTTCTAACGGGGCAGTGTTTTGATGTCACCAGTTTTTTTCCTGAACGTGCTGCAAGGGTTAGTTTTTATCAAAATTCACTTATTGTAATGTGGTGAAGCAATTAAGACTAAACTAACTACGCAGAAATAGCTCCAGCTATATTAAATTAACCATAGAAGGAATCGCTAGAAGGTCATTGTGTGCAAGTGTGCGACGGGGTCGAAGGCACGCAAACCCCATGTTTATTTTGTTTTATGCATTTGTTTACGATGTCGTTGAAGACCAACCGTAAAAATATTCTAGGTTAGCCACCACAACATGGCCCATCTCTGGCCCAAACATTAATTTAAAGTTAGATTTGTCTCACGAGGAAAGAGTTCCTCGAGATTTTCGTTCTCTTTGACTGTTGAGATAATTTATGAAGCGTGTTTGTGTAAGATTTGAGTGTATCTCAAGAAAATAGACTTAATTTCCAAAACAGCTCTCATAACTTAAACGATAGTGTTAACAGGTCGAGTTTTACGATTATTATTAAAAGTTTAAAACTACAATATAGAGTATTTATTATTTAAGAACATACGATTTATAAAAGTATATTATATTATAATAGGTTAGTTAAAACACCGTTCAAAAATCTCATAAGTCTCCAGGAAACCCCAAACGTGACGCACGAAGACGGCCTCAGTCAGCTATTTATCTGTCTAATTAATAATATATAATTAAGACAAATGGCCAAACGGACGCGAGAACGCAACAGTTACCCATCAGTGCTAACATAACCCATCGCTATTCTATCTGATTCAAATTCTAGGCTATTCTTAGTAAATTAAATAATAAATTAATCGTAAAATTGCAGTGGCCAAAATAGATATAATTATTTAGGTTATTAGTTAGGTTCAGTAATTAATATTATTTGTACGTAAAACTTTGTATTGTGTAATAAATTTGATTTGGTTGAGTTTACTGCGATATAATATGGTGATTTTATCGTTATAAAAGTGAGGAGTACAATAACCTTTCAATTATGAATAAAATGGTTAATGATATAAAATTATGCATTTTAATTTGGACTCTGGATGCTTTTTTTTGTGTAGAGATATTGTACTAAGCAGGTTTATTCATAATCTTTTAAGATGAAATTCAATCAGAACACAATTAAAAAACCGCAGAGTTGGATTCGTCTCCAATTTGTCTTTGGATTGAACTCGTTCATGGTTTACCCCGGCGCTAGGGCAGGGCTGCGGTCTATGTCCCCGGGTCCCTTGGAGGTTCCCTAGGCTACCGTAGCACTATTCCGGTCCCGAGCTATAGATTCGGGAAGCACATCGCAGCACATCGCAGCACATCGCAGCATATCGCAAGCCGGCGGCACTCAGCCGCGCGAGCAGTTCGTTAGCACCGCGTTCATTAGCGCCACTTCGCGTCTAATTGCCGACCTGTCACTCCGCGCCCGGGCGCCCGCCGCTCGTGATATAAACGTTTCCAAGATATACTTCCACTTAGGTGCTCTCTAGCTTCTTACTTTTATCTGAAATGCAACAGAAGACACGTTTAATTGAGTTTCTGAAACGTCAACTGTCTGGTTAGAAGCAGCTGCGGATCAATTTCCGATTGTAACACTCTTCTGCTTAATAGGAAAGCCAGACTCTTAAAAAATAGATAATACAATTATGCGCAATGGTCGTGAATCAATACGAATCATAACACTTATTATTTTGTTTTTAATTATAATAAACCTCCTTGTTTGTTGTGTTTGGTTGTATTATGAGGCCATGTTTTGATAACTCATTTTATTTTGGCGGAAATATATTAGTATTTTTTTCCGCTTAGCTACCTGAATAAGCAAAACCAGTCGTTTGTTTTTTCATACAATTCGTCTTTCTCTCTTAGTCTTTGTCTCTTAGAAATGTCAGTCTACTGCGTAATCCTGAGAACTGCGTGAGTATATCTGTGTGCGCATTACACATTCCCGTGTACGAGCAATCATTCCCATCTTACACGTGCGCATAATCGTAAAGCGCCTCACACGGACACGGCACGTCATTATAAACGGCAATGTAGAGCAATATCTTATCTATTGACAGTAAAAACAAGATCGTAAACAAATAACAAACAATCATGCCGCGCAATTAGCGTTCAACATCCAACTAATATAAGGTACCTTGCAACTACTTTTAATATTAAACACGATCCATTGCTGCGCGAACAGACACATTTAGTTTCATATGAACAGGAAAGCAGCGATGTATCACTTTTCTGTTATTAATGTAACAGAAAAGTGGTCCCGGCAGATATGGCGATTTCGCATACACAAGTAGTGATTATCATTTGAATCGCGCTCAGCGTTAGATTCGAGGGAGGTGTCGGCAGCGCGTAAGCCTTATACACAACACCGGTAGCGCATATTTGTAGCTGCTCGTTGAATAATGCTGCGGCCGCGCGGTATCTTATCTGTCGTCCAATTGCCTTTAAATAAATTGTTTCTTGTCTATTAAATTGTATAAGGCACAGGGAAAACCTTAATATTGAACGAGCGAATTATTTAATTGTTAGTAGGTATGTCGATATTAATATTTTATTACTAGCTGACCCGGCAAACGTTGTTTTGCCAATCATTCCTTATTAAAAATAAAAGTCGCGATGGAAAAATAAGGGTTGATCGTAGAAGGGTGAAAATTGAGGATTGTATGTATGTATTTTTGTATGTTGTATCATAAAAAAATAGAAATTAAAAATTTTGTCTAAAAAATAAAAAAATAAATTTAGGGGTGGACCCCCTAACATTTAGGGGGATGAAAAATAGATGTTGGCCGATTCTCATAGATACCGGATAAGCACAAAAAATTTCATCAAAATCGGTCAAGCCGTTTCGGAGGAGTATGGCAACGAAAACTGTGACACGAGAATTTTATATATTAGATATTTGATCATATTGACGTGGTTTCCGGTTACGCTTATGTAGATGCGAACAAATATTGATTGTTTGTTTTCCTGTTTTTAAACTTAATAACATGAACTATATATTTTTTCATTCGCATCGAATTCTTCAAAAAAAAAGCATATATATATACAGCAAACTTTGACCAACACATAAACAAAACCTGAGGATTGAAATACCCCCGCTCAGCTTTACCACATACATCGGACTCAAAATCTCCGTGCTACTAACAATATCCAAGTATTGATTGATACTTTGTTCAAGCCAGTGATCGAACAGATCACTCGTCAAATTAAGCACATCTTTGTGTGAATCCATGCGACGAAATTTTTGAAAGGTGTAATCTTTGCATAAGCAGCGGGTTTAGAACAGCAGCAAATAGGAGTAGTATTGTATCTGAAATCAGAGTCGTATTTCATAGACGCGGGGCCGCGGGCGCCTGCCGAACACAAATCATTGTATAATTCTGTTTGAAGTAATATCCTACTACTGGCCGCGCGCTGCAACCGCCCAGACCGCAACATCATTGTTTCTTTAGTTATTGCTAGTGAGACATTTTTGTTTAATTAATAGTTTTGTCCTAGATTCGTATACATCTTGTTTGTGTTAATCATTATGTAAATATGATGTTTTAAGGAATTTTCTAATGATTTAAACTTTTATTAAAATTACACAGAATTTTCTGTAAAATAAAATAGTGGATTAAATCTCATTTTCATTAAAAAGGGATACCATAATTCCATTTTTAATCTATCTTGAATTAAGTAAACAATAAAACTGCACCACTGGGTTTTCCTTTACTCGAGCTCAGTATTTATTGCAAAGTTAGCAAAGAAATAACATTAAATTAATCACATAAGAAAAGGAATAATGAGGATGACGATCTCCGTAGCATACATGTGTCACCCAGCGTGCGTCGCCCGCACCTGAGATAGACTTCAACGCGGTACCTTGTCACGTACAAACAACGGAAGGGATGATTTAATTATATTATTATGTTTCATAGAAATGCATAAATGCAAAAAGAACGTCGCTTTGGTATATGTAGGCATATCAATTTTATTTTACTACTTAAAATAACTAATAAATAGATTTTAAATGTTTTTAATATTGTGAAAATAGGTACCATTTATTTTCCAGACATTCTAAAATTAATTTAGTAGAGATACTACTACTATACTACCGGTACTAGTGTTGGTCAGTTATTTTAAAAACGACGCAAAGTGAGTTAAAAAAATTCTATGCTGAAAAAATTAATACCTTTAAGTAATGCTCACAATCAAATTATACAAATAGTTTTGTTTTTGTTTTTTTGTTTTTTGAAGTTACTTGATGGTGGAGGTAATGGAAAATGATTTGACGCGGGCGGAGCCGCAGAGAAAGCTAGTGTTATAATAAGGTACAGGTACCCTACAACTATACACAAATAAGCATATGTAGCGTCCAGAGCCCAATGGCTCGCGTCGATTCAATGTGATCGAATGAGTTAAGTAACAACGGGCGCGGTCGGTTTGTGGATGGGTGACCGATAGTGGCAAAATTTCATGGACGCTACCGTGCTTCGGAGGGAACGTAAAGCCGTCGGTCCGGGTTGTTTTCAATACTGGAAACAGTCGCTAAGGCTTTTCGAAGACCTTCAGAACATTCGACACTGGATTGGCCACTAACCACTCTCCACCAATCCGCATTGCAGTAGCGTGGTGGAGTATGCTCTAGACCTCCCGCAGCTGTGTCTATGGGGGAGACCCGTGCCCAGCAGTGGGACTGAAATAAGTAATTATACAAAAATCGATTGGTAGTTTTCCCATGTGATAATTTGCCAGTTGCCTGGTAAAGTAACTCACAGCATCGTTTACAAATGTTACAATCCAAGTAAGCAGTGCCGAGCTCGTGTTTATGTCACCGAGCGAGCCTGCCGTCGTGCGCAGCCTTAGCAGCAACATTCGGCCGACATTCTCAACCTATATACCGCGGGTGCAGTCGTCAAGGTGACCGAGTAGCGGCTAGAAACATTGTGAGTCGCGCACACTGCCTGCTTAGGTAACCAGAGGCATCCGGTAAGCAGGCAGTGTGAAGCCTGCCATTAATTCCTATCGACTAGTGGACGCCCGTAGCTTCGCTTGCGTGGAATTAGACATATCAATAGTTTCGTTTACACCTAGTAATATTATATAGCCTCAATTTAGCCTATTTTCATTAATAAATCAACAACAACTCAATTAACAATTTTTAATTTCGTTCTCGTAACTATGTCATTAGAATTTCAGTCCGTATTTTTTTATGTTTCTTTATTTTACTATTAATATTTTTAAATTTTGAACATAGAATTAGAGGTCTTAATCCGTATATAAATTTTAATAGACAATAAATCGGTTTTAAATTATAAAACCATGATTAATTTCTGAAAAATGTATCCTTAGATTCTGTTGACAGTATGTTGATATGTGTAAGGAAAAATGTCTGTCTCTATGCAAAAATAATATTAATTTCAGTCGCCCGAGTAGGTACCTTGTCCATGGCCTGCCGGTACTAACGGACTCCCTCCGTCGCGCGGGAAGCATGCCACGCAGTCAACACCCAGTTTATTTGATTGTGCCATATTTATGGACTGTCGCGCCGACAGCGACCACATTAATCTAAGCTCGATTCTGTAGGACGGACTGTCTGGTGTTCCCTGTGGTTCGAATTTATATCTACTTGTATACACTTAAAAGGTTCCTGAGCCATATCTGATCTGTGCTATCACACCTTTGGCGATTAGTCTTACAAGACGACTTACTCGAAACACGTGCTAAGATAAAGCTAGCGTTCAAGATCTGTTACATTCCAATTTCCAAACATTCCTTTAGCAGAATAAATGACGTTCAATATTCTCAGTTACGAAGTCGTCTACAACGATCGAACAACCACCAAGGTGTAAGAAAAACATTTCATTGTAACATTAATAGACCAGTGCAGAAGCCTTTAAAAATAATAAAAAGTGAAAAAAAATAATAGTAGAATATAACCTATTAGAAAAGGAGGAGAATATTATAAACATTAAAGGAAAAATAAATTTCGGGCGATCTGAGGTAGGGAACGGGAAGGGGGGGTGTTTAAGGGGAAAAAACAGTTTATGTCGATTTCCGGCAAAACTAAAAGTCGTATGGAAAAAAGTCAAATGGCAAAGTTGTAGATAGTAAAAAGATCTAAAACTTTTGTATTTACACTTTTTTTACATAACCTCAAAATGTATGTGAAAAGTTCAAAAAACCAAGTTTTTGGTTTTTTATTTTTATCTTTTACAAATAATTTTTCTTTTTCACGAAATTTGGTGAAAACTTACCTATTTATATCCCAAATACGCTGTAATTTATTTGATTAGAAATATTTAATTTTCAACCTTATTTTGAATTAATATCGAAAAAGAACCCTAATTTTCAATCGAAAATTCACCCGTCAAAATATCAGCTTTTTCCAAAAAGTTGGTATGCTTTCTGTTCGTTGAAACCTTTACTTTCCGATGGTGAAAAAAAAAATATATCTTACTATAGTAAATCTTCTCAGAAATTGCAATCTTTAATTACTTCTTTTCCTTCCTTTGCTTTTTTTTGTCTTACACATATACATTTTTTACATCATTATTCACTTTTTATAGATTTTTAATATATTTTATTTTTAATAAAAAACCAAAAACTTGGTTCTGGTTGAACTTTTCACATACATTTTGAGGTTATGTGAAAAAAGTGTAAATACAAAAGTTTTAGATCTTTTTACTATCTACAACTTTGCCATTTGACTTTTTTCCATAGGACTTTTAGTTTTGCCGGAAATCGACATAAACCGTTTATTCCCCTTAAACACCCCCCCCCCCCCCTTCCCGTTCCCTACCTCAGATCGCCCGGAATTTATTTTTCCTTTAATGTTTATAATACTCTCCTCCTTTTCTAATAGGTTATATTCTACTATTATTTTTTTTTGTTTTAAAAGCTATCGAGACTGGTTTATAACGTCTGAGCTGACTTAAAATCGAACCTAATTTTTCAATTCACTATGGATTAGGAAGGAAGTCATCGAAAGTAAATAATTAACTTAAAATTCTTTTGTATGAAAATGTAAATAATCCATTTGCTATGTCAAATTTCGTAAGTGGTAATAACACCATACAAGTTATTCGACCTTGTCAATGCTATCCTGCTCCTAGCACATTGCATAAACACGTTAATATCATCTATTACTGCCTTCTTATAGTATAACTAGAACCTAGACCTGCAAAAGTAACTGTGCATAGTCCAGTTAGTATGAGTACTTGTACTATTAAGTATTCTGTGGTACATAAGAGATTTAAGAAAATAATAGCTAATTTTCGTTAGTAAGGACAGACCAGATATTGACTAAGCTGTCCTGATTACTGACGAGTACAAACTTACTCTAGTCATCATGGTAGTTGCACTTGCGGCATCGACATCATATTACAAATATTTCAGACATTCACATGAATCAAATATTGTATCAGATCACGTAGGTCAGTCAAAATGGGATCTGATTCCCATTTTGATGCAATGCCCATTACACTAGCCATCGTCATCCCACTACTGCGAAGTAAGCGCGGTCACTACGACAGTTGCATTCAGATTGTCATCAAACATCTTCGAGAGCCTTATGGAGAACGACAGACGAAAACACAAAACACGAAACACGGAATTTGAAACTTTAACCTTTAGGACAGGAATACAGCTGACCATTAACAGCAAGGTCGCGGCTAGCGCGGATTAGCGCAGCCGATCGTAATCTGGTGGGCTATCGTTTGCATGTGCCTCTATATGGCGTTCCGGGTTCAATCCCGATACGTCTCTAATGGCGTCCGCGGTGAGAAATACTGTTTTACTGCTATATTTGCGAGCTCGCTACGTACGGGAAGTCGTTTAAGATTTTAGTGTGGGAAATGTCTGCTATGTTTTGCGGGACAATTGTTGTTGTGTGACAGGTTGAAGTACATAACGCTGTTTTATAGAAAACCTGTAGATAATACTAAATACTAAAACTTACATTAATTTGCAATGCAATACTTATTTATGTAACTAGTTAAATATATATTACAGCAATACATTTACACCAATTATGATTCGGTATATAATATGACATTAAAATAACGCAAATCTGTAAGAAAGATTTAGTCATGTATGTGAAAATAAACTCGTTCAAATGAGTTTCAAATTTGAAAACGATCTAGGAACATAAAACTATAATTATGTAATAGCTCAGATAGTTATCTGTCTGTAAACATTTACTCATCAAAAACAAACATTTCGTATTCCGAGGCAACAAACACAAAAATAAACAATTAAAATCCAATTTGGAACGATCAAGGTGGCGATAAAAGTTTAACTCACATTTTCGTTCCTCAACTTATTGTTGTATTCTATTAAAATATACACAGTCATAGTTATTCAACACTCCATCCACCGTCGATCGTGGTGAGGTAGGCTCCAACCCATATCGGCAGGGAGAGAAGGCCCGTGCCCTACAATGGGTCACTGATGAGTTTTAATCTACCAGCTAATAATTTTGGTACAGCCTATTCTTCTTCGACAATCATCTTCGACGTCAACAAAGAAGCCACTGAAAATCAGCGTTTCTATTACGCGCCCTGTCTAGTCATACCTACGCATATTCTGAGAGATGTGCGGAAGAGAAATATAATAGTTATTCGTGTAGTATATTCTTACGAGTGCTAATTTGACTATAGGTTTTAATTGAGCTAGTTATAAATTTAATGTTTATTTTGCTATCCAGACTAAAACAATCAGAAACTTTGATTTTTTTTTAGATTCGTTAAGTGTGTAGAATCCACCTTATAGCAAACTAGAAAATGTTATATTCATTTTGTTATCAAAAAACACAACAAGAATCGTCAAACTCGGTTTCTGAATGACGTATACATACGTAAAAAAATAAGTATTAACCTCTTTATTTTCGAAACCGGTAAATAAACTAACTATGTACTACTAACATCATCTTTGGACCAGTCTACTCTACCGATCGCGTCAGTAAACATGGAACATGAGCTTGTCAGCGGTCCGCGGGGACCTTTCTAAGCCGACCTTGGCAAAACATCGCGGGATTAAGGCGACAGATCGCGATAGCGCGCCCTACTTGTCGCCGTCGCCGTCGCCGGTCGCCGTCGCGTCGCGTCGCGTCGCAGGTGCGGCAAATGAATAACGAGCAATTAAAATCATTAATTGCAAATAGTTCGACCGGGATTATAATCGCGATTAGCAAACCTAGTACAGGTAGGCTGCGAGTTAATCCCTCGGCCAGCGTTGACTATGTCTAGCGTGAACCGTGACCTTTTCTCTTTAATTCCGAGGAGAGATCCGATCAATAGTTGGCTGTGAGAATGACTGTGGTGACGATGAGTAAAGAAAATACCCTGTCAATAGCGTCTTTACGATGATAATGAAATGGCATGAAGTGTGACAGATTAGTATTTAATTAATGTTATTGGTTTTGTACCGTTATAACTATAGTAAATAAATAAACAGTAAATAATTGGCTGCTAACCTTAAAACGTCAAGCTTAGTTGACGACACTGCAAAATCATGCAAGTGACAATTTCCTGGCGCATGTGACTTTAGGAGATTCACAGCTGGACCTAAGCCACACTTACCCACTACGGTCTAACGAGTCCTGTGAATTCTGCATTCAGATTTATGGCTATGTATCATTAGTCTATCTTCTTTAAGGCTAAATTTGAATTGCACGATCCGGTCTGTGCGAAGTGCTTCTCTGCGAGAATTTTGATTCCGTCATCAGTATTTCATTCGCAATTGCTCTTATCAAGATAATATGTCATTGAGCCAAGTTTATTGACAAATTTGAACGTTTGGACTTTAGTCACATACGCAATATTTAGTTCTAAGGCAGTAGGGGAAAGTAACTAAATATGGAATAGTACCCAAATACGGAATCTAACCTGTATTGCGGTAGGACATACGACAAAACACCATATTAGGTTACTTTCCTGTGCATCGACAGTGCTTGCTAGTGACAAATGACTGACTGAGCCTATCAATGAGTGAAAGGACCATCTCGGATTTCTAAGCCATCCCCAGTTCACTTAGATAACGGCTTGTGTAAACATCCGTTTATTCCAAAGGTAATTAAAAGCCCGTTCGTTTTTCCGAGCCCAATTAATTGAAAATACCATAGATTCTAATTAATATGAATGTTTAACGTAAGCAGTTGTAAATACCTATGCTTACGCTAATCCACAATTCTGAGACTATTTTCCACGGCTTTATTAAATCCGCTACAAGTACTACACTACTGGCTTGGATCATTTATCAAGTGTAGTAGATTAATAGTAGGTAAGCGATGCCCCATCAAGCAAACAGCGATCGCTCAAACAACCGCGAGAACACAATGGCCGTCGCAGACCACTGTTCGCCACCCACAGCCAGCTACACACGGTTAGCCGCAGCTGCGAACGAATTATCACTTTTTAAGTACACGTACAGTATATTGAATTAGACAAGCTATTATATTGCTTATGACGTACTTGTTAAAGTTGAGTGTAGTGTGAGATCAACGTTGGATCTGGCAGTTTTTTTTAATCAATGAGTAGAATAATATCGTACCTATAACGGGTATTTCTGCGCGATGTCATACGCGATGCGCAGTAGCAGTTATTGCGATGTTTGTTAGCTTTAGTGCTAAATGCACTAAAGTGTCGCATCGCATTTAGTTTTAAATCTAACACTTCTGATGAGTGTAAATTATTGGTTTCCTTACTTTATTCTTAAACGCTGTGTTATAAAGTTTCCTACCAAAAAAGTGTTGTTTTAATTTTATAAGGTCGTAATTTTTTTTTTCTTCAAAATATATATAACTAGCAAAGTTTTCAAAGCTAAGTTTATATAAGTGGTGATATTACCTCTGAGGTGAATTCGGTTGTTATGATTTCTCTCGCAATAAAAGTACAATACCAACAATCTATGCCTAAGATCCTTATGAACATAACATGAACCTATAATTCTGCTAACCGCAAGCCGCAAGCCGCACCCGCAAGCCGCAGCCGCGACCCGTGCACCAGCCAGAACTGCTGCGGCAAGCCAGCGCGGCTCATCAGCGCTGATCGATCACTGTTATGACAGCCCGAGCGCCAATTGTACGCGTTGTTGCTGGCGGGAGGGCCGGGATGCGAGATTATAGGCCCCTGTTTAAGTAAGGACTTTATCGGCAAAAATAACATTTAAGTTTTAGTTATGTTTCACTGATACGCTTTAGTGTTGCGGCCTGATAAGGGAGTCCCAAATTCGAGTCCCGGGGCACATTTTCATTAAAATTACTATTATATAGAAATAAAATTTTAGTGGTTTCGGTCTGTCCGTCATACACTTGATTCATGCGTGCAGTTTATATAAATAAATGCAATAAAACACTAACTAAAAAAGTTACTTTTAACACATTTATATCCACTTTTTAAAAGTCAAATGGGTTAGTTTCAAATGACATCAAACCGTGTATACAAACGCTGCAGCTAATATTTAGAAGATTTCCTCGTTGACAAGAAATGTTCAATATTTCGTGCAACATAATTACCATATTAAGGTAAATTATTCACCGATCGGTTGCTAGACGATGATTCAAGATCCACGAGCTCCTGACATGTTAATGAATCACTGTCGATCTGTTCACCGTGGGAGAGAGAACGACAAACGAAACAAGTTGACAAATAAAATCAACCAATCGCAACATACACCGTAGAAACGAGTACCTCTCTTACAATTTAAAGGTACCCAACTTCAACATTCGACTTAGATATTATGAATATTTTGTATGTTTTTATGTAATGGTCCTTAGGTGTTTGTCACTTTTACAAATGGCTGCAACCCCACTTTTGGACACGGGACTTCCCCACAGCCACATATATGGGAGGTCTAAGTATACTCCACCACGCTGCTCTGTGGCTGGAGGGGTTAGTACCCAACCCATTGTCGAATGTTCTCAAGCTATCCGATGGTCTTCGACTTCTTTCGCTTATAAAAATATCCCGAAAGGACTAAACAGATAATGCGAAACTTCGTATGAAACTAATTTTGTCATATACAACAAAGTAGCTCTGAAAAAATTGATAACATTTTTCTTTGACCTACTTATATCTCTCGCAAGCCTCCGTCAGACAAGCGCCTCACCGCCGACATGATATGACCTCTGTCATGCACGGTGCTCATTTCACTTCCCCATCCACTCGGCATAAAGTTCCCTGGTTATGGAGACGTCAGCTCGTATTGACATAAGATGCATATTCATTACGCATTAGGGCTCCTTGCCGGGACTCGCAGGGCTTCCATGGAGACAGATCGACAATTGTGTAACTTATGAAGCTTTTACATATCATTTAGCCAAATATTGCAGCGGTGACAGCCTTGTGGCTATCGACCGCGGTGACAGAACGAGTATCGAACTCGCCTCTCACTCAGGTTCAAGTCCAAGCGGCGTGCACTAATGTATTTTCTAAGTTACGAGTAAGCGCAATTCAAGCAAAGCAATGTCACTGTTCCTGCACAGAATACTTAATAGTACAAGTTACGGTGAAGGAAACATCGTGAACAAACCTGCATGAGAGTTTCCATTAATGTCTTCGAAGGCATGTGAAGTCAATCAATCCAATACCAATCCGCACTTGGCCAGCGTGGTGTATTGAGGCCTAAGCCCTTCCGTTCCGAGTGGAGATCGGATCCAACAAACAAGGAATGGGTTGCGGAGATCAATGTTTGACAACAGTCTACCGTTCCAGGCCATCTCGTGAGAAAAAACAACCGTGTCGATAACATTAAATATAATCCTCAGAAGTTACCATTAACTAACAGGAATAACTTTCACTACCAGTCGCTGCTCAGTAGTTCTACTTACTAGCGAACTGACCAACTAATGTTCTTATTAACACTCCGCTACCTGGACTAACCGTTGCTCCCAATTTGACTCTTGGTGAAGTAGCAGTTGTGTCAATAGAAGAGAGCGTCCAAAAGTGGGCCGTCCACGGATTGTTGTAGGGGTATGAGCGCGAGATCGGTTCTTGAGCTACCCTTATCACTTACTATTATCTGTATTTTCGTACGTCACTATTAAGGCCCAGACGTCTTTTTGACGCGAGGGAGATCCCATTGTGCGGACGATTGATGGCCCCGAGGATTACGGCGACGCCTTATTTAGTTTTGATCGCAACTCCGCTCGCCAAAGGGTGCTTTATAAGCTGAAGTTTTATAAGCAGGGCTTATGAAGCGTGATGTATCACCGCGTTACTGCGCGAGATTCGATAATAACAACGATGCTCTAGTTAATGTTCATCAAATCAACATTTTCCTTACTAGAATCAATTAAAATGATGCAGACACCTCCACCATCACTGTCCGCTGCTGACATCATTGGTCGAGCCTGGGATTTGAACCCAGACCTCTCGGATAAAGGCCAAAAGCTTCATTCGGCTTTCATCATCGCCTATGCCAGCTAGAAAATGTAGGCAAACAATGTTAACTGTTCGTTTGTCCTTCTTTAAAGCGATAAAACTGTACGTCCTTGCTTCTCGCCGGCGCGTCGACGTCTGCGCTTCCTGACACACACACATACAATAATCAAACACGCACGCACACAAGTAAACGATGTCGACAATGCGGGTCTTCCTTGTTCTCAAAAGGTTAAGTTTGTTATGTAGTTGTGTTTGAACCACAGAAAATAATATACTTCGTACAAATTTGAATGAAACCGTCTGACATTTAGACTGTTATTTTTGGTTATAAGACAGCACGCAGCACCATCCGTTGCCATGACAACTTTGAACAGGACTCGTGTAGAGATTGGGATGGTTAGTTTAATTAACAGATGGTGTTTAATAATCAACTATTTCGATAGAGAACCTTCGCCCAACAGCGGGACAGTGAAACGTAGTAGAAAAGTGTCTCTAATATAAGTCCCTTGAAGGTCATCGGAAGTTGTTTTGATTGCTCAGTTTCCTGAGACTGCATACTACTCGAGGAAGTGTGTGCGGAACAGATGGGCGACAGATACTCAGCCGTCTGAGGAACAGGAACTTGTTTCCTTGAAGCGAATTACGATGCAGGATGCTTGTATTGCTGTGTTACTTGTCTACGTGTGTGTTTACTTAGTCTTTAAAAAATCCAAATAAAAAACTGAACATCATACTTAAGCTAACTACAACCCATAGACTTTCCACTGTTGGCCACGGGTATCTCCCGCAGTAACAGTACGCAGATTGGTGGAAATGTATTTATCTAAAGCTAGCAACTTCTTTACTTGCTCGTTTCTCTAATGGGTGGAATGGAAATGATAATTCCACGGTACACCAGGCTGGCAGATTGCAAACTGGCAAACTTCACATGTATTTGGCGAGATTATAGAGAATTCCTGGCGATGTTTTCCTTCACAGTTACAACAGAGGACATTTAACTTCATAAAACGCTCATAATTAAGAATATCCATAAAATCATAACATAACATAATCACACGCCTGTATTTGGAGGGGCCAGAGGGGTGTAGGTATACACTCAGTTTTCACCAGGAATGTTTAGGTCCCATGTAAGAGGTGGTGAGCTTATTGCCATACGCCGGGCAAAAGTCCAGACTCATAGAATTTCATGTTAGAAAAGCCCAACAATACCTTCTTTGCCCACCCGTGAATATCTGATACCTGATACCCTGACTCCTGGCTTAGCAGCCGAGATAACTAGACAAACGAGGCAGTCTAAATCAATAGACTGTCTAAATATCTAAAAAATATCAATAGTTACTATGGAGCCTACAAAATATGAGTAGTTAGTAGGGAAGCTACAAATATCAGAAAATGTTAGGGAGCCTACAAAATATCAGTAGTTAGTAGGGAAGCTACAAATATCAGAAAATGTTAGGGAGCCTACAAAATATTAGTAGTTATTAGGGAAGCTACAAATATCAGAAAATGTTATGGAACCTACAAAATATCAGTAGTTACTATGGAGCCTAGAAAATATCAGTACCTCCTTAGGACATTGAAAGTTAAGGTTTTTATTGAATGCTATCTTTTATTGTTCTCAATCGCCGGCACTTACGTAGTCTGCGAGGTCATTACTACGGAACGTAGCACGTGGGAATTATACAGCCAGACAATAGCCAGATGTAATGCTGATAATGCCGGCTATACATTACGTACACATAGTTAGACATACGATACCACCAGCCTAATGCACTGTCATAATAAAGCAACGTTGAGAAGGGAATCTACTAATGTTTACGCTATAGTAAATGATGTACAAGGTCACTCTGGTTATCGGCCCAAACTCATGAGTAACCGTTTATCGTCTTACGGTTAGTCAGCTTATACCATTGTAAAAAGCGATGACAATAAAGTTACTATATACGGCAATAAACTGCTAAAACTAACGAAATGCTAATCTAGGTTATCCTATGCCATGTGCCAACCTGTGTGCCGAGTTACATTCAAATCCGTTTTGTAGTTTTAGCGTGATTCAGTAAAAAACATCCAATCATTAAACATTACCAACTATCCGCACCAACAGGGTGACAAACGAAACCCTATTAACATGCTTGATCCCATACAAGTAATGAAAAAAAATCGGTGATACGGAACCCTACATGGGCGAGTCCAACTCGTATTTGACTTGTTTTAGATCATACAGGCAAGGTAAATCAAAGACAAATAAAATTAGATTAATTTTATTTGAGACAGTAATCTGTAACAGGAAACGCATTGAAAGTTCAACACCTCATACACTAAACACGCCACAGTAAGTACATTTGAATAACGTATTCCGCGTTGATTGACAGTCGTAACGGCGGTCGATACGAAATTAAATTAAAGCCTACGGAAGTCACCTGTCAGTCGGAAGCCGCAGAGGTCAGGCGCAAGGTCAACCGTCCAAATCTAGATGGAGCAGCGAACGTGGCCCAAACCGTGGGAAGGAGACACAATGCCTCCCGTGGCACCGACCATAAATTTCCTTACATAATTGTGGCAATTAAAAGTTTTACGTCGAATGACTCCGACGCTCCTATCCGATGATGGCCCGATAGCGTCTCGTAAAGTGCCGTTTGTTGGCTTTGATTTTAAAGGATAGGAAGTGGCAAATTATTGTTTTTTTTTAGACCAAGCCGTTATCATGAGCATTTTAATGGAAAACTGTGTATTGAATAAAGGATTTTTTTATAATTTGAGATTATGTGAGAGATGAAGACGAAGGGATCCTTTGGATTCAGAAGGCACAGGTTCGGTCGGAGTAGTGACGTTTAGGAGGAGCCTATGTTCAGCGGTGGGCCTCGAAATTCTGATCGATGTATAGATGAGAGGAAAGATAATTAAAGAAGAAATATATATCACAAGAAGTATATACATTTTGCTAGCAATTAAATAGACTAAACTTTTGTAACTTTACAAAAAATAAATACGCATGAAAATGCACATGTTTTAAAGTCATGCAGTACCTAATACTTTGGTAAATAACATAGCGAAACTACCTTGGACCAGCGTGTAGAGCCCCACAGGCTAGCTAATCACCTGGAAATTAAAAATGTATTCTATATCAAATTGCTAACAACAATATTTCGTAATCCAGCCAGTACTATTAAGCACCAATCATGTAAGAAACTATATACCGATGTTTATTTCCCATCATAGCGTCTTGTTACGTAAAATTCTTGGCATCCCAAAGGAAATCAGTAAAAACGAAGATCCACTTAGCAAGTTATGTGGGATGATATCCAAATAATAATTACCGCTGTGACTCAACATGTCGATTGTGCCGAAGTCGGCCGTAATCTCCAGCTCTCAATAAACCACTGTATTTACGGCATTGTGGTCGAGATGTCTTCGATACACCTCCTCCATTGTCGACTGCGAGCATTATCGTATCTGACCCAATCGGATCTCCGGCCTTACAAACTTACAAGACACGTCGACCCAAACTAATTTCAACCTTATTCCAAAACATAAAGGCTAACACTCCTGCATTATAAATGTGGTTTTAGTGATGTGACAGAAGGATTTGTTTGAAACGTTAGAAATAAACGAACCACTGATTGTGTTATGTAAGTTGACGGTTTTAAATTTAGTTTTGTCTGTCATGGTATTGTTGTCGGGGCTCTGTGGCGACTGTTCTCGTGCTGAATTTACATTTACATATTGTATTAGAGCTTTCAAGTAAAATACTTATTGATTTATCAGCTTTATCTCTGAAGCTGATAAAAGGTGACCTTGTGACCTTTTTTTACAAAAACCGAGAGTAAACAGTCATCTTACAGCTCTAAAGTTATCCAAGTCAGGTTTTAGTAGGAACCTGACTAATTTGGTTATTGGATTGTTTAAACGGGTTGCTGCAATCATCCCTAAAAATAAACAGATTAACGAGTATAGTTCGATATATCAGGAAGGGGATTCTACAATCCTCGTGTCTTACGATCATTCCATAGCCTAGTTTAGCGAGCAAACGTGAGCCATATCAGACGGCACAACCAGATCTCACTAAAAATGGCCTGACGTCACCAATCCCAACATGGTCCCGAACGGAACGCTCGACAAAAAGCTGGCTATCACTCCTTACTTAACCCGTCACAGCGCGGTCCAAGGTACCCCTGCATATAAATAATCCGCGCCAGTCCACACGTCGCGCCGCTCCAAATATGGAGTTAGACGGATAATATCATCCCGGTCTTTGTGCGACACGTACGCATATCCTTCCTTTTGTCGACGCTCGATACTGCGTTGTTATTATGGATATACTCGTAGGTGCACGCGAGGCGGCGACGACAGCGGCCGTGGCGGTTTAACCAGAGGGCTCGAGCCACGCAGCGCGCACCAAGGATGACAAACATCGTTGGGAAACCTCGTACGATTTAGATTTGTTGTGTATATCGTATAGGAAGATAAAATAAACATAGGTTTTAGCAAGACAGTTCTCTCATGCTGAAGGGTCCTTGATAACTAAGTAATAAATAAACGCTACACACGCCCGCGCCATTCAACTCTAACGTCCACGACCCGAGTACCCACAAATATTTACCTGCGAAATATATATCGGTCGAGATACGAACCCGGGACCCCCAGTGCGGCAATCAGGGTCACTCACCACCACGCCACGGATTAAGTGCCGGTTGATGACGTGTTCGAGATTCAGCTTTAAAACAGACATAATTTTCCTTTTTGGGTCTACTTAGCTGTAATTTGTGTTCTAGTGCATAACTTCAGTTTTATATGTTTGTTATGTGCTGTATTTTAGATATAACCGTTAACTTTATCTCGAGCAAAGCTGTTTTTCGAGATGTCTTAGTACAAAGTAGATAATATAGGTACCACAGTAGCGCCGGATGCAGCGTTGCTCCCTCCAACCAACAACGGCTGTAATCGCTCTCGAGAGACACACGGTACAGTAACACATATAATTATATAATTAACTCAATTACAATACACACGTTTTATAACTACTGTGTTGAATGTTTTGTTTATGATATGAGAACATGACATCCAGTTAATGTTAAGTGGTCATTATGCCCCCAGTAGCTATATACAGGGTGTCCCAGAATGAATGGATAATCCTTGAGCCCCGCACAGAACAGCTCTCCAGTGCTTAGAAAAAAAAATCAAAAAAAAAAAATTCCAAGTGATACCCAAAATATGATTTTTTTTAGAAAAACATACGATATTTTAGCTTCACTTCACATTAATTTACACAACTGCCACAAATTAATGATATTCTTGGCGTTTTTGGTGTCATTTTATTCCTGATAGACTATACTACTAGAAATACATCAAATAATATAAGTATCTGTGATACTTTTTTTATAAAAAAAATAAGAACTTGAATTTTTAACATGAAATTTGATACCAAAATAATTTTGACATAGTTTGAGAGTGTTTCATGTAAAAAAAAAGTATGAAAACGTAAGTGTCCAGCTATTTTAAAAACATGCGCAGTTAATACAGATTAAATAATGGTATAATACATCATTTTATCTAATACTACTACGAAGTTATTGCTATTGAGATGCAAAACGAGTAAATACGACTAAAATTAAAAAGTTAATGTCTTAATACATTTTAATAATAATAAAAATTTTCAGGTGTCGCTGCGACCCATAGACGTCCCACTGCTGGGCACGGGTCTCCCCCACAGACACTGCTGCTGCGGGAGGTCCAAAGCATACTCCACCACGCTGCTCCAATGCGGATTGGTGGAGGGGTTAGTGGCCAACCCAGTGTCGAATGTTCTCAAGCCACCCGAAGGTCTTCGACAAGGCTTAACGACTGTTTCGTAGGAGGTAATGGAATCCCATCGGTTACAGAATGATGGCTGCCCTGCATATTATGGTACAAACGTCCGGGCTTATTTAAATGCCACGTATCCAAACAAATGGATTGGTCGTTTGGGTCCTATTCTGTGGCCTCCTCGATCTCCAGATTTAAACTGTCGGGATGTTTTTTACTGGGGCTGTCTAAAGGAAGAAGTGTACTCGAAAACAATTTCAAATGAGGAATTACGCAGCCGTGTTCAAGAGGCCGCTTCAAAAATAAATGAACGACTCTACGCACGGTTTCTTAGTAGAGCCTATAAAAGATGTCGAGCGTGTATTAGAATCGGTTGCAGACAATTTGAACACCTGTTGTGAATAAAGATTGATGTAATGTACACCTGAAATGTAGCGTCCATAGCCCAATGGCTCGCGTCGATTCAATGTGACCGAAAGAGTTAAGCAACGACGGGCGCGGTCGGTTTGTGGATAGGTGAGCGCTAGTGGCAAAATTTCACGGACGCTACCGTGCTTCGGAGGGCACGTAAAGCCGTCGGTCCCGATTGTTTTCAATGCTGGAAACAGTCGTTAAGCCTTGTCGAAGACCTTCGGGTGGCTTGAGAACATTCGACACTGGGTTGGCCACTAACCCCTCCACCAATCCGCATTGGAGCAGCGTGGTGGAGTATGCTCTGGACCTCCCGCAGCAGCAGTGTCTGTGGGGGAGACCCGTGCCCAGCAGTGGGACGTCTATGGGTCGCAGCGACACCTGAAATGTTTTATTATTATTAAAATGTATTAAGACATTAACTTTTTAATTTTAGTCGTATTTACTCGTTTTGCATCTCAATAGCAATAACTTCGTAGTAGTATTAGATAAAATGATGTATTATACCATTATTTAATCTGTATTAACTGCGCATGTTTTTAAAATAGCTGGACACTTACGTTTTCATACTTTTTTTTTACATGAAACACTCTCAAACTATGTCAAAATTATTTTGGTATCAAATTTCATGTTAAAAATTCAAGTTCTTATTTTTTTTATAAAAAAAGTATCACAGATACTTATATTATTTGATGTATTTCTAGTAGTATAGTCTATCAGGAATTAAATGACACCAAAAACGCCAAGAATATCATTAATTTGTGGCAGTTGTGTAAATTAATGTGAAGTGAAGCTAAAATAACGTATGTTTTTCTAAAAAAAATCATATTTTGGGTATCACTTGGAATTTTTTTTTTTTTGATATTTTTTTCTAAGCGCTGGAGAGCTGTTCTGTGCGGGGCTCAAGGATTATCCATTCATTCTGGGACACCCTGTATATAGATGGGTCCGTTGGCGCAAACTGTAGTGACCCTGCCTGTTACGCCAGGGGTCGTGGGTTCGAATCCCACTCAGGACAAACATTCGTGTGTCGAATACTTGTGTTTGGTCTGTGTCCGGATGTTAATATTATCTATTTAAGTATGTATTTAAAAATATCTATGATACCTATAGTACAGGCTCGCGCCTAGTTTGGGTTCAGATGGCCGTGTGTGAGAATGTCCATGATATTATTTGTTTATAATTTAATTGTTTTCATTCCAAAGAGATTATTTTTATTACAAAAGATAAAATCATAGTGTAGGAGGTGAGGTGAGGCTGGGGGCTCCGGAGGAGTTAACTTCCCGTTTAATTCTACAATACTTACTAATTACGTAGCGATATTGTGCATCAAACCATTCCACATATATACACTACTACACCCCCGAGAACAAAGGCTGGCAAAGGTGTTAATGGATACAAAAATTCAATAACGTTTTATTCGAACATAACATACAATACGCCTGTGTCGACCCGGGGGTCGAACCAGGACCTCTAGCTTAACAGTCGCGGTTACCAACGAGGAAGTATTTTATTCTTTTTCTTTTTATACAAAGACAAATTGTTCATTGAACTTTATGGGACCATACAGTCTATATCCATTCACAAGATATCAGTCACGATACGAGGCATTTTAATTTAATACGGTAGCACACGTGAGATTGGAGATATGAGGATGCTGTTGGTTGCCTGTTCGCGGGGAAAAAAAGTGATTACAAATTCTCATTCAGTATGATATCATCAGGCCTATTCACATTTTCCTTACACGTTTAATTCAATTTGATATTTGTAAGTGAATTTCAGTTCAGAACACTAGATGATGAAACAATGATGCAACAGCAACCGGGACTTGGTTGCTATCGTAAGATAACAGTCGTCAAACAATGGCAGAGGCCTTCCAGCAGTGTATAAACTTCAATCCCTTAAGTGGAACGTTAGTCACAGTCGTATGCACAAAATTGAAAAGCAAAATGTAAAAAATGTCTCAATTGATAAGGTGATTGCAGACAACAATCCGACAAACAGATTGAGATAGAATCGTCAGGTTCACACCCGACTGCCTTTTAGGGCCGACGACACGATCAGTTACACCATAGGTTACACGAAGCCAGTCGGTTACAGAATTGCAGTATTCAATTAAGATCACATAATTAATAAGACCAATAAACATAAACATGTTATGTTATTTTATACTTAAGATTAAAGATTATTTATTTCTCAAAAGATTACAGAATCGCTTACTGAGAAACATGATAACATAATATTATGAGTAACTTACATCCTGGAGCGTACAAAACAAACGTTATTAATTATTTTAGTAGCATTTGGATCAAAATAAAACAATATAAAACAGGAATTGCACAGCAAACATTAACTAAGCGAGAACTTCAAAATTATTTTTGTTGCCAGTAGAGTAAACCGAATCAGAACATGCACAAACAACAAGCCCGGTTGCACCAGCTTACTTCCGTTAAATCTAAATTCACATCGTAAAAATAATCTCTGTACGATTTTCTGTGTAAATAAATATTACAAGTAGACTGAAGAACAAACATTTCTGCGAAGACAAGACCATATTAAAACTAAGTACGTTACGTACTATAACGTTATACCTATCTAATACGTCCGACTCATGCATGCCACTCTCAGTAAACTATTCGGGATCGGATTATTATAAAGTTTTATACATAATGATTGATACACAACAACCTAAGCTATTGTAAAATTCCGGCGCGCTCACAAAGTCTATTCGCATTCGAATCCTTCCTAGCTAAACCTCTATTTACATAATTTATTTTACAGTAACGACGACCTGAAGATTATTCCCCGTATAAAGCCCTATAACAAATATGCAGAAACGGACAAAACTAAATTTAATTTCCAATCTTGCTTTTCATCTGGCAATACCGGGCCAGCGGCGCGGGTCGCTAACGACCGCGACGAGCCGCGCCCGGCCGCGCCGCGCCGCGTCGCGACGTACGAAGGCCTCCGCTAACGAGCGATATCAGCGATCTATTCAAATAGCGCGTATAAATATTAATATCGAGCATTGAGCCGCATTACGTATTCACGAATTTGTTTAATGGAAACACTCGATTGTTGTCTTGTTTTTATTGTCGGAATGCGCGCCGTGCACAGGGTGCACTTGCTGCTTTGGAAGTGTTTGGAGTTTGTACTGAATGACGAACAGGTATGCAAATAAAATTAGTGGTGGATCATTTCCTTCGTACAAGTGAATAGATAAAACATTTTGAGCTTAATAGTTCAACATGAGTCGACAACTTGTTTTCAAGTAAAAAATTTACTCTAATTATAAATATAGAGATTGCTAAATAATTTAACGAAATGAAATGGCGCATAGTTCAGTAACAAACTGCTCAAGCTAAAACCACCTCCTTGCGATGACGTAACTAACACGGATCCGCTAGGAGTATGTCTCGAACATTCCGCGACATATTATAGGTACGCGCGATTTTGAAATACGGAATGACGGTACGCTCAAAACAGAGACGTTATATGTGCGAACGGTTGCACAATACGATTCCAATAGGTAGATAAAGGCATTGTTCTACAAGTATTCCAGATAGCTCGAGTGGTGACGTCAGACGCGCGGGCCGCCACGCGTGGGCGCAAGCCCGATCACCTTGAGCGTTACATTTAATACTGCGATCGATAAATGGAAAAAGTCACGAACGCATTCTCACGATGCGCGACACGACACGACGGGCGCGGCGCGGTCGCCGGCGTCGCCGCGTGTGAAGAGGACGCGACGTCGGAGGCACGAAATGATGCGGAGACGAAACGGAGCAGCCTGTATTACTACGCCTTACGAGTATTTGTTTTAGTAATGAACATTCCGACTTTTAAATAATAAAATTTATTCATAAGCCGGCACTTACCATATCTGAGTGCGAGCGGCCGTCCATATGTATGAGCGGTTCAGATATTCTTATTTATGGGTCTATGTCAAGGTCGCGGCGGCGGTTAGGCGAGGCATCATCGCTTTGCATAATATCAAATTATTTATTCGCTCCGCGCTAAAACTGTCTGGTGTGTGTTCAATTTGTAATTCAAATAAATTCTTGGCATTATTCCCGCCTCATAATTGTAACGTGTGAGATTTTTTACTTACGATTCGAGTGGCGCGGCACGGGCCACAGACTCCATTGTCGATGTGAAATTTGGCGGGAGATCGCCATCTTTGTGGGAGCTATGTTTATTTACAAAACTCATCCCCACGAACCTCCCATCCAAGCGAATGATAATTTAAAACATTTTTTAAAAGTTTTTCTTATAGACAGTCTCAAATTACTAGTATTAATTGTAGTAGAAGTAATATTCATTTCTCCACCGAATTAGAGCAACACGAGAATATGCTCTAGACCCAATCAGCTGACGGAGAGACTGAGCCCAACAGTGGGAAGTCTACTTTTATCAGTTTGTGCAACATAGTGTTTGTTTACTAAATTAATAAGAATTTTTATTTATTACTCAATTCAGAAATACATGAAACGACTATGTTACGTTTTAAAAAACCTTTAAAATATACACTTTTTTTTTAATAGAGTCCTTAAATTTTTCAGACGTCTAAATTTCTCAATGTTTTTTCCTAAGCCCTGGAAGTTTTATGTTATTCTATTTGAAGATATATGTTATCTAAGAGGGAGTGTTACGTGGGAAAGAGGGCAGAAGAAGTTTTGGAAGTCCATGGTCATTCGCATCAACATCACAGCTCCAAAGCAGTCGGATCAGCGGCATGCACGGCCGCGGGGCGAGCCATGCATTGCAGCTCAAATAAACCTAATCATCTAAACCTCAGTTTGACATATTCATTATGCTGAATTAGTTTACTGCGTGCTCTAACACGTTACTTTAATTCTCACACGTGTACCCGTATATACTTTCATGTGCCATTCAAATATAAACCTTACGTTCTACACATAAAAGACGGTTTCCGTTAACGGGTGCAAAAGTTGCGATGTTGTCGTTTAGTACCGCGCACACAATTTGTGTGGAAGCATGGCACTCGGACACTCATTAATATTGTTAAGTGAGCTGATTTAAATCAATTGACTTAAATCAATACGCATATCCAGTTTGTACGTAATGGAGTAAAGATACGACGTTGGCCATGACTGAGGTGACTGCGCCGGTTAGCGTTACTGGCTGTTGGATGGTGTTGTTGATGGATTAACCAAACGTGGTGTTTTATGGGTGACTAGTGGGAGAATGGGATCGGCACTAAGCAATGTCGGTCAGCTTGTTTTCAGTTGTAAAACAATAGGTAAGCCTTGCCATCTTTGGGTGGCTTGGAATTTAAAACTTATGGAATTTAAAAGTATACAGGGTTTAACTTCTTTTTTCATTTTAATTGGTATACTTAAGTGTTTAAGAGTTTTTGGATCAGGCACTTCATGTGTGGAAAATAAGTTGTACTTTGATCAGACAAAAATATTTAGTTAAGTAAATTATTTCGTTTTATTTATAAATTCTTTATCTAATATTCTACATTATTGATCGAAGAATATTCTTATAATTTTTTGATATACTGTCTATTTACTGGTCGTATATAAAATTAGATCTATAAACACGATAAATCAAAGCCGACACTTCATTGACACATTCCCAGGCGCTAAAGTAAATCAAAACAGATTGATTGCATAACTAGAACCTACATAAGGCTTGCCACTTGCTCCAAAGACTTATCCACTTATAGAATTGACTATTTATTTTTTTGGTACACTCTTAAAGGTGTTGAAGTGCATTTTATTGATATAATGGGTCAACGCTGTGGCCATCGAACGCGCCTCTCAATCGAGGGGTTGTGGGTTCAGATCCAAGCGGCAATGACTTTTCTAAGTTAAACAGTGCGTTTTAACAAATTAAATTTCACCTGATGTAACAATAAAGAAAGAGTGTTTAAAAAGTACCTACTCCATAACGCATGTGAGATATTATGTAGTTGGCCAGAGTTTGGAGTTTGAAACTCTGGCCAACTACTGATACTATGGCCTACTAACTCCTAACTCCTCCCATTCGCAGAGGAAGCCCGGTCCCGGGCGTGGCCACAGAACGAGATGCAGTGGACTGTCCCGATGGTACGTGACTCCTAATTCGTTGACCCTAAAGGCTCTCTTACTGCATTACTGTTAAAAGAACCCCATATCAGTGCCACTTCACTAGAGATAGCAAAAATATCATCGAAAATGTTGCATAATGGCACATTCTTGTGCACTCGTGGCCTCCGAGTGCTAAATGGATGGTTGATTCTACAAAATTTCAAGTTTTCATTGAACTTCTGTGGACGTTCTTAAAAACTTTCATAGATGGCGCTAGTTATACATTTAAAATGTTTTATTTTTTAATATTTTTCATACATTCCAAATCAATATATTTACATTTTTGGAATTCTTTCCTTTATTATAAAGTTTAACCATAGGTACCAAATGTCACTCCATCGTCACATTCTTTCAAGAAAGGGACAAAGTGTTCTTAATACCCAGGACCTCTGACTGTTAAGCTAGAGGTCTTGGGTTCAAAATATATAATAATAATAATAATAAAGCTTTATTTGATTCCACAATGTTCCACACAATAACTTATACTTAATTACAACATTTTGTTTTTTATTTAATTTCTTAGTTTAAATTGATTAGATTAATTTAGTTGAGTCTCTTTCTAATGTGGACCCCCTCAGGGTAAAAGCCTCCCCCAAAGAATTCCATTTATCCTTATCTTTAGCAGTGTTCATCAGTCTCTTCCTGCAACGGATAGTTAGTTATATAATATAGTTTTCGTCTTCTATTATTCTTTCACATGCGCACCTCGCACAGGCCCAGTATATAGTGTTTTATGTCCAATAAATATTTTTACCCTCAAAATATATACTTAATGTAATGTATGTGTATGTTTAGTAGCACGGCCACGTCGCCGTGGGTTCCGCACGTGGGAAACCCGAGTGGGAGAACCAGATCGAAACGCATAACCCCATTACCGCCTGCCAATGTTACATAAATACGCAGACACCTCGCTCGCCACGCTTATCGCACTTGTACACGAAGTTCCTTTGTCGATAAACAATTTAATTTGGATACTTTGCTGCAATTATTTTATGGCTGGCTAATCTATCAATCTCTGCCAACCCGCACTTGGCCAGCGTGGTGGACTAAGGCCTAATCCCTCCCGTTCTGAGAGGAGACCCATGCCCTACAGTGGGACAAAGAAAGGGTTGTGGTTGAGTGGAGTGGTTGAATCTGTAAGGACATATATGTAAGGAATAGGTCGGGAGTCTTGTTCAAAGTTGGTCACAGTGTCTTGGGCGGCAGCGGATGGCTCCTGCATGCTTGTTTGCTATCTTATATCAATTAACAGGATACACTTATTGAAGAGCGAATTTCATTGTGGTTTGCACTCAAGGAGTGGTCAGAAAGGGTTGGCCAATGCGTTGCTTTTAACATCACGGTTTTGCGATTGCTGATTCCTTGTTTATTGATTCGTAATAACATTTATTAAAGTCAATTTAGTTAAACATGGGGATAATATCATCAATCATAATTGGAGTTACCTAGACTAAAAGTTATTTTTTCACAATTCAACTACACTAACTTATTTAAATTTGTCGGATTGGTATTGGTGGTACTTTGTAGAGTAACGTGAGGCCTCCAACATGATTGTATAATTTCGAGGCCTGTTTTCAAGTAGCTATGTCTGTAAGCGTAATATCTGCTTGGTACCTCTCATGCACGCTCACCACACTGCTCGTCACTGGCTCGGTGACACGTACAATACAATATCACTCATTGATTCCATTTTTCTGCCACAAAGCGATGAGTTACGACCCCGCCCATTTATATCTTTTTGCCCACCGTTGTAGAACGTGAACAATGTCCAATCTACATTGTTTATGGACTTATCCCATCGTTTAAGTCTATAAGACTATGATTTATGAGTTCATATGATCGTCGAATAAGCCCATTTCACATGTATGAACGCCATTTGAGGGAAATAACTGTGAAGAGAGGCAATAACTTAAATGATTGTAGCACCTGACGACATGGAAAGGAACACAGTAGCGGTGATAGCCCAGTCGTTATCGAAGCCGGCTCTTACTTGAGGGGTGTTGGGTTCAAATCCAAGCGACACGCACCAATGACATTTCTAACTTATGAACTATTTAAAAAAATAAATGTCACCTGTTGTAACGTTAAAGAAAAACATCGTGAGCCATCATCCGATTAAAAACCGATCAATAAATAATACCGATCAAATACTAATTGATTAAAAATCGAACGATTACTTGCACCGTGCAATTTTCAGTAATAAAAATCCCATGTCACTCGTCTAGCCGTATCTATGCAAATGCATATATGCAAAAGAGATGAACAAACTGACAAACCGCTTGGTTTTCCAATTTACATATAAGAATGCTTACTATTCTATCAAATATGTCGACTTTAAAGTAAATCAATCTCAATACCATACTAAGGTGGCCTATAACCATAACATAGTCCATAAAGAACCGTATCCGTGAAGCTCAGCCCGAACGCAGCTCAAAGTGATATCTTGTGTCGCTCCAAGGCTGTCCACCGGCAACAGTCGGCGGACGTTTTAGGTTTATCGGCGTATCGGCGCATAAAGATGCGTTTTCATTCGAGTCCCCGGTTGTGTAATTACGCCGCGTATCGCCGCCGTGTTCTTTCATAACGTCGACGTGTTTACGAGGCGGGTGTAGACGGGCGGGAGTTTATATAACGGCAATGTAGTATAGCGTCAATAAAAAATACCAAAAGTGCCGACCAAAAATTGTCTATGACTTATGAGTTTATATAACGGCAATGTAGTATAGCGTCAATAAAAAATACCAAAAGTGCCGACCAAAAATTGTCTATGACTTATGTCAGAGGAAAAAAGGAAGGAACACAACAAAAACAATTTTGCGTGGCGACCGAGTAAAACGAGCGGTTTGATTCACGACTAACAAAAATGGAGTTATACGAGTACCTAAATATAAACGAAAACCAAGTCTTACAAAATTAAATAAAAGTAGTTGAGACCAAATAGGTGCACGGTTGTCAATCATGGGAAACATTTTTAGATGAGTAATTTAATCATGATTTCTTTATAAATTAAAAGGGTATAAAAGGGAAAGAGAGAGGAAAGATAACTACTTTTTATTCAAAGCTCTCAATTATTTATAATAATAGATGTTACGTAAAAATCAGTTCGTAGACAGCTTTTAGACAGACAATGTCCGCTCTGTACGGTCTGACGACGGACAAAACGCCGCGTGTCGACCGCCCGTCCGCCGCGCCCCATCAGATACCGTTGCGCCTAGTGCGTAGGATCATCAACTCGATAGTGTACTATATTTATTGGGCGCGTTCAGTAAAACGACACACTCGTAGATACAAAAATTGTGAAATTCCCCGCTCGGCCTAATGGCTCGCGACTGGTTTAGGTAACGTATCGGGTTTTTATCTTGTCGCCGATTTTTGTATCTGAATTTTTTTCGTGTCGAGCGAGCGGTCCCACCTGCCCGGCGGGAGCGCGCGACCTGAGGTCGGCGGGTTCGTTGCCACTTGCTCTGTGGGCTGCTTATGGGAAGAGTGGTCGATTCCTAATCAGAGGTTGCTAATGCAATAACTGAACTATTTGCGTTTGCTAAATCTTCGTTTAATTGCGAACTTTATAATGCAATTTAATTCCTTGTTGACTTTAAAGGTTTAACTAGTCGTTCGAAGTATTTATAACCGGCGAAGAAGAAAAGTCCTCAAGGGCCCAGCGGGCCTTAATGGATGGATGGGCATTTCCTTTAAAGGGTTAACTATGCTCAATAGAGCTTGTTGTAACTTTGGACAGCGATTGAATTCATTTAATTATTTTGCCCATAATAATGTGTTACAGGAAATCTAACTATACATATATGAACTGAAACTTCACATCAAACCTACCCAATATATTTTATTTATTTATCTTAATATACTCGTATATACTCGAATTTTTTGTGTACGTGTGTATGACAGTGAACACCTCTTAAACGGCTGGATAGATGTTGATAAAATTTTTCGTTCAATGGGATTCGAGAATGGTTTAGATTCACAATTTGGTCCACTAGAAATTGTTTTTTAAACATTATTTTAGTATTTATGTAGGTATTTATTATCATTTACGTGAAGTGTCGCGTCACTTTGACATTTCATATGGCAGAACAACGTTTGCGGGGTCAGCTAGTTTAACTATATTTATTTAAGTACTACGTTTGGGCTAGAACTAATGAAACAATTATTTTACTGGCCTATCCCTCTTCTAGGTGCTAACTCCCTCCTGTCGGCCCACAGAGCCCCCCGTAAGCGATCGCTCCGTGCTATCTCTTCATCAGCCAGCTCGCAGAACGATATTCCTGCTATAATCAATGAACACGGCTTTATGGAAACATCGCTAATCGATTAAACTGTTCCTTTTTGTGTTGCTCTTTTAATTACATTATAATTGTCCGTTTATTGCACTATTTCATCATTTCGATAAGATCAAGGTAGTTTTTACGTTCTTATTACATTTTCATTGATTATGCAAATCTAGCCAACAGTATATTTATCTAAAAATCTAAATCGTTCTCAAATATTCTGATATTTTCTTCAGCAGATCCCCAAGGTGATTGAATAAGTCGCCGAATCGGCTGTAAATAGAAAACCAATCGTAAAAATTCTAAGCTGCTCAACTTTCAATTAGGTATCATAAGTCAGTTGATAATTGTTTTTGTCAATTTACCTGTTTAATTACCGAAATTAAATTGAATTACAAAATTACGTTTAAAATAAATATTTCCTTCCGATGTCCTTAATAAAAGTAAGTACATTTCAATGTTAAAGCAGCAATTATCAAAGTTATCTAACTAGGCAGCGTCGTGACAGCGCGTCGTTTATCGCGAAACGTCAGCGAGGTTTTTGTGAGCGATCGAGGTAATTTGACTGACGTGACCAAATGCAAGTTCTATAATAACGCCCTAAACCGACTTGCATACAGTTTCAATTACTTGCCCGAGAAAAAATAAATTTACCTATCTACTTACTACTACGTACTTGTGGTAGGTATCTCTGAAATTATTTCAAATTCGGCGGGTAGGTACTTTCCATATATTCGTTTTATAATTGAATACACAAGCTGCATATCTATTATACCTACCATACGATACATCGGAAAATCAACAAATAACTTCGATATAAATTTTCACATTCACATGTTTTCAGTGGTTAAAAATGTGTTTAGCAAAAGTAGTAGCCCTTTATTATGGTGCAGGTAAAACATGACACAAATCACATAAACCATACTTTGACTCGATAGTGAGATAAAAGTAGCGTTGCCACCACAAAAAGGATTTCGAACCCGCTACATTGCGATACCCGGCGGACGGTGCGAATATTACAAAACTTGGAAATGTCATACCGATAATTCCTGTGCCGTCGATAATTTCATAAAAACCGCGGGGTCTCAGCGCATCGCAGGTAAGTTTACACGCCGCCAGTAGCTCGCGTTACTCACTTAGCGCGATTGTCACTTACATACTTGCAAGTCTCTATCATCAGCCAAGTACCAAACTCCTTCACAGAATAATAAAGGTTTACTCCATACTTTTATCGTATTTCCAGGATGCACAAATGCACGATGCACATGCCTTTGTAACATTATGGAAAGAAAAATCATGTGGTTTGCCTCACCATCTTTCTATCACAGTAAGATTTGAAATAAATACATTCCAAGATAGTAACTTCGAAAAGTAAATGTTTTTAGAATAGAATAGAATGGAAGTATTTATTTGCATCTATAAATTATGTAACTATATAGTGTTTCATTGAAGATCCTCTTCGGTTAGAACTAGCACTGGCCCACTGGCACAGTGTAAAACAGCCGGCAGGCACCGGTCGCTCCGTATACGGCGGAGGGTGGCGTCGTATCTTATGTATCAGTTATTTATGGTCACAGTTTTCGCAACAGTTTCCCAGCGCGCGCGCATCCGTCCGCGAAGCGCAAAAACCCACCGCATCACGGTCAAATGAAGATGTGTAATTAGATGGTTTTTGCGGTCAATCGGAGGTTTTTGCAGCCATATACGGCCCGCAGCCAACGGCCCGATACGATCGTTGGTTCAAAATAATAACGACGCGAACTGAACGCAGGGACACTGCTGCGCCATTGTTTTTCTGCTGACGATAAGGTGTGCAGAAAAGGAAATGACTGTTTGTTTTGTTTATAGGTGACTGAGCCAACAGCCCACCCACCGCTTCTCACAGTCCACACTATTTACCAGTACAAAGTCGACCACATATTTATCAACTAGAGATCCCTAGAGGGAAGAGGAAGGGGGGTCCAGACTTGTTAGTCACCGTATTTTCTTTGGGCTGGAGATAGTAGGAGGAGGCTAGAAGAACGCTTTTAGGTTTAACTAGCAGCTTCACTTACGTCCAATTAGGCACAGAACAAAACCAGATGATGCATGAAAAATCTGCCTTTAGTAATCACGGTAGTGGGAGTAAGGAAGTACTGGAAATTGAGTGCGCAGAATTTCTCGAAAAGGAGTAGGGCGCAGCGGCGGCGCTATACAGATTCGACATCGACCCGACTCACATGATGACACTCGTTCGAAATTGGTCACATATGCGTTTTTACCCTTGAAACCCTAAAACGATTTTACCCTAAAACGGTCACCTATAGAACACTGTAACCACGAAGTACAAACCAGATCACAGTTGCTTAAAAATATTACACATTGTCAAAAATGGTAGAAGGTAGTAGGTACATATCTACCTTGGGTGGCGATAGCAGTACGCCGGGCAAACTAAACAGAACCTATGAAGGATGTTTTTGTACAAGCTCTACCTAGCTACCAAACATAGCATATCACTTTGATACATTTTTCATATCAAAACGCTAAGGCCCAAAGAATCTTTCCCTAGCGTCACGTTCAATGTTATCACAACCTCCCATTCCCGCAATGGCCGATAAATTACCTGCGCCCGCGCAGCCACCGCGACGCCGTAATGGCTACGCAAAAACATCAAAACGGTGAACAATTATTTCGTACGATGTATAGTTCACACGAAAATTGCCTCTAATTAGAGATAAGTCTGACGGACGCAGTCGACTTTTTCACCACTTTATGTGTTTGTCAAAATTAATGTTATGGCGAGGGCGGCCATTGGAACGGCCGCACGATAACGAATGGTCTCTGTATTTTAAAAATAATTAAAAAGTTACACGGCCAAAATTATGTCTAGTGATGATCCACTATCTGACTTTATTTCTGCTTATATTTTATTATTTATAATACTTTTCCCGGGCACCGAACACAGAACATCTGGTTCAGTCGAGCTTACGACCACTGGACCACCGAGGCAGCCTTTTCATCAAAGTAAAAGGGAAGTATGTATATCAGACGAACAGACAGTACTCACAGATCACATCACATCGTGACACCTCAAGAACGGAGCCCTAAAAGCGAACCACAGACAACATTTACTTTTTGTACACTTTGACAAACTGTCATATTGATTAGGCAATAATCTTCGGGGTCGCGCCGCGGCCCGCGACACCTGTCAGATCAATATTTAATCTGTGTGTGATATAAACGCCGAATAATACCTACACGTGCTAACTGTCCGTACGAATAACGAATAAGCAGGTTCCTCTGACTTGCGCGATTCCAAATTCAAAGTTGACTGAATAATAATTCTGAATAGGTACTGAATTCACTGAATGTTTCCATTTATTATTAGCATCACTTAAATAACAGAACTATAGCCACTACGAGTAGGTATATTGATTATGCAGCTACGCCGTTACTTTTGCAGACCGGTCAATAAATTTATTCGATCATGCATAAGTATTTGAATATCTATAAAAAAATTCAACATCTGAAAGGTATCGTTTGCTACAATCGTGAAATATTAATTTTCTGTTACAGCACGCTGCATTGCTTAAAATGCATATAACTTACAAAATTATTGGTAATTCGAACCTCAGACCTCTCGAGTTCTTACTGCTAGTAAACTTTAGTACCCAGTATTGCTAAGATAGATGCAGAAGATTCGGGTCGGCAGCCAGACCTTGACACCTCCGTCTTATCAAGGCGCGTATTAGTAAAATGTCACTTGCCCCAGCGATGAAGGAAAACATCTTGCGACAACCTACTTAACGCGATAACTAATAATCCTGTTCTGCAGTGCGTTTAGCGCTTGTCTCTATCGTGCCACTTAGATTGTACAGCAGTGACAGCTCAGTTGATATAAAACTCGCCTCTCACTCGAGAGGTACAGGTTCAAATCAAGCGGCGCGCACTATAAACATATAATTGTACGAAGAAAATACTGAGATATTTTATATGATTTTACCGGACCGAATCTTAATCCCTCAATATGCTAAGGTCTAAGGCCTCAAGGCGTCCCGCCTTATAACATTATGAATAAGGAGTCTGGAACGAAGTGGAAATGACTACGAGGGCCGCAATTAGACACGTAACACAGGGGCGCGCTGCTATCTGCTGCAGATCGCTTCGGGCTACATAGTTCTACTAGTTCTATTAATCACGCCACTGTGCACGGACTATGAATAAATTGACTGCAATGCTCTTTTACGGAGTTAACTTACCCTTAAAAAAGAAGAGTGGATGTAGCTTTTGGTGGTCACCAACTTTAAGAAATGTTTTCTACTGATCGACAGGGTACTAAACGGATGTTTTGAGCTCCCACTCTAGTAGCCTATTCTGAGATGTATTTAGGAGTTCTCTACAAAAAAGTTAAATTGCAGCCTAGCAAAATCGTTAACACTCGTCGTAGATGCTAAAACGCAAGTAGCAAAATAATGGTACCATCTCTTGCAGAGGTCACCAAACAGTCGAAAGTGGGACTATAAAAATATTTCTAATACATATCCTACGCGGCATCTGTCCCGCCGCGCATTCCGCCCGGAGAATGTTGCCACGCGTTTCATCACACCGTGGCACCGTATGAAAACGCGCTAAGTCATTTTTATTCGTTTTTGTGTGTTTTTACCATTTCGGTCTTTGGATATAGGTCGTTCTTTGTTTTCATACACGTTTCTATACGTTTTATTATTATTATTTGTAAGAAGATCTATTGTAGCTAGCCCCCAGAAAGTTCAAACCTAATCCCAAAGGCCAATCGCTCGGATAAATCCCAGGATGTCTTTGAGGTCAAGTTCCTTGATTGTACGAGTACAAGGTGAGACTAGGCTTCCGGCCAGTTTTATATACGTAATAGACAAGATAAACGTTAATTATTTTTAAATTCTATATTTAAAAAAAAAATCTTTTACTTTTACTAGGACAGCACGAAAATGCATCTTACCGTGTTTGGTGGTTGCTTAAAATATTTTTAATTAAGTTTAGTAGGTACATAATGGTTATTTGAATTACTGTAATTTCAGGTCATTTAACTCAACGACAAAAAATATTTTTCGAGTTAGCGTAGTTTACCGCCAAGAGCGCCGCCGAGGCCCACCGAGGCCCGCCGTCGGGCGCCGCGGTCCCGTTGTCCCCAAACAAGATCATTAACACCGCCATCCATCATAGTTTGCGTCCACACCAGACAAAGATTACTGTAATTTGGCGGTTTACAATAATTAATTATAATTATGATACCTAGTTATCGGGACGTTACGAAAGGTGAAACCGACCAGTTCCACTCATAAGACTCATCGGGTTTGTAAGAGAGAAATTAAAAAATGACAATGACAAATTAAAATTTTGACGACTATACATAACATTGCTGTCATATGTTATAATATCCTCAGAGCAATGATCTTGTTATATCCCTAGCCAACAGGGCTTGGGAAGTTTCTTGTGTAGGTATTACATAAATTTTTGAAATTGATTTGACTCAAAAATGGTTGGGATTATTCCATTCTCAGACTTCTCGAATCTCCAGTTTGAGGTTTTACCTATTTCGATATTACAACACTATCTATAGAGATTTAAAAAAAACATTAGTAATAAGTCATTCTCAAAATAATTTAGTAAATTAACCGGTCATTGTGCTGAATTCTGAAATATTAAATTACGTTTTACGTCGTGAATGAAACACAATAGGTTAACTAAATATGGTGGTAATTTATTTTAATCGTTCGTGATTTCAGTCTCTAAAGAATGTGGCTTTGTTGATAGTTATAGTTAGTATAGGTACTTATAGGTAACCTTAGTAAAGCTCAGAATATTTGGTTGCTAAAGATAGTTCGTCAAACAAGAGTTTTGTTGACGATCCAACTGGTTTATTACGAGTAGCCCGGACTGTACTCAGTCATTGTACCTCTCAAATCTGCTATATGCATTTACACTATAACGATAACCATTTGGATATTCTGTGGCGCAACTGAACTACTCGCTACACTTCCAGTCCAGTCCTTTTAAAGATCCATCTCAGTCATGGAGGGAAAGGGATAGGTATGTGACGGGTGATCATTCCTAACATAAACGGCCATAAGGATCTTGACTAGAACATAAAAAATCAACAGTTGACTGTTATAAATGTCACTATAGTATAATGCGGTATTTGATTATTCGACCAAGCCTTTACGAAGACACTAATCACATCTAATTGTACATGATCGACGTCAACGAATGACAAATCTATCAATATATTTTTCAAAGAAGTACTAAAATATAAGCGTATGTCCATATTGACTGTAGTAGGCA
The DNA here is from genome assembly GCA_944567765.1 of Carterocephalus palaemon. Taxonomy (NCBI): domain Eukaryota; kingdom Metazoa; phylum Arthropoda; class Insecta; order Lepidoptera; family Hesperiidae; genus Carterocephalus; species Carterocephalus palaemon. The sequence goes on from OX155643.1 coordinate 14,684,673, forward strand.
AACATCGGGCAGTAGTCACCGCTACCAGCGGCGCGGCGCGCGCGCGGCGGGCAGGCGGGCGGGAGAACGGGCGCAAACATTCCGAGAGTGGCGGATTCATTATCGACGATTATCTACTTAACCACTTCGTGCAGAGTACAGCTACGTTGGTGAAAATCACTAGATATTCTCTTGTCTCTCTAGTGGAGTCAACATACTTCGAGGGTTTTATTTGACAACACACCCGTATTTCGTTCTCCATATGTCTATTAACCTAATCGTTTTGCTATAATCGATGCCTATTTTGTATAAGAAGTCATTTGTTAAGAATACAATCTTTTAAATATATTGGCGCGCCGGCACGCGCAAGCGACGGTAACTCGAAACGTAAACATATCGGTAAAAAGTAAAAACTAGTGTCTGTCTGGCGCACCACAACATTCAATTATGCGCCTTTAACACGTATAAACCGCCAAATTAACATGTCATGAATATTATTTAGCTTTTTCTCAATTATGATAATAAGTCTGTAATGCTCAGAGCTGCCCTAGAATTAACGGGGGGCAAAAACCTCGCACGTATCTTTAGCAAAAATTTACATACATTACAATACTAATTCGTACTCGCGAGAGTGCCACTGACGGAAAAAATATTATACCCGGAAATAGCGGCGCGTGCGCAGGCTGCGGTTGCGCTGCAGCGACCCGGATGATACTTGGAACACGATCAGCTCGGGATGCTGTTCAGCAGCTAGAGGTGGACTCGACCGTTCCCCGCTTCACAGGCCTAGCCAGGTGTAGGACAATCTTTATTTTGGAACTTCAAATGCTCCAGGATTTCTTGAGCCTCGGTCAAATATTTAAACTACTACTACTATACCTACTGAAATTAAACAAAACATGAAATTCATATGAAGACTACAGTAATTTCAAAATGGTGCACCTAGAAATTTAACATAATTTTATCGCAAACAAAGATTACCCAATCAATTAATGTAGCGTCTCTATAAAAACGTTTCCAGCTCCACGATAAATCAACCATCGCAGCAAATGTATCTTACGACCAACAACAAAGTCTGTTGCACAATCGTGTCACGATTTTACATCATGTCAACGATCTAGTATTAGATATCGCCTGTTTAAATATTAAAATAATCAAAAATAACATAAAAACATATTATATCAGAAGAAAAATGAAAGGATGCTAAGTGTAACCGATGACGGGAGTCGAGTGTCGAGATTAAGTGATTATGTAAACGAATGCAGATTAAATATTTAACTGTTTATTTAACTTTGCATAACACTGCGCTTGCGATACGTTTTTAATAATTCATGCAACACTTAGTAAGTGATGTTTAGTGCGGTTTGCGGGCCTGTCGCATACACAGTGGAGGGGTTTTGTCGCTGAACACAACTTGCGTGTAACATTTTGTTCGGTCATTTTATACCCCTTTACTTACGTATCTTCGTTAAAAACAAAGAAAAGTTACTACACTTTAGGCATTTCACTGTTAAACACGGTTATCTTCACAGCCGCATTTGAGGTAGACCTTCGAGAGCATACTCCTCCACGATACTCCAGTGGGGATTCGTGGCAGAGTTAGTGGCCAACCCAGAAAAGCTTCCGGAACTTAAAAACAGGTTTAATTGTAGTATGTATCTTCTACTATTTTAATCTCTTTCTATTATAAGCATGACGTGGTGACGTAGTGAGTTAGGTATTTGTGCAATGTTTGTAAAAGTTCCACAATGAGGCAATAGCTAGCAGTGCCGTGTCCCGCGACCTTGGCCTCCCCTGCCGCCCCGGCCCGCCGCCTCTACACGCCGATCTACTTAACACTATCACACATACATCTATCATGCGACACTTGCTATGCTACAGTATAACCCCAGATTAATTGGCTATTGGTATCATCATATACCCGAAACATATTTGGAAGATTTTATAATATGCCACTGGAATACTTTGACTGCACAATCAAATGATATGGTATAATATAATACTATTAATATATACAAGTATAATACCTATACATACAGGAATCTAGATAGTTACGAGGAAAAAACAACGGCTCGCTAGATTCCGACCTCAGTTAGGTCTGCGATAAAAAACTAAATTCATTTCCAAATTCGAACAGCTTAAAAATCCTGGCCGCAAAAACGTGAAATAGCGCGCGCATAGTTTTTTTTTTCTAAATTAGCCTAATGGCCGTTATATTAGTTCGCAAACCGGCCGGTTGTTTTCCATTACCGCCGCACGTGGCTTCCTAGTGGGTGTGGAGAGGTCCTCCTTGAAAACCTGTACTGTCACACGAATGTTGTCGCCGCAGACTGTCACGATTTCTGCAAACATCGCTCCGACACCCGCTCGCCCGTCGGCTGTAATCGATACGGTTTTTAAGCTTAATGCCGATGGAATCCGCGTGCGTCTCAATCGTTTCTTAATTTAAATAAAGACTTGGAAGAGTCAATTTCATTTTAATCGCCGAAATAAAGCGCGCAAGTTATTAACGTGCTGAATTAATAGTATCTAATTGTCAAGGAGGATTCACATGAGTGCGAGTGAGTCTTATTATAACTAAAAAGCCGACACAATTCTAATGCGATTTTCAGGTACAATAAACCATCATCATAATGTGTCGATTGACCCTGATGCCGAACCGCTGATCCCGGGTTCGAACTATTTATTTCGAGTATAATTAATAAAATTTTGTACTCGGGTCATGGTTGATAATTTGTGTTGTTTTGATGTGATTGGGATGACAAGAGCGAGGGATAGAGTTGTTTGGCGACGACTGCTACTAAACAAGTTCAGCTTTGAATATATTGCGTTACAATTAAACATGTCAATATATTGAGATAGTTCAGAGTCAGTATATTAATTAGCTTAATTATTATTACACTTAGTCCTATATTATGTTTAGTTCTATTTGTTACTGCATTAGTATTTATTCGTTAAGTTTGTATTAGTACAGTTTTAGTTGTATTGTTAGTGTAAAGTAAAAGGCTTAATTTATTTCCTCTGGCTGTACCGATGGATAATTGAGACAAACAAGCCATAAGAAAATTATAATTCAGCACAGACAGGATGCATGACCACCGTGACCACACATTACGAGAATTAAGTCATCTAGTCGTTGGAGAGTGTCCAACGCTTGCTCGGAAGAGGGCGCCACTGCTCATCACTATTTATTACTCATACATTATGCACGAGGAGGCGCTATTTACATTCAATCACGCCTTTTGTTTTATAAATGGTCAGTTCTAAGGTGGTGTCCACTGGTTCCGAATAGAATTAAGTCCTCATCAAACACCCTTAGCCAGAGAGAGGTGATCTGCCAATGTCTATCAATGACAGATAATATTAACAATTTTACTCTCATTTTCCGAAACTAACATAGCATAACCTTCTGAATGAAAGTTAAATATTTATATTTCGCACCACCCTGAGATAAAGTGAAGGACCTTCGACCATTTAAAGCAAGGTTATTACTTAAGAAGACTTTAAATAATTAATCATTCTGATATATTGTTCATGTTTCCACCACTGGAAGGTTGAACTAACTCGACTCGAACTTTTTGCTACTTTTTGAACACGAGTCTTATGTAAACCTTTATATTTACGTTATATTTTTTTTTTGCGTTATGTTCAAGTACACTTACAATCGACAATCTGAGTTAGCTTTTACGAAATCGTAACTTTTGAACCAAAATATGATTTTTGCCAAATCATGGTAAATTCATATACAAGTTCTATCAATAACAACAAACAGAATTTGAGAATCGAATCGAAGTACAACTTTGTTCCCAGGCCATGCTTCTTATCTATCGAGCAAGCTCGTCTTAGCTAGAGAACCAAAATCACAACTTAGCCACTAACTAGTTAAAGCTCCTTGAAGGTCTTTATGCGGCCTACCAAGCTACTAGAATGTGGTCTATGCAGTTAAACTAGGTTCAGCAATTCAGGGTCACCCGCAGCCGCGTATATAGTCGTCGGTAGTACGTACAAGATCAAAGCTTAGACTACGCTGGTATAATCTGCAAGTTAGCCAAATAAGTGAGGCGGTAGGGGCTGAAGATGGAGCGAAACGCATCCGAGCCATTCCGAGCATCACTAACGGTGCAAGCTCTGAGCAAACGGACAGCTCGATTCCAACAATCTCTTTTAATTTATATCACAGATTGAGGTTTCATCTGCCGTATCGTTGCCCTTCCCGCTACTAGTAGTTCACCAAGCATCGGATCTATCAATCCGCACTTGGCAAGCGTAAAGGAATATCCGCTTCCATTCAAGAGAAACCGTATGCCCGACAGTGGGATAAACAAAGGATTGTGGGGGATGCACCGAGTGTTTGGCTTAAACTTTAGTCTGTAACAAGGTCTCTCTTTTCTACAAAGTGATTGGAGGATTAGTCGAAGATGTACCGTACTACCCCAATTCCGTGAGAACCGAGTGCAGATTCTACCACAAAACATTTTAGTGTTGTAATGAAATAAACAACGTAAAGCGTCTGCCCTGCGCCAGCTCGTCACACTCGCGGGCTGCCGTACTTCTAAAACAGGTTGCTCGCACAAGCCTTCGTGTTTTGGGTTCCACGCTCACATATTTCAATTTTTCTGCATTTTTAATTACTTCGCATTTTTAAAACTTTTCCTACCTTGATACATTTTCTGGAATAGCTCTTGATTTTGAGAAATAAAATTTTAACATTGGCAGATATTTTTCTATGGATACAAGATACAAACGTACCTGAACGTACAGTGGATCAGCCACTGCATCCCATGACAACTTTGACAGAGTGAACAAGACTCAAATAGGAGCATATTAATGTATTTGCTTAGCAGTGTTTGTTCCTGATACGAGAGAAGTTAACAAGTCTCATTACTTCCTTAGTAGTCAGGTATTATATTTCAACAACATAAAGAATAATAACCTTTTCTACAGCTCTTTTGAGTTTGTAGGCAAATTTGCAACCATTAATAAGAAACATTACTAAGTATAAATAGATTATGTTTGTATGTTTTTAAGATAACCGACTCGTACCTACACTGCAGTGCATGCAAAATAAACTTATTTCTGTTTATTTTTCTATAGAATACGAGTATGTGTCCGAAAGTAACGGAACCCAGCAGCCGTGTGTAGCGGGCACGGTCAGCCGTCGTATTTGTCTCAGCACGAAAGTGAAAACTTCGTCTAATGGATGGCTTTCTTTATCTACAAAAACCGAACCTGTACTGCGCGACGCGTACAGATGCTCTCTTATGCTTCTGTCAGACAAATGTGGATTGCATCATTCGAAATCTGATGATGCATGCTTACATTATTTTTTAAGGTGCGGTGAACCTAACAATGATAACAAAATACATATCTTGAATATTACTTCACATTTTTTAAGGCATTGAAAGGTTTTCTTTTAGATCTATGAAAAGCAGGCCAGTAAAAACGAAATAACTCAAATATTATCTATACTAATATTATAAAGAGGAAACATTTGTTTGTAATTTTTTCACACAAAAACTACTGGACCGATTTCAAAAATTCTTTCACCATTAGAAAGCTGCATCTTCACTGAGTGACATAGAATATAAAATATTACTAGGTGTAAACGAAACTATCGCTATGTCTAATTACACGCGGGCGAAGCTGCGGACGTCCACTAGTAATTTATATAACTATATTCCATCTAATGAAAATGATTATATAAAGCTAAATTCAGTTCTGCGCTTCAAATGATTGACGGTTTTAAAAAGTGACATTCGACACGACCGTCGAAACTGCATAAAAAGTGCAGAGCACGCGTCTGATGAGATCGATATCTCATCGTCAACATCGGGAATTAGAGAGCTGAATTAAAAAAATAAAAATAATTATCAGATTCAAATTATCAAATCACCACCGAATGAGAACAAAAAGACTGTCACATTTCAGATAATCAACTTGATCGGTGCAGATTGAGGTGCACACAAAAACAGCTGTAGATATCGATTAAACAACTTTTAAATGGAAAGACATTACGTGGATCGAATCGAATCTTTAATGCCTCTGAAATAAGCTTTGTTTTTAAAAAAACTTGTCACTTATTTTAGAAAGTTTTTGTCGCGTTTGTTTTGTTCAAATACGCAAAATAAAGTGGAGTTCAAATATGATAATTAATTTGTTTCAAGATGAAGAGGGACGTGTGAGCACGCGAGGGAACCAGCGGAGTGGACGGAATGAAGGCTGTAGGCGGCGTCGAGTCGACGTGCCCTCGCTGTTCTGCGCGCCTAGTACCCGATACAGCGATGTCCTCAGATTTCTATATTTTGCAGAAATTATTATAATCAAAACGTGATAATTTAGAGTATTATTATGTAAGACTTATTTGATAACTACCAATGAAGCTTACAGATATCATTAATGTTAATACATATTTATGTGGTTTATGTTAAATTTGCCGCTGTGTACATTTCCATGTGAAAATTATATAGGTGAAATGAAATGAAATGAAATGAAAATTTTTATTTCTACAAAATGCAGCATACAAAAACATTAAAAAAAAACATACAGATGCTTAAAACAAAGAAAGAAAGAAAAAAAGCTACATTAAGAGAAAAACGAACGCACACAGCTTTGCCGCGGCGTTGTTAATGCCGCGACGCTGGTTTTCAGTGCGTCCGTCAGTGTCACGTAGTTCGGGTGGTGGTGAAGCTAAACACAGTTAATTGATACTTAAATCTATTACAAAAAAAGAAAAACGAAAGACTGATGGGTGCTTCGGTCACAATAAATAAATATAATATAGGTAATGTTATCTTTAAAATGGTAATTCTATAAATGCACACTTCATATTCGTAGTTTCCTTTGACATCAACATTATTCATCCGATTCACTTATTGCAGTAAAGAACGACTCATTAAGGAAGTTATCCATCTATCTAATCTATCTGGTTTGTAATTTGTAAATCACATAATTTTCAATTGGACATAATTTTGCAAATCGCTGTTACAAATTTGGATCGTAATTTCCTTAAAATGTCTCATTAAATCATCAACGTAACCAGGAAATAGAGCTATTTTAAATACAATTAATTTAAATCTTCGTCCGCTTATAATTTAATTACCTCTGCGCCAACCCAATCTGTAATCTCAACAAGTCCAGTCGCTCCGAGTGCGTTTAGTTTCAAACGTAAGTAATTAAAAAAACTTGCCGTTACGCCAATTAATTCCTCAAAGTCAAAAGTCTGTTCGCGCACCAACCCGCCACGAAACAGACACGGAGTCAAACCGTACTACGCTACTTCGATATGATTATTGTTTCGATTCACGACGATGCCTCGGCTAACTTGTATTTCTAAGCAACTAAGTTCTAAAGTCGTTTGAATACCACGCTGTTATGAGATGCACAGATGTCGAGTGTAGTGAGGTAACGCGTGGCCGCAGGTGGAAGGCGGCCAAAGTTTTGGAGACTCGATACGGTTTGGAGGCTTTATTGCCGAGTGGTGTAGTGTAGTGAGGGCTAATTAAATCTGGCCGAGTCTCTACTATAGTTGGAGATTTATTTACCGATGGTTTCTCTGCCGTTACTGCTGAGCTAATGCTAGGTGGGTACAGTCGTAGACTCCTCACGAGCCTGGCCTGCTGCTGAGAATGTTTCCACTTTAAATGAGAGCTTGTTTAGTCATACTTGAATCCTTTTCGTATCTGACATGATAGTTAAACTTCTCAATCGTTCAAACTCGAAGTTTTTTAAGGAGCATAGCTTCTGCGAAGAACTAAGTTGGACGTAGCGTGCGAGTAATACTTTAAACTACGTCATTTAATTCATCCATCACCCTACCGATACGGCCCGCACTGACTTACCGACCCTTGCAGCACACCATTCATACCTGGCGTACCAGTTATTAGCAACACTTGAAGGCAAGGATCTAAATCCGTCGAGCAATTGTCATCAATATGTCGCTATATCGTGAAAAAAAACGTCTCACGGCAATCGAATAAGCGATAGGCGATACATTAAACATAAATACGTGATGTGTGACATCATTTAGAAGCATTCTGACAATTAGGAGCAGATTATCAATATATGTTAGTAGAGACAGGCCTCCACCAATCCGCATTAGAGCAGCGTGGTGGAGTATGCTCTAGACCTCCCGCAGCAGTATATGTGCGGAAGACCCGTGCCCAGCAGTGGGCCGTCTATGGGTCGCAGCGAGCGAGCGAGAGGCAGGCTTGCTGGCCAAGCGTGGATTGCCATCTTCGCTCACTATCGAGACCATTATACGAAACAAGCTTGCACGGATTAGAAGCCAAACCTCTAAAAATTTCAACTGTTAAATAAATTACGCACGTAACAATTAACAAAAATTTAAACAATCACGTAACAATTCCTGCAAACTTTATTAGTACACGGCCAGTGACTGCTAACTAAGAGGTCGCTCGCTTGTCGAGGCCAACAAGCAGCTTCGCTCGCTCGCTCGCTCGACTGGTCCTCGCTGCCAGTGCGACGCCCGCCCCGGCACCACTCTACCGCTTCTGTAAAATATGTTATGAGTTTAACGCGGACCGTGCGTGATACCTCTAATTAATTTGGCCCGCGGCGCGTCGTATCTTAGGGCCCCTGCGCGCGCTCCGAGACACCGCCGGCCCTGGAGTAAGATATTTCCGATCCCCGTTGTGCGGATATGATTTAAATTGATTGTCTAGCCTTTTGAAATATCCTCCCAGACGCAGACGGCTGGGGAAAATTGGATCAAGTGTTTTTTGTGGGGAATGATTCGATATGCGACAAAGTCAAGAATTAAAACCTACGTTTAGCCGCATTTAGTATTTTGAAGGTAAGTCATCATGCTCATAATTACAAGAGAACATAATTTTGAAATTGATTTTGTAAGTAGCCAAGTCATCTCCAGAGCTCTACGGTAGCTTATCTACCGTAGAGCTTGTTTGTAGAAGATAATTGCCAACGTACTCGTATTAAGACTTTAAAATTCTATTGACTTTACTTTCAAAGATCAATAAATGTGAAAAACAGGAATCCATCGCTACGTGTGAAGGTATATTTCCTAGATCCTGCACGCGAGTGACATAACACTTACACTTAATCGGTCTTACTTATAAAAATCTCACTAATCTATACTTAGGCACCGCTTAGATAAACCGCTCTTAAGAAGTTAATCCACGTTTAACTTTTCATTACTTATAAACGTTGATTAGCTGTTACTTAGTTAAGAAACGAACAAAGAACGATATTGAATGAACGAAATTGTTAAAAGTTCTATTTTTTCCATATTCTATTATCTATGACATTGTCAGTGTCGTGAATTGGCAGATTAAAATAAGAAAATTAAAAGAAAATGAATGTTTTATTATGATTAATGTATTCTAATTAAATTGTCATCTATACAACTAAATAAAATTGGAGTGTCTGTTTGTAATCTTTTTACTAAATTCATCTAAGTATGCATACACGGTATATATACCAAAATAACATTTTTTATAATTTTTGTCTGTCTGTCTGTCTGTTAGTTCCGGCTAATCTCTGAAACGACTGGAAACTGAAGCCCGCAAATGGCTTCAAATTTTCGGATCGCATTAATCTCTTCCGATATATTTGACGGCATTTTGATATAACGCGAGCTTTTGGAAGCCAAGGCTATCGCCACTTTGCGGGACAAGCGCGACAGAGTCTGCTGGCTCATGCCGTGAATGTCAGCGTTGTCCTCTTGAATCTGAAAATATAGTTAGGTACATATAGTAAACATTAGTAAGGTACAAAATCTTCATTATACTCCTTTATAGTAAATATATGAAAACTTGAAAAAATAGTAATTAGGCGATTTACCTCATGACGGGCCCAATATCTGATTACTGACATTACTTGCAATTCTACAGAAATGCTGCCACCTCGAGTATCGCCCTGGATATCAGGTCTCACTATTTCTATGATACGACTCATGTTTTCTTTACTAAATCGGTATCTAAGTTTAAATTCCTCATCCGATAAACTTTGTAGCGAATTAAAGCGAACTCGTCTTTCTTCTCCTCCTAGCTCTGAAACTGCTTAAATCAGCTACGTCGTTTTGGAAATCACGAAGATCTTCCAATCCATCCATGTTTTATGCACAAATATAATTTTTTTTACTAACAAACAATCGCAAGTAAATTGATCAGACATCACAATAGAACAGCTGATTTATGTGAAATCCGCCATCTTGCCGCTTAGCGAGAGTTAAACTATGTCTCGGCAGTGTTTAATTTTGACAGCTATTTAAACCCTACTTAACGACTTCTTAACGCTAAGTAGTGTTTATAAGTGAGGATTTTGTTAATCCGTTGCTAAGCAATAGATTAAATATTAAGTAACGTTTATAAGTAAGACCGAATTAGTATATAGTAAAGAGTAGCTGCACTGCACAAGTAAACAACGGCCTTGCACCTTGCTCCTCGCCACTGGAACTGCGGCGGAAGTCCGTACATTAGTGTCACTACAAGGCTCTGTGTGATTACTTGATGACAGCTTAGAACGCATTTATTATTTACGGTACTTATTATCGATAACAAAAGCTTGAGGGCCGCGTAGCTCGGGTAGCGGCTACCTAAACTTAGTCCGTCATATGTTTAAACAAATTTAATTACCATTATGAAATACTACAACTCGAGGAAAATATATCAGACAAGATCATATCGTTTTCGACCAGGCACAAAAAAATCTTATTTTTATTTTATATTTCCACATTAACCGACAGCAAAGATAAACAATAATAAACAAACTTAAACGGAAATACACACGATTACCTACAGCGAATTAGTTCAAGTCAAGCTATATAAAAGTAAGCATATAATAAATATGCAAAAAATGCATATAATTAAGCATTAAAAACCTTGACTTAACTTAAGAAAACCTTAATGTAACATAACTTAAAAAAAGTGTATCCACGCCTTTAGCTCCCGCGCTGACGGCCATCTCGGTAGCGATACTCGCAGATATTATTTCACTTGAACGTATCTTTTTGTACCTTGTCCCCCCCTCGGTGCTAAGATGGTGATTTGTCACTGCGCCGTGAGCGCTTCGTTACACACTTTTACTGCTATTCACTGTAATTACCTTTTGCATTTTTTTTATGTTCCCGGGATAAAACAATTTTAACGAATTGTATGATCGATTAACATAAATGGTGACTAAATCAAACTTTCAAATCATTGATCAGCAACTACGACCAAAAAACTGAATATATTCTAAAAGAATCACATCTCTAAATTTGGTAAATCAATCAGAATAATATCTAAACCAAAACTAAAATAATATAGGTACAGTTTGCGGCGCGAAAGTCTAGCGTTGGACGAAATCCGGAGGGGATAGCCGCGCATAGGGTATCAGTACGGGGGACCGTCCGAGCGTGCCGACAATACTGTCCATTCAAGGTGAGCGCTAAACTTCAGTGCCGTTCTTTATATATGAACAGTCTCCACTGACGCGTAATAAAGCAGCTTTGTAGCACAATAACACCACACTCAATAACATACTCATAACGAGTTGTCAAAAGATATACTGAAGAGACAACAAACATTATTTATCATTCCATCTATTTAATAATTCCCAACCAAGCCAGCGTCAGCTCGCTTCAAACTAATCGCTCCCTTCACAGACCAGAATCAAAATTGTTTATCTAATTAAGCAACTCTTATCGCCTACATCAAAATCATATTTCATTCCGTACACACCAATTAAGCAAGTTTACGATAGATTCAACCGAGTTTATTTGTTTACGTCGTTTGCTGCCAGCTTCTGACTAAATAAATGATTGCACATTTTTAGTCGATTGAAGGGAATGTTTTATATCAACAGATTTTAAGTAACGAGGCTTTGATTGCATATTTTAATCGTATTAGATGCTTTATGCTTTAAAAGTAACAACGCACCTAAAACAAAGCTAAGCTACTATCGTAGGCTTCGCACTGTTGAGCACGGGGCATCCGCACAGACAGACGAGGGAGGCCTCGGGCATACTCCGCCGCGATGCTCAGATGCGAATAGGCTCTAGGATTAGTGCCCAAGCCGGTGTCGAATGTTCACAGGTCATTCCATCAAAGCCTTTTTTTTGTTTAACCAGTGGGAAACACCACCTTCCAATTTCATATTTTGCGTAGTTTTTGTCACGCATCTTCCTTATTAAATCGAATCGTTCAGTTTATCAATGTATGCGTAGTCTTAGTAGATAATCATATGCTATAAATTATAACATGTCATAAATATTTATCTACGTTTAATCTAAAGTTAGTTGATATCAGCCATAGAAGTCAATAGAATCGATGTGATATCCACCGTCCTCCACTAGACACGTGTCTCCTACGGCCGCGCTAGAATGCAGAAATATTGCGCTGTACTTATAATCACTGCATGATTTATATCATTGTTTACTAAGAATTTGCTGTAAAAGGCAATTCTGGGATCGGCCGGCCCCCGCCACTCGTAGCTCGTAATAGACGCGAGCACCGAGACTCACCGCAACCAAATTTCTATTCACAGCTAATTCGTAAGATGTGAATGTAAAACACACGCACCATCAATTAAGAAAGGCCGAGAAGTCATGAAATCAACACTTTAGCGGCCATCTGAGCTCAGTTTTAATGCTACGACGGACATTATCAGGCGCGGCGACCGTGACAGGCGAAATCGTAATTACCGCCCAAATCTCGATCTCAACTTCCGAGTACAAGAGCCGGCCACAGCCTAGCGGGAACGACGGCCAGTACGTTAACTTGAAAAGAGTTTGGTAGTAGAAATAGACTGTACGTGTATAGAGTTCCAAGCTACTGCTATTTACTTAGTCGATCTAGTAAACTGATCATTGTATCGTTCACATAATATGTTTGACGAAGTATGAGTAACTAACTACTACTGACTAAACTAATAATACTGCCTTGTTGATCTAGTGGTCTCAAGCGCGACTGCTGAGCTAGAATTCCTGTGTTCGATCCTTGAGTCGGGCAAAGACTTACTGAGGTTTTCTAATTTGAAATAAACCACAATGATTTTATAAACACCTATGGAAGCCAAATAAAACTGGTAAAAAGTAGGTATACCAACTTCATACGAATGCCTACCCTCTCAGGGAAATTTAGGCGTGATGATATGTTATGTCAAAACTCTTCAACGAAGGCATTAGCTCGCAATGCACTTTCGCTTCGGAAAGCTTCTATCTCTTAAGCCAAACATTTGAGAACCTCTGATATCACCTCAAGGGCCACCGTTTAACGACGATTTTATGTTCGTTGTTCAAATAGTTTTCGACACCTACTGACCGCCGCTTCCAATAATGTGTCAATGTTACAACGGTAACTGTTTACTTTACAGTTAATGGTGAGCGTGAGACTCACTAAAATATTCAGGATGTACCTTTCGTTCGAGGAAAATCAAAGCAGCAATGTTCACCAAACATTCATTCGACCTCCTAAGTCGATGAAGCTCATAAACAACTTGATTTGTCTGATTTTTTTTTTTGACTTTAACGGGTAATTCTTGAGGTCAATCTTTAGATCCACCAACCAGGTCTCCCACGGTACCGAGGTATCGTACCACGGTATCGTTTATTTCCGTTTCGAAAGGCACGGTTTTCTAGAGGTGACCGTAATCATTCTTCAAGGATAGCAACGCATCGTGACCGACTTTAACCACGACTCTTAAGAGGTCTGTCACAGTTGTCATGGGCGGTAGTGGATGAGTGGTAGGGTACTTGGAATGCTCGTTTGATACCTTGTATCCTTTATAAAGACACACGTAATTTCAAACTGTCATAGCTGTGACTTTAATCTCAGACCGTGACGCTTTAGCCCGAATGTGCTAACTTCAATCTAATCGTAATTTTAACCGTTATTAAGTAGCTTATTTAAAACGTGTCATCCACTCCTCAAAGCGACTGCAACTCGATGGCAACACGGTAGCTATCGCTAACGCGTCGGCGCCGCTCCACTGCCCAATGTGATTAGCTCTATCTTTTAATAGTCGGCGAATCTACATAGCCGGCCCATTCTTTATATCCGCTTCATTGGCCATACCTACGTGTATGGAAGGCACGAACCTAACATCTGTATGTTGCACTGCTTAATGCTTCAGGGCTTTATCGATGACCATCTTCAACATGGAAAAACCGCTTTTTATTAAACGCGAAGTTCTTATTTACGACATTTTTATACTTGGTTACTTATGTTTTGTACCAAGAATATATTGAACGAAGCCTTCAATCCTGGCACATTAGTTGCAATGGTGCATGAACTCCACCTCGTCCAACGACAAGAATACGATAAACTCTGTAAGTACGCACTAAAAAAGTAGGAACAGTAGGTAAATACTTAATAAGCTAACCATGAAATACCTACATGCCTACAAGAACTATTATTGGTATTCGCTAAGTAAATTTGATAATGATATCTATTGATAGATGCTGTTATTAAATAGTGTCTTAATTAAATAAATACGTAACATTTACGTCTACATGTATAAACTTTATTAATCATCAGACAAACCCGCACGCATACGCTAGCGCGGCCACCGGCCGGTGCATTTGTTGAATCGATTTATCACTTCTTCGTAGCAGAAAGCGAGCTGCGATCTGGAAAGCAAATATGCTTTTTTAACTATAAATTCGCTGCCCCTATTGACGTTGTGTTCGGGTGAAGCCCGTGTGCGTCTGCATATCCGAGAATACGGCATTATATTAATTGTCTCATAGCACGTAGCGATTATTAAAAGCTGAATTGTGGAATGCTAGAAATATTGTTCTTTTTTTTTCTAAATACCAAACAAACTTATAGGTATGCAAAAACTTACAGTAATTAAAATAAGTCGATAATTTTATGTCTAAGAAGTAGTAACACTGGCAGACTTCACATGCCATCGGGAATTATGGCGAACTCTGAGGCACGGAGGTTTCCCCGCGATGTTTCCGTTACAGGTGCCGCAGGTGACATTTAATTTCTTAAATCGCCCATAACTTAAAAAAGTTATTGGTGTATGCTGATTGGATTTGAACCCGGAACGCTCGAGCAACAGGCGAATTCGACAGCCACTGGGCTGTCACCGCAATTTTTTAGGCATTTCAACATAAACTGGACGATGGAGCAAGAAGTACAACGAGGCGGCTTGTAGGCAGCAACATTACTTGAATTACACATTATTATAAAGCCGAAATCTCCGGAGCATGCGGCGTGACCGCGCACCGTTGTCTTAATTACAACGAACTAAACCGACTGTGAAGAACTTTGTCAATGAGCCCGAATCTCGCTGCTGCATCGCCGCCACGTCTAGCTGTATGCCGATATGCTAGAGCTGACTACTAGTATGACGATCTATTTTATTTTGAACTCTTTGATCTTCCAAACAGGGCCGATTATGCATTTGTCACAAATCGGAAGCTACTGCCATGGTGGACTTTAGACTATTCATAAGCAGTTAAGTCACAGGCATCTAGTAGAGAAATTTGAATCACAGAATCAGTGCTTTTCACAAGTCAGTTCGTTCAGACACATTTGTGAGATACATTTATATTAAGAGTACTTCCTTGCAGCATGTAGTCAGTCGGTATCTTTTGGTCAAAGTTAGCTGTGATTACCAACGAACAATATCTTTAAATTTGGGTCGGTGTCTCCAAGGCATAACTTAATTTTTCACAATCAACTCGCTTCTCGCTTGTGGTGAAACATTCTTACAGGTGCTTAAGAAGATCCCACTGCAAAATTTACTGATATGATCGTAATGTAGTTTGGACTCGAAATGTTCAGTAATAACAGCTTTGTACGAAATTCTGAGAGCTATAAGGAAATCTTAGCAGTGTTTTAGACATTAAATGTTACGTGCTATATGTGCCTCATGAAAACTTTCATTTTTACTGTGTGGAAAGCGGCCAACGAACCTACAGATGGAAATAATTGCGAGTGGTGAAAAAAATACAAAATTAAATTCCATGTCAGTATAAGATTCACACATGACCAAACTTTATCGTTATGAAACGGAAGAAAAATCAGTATGCAGCAAATCAGGTACCTACTTGGAAATCATGTAAGTGTATACAGAAGACAATAAAACATCAATCTTTCAAATCTTTTTTTCTTTTCGTCGAACCCTGATTGACTTGTTTGTAACTAGAAGGCTAGATAGAAGGCTAGAAGGCTAGAGGCTAATGGTTATTACGCTACCAAAGAACCTATTTATACCTATATAAAGGTAAAAGTTCAATCTCCTGTACGTTACGAAAAAGCGCAGCGTTTCTCTCGAAATAAATGGTCACTCTGCTGACTTTACATTGGCCTTTTATTTTATCTATGACACAAACATACAAAGCATCGATATATGTATCGTGAAAAAACGAACCTGTACAGAATGTACACCGGTTTCGTCACAGCCGCAGTGTCACCAACCGCGGTCCGCGCGCTCCGGGAAGGAACCAGCATCATCCTTTTTGTAACATGAATTCCTACATGAGTTATAACTGAAACAGGAAAATCAAATATATTCATATTTTTGTATTGGATACTCTTACAATTACTTTGTGATCTTGATTAAAAACTATCAGACCAGACATACGGCTTTCCTGATGATGTTTTCCCATTCATTAATTCAAGTGACAATTTCGGCTCGATAAAATTTATTAACTTAAAATTGTCCTTGTAACTTGCCGCTAGGATCTGAAGAGCTATCATTGCCGCTCTAAGTATCAGATAACATGATGATACGTTTATAACATAAAGTACAAGGGTGGATCGTCCTTACGAAGAAACTGCAAGCAGCATTCAACAACGACAAACTTCAATGGTTCCTTCATAGTGCCTTGGTTCATTCCCAATCATAAATTTTAGATATAACCGCAAGCATTTACCATTACAGCCTTTTTACGCTTCATTTTCATTAAATCTATGCCCTTTATTGTACTCTAGGACCTATATATAATAATCGTGCACAAAAGTACACATGGATGTTTAAACTAGCTGTCGCCAACCTATGCGTAGGTAGAACTTGCTTACATTCTTAGTAATTTTCCTTATGGGAAATTGATGGCATTAGTTACTGTCCATATTATGTACTAGATTTATCGACCCTCGGCTGTAATGGTGACCTTGATACGTAATATAAATATGTAGAAACAAGTTTTATACGACAGATCGTCGTGTAGTAGGAACTAATAATAAAGAGTTTTAATAGTAGATCAAGTAAATCGTTGTAGATCTGTAGCCTTGACGTGTCGACGTGGTAGAATAAAAGCTACTTGTATCAGTGGAAAATATTCAGAAGTTTCATAAAAGTATTCAATTGTATATTATAAGTTTATTCACGAGTATTTTAAAAGGTGTGTACGTTTGAGCATGGGTCTAAGCGCAGACAAGATGCAGAGTGCCCCACGGTACTGCATCGCGAATATTTGCACCACCATTAATTGAACCGCCTCGTTGTTACAGTGGCCGCGTGCGACTGCTGAGCTAGAGCTCCTGAGTTAAATCTCGGCTCGGGAAAAGTACTATTGACTTATTTAAGTTTTAAATTCCCAATAGTAGCTTGGAGTTTGGTTTTTATCAGTGTATTACACCTACATGTATAAACATAACATGTGAAAAGTGTATGTACTGCACCCCTCTGTTTCCCTTCAGAGAAAAACAGATATACAGGGACCTACATAACAGGGGATTTTATGTTATATAAAAGTAATTTAATGTATAACAACTAGTTCTATCCGCGTTGACGCCGTCCAGCCGCCCACGAATCGCCGTCAGCAGCGACGGACAGCGCGTGTCCACTCGAGTCCTTCCTTTTTTATCTGTTTCTAATGTAAACAGCCCTGTGTTTCCTTGTCTCCTCGGCTGCTCTAGCGGGACCGCGTGGGCTTGTGGGGACACCTTGCTGGCCGCAAGACACGGTGACAGCCCGATTTTCTAAAGCAAAACTTCATAGCCCGAGGTATCAAAATTCAAAAATATTCAGAAACAATTTTATTTATTGCGTCCCTTTAGCGTGCTCATTCAACGTACGTAGAGATTTAAATTAATAAGAATATAGCCTGTTAAAGGAAAAAATTGATGACTTAAACGCGAAAAGGACTGAACACATCATATACAGGTACACAATTACATAGTTATAACTATAGCGTAAATGGCGAGATGGAATAAAAAAGTTAAAGTAAAAATATCAAGTAGGTTTCAAAAATGATTTAACGATTCTGTGCAGCGTTCGAATATCTACGAGCCACGGCTTAGGTTCGATTCCAGAGTTGAGACAGATATTTCGCTCTCGGGTTTTGGGTGTTCAATTCAATTGTTTTCAGCGTATCAGTTATTCGATGTGAATTTTAAACGCGTATTTATTTGGGAAAGAGTAGTTTAATCTTTTGATTGACCTGATTGTCGTAGAATGATGAAATGTAGTTTCAAACATCAATTTATTAGTATGGTTGCGTCGATACATTTTCTACTGCGATGCAAGTAACGGTATCGAGTTTTAAACGTCAACCGAGCTCGCCGCACGATCGGCTGATGGAACACGGGTTACATTTTTACCTTTCTTTCCACTCGCTGCTCTCGCTGTGACATTTCTGATAGTTGACGCGAATGCGACGGAAACTTATAGATTATGAAATGTACAACAATAATAACATTGGAGTGAAAAGGTACACACTAGGGGTCATTGGTTCATCCCCGGCTCGGGCAACGACTCTTGGGTATTTCCTTGTAATGCCCTGTAACAGCTCGAAGTCTGTGGGCTTGTGCCCGGTATACCTTTGGCAATAGACATTACATGGGACCTAGACTTAACTGGTGAAAAGTGGGTGTACCTACCAGAAGGAGAAGCTTTCGGGCAAATATCGGTTAAATACAGGCGTGATGATATGCTGTGATGCGAGAAGTGCGATAAAATGTAAATAATAAGTAGGGTAATGATGTATTTGATATACATATTTACAATTTCATTTATTGTGAACAAAAGAAGTTGATTCCAAAAATTATGAAGTACTATACATTTTAAAAATAGTGTTATGATTTCTTCGAAGTGGACTGTATATATTTGTTCCGAAACAGGCACAATGAATCACTATCTGAAGGGAAGGCAATAATTGTAATCAGGAGAGGAGAGGGTTAGGTACTCACGGCAAGCTTATTTGGGCGTGGTCGCGTATGCTGCGACGTACTTTTTCCTCTTCACAGCTTTATTCTTTCTTCACACTTCACAAACACTAAATATATGTTCTGTTCTTCCACAAACACTATACATATGTTTTGTCGGCGGTGAGATATTAATTATAGAGTTTTCCGAATTCGGCGTGCTGCCACTTGTTGGATGTTGTCTTCCATGTTGTTGCTTGCCGGAAATAGGTCAGCCAGGGATGTGTTGATTATTTAGGGATGTGATGGTTATTTAGGGATGTGATGGTTTTGTAGGGAAGAGAAAAAAAAAAGGAATGTAGAATAAATTTACTAGAGTGAGTGAAACCATAACATTTTCCCCCCCCGCTGGCGAAATTTGTTGAGACTGAGAAAGTGATAAAAACACACCCCTAAAGGTAATTGTTGATTATGCTGAATGATAAAATATAATAAATGATACAGAAAATAAAATATAAGATGATTGATTAAACGAAAGGAAAAATGAATTTAAAAATGATCATCGGTTCCATCTGGAACTGGGCATAATTTGACAAGTGGTCGGCTTACTATGCCTTGACTGGTTTGAACCGTTGCCGCGCGGGAAATTCCACCGCGTCCAGGATAAAGTTGGATGATTTTTCCGAAACGCCAACGTAACGGAGGTTGTTGGTCGTCTTTTATTACGACTATTTGACCGAGTCTAGCTTGATCGGATGATTTGGTCCATTTTAATCTTTGCGACAGACTGGTCAAATATTCATGATGCCATCTGGCCCAAAAATCTTGTTGCATTCGTTGCACGAGTTGCCAACGTTTAAGTCTATTAAGAGGAATGTTAGAATAGTCTGGTGTTGGCAATGATGTGAGTGGTGCCAGTGTTAAAAAATGTCCAGGTGTAAGCACAGATATGTCATTAGGATCAGTACTGACTGAACATAATGGTCGTGAGTTCAATACTGATTCGACTTGAACAAGGAGAGTATTAAGTTCCTCATACGTGAGGATTTGTGTCCCAATGACACGATATAAATGTGTTTTTACCGACTTCACGCCTGCCTCCCAAAGTCCTCCAAAGTGTGGGGCTCCAGGAGGGTTAAAATGAAATTCAATGCGTTCAGATTCACAGGCTGATTGCATGATGCTAACTAATTGGGATTGGGCACCCTTAAAATTACTTGCACAATCTGAATGAATAGCATTACATCTGCCGCGGCGGGCGATGAATCTGCGCAATGCAGCTAAAAAGGATTCTGTTGACATGTCGGATGCCAACTCTAAATGAAGTGCTTTTGTGGAGAAACACACAAAAAGACACAAATATGCTTTTGTTATCCGCGCACCACGATATCTTTGCATGGTTACGTTAAATGGACCTGCGTAATCACAACCGACAGTTTGAAAAGCTTTTAATTGAGTGATACGCGATCTAGGAAGATCTGCCATTTTGGGTTCAAAAGGAATTGGTTTAGTGCGAAAACATTTAAAGCAATTAGATAAAACGTGATGAATTGCTCGCCGAGGAGATAAAATCCAAAAATTTTGTAATAACAAAAATGTAACTGTTGCATACCTGGATGAAAATTTTCATTATGAACGGACTGTATGATAAGCTGAGTTAATCGATGTTTACGCGGAAGTAATGCTGGATGTTTAGTTTCGAATTCAAGATCGGATCTAGCTAGTCTTCCTCCTACTCGTAAAACACCAGAAGGATCCAAAAAAGGGTTAAGTTTTCGAAATGATTTGGGTAAAGTCTTCCCTGCTAATAAATGTTTAATTTGATCTGCAAATTCTGATTGTTGTACATGTTTGATTAATATCATAAGCGCATTGTGATGCTCATCCTCAGTTAAATGATTGGTTGATTGTTTTGCTAGCAATGATTTGTTTTTCCGTGAAGCGGCAATGAATCGATGACAATATGCAAGAATACGTTGAATTTTGCGTAAAGACGAAATTTTTTCTAATAAATTATCAATGAAATTTATGTCGATTGTACTGATTAAAATAGTAACACGCTTTTCACAAATGACCTCATCATCTGTAGAACATGAGGTTTGAATTATATTCTGAGGCCACTGTGTTTGATCTAGTGATAACCACTCTGGGCCTGACCACCAGAGGGGATGATGCATGAGTTCGTCGGGCAATAGACCTCGACTCGCACAATCACATGGGTTTTGCTTCCCAGATACATGTTTCCAGGTTGCAGTTGGTAATTTTCGCTGGATATTGGCAATGCGATTTCCAACATATGGTTTGAAGCTAGATGAATTTGATTTGATCCAAGCCAATTCGATCATTGAGTCAGACCATGCGTAAATACTATCTATATTTATCAGATCTGAAAAGGTGTGAAGAGTGTAATACATGAGATCTGCTAGCAATGATGCTCCACACAGCTCGAGCCTTGGTAGACTTCGGCGTTTGGTTGGAGCTACGCGCGATTTAGCGTTTACAAGACAGACTTGATATTTGTTTTCACTGATCTCGGAACGAAGATAAATGACTGCTGCATAACCGGCCTCGCTGGCATCGCAGAATCCGTGAAGTTGATAACTGACCGATTCTGAGTGAGTGATACGCCTTGGTATATGAAGCTGAGATAAATTTGGTAATTGATGAATAAACTTCGTCCAAATTTGATGAATTTCGTCGGGTACTGGTTCATCCCACGGGGTTCCCAATAACCACAAACGTTGAATAAGAAATTTTGCTAAAAAGGTTAATGGTGTAAGTAGACCAATTGGATCATAGATGCGAGCAAGCTCTGAGAGCATTGTTCTTTTAGTGAAATCGCGTTGAGTTTGATTTACTTGATAGTTAAATACATCATGATTAGCATTCCAGGCAAGTCCTAAAACTTTGATGAAATTGGAATCAAAAGTTAAATCTGGTATCAATTTATGTTCGTCGGGGATATTTTGTAGTACAGCCACATGATTGCTGGACCACTTCCTGAGTTCAAAACCGCCAGCAGCCATGATGCTGGTCAATTCTTGTTGAAGATGAATCGCTTGATCTACGCTATCACAACCAGTGACAACGTCATCGACATAAACGTCACTCCGTAACACCTTTGATGCTATTGGAAACGACTTTTGCTCATCTTGAGCTAATTGATGGATGGTACGGATCGCTAAAAATGGTGCCGACGAAACTCCGAAGGTTACGCGACCTATACGAAATTCCTGCACTGATTCTTCTGAAGAAAATCTAAAAAGTATGCGTTGGAAATCTCTATGTTCTTTAGAAATGATGATTTGGCGATACATTTGCCGAATATCGGCTGATAAAACTATTGCGTGGAGACGAAATCTTAAAAGGATATTTTGAATGTCAGTTTGCAATTTACCACCGGTCAAAAGTGTGCAATTAAGTGATTTTCCGTCTCTGTCCTTGGCTGAGGCGTCATATACCACTCTCAATTTTGTAGATACGCTACTTGGCTTTAAAACTGCATGATGTGGTATATAATACGCAGTGGCTGATTGACACTCCTCAGGTGGGATAAGTTCCATCTGACCAGTCGAGATATATTCTGTTATATGAGCTTTGTACTCATCTCCAAAAGAAGGATTTTGTAATAGACGCTTCTCCAAATATTTGAATCTACGTAACGCAATTGAATAAGAGTCATTAAAAATTGGTAAAATTTGATCGCGAAATGGTAATTGTACGATATAACGACCGTCAATATCCCGTTGATGAGTTAACTGATAAATGTCCTCGCAACGAACGTCGTCTGCAGAGGCGGCTTGATGACTATTTGATTCACTGGGAATATTGTCACTATCCCAGAATTTCTGGATGGCAATATCCAAATTTACATCCAGTGCCACATGGTTGATTGATACAGGACTAGAATCTATTTTATTTGAATTAGGATTAGCCACATTTGTTCTACCCATCAAAACAAAGCCAAATATTGTATTAATGGCTGATGCTGTTTCAAGGTTAAAATCAATTTTTCCTGGTAAGAGAATATGAGGAAAAATCTCCCCACCAATTAAAAGATCAATTGGACGACGCTGGTGAAAGTCCGGATCTGCTAATTTAAGATTTGTTAGGTGTGGAAAATCATCCACATTAATTGCTTGTGTGGGCATGTCGCCACATATTTTATCCAACACCACAGCTTCAATTTTAAAGGATGGCGCTAACTTCGCCAATGGGCGCAGTTCTGTGTACACTACGCTGCCTGATTGGCTAGGCACCGCATCTCCAATTCCCAGCATGGGACAATTTGACTTAACAAAAGGCAAACCCAATCGTCTTGCACAAGACGTTGATATGATATGCGCTTGACTGCCAGGATCAATAAGAATCCTAATTTTTTCAAAGTTGTTAAACTTATTTTTGATTTCGACTTCTGCTGTAGCAAGAAGAACAAATGAGTGAGATATATTCTTTGATGTGTTTGCTAATGTTGTAATTGGAGGAATCGTTGCTACTCCAAGACTAGGGGCTGTGTTTTGACTGGCAGTCGCTATATAAATATTATGTGGTGATGGTGATGTATTTTGATTTGATGATGATGTCAAAAAATGCAATAGGCTATTGTGCCGCTTATTACATGTCTTGCATGAATTTGTAGAACGACAGTTTACTAGAGTATGGTTAGATCGTAGACAGTTTATACAAAGATGCAACTTCTTGACCAATTGTAACCTATCATGAGGTGTTTTAGCCAGAAATTTGTTACACTGATAAAGTGAATGTTTTTCTTTGCAAACCACACAGTCAGATTGTGTTGTTTGCGAAATATTAGAATTAGAAATTTCACCTAACAAAATGTTTGAATATTTGTTACTAATTTTATTTTTATTAGAATTATATGAATTATTGTTGAAGTTGCTATTAGAAGGAGGTTTGTTTATAGGAACACAAGTGATAGAGGAACGCTCTAATGCGTTGCATCTCTTCACCAAAAAAGATTTGAGTTCATTAAATTTAGGAATTTCCGTCCCGCTACACATAAGCTCAAAAGCCTCTCTTGAACTCCTATCTATTCTTGTCAATAACGCATGAAATAGAACAAAGTCCCAATTAGAAGTTGATAACCCCAATGAATCTAACATAGAAATATTTTCTGAAAAGCCGTCTAGTAGAGTGCGTAGACTCTGCACCGAGTCAGATTTAATTTGTTTTAAATTGCAAATTTGTTCCCAACATAAAAAGGCAAGATATCGATTATTTGTATACCTATCTACTAGTGCTTTATAAGCATGAATATAATTCTCCTCTGATATGGTGTAAGATCTGATGAGATTAATTGGTTCCCCAGAAAGGGAAGTAATCAGATGTTGAAACTTCTCAATATTTGATATATCTGTTCTGTTATGCACCAGTGTATTATATAAATCAATATAACCCGGAAAATCTTTGAGTTGTCCGGAGAAACTTGGTAGTTTGATATGGGGCAATTTTGCAAGATTCCTATTTTCACATGATGATGAGGAAGCTGTAGACTTGACCTCTAGTTTAATTGGAGGCAACAATTTGCGTTGAACTTCAAGAACTTCAAAATACATATCATCTGCCTGCTCCTGATAAGTGGTCTCTTTAAGGATACTTTCCTCCTTGTCAAGTTCCTTGTATGTACTCAACAGCTTGACATGAGACTCATTAAATGATTCCATAATAGCTTCCAAACGCGAACACCATGTTTCAAATCGCGGTAGAAGACCGGGATCCTTCAATGCACTACGAGCACAGGTGACAGCATCCGATAATCTCTTGAAGGCTATATTACGTTTAGATTGATAATGAGCAGCCATTGCTTCACTCATGATGACTAAATTATAAAATGATTAATGAATAGAATGCACTACTTGTTAGTTTAATAATTGTTATGTTTAAGATGAGTGTTTTAAGTTTTAAGATTATAAGATAATGTTTTTGTTATTAAAAATGTTTTTGTTTTTATGTTTTTATGTTTATAAAAAGAATATATTGTTTAAAACATATATGTATAGTTTTTAAGTTTAATGAATGATTAAGATAATGATAAGATAATGTTTTTGTTGATAAAATGTTATTGTTTTTATGTTTTTAAGTTTATAAAAAGAATATATTGTTTAAAACATGTATGTATAGTTTTTAAGTTAAATGAATGAATAAGATAATGCTAAGATAATAATAAAGTGTAATGATAGTTAATAATGTTTCAAAACAAGTTCCATTTTGATTTGACCTTGAAATGATGACAGAAAAAATATGTTTGTTGTAACTGGTAAATGATAGACTTAAAATCTACTAAATGAAATTATACCTATATATAAAAAACGTCTAAATGTCGCATGTTACATTTAGAGCTAGGTAGGTATAGACGAAAATGTTGGCAACACGTTTACGAATTACGAATTTGAATTGATATGATAATGATATTGATGAATAACCGCCGACTATATGAATGTACCTATTTCCCCAGTATGATATGATAGATTTATTTTACATGTTAAATAAATCTTAATTCCGAATTTTCGAATTATGAAAACAAAATGGTAGGTAGCTATAATGGTTTGAATATAGAAATTCGGCTAGTCGCGGAACAGAAAATGTTCCCCTGTATGATATGATAGATTTATTTTAAATGTTAAACAAATCTTGATTCCGAATTTCCGAAATATGAAAACAAAATGGTAGCTATATGGTTCGAATCTAGAAATTCGGCTCGTCAAGGAACAGAAAATGTTATGATTTCTTCGAAGTGGACTGTATATATTTGTTCCGAAACAGGCACAATGAATCACTATCTGAAGGGAAGGCAATAATTGTAATCAGGAGAGGAGAGGGTTAGGTACTCACGGCAAGCTTATTTGGGCGTGGTCGCGTATGCTGCGACGTACTTTTTCCTCTTCACAGCTTTATTCTTTCTTCACACTTCACAAACACTAAATATATGTTCTGTTCTTCCACAAACACTATACATATGTTTGGTCGGCGGTGAGATATTAATTATAGAGTTTTCCGAATTCGGCGTGCTGCCACTTGTTGGATGTTGTCTTCCATGTTGTTGCTTGCCGGAAATAGGTCAGCCAGGGATGTGTTGATTATTTAGGGATGTGATGGTTATTTAGGGATGTGATGGTTTTGTAGGGAAGAGAAAAAAAAAGGAATGTAGAATAAATTTACTAGAGTGAGTGAAACCATAACAAATAGGTACTTGAAAAGCTTTAAAAATACTTCAAATATGTACTTGAATGCAATCCCCGGCAGCCGCGAGCCGCTGTCGTGTTGATGTTGTATTGTTAAGATGTTTGCTCACTCACCGACGCAGCTTGCTCTCCGCTGCCAAAACTACCGTGCTCTCGGGTAGTGTAACGGGTTCCTTTCTGTTACTATGTCTAAGTAAAATGTATGTGCTCATACAATATTTTTTTTTTACATTACAACGGAGTGATGATTCCCTGATAATCATGCGAAGTATCATCGAAATCATCAGCAAGGACTGCTTAAATTAAAACGTCTGAAATAAACGTATATTACTATTAGTATCTAATGCTTTTTGGTTACCATATTATATACCATACGATTTAAAATATTAGAGACAGCGAATTCAATAAGTATAAATCTATTTTTTGAAATATCCCAACGACCAACGACCCAACGATCCCACGACCTCTGGCGCAAGAAGGGCAGGCAGGGTCCCCACCGCTTACGCCAACGGGCCAGTATTGCTGAACCTGAGCACTAAGTAAATTTGTTTACATTCGATCGATAGACTTTCGGAATTGAAATATCTCTAGTAAAACATCGCGGTCGGTGGCTTACGCGCCATCAGACCAAATCTCGCTCATTAATTAAGCAATCCGTATGCTGATGGGTAAATCATAAAATTTTATGTCGCCGGAGCATCGTGGTTTCTAAATAATGAATTATATTAGTGGCTGATTAATGAGCCTCGCGACTGTTACACTGTGTAGATGTATAATTGATTACGACCCGCCTACTTGTTTTTGGCCAATTCGCGTTTTATGGCTGCGCGCAGCGGGTATTATATTGGCTATAAAATATGACCATGTCGCGCCTGTCACGGTTCCAAGTCGTTTGCCAAATATTTGCGCGGACGCATGCTTCCATCCGACCCGACCGGTGATAAATTCAAAACATTTGCTCTTTCGACAAATGACACAATGACAAAGTTTTCGGTGATATCGTGCTGGACCAGTCCACGAAACCTTGATCTGATTGAACTACGAACTGCCACCAATCCACGAAACCTTGATCTGATTGAACTACGAACTGCCAATCCACGAAACCTTGATCTGATTGAACTACGAACTGCCGCGCAATTTGTTAATCTCGTCGAAGTCCCTGAATCGATTGGCATTGCCGCAGTAAATAAGGAAATGGTGTCGTTCACAAGTATTTTTGTTTGTGTTGAGACGCTCTAATGGCACCGACTGAATTATACAAAACAAATGTTGATCTAGATAAGCAGGAACACATTAATTTGTCACAAATAAATTATGTCATCAATGTTGACCAAAAATGTGTAAACAGGTTTTAAGCAGGAACACTGCTGTCTTTCGAATCGATTGAATCAATTCCAAATCAATTCAGTGACTGGACAGCGACTAGAACATACACACCGAAAAGCTTTATATCTGAAAATTCTCAAATTGATACCCTGGCTAATGGCACCACAACGTTGTATTGTTAAACTTCTAAAATCATTTGAGTTAATTAAATTTAAGAAAAATCAAATTGTCAAACGAACTGTTCGTTATTTGAGATTTCATCTACAATTACATTATTACAATTTTTATTATAAAGTCGATAAAAGTTGTTGTGTTGTGTATATTGTTAATCTTCTAAAATCATTTGAGTTAATTAAATTTAAGAAAAATCAAATGGTCAAGCCAGTGATGGGCAAACTACGGCCCGCGGGCCAACTCCGGCCCGCGAAAGTATTTAATCCGGCCCTCCGAGGGTCATGCGTGGTGAAATGAGAGGCGCGGACAGTGAATTTGTTTGTAATGCTGTAATGTTATTATAATATCATAACACAAAATGCATTTTTTCTATAATTCTGGCCCTCCTCTAGAATTTCTAAAACTTTGTGGCCCGCCATTAAAAAAGTTTGCCCACCACTTCAAACGAACTGTTCGTTATTTGAGATTTCATCTACAATTACATTATTACAATTTTTATTATAAAGTCGATAAAAGTTGTTGTGTTGTGTACTATTTTTGTGTAGTATTTTTAACATGTTATGAAAGCTGACTTTGCGAAGTTTCGATGTTACAAAAGTTACAAAGTTATTACAGAAAATTTCCCCACATAGAAATTAAAATAAAAACATTTGTGTCCCAAAATGTGAAATATCTACTGTACTTTTTCTTTCTCACAACTGTAAAGCTTATGAAATGACGCAGTAAATCGTGACATGACCACTTTAAATCTTTCTCTATCGATTCATTATTACCACTCTTAATTTCGACTGAATGGAATTTGAGATTAAATTAGTTTCGAAAACAACTTAAACCATAAAATTTAATGCTCCACAAACAGTCATAATTAAGCGCATCAACATAAAATGTGTGATGAATGACGAAAAAATAGTGTTCCATTTGGAAGTTGCTATCTCGATACTATTGGACAACTTACAGCGAATGATAAGCAAAGGCATTTTCGCTCTCACTAATAAAAATGTGCCTAACATCACCCTCGCGTAGCAACCATCGACTGCGAATAAGATTAAGTGAAAAAAGTTGTTTTTATCGCCTTTACTAGATAGAAGAGCTCATGTAAAGAGGTTAATGTGTTAGAAATACCTATAGCAGGATAATTCCACGTGGTTCCACTATCTTGATTTTAATGGTAGTAATAAAAGTATATTTAGGCTTTAGCTGAATTATTTAGTTTGTCAGTTGCTAGTTTTTTTTTTAAATTTATTTTATTGTATCAGTTTGGAAAATGTTGTTTTCAATTTCACTCGAGCATAAAAGATTATGTATAGTTTACATATTTCTATTTCCACTCCCAACATACTTATTGCATTTGTCCTGTATCTCGGGACCATAAAAGTGCTACGGTATCCCCTGCCTGTCGTTAAAGGCGACTAAAAGAAGGCTTCTGGGCTTGCGGGCGGCGAGTGGGAGGTCGAGCCTTCCATCCAGTGATCCCTGGAAAGACGACGTTGCTGAGTGACGGATGACGTTATTTTAAAATGTCCGAGATGAGCCTGTTGTGTTCTAACAGTGATCCCGGAGCCCTCCACAAGCGCTGAGGACAGCCACCGAGGGGGTTTTAGTGGGTGGAAATCCCACATAACACAGCGGCGCTCCTACGATGTCCGGGTACCTTTAAAAGGTTTCCCACTCGAAAAACTAAATAAAAAGATGAAATCCAGCCTTCACTAGCACAACTGGTAGCTTTGCGATCCATCCCATTGCATTTAAAACTGTACGGGGACCGCAAAAGTCAAGCACTCAAGGGCCTTTCATCGTGCAAACACTTGGAACTCGCTTGGCTGACACACTCAGCTTCTGGACAAATGAACCCCGTGCACTAAATGCTTGTACGCTAGAAGAAAAAGTAAGAAAATAAACCTGCTAATGATACAAACTAAATCAACTCAGATAATCACGATTTGTATTGTGTTTACTATATACAGAAAAAAAACCGAAACAAACAGAAGTTAACAAGGCATACAATACTTATTTTTATTTTGCTTTCAACGAAATACTTGTTTTTTCTGGTTACCTGCAGTTTGGTTTGAAATTATATATGTTGCAAATTTGAAAGAAATTAGTTTGCGATTTAACAAAAACTCCGTATAAAACTTAGTGCTGTATCCCAAGAGAATTTCCATATTTTTCGGGAATATATGAAATCTATAATATGTTAACACAGATCCGTAACATTTCTACCAAGTTGCAACTAAAACCTTTTACGGGTTTTGACGGATGCTCGGACACATTTTTGGGTTCTAACTCATTGTTATAATGCCCCTGAATTGATTTTTTTTAATAAATATTCAATGTACCGATTCAACAATACAATTCCTTTATAGTATAGTACCTAGTACCTACCTATAGAAGATAGATTAAAGAAGTGTAGTCTACTCGTCAAAGTAAACAGCAAGATCAATAATAGCGATGTGTACACCAGTGTAGTGTACCGCAGTGTACATTGTAGTGTACAATGCACACGGTAGCTCAGCGGAATGGCACTCGGCGTGTTTGCCGCGCGACCTTGGCGCCCGCGCGTGTTTGCGGACGCCCGTGTGCCGCGCCATGGGGGCAATGAACTTGCCTACTTATCACATGCAGCAATAGACATGTAGCTTAGCTTTTGGTCCTCACTGTAGAAGCCTAAGGTTCGAACCCCTCATGTGGAATATTTCACTCTTTCGACTGTATCTAAAAATGTTAAAAATGACTTAGGTATCAGGTAAATCCAAAGGCCACTACACCACCAAAACCCTTTTTTGCTAGACTGTTGGGCACGGACCTACTCTCAGAATGGGAGGGATGAGGCCTTACTCCACCACGCTGGACAAGTGCGGATTTGCAGACTTCACATGCCTTCGAGAACATTATTAAGAACACTCAGGCATGTAGGTTTCCTCACGATGTGTCCTTCACCTCTCATAACATAGAAAAGTCATTAGTTCGTGTCGCTTGGGTCTGAATCCGGACCGCTCGAGTGAGAGGCGAGTTCTATAGCTACTGGGCTGTCACAGCCACTTGACTGTCACATTGAGATTGTCAAAGGAAAATAATACAGAAAGTTTCCTAACTGTATGATAAGAGTGTGTTTTATATATCATTATATTGTCCCCAGATTACATTTAGACATAGGAACATTAGAAGTAGGCTCGAGAAGCACGTAAGTAAGATATAAGAGACATCACACTAGCTAGTTATGGAATCATGAAGTCTGAATAGTTTCAGAGTTGTATGACATCATTCCCTAAACTGTGTTATCAATTAAAAAAAATGTCTCCTATTATTGTTGCCAAATGTCATGTCAGCTCTTGTAAGTAAAAACAACGAAACAAAACTCTCACTTCAACTCGCAACTTCACTTGATGTTACTTCTAATTACGAACATTTCATACTTTGTACAAACCGGAGTTCAACCCAATGCCAATGACAAGCGAAACATGAGAAAAGTATTAATTGTGGAAGTCATTTTAAGAAAATAGCTCCGTAATGGGCCGTCGTTCGGGTGTCGTGATAGGTCAGTTATATTTCTGTGCCGTTCGATGTTTGAACGGTTCGAGTTACAGCAGGAATTGGGTTTAATTGCCGCTCGGAGTCATAAAACGTGGCTGGCGGAGTCGCTCTGCTAATGTTGTTTTTACTCGGCCTCAGATAGGTATGTCATCCCGTCACGGAACTCAAACGATCAAGTATTGCGAATGCTTTCAGTTTAATAACCGCACTACTGATACTGGTTTCGGTTGCGGTTCGCGTGGTCACAGAGAAAACATCCTTGTTCTATGCTCTTTTGCAGAAAAGCGCAAAGATGACTTATGTTAATAAATTGATATTGTAACTTATCTTCAGTCATTATTGTCACTATGAATGTTACTAATTCAATTTAAATCAGCGAATTCAATCTCTTCAATTCATTTATTTAATGTAAAACTGACTTTTAGGAGAAAGCGATTAAGTCTCCAAACGTCATTTCAAATGTTTGACAATTCGTGAAGCTGCCAAAGTTGCAACCGAAAGTTAGTTTGCATAAAAAATATGAATTTCACATCATAATATATCGTCGGAGAGGCTAATCCCGCGGCCGCGCGCGCATGTTATATAAATATTCCGTTATCGCGGTGTACGTCGCGCGCTTATTACTCGCCTTTTATCCGATTTCATGAGTTAATCCTGACGCTGTGGCCGTTTACAGTGGATACTCCTGCAAGATATTGATAACTAACATGAACCAATAATTTGCTAACTTATAATTGTAAACATCGTTTCAATTAATAAAGGAACACAAAGATATTAAAAATACTGAGAAACCAATGAAAAAGTGTCAGTTGATATCTGTGGCAAGAAAGTAGAAAAGCAAATTACTCTCATAAGATTCAAGAAGTCGCTTCAGTTCATGAGTACAACAGAACTGATCATCAAAGTCCATGTTGATAAAAGGGAGGAATTTAATGACTATAGTAAACGATGTTAAATTCTATTCAGCATAGTCTTATCCACGAGACTCTACCAAGAGATGATTGAAAGTAAGAAGCGATCAGATTAAGCCGCGCCCGCCGCTCGACAAAACGACAAAAAGCGTCGACGACACTCCTGTCGTGACCTTGTTCTGCGTCGAGCACATGACGACAGGATTTCTCCTCTAACGTAGAAAGTATATCTACTCAAACAAACGTTAATGAACTAACGTATTATTAGTAGGTAGTGACATCAATGTCTGTGTGACTTCAATGTGGTCCGTGTGTTCTGTTTATAATTGTCTTGGAGCCTTTGATTCATTAATTTTCTTTAATTTACTGTCGTGGAATTCAATTCAAAGCACTTACGCTAAGTTACACATAATGCTTTGAGTTTTCCTTACTTGAAAATCGAATAGCTCGGAATCACCTATTCCCGGTTTATGGCAATAGGATACATCGCTTATTGAAATTAACATATTGGACCTGACAATTATTTTATTTATTAAATTGGAATAGGATAACCCTTTACACTTATATGATACTGATGAAAAGTGTACAGCAGTTTGTGGTTAGTGTACCCTGCCTAACCCTTCGGGGAAGTACACGAGGATGGCACATGGGGTTATTAATGTCAATTGAAAAGTGCAAGCTACTTGTCTAAATTATTCATCCAATCAGCCCTTCAAGGTCCACTCCGACCGCTCCTGTACCTCGATCTCCTGTACTCTCGATCCTGGAACAAACCTGCAACAATATTACCCCAAAGATTGCTGAAACGTTGAGTGCTAACATAGTGCTTGTCTGCATCAGCTAACCAGGTACGGTCCATCACATGAATTTTTAACACAAACGATATCAGTTTAAGTTAAAAAAAGCATCCTAATTTCTTAACGATCGAATACAAAGGAATTCAAGTAGCATCATTCTATGAATACACAGTGTCACGACGAATGTTTCACGTCGCGCCGGTCCGCGCCGCGCCGCGCCTAACCAAACAGTTTGTTTGCAAAGAACACCGTCGATAATTCATTGAGGCTGGGCAGCGGGCCCCGGCGGCTTCCACGCGGGCCGCACCAAACACTGCTGCTTTGAGCTGCCGGTGCGCATAGAATAAACGACTGCAGACTGTCCTACAGATAGGATAGCGATGCCAGCCCGGTGGCTATCACGCTCGAGGGGTGTGGGTTCAAATCCAAGTGGCAGGCACAGGCTTTTCTATGTTGACTATATTGAAATATATAACACAAAATAAGTACAAATGGCGAGCTTAATGCTTTATACATTCTCTACCAGCGAATCATTAAGCTAATAAGAAACATAGTATAGGGCCTATACTTTTATTTTGGATACCGCCTATACTATAGGCGGTATCCAAAATAAAAATAATATTCTCGAAAGCATAAGTGTACCAATCCGCATTTGTCTAGCGTGGTGGACCTAAATAACTTAGTTTGCAAGCAACCTTTTAGATGAATTTTATATAACGCTAGGTATTCTCTATTTTATAGTTACAGATATTGTTCTGTTTTACCTACATATATTATGCAGTGACGTAACCGACCCCAGCGTTATTAATAATAGAAGTAGCGTGGAATGTTAAAAAACTTCTTGTTTAGCGTTTTGTAACTCGATATTAGCAAATATGTAAGTTAAGAGAGAATACATCATTTTTATGAGCAATAACTCACGTGCCTGTCGTTAGTTTATAATATTTAACGAATTAAATTCAGCGTGAGAGTTTAAAAATTTCCATAAAACATGGGTCGATGGTGGCGAGCGACCGACGCGCCTTCACTTAACTTTATTTGGTGTACTATGCCAAATGCTTCTTGTTTCCTAGTCACCGATTAGCTGAGGTAAATCATATAGCACTGATATTAAATAACGCTAATAGGTAATAATAATAATAACGATATTAAACAACGTTATTCTGCCTCGTTGGTATGGTGGTCGCAAGGGGCTGCTAAGCTAGAGGTCCTGAGTTCGATCCCAGGTCGAGCAAAAACTATTTGGTTTTTGTAACTTGTAGGTACGTTACAAATTATAGTGACAGCCACGTTAGTCTAGTGGTCGCAAGAGCCACTATTAGGTTACAGGTATTGGGTTCAATCCCCCGGGTCGGAAAAATTATAATTGGGTTTTTCTAATTTAATATTCCCAATGGTAGGTTGGAATCTGGATTTATGAAAATCTAGCTACACCCGCAGTTCGGTCGATAACAAATGTATCGATAATTAAGTATCGATTACAAACGAACGATTCTAGTGTTTTATCCATGTCCATGAAATTTCCCGGGACGATGAAGCCTTTGTCACCATCTATGCAAAATATCACATCGTTCCTCCATTCCTTTACGCAGGAGAAGGAGGACAAACCTACAAACCAACAAACACACTTTCCCATTATTTAATACATACTAGATTAGTGGATGCCCGCAGCTTCACTCGCGTGGAATTAGACGTAACGATACTCGTAGTGTCGTTTACACCTAGTAATATTATGTAGCCTATGTCTCAGTGAAGATGCAGTTTTCTAATGGTGAAAGAATTTTTGAAATCGGTCGGGAAAACATTACGAATTAGACGACAGTTTCGTTTACACCTAGTAATACTATATAGCCCATGTCTCAGTGAAGATGCAGTTTTCTAATGGTGAAAGAATTTTTGAAATCGGTCGGGAAAAAATCTTTCCTCTTCATAATATTAGTATAGATAGTATAGATGTGTTACGTAAGATGTTTGTAGGAGTGTAGTGCCGGCCGGGCCCGGCCCGTCTGTCGCCTGCTCTGTGGCAGTAGACGCCGAAGACAAAGCATGTTTAATTAGCGGCCATGTTGACTGCGAGCTGCGAGCCTTCCCCGAATGCGGCGTCAGTCCTGAGCCATCGCTACATTCTTATCAAACAGCAGCTAGTTCGATGCCTAAGCCAACACCATCGGCTGCATCTTGTTACTGCTACAAGTGTTACATCGGCCGCTTTGTTTTAACTTGCATAATTTGTAACGTGTATTTGTTACGTAACGGGCGTAATGAGGGCTTCAATTGACAGATTATTATGTAGTCTGTCAATAAAAGCTTATGGGAAAAACAAAGAAACGCCATCGTTATTACAACCTGTACCTACTTCCTCCGCACGGGTGTGTCGTATGAGACGGACTTTACTTAAATTTTTCAAGCTTCCTAATCATTGCACGAATTTTGGTTAGATCGCAAATTTACTGAGGGACGTCGTTTATTGAACGTTAACTAATTTCAAGACCCTTTTTACCAAAACGACAACGACTCCGCGGTAGTGAGTGAGTGTCCTTAACTGCTGAACAGCAGGGTTCGAATCCCGGCCTGAGCATATATTTATTTCGCAGATAGATAGATAGATATTTGTATTCGTACCAACACGGCCTAGCCTACAGGAGTGTGATCCATTCCATTCTGTTAAAAAAAACGTCAAAACTTTATCAGTAGTTTAGAGAGTTCGACTTTTTATAGACTATCGAAGACACGATACATGACGTGAGAATTCAAACCCGTACCGAACATTCAACAGTAGTAATAAATACCAATAATGAGCGATGGGCATGTGTGTACACTTACACCGTGATTACCATAATACGACTGGTCCGCACGGGTCTTCTCACGGGGTTCACGTACGTTTCCCATGTTAACCACATCTGTATGTCTTGAGATAAGCCATCGAAGAAGAAATATAGTTGAACTAGCTTGTCCTGCGGCTCCACTCGCGTGTAAGTTTTTCAATAAACAAATAACAACACCTATTTTTTTATATCGTTTTGTAGCGTCCATAGCCCAATGGCTTTCGTCGATTCAATGTGATCGAAAGAGTTTAGCAAAGACGGGCGCGGTCGGTTAACGTTCTATTTTAAACGAGGTATACCTTCGGACATAAGATCTGTCCTGCATCCAGCGCTCTTAGGCTTTCCTTTACATAGAGTCCTATTACGATTAAAAAATTGTGATTAGGTACACCCGAGGAAAGAGCCCGTTGTAGTGTAACTTCAATTGATTTATAGTCGGAGACATAGACCGGTACGTGTGTATTCGTGGGCGCGCCTCAAACAATAATTTTCCCTCGTATTTTTTTGTAACATGAGTAGTCCAAATGTCCCCTCGCGCCGGAGCATTACTCTCGCCTTTGACAGCGAACAGCGCGCGCGCAGATAAATTACTCGGACGTTGGCCGGCCGCGTATTTACGACTTCCTCGCCCGCGACAAAACATCCTTAATTGAGCGATCAACTCGGGCCCATAACTCGCACAAAACTATCGGGTTACAGCCCTACGCTCGGTCACACCACCGTCCGCTTCTCCCAACGGGGCTCTCTGTCTAACTCTTTCACGTTAGCTCTGCTAGAAAGGGAGGCGCAGCGACCGCGAACTCGGAGTCAATAGAATCACGGGCAGGTGGAAACGGTGACCACCGGTCAGCGGTATCGAATGTCGTGATGGGAAATTTATCGAGCGAACGGTCGTTGTAGCGAGTAACACGGTTGGTGTGGTGACCGCTGTAGGTATTCGAATGGTTATTGTCGATCGTGTGAATCGAATTAATTAGAATTGTAATCGGTCGATGAATTAAGTAGGGAAGCGGGGTCGCCGCGAGGGCTAGGTCCGGGGCCAGCGGGGGCCAGCGGGGGCCAGCGGGCTTCCTGGATGGACTTCGGTCGAGGCGACGACATGGTGGCGCTGGCGTGGGCCGACTGAACGCAGCGCGTTGCTTTTGGCCAAAACCTTTGACTGACCGAATCGTATTAATTCATTGACCCTTGTATAGGTACCTTAACTTTACGAAGTATTTCTTTATATAGCTTCATTTGGTATATAATTATTCGTCTCGGTCTCTATACATATAAACCATCATTATAATGCAAAAGTGGATTGGACTGTGGACTCACAAATATTTCTCAAGTTGTCCGATTATCTAGAGTATAACCTGAATCTGACTGAATTCCCTCCACCAATCCGCATTGGAGCAGCGTGGCGGAGTATGCTCTAGACCTCCCGCAGCTGTGTCTGTGGGGGAGACCCGTGCCCAGCAGTGGGACGTGTATGGGTCGCAGCGAGCGAACTTGAATCAAGGCAGCTATTAATGCAACGCGGCGCTTGCGCAGCGTGAGACTCTCATATACCATCAAACCTCACATTTTATTTCTTCATAACGTATGTGAACTTAATGAACACCGTTAAATATAGATAGGTATTAATTACAAATGACTCGGTCCCATTAACGTTTTATAACGCACTTCATGGCTTTGAGGCGATATTAGGATATCTAGTTCCGGTTCCTACAGTTTGAAAAGTCAAACGAAAATTCACAAAACACACATAACTAATAAAATTCTTTGCCTTTTAATAATATCATAGAGTCACGGTACTTTATTAGAAACCCGCAAGTCAGTGACCTCCGAAATAGCTTATTACGCCATCGGATTAGAGAAACATGCCTAGATCGGTAAATCAGTCTGTTCGGAGTTTCTCGTGAAATTATTGAACGGTTCAGTGACCGCTAGGGGTTACTAGAAATCTAATAATAATTATTTATTTATTTATTTATTTATTTATTTAATGCTTTATTGTTACACCAAAAAAGATGTTACAATGGGCGGACTCTAGGTTTGTCGGTAGGGTGTCGACCCTTTGCCTACTACCAACTCTACTGGCAGATTTCAACACCCTACCTTCGCATCTGGCGACCGCGGGTCACGTGACCTTCGCTAGCCCACCCTGTCTCATCTCTCGCCGTATTCTCATAATTTAGTAAGGAAAATGAGGATGATGATTAATATAATTATTATGTTACAGAGAAAACGTTAGTTACAACAATCGTACAGGAACAGCGGACGACATGAAAAACCGTGAGAAGCCAGTGGAGGCTAAGGTCTGGCCCGACTAGTATGTACGCGGACTAATCGCGGCTAGTATGTAACCTACCGTACGTTACTTACGAGTATGTTGTTCTGAAGTCAGACCATAGCGGCATCTTATGTCCATTAAACATTTATTAAAGTTAATGTGTAAGATATACTTGACCTTTCGTTGTATCTCTTTCTCATTTGTTAGCTAAGTATATCACTATCACTGTAGTTCAATACTACGCCTGCTTTTTGTGGCAATGCTTAAAAGACTAAGACTGTGCCTTTACACCCCTTAGACTTCATATCTTCAGGTCAGGATCCAGTCTCTCACCCTGATACTCTCCTTCACCCTATTTTTTCTCTCTATTTACTGCGCTTGACAATTTAGAAAAGTTCTAAAAGAATGTCTTCGATCCGAGCGTCAGACCTAACGAATACACTCATTATGTTTGATGTATCAAAGCAAACTGTTATCTCGCACCAAGTCCGGCGATGGCCGAGCGCGGCGCATCGCCCGGCGAGACAGCTTGGTAATAACATAGCAAGTGACATGTTTACGCAAATTTTATTCAAATTCGTTCGGTTCTATCGCTTAATACGTCGCCCGAATTCGGAGTCCCACCACCGGGGCCCATTCACGGCGGACGTTCAATAATTTAGAATCAACAGTTCGGTAGCCAAATAACTCGAGGCTAATCCGTGTCGAATCGCTAGATATGATATAAAGATTTTTCAATAAGACCACCGATCGTCGATCGGAATAGTTCGAGCTTCGAATTTTTTTACTTTTGTGTGGGAATCGTTGCGTTTTTCAATCACGAGGCGGCCTTACGGCGGCGGAGGCGATAAATATCGGGGGTTATGGCTGCGGCCGCTTTGATGTGTCCCGAAGGCTACACGTCCGGGATAAGCTCGTTGCAACACGTCGATGGGGCATGTACGGGGAAAATTTGGTTGTGATGTTTGACAGCCAAAAGACAACACTCCTACAAAATTGTGAGTTCCGCGACCAGACTAGTTGTGCCCTGCCAGCAACAGGGTCAATGCCTACATGAGACCTAAACGTAACTGGTGAGAAGTGGGTATACTACTCACCTTCGCCTACCCGTCCGGCGAAATACAGGCGTGATATTATGTGTCTACGTTACTAAACAAAGTGCAGCACTATGCATTGCACTGACAAATTACACATATTATTATCTCAATAGGCTAAGCTGTAGAATATGTACATATTTTATTTCATAATAAACCTACTCCTACAAACGTCCTCTTCTCTACGTTGGTTTTTGGACTTTTTATGATATCAATGTTATTATGTAACATATGCTAGGCCCTAAAAGCGGCCGGTTTAATGGTGAGATCGCTATTTTTATATGAGCCCGTAATGATGTGTTTAAACCAAATCAATACTGGTACCAACTATAATATTATTAATCAATGACCAAACAAAATCAATTGTGTATGAATTCTTTTAATGAGGAGCGTCGAGTGATCTAATTAATTAGTATGTATGTTATGTACATAATTTATTAACGCCTCACATTATGCCCATTATACGGATGTCAAGGATGATTTTTATAGCCGCTCACGAATTCAAACAAGATACTATTTTCTCACACATTATCGACGTATCCTTATTGCGAGTGGTCGATAAAAAAATAAATGTCATTAAAAGCATTCGAATAGCCAATTTAGAGATTCACATTACATTTTCATAAGATCTCACGTAATAGAATTAAGTCGGCTGGTTTGGTTCCGAATGTTTTTATCGTTCTATTTCTTTTTTTTTTTAATCTAAGCAGATAGGATAGGCAGGGTTAGTGATAAGGGCAGTGCTACGGGTAAAAATGTATAAGTT
This sequence comes from Carterocephalus palaemon, assembly GCA_944567765.1. Lineage (NCBI taxonomy): Eukaryota > Metazoa > Arthropoda > Insecta > Lepidoptera > Hesperiidae > Carterocephalus > Carterocephalus palaemon. The sequence goes on from OX155643.1 coordinate 14,724,614, forward strand.
ACATCTATTTTGATAATACTAGTAGTAGCACTATCAGGTACCTACGCCTGTCAAACAAGGTAACAATTTTAAATATTTGTATCACGTTAATGGTCCAACTAGTTTGCCTCTTTCATTTCCTTAAGTTTATGAGGAAAGGACAACAAGAAATGTACAAAAAGCAGTATTCGAGACTGTGAACGAACATTACGCGCACTATGGTGGACGCGGATTTTCCTTGTCTGGATAGCAGGAGTAGCGGGCGGCGGTGGCGGGAGAGCCACTCTGGTTTGTTTGTTTTACTCCCGATTGCTTTTGAAATTAACATCGCCAACCAAAAACTACAGCGTTCTTAGAAGCAGTAGCTCTGATAGCAAACTGTACCGGGCTCGCCGCTTGAGGCAGAAACCACTATTATCGACGTCGACAGAACTGAAAACTTTGTCCACATATTAAAAAAAATCTCTGCAAATCTAACTCAAGGACTCCGTGATGCGATCATTTTGACGGAGCGGTTGTTCCAAATTCGAATCCCTACTGACATTTATAACAGAATTATATTTGTAGTTTTGTCATGGGTATTACATATTGTTGATTTTTTTTTTACGTTTATAGAAGGTTCACAGGGTCTTCACAGAACTAATTTTTTTTAAACAACACAGTAAGACTAGACCTCAGCCGTACAAGAAGTTGGTCGTTGATACATTTCCACTCAGGGCCGCAGGTGCCCACAGGACACCCCCTCCGGGCGACACGTGCCGTCCTAACAAAGACACTCGGGTGACTTTTGACTTTGTGGTTAAGCTTCATAATATAATTGAGCCCGAACAAAATCCGGCCGAGTATTATCATACAATGGGCAGCAGTTCCGCCGAGCCCGCCAGGTCGCGGAGGGCAAAAAAACACCACTTGCGATGAAATCAAATGAAACGTCACAACTCGAGCCCCACCAAAGTCTAATTCCAACCCTACGCGCCGGTAATACGGAGTAAATTTGTCGTGAGTCGCGACGAATCGACGTCGTTTCTAGTTCACGCATAAGGTTGGCAGGCGTCCATCGAAAGCAGCCCATCATGAGCGAGTCGACTGTTTGACGGGTGACAAGAGTCAGTAAAAACGCGAGCTAACTTACCTACTGGCCGATCGAGCTCTACCCGGTTTTGAGTTATTGCTTCGGCTCGAGTTTTTGCCGAGTCGTCTCGATGTCATCCGATTGTTTTTCGCGATCGATGTGTTCTGTTTAGTGCGGCGGGTCGGCGTGGTGCGGTGGCTCGATGGAGGGTGACGTCGCCGCTTGTTTCGTGCCAGGTTGAGAATTCTTGCAACGAAGGAATCGACGTTAACGTTTAAGTACATAATGAGTTGGATCGTCTTTCTGCGCGTGTTGGTCACACCGGCAGGGATTGCGTCACCGCCTAGGCGCTGCAGCATGAGGCCGAGTCATGCTCCAACATAATTTATGTCCCCGTATACCGACTGCCACGTTCCATTCGTATTAAATACGGGTTTAAATGCGTTGCAAGCGACAATTGACGTGTCGAGATTAGAATTTTAACGCAGTAATATTGAAATTAAATCGTGCATAATATTAACGCTGAATAGATCGGGCAGAAGGCAAAAAATGAGCCAGGTTGTTTGACGTTTTGTTTATAGATATTGATTTTGGAGTCCTGATAAGGTGACTATAGTGGTGTAGGTTTGAGTTAAACAAATTTGTTTTATTACGTTTAGTTAGCCTTTTGCGAGCCGACCCCTTACCAAAACATATTTTATAGCAAATTTTGTTCAGACCGAAAGACAAAATTATCTGTTCAAATTTTGATAAGCATAAGTTTCATTTGGAATAACAACCCTTTGCTTGTCGAATTTCTTTGGTAGAAACACTTCTTCTACATTCCAATTAATTTATAAAAACACATTGTCAAACAAATTGCAGTTTGTCGGTGTGGATATCACCATGTCGTATGCAAATGCTGCCCTGTTGTCCGTGCCCGTCTCATCTCAATAGGAAAGCAATGATACTGTGTCCTTCGGAGAGAGTCCTGCGCGTGAGAGAGGAGTTTTCTCCGGTAGAAAACAGCAGGTAATTAGGTATTCGATGGCATTGGCCACGTCTTACAATGGTAATATACGGCGGCCGCCAGTGGCCGCTCTACATACTGCACGCCGCGGGACGGGGCCGACGCGACTTCTCGTACTCGTGTAACCATGTATTGAGTAGGTACCATGCCACCACACCTGAGAAAAATCTAGTATAGTGCAATGCTCTATACCTTAGGACCGAAATAATTACTCTTTGAGGCCATTCTATAGAAGTTGTTTAATTGTGTTACAGTTAAAACTTTGTGCCCATTATTAATCACTTTTTTTCTGATGATTCTTATTCAAGAAGAAGTAAGTATGCAAGATTTAATTGGTATATATACATTCGCAGAGACGAAATAATGTTAAAAAAATAAACTTTTCCTCAGAAGTTACAATTACTATTATTAATTAATTTGGTAATATAACTAGTTCCTTAGATTTAATACCCGGCCAGTGTTGTGTCCTGACCGGGTCGTGTCGTGTCGTCCCCGTGTCGTCCCCGCGGCGTGTGAAGGCGCCCGCCGACACTTTCTACGCACGGCGACGGGCCGCACATACGCAACGCCACATCCGGGTGTTTGTTGCTGTGTATGTCTGTTTGTTTTCACTGCTTCGCATACTATGCGATATTTTCTCTATTCTGCCTTCGTAGACATCATTGACGATTTCTAGGTGCCTTGATAACACTCGCTGAGGGTTCAAGCACAAGGTAACCGCGGCGGGCGCTCCGTCGGCATAGCCGCAACTACTGCTGGCAGATAACACTTTATTTGCGCCACTAGGACGCGTCGCTCGGACTCGCATTCGGGGCACTCCTCGAGTGTGTGCTGCGCTTCGCCCGGTCACCAATACAGTGTTGGCACTGCGGTGTTGCCTCGGGTAGTTACCCTCCTTTCTTCCTAGCCAGGCTTGGAATCTCGGCAAAATCGCACCACGTTCTCGCCCCTCTGGCGCATGGCTCGAGATCGAGTATAGATCTTTGCGTATGTTTCGGCTAAGATGTTCAAGAGCGGAATACCAGGACAAGTAGCCGCCTCGTTGAACCGTCTTATTTCTGAATGATTTATGTGCCTCATTGATAGAACGGCCTTATAGAGGTTCTGTCATGGGATCATACTTATTATAAGGTTCCTTGTCACCGTATTCGGTACCGTAGGTACCAGGCGGGCAGCGCTCGCGAGATGTGCTGATTAGTAATCGCGACGTGCCCGCACTGCCGATGTCAAACATTTTGCGTATTGATTCCGATCTGTGCCTGATTCGTGCGTACGTCTGATTCCAAAGAATGTTGTAACGGATCATTTGGCAAGGCTCATTTTTCGCTCGCGAATCACACACACAGTCGAATCTATCTTGCCAATAGTTGAAAGGTGTAAGGTCATAAGTTCTCTCGCTGGCGTAGTAGTGTGGTGGTATAGCGGCTGGATATATCAGATTTTACATGTCTTTTTAAGTTAGGCCATTTGAAGTTTTCCTTCATCTGCAGTTGCATCACGCAATAAAGCAGTAATAAATAAATAATGATGTGTCATTTATTATTAATCCGCAGTAAAAAGGAGAATTCTTAAAATACTGCAAGTAACTAATATTAGAGGTTCGAAAATTCTTTCAACGCAAGTCCTCCCATTCATACCGAGCTGTTACCAAACAAGAGTTACACGTAAGTAAGGCAAGAACATATTAAGGGCGCACTGCAGCATTCCCACAAAATATTTTATTCCGAATTCCGAAGTTTAAATTAGTTCAAATATCGAACTGAAACAAGCTGGCAATCATGTGCGCGGGGCGTTATAAAGTATACAGTCGGTTGACGACATGTAATGCCAAGTAATACGCAATGCAATGATTGATTGACGTCCATTTTTCACCACACATCAGCTTTTCGGAAAATATCGACGAATGTGCTTGCGTTACCATTTGGCTCATTTTTGATTCGATAGTAGATTCTGTATAATAATACCTGATATAAAATTACTTTCTGTTCGTTATTTTATTACTTATTTATTTGTCTACTAACATAACGCAACGTTTTTCTTTCTAATAATTTTGGAGAATAAATAAAGGAGCTATCTAAAGAATACCTTCAACTTTAACTCTATACGAGCTATAACCAGTTTTATATGTGAGGCATCTACATGTCGGATTGAAAATAAAATAAATGTAATTGTATTCATATCTAACGTGCGCATCCGCATGCGGATACTGGCGACCGCGACCGCGGCCGCGACCGCGTCGTTGATAGCGCATGACCTATCACAAACCGGTGTGTTTTATATGCGTAGTAAAAATTAATTATGGCGTAGTAAATTTCAGCAACTAAGTTTTTTAAAACACTAGCTTTTGACTTCGTCCGTGTGAATTTCGAAATAAATTAGAATATATTAGGTACCTACTATTAAAATAACATATTTCTAAGTTGAAAGATAAAGTCTGATACTCGTGTACCAAAATTCGCTTAAACCCATTCAATGGTCGTAGTTTACCTTTTCATGCTATTAGTTTAAAATTAAGTTTATCCACTATATTACCCACTTCTGGATAGAATTCAATAAACTCCTTCCTGAGTGTTTGCATGCGTTATAAAATTAATCTGGTGTCAAAATTCTACAATTTATACCCCAGTAGTTAAGCCTGTGCAGTAGCGTGCAGCGACGTAAATATTGAACCCCCAAATTATCCCTCCTGGGGATGGAATTTAAAAAAAGATGTAAAATACATATTTTTTTACTTTCAGCTAATAAGCTTAAATTTCAATTTTCATGGATGAAGCTTGAGAATTGACGAACAAACTTTAAACCCCTTTTTTACACAGGTTTTAAGGGTGGAATTTAAAGAAAGGTGAAATACATTTATTTATTTTAACTGATATTAAAGTATAAATTTTCAAATATTTACGAATTAAATCTTGAAAAACCTCCGCAGGTGGGTTTTGAACCTACGACCACCCCATCGGTAAGATTTTTATGTATTACTTATTTGTTTGAGAGGAAGGTAATTCTTTCAAAACAATAATATGAAACGTCTTTTGAAGTTAAAGTAAAGATAATTACATATTCTACCTATATCCAGTAATTGCAAAGTTTTAAAAATTGTCTTACCTATCTCCATCGTTCAAAAGACGGAGCAAAGGTCTTCTATTCAAATCAAAACATTCAATCAATTATTTACAACTAATACCGACTGCACTCGTCTCCTCATTAGACACATTATTGGCATGACCAACCCCTATTATAACGCCTGACAGATCAGTAGGTATATAAACTGCGGAACCTTGCACAGACAGACTCAATAGGTATAAACATTTCCAGTTTACACGGAACATTAAAACAATATCGTGAGGCGACTCATTACCATAAAACTGTGAACATACTAAAAGCATCGAGATTTTTATCATAGCTCCCTCATTAGTATATTTTAATCCTACAATTCCAATAAACGTAAAAATGTGGGCCAAGTTTCAAGCAACTATGTGCGGCTTTCTTTTTTTTCATGCATAATAACTATTGAATAATATGTCAGGTTGTTTGTACTGAAGTATCACTTGATAACCGCTGGATGCAGAAGACACAGGGCCCAGAGGAGTGGCACCGATTAAGGGAGACCTTTGTCCAGCAGTGGGCTTTAAAGGGCTGATGGATGAGCGAATGGATGGATGAACACTAAATAAAGAGAGATTGTATAAACACAACAACGCATATGGATCGATAATTCAATAACAATTTGGAATACTTTACTTAATTTAGTCCAATACAAATATGTATAATATGTATGTGTAAGGCTAACTGGGAATGGTTGTGTAGGGTGTACCCATAGATTTCTTCATGGTGCATAGCGCATAGCATCCAACGTAAAGCCGAAGTTCTACCAAGGAAATATTTTGATTCAATTTTATCTAATCAAAGCTTAAGGCGGACGCTAGTCAGGGCCATTAATTATGTGACATTGATGCGGTCTAGTATCAATAATTTAAATCGAATTAATATTCTCGGTGTTTTAGAGTTTCTACATTTATGCCTCCGATGTTTTATTATCTGCAGAGTCTATTTGACCGCCATTTGCATATCGACTGGCTCACCCAAATCTTTCAGTAAACCGCTTATGTTAAATTATACATTTATTGGTGCAACTAAATGCACGGTATTTTTAAAAATAGATATTTCTTATCTCTGTTTACATGTTTTGGCATTTGCAATCAGTTTCTGACAGGTTTTATTGGAAATTCATATTCTTTTGCTTTGCATGTACCGCCAATAGGTTTTTAGAAAATGTGGACCATGGGTTATACCGGGTCATACCGGGTCTTGTAGCTACATACTTGCAACCGCCAACCTTGGATGTTATTCACTCAACCAACCTCTTTACTCATACTAGACATTATTAGAGAACTATTAAACTGAAACTACCATTTGCCAGTGGTATAGTGACCTAACTTGAACTAACTGTTTAATCTTATAATTCATTTACTGACGTGTGACTACGGCGAACGCTAAATGATTTAAACCAACCAAAGAAAAACTTTTGATAGTGATGGGACTAGGATAAAGTATGTTGAAAGCTGGTTGAGTGACCACATTAAGGTCGCAACGACCGCGCACCGAACCGACGCCGTATCGGAGCGAAGCCCCGAAGCAGTTTCGCAAAGTTGAATAAAATAACTTCTTCTCCCAAAATAGCTCGACAGCCGAAAACATTGTTCGGTTGTCGGCGGATTTCTTCGTATCGATCCGGCCGCCGCTTAGTATTCCGCGCGTGGCCGCTCCAAGCTTGCTCTATTTGGCCGCGTCGCCCGCGCGCGTCCGGACGCTGACGCCAGCAGGATGTGAGGCATCCCACGACGCCGCGACGCCGCGATCACGCACTCACCTACGATCCCGTTCGCTCCTTTGTCTGCACACTGACTCACATCACGCGGTCAATCGCAAGCTTAGAAGTTCACAGAGTCGTCTACTCATTAACTCTCACGTGGATAGCATTACACAGCTAGTCGTAGCTTATGATAAATAAGGTGATTTTTAGAATCCGGAACACCCTTACACTCGTACATTCAAAAATTCACTACCACAATTTGACGCGACGAAACTTATCATATTACTAAATAACTGAGAGCTTTCTAACAAAGTAGTAGTCTTAGCATACACGTACTTAGATGATAGCGTTGAAAATAAGATAACTTCGTCAATAGACTCAAGTTGATAAGCCTAGTTTAGGGGTGAGATGAATGAGTAGAATAAATTGGTGAATTAAAATAATGGAAAGATAGTTATTAGAAAGCATAAGAAAGAATGTTTCTTTGCAAACGTTAAATAATAAATTGTTAATATTCAAATAATATTCCAAGTAGAGCACACAGCCGTTGTTACCGCGCACCTACACTGGGAGGAAAGCATTTCCCTGACACGGTTCCGCAAGGTCGCCGCCGCGCCACGGTCGCCGGTCACCCGCTCGCAATACCTGAAAACACTACCACATTACGAGGACAACCGTTGTCACACATCCCGGCTGTAGAGACACCGCTATAGAAGGAATCCTGCTGCTATCACACTAGCTTACACTTGCTTACACTAGTGGACGTCCGCAGCTTCGCTCGCGTAGACATAAAAATAGTTTCGTTTACACCTAGTAATATTATATAGCCTATGTCACTCAGTGAAGATGCAGCTTTCTAATGGTGAAAGAATTTTTGATTTCGGTCCAGTAGTTTTTGTGTGAAAATCTTCTCTCAAACAAATCTTTCCTCTTTATAATATTAGTATAGATTATTTGATTTGAATCTGGTCGGTAGGTAGCCCAGAGGATTGAAGGAGTATTTTGCTTGCGTACCATGAACCGTTGCAATCACCAAACTCGAATTGGCACAAAATATCGTACCTTGAGACCTTTGCCGGCGACCGGAGAAAAACAGTGCCATACAGTGCAGACCTACAGTGCCTTAAATATCTTGCATCGGGCTTATCGGAATCATTGGACAGTCTCACTCAAATGTATGGACATAAACATTAGTCTTAGGTTTATCTGTAAGTTTAGCTGTCTAACGACAAGGCCACCCCTAATAAGAGCGTCGCGTTTTACTGCCACAACCCATTTGACGAGTGCCCGGTATTAATACGAAACTAAACATCCAAGCATCTATTTATGTCGTGTTTTTATTGTTTATGAACATCCGTTTCCCGGTACATTTCCAAGACATTGTTTACACTTTTGTAGGTTTGTAGGCGATCATCTTAGCCTTCAAGGGCACCAAAAAATTTGTGACTTTATTTGAACGAGACTCTAATTAGTCTTATTTAGTAACTGTCATAGTTTGTGAGACAGCAACATGGTAGCGTCCATAGCCCAATGGCTCAGATCGATTCAATGTGATCAAAAGACTTAAGCAACAACAGTCGCGGTCAGTTTGTAGATGGGTGACCGCCAGTGACAAAATTTTATGGACGCTACCGTGCTTCAGAGGGCACGTTAAGCTGCCGGTCCCGGTTTTTTGAAATGCTGGAAACAATCGTTAAGTCTTGTCGAAGACCTTCGGGTGGCTTGAGAACATTCGACACTGGGATTGCCACTAACCCCTTCACTTATAATTATCATTACAATTAACTTAAAACTCAGGATTGGGGATTTCATTAAAACACGAATCGTCCTAATGTAGGCCCTTCTTATATTGATTATTACATAGATTGGCAGAATGGGAACATTGTTATCCTGCCAGAGTGATCGATGTCCTCCACACCCAGTCACATGGTATTGTAACGAATGAACCTCTTTCCTTGCGATATGTTGGAAGGTATTTTTTACTTAACAACCATTCTTGCACCATTTGTATTTATGGGTAACTGATGGCCATTAATTAAACGCAATAATACCGATAACGTTGTGAGTAAATTCCATGCACAATACGCAACAGAAAAAATGACGTATCCATATTCATACGCGCGTACTCAGACGATACGAGCGATCGATGAAACGCGCGGCAAAAACCGTTCGGTATAGTGTGCATACACCTTTACGTTTTAATATACTTTGCCGCTCGTCGTAGTGTAGCATCTAATAAAGATAAATCAATTTGAAACCTGTAATTGAAGATTGAGATTTCTGTTGTTTGAGTTGCTAAATGGACGGGTTGAATCCATTTTGTTTTTGCCCACGATGGCGATACCAACATCGTAGTAAGTACATAGCTTCTGTGATATTCTTATAATATTCTATTCTATTCAAAACGTTTATCACATCCCTTAAACAAACACATACACAAAATCATCTTGTTATCTCATTAAAACTCTTAAGTGACCCGGTAACAGCTAAATCTTCGCTCATTTGCAAACATTTAGTTAAACCCGCAGTATTGCAATTCACGAGTGATTCTGAATAAATCACCGCCCCTGAATAAAAACCCACTTCTTAGAGCGCGAGTTTTACTCTACCCGTTACGAATTGTCATAATATGTAAATTGAAATGATATAAATTTAAGTATCGACAGTGTTGTAGTTTCGCAACATTAGCCTATCTCTAACGCTAACGAGCGCTCGCTAAAAAAACAATATCAGTATATCACAGCTCATCCGCGTTTTGGGCGGACCGTTCATTGAAAACTTAAAACGCTCACAGCGACCGCGATGGAGTCGACTCGGATGTCAAATTCTAGGCCAAGGAAACGTAATTTATATGGCAGCTAATTTTTGTGTCAACAAAAGTGACGTATATAAATAATTTATTTATGTGTTTAAAAATGAAATCTCTTGGTAAATTTCTTGACTTTATTTTTATAGAGCAACGAGTTTAACTCGCGTTGCGCAGGTCCCGCGTCAATGTATTCAATATACAGTATACAAGCGGTATCGATAAATCTCATAAATATCCCTGACCGTTACGCCGCCGCTCTTTCGTGTCGCTCCCAGACTGTTTTGATTAGTACTGGATTAATATTCAAATGATACTCACACTTGGCTGCCGCCATGCGAGTATTGCAAAAAGTGGTGATCGAAAAAGGAGTTGCCAGCGCAAAAATATCATCAGCCGCGAACACAATCAAGCGAATCGTTCCGTGCCAGCAGCCGCGGCCATTAGCGGCCACGCTGCACCGCCCCTCCGCCCCTGCGCCCCTGCCCCCGCCGCCCGCGCGACTTCTGCGTCGACATTTCCAAACGTTTTTGCGTTTCTTGTCGCGCGTCCACTCCACGCCTCGCGCTAACCCACAAAAACGTGTTCCACTCATTATGAAACACGAAACTATGATATTTCAAGTCGCCTTGCCGTTCATGCGACAAACGACCTTAGCGTTGCGCAGTCGCCCGCCGGCCAATAAATATACGCTTTACTGTTATCTATAAACAACCTTCGGCTGGGAGCCGTACCGGTGTAGAGGCGAAACTATTCTAATAAAAAACCAAAACCAGTCCAAATTAAAGATAAGATGGTGGAAAATGTTGGAGGAATTAAACGAAACGCGCGTAGGCGCGCCGGTGCGCTATGTAGGCGACGCGGCCATTACTACCGAACGAGGCTCGAGGGCTGTCACCCGGCGCTAATAATTACGTTTCCAGCGGTAAAAATAGGTTCCATCTTCATAATACGCGTTTTATATTGGCCGGCAGCTGCTGAGCCGAGACTTGCTCAATATCTTGTACAGGAGGCGTTTGAAACACACCGGTATTGAAGCATTTTTTGCTCGCGCACTGCTGGCCCGATGACAGCGCATTTGCGTTAAGGTGGACCGTACACCCAACACAATTAGCATAACTATACATACGAGTACGCTAAACCTGTTGTGGGTTGTGGTAGGGTTTCGGACAACCCGCTGCCGCTGCGAATATTTGTGCTAAACGGTGTTCGGATACGTGAAGAGTTAGTGGTTTCTTACCATGAGGTGTATCGCTGTTCAAGTATCTAAGATTATCTAAGATTCTCTCTATCTCGATATTTAAAATCATCATCATAGGAGAGAATCACTGTGATCTAGTAAAGAAAGATTACAGTCAATCGCCACATGCCTTCTCTGGGAAAGTGGCTATGGCATCCATGACAGTGGCATGGTGGCATTGTTAGCCTGGCATCTCCTCTCGCGCGCGGGGCCTGCGCGGGGACATGCGTGTCGCGAGCTTGCGCCGGTTGCGTAACAGATAATAGCTTACTTTGCGTCTATTTCGGCGTCTACACGGCCGGCCGCGAGCCGACCGGCTAAACCTGTGGCAGATTGCATTAAAACACTTCTACTGGAAACATAAACCTTTATCTTCTAGCTATATACTTCTTTCCTAGAAACTTCTCCTCTCAGAGTTAAATAAAGTTAAATAAGTCTCACTCACCCGCCACCGCCCGCTGCTCAGCCTATTCTGGAACAAAATATAAGTCTGTTAGTATAGGGATTGAGATGGTTAGTCCAGTTAGCAGAGGGTTAAAATGAATAATGTCGTTCAGTTTGTCAGTAGGTATGAGGACTCGGGGCTAAGGACTGTTCGTGACGGTTAGTCTCGTTAATTGGTGTTAATTATACTTATGCTGCAACCCATATACGTCCCACTGCTGGGCACGGGTCTCTCCCACAGACACTTCTGCGGGAGGTCTTGGGTCTTGGGGTCGTGGGTCATGGGTTGCAGCGATACTTATGCAGTTCCTGCGTTCCAAGTCTTGTTGCTACTTGCTACCCTTAGAGGACTCCTAGGCCTGTATTCAAGTGTAATCGGAAACTGACCTTTCCAACCAGATGATTGCTTTAAGGACAATTATTCATTATGCTAATCTGAAAATTACCTTACACAGTGATTTTAAAAATATACTTAACTAAGAAGCATACATGATTAGTAGATAGAGTACCTACTTACAACCGGACTCCTTCTATAAACTTATTTTTTCCATATCTCAAACCTCAACACGTCTACGACCTTTCATACCTCCGTGTTAAATATTTGATAGAGAGCATTAGATCTCACGACCCGACCAATAACGTAAATGTTTAATTACAGTAAGAAAGGTAGATCATTATACTGTGATATCATCATACCTGTCTATCCCCGAAGGAATGGGAGAAATGTGTAGGACAACTCTTATATCCGTAAGGTGGTGAGTTGGTGAAGATTCCAAACCCTGAGCTGAAGAATTTCAAGCTAAGATTTTAGTATATTCGATCTATAAACTAGATACGAGTATGTATAAATCAAACAGCTCAAACTAACTTACACTCGTAGAATGAACAAACTTTGTATGCGTATTTTAGTTACAAACTCAAATTATTGCCGAGGAGAAAAAAAGTTGCTATTTTTTTTTGGTACTTAAATACCTAGATTTTCTTAAAGCGTGTCCAATCACCTCATAGTAATGATTTGACGTTGACTCTGATGATACACGTCGCGTCGTGCGATACGAAGGTCCCCAGCCGCCTCCGAGACAATGGGCAGACGCGCTATCGCCACAGCGACAGGTATCGTCTGGGAATGATACATCGCCCCCAATTTTAAGCAATCACGTGTCAATGTATCGCCTATTACCACTTGATCGATACGCACCTCGGTCCGACAGTTGTAACTCACCGTTTATTGAGCGGTAATCCTTGGGCAAACGCTAATGACGCTTCGTGGCATTTCCAACGTTTTTGGAATTCGGTGTTGACATTTTGCTGAAATAGCCGGAGCTAGCTAGATAAATTAGAGCTTTAATTTATATATTAAAGTTCAGAGGACATCTCTAATCAGGCTGACGTATAAGAGATGAGCGAACGAATTCTTCCAAAATAACCAAAGGCAAGCTTAGTATGATCATCGTCGTCTGAAACGTAGTCTTATATGTATTATTAGTTTGAAGGAAATACCTAACTGCTTTGTACCCAAAATATAGTATGTACCTGTCATTTACCCCAATGGCAGTGGTGAGTATTTCATAAACTTTGATGGTTTTCCTTACATATTTTTTGTCATTAATTAATAATCCTGCAACAATGTCCTAGCGCTTTGATGTAAAACGTCAAACGAACACGTACTATGTAGTACTACCATCAATCGTCTATCGCCCTATTAAAGTAAAAACTAACAAGACTCACACTGGGATGTTTATCTCTGTTAGATTGTATTAATATAATCGTTAGCTTCCTCGCTGAGAGTGCAACCACCTTCAAAATGCCTTCTAAAACTGACCACGAATCCTTTCCACCTGGTCGCGAAGGTCGGGCCAGGCGTCACCTGGTCAGGCCTCCGCCGCAGCAGCTGCCATGCTTTGCCTCACGTGTGGTGCGCCGCCAGTACATTTTGTTGCGCAACCCGTGTCTAGCTCACACAGATTCATCTGCTGCCAAGCATAGTTTAAAAATCGATATCGATATTTTCGACCACTTTTCCGCAACGAGTTAAGCCGTTCAGACAACGTCTGTTTTGGTGTTAAAATAATTAAACGTCACTTGCCGTTGGTCTCGTTAGATGTATAAGCTTATTATGTAAAAGACCATGGTGGAAATATTATGCGAGACTAAAGTATTGATAGTAAAAGTATTGATAGTTTCCACAAACACAATTTGTTGTCCATATCATCGTTCGAAGAACTTTTGACTAGTGGAGAGGAAAATGCTTAGAATTCGAAACAAACAACGAAGCACAGATAGAGAGTACAAGTTCGTTTCCACTTCAACTCTATCTTTATCCCACTAGTGGGCGCTTGAATCTCCTCTCGGAATAGGGGTAGGCGTTAGTCTACCTCGCTGGACATGCGTTAGTGCGGATTCACAGACTTCACATTCCTTCGACAACATTATGGTAGGCATGTAGGTTTCCTTACGATGTTTCCGTGAAAGCAGGTAACACCTAATTTCTCAAATCGCACACAACTAGTCAATCAAATCACAAGTCATGCTCGAATTGGGGTCATCTCCGAAAGATCACTTTCAGACTGAAAGCGAAAGCAATAAAACACACGCATATCTTCCACTTTTGTTTTAAGTAAGACATGATTTGTTTCGAATAAGGTTGGTGACAAATCCATGTATTGTTTACCTACCCCTTTAATTCGTAAGCTAATAATTTTTCAGCGTGACTATAAAACCGGGCCATCGTAGCCCAGACTAACCGATTGCAAAAGAAAGCTAATCACTAATTATGAGTGTTCTTGCTGCACCACCGTCCTGCAACTAAACACGCATTAATTATATCGCCGTGATTTTGACGTCAAAACGATCAACTAATCGCTATTGCTAATTACACAAAAAAATAAAACTTCGACACAATTAATCTATCGCTAACTTTAGCGTTTAGCACCGCATAAGTTTTTTGCTTATGATTTTTCTTACAAATCATGCCTTTGTAGTTGAGAAATTACGTAAAAGTAAATCATATTTTACTTCAGATATGCTTTATAAGGTACATTTTGACCCGACTGCGCCAGAAGGAGGGTTATGTTGCGGCTTCATGGATTTTAGCTTTTGAGGAGTCGTTAGATTCGTCTCACTTGTGAGAGTGACACTGGTATATCAAAATTATGAAAGTTAACATGGCCAAATTTGACCGTCATGTCTTCAAAAATTTTTTTCGGTCGAGTGGGGTGTAAAAATAAATGGTATCAATATAAATACTTATTCAGTTCACGCAGTCTGGTTTTTGTTTTTTTTCTCCGTGATTGATTTAAAGAGTTAATCAGTTCATGGATTTCGTGCACTCGAAAAGAGTAAGTGATCGTTTTCTTTGATTAATATTAGTTCGCTCCAAATGTGAACTGACTTCATGTCAGGCATGAACGTCTTATACTTTCTCATTTAAATTTTTTCCATAATCGACTGCCAACAATGCAATGCCAATTTATGCAACGGTTAATTAATTAATAGGTTCTCTAATACATAGAATGTTCTTGAATTTCCTTTCTCCGAAACCTACTACTTACGGTGTACTTATTGTTATACGTATACCATAACATTAAAATAAACACGCATCTCATCCGTATGCAGATGAAGCCACAGCAAAAGAGAGCATATAACATTTCGTAGTTAATTTAAGACCGTAACAGATAAGAAAATTTCTCCCAAAACGCATGCTCGCGAGCCGTAGTTTCACTCATGAGTTTGATCTTTTGCCGATGACAGTCGTAAATATCACATTTTATGACCCCGCTCATCTTTATACCGTACAGAAAGCATGTTATCTGAGAGTTACTTTCCGATTTCCTATTCCATGGCCGTAATGTCTCTAAGGCAGATCACGTGGTCACTCTTGCTGCCAATCGTTTGCGTATTACGAACACCTTGAGCGAGCACTGTCTGTTATCAGAGTTACGTACACAGGATATAGTTAAAGTAAAACATGTCGACTCTGCGTCAAAACCGACCGGGCAGGCAAGCAAAAAGATATCTTCGACTTCTTACAACTTACAGCTTACAAGTAGGCAGGTACGCTCCTGGTGGTGGAACTAGAATGCAACTCGACTTACAGCTTAAAAATATATATATAAAAAATGGGCTAGGTTTCTTGTTTTATACTTAACATGCAATGCACCAGACGTGGTAAGTTATGTGACGACACTTTATGTGTATGTAAATCCTAGTTGGTATCGACTTTATACCGACCGGCGACTGGCCAATACCAACTATTTTCCTACTGGACAGTGGCCGTTGGCCCTGGTACTTTACTTACTTGAGAACGTGACGGAAACTTTCAGGTAATGACGGTTTCTTCACCTCTCTGTTGAACTTTTCGCTTTGTTGAAGATTGTTTTCACTCTGAATAATACCAAACACTACCAAACACTAACTTATCGTTAGAGTAGATGACATTTAGATTATTTAAACGCACATCATAGTAGAAAGTAACTAGTGCGTGATGCTGAAATGTGAGCCTAGTTCCTCTTTCTAGTGAGAGACCATTATTAAATACTGTGCTATCATTGCATCAAGGTAGCATAGGCATTAAACTTTTGGATAAAACAATTTTGACACACTAGCCAAGAGCTCGCCATATGCAAATTTCTTTGCTTATAAGATCAACGACCAAGATCGGTGCCGCAGGTTATTTACGAGTATTGCGCAACATGTAGAGCAATGTGAAAGACGGTGACCAGACGGCCGCTACAATATCGTTATCTAAACGACTCCTCTCTAACCCGTTACTCACTTACACAACCATCTAGCCACTGAGAGCACTTTTCATAAGCCATTTCATTTCATTCTTAGCTGCATAAGACTGTATAATACTACTGAATAACGTGATCGATTGGAAACAAAATGAAATAATTCTTGACGATACTTACCTTCTTAATCATTTTACCTTCAACCAGCATGGTGCGCATGTCGGTGTGTATTTTCATAGTTGTATGTGCATGTTTTCCCATGTGGGAGGTGTTATATACATGAGAGTATACATCATCTTACGCTTTGTTTGCGGGTTTTGCAAAGTACATAAAACTAACTTTGTAATGATGGATTTGCGCAAAGTATCCCACTCAATCAACCATGAACGGGACAATAGACTGGTTCACTGGTTACCCGAAACTTATATATTAATATCTAATATACGCGAAAACGATTGGTGTACTTAATATACTTTAAAGTATTCATTAGTTCATAGAAAGAGAGTTGAACTTATATCGTATTTACTTTAAATGTAGATAACCACAACTATCAATCAAAAATTTGCTACGTAAAGTAACTTTAGTACATTTGCTATCGCCAGCACATTCACACACGCTAAATAGATCGAACAAATCAATTTGCATACGAACGATAACATCTCGATAACGTAACGCACATTCGTATCAGCGCGTTCGGAAATCGATGGCACTAAATAATTCAGAAATATGAGTGGCAATAAAATAGGGAGGGATCACGGCGCATCGATAATAAATCGCCGGCGTAAGCAATCGCACCTGACTGCGATTCCGTAAATTCATAGTTTATGAACCGCGGCTAGAGAGGGGGGGCATATCGCGAAGTTATTGTCCCTGGTGGGCCGTCGCGCAGAGGGGCCGCTGCGGGCGCGCTTCATTCAACCCATTTTTACTACCTTCGATTGCGACGGAAATCTTTCCTTTACTGGTAGTAAGGTGTTGTTTGTATACACGGGCATTCAGGTACCATGGCAACCTGATGGTATGGTAACCAGAGCCGTGCGACCCAAGGGCAGAGTACCAGAGGGATCTCAAGTGTGTCGCCAGCTTTGGAGGGTGAGTTTAACACTTTTCTTGAAGCACTTATCAATAAGTTGACATTGTTTTTTTGTAATTTAATTCTAACTGATTTGCGTGTTTGTTTGTGCACAGCAGCGTCCATAACCTAATCGCTCACGTCGATTCAGTGTGATCGACAGAGTTAAGCAACTTCGGGTGGCTTGAGAACATTCGACACTGGGTTGAACATTAAGCCCTTCACCAATCCGTATTGGAGCAGGGTTGTTGGTTGGTGGTGTAGTATGCTTTAGACCTACCGCAGCTGTCTGTGGGGGAGACCAGAGCCCAGCAGTAGGACGTCTATGGGTTGCAGCTTAGCTTAGCTTGTGCATTTATTAAGTTTTCCATCGTAGACTAAGAACCTCTGATGTCAGTAAAAAAATTAAATAAAATTAAATTAGCAATCCCTTTACTTGCCGTCTATCAAGCATATCTTTGAGCTCCTCTCAAAACTTTATTATTTTGCTATCCATAGCTTAACGCAAGCCAAGTTCGGATGGCTTGTCGAAGAATCAACCTTCCAGAGAACCACAGAGTATCATCATTCGTGTAGGTTTTCTCATAATGTTTCCTTCCCATACAGCTGGTGACTTTGAACTCCAGCCACCCCAGGCATGACGTCGCCAGCTCAATATTTGATGCGCTGCAAATCGACGCACGGCCTCCGCGTGCTGCCGTAGTAATCAGTATTTACGGGCGCGGCGGCACTCCACTTATTGGCGAACACTTTGGATTTATAGACCTCTCGCGGAGTGCACTGCTTACATATTTGATGGCGTGTCGTGGTCTCGGCTCGCATGGTGACGACCCTGGCTCGTATGACGTATCGTGCATCATTGATGCTTAGCAAGTCACGCTTAGTACAAATCCTGAGAGTCACTCCCTGCCACACAACCCTTTAATCGATAGTTAGGTCACATCCACCACGCTAGTGTCAGACTTAAGCGCATACAATACGATGAACAACATTCATGTATGTTGGTATCTCCACGACGTTTTCTTATCCCGATACAACAGGATTCAGAAGCATGTAACTAAAATGCACATATAACATGGAATGTCATTGGAGCATGTCACTTAGATTGGAACCCGGAACCTCTTTGAGTTTTAGCCACAAGGCTATCATAATATCGAGCAGTAAGTATGAATCACAACATCTATAACACTAAAGGATGTATTATCGACCGGTCGCTTGTGACAAAACCATTAGCACTTTAAAAAATTTTAGCTTTTAAAAAACCTTTGGCTTTTTTATTATTATTATTTTCTTTTCGAGGACACGTACTTACGTACTGTGAGTTCGTTTGTGCATCCTGGGGGTTAGTGGCCAACCCAGTGTAGAATGTTCTCACGCAACCCGAAGGTCTTTAGCAAGACATAACAATTTTTTTTATCATTGAAAACAACCGTGACCGACGATGGCTTAACGTAACAGAGCGACCGCGCCCGTGGTTGCTTAACTTTGTTGATTACATAAAATCGACGGGAGCCATTATTACCAGAGCATGGACGCAACAAATGATAGATGTGACCGAACTGAACTGAATAACTGGGATGCAGATCGCAGAGCGCGTTATGCAAACATTAGCAGAGTTTTTTAGTATCTGAACTCGATTTTCGGATTATTACCGTGGTTAAATATATGTATACGGCGTATTTTACAGCGTATTTTTAACCACTGATGATCACTGAACTGAAAACTTAGGCTAGGTACTTTCATGTACCCACCGCGCCCTCGTGCTGCCTGCAGTGACCGTCTTGCGATGGGCTGTATTTCCATTGCGTACCGATAATCGACAGCGGATGCGATCGAGCGGTTCGTGCGCTACGAAATCGTTATCGTTATCGCTAATTATCGCAATCACGTAATTTTAACTATAAATTGCAAGATTTGTTCTACAAATCTAGATTAATATTAGAAACGTATATATCGCGAATCGGAATTTGACCAAGAAGATTTTGACGTTAACCATCTGGTGCGGTTGGTCAAAGCATTTGACAAACAATTATATAACCACGCCTGTATTTCCCCGTAGGGGTAGGCAGCGGTGTGTATGCATCATCTTTTCACCAGGTATGTTCAAATCCCATGTAGAGACCCGGAGATCGAACTCAGGACCTCCAGCTTAGCAGTCGCGTTTGCGACAATGAGACCAGCGAGGCAGGTCTATTAGTTTATTGACGTACTATAGATAACAACATTTGTGCTCCCCATGCTTGTTACCTCAAGGTGACAACTCATTGGACACTGGAGCAGTCTAATGTGACTTCTGACTTCTGTTTTAAAAAATGCAGTTGGCCACTAGTGGGTAGCAGCCTATCTACTTAGCTTAAGATATCTTCGCTTGTCCAGCTATAAGGGCACTAAATTTAGATAATAATGTCGTAAGCAAGCGTACGTTAATTAAGCAATGTTAGTTGACGCCACCAGACGGGCCCTCTCTGCATGTTATTAAGGCTCTGTCTGTCTGTCACAGCTGCCTGTCTGGCCAGATATTACTGACGGCTTCATATTTTACGAGACGTTTATCAATTAAACTGTAGTCTCGACTGTTTAAGGACATCGGTTATATATTAAGATTCGGTTATATTAAATGAAGTTTTTGCATTGCTATAGTTATAAATGACTTAGTGTGCATCTTGGTGGCTGGTCGCTCAACTGAAGAGCTGCTCCGGGTTCAATCTCGACGCGTCATGGTAGTAATGCGCAAGCGATCCCGTGACGCTTCATCTTAAGCGCTTATGATGCAGCTGGGTTTTAGTGGGTATTCTGGGTTCAAGCGTGACATTGGACTATTCAGAAAGACTCAACAGAGTTGTCCTTCGGTTTGTTTGGTGGGCTTCAATGTGTGTAGTAATATGTCATTCCAATTCAATGTTATTCTCAATATAACTCAATTCAACGTATCATCATCATCACCACAACCCTTTCATTGTCCCACTGTTGGGCATTGGGTCTCCTCTCATGGGAGGGATTAGGCTTTAGTCCACCGCGCTGGCCAAGTATATAAAGTATATTAAGTATAAATAGTCTAATTTACCGTTAACTATCCGGACAAAATAATCCGATGTCGCAAACAACGCGCTCGCTACAATCATCACATAAAAAAAATTGAATATCATTCATCGTGATTAATTTCTCAATAAAACCACCGAGTTTCCCAGCGAAAGTCGTCCACCTAATGAGGCAATAAGGCGATGAGTGACAGCGGTCCGCGGTGCGGTATTGCCATGAGGAATTTCACACCCGCCGCGCCGGAGCATGGGGCCCATGAGCCGGCACCGTGGTTACATCTTAATGATACACAATATACTTTTGGTTCTATCAATCAGTAGAAAACTTCATCTCCAGTCCCAGGCCCGTCTCGATGACGTAATAAAAACATACACACACCCACGCGCTGTTATTTCCGAAGCCGAAGAGAATAATTAAACGCGTAAAGACCTCAGTGAAAATGTTAGTCTGCACAACCGTGCATAATATGTTGGGTTAGCCAACTATTACCTAATGTATGGTTCAGGTCACTCGAACAACGGCCAAGTTACGTTTGGATACTAATATCGGTAACTTCATGTAGTGCATGGGTTTGCATGGAGACTATTTGTACGTACGCCACGCCGCGTCGTAAGTCCTGTTGGATTTGCTCCTACGAGTAAATAGTTATGGGTATTCATCCTGTACAGAAGGTTATACATAAGGTATACATACACAATTATAAAAGAACATGTGCAAACTAAGTCTTCGCCAGGTTTCTGAGTATCAGTAAGTGTATATTAATACATATGTAACGGTGACAGGCGCTGGGCAGTCCACATAGCTCACTAACAATAACTCACTCTAGCGGTCCGGGTGCAAATCCAAGCGGCATCAACGACTTGTCTAAGCTATGTGTGATTTGAGGAGTTAAATGTAATGTTGTAACGGTAAGGACACATCTCGAGGAAACTTACACGCCTCAGAATTCTTCATAATATTCTCGAAGGCTTGTGAAGTTGTGGAGCATTTTGAGAGGAGCCCGTCCCAACAGTGGGACACAGAAAGGGTTGTGATATTGATATACGAATATTCTATTTGTAATACTCCTTCCGCTGCGGCACTGGGCCCGATAAGGACCGGCCACGTTTCACAGCCCTTTAATAAGCCGAGTCGTAAATTGTCCTCAACAACAGATTCCAAATTACGAGCCAGTTGTAACTTTTTTACATTTCACTTTCAACTCTTGACGTCGCGCCGCTCGCGGCAGTAGAGTTGGTCGTTGCTCAAATAGACTAAAAATTATAGTTGAGATGGTATAAACATACATATTTACATATTTTATCAAACATCATTCATTGTCACGTGGTTACAGTGGACACAGTATTGCAGTAATTATAATTAATATTTTATGTACTATAGATGATGCTACGTTGTCTACGAAGTATGCCGTCATTACGAGTAGGTATATCAATAATATTGAGCAGCATAATAATATCGTGTTCAGAGTAGCGTCGGAACGAAAAATTCATAAATTCTCGCTTTACTTGGTGTTTATTAGTTTAAGGGCCGTAAAAACTTTTATGAAACATACGAGCGGCGGCAGGCGAGACCTTGCCGCTAAATACATGATTACGCTATTTGCGTGCTAAATTTTCCATATTCCAATGTGGAGCTAAAACTTTATGTGTTAGAGTTGAATTTAAAATTGGAAATAATCCGGAACGTGAACCCTGTGTTTAGTATGTTTGATGGTCAATCTCAAATTGATATTGTCGTATAAATCACGTGCAATGCGCAAAAACTTTGATATACCGCCCAACCGCGTGATCCCGCGCGCATCTAATTAAGTCAGATACCACGATCTTAATGAACGGCGCATGCTTCTTGCGCGCTGTTTCGTTAATTTTGATACCCATCTCAATTTCAACTTGGTGCTTGAACTTTAATGTCCGTAGATAGATATAGATAGTCACCACGGGCGGCTGACTGCCCGTCGGTAACGTGAAGACGCAGTTGAATTAAATGAATGATTGTTAGTAACGTACCACAGACCACATTTCCTCCATGGTAACGCTGTATTTTAACAAGATCTCATAAATAATTTAGGCAGGTTATAACTACAATATCTACTCTAGTAAAACTATTAACTGATGAACTATTAATATTTGTTACATTGTTACTATGTTTGGATGTAAGTAGAAGGAACACGTTATTCAAATGCCAAGATTCTTTCACAAATTAAAAGCTACGTTTGCGCTGAGTTACATGGACAACATAGAGCTGTCTGAAAATGAAACTATCAGGTAAAAGTAAAATCTTTTTATCAAAATCGTGTACCCTCTATTTGGTTGGTAAGTCTTCAACTAGGCGCAACCCTTCCGTACCCAATAATGAAATCTGGGGTGTGAAATAAAAAGAAAAACTCTCTTAATTAAATTTTCCCAAAAGAAAATTTAATAATCGCAGGCGAGCACATCCGACGGCGGGATACTTAATTTATTTATTACTGACCGCGCCCGGCGCGACTCGGCCGCGCGTATTATAGTCATATAACAAACTCTTAAGAATATTGATTGTACGGTATAAGGATACGGATTTTCTTAAAACTATTCTACAACTTGATTTGAGTCCGCAGATATCTTTCTATGTCTTTTATAGACATAGAAACTAGTGGACGCCCGCAGCATAGATAGTTATACTATGCCCGGACTTCGATCTAGATATTTCTATTTCTCTCTAAGTATATATTTTAATGCCTAAGTCGTAAATGCCAGTAACATTCGGCCTGCACTTTCGCAACGTTTCAATCCGCGGTCATGCGTAAGGTCAAACGACTCCAAAAATGTTGAAATTAATCTTTATTTTCGTTCTAATTGGTCAACACTAAATGGACGGTGTGCCACAGCGCAGTCTGCCAACCTCAACCCAATTACATCAAAGCAAAGAATATCATCGAGCGACTATTTAGTAAGTCAATGCGAAGTCGTTTTTCACTTACAACGTATATTAATATAATACTCTATGAAACAAAACAGGTATTGAAAAGCGTGCTAATTTCACAGAGTGAAACTAGAATATATCCAAAATACTAGTACAATTATTCCTGTTTCTCCAGAGGTGGAACCCAGGTACCAATGAATGTAAAATTGTGTGAGGTTTAAACAACTCGACAGGTGAGAGTTCATAATGTTCATAACAAGCATCTAAGTAAGAAATGTGCTCCTAAAGTTTCGTCTTACCGGGGATGCTTCGTAAGCAATTAATAAGGTAAGGAGTAATGAGAGGTAAATTAAATAAATGCTCCTGTATTTTGGCTTGTATGAACAACCCATCACAGAGACAGAGAGTCTTCCAGTTTACAGTTCCACAGAGAGAGTCCACAAAGGTGGAACTGTAAAGTGGAAGATTTCTCAGCAGGTCACAGGCCCGGGTGAGATACATCCAGCAGCCGGGTGAATTGAACCGGGTGGGACACGGTCTGCCGGCGATGGCAGATAGGCGCAGCGGGCAATATTTAAATAAACACTCGGTAACAATAAACGCGATGAGACTCCGCGGACCGGTACCGACAGCAGAAACAGCTGAAATTCAAATTCACTATTTGTCGAATAAGGTTACTTAAATAGGTGTTAAAAATACATTTTGAGGTTCGCTTATACCACTTTAGTGGTTACAAATATTTAAAAACAGTGAGTAAAATTTTGATTTTGTCATTTACTGTTTACCTAGTAGGTACCTACTCCTACTTTCTTCCTAATCTCTATCATTATAGAATTGTTGTAATATTTAATTACTGATATTCTCTTAGTATCCTTTTAAATAATTTTATACTTATCTGTGATCGAGCGGATATTCGTTACAGAATCAATAGCTCTAAAGCACGTAAAATTCTTGTAACTTGTTACAAACACAAAAACTGAGCTTTTACTTAAAAATAGAGGAGTCTATTTCACATTACATGTGCTTGACATTTACGATATATCATACCGAACCATTGTAACCTATTATTAAGTATTTTATTGGTTGATAGAGTTATGGGAAAACATCATCAGGAAAACTGCATGCCTGAGACTACTTACTTAGTCTGCTATCCGACTTCCTACTCAACTGCAGCAGAAATGTAGTAGCGGTGACGGGTTACAGACGAATTTATCACGTAGAAAAAATACACAACATTCAACTTCAATGTCAGATTTAAAGTAGTTTTACAGTAGATTTGATTTATTATATTTTTGCGATGGTGCGATCACTTAGCAAGGAAACAACATAGTCGTTTTCCTAACCTCCACAATAATTACGGCGGAGATATATGGCCGTGTGCTGTGCAGCCGTCAGCCCCGCGCTCCGAATCAAGCCTTGTTCATCAAAATCTTTAATTAGAACACGTAATATTTCTACAGACATAGCTCGTAAAAATTTCTCTAATGGCAAGAGTCCAGAACTAAATCGTTTTTGTTTGTACAGAAGCACCTTAATTGGACATTTAACGAAGCCACCGACCGGGCGCCCGAGGGGATATCGTAGAATTTTATAATCTCTAGAAATTGTTTGAATTTTTTTCGTCTGTTGCGCAAAAACTGCACACTGGTAGAGCCCACACGCCGCTCGTAATTGCGGATACTTTGTAATTACAGAAATAACTATTACTTATTGTCCGTTACGCCGCCGCGTGGCCTGCGGGGCACGATAGCGTATTTCGTGCCTATTAAGCTTTCTTTTAGGATGGACTAGAATTTTGTTACCATGGAACTACGTCATAGTTCACTCGCTCGAAACGATTGTTGCGTTGCCAAATATACCAAGAACTGAAAACCAATTTTCCAATTAAAAGTATTGTATTCATTTTTTAATGAAAAGCAAACTAAATTGGAATTCGAGTGGCAAAAGCCAGTCATTTAGATAAGATAAGTCAGCTACGTGAACTTCAAAATAAAAATAACGATAAATTTGTACACTTTGAACGATTAAAGAAAGCATGAAATTCGTATTCGTCGACAAGTTTCGTGTAGAGTGAAATTCAAAAGTCGAGCCACTCGTAGCGAGCGATGCCGCATTCCGCGGCTGCGCACCGTACCCGTGAACCTTACCCGTATCATACTCTCATGAATAATGTATCGCGCTCCAAATAATATAAGATTACAGCACAGGAAAATGCACTTTCTTTGTCTCCGCACCGGCCTCGCGCAAATCTTTACTAAACACATAAAAATTAAGCAACCGTGACAATCTGTTGCTTGGCATAAGAAAGCGGTGACATAGCAGTGAAATAGGCCGTAATTTACGTTAATTAATATAAAAAATCTTCTTATTCAAATAAATATTTAAAACAAACATAGTTTTTCCGCACTCAGTAACGTACATGGAAGGGTAGAAAGTTTATCGCTGTGGCGATGTATCTCGTGAAATTTTGATTAAGATAATGGCATATGATTAACTCGTTAATCTAGCGTTCCTTGGTTAGATCTTCGGGTCGAGCAAAGTATTATTGGAGTAACAATACAATACAATACGATACGATATTGTATTATTGTGGTTTTGCTTGAAATGCCCAGTTGTAGCTCGGAGTCTCGATTTTTGCCCAGTGTATAGCAATAGGCTCACCAACTATTATATGAGATCTAAACTAACTGGTGAATATTTATACACATCTCCGCCTACCCCTTCGGGGGAATACAGGCGTGATATTATGGTTATAATGATATAGGATAAGCAACAATGTTTAGTTGCCACAAGGAAAACAGTCGAAACATTATAACATTAAATATGTCGAGAGATGCGCAAGGCTAGGATTGTGTATAGGTCGACGATCACACGAAACGTAACGCCTGGTAGGAAGTTTATCCTCATAGTCATTCAAACTTCCGATTCCGAGACATGCTAACAGTACCTACGTGATTTCGATTTATAACACTAACTTGTACAAAATGACTGTAACGTACTGAACTTAATACCTAGTTGAACATGCATAATAGGTAAAAGGTTGATGAACATTTAGAATAACTTTGGACTACTATCGACAACATTAGCTTCGCCTGGAGCACACTGACCGGTACTCAATCGCTACCGACCGAGACCCATCCGACTTAACATAATGCTCATTTGATATAATTACCCGATCCGTGCCTATGAGTATTTCGTGATCCGAGTGATCAGTGATCGGTGATTGCCGGGCTTCGTGTTCTAAACAAAGCAATGTCTGCTAGTTTCTAAAACCCCATTCGTCTCGCGTGATGGCCGCATCCTGCGCGCGCTGGGGCACGCGGGGCCACGCGGGGCCACGTGGTCAATGATTTAGAAATCGCAATGGTGCTCGTTGCCGGAGTGCAGCGCCCACTAATTGGGCAATTACTGCCCGCTCAGCCACACAACGATTCACATGGCTTTGTTTACAAAAAACTTGTTAGCTGCATGTGATGCGATGCGGAGCGCGGCAGTCGCTGGTGCCGGGGGCTCCGCCAAGACGTGGTGGGGCCAAGCCCGAGTGCACTGGCTGGCCCTTGCCTGATGTCCTATCATAGTGTCTTACATGAGGTACCCTGCAGCCTAACTTAACTGCAGTTTAGTTAGTACGTTAAATGAACTTTCATATTGCTTCTTAATCTTTTCAATATGCATGTAATGGTACTAAGAAATGAAAGTGATGGTATGTGAATAGTGGGTGTACTGCAAAATCACCTTTGCCTAAGATCTAGTCCAGTTTGGCAGACGATGCAACGTTCAGTATAAAATATGTACGTTCAATTGCTGAAAAATGTGTAATGTGTGAGTAACACTAACTTCACTGATGCCTCAGTTTGATACGATAAGCTCTACTGCAAACTACTTATATGTACTCGTATAATCTTAAGACCATTTACTAGTTTGGTCATTAAACATTAAAAAAACGTCAAAAATATGTCATATGACAAAATTATCTCAGAACCATTCACCATTATACCAAAACAGATCCCTGACATAACATCTATATATATAAAAAGAGAAGGTGACTGACTGACTGACTGACTGACTGACTGACTGACTGACTGACTGACTGACTGACTGACTGACTGACTGACTGACTGACTGACATATCAACGCAGGGCCTAAACCATAAGGGCTAGAAACTTGAAATTTTGCACAGGGGTTCCTTTTATAACGTAGGGGAGCACTAAGAAAGGATTTTTGAAAATTCACCCCCTAAGGGGGTAAAACGGGGGTGCAAAGATAGTATGAAAATTTGCCGTTTTTGAAGTCGTTAGATGTAGATGTAGTGTGCTAGATGTAGTCGCAGACGTCGTTAATGGGTCTAATTCTACGCGAGCGAAGCTGCGGGCGTCCACTAGTCTCTTATATAGCATGTGAAGTCTACGATCTCATAGCACGCAAGCAAGTTTGTGTATGGCTAAAATTCTACATATTCTAAGGGATGATGTACTCGTACGTCGGTTTTGTTTGATAGTGTTTGAACTACCCTTGACGACTAACATCGCCTCTGGTACGCGTGGAACTGTCAAACTTATCTTACCAACTGGAACACCTCACCAGAGTTACCGTGAAGTGCCAGTCGTTCCGAAGGTCACAGGTCGGCTCTCTCGTGCGCGCAAGCAGAGCGCAATCGACAATAAATCAGTGGAAACAAAAGAATACTAAGCAGATAACAGATATCAGTGGACGTCCAGTATTCGTGCGACGGCCGCTTCTTGGGAAGCAAAAAGTTGAGAGACGGGTCGCGTGCAGAGGTCAGGCGGGCGCCGGCACGCCCGTTCCCACCGTCGGGCGCAGCCGGTGCCGTCATTACCGCCACGACAAATCACACAAATAATCAATCGAGAACAATGGTTCTGTGGTGATGTACAGTTTTTGCTGCCCGGCCATCAGGTTTTGACGATTCGCTGTAATCAGCCGATGCTATCTGTGTTACATCATAATCAGCTTAACTTCTGTTGGGTACCGTGACGATGGATGTTAAACGTTGATTCTGTATGATATAAGTTAGACCTGTTTATCTCAATTTGTCAGTCGTCAGGCTTATTTACTTTACGATGTCAGTCATGAAATGAACTGAAATATTTTATTTCGCTATAAGGTGATTGTCGAAAATCTATGTTTTTAATTGTCTAAGTTTCTAATAATACTTTGCTTGAACTGGGGATCGAACTCAGGACCGCTAGCATAGCAGTCACGTTCGCGGTCAGACGCATTTTTTTGACTGGTAGTATGTTTCAGACTTTCAGTAGTTAATGTATTTTCGATAGCCCTTTTTTTGTTTTACAACCTTTTAAAGATACCCAACATCGTGGAAGCGACGTCGCGTTATGTGGAGTTTCCACCCACTAAATCTTCCTCGGTGGCCTTCCTCGGCGCTCGTGGAGGGCTCCGGGATCTCTGATAGAACACATCGGTGTCCTCCAGCGCTGCGCCCATGACAGGCTCGTCTCGGATGAAACATCCAAAGACATCGAAACCCATCTACAACTTCGTGCAGCCACACACAACGTCGTCTTTCCCGAGCTCATTCTCGCCGCCCGTGACCCCAGAAGCCCCCTTTTAGTCGCCTCTTACGACAAGCAGGGGATACCGTAGCACGATTCTGGTCCCGAGTTACAGGGACATTCTCGTTAGCCTGTCCGTTGATTTTGAAGAACAATAACTAAGTCGCCAACACTCTTACATCGCGAGGGTCATTGCATCCGTCCGGGCACTCGGACGGGTTGTCGTAGCATCCCTAACTCAATAAACAAACAAAGCAGCCGTCCTCTACATGCGGGTCACGCGCGGCCGCGCCGCCGCGTCGCCGCGTCGTCGGCAGCAGTGTGCGGGGGGCCTAACACCACGCTTCCCGAGACCTTTTTGTCACTTACGCTTAAATGAGGACAATGAAAATAAGGTTTTTGTGTTGCTGGTGTGGAGGACGAATAAGAACGAGTCAATGAGGTCGTTTAGGCTCGGAGGCTTGCAGGATGGGCCTACATGGACTCTGTTTGTCCTCGAATTCCGAGTGCGGAGAGAGATAAGCGACGACTCCGAGTTGAAATGCTTCAACGCAACCCTTCACAAGTATTACAGCAGAATCTCAAAATAAGAAGAGATCATAGCAACGCTTAATAGTTGCAGTTCAGTGGACGCGGAGGCAGCCTACAGGCATCTCTTCCGCAATATTGAGTACAACTATGTTCTTTCTATGAAAACGATAACTCTCTTCTCAGAAAAACTCTCCAATACAATGTATTTTTTGCATGACAGTATGAATCATCAGAAATTGCTGAAAATAGTCAAAAATTAAAATAATATTCAATTAGTCAATGATTATGTAGGAAGTAGTCCAGAAGTCTTTGTAATCAGTAGCAATATTTACCAAATATTATGTACGTCGACATCTTGGACATACTCGTAAATTACTAGATACAATCAAAGACTAGTTAGTTCAAATGAAAATATGTACTAAAGCAATATGTTTAATTCAAAATTATATTCTTATCAAAATATATTGCTACAAATAGCTACAAACTATACAAAGGAAACGTTACGTTCTGTAGAAAGGTTTGTTTAAAATCATCTTTGTTAGTTCTTCACTGATTGCATTGATATTTTGCTCTAACCATGTGCCAATTATGTTCATGTTTAGCAGCTATCCATATTTCGCGGCTACAGAACAACAATGTTGCTGTTGTTACCATTCTACTTCGGAGTCTGCGAATCGATCGTGGCCATTCGTGGGCATTAGATCACAGCAAGGTCGAGGCGGCCTCGTATCGCATGCGACTTGTTGCCGAGCGAATTTTCTGGTCAGACTTATTACAGCTTTCATTGGGCCACTGTTCTAATTTTACACCTCTAGTAATTCCGTGACACATCGACAGGTTTTAATATCAAAGTAATTCAGTTAAAAAAGAATGAGAAATTACTCCCGTAGCTACAACAGGTCTACGTCGCATTGGCCCAGGACCCCACACCCTGGCCTACTCTGCTTATGAGGATAGTGGATTACACATATCAAGGATGGTGCCTTCCATACCTACTTCATTCTTCTGTGCTTTTATCGTTAAGTAGTATATTTCTTTTTTTTCGAGTGGGAGGAATCTCTGTTAGAACGAACCCCTAGTATTTTTTGTATACATGAGAAGGGTGCACAACATTTCCAGAATAAGCCATGAATTCCTTTACTGCTTATTAAAAATTTTTTTTGCGGCTTTGCGGCTTTGAGCCAGCCAGTAGTGTCGCCAGCAGCGCCATGTAAGCCCGCCGCAGCCCTAATCCTAAAATGTAAAGATCCGAAGCGAAATGTTTATTAATATTCACTTCATCTTGCGGCAAGTTAAATAGCCGTGTATTTGTATTCATTATCCTCGCCGCTAACTGTGAGCCGAATGTCCGGCGCGGCCGCCGCGCGGGTCCACTGTGCGCGCTCGGCACCGGACTAAATATAAAAGATACCTACTTATTTTTTACATAATTTCATTATAGTTATAGTTTTAACTTTTTTAATTTTTTTGGTCGTATTGATATCAGTCAACATCGAGTGAAAGTGAAATGAAAGTTAAAACGAGAAAAGCAATATTTTGAACTAATATTTGTTCAATACAGTTTGAATTTCAGGCATCTATTTCATATGTTTCTTCTTATAATCTATCATTTGCGTTTACAGTTTTGTGGCCACATTTCCTTGAAGTCTTAATATGTAGTCACTTTAGAACTAATTCAACACATCTAAATGTTTATTATCAGTGGCAGAGTGTTCATCTTAACATCACGAGTGCGATATAGCCGCATCGACGTGGTGCAATGGAGCCGCACCGCAGGCAACAGTTACATTCGCCACGCGCGCCGAGCGCCATTGTGGCGTGGCCGCCGCCGCCGCCGCCGCCGCCGCCGCCGCCGCCGCAGCGACGTTGTGACCCCGCGTCCGCGGCTCGTCACGCCGCCTCGGCTCGGCTGGGACCGGCCATATAGCTTGTACAAATAGCTGTTAAGCCCGTATTAACTAATCATCGGTAAATGATTAGTAACTTATACTGAAAGGGTTAACCCCATGCCATACACCGAGCATAAATCCAGACAAGCTAGTAGGCACTTGGAGTCTCAGCATTGAAAACCCCAAAAATAAATCCTGCCTTTCAGCGTAACTTAGTTGAACATCTCAGGGCGAAATCGTCAGACATTAATAGATTGTGCCCTCTAAATAGGTAGGTAATGTAGGTGTATAGTGATATAGCCAGGCGTGCTACATGTGGAGCGTTAACAAGCGCTTTGTTCCCGAATTTCCCCGAATTCCCGAATTAATTGAATTACAAAGCAGTTTAAATTAATAAAATTATAATAATATCACATCACGAAAACTTAGAAAACTCTAATATCTTGAGAACAGACCATCAAGCAATAAGACCCTTTGTCAACCACAGACTTCCTTCTAAACGCTACACAAGTATCCATTATTCCTAATACGAAAATACTTAATCCGCGTGAGCTAAATAGGCGTACTCAATCAATGGTGAATCTAAGCATTAAGTCCCCCACGCCGGCGATACGTGTCGAATCGGAATGACATCTCATTCGTCCGATTTATGACTCTCCTACTATAACCGATACTAATACTCGAACCGCCACAGTGCACAGAAACCGGATACGAATTTCTTTATCAACAGCCAGTCGTATAAAATAATGTGAGGGTTTCGCGTAGGCTGTGGCGTTTCGTAGACGGGGAGTCGTAGCGTCTACGGGGCGGTGACGCAACATTTTGCACGGAGTTCGATTCCCGAAGCGATAAATCACGGCGGACAGGCGGACAAAGCCGCGTAACGCGCCGTGTCTCCGCGGCTTTTGAGCGATTTTGCTTTATAATCATTTTTCATCCACGCGCCGGATTTTACGCTGATCGGGAGTCGGGAGCACTTTGACTGCTTCAAATCGGCATTATCCATCATGTTTAAGTTTTAATCCCTCGCGCTGCTATGACGTCATGGTTTGGTTCGAAATCCTAAGCGCTACCCTATACGAATAGTAACAATACTTATTACAATGTTGGTGACACTCACAATGTCCTGCATACTATGCACGAGATGACCATTCCAGGATTGGTTAAGGGCATTGGTTATGGCCAATGGTCTACATATCAATATTTTAAAGGGTAGCAAGCAATATTTTTAAGGCAAGATCAAGCAGGGAACTAAAAGACTCTAGAGACGCACTGACGATCATATTAACTTTCGCATGTGGATGGCGCAGCATGCTTGTTTGCTATCTTAAGCACATAAAAGGTAGATGAAAAGATACTTCAGAGACACTTGAAAATGTAAGTAAGAATAAAGGTTAGCGTGCGAAGTGCCGCGCCGCCTTGACCCGGCCCGCGCGGCCGACACGAGTCTGCGAGAGCTGCCGTGCCTCCCTGTGCCTCCCTGTGCCCCCCTGTGCACGATATGTATTTATATCCGGAGACTAGTGACCCGCCCCGGCTTTATATAATAATAATTCTCATGACTTCCTCACACACAACCATCTGACCCCAAACTAGACGCAAGCTTGTACTATGTTTTTTTAAATACAATACAGACACAGAACAAACACAAGTATTCATCACAAGAATGTTTGTCCTGAGTGGGATTCGAACCCACGACCCTTGACGTAACAGGCAGGTTCACTACCGATTAAGTCAACGAGCCCGTCCATAGAGAAATTATTCGCAAAACTGTTTAAAATAGTAATCCACAATACATTTCAGTAACCTCTCTAGGTACTATTGGCGAAAACTGTTCGAAAGTTAGGTAAGCCTACTTGAGTTAAGCCTGAATGAACATTTGGGCAGCACTATGTTTTATAACAGGTCTGATGTCTGAAGTAAGAATGGTCTTCGAGTGGGGAACACGACTCGGAACACTATTTCAAGCAGGCGGACTGATGATGACCTGAAGATGGCAGCGAGAAACCGCTGGATCTAAAAGGCACAGGACAGGGAGGAGTGGCGCCGATTAAGGGAGGCCTATGTCCAGCAGTGGACCCTAAAAGGCTGATGGATGGATGGATGTAATAACAAAATAATGTCCGATGTTAATACAAATGTGCTCATAAAATACAGTTTGTATTACATTATTGAAACATTAAGTTATTCCGGCAACGTTTGATTAAAAGAAAAGCTTAATTTTACCATCGGATCGCATCCCATAAAGCTCTTACATAAAACACTAATATATGGAATTTCTAATGAATTTCTAACAATCAGTTAGAAACCAATTAAGGCGATAGGCAGAAATCGAATACTTTCTACAACTGATTAACTTTTATTAATAAATCACGATTGTATTACATTGACGATAGTTTATAGTGGCAGTTCTGTCTGCGAAATTATATAATAGGGTGTTCATAAATAAATATAACATTATTTAATGTTGCATGTGTGCATAGTGTACCGTGCTCGCGAGCGTGTCTATGAGTAAAATTAAATAGATTAACTTTTTATCGTCTATACTAATATTATAAAGAGGAAAGATTTGTTTGTAATGTTTTCACACAAAAACTACTGGACCGATTTCAAAAATTCTTTCACCATTAGAAAGCTGCATATTCACTGATTGACATAGGCTTATATTAGTAGGTGTAAACGAAAGTATTGTTATGTCTAATTCCACGCGAGCGAAACTGCGGGCGCCCACTACATATTATTAAAGTGCTTACATTTAAAGTAACTGAATAGAAACATTATGAGGAAACCTATATAGGTTTCCAGTATATACTAGAAAGTTATCCATAATATTCTCAAAGGGTAGTGAAGTCTGCCAATCTGCACATGGCCAGCGTTGTGAACCATGGCCTTCCCGCTCCCATTTCGAGATGAGACTCGTACCAGACAATAGTGTGGCATTCAATAGGCTTTAGTGAATATTAAACCACATTGCCTGAGGTCCTGGTACACTTTCACAGACTAATACACTTTATTACACTTCCATAGAATAAAAAGATTTCTGTGGCTTGGTAAAATTTTTTAGGAATATATCCAGATGATAGCAACAAAGTACCTGAAGTACTCTGTATTACACTTTCCTCCCCTTTTTGATAGAGACACATCAAAGAGGTCTCATAGAGTATTCCGGCAACGAACTAGACCGCCTGAGGATAATAGATTTTGGTTGACAATATAGGAGTAAACAGATAGGTACTAATGTATCTGGTCTAGGTATAATATGTAGGTATAATAAAACTTTAGCGAGTCTGCGTCGGTATATTAAATAAATCTTGAACAAAACTTTCAGGGTATGATAAGTAATCGATAATATAATAATAATAAACGTCCCACAATGTCCCACTGTTGGGCACGGGTCTCCTCTCAGAATGGGAGGGATTAGGCCTTAGTCCACCACGCTGGCCCTTAGCCATTGCGGATTGGCAGACTTCACATGCCTTCGAAAACATTATGATGAACTCTGAGGCATGCAGGTTTCCTTACGACGTGAACTTCACAGTTATAGCAAGTGGCATTTAATTTCTTAAATCGCACATAACTTAGAAAAGTCATTGGTGCCTGCCGCTGGGGTTTGAACCCGGACCGCTCGAGTGAGAGGCGAGTTCGATAGCCACTTGGCTGTCACCGCTTAAACGAAACTTATGTTATGTTAATTCCACCTGAGCGAAGCTGCGGGCGGCCACTAGTTAAGATATAAATGTAAATATTATAGCTACATTATTTAATATACACTGGACAAAAAGTATCATTTCCGAAAAGTTCGTTTGCCCTTCCTTCAGGTCTTGCGTGTCTCCTGTGTCCCCATTAAAGGTCGCTTTAGGCCCACCGGCACCATCCCATAAGCCGGGACCAATTAAAAATAAAATAAATTCAATTATGGAGCAAGGAACTCTTCACAGAAACACGGAACTTTAGCGTAGTCATAGCACAGAATACCTAATAGTGGTCGAATAAAACTATTGGATTAGGTCATTAATTAGTATTTTACCTATAAAAAAATCTTGAATTGTCGATTAATTTAAAGTTATACTTAATTCACGAATTTGATTTTGATAAAAAATTGATGCCAAACCGGTCAGAACTTGGTTTATTTATCAACACTAGTGGTCGCCGATGGACATCATTCGACGGTACCTATTCATTTTTCAAATCTAAAGTATGAACGTTAAAGTATACCTATATTCAGTCTTATTCCAATCCAACCAATGTTCAAAGCAGTTTGTAGTACCTACTATACTTATTAATCTGTGCTTTGAAGTCACATCGCATTCAGGTTACCAAGTACCAGCTATTATATAAGATACCTAAGTATAATGATATACTATGTGTGTATATTCCATTATTCTATTATTATTTTAATATAGGTATTTCCATTGCGTATTACATAAAATTATTACATTTCTGCTCTCCTGCTCCAAACGAACATTAACTGTGCCAAATTTCGAACACCTCCGTCCATGAGATTTGCGTAAGGGGTCGAAAGTTTTCTATTCACGTAGGTATGCATTTAATAATGTAATTCACGTGTCTTGCCAATAAATTAAAAGCTGTGCCTAAATTACGAATTTCATTTTGATAAAAAATAGGGGCCAAACCGGTCAGATCTTGCTTAATCTATCAACATACCTATCAGAGTGACAATCATAATTCCTTACCTACCGTTCTGCCGTTGGACC
Source organism: Carterocephalus palaemon (assembly GCA_944567765.1). Lineage (NCBI taxonomy): Eukaryota > Metazoa > Arthropoda > Insecta > Lepidoptera > Hesperiidae > Carterocephalus > Carterocephalus palaemon. Next base: position 14,760,382 of record OX155643.1, read on the forward strand.
AGCGTCACCGCCCGGCGGACGGGCGCCTCGCTGTTTCCTCCGCATAAGCCGACGACGCCAATCGTTGCACACACTCACTAACTCAACTCACTAAATACAAATATTAATCACTAATGCACATATCGTTATTTATTCGTCACTTATTTAAGCTTTACATCTCCCTTAAAAAAGAAATATAAAATAAATCGATTGAGCAAAAACAATGGCGTCGCGAATAGAACATTGACATTGAACTATCATTTCCCTCCAAAAATTGTTCCGGCTGAGCGACGCGTTGACGCGTTGTCTACGCGTCTCTCGTCGCTCAGCCGCTATCAAATCAGTCTTTAATATTTACATTTATTTTCATTTTCATAAGTTATTGTTAGGATAAATAATGAGATCAATCTTAATAAATAATTTATTGTTAGGATAAGTAATGAGGTCAATTCTAATAAATCCTTACTATTGAATATTTTTGAAAGTGTGTTTGTTGGTATGTCCGCCTCAACAGAATAATGGATCGATGTGATTTTTTTGCATAGATTAAAAAGTGTAGGGCCACGGGAGTCCGGAAAATTACATAGTTCTCATGAATAATAAATAATAAAATAAACAATAATAAACAATTTTACAGTGACTTTGTCGTAATTTGTATTTTAAAAATAGACACAAAATGAAAATAATTACAGGATAATTGTCATTTAACCTTCTCCGGTCGGCGAATTTAACGCAAAAACGAATTTCTGTTTAATTTTTTTTAAACTAAATTATTAATTAAAAAGTACGTAGTGCCAATATCCGTTGAGTTACTCTGAGCTTGTGGAATAGGCCGATGATAAAGACTTTATGGTATAAAAATGAATAAATAAGTAAATAAATAAGTAAGTAAGTAAGTAAGCAAGTAAATGTGTTCATAGGCGACGGTGACTACTTACCATCAGGTGGCCCGTTCGCTTGTTCGTTTGGCTAAAATCTTTTTTTTTTTTTTTTTATGGATACAGGATAGCAAACGAGCTTGCAGCACCACCCATCCGCTGCCGCCCATGACAACTGTGACTGACTTTGAACAAGACCCAATTAGGGACTGGGATGGTTAGTCCAATTAGTTGAGAAAGTTAATTAGAACATTAGTTGGTCAGTTCGTTAGTAGGTATGAGGACTGGGGACTGTTAGTGATAGTTAGTCCTGTTAGTTGGTGTTAGTAATAGTCCAGTTAGTACTTGTTAGTAGGAGTCTCATTCTAAGTCAGTCACAGATGTGTTGCTACCCTTGAGGACTAAGATGGTCGCCTCTAAAGAAGTGTAACCGGAATCCACACCTTTCCAACCGGACCACAATTGCTTTAAAAACAATTATTACACGGCAGAAATGGTACTAGGTACCGTGGCGGGCGGTGGTACTGCCCCGGGCGAACTCTATATGGAACCAATTAGCTTTCATATAAAACCTATTTGGTTCCCTATAGGCTCTACCACCTACAAAAAATCTATAAAAAAATAAAAAATAAAAAAATAAACTAATAATCATAACTCATTTTGTATTAATACTTAACAAGAATGAGTCATTTATTGGTACTTGAATTAAAGAATTATTATTATAAATTCATTCATTCATATTTTGGGGATTTTAACTTTGCCTCGTACATGTTCGTCTGTGATAACATACAAACGATGGCAATCGCTCTTACTTGATTCCGATTAGGTTGGATGTAAAACACAGCAGTGAAAGCTGGCGTTATTAATGACGCGAGACCTTCCCGCGGCTGATGTTAACCGATATGCTTCTGATATGAGGCTACCGCGCTGTCATATATGGATCATGCAATGTCTGCTATATTGGCCTTTCATTTGGAAATGGTTATTAGGCGGCGGCCAACGTAATATCGTATAGGCCTGACTAGGTGACCAAGCAACCTTGGCATTGAGAACGCTCTAGTTTATGGTACAACTAGTGGACGCCCGCAGTTTCGCTCGCGTGGAATTAGACATAATAATAGATTCTTCTTAATGCGTTACTATTACGTTCTACTTACGTTCTACTTTAGCTCCACAAATTTGTAATGAATCCGTAAATTGTATTAACATTCCATTGCTTTTGGCTAAGCTGTCGTACTATGGGTTCACCACGGAGACGATACGTTGGTTCGATAGCTACTTCAAAAATCGATCTCAATGTTAGTGTTGGAGCGGGAAAGCACTGGTACCAAGGACTTTTCATCTTCTAAGCCAATAAGTCGGGGAGTGGCGCAAGGTTCTATATTGGGTCCTTTACTATTTATATTATATAGTGCAGACGTCACGAGGGTCATTAAACACTGCAAATATCATATCTACGCTGATGACTTACAGCTGTATATTTCCTTTGATCCATCAGAGACTAGGTCAGCTGTAGAAAGGATTAACGAGGACCTTAAAAATATTCTAAACTGGTCGCAAAACAATGCTCTTGTTCTCAATCCACAAAAAACTTGTTACTTATTGATTGGAACAAAGCAACAGGTAAAAAAAATTTCCTCGAACGATGAAAAAATATCGCTCAGTGGAATAAACATTAATAGAGTTTCAGAAGCACGCAATCTTGGGGTAGTCTTTGACGAATCGCTTAGATTTGAAAATCACGTGATTAGTGTTGTTAGGAACTGTTTTTACCGCCTTAAGGTTCTATATAAGATTAGAGAGTACATAAGCCAGGACCTTCGGATAAACCTCTGCGAAACACTAGTACTCTCTAAGCTTAACTACGCGGATACTGTCATCGGTCCTAGATTACTAATGCGCTCGCAGAACCTCATCCAGCGGGTACAGAACGCCTGTGCGAGGTTCTGCTTCAATATTCCTCCAAGATCGCATGTTACCCCCTATTTAAACGGTGGCAATATGCTAAAAATGAAGTACCGGAGGCAGCTACACTATGCGTGCCTACTATTTGGCATTATCAACCACAAGTCCCCACCATATTTGTATGAGAAGCTTCGTTGGTTCAGCGATAGTAACTCGCGTTACAATACCAGGGCGTTATCGTACGGTCTCGTATATCCCGTATTCTGCACAGCAGCATTTCGTGGTAGTTATAAATATAATGCCACGAAATGTTGGAACAACCTACCGCCGCCTATCCGTATGTTGAAGTCGGCTACCGTATTCAGGAAGGCATACAAATTACACCTACTCAATTTACAGAAAGCACAATAGGTAATTATTAGGTACACACATAAACCCAAAACATTACTCAACACGCACAAGCACAAACACACAGGCTACTAAACATACACAGGAATACACACACACACACACACACGCGCGCGCACATACACATACACACATACACACGCGCACACACACATACTCACACACACACAGAGAGAGATATATAGGGATAATGAGACACACACCCTGCTAACAATAGCTGCTGCAAAACCCGTATGCGCTCGTACCTATAGTACTCGAGATGTAATATTGTAATAATATAATATGTAATATAGTTAGTAGGTGGGTAGGTTAATATCTGTATTAATAACTGTGTAACTTCACTTCTTGTTTCCATGTATAATTGTAGAACCATTTAAGTAATTAATTTTAATAGTGTTAATTTTTTCCTTTATCCTTAGTTAAAATAAATTTATAAGTTCATTTACTGTCCGAACTTCTCCAATACGCTGGGTCGCCCTGAAAACCAGCGGTCGTGGTTCGCTGCGACCATAGCTGAGTGCGGCCCCATTTCGGCAAATCCTATAGTTTTAGCTTATTTTATTATTTTATATGCATTTTGTTACTATTATTTTTTGTTAAATTGTCGAAATAAATCTATATTCTATTCTATTCTATTCTATTCTAAATGTGTTATCCCCTATATTTTACACCCTTAAGGGTAACATTTTTACAAACTTTGAATGCCATAATATTTATTTATATCTATTCAACAGCCTAAAATTAAAATTTTATTCTTCTAGTTCTGAAAATGACAATACTTTCATACAATACATTCATTCGGTGTAAAATAAACATCTTAAGGTAACGCGTTAAGATGAATCTAATAATAGGTACCTATGTCTAATTCCACGCGAGCGAAGCTGCGGGCGTCCACTAGTACCTAATATAGACTTGCCATACGTCCGGACTTAGCCCGGATTTCCCGGATTTGGCAACCATGAGATGAAATATATTTACCAAAAAGTATTCTTTTTATTTGAATTCAGAGTCATTCACGACATGAGTTGTCAAGAAAGGAACTATGAATTTTTTTTAGAATGAATATAAACGAATTAACTACTCTTTATTTTTAATTATTCAATACAATATTTTTTATTGAGGCAAAAAATTTATTAAATTATATATTATTAAATTAGGGTACATTGCATTACTTATTCTAACAAACAATTAATCAATTGTAAGTAAGAGTTATTAATAAAGACTGATTTGACCAGTCAGAGCTCGAAAACTAGGATTGAAAAAGTTTGAATTTATGGAGGGAATAGTAGAAGAACAGTACCTATTTAATCTGTGTTCTGTGTGCGACGCGACGCCCGGCTCCCGGCCCTGTGGCGATGACGCCATTGTTTTGTGTGTTTTTTTCTATTTATTTTGGGAGATCTGAAGCATTTATTGTTAATAACGTGAATTGAAATAGTGTTTTATATTTGTAAATAGTGTTTTATATTGTAGCTTCCCCCGCAGTTCCGCCCGCGTAATGTCGTTTTCCGTGCAATAATTTGATTATTACAGGTTTTTGTCCATTTCATTTCATTTAATTCAGTGAGTTGAATCAGTGAGTGAGTGGTGGTACTGGTGGTGCAACGATTGGCGATGTCGGCGTATCCGGAGAAATAGCGAGGCGTCTCCGGGGCGTCGATGCTCGCCATCTGGTGAGGTCCGCGGGAACAACACCTTGTACTACCAAGTAAGTCAAGCAATTCTCTATCGATTGAACGACCCGGCCCACGATTTAATTAATAAATCTTGCTCAACTTGAGATTTGAAGTATTGGTGCCGGCGGAATTTGCTTCAGCTGTTTGACGGCCCGTGGCGTAGTAAATAAATCTATCTGCCGTCCCAGCTGAACAAACCGAGCAAGTTCAGTGATCATCTCAACGCTTTTATTTTCTCACTATCGACGTAGCCGTCGGAGAGGTTGCGTGTTAAAGCCATAACAAACGACATAAAAACAAAATAAAAACATTTCAAGATAAAAAAAAAACACTTTTTAGATAAATCATTTTCGGAATGGCTACACATTTATTAGGTAAGAAACTGCCCGACACAATTTTAAAAATGGAAGAAAATAGTTTTAAAATGAAAATTAAGGAATTATAGAATCATAGATATATTTAGTTCAAATATTATGAATAGACCTATTAGATTGTATGCTCAAGTAGGCTGGTTGTCTACTATCAATAAAGAATCTGAATCTGAATCTGGGTATACATAGGTGTGTGTACGTACTCCCTATAAGTAGTAGCAAACGCTATAACTAATACACTCACACGGCCGGCGCGCCCCGCGCTGGGCCTGTGCTTGTTGCGGGCGGCGGACACACATAACACATCATACTTTAACATTTTACGAAAAAATCCATTCGGCCAAAACATTGGTAATTTTATCGAGTACTAGCAACCCAGCTAACCAGCCTATTTGTCAGTCATCGCTGAAGTTCTGAAGTGTCTTAAAAAGCTGTTCTATCTGTCGGTTTTGAATAAAATCTAGTACCCAGCCTAGTGGCCAACCCAGTGCTCTCAAATCATCCTAAGTTCTTACACAGTTTATTTGGATTTAATAACAATTGGAATTAATATTAATCTCTGCATTAATCTGGCAGTTCCTTCCAATTGCGATATTCATGGCACACCCATCCTGTGGGAGCACGGGTAGGTTACCATCCTAGATCGAATTGATTACATTTTAAAATGTGTTATGGGATGGCGCCCCATCTCGTCTCGTCGACCGTACGCTCTAATGTGACAAGTTCACATTAGAGCGTACGGTTTACTAGGGCCCTGACTTCATTCACACTACTTTTTACCGATTCTAACATTGAATCGATCGATCTCGTGTTAGTTAGTGTTAGATTGTAGTACATATAAAAAAAAACTTTAAGATACGTTTTGGTGCGTGGAGTAAGGTGAAAATACACAACTTAAACCTCTTTTAACTGTTCTACGACTTAAACTGATAATTACTGAGACTCTTCAGATAACACTTCTGTTTTAACTTTTAATATAATCGATCCCTATCGCACATCAGCATACATAACATAGCATAGGACCAGCTCAAGCTGATAGTAAATTGAATAAAAACCAGTTACATAACGCCGGGCAAAAACTGGCCGCTGGTGTGGCTGACAGCTCCGGAAAGAAAAATACATCTGCGAGCAAACGAACATCTCCATATAGGAAAATCAGCCAACCTGGCGGCAAAAACTATACCGCTCCGATATCTATACCCGTACACAATAATAGCGGAATGGTAATTATCTGATTTCTATGCATTTTTTGAAGCGTTCGACTACGTAGCTTTTTGCCGATTAGAAATGTTTAAATCGATAACGTGTAAGAAAACCGGTAAACAACGTCGTCGAGCGAAGTTAATTTTTTATACCTATTGAATATTTTCGTAATAATTATTGAACTGGATATTAATTGTCGAGTGAAGTGTATGTTTTCTAAGGATGTATTCTTACTTAATTATGAGGGGGCTTCTAGCTGCAATCGCGCTTTTCAAATGGGATATTGATGTATTTACTTAGTACGCTGAAAAATGCTATAAGTCAAGTACTCAATACAAACTCACTGGAGATAGGACTGGTGTGTACGGTAATTGGAAGTACGGGGTATCTTTATTTCTTCCAGGAGTTTTTATATTATCTACTGACTGTCTAGTTCACACAAAGCTATTTTTATTCGTAAAGTTTGTCGTTAGGTTAGTACTAACGACTAATATGGTACCTATTATCCTTAGTGATTGAAATCTTTTGATTTCTGGTGAATCAATCAACAGAACTAGCCTCTTGTCTAACAAATGCTGCGATCGTCTTATCCTTTACCTAATGTGAGCGCATTACATAACAAAAAAACTGTAAAGATAAGTGTATCTGTTTGTTTAGCATCATGTTATCGTGATGTTCCAGAGCTTATCACTAAACGGGAATGCTAACAACATAGGCCAGCTCTTGCAGTGAAGTTAATTACGATTGTCAGGCAGTTACGAATACCCGGTTTTATGTAATTATCTCGATACAATGTTGCGCAGGCGTGGTGTACTGGTATGAATAAACGTCTATCACTCCATATTATTATATTTTTCTTGTCGTAAATTACGCGCCTCTCTGTCTGTAATATGCAGTTGCTTACAAAAATGTTGATAATTATTGATTAAATAAGTTAACGGTAACGAAGCCCATTCCAATTTTCACCAGTCACGAGGTTTTGTTTTGCAATAGATTTTTTAAATACCGACTGGCAAATATGTAGAAAATCTATATTATATAAAACAAGAAGCTGACTGACTGACTGACATATCAACGCAGGGCCTAAACTATAAGGGCTAGAAACTTGACATTTTGCACAAGGGTTTCTTTTATAACGTAGGGGAGCACTATGAAAGGATTTTTGAAAATTCACCCCCTGAGGGGGTAAAACAGGGATATGGGTCTAATTCTACGCGAGCGAAGCTGCGGGCGTCCACTAGTGTATATATAAAATAGAACTTAAAAGTGTATAAAAGACTCTGATTGAATTGTTAAATCATTATAATGCACAAATCTTTGTATTGTTGCATAATCTGGTGGCGCACGTGGGCGGGCCGCGCCGCAGGGACGGCAGGGGTGGAGGTTTGCTGCAAGTACATTCATTTACATAAATTCCACAACACAGGACACTGTTTTCAGTAAAAAAATAATTCTGAAACCGAATCATAAAAACTCAATTTTTAAAGATACAAACGATTATGCTGCCCCACCCATTCACAGCCGCCAATGATACTCGTGAGCCCGTGACAGACCCTAAAGGAGACAATCAGAAGGAAACAGAAAAGCAAAATTTTGTGATCGCAAATTTTATATACAGTTGCCTATCTATGCCTATGCCTATCGTGTGTACAGCCTAAACCTATACTCGTAAGCAAGAGGTCACTCTTTATACAAGTAGGCAAAATCTAGTCTGACCAGCATTGGCCAGCGTAGTATTGTAGTCATAATTTGTTTAAAAGCACCAAACCTCCCCCGGGCCGGCGCTGGATGCTGGGCCGGGGACGTTGGGGTGCAGAACTGGTTCGCTGCAAGTACACTGATTAACATAAATTTGAAGCACTCGTGAGTTTTTATTTGCGTACGAAAACCGGCGAGCTATCAATTTGTTTTTAATTGGGTTAAACGCTTGTCGCTGCACGTGGAGTACCTTTGCTTATGTCATCGACGTTTGTTAAAACGGATTTTGTTTCGCAGGGTTGGATTTGACCATGCTTTTTGATAATTACAACAATTACAACACATTAAAATATCTAAAAAACACGGACAAAAAAATATAATTTGAATACTTTAATCGACTATTTGCCCCGCCTCGCTATGCATCATTTTGTGACAATTTCTAATATAGGTAGGTACGATATTTATAATATTTGTATCCTGTACCTCGAAAGAGTAAGGTAAGGATGAATACCATTTTCTATTGTTGTATTGTTAACACAGTTTTCACAACAGCTGATTATATACCATTGTTCTCTAAAATATTGGCAGAAAAAAAGAAATCATCATAAATATATTATTATCTGCTGCCGGTCAGCGACTGAAACGTCTGCTTCATTTGCTTCCCCAGTGTGCATTGAACTTCATTGAAGCCCTGCACTGAACTGGTACTGTTTACAGCTACGTCACACGGTAACTACAATACAAGTACACCTGATTATTTTGGTTTTAGCAACAAAAAACTGATTAAAATATGCTAACTTGCAGTTAAAATATGCTTGAATTTATGTAAATGACAGTACTTGGTGCAAGTTGACAAACCAGTTCCATTGTCGCGTTGGCAGGGGTGGCAGCCCCGCGGCCAGGCCGGCCAGCACCCGCCTGACAACAATACCCTGTTTTTTATCTGTGCACGTTTTGTACAGTGAAACAATTGCTCGCAAATCGACCCCTCCCCGCTCCCTGCGTCAAGCGCATCGCGCTGAATTGAAGGAAGTAATAAAACGTATCAAAACTATAAAAATAATTAAGTAGCTTTCATTTGTCATTTTTTTTAAATAGAAAATTTTCAAAAGCAAAAATTAGAATTTTTCTTTATTAGCGTATCGTATGTATTATTTTACTAACATAGTTTATAAGTCTTCTGTATACTAACATCCATGAATCATTGTTGTCCACAAAATAAAGTTTTTCGTTTCATTTCATAATAGGTTTTGGTTTCTTGTTTTTGTCCTCTTTCGGAAGAAAACCCACTAACGAAGATTTACAAAGCAGAAAGCTATGCACTGTTTGCTTGATGGCAAGGGAGACTGGCCACCTGAGAAAGACACCATTTAGATAAGGCCTCCTTCAACCTTGTTCTCATCTTTGTCATCAAGAACAGAAAAAACATATTACATCCGTTATAGATCCTTATAAGGTATGAAATTTGCCATTTCGATCTAATAACAACATAATGTACAAGTAATTGTAAGTGTTGGGTAATACCGGTAGTCGTGCGGTCGGTGCAAGCGTGACGCACATTGATGCGTCAGCTTCCGCCTGCAGAGATGGCCGCAGGTGCTTGTAGGGTGATTGTAGTCTATAAAGCTACTGCCGGTAAATAAATAACTTAATAAATTACCAACTGGACTATAACAAATACCAACAAGAGGACAAAATGTCCCTAACCTGGGTCCATGCACCTAGATTTCTCATAACCTAACCAACCAATGTTTATACTAACAACCTGACTGTGCTAACCGAAATACCCACCCCAGTCTCTATATGAGTATTATTCAAAGTATGTCACAGTTGTCACGAGCGGCAGCGGTTGGGCGGTGCAGCGTGCTAGTTTGCTCTGTTACATCAATAAAAATATTTACATGTTGTTTTATTAGAAAACTATTAAGAAGTTTTTTAGAGTATGACGTAATGTAGATCTATGGATACTAAGCTTGGATAAGATGAACTTTTATCCCGTTCATACCTCTTCTACTTCAATGGGTAGAGTTTTTCCGGTTATTTCCTTGAGGAGGACAGGAACTATACACAAAAATTTTGTTTTATATCTAATCTACGCAAGCGAAGCTGCGGGCGTCCACTAGTGCAGTATATTGCAAATTCCTCGGAATTATTTACAATTGAAATAACGCTTAAATTTAAATAACCTGTAAATTGAATAAATAAAAGCTTATCATATCGGGAACTTTCCCAAAGGTATTCTCTGCACAAATAAGTACATATACACGAACATTATATAAATTTACAAACAATATCGGTGAAATGTAAAATGAATTCCTGTCAGCCAGTCGGTGGCTGTATTGGGACACTATTGTTCTCGCGGATCCTCCGAGGTATTGTGCTGCCATAGCGGGCACAATACCTCCCGCGCCGTGTCGCAGGTAATGCCGCGCTCTGCCGCACGGCCCTCCGAATTCGGCGAGTTGGTTTATAAGGAAACTAGGTTAGGAATCGATAGGAACAATTTAAACTGCAATAAAAACTTCAGATCAACTTATTTTCAAATTTTTATTTAGCACCGTAAAGTCATGAAAGAAGCATTATTGTAAGCTCTTTGACTGCTCACTTTGTAATGACAAACTTAGCATTTTTCCATGCTAAAGTCATGTCACTTACCCGGTTGACTTGAGGCTTGCGATCAGTAAATTTCAAGTGTAATGTTGTAGGAAGTTGCTCTATGTTCATAGATATACTCCTAGGTATGCCTTTAATACTTATATGTACTTATTCTCCTTATGATTACCAAAGTTTTACTTTTTATATATATTTTTTCTATATATGTACCTACAATAGCAATCTGCTAGTAGGTACATAAGCCCATCAAGGATACAAAAACCAAAAATCTTTATCGAGCAGTAGTTTACTATTTTACGCCTTCATATCACTACCACTATAAATGGTTGGTTTAATCTCAATACCTTTTGCATAATCCTCGTGTTATTAATAATTTGAATAACCCACTTTATTGCCATTAGCAGTATCCGTGAAAGACAAAATGAATCGGAACCGTCACTCGTCAACCCACATCTAGTCAAATTGTTAAGCTCGGTAATTAACGCTGGATAACAACATTTATCTTGGCTAAACATTTCATAAACACTGTATTAATTGTACAGTTTCCCAGGTGTGGAACCTGCATACGATTTTATCGGTAATATCAATATTTAGATTAATTCCAACTTATCCCATGAACTTTTATTTTGGCTTTGAATAAAATACTCAGTTCCTACGACTACAAACATTCACACGTAATTTATCACGTCTTCAATTCCTCTGAAATACGCATCTTCGAGATGAACGCATCGAAAACAAATAAAAATAAAATCATGCATGTGTTTACTTCGACACAGGTGAAGACTAAAAAAGATTGGAATTCCAACTTTCTAGGCTTCAAAACAAGTTCTACAGAAAGTGATGATGCCGCTAGAATTCATAGATACCACTGGGGAAAATTCCGTTCCGCGAACTCGCGACCTAAGTCGCCATTGCGACAGTAAATCGCCTCAACCGCTGAGATCTCTCCAGTCCTCGCGGCGACCAACACGAGGATTGAGGCTAGATAAGATCGGCGCGCGCCAATCAATTATTCTGTTCTGATCGCGCGCAAAATTCGTCCTTGCGCCGAGCGCCATATTAGCGCTCCGCTAATTATTCAAATATATTCACGTCGGGTTCACGAAACCAAAGTGACTATTCAAATTTTTTTTCAAAAGCAATCGGGCGGAAACGAAACTCGACGCAAAATGAGCAACGCAGGTGCCGCGACGTGCGCGCGCGCAGGCCAGGGTGCGAATAGGTCGCGGCTATTATATCAGATTTAATTACTGCAAGGTGTAGAGGAAACCTCCGATATTCAACTACGGGCCTTGTACTATTATTCTGTGTGCACGAATCCAGACACCTAGCTCTAACTCGACCAGGACACCGAACCCGGGACCTCTAGCTTAGCAGGTGCACTTGCGACCACTAGACCAGCGGGCCAGGCAGTGTACGGTGTATCGGTTACTATTATTGTTACGGGCATTGTTTCCGATACGTAACTGGTTTGACTGGTAGAAAATGCCATAAGGCATTAAGTCCGCCCACAAAACATATACAATTATATGTTTTTAGAAATGCCGATAAAGTTGTATAAATAAATAATAATAACTGATACAAAGTCTGACCACGACTCAGAAACCAGAGAAAGTGTCTAAACTTGGTTTGCGTCAGCAATTCAGCAGCAAATTCAGGGTACTCTGCAGACTGCCACTGCAAACTCTTCTTCTAAATACTCTTATCGCTTAGATAATTACGTGAAAAAGGTTACTATAAAATGCTTTCAAACGTTACAGTGGCTAACAAATACATAATAAAACACCGTAGTAAAGTAAACTAATGTTTCAAAGGCGTATGATGTAATGTATCTTCAATCGCTGCTAATTGCATAGCATTTGTTTTTATCGCCTCGACTGCAGATGATGACGAGATATGATTCCCACTGCAAGTGCCCACAATCAATGCAAATCGCTACAATACTCCCGCGCTCAACAATTATCATAGACGAATAAATTCGCACCAACTCTCATTTACGCTCTCATTCGCACTTTTAAAACACTTACGCACTTTGTAACTACAGCACTCAGTAGGCTCGAGGAGTTGAAGACTTTATTACAACGCTACATTGTTTAATACGGCTCATTTGAATACGACAACTCGCTGTCCATAAAATTAGAGACGGTTTGCGTTGGCATGACGCGGTCTCGAATTATTTACATCGATGTTCGATACAATTAAACTGCTCCATGGTCGTATTGCTGGGAACTGAACCTCGTGGTCTTGTAGGTCCACGCAACTGAACGGGAGACGACTACAATAGTAACTGTCATTTCATTTCTTGTTATTTCTCATATCCATACCAACAAAAATTCTTCATAAAAAATTCGTTTCTAAAATGGACTCCGCTTATTATTACTTTACTTGCTAAGTTTTGTTCAAAGTTCGTCACGGCTGTCATTAGCTGCGGATGAACCGAAAACTAAATTTTATGGTTTATTCTAAAAAAAAAGTAGTACATGTTCGTTTGCTAGTCTCCTAAACCCGGGCGCGAGCCATCTTCCCTCCCACCGCCGCACCGGCGCGGGCGCACGCGCCGCACCATTCAAATGCAAATCCCGCATTACTCCACTCCAAGCACTTAACACATGCAAATCGTTTATTAATAAACAAATAATGCCATTATGATTTTATTACGCATTGTAGCTCGTCCGCTGACCGCGCTTTTTGCAGATGGCGCTAGCGGACATTTGAATTTATAATACGGTTCGTCACTGGACAGTTTGTTCGCTGTCGTCTTGCGGATGTCTGCCGGTGACGTCACCCCATTGATCACCTAGGGTTACGGCTTATGACTGTCTATATATATCTCCATGTCACTTTACAAATTGTTTTTTACGAAGCAATATTTTGTGGCTTTAGATTATCAATTAATCAGACACTTCAATTTACTTAATAAAGAAATGTGAAAAAAGTTGGTTCCATTTTTAAAATGTGATCAAAGTTTCAATTTTCTTTGATGCAATGCAATGTATAGTATACCTACCCAGTTATTCTTAGAATTTTTTTTCTGTCTGTAAATTGGATAACACCGGAAGATGGTTTAGTTGGAGGGGAAACTGATTGAGACCGGGTGTCCGAGAGTTCTTCACACACATCGTGACTGGACCGCATGTCAAGTCGAAACGTTTTAATAATAACGTGCAGTGTTAGATACGTTATTATGTCGTGGTTCAAGGTGATGCAAGCAAATGAAACCGTCGGGCGTTGGAAGCCGGCGACAGATCGTGACATTTACACAATTGCGCTGGTAATTCTTCACAGTGATATGTATCAAGGAAACTAATTATATTGTAGGTATAACAATAAAATGATAAAAAAAATTGTGTCCGTACGCACTGTTATCCCGTGGGACAGATCGTGTATTACCGAGAGTTATCTGGTTTACCTCAACGGTAATTTTTTTTATTTATAATTAACTGCCTACGTATTGCATCTTATCCTCAGCGTCCGTGGTAGACTGGTAGATTTAGGCATTATATATAGGCCATTAGGCATTAACCGCGAAATTATTACGTGTAATAAGAGGGTTAAATTAATTAAAGAAATAATTTATTTAGGTTGACGGTGCTGTAAATTTCACGCCAAAATTTTTCATAAATGTTGGTGCATTTTAAGTTAGACCGTGATCGTCGGACATAAGATCACACTTTATTATCCGTCCATGGCGCAGTGGTGAGTTACGTGCCCTTACCCGAACTGCAGTTTTTTTTTGGTTTCTTCTGATAAGATCGTTATTATGATTAGGTAGCTTTGTAATCTACATGCTCGTGGACACTGTTATAAAGAAACATGTCTATCGTAAGTCATGTCAAGGAAACCTTGCTTCAACAAATGTTGGGTTAGCGAGGAAACCTGCGGGCGAGCCTTGTGTCGCAAGCAAACACGCGAGCCGCCGCCGCCGCCGCCGCCGCCGCGCCGCCTTGAGCGGTGTTTGCCGTCACGCCGCCACACGCCGCGCCGCATTGTGCCACCAAGGACTGAACTAAAGATGTGTCAACACACCTCGCGATGAGGAACTTTTCGCGATTCAATTAGAATAAAATATAAAAGAGCACTTCATCGCATCAAGCCACAGTTTGATGTTGTCAATATTGAAATTATTTATATCCAGCCATCCAGTTGCGTTCAGTTCAAGTGAATTGAAATTGAAACCCCTCAATATATTTAATTTCCAATAAACGCTTACGATTTCGAAGGTCTCAAAACTGGAACAGAAACGCTTATCTGCCAACCCTGGTTGGTCTAGTGATCGTAACCGCGACTACTAAGCTGGAGGTCCTGGGTTCAATTCCCGGGTGGCGCAACAACTATTCGGTTTTTCTAACATGAAATGCCCGGCAGCAGCTCGGAGTTTGGATTTATGCCCGGTGTATGGCGATAGGCTCACCACCTGTTACATGGGACCTAAACTTAACTGGTAAAAGAAAAGTGGGTGTTTACACACCTTTGCTTGCCTCTGCCTGCCCTCCGGTGAGATACATGCGTGATGTTATGTAAAGCATCGGCTGGGGACACAGCCAACGGCTAACACCGAGGTTTTGAGATATACTGACCCTAATTATAAAGTTGCCTATTTCACTCTCCAGGCCAAATAACATATGTGTGCAAAAAAAACGATCCTTCATCTTGCGGAGGACATCAAGAACAAACTAATAAACACACTTTTCCATTTATATATTAGTAGTAAGTAAGGATTCAAACAGATTTAACCACTTTCTAAATTTTACATGTAGTATGTACATTATTGTAGTAGGTACTTTCAAGTTTTGAATATTCTTAAATGAAAGTCATTATTTTATTATTTGGATAATATTAATTTGCAAATTCATTAAAACACTTCAGAGACCTCATTATAATTTGAACAAGCGCACTTAGGCGCACTTTCTCCTTGTTATAATACACGAAAAACGTTTCAAGGGAAAAGCGATGTAACTCTGGTTTACGTTGCTTGGAGACATGCCGGTACGATACGGCTGCTGCAGCGGATGGTGGCGACTCCCTGTTCATGGCCAAGCTAGGAAGTGATGGCGGAGTGATTAGCAGGGATGGACTGGTGTCTAACAAAGGGCATATCTACTCGTATCAAATCTAACAATTATTTGATCAGACTATTGGCATAAACGCAACAACTAAACTACGGGGACAAAGCCCTAAAGTGTGATATCTGGTTACATAGTCTGGAGGTGGCCATCATACTCCTCAACGCAACGCATCTATGAACGAATTTGGATGATACTGTTACAAGTGTTATTCAGGGTCTATCGCAGTCGCGCAGCAGCCGACAGCGTGTCATGCTGGTTTAGCTAATTACCATAAAATATAAAAACCCGCTCCAGCAGTCGCCACCCCAAATGCGAATGTTTCCACGCTCGGTGACCGCTGTCAAACCACGCCACGTGAAACAAAGGCGCCAAACGAAGGGCGCACGCTGTGGCGGAACGCGGTTTTTTGCCCCTTTAAAGAATAGCTCATCAGCCACAAGTGCGGCGAGGGCCGTAATGTGGTTACTGTAACTGGATTTAGGCTGGGGAAGGCTGGGGGAGGCCGGTTGGCACGGACCGAGCCGCGCTCGCGACTACAGCGTGCGAATTAATTGTTGTGAAAATCATGCGGTGTTAATCAGTTGTTTTTCTTACTCGAGAGGGTGGAAATTCCGAGCACAAATTATTTGACTAGCTGTATATTATATTTTGCATATTTGGCAATATTCAGTCACCTGCTGTATCGGAGGAAAAAACACGTCAGGAAACTCGCATGCATAAGAATTCCACTTTATCCCATAACATAATTATATTGGTTAAAGAATTCAATTATAGTAACTGGCTTGGGGCCGCCGGGCTAATTAAATTAAATAAATAGTTTCATAACTGCACTTCTGCTACCTTCTCCTTTTTTCCTTACCTCTTTTTGTGAAAAGACCATTAACCATTGGTGAATGACTTTAAAGGCACAATAGAAGTCGAGCTAGCTCGCAAGACGCATCGAGATTGTGCTGCAGTAGCCACAGCACTTCATGCGCCGTCGATAGGGCCGGTAACAAGCCAAATGCTCTCGAAAAGTTTTGATAAGCTGTTTATTCTCTCCGGCCGCGGGTGGTCCAACACGCCCACTGTGCTGTACTCGACTGTATCGGCTCTACAATGGTAAAGTTTGGCTTCCGTTCGCTCGAGTGGCGGGCGGGCTCGCCGCCACCGCGAGAGCCTTCCGTTACTTTTTCGGGATATGTATTAAGTGTAGTCCAAAATAAAAGCATTTATTTGCAATAATTCATTTTAAAATTGGAACAGTTTTTGTATCAAACGAAGTATTATTTTTAAAATATTACCTATTATGCAAAACTTATTATATAAGCAGCACCGCAAACTGTTCAAATTGATCTGTTTGAAGAGATGATACTTTTGATTATTTACATATTTATGATTTACATAAAATTAAACAGGATCTATATTATGAAACGACATACAATCAAGCTGGAAAAACAAGGGGGTTTGTCTAAAAAAATCGTTCAAAAATAAAACCACGAACCGCATAGTTTCTTATGTAAAGCTACTTATTCAATACTATTCATCGAATTTTGAAAGAATGGTCATTGTAATAGTGTAAAATCCTAGCTCCCCCTCGCACTGCCCAGACCCGTACTCGAGCCCGGGCCCTCCGCAGCAGTCTCTCAACGCCGACCACTACATCATCTGTCCCGGGCTGTTTAGCGCCTCTCTAATTAATTGATTCGATTACGGCTCTGCTGGCTCGCCGGCTGCCTGTAACTGCGTTTACTTGTTCGGCTTAATCACATTATGTTGTTTCTAAATCATGTTTTGGAATTTCCCTTCGGTAAAACTCGTGCATGATCGAGGTCTACAAATTTGGCAATTGTCAGGCCATACCTTCTATCGACTGGAAACCTACCTTTGTATTAGGATATAATTAACTCCTTAAATACGGGATAGGGATACCTTAAATACGGGATAGGGACAGGCCTTAACGCTTATATTACGATATTCTTAACGCTTGTTTAAATTACTATTTTTAATTGGTATTTAGGAGTATAGTATCTACTGCCAACTCCAGTTTACCTATAGAATAATAGAAGGACGTGGTTAATTACACAGTTATACTGGAGACCCCACCGCAGTAACTGCAGTTAGTCACAAAAACCCACCGCTGGGCGAAGAGCCGCCAAGAGCCGCCAAGAGCCGCCAAGAGCCGCCAAGAGCCGCCAAGAGCCGCACGCGGTCTGCGCCGCCTGCCCGCTACGCATCGTAGGTATAATAATATGCAGAATCGCTGGCGTCTACGTCACTGAGGGTTTCGTTGGTAAATAACTAGAACTAAGTGATGTTCCATAATATTATATTTTATACACTTAACTTCTTGAACACTTCGTCTTCCGAGCTGCCCAAATTAATTGATTGTGTCTTAAAATCAATTTTGTGCATTCTGTCTATGTTAACCTCTCTTCAGTTGATAACCAATGGAAGATATTTAGTGACATATATAATAAGTTTATTATATGTAATATATATTTACATAAGTGTTATACCTTCTTAGCTTTCCAAAGAACGATAACTGATATTTGAAACGGAGGATGTGTGAAAACTGTGCGTTCTATTCCCCGTCACTACGGAACCCCGCACTAGCGCTAGCAACGTGCACTTGACAAGTTAGTTTTTTGCGTGTTAACCTACTGCAGTAGAACCGACTATTGTTGAAAATATGTATGCGTATATAAATTATGGGCACGCGATGTCGAACGCTGTAATTATGACTATTGCTTACTGACACTTTATTCATTTACACTCGATAAGCTGCGCACCGGCCGCGAGCCATAAACGACAAGCGGGTTTGTTTTCACGTAAAGACATGACTCTACAAAGGGCACACTGAAAGTTCTGTGGTCCTAGCCGCTCACAAAAGTTTAAATTTCGAATGTAATATTTTTTAAACATAACAAACTCAACCATAGATTTTGAAAAATTGGCGTTCACGCCGTTCAAAAAGTTGAAGTTTAGAAAAGATTATTTTTATGATTTTTATCACCTCATTTGACCACCTTAAGGTAAGAACGCAGAATTTGTTCGTAGCCGTGTTTCTCTCCATTATGTAATTTGTGAAGGTCAGCTACTGTCAGGCAACTAATTGAAGAAAACTGGCGTATCACCTATGAGAAGATTCGATGACATTAAGGGATTGGTATGAGCCAAATTCAAAAAATCTTACATCGACAGTTAAAAGTTGGAATACTTTGTTACCATCGGATTCCTAGTCTACTGGGCATATGCCTCTTCCACGCACGCCAAGTCCTGACTTTCAACTCTCCTATTCTCTCGTTCCGTGTCTTCTTCCGCAGACACACTACGTTTGCCTTGTTGTGGTCTCCGCTAAAGCGGCATCTTACTCCCACAGTTGTCACTCCGGCAAATATGAGCAGCCCATAGAAAGTATTGGAACATCGACTATCTAACTTTTTAATGTCGATGACTCATTAGGAATAAAACCCACAATTAATAAGGTAGGTGCCTATATTCAATATAAATGGAATGGAAATCAAATAGAATGGAATATTCTCGCTAACGCTGATACAAAACCAAACCCAACCCGCCCGCTCGCACTGTGGCCGCACCCTTATCTCGCCCATCGCCATCGCTATTATCGAGTGCACTGAAACAACACAAATTATTTCTTTTATGCATAAACCTTGCTCAAGACAAAATATTTCACAGCCCATCGACAAGTTTACGAGGGCCCCTTACCACGGGCGCCGGCATACCGTGGCGGGCGGTGGTACTACCCTGGACGAACTCTATAAGGAACAAAATAGGATTCATATAAAACCTATTTGGTTCCCTATAGGCTTTACTACCTAAAGACAACTCATACATATCTTGAAAATACATACGCGCTGTCGTAATTTGTTTTTAATACCTGGAGGTAATTGTTTAGTTCATACTATTAAGTTTAATGCGACAATATTTCTCGTGCTAACGTATACAGAAAATAGTATTAAGATATTACACAGGAATGTCACTAATGCAGTCCTGCCATATTTAGAAAAATGAATTATCTTTTATTGCAATCACAATTAAATAAAACCGGCCAGCGGTGGATTACCATCATTCCACACGAGTGGCGCCGGAATAATACAGTTCGCGATAAATATTGGCGAACATTCCCGCAGAAGCTAATCCAAGTGTGTCGTGGGGTCGTGGGGTCGTTGTGGGCTCGACAGTCACCACTAAACACATGGCGAATGGCCCGGCTCGGGTACTCGCAACTACACTACTATAAAGGTTTTAAAAAATTACAAGCAAAATCATTTTCCTGGAATTCCAAATTAGAAAAACCTAATAACACTTTGCTCGACTCTGGTATTGAACCTGGAACCTCTAGCTTAGCACTCACCCTCACGACCACTAGAGCGACGAGCAAGAAATTGAAAAATTTTACAGATTTAAGCGTTAAAAATTATATTAACAAAGATCGTTTAAAGAGTTTTGTTAGTAACGTTAGTTGTAAGCTGCAAATGTTGTTTTTGTTAAGTTTACGTTATTACATTTAATAACATCAGGTAACTTGTTGTCTACCAACTAACGTTACTAAATGTAAAAACGTAACGAGAAGAACCTTAAGCACGCGCGGGACAGCCCTGAATGAATGTGAAACCTAATGGCCCGAAGTTTTAGTTCTATTTCTGTGTTTTAGCAAAACCATAGTGTGCCCAAGAGCGTGTACAGCCAGTTATGAAAGTAAAATGCTGGCTGGGCGGGGCCTCGGGCCGCTAGTAGCTAGTAATTAAAGTGATCGATCAGGCGCCAGGCGTTGTGTGGCGCAAACCTCCGCAACGTCTTATTAACCCGTTGTCAACTGACGCGCAATGTGGCGCAATGCTCCCCTTACTACATCATTATATTATTACTCTCAAGGTACCAAGTACCGTTTCTGGCTTGTGATCTGAGTCCTCAACTTATCTGCAACTGACTTGGGACGGGACTAACCGGACTAATTGTCATTAACAATCCGTATTTACATAGTTCTCATACCCACTATAATTTGCTAAGCTGAAACACATAGACGTCCCACTGCTGGGCACGGGTCTCCCCCACAGACAAATCTGCGAGGTCTAGAGCATACTCCACCACGCTGCTCAAATGCGAATTGGTGTAGGATGGTTTGGACTTAAATATAATTTATAATACAAAAAAAACTTAAAACATACAGTCGGTTTAAGATCGCATTCAGCCATGGCCAACAGTGGACTGATACAGGCTGAAGAGAGAAGGAAAGAGAGACTTGTAAGATTCCAACCATCATGACATGTTCGTCACGTCCGGTCCGTTTGAAGTGGGTAAACCCGGGCGCGGCGACTAGCTGGAACAATAAGGCCGCGCGGCGGCTGTCGATGACATCCTCGCCTTTAATATGAGTTTTATTAAACTTCGCTACAATTTCGGTTTTGTAAAACTACCCACACAGTAACCGCGGACCTCGGTACGTTACATGTGAGGAATCCTCCTCCGTCTAAACATTCCAAGTTTGAAATTCACGCATCGTAAATTATCCTTTATATCCGTGCAGATATGGTCGGAATCGTATTGCCAGTTGACGTGAGTTATGTAAGGGGTGTAGTCCAAATATTTTGGAGTGCGGTAACATCTGCTTTTATTTACGTTTCGGCTGGAAGCGACACAATGGCGCGCGGCCACAATGTCGCCGGGATATTTGCCAAAAACACCTTATTATAACTTTTCAATCTCATTTATTGAGTACCACTTAAACTAGTAGGAACTTTAGAAACAACAACATCGGATGTCAAAATATTGATTTGTTTGTGTGAAGCTGGTGGATTCAAGATATTTTTCTACGGATTTTGCTGACGACGCATTGGCGACTCTGGTGCTGATGCCGGTGTTCCGACTTACTTACCTACGCATATTTGGTGGACTGCTTATTTTTAAGGCTTCTAGCAGATACGTGACTGTGAAATCATTATCAGTGGGTTGGTATGTCATGCTAACAATGAACACTTTTCGATGGTGACGAACGGCGGATTTTTCAGAGCTTCGTTTTTACTAATTAGACTAACGAGTTAGGAAAATGACTAGATACATAGAAAGGGGGTGACTCGACACAGGCGGATGGCCATTTAGGAAATTGGGAGACCCGTGGGCCTGTGTCCAGCAGTGAGGTCTCTGGTTGTGGGAGGCCACAGACACATCTACAGCACGCTCCACCACGCTGCTGCGATAGGGATAGGTGTTAGTGGAAGGAGTTAGTTCCAGTCAGATGATGATGCAATGGAGATAAGCGAGTTTCGCTTGACCAATACTACATTTTATTTTGTTACATTAATTTACATATTCTCCATTCGCAAAACCATTCAGTTCACACTCAAACGTCGATGCGCCGTAGCAGTGATATCATGTCATGCATCCCCAATAAATTTCTCCGACAGTAGAATCCAGTCAAGTGTATTGTAATTAAAAATCCAATCGACTGCAATTTGTCAGTCGCCTACTATTCCGCCGCCAAATCACAACATTTGTCGGTAATGGCCGCAGCGCGCGACTGATGGCGTCCTTGCGGCTAAGCGGGGGTCGGCCATATGCTGCGATCGGTCGAGTGCGGGCGATCGGGAGACGCGATTTAATTGTTGTATTAGGAGATAAATAAAATAAATGAATTTTAACGCCCTTACAAACTTGACTTAGGGTTGTCCCTGGCTTGCAATGGCTGACACAGAAAACAAACACGATTTAACGGCAGGACGGCTCGCGGTAATCGAAGATCACTATCGCGTCGGTTCGATCAGAGTCATGATTAAATCGATTTGCGCACCGCCCTGGCCACGGTCCATTAGTGTAGTGTGGCCCGCTGGTAGCAACGGGTCTTCTCTCAACAACGAACGGACACCCACATTTGTTTATTCATACAGGAATAAGTCGATACCGCTTGATAACTCACAGCTTGGGTCACCAGTTGCAACGGCATAAGTTATAGAGCTAGGTGTACCTACATTTATCTTAAACTCAAAAGGTGAATCTTAGGGTCACAAAACAATATTGAAAAGTGACAAATCCAATATACATTCATTTTTATTTTGTTGTATTATTAACAAAAGCCGGTGCTTTACAAAAACAAGCGGGTCAAGTGACGTTCGCATTTCAAAAAGCCTTAGAATAGACCCTTATCTTCATTCAATAATGTTTACAATTTCATTCAAAATTAGAACTGGCTCAGTCAACCGATAAATCTCCAGGCGAAACATAAATCATTCCCTAAAACTCCTCCAAGAGGCGCGTCAAACAAATAATAAACGCATCGATACGACATCAGCGCGCACAATGACTGTCACCCGAGATTGGCCGATTTGTTGGAGATTATTGTGCATAATGAACGGATCCAAACGACTGAAAGGAATCAGTTTTTTGTGTCGCGGGCAAAGAACACAAACCGAGCAACCCCTTCCGCCCGCGCATTATCATACGACACTCGGCAGATGCGCGTCTCGGCTTTTACTTTTCCTCCTCAACTTTCACCTCGAGCAGTCATTTACATGCGAGGATCCGACGCACACGTGCGCGCCGATGCTCCTGCGATTGCGCATGCGCAACAAAAAGTGCGTGGGCGCAGCCATTGTACTCCCCGCGCGCTTTGTTCATTGTGCGCCCGAGGGTGGCACTGTGACACATTTATTCCACCCGAGTTTTTTACGCCCATTGTATTGGAAATTAGACATCGCCGCGGAGTCCGGGCCGCGATACCATCGCTGCGTCGCGTCCTCCGCCGCCGCCATTGTGCCGCGGATGCTCCTCGAGATCGCGTAATTCTAAACGCACATTCAAATAAAACAGGTTAGCTTTCCGTTTCTATGAGAGCTGAATCGTTAGACGCGGCGAGGGGCGATCGGATCGATCGGACCGTTAACGGTCGCCGTCCGATGGTGCGCTCCTTTTATCTCGCGGGATGAGCGCGAAGGGCGCTAGATGACAAACCGTCCGCTTGACCGTTCGATCGCGGAGCAGCATCCGGTTCTGCGATCTCGCCGACGTCTATTTGCCGCCGTTCGGTCTCAAACTAGTTTGGGCCGTTTCCCTAGCTCCACAATGCGGGATGGTGCATAGTAATCGAATTCTTTTATGGCGACAATCATGTTTATTGAACGGTCACTTTTTACGCGTTCCCACCGCCACATCTGCCGCGATACACGCCGATTTCTGACACGTCCGAGCTTACGGATTCAATGATCTTGTCATTTTATTATCGCCTCGCAGCTCGCACCTGCGGCTCGGACGAGGCTTTCCCACCGTCCCGTAACACTGCCAGAAAACACTTACACAGATACATACACCTACAGTACTTTGTATCGTTAGAACTTACAACAATTTTATTTGACAAGTCTACAACAATCAATTCGGAGTATGAAATGTGAATCTGAGCTAGTTAGACATAATTTGGTTAAGTGCATAGCGCTCCCTCCTAGTGAGATGAATACCGGCTATCTCAACGGCTCAAAGTTATTCCGTGTTTCTCCAAATGAAATGTTACAATACTGGCTCTCAGATTAACGTTACTCCGTGTTTCTCCAAATTAAAATTCGGCCCACCCATACCCAGCTAGACGTACCCAGGAGTTGTCCAGCACAAATATATCACGAGCAAATGATGAGCCGTCATATTATGCGCGCCATAACTCTTGCCGCGCCACTTTCACGGGCCCCGCGAGCCGCGGCGTCTCGCACACGGTCCAAACGGAAGCAAGCTGGCCGAAGCCGAATTTTCGGCCAAGCATTCAAATGTAAACTAGAAGCCGTCATAAACAAAATAATTTCCATAAAACTAGTAACGGATCTCACGAAAACCAGTCCCGGAATTATTAATGCCCGTGATCTATTAGAAAATCGCTGAGATGCAAGCCGTGTCTCTTTTTGTAACGTGTATTAATATGATAATTTCTTTCCCATCGAACTGACCGCTTGAAAAAACATAGACGGCGCGAATACTGTACTCATCTACATAAACTCGTGGGGAATCAAATTGTACTCGACACTCGGCAGCGTCCAGGAAACCCCCAGCGCTCGCGCCGACCACTGCCGTGCTTCTCTGCCTTCGTAGATATTATACGTTCCTAGTAATTGCAACGTACCACAATTCTACATGTAGTTTAACATATTGTATGCAATAAATGCTTTATATTTTATCGATTACCATCATCGCACATTAGGTTAATTCACGTCAAAGCTTGGTTATTAATCCACTCAAAATTTAATATGTTTGCCCCATTTTGGAAACGGTGCCAGAAACATATCGCGTTACCATTGTGCGAGTCTATCTCCGCCGCAGCATTCTCAGGACTCCGTTAGTTCTCATGCGCATCCCTTTGCCGAGACAAGTGATGGGCCCGATGGCCCAGCTGCCACCAGGTGAGATACAAAAGCAACCCCCGTTCAAAACGCAACCCTATCACTAAATCATTAAACTCAAAACCGCACACCCCCTCCAACCGTTCTAAGATGCTAACATAATCTTCTGTGATATAAGAATTTGGACTCAAATCTATGCAATTATGATTTATTTTCGATTGCGCAAATCGCGTGCTGAGATGATTGCAATAGATAACAATGCGCGCAGTGATCTGTAACTAGTTTATCAAAAGACGCTCTGGACCAGTGATGGGCAAACTACGGCCCGCGGGCCAACTCCGACCCGCGAAAGTATTTAATCCGGCCCTCCGAGGGTCAAAGCGTGGTGAAATGAGAGGCGCGGACAGTGAATTTGTGTGTAATGCTGTAATGTTTTTATAATGTCATAACACAAAATGCATTTTTTCTATAATTCTGGCCCTCCTCTAGAATTTCTAAAACTTTGTGGCCCGCCATTAAAAAAGTTTGCCCACCACTGCTCTGGACGATCGCGACTCGGCCGTTTCTATCGAAAATGGCGCCAAGATTTTAATAAAAGTGTTTTATATCTAATATTAGGCCTACCTAATTCCTAACCACCGAACATAATGGCTAATGGTCATCGCACACGTTTGAAAAGCGGTCGGGTGTTAGGAGCTTGCGGTGCCAACAATTGGCGAAATGTTAATTTATGCAAAGGGGAAGTAGCGGCGAAAAAAGTTCAAATAAAGATTATCCACCTGAGCGGCCGGCGCGGGCGCAGGTACCGGCGCTCTTACGAATTAATTATGCGAGCATTCAGCACGCGCGGCCACTCGGGCTGCGAGCGCTTTTTTCTTTACTAACATCACATTTTGCATTGAAATTTTTTTGATGGTAGAATCCTATACTTACTAACTATAAAAGCTTGTCACAGGTGTCATAGACTACAACAGATGGTTCTGCATGCTTATTTACTGTATAAAAAATAATTCTGGCGGTAAAAATAACGGCTCCGATAGTCTTCCACGCGTCACAGGCGTTGAGATGTCTGCGGATATTTCTCAAGACGCAGCAACATAGCAATTACAAATCGTGACTTGTTTTATTTCGAGTTGACGAACGCTAAACAATATCGTTGTCGAACGGTTTTGTCGATAATTAGCTCGTCGGGATGTCGGCTCCCTCCGGCTACTGAATAGAAGGATCCGACCAAACGTAACGCCCGAATAAAAGGTAATTATGGTTTCATAAGGCGCGCCGCACAATGGTGGAACAATGGGGCGGGCCCGAAGCGCTAATTAGCGGATTTTCTCACCTTCCGTAGTTTTTTTAGCGATAGTGATGTTTTGTTAGAGGGATTTTTTCGGATATTTTTTTTAATGTCACCTTTACAGTGTACTGACGCGGCCTTTGTTGGCGTTTCGACCGGTGCGCTCCGGTTGGTGTTATTTGTACAAACTACAAAATACAATTGTACTGTTCTGGAAACAAAATGTTTAGAAGTAACTTATCACATAATTACATCAGCCGATCGGTAGTGTTAACCCGTTGCGGTCTGAGCCAGAGGCTGATGTGTGACCGCTAGTGGCAAAACTTACTGTGTGATTCTGTGATAAACCGTCGATCCCATTTTAACTAATTTAAATCATTGATTCTTCATGTTTAAGTTGTTTGGTATTTTAACATAAGTCAGCACGAGATTTTGCAGATCAGAGTCAAGTGGCGAGCTCCATGTCGAGTACGAGTAAGACTCGCCTCGGGTCCCCGCGCCATGCGCCATGCGCCATGCGCCAGCGCAGTAACTAAGTATGTAGGTACATAGGTAGGAAATCAGTAATATAATTGTATCGCGATGGATGTTTTTGTGGCGGCCAGTTGACCCCCACCTCTGCCGCCATTGTTCCCGCGCAGGCCAGCGGTGGCCGCCGCGGCGCCCGCGACGACCACTGAAACAATAGGAGTCACTGAATGGTGGCCTGCATTGTGCTTTACATGAGTTTTTAATTACCACACACACTGGGCACACTGGTTCACGCTTCGAACACCTACTCTTAATCCAGGCATTACAGTAAATACTACTTGCTATATTGTTTTGTTTTACAGAAAAGTTCTAAGATAAAATTTATCATACCTACTCTTACAATTTTTAAAACCTAACTTTTAACCTAATTACCAGGTAAAAATACGAAATAATTTTAAATTATAGATTTATAATATGTCAGTCATGCGAGACCCCTAGATTCGCCAGAACCGTGAAACATTGCCTCGCCGCTAATTGTGAAGGATGACGGCACAAAACACGGTATTATTTTTAGTGTAATAGAACGATGTCGAACACGCCGACTGCCGAGGCCGCAGCGTGGGGACGTCGCGGCGTCGCCTCAACAATAGTGTTGTGACGTCACGGGCTGGGTCGCCTCTGACCCCGGCCAACAATGGCTACCCTATTCGTAATTTTATGAAAAATAAAGTGTTTTTAGCTGCATTATTGTGTCGTATAATGTTCGTGGCGAGTACTCTGCGGCAATTGTTAATAATTAAATGTTATGGGTAGGTATCTTATGTTACAAAACTAACGATCAATCAGGTTAGCTGACTAGAATCCTATGAGGGTGATTATAATTAAGTTTTTACTGGGAACGTGTGGTTTCCGGTTACACTTCTTTAGAGGCGACCATCTTAGTCCTCAAGGGTAGCAACACACTGTGGCTGACTTGGAACGAGACTCTTACTAACAATCACTAACTGGACTATCATTAAAACCAACTAACAGGACTAACACATGCCGACCGCGCCTTACGTTGCTAACTCAGTTGATCACATATGATCGACGCGAGCCATTGGGCTACGAGCGCTTTAATAAAAGTTTAAATAGAAACCAACAGACTGAAAAAGCTTACATTGTTAGTTAAATTGAAAATAATGACCGTTACAAATGCTCTGTTTCAGTCACGAATCATTAGATTCTTGCGCACGCGCAAGCGGATTAGCAAGCAATGTGCTAAATATCTCTCTCATTTCCATCGTTATAAACATTCTTCGTGGGATGGACCGTATGACATCACCTTAGATTAGCTACGTATCTTCTCGCACTACTCTAATTAAGTAAATTGTTAAACAGTGTTAGGCCATGGAGGTGGCTTAAAATGTCTGGGTTCAAAATATTTAAAATTATCTCAGATTCCGTGTTTTATGAATTAAATGTTTTCTGTTATAAATGTACAGAAAACATTTCGAGGAAGTCTGCCAACTGTGTCAGCGTGGTGAACTTTGGCCTCACTGCTCTGAGTATGGGAGAAGGTTCATGAATAGGTATAGTAGTTAGGTTCATTCATATTTTTTGTGTGATGTGATGAGTTCCATGTTGGTATTGATGAAACCAAAACTCGTTTACATTGGAAGTTTGGCAGCAGTTTACTTAAATAAATTGAAGTAAGCTAAGTCATATTTGATTGGGAATATCGAAGCCACGGCTCGCGGCGGAGGCGTGGGGGCGGCGGGAAACCGACGAAATTAAAACCGGATTTCCAAAATCCCGTTCGGTCGCATTCGAAAGAAGCTCTGTTTTCGATTTCTATTCAATTGTTTGTTTTTTCGATCCATTGTTGATTCGGCGACGCGCGCGCCGTTTCTGCAGTCGCCGCCATTGTGTCGCGTGACATGTGACGGATGACGACCTCAACCCCCACCCCTCCACCCCCCATTCCTCCGTCACACAGCGTGTGAGGTCAACTATTTTCAAAGACATATCGATACGAAAACTGAAAGCGGATTAGACCAAAGAATTAATTGCTCTAATCAGCTTATCCAACTGACATATTTAAGTATGTACAACTTACCTACCTTACTACCTACTTATCTTGAAATGAGCATTATGCCATTGGCTAGCTCTATGATATCATTTCAAAGAGCATTCGTTGTAGACTATCCTGAACAAAACCTATCAATCGATTACCACGAGCTACGAGCGATGTTCCCGGCCGAACCTAAATTTTTTCGAACCAAGTCATATCTCACGTTTCAAGATCATTGCGTTGGTATACGGTCTCTTTCGCTTCTCCAGCTACGGAGAGCAAATTCTTCGCATGAGAGAAATTGCAATAACACATGTTCATTACAACTTATGTATTGAATAAAGGTCTAATTATGTAAATGGTGCAAGATGTCTTATCCAATGTACAAGGTAGTCAGCAGTCCGCAGTGTTTTTTACACGAAATCGAAAGTAACGCTTGCAAGATCTAAAATCAAGTCCGGACCAATTTTATTGATCAAGAACGATTTGGATCCCAAAGCCGGCCCCAGCACCCGAGGCTACGCAACGGGATTCCTGTTATCATATTGGATCCCGTCGTCCAAATTAGTTTTTGTGCGAGGAACGGTCAAGCATCGCTCCGAGCCACACTTGACTCCAAAGGGTCCCCTACCCCTTTTCTTACCTGCGCATGTCCCTACACGCTCTTTATTATTACCATCTCATTCATCGCCGCCAACAATAGAATTGAGGCTTGATTCATCCACATGTTCTTCGAATCGTCTCTCAATTACCAAAATCGTGTGTATTTATTAACATTTTAACGACAGTTTATGAAAACAGCTTTGTACGTATACATACTCGTATATGTACCTACGTTAATGTTTGTTTAAATTTAAAAAAGGCAACTTTTTAAAATTGTGGTCTGCATCTTGTTTTAAAATATGTTGTTTTTGTTTATACACATTACATCTGAACAGAGATCCTGAGATCTTCATTAATGATTTGAAGTAAGACAAAATTGCGTCAAAAGTAATTTCGTCATCGCCACTCATCTGAAGATGGGGGCCATGAATCGAGAGTCCGAGGTGCCTAGTCAAGGAGGTGGTGACTGGTGTAGTTGCGCAGCAAACGTTTAAGTCCGTTATACTGTCAAACGGCGAGCGATCTCTAGAAGGCAAAAAGCCGCGCTCCTGCGCGTTCGGAGCGCCAATTATGCGCTGCGCACGCGCCTCCAAAAAAACCACCGCCGGCCCATCGCAACCATTTTTTAAAGTCCCGACTTAAATAATAATGCAGTAACACGCGAGAGTATCCGCAAAATGCGATCCGCGAATTTCGTTTCCAAATTCCTCGGCCTCGGTCGCCGGCTCAGTTTTTGCCGCACTATTGTCTGTTTATCTCCCGATTTGTGTTTCTGTCGGTCGCCGTGTAGACGAATCTTCTGGGTGTTTTGTTTTCCCTCTCGTTTAAATTATAGCGGTTCGCCGGAGGATCCCGTGAGGCTCGGGAATGCAAAACGGACTGACGAGGCAGGCTTTTAATATCGCGGCCGCACTATACTGACTATCACAAAACGGCCCCAGTTTTTGCCGCCGGCGGCGCTCGCCCGCGGCCGGCCCTGTCATTACCCAAAACGATCCTAATAATATAATAGTCCTGTCACAGCCATAAGAAAAAGTTCTTAAAGGACAATTTTCGTGAGAGTTAATAGGCGATGAAATTTGGCAGGCGTTTAAGGAATTATTTCGGAGGATGTTAACGATTTCGTCGTTTATTTATAGGAACGCCGATTACGTGGCCGCAGGCTTCGTCGAGCGTTAATAGCGGAAGTTAATCTAAGGGTTGGATCGGTGGAGCGACCTGCAGCTCAGCACGATTCGTTCTCGTCTAATGTCCAAATAAACAAATTAAGATCTGGATCGTCACGAGTAATCGAAAGAATCTAAACATCACTAAATTAACATAAATTTTGATAAATTAAAGTTAAAATATAATTTGAAATAACCTTCCCATATATTTACGTTTTCTTAACACGATGAGTAATATTCACGTCCCGCAGCGGAGAGTAAACGAAAGTAAGTGGGTTCAAGGAACTATGAACTATGCGTTTACTTAAAGTATTTTTACGATTATTATTTTAGATGATGCCTAATCATTCTGGCTGAGGCTGGACGTGTTAACCGAAGATCACAGTAATGTAATACCACTTATTTAAGATTCGAGAAAGTTAAACATGCTTTTCAATCTATTATCCTTCAATGTTACCATGACAATAACATCCATAAGATTTTTTTAAATCATGAAATGAAACATCGCTTATCTTGGTGTCGTTGCCGACAACTCCGCACAGATAGATCGGGACAATGGTTACGCAACTTATTCGTAAAACAGAAGGACAAAGGCAAACAGTAGCGTAAGTTATCTGACGCGCAGTACTCTGCAGGTAAATCATGGAAATGGCTCGGACAAACCTGAGTTCCTTTTAGCAGGTTACCAAGACAGGTTGCGGTGGGTGCGTGGCGTCGTCGCGGCCAAGTGGCACATTTATATTGTTCGTTACGGCGCGATGCCGGCCTGTCGCCGCGCCGGGGGGCGCAGGCCTAGGGCTGCGGCCTAACGACCCACCAACAAATCTGCATTCATATAAATAATTAGACGATATGATCATTTGAAAATCATCATTTCAACACAACTCTAATGATCCTATTGCCCCACTGCGGACGCGTAAAACTAAGACAATCTCCAGCATTCATCCGGCCCCCATGCGCTGCAAGAATGGTAGGTACTAACCTTTGGTCGGGAAACAAAACACTATGCCACTGAAGTCAATCCTTACTTTACTAAATACCCTATTTTGGGACACGGCACCTCAGTAGTAAGAAGCAGTACGGTCCGCAACTGCTACATGATTCACGACTAACACCGCGCAGTGTCCCAGCGATACCTAGTTTCGGGGAGTATTAATAATACGTGTAGAGCTGGTGGGTCGTCAGTGTCCAGCGTCGGGCAAATGGCACATTTATATTGTTCATTACGGCGCCCCGGAGGTGAGAGATGTTGGCGCGCCGCCGCGGGGCGCCAGGGCTGCCTGCGCCACGAGTTGTTGTACAATTACTAAGAACACACTTAAAATCATCATCAAGAATAAACGATCGCAGGCTCTTTACTGAGAGTAAGTTAAGGGTAATCCACCCTTTATTACTCAGCTAGGCAGCGTTAGCATACTGAGCTGGTTAAGTGGTGCAAAAATACTTACAAACAGTTTCTACCATTTGTTTTTCGTTAAAAATCGTCATAAAAAAATTCCTAAGTGATCTGATAGCACACAAACTATATATGTAATCATTTCCTATTCATTGATCCAGTGTTGTATCAATGTGCCAATTCGCATTGGAGCAGCGTGGTGGAGCTAGACCTGCTATAGTTACGTCTGTAGGGAAGACCCGTACTCAACATTGGGACGTGGGATTGTAGCTAGCTAGTATCAAACTACATCAATAGCTTTACAGACAAGACTTATTCTAACCCTAAAGACGCTAAGCAAACGAGGTGTACCACGGCCAGAGCCCGAGCGGCGCAGCCCTGCGCCCCGGGGGGCACGTCGGAGCGCGTTGATTTGTGCGCGGACTCCCGCCGGCCGTATTTGTCCAGCGCCCACGCGCCACACCATCACACCGCTGGCGCTGCCCCAACGGCCTGTCAATCTCCCACTACCAACCTTCAACATGTACTGGATAAGCTGTAACCCATAGAAGTCTCACTACTGAAGACGGGTCTCCCCCACAGTCTAGAGCATACTCTACCACGCTGCTCCAATACGAATTGGTGGAGGGGCAAACCTCTCTTCTACCTCCCGTATGCCATTTTATATATTCGATCAATTATTCTGTTCTGTGTTAGAAGGACAACTTGTCGGTTATCAATTTAATGACCTATAACCCTGTCATGATTTAAAAATCCTAGCATCGTCGCTTGTGAAACTAATCTTTATCGCCGAATGCCATTTTCTCGAGGTCGAATTCAAATGAGATTCGATCGGAGATATTAAATTAGGAAGAACATTCACACCAATAAATGGAAGAAAGATTAGGCGTCCGACATAAAGTGATCCGAGGCACAGCTAGGGGCCTGGGAAAAGTTCCACTAGATAAGATATTTTGTCGTCAACGGATAGCGCGAGTCCCAAACCCGTTCCGCCGCGGCCGCTCCGCGCGACGCGTCGTCGATACCGACATCACATTCAATTCTCTGGCATATTTTACTCACTCGGTACCTACGGTATCGCTCGTATGGAACACTCAGCCGGTTGGATGTCTGTCTTGTAGCGTTTATAAATACCACTCTAGTAACGTTGCCACTCGTCCATGTTTATTTAAGGCAACTTTGATAAATTTTAGACTATCACTTACGTATACAATACGTGACGGAAAAATATTTTTTTTCGTTTGGATAAATCTGAACATAATTTATCGAGAGTGATTTTGTTTTCGTGGATGTTGATTTAGGTGTTTCGTCTGCGAGGCGGTCGAGTCATCGATACCTTCGGCGAGAGCCCGAGTGAGCATTGATTAAGCTTATTAATTAATGACTAGGCGATCCGTGATATATTATGTTTGCGAGACTTTCGTCTGCTCCGCGAGTGAAACCGTCGCTGCGATCACACCCGACGCAGTTTCGTTCCGATATCTTCGATACGGCGTATTTTCCAATCTAAACGAGCCGAAATTAGAAGGCTAAGACAACTTCCAAACCGGTCAACATAAAATTGGAAACCAACTGTAGTCTCCGAGTTGCGCAAGAGCCGATTTACCAGTTTGGCGCGGGCTCGGCTGCGTGGGATCTATGGCTCCGCGCGCGCGCACGAACGGCGCAAGCGACGGCGCGCGCGCGGCGCTTGCGACCTTTCGCCGAGCGAGCCTAATTTATTTAGACTGTCACTTTATAGCCGCGGATTAAGAATCTCGTTGACATAAATTATTACGTGTATAGGACTTAAAATATGACACGCAGGACAGGCGCCTTGCGACAGAGCGGGAGGCGCGGAGCCGGGAAGTACGAGCGCCGACTAATTTGTACAAATTGCCGGCGCATACAGTTGTTCCCGCGCCGCGCTGCCCGCAGATTCCTAATCGGATATCCCGCGTGTATTTGCTGCGTTTTGTGATTTTTGCTCCCGACTATCTCTCGCACAGCTCCGCATTAAATTAATTATATTTCTGTAACGGTTACGCGGCGGCGGCGAGCGGCGCGTCTCGATAACGTGAAATATGTTTACGGCAGACGTTTCTAACATCCATTAAGAAATCGGACGCGTTCTCGAAAATTAACGCTTCATCGGTTAATTGTAGTAATTCGCACCGTCACGTGAAATAATCGTATATTTTACGTTGAATATTGACTCGCGGGCGCGGCTTCGAGCGGATGCGCGCGAGACGGCCGCGTAACCGTCCGATAAATCAGGATTATCGGTTGTTCAGTAAGATTTTTCACAACATCCGTTCATTTAATTGGTAGCCGGTGGCTCGCGGGTGCAGTAGGTCTTGTATCGTCCCGGCCCGAGGACTTAATTTATCAGTAGCCACATTCTCTTACGCGGCCAGAGATTACCTTCCCACTACGGTACGTTATCTACCCTAAAAATCTCATTTCGTTTGCAATTTATTTCCGCTTGACCTCGAGCGGCCTTCGGTCTGCGGGCCGGCCGGGTCGTACCGTGCCGTACCGTGCCGTGCCGGACCGGGCCGGGCGCCGCGACCGCGGGACAGGTAATCGGATGCGTCTAGGAACTCCGGTAAAAAACATCGTGACCACAATTACGTTTTATATTATAACCGTGAAAGGGTGGCCGTCTCGCTCCAATATTGATGGTGTATATTTATCACGGACAATTTGGGAACACCTGCTGTTAGCGCGGCCGAGCGGTATCTGTCAAATTAATACTATTTCTCGGGTTCGGGCTTATAGATTGTCGGTTCGGTCCGCCTAATGTTTTATTTGCTCTGCGGTCGCCGGCCGAATGCCTTTAGAAATATTTTCATTAACCTCTTTAACATTTGTTTATCTTCGTCGGGCCCAAGGCCCTTCTGTCTGACCTTTCCTTGGATAGAACTTAAGGAATAAATTACTTTTTTTCTTATTTAGAACAAAATATGGCATAATCTCCATTCAAGAATTAACTTTCTTCAGATGTTATTTACTCACTTGTCATGTCACACTTGTTACTTGGGTATGGCTTATCATCGAAGCCAGAGGAGTACGGTGTTCACCGCCGGTCCAATCGGTGCATCTCTCCTTCTGAAGACGCCGCCCAGTCCGCAGCTCGCGGTCCAAATATAATCATCCCGATACAGGCGTAGCGTCATTGGGTGATAAAAATAGTTGGCGCGCCATCGACGCGACGACCACTGGTGGGCTAGTGGGAGGGATCACTGGCCAGACTGGCCAATATCATCAGTAGATTAAATTGAAAGGAAAACGAGCTTGCAGCTCACCACCAAGGTACCTTTTTTTCTCCTCCCTAGGCTTCGGGAGCTCCTACGGAACGCACAGGTACCTCCCTTGCGCAAAGCCCTTGGCTCATCTCAGGGCTAAGCCCTGACCTACGGCTTAACGTTGCTTAACTCGGACGATCACATACGATACGCTACGCTAATTGAACGTAACAACCATTATATTTTATTACCTGCGGCATTGTTCTCGGGCCCGCGAAAGCGGCAGCTGTGCAGCAGGTGAGCGGTGTCACCGTGGTTGCTTAACTTGGGACAACATGTGACCCAATAAGTTAATCAATACCCCTTTAATTGCCCCCCACTCCGGTACCTTGTACTCCAGGTGTGGTGCCACCAGAAGCGGCTCGACCTCATTTTTTGGGGGCAATATGCGTATAATATTTTAATTGTACGAGTACGAGTAACTTATGTAACGGTGACTCATGTGCAATTACTGTGTGGTGGCGTGGCGTTCCCGACTGGCGAGCTCTGGGTTCGGTCCTGCGACGATGTCTAGTCGATACTTAGTTGCTTTTTTTTTTTTTTTTATAGTATAGACGGACAAACAGACATACGGGCCACCTGATGGTAAGTGGTCACCGTCGTCTATGGACACGTGCAACACCAGGGGTATCACAGGTGCGTTGCCTGCCTTGAAGGAAACGTTTCACACTCTTTTTGAAGCGCTCCATGTCGTAGCTCGAAGGGAAAGCCTCAGTCGGAAGCTCATTCCACAGAAGACCAGTTCGCCGTAAAAATGACCGCGAGAAACGCACGGTGGTAGTAGGCCATGAGTCAATTCTGTGTGGATGAAACTTCAGACCTCGGCGTGTAGTGCGATAGTTAAATGAGGTTGGTGGAATTAAGTCATGAAGTTCCTCCGAGCACTCACCATGGTAGATACGGTAGAGGACACAGAGAGAGCCTATGTCTCTCCGGAGACTGAGGTCCTCTAACTTACCGGTTAGATTGGGATCGCCAACAACTCTGATCGCTCGTCGCTGTATGGAGTCAAGTGGATTCAGCTGGTAAGCCGGAGCACCCGCCCAGAGGTGGAAGCAGTACTCCATGTGCGGCCGAACTTGTGACTTGTACAATAGAAGCCGGTGTTTAGGCGTGAAATAAAATCGTGCCCTATTTAGCACACCGAGCTTCTTTGCAGCAAGTTTGGCTTTCTTTTCCAAATGACCCCGATACTGCACATCGCTGGAGATGTCGACGCCCAAAATCCCAATCGATTTCCGGATGGTGAGTGCTGTGCCCTCAAATCGCGGAGCTACGACGAATGGAGATTTTTTAGCGGAGAACGCGCAAACTTGTGTCTTCGATGGGTTAAATTGGACTAAATTTAGTCGTCCCCATTCTGAGACTCGCTCCAGAGAGTTCTCAACTTCAGACACAAGTTTATTCCTACTTTCCTCCACAAGATACTGAGAGGTACCCGCACGGCCCATGTAATGCGCGTCACCAGTGCTGTCATCCGCATAGCAATGCATGTCAGAGCTCTGCTCCAACATGTCATTGATATGAAGATTGAACAACGTAGGAGACAACACAGAACCTTGGGGGACGCCGGCATTAATACGTTTCATGTCCGAGCAGTGACCGTCAATAACGACCCGAATAGCACGCTCGGACAAGAAACTGGCAACCCAGGTGCACAACCTCTCAGGTAGGCCGTATGATGGTAGCTTCGAGAGAAGGCCCCTATGCCAAACCCGATCAAACGCCTTCGCGATGTCCAGGCTAACTGCCAACGCCTCTCCTTTACTCTCTATGGCTTGAGCCCATTTGTGGGTAAGGTACACCAAGAGATCACCAGCCGAACGACCCTTGCGGAAACCGTACTGGCGGTCGTTGATGAGCTGATGCTCTTCGAGGTACCTGAGCAGGCAGGTGTTGATTACCCGCTCCATGACCTTAGAGAGTAGAGACGTGATCGCGATAGGCCTGTAATTTGACGGGTCAGCACTATCACCCTTTTTGGGAATTGGGTGAATAAGGGCAACCTTCCAAGAAGACGGCACTACAGCTGTGGAATAGGAAAGTGTGAATAGGCGCGTAAGCACGGGAGTCAGCTCGGGAGCGCACATCTTTAACACCACTGCGGGGATTCCATCTGGCCCACTCGACTTCTTGACGTCAAGAGACAACAGGGCCCGCCTGACAGCTTTCTGTGTAAAATGAACATCAGGCATAGAGCTCTCACACCGCGGGATGGTGGGCGGTGTAGCCCCATTGTCGTCAAGTGTCGAGTTTGACGCAAAAAGAGCGCCCAGGAGATCGGCTTTCTCTTTTGCAGTTTGGGCCAAACTGTCATCCGGAGTACGCAATGATGGAAGAGACGACCGACAGAAGTTACCTTTAATGGCTTTAGCGAGCGACCAAAAAGCTCGGCTACCCGAAGGATGCTTGACCAATCGCTCACCAATTTTGCCAATGTGCTCGCACTTCGCCTTAGCTATCACCTTCTTAGTGGATCTGGAGACGGCATTCAGTCTCTTCCTGAGACAGGGCGTCTCTGGATCGTCAGATGCACACGCCGACGTCCAGGCTTGGAAGGCAGCTTGCTTTTGGCGGGATGCCTCTGCACACTTCCGCCCAAACCAGGGCTGACTGCGTCCACCGATGGGAATCACAGAACACGGAATAAAGCATTCCATACCCTGTAGAATCACATCGGTAACGGCCTCGGTACATGCATCACAATCCATAGACGAGAAACAGAGCCGTCCCCATGGGTAGGACGAGAAGAATTCTCTTAATCCATCCCAATCTGCCGACCGGTAGTGCCATACCTGCCGCTTGCTCTGCGGTCGAGGCCGCTCAGGTAGCGACAAGGGTTGAAAAGAGCGCACCAGGCAATGATCAGAAGACCCTAATGGGGCACCTACCACCACCTGATGTCCGGCTGGATTAGAGGTCAGCAGAAGATCCAGTAAGGAAGGGGAATGGGACGTCACATCAGGCACCCTGGTAAAACTCGGTACAGCCTGCGAGAGCCCATATGCTAAAGCGAAGTCATAGGCGGTCCTTCCGGCAAAGTCAGTGGTCCGCGATCCCAGCCACTCAATGTGATGAGCATTGAAATCACCAAGTACCACCAACTCCGCCTTTGGGTACCGAACGAGCACGCTGTCAGTCGCCTGTTGGATGTGCTCGAACAATCGAGCTGTTTCCGCATCTCCGCTATGGGACCTATAGATACACGCGTATACACCGGAGCTACCTCCACGGTCCACGTGTACCCATAAAATAGATAGGTCCCGCGCTTCTAAACTGTGTAGACGGCGACACGAGATATCCTGTCGAACAAATAAGCAGACCCCAGCATGGCGGATAAAATTATGTTCCAGGTTGTAGCCGGGGTACTGCAGGTAGGAGGTGTCGGCTGGGTCGGATATCTGTGTCTCCGTCAGAAATAACAAGGCCGGCTTAGCCGTCTCGAGATGGCAATGGACGGCATTCAGGTTTGAATGAATACCCCTGATGTTGCACATATCCACATTAAATGTGGAAGGGGAAGCCGCTGGGAACGTTTTATTTCTATTTCCACAGTTCATTTTTGTTGACGTAAAAGTGTGAGGGGATGGAAGGGATTGATGCGATCTGGGTCCGCCACCCTCGGAACAAAGAGCACGCCGATTAATGTCGTTCACCCTGAGGTTATGAGATCTGCTGGTTTAGAGGTCGGAAGGGCCCCCGGTCCGCCCCGCGCATGACTGCCGGGTTCCACCCCGGTCTCTTACTCCGGCACGACAGCCACGCATCGGGGTTTTTTCGCCGGTTGGCGGGACAGCCTCACGGGCCAGAGGTTAACAGTGTTGCCCGTGTTCGGGTCCCCTACTGACCGACGGGCGGCAGCGGCAAGCCGTTTCACCGGGTCTCCCTGGCCTCCTACCCAACAAATCACGCCTCGAGGGAGAGATGACCTCATCGTGCATGCTGGTCCCGTTGATGGCGGTCAGATCACACCAGGGGATGGGAAAGGGGGGGAAGGGGGGATTGGGCCTCCGGAACTCTGCACTCACCGAGACGCAACGCGGTAGCAATAAAGGCTACCACTAGTCGGCTGGTATTCTGAGAGAGGGTGGTATCACTCCGGTCGAGCCGGCCCATGCGAGCTGCAGCAAGCTACAGCGTGGCTCTACCACCAGAATGTGCTGCCAGTTGCTGAAAAGTTTGTACCGGCGTGTGTGTGTACTTATCATTGAATACTTCTTATTGAGTGTCGTCAAGTAGATAACAGTGAAGGAAAACACAAGAAATGCATTGGGATAACAGTGAAG
This sequence comes from Carterocephalus palaemon, assembly GCA_944567765.1. Lineage (NCBI taxonomy): Eukaryota > Metazoa > Arthropoda > Insecta > Lepidoptera > Hesperiidae > Carterocephalus > Carterocephalus palaemon. Next base: position 14,800,046 of record OX155643.1, read on the forward strand.
GAAAACACAGTGGGGAAATGCATTGGCATGGTGGACATACGTAATGTTTCTGGTTAACTTTAAAGTAAACAAACAAAAAACCTACTAACGAACTCACTAACTAGTGTTGTATTGACTCTCTCTACTAACTCGACTAACCATTCCAGTCCCTATTAGGAGCATTTTTTCATTTGTCACAGTTGTCACGGGCGGCAGCGGATGGGTGGTGCTGCAAGTTCGTTTGCTATCTTATATCCATTAAAAAAAGCTGTGGTCTCGAGGATTTCTTCCAACCCCTATTAGGTATAACACGCGAACCATACTTACTCCCAGGTGATGCCCGCAACTCCAGAGCCGTGATCGACGCATCGCGTGCGCCTCCAACGGCCGCAAGCAAGCCGCATGTCCGTATGTCCGTCTGTCCGTCTGTCGCCGCGGTGCGCGCGTCTCGAGATATTCGGAGAATTTTATTCTACAGGGTCTTGATTGGAATATTTTATTCCTTTTATTGGCTTCGATCATAAGACCTATTCATCGATTGCCTAGCTCGAAGCATCACCAACACTCAAAACTAATCTAGTTACCTACCTTACTTACCTAATTGTCTGAATTATTGAATGTTCTTATTGAGAAGTTGGTAATTATGTCTCCACAAATCATTGAACTTGCTATTTATTTAATAGTACTTAGTAATAGTACGTACACTATTACTTATACTAAAAATCACAGAACAGATAATGTTCTGTGCTAAAAATGAAGGATTACTGGAGCAAGAATGTTCAGCAGTTACAATATCTAACCTGATGCTGTGTATTATTTGTTTTTAAAACTATGAATTCAAATGTAATATCGGCTGCAAGGCCTACTACACACGCTCAAAGAATATCAAAAAATCGAATCGAGAGTGGGATTCGAACCCACAACCCCTGGCACAACAGGCAGGATCACCACTGACAGCCAACGGGCCAGTCAATATCTACTTTCTAACATTTTAGCGCTGAGTATTTAATAACATCTTCGCCCATACTTACCAAGTTGCCAAACACCATGTTTGGTGAAGGCTTATTTCCTTACCTTATCAAGGCTCGCTGATGCCTGGACTGAGATCATTTGATCGCTTTATTGGTGTAGGTTTAAAGATTAATGTGCTTAAAATATCAGCCTGTACACGACAGGTCCTCGTGAAATCCCAGCTTGGAACTGTGACTGATCCAGTACCGGTGCGCTGGAGCAACTACATGATATTACTGTGTCTTAGTAAGACATCGGAGGAACACTGTATGCCTGAGAATTCTTCATGATGACCCAAAGGTGTGTAAAATCCATACTCAGATTACCCTTCGCAAAGTGTGATGAGATCCATGTCAATGATGGGTGTTCATGCTGAATGAGAACTTAGCAACCGAACATTTTCCTAAAACTATCGGCTTGTGTGTGTGTGTTTTATCGGAATCATGAATGTGCCTATTCCAATTTTACTATTTTATCATACTCGTGTTAATATATTTCATTTGTGTGGTGTAATCAAATTTTAACTGTAAACCATCGTTTTTAATAAAATCATACAATTAATTTCTTATTGCCAAATTGACACCGTGAATGTAATATTTCGAGAGGAAAAAATACTGCTGATACTCAGGCAATATGATTAATGAATGTGGTTAATTGAATCCGTATAAAAACGGCTCACGGCCGCGTGCAGCCGTACTCGGACGAATATTTAAATCCATATCAGTGTGCCATGAACACCTCTTGAAGCAGAGCCTGCTCGCATACATGCAGGTACCATGCGGCATGCTGGTACCAGTAGGGACAGTTTCCATAACGGCTTCATTCTGATTGGCGTTTGGCTTTTAGCTTACCCTTTTCTATTTCCTCGTTAAATATGGATAGTATAAAATAAAATACGAATTAATTAAACCAGTTTTTTATATTCCCATAATAACATACAATTTACAAATACGCTTTACAATTTTCATGCATAATTAATTATTACTACCTAGCTATTATTACTGCCCATTTCTAATATGTAAATACAATATAATTACTACTACTGCACATTCCTAATATGTAAATACAATTTAATTACTATTACTGTACATTCCTACTAGTTATTCAATTACAAAATAATTACTATTACTGCCCATTTCTAATATGTAGGTAAATACAATATACTTAATTGCACACTATACAATATACTTAATGCACACTCCTAATATGTAATAATAAAATAATTACTATTACTGCATATTCCTAATATGTAAATACAATATAATTACTATTACTTACTAATAGTTTCACGAACATGAATATTAGAGAAAGGCACATTCACCATAAATAGTGTTGTTACTTATCACACCGACTATGTTGCAAAATATTACCATAATAACTAATTTTAACATAATTGCTTAAACGGTATTACTTAAAGTATTACTAGGGCACCTTTAACAAATCAAATCAAATCAAATCAAATCAAATGTCTTTATTGCAAGATAAGGTACAATTAGGTCTTAGTAAAATTTACAAATGAGCTCTTATCTTTACCCATCTAGGCATGCAGATTATCCTTACTATTTATACATATATCATATTATTATATTACTATTATTATTAATATCAAAATATTGCGTTCGTAAAGAGATCGACAGTGAGACTATATACTATAAATTATACATTATGTCAAAATTAAAATATATTTTCATCAAATTTATCAATTAAAAATTCATTTAAGCTATAATAACATTTGTTAATTAAAAATTCATTAAGTCTCTTTTTAAATAATTTAGTGTCATTAGTGGCCCGTATGCACTTCGGTAGCTTATTAAAAATTGTGGGTGCTTTGCCAACAACACTTTGACTGCAAAGGTGCGTTTTGCATGCAACTATTTGTAGTTTGTCCTTTCTTCTCGCATTAACATTAACATTAACATACATTTTTCTTTGAGATCTAAATAGCTAAACCTAAACCACACCATTTCCTTAGCCTGCATATCAAGCTCTGTGCATTGTATGCAAGGTCCTGCACTCCGCAGACACGGCGACACCGCAGCACCAGCATGCCGCCCAATATTTATAAAAAACTATATATAAACTCCTTCTCATACTCATGACTTTGAAGTCTGCGTATAAGATGGAGGACCATAGCCCAATGGCTCGCGTCGATTCTATGTGATCGACAGAGTTGTGCAACGACGGGCGCGGTCGGTTTGTGTGACCGCTGGTGGCAAAATTTCATGGACGCTACCGTGCTTCGGAGAGCACGGCCGACGTTCCCGTATGGTTAAAAAATCGTTAAGCCTTGTCGAAGGCTTTCGGGTGGCTTGAGAACATTCGACACTGGGTTGGCCACTAACCCACCAATCCGCATCGGAGCAGCGTGGTGAAGTATCTAGACCTCCCGCTGTGCTTGTGGGGGTGCCGTGCCCAACAGTCCAACGTCTATGGGTTAGGTATAGCCAAGTAAATATAGACAAATGACCCGATAGCTATACATTGGGATCAGTACATAAGACACCACACATTTACCTTCCAGTATAAACTGTACGTAGGTACAGTGACGACAAAACTATAACCTACTAATATATAAATGGAAAGTGTGTTTATTGGTTTCTCCTTCTTATACTCAGCGAAATGCTGGATCGATGCGAAAATTGCATGGTTCATGGACCAGGAACATAATTATTCGATTTTTAGTAAGGACGCGAGGGCCTCGGGAATTTTAAAAGCAATTTAGCTTTTAAAATATGAATTCCATCATTGGCATTAAGTAGTCATTTTATACAACGACAACACTGTGCAGTGGACACGACACCTGCTATACCCAGGATCCACATGCACACACAACAAATTATAAGCGACAATAGTCAGGCGTCGCCTGTCGCCTGTCGCCTGTCCCGGTCGCAATATTTACGGCGATGCCACCGCGACAGTTGTCGCCGTCGGCCCATTATCGTGTCGTCGGAAGCGGGAAGCCGGCGATATTAAATGTATTTATTTATGGCATTTGTTTACAACAGAGCGTATTTATGCATTCCGCCAGCACTGCCGGCTGTGCGAGCGGGGCGGAGGTCCGATCTTCGCATGACGGTTTAACGGTCTTGCCATTGCAACTGCCCTATGCCAACCGAGCACTGGGCCATCATCTGGCACAGTGGCGCGCTGATTCACTTGCATTATTTTAAGAGCATCACTGCAACTTTATCGGCGCGTTCTAAATGAAGCCCAATATCTCAGAAGCCAGGGTCACTTTTGCTGCGAGGGGTTCAAATTCAAATGTCTGTCAAAGTCAAATGCCTGGGACAACGAAGGCAATTATATGATGGATAATTGTTTATTGCCAAGTGATAATTGTTGTTCAACAAGAATTTCCTCCGCGCCATAGTGAATCAATGGCGCGCCGTTAGTGTGTGTTGCCAGTGGTTGCCAGTAAGCGAGATAAGGATATTACTACAAGTTTCTCATCGGGTAACCGCTAGTTACGACCTTGTAGGTAACGTGCATGCTTAAGAACGACATTCTTAGTTTATTTTTATTTGAACTTTATCAACGATATAGATAATATCTTAGGTACTTTTTTTGCTTGTCTTGAGGAAAAACACAATTAAGAAGTATGAGGCTTGTGTTGGAAATAAATAAGTTTCAATAAACATAATTTTGGAGTGTACTCCGTACCGCCGAGAGCGCGTCACTCCTGTCATCGTAATTGACCGAAACTAGCCGGCCTATTTCCGACTTAAATCACACTTGAATAAGCAGGTAACTTCAACAATGAAGTGTAAAGAAATCTTTCAATCGAATGAAGATTTACTGCTTCAAGGATTCTTAAGACATTTTTGAAACAGTCGCGTAAATATGTGGTAGGTACGTCTTGTCGAGCTAATGATGAGCTCCTTGTTTCAACAACTAGTGCAAGCTCATAGTTGGAATCCGAGCATGTAAAGATTCTCCAAGTGTACTTACAACAGCGTGGTATACTAATACTGCTCATTGAGCAGCAAATGACAAATAGGCTGTCATTATTTAGCTCACTGGTCACCGAGCACGACTCCCGCCCGACCACGCCACGCCGGCACCTATCCCTGCCCCCCTATAAACGCACCCGCTGCTGTGATACGTCTCAGCGCTGCCCAGTAATTATCCCGTAACTGCCAGCCTCGCCGTAATTACGATTACTGTCATTTCTCTGCGCGGCGACAATCTTAATCGGCTAATTGAAACTAAAGAGTTTTTAAGTCTCAATCTTTATCCACGCTTCGAAGGATAACTCGATACGTTTTCCATTTATAATTACCGGGCGGCGCCCGCGATACCGCTCGTCCTTTCAATAGATAAACAGACGCACTTAATCGACTTAATTTTCAAGTTAAATTACTTTGTTATTGAAACGGTGACTGTACAATATTAAAAAAAATATGATTAGCCAAATAATTACTTTGGGTATTTATTTAATTACACCAAACCAGGCAATTAACGTAATTTATTATATAGGTACTTCCTAACTGTAGTAGTTATAGCAAGCAATAACCAGAACCCGTCGGGTACAGTTGGGGACTCCGGAACTGGTGACTTGGACGTCCCGAGTTCAGTTCATGTTTCAGGCTGGGTGTAACTTGTTATTGGTGCTAGCTCGCAGTTTGCAATCGTGCCCGGCGTATGTAAGCTCACCAACTATAGTACGGAACCTAACCATGAACGGGTGGAACGGGTGGGTCGTACACACCGCTGCCAACCTTTTGGGGGAAATACAGGCGCGATACTATGTAGGTACGTGGCTTTATAGACAATGATGGGTTGATGCCGTTCACGGTAGCCAAAAGTACCAGGACAGCGACAGTTTGAGGAGGTGGGTTCCGAGGCCCTCACCCCGCGCCGCTCGCACCGCCCGCGCCGCCGCGCCGCCCGCACACGCGGCAGGCTAGATTAGTCGCCCAATTGTTCGGGTCCGCTATCGGCCGGAAACACGTAATTACTTCCAGTAAAGCGGCCCACAGACGATAAAACAAAATTGTCACCGTAAAAAGTGACACGTATGTAAAAATTAAACGCCGTGAAGGAAACGTTATCGCGATCGCGCGTGTGCACCTGCCTTTATGCGTGCCTGTAATTACCGCGGCCCGGCCGCGGTGTGTTACACGCTTAATGATATGTCTCGTTGATTGAATGCGTGGAGGCTAATGAAGAGTTCGAGCGGGGCGCTGCGGCCCACTGCTGGGCGCGAGTCGTTCGCAGCTGACAGACAATCCTGGCATTATTTAGCTGCACTGGAAGTACTTCTATAAGTATCGGCGGTGACAGCCCAGTGGCTATCGGATTCGCCTCTCACTCGAGCGGTCCGGGTTCAAACCCCAGCGATTTATAGAAATTAAATGTCACTTGCTGTAACGGTGAAGGACACATCGTGAGGAAACCTGCGTGCCTGAGAGTTCTTCTAATGTTCTCGAAGGCATGTGAAGTCTGCCAATCCGCACTTGGCCAGCGTGGTGGACTAAGGCCTAATTCCTCCTCTCAGGGGAGACCCGTGCCCAACAGTGGGACAAAGAAAGGGTTGTGATGATGATGTGATCCATGCAGCAGAGTGATACTCGTAGATAAGGAAAATAGGACCGGCAACCTCGTACCTCAATGTTCATAAAAAAAAACCTCAAGGAAACGTTAGAGAATCGTCAGCAAGCCGGTGGCCTCGGAGGAAAGCGCCGGCCGCGCGAGCGCGTCTGGGCCGCCACTTCCATTTACACTTTACTACATTTTCCAAACTCAATCAACACTTCATCAGGCGTTACTTTGTGAAAATTCATTGCAAAAAAGTTAATGCAAAATGTTGTGCAGCGACCCGCGCACAAGTAATTAGTCAATTTTATTACTGTTTGACTGTTGCTCGCAGACAAATATTGCCGACTACGAATGATATGCATCCTGACAGTTCCTATCACTCTACAGACTTACCCGCGCACATACTTACGAGTCCGGCCACAGATTATGCAGGCTGCCTCGAAGCAGGAAGCACGTCGTGCTCGTGTCGCACCCGCAGTCGTGGCGCGTCGTGTCGCGTCGTGGCGCGTCGTGGCGTCGCAGACGTCGCAGTCGTCGATACTAAAGTTCCTCTCGCTCCGCAGTTATTAATTGGTCACATAATAGCGCGGCTAATTTATTTTCGCATGTGCCGCACATATTTCGTGTGCCTTATGACCCATTTCCACCTGAAGGTTTTCTTTGTTAGCTACTGTTTAGCAAAACGACTTAAAAGTAGCGGAGGCGGGGCCGCTTGGCCCAGCGAGCGGTGCGCATGTGTGGGTGCGGGTGTGTGTGTGGAGCGGTCGTTCTCACCGGACCGCGTGTTTATTACAAAAGATATATCGTTATGTTGGTAGAAAACATTGTAGTAAAATGTTATATTATTATGTTTTCAGCCCACTAAGCTGAACATTAGTTCGCCAGCATAAGCCACGCTGGCCTCCAAGTAAGTAATTTCGTCACGCATGTTATCGGTTCCATCTAAGATTGTCGAAAATTATTTCCAAGGGTCACCGGCCGCCGCAGGCCCGGCCTGGTTCTGGTCTGGCCTACATGGTTTTTGCACAACATTGTATTCTTAATTAACGGTTATTTTTACGTTAGTAAATTTAATGTGTACATTATGGCAAATATTTTATGACATAATATTAATAATAACTTTTCGTCGAATTTTTTCTGGTAGTTTTATATCATTTTGATCACATCACATTGATGGCACTTGAGTATTGAAACGTACCTACTACATTACAGTAGTCTACATTCCTGTTACAATTACTAAGTACCTACGAAAATTACTACAATCAATGTATTCTACAAAACTACTTTACGTCTTCAATACTATATTAATATACTAATATTATAAAGCAGGAGAGATTTCTTTGTTTGTTTGTTTAAGCGCGCTTTCTGGAACTACCAGACCAATTAAAAATATATATTTTTGTACATTCATGAGAATGGCTCTTGAATTAGGCTTCACTTTTCGATTGCCCTAAATATTGATATTTGTTAAGCAAGCCGGAAGGGCAGGCGCTCCTACAAATCCTTGAACCTTATCTATGTCACGGGTTACTACAATGCTCTACATAAATGTAGTTCTTTACTCGATCTAAGTAAATGTTCGCGATAGCTTACACCTAACTCTTTTACATGAATCACAATAAGAAAAATTATGCAAATTCAAACAGTGATTTACGAGGAGTTTTATTATGCACGGCATATTAATCCTATGAACAAAAGTTACTTCAGCATCAAGAAAATTTTATGAAGATTAACTTAGTTCCTTATATTATGTCAATCGGGCCTACAATTTACGAGGTACCTAATGTTATCTTAAGAAGTAGATGCCGCGCGGAAAGGTCTATCGCCATAATCCAGGCACAAATCCAGACTCCGAGATGCTGTCGGGCATTTTGAAGTTAGTAGAGATAGTTGTTGCCCTTACCGGGAATCGAACCCCAGACCTCCTGGGACTCAGGCTTTATTTTAATAATTTTTTTGTCTCTTGAAGGCTTACTGTGTCGTCTGCAAAGTAGGTTTATCGTCTGCAAACGTTGCGTACATAAACTGACTTATATCGTAGCAATCCTATAATTAAACACCCACGAACTAAACTCAAGGCTAAACAGTCCACAGCTGATTCTAGAAGGGCCTAAACAGTAACAAATCTTTTAACTTTCAACATTAGCCTACCTATAAAAGTGTCCTGTCGCTGGCGCAGCGCGGCCCGTGCGTGAGCTGCAGCCGGCGCCACCGACACTACGAAGCTATCTTCGCCAAGGCTGCATCTCACTCGCACGTCCTGGACGGACTGGACGTCCCACTGTTGGGCTACGGCCCACACAAACGGCTGCTGGACGTCTGGAGTATACCCCACCACGCTCCTCCAATACGAATTGATGCATATTCAACTAGTTTACTTATCTAATAAATCTGAATAAACGATTTAAATTACTGATGCTATTATAAATTTATAATACCTTATATGCTTCCGTTTCTTCACTACGCAATACTCTATCGCCACAAAATAAAAGCGCCTGCCAAAGCTTCATACTCCGTCCTATTAAACCTTGCTTAAGGCTTTATGGGAAAAAATTTACTAGTACAACGTACCCATACTAAGAAACTCAAGTAGCGACATACGACTACCCATCTAGTAAATGTCGTGTTTGATAAGTAAGACATTATTTCGTCCGTTTTATGATTAATAAAATGTATTAACTGTACAATACGAAGCTGTTGTAACGTCTTAAGAACTTTGAAATCCAATTGTACGGTCAAGCCAACTGAGGGCCAAGCAAACAGGCTAGCCGCTCGGGCGGTGGCCCTCCGCATGTCCACATAATCACGCTAAGCAACTAATTAATTATGTAACCATCCATTACAATTACAGTCCTTGGTGAGCGACGCTCGTTTTTGCCGCATTATATAATGAATACCACAAAAAATGTCAAACAGTATGACGAGTAGCACAGGCGCGAGAGTAGCGACGTCGCCCGCATTTAGGCCATGTTAAAACTACTTTGAAACAATGTTATCCCGGTGGACTCGGCTGCTGGTATAGGAATACAGAAAACGACCGCCCAGTCACCAATACTAGTAAGAATTAAAACTAGCCCCAGGCAAAATTATTACTTTAAAAACAAGAATTGCTAAGTTTGCGTCGGACACCTAAATAATTACTGGTCAAATTGATGTGTACTATTGTGTACCCTTTGTGTGGGTACTTGTTTGAGTTTGTCAAATAATATATACCATAAAACCAATAAAAATATACCATGAACCTCCAGTAGGTACCGCTCAGCAAATGGATAAGCTTCTCGGCGTCAAGACTATTGAGAAGTGCATATTTGATGTGAGTTTCATTTGTTACTCATTTAAAAGCACAGAACCGCCCCTGCAGCACATTCAAGGGACGCCTTGCACCCAACAAAACGGTTTGAGAACTACCGGAGCCGATGGCTTATGGTGCCCGACGCATCACGGAAGCGTCCATGAAATTTAGAAACATACCGACAGCGCCCGTCGTTGCTTAACTTGGGCGATCACATACGATCGATGCGAGCATATGCGATTGCATTGGTCTACGAACGCTACAAGATCTGGCAAGGTGGAGCTATGGTGTTAGTTTTGACTAACTAGGTGTTCAAACAGTAAAACAGAAGTGCATCAATTCATTTCACTTGTTGATTCTGCAAAAAGCCACCACTAGACCAGCCCACAGGTAACTGACACCACTTTTTGTCCGAGCGATGATGCCATCGAGTACACAATCATGTTTAATTTGTAGCTAGTTTTTATGCTTAGGTATTGTAGCACGTATTTTGCACAAATAAAAAAAGGACACGTTTATCTTTCCATACAACTTGGGCCATGAGATGTACCTCGGATAAAAAAATTGATTTTTGGAGAAAAAAATGCGTTATTTTATTAAAAAAATAAATTAGATTTTTTACTGCATTTGTACCACCTAAAATTAACTTTAAAAGATAATTTATGTATTGCAACACTGCAAGTTATGGCAATCTAATTCAATCTATCATAACATTGCGTTTCGGTTGTTACTAAATCTGTAATTACTCTATACCCATATATAAAATATACAATAAGCGCATTGTATTAATAAACTACCTTAAGAAACAGAATCATAGTATCCTATATTGATTTAAATATTCTATTAATTACCATTAAAGGCTAATTTTTTCTTGAAATCGTTTTTAAACTAGTAATAATTTGTAAATTGAATACAGGTTAATAAACCTATAATGTGTGACTTACGTCTGTCACTAAAACTGAAGTTGGCAAATGACATAAACAGTGCAGAGTATTTACTACGTAGTATCCCTTATTAGTTTGTGGTTACAACTATGTGAAGTTTTGTGGTACGAAATGTTGTATTTTTTATTATTTTATTACAAGCTAACTATAAGGATTCTAAAAATAATTGATCGACCATTAGTTTTAGTATATTGTAAGGAATTTTTACCAATACTTTGTACCTCGGTACATCGTTTGGCCCAAAATTGATCGTCTCCTTTGCCAAATTAAATTTTGAACATACTAGTGGTAAGTAGGTACGTTAATATATATTTATTTATTTTTAGATTTATGTTAGGTAGGAGCGTTGCTGATCAGTTTTAATTGAAAACATGAAACTTTAAGAATTTTCGTGGGTTAGAGTGGGTCACGAAGGGGAGTGGGAACTGCCAGCTATAATTAAATTATTTTTATCAAATTAAACTGGGAACAAACTACAGAAATATACATTTGAATTTTTCTTTATTCACTAAATATTGTAGGTGACTCAAAATAATAAAAAATGTCACCCATTTTAATCAACTTACAATTATTTCAATTATATCGGCCATTTATTATCATTATCAAGAAGTCAATATGATACGTCAAGGTACACGGATAAAAATGAATCGATAATTTATTCGATGCAAATCGCCGCAATCGCCTCACAATGGAATCGTCGAAAGTGAACCCGGTCCGACTCCGCCGTGATCCAATTACTGGCGTCCCGATACTCGCGGTCCTCCCGATAGCGAGGACGATCGATTCGGGTTCGCAGACGGTCGCAATCGCGCATGGATTTGCTAACAAAACTCACTAATAAAAACATCTCTTGTTCATGTATTTAACATGCCGAAACACTATCGTAATATTCGTGTTCATGTCGCAGTGCGCTGCGAACAACAAGGGCAAACTCTGTCACTCTGTGTGTTCTGCACGCACGCTGGGTGAAAAGCAAATCAGCTTAAGCCTCCAACTAGAATATGACTGTCAAAATATAAGTAAGTAACGAACATACTCCAAAACTATAACCACCATCACAACTCTTTCAATGTCCCACTGTTGGTCAAGAGTCTAACGGAATGGGAGGAGTGAGAACATAGTCTACCTCGATGGCCAACTGCTGGAAGGCTTCATATCTCTTCATAATTACAGCCGAAGTCACAAAAAATTAAATTTAATATCGAAGTTTATTTAACATAGAAAAGACATCGGTACATGTAATTTAGATTTGAACCCAGACCCCCTCGAATGATGGCCAAGTATGATAGACCTGGGCTGCGACCGCTTAACTTTGCAGGTCGAGTTTGCTGTGACCGCTTTTGCTTCTTCGAAAAGCTCCGAAAACACAACCTTATTTACTGGTGACATAAAAATCTCCCCCGTAATATTAAATATCACTGGACAGGTGACGCCGTGACAGTTGAAGCACGAGTATTAGCTCCGCTCGCACAGAACGATACAAGGCTCGTCCACTCATAAGTAGCTCTACCACAAGTTTAAAACAACAATCCTTTTACTTAACAAAACGAACAAAGTCATCTCCAGTCTGAATGTCCCAAACAAAACGAGTCGTCAACCGACTGACGGCTGCGACTGTCGCGTCGTCGCGTCGTCGCGTCGTCGCACCGTCGCGTCGCTACTCGTTTGCATCCACTAACAATGTCATTATGTAAATCACGACTCAATCAATCGACATCGAGAGTGAAGCGAGATCGACGTCTGATCGCCTAATCACCTAGCCTCCGTAACATTATTATGTTCTGATGCCAGAACGTGGAAGAGTCTGACCTTGCGACAGCGATCTTAAGCTATTCAAATAATAACTAAACATACAACACACTTAGCTCCATTTATCCACCAAACACTATAATTATTATCCCATTCACATACATTTGAAATTCGAAATTTGAACTTTGAAAAGTCGAATGTATCAAATCTTTCAAAGATCTTTCCACGGCCCATCAACCATGGACACAAACAACTAATAAATTACTAAGTTAATGGCGTCAATTTTGATAGCACGTTACGCGGCAATCCCGGTAGCCATGCTTCACCTCTACCTGCGTGATGATACAGCAAGTTACTTGTTTTTGCACAAATGATACAACCGAATAGCCATTCAATTAAAATAGCTCATGGGAGGCGCGGTGGCGGCATGCTGCCAATTACCACAACTTCCTCTCTCTAGCTTTATTGCAGAACATTTTAGGCGATTTTATTTCTAGGAATTTTGCTTAATTCGCTATTTTAATTGTTACAGAACACATAGCGAGAATGCAATCAATATTGTTAGAAATAGCACGTGTTCATGCTCCGAAAGAAAGATCGCTGACTACCACATGAAGTCTATGAACAGCGCACGCTTCTCAAACTATATTGCTTAAAAAAACTCTATAATAATAATGTATGAGTAATCGTCAATTCTAAGATTTTTTTCATTTCGTCGAACGAGAGTAGATTGCCAGCCTCCTAAAGAGGACGCAAGGTTTTCTTGCCATTTTATTCAAAGAATTCAGGACTAGCAGGACAGTAATGATAAAGGAAGGCCTCTAGTGGACTCTGAAAGGCTGGTGGATAGATGGATGGATGAGGAGAGGCCCGTGTCCAGGATCTACAGATATACATCTTCAACATCCTATTCATAGACGATAGTTAGCTGCGTAGAATCACGCGCTACAACGCAACACCAATTTCCCGATTAGCCAGCCGCTCCCGCCTCCTCGCCGGCTATTGCCTGTCTTGACGGCAGACGGCAGTCGCAGGAAGCGCGCAGCTGATCGCCTATCAATCATAATCATAATCATAATGACGCCAACTCGACCACGTCTAGCAGACGCTAGAGCGCGGCGTTGCTACGCGTCTGTCTCGTGTGCCGATGAGTTATTTATTTATTATTTATTTATTTATTTATTTATTTATTAGCAATCAACATTTTACTTACAGTGATGGAAGCATGGAAGCCAGTGCGGTTTTTGAAACTGCGTCGAATATCAAATTCAAAAAACATTTAAAAAAAATAAAGTTCTTACCTAATAATTATAAATAAATAAATAAATAAATATCTTGGACATTCTCACACACGGCCATCTGACCCCAAAGTAGGCGCGAGCCTGTGTTATGGGTGTCAGAGACTGATATACATACATAGATATTTTTTTAAATACATACTTAAATAGATAATATTGACATCCAGACACAGAACAAATACAAGTGTTCGTCACACGAATATTTGTCCTGAGTGGGATTCGAACCCACGACCTTTGGCGCAACAGACAGGGTCACTACCGATTGCGCCAACGGGCCTGTCGTATTAACTAAATACATCAATACTTTCGACGATTGAGTTAAAAAGAAATAGATACACTAATTGTATACCTTATACAATAGGTACCTATGTACAAAATGAACGTTTTATTTCATTAATCATATTATAAACTAGGGATTAGATATAGCAGAGTTTCGTTTATAGTGTCTGTCCTTCTCAAGAAATAACCAGAGTAACTCTACCCATTGAAGTTCAAATAATTGAGGTGTTAATGGGTTAAAAGTCCACCCAACCATCTAATCCAAGCTATATAGTATTATAGCATACATAAATCTACATTACGTACTCTAAAAATAAACCTACTAATTAGCATTGACTAAAAATTCTCTCATTATTATTATTTTTAAATTTAAACTCACTGGCAGGTGACTTTGGCTGACTGTGGCCTTTGAGAATGATTATTGAAAAATATTATTGTCTTGTAGTTACAGAAATACTTATTAATATTAATAATGACCTGATTACGTTTCAGCCGGTTTCATTCAGCCTAGGCAAAATCTCGTCGTGTTTTAAAACTACTTATTTGAGATAGCTATATTCGTAAGTACATAATTATTCCAACAAGATTTGGATTTCAACTACTTAAAGTAACATCGTGACTCTGCTAATTTTGGAACTAGGTAAGCACTCGAAAGATGAGTTCATAACAGTAACAAAACCGCAAAAACGAGACAAGTCATTGATCTCAAATTAGTCTCAAACATTACACGGCTTCCACGCACACCGGCGGGCGCCGCTCACACCGTCGGGCGCCGCGCACGGCCGCGGTCGCTGAAATAATCCACAGCCTTCGCAAGTACGTACGCGATCGCGATAGGCGACTTCAGGGGGAGGCGCCACCTAGCGGGGCTGATTGGCAGCGCGCCGCCGGCCGCCGCCAATCGTAAGCACCGGCTAGCGATATCATATTACTGTCTAGGATGGACGGAATATCGTAAGACCACCACTTGTAAATCTTGTTACCTTAACGTTGCAGAGAATTTTGGTTCTAAAAAGTACACCCATACTTAGAGGAGACAACGACACGATAGAACATCTTACCCACTAATGACTCGCATGTCGATACATGCAGATGCAGATTATAATCGTACAAAACATATGTTTTATCGCGCTCAACGTCTATGATTTACAATAATACTAAGTACTAAGTCGTTTGACGACATTTATCGAGTTAAGTCATTTATATTTACCCAACAATTCTGTGCTGGTACTCCATGCTAGGGCCGGGCTAGAATTTCGTAGCATTAGTTAGTAGTCAAACGGCAAGAACATTCGTCAAGCCATGGGCGACCGCGACCTCGCCGACTTTAGTCCGGCGTTGGAATATGGCGCGCAGACTAATACGGAGCGTTGCGCGGCATCCTGCCAGCTGCCAATCAGAGCTGAGCGAACCGAATCCGACTTGCCGGGAATCTCATTAGGCACGCACGCGCCGATAGTACACAGATACGAGTAACTAATGAGAATGAGTAAAAGCAGCAGCGATCCCACGCCGGGCGCCGGCCGAGGCGAGGCACCATTATTCGCAAGTCCGCAACGCCTCGGCTAGTGGGTCCGATACGACTATTGTATAACTGCCGAGAAATATGCCTTTTGTAAACTGCTCGGTGAAATAGACTAGTAGCAACGGTTGGAAACATAACTAATCATTGACAATACGGTCCTATTACATAGATACTATTAGTGACTGAGTTGTATAATCACTGTGGTATTTGTGTGGAAGAAATAATTCTCTTGTGCGGCCTTCTCGAGGAGAAACTATGTTATTAGTTTTGGGGATCAAATTTTTTTATTTTATTTTAATCTGATGCTATGAGTAAGCTCCCAAGTATTCAAGATCCTGCAGAAATCAAAACAAGGAAACAAATAAAATATTAAAAGCTAAATTCCAGTGTATTATTGTTAAAAGTTTTGGTATGCAGCTCGATGCAACACATTTATATTACAGGAAAAGAAAAATTTACGAAAATCACGCTAAATTATATAAAAATAGGATTAGTGGCACTAATCGCGCGTGACGTGTGGGCGTGGGCCGCCCGCCCGCCGCGAGCGCTGGCTGCGACTGGGAACGGGCTTAACGGTTGGGAACAAAATTAAAATTACTACTTGTAAGGCTTGTCATAATGATTTCAAACAATATTATGACTTACAAAGTGATAATTAGGTAAATCCCTAATGAATAAACTACTAGTGGACGCCCGCAGCTTCGTTCGCGTGGAATTAGACATTCACTAACTTCAAAAATGGCAGTTTCATACTAACTTTGCACCCCGTTTTACCCCCTTAGTGGGTGAATTTTCAAAAATCCTTTCTTAGTGCTCCCCTACGTTATAAAAGGAACCCCTGTGCAAAATTTCAAGTTTCTAACCCTTATAGTTTAGGTCCTGCGTTGATATGTCAGTCAGTCAGTCAGTCAGTCAGTCAGTCAGTCTTGGTCCTTACTCTATGATATTAGTAAATCTTCATTATAAAAGCTGATAGCCGGCGGTCAAGCGAGTGGCTGCTCGCGCGGGCGGCGCGGCCGTGGCGGCGAGTGCGAGAGATTGATGATACGCCAGATTAATGAGTTGTCAACCTGATATCATTTGAGTTGAGTTACATGAAACGTGTGTAACTATTGGTCCAATGAAATTGTTTATACATTAACCCTCTTTTGTGATAGTTAATAAGGAACGGATGTCCGCCATTACAGCCACGGACGACCGCCGCCTGCGTGCCACACGAGCACTGGGAGTGAACATTGTGACAATCATTAACAATTAAAAGCTGATGATTTGATTTAAGACTTTAACGACAATAGTTCAAAAATTAAATGTCGTGATTCAAAATGTTATTGATTATTGTCACAAGTTTGTATGTACTTAGATGGTATTTAGAATCATAAAGGCCGGCGTCAAGGGTCTGGTAAATATCTACCGGCAGTATCGAACAAACTGACACTGGCACCAGAGTTTACATCATAAGATTAACTTCGAACTGAATATACCCAAATATCTATGTCTAGCTATCTATATCTAACAATGCAACACAGATAGAGTCGATGGTGTGTGTGTTTGTCTGGGGAGGGCCAAGCTGACCCACTGACCACGTGACTACGCGCCTATCGACCTGGGAATTGAAAAGGTCGTCTATCCATCCGTGAACACGTTAGGTATAGTTAATCTTTTCAATAGTCGCCAGCTCGCACAGCTAGTGCTTACGCTGAAATGTGTTGGAATGTGTAGGTAGTTCAAAGTTACGCCATAAATTTATCCGAGTAGAAATGCAGGTAATATTCTCAATTTTTTTACAGAAGTATCGATTTATTATTTAATAATTGTTTTACAAGAGCCTTCTCTAATGTTTGATATCTAATTTTAAGTCGCATAAATACCTGCGTTTTCCAACTCGATGTCCCGTTATTTTATACTATCGCTAATAAAAGGCCGCGTATTAGAGCCGA
Source organism: Carterocephalus palaemon (assembly GCA_944567765.1). NCBI lineage: Eukaryota > Metazoa > Arthropoda > Insecta > Lepidoptera > Hesperiidae > Carterocephalus > Carterocephalus palaemon. The sequence goes on from OX155643.1 coordinate 14,817,598, forward strand.
TACCAATAAAATTAATAAGTCAACGGACGCCATGCCAAATGTTGTTGTTTGGAGCGCTCTATAGACGTTTTATGGTAGTATATAAAAGTTTGACTGTGTTAGTGACTTGCCCGCATTTGCGAGTATAAGTAGTATCAGAAGTAAATCAAAATATTTGGGGTAAAAACACAACATGTTTAATTCTTATTGACCATTTTGTACTTATGTCTGAATTAAATCCGATACTATTCTTAATTAAATCTCAGTTTGCTGCCACCGTCAACTTCTCTCACCAGTTGAAAGAAGTTCTAACGCAATGGTTAGGTACTCTACTACCAAAATAATAATTGTCATTCGACAGCTTAACGGTTTTGATTCGACTGGGAGGAATTAGCGGACCGGGCGGGACGACGTCGCGCGTGAAACCAAATGATTTTTAATAAAATGATTCTCTTAGCAAGTAGTATGAGTTAATATTAAAGCATCGCCATCGTTTTTAGACAGTGACTGTGCTCTAGAATATTACGGCTCAGTGCCTATTTGGGACACTTCGAGAGATAAGAAGCGAAACATTGTGTAGGAATTGGGGTCGACAAAGTTTTGAGAATAACACTTTATGAACCTCTTGGAATAAACTGTGCTGGAATCGAGGGAATACGAGTTCTTCAAATTTAGATAAATCCTATTAACTGCTTAAGAACGCTGACGACCTGAAAAAGTCAGCGGGTGACCGCTGAATTCAACGGTCAGTACCGGGAGGAGTGGTACTGAGTTAAGGAGGCCTGTCCCGCTGCAAACGACAAGAGACTGGTGGAGGGATGGACACAAGAAGACAACATGCAACAGAAAAAAGTACAGTAGGTAACTGTGTGACGTAAGTTACTGTTAACAATGAGTTGCGGATCCAAAATAAACATAAATTTATTAACTTGTGTACTTTTGTAATAAAGTTGTATCGAACTTCTGCTGATAACCACCAGGAGATTCTGATGTCTATTCTAAAGGTTCTAACTTGGCCTAGACTAAGCTGTGCGACAGTTGTGCGACCGCAGTTTAATGTCTTCGGTGACTCCTACCTCACTCCTACCTGCTGTACCTATACCCAACTCTGAATGTATATGTATACGGTGTCGCTGTAAAAATCTCAACAGGCTACGGAAAAAATTAAGAATGATCAATACACAGCACGAAGACTGGCTGGCAACCATTACGCTAGCAACACCCATACTGTGTTCTACAGTTAAACACTGCTTACTTATCGGTTATCGTGGGAGTAGGTATTTCAAAACCACCTAAAACCATTTTCAACCTTATTCATACGAGATAAAGTGCATTTCATGACACGAGAAATTCTAGAGCTAGGTAACGAATTGCCGTATGTTATTATTAGCGTATCTAAAATTAGTCTAATTTTATGGCGAGTGCTATTGTTGAATTAATTGTTCACTAGACAAATGACAGACTGTGCGCGGTATTGTGGTATTGTGCAGGGAACAGGACTGGCCTACATCGGTAGGGTTTAGTTTTAGCAACAATTGTGGCTGAAGCAACCTTCATCTGTTGATGTTTGGACATAAAAACCATTTAAAACTGAAAGACACTATATTATAGGTACTTAGTACCTACTGCTTTTTAAAATCGTTTGGAAAACAATTTCACCTCGAGGAGAACCTGGAAGAGGCTATTGTAGAGGGTCGGTATGTTTTTGATATTACCTACGACTTGATTAAATATACCTGTGTGTTTTAATTCCTTGAATAAGACATAGTGTCAATTGTTTTGGCACACAGGTAAATTTGTAAAAATAAAATTTTAAAATGTTGACGAGGAAAACAACACAGCCTTGAGACGACGGGCAGGCGAGCGCAGTTACAAAATCGATTTTATAATCTGAGCCAGTATCGATATTAAATGGAATTAGTCAGTCGATTATGGATTTCCGTAACGGCTGATTAGCTCGGAGAGGAACAAAAAGGGCCGAGGACCGCTCGCGGCGCGGCACCGAGCGCCCAATAAATTGTACACCCCGCCGCCTAAGTCGACACCTCTGACAACTATAACAAACCTTACTACCCTGGCATAAAGGTCGTTTTACTTGTCGAGCCCCTCCGCGGGACTCGCGGCGCTCCGTACGACTCTACACAACTGATAAAGGTGGCCTCGCAACACCTGCCGAGCCGGGTTTTTTTAAATGTTATGAGACGAAACGCAGAAAACTGAATGCTTAGCGAAATATTATAAAACCACACGCGATACGTATCCAATCTGAAATAGCAGTGTGGCTGGGCCACGCGGCCCCAGGGGCCTCGCGCCACGCCAGCACTTTATAATGTGAATTAAACCGAGATAGGTAGAACAAAGATTCGGAATCTAATACTCGATCAAGTTAACTAAGTGTTAACTCAAGTTAAGCTAAGTGTAGGACCTTCTTGCATTTAAGTTCTACGCGAACGGTTCAAACATGCTTTTACATATGATAATATTGCGCCTACATTTCCCTGAAGGGGTAGGCAAGGGTGTCAGACAGACAGACCTTCCGCCTCCTAAGATCAGGTCCCATGTAACAGGTGAGCCTATTGCCGTGCACCGGGCACAAATCCAGACCATTGTTGGTCGACCCGGAAATCGAACCCAGAACCTATAAGTATATTGGCAGTCGCGCTTACCACCAACCAGGCAATCATACATGGTCATGTATGTATGTATGCATGTATGCCCATGTATGACCATCATACATGGTCATACATGGCTTTTTACGTCACTATCATACTAACCTAACAATCTGAATTAATTATAGATTTCATAGCAGCAGTATGTTTCGATCTAGATAGAGCTTATTATGTTGCCACCTCCAACCAGCTAATGTATCAATTTTTTCTTGTATATAAAATAGCAAACAAACATGACAACCGTTACATCTCTTAACAAGACCCATAACAGTCTCATACAACGTCGGTCTAAAATGGTATTGCTACGCTTCAGGAATAAGATTTCCAACCGGAACACGAATTGCTTTCAAAACAATTAAGTATAGATGATATTATGACAGAAATGTGAGTGTGGAGCGGATGCGATGGCTGCCCCGGACTAACTCCAGGCAACCAGGACAACACAGTTACAGCAGTCTCTACCAGAACTATCTGGACGTGTTAACCGACCACTTCATGTAATTCCGCTGTAATGAATATGGTCCTCCTCCTCAGTCGTTCACTCTTGACAGAGTGGTCGTGGTTGTTGATGCTTTGTTATTATAGGCCCATGCAACCCTTGCGATGCGTCTCCACTTATTGCGGTCTTCAGCGTCTCGGGCATTCTGGACTATAGAAGTCTGTGTCGACGCTTTAATGATGTCTGTCCAACGTGTAGGTGATCGACCGCGTGACCGCCTGCCTTCTACCTGCCCCTGGACAACGAGACGTTCCATGGAGTGATTATTTCGAACAACGTGTCCGAAATATTTGAGGATTCGTAAAAGCACAGTCGACGATAATCTCTCATTGATCTTGAGTTCCTCCAGGATTGAAACGTTGGTCCGAAACGCTGTCCAAGGGATCCGGAGCAGTCGCCGCCAGCACCACATCTCGAGTGCATCGATCTTGCGTCGGTCTTTGAGGCGAACCGTCCACATGTTTATCCAATTCTCGGTGGCCACTACTTTTCCAATGCGTCTCGCTTAGACCGGTAATCGTAGTGTTGCATCGTTGGAGCTCACAATCCAAGATGTGTAATTTGCCCTCATCGAGGAGTCCTCGTACGTTCCAAGTGCCTATACGGGTGTTCTTGCGCAATTGGAGTTGTTCTCTTCCAGTCGCATGTTTTCCGTGGGATGCCTGGTTGCCTACATTCCCTCGGCCGGTAGCCAATTTCACACTGTGAGTCCCGGAAAACTCAGAGCGCCGGTCGCTACGCGGATCGTCAGGCAAACGTACTTCTCTATAATCTGTTGGCATCATTCAACTCTCGTGGGAATCGATAATGTAGTAGTATCCCGTTGCTTTCTACATCGCGGTACTACAGACTCAGTGTCCGTAGAATTCTGTAAGTGAACCGATTCGGAACATATGGTTCTTGCGCTTCACTACAGTACTGATAGCTACCGCTGCCCTCTATCAGGATCCAGGTACAAAGCCCCTGTGGCTCGCCTCCTCCGCTGGTTGGACCGTACCGACAACTGTTGTCTCCGCTCTTCCCACCGTTGAGGTCTTCACCCGTAACCCTGGGCACGGGCTCCGCGATATACCCCGCAGAACTGGGTCCCTGTACTGAACTTTGCCATCTGCACACTCCGGCCTACTGAAGTGTAAGATGCCCACCCCCGCGACGTGGACGCGCCAGACAGGAATTGCCCAAGTGAGAAGTAGAGAGGATAACTCTACTCCCCCAGGAGCCGGGTTAATGGACGTGTATGACCCCACGCCCAAAAGCCAAAAATGAATATGGTACCTATGCCTTATAGAGTCGCCGTTACTAATTAATATCTCGCCGCCTTTTTATGAAGCCATAAAGCATAGAATGGCCATAAGCGACATTAGCATGGGCTATCTGGAAACTGGATTTATGCTCAAAATAGTTCTATCGGGCCTCATCTACGAACATGTTGATACTCACTGAGACAGTAAATAATAAATAATAATAAATAAAATAAATAAACAAATATCTAGGACATTCTCACACACGGCCATCTGACCCCAAAGTAGGCGCGAGCCTGTACTATGGGTGTTATAGACTGTTATACGTACATAGATATTTTAAATACATAATTAAATAGATAATAACAAATACAAGTGTTCGTCACATGAATATTTGTTCTGAGTGGGATTCGAACCCACGACCCCTGGCGCAACAGACAGGGTCACTACCGATTGCGCCAAAGGGCCCGTCAAATAAATATGAATATTAAAAAAGTTACTATCTATGCGCATATAATTTTAATTGTATAATAAATAAATTATCGTGTCGGAAATAGCGAAAGATCTTTGATTTCATCGCGAAGACGATCAACCATTGGTAACGTTGTAAATCGCGAAGGACGAGATTATTCACAGAGTGAATAGAATAAGATCCTGTACGTTAGAGAGCTGTCTACAAACAGTCTAAACAAACCCTTGAGCACTAAACGCAGATCTGAACGAGCGTTCCGCGCTACTTATCTATCATCTATGCATCTAAACCCCAATATTGGTCGAACTATTAAAGCAAAAGTTTCTTAAATTAAATTTTCGTACAATAAGCGAGAAGTAACAGTTAGACCAGAAGGAAAGCCTTCGCCGTTCGGAAGCCTTGCGCCTTGCCAGACGCCACGAGACCGCCGCGACTTGTGCCTTGAGCAGGTCTGTCTAGGTCCCTGACTTAGAAAGACCTGCTTTTGCCACAAAATTCCGCTTATTTTTCAAAATTTATGCGTGGTTTTTTGGATTTCATAATAAAAAGCACTTCAACAATTAAATGCCAGGTAAATTACATTAACAATTAAATAAATAATGTTATCGCGAGTGGCTCAGAACTTAACGTAACAATTAAAGAGATGCCTAAGCGGCCGCTCGAACGACCGCGGCAGCGGTTGCCTACTTAGAAAAAGCTTTTGAAGATCCATTCATGAGCACATAAGATGATCGTAAGCGAACACGTCGGTCGGCTAGCGGCTAGCGGCGTTCACGACACTCGAACAAATTACGACCAAGCTTATATTTAAATGATTATCTAAGTAAAGATTATTAACAAGGTTTGTCTCCGTGACTTGACGTGTTCGTCGTCGAAGGCCGCGGCTGTCTCGTCTACCCATGTACGGAGATACTCGTATCGCCCAGCCTTGAGCTGGGAACCTTCGACTGAGAGTCTCGCCCTTAGAATGCTAACTCATACAACTAGGCACTTATACATTTTTGCAAAGACCTTATGATATGGATGCATCGCGTCATTGATATATATTATCGCGTGTTGACATGTAACACTACCCTTAATTTGGTAAAGTCATTAAATATCTCTATTTGATTGTGAATTGTAAGGGGGATCGGAAACAGCGTAGCATCCGTCATTTAGCGGTGTTATGTTCAATATTCCATATAATTTTAAAAACGTTTCTAAAATAAACTTATGTTTCTCAACCGCCAAAGAGCCCACTTTTAAACCCGCGAAGTGAGCGATCTGTTGACATAGAATTACTGGAAAAAAAAATACAACTGTAAAATTTATTTCTTGTCATGTCTGATTTCTACGCATCGGTTGCCTTAATTTATAACTTTTTAACGCGCGTCCAATGGTCCGAAACAGACACGCAATTGATTTAGCACTTTTTATACCGTGTATATATCAAATACTTCATTTCAACAGACCGCAAAAAGTATTTAACATTATTAAATGATATAACGGTCACAGGTTATAAATAATTTCTTTTAGCTGAAGCACGCTACGCTGACCGCCATCTAGTGGCGGGTCATCGGACTATCTTGGACGGCCACAATTACACTTTATACAAAAACAAAATATTTCATGAACTACTCATAGAAATGTAAGTATATATAAAATACATTTTACATTTTATATATACATGGCCAATTTCTTAAATTCATTTTGATCTAGAAAAAAATCGTCTCTAATCGTTAATGTCATCAATTTCTATTTCAAAATTGAGAATAATGTTTTTAAAGTAATAACGAATATAACGAACGATATAACGAATTAGCAGAACATAGTTATTTAACACCCCGTTTGAATCTAAAATTTTAATTTTAAAATTTGCTGACTAAATAAGTAAATAAATAAATAGTGATAGTGAATCACTGGTAGAGTAAGTAGAGTGGGCGCGAGCAAAATATAGCACGTCTGTATCTTTATATTTATTTCAAGTAAAACGCACATTTTATAAACAACATTTAAACGTAATTTTGCTTATGTCATAATTTAAAAACACAAAAGCCTAAATATTAAATACTAAAATAAGTAATATTACACACACGGCCATCTGCCACTCAACTAGGCGCGAGCCTGTACCTACTATGGATGTCAGAGACTGATATATATGCTTACATACATATTTTTGAATACATATCTAAATAGATAATATTACCATCCAGACACAGAACAAACAGAAGTGCACGTCACTCTAATGTTTGTCCCAAGTGGGATTCGAACTCACGACCCCTGGCGTAACAGGCAGGATCACTACCGATTGCGCCAACTGGCCCGTCAATTTTGTATGTACCCGTACTTATATACAATACAATATACTTTGAAAAGAGCTGAAATAATATAGCACGACACATGTGTCGCGTCAAGGACAGCAGCACTGGAAGACCTATTCCATCAAAATCGTGTAATTAGACAGCTCAGTAACAGGCGGACAATGAGAGGAGTTTGCGCAGCTGTGGGCAGCCGCGGGCGTGGGCTGCGGATCATGTCGCATGATTTAAGAGAACAACTGGCGGAGGTAAAGAATAAATACAAGATAGTCAAGCAGATCTGTTAAGTTGATGATAATAATTACTTCGATTAAATGGGTTTTATTTACGCCTCAGTAGTGAGTGGTTATGATTGCGGAACCGCGAAGCCGCGTGCCCAGGTTCGACTCCCGGCGGGGACAGCTTGTTTAACAGGTAAATATTTGTTTTCGGGTTTCGAATCGTGAAGATTACAATCTGTTTTTTTTTGCGCGGCGGCCGCGACACAGGGCCCAATGCAGTGTGTAAGCGTCTATTATTTGAATCTAAAAATATTTTTTTTAATATGTACAGCAAGGGAGATGGACCGGTCAAATGCATGTTTAAAACTTAATTCTTACTTAGATGTTTAGATAATTTTAATGTTTGTATTATCTGCAAGGAAATCTCCAGCCCAGGTATAACACAAGCAATGAGTAACCTATTGAGTAACATTTTGTTAATTTTCTTTACAATATCATTGCAGTATACATAGTAAGTTGAATCCCAACAATTGTCGTACAACAGAATTAAATACATTGGATATTTAAAGGATAATAGAGGGTAGTGTTTCGATCATGTGCCTCGGAAACGCAGACTTCAACATGTCATCGATTGATTGTAAATGGTACTCCAGTATATTTGGCAGCGGGCGGTCCACCGCGGCGCCGGCGGCAGTTATCATGCCACTCGGGGCTGCAAATTTATGGCGCCTACTGGTTCGTGGAAAATTTCGAGGAAGCCTGTTTATTCGCCGCCGATACGTTATCTCGTCACGCTCGTTGAAGTCTAATCTACGTCATTATTGACGACGCGCGACATGCTTGTACCGAGTATGCGTAGCGAGGCGGACTGTGAAGGTTAGTTGCCCTAGTATATTTTTAGTTTTGTTTTGAAGCCAGTACCTACTGTGTGGTAGAACCCGTGTACAATATAACTTCTACTAAGATTAGTCTGGAGTTCTACCGCCAAGAACGGTACCAAAATTATAATAATTGCTATGTACCTACATAATTATATTTGAAAGCAATTGTGTTTGGAAAATTAGTAGCCTTAGGACTCTTAATATTATTTAAAAAATAATAATTTCCACTCTTAGGTCAGATTCTTATTTTTGATTTTCGGTTGCACTATGGAAGAGGCGACCATATTAATGCCTCAAGCCTATCAATATAACACTGGCAAGCTTGGATAGAGACTTTTATAAGTCTCATTTAAGGATCTATCAACGGGCGGCAGTCAACGGGTGGTGTTGCACGTTTGTTAACTACCTTTTATCCATAAAAAAGTTGAGCCGCGACCTATCTGCGATACACTACTACCCGACCATCAAAACTCTCCGTGAAAATTGTAAGTCTAAACAGGTAATTTCTCTTATTAAAATGTTTAAAATATAATTATCCAGAATACCTGTGGACACGGTGCAGTAAATGGGTATACCTATACAACTATTCTTCCGCCGCTACATAATGTACGATAACAGACATCACTCGCAGCTCATGTGAGAAAACTTGCGAGTGTTACAAATTAGTGATGAAACCTGTTCGTTTAAATTTCAAGCCTAAATTCTTCCAATTAAATATTCACTGTTTATGCCCGTTTCTTTAATTTGCTAATCATAAACCGTACTGCTTAATTGATCTATTATTAAGATCGCAACAGGCGCGGGATCCTCAGCTACTATTTAATCAATTATACAAATGAGGCTCGATAAGAAAAACAAAAGTAAACTCACACTTCACACATATTGTTTATGATGATTAATTTACATGTAATTATGCGTTATGTTGTAGCGCCGTCTCCAGACCAGGCGGCGCGTCATACAGCATCCGACTAAGCTGCAGTCACTATCATGTGGCTATCTATCAACATCTAATGGCCAGTAGCCGTCGGCTTACACAAAATACATAGTAACTTTTATTGTCTTAAATCCTAATATACTCGTAAGAAAAAAAAGCAAAACAAATGAAGATGAAAATTTCTTTTTGACAAAATGGCAATACGAATTTTTAACTAATGGTTAGTGATGAAGACACCATAAGGACACCTAATAATTAACTTAAAATCACAATATTTCTGGAGGATGGAATAAATAAATAAATAAATTAATATCTTGGACATTCTCACACACGGCCATCTGACCCCAAAGTAGGAATAACCTTTATAATATTTTTATAAGTAGCAACATCCTTTATATAAGAAGAAAATTATATGTATGTTAACCACTGAATTGTAGTAACCAATATTTAGAAACGGTAACATTCAGAACCAAACCGCTATGAACCCTACTTTAATGGAAAACAACAGAAATGAGACTCGCAGCCTCTATTACAAAAAGGCAATTGTAATATACAAGAGCGACAAACATTTCGCGTTTGAAAAGCTAGAAAAATAGTCGGCCCAAATGACAGAGGCTCGGTCGACCGGGCGGCGCTGGCCAGCGATTTGTACAGAGGTGTTATGCAAATCGCTCGGTAGAAATATTTGGTACAACTAAATATTGTGTTAGCGCGTGGACTGCGCTTTTATCTCTTCGTTTTTGCGTTTGCGCGGCGGGAAATATTAAAATCGAAGCGAGCTGCGTGGAAATGGCACATCGGACACACCAGTGGTTGTAGCCTAGTGGTATACAGAACATGAGCTTGTTACGCGAAACACGGAGTTGCTTTATACGAGGACAGGATTTAAATATAAGTAGGAACGCGAAGCTTTGTCTAATGTAATTATTGACACTATTTCATGCATGTTTCCAAGATTGTGTACATTATACAATGATTTGTTTCTATTTTTTTTAGACAGGCCCGTTGGCGCAATCGGTAGTGACCCTGTCTGTTGCGCCAAAGGTCGTGGGTTCGAATCCCACTCAGGACAAATATTCGTGTGACGAACACTTGTATTTGTTCTGTGTCTGGATGTCAATATTATCTATTTAAGTATGTATTTAAAAATATCTATGTATGTATATCAGTCTCTGACACCCATAACACAGGCTCGCGCCTACTTTGGGGTCAGATGGCCGTGTGTGAGAATGTCTAAGATATTTATTTATTTATTTATATTTATTTATTGCTGACAGTACCTTCAAACAAAACAATTAGCTTTCTAAATATATTGCTTCGTTGCTTTAATCTCTAAAAACATCATAAAATATGAATCTAAAGTTTTTGTCACGAAGTTCGTTTTCCGTTGATTGAATGTTAACTGTAACATATCGCTTAGATACCAATCATATAATTTAGTTTCTATTCTCCGAAACTAAGAGAAAAGGGCTGTTTATTCCTTTTATCAAGATATATCGGCCGGCGGCCGCGACCTGATGCCGCCTCGCCTTAGCTTATGTCGCTACGCGTAAATAACACCTGCGTTTATTATAACACCATTTCAATATTTAAGCATGCTTTACTGTATTTGTAATCAAGCATTTAAACTTAAGTACCTAAGTCATTTAATTTAAAAATAGCAAATCGGCGATTATATTGAGTAGGTACGTGAACTTTATATAGTTTCAAATATTTCATCGAAATCTTACGACCGATTGACAGAAGATTTAAATTATTTTTATTTTGGAATTATAAATTTGAGTCTCTCTTAAATCTGAGTAATAAACTTATTATGGTTAACGATAATACAGTTAATAACAACTTATGAGGGAGAACCTACTTGTGGTACGCGCTACCCGCATGAAACTATGAAAGAGCTCAAACGACACTATGTAGGTAGAGTCGCACATATCTACCCACACACCACACAAATATGTACCTAGATAATGTACAACAGAACAGAGTATAAAATAGGCGAGTTTTGCAGGTGCTTGCACCTCCTAAACTTGAGGTAGAAGGAAGGCAGCGGCCAGCGCCGCTTCATCAGCTCCTCGGAATGCCCCCAGGCCCCGGACGCACGCCAAGTTTTTGCGCCGACACAGCATAGATACGCGCAAACTGTGGCAAGCATTTTTTCCTCAACCGTCGGCATCGACAGGTGAAAACGGCCCGACAAGTGACGCCCGTCGGCTGGACAGCCTTCCATTGGCCCTATGGTTGCGGGGAAGTCGTGCAACGTGAGAGGTTAGGCTTGCAGTGCAATAACTTTTTTAGCATGTTATTTATTTGTATATCGTAGACAGACAAACAGGCATACAAGTCACCAGACGTGGTCGGCCGACAAACGATATTCAAACGACTTTTAAATCAAATTAGAAGACTGTATAAACAGAACTCAAATATCTATCCCGCAGTTTCACAACAACAAAAGAAATAAGTAGATAAACTTAGATTTACTGTTGTTTAATTTAAAGAAAATCATTATAATAATTTAGAAGTCACGAAATATCATAACCTACTTTAGCAACAAAAATCCGTTATAGAGAGAGAAGAAAACATCCAAATAGAAATGATTAGGATTATTATTGATAGTAAAGATATTATAACAATACAGCTTAATAAATAAACTATGGAAAACTTAATTGTACCTAAAACGGTAATATCCATTTTATATTTTAATATAGTTTTTTGAAATTAGTTTAAACCCGATCCAACCAATGTAACTGATAAATAAGAGGTAATTTAAAAAATACAAAATACTTTTTAATAGTTTTTAGTGTCCGAGATAATCTATGAAATATCAATTAATTGTAAATATATTTGACACGTTACAAAATACACGTCCCTAGAGCTGCGGTTTACGGTGATAAATATTTGCCGAAAGCGGTAAAAACGAGCAGGTAGGCGAATCCGCAGTTAATCTTTGATTAATTGCTGGCCAGAAAAAAACTTGTCTTTCGACAGCGTTTGAGTTTGTCTCGAATCTCCTTTTAATCTCGAATAGTTTCTCTCAGTGTTCAGCCCATGAGTCGCCGAGTATTTCCAATATGCCTTACATACGTTAAGTTAATTCCCGCGGCATCCTAACGGACATGTTGACCCAGTGTACTTAGTTTAGCATTGAATCACGCTTGTGAGTTGTCAGAGCCCTAGTAAATATAGTCAGCGCTAGTACTAAATACTCAATCAATTGAACCTAAGTCCGTTTTTGCTCTTACGGCTAGGCTTATTTGTAAATAAAATCTAAGTCCGTTACGTATACGACTTGGGTTGTATGTTATTAAATCTGAACGGTAATGAGCATGTCGTGAGATGCGCGTGTGGCGGTCCAGCTTAGGAGGTGTTCGGTGTGAGAGCAATGTCAGAAACATGGTCAGAAACACAGAGAGCTCTCGGGCGCGCCCAGAATGAAATAAAACAGCGGGTAAACATGTAAATCAACGCATGTGTCAGTCGCGGGACCTCGCTCCGGGAATCTTCAATAATACTAACTTTTAAAATATTTACTCTGGTTTATTTAAATACTTAGATAATAATATAAAACATTTTAAGACTAATTATTCATTATTTATCTACTAGAGGCGCACTACCACTGCCATCTGTTTGTTTATTTCCTATTATAGTTTATACAGTTATATACATATGTCAACTTGTCAACTTCGTTGAGAATAACGAATTAATTACATTTACAACAGCATTGGGTCCGGCGGCGGCGCGCGGCGGCCGACAGACTCGTGTTGAAGTTAAATTTATATAAAGAACTTTTTAATAAGTATATATCATCCATCGTGTCCGGCGTAGGTACATCGTTTTAATGGAGAACATCCTATTTTACAAGTTTAAGTACCGACATTGGCCACAAATACATACAAACGAAAAAAACAACAAAACAATAAAAACAGGAATATAACCATTTTGGCATCGGTATTCGTCATTCAAAACTTTAAATAAATTATACAACGTGCCTGCGGCGCGGCGCGGCACGGCGCGGTGTCGGCACGGCGCGGTGCGGCACGGCACGGCGCGGTCGCCGTCCGACTCTAGATTGCACCTCGACTCACTCGTATTCCGTCACTTTAACCCGATTCGCGTCCATCACTTTCGTTCTCGTAATCATAAATTTACAATAGTAGCAACGTTTTCATAAATGAAATCCACACCACGGCGAGCCCACCGTCACGCGGGCTCGCGCGAACATCGTTAATTTATAATATCTATAAATAAATTCGATGAGATCGTCCGTCACCGTGCGCCGTCCGTACTCGTACTTACCGGTGCGGTGGAGGTGCGGGCGAGTATGTACACGTGAGCTCCCGCGGGCGCTAGTGCGGCTCCGCGTAGTAGGGCCGCGGCGCCCACGGGGCGAACTGTTAGTGCGCGGCCAGCGTGTGCGCGCCCTGCAGCGCGTGCGGCGCGTGCTGCGCGTGCGGCGCGTGCGGCGCGTGCGGCGCGTGCGGCTGGTGCGCGTGCGGCTGGTGCGGCGGGGACAGCGCGGGCGAGTGCGCGTGCAGCGGCGGCGAGCCGTGCACGTCGTGCCCGTAGTGGTGCATGCCCTCCATCATGTCGCCGCCGAGCGTGTTGGGCGGCGTCATGCGCTTCTCCTTCTGCCGCCGGTTGCAGAACCACACGCGCACCACCTCCTTCTCCAGCTGCAGGCTGTCGGCCAGCGAGGTGATCTCCTGCGCGGACGGCTTGGGCTGCTTGTGGAAGTGCTGCTCGAGCGCGCCCTTCACCGACACCTCGATGGAGGTGCGCTTCTTGCGCTTGCGGCCCTGCGCCGCGATCTTGTCGATGCTGGTGGGGCTGCCGGTGGTGGAGTCGGCCTCCTCCAGCCACTTCTGCAGCAGCGGCTTCAGCTTGCACATGTTCTTGAAGCTGAGCTGCAGCGCCTCGAACCGGCAGATGGTGGTCTGCGAGAACACGTTGCCGTACAGCGTGCCCAGCGCGAGCCCCACGTCGGCCTGCGTGAAGCCCAGCTTGATGCGGCGCTGCTTGAACTGCTTGGCGAAGGCCTCCAGGTCGTCGCTGGTGGGCGTGTCCTCCTCGGGCGGCTCGCGCTCCAGGTGGTGGTGGTGGTGCAGGTGCGGCGAGGGCTGCACGTCGCGCAGCATGTGCATGGGCTGGTGCATGGCGGCCGGCATGGGGTAGCCCGAGTGCAGCGGCACGGGCGAGCCGGCGCCGTAGTGGGAGACGACGGGCGCGTGCCAGCCGTGGCCCTGCAGGTGGCGGTGGTCGTGCGGCTTGACGTCGGGCTGGTGCGCGTGGTGCTGGTGGTGCCACGAGTCGGCGGGCGGCAGCGCGGCCCACGGGTTGGACAGCACGGGCGCGCCGGGCGAGGGCGAGCCGCCCGCGTGCAGGTGGTGCTGGTACTTCATGTCGGCCGGCTCGGCGCTGCGCGGCGACGCGGCGTAGCCCAGCGCGCCGAGGTCCAGCTCGCCCGGCATGTACGTCGTCGCCGCCATCGCGCCGTACCTCAGATCCACGGTGGACGGCGTCTTGCCGGCGAGAAGGCTCAAGAGCCTTCACCTGGCGCACTGTTTCGCGAAACCGGCGCGTCACTCGCGCTGCACTGCCCGATCGGCGGGGGCCACCTCACATCACCGGACTCGACAGCGAGCGACATGCGCGTGCGTGCGCGGCGGCGGCACGGAGTGGACTGAGCGCGAGCCGCCCGCGGGCCGCCGCGCGCCGGCGCCGGGAGGGGCGGCCCCGCCCACCGCCCGCCCGCCCCGCGCCCCGCGCCCACCGCCCGCCCGCCCCGCGCCCCGCGCCCGCCGCCCCGCGCCCCGCTCGCCGCACACACCTATTATTGACACCTGATTATTTACAAACATAATCAAAACTTGCACTCCGCTCGCTCGCGCGCCGCTCGGCCGCTCGGCCGCTCGCCACTCTCCGCTCGACGCGCGCCCGCGCACTCACAAACCCAGACGTCTTCAAAGAAAATTAAATTATATCATTTGATCAAAGAAATATGCAGCTACACTGCTACATGAGTACAAATATCAGCCAAAGGTTAAAAAGATAAAAATATTTAATAACTCTATTTATTGTGATAAAATCTACTTACTTGATTGATTTACTTATTTAAAAATTGTTAAAATAAAAAATAACTCTTGATTATTTTAATTTAATTTGTATTTATTTATTCATACGGCTTCTACCTTCCTCACTCACACGTCTAGTGGTAAGGTACATGCAAAATAAATAAATTAAACTTTACTTAGGTTAGGTACTTTTATTCTCTCTACATGACTCTACACGCAGGATAATGCACTTTTTGAATACTTTAGTTTTTAGTTTAGTTGGATTCAATAGATTTTAATCAATCTAGAAATAACTAGATACGTACTCACGTAAAGTAAAAAAAGTTTGAACGTATCGATACAGATACCTTATCATTCTCATTATTCATTTCTGTTTATAGCCGACTTCAAAAAAACAAATAAAAAGGAGGTTCTCAATCGGTTGGAATCTTTTCGAAATATAGAAATATTTACAGCATTAATCAACTTATTTAAATATTAACCAATAAATGTTACTCAGTAAAAAGTTGAATTTGAGTTAGAAGAGTTTCAGTTTAAGCGCTGAATAATAGTCGGTTAAAATTAAATGATGCCAATTTTCCATTTAGCTCTTGAAGTCATAATGGGATTTAAAATCTTTACAACTCTATCATCCGGTGGCACCTACGGCCTGAGACCTACTGTCGATGCTATACATAAAGCCTCATTTTACAAGTATTCATTTAAAATACCTTGGCTAAAGATTAGTAGTAACCTATGTAGCGTTTTTCCCAGGTTCAGATCCGAGTCTGTCTCGCATGAAGTCGTTGACTTGAGCACATAATAAGCAAGCGAGTAATTAATTACAATACCGGGTAATATAATATTACAGCGGCCTCATGCATAGTAATGTTATAATGTAAGCAAACATTACTCCGGCGCGACGCGCAGCGCCATCTGTTGTCGAATAGATGAACTGCCGCTCTCTTCCTTAACCACAAATATTTATTTTAAGTTTATTAATGTTGCATTGAAAGCTTTCCGCTTTCCTGATGTCATCATAATTTATTTTTAAGTAAACATGGCGTTGTACAGTAAAAAAAATACAACAATACGTCAAAAAAGATTGAAATTTTATGATTATATAGACGATTTTTGTAGGCAATAAAATTAACTTGTATACCATTCAAAATAAACTCAGTTATTTTAAGTATGTGGTACCAACTGACGATCGCGCCGTTAATTTAGAATAATTGAAAAACAGTTATGAAATGAACAGTCCCTATCTGGCGGCGGCTAGCGGAACTGCCAGCGACGGTGGCCGGGGTTCGGTTCTGCAGCGCCGCTCCCCGTTGTTAGAACAGTTTTAAAATATGCTTCTGTTTTTTAATCTTTTGAGTAAACGCAACATAAAAATAGAAAAGGCAACTTGAAAATAAAGTATGAAGACATTTAATGTATGTACACAGGCCGAGTTAAATTTAAATTATTAAGATCACTTGACTGATCTTATTCCACAAATAAATATTTAGATAGCATTTTTATCAGTTTCTTTTGTTACTACGCGTGAGGCGTATGGGTATTACTAAAAAATCACAAACCTTTTAAATAAGATGTCTCTAAACGTAATTAATTTTTATACTCGTACGTGCTTGTACTACCTATATTACCGAACGGTGACTGGACTGGTGGTGCTTTGACTGTCTATTAATAATTTTATGTTTATGGAGGTTGCAATTGATTGAAATTCTAATAAGAAAAGAATGCAAGGACTATAGGTTCTGATAAGTTAATTAAAAAAAGTTTTAGTAATCTGTTGTTGGTGTACAATGTAGTTGCCTTTGTATATAATATATGTGACCTAGATCTAAGGAAAAATCAAATAACGATGTGTTATGGATATAATCATATTATTTATCCCCAAAATTTCGTTAAAATCTTAAATAAAAGCTCTACATGTCATTTGTATGAAAATCGAATAAGAATTTCAAAGGTTCTTATAAGATCCTTTGTAACTGTTTATTAAAGCTGGTGTATAGACCAAGCACCGATTTTATAAAAAAATTGGATATATTCGTAGTCGATAGTAGTTGATACAAGATCAAATACTATTTGCCCCTGGAGTCGCATAATTATCGCCTCTTAGGTACTAATGCCAGGTACCCGCCCCTGCCATGCCTACGTTTGTCTATCAGTGGCATATGGAACAGCGGTGATAATCCAGAAATACTCAAGAAAGTCACGGTTCAAAACAGCGGCACCTGTGGTAATGGTGAAGGAAAGCATCGTGATTAAACCGAGATGCTAGAGAGTTCTCCGTTATGTCGGAGAGGCGTCGGGCCTCACCCCGCCCTACCCAGGAACTAATTGAGCTAAAAGAAAATTATATATCGAGCCAACCAGAGTGACATGAGTGAAAAGAACGACGCTTCGTGAGGCGATTGCGGCAATCCTCTCACCTGGATAAAAATGCGAGTGCATTTTTATAATCCTCTTTCTCTCTTTTCTCAAAAAAACCACAGCCGATTGCAGCCCTGCTTTCCACCACTGCGATCGTCCGCGTTTATATAATACTAGTGGACGCCCGCAGCTTCGCTCGCGTGGAATTAGACATTCACTAACTTCAAAAACGGCAAAGTTTCATACTAACTTTGCACCCCCGTTTTACCCCCTTAGGGGGTGAATTTGCAAAAATCCTTTCTTAGTGCTCCCCTACGTTATAAAAGGAACCCCTGTGCAAAATTTCAAGTTTCTAGCCCTTATAGTTTAGGCCCTGCGTTGATATGTCAGTCAGTCAGTCAGTCAGTCAGTCAGTCAGTCACCTTCTCCTTTTATATATATAGATTACATTTAGGAAACTATTAGTTAAGTATAATGTTATGTTTACAAAGTGACAACGTGAGAAACATACTCGGAGACTAGTTGCTTTTTGTATTTATTTTATGACTACTCGTAGATCAATAAGGTTAGGAATTGTTAAGTGCTATTTTAGAAGCAAGTCCTTTGATATCCGCTCCGAGCAAACAAGGAGGGGCCGAGGGAGCACACAGTTCAAGGATTGCTACTTACAGTTATTCCCCGCTGTCGCAGGGGAGGCTGATTCCGATATCAAAAACTATTAAGCGGGTGTGGCTCACATATTGCAAACTCACCTCTGCCTATCCTCGTGGCAATACAGGCGTGATTTTATTTTATTTATTTATTTCTTTATTGGCACACAGATGTTTACAAACATATATCGACAGGCCCATTGGCGCAATCGGTAGTGACCCTGTCTGTTGCGCCAAAGGTCGTGGGTTCGAATCCCACTCAGGACAAATATTCGTGTGACGAACACTTGTATTTGTTCTGTGTCTGGATGTCAATATTATCTATTTAAGTATGTATTTAAAAATATCTATGTATGTATATCAGTCTCTGACACCCATAACACAGGCTCGCGCCTACTTTGGGGTCAGATGGCCGTGTGTGAAAATGTCCAAGATATTTATTTATTTATTTATTTATTTATTTATATATTAAATAGCTAGCATCAGTAAACCACACAGGTTTGTAGTAAATGCAATACTATGTTATGTGTGATGTTATGTGAATTTTTACATTAAAACCTGCTGGCCTACCTTGAAAACAATATTATGCGATTGAAATCTGAATTATCACGTATATATGAGTTGGTTCTCGAACGCTATTGTATGGGACACCAGCGCACTACTGGATAGCGGCATTATGAAAAACTAAATGAAAAAGCTCAGCCGCTACAATCCTAATAAACGCAAAACTGCTACTCTTGACGTGCTATTTGATAGTTAAAATTGTGTCTTTTTCTAATAACAAAGGTGTTACTTTGTAGACATTAGATAACGATTTTACGAGGCTTAAAAGTAAAATATAGCCTAATTGGCCGAAATTCATATTTCTTGTCAAAATCACATATGATATGTAAGATACCAAGAAGTAATTGTATTCATTGGAGGACCTATAGTCACAGGAGCACGAACAGAATCAACTGTCGCATCTATTGTAGCTTCAAAGTTTTATACAAGCTGACGAGTGCGAAACATACTTTTAATATGAGCGCAACAGAACGAGTGTACCTACTTGTATTATCAAGACATGAATTTCTTTAAGACTTACAAAGTAATAGAAAAATAAAAGAATTAGAATTATGTATTTATATCAATCACATTTAATCATGATCATGATGGGGTCATCGTCATCGTTCATTCGGAGTTCAATGAGGTGTAGCCTATGTAGCCAATGTTTTGTCACGCTTGCAAAATTCTTATTGGGAAACAACACCTTTGAAAATAATAAAAATACTTTTAGTACGGTAGCACAGGCATTCACACAATCTCTGGATTTTACAATTGAAATATAATTACTTTATTACTACGACTTGGATACCTTTTCAACATGGCATAATTCTCACCCAAATTACAGACAATATAGGGCTATATTTTTTAAAGTGCACAATAGAGTTGGTAAAGCCATTCAGCCAAATTCTCTAAAACTGTAAAAATAATTTAAAATATTTTTAATTGTTTCAGTCAGAATGTTGTTATGAATGTTTTTTATTGTTGCTTAAAATAGGTAGGTACTCGTATGTGTGTAAAGCTGCGAGTAAGACATGTAATTTGCCTGTTTTTATATAACCGGTTTATCGTTTAATACTTCATCACTCAGTGACTCTATGGAACTTGTAACGACACAACCATTCCATAATCACAATTGCAAATGCAATTCTATTCAAGAGTACTAATTAAGGTTGACGTACTACTAATTAGGTTGAATGAGGATCAGAATAGGGCCAGAATTGATATTGAATTGAAGAGGTGACCGACTTGTAATGAGACTATAACCAACAACTGCTCGTCACTAGAATATAATCTGCTATAATTTGTCACTGAATATATACCCACACTTATATCTTAGTTTAGTAATTATGATTACTAATGTTACTGGCGTGAAGCTCGTTGTTATTACAAAAATATGAATTATAAGATTGTCTGTCTACTAAACAGCTGATGTGTAGATAAGAAAATACATACCTATTAGAAGATAATTTGTCGCATCTACACGCCAGCACCGCTCGCCATCACCACCACCGGGTCGAGTGTCTCCTGCCTCCATAACCACTTCGCGCTACTCGCCCCTCCCCCTGCTAATTGCGTTCTTACCGAGGGCCAGTAATTAACGCTTCCATACATGGCTCCCTGCTCTGTCTGTACACAATCACTGGGTTTTCAGTACCTAGCAATTTTTTCATAATCACGTGACAAAGACTAAGTACACACAGTAATGAATCGGTCACAATCTCTCACATACGTTAAAAGGGAAACTAAATAAAACCGTTTAAAAAGATGCGTTAAGCACACAGAATAGATAAAAGAGGTGTTAAGCACTAGCAACATACCTGAAAGAAATTAAGAATTAAGTTATTTTTATTTTGTTTTATTTGGAAAGTTACACATCAAGCTAACATTTATAAATATACACTACACAATATAAAGCTTTACACTATTTAATTGCTTCCACATATTACATGTACATCTCAAATGCTTTTAAGGTTACACAAAGAACGAATAAAGGGTACAATAAATTGGAGTAAATTAAGTAAACAGACTATGAATTTTATTTTATTATTGATTTAAAAAAATAAGGGAAAAAAGCTAAAAAAAGTATTAACAATTAGAGATGTCGTACTTTAGCCAAACCGAACCACCGATATTTTGACTAAATGTCACTAAAAAGTTCCGACGGAATAACGAACCGACTAACTAATGTTCCTGTTAACATCCTTTCCTAACTGGACTCTCTCTGTTACTCTGCTACTCTGTTACTCTGCTACTCTGTTACTCTGTTACTCTGCTACTCTGTTACACTGCTACTCTGCTACTTAAGTATCTTAAAATGTAACTGAATCTGTCCTGTGCTGCAAATTCGAGTGCTATTTTTTGGTTACAATGCGACTACAGAATTGAGTTACGCTCTTTTTCGCCGAGTTTAATTTAATTTCTCCAGTCCACTTTTATTTGAACTCGGGCGAAACGTAATAGTAAGGCTTATGGTATCGGCCAGCAACTACTCTATTTTCAATATAATAACCCGAGCGGAGTCCGGTCCGCGCGGTCCTCACGACTCGCTATTGTTTACTTATCTCGTGCTGCCGCCTGCCGCCTGCTGCCTCCACCTATGCATGCGGCTAGGAGCCTAATGGTATCAGATCATACTCATTTAATCAGTAGGTACATACTCCTACTTACAGAGTGCCTACATGTTATGTACTGCCTACCTTACCCACTCTTCCTAAGCTCCGCCGTACTGCTAGTAATATGTTATTTTCTCTCTCTACCAGTGTATTATTTAATTGGAACCTGCTATAACTTTGCGCTTCCACCATTTGTCGACTTGTAAAAAGGTTAATAATTTTAATTTTTCTGGTTTCTATATGTGCTGAGATATAGAAAACTATATATAAAGAAGACTTATTTCAATACCGGACCGAAACTAATCGAGCGATGGCGATTAAGTAACGTACTTATCTAAAACGATCAATAAGTAGATAGTATGATTTTAGGGCGTATGCCCCGGGCTGCCATTTTGTTTGTGAAGCTGCACCGTGAAATGTTAATGTCTTTGTTCAGATTCAGTATACAACAATTTAATTAAATTCCATAGAATCAATTCGGTACTAGTTATAAATTCGCAAGGCCTCGCCGAGGTCCAGGCCAGGTCCAGGCCAGGTCCTCACCGGCCGCCATGCCACCGAGTCCGCCGCGCGCGATCGATCCGTTCCGCAGATACCATCGTCGCTATCTAATATTTGAAGCAAGTATTTTTTAACATTCACTAATCCACTTCAATCTCATTCTTGGCCGAGGTCGTGGCTGTAATCGGCCGGTGGTTTTTTGGGGGAGCGCTAAAGAGTTTGAGATAACAAAGTAACAAACCAAAGTGGGTTCAACAACGTTTCTCCTGGCGACCGGCAGCAAGGCTTGCTATTGCAACAAAGCTGTTTTCGTTACGGTCATTATTAAATAGACATTCATTTGCAATTCAGAAAAACACAAATAAGCTAATTTGTAGACGTAGGTAACTACTACAGTTTATTTTGCATTTTCTGGCACGCAATTAAAGTACAAAAAGTCTAGGACCTCCTACAGTATCCAGAAGATCGTTTGCACGGTTTAGTTTCTTCTACCGAAGTTTAAGGTAGAAATAGTTCTATTTATCTCAACTTTTGTTTTTACCTCACCTATTTTAAATTCCTGCCTGTATTTTTAAATTTAGTTTATTCCTAAAATCAATCTAAACAGTTCAAAAATATGTTGATGTTGATGGCTGTTTTTCTATATCTGATGAATTATTTAAACAGAAAAGGTACTTTTTGTAAATTAAATCAGTTTTATTTACATTGACAGTAGCAGCTACAAAAACTTTAATAGAACTGGAAGTCCAAAAAAAGGACATTAATTTCCGAAACATTTATGCGCATTGACTGCCGCGGATCGGAAACGCTGACATCGACACCGAATGTTCTTAGCGCTCGGCGGGCGGCGGGGGAGGCCCTACACTTGCCCGTCCGAGGGGACATCGTCTCGGGCGATGCCTTCACAATTAATCCTTTGAACATGAACAAAATTAGAGCTAACAAAAACGTGTAGAAGCCATGTAGGCTTCTACACATCTTGGATCACTGAGTATCAGAGCTACAAGGAAACAGGGAGGGAATTTATACCACAAAGTATCATAACTTATCTATCTATCTTATCTTTATCTATAATCATCGATACGGTTAGAACATTTGATGTGAATTTTTCGTAGAAGTTTATGTCTAGTACATATCTCAAAGTAGCCTCATTTTAATGAGCATAATTTGATATGGATATGTGGACACAAAGTATTCCAGTATTCGCCAGTAGGGCAGCTACACCTAGTTTCCACCAGGATTCCATCGCACAATCACTGCGGACTGTGCGGCGTCCCCGCCGATCGGAGTGACCTCACCGACCCGCAGCAAAAAACCGTATTGACTCTCAAATGAGCCGAAATCGAGTGACCGCCCAGCGCTGACGGAGACGAAGAAACTCGCGAGCCCGCCGCAGGCTTTCAGGCGTTTTCCTCAATACCTGAAATCATTGCAATACGAAAAAAAAAGTTGTTTGCGAATCGTAGGAGGACACTTTTTTCGATCAAATCTGTTCTTTGGCCATTATGTACCGTTTTGATGCGATTACAGCGGTTTTTCAATTCAGTTTGTACCTAGGTTAAGGTCTCGACAGATCTTTTCAAGGTTTGTTATTTTCCATGAGAATTCAATTTTCCTTTTGCTATTATAAAATATCCACAAGCGTCCTCTTGTAATCTTGTATGTTATCATGTTATATCGCTCATGTCCGACCCTAGTGTGAGCTTCCCGCGGGCGCGGCGTGGGTGGGAATCCATTGCGCCGCCGAATTGATTCGGAACGGCCGCGATAGCGATACGGTCGCGCCGGCGGCTGCGCGGGCGCATTCGTCGCGGCACTTTGCCCTAACGGCCGAGCCGCGTCCGCTCTGGGAATACAAGATCGCGGTATTATATATTTTACAGTACTCTATACGATGCTAAGAAACGACTGCTGATATAATAACAAAGTTAATAGTGATGGGTATCACACTGGGTCAATTCCCAAGGGCGCGCGATATGAAATGTAATGTCACCCTGGTATAACTCTGAAGGATATGAGACCTCTCGAACACACATGCCATCCTCACTTGCACCGGTCGAGTGTGCCGGCCTCGTGGACCATAGTCTAGCCCCAGAGGAGAGCCGTGCCTCGCAGTGGGAAGTTCAAAGATTAAAGAGTTGCGGAGGGCACGCGGGGAGTGCCGCGGTGGGCGGGGCTCATTGTTCGCCATTACCGCGACACCCGCGACACAGCCATCGCCGCGGCGGCTCGCGGTGACGTCACGTCCGCCTCGCGCCGCCCGCCGCCCGCGCCGACCTGCGCAGGCGCCGGTGTTGAGCACGAATCTCTTAGAAAACTTTTATACATGCAGGTGGTGGGCTTTATACGAGTAACATATATTAATTGTTAAATCTCGGATAACTTAGAAACATCGTTGGTGCGTGCCGCAGGGATTTGAGCCGGACCATCTCGTGTAAGGCAGTTATAGCCACTCGACTACCACATTTGTTACGGCGATGGTATCGCGGCAGGCTAACGCCCGACATATTGGAGCGTCATACCGCGCGATATTAATGCCCGCACATTAAGCAACGTCGGGCGCACACCCATTACCATCCACACCTTTCCCTTCAACTTTGTTTCGTTTGATTGGAATTCCTGTACAGAATCAATTCGAACCATGTTTTCAATATAAATTGTAATTTTTATTACAATGTAAGGTCTACATAGCTAGGTTCCATTTAATATTCCTTCTTACCATTTTTAAAATGTAGATGTAGTTTAAAAAAATCGTTTTGGATTGGTGATTTTTCGTAATTTCAAACACCATTTCGCCACCAAATACCACATCACAACATTTATCGTAACACAAATGAAAACCTACACCTACCTGTTTCTTTCTTTTGTTATCAATTTAATTGATGTTTTTCCTAAAGTTAATAAAAAATTCTGTCCCTTTTATTTCGCTATGTAGAGTTTTAATTGTTCTAATATACTCTCAATGAAGTTTTGGAACTGTTAAATTGTAGTTGAAAATCTGTAGGCAAATGATGCATGTAGACAATAAAAGTTGTTAAAACTTATCAATTCACAGACGCACGTAACGATTAATTACTTCATTACAATCGGTGCTTAGCAGCGGCGTGTTAAGTTTTATTAGCCAGCGCTGATCGATACAGCGAAGCAATTTAGAAGCGCATGTTCAATTTGATCGTTTATAGAGCGGACGGAATGTCTCCGGTAGCGCCGCGCGCCGCCGCTGCGCCCGCGCAGGGGCGGTGCCAGAGGAATCCCAGCTCTAAGGTACAGGCATCCAGCTGATAATAGAGTGCTCGAAGCGGGTGGTTGTGACGTTCTTGGAATGCGAAGGTGGAAGTTATATGCAGTTTATTTCATAAGAATATAATTGGTGGGTGGAGTTGAATGAGCGAGTGACTGCTGCCGGAATCTCGCAAGTCGGTCGCGTCGAGTGGCAACCTCGTCTAGTGGACACTCGTCTTGCGTCGCTACACACTATGCTGGAATCCTGGTCTACATCTGAATTAAATACCAGTCAATCAATGTCTAAGTTCTTCAATCTCAATCCAACCGAACTATTACCGCATGTCAGATTGATATGAAGGAACGTGCACTGTGCCATTGTGACTGTGACCGGTTGAAACGGCACCATCCTTTCTTGGCTGCCCAGAATACCGGGTGTTCGGTAAAATACAAGTCAGTCCAATGGATTCTGAACGCGCATCTTACGTCACCAGCTGATGTGATGACACTGCAGGGTAACTAACTAGACTATCGAGAACTGGGGCCTGGGAGGGGAAGGGGGCAGGGGGCATGGGGCAGGGGGCAGGGGCGGTGGGGCAGTAATCGGCGGTTCATTACCGAGCGCGGGCTTGTCGCGCTAAATTGGCGCGGCTCCCGTCTTGCGGCGCGCAACTGTGAGATACGCGGCTGCACGCCGCCATCTTACTGGCATACGTTTCTCTACTCCAACTGCCGCACGGAAGGTCGAGTTTCCAACGGGCGAGCAGACGTCGGGTGCTCGCGCCCTCGCCAGGACCGGATCAAGCAGATTACGCTCAAGGAGGACGTCAGCTCTCCCGCGCAGTCATCGCAAATCATCGTCATTATCGTCGTGTATTCTGTTACCGGTGGCCTCGGCGAGGCCTCTTATCTCGACCGCTATCGGTATGATTGCCTGTGAAGGATGCAATTTATTACAAAAATCGCACAAAAACAAAGTCGCCCGGCCGCGCCCGCCATTAGCCGACGGCTCGCAACAATTACGTTTGATTTTTACGGCGCTGCCTGTGCAGGATGACAGTTGACGAGAGATCTCCGTACGCGCCGTCGCGTCGCGTCCGCGTCGCACGGCGGAGGCTGCGCGTCTCCCATGGCACCGAACTAGTTCTGCAGGATCATAGTTATTTACGTTCTGTCCTATTTGCTAACCATCGCTCGGTAATTAACCGCAATTACTGTAGAATATCGAAAGTATAAAACGCTTTTGACCGTACAAGGGAATGGGACAGCTCGGGTAATTAATGTAATGACATCAAAAAATTTAATTACATGCAAATTGTATGTTTCTCTCGCCCGCAGCAGCGCGCAGTCTGCCAACCCGCGCCGTCTCGCCCAGCGTAAAAACCCGCCTCACCATATAACAGAAGTCCAATCGCTCACCACCTTGCCTAGAATTCGAAAAGTATACATTGTTTTTTATATGACTCAATTAGTAGCGAGCGAGCATTGCGCGAATTCTATCTGTAAAGTATGTATACACAAAACTATGGTTGCAAGTTTGTTTGGACTGTCGTAAACGGAGCAATGTGTTTCCTGTATTGATACTTATGGGCTGGAGCGTGACATATGCTTGTTTTTGTCTCGAGAAATGTAGTGTGGAATACATTTAGAGGTCTTTAGTGGATGAGTCGGGTGTAGGCTCGCTCGGCCTGTCGCTGAGTCGAGCGTAGCCGACATCTGCAGGTGCGAGCGGTGGGCGTCGAGCGGCGAGCGGCGCAGGCTGTCGGCTTACAGCATACATCACTCTGGCCTGTCGGTTGGCTACCACACGGTACCACGCGGCGGACGTAGCGGCGGACGTAGCGGCGGACTTAGCGGGTTGTGCAGCATCCACAGAACGTATTTATCTAATCACCAACATGTATTCGGTTCCATACGGTACATCACATGTGTTCATAGCCGAAGCGTTCTTATTCGTTCTTTCAACGGCTCGCGTCGATTGTGATCTACTAAACATAAACTAAACTTTTTTTTTGGGAAATAAGGAAGTCCCATGAAGTCGTCGGTACCAGTTGTATTTTAATTTTCCAGAGATACGAGTCTCCCATGATACGCTACACTTGTCTGCAGGTCTTTTATTTATCTCCGATTATTAAATTTTGCGATGCAAACCTAATGGTATAATGTCGTTAAAGTATTGAATTCCGAATGGGTGTTCGCATGACGGGAGGTTCAATATAATTTTTTTATATTGTATGTTCTGCTCATACTTTATTGAAATAACACGAAGCGTGTGGTGAAGTAATCAAAATAAAATCAAAAAGTCATAATCTACACAAAACATTAGCATTTGCAACAATTACCTATAAGCCAACGAATAGCTTCTAGCTGTTTAAGGCGATATTTAATTCGAGATTAAATACCGCGCGGAAACATTTATATGAAAATAGTTATTGTGTGGAGTCAGGGCACTGCATGCTTACGTTTTTACCGATACGTTTGCGCATTCATTTGGAACGGGAACTCTACATCTGCTCTACATTAAAACAAACTGTTATAATATTTATAAGCTATAGCCCACGCGTCCCACTGTTGGGCTCGGGCCTCTCCCACACAACTGACGGCTTGCGGCACATTCCACCACGCTGCTTCGATACGAATCACTGGCCATACCAGTGTCGAATGTTCTCGAGCCACCTGAAGATCTTCGACGAGGTTTGTGCGGTTGTTTTACAGTTGAAAGCACCCGGGAGTAACCGACCTGCCCTCGGAAGCACGTAGGTGCTCATGAAATTTTGCCACTAGCGGTCACTCGTCTTATCCAAATACCGACCGCGCCTGACGTTGCTTAACTGGGCCGATCACGCACGATCGACGCGAGGAACAGATCTTTTATTTTTATCAGCCTATATATGACCTATTCAGATTCACATGACTAAGGTTAAACTCTACTGTGGTGTGGGCGGTTATCGTTGCAGAGTAACATTAGTCTATTCCGTAGGAACGATTGCCGCAAACTAGGCCACGAAACTACTATTGATTGACAATTGGTTGAATTATAAACACATCGAGCTGACGAGCGGAGGCTGCGGCTGAGATGTGTCTCGACCAGTCGCTTGACAAATTGCGAACTGGCCGGCAATGACCTGGAACTGGCAAAATTGTTGAAATGCCTCAAACACTACATGCGGTTAAAAATCTTGAATGAATTTTGACATTTTATCGTAACAGTAGTTTTTAATAATGTATTCAGGATACATACGTTTAGGTAGTTACACATACATTAGGTTATATCCCTTGGAATTGCGGTTTCTTCTAAAAGGCTCTCCTCGTAGACCGGCTATAAACTGGCGCCGCTATCTCCGTGTCCTCGGGGGCTCGCGACCACTCCAGGTATCTTATTAGGTATCGCATGTCAGGTAAACCTGGAGCTTTATGAAAAGTATGATTTTAAAAAAAAGTTTTATAAAAGTAACTTTTTTATAATAACGTGAAATTTAGGCCATTTTTAGCACTGTAAGTAATAACAAAAAAATTATAACAGGACATTCAATTTAGCCATGAGAAGTCTGATGGTAGTCATAATACCACCATACAATGCGGAGATTGTTTTAACGTTTACGTTACGTTTTATCCTGATTTCAGCAAACGGCGTGACGTAAGAATGAGGTGTCGATTTAAAACAGAGCTGAGGTAGGTACCACTGGACGTTGCACGTTGCATAGGCCCTTGTGCCGTCGTGGTCGAGACGGTCCTTTATATTTTTAGTCCCGGAGCGGCGCGCCCGGGGCTTCGCACGGCTATTACGCCATTACAATAGTATATTTCGCTACAAGTGCGGAAAGCCTGTCATTGCAAAGAGTTCCGACAAATGTCTACCCGAGCCGAAGGCGAGGGTTGACAGTCGGAACAAGTTGCAATGACGGTTCCGCACGTGTACTGAACAACTATTTTTAATACAGTTGCGAAAAAATTAAGCAATTTGATAAAATAATAAAAACACAAACTAAACTCGCAGCGAACATTTTTGGAAAATGGCGCCAACCGTAAAAGAATACAGAGTATTGAAGAGATTTTTTTTTGTTTTCTTCACCCATTCTGGGTAGGTAAAGGGAACTATGCCCATACAGCCAAGTCTTCAGTAGAATTTTTTTATTGACATGAAATTTAATGAGATGAAATGAAATGAAACCTAACCTAATTCATTGAATCAAATCATTAAATCTGATATTGAAACAAATTAGTAGCTTCTTTTTAGAAATATTTGCATGAAACATAAAAACTTCTATGAATTTTTTTTTTCGTGGTTGGTTTTTTCTTTTTAATAGACATTATTTTGACAGTTGGGAAAGAGAACGCACGAGTTCGGAAAAGGTAAAGAAAAAGCACGAGTGTGTAATAGCTCACTTCCCGAACGCTAAACGTCCCTGTAATATGCCACTTTTTGAGCAACTGTATTAAAAAATAATATCCGCAACTCTTTGTTTTGCGGCCGCTGTTCATTATTTATGGTCTTAATTACCGGCGCGGGGCCGCGCGACCGCTTCAATAGGTCGCTGTTGATTGCGGGTGCGCAGCGGAGAAAGAATTTTAAAATCGGTAATTGGGAGGTAAGTCTGCCAGTAGCTCAATGCAAATCGATTGAAATGCAAATTTATTAGTTAAAAAAAAGCGACTAGGAGAGTGT
Organism: Carterocephalus palaemon; assembly: GCA_944567765.1. Taxonomy (NCBI): domain Eukaryota; kingdom Metazoa; phylum Arthropoda; class Insecta; order Lepidoptera; family Hesperiidae; genus Carterocephalus; species Carterocephalus palaemon. The sequence goes on from OX155643.1 coordinate 14,847,414, forward strand.
TAAATTATTTCTAATAATTATTTCTAGAACTATGTATCGATGTATTGTGTAATGTGGCAATAGACATTAACATTCCAAGAAATATAGGCACTATTATGAAACTAGGTACCATTGAATTGTTGTTGAACGAGCTCAACAACATCAACACGACAACAGACGTACTTACTGTTGCTGCATAATGAGTACTGATGTTGTCATGTAAGATACCTAGGTGGCACTGAATGTTTTTAGAACTGGCCAGTTAGAAACATTGCCAATCAAAACTTTTAAATTTCGATTATAGAACTCTTTGGTTACCTAGTGTCTAGTGTGATAATTATATTGAATTCATTTGTCATTTGTTTTTGTGAATTGGCGGCAAATCCAAGTCTTGTTACACCTCAAAATAATTTAACGCGAGAAAATTTCGGGCAATGATTTATTACGACTTTCATTGTGGTCTTAATCAACAAAAAAGCTATTATAGACTTCGATTTTTTTAATGAGTTTATGGGTAGGCGTAGCAATCTCAGTGATGATCTGCGTGAGCGACGTCCATTCGTCGCAGTTACAAGAACTACCAGTATTAGTAGAAACTTCAGACGTTCAAGGCATATTCCCCACGTTTTGTCCTTAAAAATATGAACGGGAAACGTACTCGAAGGCGATAGGATCTCGGCGTGGTTATTTCTGCACAAAAACTGTGGTTGCCGGCTCGCGCGGCGCGTGGGTCGCTGATGCGGCCATGCGCATGCGCGGGGCGTGCGCCTGCGCCGGACAGCTGGCGCCGAGCCGCGCCAGGGGCGCTGCCGTCGCCACCGACACAAAATGATTATCTTACCTTCAGGAAGTTCTTCTCTTCACCTTACGATTAAAGAACAATTTCAACACTTCAATCTTCATAGCATATAACTTGCCAAGCATCCAGCGATACTTCAAAAATATGTATTACCAAAAATATTTCCGTCGCTCAACAGCTTCGCCGATCGGTTTTGGCGAGCGATAGAGAGCTGTAGCACGAACTGATTTCGCTGCGACCCATAGACGTCCCATTGCTGGGCACGGGTCTCCCCCACAGACACAGCTGCGGGATGTCTAGAGCATACTCCACCACGCTGCTCCAGTGCGGATTGGTGGAGGCGAACTGACTTCACCTCCGTAAAATTGAGAAAATCAACAATTCGTAGACCCCTCCTTCCTACTCGAAATCTGGATTGATTTCATTATCCCGTTTGCTAAGCACCCCCTTGAACACCTAACCAAAAGAAATGCAGGTATTATTTAAAAAGACCATCAAAAAACGGTGATCGATGTCACCAGCTGTTCCCGCAGCTGAAGCAGTGGTGGTGCTAGCCTATGCCCTGGCTAGACTATAGGGGCACTACTTTCTACGACTCTACATGCGATCCCAAGCAAGCTGTGGATTAAACCAACATTACTGAGCACTTGTATCGCTCACCAGTTTGAATCAGATGGGTATATGCAGACGCACGCATGAATAGCTGAAGTACAGTTAGGAGCGTACGTTCGGAAACTTTGAATTTGGAGATTGCATCTCGGGTAGCAGTCGCCACTGTCGCCACTGTCGCCACTGTCGCCAGTCGGCGGTTGGCGGTCGCCAGCGGGCGGAGCGCGGTCACGTAGCGGCGGGCATCCTGGTCGCGTCGCCGGCGCAGGCGGAATCACAATCGACGCTCGCGGTAATAACTCGTCGAAACCGCGCCGCGGAATCGACAAGTAGGCGCGGGCGTGCGCTGAGAGTCCTTCGTCCCGCTCGCCCGAACCACCCGAAGGCCGGCCGCCGAGGTGCCGCAATATGACCACACCGGGGCGTGGTGGCCGAACCGCGAGCCCCGGGTTCGAATCCCGGTCAACACAAATACTTATTTTGCACATAAATGTTTGTACGTCTTGCATGTTAAATTGTGATGTTTTCTGTGTACTTCCTACCGCGGGGGTAAGAATGTCTAACGTTTAATTATTCAGTTCCTGAACTTTTCTCATTGCGCTATAATGTTGGAAAGTATGTTACACTTCTCTAGAGGCGATTATTTTAGACCTCAAGGGTAGCAAGTACTGTACTGACTGGGAACGAGACTCTTACTAACAATAAGATATTAACGGAACTTACTACCACCAAATGATAAACACTACTACTAATGTCACCACAGTCCTTTTTCTACAGCTCGTTAGCTGACCAACCTACGAGTATGTTCTCAACACCCTCTGCTAACAACTAACCATCCCAGACTCTGGTCGGGTCTAGTTCAAATCTGTCATATTTGTCAAGCGAGGCAGCGGATGGAGCACGTTCGTTTGCTATCTTATATTCATTAAACAGGCAAAAAGGGCCGTTCTACCAGCCTACTGCTGTAAGATAATTAGCTTGAAATCTATAAATAAAACTTAGCAATGCACCGGTGACCATCGATTGCACCGACGTCTGTCTGCACCCTCTTTTTGTATATTCAAGTTCAATCCTTACTTACTCGTACTTGCTCAGCAATCTGGTTGGGAGATGGTTATCTCTTTTGAATTTTGGTTATTAACGACCCATGTGGTGACGTTGTTCGCATCAGAACGTGGCTGTTCACTTCGCTCTCTGATTAAATACGAATGGAATATGGGCATCCATCCCAAATCTAGGCATTATACGAAGAGACTCGCATCCGAGCCTTTCGCCCAGTGATGAAGTACAGCGAAGTACGCAAAAAGTTTAATGTTTCTGTCGACAAATGGCTAGACCTGTAAATGGTCACTTTCAATGGCCGCCTCATTACACGGTCCCGCGCTGGCCCAGCCGGTGAGCGAGGCTTGAGGCCATATGTTTTCCAACAAAAACTGAACGAGAGTAGGCAAGATAGGGCGCATCAGATATTCATGCGATTCATGAAAACGTTACGCCAGCGCCGGCATTATTCAGATGCGATCGCGCGTCAATCATCGCTCACCTCGGACCCTGAATCCATCACCCGCCGCGGCTCCTGCGACCCACAACCGACCCTGTCTCCTGGCGATAGAGTTCCATTTTGCTGCGCGCAGATTCAAGATTTTTTCGGTGGCCAAGTGTCCGAGGCGCGCGAAGACAACAACATTTAATAGGTCCATAGTAATGAGCGCGGGTGCGACTCTCTCGGCATGTATTTATTCAAATTTATTACAATTGCCACTAAATAAACGCATGTTCACACTTAACTATTCAACCGTGTTTTTATATAATCCAAATAAAAATAAATCACCTATTTTTTGTTTACGATCTCACGTCGACAGCGGCAGCGGGCTCGTTTACAGAAATAAAATTTTATAGTTTGACCCGTGCCTTCGCGGTGCATACATTGGTGCTATAGGATCTCATTGATTTCTCAAAATCAGTCTCTTATTTAAATTGCAGATATTATGCAGTTTGACTGACGATAAGTAACATTCGTGAAAGTTCTTACAGAAAAAAATTTCAGCAAAGAACCCAACATTAAGTAAATACACAATTTATTAATAGCATAAGTAATAACGACGACACAAGAAACCACAGCTAGTGGCTAGTGGGCAGCGTGAGCAGCGTGGGCAGCGTGGGCAGCGTGGGCACAGCCTCCTGTGGAGTGCACTATAGAGGTCCATACCAGACAAAACATTTTGCTTTTTCGGTTTCTTGTCGAAACATTACACACCTACACCTATCCGTACATTGTATACATAACTTACTCGTTGTAAACGTGCTAAAGCGAGGCGGAATCACTCAGCTGAGTGTTAATGAAGAGTTAAAATTCGAGAAGACGAAGAGTAGTAAGTCACGAAGCCAGTTTCATAGAACTGTAGCTTCTCTGACACGATTGAAACATAATGATCATGCGCTTAGGCACTTAGGCACGCTTAGCGATGTATCGCGGCTCGGCGCGCTAAATAATTCATCAATTTGCGTCCATCGCTGGGAGTCGTCGAGATTGTTTTTGCGCCCGACTGCCGCCGCGCTCCGGCACAATGCGATGCTGGCCAGGCCGAGGGCGCGAGGGCCAGGTGACGCAAAAACAGAGCGTTTTGATGCCATTGTGAGGCGCAGGTCGAGCCGAGACACATGTTTCGGAGATGTTGTATTGTTATTGAATTTTCAGGATTCAATAACTGCTGCTCGTCGAGTACAATTTGTACAAATATAACTTATCGAGGATAAGATAAATATTATCACTTAGTAACGGCGTGGAAGCGCAGATATCTGTCATCGAAACATTGAAAGCTATTTTTTTTAACATATCGGTCAATAAAATGCTCAACAACATAAATCGTTGTAATTTTGATTCTACCTACATCGTTTTTGACTTACTTTCTAGCTTACATAAAGTAAGAAGTCATACGACGTGCTAGTTTCGCCGCGGCGCGGGAGGCACGCAGCGGTTTCCCAAGGCTCTGCGCAGGCGCAGGGAAGCCACGTCCGCGCGCGCCGGGCACGACATACCGCTCTTGATACTTAACGTTATTAAATTAACAGATTTTGTGCTTACAAATCCCGCTTTCCGATGTAGCTCGCAGACTGGATTTCTGGCTGGTAGCAATAGTCGACTTGTTACATGCGACCTAATAAACTACCTGCCTACCCTTTCAGGAAAATACAAATGTGATATTACGTTATAATGGTAGTGTACTCATTTTATAGCGATGTTCGTGTGTTCAGAGCACCCATACCTTAGCATCGCATACGCTGGCAGACTACACACTTCTTCAAGTTCATTCTTGAAATTTCTCAAGGATATGTAAGTTCGCGATATTAAAATACCTTTTGCGAGTCTTTCACGCCAAACTTAAAAATTACTCACCACTTTTATCCTGCTGTAATGTTAGCTGTATATAATGAATTTAATATGTAATCTATATTTATAAAAGGAGAAGCTAACTGACTGACTGACTGACTAACTGACTGAATGACTAACATATCAACGCAGGGCCTAAACTATAAGGGTTAGAAACATGAAATTTTGCACAGGGGTTCCTTTTATAACGTAGGGGAGCACTAAGAAAGGATTTTTGTAAATTCACCCCCTAAGGGAGTGCAAAGTTAGTATGAAACTTTGCCGATTTTGAAGTCAAGTGGGCAACCCGAATATTATGTAAAAGTATCAAGACGAGTCAGTCCGTGTTGAACGCGACGCGGGCGCGTGACGAGCCGACGTGTCCCGGAGACCGCGCCGCGCAGGGGCACTGGAGACCGACGGGGCCAGAACTTCTTACCCAATAATGCTAAAATAATTAAAAACCACAAAAAAATATTAAAAGAAAGCAATGTAACAAGCAAGTAGCAATAGTCTTGCTTTTCTAAGCACCATGTAGTTACTTAATTATCTTTTATAGCTGCGACCCATAGACGTCCCACTGCTGGGCACGGGTCTCCCCCACAGACGCAGCTGCGGGAGGTCTAGAGCATACTCCACCACGCTGCTCCAATGCGGATTGTGGAGGGGTTAGTGGTCAACCCAGTGTCGAATATTCTCATGCCACCCGAAGGTCTTCAACAATGCTTAACGACTGTTTCCAGCATTGAAAACAACCGGGACCGACGGCTTTACGTGCCCTCCGAAGCACGGAGCGTCCATGAAATTTTTGCCACTAGCGGTGACCCATCCACAAACCGACCGCACCCGTCGTTGCTCAACTCTTTCGATCACATTGAATCGACGCGAGCCATTGGGCTGTGGATGCTACACTATCTTTTACCTACAATTAAAAACAAAATTACCTACATTAAATCGATATTAACTCTACATAAACGCTTGTCGTTCAGTATGTTAATTAACTAAATTAGCATTTCGTATTCGTTGACTGATAAACTCGCTAAACATCGAACCCATATCGCCCGCACAAAAACATCGTCGCCGGGAATGCGCCCCCGCGGGAGCGATGCACTCGCGCGGAGAAAAACTCTATCAATCCAGAAGACGCGAGTAATGGACTGCACTCCGAAATTTGGTAATTTCTTGTTCGCTCATTGTCTTCACAATGATGGCGGATAACACAGAAGTTGCACTACCTAAAATGTAACCAAGTTATTTTTCTTGCGGTATGGACTTATTGCGAAATGGGTTCACTATGTAAGTCAGTCGCTTGTATTGAGAGACAAACGCCAACAGTTTGTCGAGTTCCTACGCCTTGGCAAACGTAAGATGCATGTCAAGTATCATAAATATTGAAGTACGAGTTGGGTACGAGTCACCCGCCAGTCGGTCACCCGCCAGTGCCTAGATCCCCACAACTGGAACCACAGAGGTTGGCTAAAGGTTACGCAAGTGGTGCATTATACCACACGCATCCAGGAATGACTCCGACCGTTATGTACGTCGCTGAGCTTCTGTCAGGCAGCGCGCTCGGCGGGGGACAAAAAATGTGGCTCGTATGCAGCGTGGGACGTGACGTCACGTCAGGCCTGCTTCCGGCCGCGGCGAGATAAGGGCACGCGGCAGGAAGCGACGGCTTTACGGCCGCCGTGCCGAGGCCTTGTGGGAATCGTGCGGAGACGTCGCTCGGTACGACAAACACTGCTCGGCGCGGCTGCTCTGGAACGTGTTCTGAACGTGCTCAGAAAGACGATTGTCAAACATTTCAGGCAGCCCTAACGAGCTACAATATCAAGTATTCGTTCTCAAAACCATAAGCTTTAAAATTGTCTGAGTGACAACTAATTATTATAGATTAGACATAGATAGAGTAATAATATTAGACCCAGAAAATTGACACCCCTTTACGTGAACTCGTTGCATTCTATTGACTAAATACGATGTAACCAGCCTGAGAGAATACTTTTGTAACGCAATGTTCTGTCATCAATGTTAAGTAACAGATAAATAGGGCAGATCAGGGATGGGGCAGCACCTCCCAAGCAGAGCCCAAATGAAGGGCACCGCGCTAAGAGGACTCCGGTTGCGTTCCATTGGAGATCCCGGAGTCCTCCACATAGCGCCGAGGAAGGCGACCGGGGGGGTTTTAGTGCGGTAAAAATCCCACATAACCCTGTGTTGCTCTCACGGCACCGGGTACCTTTTGAAGGTTTCCCCCTCGACAAAAAAAAAAAAAGTAACAGATAAATGAACCAGTTCACACTGTCCACATATCCTCGCTGAAAACAAACAAGATGTAGAAAGAACTACTACTACATGCAACTGGTAGGATCATGGCCATAAAAAAGCGCTATAAAGGCAGTGGCATTAATATGTATTGCTGCTTCTAAATAACCCTTAAACAAGCTGTAGCCGCGCCGGACACCACAATGCGCCGGCGCTCGCCCGGAATTGAGATTTGCATATAATTCTTACGAAGACAGCGCGCGGCTCCCGCCGACCGCAACACTAATTAGACAATTGGCCCGGCGGCCGCCACGCCACTCGCGCCGCTCGCCCGCCCGCCGTAAGACGGGATTCGCGGGGCAGGAGAAGACATCGACTGATTTGCATCGTAACGTATGCTAAGCGGGTGCGACCGCGACAATTAGGCGAGGGATGTGCGGTCGCGGTGGTGGCGGCGGTGGCGGCGGTCGGGCCGTCACGCCGAGCGGCGAGCGGCAATTAGTGCGCGGCACGTCCGGCGCCTCACGACCGCATCTCGCATGCCGGCGGCCCGCAGCGGCCGCGCGGCGCATGCTAAGGGAGGGAACCGCGGACGGAGCCCTACTAGGTAATTTTTAATGATACGTGGGTGCGAGCGAGTTTCGGTATCGTTCGGAGCGAAATTTCCGATTCCGACCACGTTATTAATAAGGAGAGCCGCTCGTGATCGCCTCCCCCTCCTCCCCCTCCTCCGCCGCGGACAAAATAGTCGAAAAAGGTAAGCGCGCGGTCGTGACGGGAATGTCGCCGAACCTACGTATTTTAGGGCGCACTCATTGTATTTTAAACCGCCATTGTTTCGGATTTCGCGCCTGCACAGAATGCGCTGCGCCCGCGCACCGCGAGGGGCGCACATCGTCCGTCAAACGATATCGACCTAAAAAATGTCTTTTACCGTTCGTAGCTCGGCTCCTCAGTCGTCGCTTCTCGGGAGAGCGTCGGAATACTCGATGCGGGTGCAGGGCTCGCCAGCACGGCAGCACGGCAGCACGAGCAGCACGAGCAGCCAGCACGAGCAGCGTACGTGCGGGCGCGGGCGGAGGCTCTCCCACGGTCCGCGATTGATTAACGGTGCGGTTCGCGCTAACCGGCGGCGACGTGAGAATTCGCTACGAGCTAATATGCGCCATGCGCGCGCATTCGGGCCGCGGCGCCGGGTGACCGCGCGCGGGCGACACATGCATGCCGATGTGCTCATCACACATCTGAACCATTTGCTAACGATATCTTCTTGAGCCGCCCGCTGCGTGCGCGCCGCTGGGGCACCTTCAGTAAACCTCGATGATTCCACATGTACTTACGAGTACCTACCTATGTGAAAACTCAACTCAAGTACTAAACCTCCATCTGATTTATGATCGGGAGTACCAATTGCTACCACACGCATCGATGACTTCTGACTTATGTTTTTAAGTAATGAATAGTGTATGAAATCTGCAAATCTGCATATGGCTAAATAGGGTGCTAAGAGAGTATTAAGAGAATCTCAACAATGAACGAATAAAAAAAACTAATGGTTGTCTGTAAAGTCGGTATACGGACGATAATTTTACGTGATAACGTCATAAGAAAACATCTTTCCACTTCACTTTATAAATCGGACGCATCGGCCGATGCGCGATGGAGTCGGTGGTCGGAAAACAATGACGCAAGACTCCACTATCCTTTTTGGAGTCACAAGTAGGAACGCAACATTTATTTACACTAATCTTTCAAAGTTTCTCACAATCTATACTTATTGCGAGATTGAACAACAAAACATTACACAGAATTTAGTTGATTTCATTACGTTGAACAATAGCGCCGGTGTCATTTCCATGTACTACTATAATTCGCTGCGACCCATAGACGTCCCACTGCTGGGCACGGGTCTCCCCCACAGACGCAGCTGCGGGAGGTCTAGAGCATACTCCACCACGCTGCTCCAATGCGGATTGGTGGAGGAGTTAGTGGCCAACCCAGTGTCGAATGTTCTCAAGCCACCCGAAGGTCTTCGACAAGGCTTTACGACTGTTTCCAACATTGAAAACAACCGGGACCGACGGCTTTACGTGCCCTCCGAAGCACGGTAGCGTCCATGAAATTTTTGCCACTAGCGGTCACCCATCCACAAATCGACCGGGCCCGTCGTTGCTTAACTCTTTCGATCACATTGAATCGAACCGAGCCATTGGGCTATGGACGCTACATAATTAGTGCAACCCATTATTCGCTCTATTGCTATGTGTCATAGACTAAAATTTAATGAAGTACTTAAAGTCCACTAATTTGATGGAGTGGAAGAGAGATGGATGCGTGCTTTTCCCGCGCTCTCGCTTGCACACGGAACGCTAGGCGTACTCTCAGCATGAGTTACACTTTTTCGTACGTGTAGGCGTTCAAAAATCAATTTATAAGACGTTATTACGTCAAAAATTGTGATGAGTTGAATGATGGATAGGTAATTATCGCGCGTCGCCACGACGAGGGTAGCCGGTGCGGTCCCCAGTTCCCGGCGACTATCCCGGCGGCATGCGGCGACTATCCCGGCGGCTATCGCGGCGGCATCGCGCGCGCGTCGCGGCGCCGCGCTGTCACCGCAGGCGATTGCCATCAGCCTGAGATAGCGCCTGGAGATGTGCGCCATCGCTGACGCTTCTTCCAGTGACAAATAGGATTCATTTTATGTCACTATTTAACAATCCTTAGTTGCACATTTGCAGATGCCATTGCCAACTGCCAAACCAAACACTGCAGCTGTGATTTAGAAATTCATCATACTTGAGAGTTCCGTGATCAAATCCCAGGCAGTTGTGCGTATGTTGGAAAATCTTGAGGAAACATTAAAACATTTAATCTAACGACTACGTTATTACAAAATAACTCATTAACACGCACAACGTACAATCATGTAGATATATATAGTATTCCAGTTGTATTCAACCCTGTCGTGTGCAGTATCTTCCACACTCGATAAAAACAAGCCACGTACCTATTTATAGTTCTCGATCGCCAGTTGCCAGCTCAATGTCATAACCCCTATAAATATTCAGTGTGTGTGTCGGTTAGATAATAATAATAATATTTTTTATTCAATGCAAGTCTGACCATTTTTCTCGATGCATTAAAATATCGTTACGGACGGCGGCGGCGACGGCGCGTCTGGGTTTCAGATTTAAATAGATAGGTGCCGGAGAGCGGAGAGGCAGAGAGGCAGAGGCAGGGAGGCAGGGAGGCAGGGAGCTGTGAAACAGACAGACTGATCCTTGAATTTCCATGCAAGTGGATTCGTTAATAGATGCATAAACATGTCTAAACACTCGCAGCCGCCGCCGCCGAGCGCTGAGCCGCTCTCCACAGACGTGTGACGAAATGGGTAATATTTTAACATGTCCTTTACAAATTCCCCTCATCGCTTGCATACTACATTCATTGCCTGCCTCAGTCACCGGGCTCTCACGCACGAAGTAAGGTTTGGTCAATACACTACTTGTACCTTTAAATAAGACTACTGTAAATAACACTACTTCTGTGAGAGCAAATAAATAATAAAATGGCTGTCTACATAATTTACCTGTATATTATGTAGATAAAGCAGATACCTAATTGGTACCCGGGTTAGTTAGTGTCTAGTGATGTCAAGGTTGTAGTTTAATTTGTTAACAGTTGAATTGCTCCTTGTTATGCTCCTTAGGTACTTTACGAGAATTGATACCGGAACATTTTTTTCTTTAGATGAAACTCGTGATATTCCAGTACCTCGTTGTCTCGTTGTCTGGTGGAGCCTGTCGGCGAGTCTCCAGCAGGCTGCGTCGCTATCGTCGTATCAGATCTGACAACATCGCTGACGCATGTTATTCATTTAGCGCTTCTCACTTACACGTTCACGAGATACGAGTACAAGTGAATCCGCGGTCATATGAAGAGCTTCACTCTTTACTGTGGCCGCAAGCTGAACATGAGAAAAATGTTAATTTAAGAATATTTACACGTCTTAATTTCTACTCGCAGCCGGTTTGGGCTAGGAGCGGGTCGTGCGCATTTCGGCGATATCAACTTTTTTGGTAACTATTTTTATTCCATCGATCGTGTCATTTACTATCTTCTTCGTCTTCTTCGTTCTTCATCTTCGTGTCATTTATCTATGGGAAAAACATGTCGATATCCTGCTTTCCATGTAAAGGAACATCATTTCAATGATTTCAGTTTTACCTTTTTTTGATTTGGTATTTCATTACAAAAATATTAACTGCCAAAATTGGAACCGATAGGTATCACCCATTTGTTTTGGCGGAAATCAAAACAATTCTGATACGAAATTAAAAAAAATGCCTCATTATGTTTGGCTGTTTTTTGTCAATTTGTACTAAAAAAATTACCCAAATTTTGTATCCTAGTAGATGCGGCGCCGTCATCGAGGGCGCTGCGGTCGGCGCCAACATTCCCAGCGGCCATAAAGACAACGGTGCGTCGAGATGCGCGCGCGCACGAACGGCCTTCTAGGACCACCGCTCACTGCACCTCCTTCTGCTTCTTGCCTTCACCACACACACCACTGCTGGTCAAAGGATCAAGCAGACAGGGCAGGCTGTATAATTATACTCACTTATTTATATAAGACCATTGGAACAATCAATAATCAATAAATAATCTGAATCTGAATTAAGCAACTGGCTGTGGCGGTCTTTCGCAAAATGGTTTCAATTGCAATTATTTTTACCGCGTATCTAGGTAGGTACTCGTTAATTGTGGAATGATCTTCCATTTCTCTTCCTTTATTTTCTCGCATATGAAATTAAGTTCCACCTGATACTATTCAAGAGAAGATACAAATTCAAATTATTGCATTTTTTCTTTTTAACATACTTATTAAAATTATTCGTTCAGTGGAAGTTCCTCTTTAAAACATGCGCAGTCGCGGAGCTAAGTGAACACAAAAAACAGATAAAAATCATGTATGTTTGTGTAGTTAGCATAAATCACGGCTAGATAAGCCGCGGCGGGCTTCCCGCACTCGCCGGATTTGTATGCGCGAGCGATCGCTAAACGACTGAGGTCACCGGCGCAGTGGCGGCGCTGGTGGCGCTTAAAGCAGCGTGAGCATCGTGTCATACACGGCTGGCGAGACGCTGGCCACTGTCGGCCAGCAGGCACTGTTCGTTCTTACTAATGTATAAATAGGAAAGTGTGTTTGTTGGTTTCTCAGTGTGTCCTTCTTCTCCGCCACAACGAAGCGATGTTGTGCATAATAGTGTCGGGCCACGTTTTCCGTGGAAATGGACAAAAACCTGTAATAACCATTCGATTTTTAATCGATAATTAACTACCAATCGATTTTTATTTTGATTGATGGCTATCTCGAATTACGATCAGCCGGACTGCGGGTGAAGCTTGATATTGATAAGTAGTAATCTTTGGTTGAGTTTGCCGTTGGTAAAGTTATAGGTACTTATGATATTATAAAACATCCTTTAATGGTAGAGGTCATTCTGCACGGAAAACGACTTGACGCTGGTGAAGCCGCGGGGAAAGCGGGTAGAGCTGAAATAAAACTAAAATTTTTACCACCGTTGACTGAATGATGTATAAACAGTTACTTTAGGCCCAACAGATACAGTCGGAGTGATGCCGCGGATAAGGCCACCCAGCTGAACACCCGTGGTCTATTGCTACATTATATCGTTTCGTTCCAAGTAGACCCCGATATCGCCATCTGGCCATCTATTTGATCACTAGGTTTGTTTGATTTCTGCAAGCGCTCTACTTGTGATCTGATGTGAAATTATGTCAGACTAGCTTTTACCCGCGGCTCCGCCCGCGTGGGAAAAGGGAATTAACAATGCCATCTGTTAACAACATCCGGAACTAAATATCTAGCAAATAACAAAACATCGATATCTTCCCATGGGGATGTTTTACCGCGGTAAAAAGTAGCCTACGTCACTCTCCACCCTCCTCACTATCTCCACACACAAAAACCATACCATATAATAGCTTCGTTGCGACGTGAAAGCCGGACAAACAAACAAACAAACAAACACACTTTCACATTTATAATATTAGTATGGAAGTATGGATATGGATTTCAAATAAGCAGCATTGGAACATAAGCAGTAGGTATTTGCTAAAATAAAATAGTTCCTACGTTCCTACTTATAACACCAATTCTCGACTTCTATACAATATTTCTCCGTAGCTATCCAGGCACGGTTCACACGTCGTCCTCCACTTTGTTGTAACAAACCTTTGAACCGAGCTGCCCACAAAGGGCTCGAGCCGAATGGGGCGAGCGAGCGGGCAACGACCCTCCGGAACGAATGCTCGGAGTCAATGTAAAATGTGTCAGCGCGCTCGGGGCCTATTAAAATGTTAGTCGAAGCCTTTTGTCAATAACATCTTCAGTCATTACGTGAGGCCTTCTGTACGTGACACGTACCACGGTGCTGCCTCCGAAACGGCCCAAGTCTCCCGCGCGGCGCGCGCCTTACGCCGTTCTTCGCCGCTGCTGTTGTTGCTTGAGACACAATGGCCGGAGACAACCTGCCAGGGTTGCCACTTTGGTCCAAAGTTGTTCAAAAATGTTTCAATTTATAAAACCTATTAACCTTACCGTTACTTATTTAAAACAGTACTATTCGATTGAGCAAGCTTTTTCTTGAAACAGTTTTCAACACAATTGACAAAGCCCACTGTAGAGTCGACGACTATTTCAAGAATCATACTTTTAACTATCATCGCTAAAATTAAAATAAACTAGACATAATTGTAAGATGAATGATGATAATATGATAAATTAATGGGCTTATTAACTATACTTTCATATTATAGCCGTATACATATCCTACTACAGTTTGTGTGTGATTTAAAATGTGGTAATTTCCAAAAATAGGACCTTCTAGAAATTTGATGTGAAACAGATTTTTTCTTGCGTCTAATGAATGTAGACAGCCCTACGCTTGTTCATAAACAACGTAAACAATGTAGCACACACAAGTTGTTTGGCTATTTTTGTCGACGGCGTGCGAGCGCGCTCGGCAAATTGCGTCCGGCGGCTCCCACTGCTGGGCGAGTGGACCAGGCTCAAGTGCGACCATAGAAAACAAGCAGGCCGCAGTCAGCAGTCGCTGATCCGTGCCAACGACGCAGAACCCATCCATAGCCGGTACCTTCCCGGCAGCAATGTATGTGTGTTGACAAAAACAGCTCGCGAGGACTCCGAGCATTTATTACACTCGGATCAACATTCGACAGATCCTTTCATTCAACGTTTCAATTCTTTTTTCTGACCATATCATATCCATTCCGAATCCATCTGACGATGAGAGCCTCGTCTTCGAGGGCTTTTTGTGCGGCCGTCTGCCGCGCCGGCGGGGCGCGTCTGCCGCGGGCGGGGACGCGAGCGCGCGGGCCGCCGCCGCATAATAGAATTCCTAACAATATAGTATATTTCATTACAAGTGTGGAAAGCCTGTCATTGCAATGAGTTCCGACAAATGTCTACCCGAGCCGAAGGCGAGGGTTGACAGTCGGAACAAGTTGCAATGACGGTTCCGCACGTGTACTGAACAACTATTTTTAATACAGTTGCGAAAAAATGAAGCAATTTAATAAAATAATTAAAACACAAACTAAACTCGCAAAGAACATTTTTGGAAAATGGCGCCAACTGTAAAAGAATACAGAGTATCGCAGAGATTTTTTTTTGTTTTCTTCACCCATTCTGTGTAGGCAAAGGGAACTATGCCCATACAGCCAAGTCTTCAGTGGAATTTTTTTATTGACATGAAATTTAATGAGATGAAATGAAATGAAACCTAACCTAACTCATTGAATCAAATCATTAAATCTGATATTGAAACAAATTAGTAGCTTCTTTTTAGAAATATTTGCATGAATCATAAAAACTTCAATGAATTTTTTTTTAGTAAAAACTTCGTGGTTGGTTTTTTCTTTATAATAGACATTATTTTGACAGTTGGGAAAGAGAACGCACGAGTTCGGAAAAGGTAAAGAAAAAGCACGAGTGTGTAATAGCTCACTTCCCGAACGCTATACGTCCCTGTAATATGCCACTTTTTGAGCAACTGTATTAAAAAATTTATTGTGATCCGGCCGATGCGATCGCGCATAAAAAGTCGCGGATCGCGGGAACGACGAAATCCCTCAAAAACAGAATCCGTCCGTCGTTTAAGGGCAGCACGGAGCGACGGACGAATCGTATCGATACGCTGATGGAACGTTTAGGGACGTATAAAATACGAAGTCATTGTCTTTTTTGCGCGTTCGGTTTGCGCGCGGCGCGCGCGCGGAATACCAACGAGGACGGCGCGGAATGCGCCCGCGCAGCCCGCGCCCGCCCCGCCCCGCGCCGCGCCCGCGCCCCTCCGCGGCCCGCGCGCCACGAGCGCCTCTCACACGTCGTTGGCGCACCGCGCCGCAATTAGGGCTCCGGCCAGCGCCCGCCGGGGCCCGCAAAAACCCCCCGAGCTTCGGATGCACCATCCCAAATACGAACCGTGTCCGGACATATTAGACACGATCCGAATCCATTATGCCTGCCTCACGTCGACGTCGAGGATGCTCGTCTGGAGTATCATTGCGAAGTTACATCATAATTTATTATTTAACTAGTGGACGCCCGCAGCTTCGCTCGCGTAGAATTAGACCCATTAACGACGTCTGCCCGCGTTCGGGTTGCCCACTTGACTTCAAAAACGGCTAAGTTTCATACTAACTTTGCACCCCCGTTTTACCCCCTTAGGGGGTGAATTTTCAAAAATCCTTTCTTAGTGCTCCCCTACGCTATAAAAGGAACCCCTGTGCAAAATTCCAAGTTTCTAACTCTTATAGTTTAGGCCCTGCGTTGATATGTCAGTCAGTCAGTCAGTCAGTCAGTCAGTCAGTCAGTCACCTTCTCCTTTTATATATATAGATATTAACTTGACTCTGCAATACCGTTGAATTGCGGTAGTTTTCGTAACACCATTCGGCACGTCGCGGCGTTGCGTCGGGTCCTAGTGGACGCCCGCAGCTTCGCTCGCGTAGAATTAGACCCATTAACGACGTCGGCCCGCGTTCGGGTTGCCCAATTGACTTCAAAAACGGCAAAGTTTCATACTAACTTTGCACCCCCGTTTTACCCCCTGGGGGGGTGAATTTTCAAAAATCCTTTCTTAGTGCTCCCCTACGTAATAAAAGGAACCCCTGTGCAAAATTTCAAGTTTCTAGCCCTTATAGTTTAGGCCCTGCGTTGATATGTCAGTCAGTCAGTCAGTCAGTCAGTCAGTCAGTCACCTTCTCCTTTTATATATATAGATATCATCACACGTCGACCACATCTTCTCCGTGTACGCCCGTCCGGCTCGAAGGACTGAGTCGTCTACTCTAGTACCTACGTTACGTGTCATGGAGGGTACCTTAGGCTACTTACGCTAAATATGTACCGATGAAAAAGTCACGAATCAAAAATATGTTAGTGCCACGATACGCGACAACCGCTGCCAGTTCGGTGACGCTGTAGAGGCCAGTAGCGCCAAAAGCAACTGTGAATTCAAAAAAGCACGCACTCGCCCGCTCGATCCGCTGCCATCCGCGACAACTGTGACAAGTACTGAACGGAGCTCTGGTCACTGATGCGTTGTTTTTCTTGAGGAATAAGATGGTCGGCTTTTGAAAGGTGCAACCAGAATAGGTAGGTATCATTTTCAAATATGTACCTATCATTTGAGTTGTACATTTAACCAAAAAAAACTAGTTAGGTAGGAAGCGTATACAAATACATACAATAAAACTTTTTATGGATATAGGTTAAGTAGGATAGCCTAAAGATAGCAGAAGAGCTCGCCATATAGAGCTGCCAGCTGTGACATATGTTGAACAAGACTTTTAAGCGTTGCACTGGGATGGTTAGACCAGAGTGTGGATGTGAACATTAGTTGAGCAGTTCATAGTAGGCATGGAGCCTAGGGCGGGGACTGCCTAGACCTAGGTTATTACGAGTATATGAGTGTATCTATTGACAAAATGAACTGAGATATAAAAAAATAATGATGATGATGAGACTCCGATTTTCTCCAAAAAAATGAGTTAAAGGCAGGAAAATTTACCAAAAATTAACTAAGGTACTTATCAATAGGTCTGTTTCTTGCAACACCACAGGTTTTCCTGCTTGAACAGGATAAGGTCGAGCCCAATCATGCTACGTCGAGGTTCTGTGTTTATTGTTGTCTTGAAAATGCGCGCTTCAACTGACTCGGGTAGTCAGGCAGGTAAAGCATTCAGGTCAGCCAGGCGAGTTATTACTCAGGACTGCCTGACGAGTTACTCAGGCAGTCATCCAGACGAGTTATTCGGGTAGTCAGGTAGTCAGGCAGTCAGGTAGTCAAGTAGTCAGGCAGTCAGGTAGCCAGATACTAAGCAGCAGTGGCATATTCATATCACAGAGCGGCACAAAATACCCAACGCGTAGCGCACGTGACCGCACTGCCGAGCGGCGCGCACGGCCAGGCAGCCAGTCAGCGCTGCTGCGAGGTTTCTTTTATAGGCCTTTGTGTTTGCCCATTAGCACTCTACGCTTAAACTGTACATAACATAACATCTCGCTTGTGTTTCTCCGAAGGGATAGCCAGAGGTGTGCAGTACCACTTTTCACCGGTTATGTTAGGTCCCAAGTGATAGGTGTTGAGCCTATTGCCATAAACCTGACTCCGAGCTACTACTGAGAATGTCCTGAAAGAAAAACCCTATGCATTTAATACTTTTTCCGACCCGGGAATCGAACCAAGGAGCTATAATAAAGTGTTTCAAATATTGATAACGATATAACTCATGCATTAAGTGCTGCTTATTGTAGCCTCTGGGCAACGATGGCGGACTTCATGCCTAACAGTATCTCGGGCAGCCCTAAACTTGTTGATCTCTATTTATTGTTTAGAATAGAAAACAGGCATGCGCAGCGTCTTCTGTGCTGCTGGAGGATAAGCGAGGGCAGTAAATCCAAATGGCTAAATATTGAGATTAAAATATTACAATACCATTAGAATTCTTTACTTTTAGAACAACGAAAGTTACTCATATTTATTGAATGTCTTAAAGTCCATTTAGTAATGGTTTGTTGGGTCTTATCCAACGCTGGCGGCAGAAGTGTCTCGAGGACTGAGGTACGCCTGTCGTGTAAGTGTGCCGTCGCCACCGCCGTGCCACCACCCTTTTTGTCCCACTGCTGGGCACGGGACTCCTCTTGGAGTAAGAGTTAGATCGAGTGCGACTTAACGCAGTTATCATTAGACATTTTCCTTCATCGCTACAGGTGAAATTGATATTCTTAAAACGCATAGCTTTGTAAGGCCCGCTTGGGTTTAAACCCACGTCGGCCTCGAGTTAGTTCGATAGCCACTCTGTCACCATCAGGCAACTAAATCTGTTCAAGCGAAGACCTTTTCTGTTGTAATGTCCGGGTTACGGTGGACCAGTGTGTGCCGTGAGTGCGGTGTGTGCCGTGAGTGCCGTGTGTGCCGCTTGTGCCGCGTGTGCCCTGGAGTCTCCGCCGTGTCCGCCGCGCGACGTGCCCCGCCTGCTGATGCCTTCCACAATAGTTATGGTAGCGCTAGGGATGCGACCAACTATCGATGTTCTCTAATCATTCGTATTGTGATAAAATCGATTCTGAAGTCCTACTCGCATGTCTATGAGGGATTTAGTAGGTACATACTTTGTTGGGCGAGAAATAAGCAGGTCTGTCACCATTTTGTCTGTACATTTTTCAATTCCAATCGATATCTACAGGCAACGAGGTAAGCTGATTCGATTACTTTTTCCTATTCGCTGGGTTGAATATTGTTTTCGCAGCACTTATTTATTTTAGTCTAGCAGCTTCGCTCGCGTGGACTAAGATATAACATTAGGTTCGTCCGCGCCTGGTGCCGTCCTCCTCAAAGACTACACCGATATGATTCGTTTACACCACATATTCTATATTATGATTCATTCGACCTGAATAAAAATCAATGTCAGTTGGTCACCTTTCAAATTATGCTCATGAAGTACATGAGCATAAATGTGGCGGCCTTAGGGGGTGGCGAACAGGGCAATCGCCCGGGGCCTCGCTCTTGCAGGGGCCTCGCGCAACAACACAATTAAAAAATATATATGTATATAGATTTTTTTATCAAAATTTTTGGTCAGCATTTAAATTGTACCCATCCTTAATTAAAAGCTTTTATTTTACTTATTAAGGTTATAACATAACGGTAAATTAAAATAAAGGTGAGGTGAGCTGAGAAATTGACTGAAAAATTCGATGACACAAGATCGGCTTTCAGCAGTGCTTTCAGCCCTTGCTATTCTTTCAATCAATCAGTAATGACGTAGCTCATTCGTTAGATTATTGTGCTTTAATTAAAGATTTTAGTCTTAGGAAAAGCCGCAAACATCAATTTAAAATTTATCATCTCTGTATTTGTTAATTTTGTAATCTTTCAATGTAAAATATTTTAAAACTCAATTTTTGTTTGTTTGTATAACTTTAGCATTTCTCCTCAAACATGACAAATACCTAAACTAAACAACCAGACATACTTTCGCATCACATACTTTTCACGAAGGACAAAGGGCCTCGCAAAGACCTGCCGCCCGGAGCCTCGCAATGGGTAAAGCCGCCTCTTAAATTTGATTTGCCTCAAGTAAAAGGTAAATAAAAATTATTCTGTAAGTTCCCCCAAAAGAACAAACAAGTTGGGCTAACACTCAACATAATATGCTGTAGGCTATGCATGAGCCCGCAGCGCAAATTTCAGTGGCACCCTGGAGCACGCAGTTCGGGTTACTATGCACCTAACTGCAAATTCGTGTGTAAGACGTAAGTAATCTGGGTGTTCTTTTAGCAATCGGTTGCGACATACCGCCATACCTGTTCATGTGGTTGCTCTTGACCTTGCAGTGTTGTCTGCCGCGGCAGGGTTAAAAAGAAATCATTAAAATAAAATCATTTATATCAATCATACATTATCGATATCGATTTCGGCCAGAGCCGATGAGAGCAGCCGACGGTGTGGCCAGCCCTAGCGCGCCGCGCCAGCGCCGAATGTTTTGGTGTTTGTCAAATGTTTCTCGCTCGCGACCGTTCGACATATTTGGGCTGCATGGGGACACGGGAATGAACTATGTATGTCAACTTATTGGTCAGCGCCGCGTGCCCAGTGGCGCTGATGGCCTGAACAATGAGTCAGTTGAGTGGTTTACAGGAGTAGACTGAGCTGCAAAATATAACATTGTCAAAAGAGAAGAACTACCGACTTCATGTTAATAATAGATACCTATTAAAAAAATATCATATAGCTTCACTATTCCTTGTTATATTACATATGTAATAGTACTACAGAGTAAAATAACCTTGAAAAATTCACAATCTCACATTGTCCAATGGTGAAACAATTAGGTAGAAGGAAAGAAAGAAAATGTATTTATTTCGTATGAACTGTAAATCATTACAAAAATAAATGAAAAAAGAAATTGAATATATTAAATATAAAATAAATAAATGCCGATGCTTTAACAAGAACAATTTACAATATTCTTATCCTATGTCCTAGTGTAGGCCGATAGTGCAAAAAGCGGGAGGAAAGATCTCTCGGTACTCTTTTAAAATTCAAATGCTTTTACTTGTACAGAAAAATTTACAGTAGGTACCATGACATGATCAGGACAGACACGAGACAGCAAATCGTGTATGCCCAGAATCACCCCACATGCCACCTGCTTACAATATTTGTCCCATTAGTCCCATGCCTTCACATCTAAGAGACAGAGTAAGAGAGTAGAGTCCCGCAGGGTACCACACTATGCTGCGCCGGCGCAGTAGAAGGTACCTACGAGCACTACTCAATGCCGCGACCCGTGATGACCGATGAGGAAAAAGATAAGTACCAACTTAGCTAAAGGAAATAACTAACACACGCATACTACCTATACCTTATTACCTTTGTTGGTAATCATTTATATTAAAATAGTTCGTGCAAAACAAAAATGTAGAGTACCTGGCATCATCAATATCTAACAACAATACATAAAGGCATAATAAATATAAGTCTTTAATAATAGTCAAAGTCAAAAAATTTATTTCGCTGAGGTGATTAAACACGCTTAACGAAAGCCTAGGTAAGGTAGTAATTGACTAATATCTATGTATTTCCTTACAAACGCTCTAACGTGGAATGTTATATAGAATTAGCTGTTGATCATTGAACGAAGAGATAATCTGAAGCAAATTAACTATTTGTATTTATATTGTAAGTAATGCTACAATAATAATAACTTTACACTTAGGCAGCGTGTACTATCAAAGATATAGTTCCGTGACCATTTTTGCTGACAATAGTTTGAATTTGATTGAATTTAACACGGCTCTACCAGTGGAGTGCACATCTCCGTGCAGCCTGCCGCCGCCGCCCCTCCACCGGCGATGACGCGCCATGCTACTACGGCGCCCCTCCCGGCTGCGGCCTCCGCTGTCCTCTCCGAGCCGCGCGGCTCGCGGGGGCCGCGCGGCTCGCGCGTCGTTTCCTCGCCGCGTTTTTTCCGCCTCGCCCACCAATGGCAGCGGCGCGCGCCCGCCATTGGGCGCCGCGGCGGGGGCGTGCGCTCCGGCTCGGAATGTTTGAAACGTCTTCAAAATTGTCCTCGCGCTACACTGAAAGGTGTCGTTTGAAAGCTCTAGCTCTCCCAAGTAGCGCTACAATATAGATTAGGCACAGAGAGTCTGAAATTGATGAATTGACCCAAAATTGCAGTTACAACTCCATGACGTCACTTTGAAATTAAGAGAGTTACAGGAACGCATCGAAAGAGGCGACTAAAGGGGGTCCTAGAGCGGCGAGTGACCTGTCGCTCGCCGCTCTAGGACCCCCTTTAGTCGCGAGTGTAAGCTCGGGTGTAGCTCCAGCCACCCGGCTGGCGGGCCTGGGTAGGTAGGTCTCTGTAGAGACGAATTAGTTCGTCTTTTCCGGAAAGGCATGAAGGGCACCTAGGTCTCATGCCATCACACGTGCCGTGCGTACAGGAAGGGAGTGCTGAGAAGTAGGTACCCTGACGAAATACTTCACAAGCTCTGTTGAAAACCATAGAGTGTTACCAACCGTAGTGAATTACTCTATGGCAGTTCCATATAGGTATGCATACAACATGCATGCATTTGTGTTGAACAAATTGATACTGAATGAACTACATAACATAACATGACATCACGCCTGTATAACCTAGAAAGGATAGCCACAGGTGAGTAGTACACCCTCTATACGAACAACACAGAGTTTTATTTAGTTACACCCTGTATTTTAACATTGCACGCTTTTATTAGCCTGGTATGTATGTATGTAAGTAGGTTCGGTTATCCACAATAGCGTGTTTTTTAGTCTTTATTTTATTTCGTAGGTACATCAACGTAGGCACATCAATAAAAAAAAAGTGCGCGCGTACAAAGTACACATGTCAGAAGTGAAACTTCTTTGGTAAATATTCAAATATACACAAAAAAAGAATAAATATATTTATTTTATTATATTACAAAACTTAAGTTATGTTAGTCTTTATAACTTTTAATTTCAATTTAATTTTCATTTATTGCCATAATAATATACCAAGACCAATATCCAGTCACATTAAAAATAGCAAACCAGGACCAGATGTGACCTGCTATTTGACTCACACGGTTTTATTTTGCTTTGACAGCGACGCAGGGCAGAGATACTGTACTTCGTGGATAGAGACAGTATTCGGTTTCAGAATAGTGGGTTGTTTTATGTTCGCACCGCACGGTATCTCTAAATGACGATTCCGTTTAGCGATGCGAATTTTCGTCATTCAGCTCCTTTGCGATCTTTTATCTGTATTTTGTCGTATTTAGTCTGTCATATAGGTATCTTTGGTTTTGGATTTTGTATCTGTATTTTACTCATAGTCTGTGGTGGAGCTTTGGATTTGACTTGTACTGGTGCGACGTTCGCTATATCTCACTTTCTCTCTATCGCCATCCTCATGTTCGCATCCTCCATCCATCTTCTTCGTCGCGAACGTTGCATGCTGCGTGACACATTTCCGTTTCATCGAACGTTTCATATACATTTCAATGTTTCATTTGCATTTCCCTCATGCGCCAAAAGAAGTTTCACTTGAAAAAATGCACAAAACGTGTACGTGTAAACCTGTCCTTTCGCCGGTCTTGAGAGACACGGATCTCTTCCAGAGCTCTGCGGAGAAGCGAAGCGAGCGAGCGAGCGGTTAATGGTGGGAACGGTAGGTGCTCAGCCTCACCTGCGGCGGCACGCGGCGGCCGTTAAGGGCACGCGCGGCCCACCGCGGGGCCCGTTCCCACGCCCAGCCCGCCGAGCCTCCGTCGAGGAATATCTCTACATTAAGCGCGGTAGAGACAGGAGAGCGTGAGGCCCCGAAAGGCTCCCTTTATATCTAAGGACTCACGCCTTTCGGAAGACATCGTGAATCGAAATTAAATGGTCTTATTGTATTATGTATTTATATTCGGTTAGGCTGTGGCTATTCCGCCCAACCACAACATCCACAACTTCAAGTACAAGTTGCACCGCCCGGCAAGCTGGCTACGCTAGCTAGTACGGTCTGTATTTGCGTAGCCACCTTGCCAGGTGGTTCCCGTCTCTGTAACTGTTAAATTGTTAGTTCATTTATAAGTACCCAATACGGAATAAACAAGCATTTATCTTATGCAAAAACAAAGCATATAAATTGGATTTTGTGTATATCCTTACATTTTTATTAATATAATTCCCTCGCGTAGAGACCTCTTCCAAGGATTTTCATTTAGCTCCATCCTTAGCTATTAGTTTCCGGTGGTGTCCTGATACTTTTAAAATGTCAGCCTCCCAGCATTTGTATGGTCTCCCTTCTCGTCGTCAGCCAGGAGCCTGGTGGGACAGTCCACTCCGTAACTCTCAGTCCATCTGAATATCTGAGTAATGGTAACAAGCTGCAGCACGGCACGGCCTCTCCCACGGCCAAAACTAAGGGAATGCATTCTGCCACGCTGCTCCAATGCGGACAAAGGGATTAGTGGCCAACCCTGTGTCGAAGGTCTCAACTACATGAAACAAAAATTAGGCAAGAAACAAGTGACATGATGGCAGCCATTTCTATTGCGCATGCATAACTTTGTGTCTAACTCTTTGCCGCGCGGTGAACGTATACATAGACGTTAGAACAATAAAATGCGGTGTCGGATGCGCCGGCCGCGGACGTGTCGATGGCTTGCCACCGGGCGCGGGGCCAACGTGGCCCATCGCTGTCGCCGCGCAAAAACCAGATCCCTCCATCGTCCGAATGCAAAGGTGACGTATAGATGAGCTGCGCCGCGCCTGCTGCTGCTCAAGGCTTTCTATGGCGCTGGCAAGAAGCACACGCCGAGTGCGCCCGCGCAGCGCGCCGTGCTGCTCATTAAGGGGATATCACAAGCGAACAAGTCGACACTTTTTCCATACAAACGTAGTCCCCTGTTTCCTCCTAGGATAAAGAAGTTACAGAAGAGAAAAAAATACCATACGATTTATACGTACCTCTGCCATGACTGTACGTTTTGTTTTTTTTTCATAATTTGATTAATAGAAGAGAAAAAAAATCATTAAAAATCAAAAAAATCGACTTTTTTTACATACATTTTCAAACATCAAGCAAACTGGTAATTACTAACATATCCCAAAAAAGCAAAACGTACGGGCATAGCTTAGACCCTGTTCTACATTTTAACTGAAAGAAATATTGAAATCGGTCTAGATTTCGAGGAGGAAACAGGGGATTACGAAAGGACGATTTTCTTAATTTTACGTAGGTAAAATCAGTTCGAGACTGCACTTCTCTCTATCGCACGCTAAGGGGCTCAGCGCGACGGCAATATTTTTGGTAAAAACCTATTCTTCAAAAGTGACGGTCGACTGATATCCTCTTAATATAGATCAGCTAATTACCGCTTTTTGCCCCCGAGCCTCGTTTGCATATTGTTGTGGACTATCAGCTGACGAAGTGCGTTTTAATTGCCTGCTATTTTATGAGAAGAAAAAGTCGTATATTTAATGCTTATAAGGATATTTTTTATTGTTAAACTTCATTAGCTATTCGACTGGTTTATGGTCACGCACAACCGGGAACGGTATACAATTAGTTTCCGGTAAGTCTGGGCTCTTGCAGTTGTTACTTGCTCTACAGTGTCTTCTAACCTACAGGTGCTGGCGCAGTATCTAATATACCTACCAAAGCCATGCTGGCCAAACCTCTGAAGTGATGACTTGTTACTGAACATAGGTATATTTGGTAGTCAGTTCATTCCCATACTACACATTTGTCCTAATAAGTTAGTGTCAGCCATGAACACATCGGTCTAGCGAGGCGCACCTACCTATATGTCGCGATGCTGAAAAGAGTAATATATATCGTACCTGTGTGAGTACCCATTATCTACATTGTAACCTGTAGCAACTCGTTACTGCAATGTAACAGCGGTGCGCAGGCGCATAGCTGATTGCGTACAAAATGATATCGTTAACATCCCGGTAATGTTTTAATGCGCAGTTTATTTTTTTACGCACATGGACTTCCGTTGTGCCAACATTGCTCTTTTGAGCAAAAACATACATACATATACATTTCTTATTCATAAATACACTAAGCAAAAATAACAGACTTACCCAATTCTACTTACCCTAATTCCTCCTAATAATGAAACTTATTCTCATAACGGCACTTAACACGCATCAAAAAGATTTATACCATTTAACTATGGAATATGATTCGACGATTGAAGTTGCATGAAATAGGTAAATTTGATTTGTATTTTGAATTTACACCCTGTGTAGGGTACCTGCCAAGCTGCCAGTTGAAGGGAAACAAATGTAAGAAGGCATGCGCGACCCCACTCACATTTAACATCCTTAATCGAACTCGAACGCGAAAGAGAAGTACAGCATCGCACACTGCCGATTTTTGCCGGGACAGGTTCGTACTCGCGCAAGAATAATCCAAATACGGCGCTCCCTTAAATCACTAACCCGAGTGTTTGAACAATCGTCCTAATTGCTCTCGAGTCGTCAGCGCGCGAGCTGTTAAGGATCAGCATATTTTTGCATTTCTGGCGCGACCGCCCGCCGCCCGCCGCCCGCCCTCGCCGCTCGCACACGCCGGCCGAGCGACCCGCGGAGGGCCCTCCAGGGGCCGCCGCTCCGGCCCTCGCGCTCGGAAGCATCGCACCATAACGTGAAAATTGCTGTCGTCGAAGCCACGAAATTGATGAAAAGGATATGATACGGTCCTCGGTTGTAAAATATGGTTGTATTGATTATTTGGCGATCGGTTTAGCGCCTACAATTATGGGAAGTACGAAAAAATATATTATTACATAATTGCACTTCACAAAATATGAACAAAAATTTTGACTCAATGCTTGACATAACTGGTGTCGTTAATTCACAAGTATACTCTCTCTCTGTCTACCTCTTTGGTGAAATACGCGTTATATTATGTTTTTATTACGTTAGGGCAAAAACAGCTAAACTAAAACGGAATACCTAAATGTCATAGCTGCACCATACCTTACTAAGGTTCAGAATAAGATGTCCAGCTCTCGGCTGCCGCTGCTCCACTGCGTTATTTAGTTTCCTAGCCCTAACCCTTGCTATCACCAAGGTTTGACCTGACTAGCAATTGAATGGTGAAATAAAGCTTAATTAATCTGATCTGGAGGTTCATTATCATGTATCGCAGCAGCCTCTCAGGTCAGGGTCACTGAAATCTGAAGATCACCGAAACCACCGCTGCAAGTGTTGCACGGACTGCGTGCAGGGGGCGCGGGCGCGAGGCGGCCCCTCCGCCTGGCGGGGCGTGTTGGCAAGTGGAGCGCTCTCGACACCTGTACCGCTGTATCGCTAATTGACTCGTCAGCGCCGCCCGCGCCCGCGCCCGCCTCTCGAGCCCTCAGCGCTTGAAGATCGTATTTGATGTTCTGATTCACGATGCAGTGACACAAGTACTTTGAACGATGTAGAAAATATGGTGTCGTGAATTTTCTGTAGGCTATGGACAATGTAGAGTATGGGTATGGATTTTGCGTCCGGATTGGTCAACAAACAATAAAACAGTCTTAAAAATCAGAGGCTCACCTCAGCCGCTCGCTGCGGTCGGCCCGGCCCATATGTCGTCACGGTGATTTCATTTGTTATTGTTTGATGGTTAGTCTTTGACGGCGAAAAAAAGAAATATCTATGTATACGTCTACGTCTAGGTGGCAACATCCCCATTCCCCCATTTCATTATTTTCTCGACCCTTAAACGTTGAACTACTCGATATACTCCTCGTTACTACCATGCAAATCACAAACGCATAAGGTCGGCAGGAGTAGGTCACAGCAGTGCAGGTCACGCGAGGGAGGCGCGGCTCGGTCGAGGCCTCTTGCCCCGGAGAGGTAGCGCCGCGCCGCGCCGGGTCACGCCGGGTCACGCCGGGTCACGCCGGGTCACGCCGGGTCGAGCAGCATTTGACACACATGCCCTGCTTTACGTCACAGTCTTCTAAAGCTCGCTTCGAGTGTGAAAAGCCTTCTACACTTTCTTTTGATTCCTAAAGCCAAATTATCTACAACCCATAGACGTCCCACCGCTGGGCGCGGGTCTCCCCCACAGGCACAGCTGCGAGAGGTTTAGAGCTTACTCCACCATGCTGCTCCAGTGCGGATTGGTGGAGTGGTTAGTGGCCTACGCAGTGTCAAATATTCTCAAGCCACTCTAAATTCGCTTAAAATATGAAATATAACACGTCGACAAATTCCCTGCTCCCAGACTTCTTCGGAATGGCGCTTTATTAAAGGTGAAATGTTTACCGTGGCCTCCCAAGGGTGATCTGCAATAAGTGTCAAAGCGAGCTGGCGGTGCCTCGTCTATCGGCGACAATATCGCTCAGCATGCTGAGCTAGGCGAGGCGTGGTGCCCAGGCTACAGCGGCGGGCGCTGCCGAGCTCGGCCTGAATAATTCATACCTAATTTGTAAGTAATTAACAGCATATTAACGGTAACCACGTCAGTCAGTACTCACACCAATTCCGATTCGAAATTTTCTCTTCGGAAGGACATCTAATGAAATTAAAACAATTTTATCACAAGCAATGTACCTACTCTATTATGGTAGAACATTTTTTCTTCTATGAAAAAGTGGTGGAACATTAATTAATAATAAATAATATAATAATAATTACTTACACAAATTTCAAATCTTAACACATACGCTGACTTCGACAAAAGAAAGTATTGAATGGCTGTTAGTGCGAATAATTGTTCCGACAGAAGTCGGTCGGCAACGTCTACTTATTGAAATCCGATGAAAACAAAAGCAGCGAGGACGGCCGCAATTAAACCCGCAGCTACCCGGACAAAGCGCGATCGAAAGGGTATTGAATCGACAGCAAACATATCGATTTCAATAGAAATCGGCGGTTAGTAATGAGGCGGCCGCGGCGCCGCGTGGGGCAGCGTGGCCTGCGCTCCCGCGCCCGTCAATATTGACTAACGATTCATTAAATCGACACGTGACTGCGCAATGATTGATCGCGCCCCCTGCGTCAATTTATTGCGTTTCTATTTGCGTACTTTTTGGCGTAAACAATTTAAAGAGTATTGTTTGGGGACGGATTGACTCCTGCCGGCCGCCGGGGCGCGGGACGCGGGGATTTCCGTTCCGTGTTTTTTGTTTTTCTTGCACCTCCTATTGCTTATTTTGTATTGCAATAACACACACACAAAAGCAATTGTAATCAGTGGAACCTACTGCTTGCCCTGCAGGAGACCACCGACACCGACACCTCGGTGCTGCTAGGACACGTGGCAACATAGCCAGGAGGCAGGTAGCTGCCGGTAGACCCACGACAGCTTGTTTCCCATACGATCGTTGTGGACATATGGCGATGTTGTGGTGGAGTTGGGGTATATCTCAAATTGTTGTTTGCTAAGGTTGGCGGACATGAATATGAGGCTTCACCTATTTAGGATAAGCTTTTATTTTTTATTAGGTACACTCGCGCCACCTGCCAGCGTCGCCTTCCTACGAAACAATGGCATATGTAAGCCCGGTAACCTGCGAACCGATTAAATGTTATTGGCAAACAATCCCGTCAGGCGTCAGACGGCAGCCGTTTAATCCCGCGCCGCCGCCGGACATGGCGCGCGCGTAGCTGGGCGCTAGATTGAACCGCTGCGCATACATCAGGGGTGCTAATCCTCGCCTGGCTTATTTGTTCAATCGCCTCTTGTATTGGAAGAAAACAAACGTTTTTACAAGCTTTTGTATGGTGACGGGGAGGTCTGAGCTGGTACGTGACTCTGTACTGTACTGTGCTGTGCTGTACTCTTATCAGAAGATCGATTCGATTAAATTGATTGCACATAGTGTAAGTATGACACGCAGAGCTCATAACCGGTCAAGCTGTGCTCTACAAACTTTCTCGATATCGTTAAAAATAGTCTCATGTACAGGATTCCATTAAAATTTCCCTAATTTAGATTGTGGAATGAGTTTCCTTCTGAGGGTTGCACTTATGTTGCCACGTCATGGGGTTCGCGAAGCTGCCGAAGCTATCCTTCAGGTCCAGCGACGCGTCGGCGACCCTCGTGTCGCTCGTGCCCCAGGCGACGCTGACCACTTACCGGTAGCGCGTCTGCGAGTTCGTTACACTAAAATTTATATAAAATACTGAGACCATCGTGTAGGGACTAAGTTAAAATCAATTGTAATTGTTTACCCATTCAATTTTCCGTACTTCTTCGGCGCCCATCCTACCGTCTCGTAAATTAATTAGAACTTGAATGTGAGTTTTCAAAACGCAAAATAAAAGTTAGGCGGCGCGGCTCCGAGAGTGCGGATTTAAATATCGTTATGTTTGTAATTAAAACGCGGCGACGCGCGCTCGAGGGCCCTTTGCGCCACTCCGCACCACTCCGCACCACTCCGCACCACTCCGCACCGCCCCGCACCGCCCCGCACCGCCCCGCACCCGCGCCCGCCCTCGGTGTGCGCACCAGCGATACAAACAAACAATCATTATATTGCTATCAGTTGGGACAGTGATGCAAGTATATAAGTCGAATTGCTATACGAACGATTACCTATAGCTCGTTCCTACCGCCGCCATGACTCCGAGCTTGCCGTCTCCTTCGGCACCTTCATAATAACCTTTTGCAAATTACATGTACTCTCCACTGGCCAAACTGAAGAGTCACGACATCACAGAAACACAGTAATAGTGGACATTAGATATCCTAATTAACGTGTATTTTTAGGGCTTTTTCGTGTGTCCTATTAAGCGACTACGAGTAGCTTCTTCTAGCTATGCATGCATTAACGTACAGTAGTTTCATCAGTAATTAATCTTAACCAGTGTTCCCATTCTAGGAATTTAATTCAGGTAACATTTAATACGGGAGTGTTGTCCATTGTGTGAATACCTCACTCGACTCGCAGTCAGCACGGCGGGGCTGACAATGCTGACATACTTATCTAGCGATAAAAAACTTGTACAGTAAAGTAACAAACGAGCTCTTCTCGGGCCTCGTGAAAGGTATCGACTCGAAAAAATGATGATACGGAAACAATGTAATCCGGTGACCTCTCACATAAATCAAGCGGGGAGAATCGCGCAAAGGGTTCGGGATAATAGCGATATGATTTAGTGCCGGCGACAAAAGGCGCGGGTTCGAGTCCGGCGCAGGTAGCGGCCGCGGCGGCGGATAGCAGGCGGCAGGTGTCTTGTGATTGTGACTGTCTATTGTATTGCTCTGGTCGTGTACAGATCTAAGACAGGTCCTGGTCTGCGATAGCCTTCAGCTTCGTTGTGGACGGCGGTGGCGGGCGGTGGCGGGCGGTGGCGGCCGGTGGCGGGCGGTAGCGGGCGGTAGCGGGCGGTGGTCATAACTTACGTCCTCGAGGAGTTACTCCGCAACACTCGTGTGTGAAGCCGTTGCTAGCATCGGCAGGAAAATTCATTCTAGTACGTACAATGTTCCCACCCCTATCAAATACTAGACGACCACGTTTTGGGATTAGTTAAAGAAACGGACAAACCTTACACGGGACGCTTTCCTGTTTTAGAGGGAGTAAAACCGGATGTGTACAATCTTAGATGTGTCCTTCAAAGTTCAGTATCCGGCCAATCTGCTGGATATATTAATTGTGACATATAATAGACTAGCTTTTACCCGCGGCTCCGCCCGCGTGGTCAAAGGGAATTCACAATGAGTTGTTTATCATATGACACATTTGTGGTGGATGAATAGTGACAGTTCCACGATTAAAAAGATACTAAGATAAGAACTTGCAAATGAATTTTACTAACGCCATCTATTAAAAACATCCGGAACTAAATATCTAGCAAATAACAAAACAACTATATCTTTCCATGGGGATGTTTTACCACGGTAAAAAGTAGCCTACGTCACTCTCCACCCTCCTCACTATCTCAACACACAAAAACCATACCATGTAATAGCTTCTTTGCGACGTGAAAGCCGGACAAACAAACAAAC
This sequence comes from Carterocephalus palaemon, assembly GCA_944567765.1. Classification (NCBI taxonomy): domain Eukaryota; kingdom Metazoa; phylum Arthropoda; class Insecta; order Lepidoptera; family Hesperiidae; genus Carterocephalus; species Carterocephalus palaemon. The sequence goes on from OX155643.1 coordinate 14,879,030, forward strand.
ACACTTTCACATTTATAATATTAGTATGGATTATACTAGTGCGTGCTGCGGGGCGGCAGTCGACACTCTGATGCTCTGGTTCGGCAGCACATGAACAGTGCAGGAGCCCAAGCGAGTGCATATCGTTTGGTGGTTCAAAAAACACTCGCGATGTATGCAGAGCGTATGCGGCCGCGAAGGTTTCGAGAACTCATCAATAATTGATCCCCATTTGGAACGCAGATGACCCCCTCCCCGTCCCGCTTTCATTCTTATTCTTGTTTGTCAAATCAATCTGTTACTTGACAACACGCGGCAGCAGCGCGGGGCCGGCCGATGTTATCGACCCAATCGATTCACACCTTGTACTTCTATCCAGGACCTGACACGGCTAACAGGACGTAAAACAATCGTTAAGCCTTTATTTATTAAGCCATTATTAGCTTAAGAACGTTAGACACTGTTGGCCACCAACCCCTCCACAGTCCCCGCAGTCTGTGGGGAGCTCCGCGCGCGGCACAGGACACAGGACTCGTGTGGATCGCGGCCAGGCTTGGCGGTGATGAAACGTTGCCAGTTTGTTACATATCTTGCTTAGATTATAGAGCTTGTAACGAAACCTGATAATACCTGTACTGTATTGAATAATAATATCTTGTATCTTGTATCTTGCGACTTGAAAAACCTGACAACCAATCACGAGTATTATACTCTTCTCTAGTCTTAGCTGCAACTGCTCGCATCAGACAGTATCAGTTCCTGTCATACTTCAAGCAATTAAAGTAATTTTGAAATGTAGAGCAGTGTCTGGTCACGCAGTTCAGGACCTAAGGACGCTGCCACCGCTCAGCGTGTAACCAGCCTCGGTCAGCATCGAATGCTCGGGCGAGCAACATGAATACATCAATCGAATTACTTTTTCAATGATTAAAAGCCATTCATTTAGATCTTATAAGGGGAACAATAATGTTTCGGGAGCGATTTGAAGCGAGCGCCAAGCTGACATTAGCATTTCGGTGGCGAAAAAATCGCGCGCAGCGAGCGACGAGCGACCTCCGGACGAACTGATGTCGGTTTCGGGGAAGGTGCGACAAAAAGTCTCCAACCCCGGTCCCGGTGCGGCGTGGTAGCGTGGCGGCGCGGCGGGGGTGCTACCTGCCGGGATAGTCGGAGCTTACAGGTGTTTATCTGATCTCTGTAACGTTTTTTAGGGGATTGCTGCCAGGGTACGCGGTAGTCGCGGATGGCCGTGACGTGACGTGACGTGCCGCGACGTGCCGCGCGGCTCCCGCCGACCCGACCTCGACCCTCGGGTTTACTGTTACCCGGCCTCTGAGGCTCGATCCTGTGTCTCGAATTCCTTTAAACCATAGATTTCTTTAAAACTGCACTAACTTTTATTAAAGTCCATAATTCACAAACTGTAACTCCAATACTACACTTCTCATCAGAAAAATCGAAACACTTCTCTTTTCATGTTTTCTGTCCTAATTTAACACAAAAGAGTTTTCATTCCATGAAAAAAATCACATGATTGTATAGCTGGCAGTTTGACCATTACAGTGATTAGCGAAAATTCTAAATTCAAAATTAGAATTTCATTTGTTTATCTTAGAAATGAAATGATTCAGTTTTGAGACAAGCGTGTGTTTAGAGTTGGAGTGCATTTAACAACTAAAAATTAGCACTTATCTTAAAAATTTTTGTTCTGTGTTCTGTATACTGTGTGTGTACTTGACTTTGGGACGTCTGAAAAGTTTTTGTTCTAAAACCATTGATATATATGTTACCACTAGATTAGCAATCACCGCGCTTATGCCTTGCCACAGGCCATACGCCAACTGGCGTATGCGTAGCTAACGTCAGTTCAGTGCTCTGTGTGACGCCGGCCGAGTTGAACTGACAGAAAATATTTTCAAAATGGGCAAATGCACAGTGTAAATGTGCGATTCAAGATCACAAAAACTTAATAAGTCCACTAGAATTACTTTCCACACGTAATTTTATTATTTCTGTGTTTATAATATCAACGTAAAAACGCAATAAAATAAATAAATTGTAAAATTTTGAAATATAGGTTCAGTGTGACCACTAAAAACTTAGTTTTAGATCCCCACAATTCTGGGAGAATTTTAAATTAAGGAATAAGTGAATATTTTTTTTTTAATAATAACAACGTTGCAGTGTACCCAAAGATGCAGCACGCCGTGATAAGTGGGTGGAAATAATTCGATTATTGAGAAAAGAGACAGACTGGCTACTTACAAAATATTAAAAGAATTTTCGATACACCCGGGAGATCACATATCCTCAATACTAGTTGATCATTCCCTTTTAGTGGTGGCAAACTAGTGGACGCCCGCAGCTTCGCTCGCGTGGAATTAGACATAACAATAGTTTCGTTTACACCTAGTTGCCACCCTCCGAGATGAAAAGTACCTACATATCCTACATTTTAATTAATTAATTCAACTGTAAACATTTGTTGCTAATATGAAGCAATTCATCAATTCTATTCATCTTTTAAGTAATATATCTAAGACTACGCTGCGCAGCGCCACCCACACCGTATTATTTTATTATTGCATTATTTTCTTTAGATTGACATTTTAAATTCGTTATATCTTTTTATTCGTTATTCGGATTTTAATAATTTAATAAGTATTTAACAGGTATTGAAACGGTCTTTAATATAATAATATTTAATGGGATAAGGATTAATTCAAAGTTATGAATAATAAAGGTTTGATTATTGTCGGCACTTTTAAAATGTAAAAAAGTAGTTATAGTGGAATAACTACAGTAGTTGGACATATGGTATCGCGACTTTTTGTAAATAATGATGTGATCTGCTAAGTCGTAGTACATTATTTTATTCTATCATCAATAGTTTTCGCAGCGCACGCGATGTAAAGAATATTTTAGGTAATTTTTCACACCTTGGGTAATATTATTGCATTTTTATTAAGGATCCCTATTTTTTTTAAAATGTAATATATGTTACTCAGTGAAGGTGCAGCTTTTTAATGGTGAATGAATTTTCGAAATCGGTCCAGCAGTTTTTGTGTGAAAACATTACAAACATACATTCAAAAACACAAATGTATAATATTATTATATAGCCTATGTCAGAACGTAAAGATGCAGCTTTCTAATGGTAAAAGATTTTTTGAAATCAGTCCAGTAGTTTCTGTGTTTTAACATTACAAACAAATGTTTCCTCTTTATAATATTAGTATAGATTCCATAATTTGCAAATATTTTAAAATAAGATTGTATTACGAAAGGAAATTATTTACTCAAACATACAAAAAAGAGTCTAAAAGGCAATTGTATACAAAACTTATGTTATAAAGCGGAGTATGATTTCATTAATTTCAGATCATTAAAATTCTATTTACATATGTAATTCAAATATTTTAAAGTTAATTTAATTAAGTATTAAAACTTTTCTATGGCTTAAAAAAATTGGGTAAAACTTCGCGTGGGTAGGCAACCCTGTCGCGCCGATTCCCGTAATTGCATGTTAATATTGCGATCTTTGTCTAATCTACGCGACGGTATTGTTATTGTGACTTGTGTAAGTGAGACATATATATGTTTACATTCAAATGTTTAGTGATTTCAAAGCTACGTCGTCGCGTTTAAAAAGTGGTTACGCTATATTTGAGGCATTCTGATGAGGTTTGCTTCTCTAGTATATTTAACTCAATGTCTAAAACATATGGATACTTCGCCCGCAGAAGCCGCCCAAGTGGTGGCATTGCTGGATTCTGGACTTAGCCAGCGTGTTGTGGCTGAAAGATTGCATCTAAGCCTGTCGTCTGTTCATAGAGTCTACAAACGCTATCGGGAGACTGGTTTGTTCACACGCCGTTCAGGATCTGGCAGGAATCGGGTCACTTCTGAGCGAGATGATCGATTTATTGTAACAACTTCTTTACGAAATCGACGCCTTAATGCTTTTCAACTGCAGCAGCATCTTCATGTTGTACGTAGGGTGGCTGTAAGTGACTCTACAATTAGAAGAAGGTTAAAGGAACGTGGACTGGTACCGCATAAGCCAGCAAATGGGCCGAAATTAACTGCAGACCATCGAAGAGCGCACCTTAACTTTGCACGTGAGCACCTAAATTGGTCATATCTCCAGTGGAACAAAGTCCTCTTTTCTGATGAGTGTAAAATTATGCTGTATGGTAACGACGGAAGGAACAAGGTCTACAGAAGAGATGGAGAACGCTTTGCACAATGCTGCATTGAAGAGAAGGTCAGCTATGGTGGCGGTTCGTGGACGGTTTGGGGAGGAATCAGCGCCGACGGTAAGACAGAGCTTGTCTTTGTGTCTGGGCCACGTCTGCCTGCACTAAACAGTCATCGGTACATCGAACAGTGTCTTGAGCCTCACGTGATGCCCTATGCACATTTTATTGGCAACGGTTTCATATTCATGCACGACAATGCTAGGGCTCACACCGCGAGCATCGTTCGAGATTTTGCTACCGAAGTCGGTATCTCCATTATGGAATGGCCAGCAAGAAGCCCGGACATGAATCCGATTGAACATCTGTGGGATGAATTAAAGAGACGAATTCGTGCAAGAGATCCTGCCCCAGAAACACTTAGCCAGCTGCAAGATGCAATCCAAGAGGAATGGAATGGAATGCCACAACATTTGATTGTGACTCTCATCCGATCGATGAAGAACCGTATGGAAGCAGTAATAAGAGCTCGGGGAGGGAATACACGTTATTAAATAAACGTTTCTTAGCTTTTTTTTCATTTACGTGTGTTGTTTTATCAATTTCCTTCATACTCCATACAGGGTAAAAATTACTTGTTAAACAAAATATGAAACCTATGAAAATTTAATTTGAATTTAGAACATTAACATTAGGATTTGAAAATCTCATAACATGCACTATTAAACGACATTTGACATATATTCCAAAATACACACATTTTTCTGATAATCCTTACAAAACATAAACTTGCAAGGTGTTTCGATTTTTCTGATGAGAAGTGTATTTTACAATATACATACTTATACGTCCATGCAGCCGAGCGCTACCCAGCACTAGCTCAGTCCCAAGTGGACCCGAGTGGGACCGAGGCTAACAATAGAGTGGTCACTTCACACTATCGTCGCCGTTACTCGCGCGTGCCCTTTCATTATTCGTTTGAAATTTAATTTAAAAGTTATATGATTCTTCAGTTTAATAGAGCAGCTATAACCCTTAACCTGAACTTAGCCATAAAATTGTTAGGTGGGTACCGGATACAGAAGTACCTAATTAAATTTCGTCTGCTAAGTCATAACAGAACAACAGCTGAGGGAGAGCCAAAGCAAAATCAATTATTTCTACACGTAGATCACATAAAGGCTTGATTGATTTATTTTATTTGTAAACATAAGCACCTGATAGATGAGAACATTTTCAAGCAAAAAAACTGCCATTTATAACATCCCAAACGTGTGTGATTAACGTGAGAGAAGAAGCTTCGGGCGCAGGTAGGCTCCGGCCGCGCGGGGAATTAGATGTTTGTGCTTTACAACCTTATTTCGCTATAAGGTTGTAAAGCACAAAAATTACGCTTAATTAAATTAAACTTGATACAGTCAACAACTTACACAATACAACTTGATACATCAAATGAATCAGTAGCTAATGTTACCGCTGTGTGGCAGGGGCTGCTGGTCGCAGCGGACTGTCCTCTGGCTTACATCACACGATGCTGGTTTATCTAAGTTAAATATTATTTAGTAAACTATTTTTTACAAAATTTTTACTAACCGTCAAACAGACGAGAAGCACAAATATCTCTGCTCAATCCGAGGGCTTAATCGTTTCATAGCAATGTTAGAGCCGTGGAGGCCCAGCGACAGGGTAGGTCACGGACGGCTCTTTTACTGATCCTATTAAATACAATACGCCAACGTCACTAAACTTCTGCACAAGAGTGTGTTTTTGTTTTGTCTCGCGTAGGTAGAGAGCCCCATACGACCTACCGACTCTACAACGTACAAATGCGCTGTAAAAAAGAAACCATTTTGAGAATGTTTTGAACAAAATGATCATTTGAAGCGATACGCGCGAGGCGACGGCCGCGCAAACAAACAAACGGACACAAAAACAACCGAACTCCGCTCCGCGCCGCAGTTTGAACTTCTTTACGGACGGCCGTGATATATGGGCCGCGGGAGATTTACGGCTCGCGCTGGCTCGCACGCGGCACCGCTCCGCCCGCCGCTCCGGCCGCCGCGCCGCTCGCCGCGCCGCCCGCCGCTCCGGCCGCCGCTCCGGCCGCTGTGCCGCTCATGTTCATTGGGACACGACAAGCTTTGCCATGACATTGTCAACCATTATCATTTTACCAGTTATGAAACGTTAACCGCTGTGTAGCTTCCTTCGCACTAAAGTGAACGTTGTCGTGTGTCGACTGAGGAAAGCCGAGAAAGTCGAGAGCGTCAAATACTGTAAAGTAACATATTTTTTTCCAGAATCCCATTATTTAGGAATAAAACACATTTTAAATAACACAGTTTACTCGCGATATGTCGTCTTATTAGCTACTTACTCCCCGGGGCCCGCGAGCCCGCAATTTATTGGAAGTCGGAACTCTCGCCGTAACTCACGTGACGACAGCATTATTTGAAAACTTTTATTTTATTAACCTCTCAGCGAGAAGAACTCGTGGGATTCATGACTTATACGTCGACTTACTGCCGTAAGTTGGCTCCTGGGCGCAAAATAGTACAGATATTTCGAGGAACAATATAACTGTAGTAGTAGTAGTAGTAGTATAGTATTAAACTTGCTAAAAAATAATTGCCATGTTTCTTAGCAAGTCTCGGCGGAGACGACACCCGCCGGACACTCCAGCTCGTGTCAAGGTTAAGTTTATTGTTAAAACTTATTGTTTTTAATTGTTAGTCGCCAGCCTGCGGCGCTGGCCGAGCGCGGCAGCAGACGCAGGCAGGGGAGGCCGGGGTAGAGTGGACTCTACGTGGTCGCCGCACGAGGCCACTCCATAAATCTTCTCCCCATAAATCGTGAGGTCACCAATTAAGATAACGCGTCCCCGCGATAATAACCCGTCATGCAGATTGAATACAGTGCCAGATACTCATCTAATTTAATGCGCCCGCGGTATCTTGACATTGCTTATAATTACGATGATACATTTTATGATAAATTATCCTCATATTAATGTTATTAGGGCCGACGGTAATAGGCAGAGTTATCTACGCCAGAACATTTAGTAAGTTTTAATGATGATAAAAGCCTAGGTACGTGAGGTGCAGCCGACAAATCTGATCCGCCATATTGATTTAGTGTTTCAATATTTCATCCTTAAACTAAATTATTGAAGCGCAATTTAGAATTTGGAGAGTAATTAATGTTTTCCATACATTTCCCTTGCAGCAGGTGCATAATTATAAAAACCTATCCTTACGGTTCGGAGACATTTTCGATCAAAGTAATTACAATCGGGTAATAAATCGCAGTGCTAAGGAGTCGCTACCTCGCTGCGGCCGCCGCGGCGCGGCGCGGCGGCGGCGGCGGCGGGAGCGGGCGCCGTTAATCAGCCGGCGGCCGCGAAGTGAGGTATCTATAGCACGCTTTTAATATTGCGGGGATGAGTGAACAATCGACAATAGCGGCAGAGCGGCGCTCATTGTGCGGACCAGCGCGCGCCCATAAGTTACCTGCGCGTGCGCGCCGGCCAACAAAACGACGCGCGGAACAATAGCGCGGCAATACGGTAGCCGCCATTTGCATATCGAGCATCGCCGCGCACGCACCCCCCCCCTCCCCTGCCCTCCCCTCGCTCGCCGGACGGTCAAGTGGCCTGTACATCTCGTTACAAAGTATCGACTTGCTTCCGAAAACCAAGAATCGAGGCATTTACTAGAAGTCTCTAATAAAATAATCAGATCTTGTCATATGCTAATGGCACAAAAATCCCAGCTGCTAACACAAATATCGCTTTTTCCTATGTTCGCCACATCGTTACCCCCAGTGCAACTTTCGCCAGAGCATCGGCTCTGCCAGATCGGCCAGAGCATTGGGCATCGGCCCAAATACACCCAAATAACCTTTGAGTTCGTCAACTTCTCTCGTCCTCTTTTCGACCTTTCGTCTTCTAACTGTTCCTTGAACGAGCCGGCTGCCCATGCCCTCGAGAGAATAGTCTACAAGCGTGCAGCGTCCCTGTAAGCCAAGCTATTAAAAAGAGGGCTCGAGTAGTCCTGTAACCAGTAGCTCAACGTCCCCAACGGGCCCAGGCCCGCTGGGTGTGAGGTGAGCCGCGCCAGCTCTATGCTAAGCAGTGGAGTGTGGAGTGTCCAATCGATGCCGCCTCTATTCTTCACTATGGACATTTTATTTCTGCGTGTGAATTTTGCGGTTTTACTCAAAGTGTTTATCTATACTTTGTGATATCACAGAGAGGAATTAAATAAACGCACTTGCTCGAGAAAATAATTTCCGTAACTTTTATGCTATTTTACGAGTATTAAGTATTATGCCGGTCTGTAATATAAAAGATTCCAGGACATACATACATACTTACAAAATACATACGAGTGAAGTTAAATAAAAGCTTTTAAAAAATGGCAAGCCGAATATCTAACCTTAGATAAGTAGTCGCGACAGTTTTATGTAGCCAAGTTGTAGCTAATGTGGTTCAAAGTCAAAGTCAAATAATTTAATTCGGTATGAGGTGATAGTGCACGCCTAACGAAAGTCTAGGTAACTACTAAAAAGGAAATATAATGCTAATCTAAATTATTTAATATTAAGTAGCTAATAAAGTATTTAATAACTGCAGCCAACCGAGCTAAAATTGCAAGAATAAGATAGTGAGGTAAGGTAGATATATTTGAATAATAATGTCGGTAATGAGGTGGACCCGGTAATAAATTACTTATACGCTAAGGAAGTACTATTGAAACACAATATAACAATACCAAGATTGATAATTATTAATCCAGATAATTTCTACAAGTTTTTTGTACTTAACAAAAAACTTGTCAATTTTCTTGAATTAAGAACACGGTTCCTCAATAAGATGAGTGTGAGCTCACCCGCCGCGCCGCCGCGCCGGACAAACACGGCTGATGACGTATGCTAAACTGATTACGGCCGGGCGGCGGCTCACGTGGCCCCGCGTGGCCCCACGTGGCCCCACGTGACACATTAACATCCATTTGAATTGAGTGACAGCGCGCGCGGGAGATTTTCCAGAATAATCCATATCTTAGCGCAGCCTTCGGCGCGCCCCATTTCCACCGGTAGGTAGAGCGTGGTAGAGCGACCCGACGCGGCTCAGGATTCTTCGCTACACGCCGATAGAACAAAGCGACAAATCGATCAAGTACGTACAAAAATATTAAAAACTAGCTTTTGCCGCGGCTCCGCCCGCTAGCAGCCGACGACTGGGCACCCGGCGGGCGAAACTGGTGAGCTTAGTGGGTAAATAATTATTAAAAATTTATAAAAAAACAAGTATCTTCCTCCCGCGGACCGGCGGGCGCGGCCGGCAGGTGCCCGACCGATATGGCGCAGCCCGCGAGCTGCCCCTCAAGCTGCGCCGCCGGCCCGCCCTGATAAGGAGATCCATTCGCTGCGACATTTTAAAGTACACTATCAAAGGTCATGCTTACGACATTTGCATCGTCAGTTTTTAGTTATCTACCTACTAGGTAAGCCTCGTCTGCAACAGAGGTACATATGAAGCACCAGCTGTGCAGTGGTGGCCTCGCTGCAGGCGGCAGGAGCTCCGCCAACATATTGCAGGCCGCCTCTAGTGCGCCGTGTCTTCGTTACACGAAGCGACACACATGTTGGGAGATTTGCCCATCTGCGAAAAGGGATGCATAAGATTTCTTCTCTTCTTTAACTCTCAGCTCAGTTCACTCAGAATGAAGAATGAAATCATCTTTTCTACGTGTATTGTTCTACATTGGTGTATTGTATTTTATTAGACTGACAAAATGTATACAAGCGAACTAGGGGAGCAACATGAAGACAAATGAGTAAGACTCTGTATTTCCTTTGTGATGTGCGATGGACGAACGGGTTTAGTGTTGACGATTTCCTACACCAGCGACTGGCACGAGATGCGCCCGCGCATTTCATATATCGCATATTTCATAGCATCTCCAGGTGCCAACAAAAAGTTGACCGGTTGTACATCTTATTATGGCTGACCGAGCAATATGTTCTCTTTCCTTTTTTTAAATTCAAACATGCATAAATTATGTTTCATGTCATATCTAATTTGGTACTTGATACTGTAATGCATATATTATTAAACTTGTAACTTGTTTTACAATAACAATGATCATTAATTTAATTAATGCATCGGAGGCATTCCGTAAATTCCTAAAGGTATTTTAGCATAAGTAATAGTTGCTTTTTATTTGAATATAGTAAATGTTGGCCTCGTGTGTTCTTGATACCGTTATCACATCAGATCTCACAGAATAATGTCTTATCATCATTATCATTCTTCTATGATATTATTGTATCCGTATTGAATGTTTGAAAGGTATATTCAATGTAAAGAAACTTGTTATTATTCGCACACCTCTTAATTTAGAACACACTATATACTGCTTCTTATTCTAAGATATAAAAAGTTACGAGTAGAACTCATCTCATCCCCTCCCATGCGGACGCATTCCTCCCGCAGCTTCACTCGGGTGGAATTAGACATAACAATAGCTTCGTTTACACCTAGTTATATTATATACCCTATGTTACTCAGTGAAGATGCAGCTTTCTAATGGTGAAAGAATTTTTGAAATAGGTCCAGTAGTTTTTGTGTGAAAACATTACAAACACATCTTTCCTCTTTGTAATATGTATTAGTATAGATATAATGTCAGCTGATCAACGAGGGAGTCAGGAGCCAGTGTTTCAACAGCAAGCGCCACTATTTAGTGACATCCCCTCCAGTGAGCTCCCTGAAAGAAGATAATAAAATAATTGCGGCGATCAGGGAGACCCTCGCTCTGAGATCTTCTTGAGATGAGTCCCCCAACCCAGCGGAAAAACTGTGCAGGAAATCATTCTGCCATGTTTGCAACAGTGACTGTCGCCCAGCAAGCCGCAGGGCTCTCCCGCGCTCGCCCGCGGCCAACCAGAGGCTCAGCAGCGGCAGGAGGAGCCTCGCGCGGCGGCGTGTGTCCTGCGTGCCTGCGTGGTGTGCGTGGTGTGTGTGGTGCGTTACGAGGTAGAGGTACGCACTAGCCACGACATTCTCCGGACGGCACAATTTTTTGTAACACGCGTGGCACGCGGCAGCCGCCCGCCCGCCGGCCGGCCACGCCGATGAAAATTACTAGATATTTAGTTATACACTAAATAATAGAACAACAGAACATTCTCAGATGCAAACTTCCTTGTAAGTAGTCTTCTTTTCAGTGCTGGAATTGTGATTGCACTACCTTCGTCGAAAAGCCACTTAAGTGCAAAAGTAGACAGACTAGCAGGCCCGGCAGTGGGCTGTTGCCTTAGGAGATGGATTGGCAAATACTTGCACTGATCTCGAGCGATGGGCGCGAGGGGCGCGAGGGGCGCGGGGGGCGCGCGGGCCGAGTTACTTATTCCCGCGGCGAGCCCGTCCTTTTTGTCCCGGAGTGTCCCGAGCAATCCCCAAAATGGTCCAGCTGATGTTTAATTCAATTGATTTCATTAGCGGTAGTTTTTCAGCGGCGGCGGTCACCATCCATATGTATGGGTGCTCTAATAAATTGAACGGAGCCGTGTTTTACCTCCTCCTCCCCCCCCCCGCTCCCCCCTCCCTCCTCTCCTCTCGGCCCGGCGGTATGTTAACATTTTATTGCTTACGGGCGTGCGATTTCATTTATCCCGGCCGTCCGCGCGTCACGCTCCGGGACGGGCCGCCGGGCGAGGCTCGAGCGGGACACGCGCGACGGCACGGCACGGCGCCGCAGAGGCTGACGGCTCAGTGGAAGGACTTCGACGAGGCATAACGATTGTTTTACCATTGAAAACAACCGCGACCGACGACTAACGTGCCCCCGAAGCACGGTAGCGCCCATGACACCCATCCATAAGCCGAGTTTTAGCGACCGTTGCTTATCTTTGTCGACCATATTGAATCGACGCGAGCCATAGGGCTACGTATTGCAGTCTGTAAAAAAGCATAATATATTTATGCTTTTACATCAAAATATTTGTGTCAATGCTGCAAGGTATGTAAATAATGGCAAGCTCTCCTTCATACTGGTCAAATCAGCCGCTCGGGCCGCCGGCGCGGGGCCTGCCGCTGGCGCCTTTCGGACAGTGTGGGCGCCCGAGGCAGGCGCCGGCTCCGGGGTGGAGGGCGCCGGCGAGTGCAGGAGGCAGGACGCCAACAAAAAGCGGCCCATGAAGCGGCGCGTGGCGGAAGCGGCCGCCCGTCAGCCGCGCCTTGTGCCGCTAAACATGTCCATTTCCACAAAAAATACACTTTTTATGCAACTAGAATAGCGGATGAGTATGCTGCTTCGTACCTACCTACAGTAACCACGGTACCAAAGTACCACAGTACCCACGCGGAGTCGGCACTGAGAACAGTAGCCACACACTGTTGCACCTGTGACAAGCCTCTATTATTAACAGGCTTGCCACCCTTCATGGGAACATCAAAATAAGATTGCGTGACGTCACACCTGTACGGCCCCCACGATGTAGATTGTAGACAGAGGTGTGTAGGACGTACATCTATTTTCCACAGTTATATTCGTCCCACTTAATAAGTAGGTGGTCAATAATAATTTGACCTCTTGCGCTCTCGCAGTTGCGCTTGCGACCGAAAACCAAAGTCGAGGCGAAGTCTCGACTTACCCTACCTATGTAAATAAGGAGTACTTTTGTAATAATATGTGTTTATAGCAACAGTCGATATCTCCGCTCGGGCGCGTCCAGCGAGCGGGCAGTAATGTCCCCATAAAAAGCGACGCGCGCGGCGGCGGGCGGCGCGACTTTTTTACGACAAAAGAGTCGGAAGTTATGCTTCGGCCGCATTACGCACAGGTCATTAAGCCCCCTCTCCTCTTAAGTGAAAGACGACCATATTTATAGCCGCACGCCTGCAAGCCCTGGCCGCCGCCGGGGGCGCCCCCGCACTCGCGACACTAAAACTAAACTTTCCGCCCAGCTTCCACGGTTCATTTTAACGTAGGGGCTCGGCGATGAGTAGATGCGTCGGTCGGGGTTGTCAAAAGAGAGAATTATCTCGTGAAAAGTTATATTGTCATTATTTTATGACGTCTTCATCTGCGCGGAATGCGCACTTCCGGAGCGCGCGGGACGCGGTGCTTGTTTTGTTCGTACTAATGTTGGGAACATTTACGACTCCATGAAGCTTCTGCTCGATTTGAAGTTAAAAATCGATTTCAATAGGTATATTATGTAGTACCATTGTAGTCCGCATTGGTACTAAGGGTACCCTAGAAGATAGTACCTACTATTAAGCTAGTAACTAGCTTCATCAATACGCACCGGGACGTCGGTGCAAACGTAAGGTATAGGTATATTATGTTTGGGTGATTACCATCCTGTTCTATCGTTTGTTCTACTAATTGATTAAATAATGAAATTCCTTGTTGTTAATCTGCCTCGCAGTGCTGAGTGCCGCCTCCCCAACCGCGTGTTATTCCAAGATGTTTTAATACACAGTGGCGTGAACTTCTGTGCAGTGCCTCAGCATAGCCGCACGGCGCACCGCTCACACCGGCCACTTGGCGGAGTTTTAGCCGCAGCTTTCGATCAAAATCAAATTCACACTGGAAATACTATTACAATTCACCGATAAATGATAATACTCTCCAGTCTCTGTGAGTCCAGAGTCCAGGAGACTGTGATTACACGAAACGTAAGACTACACGAAAAAAAATTGCGATCAAAATTTCACCTTCTCAGGACTTTTTTTCAATATGTACTTAGGTACTTCTATCGTATCGCAAGGAAAATCGGTGGGAGTTTAGAGAAACTGATGGTTAGCGGCAAGACCGAAGGAAACGGGCATAAGCCTTCGTTGCTCTGACCAGGGGCTCTGTTTTTGAACTCAATAACTCGATCGATTGGGAAATTCCTTATTTTTAAATCACAACAATGCAGCAAACACTCGATTGGCGGACTATAATATACTACTATTTTACGAATATGAGTTGCTACTCAGTAGCAGTCCAACATTAAAAAAATATTAGAAAAGTAATACCTATTATGCTTCCTTACCACAGTTTTTTAAATTTAAGACCAAATTAAAACAATAGGTATTTTTATTTCTGCTATAAATTATCGAAGTTCAGTGTAGACTGTAGATAATTAAAAGTACGTGCGCCATCTATGCGCATTTTAATGTACCAATAACACTTGTGAGAACCATCCCTCCGTAAATCTGTTTTAATATTATCCAAAATGTAGAGGCAGACTATATAGTTAGTAGTTAGATATAAGTTAGATATAAGAATATTCGATAATTCAACAGGTTGATACCTACTATTTTATTTTCTTTGTGTCTGTGCTCAACAAAGTCAAGAATTATCAAAATAATAATTATAAACACTACACATTGATGTAAGCTAGATTCCCATTTCTGCTTTAACTGCCATCTATCATTCTTAACGAAAACCAGTTCAGTGTAGACTAAATATTGAAAGTACGTACGCCATCTATGAGCACTTTGTTAAACCAGTAAAACTTCTGAGAACCATCCTCCGTAACTCTATCGAGTTAATATTATTCAAATTGTAGATGGCAGACTATATAGTTAGAAGTTTAAGAATATTCAATTACACAACTGGTTGATACCTACTCTATGCCTAGTATGTTATTTTTTATGTGTCTGAGCTCAAAGAGTTCAACACCTATCAAAATATAAGCACTACACATTGACGAAAGCTTTATTCCCATTTCTGCTTTAACTGCCATCTAACATTCTTACGACTAAATATTGAAAGTACGAGCGCCATCTATGAGCATTTTCATACACCAATAACACTTCTGAGAGCCAGCTCTCCGTAACGCTGTCGAGTTGATATTAATCAAAATGTAGATGGCAGGCTATATGATCAAAGAAAATCCGATTGCACACCTATCAAACTATAATAAAAGCAGACTCAAGAGTTCCGAACCACCGAAAGATACTAACTCCATTTATTTGGTCCAAAACAAGATGACTTAACAGCAGGTGATAAGTAAAACCACAGAATACATAATGTTAAAAAACTAAGAAACTAGTTGTAAAGTCCATTCATAAAAAAACATTAAAAAATAGGAGGTAGAACCTGTAGGTAACCAAGTAGGTTTTATATGAAGCCTATTTTGTTCCATTTAGAGTTCGCCACCAGTATCACCAAGGTTATTATTTTATAAACCACTAGTGGACGCCCGCAGCTTCGCTCGCGTAGAATTAGACCCATTAACTTTCCGCGTTCGGGTTGCCCACTTGACTTCAAAAACGGCAAAGTTTCATACTAACTTTGAACTCCCGTTTTACCCCCTTAGGGGGTGAATTTTCAAAAATCCTTTCTTAGTGCTCCCCTACGTTATAAAAGGAACCCCTGTGCAAAATTTCAAGTTTCTAGCCCTTATAGTTTAGGCCCTGCGTTGATATGTCAGTCAGTCAGTCAGTCAGTCAGTCAGTCAGTCAATCAGTCACCTTCTCCTTTTATATATATAGATTTCTACCGTGTAGTACCTAATTGTTTATAAAATAATAGTGGTCTGGTTGGAAAGGTGTATTTTCCGGTTAAACTTCTTTGGAGACGACCATCTTAGTCCTCAAGGGTAGCAACACATCTTTGACTGACTTGGAACGAGACTCTTACTATCAATTACTAAAACCACGGACTACATCATTACTCTATGCTAAAACTGAACTATTACTTACACCAACTAACAGGACTATCATTAGCAGTCCCCAGTCCTCATACCCACTAACGAACTGACCAACTAATGTTCTAATTAACTCTTTCAGCTAACTGGACTAACCATCCCAGTCCCTAATTGAGTCTTGTTCAAAGTCAGTCACAGTTGTCATGGGTGGCAGCTATACATAAAAAAAGGACCAGTGAGAAGTCCATTTAAAATTATAATCGGTATCTAAAAATCAGTATATGTAAGTACCTACCTAATAATAACTTTAAAGCTCAGCTTTAAAGTAATTGCACAGAATAATAGTACAAGTAATTGTTAACATAAATGTAGCCTAGTTTACAGTCACAGAACTGAAGCATCTAAAAATCTTATCGGAGATCTAAATATACAAATTATTTTTTATATTTATCCACCTCAGAATATGGAACTAATATAACTTTGGCACAGTATAGAGATACATGGGGACCCTAGGGGTAGAGCGAAGCGAAGACTCTATATCACAGAACAGATATATCTGTTCTGTGCTCTATATACTATGCCCTAGGTCTCTAATCTGAGCTATTAATATAGAAACGGTAATTGACCTCTAGTGAAATAGAGCGAAGAGTGAAGAGTGAAGAGTGAAGCAATCATTGGTTGAAGTTGACGGCCGGAAACGTGAGTCGTATATCTTTCACCATGACAACCACCACTTGTTATTAAGGTCTTCAAAATAAACACATTGTCTCGGTTCGTCAGTGTCCCGTGTGTTCTCAAAAGCGTGATGAACAATTTATTAGCAACCAAGAATCGGTCATTTTGATGGCAGTTGGTATTAGTGTGGATAGTGTTGTGTTGTGATAACCGGTGATTATGACTGTCGCGATTGGCAGGTTCCTTTTTCAAACATGTTTATTGTCAGTGCGGTCGAGCGGCGGACGGCGAGTGTCACACGCCGACGCGGAATATAGTTCAGTGCGAGTGATACCGCCGCATGTGCTGCTTCGTTATCGCAGCGTTCGAGGAGTGCTTCTGGTTGGTGGCGAGCGCCTGGGAGAAAGTTGCGAGCAATGAGCGTGTCGGTGCGCTCCGTGCTGGTGGAGGGGCCGCAGGCGGCGCGCGCCCGGGGCCCGTACACGTATGCTAGCACGCCGCGGGCGCTTTACAACAATGCTAAGCTGAAGAAGGATCCGTCTTGGTAAGCATTGATCATTGAACAACATATTTAAAGCTTACTTGGTCATCGATGTATTGTTTCAAACAGAAACACTTCAATTATCTGATCAGAGCTCGTAGGATGCCTAGGTACTCGTAGGTTCTTTACAAAAGCTTCCGTCGTTGCTTAGGCACAAGATTAAATATCTTCGGTCTCGATTACAACTCGCCATCGGTATCAAAGACGCATACGGTAAGTTTAAAGTCTTGCAATTCGTATAATCTTACTAGGTATGAATGAAATAGGAAATACAGAGAGCCCGAACCATAACAGACATGAAATGCAAGAAACGAACATAATAGCTTCGTATTAATGATGGGTTTATATTTATAATACACATCTGATACGTGGTGAGCTACAAGTGACCGATTCGTATGTAAAGGTAAAGAACATCAGATTCTGTTGAAGGTCTAGGGTGTCAGGAAAAATTCGTTTGCCCAAAACAGCGCCAGAAATACACGACAACCGTGTTGCCTCATACAATATTATAACCACTTTATATCCAAAAGCACGGCTATTAGGTACTTTATCGATAAGAAAGGCCACGGAGAACCCGAACATTATAGTTACGAGATGTTTTAAGTAAGTATACGTTTTTGGTACCTAATAGTTAGTTTGAAAGGCAGCATGGGAACCTTGAACTGCCGAAAGCGGGCACGAAAGTTCGCGTGCGCCGCCGTCGCCGCCGCCGCCGCCCCGCCACGCGGCATCCATGATCAACAAATATTTCGCTTCTAAATAATTATGTCTACAGCTCGTAATTTTTCTGCGCTATACATATCTGTCCAGCCGGCGCTCGAACTCGGGACCTGCAGTTCGGGCTCGGGGTGCAGGGCTGACCGCTCGCCACACCACACAGGCTCGCTCCGGCCCGCGCCGGCCCGCGAGGACGAGGGGCCACCTGGCCCACCTGGCCCACCTGGCCACGCGATGCGATGACAACCGATCTATCGGATCCTATGATCAAACACATAACAACATAACATCGCGCCTGTTTGTCCACAAACGGAGTATTTACATACTTCAATACAAAACACGTTCGCACTGGCCGGAGGTATGGCGGCCAGCCCAGGCGTTCACACACACTTACATTGATCATGCTACATTTACGTACAAGACGGGATATTAAATTAAATATAATACAATGAAATGTGCACAAAATTGGAAAAAAAAAACATGTTAAAAATTAAAAATTTATAATTATTATAGGTTCAAATGATGACACGTCAACCTGATAGGGCGGAGGGTGGCAGGCTGTTGCAACACACCCGCCCATCGCCAGTACACGTACCTTATAGGAGGTCAGCCTGTCGTACTCCGGGCACACATGCAGACTGCGAATTACTGTTACCGAGCATTAGAAAAACCCAATGCCAACCCGGGTCGAACCCAGGAGCTCAGCAGTCGCTTCGGCTGCTACACCGCCACACCAGCGAGCCCGTCCCCCAAGTCACCAATGGTGTCCGGCGGGCTGGCGGGCTGGCGGGCTGCGCGTGACCAGCTGTCATTACTCACGATTTTAATCCTTCAACATGTTCCCGACGACACCCGTTCATTTTATTTCAAACAATCACGGCACAACACGTTGGTCGTCGTCCTAGTAGTTGTATAACATTTTCTTTTATTTTTATTGCTTTATCCAATCCCAATTATTTATATATCGTACTTCTCGGGCCCGTATCTAAAGTGAAAGCCTATGTCAATTTCCAGGCCCTTCACAACATCTATGCAAAAGTGAGGATTCCAAATATAAATATAAGAAAATTATGCTATATAATTCAAAGAAAGCAAGTCGGTATCCTCTGGCCTGCCGCGGCCGCGCCGACCCAAGTACATGCAAGTAGCCCGCAGTGCCCCGTAGTGCCCCGTAGTGTCCCGTAGTGCCCCCGGTGCTGGACATGCTGAGCAGCCCTCCCTCGACACCTGCTGCGTCCTCCAGTCGTCAGAGTTAACTGAGGCAGTCCAGTGAACTCCACACGCGCCAGTCATGCCGGTGATACCCTTCACGCCGGCTCTTGAAGCATTCGCGTCTCGCTATGCCGCTTGACTTGTAGATTTTACAGTGAGTTGGTACAAGTCCACTCGTGCACTGCCGCCCGCCGCCCGCCGACCGCGGCAGGCCCTGGCCCTGGCCACCGACCGGGACTCGTAAGAGTCTCGTCCCGGGCCAGTCGCAGCCGTGTGCCTAGTGTTACGGAAATCACACCTTTGTGGCCGCAACGCAATCGCTTTAAAAACAACTCAAAATGAAACTTATATAGGTTTAATTTATGTAACTTATAAAGGATCAGTTAAAACATTTTACGATACTTATGTTCTTACCGGGATTAATAAGTTACTAAATTCGGATCACGCGAGGGCTACGCGTCGTCGGTATATCGCCGCCAGAGATGTTATCGTGTAGCCGTCTGGCGCGGCGCGGCGCAGTTCGGCTCGGCTCGGCTCGGCGCGGAGCGGCGCGGCTCGGCAGCGGCCCTGCGGCAGCGCCCAGGGCTGACGCACATCCGGCCGCCCCTGTCGCCCCTCGCCGCCACGCGCGGCAGGTCGCGTCTATTTTCTCAAGAAAATTTGCCGTTTCTTAAAACTGAAACACTTACGGATGACGTCACGGACGCGCGCCGGACACATCGATAATACTTTGTGACTCTTTCGACCTTTCGTTTGTTAGCGAGGTATAGCGAGGTTGATGGTGGCAAGGTCTTGCTAGGCGGTTATAACCTTGCATGCATAGCCGACATGCACCGACATGTATGTAGGTACGATATGGATAACCTTAAAGTTTTACCCCAAACACGCTAGGGTTTGCATGTCGGTTATGCATGCAAGGTTATAACCACCATGGGTGACCCTACACGGTCACGTGCACGGCCACCATTAAGCATCAACGTTACACCTCGCTAACAAACGAAAGGTCGAAGATTAAGGTCTAGATAAGATAAAGGTCTAGATTAAAAATATGATGACGAGACTTATGATTTCACGTAAAATTAACATAAAATAATTTAAAACCTTGAAAGCCTTAACCGGACTACCGAAGAGAATATTTAAATGAAAGGTCGGTAAAAATATCCAAGTTTGCCTTCAAAAAGAGCACATCTGAGCACAGTTCGGTGAGGACATTCTCACCTATCCACGCCATGGCTGTGCGCTGTGTGCGGATTCATTTATATTTTTACGGGAAATAACGATGGCTGGCTGGACCCTGGGCTCCGTCATTTAGTCACGCTCTGCTCGACCGGTCTAGGGCTTAAACTTACGTGCTAGCTACGACACGACACGACACGTACTGCACAGGCTTTGAATATTTGTGGTTTCCGGTTACAGTTCTTTAGAGGCGACCGTCTTAGTCCTCAATGGTTTCAACACATCTGTGACTGACTTGGAACGAGACCTAATTGGACTGGACTATTACTAACATCAACTAACAAGACTAACGGTCGCTCACAGTTCCCAGTCCTCATACCCACTAACGGGCTGACCAACTAATGTATTCATTAACTCTCTCAGGTAACTGCACTAACCATCCCAGTCCCTGTTTGAGTCTTGTTCAAAGTCAGTCACAGTTGTCATAGGCGGCAGCGGATGGGTGGTGCTGCAAGCTCGTTTGCTATTTTATATCCTAAAAAAATGTTCGTGTAGGTTCGCTCCCCTCGCGGGCAGGCCGGCCCTCCCCAACGGGTCGCGTCCACTCTCAGCGCTCCTGCAAATAAACACTCCATTAATGTCGACAAATCTCCTTTACAATGTCGTAAGTGATTACAGCAGCCAACGATGACCGTGCAAATATTATGTTACTTAACGCTGTCGCCCTGCCGGCCCCTCGCACTCGCTGCACAGCGATACGCTCCCGGTAGTCCCGGTACCATGCCTAGGTACCTGAGCGATCCGACCCTGTAGCTCGGGACCAGAATAGTGCTACGGTAGCCCCTGCCTGTCGTAAGAGACCACTGAAAGGGGATTCTGCGGTTGCGGGCGGTGAGAGGGAGAGCTCAAATTGTCCATCACGTGACCCCGGGAAAGACGACGCTGTTTGTGTGGTGGCACAGCGTTGTGTAAGCCGGGAAGAGCCCGTCTTGGGTGTAGCGCCGGAGGACACCGGGGCGTTCTACAAGATATCCCGGAGCCCTCCTGTAGCGCCGGAGTAGGCCACCGAGTGGTTTTTAGTGGGTGAATGAAAGTCCCACATAACCCGGCATCGCTCCCACGTCGTCCAGGTACCTTTTTAAGTTCCCACTCGTTAAACAAAAAAAATAGGTACCTAAGCGATATGATGAAAACAAATCTCGATATTTAACATGAAGAAATTTCCACCCCAGCCGAGCGGTATGAAACGGTCAGGGCGGACTATGCTGTCGCCATCGGCTTTAATTATACAAGTGAATGTTAGCTGAATAATAAAAAAGTAAAAGGTAAATTAACTAAAACAATTATTAGTGTCTCAATTAATGCTTAGTAATTCCTTGTAATTGCAGCATAAACGCAACATGCATTTATGCAAACTAACGACACGTACTCGTAATCGGTCATTTTAACCATCGTTTATTTAAACGGCCGTATGGAGAGCAAAGGCCTCGCACCGTCCCCACCGGCCAGCGGTCAGCGGTAGGTGGGCGCGGCGCCTGCGCGCGGTGGTCACCACGCCGCCGCCGGCCGCTGGCCGCGGGGTGGTCGCAGTCGAGGGGCAGGCGCGCCGCGACACGCGCGATGCCGGCCGAGCCCGGCGCGTTCACGGTGCTGGCCGAGGGCGCGCGGGGGCCCGTCAACGTGGTGCGCCCGCTGCGCCGCGCCGTCCACCCGCCGCACCCCCCGCACCCGCCGCCCGCCATGACGCTCCTGGACCCCAAGTTCTCGCGCGCGCTCGACGTCAAGCTGCGCCGCCTCCAGGAGACGCGGGCGCTGCGGGGCCCCCCGTGCCCCCCGCGGCCCCCGCGCCGGCCGCCGCGCGCCAGCGCCTCCGAGCCCGACGTGAGCGCGCGCGAGCCGCCCGGCGCCGGCGCGCGCGTCAGCCGCTCGCAGCCGCGCCTCGACGCGCTCGCGGAGGGCGAGAGGCCGCGGTTCGTGACGACGGTGCGCGCGGGCCGGTTCCTGCCGCCGCCGCCGGGCGTGGCGCGCCTGCTGGGGCTGGAGGCGCTGTACCCGGCCGCCGAGGGCGCGGTGTACTCGTACGCGAGCCGGCCGCGCCCGCTGGGCGGCCGGCGGCGGGACCCGGGGCCCGAGCGCGCGCCGCCGCCGCCGCCGCCGCCGCCGCCGTGCGCGCGCGCCGGGGAGGCCTTCCGCGGCGTGCGCGCGCTCGTCGCCGGGGTGGCGGGGCTCTCGGGCCTGCTGCCCGTGAACCGACATGAGTTAGTTTCGCATTACAGTGACCAATTTCATACCTATCGACTCCTCATATTCCGAGGGACAGGGATCGTCTCGGCCCGAGACGAAAAAAGTCCGGAGCGTTCCGCCGCGTCGTCGAGTGCCCCGCTGTGACAAACCGTTTAAGGAAAACCAAATCGCAGCGGTGCGATTGAGATTCAGGCTACATAATAATATGATCGTAATGATAGAAGCCATCGTCCCATATAAATATGAAATATGAAATCTATAAAAGTATTGAAGTCTTAAATTAACATTAGAGCACAGCCTTAACATTAGTACACCTTCAGCCGTGCAGGCATTGCCCTCTCGGAGCAATGCCGGTATCGCCCCATCGCACACACGCAGGGCCAGCAGGGCGCAATGTTCCTCCATTCAGAAAGCGTTATCGCACTATCGCTTCGTATCGATCACACCGCGCGCGGCGTGGCCGCTCGTCCACTTGACCGCCCGCTAACAACACTCATGAGACGCCGATGCCACACTAGAGACACTAGTGCGACCTTCCGAGAGATCGACTTTATGTCGAACTAATGCTGGTGTAACGACATCCGACATAGGGTAGAAAATGGGCTTCTCGACAACTGAGGCACATTTAGTAACGTAAAAGTTTAATACCTACTGTCTTAGACCACAGCAATTATTTCTTAAATATAATGTTGTACAACCTGGTAAGACGAATAAATATAAATCGTCGGCTACGATAAGACGCGGGCCGATCGCGGAGGTGCGATAGCGGCGAATTAATTTAGGCGGCGACCGCACGCTCGGCACGCTGCCCTGACCGAGGGCCTTGTACAGACACCTACCTAGAGCTAGAGGATTGATAAGAACTCAATCCGAACCCAGTGAGTTACATCTCGTGTAACATTCAAAATCCGCTGGCTGGATGGATTGTTGTAGCCCGTGGCCGGCGCGGTCGGCGTGGTCGGCGTGTTCGCGCGAGCTACTGAAACGTGTCTGGCAATGTCAAGGTCTGTTTATATATACCGCAGCGGAACTTGGTGCAAGGTACTTATAGTGGACTGTCACCTTTAAACTCTTGCAAAATGCTATAATTGTCGCAAGGATGTCACATATTTTTAATGTAATTTTTGATATGAGTTTTGTACTAGGTACCTATATGTGGTGATAAAATGTACCAATCAAATCGAGTACTTGCTAGTACCGAACGAGCGTTCGGTAGTCGGGTACGTCGACCGACCCCCCATCCCGCGGCCCGTCCGATGGCCGACCTCCTCCTCGAAGAAGGAATCCTCTCAACCCCACTCCGGGCGGCTATACGCTATACCGAGGGCATTTGTTTGTTGCAGCGGCAGCGTGGCGGGCTACTCCAACCTCATGCACGACAAGCGCGTCGTGCGCGGCAGCACCTTCGCCGCGCACCCGCACGCCGCGGTCAGTCACACACGCACGCACACACGAACACACGCACGGACAGATCATATCTCTATATAAGATGGGTTATGTTAGTAAGGGCCTAAATAGCTGTTAAGAAAGAAAATCTTAATTTTGTCACCACAATACATACTGAAACTTTTGCATATCAAAACGAGAGCGAGAGCGAAGCCTGCCCGATGCCGGAGAGGCACCAGCTCGGCACCAGCTCGGCACCAGCTCGACACCAGTGCGGCACCAGCTCGGCATCATCTCGACACGGGAGCGATCCTTGACCTCGACCACCGGATGTGCGACCCGCGTGGGTCCTGCGGGTACCAGCGGCTGCCGGCTGACACTTGCGGTTTAAATTAAGGCCGCGCGCTTGATCGTCCTTATTCGAGGCAAAATAAATTGTTAATATGACCTGACCTATACCAGCCAGAAGGTACCTGTCTCGGAATAGCAGGCAGCAGCGCAGGCCGCTCGAGCACTCGTGTGTTCGGTAATCACATAATGACAGACAGGAGTATTGTTTATTCACCGCCATTCACCGCCCACCGCCTGCAGCCGGCGGCGCGCTGCGGCCCGGGGTCGCCCGAGGTGAGATCGCCCGATTGATTGGCGGCGGTGAGAAATGAATTAAATGAAATATTTGAATTTAAACGTTTTGTCATTATACTGTGCATCAGATGGCCACGACATGGTAAACGAAACCTTTCCTCCTCCTCCGCGGCGCTGAGGGCGCTCCTGCGAGAGGGGATTCGGATGTAAGGATGGTCCTTCTATCCGGGCAATCGCTCCAGGGTGTACCCCGTCGGTGACATCCCCGCTGTTGAGCGTGAGTCAGTGTGTCGTCGCGCACGCGAAACGCGCGTGTCAAACTGAAGCCATTACCGCCCCCTGACGGTCGGGGGGAAGAAGCCCTAGAAGTCTTTAGGGAGCGGTCGGCCTTCAGGAGGGCGCGCGTGCAGCGGCGCTATCCCCCTTAGATGAGGATGCGGCCCGTTGTCGGCGCGGTTGTACATAACACGCGCCAAGTGTGCAACAAACTCCTCCAGCGACCCCAGCTTGCAATCGCGCGCGATCACCGCGTTCCGCCGCCGTCCGAGCGAGTGGACCTTGGGACGGCATGAAGAAAACCGAGAAACCGTTAGATTCAGTATGAGAGCTCAGGATCGGGAGAACTCCTCGTGTCGATCACACTAGTGGACTCAGGCCCGCCCAGGTCAGGTTTAGGATATTTAGGACACGGGGTTACTACCGGCACACATTTCGCCGATAGCAAAACACATTCATGAACATCTTAAAAGAGATTAATTTTACCAACTCTTTCATACATACAAAACACACTTTACACCATATGTACTTCGGTCGATAATTTTATTTAAAAAATGCGCAGGGCGACGGGGCGGAGAGCGCGGCGGCGAGAGCGGCGCGCACGCGGCGGAGGGCCATGGCGCGGCGCGCGGCGCTGGCGCGGCTGCGGCCCGCGTCGCCGCCGCCCGCGCCCGGCCGCCGGCACCTGCCCGTGCAGACCGAGTACTACCTGGAGGAGGTGAGCCGTCGGGAGCGGCGCGGGCGACGGGGCGGAGAGCGCGGCGCGAGATGCGCGGGTGACGGGAACACACTCGCGATATCAGAGGATTGAGGAAGCAGGCCTCTCGTAAGGGATTAACCTGGGAGCCATGTGTTCTGATTTCACTACAGATCCTTGTTTGCATTGTCTGGCAGCTGTTCGAGAAGGGCGTGGAGATGGAGGTGGGCGTGCAGACGGACCTGTTCGCGGACCGGCCCGCCACGCCGCGCTACGTGCCCGCTAAGACCGGCGCCGACGCCGCCACGCAGATCTATCCCGGAGACGTAAGCCGCATCTTACGAGTAATTGTTTACCATTGTCTACCCCGCAGATTCGTGCAGGGCAAGAGAGTCTACTTGACAGACGTCTCGATTGGCCTATTCCATATTCTATTGGCTATATTATCACTCAGTTCGATGTAGAAAACATCCACAGTCAAAATAGTCCTAAACAACGGTTCCTCGGTGACATGTTAATAGTGTGTAATACTTACGTCTGTCGTGTCGTGCAGCTGTTCGACTTCGAGCTGGAGGTGCAGCCGATCCTGGAGGTGCTGGTGGGGAAGACGGCGCAGCAGGCGCTGGCGGAGGTGGCGCAGGAGGAGGAGCTGGCGGCCCTGCGCGAGCAGCGCCGGCGCCACGCCGAGCTGCGCGCCGCCGAGCTGGCCGAGCGGCAGCGCCTCGCCGCCCAGGACGCGCGCCTGCACCTCGAGAAGGTCGCCCCCGCAGTCCCGCACCATACGGATACGGATATCGGAGACTTCCCACCGCTGTAGCAAGGCTTGAGCGGCTCCGTAACGTTGCAGGAGCGGCGCGTGGCGGAGGGGCGCGCGGCGTGCGCGGCGGCGACGGAGGCGCGCGGGCGCGTGGCGTGCGCCGCGCTGGTGGCGGGCTACGTGGCCGAGCTGCTGCCCGCCGCGCTGGCCGGCCTGCGCGACGCGCGCTACCTGCAGCGCCGCCTGCTCGCAGGTACCGTCCCTTACTCGAGGAAGTTACACAAGTCAAAAAGTCTGCACAACTCTACGAAGATCGTTTGCGGCATGGGCGTACAGGCGTAAGGACGCCGCGCCGGTCCATACGAACGATCTTCTTTGTTTGCTGACAGATTTTAGCTGGGAGAGAACGCACAATGCGTTAAGCTAGTATCCAGTATCCATTGAATAATTTATTCTTTGACTTAAGAAGATTTCCTAAGTTAAGTGTAGTAAGTACTAGTAGTCTTAAACTGACACAAAATTAATTGTCCTGCGCAGGAGTGGAGGAGGAAGCCATGCCGTGGCTCGTGGCGGAGGTGGCGCGCGAGCTGGAGGCGCTGCTCACCAGCAGGGACGTGATCGCAGGTGACGTCGAATACATAATGTTGTATAAAATGTTGCCACTAGCGGTCATCCATCCACAAGCTGACCTCGCCCGTCGTTGCTTAACTTATGGCCGGTTTCTGAAGTCTTCAGTTATATTATCAACAGCTATTGAATCAATAAAGTTAAACGTAAGATATATGTCGGATAACTGTCACTGGGTTTCTGAACACGCGAAGAGCCTTCCATTAATTATGAATCCGATAACGAGTAGGTACCTTAAACTGCCACTAGATGGGTCTCTTCAAAAGATCAAGTTTAAAATAGATATTCATTGTAGTTTGTACCCTAGGAATAGTCTTATTTGTAAGAAATATTTTTTCCATAGTCAATAAGTAGTAACACCTTGTTTTATTTACCAAATATTATAATTTGGTATTTATTAGCATCTGTGCATCTTAATCAAATGTGAACAATATCTACAATTCTAATGTTTAGAACCGAAATTGTCAGTCACTTTTGACAAAGTCAAAAGTCAAAGTAAAATAATTTATTTCGATGTCCATAATAGAACTCGTATTGATCTATTGTTATGTCCTACGAATAACTGTAAAATGTATGGATGTTTGTTCATCCAATAAAAGAGTCTTCTGATTGTAGTTGTTTATTGTGGAAGAGCACAGTTAGTTACATACACAACACGACTTTAGTTAGCGGAGTTACAACATACACTACTGGTGTTAGCGGCTAGCGCAGTTACAATTTTCAGTTACCTTGCAAGTTCCTACAAGTTATGTTACAAGTTCCTACAAGTTACACATACAAGATCTAACCAGTCTCGACTCGAACACAGAACATTATATTACTTAGACTTGACACTGTCTGTCGGTGGTTGACACCCACTGACATATTGACGGTTCACTGACTGACGTCGTGAGGTGTTGCCAGTGTCAATATGCCAGTGCAGTGTGTTGCCACACCACCCCCCTACGAAGTAACTAAAAATATAATTTTTACATTACACTAATAGGGATAACAATTGTAGTATATTCATTAATCTATACAAGGAACTGAAAATAAAATGTAGTAATAAACAAATAATGAACATACAATTAAAATAGACAATATAAAAAGAAATGACAACCACAGAACAACTTTGCAATTAAAAATAAACAATAACAAATATATTAGATTTTCTTATAAACTATAGATCTAATACAGATTTGAATTTAACAGTACGACCTGAACGGGTTACAGTTGGTTGTGGTGGTCGTACGTTGTCGGAGAGCTTTGGCGGAGACACGGTAGGAGATGCAGCAGGAGTTGTAGAAGGAGCTATTGTCTGATCGAGGCTACTGTCTGGGTCAGACATGAGGTAGGCTGGTTTTACCCGGTCTATGCTCACTTCTTGGTGTTTACCTGCGATGTCTAGGGTAATGGTCTTGTTGCCATGTTTCAACACCTTGTACGGTCCGGTGTAAGGCGGCTGTAAAGAACGCCGAACGGTGTCGTCCCGCAAGAAAACATGTGTTGAGACAGATAGGTCTCTAAACACGAATGATGTGCGATTACTGTGCCGAGATGCTGGGATTGGACGAACGTCCGTCATCTTACGCCTTAGCTGCGAAACAAAACTCTCGGTTTCATGTTGGGCCCCTTGAGAAACACTGGGTGCCAAGAATTCTCCTGGCAAACGCAGTGGTTCTCCGTAAAGCATTTCTGCTGCGGAGCATTTGAGGTCGTCCTTGAGAGAGGTGCGAATGCCGAGAAGGACGAGAGGAAGGGCTCTGTGCCAGGTGTTGCTATGACACATTAGAGCTCCCTTCAATTGGCGGTGAAAACGTTCCACCATGCCGTTCGCCTGAGGATGGTAACTGGTCGTTCGGGCACGTCTGGTGGCTCCGAAATCCATGAGGCGTTGGAACAGCGTGGATTCAAATTGACGTCCCTGGTCCGTTGTTACAGTAATGGGGACGCCGTAACGCGCAATCCAGCCGTTGAAGAAACGTTCGGCAACCTCCTCAGCGGTGATGGAGGTCATGGGCCATGCTTCTGGCCACCTTGAGAAACGGTCTATTGCCGTAAGACAATAATTGAATCCATTCGAAGGTGGTAGAGGGCCTATGATGTCAAGGTGCACGTGTCTGAACCTTCCTGGTGGTGTAGGGATATCACCAAGTGGGGATGTGATGTGTCGCGTTACTTTGCTTTTCTGGCAGGCTTGACACTCGCGTGCCCACTTGCGGCAGTCTTTAGCGATGCCGGGCCAGACAAAACGGTCCGCGATCAGGCGCGCTGTTGCACGCGCTCCCGGATGGCTTAAGTTGTGTAGACGCTCGAAGATTGGGCGTCGGTGACTCGGTGTTAAATACGGTCGAGGCTTTCCGGTAGAAACATCACAGTAAATAGTGGTACCGGTTCCTGGTATCACCGTTGCTTCCAATTTTAACGATGACTCCTTGCGCATCTTGTCGAGCTCTGCGTCACAACGCTGAGACTCTGCGAGGGCGGTGTAGTCATCATCCAACTGAATCGCTTCGATCCGGGACATCGTATCCGCGACAACGTTGTCTTTGCCGTGGATATGCAAGATGTTTGTGGTAAATTGAGAAATGAACGACAGCTGATTCAGTTATACAGGAGGTAACTTCTCACGTCGTTGTAAGAACGCGTAGATGAGAGGTTTATGGTCGGTATATATAGTGACCTCCTGTGCCTCCAAAATGTGGCGGAAATGTTGAACGGCTTCATAAACTGCCAGCAGCTCCCTGTAATACGCAGGCCAGGTGGACTGGCGCGGGGTAAGCTTCTTGCTGAAAAAGGCAAGTGGCTGCCAGCAATTATCCACACGTTGTTGCATACAAGCACCAACGTGAGTGGAAGATGCGTCTGTAAATAAACCGAGGAGAGCACCAGGTTTTGGATGACACAGAAGAGTTGCCTGGGCAAGATGGTCTTTACAACTTTGGAATGCTTGCTCAAGGTTCGGTGTCCATGGGACGGGTTTAGCTCCTTTTAGCTGGCTCGACGCTAAGATGTCGTTAAGCGGAGCTTGTAGTTCTGCAGCCTTTGGGATGAATCGTCGGTAAAAGTTGACCATTCCAAGAAACCTGCGGAGGCCTTCTACGGTCTTAGGTAGAGGGTAGTTCCGCAGAGCTTCAATTCTGTCCTGTGGTGGACGTATGCCTTCGTGTGAGATATGGTAGCCTAAGAAAACAATTTCTTTCTCAGCTAGGACACACTTGGCGGGATTTATGACGACACCATATTTGGAGAGTCGTTGGAACAAAGCGCGTAAGTTCCGAGCGTGGTCATCGGCCGAGCGCGAAAACAACAGAATGTCATCGACATATGGGAAACAGAAATCGAGTCCCCTGACGACTTCGTCTATAAACCGCTGAAAGGTTTGCCCAGCGTTACGCAAACCGAAGGTCATAAACGGGAACTCCCAAAGCCCAAATGGTGTTGTGATTGCTGTTTTCGCAACATCCGGCTCATGTACTGGAATTTGTTGGTAGGCCTTAACTAGGTCGATTTTCCCGAATACGGTGGCGCCAGCCAGATTGTTTCCAAAATCGGCAATGTGCCGTACGGGGTATCTATCTGGGACGGTCCTTGCGTTCAGGGCACGATAATCGCCGCAAGGCCGCCAACCATTCTCACCCTTCTTGGCCAGGTGCAGGGGTGAAGCCCAGGGACTCTTTGAGGGTCTCGCGGTGCCACATTGTACCATGTCCTCAAATTCCTTCTTCGCGATTGAGAGCTTTTCAGGTGCAAGTCTCCTGGGTCGGCATGCTACAGGCGGGCCATCTGTTGTCAAAATGTGGTGTATTGTTGTGTGTTTGACTGTTCTCGGAAGTCCAGGTGGCCTGGTGATGTCAGGGAACTCCTGGAGTATTTCCGAGAAATGGTTGTCCGTCACAACCACGGCCTTTATACTTACCTGTGCTACGTCAGTCACCTGTGCTGGGGCTGAGAGGTTAGTTAAACCGTCAATCAGTTTTTGGTTTGCACAGTCTGGCAGTAGGTTGTAATGTGCCAGGAAATCAGATCCGATTATAGGAATGCTGACGTCAGCAATTATGAAATCCCACTTGAAATCGCGGCGTAGGTTTAAATTTAAATTTAGGGTGAGTGGGCCATAGGTCCGGATAACGCTTCCGTTGGCGGCGCAGGCTTCATAATTTGTAGGATGCACCGTGCCCTTAATTAAATGTCGTGGGAAGCAGGAGAGATCAGACCCAGTGTCAATCAAAAACTGGCTCCTGGATCTAAGGTCTCTAATGAATAACCGGCGGCCAGGTTTCAAGCAATCAGCAGCCGCCACTACTGACTGCTTGAACCGTTTCCCTTCTCAGCCCAAGAGCAAGGGCTGGTACACTTCGTTGCTTTTTCAGCGAATTTGTGATGGTACCAGCATGTCCCCACCTTTTGTTTGGGTGCTGATCGACTGCGTGAACGAGGCCGGTGGGATGTCGATCTACTATGCCTGTGCTGGTTTAAGCTGAGGGTCTCAACCCACTTTGACAGCTCTTCTAACCGTTGTACTATTGTGTGAAAATCAATTGGGTTAGGGTTGGTAACAGCGTGTATTGCTGGCGGTGGTGGGAGGGATGAATCAACAATGGCATCTGCTATTTGTGCTACCCTGTCTAATGATAAGTCCAGTTGTGCCATTAATATGCGCTGGACTTCTTGTGGTAGCCTACGTATCCATAATTCCCGGATAATGGATTCATCATCCTTTTTATTACCTGCCAAGGAACGAAGGTGCCGGAGAAAAGCTGAAGGTTTTCTATCCCCCAACATTTCCTCACTGAGCAATTGCCGTACACGCTGTTCGCTGGATACTGAGAACCGCTTAATTAACTCTGTTTTGAGATACTCATATTTGTCTTTAGAGGGAGGATTGGAAATAATATCCTCAACCTGGTCTGCCAATCTTGCATCTAGCATAGCAAGCACATGTCCATACTTAGTAGCATCCTGTGTTATGTTTGCAATCTCAAGCTGTGCCTCGGCCATAGCAAACCACATTTTGGGTTTCTCCGGCCAAAAATTGCTTAATTTTACTGACACACCCATGATAGTTGCTTCGGGTTTAGCAAGAGCTGCAAGTTGAGCTTGAAGCTCAATAACTTGCTTCTGTACCTCTTCCTGAGACATGTTAGTTAATATAAGTCACACACCGGTTAAGCAAAATGTTAAAAAAATAACAGAATTTAAAATAATATGAGTAGTGCAAAGTAAAATTGAAAATGCTATGGTTAAATAATCAGTAATTGTAAATTAAATAAGAAATTAATAACATTCCACTAATCAGCAATTGGCATTCACTTGAGTAGGCATGAATATCATGCAACAATATAATAATAAAATAAAACTTTTGAACTGTTAAAAATACTTAACAGTTATATAATACAATTCGGGATATTATTAATTGTTAAAGGAACAAAACACAATTTGTAAGGGAACACGTTATGCAGTTAGTTTTTTTTTTAGTAAATACGTGCAACCACAGAGTTATTTTTGTTGTCGTAAGAATGTCTTAGAATGTTCAAACACTTACGTACGATTCTGATGTAAACACCAACCTTGCAGGAACAGAAATGTTCACACTTGAAACACACTTTCACACACTATTCACACTATACCGGCACACGCTGTGAGCTGTATGCAGGTAATGCAGGTCGCATGTATGAATGACCTCGGGGGCTCCTTGCGCGCCGAGTAGGTTCCGTGCCGGCGTGTGCCGACCTCTTGGGGACTCCTTGCGCGCAGAGTATGTTCCGTGCCGGCGATCTGCGAATGCTTCGTGTAGGCAGTGCAGTGCAGGTCCTCAGTGCGACCTCTTGGGCTCCACACGACGTTCGGGCTCCTTGCCGGGCTTGCCAGCGATCTATTCAATAGATCGTGGTGGCAAGTTCGTGGCGAAAACGAGCATTCACGTACTTAGACTCTTGTTCTACGTCGGGTCACCATTTATGGATGTTTGTTCATCCAATAAAAGAGTCTTCTGATTGTAGTTGTTTATTGTGGAAGAGCACAGTTAGTTACATACACAACACGACTTTAGTTAGCGGAGTTACAACATACACTACTGGTGTTAGCGGCTAGCGCAGTTACAATTTTCAGTTACCTTGCAAGTTCCTACAAGTTATGTTACAAGTTCCTACAAGTTACACATACAAGATCTAACCAGTCTCGACTCGAACACAGAACATTATATTACTTAGACTTGACACTGTCTGTCGGTGGTTGACACCCACTGACATATTGACGGTTCACTGACTGACGTCGTGAGGTGTTGCCAGTGTCAATATGCCAGTGCAGTGTGTTGCCACAAATGTTTCACCGGGATTTCTAGACTAAAATTCAATACTATTTAACACGTACTTAGGCAATAATACCATAAAAGTTTTTGTAATTTGTCATAAAAACGTCACTAAAAACGTCAAATAAAGTTAACGAACCGGTAAACGGCCATATTTCGTCAGTTAAGTTAATCTATATATATAAAAGGAGAAGGTGACTGACTGACTGACTGACTGACATATCAACGCAGGGCCTAAACTATAAGGGTTAGAAACTTGAAATTTTGCACAGGGGTTCCTTTTATAACGTAGGGGAGCACTAAGAAAGGATTTTTGAAAATTCACCCCCTAGGGGGGTAAAACGGGGGTGCAAAGTTAGTATGAAACTTTGCCGTTTTTGAAGTTAGTGAATGTCTAATTCCACGCGAGCGAAGCTGCGGGCGTCCACTAGTCTAACTATAAACGGAGTTTATCTTACATTGGGTTGTTCAGAAACACAATTTGAAAAGTTATCGAACCGATAGCGCTAATGAATAGATAAACTGCCGTCAAATGGACCTCAGAAACCGGGCATTAGTCGATCGCATTGAATCGACGCGAGCCATGTGGCTATGGAAGCTACATTACTTATCTTCTTGGGGTGCTTGCTACTTATCTATTTGGGGCGAAATTAACAAAAGCCGGCAAATGTTGGCCTTTGACATGACACTGACTCGTACTGGATATTAAATTTAACTGATCGACTGTTACTTTTGGCGATTTTCGTTTGATATATATATTAGAAATGGAAATTTATTAGTCTATTATACTATCTTTCGTAGTGGCTGGTCGGCATACTTCCGCGTCTTACGTGACTTTCTGGCGTCGCTGCCGATTCCTTCTCTGCTACTGTTGCAGAACGCCACAAGTTCGTCGCTAAACCTAGCCAGTCATGGCTGAAACAGGCCGATACTTTAGCCCAATGAATCCCCTCCAGCATCTTCAATCTGTATGAAGTAGGTACACTCTGAAGCGCGTGAAGCCTGTCGTCCACCAAAGTTGCATTCGTTTGTTTTTTATTGATATAACATAGTTTACGTGCATTCATCCTCGGCTAGTCAAGACGACTGTGACAGACTGAACAAAACTATGAATGTATGCGGTGATACTGCTCCGGTCAAACTCTTAACTGAACCCATATAGCTTCCTTATACTCGTAGAGTCTGCCATAGTTCATGGTGTATTGGTATTGGTGTACAGAGATCGCCCACGACGTGGTGCAGGCGCGCGCCGAGCTGTACCAGCAGGGGGCGCGCTCGCCGCCGCCGTCGCCGCCGGAGTCCGACACCAGCTCCGACCAGGAGGAAGAGGAGGAACACGAAGGTACGCCCAATAGAGAAGTTCCTCGTAGAACTCTCCTCGCTGCGACCCATAGACGTCCCACTGCTGGGCACGGGTCTCCCCCACAGACTATGCTGCGGGAGGTCTAGAGCATACACCACCACGCTGCTCCAATGCGGATTGGTGGAGTAAAGCCGTCGGTCCCGGTTGTTTTCAATGGTGGAAACAGTCGTTAAGCCTTGTCGAACTCTCCTACCATCAACAAATTATTGTTCAGCAAGGGTCGGAACAGCAGGTAATTTGGTGACCTTAAACGTCGCTAAAACAAAGTACGTAACGCACGGAACTAACTTTGATTTAACCAATTCGATCACCTTCCCCTCACTGCCAGTTGTTCTTCTCACGCACCTGCCCTACCGGTCCTGCCGGTCGCGCAGCAATTATACTGTCCTATAGCTACAACCCATACACATCCCACCGTTGCACACGGTCACAGGTGCATCAAATGCAATGACTAACTATGATTTTTAGGTTGTTATCAAATAATCAAATCAAAAAAATATGTTTAAACTTGTTTCTATATTTTCAGTTCAAATATTTGCAAAAATTATTACTTTTCGTGGTAGGTAAATAAATTTATAATTTTTGCAAGCTCTTGATGAAAAAAATGATTTATATAGAACCTAACCTATGCTGTAATATCATATGCTAAAGCTAAGATATAGTTCCCGCTTGTTGTTTATATTTAAATGTGCTTGTGGTGTGATTGTGTTACGGTTTTTATGAATCCCGTCAAGATGTCGCCCGTGCGGCAAGTGTCCGCAACCTGTCGCCGCCCTCGTCTACCGCACCGCCGCCGCACTCGTCACACTCGTCACACTCGTCACACTCGGATCATCATTCGATACACCGCCACACGTGCGCGGTACCACGCGCTGCCATAGATTACAATTGTACGATTTTGCGATTTCGCGTTTAGGATGTAATAAGCAATAAAATTAGGGACTACATTCAATAATTATATAAATCTTGCGTTAAATGTAAACGTTCTGTAAAAAATCCATACTATCTTGGTTTTTCGGAAAAACATAGTTTTATAGATATAATTTCAATTTTTACAATTTTATTTTTAAACTCTTATCACCCATTACAATGTAAGGAGAATTAAACCTCAAGCATTCATGCAAACTAGGGTTAGATACCTCAATCTGAAGTTGCAGAAATGCCGCACGCCAGTCGCAAGCGTGCGGAGTGCCTAAGTGAGAGAATTAGCCACGGCGGCGCGCGGTGGATGGTCTGAATGTCTGAATGGTGTCATTAGAGCGGGGTCTGGGGATGCAGTATAGCGGCTCGTGGCGCGGGCAATCTGTTTCGAATCGCCCGCGTATAGCCCGCGCAGCCGAGGGGCGCCCCGTGATTTGGGTTCAGTGCAAAAATGTGCAATTTTTTTCGGGATCAGGCACTAATTAAATTTTTAGTTTTAAAAGCATTTATTAGTTTTCATAGATAAATATTTTAAATATTTTTTATGAAGGGCTTATCTGAAATTTGTGTGATAATAACTCCCAATAACTATAATAGTGGTAGCTCGGAGTCTAGATTTACGCTAGGCGACGGCGACGGCGACGCGCGGGTAACTTCTAAACATTTCTCATAAAAAGGCTCACCACCTTATTGCCTATTACATGGGAACTCCGCATGATGAAAAGAACATAATTATTTCGAGCCATTTTTCATGTACAAATTTATTTTTAGAAGCTCAGGAATCAATTTACAGTTCACGTTAAAATTAAATTTAATGTACAGAACCAAAAATGTAATTGCGGTGTTATCCGATTAGAAATCATTTAGTTGTTTATCTACCGACGGTGCAGCCGCGAGGTGCAGGGGGCGAGGGGCGAGGGGCGAGGGGCGAGGGCCGAGGGGCGCGGGCCGAGGGCGCGGCGCACGTGCGACATCGATGCGACAAGTGCGATTATTCTGCTATTAAGCGCGCTTTTTTAATTCGAGAGCCGCCGCGACGCGCAAAGTGTTCACTTCAGAAAAACATTATCGCATTTGACACTCATCCCCGCCGGGGTATTCAATGAGTACAATTACGCATTTAGGATTAAATGGCGACCGATTTAGTTTAATTTAAATCTTTATGCGTCATGCAAAGAGTATTTGCTGCAGTTGGGGTAATGAAAAGCTTTTTTAATGTTGCAGTTGAATAGTATACATACTACCTACACTACAGAGTAGGTATGATATAGTTCACAATAATCCTGAGCGCGTTAACGTAGGTACTCAAAGTTGAGATGAAATAGTTCTCGGTATGTACTAAGTATGTTTAGATATTTTTATTTGGTGTCTCTTACTTCTCGTGAACGAGGTAGGTAGGTAGGTAGTCATTTTATTAGTTTCCCTTTATTAATTTTAAAATAACACAATAAGGGGAAATATACATTTCATTTCATATTATAATTTTAATAAATTGCGGATTTAGAACCAGAAGAATCTTGGTATAAGTGCATATGTACATAATTATCTATATAGGTACCTACATGTTTAAGTATACAAACAAGTAGGGTAGGTACTAATGGTTATTCTATTTGGAACTTGTAAGCATTAAAGCTGAATTGAAAGCTTAGCAGCAGAGGTCGGTGACGGCGCGGCGGCCGCGGTCCGGCGATAAGGGAAGCGCTAATTGTACATTGATCACATCATACACTGCGCGGTACGCCCCACGTGGCCCCGCGTGGCCCCGCGCAGCGTGCACCCCGCAACTAATAGCGAATGTATCCCAATCAAATGCACACAGAAGTGACAACGACAGAAGGGCAAGTAGGTAGACTACTATCGGTTCGATTCCTAATAACGCGTTCCCTTTGAACAGTCGATGGATTACTATCTTCTATCAACGACGAGCAGTCATAAGGGCGCTATGCCTATGCCTCCTTCATACACCGTTGGATTACCGTCCAACACCTGCCCAGATTCTTCAGATATTGGCCGCCCTCCGACGGGAAGCCGCTGGATTCAGAGGGCACAGGATCGGGAGGAGTGGTGTAGATTTAAGGAGGCCTATATCCAGGCTGATGGATGGATGGATGGATAGGTGACCTTTATATGCTAATTTTCCCAATAGGTGCTACATGAAACTACTAAAACTACTACTTATTCCCAGTACTAACTCGAATTATAAAATTGAAGTGTATGAAAATAGCTTCACGAGTCACGAGCACAACCTAATTCTTGGGAGCTGCACAATACATAACTAGTGAGAAGTGGCTGGACGCTTTCATAACATCCGCAACATTCTTACAGCTTAAAATTCTAATGTGTTAGTTATTATTAAATGCTAGACTGCCAGAAATCAGAATATAAGCATCACGACTGGATATCTATCGTAGTGTGGTCAGTTAGACGACGATTGTACCCGCCGTACCTCTGCGCGGTGTTCATCGCTGGCCGGCGTCGCGCACGTGCGGCCGATGCGACCGCGATAGCGGCTAATGCGGTAACTCACATAATCCACTCCGCAGAGTTAATGTCGGCTACTATTGTGTTTACGGAACAGATCGAGCGCAGCCATACGCGATACCCGATAACATCTCAGGATTTTAATAAATTAGGTATCGTTGAAATTCTAACACCTGTGCGGCGCCAGCGCCGGCTCTACCACGCTCTACCACGCTCTACCACGCGCTACGCGGGCCCGTAGCTCAGCTATCGCTGACTCATTCAGATTCAAATTAATTTTTTTCATTATCTACCGCCGTATTGTATACTTCGCACCAAGAGCTTCTATCGTTAAAGTCATTTATTTTATTGGATGCTTTATTAAGGAGGTTTTGTTTAATGTTAGAATTAAATTTATTTTCTTTACACACGTAATATTTTCATGTACTTATTTTATTGTAGAAGCGAACACAGTTCCCCATCAATTATTTTAATCCTCTACTTAGCTAGAGCTAGGAACAATCAATTTATCTTTAAAGTATTGTAGTAATATACACTATTTTTCTTTACAAACAAATCATGACGAAAATATTGTGCATGTACAAAACATATACAATATTTTCATAAATTTGTAGACAGACAGCTTTCATCAAAAAATTCCTTGTTTGAATATTCTTCGCTCGGTATTAAAATACAAGACTGTCAATAAATAAGTATAGTAACATTACCATTGATACAAATATTATTTCAATTTGTCAAGCGAATGATTTCATTACAGTTTCTAAACGATTTAAGATACTTTATATTATGTCAAGTAATTAAAAGGGTCGGACAGTACAAAATAAACAAGCGAGCCGAGAGGTGGCGGGAAGTAGCAAGTGTGGTGTTTGTGCAGCTGTGGGCGTGGGCGTGGGGCGGGGGCGCTGGCTGCGCGGATTCCGCGATTCCATTTCAAACACCACCTCGCTATTTTGACCCGCACTTCTTTATTTTCTTTTATTTTAATAGTTAATTCAAAAACAACTAAGGTTTAATGTTATCCAGTCCCACAGACTGCAGCGGGGGAGCACATACGGTAACCTTGAATTTGATTAAATAATTTTTCCAAACGTTTAACAGTTGACATTTTGTTACACACTTCTTGACACATTTAGATAAATTCATATCTACACTATATTACCGGAATGTTATAATCTATATATTTTATTGATATTGTTCACTGGCTCATATTCATATTGTCAAGGGATCGTGGTCCCACTGATTGTACCTACTGGTAGGACTACGATGTACCGTTATGTAGGTACACGTGGTTCAACTGGGCTAGGGTGAGGGATGATAATGTCTGTGATTTTATCGCTTAAGTATTAAAAGAATGACCAACACAATGTTCTTGTTCTATTTAAATCTTTTTTGAGTGGTGACGTCCGGTCACACGTGTTTAATGTTATTACGTACTTTTTTATAATTTGTTAAGAAGTTGCTTAAAATTGTTTCTAAATCATCTTAGCTTAGTTCTAGTTAGCTTAAATCTAGATCGTGGCCTACTCGCGTACCACGAGTTGCTGAACTACATCGCGGCCTACACGTGTGGTCAGACCGCTGAATCGGGTGTTCGGTGTTTTCACCGAACAGTTAGTATAGAAGTTATAGTAAGGCGTCTTGCTACGACGTAGCACCGGCGTAGCGACAGCTGGCTGCTACGGCTCGCAGACGCAGCGCGGACTGCCGGCCCGAGCTAACCGAGCTAACCGAGCTAACCCAGACAAGCCAACTAAATACAACTATGTATTTCATCGAAAAACTTCCGACAGCTATTCATTGCCAGCACACCGCAACGGTGGAAGTCACGTGGGGTACTCATGTGGTGGCTCTAATTTAAATCGCAGCGCATTTCTTGAAAATTATTGCTAGAAAAATTGACTTAATCGTATATTTTGTTTTGGATTCCCAGGGTCGGAGCCGTAGCGGCGCGGGCGCGGCTACACATCAGTTGAAGATATGGTCGGCCATCTTGGAACGCGACACCGCGCGATAGCGGATCGTTTCACAAAATTCGAACTGTGTTTTAAATTATGTTATCCAATATTGTTATATAGTAATTATCTATTAGAATTTCAACAAAACTTTATAAGTATTATGAAACAGTATTAGAAGGTAAAAAGATCGTTGGAGAAAACCAGTCGAACAGCGACGGAGTAGACGGTAGAACTGTTGACAGCTTTACCACACACAGGAGGGGGCAGGAAGGGCACTCAACAGACACGCTCTACACGCGTCGCCTGGGCGGCAGGGCGGCAGGGCGGCTGGGCGGCAGGGCGGCTGGGCGGGAGGGCGGCAGGGCGGCAGGGCGGCTGGGCCAGCCTCAGGGTGCAGTAATCAGCAAGGTTGTCGAGTCTATTGCGCTGGTTATGGCTGCTTGAATTTTTCTATTTTAAAACCAGTTTTTTTCTAAGATTATTAGCTACCTTTGAAAGTAAAAATTATGAATAATTAAATCAGAATATAGTATGTATAATTAATATTAATCTAGTATCAAATTACAAAATGTTAAGTACCCAATTTGTTGTCTATATTAATAATAATATGTTTAAAGTACCAATCAATCCTATTTTATTTCAGATTGGTTCTCACTGGGTTGTTTGATGATAAAATTACTTAATGTTAAAAATTAGTGTTCGTATGAAAAATTGGTTTTTAACGGGCTGTTTGTTATTATAATTATATAATGTTGAAAATGATATTTCGTTAAGAAAAAAAAAATTGCCGCCATATTTATTATCTAGTAGTCCCAGTTGACCCTACAGATTGTTTTTTTATTTGCCCGTATTGGATTAGTAAATAAATAATGCATATTGCTAAGATCATATGCCATGTACATAGAGTATTTGTACATTTTTATGAGACCGATTGCTTTCAAAATCGATATCAGAGGGTCTGTTTAGAAATCTTTGTAATAATTTTTCAGAATGTCTTGACTTTTTCAGACGACTCATCAGAATTAAAAGAAGTGCTGCCATTTTTAACTTTTTAGTGACTGTACCGATGATCTCATAATCGATATCCAAATCAATCGTAAATTAATATATTACTTGCTCAACCAGCTCAACCAGCGGCCCTAATGGCGTTAAATCCTTTTCCGCTAATAATTTAGTACTGCCATTGCCATTAAGGGATGACTTAAATTATAAGAGTAACCTTTTTCGACGGCAGGCTACACTAAAAATTACCTACCACTAATCGATATTAAATTTAGGTTTTATATATTAATCGATAGGAATTGGTTAAAATCGATTATTATAGTGTTTTGTGAATTCCACGGGTACCCTAAGATTTACCTGTGTAAAAAGAAGCCTATAATGGTTGTGTCACCATCATATAAGCTACGAGTATAGTCACTTGGATCCACCACTAAGGCTAGATAGGCGAGGCTCACTAGGCCCGGTGCCCGGCGCCGCCCGCCGCTCCATCGTGAGATTAGCAACTTGCCACCGCTAGCTTAAACACCAAATATCGAGGTGATAGGTACAGAAATGGTGTGATAAAAATGTTTTCTTTTTTACAAGAAATGCATGCATTACTGTGGCATCTCCGATAGTCCAATGAAGCGTACCGTTCCCCCTATCCCTCTCAATACTGTGTTATTACTTTTTTGTTGAATATTAATAAATCATTATTAATTTATATAAAGTTATGGTGGATTTGTATTTTGAAAAATTAATTATGGTTTAGATTTTTGAATAAAATTTGTTGTTGATAGAAAATAAACCATGTATGATGAAACTTATTCTTATATTATGTCCGTAACCTTATTCCGTAGCAAACGTCTCCTTGTGTTATGTCCGTAGCCTTATTCCGTAGCAAACATCTCCTTGTGTTAAGTCCGTAGCCTTATTCCGTAGCAACCGTTTCCTTGTGTTAAGTCCGTAGCCTTATTCCGTAGCAACCGTTTCCTTGTGTTAAGTCCGTAGCCTTATTCCGTAGCAAACATCTTCTTGTGTTAAGTCCGTAGCCTTATTCCGTAGCAACCGTTTCCTTGTGTTATGTCCGTAGTCAGTCCGTATTCGTAGCAAACGACTCATTGTATTAGGTCTGTAGCCTTATTCCGTAGCAACCGTTTCTCTGTGTTATGTCCGTAGTCATTATTCGTAGCAAACATCTCCATGTGTTAAGTTCGGAGCCTTAATTGTAGCAAACATCTCCTTGTAAAAAAAGGCAAAGACGTGTCTGTTCTAAACACAGTGAACACAGCAAGCACAAATAGAAACACTTAAACTTAGCATACCAAATTATGGGCTAAGCGTGTTGTGCAAGTGTGTTGGCCGCGGCCGTGGTAATGTCCATTTGTGATGGGTGCTGTTTGGTTCCTCTTGATTGCCATGTTGGTGCTTTATCCGAGGTTCAATAATGATGGTTTATGATATGTTAATGCTCGCTGCGCTTTTATCCACTAATTTACAATTTTTAGATGACACAAATTTCGGAGGACCGCATACAGAAATGTACCCCGCACCTGCCGCCTGCCCCGGCGCGCACTCGCCAGCGACGAGCGGCCGATTAGCGGAGGGCGTTCCGGATTAGCCCCTCCGGGGCCCGCGGGGCTCAAAAGCCGCCGCGCGGCGCGCGCGCCCGCACTCTGCCCCGGCCTGCGCCCGCACCGACACCACTCCCGACTCCCTCCACTTCACATCCGAATTCCAGCACCCGCGTCTTCTGATCGAGGATAGTCAACGCAGCCGGTCGAGTTACTGTGGTGGTGGCAGTAGCAGTAGTAGTAGCGAGCGTGGGGTCACCCCTCGGGCGCGGGCACCACGGAGCACATGTTCGGCGGGCGCAGCGGGCTGGTGGCGCGGCGCGGGCTGGCGCGCGGCGCCGCCTCGCGGGACTTCTCCGCCGCCGAGCTGGCCGCCGCGCTGGCGCGCCCGCCGCCCGGCAACGTGAGTACGCGAGCCTGCCACCCGGCTTATATTTATATCACGGATAAATATTTGTACTCCTTTTATGTATGTAAATTGTGTTGTCCTCTGGCCGTCCGCCACCCGCAACGCGAGCCTGCCCCTACCGCGGGACGGCCGCGGTGAAATAACTTTGCCGCCCGACCTCCGCGTCGAGCCGTGCAGCCTGACTTTGTTTACCAAAACTTGCTACTTTAAAACTAACATTTTTACATTAGGTAGGTATAAAAAAATTATTTCGAATAGAGGTTTAAGTTCATTCCGCAGCGAGTAATAAATAGCAACCTCACTCGCTGCCGCTTGTGCCGAACGTGATGAGATACTAGTGATAGATAGGAGTGCCTAAAGCGAGTGGCCCGGCGGCAGGTGTACCTGGAGCTGGACGGCGCGGGGCGGCTGACGGCGCGCGGCGGGCCGGCGGCGGCGGCGCTGGCCGCGCGCCT
Organism: Carterocephalus palaemon; assembly: GCA_944567765.1. Classification (NCBI taxonomy): domain Eukaryota; kingdom Metazoa; phylum Arthropoda; class Insecta; order Lepidoptera; family Hesperiidae; genus Carterocephalus; species Carterocephalus palaemon. Next base: position 14,922,184 of record OX155643.1, read on the forward strand.
GGCGCCGCACGCGGGCGCGCGCTCGGCCGAGCTGGCGCTGCGGCGCGGCGCGCTGCGGCTGCGGCTCGCGGCCGACGTGCCGCCGCTGGCCGAGCTGCTGCTGTGGCCCGACGCCGCCGCGCAGCGCGCGCTGCTGCTGCCGCACCTCGCGCCGCACAACATCGCAGGTATTGCCACCGTTGCCACCATTGCCACGCTTATAGTACAGTAGCTACAGGTATAGTTGTTACTTTACCTGTAGCTACTGTACTGGGCAGGACAGACTACAGGTAGAGTAACAACTTTACCTGTAGTCTGTCCTGTCCAGTGTCAGGTACTAGTCCTCCTAGCTAGACTATAGACGTGCATTTAACTATATCAGTATACCGTTATTTCTGTCAAAATTGGCATATCACGGGATAAGTATCGAAGCAATTAAATGGTTTGACAGCTATTCCCAAAACCGGTCAGTGTGTAGTTATGAGCGGGAATGCGAGCGTCAAGAAATTTTCTTCGATAAGGATAAACGAAGGGGTGTAGCGCAAGGGTCCATATTAGGTCCTCTTTTATATACCTATATGTTACCGGAAAAACTAGTTAGGCCTAGGCTAAACTAGTTCTTCCTATACTTAGTTTATCCTAGAGTGTGCGTATTTATCTCAGGATCAACTAGTTTGGCCTAGCCTAAACTGTTCTAGGATAGACCAGTTTAGGCTAGGCTATCGGGCTTAGGACAAATTAGTTTGGACTAGGCTATACTAGTTAATCCTATCGTGTATAGGAAGAACTAGTCTAGCCTAGGCCAAACTAGTTTGTCCTGAAATCGGGTTTGTCCGGTAACATATACATATTATATAGTGCGGATGTAGCTAGTCATAAAGCACTAGGTATTTTCATCTATGTATCGACTAGTGGACGCCCGCAGCTTCGCTCGCGTGGAATTTGACATAACATTAACTTCAAAAACGGCAAAGTTTCATACTAACTTTGCACCCCCGTTTTACCCCCTAGGGGGTGAATTTTCAAAAATCCTTTCTTAGTTTTGCTGTGCAATATTTCAAGTTTCTAACCCTTATAGTTTAGGCCCTGCGTTGATATGTCAGTCAGTCAGTCACCTTCTCCTTTTATATATATAGATAGATGATTTTCAGCTATATATTTCTTTAGACCCATCTGATACTCAGCTGTGGTTTATCAGTGTGGTTACAGTAAAACCCGTTTAAGACAATTTCACAGTGACCCAACCCAACCTAAAACGCGTCATAAGCGAGAAAGCGTAGGTATTATGCGGGATAGGGAAAATAAAACAGACTACTTATTATTATGCATTATCACAGAATAATAGTACAAGTAATAAATGTAGGTATTAAATTATACATTTATAAATTACATTAAATATACCTAGTGTAATTATCATTAAAATTTAAAGTCATCACTTATTTTGGTTTGACAGAAAGATTTTGATGCATTAGCCAATTACAAGAATTTCAACATAATTTAACTTTTGCACTGCGTCTTCGCTTTGATTCAAAGGAGCTACATAGCGTCTTAAGTTGATATTGGTATTAAAATTTTCAAAGATCCTAGATCTTAGATCTGGTTAGGAGCACACTCGAATACAACAGCCCTATTTAGTCACCAGGATATGCCGTGCACGTCAATAGAATCGAACGAGTCCAAAAACGATTTCTCTATCGATTAACCCACATAAACAATAAATGCAAAAAGCTTAAATCTTACGAAAGTAGAGTAAACACTTATAATCTGCAATCCTTGCACACGGCGTAGAATAGCAGACATTTTATTTAAAATAATCCGTGGTTATATCATCTGCCCAGATATTTTAGATTAAATATATTTTAAAATTCCACGTTCTGGTAGTAGTAGAATTATTAATATAAGATAATTATTTTAACTTGAATCTAATAAAATAAAACCATGAGTTTCGTCTGATAACAGAGAAACGACATTTGAAGTCTTTTATTCAGATTCTCTTTTACATGAAATTAATAATTATATTCAATTACTAAGAAAGCAATATCTATTATTTTTACACAAAGCTCTCAATCCACTGACATTGAAAATGTCAGATAAAAAAATATAAACTGCAAAGAAAATAGGTTTTATTTTCTTTATATTAATATGAATATATTTAGTATACCGTTGTATTTTTAAAGTTCGACCGATAATTGTGGTTTTAATATTGATAAATAGCCATTGTTTAATCGTTTTTATGAATCAAAAGAAAAAATTACATTTAAATTGATATTTTTTTTTTAATAAATTTTTGATGTTGCATGTTCGACTTATTTTGAAAAAAAGCTAAAAATCATGATAACTCAAAAATGGTTCACTTTTGCATAATGCATATGGGGGTTAAAATTATCACAAATAGTGACCCCCTATCATCTCCTAGCGGGAATACGTCGAATTACCAATAACCCTGTATAACCTAACACAAAACCGGTAGATTTATCGCGCTTAAGTGGCAACGGGTCTTCCCCACAGGTTAGCCCTTAATCTGTGGGTAAGTAGGACAAGCCGCGCGCGCCACTGAGAGCCGATGTAGGGAGCGCGATGGCCACCTCGATAGACTGAGGCCTGGCCCGCTGGCCGCGCTTCTAGCAGGTGCCGACGCCACAGATTCTAAATAGTTACTTCGTAACACGACGGGTAGCCCCGCTGGTGATGAGGAGTCGGTTTCAAGCGAAATCAGAGGAGGATAGTATAGAATTCAGCAGTCCTTAAAATTCTGATGGATGGATTTTTTGCTAACTATCGGTACTGATACTGCCTCGTACTTGGCAGACATAATAATAGGGCCCCGTTTGCGCAGGGAGCAAGTGCTACACGTGCCACCGCTGCCCCGCCGAGTTCGAGCAGCCCAACCCGCTCAAGCTGCACCTGCTGCTGGGCTGCCGCCCGCTCGCCGCCGCCGACTTCTGGGCGCACTGCCTGCGCGCGCTGCTGCCCCCCTCGCCCCCCTCCCCGCCGCCCCCCTCCCCGCCCTCGCCGCCCCCCGCCCCGCCCTCGCCCGCCGCGCTCGAGGCGCTGGCGGCGGCGTGGGGCCGCTCGCGCGACGGCCACGTGTGCGTGTACTGCGGCAAGCTGTACTCGCGCAAGTACGGCCTCAAGATCCACATCCGCACGCACACGGGCTACAAGCCGCTGCGCTGCCGGCACTGCCTGCGCGCCTTCGGGGACCCCAGCAACCTCAACAAGCACGTGCGGCTGCACGCGGCCCGCGCGGCCCCGCCCGCCCGCTGCGGCGCGGCCCTCGCGGCGCACGCGTGCGGCCTGTGCGGCGCGGCGCTGGCGCGGCGGCGCGACCTCGAGCGGCACGTGCGCGCGCGCCACCCCGCGCCCCCCGCGCCCCCCGCGCCCGCCGCCGACCTCCGCCGAGTGCACCACGTGTAGATGACGTGGCGATAACGGCCAACAATAATATGAAAGACATTTGCAGTACCTAGTACGGTGTTTCGATGGTCAATATTTATTGTACATTAGTAGGACAGAGAATTGCAAATTTTATTAAACGTTCATATTCATATTTATTAAACGTTGTTTTTACTTTGAAAGAAGTTTCATTTATTTCATCTGCCGTTACATCCCGGTTTATCATGTACCGACCGGTAACCATCTTACGTCACACGAAAAGGTTCGGTCAGGTGTTAAGCATACGTACCCTCGTTCCGGCGTACCGGGTAGGGGGTCGGCAAATGAAAGGCAGTGTGGTGTTTCGTGTCATATATTAATGTAATCCTACTGCGCGGCCACCTTGGCGGCGATGCGCTTGTCGCGCTCCTCCGCGATGGTGAGGCGCACGCCCTTGCCGCGCGGCAGCGAGATGTACGCCTTCGTGCCCTTGCCGATCACGAACACGTTGTTCAGCCTGCAACAACAACAACAAGCGGCACGTCACTATTGAACAATCTATATATGTATATAAAAGGAGAAGGTGACTGACTGACTGACTGACATATCAACGCAGGGCCTAAACTATAAGGGCTAGAAACTTGAAATTTTGCACAGGGGTTCTTTTTATAACGTAGGGGAGCACTAAGAAAGGATTTTTGAAAATTCATCCCCTAAGGGGGTAAAACGGGTGTGCAAAGTTAGTATGAAACTTTGCCGTTTTTGAAGTCGTTAAACGGGTAGACGTCGTTAATGGGTCTAATTCTACGCGAGCGAAGCTGCGGGCGTCCACTAGTTCTATCATAAATACGCACAGAGCCGCCGGCTCGAGTGTAGCGGCGGCCGCCCGCACCGCTCACTCTCGCCGCTCGTTACATCCGACGGGCGCCGTCGTCCGCGCCATGGCTGCCGACCGATCTGGTGTTGACGCCTAACGCCTAGCTTGATTAAACGGGACGGAGACGTTGGCGGCAAGTGGCGGCAACCAGAGGTAAGCGAGTGCTAATGTTTTAATGGAACATCGAAATCACCATCAAACCGAGAGGTCTTCCCGGCCGTTTGCAGCGTGCAAAGATCAGAACCGAGTGTTGTGTGGCTTCATTCAGATTCCAATACAAATAATACAGAGAAATCAATCACATGCTTCCCGATTTTTTCGCGAAGTTTCAATGCATGATGAACCTAACTCGTGGTGGAACATAGAGCCGAGAGAGCTGAGAGAGCTGAGAGAGCCGAGAGAGCGTACCTGGTGGCGAAGGTGTGTCCGGTGGAGTCCTTGACGTGCACGATGTCGAAGGAGCCGGGGTGCCGCTCGCGGGACACGATGGTGCCCACGCGGCCCAGGTTGGTGCCGCCCGTGATCATGCACAGGTTGCCTGCGACCGCCACGGGCACATACATTACATACATGATCATACATCATCATACTGACACTTGACACTTCTGGCTCGACAGTCAGGAGATATTGTATTAAAACACGACATGCACGTACATGTACATATTGAATTCTTAGCGTAGCGTTCCATGGCCCGTCGGTTTGTGGATGGGTGACCGTGGCAAGATTTCATGGACGCTACCGTGCTTCGGAGGGCACGTAAAGCGGTCGGACCCGGTTGTTTTCAATGGTGGAAACAGTCGTTATGCCTTGTCGAAGACCTTTGAGTGGCTTGTGAACATTCGACGCTCGGTTGGCCCCTAACCCCTCCACCGATCAGCATCGGAGCAGCGTGGTGGAGTATGCTCTAGACCTCCCGCAGCAGTGTCTGCGGGGGAGACCCGTGCCCAGCAGTGGGACATCTATGGGTCGCAGCGAGATTGAATTCCTAAAGTCATGCTTGAGAGTTCTCCATTGTGTTCTTGAAGGCATGTGAAGTTTACAAATGTGCACTCGGCCAGCGTGGTGGACCCGACCCTTCCGTTCCAAGAGGAGGAGGTGCCCAACAGGGGGATAAACTCACCCGACTCGAACTTCATGAAGTCCATGATCTTGGCGGTGGCGATGTCCAGCTGGATGGAGTCGTTGACCTTGATGAGCGGGTCCGGGTAGCGCAGCGTGCGGCCGTCGTGCGTGGTGAGGTACGGCACGCCCTTGGCGCCCGTGCCCACGCGCCGCACCTTGCACAGCTTGTACTGCAACAAACATGAGTTACATGAGACTACTTCATACACTACGTATTCCACTATGGCTCGAGACGTTATTGACTAATCAATAGAATAGAGACATACATGTACATACACTATAAAAATACAGAAACATGCCTTGTTGTGTTCCCGGTGTCCCTTCGTTGACCCACTAGGGCGACCGCCCTGCATTTTAATTGGCAGAGGAGACTTCCTCTGCCAATTAAAATGCTGGTGAAGAGCAAAATTGGCAAACTTCACATGTACAGTGGTGGTCACAGAATTAGAAACACTTCTTATGAATAAAGAAAGTATTACTTCAATGTAAAAATGTTCGTAAAAAATATATACATTCAATATTTATTAATCATACAATAATATAGCCACTCAATTAAAAAACTCATTAAATGCATAAAATATAAAACCTATTTTACTTTAAATTAGCAAATGAGTCTTACACATGAAGGAGTTTATTTTCTGCTAATGGCCGCTTGGACGCCTAATTAGAAACATTTTAAAAAAACATCCATAGCTTGTTATTTTTTTGAAATTGGAAAATAACATTTCATTATTGGCTTTTTCTATTATTTGGGCGGTAATTCAAAATTTAATCTGAATTTTATTTTGTTAAAAATGGGCAAAAATAAAAGTTGTGACGCGTTAACTAGGCAAATAATTGTTACATTACATTTAGATCATAAGTGGGCGTACACAAGAATAGCTGAGCATTTTAATTTTTCTGTTAAGAAAGTTTTTAATGCAATTGATCATTATAAAACACATGGAACTGTTGAAAATGTTCTTAGAAAGGTTCGGCTAAGAAAAACCTCTCCCAAAGAAGATACGGTAATCGTTCGTGTTGCTAAAAAAGACTCAAGTAAAGGCTCCAACCAGATTAAAAATGAAGTTTTTTCGCCTGATGACCCAAGAAACATCTCGTCAAGACTGATACGCCGAAGATTAGTGGAAGCTAAATTGTTTGGAAGAATCTCTCGAAGGTACTGCTTCTTACCAAGCAACACCGAGAGATTATTATTCGCTAAAAAATATGTTATTAAGGTAATGTAAGGTACGAGAATAGGAAAAAAGTGTTATTTTCAGATGAAACAAAAATAAATATGGTAAATTCCGATGGAAAGCGCTACGTTAGACGTCCTGTAAACAATGCTTTTAATTATAAATACACAAGGAGTATAATAGTCAAGCAAGGTGGCGGTAACATTAAAGTTTGGTAACATTAAAGTAATGTCTTTCCGGATGTGGAGTTGGACCCGTTCGGAAGATTGAAGGTACAATGGATCAATGGCAATACAAAAATATCTTAGAGCACACAATGATTCCCTACTCGGACGATCATTTGCCTGTAACCTGGATCTTTCAGCATGACAATGACCCTAAACACACGGCCAACAGCGTCAAATGTTTCCTTAGCGAACAGCGTATATCCGTTTTAGACTGGCCAGCAAATAGTCCGGATTTAAACCCAATAGAAAATCTCTGGTATATTGTTAAAAAGAAAGTCTCAAACAAACGTAACACCAGTAAAAACGAACAATATGAAGCATTTGTTGAAGCATGGAATTCAATCCCCCTAGAAAAATGTATGAAATTGATTGAATCAATGTCAAGTCTTTGCAGTGCTATTATTGAAAATAATGGATACGCCAGTAAATATTAATTATAACTATTGGTAGGCTGTGGATAGTAGCTATTTCGTAAATCACGTAATAATTACTAATACTTAAAAATATATTGTTTTTAATACTTTTTTGTTGTTGTTTCTAATTAGTTGACCATTACTGTTCATACCTTAAAACTGATTTAAATGTTTGTCCGTAATGTAATATTGAAACTGCACTTGTGTACTGGGAATTATATTGCTTTTCTAATAAATGATAAATCGTTGAACATATTGATGCCCTATTTATTGTTTAATTTCAAAATAAAAACGATTGCGGTGAAGTATCTTACACAATGTCAAGGACCGTTGGTAGTTTAGAATAGCATTATATCTCTTTAAGTAGTTTGTAGTTACCTAGACTTTCGTTAAGCGTGTGTAATCACCTCATAGCGAAATAAATTATTTGAATTTGAATTAGTGTTTCTAATTAGACGACCACCACTGTATATGACACTTGGAAACTGAAATCTCTGATAAATGCAAAATTCTCACAATCCTTCATTGTTTCATCTGGGGACATATAAACTTGCTATAAGCTTGTAACTAGGGCTAGCATTTGAATATTCAGATAGTTAACTAGTCCAAATTTTTTAATATAAAATCTGCAATATACATACTTCACTTCATAGAGGTGCTAAGTTTCCTTAGTTCCCACCTTCCCACTTCCAGGGAAACAGTTGTAGAATAGGGCAAAGATGATCAGATTAAATTGTATTTTAATAAAGCCCTATTAGTAACAAACAACTTTGAAAATCACAAATTCTAATTCAGAATTTCTCAACTGCTGTGTTAAGCCTTGAAGGAGTGAAGAAGCCACACAACAGTAGAGAACACAACACCATAAGTGAAGTGACACTACAACCACAACCACCTCCACAAGTTCCGGAGTTCAGATCAGATGTGTTACATGCAGTGCAACAGTTGCATACCTTGATCAAGCATGTATGAAGTACACACTAATAGAGTAGAATTAGATGAAGCAAAATCTGTCTTAGCCTACCCCAGTGGAAAACAGGCATGCATATAGGTGCATTATATGTATGATTTGAAAATGGAAGCTTATTTTAGAGAATTCATTGCCTCAAGTATTCTTCTTGAAGCAATGAATCTATATCAAAACAGAAAGTAGTCAATTTCTCATAATATTATTTTTTTGTTTAATAAACAATTCAATATAATAAGTAAATAAATTATATTAACTTATATATACTGTGAAACTATGCATACTGTACTGTAGATACTAAATATGTGATTACAAGTTTTGCTTCGCTCACCTTGGCTTCCTCAGGAGTGATTCTGTGGATGGTAAACCTTCCTTTGACATCATAGATGAGACGGAACAGTTCATTGGTTTTTTCAATAGACACAACATCTGAAAAAAAAGAGAACCACAATAATAAATAGAGGAAAACACTGTAAAAATAAAATAAATCTAAACCGCTCGATTGCCCTAACCTACAAATTGGTGTTCCACAAGTCACTGACACAAATTATATTGACGGTAACGTGCCTCGCCGGATCACAAAACACAACAAAACTTTGAAATTTTTCTTGGTACTTGAGGCGTCAGGGCGTCCCACGCTAGTCGCGTGAGGGCGTCCCGAGTCCCCATTTCTCTCTGGGCGACCTGCGACCAACAACGGAACCGTCGAAATGTTCAGTTTTTTACGTAAATAAAGCCTAAACATGTGATGTTTGAATGTGGACGCCTAGCAACAGCCTTACATGGATTCGATGGACTGTTGATCATATTACTTTTGTCATTCATTAGAAGGTTCAATGTATTACGACTACACTCACCCATGAAGCCGGCGGGGTAGGTGGGGTCGGTGCGCACCTTGCCGTCCACCTTGATGAGGCGCTGCTTGACGATTTTGAGCACCTCGTTGCCGGTCAACGCGTACTTGAGCCGGTTGCGCAGGAAGATCACCAGCGGCAGGCACTCGCGCAGCCGGTGCGGCCCGGTGGACGGCCGGGGCGCGTACACGCCGCCCAGCTTGTCCAGCATCCATGCCTTGGGCGCGTTCAGGCGCTTCAGATGCTTCTTCGGTCCTCGCGCCTACCGCACGTAATCAAAACATAACCATCCCATTTACATGTTACACGCACCAAGTTTACTCTTCATTGTGACTCCACTAACAGACACGTTTATTGTGAACTCCGCGGAGTGATAGGCTTCAAGCTCACGAGTGGATTATGGTTAAATTTAATGTAAATGTCGACAGAACTGTTCCGAGTCTGATTGATCATCAATTTAGTCGTAATCCAAGATATACTACTGAAAATGATATAGCGTAAGAGTAAACGAGATCCGCAATATATAAATTTACAAATGCATTATGTAAAAATCAAGATTTCAATGGATTTACTACCGAACCGAAATTGAACTTCAACTCACCATGTTGAACACAAAGTTTAGAAAGGAAAGAAAGAACTGAAGATTCGCGTCCAGTCAAAGTCAAAAAACGTCACAAATGTAAGATGTCAATGTTAAACTGACAATGTGACATTATCACCTGGTAGCCACAGAAGATAAATTTACATACTCTATACATGAAAGCATTGACTTAATATTCAATATTATTATGTAATGTAATTTATTATGTCAGTCAATGCATGGCAGCAATAATAGACTTAGCATAATTTTTCTAAGAAGTAATAGATAAAATAAATGTTTAATGTATTATCTTATAGATTGACTGACAAAGATAAATATAATTGTGACGTTTGATTGACGTGAAATTTTTTTCGTTATCTCAGAAAAGTTGACGAATTTAGGTATCGTATCGCTATTATACAAAGCGATTGCAACTTAAGGCCTACTTTCTCACAGAGGTCACAAGATTTAATGTCATTTTATTTATGGTCTTTGCAAAGAAACGGGGAGCTGCCTACTAATAGAAGCGCATTAGACACTGTATAGAGTTTAATTCACAAAGTTCAAAAGCAAAGATGAGGTTCATTTGTAGCCTGGACATCGCGAGGACGTTTCAGACACAAGACAGATCATAATTGCTATAAAAACAATTATTACGGATGTGCTAATTTATCGTGGTTCGTGGCGTATAATCTTATCATCTTGTATTGAAAATGGATTGGAATAACGATATCATATTGGAATTTATTGAATTATTGCAAAGTGAGCCCTCTATTTTGGACCCTGTTTTTATGGATTTCTTTCCTATAAAAACAGGCTATAAAAATAGTGAATGGTGCCTGAAAGAGAATAATTAATAATAAAATCGCGAGCAACACTGGACATTCGTGTTCATTGATAACAGAACTAAAGAGGATAGGCCCTATTTTGCCTATATATTTTTTCATAATAGAAATATCATGCAAATATTAACAAAAATTTATCTATCTCATTCTTACACGTCACAATCTGTACTTGTAGAAAAAGTACAAGAGACACACATTCAATTCAATTAGTAAAATCTTACGTTGTACTACCAAAGGACCGCCTTGAAGCTGGTTTTGGACGCCATTTAAAAAAAAACACCGGAAACCTGCGAGGCTTCCGGTGTCATCGAGTTGAGTCAAGTTGAGGAAGTTATAAGTAGATTGTCGTTTTTTAAATAATTTTTCCTCCACATTTAGGAATATAAAACTTTTTTTTATTATTTTACCTACTTTAATTAAACGTTTAATCGATTTGGACAGTATAGACTATTAAGAGTCTTCTATGAACCAGGGGGCGGTTTTTTAGGCGGTTGATGGGTGGAGTTGACGCCATATTGTAGAGACAATCGGCTTCAAATCACGTGACCTTATTTCCCGTCCTCTATAATTCTGTTTGTTATCAAAGCCGCGGTTACAGTGACATGTCACATGACACATTACCTGAATGACAAGTGAAAGAAAACGTAGGTTTAAGAAGAATAAATCCATGAATGAAATGAAAAATGAACTTTTTGTAATGACTCCCTGTTATCCCCCCCTCTTCTTGAACTCTGATTTCTACTCAATTTCTACTAGTCAGTGCTCCCGAAAAAAATTGGAGTTTGCGAAATCCAATTCCATTGAATGGTTTCGTAAATGTCTCTATAACGACTTTGACGTCCAACGTCATTAGAATCAATAGACAATAGTGATTTGCATTAAAGTGAGTAATAGTGTTCTGTGATTATAGTACACATAGTTGAAAATAACCTAACTTTACTGAGTACATACATTTTGTATTAATTTATTTTGTTGGTAGAAAAATATATATGGAATCTTCATCGTCTTCCGATGATAGTTTTTTATGGATTAATGCATCTAATGACAGTATTGATAGTCAGAATGCGTAAGTTTGTAGTTGAATTATTATACTTCTTTTAATAAGTAAATAGGTATGTACTTACCTACATGCTATCTGTAGAAAGATTTAATTTAGTGTTTTCATTGTTTAAACATCATAATTGCAATCATAAAATAAAAGATTTATTTGATTATTTGGCAATAAAAATAGGACTCATTCAATTACAGAACTGTAGAAACCATGGCCATGCACTGTGAAGAATCAGAAACTGGAGCCATAAATGACCATGAGAAGAGTAAGAAGAGTAAGAAAAGAAAAGCCTCGGAATCAGCACAGGATTGTAGTAATTTTATACAACCTGAGAGAAAAAAAATTAAATTGGAACCAGAGAGTGATATAGAAGTCAGTAAAAAGAAAAAAAAGGCAGGAAAACATGTAAATGAAGACAATGAATCACCTGAATCTATTTTAGAAAGTGAAAATTACTTGAACTTAAGAGTAAAGCAAGAACAAATATCTGTATTGACATCAGAAGAAACTCCGAAGAAAAAGAAGAAAAGTAAAAGTTTACTTCCGGATATTGACAAGAGCAGTGTTTTTAAGGAGTCACATGTTAATGAAATGGAAAGTAATCTTGAGGTAAGAATAAAAGAGGAACAAGCATCTTTATTGGTGCCTGGTGACAAAAACAAGAAGAAGAAAAAACATAAAAAATCTGATTCCCTTATTGACACAGGACATGAGCCTGAATCTGCTGAAACAGACAAGATTGATGCAGCCAGTTATCTCAATATGAAAGTAAAACAAGAACAGGCTTCCCCAATAGAACCAGAAATCCCTAAGTCTAAGAAAAAGAAAAAACACAGAAATTCTCTTGTCCCTTCTGATACAGACATTACAAGTGAATCTATGTCTGAAATGAAATTTAAGGATACCCTTAATAGTCATAATGATTTGGATGACCAGTCAAATATAGAATACTCAGTTATTGAAGAAAAGTTTAGCGCTGAAGAAACTGTGGTTGAAGAACAGAGGAAGAAGAAAAATAAAAAAGATAAGGTAAAGAACAATCATGAATTAGAAGACACAGAGCAAGAAGATATTACACAAACTGTTGAAAATAATAGTTACAATGATACATCTCTTCCTGCCATCAATTTTACATGTAATAATATTGCAAGCTCAACTTTTATAAACAACAGTTCAGTAGATATAATGGAAAAACAAAATCAAAAATCTGGGGATATAAAACATAAAAATGTTTCTAGAGCATTGAAGATTTCAGATAGGATTATGTTTGAAGAAGATGAAAATTCAAGCAACCTAGAAATACTTTCTCAAAAATCATCAGGTAAAGTTAGTTCTTTTCTAGAGGCAAACCCTCAGTTGAAGTTGTACAAAACTAAATCGCAAGGTGACTGCTCAATAACTGAAGATGATGAAATTTGGATTCTGAGATGGCCCCATGAAATTGATATAAAAAAGTTAAGCAACACAAATTTAACACTAGAGGGTAAATGTAAGGTTAAAATCAATGGTCAAACATATGATGGCTTTCAGAATAAAGATGTAAACAGAATAACTCTGGTTAAGTATCAGAATGGACAAGCATGTGTTTCAAATGTACCAGTGGAAGGTTGTATGGACTATCGTAAACGTATCCACAAGGTTCACATACCTGATGCTAACAACATGGTGAATAATCAAACTAACTTTATTCCTTTACCAGATACAAAGTGTCGCCATCCACTTTTTGGAGCACATTATAAGAAAGCTATGAAAATACCCACAGCTGTGGCGGACCGGTTAAAAGCTGCAAAAGAACAAGTAACTGAAGCTCCATGCTATTCCACAAAAAAGAAAAAACATAAAAAAGACAAGAAAAATAATATAAAAATAGAGATAGATAGTAAAGGAGAGTGTGAGCCATCAAAGAAAAAAAGGAAACGTAAACACAGTGAGGACAATGATGCTGCTCCCAAGAAGACAAAGCGCATCAAGCACGACCCGGACTCTGCTGTAGTTTGGGAGTCTGAAAAGGCCATAGAGGAGAATCTTTTCAATTTTTAATTTTAATTACTTTTGAAATATAAGATGTTAAATAAAATGTGAAAACAATTATTAAAGAGTACATTTTATTACATTTGAACATTCATATTTTATTCCTCCTTTCTATAGTGAGTCACAGTAGGTATATATAGGTACATATAGGAAAAAGCATTAAAAGTCAATAATTTTAATTGCTAGGTAATTATGTATTATACACATCTGGTTGTTCTAGCCTATGTTAATATAATGGCAGTATAACCATAAAGCTTATCACCAAGATGTTCTCCTAGTCCTAGACTTATGTTTTGTATGCAAAGTTAAGTACCCATATGCAAACTTCTAAGAGACTTCTCGTTTTAAGAGACTTATTTATATGTTTTTCATATTGTCAAAGTTATGGATAGCCACTCATTAAACAGGACTACAACCACACTACCATACAACTACTGTCTCACATTTTGTCCTTCCTCTATCTACTACATAATAGATGAATATTGCATGCCCATTTCATTGTGCTATTAGTAAGTATGAATAAAAGCACTTATTTACTGATTTTAGAGACAACAGAGATCTCAAACTATTCTTTGGCTCATACCCCCTTCATCCCTTGCAATGTTTTTCGGTGTTGTTTGAGTAGACCTGCATAACCTGTAGGTGGTAGAGCCTATACGGAACCAAATAGGTTTTATATGAAACCTAATATAGAGTTCGCTCGGGGCAGTACCACCGCCCGCCACGCCATTTCCATCGTGTAATAATTGTTTTTAAAGCAATTGTGGTCTCTTGGAAAGGTGTGGTTTCCGGTTACACTTCTTTAGAGGCGATCATCTTAGTCCTCAAGGGTAGCAACACATATGTGACTGACTTAGAACGAGACTCCTACTAACAAGTACTAACTGGACTATTACTAATACCAACTAACAGGTTAACAATCACTAACAGTCCCCAGTCCTCATACCTACTAACGAACTGACAAACTAATGTTCTAATTAACTCTTTCAACTAATTGGACACTTGTTCAAAGTCAGTCACAGTTATCATGGGCGGCAGCGGATGGGTGGTGCTGCAAGCTCGTTTGCTATCTTGTATCCATAAAAAAAGTATTTAGAATTGATTTTTGTCACCTCATCATGTCCAAATGTTCAAGTGTTTTGATAGCTTAAAATATTGTGCGTGTCTCACTATGAGGCGCTTACATTTTTAACTGAAATAAGCTTTTTTTTTAATTTAAGCAGGTGATATGTGTTTTTACTGAATTATGCAAGGTATAATTAGGTAAGGTATGCTTACCCGTTAGGAAGTGTGTACCTAAGTTTTCTTATATTTACCTAGTAAAATCATAATTTATTTTCTAGATTCAATTTCTACGTACGGTGGAAGGCTTTATTATGGTTAGATCTTGAATTATTCATAATACTTTCAACCATCAATGAAAAAAAAATATGTCCGAAGAGTTAGTTAAAGTGGAAAATAAATACACAGCAACTATCCGAGCATCCATTCATGAAGGTCGTATAAAGGGCAAATATGTCAAAAATGATTGTTGTGATAAGTTGATTATGGAGTGAGTAGGAAGATTATTTTCGTAAAATAATTGCGACCGGCGATAAACTGTGCGAC
This sequence comes from Carterocephalus palaemon, assembly GCA_944567765.1. NCBI lineage: Eukaryota > Metazoa > Arthropoda > Insecta > Lepidoptera > Hesperiidae > Carterocephalus > Carterocephalus palaemon. Next base: position 14,937,291 of record OX155643.1, read on the forward strand.
TACGAGTATCTGTCTTTATTGCAAATTCTTGATTCAAGTCTTCAGAATCACGCGTATCTCGCAACAAGCCCTGATGCTGATTAACTAATTATTTAGATCTTTTACTACAAGTGAGTACGTAACTTTCTTTAAAACCGTTAAACTTTAAACCTAGTACCTAATATTTGTAAATCAGTATGTAATTAGTAAATTGCAATACCTATTGTAATACCCACTATTATTATCTACTTTCACTAAATTAAAAATAATAATATGTCACACAATATACACCAGTACCATTTCTACAATGTAGCGATTATTTTTTAAAACAATTGTGGTCTGGTTGGAATGGTGTGGTTACAATTCTTAAGAGGCGAGCATCTTAGTTCTCAAGGGTAGCAACCATGTAGCAACACATCTGTGACTGACTTGGAATGAGACTCTTACTAACAATTACTAACTGTACTATTACTAACACCAACTAACAAGACTATCACTAACAGTCCCTAGTCCTCAATCCAACAACGAACTGACCATCTAATGTTCAAATTCTCACCTAACTGCACTAATGATCTCAGTCCCTGTTTGAGTCTTTTTAAATGCTTTTATTTAAAGTTATAAACAGCTTTTTTTTAAAAAAATTTTTTAATAATTCAATTTTCAAAGTCAGTCATGGGCGGCAGTGGATGGGTGGTGCTGCAAGCTCATTTACTATCTTATAACCATAAAAAAATTTTGTTTGTTGATAATTCAAAAGCTTCATTTTATATCTATAGTTAAATCTTATGTGAGTGTCATATAATATACTATATACAAAGTTAATATGATTCGTTCAGTGAGTTCAGAAACATAATGTTAATACTTTATATATGAAAATTAAGTTTAGTATATTTCTTATTGTTGCTTACAGATAAAATAATAAATCATTAACTTTAGAATGTCACATATATTTCAACTTAGTCTAAGTGAGATGGTCAACAAAGTAATCTTTAAGGTCATAATAACATTTATGTGGCAGCAATATTTTTAACTTATTTTTGAAACTCAGCTCAACTCAAGTGCATGTTTTGTTTCACAATGCAAGCATGTCCATATAAACATTGGATAAAAATAGCAAATGTGAATTACAAGAGTGAAGTTTTGTTGATAAGAAACTGATAACATGAGTATATTTTAACATATTTTACTTAAAATGAAAATCAACTGAGTTGCAGTTTCAGTAATGAGATAATGTCGATAAGTGTGATTGTAAAGTGAATTGCATTATCTGCAGAGCATTAGAGCATAACTGATTGAAGATGTAACTCCTCTGCTGCGGATCACAGTGTTCGCGGCTCAACAGGAGATTGACAACGTAAACTATTCTATTCCTAGTTTTACTGTCGTAATGATGATGTGTTGCTTATCTAGAATCGCCAAGATGTTGAACGTGGAGGTATTAAAATAGATTATTAATTAATAGCGTAATAAATCCTTCTTAATTATAAATTATTCTATATGTTTATCCAGCTATCTAGGCATGATTCTGTTATGACTAATGATCCTGTCGCTTGACTATTAATAATCCAAGAGTATAATAGTCGTCGAGCCTGCAGCTGGATATGCAGTAGTCAAGATTGCGGTCGAAGGAGGTGTTGTAATGAATGATCCTCTGGCGGGACGCGGACGCGGCCTCCGGCGGCGGGAGCGTGACGCGCGGCGGCGCGTGTCGGCGCGTGTCGGCGCGTGTCCCGCACAAAGCGCGTAACCGGAGCGCGCGGCTCGGCGGGTCGGCACGGCGTGCGGGTCGGCGCGGCGCGCGGGTCGGGTGACGCCGGCGTCACGCGCGGCCGCCCCTCCTCTTTATAAAAGGGCGCGCGCGCGCGGCGGCTGCGACTACAGCGAGCGCGCCGCACCGCGCTCGCTCTCCGCTCGACATGCAGAAGATGTTGACTCGCGAGAAGAGCGACTACGGCCGCAAGGTGCAGGAGAAGGCCGTCATCGAAAAGGTTACCGACCGCCCCGCCCCTCTCCACTCGCTCCCCTAGCGCCATGGACCATCTGTCGCGGCTGCTCGAATTCCTGATGGGGACGGCCGTCGCTTACCTGGTCGCGTCCACGGTACGCAGCCTTCTGGCGCTCCGCCGCGCCCCGCCGCGCCCGCGCCCGCGCCCGCGCCCGCCTGGCGAGCGACCTCCCGTCCCCGAACACGTGCTCCGCTAGCTAGGGTTTCCGGGGTTTGAACGGTGTTTGAACGGTTTTGGGGGGTTGATAACGATTAATCACTTCAAACAACCTCGTGTTAATAATGCAATGCAATTTTGAGCAATCACTAATCTCACTCAGCGCAAAGAAATTGGAGTTTCGCCTCATAACGAAACTCTAATTTCTTTGTCTCAGCGAATGCTACGGTATGATAGTTTATTAACAGAAGGATTATGTTTCTCGTTAAAACGGGCTAGATGACTATCCTCCGACGTAGGGGGAGGGGGGGCGCACATGCGGTCGGCTGACGTGTTGTGTGTGTGCTGTGCAGAGGCAGATGGCGCTGGAGAGGCGCGCGAGCGAGGCGCGGGAGAGCCGCGAGCGGCGCGCGAGCGAGGCCCGCGAGGCCCGCGAGCCGGACGAGCCGCCGCCCGTGCGCACCATCGAGCTCGAGCACGGCGAGCACCGAGACGCCACGCTCTACCGGTTAGTAGCGTTGTGTGTGTGCAGAGGCAGATGGCGTTGGAGAGGCGCGCGAGCCGGACGAGCCGCCGCCCGTGCGCACCATCGAGCTCGAGCACGGCGAGCACCGAGACGCCACGCTCTACCGGTTAGTAGCGTTGTGTGTGTGAAGAGCCGCAAACGGGTCAGGAACGACGCGCGGGAAGCGCTCAGGTACTTACTATACACAGCCTCCCGTCAACATTATTATGGACTCGATAAAGCACGAATAAATTGTCTTAAGTGACCGGTACGGTGTTAGTACAATAGAAGCTTCAGAGTTTCCATGCTTTAATATAATTTGCTTTATCAATTACTATTCTTAGTTAGCTCCGAATCGGCTAGCGTGTTGGCTCTAACGTAACCTACTCATCGATACCATCTTTATTCTAATTCTTAGGGTTGGGAATTGGGAGACCCTGATAATCATACGGGTAAGGACCCGTCCTTGTATAGAGAGGAAATACGTCCGAGTAAGAGCTCAACCACGCTAGCACCGGCCGCTGTTCCGTCGAGCTCGGTATCCGCGGTGGTCGCAGTTACATATCATCTTCGAGCTCCTCGAATCCATTCTTAACTCACCAACTGTGACCGCTCGCTCCGGCCAGCCACTATGATCGATTATGATGTGATTGCAGATTCGAAAAAGGTTGCTACTTGCAGTTCGTCCCCGGGCCCACGCTGCTGGGTCGAAAAGTGTTTCTTTACACAAATTATGTTGTTTCGGATAACCGTAAGTGTCAAGTTGCATCAATCTGTAATATCAGTTTTTTTTACATATAATTTGGTTATACCGATGTCTTTCGACAAACGCACAGCGGAGGAGAAGGGCGGCGAACAGGCGGAGTTCGTGCGCAACCAGTACTACGGGCTGGAGTGGCGGCGCGACCCCGGCGCTGGGGCCGCGGGGGGAGGCGCGGGGGGCGACGGGGAGGGGCTGGGCGCGGGGCTGCTGCTCACCGACACGGACGTGCACTGCGAGCTGCGCCTGGCGCGCGCCGGCTCCTTCCATTACTACTTCGTCTACGATAGCCCGTAAGTCTGCCGATAGATTATTATTAAAGAAGCTATCTTTAATAATATTTTCTATTGATCTCCCAGAAGGTTTATCAGTGTTTTAAGGTTTACGGGAACAGTTGTTGTAATGCACGTCGTGTGTGTCGCAGGGAGTCGCGCGTGGGCCCGCAGGGCTCGGGCTGGTTCCACGTGGCGCCGACGCTGCGCGCGGGCGGCGAGACGCTGCCGCTGGACGCGCTCATGTGCCAGACCGTGCTGGCCAAGTGCCTGGGCCCGCTGCCGCGCTGGGAGCGCGTGCTGCGCGTCGCCAAGGAGGCCGGCTACAACATGATCCACTTCACGCCGGTCCAGGTCAGTGCCGCCATTCCTCCGCTCCACTCGACCGCTCATGTGCCAGACCGTGCTGGCCAAGTGCCTGGGCCCGCTGCCGCGCTGGGAGCGCGTGCTGCGCGTCGCCAAGGAGGCCGGCTACAACATGATCCACTTCACGCCGGTCCAGGTCAGTGCCGCCATTCCTCCGCTCCACTCGACCGCTCATGTGCCAGACCGTGCTGGCCAAGTGCCTGGGCCCGCTGCCGCGCTGGGAGCGCGTGCTGCGCGTCGCCAAGGAGGCCGGCTACAACATGATCCACTTCACGCCGGTCCAGGTCAGCGCCGCCTCTCCTCCGCTCCACTCGACCGCTCATGTGCCAGACCGTGCTGGCCAAGTGCCTGGGCCCGCTGCCGCGCTGGGAGCGCGTGCTGCGCGTCGCCAAGGAGGCCGGCTACAACATGATCCACTTCACGCCGGTCCAGGTCAGTGCCGCCTCTCCTCCGCTCCACTCGACCGCTCATGTGCCAGACCGTGCTGGCCAAGTGCCTGGGCCCGCTGCCGCGCTGGGAGCGCGTGCTGCGCGTCGCCAAGGAGGCCGGCTACAACATGATCCACTTCACGCCGGTCCAGGTCAGTGCCGCCTCTCCTCCGCTCCACTCGACCGTCAATGTAAGCGTTTCCTTCCCTTGTTTCTTATTTACAAATATTAAAAAGTAATACAATATCTGTACTAATATAATTATGTTATCTATATATTATTATAATCATGGAAGGTCAGTGGTAATGGTCGCGGTGGCGCGGTGTTGTGCAGGAGCTGGGCGCGTCCAACTCCAGCTACAGCATCGCCAACCAGCTGCGGCTGAACCCGCGCTTCAGCGGCGACGCGGGCCGCGAGGCCACCTTCGCCGACGTCGAGAACCTCGTCGCCAAGATGCGCGCCGACTGGAAGGTCAGTGGTGCTCTTTATGTAATCATCTAAATACATACACGAATGATGAAGCTAAAACGCAATGCGTTGGTGCAACACAAAATACTTAAAATATTTTGTAAGGAAACGTAGATACCATCATAGTAATATTACTACTTTCACTGGCTTTCACTTTACCCCGGGAGTATAGCTGCAACCCACAGACGTCCCGCTGATGGGCACGGGTCTCCCCCACAGACAAATCTGCGGGAGGTCTAGAACATACTCCACCACGCTGCTCCGGTGCGGATCGGTGGAGGGGTTAGTGGCCATCCCAGTGTCGAACGTTCTCCAGCCACCCCATGTCGAAGACCTTATCTTCGACATGGTTTAATGATTGGTGTCACCATTGGAAACAACGGCTTCACGTGCCCTCCGAAGCACGGTAGCACCCATGAATTTTTTGCCACCAGCGGTCACACATGCACAAACCGATTACGCCCGTCGTCGCTTAACTCTGTCAATCAAATAGATCGACGCGAGCCATCGGGCCTGCGGACGCTACGGATACCGGGAGTGTCATCATCATCATCACAACCCTTTCTTTGTCCCACTGTTGGGCTCGGGTCTTCTCTCAGAATGGGAGGCCAGAATTAGGCCTTAGTCCACCACGCTGGCCAAGTGCGGATTGGCAGACTTCGCATACCTTCGAGAACGTTATGATGAACATGCATGCAGGTTTCCTCACGATGTGTCCTTCACCGTTATAGCAGGTGACATTTAATTTCTTAAGCGGTGACAGCTCAGTGGCTATCGAACTCGCCTCTCACTCGAGCGGTCCGGGTTCAAACCCCAGTGGCACGCACCGATGACTTTTCTAAGTTACGTGCGATTTAAGAAATTAAATGTCACTTGCCGGGAGTGTAATCTATACATATAAAATATATAGTTTGAACGTCGTAGTGTTATCACCTGTAGATGCTGTCGATCTGCGACGTGGTGCTGAACCACACGGCCAACGAGACGGCGTGGCTGGCGGCGCACCCCGAGGCCACGTACAACTGCCACAACTGCCCGCACCTGCGGCCCGCCGCGCTGCTCGACGCCGTGCTGGCGCGCCTCTCCGCCGACGTGGCGCGCGGCGACCTCGAGCCCGCCGTGCCGCGCCGCGTCACGCACCACGACCACCTCGAGGTGAGTGTGCTCGCCTGTCCCCGCCGCCCGCCTGTCCCCACCGCCCGCCTGTCCCCACCGCCCGCCTGTCCCCGCCGCCCGCCTGTCCCCACCGCCCGCCTGTCCCCGCCGCGCGCACTACAGCACAGCCCCCCCTGTTGCAGGCCATCCGCGACGTGCTGCAGACGCAGCGGCTGCCCGAGGCGCGCCTGCACGAGATGTTCATGTGCAACGTGGACGACCTCGTGCACCAGTTCTACTACATGGCGCGCAACAAGTGAGTGCAACGCATGTTTACATATTTTCATTAGCAACTTTCCCTGCGAAAATATATGGTTTTATAGTCAAACCTTTGCGGTTTTCGTGAACGGTTACCTAAATAGTGGTTAAATAGTCTATTTATGGCATGCCGGAATGAACCGAGCTAGTATTTATGTATTGCATTGGACGCACTATGAAGAGAGTTGTGCTTGGTATCTCTCTGCGCGAAGGAATCAAATCAGGAATGGCGAAATCCGTTGTCAAACAAGGCTCGCTGGCATGGTTCGCAGAGTTAGCGAGTTTAAGTGGCAATGGGAAGACCACTATGTTCGAAAGCCTGATCAACGATGGGGAAGAAAAGTCCTCGAATGGAGGGAGACTACGGCTCGGAAAAAGGAGCACAGCTTTTTGCTTTTATTTTACTTAGCAGCTTCATTCCAGCGAGTCAAGGATGATAGTACATTAACCTTGACATACTTCCAAATCGATGCGCAGGATTTTAGGAGGGAATGGTCAAGGTGCTGGCCTTGACTTGAAACCACGGAGCAATGAGACCTTTATAAAATAAAGTCGGTTTACGGACGATAGATTTACGTGATAACGTCAAAATCATTATTTTAAACAATACAAAAAAGGAGAATTGAAAATACAAAGATAACAGACAACAGACAAGTCTATATATTTATTTTGACAGTTCCCTATTTCGGAGCCATGGTAAAGCCTATGTTGTCGTGTGTAAAATTAATTTAATAAAATTAAAAATGTATTTAATAAAAACACTCAACAGAAACGGAAGCGGAACGGGATACACTTTTTCATATGCGCTGTTCATCAATTTATAAGACGTTATCACGTCAAAAAGTGTGTGCGTGTGGCAAAGCTTCATACTTACTTTGCACCCCCGTTTTACCCCCTTAGGGGATGAATTTTCAAATTTTTCTCGCCGTAAAAACCATCCTTGAACTTCAACGAACATTTAAAAAAAAGAATTGGTCAAATTGGTCCAGGCGTTGTTATTGACAAACAATATGACATTTTAAAAAGTCCATATAAACCTGTCCATATAAATCCTGTATCCCAGGGGAACTTGTACATTTTACGGAAAGTTTATGCCATGTGGCGTGCGCAGGGTGCCGTGCGTGAAGGCGGGCGGCGAGGCGGCGCGCGCCGAGCTGCGCCTGCTGCCCGACCCGCAGTGCCGCCGCCTGCGCGCCGCCGTCGACCTCGACCTCGCGCTGCAGACCTACAACATCTACCGGTGAGCCCCGCCCTCCCTGATGCCCGCCCTCGCTAGCTACACCGAGATGACGTGACGTGTGACGTGTGCGGGGCGCAGGTCGGAGTGCTACGACGAGGAGGCGCGGCTGAAGCGCTGCTGCGAGGAGCTGCGCGCCAAGCTGGAGGCGCTGAACGAGGCGGCGGCGGAGGGCGTGCGCGACCACCTGCGCGCCGCGCTCGACAACTGCGTGGCCGGCATGCGCTACGAGCGGCTGCAGGCCGACGGGCCGCGCATCGAGGAGGTACGGCCCGCTCGAGTGGGTTCTGCCTTCGATTGGATGGATGACCCGATGCCGAGGTGGCCAAGGTGAGCACGTGCCGAGGGCTGAATGGTGTGTGGGTGTATAAACGTGTGCGTGTGTGCCGCAGGTGAGCGCGCGCCACCCGCTGGTGCCGCGCTACTTCACGCTGCCGGGCGGCGCGGCGGGCGCGGGGCTGGCGGAGGCGGAGGCGGTGGTGTTCGGCGAGGCGGGCCGGCTGGTGATGGCGCACAACGGCTGGGTGATGGACGCCGACCCGCTGCAGGACTTCGCGGCGCGCGACCAGCACGCGCGCGTCTACCTGCGCCGCGAGCTCATCGCCTGGGGCGACAGCGTCAAGCTTAGGTATCGCTCCCTTGCTCCCTTGCTCCCTTGCCTTCTTGGTGCCATTGTCTTGTTAACATTTATGGCCATTCCGTCCAGGCAGTATACGACTACAATAATAAATGTTTTTTGACAATTACTTTGGAGCGATAATATTAATTTTATCGAGGAGGAAAAGTATTATGTGTGGCCAAGCCAGGTGCGGCAGTGACGCGGTGGTGTTCCGCAGGTACGGCGACAAGCCCGAGGACAGCCCCTTCCTGTGGGCGCACATGCGCGAGTACGTCGAGCTCACGGCCGAGGTGTTCGACGGGCTGCGCCTCGACAACTGCCACTCCACGCCGCTGCACGTGAGCACCGCCCCCACCGCCCTTACCGCCCCCACCGCCCCTACCGCCCCTACCGCCGCCCCCACACACCACACTAACCCGGCCTCGCCCGTGCGCAGGTGGCGGAGTACATGCTGGACTGCGCGCGCAACGTGAAGCCCGACCTGTACGTGGTGGCCGAGCTGTTCACCAACTCCGACCACGTCGACAACATCTTCGTCAACCGCCTCGGCATCACCTCGCTAATCCGCGGTACGAACGAACGCACCGTATCGATACGATTCGATAGGTATCTTCACGGTCGTTCTCTCGAATCGTATTTAACTGGAGTGTCGGTTGCAGAGGCGCAGAGCGCGTGGGACGCGCACGAGCAGGGGCGGCTGGTGCACCGGTTCGGCGGGCGCGCGGTGGGCGCGTTCCTGCGCGGCGCGCGGCGGCCGGCGCGGCCCGCCGTGGCGCACGCCATGCTGCTGGACCTGACGCACGACAACCCGTGCCCGCTGGAGCGGCGCAGCGTGTTCGACGCGCTGCCGTGCGCCGCGCTCGCGGCCATGGCCAGCTGCGCCACGGGCTCGACGCGCGGCTACGACGAGCTGGTGCCGCACCACGTGCACGTGGTGGACGAGGCGCGGCTCTACTGCGAGTGGGGCGACGGCGAGGCGGGCGAGGGCCGCGTGGGCGCGGGCGCGGGGCTGGCGGCGGCGCGGCGCGCGCTCAACGCGCTGCACGCGGAGCTGGCGCGCGCCGGCTACGACGAGGTCTACGTGGACCAGATGGACGCCGACGTGGTGGCCGTCACGCGCCACGAGCCGCGCTCGCGCCGGGTCCGTACCTACAGTACATCACACTACATCACACTACATCACACTACATCACAGTACATCACTTGAACACTTGATCACTTCTATGACATTTACGAGTATGCTATACTAGTTTTTAGTACTATTATCAAAGAAACTTCTTCGCTATGAACGTATTTTCGGTAAACAAATTATGCTATGTGGTTAACAAACATTGTATAATTGTATATTTCTAGGACCCGCGGTTTGGGCCGTGTGTTGATGTATAGTCTTATACCAATCCGCGATCGGTTAGGACCGAGCATTATATGACCTCCTCCTTTTATCGATATCAGTTAAAAAGCATCGTCCGTTTTAATGATAGTCGGTGATCCTGGTGGCGTTCACGGCCTTCAGCCCGCCCGAGCCGGCGGCCGCGGGGCGCCACGTGCGGCCGCTGCGCTTCGAGGGCCAGCTGGAGGAGATCGCGCTGGAGGCCGGCACGCGCCACCGCGACCACCGCAGCTCGGGCCGGCCCTTCCAGCCGCCGGCCGCGTTCGCCAAGCACGCGACCTACATCACCGGCCTGAGCGAGTACGAGGTGTGGGTGCGCACGGGCGTGCCGCTCGCGCAGAGCGCCGTGTTCGCGGGCGAGCGGCGCGACGGCGCGCACACCGTGCTCGAGTTCCACCCGCTGCCGCCCGGCGCGGTGGTGGCGCTGCGCGTCGCGCCGCGCGCGCCGCAGGCCGCCGCGCTGGGGGCGCTGCGGCGCGCGCTGGCGGCGCCCGACCCGCTGGCGCTGCAGCCCGCGCTGGCCGACCTGGACCTGGCCGACTTCAACACGCTGCTGTACTGCTGCGACGCCGAGGAGCGCGAGCGCGGCGCCGGCGGCGTCTACGACGTGCCCGGACACGGCCCGCTCGTCTACGCCGGCCTGCAGGTACGCGCCGCATGGCACGCCACGATCGCGACGGTTCTTATTAGATAAGAATCCATACTAATATTATAAATGGGAAAGTGTGTTTGTTTGTTTGTCCGGCTTTCACGTCGCAATGAAGCTATTATATGGTAATGGTTTTTGTGTGTGGAGATAGTGAGGAGGGTGGAGAGTGACGTAGGCTACTTTTTACCGCGGTAAAACATCCCCATGGGAAGATATCGATATTTTGTTATTTGCTAGATACATATTTAGTTCCGGTTGTTGTATCTTTTAATCGTGGAACTGTTACTATTCATCCACCACAAATGTGTCATGTATGATAAACAACTCATTGTTAATTCCCTTTGACCACGCGGGCGGAGCCGCGGGCAAAAGCTAGTAGATAAATAAAATAAAAAAGTTCTCCGAAGTATACGTTGGTAATTTGCACAGGTATCGGTCACTTTGACATGAAGGTAAATTTTACACAATCTGCTGCGTAATTGACACAAGGCTCACTTCGAAATATGTTTGGAGTACGGTCGGCGCGGGCGACGAGATTAATACACACGTGTCGTTCGATGAGCATTGTGACGCAACGTTACAGCTGTGAATCCAATTTCATCATATTCTTAACTTAACTCTCTCAACTAATCGGACTAACCATCCCTGTCCCTAATCGAGTCCCGTTCAAAGTCAGTCACAGTCGTCATGGGCGGCAGCGAATGCGTGGTGCTGCAAGCTAGTTTGCTATCTTTTATCCATAAAAAAAATCTCCATCTCATTACTGCTCGACGGAGACCTCGATTTATAATTTTATAATGATTTGCCAAAAAAAAGCATTCCACCGCTCCGATAACAGGGTCAGTTTTGTTTGAACACGGTTTGTCGGTCATCGCGTCGCAGGGCATCGCGTCGCTGCTGGAGGAGGTGCGCGCCGGCGACGAGCTGGGGCACCCGGTGTGCGACAACCTGCGCGCCGGCGACTGGCTCGTGGAGTACCAGTGGCGCCGCCTGGAGGGCGAGCCGCGGCTGGCGGGCGCGGCGGCGCGCCTGCGCGAGGCGCTGCGCCCGCTGGCCGACCTGCCGCGCTTCCTCGTGCCCGCCTACTTCGACGCGCTGCTGGCCGCCGCGCACGCCGCCGTGGCGCGCGCCGCGCTGGCCCGCCTGGCCGCCTGGGCGCGCTCCGGCAGCCTCGTGCGCGCGCTGGCGCTCACCAGCGTGCAGCTGACGGCCGCCGTGCCCTCCGCGCCGCTGCCGCCGCCCTCGCCCGCGCTGCCGCCGCCGCGGCCCGCGCGCTCGGTGTCGCTGTCCGCCGGCCTGCCGCATTTCGCCGTGGGCTACATGCGCTGCTGGGGCCGCGACACCTTCATCGCGCTGCGCGGCATGTACCTGCTCACCGGCCGCTACCAGGTCCGCCCGCACCCCGCTGAGATTCCCCCGCATGTCGCGCTAGCTAGTCTGGTACTAGCCGTCTGACCCCCGCGTGTTCGGTGTGCAGGACGCGCGCTTCCACATCCTGGGGTTCGCGGCGTGCCTGCGGCACGGGCTGATCCCCAACCTGCTGGACGGCGGGCGCAACGCGCGCTACAACTGCCGCGACGCCGTGTGGTGGTGGCTGCACAGCATCAAGCAGTACTGCGCGGAGGCGCCGCAGGGGCACGCGCTGCTCACGGAGCCCGTGGCGCGCCTGTTCCCCAAGGACGACTGCGAGCCCGCGCCGCCCGGCGCCGCCGACCAGCCGCTGCACGACGTCATGCAGGAGGCGCTCGACTTGCACTTCCAGGTATTCCGCTTAACCATATTAATAATAGATTAATTAAGAAAGAAATATGTCTGATTTGATTTGCTTTTATTTCCGTAAAAAATCGATCCGTAAGATCGAACGCAACATGGGTAACGTAAAACGATGCATCGCCTCAGGGGCTGGTGTTCCGCGAGCGCAACGCGGGCCGGCAGATCGACGCGCACATGTCGGACAAGGGGTTCAACGTGCAGGTGGGCGTGGACCCCGAGACCGGGTTCCCGTTCGGCGGCAACGACGCCAACTGCGGCACGTGGATGGACAAGATGGGCTCCTCCGAGGCGGCCGGCACGCGCGGCAAGCCCGCCACGCCGCGCGACGGCAGCGCCGTGGAGCTGGTCGCGCTCGCGCACGCCGTGGCCGCCTGGCTGGCCGCGCAGCACCGCGCCGCGCGCTTCCCCTACCCCGGCGTGGCGCGCCGCCACCGCGACGGCAGCCTCACCGCCTGGACCTACGCGCAGTGGGCCGACCGCATCCGCCACAACTTCGAGCGCTACTTCTGGGTGCCGCCCGCGCCCTCCGCCGCCGACCTGCGCCCCGACCTCGTGCACCGCCGCGCCATCTACAAGGACTCGCACGGCGCCTCGCGCGCCTGGGCCGACTACCAGCTGCGGCCCAACTTCCTCGTCGCCATGGCCGTCGCGCCCGACCTGTTCGACCCCAAGCGCGCCTGGCTGGCGCTCGACCAGGCCGAGCGGCTGCTGCTGGGCCCGCTCGGCGTCAAGACGCTCGACCCCGCCGACTGGGCCTACCGCGGCGACTACGACAACTCCGACAACGGGGACGACCCCGCCGTCGCGCACGGCTACAACTACCACCAGGGGCCCGAGTGGGTGTGGCCGCTCGGCTACTACGTGCGCGCGCGCCTCGCCTTCGCGCACGAGAACGGCCGCTACGCGCGCACCGTGGCCGCCGCGCACGCCACGCTGGCGCCGCTCGCCGCCGAGATCCGCTCCTCGCCGTGGCGCGGCCTGCCCGAGCTGACCAACGCGGGCGGCGCGCCCTGCGCCGACTCCTGCCGCACGCAGGCCTGGAGCTCCGCCACCGCGCTCGAGGCGCTGCACGAGCTCGAGCTGGCCCGCCGCGCGCGCCCGCTCGCCGCCGACTGACGGCCCCCCCGCGGCCGCCCGCGCCGCGTGCGCCACGCGCCGCGCGCCGCCTCCCCGCGCCGCCTGTACGCCGAGCCGTACGAGCGCGCGCCGCCGCCCGCGCGCCGCGCCGCCGCCTCCGTGCGCCGCCTGCTGCGCCGCCGCACGCCGCGCGCCACGCGCCTCGAGCGCGCCGTCTACAACCTGCTGCAGGGCTCGGCCGCGCGCGCCGGCGCGCTCGCCACCGTCGTCTACAGCGACCGCTACTTCCGCTACGGCCTGCCGCTGCACGCGCGCCTGCACGACGCCCGCCCGCGCCCTCCGCGCCCCAAGCACTTCGTGCCGCTGCCGCCGCCGGCGCCGCCGCCCGCGCCGCGCGCCGGCCTGCTGCTGGACGCGAGCGCGCGCCCGCCCTCGCCGGCGGCGCGCTACGCCCCGCTGCGCCGCTCCCGGCGCGACGTGCCGCGCGTGTTCGCCGTGGCGGCGCCGGCGCGGTTCCGCGAGGCGGCGCCGGGCGAGGGCCGGCCGCGCCGCCTGCCGCTGGGCTACCGGCAGGCGGGCGCGGGCGCGGAGCCGCGCGCGTTCGAGCCGGGGGCGGCGGAGCGGCGCTGGCGGCGCGAGTCGCCCGCGAGCGCGCGCTCGGAGTCCGCGGCGGGCTCGGAGGCGCCGCGGCCGGAGTTCGCGCTGGCGGACGAGGAGGCGAGCGAGCGGAGCGCGGACGCGGACGCGGACGGGTCGGCGGGCGAGCGGACGTACGGCGCGCTGGCCAAGGAGGCGGCGGTGGACGCGTGGAACGTGGCGGGCGAGCCGGCGGACAAGGCCAGCAAGGCGGGCCCGCTGCGGCGCAAAGTGCTCAACACGGAGCGCTACAACAACGGCGCGCGCGCGGGCGCGGGGGGCGCGGCGGGCGCGGCGGGCGCGGGGGGGGCGCTGCGGCGCGGGGGCGCGCGGCGGCGCGTGCGGGCGGCGGTGCGCGCGCTGCTGGCCTGCAGCGGCGCGCTGTACGCGCTGGCGCTGCTCGCCTTCTACTTCCTGAGCCTGGCATAGCGCTATAGTAGAGCTATATTTTGCCATTATTTTCGAGTGCCATACTTGTCGCGGCCGGGCGGGGCGTCGCTCGGCTCGTATAGGAGCTATTATGTATTTTAAGGTGGTAAACTTATTTTTTAAGAGTAGATTACTTTGCCGCGGGCTCTCCCGACTCCCGACTGCGAGGCTTGTGTAGCTTGGGTAGCTGATGGTTCGATCGTAAGTCTGTAGCGAGCGTGTCGCGCCGCGCGGAGATGTAACGGTTCTAATGATACTGATGTTCTCTTTGTTAAATACATAATAATGTACTCGTAAGATAATCTTAGAAATACCTGCTAAACTGTTAACAGCTGTGATGACGTAGGAGAAGTTCTAGATATCTTTTAATAAATTATACTTGTTTTATCACAATTATGAAGTCAGATAGTTTTATTTTTGCGTTTTTATTGAAATTATACAATCTATGTATAATATAACTTGTTGTGCACATTAAATATTATTTTATTGATTGTTAAATCTTTAGACATGGTATTTTAAGAAACTGATCTGCCTCAGTCGTTCCTTGATGCCAATTTTCAATGGAACTGTTGCTCTTTAATAAATTTGCAATATTCAAATTGTTGTTGTCTTTTTTCATTCCCGCCCGCTAACCTACAACTACCTACAAGCCCCGCCTACCGATACATCACGATTAAGAGGATATCACAAGCGAACAAGTCGACACTTTTTCCATACAAACGTAGTCCCCTGTTTCCTCCTAGGATAAAGAAGTTACAGAAGAGAAAAAAATACCATACGATTTATACGTACCTCTGCCATGACTGTACGTTTTGTTTTTTTTCATAATTTGATTAATAGAAGAGAAAAAAAATCTTTTAAAATCAAAAAAATCGACTTTTTTTACATACATTTTCAAACATCAAGCAAACTGGTAATTACTAACATATCCCAAAAAAGCAAAACGTACGGGCATAGCTTAGACCCTGTTCTACATTTTAACTGAAAGAAATATTGAAATCGGTCTAGATTTCGAGGAGGAAACAGGGGATTACGAAAGGACGATTTTCTTAATTTTACGTAGGTAAAATCAGTTCGAGACTGCACTTCTCTCTATCGCACGCTAAGGGGCTCAGCGCGACGGCAATATTTTTGGTAAAAACCTATTCTTCAAAAGTGACGGTCGACTGATATCCTCTTAAAGGACTTTCCTTGGATGTTCCTAGGCCACTTTCCAGTCATCTTCAGTTTTTTGCTCAGGCGCTATGTATTTTATTATATTTTTAGAAAGAACCTAATACACTACCGTGGTGGTAGTGTATTAGGTTCTTTCTTTACAGTTCAACGCACGGTTTTGTAACCCGATAAAGAATACCACTAGTACATACTACATCAGTAGTCTCGCAATCACGCGCAATTAATTCCAAATGAAACTGTGCTATTATGTTTGCACAGGCGCTTTGTATTTTATTATAAATTTTAGAAATAACTTAATACACTACCACCACACAGTTCAACGCATGGTTTTGTAACCCGATAAAGAATACCACTAGTACATACCTACATCAGTAGTCTCGCAATCACGCGCAATTAATTCCAAATGAAACTGTGCTATTATGTTTGCACAGGCGCTTTGTATTTTATTATAAATTTTAGAAATAACTTAATACACTACCATCACACAGTTCAACGCACGGTTTTGTAACCCGATAAAGAACACCACTAGTAAGAAAGAAAGAAAGAAAGAAAGAAAGAAAGAAAGAAAGAAAGAAAAACCTTTATTTTGTCTCAATGTAGATACACACAATAAAAAATATAATTAATTAATTAAATAAACAACAACAACCAAAAATAAGCCACACATATAAATTAAATTAAAAAAAAAAGAAGAGAGACAAACAAAACATTTAATTATTATAGTACGTATACCTACATCAGTAGTCTCGCAATCACGCGCAATTAATTCCAAATGAAACAGTGCTATTATGTTTGCACAGGCGCTTTATATTTTATTATAAATTTTAGAAATAACAATACACTACCAACACACAGTTCATCGCATGGTTTTGTAACCCGATAAAGAATACCACTACTACATACCTACATCAGTAGACTCGAAATCACGAGCAATTAATGCCAAATGAAACAGTGCTATTATGTTTGCGCAGGCGCTTTGTATTTTATTATTATGTAGGCCATTTGAGGGGAAGGTCTTCGTGTCTCTTGGCAGTTCTACCTATTACCCTGTAAATTCCCTCCCAGAGTCCTTCCCTATCCTGTCTACAGCAGAACTCCTTCCAGCTCTTTGTTTGCTCTTCTTTGGCCTTTGCTTCATATTCGTGCTTTTTATCCAGGTAACTTTCCACTACTGCTCTTCTCCTAGAGGGGGCTGCACACCGTATGCGTCTTTTCCTAGTGGCAACTTCTCTTTTCAGGTTTGCCAGCTCCTCGGTCCACCAGGGTAGTGTGAGTTTTTGTTTGTTTGTTATTGTTGGTATGTGTTCTGTGCATGTTGAGTGTATTACGCTTGTGTATGTGTGTATTGTGTTATCAAGTTGTTCAGTGTTGTTGATTGTGTTGATTTCTATTGGGCTAATTCCACCGTTTATCATTTATTGGGTCAATTTCTCACGAAACTGAACCCAATTAGCCTTCCTGGTATTAAACTGCCGTGTTGTGCGTTGTGTGTGTATATGTTCTCCTCTTTTCAGCTTCACATTGAAAATGATGGTGTTGTGGTCCGAGTTGGTGACTCCCTGATCTACTCTCCATTTGCATATTAGGTCGTACATGTCCACTGTACATATTGTCACGTCGATGTGGCTTGTATATAGCTTCCCTCCTCTTATGGTCTCAAATGTTGGGATTTCCCCAACGTTCAGCACTTGCATGTTCATTTGGTCCAGAATTTCCATCAAGGCATCCCCTCCTGTCAGTTAATCTGCTTCCCCACCACAGGCTTTTGGCGTTAACATCCCCTCCAATTAGTAGGCCCCTATTATATACTTGTTTTACCTTTTTTAATTGATCCAGGTATGGTCGTATAGGTATGTTCGGCTCAAAGTATACGGAGGTCAGTCTTATTTCCCATGCACTGGTGCATACTCTCACAACAACGATGTTATTGGTGGTGAGGTCGGGGCACTGTATGACATCTATGTCTTTATCGAACACTGCGATTACTGCTTTGACAGTACCCTCTCCTGGGGTCGAGTTTTGAAAAATCCTGACACCTGTGTACGGTTTCAGACATTTTTGACCTCCAACGTAGGGCTCCTGGAGCAGCGCGACTGCTATTTTTCTACCTTGTGCTGTGTACATGATTTCGTCTGTGGTAAGTTTGCTGCGCTGTAAAGGAGAATGTTCATTTGTATGGGTGTTTTGGCCCAGAGTGAACAGTCACTAAAAATAAAAACGATATATAGAATTAGTAGCTTTAACTAGTAGTAATCCGAAAAATAATAAAGTTTTGTATCCAGGTCTTCCAAAAATTTTTTATGATATTTTATGAACAAGGTTTTTGAAATAAAATAATTATTAGTTTTTGATAATTTTATTGTTATTTTCTTATTCATATTCGTAATTATATAGGAAACATCCCCTCTAATGTGCTCATATCCCCTCTCATAGTGAGATCTTGTCCTCAACAAAGAATATCCACAGCTTAAGCAAACATGACGATGGTGACCACTACTAGCAGTCACCTCTTCAGTCACCGACGAAAGATTTAGAGCTACAGTCCAGCATGAATGGCACACTAAAGTTACCTGTTAACAAAGTGTTTTTAATAAGTTCAAACTTGTTTATCCCAATACTACAGTAATAATAAATATTCTGTGAATCACGACCCATAGATTCGTACAGAAACAATAGTTTTTTAAGGAAATGTACTATCCGCTAACAATCATAATGCGTCCCACGTCTGCACGAATTGGCGCAGTAGTTTTGCGAAGAGTAGCAAAATAATTAATTGAATACTTACCACTTGGGGCGCGATCCACTGTCGTATTACAAATATCACCTCCACAAGATTAAAGCTGTGCCTTCTCCGTTGCATTACATCGGTACCACAATTAATGCATCTCAATTCATCGGAAGTCTCTACCATAGGTAAAGCGTAGTTGGATTAAGAGTGGGTTCGTCCGCATTCAATCCGGGGTCAACATTTGGGCTTCTATCAGTACCGGTAGGCATGCAAAGGTCGTCGTAAAAAGCGTCATCGGTGTCCATTATAAAGCAAGGTAAGCAAGGTCGAGATAAAAAAAGGAAAAACAACGAATTATCACAATATTCACAATGTGCACGAGTAACTTCCACAATTTCACAAAGCTAATGAGAACAAAGTAGGTACTCTGTGCGAATGAGATTTTGTCAAAATTGTCAAATTGACACGTCGTGCCTATGAGTTGCATAGCTTAGTGCTGCCATAAAACTCGTTATCGATAAAACAATTCGCTGCGACCCATATACGTCCCACTGCTGGGCACGGGTCTCCCCCAAACACACAACTGCGGGACAGCTAGAGCATACTCCATCACGCTGCTCCAATGCGGATTGGTGGAGGACCATTAGAAACATAAGAATAAGGTGGTGGGAACATAAGAATTTCTAAATTCCCGTAGGTCTGGTCTAGATGAAGGCTTCCTTCTTAGTTACCCTACTGGTAAACACGTACCACCAAATGATTTAGCGTTCCGGTATGCCGCGACGAAACCGATTGTGCATATAGGTTCAATAAAAAACGCCATAAACCCTATCAGGTTAGCGAACTTACATCTGCATCATCTTCATCGTCACAATCAGGTGAGATCGTAGTCACACAAAAAATGCATCCATTTTTTAAGTCCTTCATAGTTATTAATACATTAATAAGATCGATTTATAGAGTATTATATTTAATCGATTTTAGTAGTAATATTATATTATTTGCTGTCAAGAACTAAACTAGTGTTTAAGTAGGTACTCTACGGTCAACATGACGAAATCAAAAAGCAGACCGGATAATATATATTATCAACTGAAATACTCATTTTCTATTAGTGTAAATTGATACAACCACGAATAACGATAAATCTTAATTTAATTGATAGTATTTTTTGGTATAATTGTTTTTTTCTGAGCATTCTGTCCACGCTGGGCCAGAAATGAACAATCCCCTTTGCCTGTATAACAGTATATTCCTTAATAGGAAGCGAGGTCCTCTGCGTGTGGTCCGTATTGGTGCCGTTAGCAATAGGCGACGGTGGATCTTGCTATTGCGTCCCACCGTCTCCGTATTGGGCATTCGTGGCTGAAAGCATCGTGATCACACTGCTCGTATTTTGCGGTAGTACAGTTCTTGCATTTTGGTAGGCCTCCGGTTTGACGAGTTGGGCAATCGGCCCGCAGATGATGTGGGTCGCCGCAGTGTGAGCAGCTGTCGTCTCCCCCGGTGCACAGTTTCCTTCCGTGGCCGAAACCGAGGCACTTGGTGCACTGGACCAGCGGGCTCTGATCAAGTACGCGAACCCTCTGCAGGTCAACATGCGCACGGCCGGCCGCGGTCAGGCGCTGCCACACCTGGGGAGACACCTGGAGCACCACATGGTTTTCGTGCGGGTTCCTCGATCTCTTTCGGTACTTAACGGCGACCCTTACTTACTTACTACTTACTTCTGCCTTAATCCCACTTAGGAGATGTGCGTTCTGATTAAGTATTGCCTTGATAATGTCGTCGTCTGTGTTGTATGACAACACATCCAACAACACTATCAAGGGGTCCTTGTTTATCGCGTCCTCGATTTTAAAACCTACCGACGAGCCACCCAGTTTGCTTTTCACCGCTTCGAGTTCATGTTTGTCTGTGCATCCTACGATAACCTTCTGATCTTTGGCCTTCCTAATTTTGTCCACTCTTATCCGGGTTTCTTTAGCGTTTACCGCAGTCCTTATTTTGTCCACTATGTTGTTACTGGTATCTTCCTTGTCCGTCGATGTAACAATGATAGAGTGCATAGGCTGCCTTCCTGCAGTCGTTCCCGCATATGTTTTCCGCTTTGGGCTGCCTGTGGAGAGGGGAGGCAAAGCGAGAGACTTTTTGCTCTCCAGCTCTACTATTTGTTTTGAGAGTGTGCGTGTAAAGAGCGCACACTCTTCCATTTTCTCTCGTGTCTCGTCCATTGCCTCCATCAGAGACTCAACTGTTGTTTTACAGATGACTTGTTCTATTTCCTCTGTTTGGCAGCCGATGTTGGTTTTATTGGCTGAGTTGCCCAGACAGAGGGTGGCTAGGTCTCTTGTAACCTTGAGCATGTTTTCTAGGCTTCTTTCTATTTGTGCCTTTATTTCTTTCTTTAAATTCCCTGATTTCTTCAGTTCCTCACACGCCTCATTGTAATTAACTCTGGCCTGGTTTGTGAGTTTTTCAACAGCCTTGGCCGTGCTGCTTCCCGCTAGAAAGCAAGAAAGAAATTTGGGCTCCCCGGATGCAGTTCGCCGAGACCTATCGACCCGTTGAAGGATTTTGGGAATTGGATGAAAATTGGGGAAACGGTGGTGGAAAATGTACTAATTTTTGGGGAAAATTTGGAAAATTCTAGGGAAGTTTTATGTTTCTGGTGCCGAAAGTGGGGGTGAGGATACTAATAAAACAACAACGGTGAAGGGACAGCGGTATGCATGTTGAAACAGAAAATATCAATGTCTAAAATTTTAAAGTTCCGAAACGCTAAGTGAATTGCAACTGGTTAGGTTTTTTTTTTTTTTTTTCCTTCCTTCCATGAGTACATTGCGATCGGTGGCGGCTCTAGGGTTTTGATGGAATTGTGTTTTCCTTCACTATTTAGTTTGCCTGTGCTGATCGCAGTGCACCCATGGCTATGCTTATTCACTGATATTGTTTATTCAGTGGTTTTTGTCTGTGATTTCTAATAACTAATTACTATTAACTCTGTTTTTTTTTTTTTTTTTTTTTTTTTTTTTTTTTTTTTTTTTTTTTTTTTTTTTTTTTTTTTTTTTTTTTCCCGCGCTTATTTATTCTATTACATTTTAAAACTGACGACATACATTGTGACTAATACATAATAACACAAAAACAAGATAATTAACACTGAACACAATAACAAAAACTAAAAGCTACAAACGCAAATTAACACTAGAAAGTTACATTTTGACGTATGAGAGCTGTATAACGTATGCAAACAGAGCTAAAACTAAATACACAGATTGACCCTAGGACAATTAACTAATTTAGCATGCAAGTGGGTCCCTAGAGACAAGGATGGGGAGGGGTGGGAGGTGGTTTTTTAGTGTTTTCCTTCACCTCGCCCGCTGCAGCGCAAAGAACCACTAAAGGCACATAGTGCCCCGAGTGGTCCCGGCTACATGGGGCGGAACGGGGTGGTTTTTTAGTGTTTTCCTTCACCTCACCCGCTGCAGCGCAAAGAACCGCTGTAGACACGCTGTATCTAGAGCGGTCCCGGCTACATGGGGTGGAAACTGGGAGGGGGGTGGGGTGTCTCCAGAGAACCACCTGCAAGGGGACAAACTGCACTTTTCTGATTTTTTAACTGCGGAGCGTCTTAAAAACGTGGCGTTCGCGGCGGCAGACAGCGCGGGACTCCAACTGGTTAGGTTAGGTTAGGTTAGGTTAGGTTAGGTTAGGTTAGGTTAGGTTAGGTTAGGTTAGGTTAGGTTAGGTTAGGTTAGGTTAGGTTAGGTTAGGTTAGGTTAGGTTTTTTTTTTTTTTTTTTTTTTTTTTTTTTTTTTTTTTTTTTTTTTTTTTTTAATCTGACGACTCTCACCAGTATTTATTTTCTGGTGTTTGAAACTGTACAAAACACAAGGGGAACTACTACTTTTTTTTTTTTTTTTTTAATTTTATTCTTTACAATCATTTACAACTTATTCTTCTATTACATACTTTGCAATCTAACTTAATTGAATCTATTAATTTAACAATCTTGGGACAATTACATACTACTAGTTGCAAAAGATCGTTTTTAACTTTACTAATATTATGCTATTATTTTATATACTATTTTTGGATGTTGACTTCCTAATCTATGTTGATACAATGTTTGTTGCGCTATTCATTTTATTTACCTTTTTTACTACGCTTTCTGCGAATGCCATGAATATTCTTCTTTTTGCGTCGTCTGTCATAAAGTTACAGTAGTTGATGTGGTGTATTTTCTCTTGCAGTCTCGATTCACAGTCTAGTCTCAACATGCCGTATTTGGGACATTCGTCGAGGACATGTATTATTGTTTGACTCGTAACATCATCGCAGTCGCAAGCTCCATTCTGTTTTATCTTAAATCTTTGGAGATATGCTCCGAACCCTCCATGGCCTGTAAGAACCTGCGCCTTGATATTGTCCATTTTTATGTTTATTATTATTTTATGGCTTTGGCGCACATCTGGGAAGTAGAGTTTTGTAGTGCTTCCTGTGGAGGCTTGCTCGTAGCGACACTGCCATTCTTTTATAGTATTCATTCTAATGAGGTACTTGACGTAGGACACAGGGACGCTGTCGTATGCAGGGGCTGTTTTCTTGGTTTGTGCTGCTTGCTTTGCTAGCTCGTCAGCTCTTTCGTTGCCTTCAACCCCTATATGGGCTTTAACCCAGTATAGGTTGACCTTGACTGCAGATCTCAGTTCCTTCATGTCTTTTCTGATGATGTGAACTAGCGGATGCGTACTGTTTCTGTCCATTATTGCTTGTAGAGCAGATCTAGAGTCACTGATGATGTTAACCTTTGTGTACTTCTTGTTCTTTTTTAGCATATCTATGGCTCGTTTCAGTGCACATAACTCCGCCTGGTAGACACTGCAGTAGTGGGCTAGTTTTATGGTGCTCCGAGATATTTCTACTCCTTTGTATTGCCACGTTACTGCTGCACCCACTCCACCGTCAATTTTACTTCCATCAGTATATATTTGTGGGATGTCTTGGTCCAGCTGGGCTACTTCTGCGTGATTATTGAGCGTTTGGAATGGCACTTCGAAGCGCGTTGCTGGATGGGGTAACTCTCTTGGGCTAACTCGGGCTTCGACTACTCTGCCGGGCAATTCTTTAAGCTCTCCACCCTTTTTTGCCTTGTAAAGGGCACTTCTCTCATTGGCACGGAGGTCTAGGGGTAGGATACCGCTTAGCATTACGCTTGCTGTATAGGAAACCGTGCGATGGGCCTTGGTGATTCTTATAGCAAAGAGTCTAGTAATGCGGTTCAGTCTGTCCTTCACATATTGCCGGCTCGTTACTGGGGCCCAGACATTTGCAGCGTAAAGGGCTATCGGTTCGATAGTCGCCATATATATTGTACGTATTATGTCTGGGCTTAGTCCCCATGTCGCTTTTGCTGCTGTTGTGACACCTTTGTAGACTCTGGCGATTTTTTCGGCTTGTTTGTTTAGATGGGCTTTGAAGTTTAAATTTTTATCTATTATCATTCCTAGTACAGACATTTCATTTGTAATTTTTATTTTAGTTCCGCAAAGTTCGAAGAGCGGTTCCGAATATTTTAGTCTCTTTGTAACTATGATGGCTTGGGTTTTGTGCGCTGCGAATCGCATTTTATTCTTTGAGCCCCATTCTTCTATTATTTTTAAGGTCTCATTGACTTTTCTGTTTAGTTCCTCCATTTTATCTGCTGAAGCTATAATAAGGATGTCATCCGCAAAGGCCTGCACGTGTGCTTCCTTGCTTTCGGCTGCGTGCAGAAGTGGGTCGAGCTGCACGTTCCATAATAGTGGGCCACACGTGGAGCCTTGTATGCAGCCTTTGCTAGTCTTTCTCTTGACGCTCGCTCCGGCATACTGTACACATACTTCTCTATCTTTCAGGTAGTCATAGATTATGGAGACCAGATATGGATCAACTTCTTTGTCGATCAGCTCTTTTTTGATTGAGGGCCACCATGTGTTGTCGAATGCGCCTTCGATATCCAATGAGATGAGTGCAGTAATTTTCTTCTGTCTCACCATCTTTCTGGTCATCTCCACTGCATTGTGTAGGGCATCCTCTGTACTTAGTTGAGGCGTGAATCCATACTGGTTCTTGTTCATCTTGTCCGCTACTGCTAGTTGCCATTGTAGCCTCTGTGTAAAAAGTTTTTCCAGTATCTTGCCTAATACTGGTAAAAGTCCTATAGGCCTGTATGATTTTGGCTCGGAATAGTCGGTTTTGCCTGGTTTCCTTAAAATCCTGATAGTTGCTTTCTTCCAAATTGTGGGGAAAATTCCATACTTTAGGCATTTGTTGATTATTCCTAAGAAGACCTCTGGGTCGGCTTTTATAGCACGTAGGCAGATGTCCGCTGTTAATCCGTCCTTACCAGGAGCCTTCTTAGGATTAATGGAGGATGCCACGTCCAACATCTCTGGCAGCGTGAAGGGAACAAATTGTATTTCTAACTTTTTTTCCTCGATGACGTTTTTGTATTCTTCTGTCATATGTCTGATTTTCTGATGGTGTTCTGTTTCGCCTTCCTTATTTTCAGCGGGGTAGAACGTGGAGGCTAAAAGTGCTGCCGATTTTTGGGGTCCCAACGTTGCTCCTGTTGAATCTCTCAACATTGTTTCTGTCGACCTTTGCCCATTTAGCTTTAGTATCCGATAGATTTTATCCCACATAGACTCTCTTTCCTGCCCTGTGCAGAAATCTTTCCAGCTAGTTGTTCTAGCGGACAGAATCGCTTCTTTGTAAGCCTCGAGAGCGGTTTTGTAGTCTTCGATGACATACGGTTTCCGCCTTGGGTTTGCTCCTCGAATTCTCCTGCGTAGAGTCTTAACCTTCGTTTTTTGTTCTTCTAGTTCTTTACTCCACCATGATATTTTTTTATTGCTCTTCATGTCTTTTATTCTCTCTATAGCTTTATCACATGCTTTTGCCACACATATACTGTACTGCTCTGCTAGGTCATTAATTTCTTCGCCGGTTTCACTTTGCCGAATTCTGTCTCCATTCAGGCTTTCTCGTGATAGTTGGGATTGCATTTCTTCATCAAAAAGGCCCCAATCTGCTTTTTTGACATTATATTTGCGTGTTGTCAGCCTGGTTTCCGGTGCTATCTGGTCATTTCCTATATTTACCTCAAATGATATAGCTCTATGATCAGAGGTCGTAACCATATCAGGGTCCACACGCCAGTGTGTAACTTTTCCCAGCAGACCTGAGCTACATACTGTGACATCAACAATGCTCTTGTGTTCTTTCCCATTTCGGATAACCCAGAATGTAGGTGTACTACCTTCATTTACTACCTCTAGCCCATTTTGGAATAAATATTCCGCATAAACTGCGCCCCTGCTGTCCTCCGTTTCGCATCCCCACCAGATACTCTTGGCGTTACAGTCGCCTCCGATGATGATAAACGGAGTAGCCAGTTCCATGATTACTGTGTCCAGTTGCTTGAGGTATTCTTCTATATCCTCATTTTCTTCCCAGTAGATTGAGACTATGCCTATCTCTCTACCCCCTATTACAATTTTAGCGCCAGCTATATTTTCCGAGATTGTTTTACATTCTATAACTATTAAATTAGGGTTTAGTATAACTATTGCTGCCTTAACTGGTTTGATCCTGTTTTGGTCTTTTTGTACTACTCTGTAAGTTGTGGATAGAGTCCCAGTTGCCCCGATATATGGCTCCTGTATCAAGACTGCAGAGACACCTCTCCTGTTCGCTTCCCCTAGGCATTCTTGTGTGGCTGCTTGACCTCTTCCTAGGTTGCACTGTACCATTTTAAGCTTATACGGTTTAGTTGTTTCTTTGTTTGGTCCTCCAGCTAGTGTTGGTTTGCTGTTGTTTGTTGCCGGATCCATTTCAGCAACTGTATTGGACCGCAGACCTGGCTATACGGTCCCATCTCTGCCACTCAGAGCATTCTGAACTGTAGGCTGGATGCCCACTGTCTTCGTTGTGTTTCTCTGAGCAGTTGGTGCACTTGGGGGCTCCATTTCTGTTCGGGCATGCTCTGGTATCGTGGTCGTTGGAACAGTAGCCGCATTTGATCTCCCTTCTACAGTCCCTGGCCCGATGTCCGAACCCCAGACAGCGGTAACACTGCGTGATGGGTGATTGGTCCATAGCTGTGACGACCTGATACCCAATTCTGAGCCGCTGATTCATAAGGCATTGCCACAATGCTGGTGTAACCTCTATTATAGCGTTTCCGGTGCCACTTTGTCTGCCCCTCGTTCTTCGGACGACCGTAGCTTGGGCTTGGTCCTGGTTTAACTCCTTGATCAGCTGACCATTCTGTTTAAATATGGCCTCCACAATCTTGCTGTCTGAGATGTCTAGGGTTAGTCCAGGAAGTCGCAGCTGTGGAAGCTTAGGTTGCTGCTGGCTGATGGTTAGTTTGTCTCCTTTTCTGCGCAGCTCCACCTCTAGCTTCTCTCTTTCGTTGTCAGTGTCACAGCTGATGACAACTTTTTGGTCTTTTAGTTTCCTGACGCTGTTTATTCCTATCCCCAGCTCTACCACGTCCACCTTGCTCTTTACTTGAGTGATTATGTCCTCACTGGTGTGACGTGGGTCTGCAGATTCTAACACCAAGCCAAATCGTGGCATTTTATTTGTTGCTGGACTGCGTCTGCTGTTTGGTTTTTCTGCCGAGTTTTTGAGGCCCCCTTTTATTTCTTCCACAGCTAATCTAATTGGAGCCGCTATTTCTACTGTTGTGTCTCGTAGGTTGGCCATGTCGTGTCTCAACTCCATCATTTGTGACCGAAGTTGTGCAGTTGGCTCCTCGCGGTTTTGGGGAGCTTCCTGGTTGGCTACCCTTTTGAGTAGATCCACCATAGCCTCCTTTACTTCCGCGCACAGGTTGGCAATTGGGGTGGTGTCTGGTTGGGGGGGTATGGCATTTTTAATCACACTGGTTATGTCCTCCCACGCCAGCCCTGTGTCTGTGCCTAGTTCAGCTGGTTTTGCCAGCAATACTGCTACATCGTTCCGCAGTCCCTGTAGCTCTCCCTGGATCTCCGTGAGATCTGGGAGAACCATCGGGGTGCGGGTGTGGTCCGGTTTCAGGAGCAGCGAACATGCTTTAGAAATCTCGTGCTGGTTTCCTGTAGCCTCCCTCTGCAGTTTTAATGTGGCTTCCGTCATGCGCCTCATTTCTAAGAGCTGCTCACTCACGTCTCGGGCCAGGATTTGCCTTATGGCATCAGTGTCCTTTTCTAACCCCTGGAGTTTCCTAGTGTGCTCTTCCTGGGCTTTTTCAAGGCGCTTTTGATGACTCTGCGCCAGTCGTTCTAATTGTTGAGCGCAACTGGCCTTGGTTCGGTATGCCTCTATCATGTGCCGGGTTCTGGAGTCTGACAACTTCAGGACCATCTCATATAATTCTTGGACATGGCCTACAACATTCTCCCTTATCTCTCTCTTAAGGTTCCGTGACTCCTCTAATTCCAATTTAACTAGTTGGAGGACTTCATTTGCCCTTGAAGGGAACTCTCCCAACATTCTCGTAGTCCGGTTTACCGTGTTGTCTAGAGAGGCACATGAGCCTCCTTCGTCTTCAGACTCAAGCTGTGGTTCCGGCGCATTGGAGGAAGCTCTGCGCTCTTCTGCGGCTTTT